>OU753580.1:11660000-14355000 GCA_916701695.1 Agrochola macilenta
GAAATTGTATGAAAAACGGAGCTAACGCCGCTATTTGAGCATAACCAGCCTAGAATATTCCCACAACTGGGACCCCGGCCTCCTCTCTGTGAGAGGCAGTGGGCTGTAACCCACCACGCGGGCCCAGTGCGGGTTGGTAGATGTCACATGTCTTCGAATTTTTTGTTCTAGCACATGTCGGTTTCCTCACGATGTTTTCCTTCACCGTTTTGAGAGCAGTGGTGATGAAATAATTTACACAAAGTAAAGCGACTGTCTGGGTTCGGACCTATGACCTACAACTTGTAAATCGCGGCCGACCACTGGACCACCTTTGCTCATCCATCTTGTTTTTTCAAAACAAAATGGCGGCATTAGTTCCGATGTTGGCCACGCGCCAAAAGATCCTAGCACCAGTTGTCAGCAGTTGTGAACTTTCGCGCCGCGAATTTTATTAGTGTTGACGTCTCTATACGCTGCCGGCGCGGGGACTCCGTACTCTGTGCTAACAACCACTGTGGCTGAGATTCATAAACGTTACTTAGCATGTGTTTTATTGGCTAGACAGGGATGAAATTATGTTCCCGTCTCGACCTAGCACATATCATAATCTGCCTAGTATTTTTCCAACTTTGTAAGAGGTCAGCTTCCAGTCTAACCGGATGCAGCTGCATACACATTAACAGCATGTAATTGAAATAACTGAAAACCTCATAAGGGGCCATTGTACTCATCATTATGAACAACTTTTACAATGGGTCCAACGCTAAAATCGCGAAATAAAACACATTTAGTCGAGTTATACAAACATAAATAATTATATACATCAGCAAATGTTTTCACTATTTCAAAGCTGTAATTTCCACGTTTTAAGAACGTTCTGTTCTGTCTGAGTCGAAATCTGCCAAAACTCATTTACCTTCATTTTTGACATTGAGATTTTGAACGTTTTTAATTACAGGAATTGGCCTTTGCGGTTTATCCCATATAATACTAGTCCATTATCGTCCCACTGCAGGGCAAAGGGCCCTTCTCATATACAATGTCGCCCATCGGCATGTACCTGCCCGTATTTTTCTGAATATTTATGACAAATTATCGAAAATAAACGTAAAAAGGGTCTTTCATATATATTTTTTTTTTCTTTTTTTTTTTTTCAATATCCCGCTATGATTTTATGGACTAACACTTTTTTTTTTATGTCTTCACGTCCGTTTTTTTCCATTGTCGACAAATTTTTATAAAAAATATTAGTTATTCCGATAAAATTTGTCATAAGCTTTTAGAAATAATAAACAGAAGCCAAATCGAGGCAATAACATAGGAGATATGGAAAACGCTAATCAAAAAATTAAAAATTGAATAACATGAAAAATATTAAAGATAGACCCCTCCTTTTAAAGGTAATTTTTCATTAATATTCAGAAAAATCAGGCGGTCATGCCCATGGGCGACATTGTATAGAAGGCACGAGCATTGATAACCATGCGCGCCCAAGGCGTGTTGGCGAATTCTACTTTAACTATAAAGTCTCAGTTTCCTCACGATTTTTTTGGTTCCATAGTAAAAGTTACCAAGTAACTCGGTTGTGGAGGCCAGAGAGGCAGTCGCTGCATATCACATGACTGACGTGGTATTCGACTGCATCCGGTTAGACTGGAAGCCAACACAACATAGTTGGGGAATGACAGGCAGATAGATTAAGTTTGACAGTTGTGCGACAGTGCAGGAAAGAATGCTTTGCCAAAGTACATACGTGCTAATTATCGTCTATTACTCTCGGCCTTAGTCTTATTACAATATGAATGACCTTGAGCTTTTGTAGGAATAGGGTTTTGAGAATGACCTTAAGCTTCTACCGTACCACAGATTAAAACAGATGGTTCACTCCGCAAAATCATTTAAATAAAAAGATACTCCCTAGAAGTTGCCTATCTTTCTATCGTGTGACTCTTAGATGTTCCGACTACGTTACACTCACTAAATTGGCCCGACAAGTCGGGCCCGCCGCGTACTTGTAGCTTCATACCTAAAATGCAGAGTGCGCCTTCTGTATTCATCTGTGACCGTACTAGGGCCATTACAAACGCAGTTAGTTTTATATCATTATGTCAAAAAGGAGTCACAATGAGCGCGAGTTGTTTGTCGTTAATGCGCACACGCAGGTAGTAAACTGTCGATGAGTCATGTTAGTTAGTTAAGCACAACACTAGCACTGAGATCCGACAAAAATGATTTATGACTCTAACTTTGCGTTTTAAAGCCACATCACCCACATTTCGCTAGTTAAACATAACTGGCAAAATGTGGGTGGTGTACTACGCGTGATGTTGTGTTAGATAATTTTTAATTATTCAAATATTTCATTTCAGGTGAACTTCGAGGGATGACGGGACTTTTCCCGAGCAACTACGTAACGAAATTAGTTAACTAAATGATGTTTAGTCACACTCAATCTTGCTTAGTTCGATATCATCAACTTTAGTGTAGCTAAAATTAGTTTAATTACGACTAAATGGAAGTTTGGTGGGTAAATGAAAGTGTCATTATCAATCAACTCGCAGTCCACTGCAGGACATCCTCTAGGCTGCGCATCCAGTCTGTCCCGGCCAACGTTTTAAATTCGTCGGTCCATCTAGCTGGTCCCACACTAGGCTTGCCGATACACGGCTCCAACGGCCATCAGTTCTTCGACAAACATGGCAGCCCACCCAGCTATGCGACTAACTCACCAACGAAGTTTAGTGAATGAATGAAGGAAATGCACCGATCCCAGCGTGGTTTAACTCTGACTCGAGAAATCGAATGAACCCCAAGATTTGCTAGCCCCTGGAGCGTCATGCTTCATGGGGCTACAGAGGCCATTGCATATCAAGGAGTAGACCGGGTGGTGCGGTAATGATAGGGAAGACGTGCCCTTTGGATATGGAAGGAATTCAAATTCAAAATATTTTATTTCATATAAACCTACATGGGCACTTAAGAAACTCCAGAAGCTAGGTGCACGGTTCCAATTGGTCGTTTCCTATGGAGAAGAGCCGGCAAGAAACTCCACGGTTACTCTTTTAAACATAATTGGCCTTTACAATATTTTCAAATAACAGTATTAATAGGTATGGGAGGACAGTGTAGGTCTTTCAACAAGTACCAGGTACTTAACAAAATAGAAGATGGTCAATAAATCTACAGTCCCGATTTGCGAGCCTACCGGATATGTATCCTCGTAACTCACCAACTAAGTTTAGTGAAACTAAATCTAGTTTTAGCTCACTAAATTCAAATCTGAAACTATACTATTTTAGCGATAGTAGTTGTTTTTAAAGATAAATATTTAAAGAACAATGTTTAATTAATCTAGCTGGCTTAGAATGTAAAAGAAAAATGAGAGGTGTCGTGGGACACCCGGGTGGAACGAAGTACCTTTCACTTTTGCACACTTGGTGAATGACGTTCAAAATGTTACCCTTTTTTCGGTCTGAGAGGTAGACCGAAATAGTGTAACATTTTGAACGTAAACAAAGCAAAAGGAGTATGTAGCAGGTGGCGTTCTGTAGTTTCTGCCTACCCACATGGGAAGAAGGTGTGAGTTTATGTATGTATGTTGACCGTTACGAAACTATTGTTCCGTAACATTAGTGTCGTGACGGTCAAAATGTTACACTTGTTTCGTTCTCATTCGCCAAGTGTGCAGAGAATAAGGTGCTATTATAAAGAACTTCATTCCAAAAATATTGAAAAAATCGTTTTCTACACTAATTTGTAGTAATTAAAAAGTATTATTCGAAAATATTACTCTTACTTACTTTATAATGTATCATTATTGTTAAATACTTTACTTGAATTATGTGCAGTGAACTGCAAAAGTCGATGGTCATATTAATATTTAAAAATAAAAAGTGTGCACACGACAGAAGTGAAAACTAACGACTGGACCCGAGTATACCCGATTCAGCGTCACCGACCGACTGAAACCGAGTATACCCGATTCAACGGCACCGACCGACTGGAGCCGAGTATACCTGATTCAACGGCACCGACTGAATAGAGCTGAGTATACCCGATTCAGCGAAAAACATCAGCATTCGTTATGAAAAGTCTTCACTTCAAAAATTTACTAAAATATTAAAACTCACGAGTTTTATTTGATACTTCACAATAATGATCATTTACTTTTAATATTGTAATAAATATAAATCATACAAGCAGATTTTGAAAACTGAAAATTTATATCCATTGTAGCTATTTTATGGATATTGTTAAATTAGACAACTATTAAAGAGCATTTAAAATTAAGACTGCATGTGTTGAGAAGAAATAAAATACCTATTTTATTTTGTATACTGCCTCGTTGTAGTGGTCGCAAGCGCTACTGCTGAGCACGAGCTCCTGGGTTCGATTCCCAGGTCGGACAGTGTTATTGGGTTTTTGGAATTTCTATTACATGGGGAAATACGCGTCGCTGATGATAGCACAAACTGGAATACCAATTTGTGGGTAGTGCTTATTTTAAATGCTCTAAAATAAAACTAATTTTGCCAGCATACTGTTGCCATCTCGAACTTAATTTTTTAAATGTTTTAAAATAAATATTTAATTAAAATAATCATGTAGTTGATTTTAGTAGGAATAAATGTTAAAACCTTTAACTTTTTTGTTTTATTTTTTACTAGTGAACGCCTGCTGGGCACGGTGCTTACGACTTGACAAAAATCCAGATTTCTTAATTGTTATGACTTATGAGTTTCATATTAATAAAACAAATAATATATACAGGGTGGCGGGACATCGACGCGAAAACTTTTACCATGGATTCAGTACATGATTCTGAACCCCCGTCCATTGAAATTTTTCGTCGGTTATTTAAAAAAAAGTGCTGTTTCATAGAAAAGCGGTCAAAATGTATGAACAGCAGTTTTTTTTTAAATAACCGACGTTAAATTTCTACACGGGGGCGTTCAAGTACACACCAGAAACAACTTACTCTACCAAATAGGGGGCAACTCCTCAAGTCCTGCGAACTACTGGAATGGCACTTTCTTTCTCCACTGGTGAATATGCCTGTCCAGTATGGAGCCGATCTGCCAACGCTTAGCTAGTGGACACAGCTCTAAATGAGACATGACCGATTATTACTGATTTCTTTAAATCGACCCCGTTGCGAATGCTGTATCCACGACTTGCATCACGCCTACACGAATTCGCAGGACTATAGCTAGCCGTACCGAGAGAGCGAAGCTACAAGATGGCACGCCACCGAATGCACAACTTTAACCCAGTGTGACAGAAACTTAAAGCTGCAAAAAAATTATTTGGTGCATGAGTCCGGCGGACGGCAATCTTTGGCAAGAACTGCTTTAGTTTCGACATGATAGCGGTTTTCAAAACTATAGACCCCGATCAATTGCCGGTTTTTGTCGCCTATGAGCTACATAAACTGCCCCCTGTGTGTTTCGACCACGTAGACGTCACGAAAGTACTACCTGTTAATTATGCGTGCGGAATTAAATGATATTAAAGATAATTTTGTCACTAAGAACGACCTAGAAGTGGCCTTGAAAGAGAATAATATCATATAATCATCTGCTAATCAGTTACTAAATCCGATATTTAACCCTAATGTAAATAAAATTAGAGGTGGAGGGTATAACTTAAACAGCGGACCGTTTGGATTGTCGCCGCACCTTCCTTCTCAACATACTCTGCGGAGCGATTCTGAGTCACATTCGCATACGCAGCTAGCAAGTGACGATGACGGACCGAAGTATCGCTCTCTCGTTCACTCTCATGCACAGGTACTAGCTGTAGGTGTCGTTGAGTCTGCTACCACGCCGATTAACTCGACATTCTTAAAAACATGGATGACACAAATACAAATATAATAGAATCAGTGCAGAATAATAAAACTATGGTGGAAGTATTAATGCAAGGTGAATGGCCTAATAGTGGTTCTAAAGACGGTTGGACGCTGGTTCAAAATAAAAAGTTAAGGAATCGTTTTGAGGGGAAAACGGGAACCGCAAGCCCTAATGCGAATTTTAACTTTAGGGCGGCTGATTCAAAAATTCCACTTTTTATTACTAATGTTGACAAGGAGACTACTGAAAAAGATATTTGTGATTATATACAAAATAAGACGCAAGAAATAGTACTGCTTCAGAAGATCAGTATGAAATCTGAAAGGCCGTATAATGCCTTTAAATTGTTTGTCTCAAAATACAAATTAAATATGTTTTTAGATGACAAAATGTGGCCACATTTTGTCATCTAGGTTTAGACAGTTTATTTACTTTAAGAAAAACACAATAAAAGTAAATAAGCAGCACAATGTTGAAAATATAACAAAGATATAATGGATTGTATATCTAACGTTAAACTATGTACATTCAATTGTAAAAATATAACTCGATCAGCTGATTGCGTTCGTCAATTATGTGCACGAGCCGATGTGATAGCGTTACAGGAGACCTGGCTGCTGCCCCACGACGTGCCCTTCCTAGCGTCCATTGATGGAGACTTCGCGTACACGGGAAAATCAGCCGTGGACCTCTCTGCCGGTGTTCTGGTTGGTAGACCGCACGGAGGTGTGGCGCTGTTGTGGAGGAAGTCGTTATTTGCGTCGGTTTCGGTTATGAAATGTGCTAGTGATCGTGTCGTATGTATTAAAATAGCGCAGGGCAAGCGGTCTTTGCTAATATTTAGTGTGTACATGCCCACTGACTGTGCCGTAAATCGTGCTGAGTTTACATGTTGTCTAAGTGAGATTATCTCTGTGATTGAGAGCAGTGAAGTGGAGTCGGTTTTTTGTGTTGGGAGACTTTAACGCGCACCCAGGCACACGATTCTCACGTGAGTTACTTTTAACATGTACTGATCAATCATGGTCTTGCATTGATACTGAACTTTTGCCGCAAGACTTGCATACTTTTACTAGTTCCGCCAACGGTTCCCTCCGCTGGCTAGATCACTGTGTTGTCACTGAGGCTGCTAGGCTTTTGGTGAAAAATGCGTCTATTCTGTACGGCGTTTATATGTCGGACCATATTCCGTTATTAATAGAGTGTAACATTAATCTGATTAAACCTAAAACTATTGGATCTGACATTTCTTGTAACAAGGTTGTATGGGGTGAGAGAGATTTAGAACAGATAAATAAGTATTACGATTACTGTAATAGCAACTTAAAGCAAATGGATTTTCCTCCTGAATTTTATAAATGTGCTGATAATTTGTGCCACACACCTGAGCATCGATTGGTGATAGATAGGTTGTATAGTGAGTTGATTTGTATTTTGAAAGGGGGAGCCGAACTCACTCATGCAGGTTCTGTTAAAAAGCGTCATAAAGGAAATTATGTAGTAGGGTGGAACAAACACGTTCGCGAGGCTCACCGTCTGTGTTATCAAATGTGGCTTTATTTATGAAAATATGTGTACATCGCGCAACCTTTTTAAAACTAAATTAAAATATTGTCAAAATAACCAAGAGAAAATTAAAATGGATATGCTAGCATCTTGTCATAAAAGTAAACAATTTAATAAGTTTTGGAAATTAACAAATAAATTAAAACATAGGGCGGGGACGCCGGTGAGCGTCGCGGGCGTGAGCGACCCCACTGATATAGCTAATGCTTTTCAAAAACATTTTAATGTAAACTCGCGTTTGTGTGGCTATAGCGAGCCGTCTATTAGCGGCGCTGGGGCGGCCGTGACCGTGGCTCCCCCTGTCAGGTTTTCAGCTAAAGAGATCGCGAGCAGGATACAGAGCATGGTGAGGGGTAAGTCTCCCGGTCACGACGGTCTCAGCGTTGAACATCTGGGTACACTTACCGCGGGTATTTACTATGATTTTTAACCTATGTGTAAGTCATAGTTACTTACCTGTGGAACTTAGTAATACGGTCGTTGTGCCAGTAATAAAAAATAAGAGCGGTGACGCCTCCGATATCTCCAACTATAGGCCGATATCGCTTGCCACTGTCTGTGCTAAGGTATTTGATAGTCTGCTTGATAAAATTCTAGCTAAACATATCGTTCTCGAGGATAATCAGTTTGGATTTAGGCCGAACTTGTCAACGGAGAGTGCAATTTTATGCCTCAAGCAGACTGTCCAATATTACACAGACAGAAAGACTCCTGTAATAGCATGTTTCTTGGATTTATCGAGAGCTTTCGGGTCAATTATGATCTGCTTTGGCATAAGCTCACTCACGACAATTCTGTCCCGGGTGATGTGATATCACTGTTAAGATATTGGTACAGTAGCCAAGTGAATACAGTTAAATGGACAGGCTCATATTCTGATATGTATGCACTGAATTGTGGGGTGAGGCAGGGCGGTTTGAGCTCCCCCCGTCTTTTTAACCTGTACATAAACAAACTGATGGGTGAGCTCGGTAGCACTAAAATCGGTTGTCACGTGGATGGTGTTTGCGTGAACAACATCAGTTACGCTGATGATATGGTGCTGCTGAGCCCATCTATCGGTGCAATGAGAAAGCTTCTCAAAATTTGTGAAAGTTATGCGGTGGCTCACGGGCTCAAATACAATACCGATAAGAGTTAATGGTTGGTTTTTAAATCGGGTTCTTTAACATACAAACAGCTGCCGGAGCTCTCACTCTCTGGGTCTCTTTTAGGTGGGGTTTCGAAGTTCAAGTATTTGGATCATTGGGTCACTGATGACTTAAAAGACAATGTAGATTTACACAGGGAGCGCAGGTCGCTGGCTGTCCGTGGGAATATGCTGGCTCGCAGGTTTGCACGCTGTACTGAGTCTGAAAAGATAACGCTTTTTAAGGCCTTCTGCCAGTCGTTTTACACGTGTAGCCTGTGGACCAACTATACCCAGCGGGCTTTTAGCGACCTGCGCGTTCAGTACAATAACGCTGTCAGGGTGCTTTTGAGGTTGCCGTGACGATGTAGCGCATCAGGGATGTTTGCGGAAGCGTGCGTCGACGGGTTCGCCGCGATTATGCGGAAGCGATGCGCTTCCAAGATGGCCCGCTTGCGCTCCTCCTCCAATGGCATCCTGAATGTGTTTTCAGATCGGTGGAACTCTTCTCTCTTACAAAAGTGGATAAGTGTTCACACACACTTATCCAAATAATTTATGTTGTTTTGTTGTTTATTTTTAATTTAATTTAATACTAACATTAGGCTAAGTTATACTACTATTAACAATATATGGATGTTTATCTGAATTAAAATATTTGAATTTGAATTTAGCCTCCTTATTTCTTCACCGAACCATCAGAGAGCCTCCCATCCGGGTACAAGTTACCGTGGCCTACTTGGAAAACCTTAAATAGGCTTCGCTCCCAAGTAGGCCGCAGCAAGGACAACTTCCACAAGTGGGGGTTCATAAACGGGTCAGATCTCCAGCGTGTATGCGGCGTCTCTCCACACACAATGTCTCACCTCCTTTAATAATTTCTACTCACTGAGTATTTCTTGTGTCAGGTTCTCGATATTAAGGATATTTGGAGATTTAGAAAAACACACCTTTCTTTTTCAGATTCATCGAAGACATCTTTATTCAGTCCACAGACCATAATCATATTTTTTTAAACCATAGATTAAATAATCAATGTCATAGATTATAAAGATTTTATGCTTTTGCACATCCTCCACACCCAGAAAAGAGATCAAGTTATACAATAATAATAAAATTAACAACTCAAGACAATATGACTTATTGTGTACATACATGCATATCAAAATTTTACTACAATGTCGTATTTACTGTAGTTTTACATTTTTATTAAAATCTATAGTCTCTAAATTATAATCATCTATACTTATCTCTAACTCTTTCATTATAATTCTTAGATGTACAACTATACATAGCAAATAAGTATATAACATTATAATAACGTCATCAACCATACTTAGTTTCTAGCATCAATACAATTTGTACATACATACCCTATTATTAATAATGTTCAATACGCAATTGACTATTGTTACTACATAATACCAATCTCTTAGGAACTTAAGATCAATTAATAATGTCAATCTTATGTATTATGCAATACATACAAAGGAATTAGTTTCTGTAGGACAGATATGCAAGTTATAATAGTTATCTGTACACTAAACATGTAGATATGTACTCCTGAGAGTGTGTATGTGTAATATGTATGTTTTATAAATGAACCAGATCAACAAGACGTTACACCTTTCAAATCAAATATCTGCTGGGTAACCTAGCAACCCGGCCAGAACGGGTGATCTGTTGTTTGACCTTATCTTGCTCTAGAGAATTACTAGGATAGACAACTGGAACCGAAGATGTGGTTCCTTCCGGATCTGCTTGCTGAACATTAGTGGGAGGTGTACTCTTACCTGAAGTACTCTCTTCATATTTTGGGAACTCTACATCAGGATCAGTAATCTCAAGAGGAAATAAACGCTGAAATGGACGCACCTTGGTGCCAGTCGATGTTCTCACCTTTGCTGTTCTGTTGATATTATCACGACCTGTAAAAATCTCTTCTATTAGTTTCAACAAGTACTTGAGTCTGTAATTTAAAGTTTTAGCATCTGCTGCATCGAGATCTGTCACATCATTGTGAGGAATACTTTGTATGAAACATAATGGTGTCAATGGTTCTAGATGAGTATTCATATCATCTTGCACATATGTCAGAGGGCGCTGATTCATTATTGCCTCACATTCACACAAGATGGTTTCCAATTCCTCATAATCCACACGCGACTTTCCTAGAATCCTTCTCAACAATTCTTTCATTATACGTATAAGTCGTTCAAAAAATCCGCCCCACCAAGCTGCTGTTGGAGCATTCGTCTTCCACTTGATACGTTCAATAGTTGAGCATTTCTGGACTTCTTCCCAATCTATATCAGTGAGTCTGTTCTTTGTGCCAACCAGATTAGTGCCATTATCGCTAATTAACTGTTTAATCCTACCTCTTCTAGAGATGAACCTTCTTAGGGTAAGCATAAAAGCTTCTGTTGACAGCGATTTTGTTAACTCTAAATGGACACAGCGATATACTGCACATGTGTATAGTACCACCCAACATTTTTCTCCATTGCGTAGGAACAGGGGACCAGCCAGGTCGACGCCACTTACTTGGAATGGGGCAGTGCACCGAATTCTCTCACTTGGCAGCGGGGCAGTAGGTGCTTGTACTGATTTAGATCTAAATCTGGTACATACTACACATGAAGCTATAATAGATTTTGCAAGCCGTCTTATCCCAATGATCCAAAATCTGGATCTTATGTCTGCTGTCAGTTGGTTGGCACCTGCATGCTTGAGCTCCCTGTGTCTTTGCTCCACCAATCTTCTTACAATTATGTTGTTGCCCGGGAGCAATACTGGAAATTTGATTGTCTCTGGAAAGTCAGAGAGTAAAAGTTTTGTTTTGATTTTTAACAGGCCATCATTATCATAAAAATGTATGAGTCCTCGGATTTTCTTCTCTATGAAATCTCTATTTTCTGCCTGTATAATTCTCATTATTCTCTTTTCACTCTCTTCATATTCTTCACAGCTTAGTTCGCCTCTTATCTTAATTTTATGACGTGCATTATTGGTGAATCTCAGCATCCAAGTAACCATCCGAATAATTTTGTTATATTTAGAAAAATAAGTGAGCTGACTTGTCATACCTTCATTTTCGACTGTGTTTGTATTACAAACTGCAGTCTTCTTAAGCTCACGACTGGCCTCTAACTCATCCAAAGCTAGGGGTGATTTCGGCCACTCACTAGGTGCAGAGTACAACCATGACGGTCCCTCTAACCAACGAGAAGACAACAGTTGGGCCGCGTCGCAGCCTCGAGATGGTAGATCAGCCCAATTCGATGCTCCTGGAATGTGATACCAGTTATCAATGTTCGTATTTTGTCTAATTTCCTTGACGCGGTTTCCCACGTAGGTATTCCAAGGTAGCTCTTTTTTAATCCAGCACAAAGCAACACCTGAATCAGTCCAGCATCGTTCTTCACATTGCAGCTCAAGGTCTTTTCGTGCTTCTGATAATAATCTAGATCCTATTAGAGCTGCTAGTAATTCTAGACGAGGGATGGTTAGCTTTTCAGGGGGTGCTACTCGTGATTTTGCTGATATCATTCGTACTGAAACTATACCTTTATTTTCAGATCGTAAACATAAACACGCTGCAAATCCATCCTGACTAGCGTCACAGAACAGATGAAGTTGTAATGTACTTTCATCAAATGGAGTTGCTGTAAGTCGTCTTGGTATCCTACAGTGTTTTAAATGATGTAAGGATTCATACCAATGTATAAGTTTATTTTTCAGGTCACCTGGTATTTCTTCATCCCAGCTTAATTTGCGGCGCCATGTTTCTTGCAGGATTAATCGGGGTACTAAAGTCACTCCTGATGTAAAACCGATAGGATCATAAATCCTTTGAGTTAATGATAAGAGATTTCTTTTTGTAATCTTACCTAGTTCACAAGGTGGTGGGAAGTCTTGTATGTTGCAACTCAGTTGATCTTCTTTAGTATGCCATTCAAGACCCAGTATGGATATCACAGCATCACTCTTCTGATCTAGTTGGGGAGCTATTGTCCATTGTGTGAGGTCAAACTTGGCTTGGCTCATTATTTCTTTAGCTTCTGTCTCGAACTTTTTGACTGCTTCTTTAGTGTCCAAACTAGTTTGACAGTTATCAACATAAAATGAGTCAGCTAAAATCTCTGCCGTACCTCTCAATTCTCCACTCACCTGATGTAAATGATGCTGGATGGAAGCGGAAAGTAGAAATGGGCTGCAGGTCAAACCAAAAACCACTCTGCAGTGATGATAAGTTATCATGTTACCTTTATCATCCCACCATAGAAATCTCAGCATATCTCTGTCTCTCGGTGACACTGATATTTGTAAAAATGCTTTAGATATATCAGCAGTGACGCCTATCGCCCTCTTTCGAAATCCATTCAATAATTTTGGAATTTTGTCTAACATGTTGATTCCTTTGTCCAGGCATAAATTCAAAGACTTACCATGTCTATCTTTGGCCGAAGCATCGAACACGGGTCGAATTCTTGTAGTTAGACTTTTCTCCTTCACAACAGGTCGGTGTGGTAAGTAATGAGAAGATTCAATGTCTTTCTCTGGGTCCGGTACAATCTTGATAATCCCCTTGTCACGCCATTCATTGAAAACTTGGTTATAATCCTCATACATATTATTCGCCATCATTCTCTTTGTTACAGACTGCAATCGTCGTGAAGCAACATCGTGGCTATTTAATAATTCGTCGTGACCTACCTTCCAGGGGAGAAGAACTTCATACCGGCCCTCGTCATTGACTGTCACATTATCTTCAAAATTCGCCAACACCTCTTCTTCCTGCTGTTGTTTCGTCTTGGTCTCAATCGGGTCACAAATACCTAAAGTTTCAAGAGACCAAAAATTAGACACATCTGCAGAACAAAACATTGCTACATGACCTGCTTGCACAGTCGTGCTTGGGGAGTTTGTAATTCTTCCTTGAAGAGTCCATCCAAGCTTAGTTTTTATTGCAACCAGTGAATCATGTAGCTTCACCATATCACCTGTAAGTACCAAACCAGAAAAGTCAGCCCCTATAAGTAAGCAAATATCATCTGAGTGTGTGCTTTTGTCTGAAAGGGTGATGTTGTGTTTGGTAAGTAAGTGTGATATATCATTGTTAGTATATTTGGGAATATTTTGACAAATGCATGTCTGTCCTAGAGCAGTCAGTTGAAAAGAAAACATTTTATCTAAGCTTGTTACATTCAAATCATAAACTTTGTACTTTTTAGAAGTTATTTCTACACCACCAAATAGAGTATGAGATAAAGTTTCGTTACCCACAGTCGGAATGTTGAGTTTCTGTGCGACATCCTCTTGGATGTATGACCGTTGTGCACCATTGTCGAACATAGCACGAACCATCACCTGTTTCTCACCATTGCAAAGGAAAACAGATATTGTTTGTAGTAATGTTGTTTCTGCATTCTTCTTAGTACCAGCAGACATAGTGGTGCTAGAAATTCCATTGCTCGCTGTTGCTGATGTAGTACTGTTGATAGCTTCAGTGTGGGTAGCAGAGAGGTTGGATTTTGGAGCATTATCATTAATTTTCTGCTTCTGACCTGTGCATAAAACTACAGAATGACGCTGACCACATAACAAGCATTTAACAGGTGCCTTGCAAGTTTTTGGGTGATGTCCTTTCTTCAAACAAATAGCGCAGGCATTCTTTTGTTTCAGATGGGCTCTTCTGTCTTCTATGGTCATTTTTTGCATTTTATAACATTCCAGGTTGTTATGTGAATCCTTTTCACACCAAACACATATTAAGTTTTTCTTGGTAATGGTTCGATCTGTGTTTGTTAATAAGCAACTAGCTGTTGGTTCTGGTGTAGTGTTCAATTTTGTGTTATTTTCTAGTGTTTTCTTGGCTAATAATATCCTTTGTTCACTTTCAACTTCTTTTCTCATAAATGTTAACAAGCTATTTAGTTCTGTACTGATATCTTCGTTTTCTTTCTTGTTTCTTTCCCATACTTTTAATAATTCCTGCGGTAATGCAGACTCGACCATGGGAAGTAAAAATGCTGCAAATTTATCTTTTGTGACTCCCAGGGTTTCTAGTGCTCGCAGCATTGCACTTATTTTATCGAACAATGTCGTTAGGTTGTAACTCTCAACCTTGTTGATGAGTCCCAAAAGTTCTCGAACATACACTTGTATCAGAAGTTCTTCTCGGGCATATCTAGACTTTAATTGGCTTAAGCACTCATGATATGATGTCGGTGTGAAGCTTTCTACTAGGGCCTTAGGTTCTGAACCATCCGCCATCGCTTGCAGTAAGTATTGATATTTATCATTGGTGTCAATCTGTGGGTCATTATCAATTTTCTGGAATTGACCCCAGAACGGTAGCCAGCCTTTTAAATCGCCTCTAAAGGTTGTGAATTGTAGTGTAGGAAGTTTGAAATTGCGTTTTTCTCGTTTCATATCAATGGAATTATCGCAATTTAAGTGTTGACATCTACTTTTGTATTTGACGTCTAACATGATCCATCTGGATTTGTACTCCATAGCACTTTCCATCTCATTTTCTAACAAGACCTCGTCATCGTCGCAACTCATCAATTTTCTGACTTCTCTGTCTAACTCTGTGAGTTGGTTTTGTAGTTCTAATACTTTTAAGTACTGACCTGTAATCGTAATTGTACGTGCTTCATCTCCTGAATGGAGTTCGTCGAGAAGTTTCTCGAGCACGTTGGCGTTCTTCGTGAACAAGCTTCTGGTGATTTTTCTCTCCTTTCGGATCGCCTCAATATGAATTTCTCTGTCGGTCGCCATGTTTAATAATTTCTACTCACTGAGTATTTCTTGTGTCAGGTTCTCGATATTAAGGATATTTGGAGATTTAGAAAAACACACCTTTCTTTTTCAGATTCATCGAAGACATCTTTATTCAGTCCACAGACCATAATCATATTTTTTTAAACCATAGATTAAATAATCAATGTCATAGATTATAAAGATTTTATGCTTTTGCACACCTCCCATCTTACACCGCATGCCCTGTTACCTACACAAGTGAGGGCCTAAATGCCTGATGGCTGCGTCCGCGAGCATTATTCGCGCTACTGAGTTTTGGGCCAAACAAATTCAAAAATCTTTTTTTTTATCGTGTTATTTTTGCCATGAAGAAGACGGTACGACTGGTCCATAAATTCAATGTCGCTCGCGCGATATGGAACGGGCTATGCTTGGAGTCTCTTTGAGGGATCGAATCCGGAACGAGGTGATCTGGCAGAGAACTAAAGTTTTTAACATAGCCTCACAGAAGAAGCAAAGCCTAAGAGAAATCATTTATTTCACAAAGGCTTTTGAACGTCAAAAATAGAAAACCAAGAAAATAGAATTGACTCTAGCAAGCTGGCAATGGCGCGGTCATATTAGCCGTAGAACCGATGACCGTTGCGGTAGACGTGTTCTTGAATAGACAAACTTAGGGCAGGACGCCCTCAGGCAAGGTGGAGCGACGGTCTTCGCAGGGTGGCTGGTAGCAGCTGGATGAGAGTTGCCGAGAATCTGTTGTGTAAGTGGAGACGCCTATGACCAGCAGTGGACTGCTGTAGGCTGATAATGAGTTATTATTTTTAAATTATTTACCCTACACTTTTAAATTTAATATATCTACTTAATATTTTGTTAAGGTAGATGCTCAAAGGTAGTCCGCCAAATTCAAATTTTCTTAAGGTGTGTGATTGGACGCCAGCAGCGCGTGAACGCTTCTGTCAAACATTCGTCCGTTTAGTGCGCGCTCTTGCCGCTCAATGTTTTGACACACCTTTACGTTATATGCAGGTGCAGCCTCCGGGGTTCACCGCTGATGTGTAAAGAAGGCTCCCCATATATATTTTGATACAGGGCCCATTGTTCTTCGAAATATCGAGGATTCCTTTTGAATATTTATATTTAACTTCGACCAGAATTCGGCCACTTTGACAGCCTTAACCTCGCGAAGGTCTTCCATAGTGCAACACGGCGAGCACGACAAGAGATCGGGCATCGTTTGCGGTGTGACTCCACAGTCGCACTGTGACTTATCGGAGTAGGTACCATTTGACTAAATTGTATCTGCATTAGACCAGCAGCCGTGTCATTGACTCTGGCAGGGCCACCAACAGGGATTTTAATTTTGATTACACAAAAAATGTGTCGCTAATTTGTCGAAATTTGTCGCCAAATATCAGAATTTGTCGGTCAGTGGTTCAAAAGATATAAGGGTTTATAGGTGGACGATCTGGAGAGAGTCTCCCCAGCAGGGCCACATTTAAATCTCAAAAACTAAGGCACTTAGCGAAGATCTGTTTCCTCCCATATTTTGTCGTTAATTTGTCGAAATTTGTCGCCAAATATCAGAATTTGTCGGTCACTGATTCAAAAGATATAAGGGTTTATAGGTGGCCGATCTGGAGAGAGTCTCCCCAGCAGGGCCACATTTATATCTCAAAAACTAGCGCACCTAGCGAAGATCTGTTTTCTCCAATATTTTGTCGCCAATTTGTCGAAATTTGTTGCCAAGTTACAGATTTTGTCGGTGTGTAATTAAAAAGATATTAAAGAATTCAATTTCCCCAGTGGTACAAGCAAGTACAAAATACTTTATGTAGTTTCTAGACAGTATCTATGACGTCATATTGAGGAATATTTGTTTCGAATTAAATAAATATAAACTTATTCTATAATTTCAACCACCAAAGGAAAGCTGTATTCATTACCTATAAACAAATCCACACTACCCATCCGTTTCGGTGGCCTCGGTGTCCGCAAAATTACAAGTATTAGCTTACCCGCGTTCCTGTCCTCTGTCCACAGCACTGAAAAGTTGACCGGGAAAATTTTAGCCCCCTGCCTGGTCGACTCTGAAGTGCCGTGCTTGACTGATGCGGAGAACGCCTGGAAAACGGCTTGCCCGAATACAGATCGGCCTGTGAACCTGTCCTCCCAGAGGCAGTGGGATGAGCCGCTCTGCAGGTTGGTACGGAACAATCTTATTAATACGTCCACCAATACTGCTGAGCGTGCCCGCCTGCTGGCTGTGGGTGAGTGGGAGTCGGGCCTTTGGCTTCAGGCGCTACCGTCACCCAACATAGGGACTATGCTGGGTGACACCACTTTCCGGCTCGCTACCTGTCTGCGTCTGGGCGCTCCTTGTGTGGCCCCGCATCGCTGTCAATGCGGTGAAGCAGTCGACTGTCTCGGACACCATGGTCTATCCTGCAGTAAAAGCGCAGGCCGGAGAGCACGGCACGCCAGCATTAATGACACCATCCGTCGTGCTCTTGTCACCGCCGGGGTGCCAGCTGTTCTAGAACCCAACGGCTTGGCACGCGACGATGGGAAGAGACCAGACGGAATGACCATAATGCCTTGGAAGGTAGGTAGGCCATTGGTGTGGGATGCAACGTGTGTCGACACCCTTGCGCCATCCCATCTTCCTAGCACGGTGGGCTGTGCTGGGGCTGCTGCTGCAGGTGCGGAAAACCTCAAACGGCGCAAATACTCCAATCTTATTGGGACTTATATGTTTGAGCCGTTTGGGGTTGAAACACTAGGGCCATGGGGTCCGAGTGCCCACTTAGTCTTTCAAGACATCGCAAAGCGGTTGGTCGACTCTTCATGTGACCAGAAGGCTGGCCTATTCTTCGGCCAGAGAATCAGCATTGCCATACAACGTGGCAATGCTGCCAGCCTTTTGGGCACTTTTCCTGTTGACAACGATGCGGACGTGCAAAAACTGTGACTTGTGTAAAAATGTTAATTTTCTAAGTGATTAATTTATGAACACATAATATAATTATTATAAGTACTTTTAATAAAATAAACAAATCTACAATAAATATATGTAATTATTTATCTAACACAATGTGCATTTACCACTTAGTCGCTGGCAGATAGATAGATGCGCGTATACAGACGAGCTACTTATAACGAGTTGCCCGTCACGTAAGTTAAAGTCAGCCAGTTTAATTAAAGTGGAACTTATTATGAATAGTTACGAACTCGAGTGTTGTTATCTCTATTATAGGTATTCCGCAAATACAAAACCGGGGAAAAGTGCGAGATAGAACGAGGGTTTCCCGTGCTGCACGTCACCGGCGCGGCGCTTCGGCGTTCGCGCCGCTCAAAGTACTTAAAAAAGAATAGGTAAATAATCAAACTTGCTCTAAAGGATTATTTCTTTATTCCTCCACCGGGAGTACAGCGAGGTTTGTTTGTGTAAAAAATTGAAAGAACAATTACGAATGCGGGCATTTAAGTGCATTGAACAAGGTGGTGGACAATTTGAGTGTTTTGAAAAGAGGACGCCGCCGCGCCGTATGATTGCAGATTAATATGTAAGTTACCTTGATTTTTCACGTCAATAGCGTGTTTGTGTGTGTGTGCCTTTAGATACAAATATCGAGGCGCTACCTACCAATGTAGTCCGTCGATGTCCATATATTATTTGGTTACAATTAGGATAGCTAATTTTTTTTAAACCGGCCAAGAGCGAGTCTGACTCGCGCACGTAGATAATGGTACGGAACACCCGTACCGTACTGTACCGTATAAAAACGGCAAAAAAAAACACGTTTGTTGTATGGCAGCCCCCCTTAAAATTTGTTTTATTTTAATTTAATTATTTATTTATTTTTAAAGTGAATATATAACTAAATATTCTGTGAATATTTCAAGTATTTGCCTGTTGCCGTTATCAATATCGAGCAAAAAAATCACGTTTGTTGTATGGGAGCCCCCTTACATATTTATTTTATTCTGTTTTTTTAGTATTTGTTGTTACAGCAGCAACAGAAATACATCATCTGTGAAAATTTCAACTGTCTAACTATCACGGTTCATGAGATATAGCCTGGTGACAGACAGACAGACAGCGGAGTCTTAGTAATAGGGTCCCGTTTTACCCTTTGGGTACGGAACCCTAAAAAACACTACTTAGGTGCTTCAGTGCATAAATTATGACTGTAACCTAATTTTCTAATTGGGGCGTATCGGGCAGAGTGTGCATTATTCCAGTTACATGTTGTATATGCCTCGCGAGGATATGCTCATTTAGGACGAACCATTTAGTAGGTACCTTATTAATAGGTATCTATTGAATTTTAAGATTATATCTGAAATCTTAAGTTTGTGTACTTATTTAGTGAAATTAACATATGTACTTAACATAAAATAGTAAAAAAAAACCCTCATAAAACAGTTGCATGCGACTGTACATCTTGACACCAAATAGACCAAGGGCAAGGTTTAATGTTTTCAAACAAGTTTAAGCCACTCCAACCTAGTATTTAAAACATAAAAACATGTATTTAATTGAGAATTTATGTCTCTCGGACATTTCTAAGGACTGTAGACCGATAAAACTAGAAGTATATTACACATATTAATAGAAATATTTTTTCTTGCTAATTTCGTGAACTTTGCGATCTAGCTCTTGACTACCTTACTAATTGAACTCATCGCCTAAACTAAGACCCGATAAATTCTGATATTTGGCGACAAATTAACGACAAAATATGGGAGAAAACAGATCTTCGCTAGGTGCCTTAGTTTTTGGGATACAAATGTGGCCCTGCTGGGGAGACTCTCCAGATCGGCCACCTATAAACCCTTATATCTTTTGAACCACTGACCGCCAAATTCTGATATTTGGCGACAAATTTCGACAAATTAGCGACTAATTTTTTGTGTAATCAAAATTAAAATCCCTGTTGGTGGCCCTGCCAGAGTCAATGACACCCAGCAGCCCACCTGGCATCTTAGTCGAATAGGATTTCCAGGTGGGCCACGGCAGTTGATAGTCCGCTGGAAGCTTTTCATTTAGGGATCATTTAGGACTAGTTACGCCACAAATGTTTGTAAAAGGTGAAAAATGAAACACAGTAAAACAATTTTTCAATTTTTTTTTTAAATAATTTTTCACTATTACTTAATCCAACAGTATATAAATAGTATTACTATATACTTTACTCCAAAAATCGACGCCAGATGTAAACACGACCTAACTAAGACATAAAGTTCAATTTTGACTGAAATTATTATTCTTTTTAAAATGATCTTGATTTTTTTTACGATTGGTTTTTTGTTTCTCATAGCTAGACTTAGGCAGATAAGTAAGTCAGATATGAAAGATTGCTAAAAGCACGATTGGCAAAAAAAAAAAACTTTTCCTAATAATTATTTGCATGTTATAAAAAAAAACTGAGATTTGACAGAAAAAAGAAACAAAAGATTTGAACATAGTCATTTCACACTTATTGTAAATCTGCCAGCAACACAAACAACAACCCATCAGCAACCTTATTGCAAAGAGAATAACGATTACTTTGATTTTGACAGCGAGGGTAAATCAGACTTAAAATAATTTGTGAAAGGACTGAAATATTTGAATAACAGCCTGTTACTATCCCACTGCAGGGCAAAGGCCTCTTCTCATACATAGAAGGCACGAGCATTGATCACCACGCGCGCTCACGACGAGTTGGAGTGGACTTGGAGACTCAATTAAACACGTCAAAATTCAACTTTACATCTTAACAGTCTTCTTGCAAATTAAACTGGAGTTTCACAAAAAAAAAAAACTAAAATTTTTAGAAAGAAAGAAAACAATAAGTTTTTGGATTTCAAGGAAAAACAATAAAATACATAATTCTGGAATTCTTATGTCTTGGTTAATTTTGACGGCAGTACATTTTGTGATACAAATAAAATAAAAAAGTGTGAATTTAAAACGCGATATCAAATTTTAACATTTGGATACAGAATTCTCAACAGCCTGTATATTCCCATTTTAAAGTTAGACATTGCTTTCCAAACCACCCTGTATACTGATTGTAGTGTTGGAATAAAGTCCCTTATCGCATGTTATACGCTTGGCGAATGGGAGCTACAACGAAAAAAAGGTGCAACATTTTGAGAGACTCATGCAAAACCAAACTTGGAACTCCATTCCAACCGGGTGTTTCACAACACCTTTAGTTTTTTATTTCATTTGTACCAAAAATTTCTTTGAATTTGCCAAAACAACTGATTTCACTGGTGGTATGATCATGCATTACATACCTTATGATACAGAGGTGTAGCTGCATTTCATATAAAAAAAATACTAACTAATTAGTATTACATAGATTTAAAAAATTAAATAAACTGTAGATTATTACTGTTCTACAGCATATTGTATACTCATAAAATGAAGTCAGAAGCCCGAAAGTCTGACAACCAGTCTGACCGCGTGGTATCGTGTTACTGGAAGGAGGAGGTGTTCGTGGAGGTCAGATAGGCAGTCGTCGCTCCATGTAAAATACTGGCATTCAGCTGCATCCGGTTAGACTGGAAGCCGACCCCGACATAGTTGTGAAAAGGCAGGCAGATTGATTGATGTTACAAAATCAGTTGTTTCAACATAACATGTGTTTCTGTTTATTATTTGGTGGTGATATCAGTCGTGACTGAATTTTACTTGAGAAGACGCCATCTTGAATTTGATAATACTAGGTCCCTATTACATGGAACTTACAGGCGCGAGTTTATGTTGATAGTAGGTTCAAAAATATGAATTGCTAATCTATGGTTTGTATTGTGTACGAGGAGCCTTTGCATGGGAATGTAATCTATATATGTTATAAATTAAAGTCGATTTTCGTGTTCATCTGTGTGACTGCGTTAATCTTTTAAACTATGCTAGTTATTTTGATGCGGTTTTCACCATAATTTATAGAATTTAATCCGGAAGGTCTGTGTGTATTAAAACATTCATATTAATCTAACATATAATTAAAAAAACTCCATGTTTTGTCAGCTTACTTAAATGTTAGAAAAAGAATTAGGGCTGACGCGGGCATTAGCTAGTATTACCTAACTATAACTCCAGAAGACTAGTACCATTATTAAAATGAAACCTAAATACATTAATATTGCAATTGAAAAGATCATAACAATAATAAAGTTGTAGTGGAATCTAAACTTTATCTGTAGGTATTAAAGTTACATTTCGAAATTACAATGCAATTTAGATGTAAAAAATTAAAAGTAGGTATACTTGTGTCCCGTAGTGCACATCTATTGGCTCAAAAGGTTCAGATGATTTTCAAGGTCAGGGACTAAGTGCTACATAATTCAACATGGCGTCTCCTCAAGGGATAATTAAAATAATCTACTGATGTTGGCTGGAGTTAGGCCCTGAGTGGTCGCGGTGATCACGCCAATGTCGCTCCACGAATTTCTTTATATAGTTGTATGGTTTTGAGTCTTTTTCGCCTATGACATTGTCAACCTGGAAGAGAAAATAATATTTAGTTGAGTTTTATAATATAGAAAGATGAAAGGGTCAAGAAAGATTTCAAAGTAAAACTGAATAGATACAATGTCGTCCATGTGCATGTGACCGTATTTTTCTGAATATTCATGAAAAAATATCGAAAATTAACTTTAATATTTTTTCATGTTATTCATGTTTTTATTTTTAGATTAGCGTTTGAATATCTCCGATGTTGATTGGCTCGATTTAGATTCTGTTTATTATTTCTAAATGCTTATGAGTTATTTGATCGGATTAGCTAACATTTTTTATTAAAATTCGTCGACTATGAAAAAAAACGGAGTTAGACATTTTCTTTAAAAAAAAATACATTATTCATTTAAAACACACAAGTGTTTGTCCAACACAACATACAGAAAAAATAAAAAAAATACATAATTAAAGATAGATTGTTCATGAAAATTCAGAAAAAATCGTCGGCGGTCACGTGGCCTTGGGCGGCATGCCCGAGAAAAGTGTTAAGTACAGCTAGTAAAACACTCGAAAAATAAAGCAGTAGCAGAGCTGGCAATTGAACCCAATGTACTAGTATAATGTTAAAAGCCTGCTCAAACCAAGTTCAAGTTGACATCATATCTCAAAGAATAAGGGGGCTGAAGTGGCAATGGGACGGCCATATTAGCTGTATAACCGATTGGTCCCATTGGGACAGACGTGTCCTTGAGTGGAGACCGCGAATCGGTGGCTAGCAGCATGTAGCATGTTTACCCCAAAGGTCATCAGTTCTACGACTAATATGGCCAGCAAATTGCCACTTCCTGCTTATTCTGTGAACTATGTCAACAATTTTGGTTATTTGCCAGATCAACTAGTTCCAGATTAGATGCCTCAAAACAACTCCAAGCATAGCGTATTCTCCATAGCTCGCTGAGCGACCTTGAATTGTTTGAATTTATGGGGGTGGCAGTTGCGATAAACTTAACATACCTTATAAGGGGGTGTAATAATAACTTCATTATAAACTCTGATGTTCTGGCCGGCCCAGGACACGTCGTCAATGACCCGAGCAATCGCCATGAACAGCCGCTGACCCTCGGGGTCCAAGCATGCTGATAGGGCTGAAACCTGGAATGTAGTAAGTAGAACTTAGTTGTGTGGTATGTGAGAAATGTCATCACCCTCTGCCTAGCCTTTCCAAACTATGTTGGAGTCGGCTTCCAGTCTAACTGGATGCAGCTGAATGCCAGTATTTTACACGGAGTGACTGACTGCCTATCTGACCTCCACAACCCAGTTATTAAGCTACGCAAAACCCCTTGGTAAGACTGGTTGTCCAATACTACCAATAACTACTATTACCGTAATTGTTTTTTTTTTCTCTAGTAATTATATTTTACAGGCATACCAAGAAAAAAAAACAGAAATTGAGCTACACAATTACTGACAAATGCGTACACTGACTGAACAGGTCCACTCAAATCTGTGTAGTTCTGTCCTCAAAAGACCATTTCAGACATTAATCAACAAGCTCCTCATATGACCTGACCAAGATTATGCCTGGATTTTAAAAGAGACTTTGACCCCTGAGTTTGTTTCGCACTTTCTTCTCAGAATTCTCAGATAGGAAATGTCAAAATTTATTTGATATTCTATTTACATAATAAACAATTTCATTCCAGGTAACAAAAACAATTCTTGTCATTATCACACAGGAAGTCATGAAGAGAATCGCTGACGTTCTGTTAGGATTGAAATCCAATCTAGGCTAGTGCCTTTTTGGCTGCAATTGCAAAATATAGGTAATAAGTAATACGGGCTGGTATCCACAACTCTACGTCAAAGCGCATATTTTGCATACGGTTGGGAAAATCGGTTATTCGATCCACCCCAGCTCCTCAAAGAGGGCAAATATAGGTATCAGCAAGACTAACCTTGGTATTAGGTATCAATCAATCTGCCTAGACTTTTGCAAACATGTCAGGGTCGCATACTTGCACAAATTACAACTTCAGTGGGAATCAGAAGTTTAGCACAATCAGCACTTTCTCTCAACTTTCCCCTGTCTATCTACTACAAATTACTATTTTGACTAGCTTACTTATAAGTTTTAGCCAAAATCAGTTCATATCGGAACCGGAAATTATCTCAGACATAGCCGAAAAGGAGGCCAAATTATATAAACAATTTCATCACCTAATAACCACGTTTTATATAAAAAACCGCGAAATACTAAAGAGGTTGTAAAATACAGGTTGTATACTCACTAATCTTCTCTTATTCTCTATTGAATTGCGAACTCGTGTGTTTAGTCTGTGCAGGTTTAAAGACTGTGGTGGTTCAGGAGCCGTGGTGACTTCCTTCTTGATTTGCACATCACTAACCAGCGATAGGTTCACGATATTCACGTCATGGCGTTTAGGATTGCCGCTGGAAGATGGACATTTGAGAATCAGCATCTTAGTTTGAGGATCGAAAGCTAGTACTTCGCCCTCGATATTTTCATTATAGCATGTCCGCGTTGCTACTATGCTGCCGATTGTGAAGCAGTCCGACACGACAGTGGACATTATACACCGCTTTTGTTGTTTACTCGGTGGAAATTAATTTCATGTAGCGTTTAAATTGTGTTCGATCAGTAAAATGTGAAATTATGTTTTGTTACGATCAGAATACGAGGTCGTCCGCCATTGAAACTTTGACAGGTTTTGTTACAGATAATAAAGATGAAAGTTTTGAAGTTTATGGTTTTGCGTTTCGTAACCAATACTAAGTAAGCATTTCGTGTCCTTCGATTTCTTGTGGGTTATCATAGGTTACACGATTGACTTAGTGAAATATTTAGTGTAATGTTTAACCAAAATAATATATTCGTTAAATTCTGAAAGCTAAGATTGTTACACCCGACATTAGTTTTGTAAACGCAGTCTGGTAAAACAAACCGTTGGAATAACCACAATCTTTCTAGAAGAACTTAAGTCTCAAACAATTTTCATCATTGTCTGCATGCTAATCCTCCCTTCTACCTCCAGACCTCCAGACTTAGTCTAAACAATCTTTCTTAAAAATGCAACATGTAGCATAGTATAATAAGTCAATAAGAACCACGCTTTTTCCCATAAAAACTACGTCGTTTTTCATGAGCGTAGGCGGCGGAGAGTAGGAATTTAGGAAACGACAGAATACCTTATGTTATGTAGCCAGTTAAACAGAATTCTTTTTGCTGCTTCTATTCATACATCTGGGTCAAACATGCGTATCCGTTTTATGCTGACCGTTACTTGCTAAACAGAGAAACGGGACGAGAAGGTATTTTACTCTATGTTTAGTTTTTCCCTGCTTTTACACATAATGCCACCGAATGAACTACGTATAGCCAATTTGCTGTACACGAAATACGCACTTGGATGTGGAGTGCGGTCACCAGCCCGTTATATTTTTAATATATTATAAATAATAAAATAAAGCAAAATGTCTGTCTGTTACTTTTTCACGCCTGAGGGTATTTGCAGTAGGCCGCGTCCTAATAAAAGAGATCATCGCGCTAATACACGATCGTCGCGTTAATTTAGGTCAGTTTATGTTCGGTGACCCTGAACGCCTGGTCGCGCCTACAGAGGGCGCTTTCCGGTTTTCCGAACAAAAAGTGACTGCGATGATTGCGTATTCGCGCGACGATCGCTGATAATGAAATGTTATCGTGAATAGAACGCGTGGTAAACCAACGGGTTTTCCAATACGGCGTAGCTATTCACCACCGTTCGAGAAGCTTCCGTGTCGAATCAAAAAAGTCCTTTAGAGGCTATTCACAAATCCAAAATCCGAAAAGTTTATCAGTTAAATCAAATAGACGACCCGTTTCTTTATGTGTGCAAAATACGGGGCTATTTTACCCGCACGGATAGGACTTGTTCTTAGCCCACGTTCACACGGACGTAAAAATATCGCGGCAGGATTTTATCGCACACTGGATTTTCTACTCTCGGTGTTAAGCTGAGCGTTGAGAATCCAACTCGCTGAGACGCACTCTCGTCCCAGCGCCTTGAAAAAACTCAGTATTTGGATTTCCAACTCTTGGCGCTAAGCAGAGCGTTGAAAATCCAGTGCATGAAAAAAAATCGCCCATTCGTACCAGGGCTTACCGGGATCTCGCGTCTTTATACAAATAAACCACTGCACCGATTTTGACTAACAAGTAGTCTGGGACCTGGAGAACCGGATAGGCCACTTTCATCCTGGACATTTGTAAAAAATAATGATAAAATACAAAATACATGCAGACGAAGTCTTTACATTCTTACCTGTCATTGCATACTTAGAAAAATCTATGACGATGATTGTTGGAGATGTCGGAAAAAAACATGCCGGAGCTTCAGTATTCAGCCATAAACTGCCGTTTAACGCTTTTAATGATTATTAATTTCATAATTGTTACCTATGCTGCCATTTGCCATTTGTTCGAGTTGAGACCCCATTATCAGGGGAACGCGGAGGCATTTGGGGCCCCCCAAGACCGGAGGCCCGGGGCGGGCAGCCCCTTCCGCCCCCCTGTTAGTCCGCCACTGCGTCCACTGCTGTACATAGGCCTCCCCCAAGCACCGCCAGTTCGACCGGTTCTGTGCTTCCCGCATCCAGCGGATTCCTGCAGTCTTCACAATTAGTGTAACATAATGAAATATTCTTCAGAAGAAAGGTGGGTGTAGGACTTGCAACGTCGCCGCGTCGCAACCGGCGTGCGTGTATGACCAAAGAAGCAAAATGAAAGGATCGTAGGTGGCGTTCTGTAGTTTCTGGGGAGCCCCATGGGAAATAGGCCTGAGCTTATGTATGTGTGTAAGAAAATGCTTGCTTACCGTCGTGTGACGTGTCCATTTCAGTAGATTTTGTTATTGAATAGATTAATAGCCATTCCATTATCTTTGTAAGTACCAAGAACACAACCAAGATTGAAGAATTTAAGAACAGTAAAGCGGGAGGAAACATTTTAAGCGGTCCTAGGAAGCTTGATGGCAGGAAGTATATTTAAATAAATGTCTTTGGTGGCAGGCAACAGCTATAAAAATATAAAAAGGCCTATCGCAATGACGTTGCATACCGTGGTGATGAAAGCAATGCTCCTCCACGTCATTTTACGAGATGGGGATGGGGTGGCCTTCTATTTTTTTTTGTAAAAATTTCTATCTACCGCCTGAGATTTTGAAGAAACGACTTGACTGACAGCGGTCAGACGGACATGACAGTTGAACTTGTTGCCACTATAAAAAAATATTTCCAATGTGAGAAAGGAGTAATTTCGTTATTATTTACAGAGCACGGAGAGGCCTTGGCAGCCGCTAGCCTAGGTGCTCAGAGTAATAACTAACACCTAGGTGGTATTGTTAACTTCTTACTTTGTATGACACAAATAACACGTTTAGAAACGGTATTTCGGAGCGCCGCCAATAATATAGTACTCTTTGCGCAGCGACATAAATTTTATTAGTACCCGTCTCTAGACGCCGCCAGGGCGACGATGCTGTGCTCTGGTTCATAACTTCATTGAATGGTTGATTGAAATGACAGAAATCCTCAGAGTAATAATACTCTGAGCAGAAATCTAAGTTTTTTCATGCTTGTGGTTGGTACATGTTAATAGTGCACAGGATGGGCACCTAAATGAAAACCTCTCGATCGCAAGCTAGCGCTGTACCGTTGGGCTATGGGCACGACTATGTTGTAGGTATTGTATTGTGTATCAGTCAATACACACATGTCCGAACCTCCACGTCTAAGCGCGTATTTTGCATAAATCCCCACGGTGCAAGTTTCTGGAACGTTCAAGAGCAATAATCACATGCCATCATGCCATAGAGCACGTTCAATTATTGCCATTGTAGAATTGCATGGGTGTTTGTTTACACGCGTGCGATTTCCATAAAATGGCATAAAATAATTGAATGCAAGTTTTGCCATTAAATAATTGCATGCGACTTTTATTTACCTTTACCTAGGCAATTATTGCATACAAGTTTTGCCTCAGAATACCCATATTTGCGATGCCAGATACTTCATTCAATTTGATTAAACATCTTCTCAAGATTTGTGAATGATGGAAAATTTTCATGCCAGAATTGAATACGATTTTACTGTATGTGCCATGAATGTACGTGCTGTTTACACATAAACCAGTTTTAAATGGCAACTAACTTGCCCGTATCCAGGGTTGGATTTTGTACTATAATTATAGTATTTTTACTATAATTTCGCCCTTTGTACTAAATACTATCCACATCTCGGGATAGTACGCTAAAATACTATAATTTAAAGTTTGCTCCCGAATGCTTAGTTTTACGTCATATTATGAATATTGCGACAGTGCGTGTAGCAATCCATAGACGCTATTTTATTGTCTTGTGACGCTATCAAAATCGGTAGCAAAAGTGGGAATTGTACTGATTTTATTCCTACTGAGGATATGTTGATGACATTAAATGCCAAGGATGAAGGTAGAACTAATAGTAATATTCAAGAACTGATAAACTTAGAAGAGGAGTAAATTTTGCCTTAACGGGTGTTGATTTTATTGACTATTATATGTTCCTTCATTTTTTTTTTATGTTACTTTGTTTTTTATTTATGTTTAATGTGTTTTTAGTTTAATGTGATTTCCTGTGCGAGTCTCAATAAATACTTTTTCTTTCTTTCTTTTTTCTTTCTTTAAATTAAAAATAATGAAAGTGTACTATATTTTTTTATGCTATCTTTTTCAACATACCTAAATCCAACCCTGCCCGTATCGTGCAACAGTTGTGTTATTTAGACGATGCCAGTACTGCCAGACACGTGTTGCTTCAATTTTATGGTATGCCACAGGCACCTAAACTTGCTCCGTGTAAATGGTGTGTAAAAGGAACCTCAAGGAGAAAATTACTAGAAATAAAACAAGATTCTTAATAAAATGCATGTCCTTATATTTTAAGCGCCTTAAGAATTAATGATTAAAATGACACAACATATATATTTACAATCTGTGATAGTAAATTAAAAAGTTCGGGTCCCTAGCGCTGTCCGAAGATGCACGAGCGTTCCCGAACGTTTGCGACGATACACGAATACAGCCGAAAGCAAAAGCGATAGTTTATTTTTTTCTTAGCATTTTTCTTTCTAATTTACTACCACATTTTTTGTGGTGAATACGGATAAACGAAGTATTATGGTATAATAAAGCTACCGTTTCCTAGAAGAGCGGTGGCTGCCACATAACGGCAACACTGACGGCTGTCATGAACATGGCAGCGGATTTGACTTTACGGTGTCAAAAACGTTCTCGTAAGAAAACACACTACCTTACTTTCATAAATAACGTTTCAGTGACGTCATTTGCCGGTAAATTGCAGACGCTACGTTGCGGCCACCGCTATTTTAGATAACCGTAGTTTAAGTCATTTAAAGTAGGTATCTAAAAGCGATGTTAACGATTTAAACCGAAAGGAATAGAAATCGAATCGAGCCTCCATGCATTTCCATGTTAGGAATAAAGGCCTACAACATCAAAATAGTGTTAAGTCAAAGAAAAAGTTTTGATGTAGACTTGAAGTCGACATTCTGGCCTTAAATTTGGTGCCCTCATGTTCTAAATTTGAATTCTACTATTTAAAAAGCTATAGAACTTAATACAAAAAGAAAGCGGGGTGGCTTGATTTAACGACTCCGTGGAGTATGAAGAACTGGCAAGAAATTAAAATTAAAGAGGAATGACTTAGCCTAACAGTGAGACAGATTAGGCGGACAATAAGATGCGTAGAAAAGATGAAAACTAAATAAAATTACTTTTATCCACAACGCAACGCTCACCTATCCACCACAATTATCAAAGATAAAAAAAACAATCTAGCCGATTCTTCTAATAACAGAAAAAACATTACTATACCTTTTTTAAACTAAAACTTTTGACATAATAAAATATACTACCAGTGCTGGCGTGTGGTAGAAAGTAATTTCCGACACATGGCAACACCGCCGCAGATAATAAATAAGTATTTTTTTTAATCACAGAAACAATGACATGTGATTTTTTTTTTAATGGCGAACTTTATGATAAGTATTATGCTTACATAATACAAAATAGAAAAAAAAGAAAAATGAAATAGTTCTATTTGTATACATTTTTGACGATATCCGAAGCCCGCGCGGGACGCAATGTTTTGATGAAGTCACGTGACTATTCGCGCCAGTTTGAACACCTCCATACAATTTAGGTGACACCCTCGTCGCGAACGAACGAACTTCGCCCCGCATCAGTTTGACCAGGGCTTTTAGATTCCAGAAATATTCAAGTGGGTTGCAAAATAAAAACTTTAGTTTTCATAAGATTTCAATGTGCAAATACTTGCATTGAGAAAGCACATATTTATCAAAACATATTCAAAAACATGTACAAATAGAACTAAAAACTAGCTAAATGTAGTGTTCCTCTTACATGCTACGATAATATAAAAAAATATTTAATAGTTTTATAGTTACTATGGCGTTAGGTTTGTTACCAACGAGAGAAAGTAGGGTAGACAGAGATACAGCCAACACTCCGACAGACGACCCAGCTGATGGTAACGTGGTCACCGCAGCCTATGAACATCTGCAGTACCAGAGACAACGCAGAAGTGTTGCCAGAAACAAAGCTGAAATGTCTCATGTACTTGTAATAGGGATGAGGACTAATATTAGAAACTATCCCACGGAAACGTACAACCGAGATAAAAAGTATACTATGTCATGTCAAAAAGTATACCCATGTGCCAAATTTCATCCAAATCTGTTCAGCCGTTACAAATAAAATCACTTTCGCATTTTTAATATTAGTTAGGATGTCCAAACAAATAATTTAATTTCAAGGAAGATGCATAGTGAATATATATCAAATAATGGAGAAGCTAAACGCTTTAAAAGTTTTTGGGAATAGATTATTCCCGTCCTTGTCGTAAGGAAACCATTGTGACATCTACCAACCCGCACTGGGCCCGCGTGGTGGGTTACAGCCCACACCCTCTCACTGAGAGGAGGCCGGTGTCTCAGCAGTGAGAATGTTTTAGGCTGGGAAAATTGGTTTTTAGATAGAAAAGAATATCTTTAAAAAGTTGGTTAAGAGCGTTATACAGAAGGTATATAGAAAGTGGGCAAAGTAGCAAATAGCTGTCAAATATTTACCTGTTTTGATTAATTTGGCAATAATACTGTATGGAAATATGAAATATGGCTCTAACTAGTGAACTAAAATTTTGATTATGAAAGGCAATAATTAATATCGTACCACCGAACATTAAATATTAGATGTAAAAAAAGTATTTGGTAACTTTCCAACTGCCTTTTTTACACCTAAAACGGTTACAACATCAAATTTTGTGTTATAATTGCAATTCATTATTAATATTCTAGTTCGCTAGTTAGCCACATTTCTCATTTCCATACAGTAATATTGCCAAATTAATTAATATTTGACAGCTATTTGCGACGTTGCCAACTTTTTGGATGAACGCACTTACATCTCTGCCTACCCCCCAAATAACATTAAAACTAACAAACCGAACGCTGGAGAGTGTCGAAATGTAAGAAAAATACAAAAACTTGTCCCTAGACACTACATATTAGTATTTTTTTTCTTTTTCCAACATACTTAGACAGTCTGATACCTGTTAGTGCTAGATCATTTATGCTACCTCAGCTTGAATACAATTTTTAAGCATTTATCTTTCATTGTGAGTGCACACTGCACACCCATCATTTTCTAAGCCTCGAAGAAGGTAATTTACCGCAGCGTATCGTATTATCCAGTAACTGTACAGTGGAGGTCAGATAAGCAGTCGCTCCATGTAACACTGGTATTCAGCTGCACCCGGTTAGACTGGAAGCTAACCTTGACATAGTTGGGAGAAGGCTACGCAGATGACCGATGGTATCTTAAGTCTTAAGCGTAACCTCTCAATTCAATCTGCCCCTCGCAATACACAGATCATCATCTTTCGGGTTGAGCACACCCATCATTTTCCAAACCTCAGCGTCGGTAGCTTAACCTCAGTTGTTAAATCATCTAATACTAACAGTATTACATTTCTATAACTAGCACAATCAGTTTCTTATTGTGATGCGATTTTGAACAAGAAAACCAAAAAGTATTTGAGAAAATGTAACAAATTCAAGCTTTTTAATGAAAGTATTATAAATGTTGATATGCATAGTGATATTTTGTAATTAGATAAAAAATATAATATGTTTATGTTCCATACTGAAGTCAATTGATTTGTCTGTCAGTCACAGATGGTCATCTCCGAGACAATTTGACATATTTTTATCTAGTATCTGCCATGTAAAATACTGGTATTCAGCTGCATCCGGTTAGACTGGAAGCCGACCCCAACATAGTTGGGAAAAGGCTAGGCAGATTGATCTGCCATCGAGTCACAGACCACAAACTTCAAGAGTTAAGACAAAAAAAAAAAAACTTGGCAATATTACTTTTTACCCGACCGTGCTTAAGTCCATAAAAGAGGGTAATGTATTTGCCTAAATGTTCGTCCATCTGTCAGTCACAGGCGACCATCTCGAAAACTTTGACACATGACAGTTAAGTAATATATTATTTTTCTTGTGGTTCGCATTACAATAGGAGACTGTAAGAGTGTCCCTCAAACGTCGTTCAGTCTTGTTCTAGTTCAGCACTATCAGTCTAGGCGGAAGCATGCCTCGCTTGCTCAGCCACATTCTGCAACAAAACATATTTCAAGTTAAATACTGAATAAAATTATTTAGTTATATGTGGTTATATGTTCGATGCGTATGTATGTTTTTTTTTTATGTATGTCCGCCGATTTCTCCGTCAATTGTGGACCGAATTTGTTTTTTTTTTTTTTTGTATGGTATGCTCTCAAGTTGGTCCCATATAAATTTTATTAACTTTGCTTGGACAGTTTTCGATTTAGCTTCAATAATACGTATTTTTCCCACTTATACTATGTGTGGATGATATGATAAGTTCCTGTCACTGTTATTTACATAGCAGGTGAAAGTGTGAAAAAAGTGAAAAATAAAAACTTTTTACAAAAAAAAAACAACCGACCTCCAAAAAAGTCGGTGGCAAAAACCGAAAATTCAAAACCAAAGACACCGACTTCCGAAATTTAAGTTATTTTTCACTTTGTAGTGTTTTTTTTGGAGGTCGGTTGTTTTGTTTTGTTTTGTAAAAAGTTTTTATTGTACAAACCTTAACAGTATGCAGTGCTTTTATACTATACATTTTTTTTTTAATAGAACTGTTGACTTGACTTGTTATAAAAACACACATACAGTCGAGAACTTCCTCACCCCACCACTGAACGCGCTCGCAGCGGGAATTTGACTTCTATACATTTCTTTCTATGACATTTCAGTCTTTAATCCAGCATATTATGACGAATATAGGACATAGTACTCACCCAATACCAGCGCCGAGCAGTAGCGACACCATGTTGGTGAGCAACACGGCTGCGATAGCGCCCCGACTGAACAGGCAGGTGCGACGGACGGACAGGCAGTGGCTCTGCAAATATATTAAAAATCGCAAAGATAAATTAGTATTTCATAATGATACTAAGAAACACAAACTTATTTTCTGCAGTTGCAGAAAATCCACCCATATTTAAATAAAATTCCTTATGAATCTTCGTTTTTTGTTTTTTTTTAATATATGCAGTATATTGTTCATGTTATACAGAAGTTTCCAATTCCTAACATGTTTAGTTGTTGAGATAGAGCTCGAACAGAAATGGTCTAAAACTGACAACCTTTATGATCCTCTATTTCATCATTGTTAAAAAAAAAAAAATTCTAGGTGAGCTCTACACAATGAAACCCCACATGCCAGGGTTAGTTTTTTTTTCTAAATTATTAAAAATAGCTTAAAGTAAAAAATTTAAGGAGGGTCTTCATACAATAAACTTTTTGTATGGAGACCCCCCTCCTCCCCTTTAATTTGGACAGGCAGTGGCTCTGCAAATATATTAGCATCACACTTTAGTAAGAGAAAGGGGAGCTCGTGCTCGCCGACAGATAGACGGACAGACAGACGGACAGACAGAAAGCGGAGGCTTAGTAATAGGATAAGCGAAGGGGTCTGCTAGGACCGATGCCTGCCGGGGTCGCGGGAAAGTCCGAAAGGGATACCGTGGCCCCTGGCAACGTACAAGCAACACTGAAGGAATACGGGTTTACGGGTTTACTGGTGGGTTTTAGTCAGTAGAGTCTGACACGTAGAGCGGGTGAAGTTATCGGATAATTTCACACCATAAGAAAAAAAAAAGCTTAGTAATAGGGTTCCGTTTGACACCCTTCGGGTACGGAACCCTAAAAAGGGGCCTCGTGGCTAAACGCACAAAGTTCAGCACCCTAAATGCATATTAACACACTTTCAAACACAATCCGAAGAATTTTAAAGGAAATTGCTAATCCTTTGCTTCATATGTTTTGGAATTCGTCTGATCAACAACGTAAATTTTGGTAGGGAGAAACATGGATTCGCGTCAACGACATCCTCGCGCCGTAGTGTAATAACAGTTTTAAGTTTTCATTTCTGTCGGCAGTCCCCATGAATGCGATTTTTTTTTCCTGTAATTTCAGGGTTTTTCTGATAGTCAAAGTTGTTCATAATGATGAGTACAATGACCCCTTTCGAGATTTTTAGTCATTTCAAATATACTTTGTATAAAATGTTTGTGAATTTGAAAAAGTTCATAGTTTTGCCAGGCATTGAACTCGATGTTTTGGCTGCAATGTTATGCTTCTAAGTGTTGATGTGTTGTAGTATATTACCTGCTGCATGACGGGCGGCGCCAGCTGCTGCTCCAGCACTTCGATGGAGGAGGTGGCGGAGGGCGGCCCGCGAGCCGACGTGGGGTGCTTGAACCGCCAGTCCCTGGTGAACAAAATTAATGTTAATAAACCTTTAATAACATTTTATCAATAAAAAAAGTGCAGATATCCAGAGTCTAATCACGCTTAAATGCTGATTATTTAGATTTTAATGATATTTTGCACGCAGAGAAATTATAGTGACCTAATTGAGATTGTCTATAACAATTCTCGCGCACGCAACACATGAACAGCTGAAAGGATTTTGATGATATTTTGCACGCAGATAATTAATGTTTTTTTTAACATAGAAAGAAAGAAAGAAAGAAAGAAAATAAATTTATTTAACTCAGGTTAAAGCACACAATATTCACATTAAAAATAAAAATAACTTAAAATAATATTGTGTGCCTCACGGCTGCGCCAAATAGGCCCAGTTCAGCATAAATGCCAGCGTCAGACGCTGGTTTTCAACTGGACCTTCTGTTACGAGGACGTCTTACGGATGTAAATGCAGTTTTATAGTGTGTATGTGTTCTATATTTAAATAAAAGTAGATAGAAATGTGTAGCAAATAAAATTAAACTTGATTAGATATTTGTTTACAAATTATTATAAATAATTACGTTTATATAGCGCTTTATAAGGAATGAAAAACATAGGTACTAACGAAATATTATTATGATGATTTTGATAAAAGTGATCGATAGATTGATTCTCTGCTATCTTTACTTGTGAATAAACTATTTTGGGATTTGGAATATGTCTGTATTGCTGGACAATTTGTTGCGCCACTTCTTCTTCCCAGCTAAAGCACTAGGAAGTGCTGAAGGGCGGGCGTGCCGGGAAATTGTCTTATGTAATTTTGACGTTCGAAAAGTGCTGATTCTCAGCCTAGTTTGAATAAATGACTTTTTGAAGTGAAAACTTCTTTAGGTGCATTGAGCACTTTTTGGGTGAACAACAATCATGGAAGTCGCGTCATCATCACCGAACGCTTTCCATGAGCTATGTGTATACTGTGTATATATATGTACATAGATATACAATTTTTATTGTTATTTCAAGTTTATTTACATAAATGACTTACCTTACTACATAAGGGATAATCACAAGATCGTATTATTCGCAGATGACACTTCCCTCATTTTTAAAATCAAACGTCAGTTAGTTAACTTTGAACAAGTCAACGATGCACTCTCTAAAGTTGTGCATTGGTTTAATGTAAATAATCTTCTCTTGAACGAAAAAAAGACTAAACTCATTAAATTTTCAACGCCAAATGTCAGGCAGCTAACTACCAATGTTCAAGTTAATGGAATAGAGTTGGACCCTGTTGAGTTAACAGTTTTTCTTGGAATAACTATTGACGGTAAATTACAATGGGGCCCACACATAGAAAAATTGTCAGGAAGGCTTAGTTCGGCCGCCTATGCTGTTAAAAAAATTAGACAGATAACTGACGTAGATACAGCCAGAATTGTTTATTTTAGTTACTTTCATAGTCTTATGTCATATGGAATTCTTCTTTGGGGAACCGGTGCGGACATTAATACTATCTTTGTTCTACAGAAAAGGGCTGTTCGAGCCATTTACAACCTAGGTCCAAGAGATTCCCTTCGAGAGAAATTCAGAGAAATAAATATTCTGACTGTAGCCTCACAATATATTTTTGAAAACCTATTGTATGTACACAAAAATATATCAAATTTTAAGAAAATGTCCGATATTCATAGTTTAAATACCAGGAATAAACACAACCTTGCTGTACATCGCACACGTCTCCACAGAGTAAGCAACTCGTTCATGGGTCAATGTATACGCTTTTACAACAAACTTCCCATTGACATTCGAAACTTACCCATTAAACGATTTAAAAGCTGTATTAAAAAAAACCAAACTTTGTAAAAAAGGGTACTATAAAATTTCAGATTATTTAGAAGATAAAAAAGCTTGGGATTGAGCTGCTCGCTCTGCTAAGCCTTGTGAAAACCATAAAACTTGACATTTTAATTATTCATCACAATAAACCAGTTTTATATACACATTGACATTGTTGAAAATTATGTTCAAAATGACACGATTACTTTGTAAAGTATTATATTATTTTAATTATTGTGAATGTGAGGACTATGTGGATATTTTTATTTTCCCTTTTCATTTCTTTGTTTCTTTCTCAGTTTTAATGATGGTCTGGCAGTTTGAGTACTTGATGCGGCCTACCCAAATATCCTTTCCTTGGTATTGTTCGTCGAGTTGAGCTCCTTAAGTTCTGAGTTGAGCTCCGCGATTACTGACAAATGCTTGCACTGACTGGACAGGTCCACTCAAATCTGTGTGGTTCTTTCCTCAAAAGACCATTTCAGACACTAATCTACATGGTCCTCACATGACTTGACCAAGATTATGTCTGGACTTTAAAAGAGACTGTGACCTGTGAGTTTGTTTCGGGCTTTCTTCTCAGAGTAGTCAGATAGGAAACACCGACCTCACCAAGCTTATTTTTAATATTTTTTTATATGACGTGTAAAAGTGATTCCGATATCCTATTTACAGAATAAACAATTTCATTTCATTTCATTTCAATTCAATTCAATTCACAAGGTATTTTAAAAGAGTAACTGTGGGGTTTCTTGCCAATTCTTCTCCATACGAAAAGTACCTTTTGGAAGGGGCGACTAGAATCGATAATTTTTTTTGTAAAATTGACGTTCACAAGTGCCTTTTATGTGCCTAATTGTAATAAATTCTTTGACTTTGACTTACTTAGTTTTCACTTCTATCGGCAGTCCCCAAAGGCTACGCCGCGTGTTTTTTTTTGTCATGGCGTCCAGACCAATTGAAAAAAGAATGATATTTATTTGAATAAAGTCCAAGAAAACATACAATATCGATCCATCCGTAGACGGTACGTGTATCTACTTTATGGGCTGTCATGCTGTCATAAAATTGTTTTATCTGCAGTAATCCGGTAGGTCACCATTGTGTGCGCAGTCCATTTAATTTTGCAATGATATTCATTATTATTGTATTCAAATAAGCGTGGGAAATAAAATGTCTCCTTATCGGTGAATTGAATATTTATATAAATTAATGTTAAGTAGGTACCTGGTAAACGAATAATAGTGTTGTGCGATATATTTATTTTATTTATTAACCACTTAAGGTCACTGGCACGCAAATATTTAGTTTAATTTAATATAGATAGTAATCTGTAAATGAGTAGACGGCCAAAACTATATGAACTCCTGAAACTAAGTAAAAACCTGTCTCATGGAAATCAGTGCTCTTCCGTGCTTAAATTACGTGTAAAAACTTACCAACTCACATACAAGACAAAATTCAATTAAATATGAGCTGAAAATCCACTTGCGGAAATGGTTAAAATTATATTCGAGACTTTGTACGCACATTTTTTCAAATGCTTATAAATAGTTTTCATGCGCAGAATAAAAATTATTTGCAGAAGATATTAGGGAGTGCAAAATGTTGTATGGCCTAGGTTGTAAGTGCCACGCAGAATGATGAGATTATGAACAGAATGATAAAAGTACTAGGAACACAGAATCATACAGAAGATAAGCTTCAAGATACATTAGGATAGATGAGACAGCGTCTTCAGCTGCTAATAACAACACACTACGATCCCCATTTTTTTGCCAATGGTGTACCATGATACATGCCAACTGTGCCCACTTTTTTCGAATAATTACAATTTTAATATGATTTTTCTATTGAGACGTAGGTATTTTCCTTCATCAGCTACAACTGTATCATCATCTGCATGTGTTAGTATCGCAAAATATACTATTATTCAACATTTAATTCAATATTTGTTCGATTTTGTTGGCGGGCAAAGTTATGTGGACTTTTAGACAACTTTGCCCACATTGATTTTTTAACGCAAATATGGACTTTATGCAGATGACATAAAAACGGGTACAAGAATTTTTGTAAAGATGGCGTTTACTTTAGGAATGTAAACGACACTATGAAAAGATTTTTACTAAAATGACTGGGCAATGTTACCCCGACCTTGCACTAAAATTTGCCCGCAAAAACACGCATCTCATTCGACGAGTTCCAACAAGCTACTAAGCGAAGTTAGCAATAAACACGATAGTCAGATATGTTTATGACTGGTTCTTCGGGATCGGGCAAAGTTTCCCTTGGGGGCCAAGGTTGGTATATTTCACGGCACGCGTTGTCAAAACCCCTTTTAATCATGGCTCTCCTTTGGCACAAAGGGATATTATTCTTGTAAATTAAGATGTATAATCAAAATGTAGATGTATAATTGTCTACTTACTTGGGTGGAAGCTGGTCGGGTCTACTGCTCCACTCCCAGACCCAGTCGTTGGAGTCATCCTGAAACATTACACATTGCTCTTTAAATAAATGTTCCAAGTTTTATGCTCGATGCAAGTTTTAAGATTTAAAGACTAGCATTGTTTCTTCTGACATCTTCTCAAAACCTTTAAACGTGGCAAATAGGTTTTCATTTGAATTAAAATTGATTATATACAGGTCGATATAAAGTAGTCTGACGTGGTGATATTTAGAACTAAATAGTTATTTAAGAGGTCGCCCAATGGTCCACTAGCGCCTCTCCTTAAAAAAAAATATTATCTCGGGATTGAGAAGGAATTATGAATAATGGCTAGTAGCCTCGGTAAGTGTGTCTAGAATTTTCTAATACCTTTTATAAAGTTTCATATTGAGACATGAAGCAACAAAATACGATCTAGAGGAATGTGGCCGCTTATCTTTAGATCGAATTTTATTACTTCGTGTCTGAATATGAAACTTTATAAAAGGTATTAGAAAATTCTAGACACACTTACCGAGGCTACTTACTAGCCGTTACTCATAATTCCTTCTCAGTCACTAAATAATATTTTTTAAAGGAGTGGTGCTAGTGGACAATGGGCGCCCTCTTAAGTAATGCAGACCTATGATGATGGCACTACTTTGCCGACAAGTGCTAGTACGTTTTGAGTCACAAGCAGCGTTTTTAACTATTTATTTAAATTATTTTACTCATTTCCCATTCGAATTGACCTAAGTGCGATAGTGGCGCCGTCATTTTAATTTTACTCTCTTTTGCCGAGCTGTACTCCCGGACAATATATCACGCCATGACCATGGTTGCGTCACTACTGGTGTCCTAGTTAGATAGGGCTGTTTTAAGAATTGGCAGAGAGAAAGTTAGCAGATTCTTGACCGGTGGCAGAAATGACCTTGGACAGTACGGTTAGTATACCTAAGGTCCCCCGCCACGAGAAGCTAAATATTGTAAACAAAGAACTTTTACTAAGTTACGTAGCGAAACAAATAATTCCAAATTCAATCAACTCAAAGTAACATACGTTCCAGTACCACAAAACATTAGACGACAGCGCTTTATATCGCTAAAATATAACCCGACCAATTGAAGTTGCTCGTTACTTTCGTATTACACGTATGTTACTTTGAGTTGATTGAATTTGGGATTATTTGTTGTTGATTGAGGAGCTCGTGGCTAAGTAACAACAGCCGCACTGGTCGATCCATCAGGTTAAGCTACGCTTGCCGGGGTTGGTCAGTGTATGGGTGACCATCTTTACATACCGAGAATCCTCCGTGCCTCGGAAAGCACGTTAAGCCGTTGGTCCCGGCTGTCATTCGTGGATCTTTGACAGTGGTTACGAGTCGTCAGAAGCCCGAAAGTCTGACACCAGTCTTACCAAGGGGTATCGTATTACCCAGTTAGTGGGTTGTGGAGGTCAGATAGGCAGTCGCTCCATGTAAAATACTGGTATTCAGCTGCATCCGGTTAGACTGGAAGTCGACCTCAACATAGTTGGGAAAAGGCTAGGCAGATTGATTGTTGTTGATTGAATTGTCGCTAATAAATAAATCAACAAGTAACTTAGTAGAATTTCTTTGTTTACAAAATTTATAGCTAGTCGTGCCGGGGACTTTAGTAGTAATAATAACGAGTAACTCACTCTCCAGCAGTTAATGTAGACTCCTTTCAGCTCATCCTCTGTGGAAGGTTCTAGGTTCGGACTGTTGGGCGGAGACTTGGGACTGAAATAGAAGAAGAATGGCATTGTTAGTTTTTTGACTAAATAATTACTAGTACCTATTTCTTCAAACAGCTTCGAACTTTTTTTGGCAACAATTAATATAGAAACAAAAAAAGAAAACAAAAGTTATTTAAAACGGGATATTTACCATGTTTTTTGTTTTTAACAACATGGTAAATATCCCGTTCTAAATAACGTTAGTAGTGAAAATAACCAAGTCTGTTTAAAATCTTATAATTAATATACTGTAGCAACTTTTTAAAAAACCCGACTGCGGCTGTAGGTTACTAAAAAGCATATGGTGGCAAGACGATAATTAAACAGAAATAAACTAACCCACAACTAACCAACTACTATCTGTTAGACACGAGACTTTACACCTAAGAAAACTCAGTCACACAAAATGTTCGAGGGGACCTCAACATTTGGCAAGCGAAAACGACAGCGCGATCTAGCGGTGCACAGTAGCGCCGTCTAGTGACTTTATTGTAAAACGTTTTAGAGAATCTGATCCAATCAATCCAATCCAATCCAAAGAATTGTATAGGTAATTCTAGTCGCGCGTCTAACTTAGTTTGCGCGATGCAAGAATTTGCGTGACGTCAGTGTGATTCGTGGTTCGCATGTGGTGTTGTAGACGCCACCATACGGTGGAGGAACTGGAGGATATCATCTGAAGTTGCCAACAAGCCGTGAGCAAGCATGATGCTCGTATTTTCTTTGTATGTGAAGAGGCCCTGTAGTGGAAAACTACAGCGATATCCTTTACTTGATTCCGTCCGCGACTTCTGCCCGCATGGAAGTCAATATGGCACTCGGCAGTGTAGTTTTCTAACAGTGAAACAATTGTTGTAATCGGATTAGATTCTCTACATTATTTTGTGGAGGAGCTCGTGGCTAAGTAATAACAGCCGCACGGGTCGATCCATCAGGTTAAGCTACGCTTGCCGAGGTTGGTCCGTGGATAGGTGATTATCTTTACATACCGAGACTCCTCCATGCCTCGGAAAGCACGTTAAGCCGTTAGTCCTGGCTGTCATTCATGGATCTTTGACAGTCGTTACGGGTCGTCAGAAGCCCGAAAGTCTGACAACCAGTCTTACTAAGGGGTATCGTGTTACCCAGTAACTGGGTTGTGGAGGTCAGATAGGCAGTCGCTCCATGTAAAATACTGGTACTCAGCTGCATCCCGTTAGACTGGAAGTCGACCCCAACATAGTTGGGAGAAGGCAGGCAGATTGATACTTTACTTCTTGCACAAAAAGTTGGAAATCTTAGTCACAAGGTGACTAAGTATTAGATTATATCCCCACCACCTTAGATTAGAAGAAAAACTTAGAAGCTAAGAAACCGACTCCAAAAAGGTCCTAATCCCACATCAGAAGTTCAAGTGTCAATTACTCAGAAACGAAGCTTCTAGCAAATTGATCTTGAGAAACGTCCTTGAAAACACGAGTTTAACTGAAAAACGTGTAATATCACTTAAAAGAGTCTTCACACGCCCCTCGAGATGTTACCACAAGAGTGTATTAATTACTTTTAATAAAGATACTCTAAAAAACAATTGTAGTTATTAATATAACGACTTCCACTCGAAAAACACTGAAGTACTGTTCAAGTTCAAAGAAAAAACCTTAGAAGGAATTCTTGCCTAACCGAGTTGTAACAGGACTTACGTTTTACCGAAAGAAAAATTGGAAAATTTTCTCGGAAAATGTTTAAATGTGGAAAAAACTGAACGTCCTTTTTACCCGACTACGGCGAAGCAAAAAGGAGGGTTATGATTTTGACCGGTACGTATGTATGTTCATCTGTTACCTCATAACTTCTAAACTACTGACTACTGATCATAATGTGACAAAGTAAAGTAAAGTTTATTTATTTGCAGAGATTGTACATGACATAAGATATTTAAAAGAAAATGTGATCCTTGTACAATCTACCTTAGATTAGGCATACACACATTAATGTATGAAAAAAACAAGTATGTGATCCAAAACTTAATAAAATAATAACAATAGTGTCAAAATACAAAATTACGAATTAAGGGTTGTGCAGACCAGCGCGACGCGACACGAACAATACAATTTCTAAGAAAACTTCATAGTATAACAATAACCGGTGTCGCGCGCGACGCGACAAGTCGCGCTGGTCTGCACAAGCCTTTACAGTTCAAAACGAGTACATTTAAATAAGTTGTTATAAATTATTATAATTACCCATTAATAAGAAATTTACAGTAGGATAAGTCATTGTCATTTAAGAAATCGTTAATCGAGTAGTAACATTTTTCAATCAATAATGCTGTTAACTTCTTTTTAAAAATTACGTACTATGTCATCTTTTATTATGTCAGGTATTTCAAATGAGGTATTGTTGGAACTGTTTTTTTATTTCTATGGAATTTTTGTATGCATGATTGCATGAAATTGGGACAGCACAACGTCTGTCGGGTCGGCTTGTCATCATCATCATCATTCGCGCCCTTAACCTTTATTTGTGGTTGGAGCAACATGTCTGGGGTCAGCTAGTATACTCATAAAATCATTTTTGGCCTCAAATCAAAGCTTCTGAAGGAGCCTATAGAAACTTCGCCCTACTCAAGTTACAAAACATATGAAAAGTAAAGCCGTTGAAATGCGTCTGGCGCCGACAGACCGCACGTAACATGATATAGTAGTGAATAGTAATACTCTGTGCTCATCTGACTGTGGAGAATATTGTGTGAATGACTGGCTGTCACATGCAGAAGGTGCAGGTATATAAAGGTTTATATTAAGACTAGTTATTGGTTATGGTTGGTTATCGGTTGGTTGGTTAGTTGGTTGGTTAGTTGTTTTGGTTAGTTGTTTTGGTTGGTTGGTTAGTTGTTTTGGTTGGTTGGTTAGTTGTTTTGGTTGGTTGGTTAGTTGTTTTGGTTGGTTGGTTAGTTGTTTTGGTTGGTTGGTTAGTTGTTTTGGTTGGTTAGTTGTTTTGTAAAATGCACAAATCATCAAAACTATAAAATTAATACCTTCCTTCTTCTTTAGGCTTATAGGTTGTACTAACTACAAACCATGTCTGCCTAGGATTATCTTTCACATGACATTCAGCTGACAGCTGCCATATTTCTCAATAGGAATCGATTAGTTAATTGGAGCATTCGCCTATAAACCAACGACAACCGGATACTGCAAATGGCCATATCCTAATAAAAACTACTTCTAACAAACGTGGAGATAATTCAGTTCAAAGTTTTTAAGCAAGGTCAAATTTATTTATTTGGGTAGGTACATACAGAAGGTGTTTATAATACATACGATCCCGTGTCCCGCCAAAAGGCATACGAAATATCAAGTCTTTTTTTTTTAAACAAATACATTTTAGAAAATCAAAAGTCAGTACAATCACTAAAATGTCAAATTAAATAGAGTAATAAGAAACAAAAAATACAAAAAAAAACTGATTTATCAACATAATCAAAATTAACTAAAAATAAATAAATTATTATATTTTTTTTTTTTTTTTTTTTATTATTTTTTATTATTTTAAATTATTTAGAATGTCACAGCTGAAGCCTATCGTAGTCCACTACTGGGCATAGGCCTCTCCCAGGCTGCGACAGCACCTTGTCCTGAGCCTTCCGCGATTGAGGACCGCGAGCAGTGGAGCTACAGGTAGTTTTACGTCAAAAGGAAAAAATTAACCCTTATAGCATCACTCGTTTGTCTGTCTGGCTGGCTGGCTGGGTGTCTGTTTGTCTGTCACACACAGCCAATTTGCTCCGAATCTAGTGGATCAAATTAGTTGAAATTTGGTACAAATATGATTTTCTGTGACCCCAACACGGACGTTTACGTGTATCGTAAATAAATGAATTTTGAATATGGGGGTCACTTTTCGAAGGCAAACAAGAAGATCAAAAAAAAAGTTTTATGAAATGAAAGGGCTTGTTGTGACGATCTCAATTTTTTTTTTTATAATTTTTATATAAATTAAATGCTTTTAAAGATATTTAAGAAAATGAATGAAAATTGTCCGTTCTCTGAAACTACTGAGTCTAAAATTTAAAAAAAACTACATAGAATGGTGTTTTAGTCATAGATTACAGGAATACCCATAAGAAGTTCTCGTATATAGTCTTAAAATAACATGGTAAATCTCTCAATATTGCGTACAAACTTACATTTGTAGTTGGAATGTATGGGAGACCATGTTTTTCAACTACTATGTATATGTTTGTTCTTGGGATAAATTCATCAACTACGGAACCCTTCATTGTGCGTGGTCCGATACGCACTTGGCCGGTTTTTTTTTTACACACCAACTTTTGATTTCAACTTTATATCACACCACTTTTTCCAAAAATTATTGATTAAATAGCATTATAAATTGTAATTGAAAAATCATCGACTAAAATCAAGGTTTTACATCAATCTCAATTGTCAAATGAAAAAACCTTTGTACAAAAAAAAAAACAACCGACTTCCGAAAAAAAACACTACTAAGTGAAAAATTACTTCGGAAGTCGGTTTTTTTTTTTTTTTGTAAAATGGTTTTATTTTTCGCGTTTTAGTTGTGGTACCTACCCCACACAAATTCGAATACCAGTACCTGCTATGTAAATAATAGTCACAGGAAGTTATCATCATATCATCCACATATACTAAGTGGGAAAAATATTGAAGCTTACTCAAAAACTATCCAAGCAAAGTTAATATTTTTTTTTTTTTTAATCGGTCCACAATTGACGGCGAAATCGGCGGACATACATAAAAAAAAACATACATACGCGTCGAACATATAACCTCCTCCTTTTTGGAAGTCGGTTAAAAACATCTATAAGGTGGTTATGGTATAGAAATAATCAAAACAACGCACTCAATTTGTAAGTGGCATTACAAATTGGTATCAGGTACGTTTTCTGATCCATTTGTTTACATTTTCTTCAGATAATTTTGGAACAAACTATGCTTAACTAGACAAGTATCGATTTGAAGCACAAAGTTAATTACTATTGTGTGCAGTGAGAAGCCATAATGAGGTGGCCTCATCGTTTGTGCAACTGCTGACGTTACTCAATACTCGTCAATTTGCGTGTTAGTATGCAAGCCGGGTTTCAGCAGAATTACATCAGCAGTATTTTCTGTAATAGGATAGCAATGCATTGGTGGTCGTGGATTTGAGCTCCTTAAGTTATGTATTCTGCTCTGTTAAGCTGGAAGGCGCTATCTCAATCGAAGTAAGTTTTGAGAAAAGTGACGTTAAAAAAATTGTAATTTATGGAAAAATTTAGATATAATACTTAGTGGTTTTGAAAAATGTTTTAAGTTAGATAGCGCTATTTGGCTTATACCTTTAGATGCGAAATTGTTACGTGTTTAGATATTTTAGACTAGTTGTATGTATAGAAATTACTGACAAGCATCTGCTCAGATATTAATGAAGTAATGAATGTTCAGATATTAAAGGTAACTTGTAGTGTATGGAACATATTGACATTTTAAATTGTTCAGAAGTATTTGGTCACCTTGTCCGCTACAATATATCTGCGACTGTACCAAATTTAAACAAAATTGGTCCAGTAGATTCGGAGCAAATTGGCTATGATAGACGGACAGACAAACCAGAGAGCCAGACAGACACACGAGTGATCCTATATGGGTTCTGTTTTTGACGTACGGAACCCTAAAAATACTGAAACTGCAATAGCCCAACTGTCAATGCGTTGACTGGCGAGGGAGAGAGCGACTATCTATCTGACCTCCACAACACAGTTACTGGGTAACCCTACCCAGCCACTCACTGGGTGCAAGTGGCAAGACTGGTTGTCAGACTTTCAAACTTCTGACACCCATAACGACTGTCAAAGATCTACGAATGATACCAATGGCTTAACGGACCGAAGCACGAAGGGGTTTATGTATGAAATGGATGGTCACCCATCCACGGACCGACCTCGACAAGCGTTGCTTAACCTTGATCGTTCGATCTGTGCGGCTTTTACAAGAGCAATAAAAATATCGGAAAAAAAAATAGAAATCTCAGTGAAAACTCGTATGATAGTTTTCGCCCCATATAGAGACGCGGGAAGTCGCCATCCGAATCTATTTATAGGCACAAACTGGTGTAGAAACTAGTTCGACCGCATTACATCTTGGTAGACACGTCGTATATGTAGCTACTGTATGGAATCAAGAGTTGCCAGATTAAGGCTTATCATTTCCTAGGGTAGCGGAGTCGGGCCGTAGTATAATATATGAAAATAAATACGTATTTAATTAAGCCTTAATAATCAAATTTAAAACTCCCATATTTCAAGTAAAAATTACCAACCTACTACTCAATACATACTGTGTATTTATTTAAAATTATAAAAAAAGCTACCAATTTGAGCACCTGCTTGTTGATTAGGTAAACTTAAAAACCTTTTTTGCAAAAAAAAAACAACCGACTTCCAAAAAAACACTACACTGAAAAATTACTTAAATTACGGAAGTCGGTGTCTTTGGTTTTGAATTTTCGTTATTTGTTATTGTTTATATTTGAAGAGTTCCTTCGATTTCTCCAGGATCTCATCATCAGATCCTGACCTAATGACAATGGGACCATCTCGGAAGTATATCCTTTCCAACAAAAATAGAATTTTGCAAATCCGTCGTCTATAAATGACGCAGTTATAAATACATAAAAAAAAAAATATATAAACAATCGAATTGATAACCTCCTCCTTTTGGAAGTCGGTTAATAAAAGTCTTAATAGACTTTTAAATATTTATCAATGGATTTTGTCTCCGTCAAGGGCTTTGCAAAACTAATAAAATTACATAAATAAACAAGACACGTCAATATTGATACAAGTCTGCAGTTCGGACTTGATCAATCAAATCCATGGACATTCTGTTTCGCTCTTTACTCCATAAACTATTCAGCAGGCTAAATATTATTTCGCAAAAGTAATATGTGTTCGGAATCCGGGACTGTAATGTCCATTATTGGAGGCGGGACAAGACGCAAACTTCCGGGACATTCCCGGATTTCCCGAACATCTGGCAACCCTAAGGGAATCTGTTTATATGTCGAATCGAGACCTTTCCCAAGTAGTCAGACCAAAAATAGTACACCACTATTTGTAAACAGTATTTAGCGCCGGGAACCCGACGTTCTTCAGAAAAGTCTGGTGCGTACGTGCGTAGTATACTCGCAAACAGCGTGCGTGTAAGACCAGGAACGTAAACAAAGCACAAAAAGTATGTAATGATCATAGCAGCACGCGCAGCATGACAACAATTGAAAGGGGTTTTCTACGGGTTTTGTCGACGGAAGAATAGACAAAATGACAGATTGTGATTGTTTATGTGTCATTTTGTATATTCTTCCGTCGACAAAGCCCATACCTACGACCTATTGTTTTCATGCTACGCGTCCTGGTGGCGTTCTGTAGTTTCTGCCATGGGGGTCCATGGAAAGGAGTTTTTATAAATATGTGTATTATTTAGCGAGTCTAAAGACTAATTGCATAACACACTTACAATCCAATACGACAATATTCATTGCGTTATTTACTTTCTAGAAATTCCTTTCAAAATGCAGGGATTACGAATGAGATACGTAATTGGAGAGCTGAAGAGACTTTCGTTAGGCAGTTGGATCAAAGGCTTGATTCAGAAAACTACGGTTTCCTAGAAGAGCGGTGGCCTCTACACAGCGTCTGCAATTTACCGGCGAATGACGTCACTGGAAGTTGGTGTTTTTTTCCAAGAGTGTTTTTTGACACCATAGAGTCAAATCCCACTGCCATCATTTACATTACAGCCGTCACTACGGCCGTTGTGTAGCGGCAACCACTCTTCTAGAAAACCGTAACCATTGTGAGTTTTTGACAGGTTTTGTATGGCAAATCTCACAATCTCAATCTCAAAAGCTCACAACGTTTGTCAATTAGTAGACTTCGACCCAGTACACGGCTCCTATGGTTAGGTTAGGAGACTCTAGAGAAGAGCTCTCTCTCAGCACGCGTAGCATGACAACCATAGAAACGGGTTTTCTACGGGTTTTGTCGACGGAAGAATAGACAAAATGACAGATTGTGATTGTTTATGTGTCATTTTGTCTATTCTTCCGTAGACAAAACCCGTTTCTATTGTGTTCATGCTAAGCGCGCTGGAGCCCTTACCGCCGCGCCGGTGGATTTCTGATATCGGTGAACATAAATTTTCTGACGAAATCTATGCTACGATAATATTATAAAGAGGTAAAACTTTTGAGCTTTTGTGTATGGGGTAATCTTCGAAATTCCTGGTACGATTCCGACAATTCTTTCACAGACACAAAGTTACGTTATTGACGAGAGTCATAGGATATGTTTTATGTTCAAACACGCGGACGAAGTCGCGGGCAGAACCTAGTATTAAAGAAAGACGTCGAGCCGGTTACCAACCTGCCTTTGACGCTGGACGCGCGCGAGTGCCTCACGGAGGAGTCCCGGCTTTCCCTCTGGGCTTCTCGCAGGAGTCTGATGTACTCGTTCTCAACGGCGGCTAGTCCTCCGCCGGAGTTGAGTTCTACCCACGATTCTGTAACAAGAGGAGAAGGAGATGAGTATGTTTTTGAAGAATCACATGTTATAAAGTAAAGTCGCCTGTCTGTGTGACTGCGTTGTTCAAATTCAAAAAAGTCATTTATTCAAAATAGGCTGAGAATCAGCACTTTTCGAACGTCAAAATTACATAAGACAGTCCCCCAAAAACGCCTTCTAGTGCTTAGCTGGGAAGAAGTGGCGCAACAAACTCCCCAGCAGAAGAGAGAGACAATTATTTTTTATGAGGTTTTCTCCATCATTTAGAGAATTTATTTCGGAAAGTTTATGTTTGTTGTTTTAATATTCTTCAACTAACGATATCATGACAGTGCCAAAACATCGAGATTTCTTTAAATCTCTGTTTGTCAATAGGCTTCTCCCGAATTTACTCGCCTAAAACGGGTGAATCGACCCTTTTAAATAATATTATTTTTTGTTGAGGCGTTTCGCACTAAGTTAATTTATTTGTAGACGAATCGACATCTCCAGAATTCTATTCGCCTACAAATAAATCGTAAAAAGAACTTTACAAAAAAAAAAAAACAACCGACTTCAAAATTAAAGTAATTTTTCACTTTGAAGTGTTTTTTTTTAAGTGGGTTGTTTTTTTTCTTCACTTTTTAGTTGTGGTACCTACCCCACACAAATTTGATAAATAATTATAATTCAAATAAATAAAAATAAAAAAACGGTAAATAATAGTGACAGGAAGTTATCATCATATCATCCACATACACTAAGTGGAAAAAATACGTATTATTGAAGCTTACTTAAAAACTATCCAAGCAAAGTTAATAAAATTTATATGGGACCAACTTGAGAGCATAACCTTTCATACAAAAAAAATATTTTCAATTGACGGAGAAATCGAGGGACATACATAAAAAAAAAAACATACGCTACGAATATAGAACCTCCTCCTCCTCAACGTCGCTATCGCTAACTGTCTATAAAATGTTTTGTCGGTGCCCATCTATTACATATCGAGACCTCTCGGTGCCTAGGAAAGCACGTTAAGACGTGGTCCCGGCTGTCATTCGTAGATCTTTGACAGTCGTTACGGATATTTATTTAGTACGAAGGCGAAGTCTGACAACCAGTCTTACCAAGTCGTATCGTGTTACCCAGTAACTAGGCTGTGGAGGTCAGATAGGCAGTCGGTCCATGTAACATATTATACGCAAGCTTAGCTGCATCTCGTTAGACTGGAAGCCGACCGCAAAGTGGTTTGGAAAAGGCTAGGCAGATTGATTTATAAACTTTTATACAGGTGTCAAATACATTTAATTTATAGCCATTTTCCGAGTGAGAGATCACAGTCTGTCATTACCAGCACAATTATAATTAATTACGAGCACGTCAGGGTAACATCCGCTCAGCACACAATGGTCGCACGCGATTTTTTTGTATTTTTGTTATTGTATCCTGTGCTAATTACGTGCTAATAACGAGGACACTAGATTATAGAGCCATTTTTGTACGTTCGGGTATATATTTTTTTATACTTATTTCAACGGCAGTGCAACAAATTGCACATTACTAGTATTACCCATTCTTATTTTTTTGATAAGCTCATTATAATTATACCTAAGTACGTATCAGTGAATAAATTATAGGTTCTGCTTATATATAATTGCAATTTCAGATTTTTATTATACTTATAATATTTGAACTCTAAAAACTAAATATTTGAACCCTTCTGTAAATTAACATGTCCTATATAAGAGAGCTGGTCTATCTATATCTCTGGAGAGCTGGGTGATCTGTACCTCAGGATCCTCCTACCTCAGACACCTTTCTCTATTTAAGATTATGCATTTTATTAACCCCCGACGCAAAAAGAGGGGTGTTATAAGTTTGACCGCTATGTGTCTGTGGCACTATTGCCACTATAGGTCTTAACGAGTAAACCGATTTGAATGCGGTTTTCTTAATTTGAAAGCAGGTTTCCTAGCGATGGTTCTTAGACATGTGGCTGTGTTGTGTGCCTTTTAGTATGTGCTAAATAAATGCATTTTCTTTAGAAGACAAGGGGTTAGGACTTAGGACAAAGGATACTTTTTATCCTGATATTCGTTCCGCGTTCGTTTACAAAACAGTCCGTACAATAAAAAGTGAACGTTTCTCAATGAAATAGAGTTGATAATGTATTACCAGTTGTCAATGCTGTCGTTCGTGATCCGACGAAACCATTAAAATCGTTGATAGTTGTAAGAAACTGGAACTATTTCACTCGACGATAAGTTTCGTCCTACGAGTATAAGCCGTCTTCAAACCAGTTGCAACGACGACCGTTTTCTGCATCAGTTTTCGCCGTCGGTAAGACGGTTGCGTTTCGTCCGTCAAAAATTCGACAAAGACCCACCACTAATAAAAACGTAACTGGCGAAAGGTGAGTGTGCACCTCTGCCTATCCTTCGCGGATTGCAGTCGTGCTTTTAGGTTATGTTATGTCAACGAAGACATGGCCGCAGCCCGAGCCCGACCCACGTCTGCCACACGCGAGCCTACCATGACGTGACCATATCAAAGTCTACCGACTCGTATCACAGGTCACAACATGTCAGCCAAGAGAAAGTCTTATCGCATCATTGTATTATTAGTTAGCATTGACATCATCGACATCGTTGACACTTGAACTGGAGGGTCGATTTGCTATCTAACCGTGCGCTGAATACCAGTGTTCTATGTAGAGAGATTACCGTTTTATCAAAGCTAGGATTCGACTAGCTTGACTGAGCTGAGCGTGAAGCCCTAGGTTCGATACCCTGGTGAGGCAAATTGTTATGGGGTTTTCCATCTGGGCTTTCTCAGTATCGCCTTGATGTCAGGATTTGTGTACGGTCGATGGCAATAGGCTCGCCCCCTATTACATGGGACTTAAACATAACTGGCGAAAACCTCTGCCTCACCCTTCGGGAAATACTGGTGTGCTGTTATGTTATATGAAGAGATTACCGTTTTATCAAAGCTAGGGATTCTACTAGCTATAGTATCAACATCATCAGCCAATGGCACACCACTGCTGGATATAATAAGCCACTAAGCTCCAGCCTTGGCCATTGTTATCCATCCCTTTCCAGCCACCCTGCGGAGGACAGCGTTCCAACTAGCCTGAGGGCGTCTTGTGGTCTCCTATTAAGAATACGTGTGCCCTACTGCTACTGCCTCATTTACATTCAGCCCGTGCCACTGCTCCTCGCGCTGCCGGCAATAATTCCCTAAATACTGCCGTACAGTTCATGTCAAATAACTTTGCCGCTCTGAAGAAAGGTTGCGCATGCGCGCCACTGTTTTATAAGGAAGATTGACTACTGCGTAGTCATTTGTAGCCTACTCCAGAGCGGCAAAGTTATTTGACGCGAACTGTAGCAAGATCGAGAGAAGTATCGTGTTTACATTCTCGTCCTGCCTACTTCCCTGCTCACTGCCGTGGAAGTGAGCTGAGTGTAAATGGGGTACGAATTTATGAGTGCAATTTATGAGTGTAATTCATCTTCTTCATCATCACTTCAGCCGAAAGAAGTCCACTGCTGGTCTAGAGATCTTCTCCAAGCGTCGCCGCATCGACCGTTCCTTTGTTTCTCGCATCCAGCGGATTCCCGCGGCCTTCACCAAGTCATCGGTCCACCTTATTGTACACCTTTCAGTAATTACTCTTTCCTAATTATTAACGTGAGTAAACACTCATTAATTAGTGTTAATCTTTACCCCGGCTAACATCTTTGTCACACATTTGTATTTACATCAAGACCCGTCTGTGTTTACTTACGGGTCATGTGATATTCAAAGTCTAGTGGATTATCGTGAGTTTACTTGCAGTCACTTGGCAAGCCATATGTGCAGCAGTGGACTGCTATAGACGTATGATGAAGAACACATACTCTAGGTTGTTTCTGAGAATTTTCTCTTCCAAAACCCAATAACAGTTACACACCAGTACACAGTTAGTTTATATACCTGTACTATGTATGTTTATATATATTTTAGCTTTATGTATTTATTTAAGTATATGTCAATTTATTACGATAAACGTGTAGGTATATTTTGATATTTTAGTTTAAGACTTCGCATATTTGTATTTTACTCTTCTTGTTCTCACACACTATTGTCTACATTTCTTTCTCATTTCTCCTTTCGCAGGTCTGCTGGAAGAAATTTCTTAAGAAATAAGCAGTACCTTTGTACTCATAATTATGTTTATGTCGTATTTGTATCAATTTTACTGTGTGTACATAAATAATAAAATAAATAAATAAACAGTTCCCCGATCTGTCGTAAGATCCCAGGACTCAGACTGGGTTGAAGAGGTTAGATAGGCAGTCGCTCCATGTGAAATACTGGTATTCAGCTGCACCCGGTTAAAATGGAAGAGTGGAAGCCAATGGAGACCACAAGGTAGTTGAGAAAACGCAGGCAAATAATGAAATGTTTGGCGTGCTCGTGGCGATGAAACCATTGTTATCTTTACTGTAGGCTTATGGTTCAAATACGAATATTTAAGTTAATCTTTAGCCAAGCTAACGCTCGAACGTCGAGAAGTTTACTTACGCTTCATGTGATATTCGTGAGGTCACTGCAGTACCTTATCTGTGCATTGGTACGTGTTTGTTCCGAGATTAATTACTAGTCCATGAATATGGTGTCCAGTGTCCTATCAGAAACAAGTTCGCCCTAATTGGTCATGGGTTCGAAGGCTCATATAGAAAAAAAGAAAGTAAGAAAAATGCGTTTATTGGCATTACAGCAGCAAAAAAAACAAATAACAATGATAATAATGCCATAATGTCAGATGAAAACACAAAGTGTACCACCTGACGCTGATTTTCAGCTGCAACCCACGAGTGCTATACGCTAGAATAGTAAAGACAGGGAATTGTGTGTCCGTTTGAATAAATTAAAGGTAAGTAGTAAAACATGGGATAACATGGAAAGCTCACCAAATAAAATGTTGTGACATACATGAGTGTGTGTGATGTGTTCTGAATGACAAACTAAAATATGGCTAAAGATCTTTAAAGACTAAGTTGTGACTCTAATGTCACCATCACACATATCTTTCTGAACGTGAACGTGTTATAGTGAACACCATAATAAGGCTGCTTTTCCACCAGAGATGTGCTATGCTACGTTGCTATGGATGCGTGTGGCATCCACCATTCATATTCATTCGGATTCCAATCATATTTATGTGGACCAATAGGGGACCAATTAATATGATTGGTGGATATCAAACGCATCCATAGCAACGTAGCATAGCACATCTCTGGTGGAAAGGCACCCTAATGCTCTGTAGTCAATAGATACAGTGGTGCTATATTCCTGACCTTAGCTAGCGAGAGATCGACTATTGGGTTACTCTGTAGAAACATGTCTACTACCGGTACAAAAACTCGCGATGCATTGGCCACCTAATTGCGCAGCACATTCACTCTGAACGATGCCTATTAGTTCCACTATAAGTATTTCCTAATTATTAACGTAAGTAAATACTAATTATAAAGTGTTAATCTTTAGTCAAGCTAACGTTTTACGTCATTAAGTTTACTAACGCGTCATATGATATCCAAAGTCGTACTATCGTGAGGTTACTTGCGGTACTTATCTGTGCATTGTTAAGTGTTTGTTCAGAAATTTAATTGATTGCACTTGAATATTGTGTTTACTTGTGTTGATCGTGATGTTTTTGCTTCTCATATACTCGTAGTCAATCATTTATTGGTAAGAGGTTTATTGCAAACAAGCTGTATGCTCGATGGGATTTCTCATCGGCAAAACTTCCATACAAACGTTCATCCCCTATTTAACCCCTTTAGGCAATGAATTATCAAATATCTTTCTGTAGTGCTCACTTTTGTTAAATAAGGAACTCTTGTGCAACATTTGCAGCTTCTAGACTGAGAGGTTTAGACTGTACGTTGTCTGTCAGTGAATTAATAAATGAATGAATTTAAGATTTTTATTAAATAAAATGTGTTTGTCTAGTAATAGCAATAAAGTGAAGAATATTGAATTCTTGGCACAATTAGGGAAGGGGTCCCACAAGGTACGGTTTTAGGTCCAGTACTATCTTTATAAATGTTGCGTCCACGATACAGGAAATTCTATGTCTTACGAAATATTATTTTGAAATACACCATGTTGAAGTTAATTCTGAACATAATCAGAACCGGCAATGTTAAATCTGGTGCAATTTCCAATACATGTTTAAAGTCAGTACTGTTGTTAATCCTTCCGAGATAATTTATACCATATCATCGCGCCTGTATTCCTCGAAGGGTTAGGCAGAAGTGTAGGTACCTATTAGTACACCCACATTTCGCCAGTTCATTCAGATAATCCAAATGTTCATAAAATTTATCCGATTGAGAGCTAGCATGGCGTAGCTATAGGGCTACGCCACGCTAGCTCTTTATCGTTCTGAAAATAATTAAAACTTTAATTTACTATTTTTAGCTATTCAAATACATAAATATTATGTAACAGTGGTACCTAATATGAGTTTCACTGTCACTATCGAGACACAATATAATTTTTATTGTTATCAACTACTAAAGGCAAATCGAGAGTTGAGCGGTTCTCTTGAATATTAAACCATAACACAAATCATGAAAAAAAAACATCACGTGTTTAAATGTTTTTGATCGGGAAGGTTATTGTGAAAGGCAAACAAATGATTTGTATCAGTAAGACAAAGTTCTCTTATATCATTGTAGCACTTAGTTATGTTCCATATTTATGCACTGTTCAAAACAATGTTTTTCGAAGAGTTTTGTTTTTACTAGTGGTCGCCCAGAGGTCGAAATTCGACCATAATTCATTTAAATTTTAAGTTGTATAGTACATACTAATTCCATGCTGCCATGTCATGATTCTAAGGTAGCCATCTTGTGTCAAACGCAAGGTAGTGTGTTTAATGTTCTTTTTATTAATGCAATTTATTTCTAATGTATATTACATAAAAATATTAGTTTTCTGCACTCCTTCTCCATATAAACTTTAACAGTGCCAAATGTCTTACTCCTCCGTCCGCGTACAAAGTTTTTGCTTCACGTATTAATATAATAATACTGACTACACAGACGTTGTCCTGTCTAAATTTAAACAAGTATGGTCTTGAGTTCATACAAATATCCCGTAGAACACACCTTCAGTTTATCACGAATTTCCTCATTTCCCGGACATCTTTTCCAATTTTTCTTTCCATAAAAATCTAACACGGACTATTACGAAAACATTTTAAAACAAAAATTACCAAATCTATTCAGCCATTCTTAAGTGATGTATTATTACCAACGAACATCATTTAATTTTTAGGGTTCCGTACCCGAAAGGGGGTGCCAAACAGAACCCTATTATTACCTATTACTAAGCCTCCGCTGCTCGTCCGTCCGTCTGTCTGTCAGCGGGCTGTATCTGATGAGCCGTAAGTAAAAAACCCGCCTCCTTGTGCGAGTCCGACTCGCACTTGGCCAATTATTACCCGACTACGGCGAAGCAAAAAGGAGAGTTATGATTTTAACCGGTATGTATGTTCATCTGTAACCTCATAACTTCTAAACTCCTGATCATAATTTGACAAATGAGGTATCGTTGGAAGCGTCTTGATCGTGCGCTGGTTAAAAGCTGTGACGTATGTGACGTCACATATGGCGCCCTCTAGTGGAATCAACGTCAATTAGTGGTAGTCACGAACAAAAATTATAATGTATTTTTACCATTATAATTTTGTAGGTGCATGCGACCACGGCTTAACCTTGACCAAACATTTTGATTCTGAAATATTTTCCTGTTTCATACTTTTTAGAGCGTGATTTTTCAGTAGTCGGGTTTTTATGTATACAATGTCGCCCATGGGCATGTGACCGCCCGTATTTTCTTGAATATTCATGAAAAATATTAACTTTAAAAAGGGGGGTCTATAATATTTTTCATGTATTTTTTTTTTCACAGCTTTTGCCTTAACTCCGATGTTATTGGTTCGATTTGGATTCTGTTTTTTATTTCTAAAAGCTTATGAGTAATTTTATCGGATTGACTAAAAGTTTTTATAAAAAAAATAAAGATAAAACACCTAAAGTTAATTTTAGATAATTTTTCATGAATATTCAGAAAAATACCGGCGGTCAGGTCACATTCCCAGGGGCGGCCTTTTATAGAAGATAGATATAATAGAAAGAATCCCATGCCCAGCAGGAGGAGGACATGATTTAGGCTAAGATAAAATACATGAGAAGAGGCAATGCCCTGCAGTGGGAGAATAATAAGCAAAAGAAACGCAAGAAATCTAAAAGTAATGGAGTGATTCTCACGTTTCACTAAAAACCTACTGCGACTTCTAGGATTACATAACTATGGAAATCATTCGATACGTTCGTTGGTCGATCATGTTTATAAATTACGTTCGTTAAAATAGAACCAGTTTTTATACGAATTTTAAATAGAGACACATTTTACTGGTAAAAACAATGCGAGGCTTCACACTATGTTCGCATAATCGAGAATTCAAGATCAATATTGGGATTGAATGAATCTTCATTTAACAAGATTTTCATTTGACAATGATCACTGATCAATGATGCCTTGTATTTTTAAAGAAAAGTCATAAATTCAAAATTCAAATTCTAAAGTAATTTATTCAAAATAGGCTGACAATCAGCACTTTTCAAACGTCAAAATTACTTATGACAGTCCCCCAAAAACGCCTACCCATACCTGGGTAAATACTAACACAGATTTAGCATCTCATTCGCAATCTGTCAAAAATACAATCAATTTACCAACATTTTTGACAAGTTTGACAGATTGCGACTTGAACGTTTTGAAAGTACGAGAATTGGTCTTCAGGTCTTGGAACAGAGTTCCATATGGCACTTCATACTCTGAACACTTGGCGAATGAGAACTACACCGATAAAAGTGTAACATTTTGACCGTCACGATACTTTTCCTATATTGTGTGGGATTGGTTTTTAATTGAAACTAGTGGTCGCCCAGAGGTCGAAATTCGACCATAATTAATTTAAATGTCATGATTCTAAGGTAGCCATCTTGTGTCAAACGCATGGTAGTGTGTGTAATGTTTTTTTTTATTAATTTAATTTATTTCTAATGTACATTCTATAAAAATATTAGCTTTCTGCACTCCTTCTCCATAATTATAAACTTTAACTGTGCCAAATTTCATACTCCTCGTAATTTTCGTAAAAAGGGGTACAAAGTTTTTGCTTAATATAATAATAATAAATGCTTAAGTAGCAAAACTATATAGGCTACCAACCAAACGTCGCGGTAAGTAAATTTCTCAAACTCAAACCCCAAGCATTTATTTCACTTTAGAATTTTCAAGGAATCGGTCAGTCAGAAAGATGACGGTTCTAAAGCGTAATAGGCTCCGTCTACCTTTCACAGACATATTAATAGCCCTGACTTTGAAAGTTCAATGCACTCTATTATCACAAACACGTCTGCAGAAAATTATCGAGATAAAGACATTATGCCTTATCATTGTTTTACATATTGCAAAAGAATTTGTAAGACGTTTATAGAAAACAACAATATTTTTGTTACGCCTGGAGAAGACGCTCTAGAAGGACATTATATTATAATAAATTACCTTATATGTGATGTTCTTCAGAAAGGTCAAGTGCGTAGTACTTGCAGCCGGAAACTGCTCAACAACGTAAATAACGCAATGACTGTTGTTGAACTGTCAAATGAAACAGATTAGTCATTTACCGAAAATGTGTTACGCAATTAGATAGCAGCACGACAGCATGACCACAATAGAAACGGGTTTTGACGACGGAAGAATAGACAAAATGACACATAAACAATCACAAGCTGTCCTAGCAACCTGCTACGATCCCAATATACTCCTTTTGCTTCTTTTACGTAAATACACCTGATCATACACGCACGTTGATTGTAAATACTAAGCACCTGACCTTTTTGAAGAACTTAACCAATAAGGTCACTATATGCCCTTCGAAGGGGTCCTCTCCCAGAATTTCCACTCACCCTGTCAACATGACCAAACCATATAAGCATTGCAACTCTTTTAAAATTTTGCCTGTTTTGGAGTCTTTGTTAATGATCCCCACAATCTTTTCCTAAGTCAAACAGACCGATACACAAAACTACAAAAAACAACAAACAGTTCCTCTCGCACTAAATCTAACACCGCATTGTTGGCTAACATCTTCAAAGGCGCTAATAGAAGTTTTCGCATACCCTCGTTAATGAAGGCCGATGAACTATAGCACAAAGAAATTTATTTTTGTCTGTAATATACTGGAATCATGAGTCAGAAAAGTTCTTGCAGATTTCTAGAAAGCTTTAACGCAAAAAGCGTATAAAAAGACAGACATACATAAGATCACGATACGCTGAATACCTGCACTTAACAAAACCAGTATAAGCTGGTGTCCTATTGTATTGAAATTCCGTACTACTCTAGGCCAGCTCAAGGTCAAAGTGTGACTACTGACACACCCACATTATGGCCAGTTATGTTTGACTCCGAGAGCAGTGGTGCCCACAAGCATAACTGGTGCTAACGGCCCTGTCTTACGAATTGTAGGTCGTGGACCACCGCTGCTCTCAAGCTCATTCTCAATTTCTCAGTTGATGATAAATAACACATTGATAGAACGTCAACGAACACTTAAATGTCTCGCTGATGGTGGCGAGTGTGTTGGATCATTCGGTTCCTTACAAAATGGTTGAGCTGGATGGTGCTGATCCACGCGTCATGTTCGTGAACGGGCGCCGTCAGTTGTGACTTGTGACTAGTCATCTCTTATCTGCCATGGCTTATTTTTAATCTTATATTTTGTATTGTTTTGATTATTTTTTGTACATTGTTCTCACATATAGAAGTAACAAGAATAATGTATAAACCCAGGATTTTGTAAATTTCTATATTTAAAAGAGTGTCCTTGGAGTTTCTTGCCCGTTCTTCTTCATAAAGATCTACGTCTTGGAATGGGCAACTAGCTTCAACTTTCTGACTAACTGACGCGACTATTTGACATTTCAAAAGTGCCTGTAAATGGTTTAGTTGAAATAAATGCTTTGAGTTTGAGTTTGAATAGTTTAAAGACTGAGCACTCCCGATGAGCTGTCAGCACAGATTGTGATTGTGAATCTGTCATTTTGCCTATTCTTCCGTCGACAATACCCATTTCTATTTTGGTCAGCTACGCATGCTGGAGGTAGTAAACTGTTTCACAAGGACTAATTTGCCAATGCTTCACAAGATTATGTTTTCGAAATAGATCCCTAGTGTATTCCAACACCCAGGAGGATTACTAAGGATATTTTCGTAACCTAGACGCTACATAAAAGTATAGCATCAACTGATTAGTATTCAACACAAGTTGGGATGCTCAATTGGCGGAAATGGATTACCATTGCATGTCGAATGAGGAGGCAATTTGTTCGTCTGGCCGTGCTAAACTGATAGTTATACAAAATTAGTTTGCAATTTTAACTAGTTTGGTTTTAGTCTCGTCGACCCAACCACGCAGGAATCGTCGATCCATCCACCTAGCCTTTTTCCCAACTGTGTTGCGGTCGACTTCCAGTCTAACCAACTGCAGCTGAATACCAGTATTTTACATGGAGCGACTATTCTGACTACCTGAATGTGATTCTGAACCTTTTGTGTCATTAGAATGTACTACATGTGAAGGTAGAAAAATAATAAATTTAGTCTGCACTGAATAACCGACGCGTTTACTTTAGGTTATGGGCCCACTACGCTTCAACTGCCAAAAATCGACGAATTACAGCCGGGTCAACTGCTAACCGTGCTTCCGAGGCACGGGAGGGCCTCGAAAAGATATAAAAGGCCACCCATCCATGAACCGACCGCGGCAAGCGTAGCTTAACCGTCGATCGACCCGTGCGTCTGCTATCTTAGCCAGGAGCATCATCCCATTCCCATCGCTAGAGATTGACAGTTGACTTCCAGTTCACTTCACCTAAGTTTTGACGGTGACATTTTTACAGCATTGTGTTATGTACTGTTGTATCTCATCATCTCATCTACCTAGCCTTTTCCCAGCTATGTCAGGGTCGGCTTCCAGTCTTACCGCATGTAGCTGAAGACCAGTAATTTACATGGAGCGACTGCCATCTGACCTCTCCAACCCAGTTACTGGGTAATACTGTTGTTTACCGCACAAAATATTGACACGCAGAGATCTCTCAAAAGGACAATGACCAATGAAGATTAAAATTGTATAAATACCCAAAACAGTTATCTTTCAGTACTGATATAATAAAGCTGAAGATTTTGTTTGTTTGAACGCGCTAATCTCTGGAACTACCAGCCGGATTAGAAAAAATACTTTTGGATTTAATGGCCGAATTATTTAGGAAGGTTATAGTTTATTTAACATCATGCTACGACCTTTAGGCTGCCTGTCCATTGAAGCGGAGCGAGGCAGCGGAGAGGAGAATGGCAGCTGAGTGGAGCGGAGTTGCGGACAGTATCTGTCCATTGATGCGGAGCGAGGTAGCGGAGCGGAGTTACGGACTGTGCGGAGCGAGGTAGCGGAGCGGTGTTGCGGACTGTGTGCAGCTAGACTCAGTTCACACGACGAGTAATAATTCCCCGCTCCGTTTCCCCGTTCCACTTCCCCTCTCCGCTTCTCCGCTCCGTTTCCCCACTCCGATTCCCGGTTTTGTATAAATTTTTAAACTAGTTCGCAAATCCCTGTCCACTGAAGCGGATTGGAGGTTTTATGCAATTCCATTGGTTAATATTGGCACACCGCTACTCTGCTCCTCTCCTCTCCGCTTCAGTGGACAGGCAGCCTTAAGAGTCAAGAAAAAAAAAAAAAGCCAGAAAGAACGGTAAGCGAAAACGTAGTAATAGAACGGGCGGGCGATGCCATGCAACGTGGTTCCTCGGAGGCCGAGGGAGTTTTATATAAATGTGGCTTTACTATACTATAATTATACGACTTCTACGCGAACGAAGTAGAAGCTTCAACTCGGTCTGCTGCCGTTATGATAACTTCCATGAATATAGAAACAAAAGTCAATGAACGTGATTACAAATAATTACAATTAAGTACTATTATCAATGTCGCCTCCGGTTATTTAGCGTCACAAAATAGAGCACAAGATAAGACAAGCTGAAATGAAAATATTGAATTGTATATGTACTTAATAAAACGTAAAGTAAACGAAGCAAAACGAGTATGTACGGATAAAAAAGAGAAAGAAAAATGTTTTATTTGGGACACCCACAGGACATACAAATCGTTAACAAAAGAAGCACTTAAAACTAACAAAATTAAAAACATAAATAAAAAAAGTAACGACCTGTGCGTACCAAAAAGGCTCTTATCTCAGCATAACGCTGCGAAATTAACTGCACGCTTAGCATGACCACAATAGAAACGGGTTTTGTCGACGGAAGAATAGACAAAACGACAGATAAACAAAGGGATGACGCCAATTTTTTTTTAGTCCGTCATGGATTTTATTAAAAAATATTTGACACGTATTTTTTCTTTTTTTACGTAATCAAGAGATTACGCCGATACATTGAGTTAAAATATGCCATGATATCACGAATAAGTAGTACTTGTGACGTAGCGACCCCCAATCCCCAACTTAAAATGCGTTTTATCTGAGTATTTTGTTATTAATATGATAAAGCAAAAAATACGTGTCTAATATTTTTGTATTATCTGACTGACGGACTAATCAGTTTTTTTTTTTTTTTTACCCAGGCATCTTCCCTATTACAATCTGTCATTTTGTCTATTCTTCCGTCGACAAAACCAGTAGAAAACCCCCTTTCAATGGTTGCCATGCTACGAGCGCAGGTCTGCATACCCCCATGGGAAGAAGGCGTAAGCTTATGTACAGAGGCCAGCAGGTCAAGCTACCCGAAACTGTCAAATTTTCGCAATCAACCTTGAACCTTATGCCTTATGCTTTTGTGCTAAAGTTGAAAATCTATTAAATAAATTTGACAGATTGTAGTAGCTTGATGTGCTGGCGTCTGTACTTTTATCTATGTATGTATGTAAGTAATCTGTTCCAAAACTTTCGATGATAGTGTAAACAAGGTTTTTTCAGATAAAATTCTTACGCAGTCACTCACTAAATCATCAATGAATATTTTGAGTGTAAAATGTAAAACTTATTTATTATAATTATTATGACATCTACGAGTACATATTGACACTACTTAAATAAAATCGAAACATTTTCATTATTCTTGCTATTTTTTTATTGACATGACATCATTATTATTGATCGCTATTTTAATATAAATTATTGTTTTAAATGAATAGTTATGTATGTATTTAATTTTATTAATTGCATTGTAATGTAAATTTAAATTATGGAATTATTATTAGTATTATTTTTTATGTTATTACTGATGAATAAATGTGTACCTAACTGGATGCTATAAGTACCTATAACCAAGATGTAAAATCTGAATATTTGCACGGCTGAAATGCCGAATATAGTGAAACCCATAGATCTTAAGAACTTATGTTAGCAACCTATATTCTTGCAAATAAATATATTCATTCATAAAGGGGAATTTGTAACTATACATTTGTGTGCTTGAAGTATTAAATAAATAAATAAATTAAATAATATAAAAGCGCACATTAGGTTTGCAAAATGATGTACGTAGTTCGCCTGACGAAAAGTTTTACAAAGAGCTACTGAATTAATAATTAATATGCGTTATAATGAATAGCCAATGTTCGTGAATGAATTAACCTTGACCAGAACAAGTGCACAGTACCAAACCGCGTCGAAAAGTAAACAAAATTGCTTTTCATTATCATTTTTCAAAGAATTTTGTATCAACGAAAATTTTCTGCGCAGTTTAGCATACGTAATATTATAGCGTGCGTGATAACGCCAGTGTTTTTACCCGACTACGGCGAAGCCAAAAGGAGGAGTTATGGTTTTAGCAGTCTATGTAGGTTTGTTTGTATTAACGTATGTTCTGCCGTAGCGCCTTAAGATGCAGATATATATATGCCAGTGACCTTGACCTTGAGCCAGCCAGCCAGACAGACACACGAGTGATCCTGTAAGGGTTCCGTTTTTCCTTTTGAGGAACGGAACCCTAAAAAACTATAACCCTAACCACTTAAGACGCAGATATATGCCAGTGACCTTGAGTGTTCTGTACTGAGCTCACGCAGCGCGTCCTACGTCCAGCCAGTAATAGGACTCGCGCACCAAGGAGCGCTGTCCCAAATTAGACGCATTATTAGATTATTAAACATAAAATAAAAGGTATTTTAATAAAACACGTTTTAAAAGATCAATAATTAAATTATCTTGAAAATGGTGCAGGTTTCACAAAAATACGCTTGATAGATTTTGCGTGATTCTCAGTTTTTTATCCGCTTTAGACTACATAACTTTACAAATTAATTTCACTTTGTAATATAAACATATTCTAAAATATTCATATATTAAGTTGTTAAGAAAATGCTCTAATTTAATATATATTTTTTCCAAATCATCAACACTACTCGTTTAGAAGTGATCTTCAGTATAAAATCATTAAAAGTCAGTTATCGTTGCCTTAACTAGTCATCCGATTTTGATGAAGGTGGTGTCAAGCGATTTGTTATTACCAGTGATCGGAGTAGGTAGATTGATTTTTGGTACTTGTATTATAAATGCACACCGAAAGAATAACATGGATAAGCCTTTTTTCCGGAAAGTAATTCCGGTATTTCCGGATTCAATTAAATATTGTTAATGTTGGTAGTGATATTATTACTACTCAATTCAAAATTTAAAGGAAGGTATCAAAACTAAATTAATTCATTATTGTGCCGTTAAAAAAAATATGAAGAATATAATATTGCTCATTTTATTACAATTCCTACCTTTTTTTTTTTGAGGATGGCAAATCATCAAATGACTCCTTCCACTCTGGCAGAATACAATTCCTACCTAAGTTCCGGTTTTTTTTTAATAATCCACCAATTCCGGAGGAATGTCCATATTAATATATACGTTTCGGATCAATGGCCCCAGTTCAATCTACCTACTCCGATCACTGTTTATTACGATCCGGATGATATACTTCGGTACCTACGCTAGATTTTATACAAGACGTAACATGTGTCGCAAAAAAAAAAAACTGAGACCCATCGGTTTATGCTGTGCGTTGTCAGCTGATTTTCATCCCGGACCTTGACATTACCAGCACAATTTATTTACACCAGGACCAACTTTGTCAGAACGTTATCACTTCACTGTCTGTGAGGACCGGTAATAATTCTGGTCTTACATTAATAACAGGCGGCTGACCAGCTGATAAGAGATGATTGGAGGCTATTTGTGTTGATGTTCAAATAATTTTATTATATTGTGTTACTCATGTGGTATTGAGTTTATTATTGTTTCAACTGTTATGCGTATTTTATTTGCCATTGAATAATGAATTATTTTTATTAAATAAATCGACCTAAATTATAATATTTGCCACAAGAGCATATCATTTACTTAACGTTTTCCTGCCTAAGCTAATGTAGTTTTATCAGTCAACAATTTAATTCATTAACTGTAAAACGTAATATACGCGTATTTACTAAATAAAATTAAAAACAATTTAGGTATATATTAATTGTATTCAACTAGCCACCTTAGCTTCAGTTTAATAACTATAGGAACCTATCAAGTATAAAAATAATAAAGGTTTATTAGGGAGGTAGGCAAAAAAATTTTTTTGTCCGTCATGTAGTTTATAAAAAAAGATTGGACACGTATTTTTTATTTTTTTACGTAATCAAAAGATTACGTTTGTGACGTAGTGAACCCCCACTCCACAACTTTAATGCGTTTTATCTATACCATTTTTTATTAATATGATAAAGCATAAAATACGTGTCTAATATTTTTTATTATCTGGCTGACGGACAAAATCGTTTTTTTTTCCCCATCCAACATCCTTATTATGTATATTCATATAAGGAACACATGTAATTCATTACAAACCGAAAAATTATACACATTTCATACTTTGGAAAAAAATTGGACTATTTTATTTAAAACCTTCATAAAAACCTTGTAGTACTACTAAGAGTTTTTGATGAAGAGGACCATATTAATAGATGTAAAACACTTGAATACTAAACGAATCGAGAAAAACCGGTTTCTAAAAAAAACTACTATCATTATCTGTCATCTCTCTAATGTCTATTTAATCCACGTGTATGAAAACTATTTGTTTATGAATCAATATCATAAATATAATATATCCATCATTTGACCTTGGAAACTTGCCAGAAGATGATACAGGTGCCAGTCGGTCTAGCACACGAATGGTTCCGTACATAATTTAACACTACATATAAAAAAATGTAAAAAAAAAATACGCCGATAAAAAAACATTTCTTGTATGGGGTCCACCACGTCTCTTTAATTTTAAACTTTATTTTATATTTATTATTTTTGTTATGGCGGTCATTACATACTCTGAAAATTTGAAGTCTCTACCTATTATGGTTCAAAAGATAGCCTTGTGTCAGACGGACCCTTAGTAATAGGATCCCGCTGGCTGGCACACTTTGGGTACGGAACCCTAAAAAATACTACATACAAACGACCACTTTCGATTTCCGTTGAAGTCAATACACTAAAATATAAACAAAGGATTATTTACCAAGTTCATCCACCGAGACAGAGCTCAGCGGCTCCATAGCCATCATTAACCACAATAAACCACAAACCACTCACAAAACAAAAGAAATAATAAAAATAAAAAGCACTTGAAAATATCAACTGCGTAAAAAGGCACTGAAAATTCCGAGCGAGACGACCGTCCACCTTGACGGTCTGCGCGGTACTGATTACTGATGTTAAAATTCGAATTGAGAACGCGTGGACTGGTGAGTAAACAAAGCAACGTTGCGTCGGCGCACACGTTGACACACAATAGTCTGATAGTCACAGAAGGTTTGCTTTACGGAAAGTTATAGCTCTGACGTATTGTTTGACGTAGGGAAACATAAATATAGTTGATGCACAAGCTGCAGCGACTCGTGCGAGTTAGGTTACGATGACAAATGCAGTGCATAAAGAAAGTGGTCTTTCTTCCCATCTCATTGTTACTGTAATAACTTTATCACAACATAACGCCTGTTTCTCCGAAGGATTAAGCAGAGGTGCACCTATAGTACATCCACATTTCGCCAGTGATGTTTAAGTTCCATGTAATAGGGTCGAGCCTATTGCTATCATCAAACGGCCACAAATCCAGACTCCGAGTGATGCTGAGAAATTCCTGATGGAAAAGCTTAGTCAGCAGTAGCGCTCGTTACCACTACAGTCCGGCTGTCGAGAGAATGCGATCTTGACACCTGTCTTTTTCATACCAACGAATATGTGTTTTGCGAATTTGATCCTTATTAATATACTAGAAATTGTCCAAGTGACACCTGTCAAGACGGCTGGACTGTAGAACAATTTGATAGTATTTTGAAATGAGGAACTGTTTGCGAGACGAATTTTGAGTGTGAATGTGGATAGCAATAAGAAAAGAGGAAGACCAAATAAACTATGGATTGATTGCATAAAAGATGATATGGTTGGTAAGAGGATAAATACTAAAAATGAAGGCTGATACAGCCGTATGGAATAATAGACATGGGCGGGCACCCTGATTTGCATCTGGTACACGCGGCGGATTCAGCACTTTTTTAAGATCCGGCCGGGTAACGGTTAATAATGCCGGGTACCCAGCAGTGCCGGATAATTTAGTGAAGGCAAAAAAAATAAAAATTAACTGACAAAACATTAAGCAAGGAAAACACAATGGCAAGGAAAATACAAATGGTTGTATTATTTTATTTATAATTTTAAAATTGCCAAAGTATGGTGTAAAAACACCAGATTTCAGCACGATTGGCATCAAGTCGAATTTGTTGCTTCTCATAAATTAATCCTGCTTCAAAAACCATGCGTTAGTACTTGCTCTCCTGTCAACCGTCACGCTATCATTCACTCCCTTCTCTTTCATATCATTCGTCACACAGTCCTTCCATGTTTTCTTTGGCCGGTCACAGGGAGACCGGCTCTATCCATCAATATTTATATTCAACTTTCATTGAGCTATTCATCATCTTCCTGCCCTTACGTGGGGTCAGCACAACACGTTCTCTTCTCCCGTTTTCCCCTGTCATGCTATCATTCACTCCCTTCTCTTCCATATCATTCCTGACACAATCCATCCATCTTTTCTTTGGCCTTCCTCTCCTTCTCCATCCATCAACATAATATATATTAATATGGATGGATAGTCATATATTCTTGCCTTCTGTTAATTCTTATTTCACAATATTTTTACCAATAAGTCATTGTTCTTTGTAGAAGCTACTCGATAATGACACGACATTCTAATAATCTGTTTCTAAATTTAGCCGCTGCAACGTGTTTACTTGTATTCGTGATGTAGAAGGAAAATGTATATGTAAGGAAGTTATAAAGAGGATATAAAGTTTATGATTTTTTTAATGTCACAAGCCGTATGTTCGATAAAATTTCCTATCGACAACTTCTCAGGAGCCTTAAGGGATGAGCTTCCGAAAAATGATGATACACCAAACTATTAAGTATAAATGGAAGAAAAAGAAAAGAAACGAAAAAGAAAACAAATTTAGCAAAGTTATAATACGAGTATACAACAGATTAATAAAATTAAAACAAAAAAAAAGAAGTCTTAGTACCAAGTTCCATGTTTCTAACTTCAAAAATTACGAACTTCCATACAAATTTTCATCCCCTATTTAACCAATTTAGGGGACGAATTTTCAAAAATCCTTTGTTATGCCTCACCTTGGTTATAAAAGGAACTCTCGTGCTTTTGTCATGCTTCAAGACCCAGCGGTTTGGGCTTTAAGTTATCTGTGTTTTTAATATCAGTGATTTTAAGATTATTGTCAATTAGAAGACAGTTATATTCTAGCCTTCTGTTTCTTCATATGACACAATTTTACCAACAAGTCATTGTTCTAATAATCTGTGTCTAAATTTAGGTGGCTACAACGTGTTTACTTGTATATTGTTGGAAAAACCCGGCTACTGAAAAATCACGCTCTAAAAAGTACAATGAAACAAGAAAATATATACTCCGGGTTACTACTGAGAAATTCCAGATGGAAAAACTGCCCGACCTAGGAATCGAATCCAGGACCTCATGCTCAGCAGTAGCGCTTGCGACTAACGACACTACACCAACGAGGAAAAATGTTAAGGAATCAATGAATAGGATATTAAGATTTATCGTTTTAATTGTGTTATTCTGTAAACATTGGTTATTGTGTGTAGCATGTGTAAGTTATTTGTAAATGTTCATTCTCATCTAAGGTTTGTTTTCGAAATGACAATAGATGGTGAACTTGCCATGTCATTTAAAATATTTATATATTTTTATTTCTTTGTCTAATGCGTTCTTTGTCTATTGGTCATCAGCAAGACTGCTAAGCAAGATTTCAAATTTAGTATTATTTAAATGATATTAGAAGAACAGTAACCTTGAACTGATGCAGCATCACCTGGATTTTGCAGGATACCTAACTCCCTTACCAACTTACAGCACAGGTATCGTGCTTGAGCTCATTGGAATGGTCTCAATGGATAGATTTATAGATACATGATGAACAGGGTCTGGTGATGGAGTAGAAAAGAGAAATGAGGAAATGTTTGTGTCGGGGTCTGAAAAGTTGTGTGGAAATCGGTTGAAAATGTCGTGAGGAAAGTTTTGAGTATGAATGTGGATGGCTATAAGAGTAGGGGAAGACCAAAGAAACGATGGATGGACTGTGTGACAGATGATATAGCTACGTAGTAGGCCATAAGTTCTGTCACATAGGTAAAATTTCGAATTTAGAATGCAAGCCGAGGAAAATATTATGGGCATTCGAAATTTGAATTTTTAAAGAAAATAAAAACAAAGGGTTTCTGGAATTTTGTTCATTTTCTTAAATGAGTGGACGCGCAAAGAAGACAGAGTCGCAGTAATTGCATTGCATCGTTGCGGTCACGCGCCAACTGAGATTTTCAAACTGCTGAAAAATTTGAAAATTCCACTGAGATTTATTTATCGTACTATCAAACGATTCAGGGAAGATTAGAAGATAAACAAAGGAGCGGTCGACCTCGTACTGTTCGGACTCCAGCGGTCATCAAAGCAATGAAGGCGCAAATCCAACGAAATCCTGTCCGCAAGCAAAAAATGTTGGCTGTGCAGATGGTACTAAGCAGAACTACTGTTAAAAGGGTGTTAAATGAAGACCTAGGACTGCGTGCTTATAGAAAAAAAAACAGCACATCTTCTTAACGCACGGCTGAGGAAAATCAGACTCGAAAGAAGCCCGGTTTTGTTAAGGCGGTACGCGGGAAAAAAATACCGCGAAATACTTTTTTCGGACGAAAATTTTTTTAATGTTGAGGAGAGTTTCAATAAACAAAATGATAAAGTGTATGCACACTCTAGTGAAGAAGCGAACAAACGTGTGCCACGTGTTCAGCGTGGTCATCACCCTTCGGCATTCATGGTTTGGCTTGGGGTGTCCTATATGGGTCCAACGGAGGTGTTTTTTTGTGAAAAAGGAGTGAAAACCAGTGCCCTCGTATATCAAAACACAGTCCTAACAAAAATTGTGGAACCTCTTTCACAAACAATGTTCGAAACAGGCACTGGGTATTCCAGCAGGATTCTGCGCCGGCTCATAAGGCGAAAAGTACCCAAAACTGGCTCACGACCCGTGGAATCGACTTTATCAGGCATGAGGATTGGCCCTCATCCAGTCCAGACTTGAATCCTTTGGATTACAAAATATGGCAGCACTTAGAGGAGAAGGTCTGCGCTAAACCCCATCGCAACTTGGAGTCACTTAAAGCATCCCTGATTAAAGCAGTCGCCGATATTGACATGAATGTCGTGCGTGCTTCGATTGATGACTGGCCTTGCAGATTGAAGGCTTGTATCGAAGCAAGAGGAGGACATTTCGAATTTTAATGTGGTTTAAATCTGTATTTTATACCCTTTTATTTGATATATAAATGGTTGTAGTGCGTAACTCATGGTGTCATTTATTTAACTTTCCATATGTGACAAAACTTATGACCAGACTACGTAGAAAGGGGGTGACTACCGAGATGGTGACTAACAGAGAAATATGGAAGAAAAAGAAGGAGAATGATAAGAAACGTAATGTAAACGAGGACGATCCTAAAGATTCTAGAAATATAGGTCCTCAGAGAAAGTGGTAGAACAGCCTATACTTAGCCACGAGCGTATCATGTCATAAAGAACCAGGAATTTTGGAATTGGATCGCATGTTTACTGCATTACAATTCTGACCAAATATATTTGTCAGTGAGGTGGCTCATAAATTCATATGAACTTGTTTTGTCTCCATTTTCTTGAATAACACCTAATTTTCGATTGAGTTATTGTCTTTAAAAGATGAAAAGAGGTTTTAAATGTTCCTGAAATTTCGAGAATGTATATCTCGGGTAGGACTTTTAACATCTCCTAACCTGCCGACTTTAGTTTTTGATAGTCAACTCAAAATATATTGTCTTGTTGTGTATTGCTGTCATATGTGTCGCGTCTTGTCTTGTCTTGTTGTGTATCTAGTCTTATGTGTCTTGTCTTGTTTTGTTGATGTCATTTTATCTTGTGTGTCTTATTGTGTTATTGGGTGAATTGATGGCGATCAATCAATCTTAACAGCTAAAATGAGATTGAACGTCAGATTTACTGATCGGGCTTCCGGATAATTTATCCAACAAGGAGATTTTTATTACCCTCCTCATCAATCCTCATCTTCTGTCAAATCGGCACAGATCATATAGGAATAGCTGATCCTGTGTTAAAAAAATGAGCGAGTCAACAAGATAATAGTAGGGCTGGCTGTCTAGACTCAAGACGTACATTTAAAGTTCACCGCTCATGGAGATTAAAGTAACATTTAAGATGATAGTACTACCGAGTTCAATGACTATAAGAGTAGGGGAAGACCAAAGAAACGATGGATGGACTGTGTGGAAGATGATATGGATAGAAAGGGGGTGGCTGCCGAGATGACGACTAATAGAGAAGTGTGGAAGAAAGGGACATGTCTGACAATCAGTCTTATCAATGGGTATCGCGTAAACCTAGTAACTGGGTTGTGCAGATAGGCAGTCACTCCATGTAAAATTATAATAGACCTTTATTATCAGACCATATTGAATTCATACAGTAGTGTTACTAAAGAAAACCAAAATACTGGTATTAAGCTGCATCCTGTTAGACTGGAAGCCGACCCCAACGTAGTTGAGAAAAGGGTTGGCAGGCAGATCTTAACAAGATAAAGATAGATAGAATATTCTTTATTACAGACATAAATTTAGAAATTCTACATAGAGTGACACAATGGGCGGTCTTATCGCTAAAAGCTATATTTAAAGACACCATTTGCATGGATTAAAGATTCGAGATTTTATAATATCCTCGAATCAAACTACCAAATAACCTTATTTGTCTTCGCAAGTGCCCAGACACATACCTGGACTTACAAAGGAAGCACTTATCATTTTCTGACTGCAGACATGCAAACAATCAGCTCAGCGGAGACAGTGACCGATCGAGGTCAATTTCGCGTATTGTATGACCAAAATAACAAGGCACTTGACCAGGACACGAGAGCTTGGTCACGTAGGCTGAGAGTGGGACGCTTCATATCTGAACAGGTGTGGTTAGGTCGCGTCGTTAACGGGGGTGGCCTCCACATAGCGGTTGAATTTTACCGGCGAATGACATCACTGAAACTTTTTTCATGAAAGTTGGTGTGTTTTCCAAGAGTTATGTGGAGACCACCGCTGTCTAGGGAACCGTCGCTTTAGTTTTTAATTAAGAGACGGTGTTAAACAATAGGGTACTTAGTGCTAATGGCGTATGAATGATTGAATTGGAAGGAATTTCAGGTTTAGTTAGGAAGGTTTAGATATTTTCGCGAATTGAACGCCCAAATTAAACATTGCTGTTGTAGAAATGTTTCACTTTTTATTTCGATTTTGTGTTTTACTATCTCTTGCCAAATAAATATTATTCTGTCTTTCTTTATTTTTATAACTAACAGCCGGAATCACACTATATTGAAGTAATTTGTACAAGGATCAAGACTATTCGCGATCTATTTGTACCTGAAGTTAATCGTCTAAACGAGTGTTCTATCACGCAGCGCATCTGACTAGGATCGCAGTTACTTGATTAATCAGGTCAGGGCTTTTTAACCGACTTCCAAAAAGAAGTAGGGTCTATGTTCGTAGCGTATTTCTTTTTCTTTCGATTGTGGACCGATTTTGAAAATTCTTGTTTTGTTTGAAAGGTATGCTCTCGAGGTGGTCCCTTATAAATTTTATTAACTGTGCTTGGATAGTTTTTGAGTTAGCTTCAATAATACATATTTTTCCCAAGTCTATATGGATGATATGATGATAACTTCCTGTGACTGTTATTTACATAGCAGGTACTGGTATTCGAATTTGTGTGGGGTAGGTACCACAATTAAAGAGTGTAAAATAAAACTCTTTACAAAAAAAAACCGCAAATAACGCAATCCCGTAATCATCTAAATGGTCACAAGAGAGTTTTGAATCTACTGAACTCATTCATCATTATTATCAAACAAATGTTATAATTTCCTTTACAAGAAAAGTCATCATGAAACGCGAAGATATCAATTAACGAGATCACGTCACTCGTGAAATTTCTTTTAATCTGTTGGTCGACTATAAAAAAAAAACAAAATCAAAGGATTGTAGTAAGTACATGTTTATAAAATTTGTTTTACAAAATTATTACTTTTAACTACAATCGTGTAGATAAGCACTGCTCTTCTACAGTCCGCCGCGTCGAGAGAATATGTTCCTGACACCTGTCATATGGACAATTTCTAGTAGTAATATGGGTCAAGTTCGCAAAACATATTTGTTAGTGTGAAACTGACAGGTCTCTTGACGGCCTAAGAACTGTAGCTAAACCTGTGTGAAAAAGGACCTAACAATAACGCTGAACTTTCCACAATTTTAACCGGATTCAAATTTTATTAAATCTGACATACGTGACAGTACTCTCGTCGTGCAGCTTCGTCAGATAATCTAGTGCGCACAGGCCAATTACGATTGACCTGATTGGTCACCCAGCTACATTCTTGTGTGAGGTTGTCTACGTGATATGAAACTCGTTCGATTTGTCCACTATCTGATGTTATTCGATGATGCAGTTGATGATGATGTACTTTCAAATAGGTCTTGATAAGATACTGCGTTGCGTACCTTGGCCTTTTTCATCATAGCTTTCGTATTTTCCTGTTGTGATTCTAAAGTTAGTCCTACGACTTCATGATTCATCAGCATGCGTAGCATGTCGACGGAAGAATAGACAAAATTCACAATCAGTCATTTTGTCTATTCTTCCGTCGACAAAATCCGTTTCTATCGTGTTTATGCTACACGTGCTGAGAGTACTTTGAAAGGGATGATTTTAATTACTACATACTGGACTCATTTTTCTCCTGCACTTATCCTTAATTGAATTGGGGTCGGTGAAAAATGTATTTTTCTTCCACACTTCTCTATTAGCCGTCCTCTCGGTAGCCTCTCGGTGGCTCTATTAGCCGTTCTCTCATTGCCTTTCTATCAAATCATCTTTCACACAGTCCATCCATCGTTTCTTTGGTCTTCCCCTACTCTTATAGCCATCCACATTCATACCCAAACTTTGCTCACGATATTTTCCTCAGACATGACAACAAATTTCCACACAACTTTCAGTCATCGGTCCTACTTTTACTTTATTCAGGGTAGGTACATTAAATATTTAAACACGATATGTATAAGAGATTCGTTTTAAAGCTTCCTCTCTCCTACTATTTTACTGTGCCCAACAGGGTCCACAATACATAAGTAGGTACATACATAAATAAGGTAGGTCCATAATGACCTCATTGAATTTTAAGTTACCGCCTAAGTACACATTGTGAAATGCAATAGATGATTGAGTTATTGTAGTCTAACAAAGAGATTGGTATAGACAACCTTAGTTTTTGTTTACCCTAAACCTCTTAAGGGGTCATTGTACTCATCATTATGAACAACTTTCACTATGGGAGCAACGCAAAAATCTCGAAAAAAAAACAGCTGTTCCCTACATTTCGACGAGCTATGCGAACATAAACGTAGGGAACAGCAATTTTTTTACAAAAACTAAGGTTGTATACAGGCAGGTAAGTTGCAACTACAAAAAAAAAATGCGTCAGGAGAAAGGTTCCAGACGTCGCGTCGGGACAAAGAACAAAGTTTATGGACCAAAGAAGCGAGTTTATAACCAAAACGTGCTCCTAAGTCAATGTCACTAGCTAATCTACGTTCGCAATTTAATTGCCAAATTTAGGAAAAAAACTGTAATGCCGACACATAAGGTTCAGTTTGCGCTACAACTTCATATTTCTTATGACCTTTTCAACAGTACTATTCAGTCTGAAATCAACTTTATTTAACATCGATTTGGAAACAAGGATTTAAATAGACCCTAAGTTTATTTCGGACACTTAAAATGAATGCTCACTAGCTTTTCGATTACACAACTAACATTAGCCGAATTGTTGACACCGGCATTGCTTGTCATATCAATAGAACTTACGATGGTAGAACAACCTTTACACAACGGTCTGAAATGATCAATGTATTTTCTATCTATGTTTTCAATTTACCACTCACCGCTAGTTTTCGCGTTGCATCACTTCTCCGAGTACAGGTGTCAGTGCACACTTACATGGCAGATACAGCCATTTCCCAAAGATGAAAATGTTAATGAAAATAGAAGCCCACAAACATTACTACAAATTGCACCACCTAATTCCGGCCATTCCCATCAGAGACCAACTCCATCCAAACTTGCATTTATAAATAAGTAATATTCGTGTATTCATTGTCGTCAGTTATTGAAAGATCCGTGTATTACACGTGGTAGCTAGATTGTTTGATATTACACACGAAGATATACCCAAATATACGATGCCAGTATAAGCTGACCTTAATTCTTCAGTTAGTTTCCGAGTACACGATCAATCAGAATCTGAATTGTTTTGAAACAGACTGCTAATCCTTTGCTTCATAAGTTCGAGAAAAAAAATCTGCTCTCCAAAGTAAACAACGCAATGGATGTTGTTGAAATGTCAAACTGAAACAGATTAATCGTAATTGATTACGAAAAAGTGTTGCGTAATAGGGATGATGACAATTTTTTTTTAGTCCGTCGTGGAGATTATTTAAAAAATATTGGACACGTATATTTTCTTTTTTTACGTAGGTAATCTAAAGATTAAGGCGATACATTGAGTTAAAATGAGCCATGACGTCACGAGTATGTAGATTTTATACTTACTTGTGACGTAGCGACCCCGGCTCCCCAACTTAAAATGCGTTTTATCTAAGTATTTTGTTATTAATATGATAAAGCAAAAAATACGTGTCTAATATTTTTTTATTATGTGATTGACGTACAATTTTTTTTTTTTTTTACCCTGGCATTGTCCCTATTAGCTGGTCACCTTTACTCGTTAAAGCACTACCCTGGTATTTGAATGTATCACCTGCTTGAGAACGGCACCTTCGAGTCGTATATTAAGTGGACCATGGTTGAATGTATCAAATGTGTCCGTGTTATGCATGTCCTGCAAAGATAGGCTACATTAGCCACATAAGTGCGCAGGCTCGTAACCCATAGCCATTCATAGCAGCAATAGTTACCGTGGCCAAAATCGGCATGGGAATATACAGGGTGGGGATTTTTATGGCATGTGGCACATCATTAGCAAGAGGATAGACTGGAGAATTAATGAGGGATTTGGAAGATCCCGGTCGCTTTTGTTTTTTTTTTTGTAGCCATATAAACAGCTGTAACATGTACAGCTTTAATTTAAGTTTTACCTTTGTGAGTGAATTAAAAAAAAACTAGGTGACTAATGTCACTAATTTTGTATTTAAAAGTACTCTTAAACAATACACATCGAAATAAAATTAAAATTCAGAGTCTACGCCTTATATTTCTTTTTTAAATTTGTATTTGAATGTAAAGTTTGGGTCTTTTTTTAGTAAAACAATAAAAGTCGATAAAAAAAATCTACAGGGCATGAGGGGTGTTAAGGGGTCTGATAGGCTAGCAGGTGACCCCTTTTTTTTTTTTTTTTTTTTTTTGGGTGGGAAATCATCAAATGACTCCTCCCGCTCTGGGCGGAGCGAGAGGGAGTGTCAGACTTTTACTGACTAAAACCCACCCGTGTTCCTTCCGTTGCCTGTGTGCCGGGGCCGCGATATCCCTTTCAGACCAACTCGCAACCCTGGCAGGCATTGGCCCTTACGGACCCCGTCAGTTGGTGCTGACATCTCTTTGAGGCGCGCGTGGAACACAACGCGCCGTCGACCCGGGCCTGGTCCTAATCGGACGGCGAGCTACCCATTGCCCACCGTCCGCAAGCCCGCGCCTACGGTGGCCGGAAGTCGGCTCGCGACTCCCGACGCCCGGGGCGTCTCCTGCGGCGACTAGGGGCGCGAGGGCGCGCATCTTGCATTTCCCTCGCGCGCTCCGCCTCCTCCTTCGCGAGCATTACTGCTTCGCAGAAGGAAGTGACGGCTTCCCATGCACTCTCGCTCTGGACCATGGCCTGAACCAGGGCCGGACGCGAGAGATCGCCGCTGCCGATCGCCTCCGTGAGGACACGGCGGTGCCCCGCCCAAGCCGGGCAGACCTCCACCGTATGCTCCACCGTGTCCTCCGGGCGATCCACACAATGGTAACACCCGGGCGTTTCCTCCCGCTTTATCCTGAACAGGAACCTCCCGAAACAACCGTGTCCGGTGAGGACCTGCGTCAGGCGGAAGGTGAGGACGCCGTGGCGCCTCTCTAGCCACTCCTCAAAGAGGGGCCTTACCGCCGCAATTGTGGCGTGCCCAGCGCTGGGTTGCGACAATCGCACTCTCCATGCCGCCATGAGATCCCGCCGGAGCTCTGTCCGCTGTGCCGTGATTTCTCGCGGCAGCGGAGTTACACCCCGGCGTTTCGCCTCCTCGCGCAACTCCCACATGTGCGCGAGGACTTTTGCCTCCAGATCCCATGGCGGTAGTCCGGCAAGGAGGCTCGCCGCCTCACGGGAGACCGTGCGGTATCCTCTAACCAGCCTAATGGCCATGACCCTTTGGGACGCGTTCAATCGCTGGGCTGGTCGCAGCCTTAATGAACGCGCCCACACCGGTGCCCCGTAAAGGGCCATGGACCGCACGATCCCCGCGTAGAGCCTCCGGCAGGAGGCGTTTGGACCCCCTAGATTGGGCAGAAGCCGCTTCAAAGCAGCCCCAGCCCTCTGCAGTTTGGGAGCCAAACGTCGGAAGTGCTCCACGAAGTTCCACCGGCTGTCGAGGACGAGTCCCAGGTACTTCATCGTCGACTCGACACCGATGTGAACCCCTCCCGCCGTTATCTGGGAACCCGACAGCGGCGCGTTCCGAGGACCATAGAAACACATGGCCTCGGACTTGTGCAAGGCCACCTCGAGTCCCAGTTGCCGGATCCTATCGACGATTGTCGCAACCCAACGTGTCGCTAGTTCGGCCGCCGCCTCATGCGACCTCCCCTGCACCAGGACCAGCGTGTCGTCAGCGTAGCAGACTACGCTGACGCCGCTAGGGAGGTCGGCGCGCAGCACCCAGTCGTAGCCGATGTCCCACAGATGCGGCCCCAGGACCGATCCCTGCGGGACACCGCACGACATCTCTCGCCGGTTCCACTCTCCGTGGTGACCGGGGTAGATGACGGCCCTGTCCGTCAAATAGGCCTCGACCACTCGACAGAGGTAGGTCGGCATCCGGTGATACCGGAGTGCCTCCCTAATGCAACTCCAGGGCAGGGTATTGAACGCATTGGCGATGTCAAGAGACACCGCCAAGACCACCCCACCCCGGGCAACAGCATCCCCCGTCGTGAGGGCTCGAACGCGCATGACGGCATCCACCGTAGAGCGCCCCTTGCGGAAACCAAACTGGCTGTCCGCCAAATCCGGCCCCACTCGCACCAGCTGCCCGACAAGGCGGTCTGCAATTACTCTTTCAAAGAGCTTGCCCACCTCGTCGAGCAGCACGATGGGCCGGTAAGCGGACGGAGAGTCCGCCGGGCGCCCCGGTTTCTTGATGAGGACCAGTTTCCCCGTCTTCCAACGAAGTGGGAACTGGCCCCTCTCCAAGCATGCGCTAAAGAGCCCCCGAAGTCGAGGCCCGAGAGCCTCTAAGGCCAGAACCCAGGCTTTTCCAGGTAAGCCGTCGGGTCCTGGGGCGGTATTTTTGGCATTCAGCCTACGTACCGCCGCTCTCAAATCTACCCCGGTCACCTCCGGAGATTCGTCGTCGTCGTCGTTTCCTGTGTGGTCCGCATCGGGCACCGCAGGAGGCGGAGGTGACCCCTTCAGTCGACCATTTCAATTTGGCACACGATGCACCAAACACCCTGTATATATACTCTAAATATATCGCAGCCATCTGGTTAAATTAGCCAGCTAATTGGACACCTAGGCCGTTCATTAAACGCATTGGATGCCTACGCCGATAGTTAATTCAACTAGAATCATTCAACGTATAACAAGTTGGCGAAAAAAAATTTGCGAGCGACTTGGATATAGCGCTCGCCAATGGTCACAGTTCTAACCTAACCTATTTCACCCAGTTTAACTAAAGGAATACACGACATTCAGCCATCTGGTTAAACGTTGCGCTCAATGACTTGGCTCGTCGTCAGCTATTTAATTGGATGCCGGCGTTTAATGACCTACCTAGGCTTCCAATTAGCTGGCTCATTTAACCAGATGGCTGCGATATATATAAGCTGACCTATCATTGTACAAAACACTATAAAGTGTGAGGTCAATTTATATTGGAAATTGGTAGCTTGATGTGTATATGGCAGTCGTATTATTGACAAGGGGGCTTGTTGCATGCTTGGAAGGGTGTTGATCTGTTTGATGAGAATGTAGTTGTGTAGCTCGTCACGTAGTCACTGTCGCTTTCATCATCATCGTCATTTGTTTACGCCAATTCACAGCTGGGCATTGGCCTCTTCAATATTGCTCGACACTGAGTTATATACCCTGTGACGTTTTTTGTTTAGCCTGTTAAGCCGGCAATACATATTGATTGTTGGTCATAGCTCGCCGAGCGAAGGCGAGTACCATCGGATAGACAGCCCATTTGTGTGTTCGTCGATGCTCGCATAGCTGGCCAGTATAGGCGAGCGCCAACGTGTATACGGTTTTTTTTTTTTTTTTTTTTTCGTTTGGCATGCCACCACTCGGGATCGCTCGCTACGACTCGTCTCATTTCGGAACAGTGTCAGTTTTTCTGCATAAATCAAAGGCGCTCGCCAATTACGGCCAACATTTGGATTGCTCCACAAAAAGTCGTGAACATTGGTCTCTTTCGAACTTGACCAACATACAGACCGCAGCACTCGCCTTGTATCAATTTATCTACCCTCGCGTTGGTTGAGGCTTCGCCAACATGTACGTATATTACCGGCTTTACAACTGTTGAATTTGATATCTTTACGTTCCCTAGATTCTTTATACAGTGGCAGCCTTCTAATTTGACAAGCGTCTCTTGATGTCATATGGTTACGCCTGTAATCAATGTATGATGTTACATCAAAAGAGGTTTCTTCTTTAATCAGCACCATTATATTCATAGACAACCGCAATCCCATATCATCTAAAAGGCCACAGAAGAGTTCTGAATCTACTGAATTAGACTCATTCATCATTATTATCAATCAAATGTTAATTTTCTTTACAAGCAAACCAAGCATAAAAGGCGAAGATATCAATTTAATGTGCTCTTGAAATGACTTTTAGTCTGTTCGTAGATCTTTATTGTGTTACCCAGTAACTGGGTGTTCTGTAGGGCAGATAGGCAGTCGTTCCATGGAAAATACTGGTATTCAGCTGCATCCAGTTGAAAAGAAAGCCGACCACAACATAGTTAGAAATTAAGTAGCTAGACAGATTTTTAAATCATAGTACTTACTTTAGAAGCAAACACACTTCACTCAATCGCAGCCCTGAATAAAACTACGCACCATCATACTAACGCGTTTTGTCGACCGAAGAATAGACTAGATGACAGATTGTGATTGTTTATCTGTCATTTTATCTATTCTTCCGTCGACATAATCCGTTTCTATTGTGGTCATGCTAAGTGTGCAAAACATTACTAAGCCCTTTTATTTTTAGAACCTATTTCACTACATACAGAAATAGATCAAACGGTCAATGAGTAGGAGGATATTATGTATGGTGTGGTGTTTATGGGCGGAGTCTGTGACTAAGATAGCAATGATGCTGAAGAGAGATAATGCGATGTGAGATCATCATCAGATAGCAATGATCATCATGGTAGGTAATGCGATGTATTATCACATTCATACTCAAAACTTGGAAGTCTATATAGATTGAATAAGTTAGGTCTTCAAAACCATAGAAATAAAATTATTTCACAGAAACCTACATGGGGTTGGACACTTATGAAACGTCGTCGACGGAAGAATAGACAAAATTACAATCACAATCTGTCATTTTGTCTATTCTTCTGTAAGAATGGTTATAAGACAACCCGGATGGTTAAAATTACCATCCAAGGCGGCGTGCTAATATATTCGAGCTCGCTTCGCTCGTTCTTGCATTCCACATTAGAAATAGCGGCTGGTTTTAGCTACGACATACCTAATCTTGAAAAAAAAAAACTAAATAGGCTAAAAGCCGAAAAGTTCGTCTATTTTAATTTGTGTTTGTTTATGTAATTTTTGTTATCATTAATTGATTTGCAAAATTCAGCTCATTCAATTTAGCGTTTTGCTTTCGACTGGGAAATTAAAGAGGCCTCGCAAAGCTGATGTCGCCGATGTCCACATTTGGTCTAGCGTCGCCACTGTGTGTGTGTGTGTAACAATAACAAGTCTGCTCCACTGCACCGTTAACATAAAATCGAAGGACACCAACCGGTTTTGGAGTACGTGACTCGGAAGATGTACACAGTGCAGCCAACGGATGCTTTGGTAGTGGCAACGTAAATCCGTGCGATAACAGGTATTGGTGGAAAGTTCTGAAGCCCATTAAAACATAAAAAATTGATTTTTATCGCCTTACAATTGCTCGATTGGTAATGAGCTGCTGTATTAGCGTACTTTTTTATTGGCGTTCCTTGTGTTCAAAGCAAGTGTGGTGTACCTATGAATGATAGGAGCATGGTCGTGCCCGGGGGGCGGGGGGGGGGGGGGGGGCAGGGTAGGGCAGCAGCGCCCCGGTTACCTATCATAAGTTCGAAAAATGTTTGACCGAATTTCATTTCACCTAAAACTTTTCAACTATTATCGTTTCGTATTTTTTTACTTCATCGAAGTCACGTCAGCCACTGTATCAGTTGACCTATTATCAATTCGATTTTTTTCGTTAGTCCAACGTTTCATTTCGTAGAAAAACTTATTACCGAAGTTACACTTAGCCGAAATAACATTTGTTCGAAGTATTATGTTTCCGAACATTTATTATACCACGAGGTATGGATCGGTGAAGGAAGGATGCTTGCTTCAAGCATGCAGCATACAAGCAGACATACAGTATGCAAGCAGGCATGCAGCGTGCAAGCAGACATGCAGCATGCAAGCAGACATCCAGCATGCAGCGTGCAAACAAGCAGGCATCCAGCATGCAAGCAAGCATGTAGCGTGCAAACAAGCATACAACATGCACGCAGGCATGCAACATGCAGTAAGCATTATTTCTGTCACGGCCCCGGCGCTGCGGGGTTTGGGCGGCCCCACGCGAGCTTATCGTCGCAGATGGTTTTAACGCTCACCACCGCAGCTTCGGCTGCGGCCAGCGAAGCTGCCTGTATAAGTCGACACGAGTCGGAAATCATCTTAAGTACGTACACGTACTTAAGATTATTTCCGACTCGTTTTACTATGCATTGTGAGAGGAAAAAAAAAAATCGAGTGAGCCTTACGATGATGTGTAACATCTAACATAATGACGACGTGTATAAATGATAAAAACAACATTCATGACTTTGACTTCGACTTCGACTTTGACTCCGCCATTGCCATCTCCATCGTCATCGCCATCGTCATCGATATCGCCATCGTCATCGTTATCATCATCATCTGATTTGTAAAACTTTTCTCAAATAATAAAAACTCTTTGCAACGGGGCTGACGACGGCCACAAAAATAAAAATAAAACAGAAAAGTAAAAAGCACTAGTGAAAAAAAGTGACACTTTCCGCACTAATTTACTGGATTTCTGTTGTCGACAAAAGTTATGTTAGAGTCCCGTTAAAACCTTCTTTGCAATTATAATATATTATGCATTAATTTTCGAAAAAGCCGCGCTGCGTGGCCTTTATAAATTTTATTAGCAATGCCTTATTCTTCAGCTACAATTGAATGGTCATTCAGTACTCTCAGACGCGTAAAAACATGGCTGAGATCAACAATGGTCAAAGACAGGTTGAATGGGCTTTGCTCTGTCAGTTTCGGTCAGTGTTATGTTGTGTCTCTTGATCAAAATATGATTCTCGATCATAACAAATATGTATGTTCCATTGAATTACTTTTTCATGAAATAATGAAATTTCAGAAAAAATCTGTGGAACAAATCTTACTTACAGAAACGTATGAATGATTCTAAAGATTATAATTCTGTAAATACATATTTGGGTGGCGCGAATCAGATTATCATATTTCAATCAAGATACCACCTGACACTGACCTGCAAATTGAAAATTTGAATTTCGCGGCTATAGCTGCGGATTCACCTTAAGGAATAGGGTCCGAATAATTTTAACTTGGAGTAGATGAAAAAGCATAAATAAATAATAAGTCTGGCTAAGACATTACATCTACGAGGGGTGTTCAATAAATAGTGAGAATGAGTAAGACGCAATTATCTTTTAATATATGTTATTTTATTTTTCGACGTAGTCACCTTTCAGGTTTATACACTTTGTATATCTTTTCTCTAATCCTAAAATTCCCTTTCTAAAAAAATCATTTTCCTGATCCCTTAAAAAATCATTTACGGCGGCGACTACTCCGTCATCATCTTCGAATTTCTGGCCTCTGAGATGTTCCTTTAAGCGCGGAAATAGGTAGAAATCACTAGGAGCAAGGTCCGGTGAATATGGAGGATGTTCCATCAATTCGAAGCCAGCTTCTTGAATGGCAGCCATCGCAACTCTGGACTTGTGCGCAGGGGCGTTATCTTGGTGAAACAAAACAACTTTAGCGAGTTTGCCACGCCGTTTCTTGCGTATATCCTCACGCAACTTTGTTACTTGTCCTGCGTACATAGTCCCCGTAATAGTGGCCCCATGATTAAGATATTCGATCATTACCACCCCTTGGCTGTCCCAGAAAAGAGAGCCCATGATCTTTCCGGCGGATGGAATCACCATAAATTTCTTTGGAGTTGGAGATGACGGTAGCTTCCAAGTCATGGCCTGTTGTTTCGTTTCCGGGTCATAATGGTGAAGCCATGTTTCGTCCATAGTTATGAATCGAGCCAAAAATCGGTCAGGATCTTGTTGTAACAAATCCAAACAGCTTTGTGAAATTCTCAGTCGAGTTTGTTTCTGCGCGTCAGAAAGCATTCTGGGCACCCAGCGCGCTGAAACTTTTTTCATACCCAAATGGTCGTTTATAATATTATGGACACTTCCTATCGAAACCTTTACTTCTTCAGCTATAAAACGAACAGTAACAAGACGATCCGCCAAGACAATATTTTCAACTTTTTTAATCATTTGTTCAGTCACTGCCGATATGGGGCGTCCCGTTCGTGGGTCGTCGTTAGTGGAAGTTCTTCCTCGCTTGAACTCAGCACACCAACGCGCAACCGTAGAATATGGAGGAGCATGAACCCCTAATGTTGCTCTCAAGTCTTGATTTACCTGCTCCGTAGTAAATTTTTTCAAGCAGAGATATTTTATTACCGCGCGAACTTCAATATAATCCATTTTTAAGAACACGTTCCGAGACGACGCAAACAATAGACTTCTACTTTTTTTTAAACAAAAGAGAATTAATTGCTTTTTTTATTATCATCTTAACTAATGTCTGGGCTATGCCTGCCAGTATATTTTTTTTTCTTTCCAAGGAGAATGTATCGCATTCTCACTATTTATTGAACACCCCTCCTATATACAGGGTGGATTTTTGAGATGGGGCATTACTGCCCCATCTCAAAAATCCACCCTGTATATAAAAGAAAGTCGTGTTAGTTACACTATTTATAACTCAAGAACGGCTGAACCGATTTAGCTGAAAATTGGTGGAGAGGTAGCTTAGAACCAGGAGTCTAACATAGGACTTAGTAGGGTAGGTAGGTTTTTTTATATTTGATTGATTGCGGAACAAAGTTCGCCGGGTCAGCTAGTAATTATATACATAAACTCAAAGCTTCCCATGGAGATAGGCACGAACTACAGAACTCCACCTGCTACGATCTTTCATCATCATCATCATCATCATCATCATCATTTCAGCCAAAAGACGTCCACTGCTGAACATAGGCCCCCAAGCACCGCCACTTCGACCGGTTCTGTGCTACCGTCATCCAGCGGATTCTTGAGGCCTTCACAAGGTCATCGGTCCATCTTGTGGGAGGTCGATCTTTACATACTCCTATTGCAGTAGCGGATGCAACCCTCAAAAAAGGTTGTGGTCACATTGGATTAGGAGTCGCTCACGATCGATACATTAATTATCAAAACCATATTGCTATAAGTCCATAGACCACTTTTGCCCAGTCTCCTTTGGTAAGGTTATATGCTGGTGTGAACATCAGCCTATCGACCTCAATTAGGGTTGTGGGCATGCCCACAACGGGGGACCCGCGCTTGCGTATTGCTTCATTTACGTTCACCAATACGGTCACTGTATGTCCTTCTAGGACAGTGATTGGCAAACTCATTAGTCAATAGACTCAAATATCAATACTATAACGACTAAGATTTTTCATGAGAGCCAATCCTGTCTGTGAGTCCAAACTTATGGAAGAAATTGTTTTTATGGAACAAATCTAACTTAAGAGAGATGTAATTAATTATTCTATTAAAAAACTGTAACAAAATTTGAATTACGTGGGCTACAACTGCGTATCCAGCTTAAACGAATTGTTCCTTTTACCTATGAATGTAATCTGCTGTATCAAAATCTCACAGAAAAGACTTCTTTTCAGCCTTGCAAGATATTGTTAAAATAAATAAATAACCCGTATAAAAATACAGTAAAGGTAATATTCGAAGGACGCAAACCGGTTCGACTGTCCGACTACGAGACTCACAGTTGGTTTACATTCACAACCCACATGCGTACGCGTATATCTCGAGTTCAATAAGCTAAACTGCATAGAAGAGGATTATTTTGTCAAACCATTATTTTGGGATATCAGTAGTTACTCTAACTGCTGTTCATACTTGACAGATGCTTTCGCGACGTTGCCAGCCATATTTAACACAATGCAAAAAAATCTTACAAACATCGCCTGTGATAACACACCCACATTTCGCCAGTTACGTTTGAAGTCCCATGTGATAGGCATTGCTATTAACCGGGCACAAGTCCAGATTAAAAAAAATCTAATGGAAAAATCAAATAACACATTGCGCGACCTGGGAATCGAATCCAGGACCTCATGTTTAGCAGTAGCGCTGGCGACTACAAGTTCAATGAGAGAGTCGAAAAAATAAAAAACTTAAGATAAAACAGTAAGTCGCAGGTGGCAAAGATAATAACTTCGAAGGACGCAAACCAGTTCCGGCGTTAGCTACGTGACTCAACGCGTGTTTTACAACTTACGTGCGTACGCGCATATCTTTGTTTTGAAGACGAAGAGGGAAAGGCGAGTGGGGGAGGGCCGGTGGGTGTGTTGTCTTGATGCGTACTAGTTTGTCGGTCAAGTGGGAACTTGTACCGGTGTTATTAATTACATTACAGTATGTTCGTACCCTCGTCTTATTGTTAGTTGCCCGAAAATCCGACAAACAATTCTTACCAACGGGTATCGTGTTTACTCAGTAAAACGCAGGCCACACTGATAACGCAGCGAAACGAAGCTTAAGTTCGTTTCATAGTTCGGTTCACACCGCGTATACAGGCTAAGTTTTTGTTTACCCTAAACCTCTTAAGGAGTCATTGTACTCATCATTATGAACAACTTTCACCAACGCAGAAATCGCGAAAAATAAATCAGCTGTTCCCTACATTTCAGGTTTGAGATATAGATCTTTATTTGCCATAAGAAATTTCACTTACATGAGAAATCTTTAACTAATTTAAAAACATAGTTGATTAACGTACAGTTTTTGCAAAAATACAACACAAAAATATTTCAAAAGTGTAGGGTAATCGCTAATAATTAACATTTATGTTCGCATACCTCGAAATGTAGGGAACAGCTGATTTTTTTTCGCGATCTCAGCGTTGGTCCCATAGTGAAAGTTGTTCATAATGATGAGTACAATGACCCCTTAAGAGGTTTAGGGTAAACAAAAACTAAGGTTGTATACTAAGCCAATGGTCGGCAATCCGTGGCTCTTCGGCCTATAGAGTGCGGCTCTGTCCGTACAAATGTCGATGAGTGCGAAAGTATATACACGCGAGGGTCGGGGTTTCGAGGGTCGGGGTTTCGGTCATCTTTATTCAAAAATTCAAACTATATTTCAAAGATTTATTTCGGAAGTATTTTCACCAAAAATGTATCATTTTCAAAGTTTTTCAACGTTAACTTGTTAATAAGTAAGATGCCTTCATCATATAATGATGATGATGATGATAATGAAGGCATCCTACTTCTTAGCAAGTTAATTTTAGGAAGCTTTCTGGAGTGAACGAGGATGGAATTTTTAAGGACCAACAAAAGTGTATTGAAACAGTTGGACACACAGAAAGCATTGGTTCTCATAAGAAATCTTAGTCGATATATTATTTATATTTGGCTCTATTGACTAATGAGTTTGCTTACCACTGTACTAAGCGAAACGAAAGTATGAAAAACGCGTAGGAAAGCGAAACGAACTTACCTTCGTTTCGTTTCTTTCCTAGTGTAGTCTGCGCTTAACTGTGTTACGGAGGTCAGATAGGTAATCGCTCCATGCCCAATACTGTAATAGGGATGATGACAATTTTTTTTTTTTTCCATTTTTAGTTTATAAAAAAATATTGGAAACGTATTTTTTATTTTTTTACGTAATCTAAAGATTACGGCGATACATTGAGGAAAAATGTGTCACGAGTATGTAGATTTTATAGGTACTAGTGACGTAGCGACCCTCACTCTCCAACTTAAAATGCGTTTTATCTAAGTAATTTCTTAATAATATAATAAAGCAAAAAATACGTGTCTAATATTTTTTTATTATCTGATTGACGGACTAAGTAGAATTACTTTTTTTTTACCCAGGTATCATCCCTATTCAATCAGACTCCAATATAGCTGGGAAAAGACTAGGGAGATGATGTTTTGAGAAGTAGGAATAAGTTCTCTTACAGTTATCTTTTTAAAATCCACATGTTTTGTAACAGATACTCTTTACAGTAGCGACAAAGAACGTCATAACGTTATCTAGTTACATTTCCGGGACATATACCTCATTGATTAGACTTGATGTTGACAGACGGACAAAAAACTTAAAGGTTTCAAATGCGTGATTCAATAGGTCGGGGAATACGATATTCTGAGCTGTAATATGAGATGTAAAAAAAAAATGGTAAATAAGTTTTCATCTTTTTCTTTCATACAGGGTAACGATACTACTCAAAACGGTGAAAGAAAACATCGTGAGTCATGCCAGTTACACTGTACAAGTAAATGTCACACTGTGGATACACAGTAAATAAATGTCACACGTGGATACACAGTGTGACATTTACCAGCGTTGTAACTGGCATGCAAGCTAATGCTCCATTTTACTGGCATGTATGTATTTTTGCCAGTATTCCATTTTATTATGGGTCAGCTCTTTGGTCATTCTTCGCTAGACGCGTCTGTTCTGGTCACATAGATATCAACTTGTGCTTTCTTCAGATTGCTGATGAGGATGACGGACATCCAAGTTCAGAAGCGTCATCCTTCGCTTCTTCGAACCGGTGTTAATATTCAGGACTACTAGTGTGATCATTATGATTTTCAAGTCTCTTCATTGAAAACATCGTGAGTAAACTTGGAGATATAGTTAATATAAGTCTGAATTCGCCAACCCGTCTTGAGCAAGCGTGGTGATCAATGCTCGTGCCTTCTCTGTATGAGAAGAGGCTTCTGCCCAGCAGAGGAACAGTAACAGAATACCATTTCAAGCAACAATGAAATTATTAACCATGCCGTCGTTGTACATCTACGAAACGTCTATGTTCGTCAATAATAATTTACATAAATTTGCCCGCGTAACTAGTCAGCGCCGTTGTGATCGGTTACATACAGTCGGATCTAGTACTGCACTATACAGAAACAGTATTTTTGTAATGGCTCCAAAGGTCTATAATCAGTTACCAAAATGTATAAGGAGTGAAGATAATGTCCGCAAATTCAAAAGTAAATTGTATTTATTTCTAATAGATAAGACGTATTACTCTATAGAAGAATTTTTGAATGATAAAATATGACACCCTTTAATATAATTTACCATTGACATGCATGTAAAAATAAATTATAATTGTGGAATTATTTATAATTTTTTAATAATACATATAATTGACATTATTTATAACATGATGAAATATGACATTACTAGCCCTTTAATATAATTTAACATTGACATGCATGTAAAAATAAAATTATAACTGATTAATTGACATTATTTACTCGATCATTCGTATTGTAATAGATTCAGACTTATTATTAAAAACCCGATATATTTGTACACCAATTTCATTGGTAGGACATAGAGCTCGACTAAAATGTATACATAAGACCTTTATTGTAATACCTGTGTTCACAAATAAAGATTGATTGATTGATTGAACAACGCATAGCAACAACCTGCCGAAGGATACTAGATTAAGACCAGGACTTTTGGGACTACAGATAACCGCCACTAAGCCTTATCTCAGTAACTCCAACATACCATTTGCAGGCCCGTCACGCGACTGATAGTGCAGATAAGACTAACTCATTAGTAGTTACTACAATATTGATTTTTCGAGTATTGTGCTGGCTTGATAACGAGTGGTTAAGGTGGCTGCCCTGTGGCACTATTAGGGCTAGATTCAAGTATGAATATGCTAACATAAGGCCCTTTCCTCATTGGTTGGTAAGCAGCAGGACGGAGCAGGACAGCACACGAATATGGACCCAACTCCACAATAATTGCACAAACAACGCACACAACCTTCGCTGTGTAAGTAATTGGTATGAAACAGGTCGAAAGTCACAAAACAATGGACCAGCTATTAAATAGATTACTGAATAATAACACAATAGGTGGATTAGTCAAGGTCATGTGCCGTTCATTGATGAGCTTTTTATTTAAATAAATTCACGCCGAAAGGCTCGTGGCTAAATAATAACAGCCGCACGAGTCGATCCATCAGGTTAAGCTACGCTTGCCGCGGTCGATTCGTGGAAAGAAAGAATGAAAGAATAAGTATTTGTTGAGACTCGCACTGGAAATCGCAAATTAAACTAAAAACACACTAAATATAAATAAAAAATACAAAACAATAAAAAAACAAAGTAAAATTCAAAATTTATGCAGTCCTGTACGAGGCCAAAAGGCTCCTATCTCAGAATAATGCTAAGACATTTAGAAAATAAATGTCGCAGCGCTGGTATTCTGATAGGGCCCGCAGTAATGTCACGGAAAGATAGATACAGTATTAAATATAAAAATAAAATAAAATAAAGAAATTGGAGTGTGAAATACAATAAAAAGTAAAATATATGTAGTCCGCGTGTCTGTATCCGACCGTTCCGACGTAACATCAGTTACTTGTCTATGCTTTTAGTATCTGTGGTACTCTATGGCATCGTTGTGACAAGTAAAGAGACGCAGACGCCGACACCGGCAAAGAATAGATGAATAATACATTGTGGATGGTTGACCTGTCATTCTTAGATCTTTGACAGTCGTTGCGGGTAGTCAGAAGCCCAAAGTCTGATGATGAGGAAATGGTAAGGTGCAATAGTCAAGGTACTGCTAAGTTTTATTTAAAACATTACATCACGGCTATATGTCCCCGACGGGATAGAGAGAGGTGCACCCGCGTTTCGTGAACATGAATCTGGACAGAAGAGTTTGTGGAATTTACCTATAATGGCTATGCTTGCAGTTTCCCGACGTGATCGAATCAGAAATGAAGAGATCCGCAGGAGAACCAAGGTAACAGACATAGCCCAAAAAATTGCCAAACTTAAGTGGCAAGCACATTGCTCGCAGAACGCGACGTTCTGGAGTGGCGACCGCGTACCGGAAGACGTAGCGTTTGACGACCGCAGGAATCGGCGGGATGCAAGAATCACAATACCGGTCGACGTGGCGATGTTTGGGGGACGCCTGTGTCCAGCAATGGACGTCTATCAATAAGATGATGCCATAAGTATCTCCACTCATAGACGCTATTTTTGACACCCACATTGCGTTCCCATTTTGATTAATGTCATTCTAAACAAATAAAATAAACAAGATCAATAGGTTACTGTGCTAGCAATGTTAGCACTCAACCTTGACATACCTAATGACTACATACGTCACTAATCATGCAAGTAGTTTACCGTATGTTGTTATTGAAGATATATAACATGTGGCTAATGAGGTATGGCAAAATGCAAAAATATTCGCGCGTAGGTGCTTGTTTGTTGTAAAGATCAAAATGTTTTGGGTCAGGCAACTTTTTCATAAAATTCAAATCAGCAGATTCTGAATGTCTATTCAATTGTATTTATATTTCATGTGAAATATGTCATCAATACTTAGCATACAGAGTAAGCAAGCTGAAGTGGCCATGTTTATCGAAGGACCGATGGCCGATGGAGCAGACGAGTCTTGGAGTGGAAACCGCATATCAGCAAGCGTAGTGTAGGATGCTCCCCAGCTAGAAGGACCGACTTCCTTAAAATTGGCTGGGCCAGAATGGATGCGGAAGGCGGAAGAGTATATAGGCGCAGCCAGGGAGAGACCTATGTCGTTGATTGAAGTCAATTCATGATCAATCACTTTTAAAGGATCGCAGCACGTGGATAGCTTTAGTTAAGCTAAGAAATACGTCACAATAGGTACTAACAAGAGTTGCGTCACATGTTAACTCAGCCGTGTAGTCTTTGAAATAGTGAACACATATGCGTTATTAGTTCCGGATGAATGCCTTTCAAGTAAAGATATTGTGAAAGTGTGGCGATCTCGCTTAGAAAACGCATGAATGGAATGGTGTGTTATACGCCTGCAGACTGGGTGCTACATACTCATTAACTCATGTATGTATCTCTCTGTAGACTCCGTCAATAACGTAGGAAATCGGAAATTTAAATGTCGATAAAACACAAAACAGATGCTGAATTTTATCACTACTAGAACCCACATACATCCTTGCGAACCTTGTTATTTAAACTATAAATATCAGTTTATTTTCTGCACAATCAGATTTACTCGTAAAAGGCAAAATTTATATCTTTAGCCGTGATTGTGGAATAAAATTGGACATCTACGAATGGTGGCAGCAGTTTTATTGATTGTTTTATTTAATGATGCTATTAATAAATAAATACGTATGACTTATGTAAATAACATCATACTTGCATCCACATTTTGCAAGTTTTACAATGTAGAGACAACAGTACGACAATAAATGAAAACACTGTCAATACTAATACATAAAAGTGCTCACCAAGAGCATTCGCCTGTAATGTAACGTTACAGTATCGATTTTGAGCATTACGTTACAATGCTCACGAGCATTCGTTTGTAATGTAACATTTCAGATTCGATTTGAGCATTACATTATAATACAGCCTCCCTGACTGAAGAGCATTCGCCTGTAATGTAACATTATAGAATACATATTACAGACATTGCGCACTGTAATGATCGGTTCTCCTCCCTTACTGATGTAATGCTCGACTCTGAACGTTACATTACAGGCGAATGCTCCCGGTGACGGTGCACCTTAAGAATATTATGGAACTATCAAATAAATCCTAACAACGAAATTAAAAAAAGTAATTATTACTGATGAGCCGACTATAGGTTTTGCCAATCTTTGACTAGCTATAGTGAATAAACTATCTGTATATTTCATTGAATTTTCATGGAGACTGGGGCATTAGAGATACGCAATTTAATATTTTGTCGTATTGTCGTCGTCTCCACCATAAGTTCAATGTTGTAGGGGCGACCATATTGCCACTAAGGGGATGCGTTAAGGTAACCAGCGAAATGTTTATTTCATTTTCAATTACCACTGACACTGACCTGCAAAAGTGTCAGTGGTGAGTTTATGTACATATGTAGCATGTTAAAAGATGATGCAGGCGGCGATGGTGCATGCCTGTCTAATTTGTTAGACATGGGCGTTTTTGGATTTTTACGCAAACGGTTAAATATCCGATTTCAGATTTTAAAATCGATTTCAAAATCGGTTTCAAGAGCGGCTCCGGCTCGCAGTTTCCATCGTCTCTAGTAATATTATTAGGTTGTAAGTGCATAGATCAAAACTATCAAAACATAAACAAATACTTGCTTACGCAAATCACTCACGTCTAGTGATTTGCGTAATCATGGTTGTGTGAAATCGGTCTGTCTAATTCGAATTTTTCCTACTACGATTTCTAACTGAAATCGGATTTTAGATACGTTTTGATATATCTGGCGCATGTCTAAGGTAAGTATTCATACGATTGTAAGACCATCTTCGTAGTGGCATGTGTTCGTGTCCAGTATTTGTCTCTTTATCAATACAATACGTATCTTATGTAAGTATTGTCAGTTTGTAGTATACTGTTGGCTCCTCGTGACACGCGTGCCTGGTAATTGTGTGATAAATAGTAACCATTATTTCACTTATTTAGCGAGGTAGAAGTTGTGTGTTAATTATAAGAACGCAGTTTAAAGGTTGACTCAGACAGGCGCGACACGAAACCGCTATACGAGGTGGCAGGGACATCGACGCGAAAACTGTTACTAAGGATTCAGTACAATGACATGATTCTGAACCCTCCTGCGTTGAAATTTTTCGTCGGTTATTAAAACAAAAATCTGTTATTTCATAGAAAAGTGCAATAATAGTTATAGAACAGCAAAAATCAAATTTTCACAATGTACGGATCAGCTGATTTTTTTAAAAGAACCCCGACACAAATATTTCTTCATATCTCTTTCCTACTCCATCACCAGACCCTGTTCATTATCTATCTATAACCTATTCATTGAGACGATTCCAATGAGCCCAAACACGATACCTGTGCTGTAAGTTGGTAAGGGAGTTGGGTATCCTGCAAATCCCAGGTGATGCAGCATTAGGTCAAGGTTACTATGTTCTTCTAATACGAGGGCGGCACTGAAAATTTCGGGAATCAAGGAAGTGACACAACATTACTATTTAAAAATGTATTTATTGCTTTTCGAAGTATTCTCCGCGAAATTTGACACATTTGTCCATACGATGGAACCAATCATTGAAGCAACCATTCCATTCGGAAGTTGGGGTCTCCAAAATGGCCGTTTTGTAGGCGTCCACAGCTTCTTCAGGTGATGAAAATCTCTGTCCACGCAATTTATTCTTTATTTTAGGGAAAGTATAGAAATCATTAGGGCTTAGGTCGGGGCTGTACGGCGGATGGTCTAATAATTCTATGTTTTCTTGCTCTAAAATCTCTTTTGTTCTGTGCGCGGTGTGAGAACTCGCATTGTCGTGATGGAGGATGATGCGGCGGTTGCAGTTCTCTTTACGGAGTACAGAAACGACCTGTGGCAAACAAATGCTAGCATACCATTCTGCATTCACCGTTCTTTGTCCCTCAAGAGGAATAGTCGTAACATGGCCGGTTTTGGAGACAAACGTGGCCACCATTTTTTTTGCAACACTCCGTGAACGAACAATTTTTGTTGGCTTTAACTCATTTTCGAACACCCAAACTCGTGACTGGTTTTTTGTTTCGGGTTCGTACGCGTATATCCAGGATTCGTCACCTGATACGATGAGGATCCTGCGTGGAATCTTTCGAGTGTTCTGACGCACCAAGTAACGCGAGCCGCTTTTTGCTCTTCACAGAGCGAATGCGGTATCCATCGGGAAAACAACTTTTTTACACCTAATTGTTCATGCAAGATTATTTGTATTTGACTCATGCCAATATCTAAAGTTGCCTGAATTTCGCGGTATGTCACATGTCGATCTTCCTCAATCGACGACCTTGACGGGGATCATCACTGAGCTTGACACGTCCACTTTGAAATTCAGCAAACCAGCGATAAATTGTGGTTTTGGATGGGGCTTCATCACCAAATGCAGAAATCATCCGGTCAACACACTGTTTTTGTGTTAAACCACTTCGGAAAGTCATAATAAATCATCGCTCTTGAATTTTCTCGAGTCAATTCCATTTTCTCAGCGACTAAACAAGTTTGACAAAACCTTGTGACAAGACCGAGAATCTTTTTTTAAATAAATAAATGGTATTCGATTTTTAAAACCAAGGAGTTTTCAATTAAAAAGATTTTAATATGACAGGAACAGTGGAAATATTCCATTCCCGATACTTTTAGTGCAGCCCTCGTATCATTGAAGTAACAGAATACCAAATTTCAAATCGATCAGACCGGTGGAAGACGCTCACATCCATTCATGAACTAGAAAAGAGCTGATAATCTTCAAACGGTTGATCTGATTTTAATAAAACATGACAATTTTGACATTCAAATTTACAAAAACCGCATTAAAATCGGTTCACCCGCAAGAGCTACGGTGCCACAGACAGACACACACACATAGCGGTCAAACTTATAACACCCCTCTTTTTGCGTCGGGGGTCAAAACACACTTCAGCTTTATTTTTATTAGTAAGTATAGATAGTTAATTGACTCAGGCGTGACTATGCGGAAATCCATTATAAAAAACAATAGATGACGCATATTTAGTAACCTAATCCGCTTAACTGTTCTTAAAGAGTCATAAAGAACCCTGTAAGAAATAGACACGTGTTTCACCTCTCAATAAGGCATCCTCAGGATGACGATTGACTTGTTGCGATTTTATTTTATTGGTATAGATAATAATATAATAGAGGAGCTCGTGGCTAAGTAACAACAGCCGCACTGGTCGATCCATCAGGTTAAGCTACGCTTGCCGGGGTTGGTCAGTGGATGGGTGACCATCTTTACATACCGAGAATCCTCCGTGTCTCGGAAAGCACGTTAAGCCGTTGGTCCCGGCTGTCATTCGTGGATCTTTGTCAGTCGTTACGAGTCGTCAGAAGCCCGAAAGTCGTGACTCCAGTCTTACCAAGGGATATCGTATTACCCAGTTAGTGGGTTGTGGAGGTCAGATAGGCAGTCGTTCCATGTAAAATACTGGTATTCAGCTGCATCCGGTTAGACTGGAAGCCGACGCCAACATAGTTGGGAAAAGGCTAGGCAGATTGATTAGTATAGATATAGATAAGTGATCACTGCCGCCTGAAGATAATACTAGAGGCAACACAGATGCGGTTCCATTCCGGAGACAAAGCAGAATTATCCCTGTGTACACCTAAACCCTACAAAACAGAGCACAACTATACTTGGCGGCAGAAATACTTTCGTACTTAGTTATAACTACTTTCTCGGACGAGCTCGTTAAAAAAAGCGTCTGTGTTGCCTTCTCATATAACCCGTAGGCCTTCAAAGCAAGAGTCAACAGGCATCTTCTGGGAAAGCTCGTTCAATCATAGACCGCAGCCATCGTTTTCCATCAAGCGGGATCGAGGCCCATTTCTCGCAAAAAAAACAACACTAAACTAGGGACTTTATCGATCAACGTAATAGGGAGCCGTCAAAAAAGAAAGCTTTTTACGACCTAACGTTTCTACAAAACCGGTTTTCTCCTCGTTCCAACGCATTTCACTCCATCAACTGAAAGTCAGCGAGTCAGAAACAGTTATGATAATCACATCCGATGTTCTCTCACACAACTGAACAGAATTTTGTAAACATATTCGCAAAATATCCGGATGAGCAAACAGCTTTTTTAACAAGAATCTTCAACAAACATACATAGTTTGAATTCCGCGAAAGTAACGCAGTAGTACAAGCCCCGGATCTAGGGGGGGGGGGGGGGGGGCAAGCCGGGGCATGGGCCCCGGGCTCCACCTTCAGGGGGCGCCAAATTCAAGCGTAACAAACAAGTGCACCACCCAGCCCACCGCAACTTTGCAATAAATGACGCAGCGCATATAATCTTTCTATTTCTTTCTTTTTTACAACAGTTTTGGCGCCCCTGTTGGATTGGGGCATTATCGATCGATAAAATGTGATAAATATGTTTCTGCCAAAATTTCAATTTCGCGGGCTACTTTAGCACATCCCCATAAAGGATTGGCGAGGGGTGGCAGACGGCAGTTTTTGCCACGCTTCAAAAAATTCTAGATCTGGGGTTGAGTACCACCCATTATGTCTGAGGGTTAATTTCAGTAGATGAAGTGACTGCCTTGTTTTTCTAGTGGTCGCAAGCAGTACTGCTGAGTATGAGATCCTGGGTTCGATGCCCAGGTCTCGCAAAGTGTTATTGGCCTTTTCCATCAGGAATTTCTCAGTAGCAACGCAGAGTCTGGATTTGTGCCCGGTTAAACAAAACTGGAAAAATGTGTTACGTTTTTAGTCCATGTAGGGAGCGATTGTTGAATGAATCGAAGAAATTTTTCATCTAGTGCTCAGTGCTAACACCACATTCTGCGGTCAAGCGTGATTGAAATAAAGTTGGAAGGGCACATGTTCCAATAATACATATTACAGGCGCATCAAATATTTCAACATCCCTTATTATCGCTACTCGTTGCATACAAGCATTACCTACAAAATCTTTCCAATATAGATTTGTATATAACAACAGACTTATCTTTAAGTATCAAAATATAAATAAACGCAGCGAACGGTAAACAAAAATATTTACGTACAAAACAACCAAGTGCTCAAACTTTTATCTCAACTCCCATCGACACGACTGCACGCGACCAATGTTGTAAACAAAATGAATTTTACAAATCAAATATCGAAGAGCGTTGACCTTTGCGGAAACGATTATTTTTTTACAAAACGGTGGCGGATATAGGTGTTCGTTTTTTCGGTTTGTAATCTGGGTGGCACGCAAGAATGATAATTAAATTAGTTTCTAAGTTAGGTAGGCGATTTTTTTTAAACTGTCACCTAATGCATGCCAGTAACACTGCAAGTAAATGTCACACTATGGATACATTAAATCCACAGTGTGACATTTACTTGCACAGCGTAACTGGCATGCAAGCTACTGCTCCATTTTACAGGCATGTGTATTTTCGCCTTTACGCTGCTGAGTAGCTAATCAGCAAGCTATTGCTACTGGTAGTTGTCTCCTACTCCTAATTCAACGGCTACTTTGGTCTTCAAGTACAAGTTTATAATTCATACATTTATACGTAGACATCTCAATCAATATGGCCTACCTAGCCTTTTCCCAACTATGTTTGTAACGGGATGCAGCTGATGAATACCAGTATTTTACAAGGAGCGACTGCCTATCTGACCTCCACAACCCAGTTACTGGGTAACACGATACCCCTTGGAAAGACTGGTTGTCAAACTTTCGGGCTTCTGACTACTCGTAACGACAGTCAAAGATCTACGAATGACAGCCGGGACCAACGGTGCTTTCAGATTTACGGAAGGATCTCAATATGTAATAGATGTCTGTTATTACTTAGCCAAGATATGGTGTTATGTTTTTGTTACGTATTCTGAAAATAATGATTTTATACGACGCTCATTCCTTCTAATCAAAAAGATAGACATGTGACAGTAATTGATTATCTAGTAGCTAGTTATTACCACAAACATAATTGAGACGATGATCGAGAACGCGTCATGTACTATCATTCAATCAAGTAAACAACATACAATGCCACTCTTGCGTAGTCGGGTAAACATGAGGATAAATACTATAAATGGAGGGGGCGTAATCAGCTAATATGGTCAGGAAATTGCATCACTATGGTGTTAGAAACGCTGCCTTGGATCTTCTTATTTCTTATTTGGATAATAGGATCCAAAGAGTGGACTTTAACGGCAAGCGATCCCCGGGTTCTACTGTCACTATGGGAGTTCCGCAGGGATCAATTCTTCGCCCTTTTTATTTCTCGTATATATCAATGACCTACCTTGCCATATAAAGAACAGTCATGAACTAGTGTTATTTGCAGATGACACGTCACTTATATTTAAGCTTAAGCAACAACAGACAGTTATTGACGATGTGAATAATGCTCTCTCTAAAATAGTGCATTGGTTTAGTGTTAATAATTTACTTTTAAACGAGAAAAAGACTAAATGTATTAGATTTCTGACACCTAACGTTAAGCAGGTGAAAACCAATGTACTAGTAAATGGGACAGAATTTGATATTGTGGACACCACTGTGTTCTTAGGTATTACTTTGGATTCGAAGCTTCAGTGGGGCCCACATATAACCAAATTGTCGAAGCGGCTAAGCTCTGCAGCCTACGCGGTATATAAAATCCGTCATTTGACTGATGTAGAAACAGCTCGATTAGTATACTTTGTTATTTCCATAGTGTAATGTCGTATGGCATTTTGTTGTGGGGAAATGCAGCCGACTTTCAGGCTATATTTGTGCTGCAGAAATTGCCATTCGAGCAATTTATAACCTAAGTTGTAGACATTCACTGATGGATAAATTTAAGGAAATAAACATAATGACAGTCGCATCTCAATATGTATATGAGAACCTGATTTATTTAAAAAAGAATATAAATCTATATTCTAAACACAGCGACATTCATAGCTTAAATACTAGAATCAAAGATTTATTTATTGTGCCGAGGACTAGGCTCCAAAAAATTTGTAATTCATTTAAGTGCCAAAGTATACGTTTTTACAACAAACTCCCAAGCCATGTCAAAGAACTGAGCCTCAATAAATTGAAATCATTTATTAAACAGAAACTATGTCAAAAAGGTTTCTATAAAAGTTAAAGATTACTTAGACGACAAAAAGGCTTGGGACTAATTAAGCTACTCCAATGTACTCCCCCCCAAGCAACAAACAAGTATTTTAGACTATTTTAGACTACATGATACTATACGAGCTCATATAAATTGTTTGGATTATTTTATTTGACTGTAAGTCAAGTTATTTTAATTTTGTGTTTATTTATTGTTGACATAATCTACTCATTAAAATGTTTTTATTTTATGAGTTGTATTGCAATTTGTGGTAATGTAAATTATTTTAGCATAAATACTATTATATAGAATCAAGTTTTTCCAACTGAACAGACAGCTGTGCTGCTGGGGAGTTTGTTGCGCCACTTCTTCTTCCCAGCTAACGCACTAAGAAGTGGTGAAGGGTGGGCGTTTTGGGGGACTGTCTTATGTAAATTTGACGTTCGAAAAGTGCTGATTCTCAGCCTAGTTTGATAAATGACTTTTTTTTATGGGACACAGGCCTCCTCTCTGTGAGAGGCAGTGGGCCGTAATCCACCACGAGGGCCCAGTGCGGGTTGGTAGATGTCACATGTCTTTGAATTTTTAGTTCTAGCACATGCCGGTTTCTTCAAGATGTTTTCCTTCACCGTTTTGAGAGCAGCGGTGAAGAAAAAAATTACACTGAGTAAAGCATCTATCAGGGTTCGAACGGACCTACAACTCGTAACCACTGGGCCACCACTCTTAGTTCAGGCCCCAAAGTAATCTTATGTCCGTAAGTGTAATGGAGTAACGTAGGCGCAGGCTTGCGGACGGTGAGCGATGGGCAGCTCGCCGTCCGATAAGGACCAGGGACTGAATAGTTGTTTTGAACAGAGCAGGGGCCCGGGTCGACGGCGCGTTGTGTTCCACGCGCGCATCAAATAAATGTCAGCACAACTGACGGGGGTCCGCTAGGGCCGAAGCCTGCCAGGGTCGCGGGAAAGTCCGAAAGGGATAGGCCGTGGCAACTGAAGAAACACGGGTGGGTTTTAGACAGTAAGAGTCTGGACACGCCCTCCCGCTCCGTCCAAAGCGGTAGAAGTCATTTAATCAAATCCACCCTAAAAAAAAAGTTGTGACGGAGTAGAGAACGCCCGTAGCTTCGGCCGAAACTACGGATTTCGTGCTTAAGGAGAAGACCTCCTGATTAGACTGAAAGGCCAATCTCAACAGTACTACGACTTGCAATGAGATGTAATGAACACGTCATAAACAATAAATATCACTGATCATGAGATTTGATGTTTTATAATTATAACAATTAAATGTCATACTGCGCAAGTGCACAACTCGTGCGTAGGTCGGGGAGATATCATTGAGAAACTGTGGTCAGGAATGAATCAAAGAGGTGATTTGTATTTCCCGATTCTGGCCACAAGGACGTAGTGGGGAAAAGCTTCTTCTGACGTATATCGTTGCCACAACCACATTATCATCGTCATCATCCCCAACGCAGTTAAGGCAGGTTTCTGAAAGCCCGGTCATGTGACAGTACAGTCAGTCCAGCGCTGACCAACTGGGCTCGTTGTAGTATCAACTCAGTCCAGTGTTGACTTCGCGCCCTTAAGGCGCCGATAGCCGACTTTTAATGATTTCATACTGAGGGTCACGTCTAAACGAGTAGTGTTAATGATTTGGGAAAAATATATGTTAAATTAGAGCATTTTCTTAATAACTTATATTTAGAAAATAATTTAACGTATATTTTATGTACGAATATTTTAGATTATATTTATATTACATAGTGTATAGTGTAAGTATAGTGTAGTGTGTAGTGAGTATAGTAAGTGTGTAGTGTAAGCCGACCCCAACATAGTGGGGAAAAGGCTAGGCAGATTGACTGAGTGTATGTCTAACGCAGATAAAAAACTGAGAATCACGCAAAATCTATCAAGCGTATTTTTACCTTTACCATTTTATAGATAATTTAATTATTGATCTTTTATTATACGAGTTTTATTAAAATACCGTTTGTTTTATTTATAATAAATTAATAATGCGTCAAATTGAGGACAGCGCTCCTTGATGGACGAGTCCTATTACTGGCTGGACGTACGACGCATTGTGTGAGCTCAGTACAGAACACGCAAGCTAACCAAGGTCACTGGCATATATCTTCGTCTTAAGTCAGTTCAGTTGACTAACCTACCCGTCTATTTTGTGGCACAATAGCTTCCGCCTGACTTACTGCCGATCTTGTCTACATGAACCTACTGACTGGGTCCGAAATTCATATATATAACTTTCCTACATCAATCGTTGGGCGGTTGCCCACAAGGCACGACACCCGTCTGTTCTGAGGATCTTCCTTTTCTTTAAAGGATGAAATGTATATGACAGCCGATGAAAAATGTTGTCTTAGAATATCATGGTAACAAAACCGTAAAAAAAAACTGCTCTTGCGAGTGTTTACATCTGTGCCTACCCCTTTGAAGGACTCAGGCGTGATGTTGTGTAATGAACTCATGGAAAATTTGTATCTGGGAAAGCGGGAAAGCCATTTCGGCCAAACACTAAACAGAACACTGAGCACATAGGAATTCAGTCATTACTGGTCGTGAAAAGCCAGACACTCTGACAACCTGCCTTACCAAGTGGTATCGTGTTACCCAGTAACTAGGTTATGGAGATCATATACGCAGTCGCTTCATGTAAAATACTGGCATTCAGTTAGACTGTAAGCTGCCCCAACATGGGAAAAGGCTAGGTAGATGATGTCATAGGGCTCCCGGAATTTAGATGGACACCAGTGACCTTCCTATGTCTCCAACATGTCCTGGAGTAGGTAAACAAAGTCGTTTCAAATAGCTTCTCGTCATAATACTAATATTCATCGGCATCTGGATAGATAAAGCGCCAAAAAAAACAAACTTGGGAAAAACTAGTGGCAAACTAATAAACAAGATACTGCGCAGACGCAAAGTGAAGGTAGCGAAAACATTACAAGGTTGTATTCAGTCAATCGGGTGTCATTGCAAGTAAAGGGCTTGTGTGTGAGACGATAGAGATTTTTGTCTTGAATCCTTACTATCTCACAATATGTAGTAATAAATAAAAAACCGGCCAAGTGCGTGTCGGACCACGCACAATGAAGGAATCCATAGTTGAGATTAAGTTAAGTTTCAGAAAAATACGCTTGATAGATTTTGCGTGGTTCTCAGTTTTTTATCCGAGTTAGACATAACTTTACAAATGAATTTCCCTATGTAATATAAACATAATCTAAAATATTTCTATGTTAGTTTATTAAGAAAAGGTTGCCTGGAAGAGATCGCAGTAAGCGATAAGGCCGCCCATTGTATATTTTGTATTGTATTACTTTTTTTAAATGTAATGTATAATCTGGTGTACAATAAAGTATATATAAATAAATATAAATAAATAAATAAAAGGCTAGAATTGAACATGTATTTTTTCCAAATCATTAACAATACTCGTTTAGACGATAACTTCAGTATAAAATCATTAAAAGTCGGTTATCGTCGCCTTAACCATTTCGCATCGGGTGGTAGAGGAGGATACAATAAGAAGCCAGTTTATACTGGTTTCGTTACCACTGCTGATATGAAATCACATAACACTCAGGCTACGGCTTTTACGACTAAGTTAAACACTCGACACACTCGACCATCATAATCAGACTAGAATTCAACGAAAACAAGCTTGGGAAAAACTAACGCGGAAAAACAAGCTACTGCGCAGATCTATTGCGCAGGTCGTGATACCACATTTCACTGTGAGATAGGTAGATAATGTAGATACTTAGATGTTGTTGTGAAATAAATTTTTTGGCGATACGGATACGACGATGCAAGGCGAGTGGAACGACCTTGGATCGTGAACTAATTAACTAAAGCACGTGGAGTTCGGTGATTCATTGATAATGACGGAAATCTGATATTTTTTAAGATTATTTTCAATATGGTGATTGAGTACTAGTATTTGTTTACTTTTCAGACACCTGCATCCTGCAACTTGCAATCATGTACTGAATACATGGTAACCGGCTTCGTGTCGATGTCCCTGCCACCCTTTATGCTTGCTGCCGTGAATTTTTTCACGTATCCAGCACCAACCATTTACCTGGCAGGTGACACTCACAAAAATATGCAAAAGTTATTTCGCGAACGGATCTCTGAATCCAAAAACGGTTTTAACACACTTACAGAATTTTAGAACGAGCTTTCCAACGACGCCTCACACCATGGGACAGACGAGGAAAAAAACATTCCTACTTTACGTGTAGAAGTACCCTAAAAAAATTATTTATCAAGATTTTATTTTACGGCTCTGTCGGCGTGATTAATATGTATCATCATCATCATCATTTCAGCCAAAAGAGGTCCACTGCTGAATATAGGCCTATAATATGTATACCCACCCATGCCAAATTACAGCTTTCTAGTACTAAAGAGTCTCTCTGCTGAGCCGCGGACAGACAGACATACGGACATGGCGAAACTATAAGGGTCCCATGTTGACTACGGAACCCTAAAAACGGAACCCTTATAGGATCATTCGTGTCTACTCTGTCTGTCTGGCTGTCCGTCTGTCACAGCCAATTTGCTCCGAATCTACTGGACCAATTTAGTCGAAATTTGGTACACATATGAAATTCTGTGACCCCAACACGGACGTGTAAAGTAAATAAATGAATTTTGAATACGGAGGTCACTTTTCGGAGGCAAATTGTAAAATAAAAAATAAAAAAGATTTTAAAACCGTTTGTCATAATCAAATGAAAGGGCTTGTTTTGAGGATATTTTTTTTTTACCTAAAACCAAGTTCTCTGCCAAAAATGCAAACTGTTTCTAGTAACCAGCCTCTACTGAATATCATGACAATAACTTATAAATCTACTGAATGCGAACCTTCGTGCTATTTAGTAGTTTAGCATCATGTCTAATAAGCGATTTAAAATACTTAAAACCAAAAGTTTGCCTTGTAAACACCACTTTTAGTCGAGTTGGAATGAAAAAGTGCTGGGAGCATAGTTTGTTGCATACTAACGAAAACATAACACTGTCTTTGCTGAAAATACAGCGGAAAATGTACAGGAAACTACGAGTATTATTCATTTTTATATACTTTATTGTGTGTATGAACCGATGAAAACAATGTATATGTCACCAAAACAAATTGGCATAATTACAGAAAGGAGTCAACTAGAACAGCATAGGTTAAAAAATATAAATGGATCTCACCAAAATAATTATCACATTCCTCACCAAAAAATCTTTCAACGCAACCTAGATTAGTCATATTCACAAATTTTACACCCGCTAGACCGACCCTTGCAAAATCCCCTTTGCCCTGAACGTCTGCGAAGCAAAAGGTCACGCAGTACGACGACCTTAGTCCAGACGTCTGGGAGGCGACCTTGGACGACCTTCGATGCAGCTGATATTTACTACTAGAAAGTTCATTGGACAGATGTTGGCGATAGTTCTTTGTCTTTCTCGCCTATTGATAAGTATAATCTCATATCAATACAACGGGTGTAAAAATATCCTTTACGAAGCCGAGACTTGTTCTTCCCCTTATTATAATAATTTTATTGTACTGGGACAATACTAGTATTGCAATTAAATTAAAGAACATTTCAAACTCATATTAAAAGTAACTTTGTAAACAAGCATATTACAAATTAGAGGGTTATATCCAAGATAAGAATGCTTAGAAACATGCTGGTCCTGCTCCATAGGATAATCTTGAATCTAGACAAAATCAAACTGGTTGCTAATTTAATTGTATAATTTATATATTTTTTATTTTATGCAGATTCTGTTACTTCCTCACACACTGTCTTAATAATTGTAATTTTTACAATGTTTGTAAATATATATTATCTGTCGTTGCTTTATTTTTAAATCTTTTTACTTATTGTGGCATAGCAATTTTATTCTAGGTGCATCGTCTTATCGTCATCATATAAATTAATTATATAACTAGTGTACCTAGGATACAATAGTTATTTATGCTACAAGTGCGGAAGGTAGGTCATTTCCGATGACTGGCATTTTATTCACGAGCGAGCGCAGCGAGCGAGTGTATAAGTCGACACGACTCGGAAATCATCTTACGCATGTGTATCATACAACGTTTTACTACGCATTGTGCGAAGAAATTAAAAAAAAACGAGCGAGCCGTACGGTAGTCGCATATGATGTTACACATCATAAGCGACTACCTACCATCTACATATTACGACATATAAATGATAAAAACAACATTCATGACTTCGACTTCGACATCGACATCGACTTCGTCTTCGACTTCGACTTCGACTTCGCCATCGTCATCGTTATCATCATCATCTGAATGAATTTTTAGAATTATTTAGTATAATCATCAAATATACCAGTTTTATTTAAACATTCATATTATTGAATATTACATTCAAAATGACATGATTAATTTGTAAAGTATTATATTTTATTTATTTATTTTTTATTTATTTTTATATCTCCCTTACAACTATCATTACAGGTATATACCAAATTTTTTTTTTTTTTTTTAATTACCTATTGTGAATGTGAGGACTATGTGGAAATTTTAATTTTTAATGTTTTTTTTTTTGTTGTCTCTACTCAGTTTTTTAATTTCCTTTCTCAGATAGTTTTAATAATGGTCTGACGGTTTCAGTAGTTTATGCGGCCTACCCAAATGTCCTTTCTTTGGTATGTTCGTCGAGTTGAGTAATATGACGTGTAAAAGTGATTCCTATATCCTATTTACAGAATAAACAATTTCATTTCATTTCATTTCTGATTTGTAAAACTTTTCTCAAATAATAAAAACTCTTAGCAACGGGCTAACGACGACCACAAAAAAAAAAAAACGGAAAAGTAAAAAGCACTAGTGAAAAAAAGTGACACTTTCCGCACTAATTTACTGCTTGGAAAAGGCTCTTTTCGAGAAAATGCATTGTAATAGTTATTTATGCTATAAGTGCGGAAATCATCTTACGCACGTGTATCATACAACGTTTTACTATGCATTGTGTGAGAAAAAAAAAATCGAGTGAGCCTTACGATGATGTGTAACATCTAACATAATGATGACGGATATAAATGATAAAAACAACATTCATGAATTTGACTTTCGACTTCGGCTTCGGCTTCGGCTTCGACTTCGAATGACGACGGATATGAATGATAAAAACAACATTCATGACTTTGACTTTCGACTTCGACTTCGACTTCGGCTTCGGCTTCGACTTCGACTTCGACTTTAGACTTTGACTTTGACTCCGCCATTGCCATCGCCATCGCCATCGCCTTAGCCATCGTTATCATCATCTGATTTGTAAAACTTTTCTCAAATAATAAAAACTCTCCAACGGACTGACGACGGCCACAAAAATTAAAAAAAAACAGAAAAGTAAAAAGCACTAGTGAAAAAAAGTGACACTTTCCGCACTAATTTACTGCTTGGAAAAGGCTCTTTTCGAGCAAATGCATTGTAAAATATTGTAAAACATTTTAAAAGAGTAACGGTGGAGTTTTTTGCCCATTCTTCTCCATACGAAAACTGCCTTTTAGAAGGGCGACTAGAATAAATTATATTTTTTTGTAAATTTTGACGTTCAAAAGTGACTTACAAGCGCCTATTTGAAATAAATGATTTGACTTCGACTAGGAACCTTCTGGTTTCGGAGATATTGAAGGTCAAAGTTCAAAATTTTATTGACGTTTTTATACGCAATTTTTTTTAAAGTTTTAAATGTTGTAACTTAACTTCTAATACTCCCACGATCCCTGAACCCTTGCATGCACCCTTATGCACATTTTTTTGTGTGCGTTACGCAAACAGCGAATTTTCACACCAAAAAGAAAAGTTATTTCCCAGGAATACTTTTTTGTTGTTTATTGTTACTTAGTTTAATGTACAGAATGAATGATGAATGATCACGGCTTCGTGAAGGGTCTTTTTATTAACCGACTTAAAAAAGGCAATTCGACACGTATGTATGTAATATTATTGGAACTGCAATATAGGATAGGGCTATTTCTATTAGGGCTTCCAAACAAATACACAACATTTTATAGGTATATGTATGTATGTTTGTCCACCCATTTCTCCGAATCTATTAGTCTGATCGTGAATATTTTTACTGGCTTACATTTACTTCAACTTAAGGAACAGTGCAAATTTAATCAAATTCGGTTTAAGTAGTACTTTTCAAGATATGGACTAATACGTATAAATGTGACGGCCTGGCTTATTGATACGAACTACGGGTGTGGTGTAAAAGGAAAAAATCTCAAAACCTTGGTCAATCACAACTAAAAAGTGAAAGATAAAAAACTGTTATACAAAAAAACAACAGACTTCCGAAATATAACACTCTATAGTGAAAAATAACGTTAATTTCGGAAGTCGGTGACAAAAAACAGAAATTTTGTTTTATTTTTTTTGGAAGTTGGTTGTTTTTTTTTTGGTTATTTTTTTTTAAACATTTCCCTATACATATAAGAATAGGTTAAGCTTTGGTGAAGTATTAGGTAGTCAGAAACGTAGAGGAAGTTGACTGTCTAGGGTGCAAACAGACGTATACCCTGTTCCAAACTTGAAGTATGAAAGTGTAAGCAACCCTGTTCAGGTTAAATTCGTACGCAATCGACGTTGATGTTTACGGCATTTTCATAGTGAAGCAGATTCAAGTGAAAAACCTCGAACAAAACAGTCGTCTGTACATGCGTTTCGTTAACTTTCGTTGATATAATAATCTGTGTTAAGACAACAGTTTTTCCAAAAAAATATTGTTTCAATAACAATATTAAATTATTGTAATTGAAAAATCGGCAACGAAAATAGAAGTAAAAAAATTTACCCGAATGTGTCAAATGAAAAACACCTATATGAGCGTTTATTCAGAAGGTGGGCATATATATATATATAGATGTCAAATATTTCAGTTTTGATTAATTTACCAATATTACTGTGTGGAAATAAAAAATGTGGCTAACTAGCGAACTAGAATATTGATTATGAAATGCAATAATTAATAACGTAACATCGAATGTTTAGTTTTAGATGTAAACAAACTATTTGGAGACTTTCTAAATGCGTTTTTTACACCTAAAATGGGTACAACATCAAATTCAATGTTATAATTGCAATTCATTATTAATATTCTTAACTCTCTAGTTAGCCACATTTCTTATTTCTATTCAGTAATATTGCTTTAAGAATCAAAACAGGTAAATATTTGACAGTTATTTGCGACGTTGCCAACTTTTAGGATAAACCCTCATAAGGTGATTTAAAATTAGAATTTTGGGTTTAATTATTCAAACAAACAAATCAAAGCACTCAATTTGCACGTGGCGCTAAAAATCGGCATCCACATGGAAGTTTTTGGATCAATTTGTTTACATTTTCATCAGATACTTTTAGAACGGGCCATAGTACTTACAGTACTAGCCCTACACGCATAAACAAAGTAACAAGTCACAAATAGGTCAACAGTCTGCTATCAGCTCGTGTTTTCCCGCATGTATTAGATCACGTACTCCCTTATCAACTCATAGTTCATGATAACTGGTACCTATTTAGTTTCATAGTCGACTGTACTTCATTTGAAATAAGATTAGACATTCTGACAACCGATTTTGACTTTTATTGCGTTGAAGTGGTTGAAGGTATGACAAATGGCAGGGTGCATTAAAAAGTTGGTATTGTAACCACTTTCTTGCTTTTAATGCCATCCTTATGCCTGCGGTGTAGAAGTCAAAATCGGTTGAACGGACTGTAAAGAAGGTTTGTTTAAATGTCTAATCTTATTTCAAACTAGCTGTTGCCCGCGGCTTATCCCACGGTAATGTACTACCGGAATTACATACCTAATAGCTGAGGAATAGGGCATTGACTCCTACCGCTCGGCCCGCGTAACCGTCAACCATAATTATTTTGTTACGCGTAATATTGAATCTGTGATATCTTTTAAACTATTCATTTAAATGATACGATGTCAAGGCATATTAATCTAAATTAAATGCCTAATTTAAATAACATATTTTATTAGATATGGTGTAATATGTAATAAATACCGGTCAAAATAACTTCGGAAATAACAATTAAATTTTTATCAAATTCTGAAAGATTATAATGGTTACTGGAAAGCTCCCAGTCGGCATGTTTTTTTCGACATCTTTATCAATAATCGTCATACGAGTATTTCAGCTAAATTACACCAAAACTTTCCGCAAGAATCACTCCGTCCATTGGTGAAAACCGTTGGAAAATCCGTTCGGTAGTTTTAGAGTTTATCGCGTTCAGACAGACAGACACGGCGGGGGACTTTGTTTTATAATATGTAAGGATGGAGTATAGTATCGTGTTAACTATAGCTATTTCCGATTTCTTTTTGGGAGGGGTCGTATCAAAAAACTTCTCCCGCTCTGGGCGGAGGCTGGAGGGTGTGTCAGACTACAACCCACCCGTGTTCCTTCAGTTGCCTGTGTGCCGGGGCCGTGATATCCCTTTCGGACAAACTCGCAATCCTGGCAGGCATTGGCCCTTACGGACTCCGTCAGTTGGTGCTGACATCTCTTTGAGGCGCACGTGAAACACAACGTGCCGTCGTCCAGGGCCTGGTCCTAATCGGACGGCGAGCTACCCATTGCTCACCGCCCTCAAGCCCGCGCCTAGCTACGGTGGCCGGACGTCGGCTCGCGACTCCCGACGCCCGGGGCGTCTCTTGCGGCGACTAGGGGCGCGAGGGCGCGAATCTTGCCTTTTTTGGAATCGTTTTTGGGAGGGCCTGTGGATCAGTAATAACAGCGACTCGGATCGATCGATCAAGTTAAAGCTGCGCTTGCCGGTGTTGGTCCGTGGATTGGTGACCATCTTTACATACCAAGACCCCTCTGTATCTCGGTTAGCACGTTAACCCGTTGGTCCTGGCTGTCATTCGTGAATCTCTGACAGTTGTTACGGGTCGTCAGAAGCCCGAAAGTCTAACAACCATCTGCTTAGCCTTTTCCCAACTATATTGGGGTTGGGCTCAATTCTAGCCGGATGCAGCTGAATACCAGTATAATTACATGGAGCGACTGCCTATCTGACCTCCACAACCCACTTACTGGGTAACACGATACCTCTTGGTACGACTGCTGTAAGACTGTGAATATGCCTTGCAAAAATACAGAAGTTAACAACGCTTTAACTAGGTTCAAAAAATTTAAAAAAGGGTTTGGGCTGGTCTTGGCCTCGATCTCCCCTGATGGAAAGCGATGGCTGGGGTCTACAATGGAACGAGCATGCCCAGAAGATGGCTCACTTTCGTTTTTAAGGCAGACGGATGTGGATATTGATCTAAAATCCGAATCACGATACGGAATTTTCCATGGAGGTATATAGTTATAAACAAAATGGCCGATTAATTATAACTCGTGGTCGCCCAGAGGTCGAAAATCGAGCATAATTCATTTAAATGTCATGATTCTAAGGTAGCCATCTTGTGTCAAACGCTGTCAAACGCATGGTAGTGTGTGTAATGTTTTTTTAATTTATTTCTAATGTATATTATATAAAAATATTTGCTTTCTGCACTCCTTCTCCACATAAACTTTAAGTGTGTCAAATTTTCGTAAAAAGGCAAAATTTTTGCTTCACGTAATATATTAAGAACTATTTACTAGTTAAAGGATGCGCACGGAAGTCGTCAGTTCATCGGCTCGTATTGTTTATGTTTATTTGCATAATATAATTTCGACCTGGCAGTTTTCCAGTGTCCGCTGTATGCCAGCAATGTCAGCGGACACAGGAAGCTTTAGGATTCGTCTGTACGTGGATTATTATTAAGGTTTTGATTTCGAAGAACCAAAAATTCAGCTCGACCAATCCGTTCACGGAGAGGAGGCCTCAGTCCAGCAGTGGAAGCATCTCAGACTGGTTTTTGAAGTGCAATTGCTGCTACGAATACAACTTTCTGACGTCATTCCAGGTGTTCCAAATCTACTTTGTTGAGTTCACGATACAAGTTTTAAGCTTCATACGATAAATCAATATTCTTTATACCTTAACTCCTTGAGGTTAAAACCCAGACAGGGGTCTGGCCCAAAATAAATCAATATCACGCTTCAAGGCTTTTTTAATAACCTTACATACTAGATATTTCAGAAGTTTTCTATAGAGAATTTTAAAAGGTGTGTAGGGCTATTTGAATATTTCTTCCGTGTGGTTAGTGGGTAACCTGGTGTCAGAGTTTTAAAGCCGCCCATGGTCCTCTGACTTGGCTTTACATGTAAATGTACAAAAAAAAAAACATTACATGTAAATGTATGTTGTTTTACATGTATGTTTTTTTGTGTATGTAAATGGTACACCACTACTACCTGCAGTATTATCTCTCCTTCTCCCTTTAATCAATCCAAAGGTTGTCTGTAAAAGATCGCTTTTAGCGATAAGACCGCCCATTGTGTCACCCTATGTAACATTTCTAAATTTATTTCTGTAATTTGTATGGTGTGCATAATAAAGAATATTCTATCTATCTATCTATCTATCTACATGCCGTCGAGAAATATCTCTCAGGCATGCCGGTTTCCTCACGATGTTTTCCTTCACCGTTTTTTAAGCAAGTGATAATTTTACAATACGCACATGAATCTGAAAAGTCAGAGACCTTGGGTTCGAACTCAAGACCTATGAATTGGCAGTCTGACGGTCACACCACTAGGCTGTCATTTGAATAGATAAAAGATAATTTATTTGTCAAACATGTGTTTACATACAAATTGAGCATGCAAGATCTTAAATATAAAAATATGTAAAAAGTCCGTACATGTTTTGCCTGGCGAGGCGTACAATTTTTTTTTTTTTTTTTTTTAATAAAACAAATAATTTATTCATTCAGTGAACCAAAGACTAAAGACTGGTTCACTAACATTCATTATGAAATTTTATGAGAATAATCATACAGAAATAATATTATAAAGTTAAGTATGTTAAGAGGCATCTGTCAAAAAGTCATTTATATTATAATAGCACTTGTCTGTTAATATATTTCGAATCTTGTTTTTAAATTGATTTTCTGTCATAGCTCTAAAGGCCTGTGGTATTTTGTATATTTTCGGGGCCATACAAAAAAAGCTTTTCCCCATGAGGGCAGTTTTTGCCGAGTCCAAGCAAAGTTGGCTATTGTCACGTCTGTTGCGCGGAAAAGTGTCAGATTGTCGTGGAAAGAGTTGGGGGTTAGACTTTACAAACGATGCAACTTCAAAAATATATAGAGACGTTTGTATTTTTTAAACAATGGTCTACAGCTTTCTGTTGATTTTAATTTGAACATAGCCCGAATACACCTCTTTTGGGCTTTAAACGCTATTTGAATAGCTTAATATCACGACTGCAATCCCTGAAGGGTTAGGCAGAGGTGCTTCTACAGTACACCCACATTTCGCCAGTTATGTTTAAGTCCCATGTAATAGGGGGCGACCGGGCACAAATCCAAACTCCGGGCTACTGAGAAATTCCAGATGGAAAATAGCACTTGAATATATATTTAGACAACCAAATCAATTTTTTTTTTTTTTTTTTTTTTGATAATTATTGTTCATTGGTTGATGTCAAGGCCACGGACCAAAGACTATAAACAACTTAGCACTCTTGTGACATTGGCAAATGACAACAAAAACATAACAAAAGCAAAATGCTAATTGCAGAGTTAACTAGAATAAAACTACTTTTGTAACAAATATTAAGAAAAAAGTTAAAGTAGTATTAGTAGGTAGTTAGTTGAAGTTGATACATTTTTTTTGTCCGTCAGATAGCGTATAAAAAAATTGTCGACACGCCGTTTTTTTCGACATCGTGTTGTATATTTATCACTTGCTTCAAAAACGATGAAGGAAAACATTTTGAGGAAACCGGACTGCCAGAGAGATATTTCTCGACGGCACGTGAAGCCAAGTCAGAGGCCCATGGGCCGCTTTAAAACTCTGACACCAGGTTAGTCACTAACCACACGAAAAGAAGTGCAACAAATAATATTTCAAACGCTCATCTATTTTCACATTATATGGTCAACCACCTCATTGTGTGTACAACTTTGGCAGTCAAATGCATTTACGTCATTCTCGTACTAAGTATTTCTGAGTAATAAATATCACACCATAGTGCCACCTAGATACATTTTGAGAACATTACGCATAAATTCTGAGGATTGCGATTCTAAGTGAAGATATGAGGATGACTGGCTGGCAAAGTCAAGCCATTTTCTAATGGCGGCAGACATAAACTACATAACAAAATCAAAGCAAATTACGAGTAATTTTTTTTTTTTTAAACAGAACAGTAAAAAGCACTAGTGAAACAAAGTGACACAAAAAAGTTTACGCACAAATTGGCTGCTTGGAAAACGCTCTTTTCGAGCAAATGCATTGTAAAGTAATCTTTTCAAATAAGGCTGAGAATCAGCATTGAACGTCAAAATTACATAAGACAGTCCCCGGCACGCCCGCCCTTCACCACTTCCTAGTGCTTTAGCTGGGAAGAAGTAACAAACCGTCCAGCAGCATAGCTGTCTGTTGTCTCTCTGTCTGTTAACTGAACGCGATGGGCAATTTTACCCGCGAAGTCTTATTTTGAATAACATGTGTTAAGAAACCAACTACTTCTATGTTTTTATTTCATCCTTGATAAGATATACTATTTATTTAATTTCTACGTCATTTAAATTTATAATCATAATCTTTGTGCCATATAATATTAGTCTCCAAAAACATGTAAATAAATGTGTTTGATAAGTTTTGTGCGTGTTATAAAAATATTGCTTACAAGCCGGATGGGATTTTACATCGGAAAAAAAACGACGCTGCCATCGATACAAACTTTTGAATCCCCATTGAAGTGGCTCGCCGTCCGATTAGGACCAGGCCCGGGTCCACGGCGCGTTGTGTTCCACGCGCGCCTCAAAGAGATGTCAGCACCAACTGACGGGGTCCTTAAGGGCCAATGCCTGCCAGGGTTGCCAGTTTGTCCGAAAGGGAAATCGCGGGTCAGTAAAAGTCTGACACACCCTCCCGCTCCGCCTAGAGCGGGAGAAGTTATTTGATAATTTCCCACAATCAAAAAAAAAAAAAAAGTAGTCTTGTGCAGAATTTCATGCAACCTTTTGCCGTAATCTTTTGATTACGTAAAAACTAAGAATACGTATTACCGATATTTTTTAATAATCTATCAGACGGACGAAAAAAATTTTTTATGTCAACATTCTGTTTCATAGGGTAGGTGAGATCGATGCCTTCGATACGGCAGGAAATTCCAACAATAAATAGTTAACTACATACATTTGAACTGTTTTTATCAGTGATATTGTATGACCTTGTAATTGTAACTAATGCTTATCGGGAGTTATGTAACTGACGTTGTAACACGCGTTAGAATTTTACTTTGTTTTCGCTGTTAATCCTTTGGTTAGCTTGGCATTTTGGTACTGCCTGATTGGAGCTCCTATAAAAATAATAATGCCAGTACAAGTGTCAATACGTCACTCGGTGAGCTGCCCCGTAACCTACTTGCGTAATTTAATACACGATCAATCAGAATCTGAATTGTTTTGAAACAGATTGCTAATCCATTGCTTCATAAATCCAAATTTTTTTTGTGCTGTACAACGTAAATAAAGCAATGAATGTTGGTGAGCTGTCAAAATGAAACAGATAACTCGTAATCGTTTACGAAAATGTGTTGCGTAGTTAGATAGCTGGTCAAATGGAATAGAGCTGGACACATCTGCCGCATCATGCATGTCAGATGATCAATGGGCCAAACTCACGACCGAATCCCTGTAGACAGTAATTTTATCTCACGAAGCGACGTGCGCTTTACTTGTGTTAACCTAGTGTAACAAACACGCTGCGAATATGTGCGTGAAGAAGAGTAGCGTCAGCACATAACACACACACTACCGACTTCGCCATTGCTTTAGACGGTACCGAGAGCTCCTGCGCTTAAAAAAACAAACAAATAAACGATATATCTATCTTACACACACATTTACAGCGTGTTTGTACACTTAGTAACCACAAGTAAAGCGCGCGTCGCTTCTTGAGATAAAAATACTATACACGGCAAGCACATCGCAGCAGGCCTAGGCGGAGATGGCGGGATGAGTTGCCCTCAAAATCCCAATGCGATTCATTTTGACAATTCAACAATATTCCTAGACTATGTGGGAAAAATACGTATTATTGAAGGTAACTAAAAAATTACCCAAGCAAAGGTAATAAAATTTATCACATTTATCGACCAACTCTGAAGGATGACATACCAAACAAAAAAGAATCATCTAAATCAATTCAAAATTGTTGGTGAGATCGCGTATCAAAAATTAAATCTCCTCCTTTTTTAAAGTCAATACTTATAGAGATTATGTTGCTTTTATGGCCAAAATTCGTCAAAAAGCATATAAATTCAGTATAAAACTCCCAACTGCCTGTCGAAAATCATAAATATTTACAGAACAGCCAGGAAAGACAATAAAACCCGTTCTTCATACGACCGTGGTCTACATAGCATCGGACTTACTAGACTGCTATTGTTCAACTACCCACTTGTATAGCATTGTCTTAAGTATCTTGACACGACTAGTCTATCTTGAACAAGTCCCCACTTCGTTATATTGTGTACTAGCTGTTGCTCGCGATTTTGTCTGCGATCCAGGATGAAAAGTAGCCTATGTCCTTCTCCAGGTCGAGGTCTACCCCTGTGCCAAATTTCATCAAAAAAAAAAAAAAAACAAAATTCAAAAGTCATTTATTCAAACTAGGCTGAGAATCAGCACTTTTTGAACATCAAAATTACATAAGACAGTCCCCCAAAACGCCCACCCTTCACCACTGCCTAGTGCATTAGCTGGGAAGAAGAAGTGGCGCAACAAACTCCCCAGCATCCAAATCCGTTCAGCTGTTTTAGCGTGAAAGCAAACAAACAAACTCTCTTTGGCATTTATTATACTAGTTAGGAATATCACGCTTGTATTGGTAGAAGAGTTAAGTAGATAAACTTTAAAAGGGGTTTTTTGTTGTAGCGTTTGCCGTATCTCCTACATATGTTCTTGGCTCGATTTGGATTCTGTTTATTATTTCTAAAAGCTTATGAATTATTTTATCAGATTAACTAATATTTTTTATTTAAATATGTCGACTATGAAAATAAAAATGGAGGTGAAGACTTTTTTTTCTAAAAAATAACAGAATTAAAAAAAAAAAAACCCAATTGTATTAATTATATTTAAAAAATCATAGCGGGATATAGAAAAAAAAAATTACGAAATATAAAAAAAAATACAATTAAAGTTACTTTTAGATAATTTGTAATGAATATTCAGAAAAATTCGGGTGGGCGACATTGTATAAATATGCGTAGACAATCAAAGCTGTGCACTCGTAGAAAAAATAACGTCCAACTATTGGCCGCTAAATGCACGAACACTAGCTAAGTACAATGACAGCACAATGACGTGGCGCGAGTGAGACGTGGCTGCCATGAACAACAGCATAACAAAAATGGCTTGTTTGTTTTAGTTATTTTGCAGCGCGATACTCTAGTTATCTAGAGATATAAATAATCAAAGTTTATAGGGGTGAGATTTTGGCCACTAACTGGGCAAAAATCTGAGTTCGGGCTATGATACTAAGATTTTTCGGAAGAAAAAATTCAATAATAATTTTTGACAGTTCAACAACATTTCATTGCGTTATTTACGTTGTCGAGCAGATTTTTTTTTTTAACTTATGGAGCAATGGATTAGCTATCTGTTTTTAAACGATTCTGATTCTGATTGATCGTGTATTACGCAATTAAGCAGTACCTTAATTGCGTAATACACGATCAATCATTATCTTCTTCAATTTACACTGATATTTGATAAACTTGATACTAGAATAGCTTGCAATTTCTCAATCTACTCGCATCTGCTATATTTAGCCCAGGGTCTACGTCCGACAATTGGTCTAACTAAATGTTCTGATTGAAAGATGGAACCGTTTGTGGTCGTGATCTCATTTAGTGTGCAGGTCGATAAAAATGTCAATGTGGAATGCTGGGAGTTGGGACGGCCGTAAATCATTCAATTTGTGGGATGGTAACATTGAATAATTTGTTATTTGACAATTTCGTGATCGCCCTCGCTTCGCCTCCCATGCATGAGGCTGTTGTTTAAAATCTGGGTAAGTACCAATCCTAATTTTCAATTCGTAAGAACTTTCTGAGTTTATCTTGGACATTACTGATATCGGTAAAGGGAATCATGCACATGGCGGCATCGTGAGGAAACCTATAGTAAATAGACATAATTCTGAAATCGCCAACCCGTCTTGAGCGCGCGTGGTGATCAATGCTCGTGCCTTCTCTGTATGAGAATAGGCCTTTGCCCTGCAGTGGAACAACAATAGACTGGTAATATTATAAATTTAAAATTTCCTATCTTCGTGTTAAATTCATTTCTTATTTCGTCGAATTTGACAACCAGTCTAACCAAGGGTTTTCATGTTGCCCAGTAACTGGGTTGTGGAGATAAGTATGTTACATAGACCGACTGCCTGTCTGACTTCCACAACCCAGTTACTGGGTCACGATACCCCTTGTAAGACAGGTTGCTTTTTTGATTTACAGCCGCATTTCGAAATTCAAAAGCGTGACCTACGAAGAATACCTACAGCGAAAAAGTAAATACATATAATCTCGAATCTAATCTTATCATTGAAGGACCAATATAATACAAAGGTATTAATTAATACTTATCATGTATTTGGAAGATAAGAAGCGATTTCCTTATTTGCAATGTTATTGACACCGTTTTTAGCGATAATGCAATTTATCCTTTATATGCATAGTCTCCGCGAGCTCGTGGCTAAGTAACAACAGCCGCACTGGTCGATCCATCAGGTTAAGCTACGCTTGCCGGGGTTGGTCAGTGGATGGGTGACCATCTTTACATACCGAGAATCCTCCGTGCCTCAGAGAGCACGTTAAGCCGTCGTCCCGGCTGTCATTCGTGGATCTTTGACAGTCGTTACGAGTCGTCAGAAGCCCGAAAGTCTGACACCAGGCAGTCTTACCAAGGGGTATCGTATTACCCAGTTACTGGGTTGTGGAGGTCAGATAGGCAGTCGCTCCATGTAAAACACTGGTATTCAGCTGCATCCAGTTAGACTCGAAGCCGACACCAACGTAGTTGGGAAAAGGCTAGGCAGATTGATGTATAGTCTCCGCGAGGATGAATTAAATATAATTAAATAAATAATAAATGAATGAATAGACCTGCATATAAAATATTAATAGAATAAATGAATGAATGGAAATATAAATACAGGTAATAGGATATAAATAGTTATTAATTTAATAATAAGGAAAATTGATAAAGCGCCGGGCCTCTTTCTACATATTTAAAAATTTGCTGTGCCCGACAAGGTCCATAATTGTGTCTATTATATTTTTATTTACCACCTGTAATTGTACATTATGGTTTGGATTTGATTTGATTGGAATGAAAGGCGACTAACAAAAATTATTTAAAGGCAGATATTTGTGGAAACGCCGGGAAGACTTTATTGATGATGTTCTTTTGAAAGGTCAGGTGCGTAGTACTCGCAGCCGGCGTGCGCGTATGACCTGATGTATAGACGTAAACGAGGGTAAAGGACTATGTAAGGATCGCAGCAGTCGGCGTTCTGTAGTTTCCGGCTACCCCCGTGGGAAGGAGGCGTTAGTTAATGTATGTACCTAGTCTCCGAGTGGCGATATTCAAACCAGACTTACGGCATGGTATCGTGTTACCCAGTAACTGGGTTGTGGAAGTCAGTAACGCCAGGCAAAATACTGGTAGGTATTCCGCTGCATCTGGCCTGAAAGCCAACCCCAACATAGTTGGGAAAAATAAAACTAAAATCCAACTACGACAAAAAGTCAACTAAAAAGGTATAAAGAAGACATCACAGACAGACTAATTAAAAATCTGGAGTCACACGTGTTAGGGCATAAATCAAACACGTGGTGGGACTCCGGATTTTTTATTTCATAACTTTTATTTTTAATTAGAATTTTATTTATTTGTGATTTTATTTAAGAGGGTTTATCCTAAAAGTTGGCAACGTCGCAAATAACTGTCAAATATTTACCTGTTTTGATTCTTATAGCAATATTACTGAATATAAATAAGAAATGTGGCTAACTAGAGAACTAGAATATTAATAATGAATTGTTATAATATTGGATTTGATGTTGTACCCATTTAAGGTATAAAAAACGCATTTGGAAAGTTACCAAATAGTTTTTTTACATCTAAAACTAAAAATTCGGTGTTACGATATTAATTATTGCATTCCATAATCAATATTCTAGTTCGCTAGTTAGCCACATTTTTTATTTCCACACAGTAATATTGCTAAATTAATCAAAACAGTGAAATATTTGACATCTATTTGCTACGTTGCCCACCTTCAGAATAAACGCTCTTAAATAATTTCGAGGTAGTAATTTTTTTTAATGTGCTAATTAAGCCTTCTCATTTGATACCCCCCAACATGGGTAAGTTGTTTTTCACTTTGTAGTGTTTTTTGGAAGCCGGTTGTAATTTTTTTTTCAATTTGTATTTTGACATTTGCACCTGCCAAATTAGTCTCTGGGATTAATAAAAACCGAACTGTAAGGCTTTGCCACTAGACTGCTCAATCCGTCAACTGCTAGGTAAAGGAAAGAGATCATTGAAACCAGCAAGATAGGTTACATGTAGAAGTAACACGGCTAGGTCCCTTAAAACGGTTAAATTACAAGCGAATGCTTTCGGCGAGGGAGCGCCAAAATCAGTCAATATATATAGAAACATGACGCTTTTAAAAAACAATGAATAATAACATCGTACGATACTGAAAGATTACAGCTTATAAACAGATGCGTAGCTGATGCGTAGGTACCTACTGCGAAGAACCTATGACTCATATTATACCTAGTGTTTTTGTTTTTATATAAAGAGAACTGTTTACATAAAGATGGTGGCCTTGATCGAGTTACGTGTTGGTAAACAGTTGAAGCATAGCGTTAGAAAGCTGAAGTGGCATTGGGCTGGCCACAAAATCACGGAGAAGCCTCAGCAGTCGCTGCTAGAGGCAGTACTGTCTACTTTTTCCATACGAACCAAGCGTTACCGTTTACTTGCATTACGAAACAAATAACGTATAGAAATTGACGGTTTTGAAAGCGATCCGTGGCAGCAGTTATGAACTTTCGGCGCCACGAATTTTATTAGTCGTGCGTTTTGGAGCTGGCCATGTCTGTCGAAAGACCGATGGCCGTTGGGCAGACGATACCGTGATTCAGCCAGTGTGCAGCGTTGCAAGCCCTCCTGGATGTAGAAGGCCGAGTATTTGTGCAGCAAACTTGGAAAAGGCCTATGTCCAGAACTGTAGGCAGATTTAGACTTGGTTGATACAGCATCCTCCTGCCGTAATCATAATTTAATAGTGGTCGGCGCAGTTTGTCTTATTCTTCCATAGGTATCTGTATCAGCTATCATATCAGTATTCACCCCCTTTCTAGCCATCATCTTTCAGACAATCCCTCCGTCATTTCTTTGGTCTTCTCAAACTTCTAAAGAGTGTATTTCATGCCCGACCTGGACTGAATAGTTGTTTTGAACAGAGCTATAAAATTATAAAAATTAAAGCTAATTTTGCATCCTGCTAAATCACGTCCTTGAGATCCTGTGTTTGATACTTATGTACTTACTTATAAATGGAAATCGATATTGCACTTAATATGTTGTTTTTTAATAAATGGGTAGGGTAGGCAGAAAGACAAAGGTCACCCTGTCACCCTCATTATTTACCTAATCGTGAAAAACAGACACTGAGTAGTTGGCTATGTTCCGTATCCATTACCGCTGCCCACGACACAAAAAGATAGCGTAAATGTAAACAAATAAGGTTGAAAATAAACAAATCAATGTGCAGTCAATAGGTAAAAGTACCAGGCTGCAATAATATGGAGGAGATTGCTTTGTATGGTTGAACCTACAGGTATAACGCGACTATATACGGAAGTCGTGACTTGCAACAGCTTCCGTTCAAGACAACGTGGCTATTTATAACGCCGGTTAATCACAGCTCGTATCACGTACCACGCGTTATTATTGTATGACGCAAATTAAATTAAACCTCGGGAGTTCAACTCTTGACGCCATATTGGATATTTTGAAACGTATTTTAAAAACGTAAACAATGGACATGGAATTTTGTATTCTACGTTTTACATCGATAACTGGTTTTAAGTAGATAATTCAACAAATATACGTGATTTTGTAGTCATAAAAGAAAATAAAGCTACACTTAAATCGGGTTTCATCACGCACCAAACAAGTTTTGTTGACACAAGTTCTTTATTTATTTATGTGTGCAGAATGTACTCACCACTCAGATCTTCGATGGTATTCAGCTTGCGAGTCGTCATTTTCACGTTTGACGAATTCACTACACGATAAAACGGTTATCACGTCGAAATATCGCACTTTCAACGGAAAATAATCGAGATATTTTTAAGTTTTCACAAAGAGAACAACCTTTCCCGATTGCCTTTGTTTTCTTTTTGTGTTGTGTTTTGATTTTGTTCCGCTATGACAGAAGGCGTGCAAATCGCAATCTCTGTTGATTGGTCATTCAGTGATTCCGCTGAGCCAATCCAGAAGGAGAACGTCACTATCAAAAGTTTTGATTGGTTTAGATTTGTAAACAAAAAATAATGCTACCAGTGCAGAAAATTGAAAAAAACTTTCAAGGACGTCACTTGCACTGGAACCAAACATGTCTTTGTTTATTTTTATTGAATTTGATTAGGAATTTGTTATTCCATAATAATGAGCGTTCTACTTTTGCAAAGATACTCTTTCACGTATCAAAATAGTTGCGTTACCAGGCTTGAATGTCTATGGTAACTGAGCAACATTGATATTATTTTTGTATATTGACAAAAAAATGTTGCAATTAATGGTCTTACTGTGAAAACGACCTATTGATAATATTTTAATCATAGAATATAGATTCATTCACGCACACGAACAAGAAAATGACAAAAAATGAGGATATTAGCCTTTTTACAGTTATTGTTATGGCAATATTAGAATTGTCTATGGCTTTTGCTGGCTTCATTCAAAAAAGTTCAATCTGTCTGTCATTCAGTCATTCAACTTCCCGAATTCGTGTGATGACACAAGTTTGCAACTTTGCACAGTTCAAGAACCGATATTTTACAGTTGATTATTAATAAAAAAATCAATAATGAGTGTAAATACATCCGATGAGTATGAGGAGAACCCCCCTTTATCTAAAAACTTAGATGAAGTTGAAAGTGCTCGGTAAACACTAAATTCTAGTCTAAATCTGTGCAATTCCAATGTTGTAGCCTGACAGCTGATTGTACCGGCGGGAAAGTTAAAAGGCGCGAAATGATTAGGGTGTAAAAAGTGATATTTTAGAGTAAAAATTGGTCTGTGTACTACAAATACTCCATATTTCACAGGAAAAAGATGCGTACAGATAATTCGAGCCGTAAAAGCTGGAGTTTGATGGACAGGAAGACGGATCATGAGGTGAGCTGTCGTTGAATTCCCGCTTTTTTCGTGGACTTTTTTGGTTATGATTTACATTCCGAAGTGGGAATTCTACGTGTCAATTACCCAAATAGATTGTTAATAACCCGGTTCTGTTCTATAAATAGGTTTTCCTGCAGTATTTTGGCGGTATAACCCGATTAGTAACCGTAATTTTCCAGTTCTTAGTAATGGTTATCTACGATTTTAAAGGATATTTTCTAATCACCAAATGCATTGGTTATCTCTTGCCTACAATTTTATTGAATTTCTTGTTGTTTTTTTACCGAAATCTGGCCTTAATTCGTGTTTAAAGCCGGCCGATTTGTCATGGCCTGTACACTTGGTTCGTTGACCTTAATTTTGGGTTGTCTGCAAGATGCACACTCTACTCTTTTCAATCAACCCTCACTGAGGAGTAAGGGAAGAAGAAGTCTGCTCTGATTATTATGTAGCTGTCATTGGGGAGGGTGGTGGTAAGTCTTGACAGCTGAACTAAAATGACACTTAAAAAAATGTTTATTTGGACAGAGTTCGTGAAACACAAAATACAAAATAAAAAAAGTGACTTGTGTTATGTTTGTACCAGCCTGCTCTTCTTCTTCATAGCACTCTTGATAGAGCGTTCGTGGTCTTCATGTAGTTTCTTGTCCAGGGGCTGATGTGATTTGCCTCACGATTTCTCGCCATCTACTCCGATTTTTTGTGTTTTTAGTGCACTCATACACGGGTTCTCCCACGGCGGATTTGATTTTGTCAGTCCACCTCATGGGTGAGTGTCCGCGTGGTCTAGTGCCCTCCACTCTACCCTGCATGACAAGGTGCTCTATAGAGTCACCCTCACACCTCGAGATGTGTCCGAAGTATTTGAGAATGCGCATTTGGACCAGAACCGAAATACCTTTTGATGCAGAGTTTTTAGCGTATAGATATATATACACACCTCTATACACCAGCCTGCTCTGTGTTTGGTTATATATCTCACATAACTACCTCTAGCTAATGATACCACTACACAATTTTAAGGACCCACAATCTATGCAAATGAATGTTACTTACTACTTATGTCTCTTGTGTCTGTCCGAAAAAATCTAGAATAGTTCTAAAATGAACCTGTGAGTAATAACTACAAAATTAGCCACAACCTTCAAACATTTTGTCCTGTATTTAAATCTTTGATGTACCTACAACATAAAAACCAGATTGCAATAAATCAGGCCCATATCCTGCTTACAAATCATGATACTATCTAGTGTATTGTCATAAGCTTGCCATTTTCAGGTGAATATACCTACATACTTACTGTTGATGATATTTGAATACAATCAATCTCAGGGTTTATCTTAAAAGTTGGCAACGTCGCAAATAACTGTCAAATATATACCTGTTTTGATTCATAAAGCAATATTACTGAATAGAAGTAAGAAATGTGGCTAACTAGCGAACTAGAATATTAATAATGAATTGCAATTATAACATTGAATTTGATGTTGTACCCATTTTAGATGTAAAAAACGCTATTGGAAAGTTTCCAAATAGTTTTTTTACATCTAAAACTAAACATTCGGTGTTATGATATTAACTATTGCATTTCATAATCAATATTCTAGTTCGCTAGTTAGCCACATTTTTTATTTCCACACAGTAATATTGCTAAATTAATCAAAACATTGAAATATTTGACATCTATTTGCGACGTTGCCTACCTTCAGAATAAACGCTCTTAAGTTGCATATACTGACCTTATTGATGATGTTCTTCAGAAAGGTCAGGTGCGTAGTACTCGCGACCGGCGTGCGTGTATGACCTGATGTATGGACGTAAACGAGGGTAAAGGAGTATGTCAGGATCGCAGCAGGTGGCGTACTGTAGTTTCTACCTACCCCTGTGGGAAGTAGGCTTGAGTTTACATTAAAAGATGATACGGCCAGACAGGGGGTGACTACCGAGATGATGACTGATAGAGAAGTATGGAAGAAAAACACATGTTGTGCCAACCACTAATAAATTGTGATACGGGCAAGAGAATGATGATTATCATTTTTCTTTCTATAAGCTAAACCAAGGCTGCCCAACCAATTTCGAAGGTTGAACATAATTTTGATTCCGTCTCAGTTGGTGGGCCATCTTGTAAAACTTGCTTACAGGTATGGTAGATACCTAGCTATTAAAATTAAAATCAAAGCATTTACTTCAAACTAGCTGCCTGTTCCGGCTTCGCACGGGTAGTACTAAGTACTTATCTACGGCTACCTACCCTACCCTACCTAGCTACCTATCTACGACCCTACCTACATACCTACCTACTCTAACTACCAGGCAGGTACCTACCTACTTACCCCTTACCTATAACCTTGTCCTGTGAATATGGCGTGACCAAGGGAAATAGGGATTCTTTTTTATACATATAGATAAACCAATTACAGGCACTTTTGAATTGTCAAAGGGTCGGTCAGTCAGAAATATGAAGCTAGTTGCCCATTCCAAAGCGTAGTAGGTACCTATGGAGAAGAACGGGCATGAAACTCCAAACAAAACTTTTGAGTTTATGCTAACAACTTTCAATATTTGCCGACAAATCTGAGGTCGATAATAAAATCAGTCCTGAGTTAGACCTGGTTTGAAGTCCTGAAATATGTTCTCAATAAACTATTGCCAGCTGATAGCTTTTGGCGGGCCAACAAGTGGCCCGCGGGCCTGGGGTTGAGCAGCATTGGGCTAAACTATTGCTGATTGTAGTATGTGTTAGCAAAAAGGAGGATACTCAAACCCAGCTGCTATTTCGGTTCTGTTCTCTATATATTTACTGTTGTTGTTTCCTGCAGTATTTTACCGGTATAACCTGATTAAGAACCGTAATTTTCTATTTCTTAGTAATGGTTATCTACGACTTTAAAGGATATTTTCTAATCACCAAATGCATTGGTTATCTCTTGCCTACAATTTTATCGAATGCGTTGTTGTATTTTACCGAAATCTGGCCTTAATTTGTGGTTAAAGCTGGCCGATTTGTCATGGCCTGTACATTGGTTCGTTGACCCTAATTTTGGATTGTCTGCAATATAGCACACTTATAAACTATCGCCAGCTGATAGCTTTTGGCAGGCCAATTCAAATGTGTTGGCGGGCCAACAAGTGGCCCGCGGGCCTGGAGTTGAGCAGCCTTGGGCTAAATTATTGCTGATTGTAGTATGTGTTAGTGTTAGCAAAAAGGAGTATACTCAAAACCATCTGTTATTTATTTATTTTTATAAAACAACTAGCTGCTGCCCGCGTCGACCCTAAATCTTTTTCTAAAAGAAATGTAGACTAAGTTACTCCTTATAACATCAGCTATCTGGCAGTAAAAGTCCCGTCAAAACCGGTCCAGTCGTTTCGGAGATTACCCAGAACGAACAGACGGACAGAAAGACAAATGTAAAAATGTTTTTTGTTATAAGTGCCGTATATACTTTCAAATAAAAAGCTGTTTTAATGACAATACAAACAGGCACGTCAATTTTATTTATTTGTATGTAAAGATGTCTGCCATGCCTTGCCAACGGTGCTTTCTGATCTTCATCACAGCCTCTTGTAATTTTATATTGGAATATAATAGCGAATCTATTTTAACTATTGATTCATTTACAGGTGCTTCAAGAAATGGGTGTCAGTCTGCTTGAACCTGATGACTCTGAAAACTTATGTGACCCTGGTGCCTCTGGAATGGTAAGAATATTTATACCTATTTTTCAAACCAAATAATTTATTTGCATAACATAGGTTCAGAGGATGTTACAAAGGTTCATAAGGCACACTGTATTATAACCATGTGAGGTGTGCAAATGTATTAGGAACATTATGACACAATTATTGTTAATCAGTTTTCTTATTAAATTACATTGTCACTGAAAATATACATAGATAGTCAATTTTGTTACACATTAGATTAAATCTGAACTAATACATTATAACAGTAATGTCAAGCAAATGAATAATGTCAGTAATTGTAATTATTATCATATTGAATATATTTTATTTAACAAAGAAGTGCGATTACATCACAAAATTTCAAAATTCAAAAGTCATTCAAACTAGGCTGAGAATCAGCACTTTTCGAACATCAAAATTACATAAGACAGTCCCCCAAAACGCCCACCCTTCACCACTTCCTAGTGCATTAGCTGGGGAGAAGAAGTGGCACAATTGATTGACTCGATTTTTTAAGAAGAAGAATTGTTTGAAAACAGCTGTTGTTTGGCTCTCAAGTCTAGATGACCTTAGACCACGAAGTAAATATACCAGCTTAAGACCAAAATTCAAAATATTTTATTTCACATAAACCTACAAGGGCACTTATGAAACGTCAGAAGCTAGGTGCACGGTTCCAATTGGTTGTTTCCTATGGAGAAGAGCCGGCAAGAAACTCTGTGGTTACTCTTTTAAAAATAATTGGTTTTTACAATATTTTCAAATAACAGCTAAGGGAGGACAGTGTCCTGCTGGGGTCGCGGGTTTGTCTCCTGCTGGGGTCGCGGGTTTGTCTCCTGCTGGGGTCGCGGGTTTTTCTGAAAGGGATATCGCGGCCCCAGCACATAGGCAACGGAAGGAACACGGGTGGGTTTTAGTCAGTAAAAGTGTGACACTCCCTCTCGCTCTGCCCAGAGCGGGAGGAGTCATTTGATGATTTACCACCCAGGACAGTGTAGGTATTTCAACAAGTACCAGGTACTTAACAAAATAGAAAATAATCTATAATAAGAAAGATAATTTCATTAATAAAAATAAATTTTAAACAAAATGACATGATTGCTATTACAACATGTCCACAAAAGTACACCCACAAACATAATTCAAAAGTCATTTATTCAAACTAGGCTGAGAATCAGCACTTTTCGAACGTCAAAATTACTTAAGACAGTCCCCCAAAACGCCCACCCTTCACCACTTCCTAGTGCGTTTGTTAGCTGGGAAGTGACGCAACAAACTCCCCAGTAGCACAGCTGTCTGTTCAGTTAGAAAAAAAAAGATTCTATATAAAAGTATGCAAAATAAATTACATTACGCAATAATTAGCCATACGTCAGCTAGCACACACCAATATACCAACCAAAATCATCGAGAACTATACTCAGGCAGAAATAAAAACTGGACGTAAACAGAACTTAATATCTAAATAGAAGCCTTCAGGCATAAAGGGCGTGCCCGCTTACTTAAAGCTATATGAGACATAAAACATAAGTATTTACAAAAGGCAGCCCTCAAAACGGCCACCCTTCACCCCTTTCCTAGTGTTAGGGCTGGAAAGAAGTCGCGCATTCTGTTAAATACAGAAGAACTTTAACTCTTTAAAATCCTAACTAATATTATAAATGCGAAAGTGAGTTTGTTTGTTTGTTACGCTTTCACGCTAAAACAGCTGGACAGATTTGGATGAAATTTGGCACATGGTTAGACCATGACCTGGATTAGGACATAGGATAATAATCTCTTTTAATCCTGACATTTCCACAAGATCGACACTTATGCAGTGGTGGTGAAACCGTGGAGCGCGGCTAGTAAAGTAATAAAATAATTACATATTCCCTAGTGTGGAATCCAGGGAGTTCCTAGCACCTAAGACTCCTATGTAATCTGTTATTTTTTTATATTGTTAAGAGCAGTGATATCCTAGTGGTGTGACCGTCGGACTGCCAAGTCATAGGTCTCGAGTTCGAACCCAAGGCACGCACCTCTGACTTTTCGGATTCATATGTGTATTTTATAATTATCACTTGCTTCAAAAACGGTGAAGGGGCCTGAGAGATATTTCTCTACGGCATGTGAAGCCAAGTCACAGGCCCATGGGAGGCTTTAAAAGTCTGACACCAGGTTAGTCAGTAACCACACCAAAAAGCAAGAAGTAGAATATTGTACCGTATTTTTTCTGAACTGAAGAAAGTTTGTATTTTTTATTATTTTATGAATAGTAAAAGTAATTTTTTCTAAGGTGCCAATAGAAACGATTTAATAACTTGACACATAAGATTAGTCAGCAGAAATAATGGGGTAATTGTGTCACACATGTAACAGTTACTTAATTAGAAAATCAGCAATTTCTGCTATGCATAATACTACCAATCACTCAGTTATAAAAATTATGCTGAATTTGCTGCAGTGATACTGAATAAAGTCAGCTAGCTAATCACAAGTGTGAAGAAAAGGGTGAAAATTAAAAATAATAACCTTCAATTATCCATGAAATAATCAGTCTATAGTGTTCCCACTGCTGAATTACAGGCCTCCCCTCCGTGAGAGCGTCAATTATCCATACTTTTGATAATTATACAGGGTTATCTATATATATATATATATATATATATAGTATAAAGCAAAGTCGCTTTGCGCTGTCTGTCCCTATGTATGCTTGAGCTTTAAAACTACGCAACGGATTTTGATGCGGTTTTTTTAAATAGATCGAGTGATTCATGCGGAAGGTTTTTGTGTATAATACATTAAGGTTTTGTGTAAAATGGCTGAAATATGACGATTATTGTCGAAGATGTCGGAAAAAATCATGCCAACTGGGAGCTTTACTGGCGTGCGCCGCGTAAGCCGTAAGAGATACATAAAATTTATGTTTTACAGAATTATAGATCTTAAAAAAAGTTCAAAAATAAAGTCCAATAAGTTTATCTTCGAAGGATGACCTATAGTAACCATTTTTATCTTTCAGCATTTGATAAAAATTTCATTGTTATTTCCGAAGCTATTTTGACCGGTATTTTATTTATCCTTATCCAATAAAATATGTTATTTAAATTGGTCATTTAATTTAGATTAAAATATGCCTTGACTTCATATCATTAAAATGAAAACTTTAAAAGATATCACAGATTCAAAATTACGCGTGACAAAATAATTATGGTCCGACAACGCGGGCGCAGCGGTTGGAATGAATGACTTTTCCTCGGATATTAGGTATCTAACTAATCCCGGTAGAACGTACCCGTGGGATATTTTCCGACATCCACGCGGGCGAAGCCGCGGGCAAAAGCTAGTTGGTAATATGTCGGCAATCCATTAAGGTGATGTAGGAGGTCATTTACAACCAAACGACCCCTTTTGACTCCTTTGCAAATGTCAACAATATTAGATTCATTTGACATTTTTATTTAATTAATTTTACAATATAAAATGTGAAATTATTCGATAATGGTTGCAATGCTTATGGGTCATGAGGGGTCATTTGGTCGCAAATGACCTTTCCTACATCCCCTAAACGGATCACCGACATAACCAATAACCTTGTATATGCGAAAGTAACTCTTGTCTGTTACCTTTTCACGAATAAAGGGCTGAACCGATCTTTATGAAATTTGCCACATAGGTAGTCTGGGACCTGGAGAAGGAAATACACCTAGATCCAATCCTGGATATTTGTATAAAAAGAGTTCCCTCGATTTCTCCAGGATCCCACCGTGAGATCTTGACCTGATGACAATGGGACCACCTCGGAAAAATATATATGTATAAACATCCGAATTGATAACCTCCTCCCTTTGGAAGTCGGTAAAAAATTATGAAATACAATATACACGCAGACAACAGAGGGGCAATTCCCGTAATTTTTAAGAACATTCACATTCGCATCTCATTCGCAATCTGTCAAAAATACAATCAATTTACCAACATTTTTGACAAGTTTGACAATTTGCGACTAGAATGTGAACGTTTTTTAAGTACGAGAATTGGCCTTCAGATAACAAACAGTTGCAAGCAACAGCTAGTAGTCATATAATTTCCATCTACATCTTGCTTCTCTCACTGCTGACGGTCGCGACCACATACTACGCGTCTCCAAGCTCCAAGCAAGGGTTATGAGAAGTGTGAAAAACAAATATTATGAATGCGAAATTGAGTTTGATTGTTTGTTACGCTTTCACGCTAAAACAGCCGAACAGATTTGGATGAAATTTGGCACATGGGTAGACCATGACCTGGTTTACGACATAGGATACTTTTTATCCCGATGTTCCCACGGGATCGAGACTTATGCGGGTTAACGGGAAAGCTCTATGTAAGTTAACATACTGTATATTAATTACCTATTTAATTTCTTTCCAGGCCGTAAAACAACTGAAACGTAAACACATGGATATAGAGAACATGAATCCCAACGTAAACTTAGTGACGTCTCCGAGATGTATAACGTCACCTCGCTCTAAGTTCAGTCCAAAGAGTCCTAGAATGAAGCCCTGTATCGGCAGCCCTAATGCTGGGCCTTCGAGACTTAAGAGTCCAAGGAGCTCTGAGAAACGTAAGTATTGATAGACATTTTTTTTTACTATGGTCAGTATTGTTATGGTAAAAAAAAAAAAAAAAAGTATTGTTATGGTCAAATTATACCGGCTGATATTTTTTACCGTCTCGAGAATAATATGGTGTGTTGTGTAAGTGGAACAGAAGCCATACCCGGGAACATTTGCTTAGTAGCATTGACCACGCGGGCGGGCGGGGATGCGCGAGTGGCTTGTGCGCCTGCGAAAGGATATCAAAGACGCCGACGGCAAGTGCGGCGACTACCTATCGGTCGCTAAGGAAAGCTACGAATTCATTGATAAATTCCGCGCATTTAGTAGGGTGCGTATGATTTGAATATCGATATTTTTTATAGATAAAAAAAAACTGTGCCATAGGCTTCTACTCCGTTCACCTATTATACCCTATTTTTTTCGAGACGGTAAAGGAAATCATGCGGTATAATCCAACAATGGCCTGTCTTGAGGAAAGCACCACAGGTTTGAGTGAACCTGTCCAAACAGCTATCTCGTGGCTCAGTATAACATAATCTGAGTATATAAGTGAATATGTGGCGGCATGGCATCTACATAGCCACATGCGCACTGAGGTCACACAAAAATCCTGCCTCTCGCAGTTTACCGCGCGACTAGCATATATACAATATCCCGACATCAATCGTCGGGCAGTAGCCCATCAGACACGACACCCGTCTGGTCGGAGGATCCTCCCTTTGCTATAGAGGATGAGTGAACTTTACACCCTGTTCCTCATGCCTCTATAAGTCTTTCTGTTTGTTCTGATGTCTAGAATGTTTGTAAAAGTATCTCGCTTAGCGGTGTTAAGATACAAGTTTATGGGCTTATGGTCATAATTATAATCGTTAAAATCATCAATACAGCTGTTTTAAGTTTAAATTGCTCTATTCAATGACTATTATTCATGAAATCATGACATTTGAGGCCAATTTTAACTTAGAAAATATGTGTAAAATTCCAAAAAACGTAAGAAAATTTGAATTTCACCAGCTACTATCGCGCTTACCCCTTATATACATTAGTTTTCTATTAACTGTTGCTAAAAAGATTATTCTTTACTTACAGACAAACCCCTCCAGCCAACAGACCAGCACATTCATGAAACTAGCCTATTGTTGGACGAATACCTAATAGATGAAGAGACTCCCCTAGCCCAGTCAGTCAGCGCGGGGTACTTACCGACCCCAGCCGCGCAGTACAGTGGCGCCACCAGTGACAGTAGCGGAGGAAAACATCGTTACACACGTAAGTTATCAACCCGCACATGTCCGTCTCACACGGGGAGGAGACCTGACTCCCAGGAGTCGGAACTTTATAGGTTGATTTTGTATGGTAGAATCTAGAAAATACAATGTGGTCGATGAATCATAGCCAGTCTGAACAAAAGCTCTCCAAAATTTGACGCATGTTCTATCACTCTGTCGCCTTTTTTTTTTTTTTTTTGGGTGGGAAATCATCAAATTACTCCTCCCGCTCTGGGCAGAGCGAGAGGGAGTGTCAGACTTTTACTGACTAAAACCCACCCGTGTTCCTTCCGTTGCCTATGTGCTGGGGCCGCGATATCCCTTTCGGACAGACCCGCAACCCCAGCAGGCATTGGTCCTTCCGGACCCCGTCAGTTGGTGCTGACATCCCTTTCTGGTCCTTATCGGACGGCGAGCTGCCCATCGCTCACCGTCCGCAGGCCCGCGCCTACGGTGGCCGGAAGTCAGCTTGTGACTCCCGACGCCCGGGGCGTCTCCTGCGGCGACTAGGGGCGCGAGGGCGTGCAGCTTCAATCGGGCTCGCGCGCTCCGCCTCCTCCTTCGCGAGCATAACTGCTTCGCAGAAGGAGGTGACGGCCTCCCATGCACTCTCGCTCCGGACCATGGCCTGAACCAGGGCCGGACGCGAGAGATCGCCGCCGCCGATCGCCTCCGTGAGGACACGGCGGTGCTCCGCCCAAGCAGGGCAGACCTCCACCGTATGCTCCACCGTGTCCTCCGGGCGTTCCACACAATGGTGACACCCGGGCGTTTCCTCCCGCTTGATCCTGAACAGGAACCTCCCGAAGCAACCGTGTCCGGTGAGGACCTGCGTCAGGCGGAAGGTGAGGACGCCGTGGCGCCTCTCTAGCCACTCCTCAAAGAGGGGACTTACCGCCGCAATTGTGGCGTGCCCATCACTGTCGCCTCGTGTCACCATTTGATTCCTAAAAAATGTTGTCGCTCAAAGGTCCCCTTATTTTATCAGCAATGAAGTTAGCTGCCTGTAAAGGTGCGGTACATACCGACCCACTTTTTTATAGTATACATATTAAACAGTATTCTATCTATCTGAAAACAATGTGACGAAAATATCTTTATTCAGTGGTGATCCAGTACTATTTAGAATCTACTCTTGTGGATCCAGATGCCTCGGTCTTCAGTGTGGGGTACTTATCTACCCCAGCCGCGCGGTACAATAACACTACCAGTTATATTGAGTGAAACTTTGTATTTGTTACATTTCAGTAAATAAATCATATTTAAAAAAAAAACTGCATTTAAAATGCTGTTCCGTTCCGTATGTCCGAAAGAAAATCGGAACCCTTATAGAATCACTCATGTGTCTGTATGTCTGTCCCTCCGTCTGTCACAGCCAATTTGCTCCGAATCCAATGGACCGATTGACTTGAAATTTGGTACACATATAAATTTCTGTGACCCAAAAACGCCAACTCTTCTTCTCTAATGTTTGAGCTGAGAGTAAGAAGCATAACTAACTCCCCATTATGTATAACAATATGAGATATGATTTTGTTACAGCCCTAGGAATAGAAGATGAACTTATAATAAGCCGGAGACACAAACCAGAACCGGTTGGAGCGGTGTCTTTCAACATACTATCAGATGAAATGATACTCAGCGTGTTCCGATGGCTGCCCAAGCGGACCCTGGCGCATTGTATGATGGTCTGTAAGAGGTAAGGGTCACCATCTGCCTAGCCAACTCCCAACTATGTTGGGGTCGGCTTCCAGTCTTAACTGGATACTCTATACTACTTTTTAGGTTTGGCTGAATACCAAAACTCTGTTGTTGGGTAACAAGATACCTCTTGATAAGACTGTATGTGAGGTCTTCAGGAGTTCCGGACCTCTTCAATGACACTTTTGACTGGCGAAATGTGGGTGTACTATATAATTACACGCAGAAAAGCTACAGCACCCTCCGCATTCAGTTTAACAAAGCTTTCAGCGACGCGACGTTGGGTCTGCCTCGCTACTGCGGCGCTTCGGGTATGTTCGCATGGGCGCGCACGGACTGTTTTCATGCGACCATGCGGAAGCGCTGCGCGTCTCTTGTGCGCAGAGTGTGGGCCAGCTCCAATATCGTTCTGAATATGATAGCAAATAGATTGGACTGTCCTTATGTGCGACACTGCTGTGACAGACAAGTTACATATAGTGTCGCACGGACTCGCACGTAATACTACTGTAATTAATGAATAAAATGATGATGATTGATTGAATATGAATGATTTAATTTGTGTTGTTGTTGTATTTAGTCGTGGAATTTTATAGGTACACCTCTGCCTAACCCGTCGGGGAATACTGGCGTGATGTTATGTCTTAGATTAAACAATGATTATTTTTCTTGTTACAGGTGGCACAGAGTGGCATGTGACGAGACACTTTGGCAGAGACTGGAGTTAGGCAATAAGACACTCTCAACAGATGCCATAGGAAGAATACTAGCTAGGAAACCTATTATAGTCAGACTGGCTAGCTCTGAGGTAAGATATCTTCTTAAACAGCTGTTAATAATTTGCATAGTATCGTTGAATTTTATAACTTTAGTCAGTACTGAATCAGATTAAACTAGCTAACAAAACTCCAGAGATATGATGGGTTTCGAAATTTAAGACGATGAAACAAAAAAAATACAGATTTTCTGAACTCATACTTGATGTAAATGCGGTCGATAAAAAAATCATAAAACACCTTTTTTATCATTTAGAGGTATGAGGAACAGTGTGTAAAGTTCACTCATCCTCTATAGAAAAGAGAGGATCTTCCGACCAGACGGGTATTGTGTCTGGCGGGCAACTGCCCAACGATTGATGTCGGTATCTTAGTATATATACGATTGCGCGGTAAACTCTATTTGCTCGATGCAGGATTTTTGTGTGACGTCAGCTTTTTGATGCGTAGTTCGCATGTGGCGATGTAAATGCCGCCTCAATCATGTTTAAATATGGATACGTAGTTTCGCTAGCTATTTAAATTTGACCCTCTATTATCTGTCTAAAAATACCCTATCACCAAAAACGATGTCTATGAGACAATTCATGAATTAAATCATCTCTTAATATTAACTTAAAACCCATTTTTTTTTTAAGAAAAAGAGATCCAACTAAAATCTGCCGTTAACTGATAAATAAAACTAACCATATCATGTTATCTTACAGATAGCAGAATGGCACCCGCCCTCCCTACCCGCTCCGTCCCGCATACACTACCTAGACCTAAGCATGGCCACCATAGACATAGCGACGCTCAACAACTTACTAGCAACATGCCCCAGTCTCAAGAAATTGAGCCTAGAGAGTGTTCAGCTGGCAGCTAGTAGCTGTAAGCTAATTGGTAAGTACTTGCTACATCAAATCACGGCACCAAGCGTACGCATACACTCTTTTTTATATGTATCTGTTACCGGCCAAACCCGATTTTAGGATGAACTAGTTTCGCCTAGGCCAAACCAGTTCTCCCTACACGCGATAGGACAAACCAGTACAGCCTAGGTCAAACTCGTTCATCCTGTTACCGATAGGATAAACCAGTTTAGTCTAGGTCGAATCGGTTTATCCTAGTTAGAATATACATGCTTTAGGATAAACTGGTACGTCCTAGTCTGAACTAATTTCACTTAGTTTGTATCTTCTATAAGCTTTTCAAAGTAAACTGAATAAAAGAATAGAATTAAACTAGTCAATATGATTTTTGTTAAAGTTATTTATCAACTTGTATTCATCTACAGAAATCACCTTATCTACAATTTGCTTATTTACTTATTTTTTCAAGGTTTACTCTGGTAGCACTTATAATTGCAGAATACTATTTGTTTGTTGTACAGTTTTACATGCAACTGCATTTCACGAAGCCTTGCCCTGATCCAACAGAATGTTTTGTCTAGACTTTTTATGAATTTAGACTTTTTATTTTGAAGAGTTTCTTTCCCGAAGAACGGGCAAGAAACTCTTCAAAATAAAAAGTCATTTATTCAAACTAGGCTGAGAATGGCACTTTGCGACCGTCAAAATTAGATAAGACACCTCTACCGAACCCATAAGGGAATACAGGCGTGATGTTATAATAATTTTTTTTTATTGACGTCACTTATTGCAACATGTAATACAGTAAAACTTGGTTAAGTGGGACGTCGATAAGTGAGAAACCTCCATAGCTGGAACTCATGTTGGTTGATGTCACGACACTTTAGAACTGAATTACCTCTGTTAGTGGAACAAAACAAACCTCTTGGTCTGGGATTATTAGTTCTTTCGATTTTGTCCTCATAATTACCGCTATAATTGAGACAGCGCATGTATTTTATCTCTTTTACTGAGACTACATTTTAAATAATACTCTTGCTAAATTGTTTTCTTTGAATTTTATAGGTATTGACCGCTGTAACTGAGATAACGTCAATTTATTATGTCTAACTAGGACTTTATTGCAAATAAATATCCGTGTTGCTTACTTAATTTTAGTCTACCCGCAAAATACGTTATGTTATTTAATAATCGCACCCCTATAACTGAAATAACCTCTATTCTCCTTTCTCTTAACGGAGTCCTCTGTAAGTGAGACAGATATTTATTTTTCACCTACATATCTGAGACCAGTGTCTCAGATATGTAGGTGAAAAATAAATATCTGTCTCACTTACAGAGGACTAAAGAGGTATTCCACTTACCCAGTGGTAAGTGGAATACCTCTTTAAGTGGCGCAAATTTGCAGGTCCCTTAATGTCCCAGTTATCCAGGTTTCACAGTATAAGTTTTATTTGCCACTTTTAAAGTTTTGTTATTTGTTTCAGGTAAATGTAGTAATTTAGAAACATTAAATTTAACGATGGCGCAGGGCGTGACCGCTAAAGGACTACATGCGATATTAGAAGGTTGTAATAAGTAAGTTTTATTAACTTTGTTTGACCATTATCTCCGTAAGGCTGCCTGTCCACTGGGGAGGAGAGGAGAGGAGTGGAGTAGCGGTGTGCCATTATTAACCAATGGAATTGCATAAAACCTCCGCTCCGCTTCAGTGGACAGGGATTTGCGAACTAGTTTAAAAATTCATACAAAACCGGGAAGCGGAGCGGGGAAACGAACCAAACGAAGCTGAGAGGCGATGCGGAAAAATACGTGAACTCGGTCTAGCTCCGCACAGTCCGCAACACCGCTCCGCTACCTCGCTCCGCACAGTCCGTTACTCCGCTCCGCAGACTCGCTCCGCTTCAATGGACAGGCAGCCTAAGCCTTTTTAGAGGTATGAGGAACAGGGTATACAGTTCACTCATCCTCCATAGAAAAGGGAGGATCCTCCGACCAGACCAGTGTTGTGTCTGGTGGGCTACTGCCTGACGATTGATGTCGGGACGTTGTATAAATGCTAGTCGCGTGGTAAACGCTGCTTGCGCTATGCAGGATTTTGCGTGAAATCAGTGTGATGCGTTGTGGCGATGTAGATGCCGCCACATGCTTATTCAAATATTTTATTTCAGATAAACTTAGCCTAATGTTAGAATTAAATTAATAAAAATAAACAACAAAACAAAATAGATTATTTGGATAAGTGTGTGTGAACAATTATCCACTTTTGTAAGAGGGGAGAGTCCCACCGATCTGAAAACACATTCAGGATGCCATTGGAGGAGGAGCGCAAGCGCGCCATCATGGAAGCACATCGCTTCCGCATTATCGCGGCGAACCCGCACGCTTCCGCAAACATCCCTGACGCGCTACATCGTCACGGCAACCTCAACAGCACCCTGAAAGCGTTATTGTACTGAACGCGCAGGTCGCTAAAAGCCCGCTATACATGCTTATTACATAGGATTATAACATTACTTGCTAAATGTGGGAGTACTCTACACCTCTGCCTGACTCCTCGGGAATGACAGGCGTGATATTACAGTAGCTTCCGCCAGCGGCTTCGCTCTCGTGGAAGCTATAAATTATAGCCTATGTTACTCATTGATAATATAACATTCTACAGGTGAAATAGTAATAATATTTTTTAAATTGGTCCGTTATTTTTTAACCCTCGACGCAAAAAGAGGGGTGTTATAAGTTTGACCGCTATGTGTGTGTGTCTGTCTATGGCACCGTAGCTCTTAAACGGGTGAACCGCTTTGAATGCGGTTTTTTATTATTATTTGTAAGCAGGTTTTCTAACGATGGTTCTTATATATGTTTTATCAAACTCGGTTCAGCTGTTTGAAGGTTATCAGCTCTTTTCTAGTTGATGAATGGATGTGAGCGTCTTCCCCAGGTGTGATCGATTTGAAATTTGGTATTCTGTTACTTCAATGATATTAGAAGAACATAGTAACCTTGAACTGATGCTGCAGCATCACCTGGAGTTAGCAGGATACCCAACTCCCTACCAACTACAGCACAGATATCGTGTTTGGGCTCATTGGAATGGTCTCAATGAATAGGTTATAGATAGATGATGGACAGGGTCTGATAATGGAGTAGGAAAGAGAAATGAGGAAATGTTTGTGTCGAGGGATTATTTAATTTTAATATAGTTTCACTTGTTGACTTTATTAAATATAAACAAACATACAAATCTTTTCTTTTCTTGCTAATATATATTCATTTTGTTACAGCTTACTATCCCTAAACATAGCCTGGTGCAATCTGTCAGAGTCAGCGCTAGAAGTGCTCGTAACAACAGCGCCACAAAGACTGCAACGGCTGAACATCGGCGGCGCAAGAATCATGACCGACGACAGTAAGTATTGTCTGCCTGCCTTTTCTCAACGGTCGGCTTCCAGTCTGACCAAACTCAAATAATTTATTTCAATTAAATCATTTACAGGCACTTATGAATTGCCAAATAGTCGGTCAGTTAGTCAGAAAGTTGAAGCTTGTTGCCCATTCCAAAACGTAGATCTTTATGGAGAAGAACGGGCAAGAAACTCCAAGGACACTCTTTTGAATATAGAAATGACATAATCCTGTGTACATAATTCTGGTTTCTGTTACATGTGAGAACAATGTACAAAAAATAATCAAAATAATTCAAAATATAAGATATAAAATAAGCCCTTAATGCCCGTATGTTCGAGAACGGGCGCCGTCAGTTGAAACTGGTCATCTCAACTTATCACCAGTTTCAACTGAGGGCGCCCGTTATTAAAACGATAATCTAAATAGAGGTAATAGTTTCTTCTTCTCGGTTACCCAGATATCGGTAACCTTGGTCGTAGAAGTAACCAACATTCTTCGATACATTACCGTAATTTATAAAGGATTTCGGTCCGTGCTGGAAAGTTACACAAACCCTGAAATGAACCTGTCCCCCCCAGTAATCGACCGCCTGGTGTGTCGCTGCGCGCGCCTGCTGGAGCTGGACATCTCGGACTGCGGCCGCCTCACCGCGCGCTGTGCGCTCGCGCTGGCCACGCTGCAGCGCCTCGAGCATCTCGCGCTCAGTCGCTGCTACTTACTGCCTGCACATGCCATGACGTAAGTATCCTCACCGCGCGCTGTGCGCTCGCGCTGGCCACGCTGCAGCGCCTCGAGCATCTCGCGCTCAGTCGCTGCTACTTACTGCCTGCACATGCCATGACGTAAGTATCCTCACCGCGCGCTGTGCGCTCGCGCTGGCCACGCTGCAGCGCCTCGAGCATCTCGCGCTCAGTCGCTGCTACTTACTGCCTGCACATGCCATGACGTAAGTATCCTCACCGCGCGCTGTGCGCTCGCGCTGGCCACGCTGCAGCGCCTCGAGCATCTCGCGCTCAGTCGCTGCTACTTACTGCCTGCACATGCCATGACGTAAGTATCCTCACCGCGCGCTGTGCGCTCGCGCTGGCCACGCTGCAGCGCCTCGAGCATCTCGCGCTCAGTCGCTGCTACTTACTGCCTGCACATGCCATGACGTAAGTATCCTCACCGCGCGCTGTGCGCTCGCGCTGGCCACGCTGCAGCGCCTCGAGCATCTCGCGCTCAGTCGCTGCTACTTACTGCCTGCACATGCCATGACGTAAGTATCCTCACCGCGCGCTGTGCGCTCGCGCTGGCCACGCTGCAGCGCCTCGAGCATCTCGCGCTCAGTCGCTGCTACTTACTGCCTGCACATGCCATGACGTAAGTATCCTCACCGCGCGCTGTGCGCTCGCGCTGGCCACGCTGCAGCGCCTCGAGCATCTCGCGCTCAGTCGCTGCTACTTACTGCCTGCACATGCCATGACGTAAGTATCCTCACCGCGCGCTGTGCGCTCGCGCTGGCCACGCTGCAGCGCCTCGAGCATCTCGCGCTCAGTCGCTGCTACTTACTGCCTGCACATGCCATGACGTAAGTATCCTCACCGCGCGCTGTGCGCTCGCGCTGGCCACGCTGCAGCGCCTCGAGCATCTCGCGCTCAGTCGCTGCTACTTACTGCCTGCACATGCCATGACGTAAGTATCCTCACCGCGCGCTGTGCGCTCGCGCTGGCCACGCTGCAGCGCCTCGAGCATCTCGCGCTCAGTCGCTGCTACTTACTGCCTGCACATGCCATGACGTAAGTATCCTCACCGCGCGCTGTGCGCTCGCGCTGGCCACGCTGCAGCGCCTCGAGCATCTCGCGCTCAGTCGCTGCTACTTACTGCCTGCACATGCCATGACGTAAGTATCCTCACCGCGCGCTGTGCGCTCGCGCTGGCCACGCTGCAGCGCCTCGAGCATCTCGCGCTCAGTCGCTGCTACTTACTGCCTGCACATGCCATGACGTAAGTATCCTCACCGCGCGCTGTGCGCTCGCGCTGGCCACGCTGCAGCGCCTCGAGCATCTCGCGCTCAGTCGCTGCTACTTACTGCCTGCACATGCCATGACGTAAGTATCCTCACCGCGCGCTGTGCGCTCGCGCTGGCCACGCTGCAGCGCCTCGAGCATCTCGCGCTCAGTCGCTGCTACTTACTGCCTGCACATGCCATGACGTAAGTATCCTCACCGCGCGCTGTGCGCTCGCGCTGGCCACGCTGCAGCGCCTCGAGCATCTCGCGCTCAGTCGCTGCTACTTACTGCCTGCACATGCCATGACGTAAGTATCCTCACCGCGCGCTGTGCGCTCGCGCTGGCCACGCTGCAGCGCCTCGAGCATCTCGCGCTCAGTCGCTGCTACTTACTGCCTGCACATGCCATGACGTAAGTATCCTCACCGCGCGCTGTGCGCTCGCGCTGGCCACGCTGCAGCGCCTCGAGCATCTCGCGCTCAGTCGCTGCTACTTACTGCCTGCACATGCCATGACGTAAGTATCCTCACCGCGCGCTGTGCGCTCGCGCTGGCCACGCTGCAGCGCCTCGAGCATCTCGCGCTCAGTCGCTGCTACTTACTGCCTGCACATGCCATGACGTAAGTATCCATCCATGGTTAACACACACAACAATGTACCGTCTGGTATATGTAACTGAGTTTGACCTGCTATTCAGGGATTTTTTCCGGGTATACAATTGCTTATGTCACTCTCTGGGTCATAAACTATATTTATGCTCTGTTGCTGCGGGAAAAAACGACAAATAAATAAACAACGAAACCTTCTTAATTATTATTTTAAATAAGAGTAATGAGTATAATTCTGAAAGTGACCCCGTAAATTTCTGTCGCAAGCACAGAGACAGGGTATTTGTGTTATAATTAAAATACTTTTATAATAATTCTACTAAAACGTGTACTATTTAGAAAGAAAGAAAGAAAAAGTATTTATTGAGACTCGCACAGGAAATCACAAATTATACTAAAGACACACTAAACATAAATAAAAAAGAAAAAGCTAAGTAAAATTAAAAATTAAAGCTTTCCTGTACGAGGCCAAAAGGCCAATCCCAGCATATCCTAGGTCCTATCTCAGCGTAAACCCTGGTATTCTGATAGGACCCGCAGTGATACCATAACCCATACGTTTACCCATCATTATTTTAGAATCTCCATTATTTTTGTAACACATTAATTCACAATATTTTTCTCTTTTTACAGGCAATTAGGCAGTATGCCGTCCCTACAGTACGTGGACGTGTGGGGCATGCTGCACACACACGCGCTCACTGTGCTCCGGGCCGCTCTGCCGCATGTTCAGATCAACACATTCATGTTCAGGTGAGCTCAAAACATAATTAAAATTAAAATAGAACATTCGTGCGAATCTGAACACAAAATAAAATAGCAAGTGTTAACGTTTGGCTTGCACTGTGGTGTGTGTTTGTTTGTGCCTGTATGTATATATGTGTGTGTGTGTGCTTGTGTGAGCTGAAGTTAGGGTTTGTCTACAGGTCGTGGGTGGGCAGTCCTTTAGGCAATGGATTAGCAATCTGTTTCAAAACGATTCAGATTCTGATTGTTCGTGTATTACTCATTAGGGTACAGGTCGATGGACCCGTGCGGCTGTTATTACTTAGCCACGAGCCCATTTACCTTTCTTCGTTTGTGTTTATTTTTAATTTTAATTTTATTATTTTATAGGGAATTTTGTAAAGTACTTAGTTATTATTTTTAGATGTAGTACTACTAGTTTTTTAATTATTCATAGTTTTAAATTGTAATTTAGTTAATTTTAAGACCGCGCTATCGCGTTATGTATACACCTGTAATGATAGTTGTAAGGGAGATATAAAATAAATAAATAACAAACTAATATTCCTGTATATTTTGTTACAGTGCCATCGCCCGTCCTACGGTGGGAACGCGTCGCACTTCAATATGGGGATTAAGAACAAGAGACTGAAATATTATACCACTAAGGTGTGATGTAATGACATCACACCTGAATTCGCTCAAGGGATAGACAGAGATGTACCATCAAAGACTTTCATATCTAACCAGTTTAAAAAAAAAAAACCCCGTAAACTCGATGACCACATCTGTTACCGGCCCGGTTCTATAGCCGCCGAGCGCTGCAAGCAAGAATAGTCCTTACGGTGGTGAGATATGAACTTCTTTGATGCCACATATAGTACACCCACGACGTGCTAAGATAGCCCGCGAAATTGAAATTTTCTTAAGTTGTTTGCAACTTGTTGGTCAGTGTCAGTGTATCAGATTGTATGTTAATCATAACTAGTGGTCGCCCAGAGGTCGAAATCCGACCATAATTCATTTAAATTTTAAGTTGTATAGTACATACTAATTCCATGCTGCCATGTCATGATTCGAAGGTTGCCATCTTGTGTCAAACGCGTGGTAGTGTGTGTAATGTTTTTTTTATTAATTTAATTTATTTCTAATGTATATTATATTAAAATATTAGCTTTCTGCACTCCTTCTCCATATAAACTTTAACAGTGCCAAATTTCATACTCCTCCGTCCGCGTAATTTTCGTAAAAAGGGGTACAAAGTTTTTGTTTCACGTATTAATTTGATTCGCGATCGTAACAAATATATTTATACAGAATTCCTCTTTTCGTGTGGTTAATCACTAACCAGCTATCTAATTACGTAACACATTTTGGTAAACGATTACGACGAATCTGTTTCATTTTGACAGTTCAACAACATTCATTGCGTTGTTTACGTTGTTGAGCAGATTTTTTTTGTCGAACTTATAATAAAAATAAAGTTTATTAATCAAAAAGTAACAATACAATGTAACATATTCGGTGAGCCACAAACTAAGCGTCGCTTGTATCTTGTGGCTCTGGAGTGCGAATGTTTCAAAGTTATAAAGGTAACATTACAGTTTGAGAACGTTAGATAATAATTATTACACATTTTCCATAAACTAAAGATGAGTAAAATTAAAATAGAATATCCATAGAATCTGTTTCAAAACGATTCTGATTGATCTGAATGTTGTTGGACTGTCAAAATGAAACAGATTCTGATTGATCGTGTGTTACGCAATTAGAGTGTTGGTGAAGGAGGCTACTATTCGTTCTGGACATGTGTAAAAAAATTGTGAAATACAAAATACACGCAGGCGCAATCGCGGGCGCCAACTAGTGTGTTAATGATTGTATTTGGGGTTACTTTATACTATTACTAGCTTTCCCCTGTCCCGACTTCGCACGGGTAGCACTAAACCCTACCTACCCTACCTACCTAGCCTACCTACCCACCCTACCTACCCACCCTACCTACCCTACCTACCTACCCTACCTACCCACCCTACCTACCTACCTACCCTACCTACCCACCCTACCTACCCTACCTACCTACCTACCCACCCTACCTACCCTACCTACCTACCCACCCTACCTACCTACCCTACCTACCTACCCTACCTACCTACCTACCCTACCTACCCTAATTTTCTCATTTAAACCTTCCCTGGACTATGACAAACATTTCAAAACCAAAATCAGCTAAATCGGCCCAGCCGTACTCGAGTTTTAGCGAGACAAACGAACAGCAATAGATTTTTATATATATAGATTATTTTGTAAATATGTTTGCTGTTGTTTAAATGCATTTATTATTAATAATTAACGCCATAAAGTGGTTTGGAAAAACTACCGGCTGACTTTGAATTTAAAGATTTTTTTTTAAATTGGTATTCATGCGTGTGTGGGAAACGGTGCCCCGTGCCGTATGAGACAGGCGCTTTACTTTGTGTAGTTCACCACCACTGCTCTCAAAACGGTGAAGGAAAACATCGTGAGGAAACCGGCATGTGCTAGAACCAAAAATTCAAAGACATGTGACATCTACCAACCCGCACTGGGCCCGCGTGGTGGATTACAGCCCACTCCCTCTCACAGAGAGGAGGCCGGGGTCGCAGCTGTGGGAACGTTACAGGCTGGTTATGCTTCAAGCGAAAGTTTCTCATATTCTTGTGTACATTTGAAAGAATGCTAATGAATTCACAATCGGCCGGCATTTCTATCATTATCATTTTGTATTAAGAGGGTTTATCCTAAAAGTTGGCAACGGCGGAAATAACTGTCAAATATTTACCTGTTTTGATTCTTTTAGCAATATTACTGAATAGAAATAAGAAATTTGGCTAACTAGCGAACTAGAATATTAATAATGAATTTGCAATTACAACATTGAATTTGATGTTGTACCCATTTTAGGAGTAAAAAACGCATTTGGAAAGTTTCCAAATAGTTTTTTTTACATCTAAAACTAAACAGTCGGTGTTACGATATTAATTATTGCATTTCATAATCAATATTCTAGTTCGCTAGTTAGCCACATGTTTTATTTCCACACAGTAATATTGCTAAATTAATCAAACCAGTGAAAGACTTCCAGCACTTCAAGGGTATAAATCGAATCTAATTTAGAATGCAGATATATGTGATTATAAAGGATTTTGCACGTACCTCATTGTAGCTAGCTCATAGGCGGGCTATATGAGCCCCTGAGGCAACAACGACAATATTAACATACAACAAAAAAAAACAACAACAATAAATATGTCAGCTGCCAATGAGGTATAAACTGAATACACCATAATAATTATAAGTAGTTAATTTATTTTCAAATTGTTTAGTACATTTTTTTTTTTTTTTTTGTAAGTTGATTTTAATCTAAGAGGAATTCGCGACTAGAAATGCTGATACCCTAGTTTTTCAATACTTATAGACTTATGAAATCAACATAGAAACTTCTATAAAGTTATGATTATAAATAATAAATAGTATTTAAGTTCTTAGTTCCTAAGTAAAGTTTTAGTAATTGTAAAAATTATCATAAAAATTTAGTTTTTTTTAAATAAACTTTTTTAAATTATTTAGATTTTTTTTATTGAACCTTTTCATTACTCATTTGTTATTTGCCGCTGTGGGTTTTTCAATGATTCGATAACTACAAAAAATATCCGACTAATGAAAAAAAGCCCTTTAAAGGGTGGCATCGACGCGAAAACTGTTACCATGGATTCAGTACATGAATTTGAACACCCTACGTTGAAATGATTCGTAGATCATTTTAAAAAAAATCTGCTGTTCCATACATTTTGACCGCGTAGGGTGCACTTTTCTATGAAACAGCAGACTTTATTTAAATAATCGATGAGAGATTTTGACGCATGGGGGTTCAGAATCATGTACTGAATCCATGGTAACAGTTTTCGCGTCGATGTCCCTGACACCCTATATTGGGTGTCATTAAGTCTTATATCTTTTGAACCAGTGACCAACAAATTCTGATATTTGGCGACTGATTCCGACTAATTGGCGACAAAATATGGGAGAAAACACATCTTCGCTAGATGCCCTAGTTTTTGAGATATAAATGTGGCCCTGCTGGGGAGACTCTCCAGATCGGCCACCTATAAACCCTTATATCATTTGAACCAGTGACCGACAAATTCTGATATTTGGCGAAAAATTTCGACTATATAGCGACAATTTTTTTGTGTAATCAAAATTACAATCCCTGATGGCGGCCCGGCCAGAGTCAATGACACCTTTATTGGTCTTAAAATATAACGGCGCAGGATAGTCGTTACCAGAAGTGGTTTTAGTGGTTCAGCACCTTCAATATCATAAGGATCATGCCGTATAGCAGTTCGTCGTGGACTTGGTTGGTACGAAAATATTATATCGACTTGTATTTAGGTGTGGTCATCATTGAAAGGTGTAGTACAGATCATGGTATAATAATATACTTCGCCAGGTATGGCATTCCGAAACACAGTGGTCACGTGGGCAACACAAGTCTACGTCATCACATCTGTGTTACCAGAAGTTTGTAATAATAACTCCCCAACCAACTTTATTACCTGTGCGAATCCGATAAAACAATGAGGTTTTAATTAACAATTACGTTGGTTTATGTTTAAATTGAATTGTTTCGTTTGATTAGACACACGAAACGACAATTTAAAAGCTTTGGTTTCTGTAAATCTTTCCAATCATGTTTTGTTGCAATAGAGAGGCAACTGGATAGTGACGTAAGAATGTGTTAGTCCCAGAATGCCAGACCTTGTTTTATTAGACCATGGTACAGACCATCTAACTCTGTGATTCCCAAAGTGGTCTATATCGACCCCCAAGGGTCGACGACGACCTGCAAGGGGTCCAGGTCAGCGGGAAAAAAAGTGGGGTTCCACGGTAGTGAATGTCGTCGTGACTTTAATTTTGTCTCCATGAATGGAATAATCCATATTTATACACAGATAATAGGTACAGTAAGACACAACTGAGATGTATCATAGATTTGTAAATTTGCATTCATTCGTTTAAATTTTACGAATGTATTTGGTTAGATGACTTGACAAGTTATTGCGTTTACGTAAACATGATTTTCACCTATAGCAGTACCTAATAAAGATTGGTGATTTTAAAAAGGCGCACTCAGTTTGGATGGTGACCGGTTTTACGCATTTTGCCGATGCTACATCTAAGTTGCGTCGTACTGTAGGTACTGGGTAAGAGAGGTAACTTTTTATGAGGCGTAAATATTATAGATAGACAAATAACATACATAAACTCACGCGTTCTTCCCATGGGGGCAGGCAGAAACTACAGACCGCCACCTGTTACGATCCTGACATACTCTTTTTGCTTCGTTTTCAACAACAACTCTTTTTTGTTTTTTAAAAGCTATTGCACAATTAATTGCAACAACAATTTATTTTTTCCTAAAATCACAATATTGTGTGAGTATTGTAGGTAGTGCTATTAATGACAATTTAGTAAGTTTCACTAACGCTCTACGGAACACATTTTTGCCTCATTTGCAATGGGTTAAATTATTGAATGATAAACATTTAAAATCATGACTGATCTAAATGATCATGTGATAATCTTTCTTATATCTATGGTGATAATAGTGTCAGTGAGTCCACTTTTTGAGATGAGATGTTTGCGGGTACCTACTAAGTACATGACATTTCTGAAAAACATCACCAATAAGGTCACTAGGTACACATGGATAAATAAAACAAAGAAAATTTCCAAAACGGTATATTTAATCAGTCGAAAATGGTTTATTTTTAATACCCGAAATGATAATGATAACAGTCAAGAATACAACAGGGGTACATCATTTGTAGACTATAGGAATTTAATCTAATAGTTTAGAAAGTGGAAGAATGAAATACAAAAAAAAAACAATTGAATTGAGAACAAGAGGTTCTCAATTCAATTGTTTTTTTAATTGAATTGAGAACCTCTTTCTTTGAAGTAAGTTTTAAATTAGTTTAGGTAAAATTATTACAATGTTTTTTCATTAACAAACAACAACCGAAAAGTTTTGTAATAAACAACCTTAGTTTTTGTTTACCCTAAACCTCTTAAGGGGTCATTGTACTCATCATTATGAACAACTTTCACTATGGGACGAAGCCTGAAATCGCGAAAAAAAAATCAGCTGTTCCCTACATTTATGTTCGCATATCGCGTCGAAATGTAGGGAACAGCTGATTTTTCTTTCGAGATTTCAGCGTTGCTCCCATAGTGAAAGTTGTTCATAATGATGAGTACAATGACCCCTTAATAGATTTAGGGTAAACAAAAACTAAGCCTGTATAATAATTTGCATTTTAATTCCAAACATGATTAATTTGTAAAATTGTTAAACAAAAAAAAACTAAATAAATAAAAACATTGTCCTCTTTTTGGGCTTGGCCACAATCGGGTAAAACATAATGAAGTTTAAATATAGGTTAGTAGTAAAAAGTTCATAAAACGTCTGGAGTTGATAAAATAATATAAATAAAACAACTGTTTTTAAGATAACTAAGTAAAAACTAGTAATTACCATTTACTAGCACATAACCTAGCTTGATAAAAACACTAGGTACCTACTCAGTTATTAGAGATAGTAGTTAAAATAAATATTGCACAAAAATGTTCTTCTAATTGAACAGACAGCTGTGCTGCTGGACAGTTTGTTGCACCACTTCTTGTTCCCAGATAGCACTAGGAAGTGGGGAAGGGCGGGCGTTCTGGGGGACTGTCTTATGTAATTTTGACGTTAAAAAAAAGTGCTGAATCATAAATGACTTTTGTTTTGTAAATGTAAAGAAGAAAATAACTTTTCTGTTTTCTGTTGGGATTATTGATAAAAAATTGAGATGGTTCCGATAAAAAGGATTTTCGCTTTTGTAGAAAGTTTTTTTTTTGAAGTACCTAAGTTTAGTTTAGTAAGAAGTTTGGCTTTAGTACTTAGGTAATAAAATATTTAAAAAATATACTCGATGAAGAATAAAAAAAAAATTAAAAAAAGTAAAAATGTTTTAAATTTTTGTGAAAAAAATATGTTAGGAAATGGAAAAAGTAAATATTTTTCTAATATTCCTATAATCTACAACTGCTGTACAATGATATGAACACGTTTTTGGGATCACAGATTACACTCAAAAGGCCATGCATGCGATGACTATCAAAAAACAAAGATTTCTGTACCTACAATAAAAAAAAATGTTTTGTCGTTTTTCTAACTTTTCCAAAAATCATGGGGAAAATGGGTTTCTTTAATTATTTATTTTTATGACAATCAATTCTTTTAATTTTGGAAATAATGTGGTTGACATAATTACATTTTTATTTCCGTTATTAGAAGCTGTTGAAAATACGATAAAAAAAAAGCTCTTTTGTTTTTTAAAAGCCATCGCACAATTAATTCCAACAACTATTTTTTAACAATGTTTTTTTTCCTAATAACAGTTTTAATCACAGTAGTGCTATTAATGACAATTTAGTAAGTTTCACTAACGCTCTATGGAACACATTTTTGCCTCATTTGCAAAGGGTTAAATTATTGAATGATTTACATTTAAAATCATGACTGATCAAAATGATCATGTGTGAATAGTAACAGTGGGTTCACTTTTTGAGATGAGATGGCTTGAAGATTATTAATAATGCTAGACAGAGCCGAAGCAGGGCTAGTGGCTAAGTAATACCAGCCGCACGGTCCGACCGATCAGGTGAAGCTAGTCTAGCCGGTTCGTGGATGAGTAACCATACTTACATACCAAGACCCCTCCGTGCCTCGGAAAGCACGTTAAGACGTTGGCCCTGGCTGTCATTAGTGGATCTTTGTCAATCGTTACAGCACGCGTAGCTTGACAACCATATGATAAATAGAAACGGGGTTTTGTCGACGGAAGAATAGACAAAATGACAGATAAACAATCACAATCTGTAATTTTCTCTATTCTTCCGTCGACAAAACCCGTTTCTATTGTGGTCATGCGCACACTTATGTGCTGGTCGTCAGGAACCCGAAACATCCGACAACAAGTCTTACTACCTGGTATCTTATTACCCAGTGACTGTGCTGTGGAGGCCAGATACGCAGACGCTCCATGTAAAATACTGGTAATCAGCTGCATCCGGCTAAACTGGAAGCCGACCCCAAAGACTAGATAGATGATGAGAGCCGTAACATGACATGGGCCAGCAACTTGAAATAGTGATTGTGAAAACACGTGGCCGACGAGCGGCCGAGGAATGAGTTAGAAGGAATAAGTAAGGAAAATAGATGGTATTGTTCCCCCGCAAGGTCATCATGTCACTTAGTGAAGGGCAAGCCCAAGACCGGTCGTTGTGGTGATTTCTGGAAGAGGAATATCTCCAGCAGTGGACGCTATTTGGCTGATAGTAGTTGTGCTACATGTACGGACTGCGTGAAAGATGATATAGCTAGAAAGGGAGTGACTACCGACATGACAGTGATAGTGAAGTATGGAAGAAAAAGAAATGTTGCGCCGACCGCTAATAAATTGGGATACGTGCTGGAGAATAATTATGAGTAGTTATGCCACTACTACTGGAACCAAGGTAACTGATATAGCCAGATGAGTTACCAAACTTAAGTGGTGGCAGAACAGATGGCTGATGGGGCCGAAAGGTTCTAGAGCTGCGACCGCGTACCGGAAAACTTAGCGTTGGAAGGCTTCACAAAAGGCGGACCGATGAACTTGTGAAGGCTGCAGGAATCCGCTGGATGCGAGAAGCGAAGAACCGGTCGAAGTAGTTGTGCTTGGGGGAGGTTAACGTCTTCCGGGTCTGGTACCGTCTAACATAAATTACCAAAAAGAACTGCGTCGTTGGTAGGTTGGTAAGGCGGTGATCCTTGTCTCATCTCATGGTCGATCTTAAGTGAACTCACCGTTACTTCTCAAGTTAATGTGTAACATATTATCTTTATTATGCTTATGTATTATGATGCTATTCTCGTTTTAAACACTAAAATGAGCTATTTATATATTTGGACCGAAATAAAATAGGTTTTTTAGTTCTAATGCACTCTCTTCTAGAAATAAGTAATTGACAAGAGTAAGATAGTATTGTGAGAATGTGAGATTTTAGATTCAGCTTTAACATTTGCTGAAAAGTCAGGCATTGAAATTTATTTGAAGATAATTTTAGTAACAAATGTTTGCAGTAAGTTTGTTAAAAATATGATGGCACCGACTCTTTTGGACACTTATTATTGACTTTCGTTATTTTTAGATTAAATTAGAATGAGATGGATGGATTAGCTGCCAATTTAGGTCGAAAATAATCTTAAAAAAGACTGTCTTTAGCGATGTCTAGTTTATGTTTGACAACACGAAACTTAGGTACTTCTGTATCGCTACGCGCGTTGGTTGTCTCAAGAAAATCGGCGCCATTTTGAGATTGCTGTTAACAAAGTTTAAAGTTACATTTTTAAGTTATTTTTACTCGCATTACATTACAGTTACACATATACGGCTTATTTAACTAGAACTCTAGAAAGATACGCCTTACAATTAGTTTTTTTATTGTTTTTTTTTTCATTTATCTTAATCTAAGTTAGAATACATGAGTTTATCTTTTTAAGTTAATAAGTAATTGCAATGGAATATGTGTATCTTTAAATCTTATAATTTTCACAACTGTTTTTTTATAATTTTGTTTTTGTAAGTGCAGATTTTTTAACTCTGAAGTTATTTTTGTGTAAAGTGTCAATAAGTGTAACAGTGTCTTTTTTAATCAATTTGTGTATAATATGGTAAATTTTCTGGTCTTCTACGAAGCTTTATATCAATATTAGTACATGATTATTGATTATATTAAATTAAAAGTACTAATTACAATCTAGCTTAGCATAGGCGGTTGCGAAATGGCGAAAAACACGAAAATAATTAAGTAAAAATAAGAAAAAAATATTCGAATGTTCAGATTCGGTTTTCATGAAATTAAACTAAAATCTTATCACAGTTTTGTATATTTTTTTTTAGACTTTCCTACAAAAAAAAAAACAACTCTTTTCGGCGAAAGTATACCCAATTTTTTATCACAGCTGGGAGGGGATTTTTCTTATTTTTACCAAATTGTTATTATTTTTCCTGGATAACAACATTTCATTTGGATTAAAAATGGCATCAAAAATCAGTCTTTTGAGTTTTTTTGTTTTTTTCTCTAAATTGAGGCAATTTGAGATCAGTAATGATTGCTATTGACTAAATTCGAAGTAGCTCCCATACCTCATGAAGAAATGAAAGAAAACCGTTTTTAACAAGCAGCTTCGAAGTCATGTTAATTATCACATGACACCTAATGGAAAGTGTGAAAAAAAAGTACAGGGTGGCAAGGACATTGACGCGCTACCTGTTACCATTGATTCAGTACATGATTCCGAACTGACAAAAAATTTAAATTTTCAAGTAGGTTATTAAAAAAAAAAAAAAAAAAAACACACTTTTTACCCTCTTAGGTATTAAAGCCTGTATGGATAATTTTAAATTACAACAGACTTATGAAAATGTATACCATACCATTTTTATTCTATGCCATGATTGAAATATATATTACTTCCAAACGTTTTGTGAAAACAATGTCGAAATTATATATATTTTTTAATACAGGTCTCGTAATACTAGCAGCCAAACGGTTTTTTTTTAAATCCTTCTGTTAGTATCATATGGAGCTCTAAAACCAACTAATATTATTAATATCTTAGACACTACCTGATTTTGATAATAAATGACTTCAAGTTTATAACAAATTGTAGGGCATTGCCAATGGGTAATACATTTCTATCAATAAAAAAACATAACCCTCTTTCTGACACAGTCGGGTAGAAACAGATACATCGCTCCAAATGTAAACAAAAATAACAATTTAAAACGTCGAATCAACAACAAAAGTTAAAAAAATATATTCACATAAATATCTATGAGCTTTTTTCAAGTTTAAAAGAAAAATAAACAAATAATAAAATCAGTCCGTAATACTTTGCATGATTTTACAATTTTTACGTATAATTAAGATTATTATATTATAGAGGCATTAGTTATAAATGTGCTTATATTACTAATATTACACACAAGAGCTAAGTTACGCTAAGTTAAAAAAAAAGATGTAAAAAGTCTTCTATCAACACCCTGTTTTTGAGAAATGCTTTTGTAGTAGTCGCTTTTCGTTGCAAATAAAAAATATAGTGTTATATTATTTACATAATTATTTATTTTTTGGCTGAAGAATCAGCATTGCCATACAACGTCGCTATGCGGTCTACCTATTGGGCACTTTCCCTGTTGCCAGCGCGACGGACGAATTTTTGTATGGCCTTTGATTGTTTTCCCTATTTTTATTTTTACAATATTGTACATATTATTATTTGAAGACTGTTCGGTTTTAAATTATGTTTATATTATCTTGGGAATTGAAATAAATAATGACAAATTAAAGAAATTGATGAGCATTAAATAACTAAAACAAAACTATTGCTCTCTCGCTTCACTTGAAAATTACGTTAGCATTTTTAATGTGTTTGTGTGTTACTCACTAACCATTCGAAAAGAAGAAGATGAGTTTGTGTCTAAAAAGTTTATGAATAATCATATGATTTTCAATGTAACTTATAAACAGATTATTTACTTGTATGTAGGTATAACGGTGAATGAAAAGATCGTGAGGAAACCGTCATGTACTGGCATAAAAAATTCGAAGATAAGTTACATCCGCCAACCCGCTCTGGGCCCGCGTGGTGGATTACGGCCCACTCCCTCTCACAGAGAGGAGGCCGGTGTCCCAGCAATGGGAACGTTATAGCCTTACTATGCTTATGCTCATTTACTTGTATTGTATGAGATCAGTTATTTGTAACATATTATCAGTTATTATTTTAATTGATATCTGGACCGCACAACACGTGGAATCCTAGTGTCCCAGTGGCCCAGGGAAATCGTATAAATCTAGTATCTAAGGCTCATAATCTAGTATTAGTTTTTTATTCTGTACCTTGTTTTTCTGCACTGAATAAAGTTTTTATTTATAATATATATGTTTTCTGGTAACGAATACGAAAAAGCGACAACCACAGAAAACACACGGTTTTTTATTTCGCTAAAATTGTAACAATGGACAGACAGAATCATTTGAACACAATCTGCACTAAAGTGAGTCCACAAGCACCTTTATGTTTTATTTTTACTAATTAATAATAATTACTAATCGTCGATTTTTGTAAACACAAAAAAGACAAGGAATAGGTATAAAAATATGTAGATTTCATTTTTTTTTTGTAAAAAATGTTGAACAAGAAATAGATTTAAAATGTCATTGGTTAGGATTATTTTTGCAAAAGAGCCGACTATTGTTTTTAATTTGCAGTCTGAAAAGATGCTGACATTTTGTAAATAAAAAAAATGCTAGTCGCAGCAGTTTCATTTCTTGATTTACCCTGCAGTTTTTTTTTTTCACATGTGTAAAAATATCGCCAGCTTCGTAAGACATGTTTAGATACTACTTTAATTAATAAAAACCTCATAATCACTTCAATAGCCAGCTCTTTCGCATACATACGCAACAAAAAAAAACACATGCTGATACATAGTCCAGAAAAAATCAGAAAAGAGAAGTTGAGAATAAGAAATACTGACCTATCATAATGGAAGAATAAGAAATTAGATAAACATTAGTTACCAGGTCCTGCCATGTAAGATTAAATTCTTCTCCATTTTTAATCAAACATCTCATACATTTTTTCTTTGCGGTCTGCATGTATTTTATCAGCACAATGAGCCATCAAAATCGACTCGCCTACGATATTATTTTCAAAGCATAATGAACAAGCATACACCGCATCTCCGAAGCAAACGATTTTGTTGTCATCACGGTACATTGTCATTGGGTTAAGGACCGTACTCGGTTGAATTTCTTTTCCTAACGCAACACATTTTTTTATGTAAACGCTTTTGTACAGAAAATGTATTTTCTCGCAATGCTTTTGGCATAAGATATGTTTGAGCAGGCCATCTTCATCGTTTTCTGTGGTATCGCATGCTGGGCAGTAGAAGGAAATTGATGAATTGTTTTTGGATTCATCTTTATCGGTTGTTTCGCAACGTATCTGTATACTATGAGCTTGCACGTAGAAGGTAATGCGTTCAACTGCTGGCTTTTGCTGCAGGCTATTAAAAAGAGTTGAATCATCAAAGCTATTGTAGCTTATAATTTGATCAAGGGAGTCAGAATAAGCGGAGAGAGTAGTGGAATCCAAGCTGAAGTTACCGATAGACGAAGTGATTGACTGATTTGAGAGATTGTCTTTAGTTGTCAGACCAGAATCTGACTGGCTTAAGGACTGATTGTGGCAGTTACAGACACATTTATGACCTGAACCATCATCTGTACGGTCTAACTGTGTGTCCGTCTCGTCAAAATCAGCCTCTTTAAATAAGTTGAGAAGAGCATCTCTGTAGTCCGGAAAATCAAAGTGTTTTATGCGTTTCTTGTTGGAGATTTTCATGTTTTTGTGGATTCGATTGCCTTTGTGAAGATCAAAGGTGATACTGCGTTTGATCATGGGCTTCACTCTTATCTTAGGCTCTTGAGTCTGTAAGTAATTCCCGGTGAAACTATCCAAGCAGTATTTTAAAGACTGAAGTTGCTTACGGAACTTGTATTTTGTAGCAACATCTTCTTTCTCCATTATAATGTTCCAGGATTCTGTTGGGCTGTCACGGTTGACGTTATCCATGTACGTGACTTGTCCCAACATCTTCGGTATATTAGAAACATCAGTGCCAGGTAAAGCAGTGACAAAAGACCTGATGTTAAATATCTTGGAGACTTCAATGTGGAATTGAAACTCTGAGAGCAGCTTCTTTAAAACACATTCAACTTTCTCAAACTTCATTTGGTAGTTCAGAAGTAAAGAGATCCGTTCATCCTCATTTCGGTCTAATTCAACATCACCAAATGATTCTGGAGTAGCGGCAGGCACCAACTGGTTTTCACAACTCGATTCAACTTTCCGGCACATTTTTACTTCAGACTTGTCTTCTTCCTTCACAGAGATGTCTGTATCAGAGCATTCAGACAACGATTCTATATCTAACTCCTCTTCCGAGTCCGATGAGATGTCAAACTCAAAGGAATGACTGAAGTTTAACTGTTTGAATTTCTGGCTGAATAAGTCAGCGCTTTTGCAATCTAAAGAGATGTGCTTCGGAGTATTTTCGATGTAAGGATTGTCTGTTTGAGTTTGAGACAGAGATTCGTTCATGGATTGGCTGGCCTTCCTGATATCTAGTTTTAATTTTCTGTTTTTTCCTTTACTACTCTTGGTGCCAACGTCGTTGAGGCGAAGGAGGTCGGTATCAGATAGAGAGCCTTTTTTTGCTGCGAATTTTTTCACTGATTCTGGTAATTTCAAACTTGCAGTATAATGTTTTGATGTAGAATCAGGTTCTATAGATTGGAAATGCATGTTTTGAGGCGGTTCGTCTGAGATGTATCGTGTACTTGAAGAATCATTGGCATGATAGCCGTCTGGACTGGGCTGGTCTCCAGATTTTGAAAAATATGATATATTTGAAAACATTTTTCGTATAGAAAACGCCATTTTGGTAGCGTAATCTTACTTTTCGACGGCAATTATAACGTTTCTCCAGTTTACAGTTACTCTAACGACCTGTTAGACAATAAAAATCTAACTTTATTATTTTTGTAACAAAGGAGGTGTATTAGCGAATAAATAATTGATTAATTTACCTTCTGCGATGTCTATGCGGCTGGTTTACCACTATTTTTGATGCTTCAAGTCATATTTGAGAACTAAAAAATCATTTCTTACTACGATTACCCTCAGATTACGTTATAAATGATAAATATTTTGGCAAAACAAAAACTTATTTGACAAATCGTAAAACTACTTTACGTATTACTCGGTCTATTTATAGGGTGCATTGATTTGTATTATCACCTAATTTTTGGCGCTAGTTGTCTTGAAAATTCTAAGCATTGTGAAAATTATACGCCTTTTCTAGGAACTTCTATTTTTGATATGGTAATACGTCAATATTTATATTGCTAGCCTTGACACTAACTAAAGCTACGGTTGAAATGGATGCTAATGGTAGAATAATTTTATTGGTTAATTTAGACTTATTAGACATAGTAGTTTGGATGTGGATCATAGATTAACGTGGGCAAAATCACGCACATCCCGTAATAAAAAATATATAATTCCAGCCGGAGATAGCTATTGTTTCGGTGACTGCTTTGTGTTCTATTATGTTATAGTAGAAATTGATTTAAAATTTCTACCAATTTATTTTATTTTCTTCTTAACTTTAAGTAACGTTACTTTACATTGAATACAGTAAATGAAAAACTTTTTTTTAAACCAAAAGATTTATTCAACTCATATAATTGAACAAAATCGAATTTTAATTCTGCATAAATATAGAATATGAGGAAACAGTGCATTCATTGTTTCATATGCTTAATTTAAGTCATGTAGAAGTGTGAGTTCTTGGACTTTATTAACATAAAACGGAACGAAACACACGTCAAAACAAAAGTGTGCAGTCGCACGCTTGTTAAATAATTTGGTAAAAATTCGCTGTAAATGCGATAATAAACAATGAAACCCATCGTAGACATTAACTCGTTACGCACGGAGCACGAATCTGACGAACAATGGGAAGTGAGACGCAATTTCATGGAGGAACATAAAGATGATTTTGAAGAGGGTGAACTGATTACTCTAGCACAATTGTTTACTAACATCGAGTTTTTGGGATGTCGGTACGTAATAATAATCGCTTTATAATACTTGTAAAAACTCATGCCTTATTCTCGTCGAGTTGATCAAACTCTACAGAACGCCTTATGTGCTACGATCGTTACATACTCCTCTTCATCCTAAAGTGGACATAACATAACATCACGCCTTGGTTTCCCGAAGGGTTGGGTAGGGGTGTACCTATAGTAAGTCCCATGTAATAAGGGTTGATGTCAATAGGCTATTGACATGAACTGGGGAACAAATTCAGACTGCAAAGTGCTGACAAATTCCAGAAAAAAAAACCATATCACTTCACATCTCGGTCTGGGAATAGAACCCAGAACCTATTACTCAGCAGTACGCGCTTCTGTACACTAGACGGACTAGAAAGTGGGGTGGTTTGTTTCGTTTTTCTTAGACTCTGATTGTCAGCTGATGGTCAGAGAGTCATCTATAGGGTACCTGCGGTAGTTTACATGGGGGTAGGCAAAACTCTGCTATGCTATATTATCACTGAGTAACTAGGTGATAAAATAGGCTATAATTTATAAGGATAAAACATAGGTGAAAACTAGTGTGAATAAAAATTTAAAATTAAAGGATTAGGACATCTTTCTTTAAGATTTTTTTTGTATGGGGACACCTTTACAAGAAAAGTCTCAAAAACATGTAAGTAGTGTTAAATACCGTACATTGGCAAAGAACCCTTGCACTTGTGAGTTTTTTCTTAGATAATCTATTAAATAAATATTTCCTTTTCCCCAGGTACCCAGCAGAAACAATGAAGCGTATAGCCAAACTGTCAGAGAGTGTATCAGCTAAATACAGAGAGAGCAGGAAGCACAAACTTAAGAGGACATTTGTACAAGCCAGCGACGCGGCTGAACAGAAGGCAAAGCGGACTTTTACTAATAAATAGAATTATTGTATAAATTATTGTGTGTAGTAAATACTTATTACTGTGACGATGTATTTTTTTCCATTGTTTAAGTGAAATCTTTAGGCTCACTGCGCTCTTTCTAAACAGTGAACGAAACTGAACCGTCACGCTCGGGTCGTGACGTTGAATCTATACTAACCTCCAGTCGGTCGACGACGCTGAATCGGGTATAAGTGGTGCTGAATCGCGTATACTCGGCTCCAGCCGGGTACCTATATCAGTGAAAATCTAGTAAACTTTTTGGGGGTGTTACCACATATCATAAACCACTAATCATTTTATACATTCCATATAACACACATACATTGACGACGCTAGGCGTTGGTGACCCCCGACGGCTACGCGCCTGAGCAAAAATGTTTTAAAAGTTTCTCCCTGCCCCCGTCCTGGGCTCGCCCAAATCTAGAGAAGTACTTTTAATCAAACCTCAAAGCCCAAAATATGTTCAATAACAAAGAGGCAGTTTGTAATGGGACACTATAACGTTCAAAATATAAACGTAGCACGCAAACTTTTTCGCGCTCGCTTCGCTCGATCTTCCATCGTACATTTTCTTCATTTTCAAACTTATCTACAAAGTAAACTATTTTTTCTGTATAAATGTTCAAATTTACCTAAGTATCTAAGACTGGGTGCTAAAATTTTCGAGCTCGCTTCGCTCACTCTTGCATCCTGTATTCTCCTAATTCTCAAACTTTTCTGTATTTATCTTAACAAATAGCTCCTATTTCTGTAAGAATAGTTAAAAGACAACCTAATTTTAACCATCTGAGGCGGCGTGCTAAAATTTTCTCGCTCGCTCTTGCATTCTACTTTCTGCAATAGAATAATAGCGGCTGGTGTTAGATATTATGACATAATCTTTAAAAAATCTATGAGGCTTTATGCCGAAAATTTCCTCAACTTTTTTTATTTGTGTTTGTTAATTATCATCATTTGATGAGCAATCAAACTCCTGCGTATATATTCATACATTAGTGTATAATTCAGTGTGTGTGTATTAATACTCTTATTCAGTTGCATCCGGTTAGACTAGAAGCCGACCCCAATATAGTTGGGAAAAAGCTAGGCAGATTGGATTGGAGTGTATAATTAATTTCTTTCGACTGGGAAATGAAAGGGGCCTCGCAAAGCTTATGTCGCAGACGTCTAAGTTTGGTCGCCGCCACTGTCACATACGAACTCAAGGTCTGGCTGTTTTGAAAGGACGTCTAACGTCTAATTGTTGGACGTTTCTGGAAGACGGCTAAAATTTAATATTGAAGATTTTCAAAGTTTTTGTGAAAAATTGCCAATGTTTGAAATCCAATATCTCGGGTTGTATTGGACCTGCAGAGCCACGGCTGCGCTCAAATTTTAGCAAATTCCGTAAGATTCAATAAAAAGGTGTAGGATGAGCCTTAAATCGAAAGAGTTCCGAAATTTCGAGCACCACGCCGCGCCGTTACCACAGGTCTTTCGAAGCTGCAAACTTCATTTTACATTTTTTGGACCAATAGTGTAAAATTTACACTATTGGTCGAAAAAATCAGTAGGTACTACAGTGCAATTTTTTGCGACCCAAGATGTTTTAAATGAGTGGCCGAAATCCTTTTAGTTTAATTTATAGATAGCCATAGAAAATGGATTTTAATGAAAATACGTACTTAACTTTAATAGACTAATAACAACAACTGTTTGGTTTACCTACTCTGTATCGCAGCGCAGTTAAGTCTTCATGGGAAAATAAATAAGTACGTAATACATTACTCTTACGAATTAATAAATTATTATTATAAAAAAATATAAATAAAATCTCTTTCCCTGAAAATCGGGACTGAGCCTGGGGCGGGGGCGAAATCCGTAGTTTCGGCCGAGATGGATTTAACCCATGCCTGTCCATTTAATTTTGGGCTACAAATCAATATTCTAGTTACCCACATTTCTTATTTCCCAGTAATATTGCCAAACTAATCAAAACAGCGAAATATTTGACATCTATTTGCGACGTTGTTCACTTTCAGAATAAACGCGTATCGTACTGAGAGTCTAATCATGAGCTAATTTTCAGGTAAAAATAAAAAAAGTACCCCAATTTTTTTTCAAAGGGGGATCTTACCGAGAGATTTTATGGGGCAATTTGATTTTTTGATTTTTTGGGGAACCTCATTGGGAGCTACATTTTTGAGCCGTTTCGGATTGGGACACTATTGCCGCGGCCGAGCGCGGCAGCGGCCGTTGAGCGCTATTTCCAAGTTGCTTGCAGATTTTTTTTCACCATTTGAGTCACTAGGATGAGGCTTGGTCAGTTATCTTCAGAGGGCTGACTTTCAATACGCCAAGTTGTAAACGATTCTAGTTCAATTTACTATCGGCCTAGGCATCCAATTCGCTGGCCGCAATATATACAATTTATTTTAGTGTTATTATATGTATTACTAAAATATATATACTTATTGTACCTATTTAAGATTTGTCAAAATAAATAGAATATTTAGAAAATGCAAATATCATGAAGGAAGGCTAATATATTGGGTGGTTGTATAGGCCATACAAAGGAAACTAAAGCAAATCACTTACCATCTTTTATTTGTTTTAAAACAGATAAACATGGTCTTTTAAATGGTGATTTATGTCTTTCAATTAGTCCTTCCATAATAGTACAATCAACATCTCTTTTTATACAATTTTCATGTTGTAAAAATGCTAACATAATTTTCCCATAATTTTTGTCACTACAACAATAATCGCAATGATTTTTTAAGCAAGAAAATATGTAATTTTGAATAGTATCTGTTTTATTACAAGATTTGTAAGCTGTGTGTATGTTGAAAAGATTATATGAGAACTCTTCTGAAGTAAATTCAATGTCTATTAACATTTCTAGAAACTCAGTTTGGTTGTTAGTGCTTAAATTCAAAATGAAGTCGTTAACCACATTATTTTGTATTTTCAAGTCTTTTAATATTACTTTTAATGCTATTTTTAAGTATTGTGGATATTTATTATAGGTTTGGAGTAGAACATCAGCACAAAATCGGGTGTTTTCACATTTAATATAGTTGTGTAAGAAATATTTATAAAAGGCATTTAAAAAATCCGTGTTAACATCTTCAGTGTTCAGAACATGTTCAAATAACTTCTCTGCAGTATTTGAAGGTAAGGTGTCAGCTAGTGTCACTAATAATTTCGGAGTTTTTCTACAATTTTCAACCAAGTAGCCGAACTTCGATAGTAAGTCGATTTCCGGGTCTAAAAACTCTTCTACAGCGTTTGAAATGTCGTTATCTTGATTTTCTTGCGTTGCTGGGCTCTCATCGGTTTCCGGAGAATCTGTTACGGTAATAGTTTCAGTAGTTTTGTTGATTAAATCCAAGTTCCTAGGTCCGAACTTTTGTAACCATTTATTTGACTCATCTGGAGGCGCGGCGACACCTAAGCAGCGTTGTAATAGTGCTTTATTTTCCGGTGCAAATGTCCAAATATATGACATCGTTTAGAGATTGTTAATAAAGATGTTTTTTTATGAAATTATTTGTTACGCTGCTTTAGCTGCAGCTGAACTGGCGGAACATCAAAATAGACTAACGTCACCGTCACAAGCGCGTCAACGTCAACCGTCTTTTGACAGAATTTATTTGACGTTGGGAGACGCCCAAAATTACAACGTTTTAAGTCGATTGATTATATTACATAGCAGACAAATTCTTTATAGATTCATAAAACCTAGTGCACAAGAAAGAAGTAATTAAAACTTAGAACACTTTAGTTAGAGACTCTTGGAACTCTTTTGTTCCCAGAAGAATAATAATTTTCAATAGAAATAGAATATTACTTGGAACTTAACTTAGCTTAACTTATTTAACAAGCCTTTGTTTTCGCGGATTTTATGACACTAATAAAAAAAAAAACAACATGGTTTACTATACCTTTTATTTACATTAGCAGGCAGTAATACTTATAAGTCTAATCTAGTTACAAAAGATATCTTTTACTAAGAAAAAGTTTATTGTTTTGAATATAAAAAAAACTAAAATTTTAATTTTTTTTTTTTGAGCTAAAATGTTATAAATTCATAATCATAAAGTATTTAAATATTTTCATATTTTAAGTACTACACGAGATTCTAATTGCACACTATAATATTTGGTATTTTACTCGATTCACAACACAAGAATCTCCTATATTCACACTGACTAAAAGCTTTTCTTTAATTTATTTATTTGAGACAAAAAACAGTTGCACGTTAATGTTATTTTATAAATAGTTGTAGAAGTGAATAATTAATTATCTATACACACATTTTGGCACATAAGTAAGTTAATTCTAATATAAAATCATAATTCTACAACTGGAAATGTTCCACTGGTCTCGGAATAACAATTCTCGGTCCTTCGAGAACATTTAGCTGCAAAGCTATTAATTCTAACACGAATTTTTCTAAAGCTATTATACATGGGCTTTTGTAAGACGTACAATGATTTTCTATAATTCTCTTAATAACTCTTATTCTTACGTTAAAGCCCGATAGACTTTGTATGAAACACAATAAAAGTCTCCCATAATTTTTGTTGTAAGCACAATGTAGGTTAAACAATTCTAAATTAGTCTGTATGTATTGGAAAATACTGTCGTTTTTCTCACATTTTTTGTACATCAAGTATATCACGGGCAAATTATGATTGAAATTTTCCGGTGTTAACTGAAACTCACACACAACTTTCATCAAATATGTGCAGTCTTTCTCGTTTAAAGTTTCAACATAATCTAGTAAAATATTATTTGGAATCTCTGAGTCTATCATCATCGTTTTTATGGTTGTTTTAAAATACACTGGGTAAGCCTTACTCGCTTTTATCAGCAAATGCAACGAGGACCAAGAATACACTCTTTTCACGTAAACGCGAAAGAAATACTGATACAAAAGTTGAACAAATTGTTCATTTATGGCTTTTTTCGAGAAAATTCTGTCACAGATTTTTTCAATAGTTCTTGCGGACAAGTAGAGAGCCATTCTTGGTATTAGGATCAGAGTTTTGACCGATTCCCTTTCTATGTAGTTGTAGCTTCTTATGGGATCTTCTTCTATGATATCGTATAAGCTTCTCTCCAGTGCTTGTGGGGCCGGACGTACACAACAAACGTTACTGTGTTTCAACATTCTTCTGTTCATCATATCTTCACTTTTAAGATAGTTCAGGTTAATGAATCTGTGGCCTATTCTAACTAACCAGTCATCTCTGGGCGCTATTGTTTCAATGCAGCAGTTCTTTGATTCATTATTTGAATGGTTCATGTTCCAAATCGCGTTTACACACTTGTAAATAAACGTTTTATTTAATTCACAGTTTATATAATTATATTCTTTATTAATAAGTCACTGTTTTACTTTATTTTATTCTGCCACCACTAGTCTTTGAATTCACTAAAGATCACGTAAGTAGTTAAATTAACAATTCTCCATTTAGGTTCTGACTTTAGTAAATAAACATCCACTCATTAAATAGTAACAAAAATATAAATTACACAAAGAATTCCGACCAGCTAGTTTTAGCACACGTTTTCACCTTGATGGTTACTTACATACTAAATAAATATAGCACCCTGGAGTAACTTGTCAGCAATTTCCAGGTAAACAACTGATAAATAAGACTCTTTACCTGCACCCATTGTTTAAACTGTCATTGTCTACTCGGAGTAATTTTAACTTTATAATAACAATTAGTTAATTTCGTTATGGGGTTTAAAAATAAAAAAGCTTTAGTGCAGCATATAAAATTTCGTTTTATTACGTTAATCAAAAATAATTAGGTAATGAAATAATATTATTATTATTTAATAAGGTATATTATTAGTATGTGAAAAATTAAACGATTCCAGGTTAATGAAATAATTAAGTAATATGGTAATTACTTAATTTGCTAGAGTAACTATTAGCAAGTTCATAATCCTTCGACAATCCGTGTTTCAAATCTGTAATTTGTTTTAGTTTTAATTTTAATTATGCTATTTTAAGTTGAAGCTAAGAGCAAAGAAAGAAGAAAGCTAAGCCTATTTCAGGCGTATTACATTTTGACTGATTTCGACGGTGATTTTTGCGTTAAATGGGCAACTTTGGCGTTCTTATTCTGAGGAACTGAAATATTTCGACAACTATAACTAATTGAGTGGTGGAGAATAGTTATTAGTATAGTTTACAGCGGCCTCACTTTTCACAGTTTATTCTTATATATTTATATAAAGCCAAAATTCCGAAGCATGTTTTTCATTAAATGCAATGGAACTTTTTCGAAATCGTGGAAAGTTGGCAACGTCGCAAATAGTTGTCAAAAATTTACTTGTAATTAATCAAAGATTAATTTGACAATATTACATTAAGGGAATAAAAAATGTGGCTAACTAGCGGACTAGAATATTGATTATTAAATGCAATAATTAATATCGTAACAACGAATATTTAGTTTTAGATGTAAAAAAAGTATTTGGAAACTTTCCAAATGCCTTTTTTATACCTGAAACAAAATCAAATTCAATATTATAATTGCAATTCATTATTAATATTCTAGTTCGCAAGTTAGCCACATTTTTTATTTCCATACAGTAATATCAAAACAGGTAAATTTTTGACAGCTATTTGCGACGTTGCCAACTTTTAGGATAAACGCTCCTAGACCACTACCCAGCTAAGTGACTACATAATATTAACAAAAAAACCAGCCAAGTGTGTGTCGGACTACGCACACTGAAGGGTTCCGTAGTAGGGATGAATTTATCCCGAGAACCAACTTAACATTGTAGTTGAAAAACAATGTTCTTCCATACGGAATGTATGGGAGAACATGTTTTTTTGCAACTGCAAATTTAAGTTGGTCGATTATTACTCGTTAACTTGTATAGCCCACTTAAGTGTGATAGATTTCCTTTTAATTTCGTTATATATGCTACTGCCGTGATTTTTTTCACATATCCAGAAACAACTATTTAGCTGGCAGGGAGGGGGGACGTATGACTCTAAAAAAAATTAGCATTTTAAAGGTTAATATTTCACAAACGACTCCTTGAATTCAAAAATGGTTTCGACAGACTCAAAATATTTTTGAACGACCTTTCCAACGACACTCCACAACATGGGACAGAAGAGGGAAAAAAAATACAACAAAAAAAAAAATCCTTTAGATATAGGGGAAGTACCCTAAAAAAATATTGTTTATGATTTTAGTTTACCACTTTGTCGGCGTGATTGATATGTATACCAATGCCAAATTACAGCTTTCTAGTACAAAGAGTCTCTGAGCCAAGCCGCGGACAGATAGACAGACTTGGCAAAACTATAAGGGTTCTTTGTTGACTACGGAACCTTAATAAAATCTCATGACGGGCCATCCTTGAATTTCTACACCATAAGATTAAAATAAATGCTTTGTCATAGAAATATCGACTACATGTCGTCATAATCGATCGACTATTTTTAACATTACACGCACACACAACACTAGTACGAAATACTCATTCATGTTGACATTAATGAATGAATGACGGTGGAATGAATGAAATTTTTAATGCAGTCTTCTCTTCTGTCTAAAATTGTGAAAGTCAATTTCACAATTTGTCAGTTTGATTTTGTATACGGTGCTATACGGTTGCGTCGAAAGTTATCACAAAATCAATATTTCGGTTACGTCCGTTTTATAATAAATACATGTAGAAGAAAAAAGAAGACTGTGGTAAGGGTGAGTTTTTGTGTACTGTAATCTAATTTAATATAACTTTGATACGAAGCAATATTAATAATATTATTTACATAGCTGGTTCTTTACATGGCTGGTATAAATAATACCTAAATACCGATAAATATCTGTATTTAATTACACATTTTCCTTGTAGAGCACTGTTTTGTAGACAGGTATGTTTTTACCGCAATAATGGCATAAAAACATTGATAGTAGATATTTGCGAAATAGGTTTTTTTTTCTATTCTAGACGCAAGAAACAACTACAATTTTTAACTGACTTCAAAAAAAGGAGGAGATTATGCATTCGGCGGGTTTATTTATGCCTGTACACCGATTTTATGATTTTATTACTTTACGTGATTCTTTTTTCGTTTAGTACTTTGAGTTATCTACCAGTGTAAGTCTCGTCAAAATCGGTCCAGCCATTTCGGAGATTAGCTGGAACAAAGAGACAAAAATTCAAAAAATAAGATTTTTTGTTTTAAGTAGGTACGGGTACCGTATAAACTTTCTTATGCATTTACTAAAAAGCTGTTATTTTGACATTACAAACAGACACTACAATTCTATTTATCGCCTTCCAGGAAGGAGGAAGGATTATGTTCGTCGCGTACGTAGTTTTTTTTTTTAATGTATGTCCACCGATTTCCCCGTCAATAAAATTGTGGACGGATTTTGAAACTTCTTTTTTTGTATGAAAGGGTACCTATGCTCAAAGGTGGTGCCATATAAATTGTATTAACTTTGCTTGGATATTTTTAACCGACTTCCATAAAGGAGGAGGAGGAGGTTATATGTTCGACGCGTAAGTATGTTTTTTTTTTTTTTTTTTTTTTATGTGTGTCCGCCGATTTCTCCGTCAATTGTGGACCGATTTTGAAAATTCTTTTTTTGTATGAAAGGTTATGCTCCCGAATTGGTCCCATATAAATTTTGTTACCTTAGCTTGGATAGTTTTTTAGTTAGCTTCAATAGTACGTATTTTTTCCCACTTAGTATATGTGGATGATATGATAACTTCCTGTCACTGTTATTTACATAGCAGATGGTGGTATTCGAATTTGTGTGGGGTAGGTACCACAACTAAAAAGTAAAAAATCTAAACTTTTTACAAAAAAAAAACAACAAGCTTCCAAAAAAAATCACTACAAAGTGAAAAATTACTTTAATTTCGGTAAAGTCGGTGGCAAAAGCGAAAACCAAAGACACCGACTTCCGAAATTGCAAATCCATTGCTTCAATTGTCTGAAAAATTCGTCTGCTCGACAACGTAGATGACGCAATGAATGTTGTTGAAATGTCAAAATAAATTCGTAGCGTGTTTTTTTTTATTTATGTCTGCCGATTTCTCCGTCAATTGTGGACCGATTTTGAAAATTATTTTTTTGTTTGAAAGGTTATGCTCTCGAGGTGGTCCACCGGTGGGAAACCCTCCAATTTTATTGGCATGTACAGTGTATTCGTTGAACTCTCTCAAGTCAAATGAAATCTATTGATGATTCAGATTTTGAGTCTGAGAGTCATCACTTCATGCTACTGAGCTGACGATGGAAGCCACAGCACTCCTGAACTGTTAGGAGTTAGGAGATTATACTGTAATATGTAGAAACTACTTCGCAGTTGTTGGATAGACTGATGGATGGATAGATAGTTGGATGTGTAAGACAATCGTCTTTATCTTTCCAGTACTCGGAATGATGTATCGGGACGAGCAGACCGTACCTGATGATGGTAAGGGTGTGTAATTATCGAAAGAGCTTGTAATAGTCCTATTTGAATAAAAATATTTGACTTTGACTAATCATCAGCTCAGCAGTATGAAGTGATGGGCACGCCACAATTGCGGCGATAAGTCCCCTCTTTGAGGAGTGCCTAGAGAGGCGCCACGGCGTCCTCACCTTCCGCCTGACGCAGGTCCTCACCGGACGCGGTTGTTTCGGGAGGTTCCTGTTCAGGATCAAGCGGGAGGAAACGCCCGGGTGTCACCATTGTGTGGATCGCCCGGAGGACACGGTGGAGCATACGGTGGAGGTCTGCCCGGCTTGGGCGGAGCACCGTCGTGTCCTCACGGAGGCGATCGGCGGCGGCGATCTCTCACGTCCGGCCCTGGTTCAGGCCATGGTCTGGAGCGAGAGTGCATGGGAGGCTGTCACCTCCTTCTGCGAAGCAGTTATGCTCGCGAAGGAGGAGGCGGAGCGCGGGAGGGAGATTCAAGCTGCACGCCCTCGTGCCCCTAGTCGCCGCAGGAGACGCCCCGGGCGTCGGGAGTCACAAGCTGACTTCCGGCCACCGAAGGCGCGGGCCTGCGGACGGTGAGCGATGGGCAGCTCGCCGTCCGATAAGGACCAGGCCCGGTTCGACGGCGCTTTGTGTTCCACGCGCGCCTCAAAGGGATGTCAACACCAACTGACGGGGTCCGGAAGGACCAATGCCTGCTGGGGTTGCGGGTTTGTCTGAAAGGGATATCGCGGCCCCAGCACATAGGCAACGGAAGGAACACGGGTGGGTTTTAGTCAGTAAAAGTCTGACACTCCCTCTCGCTCTGCCCAGAGCGGGAGGAGTCATTTGATGATATCCCACCCAAAAAAAAAAAGCAGTATGAAGTGACGACTCTCAGACTCAAACACCTGAATGGATGGAAGACAATCGTCTTAATCTTTCCATTTCTCGTAATGCCTTTTCATCATGTGGTCGGCTAAGTAATTTATTTGGTTCTAAATCACAAAGTGCAATACCGTCTAATGTTGTCACTCGACTAAGGGCAACATACACTTGACCTTTGGCAAAATTTTTCTTTCCTAAGTCAATTACGGCTTTATTCAAAGTGGTACCCTGAAGCTTATGCACTGTTACAGCCCAACTCAGGATTAATGGCATCATTCTTCGTTCGATATCCCCATAGCCTTTTGTTGCTTGAAATGTTGTTGAGACAGGTGCTATTGTAACTGAGCCGTCACTGTCTTTCACTTTAGTGCCAATAGTCTCATCATCAAATTTGATACAAACTGCATCAGGCAGTTCACCTGCTTCTAATTGATCACGACGAAGAGCAGGCCACTTAAACTTCCGTATGACTCCCATAGCACCGTTGACGAGACCTTCAATAACTGATATGTTACGCCTTAACATTACTCTCGAACCTATGCCAACTTTTAGCACGTGCAACAAACCACCACAGTTATTTATATCAGCAGGAATCACGTTAGATGGTGGTCGTTTACCGTAGGTTGCGACCTCTCTCGACTCATCGGTAGCGTGCAAGGTATAAACGCGACTTGACTGATGTAGTTGATCCGTCATTTTGGAGAATCGCAGCGCCATCTGCGAAATCACCAACCTGTTCAATTCGCCGTCTTTCACACAAAAGTTGCAATTGTGAGATTGTAAGCTCTCCAAACCGCAAATTATTTAATAAATCGACAAATTCGACATCGCTACTTTGACGCATATTAATGGTGAGCTCGCAGAAGGACAACTCTTGCCATAAATGAATTTCTGCATTTAGCCACGAAGGTTGTTCGAAACACCAATGACCTTTTAACTGGTGGTAACTGCATGATATCGCCAAATAACAATATATGGACACCTCCAAACAATAAATTATTATTTTTGAACTCCTGGAGACGTAAATGATTATCCGCAAATTTTCGTAGGATACCATCGATACTTCATCCACTACTAACCATTTAATATAACGCCACCTGTCCACTCATTTTGCGATAAGTCATGGTAGTGCCTTTTTCTATAGTTAGAGAAAAAACTGAGTGTAGGGTTCTACCGGAAATTTGCCGTGCCGCAACACCCGTCAAGGACGCCACTTCTGCAAAAGTTGGTTTCAACAAAGTATCCACCGTTGGAGCATAACAGCGTCTAATATGCTCAACAATTAATTTTAATAGAAAGGATTTTCCGCTACCAGCTCCACCCGTAGTAAATAATAACAAAGGTTGTAGATTATCATCTAACCTGATGTCTCTATCTATGGAATCCGACACTTGTTTCAGTAAATCTTTCTGTTGAACATTGAGGCTTCTGATTCCACTTATAAAAACTTCATCGGGCATAGCAGTGGGATCATTATTTTCGATAAAATCGTCATCATTATTGTTCATATTGATTTGGTCCTCGGCGTATATGTTCATATTATGTTCTCTAGGGCTGTCGATGCCTCTATCTTCGTTCACAGTGTTGAGTGCTACCGCTTGAACCAGAGCTTGTTGTATAATTTGTTCAGCATGGGCGAATTGCTCTACGGATCAATTATGTAGGAGAGGTCTTAATTGTGTTTGTCGGCGTAAGAAACAAGCTTCAGCTGTTTCGCCCTCTAGAACAAGTTCACTTTCATTGCGAAAAGGAATGTGACAAACAATCAGACTGTAAAAAAAACCTTCTCGGTCGCTGTTTAAAGTAAAGTAAGTTCTGATTCGCATTCTTGTATTATCACGTAATTTAATGTATCTAGAACTCTCGTTTTCCTGATCTCTTAACTCAATGTCTCCGTCATCATCAGTCCAAAATGCACCTGAAACGGTTTGGTAACGAACCGCAAACTCAGCCAAGCTTATGTCTTCTAGGTCGTTTGGTCTTTGTTGGTAGCGATCGAATATATTATTGAAAACCGATGTTTCATCTTCACAAAAGCGTAAAATTCTGTAGCGTTGTTCCGGACGACAGATTTTTTCGAAAACAGTTTTTCTAGTACACATCTTTAAAGGCAAGTGGCAGAGACGATAGGCCGCTTCTGGTGCACTAACTAATCGTTGTCCGAGGATTGCCATTGAAACAGAAAACAGCTACTTCCACACATCATTAGTTTGACGTTTTGCTTTTTGAACCGCTTGCCTCACAACATCGCCACAATCATTGGGTTCACACTTGCTTACATACTTGGCAATATAATAAGCGACTGTTGTTACATTTCCACAAGGCTGTATATCCATGTTGGCTCCCCAAATTTTGAGAAGAACTGAGTTATAGTTGTTGACCATAATTTCCTCTGCGTTTCTTTGGATTACACAAAACCGTCCATTATTACGGAGGTCGTCATCAGGTTCTAAGCAGTTCGTTGTGTTGCTTATAGGCCTTGGAAATCCAAAACGACAGGAACCAATATTTCGATCTTTATAGCACGTTGTGGAATGTTTGTGTATTTGTAACCTTTTAACCTGCTCAGCATTATCACCGTTAAGTGAGCATGACACAACCTGGTCGATTACTCTAAGCCCTTCAGGACTATCGAAATTTGGAACAGAGTTGCACCACAAAAGCATATGTAAATGGGGGCTTCCTCTGTTTTGAAATTCAATTCAGTACCAAAAATCTGAAAGACCTCCTCCTAAGCATTCAGGATTCATTTTAAAAAATCTTATTATAGCATTTACCCTAAGTGTGAACTGTCTAGCCACAACTACTGGGTATTTTTGTACTAATTCAAGTCGTTCAGCGAATGGCAAATCTTCAACTGTATCAGGCATTGCATCAGGGCGTCCATCTTTTATGAGTAACGCTTTGATCATGTCTGTCCAGTTCAGATCGTTACATGAAAATGTAACAAACCAAGTTGGAGGACCAAGACTCCGAACCATAGCAATCAACTTGGCGCAACATCTTTTCTAGTAAGCAGCTGATCCTCTTATGTTTCTCATAGTTAAATGCATATTATCGACGAGACCTTGAGGTGTATGTTCACCTTGCTTCATTCGACACGAGACGGAAACACTTGCTTTAGCTTTAAAATATTCCACGACCGATAATGCAAAGAATAAATAATCGTTTCTTTGAAATCGATTATCATTGCCCATAATTCGTGCTTGAAAATAATCAAGAGGAGTTATAGAAATAGTCCTTTCTTCGCCAAAACCGTTTTTGCTACCAGGGAAAAGAAAATACCAGCACAGTTCCTCCATCCTCTTTTCGCGCTCAATGTTCAGCGGTGGTGCGGTTTTTCTTTGAACATCAACAACTCTTACTTCATCATCTAATCCATTTCCATTATTAGCGCTAATAATGGCATCTACATTTGGTATATCTTCATCAATTGAATGCAGTAAACTTGTAGAAAAAATAACACGTCTTTCTAAATTATTAGCACCTGATCTTAGAGGGAGTATCTGAGTTGCAGAAATAGGCGCCATAGCGCGAATAGGATAGAGAGGTGACACAAGTACTTGGGAAGTATCGGCGTATTGGGGAATACTCTGGTTATCCGTTCTAGTAATGGTATCATTGGATGATGATGAGGATATATAAGCAACACGACGGGAACATGTGTAAACATTTGACTCTTGAGTGTCTACTGCGGTTTGAACTATAGCAGGTCTCTCGTATAATAATTCGGGATTCTCGTGTAATGGTGCTTGAGAAGCAACCTCTTGCAGCGGCTCTCTCTCTTCGGTTCCGATAGGTGTAATGGAATACGTATTTAAGACATGTGCATTACCTTTATTTTTCTTTAAGTTGCAAATAATTGGTTGATGTTCCCAAAAAGCATACAACATGCAGTACCTCTAGATGGTGCCATATAACCCTTTGCCCCCCTAGCATGAGAATCAAACAGCCAATAATACATATTGCCAGATGAGTTTTGGGACCCAACAGCAACGGAAACATAATTACTTGTAAGGATTCCACGATGGTGATCCCTAAAAAAACTTTCTAAACCATTTCTCAAATTCGGGAACCCTTCGTCATTCTGGTCTCTATCGATATGCCCATCAATTGAATTATTGTTAACATTTAAAGTTACCCAATGCCCGTTAAATAAAATCTGTGGCAGGAGTTCCCTCACCGCTAAATATTCAATATTTTGCTCTCCAGGATCGGGATTTTCTCGAGCCATAATGCATTGACATAAGCATCTCCAACTATAACGATGTAGTCCACATCAGTCACCGTCCATGTATTCGCATCTGATAATGAAAGAGCGGCACAAGCCACTGCTGCGACAGCGGTACACTTACCGCTGTCGCAGCAGTGCTTGTGCCGCTATAGTGTATATTATGTATAGACTCTCGTGGAAGGCAGTGGCCTTCCACGAGAGTCTATGCTAAATCGGTCATTGTCCTGGTGAAACGAACCACGTAAAATGGAGACATCGTTATTTATGTTTACGAACCTGCTGGGTTGATTTTCTTGAACTTGTTGTACAAGCATTTGTTGAAACTCAGTCTGCACTTCCGCATTACAACCATCTTCCTGAGTTTCAGTTACCTGTACTATCTGCGAAATATCGTGGTCTAATATGTTAGCAAAGTTTGTTATGACATCTTGGTACAGGCTGTTATGTAATAGTAGCCATTGTAAAGCACTCTTTACTCTTTCAATGTTTATATTAAACTGTCTGTGTTGTTGCAAATTCTCGTGTTTCTACTAAAACAACTAATCCTGCACTACACAGTGGAAGCGGCAATTGCTCAGCAATTTCTACGACGTCTTGTGCAAATAAAACCACTTGTCCTTTACACCAATTTTGGCTGAACCTGTTTTGTACCTTAATAATTTAAAAAAACGGAATTATTCTTGTAAGTAGGCGTTGTTCTACATCTGACAAACTAGCTATTTCTGGTGGTATCGGTGTAAGGGTCATGTTGTTCCAATACGCTTGGGAAGGCACTTTGCGTTTCCTAACGTTGGTAGAAAACCGCGAACATGTCACAATTTTTCTCATTTCCACCAATTCCCTGGGCAGTAGATTTTGTCGACATGACGTATCTAGATGGCATCTCTGCTTAGAATACAATTTTTTTTACATTCACCACATGGAACATCAGCAAATACGTTGATAGCATTGTTAAAATTGTCTTCCCCTATTAATCTACTTCTATAGGATGTCTCACGCAAATTCTGTAACAGTTTTCTTCTTTCCTCCTCATTTTCAGCTCTTATTGACTCATCATTACGCTGTCTCATTGAGGTTAGCCTCTGAGTGCGTTGCTCCTGAGTTTCGTTACTCAAACGATAACTGATAACATCGAGTCGATGTGTTCGTTGATCCGAAGTTTCATTACTCAAACGGTCACTAATAATATCGAATCGACAAACAGTTTAAAAAATTGAGCTCTTATGATGCTTCCGCGGGAATTCTTAACACCGCGATTCAGAAAAAAGACGTCACAACACAACGCCATCTATAGATCGCGTAGTTAAACTGTCAAAATAATACGCATGGAAATTCGTTCCTACAAACACAATGAAGGCTATGTAGACTTCTGACAAGCACCTAAAATATATGAATACATATTTTTTTACTCGTAAACTTTCATATTGAATATTTAATTGATTTGAAAGATACGTAACGCCATCTAACGCGCCACTGAACTAATAAACGATGCACTTTTCTTTTTATTGGATGAAGATGATTGCAATGAAACAAAAACTAAATGTTACATCGTTCAATTTCAATAGGACTGTAATTAAATTAAATAAAAATATTACCTATTTCTGTTAAATTTTGTGTAGAAAACTTTCATTAGTAGAAAATTCAAAATCAAAGACACCGACTCCCGAAATTAAAGTTATTTTTCACTTTGTAGTGTCTTTTTTTTGGAAGTCGGTTGTTTTTTTTTTTGTAAAACGTTTTAAAGGCCAATTTTGGTTGTATCACAGATTAAAAAAGGAAGAAAAATGTACCAAAAAACCGGCAAGTGCGAGTCCGACTGGCACTGTCACACAAGAAGGGTTCCGTACCGTATTAAGAGCGTTTATCCTAAAAGTTGGCAACGTCGCAAAAAGCTGTCAAATATTTACCTGTTTTGATTCATAAAGCAATATTACTAAATAGAAATAAGAAATGTGGCTAACTAGCGAACTAGAATATAATAATTAATTGCAATTATAACATTGAATTTGAAGTTGTACCCATTTTAGGTGTAAAAAACGCATTTGGATACTTTCCAAATAGTTTTTTTACATCTAAAACTAAAAATTCGGTGTTACGTTATTAATTATTGCATTTCATAATCAATATTCTAGTTCGCTAGTTAGCCACATTACTTATTTCCATACAGTAATATTTCCAAATTAATCAAAACAGCGAAATATTTGACATCTATTTGCGACGTTGCCCACTTTCAGAATAAACGCTCAAAAAGCACCGAAAAAACACGTATGGGTTCCAATTCGAACCTTTACTTAAAGATCTGGACCGATAACCACTCGTTAACCATTGCTCTCAATACAAGCTAATATTAAACATAACATCACGCTTAATATCCCCAAAGGCTTTCGCAGAGGTGTTACCTATAGTACACCCACATTTCGCCAGTTATGTTTAAGTCCCATGTAATAGGAGGCGAGCCTATTGCCATCAACCGGGCACATCCAGACTCCGGGCTGCTAATGAGAAGTTTCAGATGGAAAAACCCAATAACACTTTGCCCTACCTGGGAATCGAACCCAGGACCACACACTCAGCAGTAGCGCTTGCGACCAAGGAAGCAGTCAATATTATTCCATGTTAATCTGGTTTTTTTATCTAAAAAATACACTATACATAACAATTATATTATGTATGGAGGTAAGTAGGTGACTTGAATGAGTAGAGTGTCATGGGAATTAGAAAAAACAACCATGATTGTAGATTGTATGGCTGATAGACACGCGGCATGGTATACCTAATCATGGAAAAAATACATACTTATATTCTACTAGCTTCATGTAGCTTCTGTCCGAGTCTGAGTGGACTTCAAAATTGGGTCCAGAGAGAAATGAAAAATGCATAATAGACATTAAGCGTTGATACAGTTTTATAGATCTTTTTTAGACGAATAATTCCGTAATACATTGTTTTCATATAACTCGCTAGCTGGTTTACGCGGCGTACGCCAGTAAAGCTCCCAGTCGGCATGATTTTTTTCCGACATCTTCAATCATCGTCATATTTCAGACAATTTACAATTCTGAGACAAGACTTTCTCAATTCGTATGTTTATTTTTTATTTTTTTGTTTGTTTCGCTATTACTCCGCCAATTATGAATTGATTTTGATGATTCTTTTTTTGTTTGGTAGGTCATATTTCAGAGGTGGTCCGATATAAATTTTATTAACTTTGCTTGGATAGTTTTTGAGTTAGTTTCAATAATACTATTTATTTTTCTCACTTAGTCTATGTGGATGATGTTAAAGTTCCTGACACTGTTATTTACATAGAGCAAGTGGTATTCGAATTTGTGTGGTGTAGGTACCACAACTAAAAAGTGACCAAAATAAAAACTTTTACAAAAATAAAAAAATAAAAACGACAAAATAAAAATTTGTTTATTAAGTTTTATAATTTCCTAGAGTTATAAGTTTTTAAAATTTCGGAAGTCGGTGTCTTTGGTTCTGTATTTTCGTTTTTAGCCAGCGACTTCCGAAATTAAAGAGTTATTTTTCAATAAGAAAAAATTAAGTAATTTTTTTTTAAATAATATGTAGTGAAGCATCCTCCCAATGTTACAAACAGTTAATAAAACTTTTAACTCAGTGAAATTATAAAACTAACTCAGACAAAACCCGGTTAGTAAGTCAACTAAAACATCTCGACTAAGTACCAGGATACCATAAGTTCTAACAGATGTACTACAGTTACTTGACATACATTTTTTCTTTCCATTCCTGTTTCAATCGCTAGGTTGGACTGTATGTGTTACTTAGAGGTAACACATACGGTCTGAGGAGCGAGTGGCTAATTTATAACAGTCGCACGGGTCGATCGATCAGGATAAGTTATGCTTGCCGCGGTTGGTCTGTGGATGGGTAACCAACTTTACATACCAAGACCCCTCCGTGCCTCGGAAAGCACGATATGCCGTTGGTCCCGGCTGTCATTCGTGGATCTCTGACAGTCGTTACGGGTCGTCAGAAGCCCGAAAGTGTGATAACCTGTCTTACCAAGGGGTATCGTGTTACCTAGTAACTGGGTTGTGGAGGTCAGAGAGGCAGTCGCTCCATGTAAAATACTGGTATTCAGCTGCATCCGGTTAGACTGGAAGCCGACCCCTATATAGTTGGGAAAACGCTAGTCAGATGATGATCTGTTACTTACAGGTATTTCCTTGTTATGAACACCAATTCATTTATTTACGAGTTTCTGCCCGCGCTTTCCAAAGTTCTTGTTTTTAGGGTTCCGTAGTAAACAAGGAACCCTTATAGTTTCGCCATGTCCGTCTGTCTGTCCGCGGCTTAGCTCAGAGACGGTTAGTACTAGAAAGCTGTAATTTGGCATGGGTATACATATTAATCACGCCGACAAAGTGGTTTTTGTCCAAATTGGGGCATTCTGGCTGGGATTACTAAATCCTGTGTTACTAAAGTCACAAATTTTAGTAACGAAATGTATGAGCGAGCGAAGCGAACTCGAAAATTGGCGCACGCTGACTTCTATAGGTTGGAATATCTGTGTGATTTTACTAAATAAATGCAAAAGCTTGAGAATTGAGAATAGGGATGATGACTCAATTTTTTTATAGTCAGCCATGGAGATTATTAAAAAATTTTGGACGCGTATTTTTTCTTTTCTTACGTAATCTAAAGATTACGGCGATACATTGAGGGTAAATGTGCCATGACGTCACAAGTATGTAGATTTTATGCTTACTTAGTTGTGACGTAGCAACCCCCACTCCCCGACTTAAAATGCGTTTTATCTAACAATTTTTTTATTAATATGATAAAGCAAAAAATACGTGTCTAATATTTTTTTATTATCTGACTGACGGACTAATTAGGATTTCTTTTTTTTACCCAGGCATCATCCCTATTTTAAAGATATTGAATATTTTAGTTTAGACTTCGCTTATTCATATTTTACTCTTCTTGCTCTCACACACTATGGTCTGCAGGTCTGCTGAAGATATTTCTTAAGAATTAAGCAGTACCTACCTAAATTTTTACTCAAATTATAATTAAGTACATATGTCGTATCAATCTACCTAGCCTTTTCCCAACTATGTTGGGGTCGGCTTCCAGTCTAACCGGATGCAGCTGAATACCAGTATTTTACATGGAGCGACTGCCTATATGACCTCTACAACCCAGTAACTGGGTAAGTAATACGATACCCCTTGGTAAGACTGGTGTCAGACTTTCGGGCTTCTGACGACTCGTAACGACTGTCAAAGATCTACGAATGACAGCCGGGACCAACGGCTTAACGTGCTTTCCGAGGCATGGTGGATTCTCGGTATGTAAAGATGGTCACCCATCCACTGACCAACCCCGGCAAGCGTAGCTTAACCTGATGGATCGACCAGTGCGGCTGTTGGTACTTAGCCACGAGCTCCTCTAAGTACATATGTCGTATCTGTATGTATTTTACTGGGGTCTCCCTTGTTTCATCGAAAAGAAATTGCCAAATTATCACTTCCCAAACAATTTTCCGCATAATTTCATTTGTCAAATTATTACTTAGCAAAAAATCTCTTCCCAAATAATTGTTACGCAAACCTATGTTTTGCAAGTGAACGTTTAAACAATAACTTGCTTACCAACTAGTACTTTTGCCAATTTTTATTTAATCAAATATTTCAGTTGGAATAACTCATTTTACGCAAAATAAAGACGTTTTATTACAAGGGTGTCTTTTCCACTTGGGACAAATTCTAAACAGGTAATAATAATATAATTTTTTTAAATTATTTATTATTTATGTACTTACACACAGTAAAATACATAGAGATATGCCATAATTTTTTATTTATTTTTATTTAGTATAATTTTTTTAAATAATTAATCTCCTCTAACTAGTTCAGTTTCGGGTAGCCTGTTTTTTTTCCATATATTTTTTTAATATAATCTAGTCGTTTCTGGCACGTAGGAGGTCACAGTTTTAACCTAACCTAACCATTATTTTTTTCTTATTTAACCTACTCTAACTAGTTCGTATTCGTATTAGTATTCTGCCAAGTAAAAATTTGACCAAACGAAAATGTGCGTAAGTACTAAAATCATTCCAAAAATTGCATTGGTATAAAAAAAGGTTGCTAAAATTTGTTTGGGTAGTGAAATTTGGGCAAAATCTTTACTAACGGTAAAACGGCAGGATCCCGTATTTTACTGTGTGTATATAAAATACCTAAATAAATCAATTGGACCGTCCCTGGGGCCTGTATCATTGATACGCGCGGCTGATACCGCGATAGCTAACAATTTTGCAGATTAGCTTACCATTTCACAATTTCGCCACGTTACACGGTATTGACATTGCTAAAGGGTATAGCAATATAGTTATTTACTACTAAATCAATGTTGCAATGAAGATATAAGGATTTAGGTCACAAACACTTGAATTAATCCGTTATCTATCTATTATCAGTTATCTTGAACGCGTTTCATAAGTGCAGTTTAAAGTAAATAGTTTGCATAATAGTCACTTAATATTGATACTGAACTCTATTATATGGTGTTTGATTAATACTCGTATAACACCACGCTCGCTTGTATTACTTAAAGGGATCGACAAAGGTGTCCTACATAGTATAATTGCGTTCAAAATTTATTTGCCAAACATGTAAACAAACACGAGTTTCAGGAAAAACAACTCTAAAGCCTACAGTTAAGGTTCAGTTTGCGTTACAACTTCATAATTTTTTTATGACTTTTACAACAGTACTAGTCAGTCTAAAATCAACTATATTTACACTTTCATAACGTTGATGTTTGTTTAAGTGGAAATAACATAAATTGAAGACAAGGATTGAAATATACCTGAGGTACATTCGCATTATGCTAGTTATGTTATATGGCCCATCTTCTATTACATTATTAAAGTTCATACACACACGTCAGTCACGTCAATTTCAGGGACGTGTGTGAACAGATAGTCAGGCAGTCACAATAACTCCTGTTTCGTTCGTAGCAATACAAGTTTTGACTTGCTAGTGACGCGACGTCGACTGACGCGTCGGTACTACCAGCGCGTCAGTCGACGTCGCGTCACTCCCCTCCCGGCCCGGTAGTGACCCGGTAGTGACCGCATTGTTCTTCTAAACTACGCAACAAATTTGGATGTGGTTTTCATCATAAATAAAGAAGAAAAGAAATAAAAATTGTTTATTCAGCAAAAACAAATGGAAGATTATAAAAAAAAGGACACATACAGAGTAGCCAAAAGCCGCGTATTCAAGCAGTAGGTATACGATTGTCAATTTTGTCTATTGCATCATCATTATCCTCCCCCCAATTTATTTGTGGTTAGCGCAACACATAGATAAAAGAAACAAGTTGTCTAAATTATTAGTTGTTTATACTGTAATTTATATTTCTACATATAGCGCAATATGTCTTTTACCTAATTCCATACTTCTCTCTTCTAATGTGAAGTCACACAGCCAGTGAACGATCAAGACGCTTCCAACGATACCTCATTTGTCAAATTATGATGAGTAGTTAAGAAGTTATGAGGTAACAGATGAACATGCATACATATGTACATACATACCGGTCAAAATCATAACCCTCCTTTTTGCGCCGTAGTAAAAACTAATTTGCTGCTGTCATGTCATATTTGTGATGACCGGTTCAGTAATTAAGATCTCATCATAATTAACAACAATTAATCTACTTTAAAAGTAAACTAATTTCTTTTAAACGTAATGATAAGAAAGACGCTTAAAAGATATTTAATTCTAAGTTATTTACAAATACTGACGCTATCGTAAAACTCTTTAATTGTAATTATTATCAACACATTAGGAATTTTAGAATATTTTAGATAAAGTTAAATAACATAACATCACCACGCCTGTATCGTCTGTTATGTATTTGTCTCATGTAATACGGGGCAAGCCTATTGCCATCAACCGGGCAAAAATGTCCGGGCTCTGAGAAATTCATGATGGAAAAACCCAGTAACACTTTGCCTGGCCTAGGAATCGACCCCTAGACCTCAAGCTCAGCAATAGCGTTTCTAACCACTAAACCAACGAGACAGGATCAGTATCTGTCCCGGAGGACACGGTGGAGCATACGGCGGAGGTCTGCCCGGCTTGGGCGGGGCACCGCCGTGTCCTCACGGAGGCGATCGGCGGCGGCGATCTCTCGCGTCCGGCCCTGGTTCAGGCCATGGTTCGGAGCGAGAGTGCATGGGAGGCCGTCACTTCCTTCTGCGAAGCAGTAATGCTCGCGAAGGAGGAGGCGGAGCGCGTGAGGGAGAGGTAAAATTCGCGCCCTCACGCCCCTAGTCGTCGCAGGAGATGCCCCAGCCCCCAGGCGTCGGGAGTTGCGAACCGACTTCCGGCCACCGTAGGCGCTGGCTTGCGGACGGTGAGCGATGGGCAGCTCGCCGTCCGATAAGGACTAGGCCCGGGGCAACGGCGCGTTGTGTTCCAACACACGGCCTCCGGAGGTGTTTGATAATTTCCCACCCAAAAAAAAAAAAAGAACCAGTACATATAGTTTTTCATATAGATAAAGCGAAGAGCCCGTGGCTAAGTAATAACAGCCGCACAGGTCGATCCATCAGGTTAAGCTACGCTTACCGGGGTTGGTCTGTGGATGGGTGACCAGCTTTACTTAAGTCATTTATTTCATAACAAAATACATTGTGTTGAAAATATTACAGTGATGATAAGTAATATAATAAATAAAAAAAAGCATAAACATAAAATTCATTAGGTAGGTACAGATAGTGCAATCCACGAAGACGCGCCCCACTCCGCTCCGCTACGTACTAAAGTGCAGCTTACAGTACAGTTATCGCGAAATGGGGCGCGTCTTCGTGGATTGCACTATCTGTACGCATTTAAAATATATCAATAACACTAATACTAAGCCATACATACCGAGGTCCCGACTGTCATTCACGGATGTTTGACAGTCGTTACGGGTCGTCAGAAGCCTGAAAGTCAAACACAAGGGGTATCGTATTACCCAGTTACTGGGATGTGGAGGTCCGATAGGCAGTTACTCCATGTAAAATACTGGTATACAGCTGTATCCGGTCAGACTGGAAGCCGACCCCAATATAGTTGAGAAAAGATAGGCAGATTGATATACGAGATAGATAATAATGACCGTGTCAGTAATCTAGCTAAAATTCATTGACCTCCTGATAATGACGTATTTTTAATCAGGAATTTGAACTTTGTTTATGAGTAAAGTTGTTTTAAAGAAAATTAAAACTGTCAAATGCAAGTTTTGTGCATTTTGGTGTGACTTCCTGACCCCTATTACATTTATATTAAGACTACCTGACCTGACAGACTTTGTCGCATCCAAATTTAAATAATACTTGAAGATATTGCTTTAATTTTTTTGCTCAGGTGCTGACCGAGTTCTTCGTCTTAGTTGGTCAAGAGACGTGATTATGCCCTTTAAGGGTACGCTAGTCGGTCATTCTTCCATACAAACGTTGTATGTTGGTTACTCGGCTGTTTGACGGTGTACGTTCAAACTACAAATTTTATTATTATCAATTTGTCTTGTCATCTTCTTTTCGTGGGGTTAGTGACTAACCTGGTGTCAGAGTTTTAAAGCCGCCCATGGGCCTCTGACTTAGCTTCACATGCTGTCGAGCAATATCATCTCTCAGGCAGGCCGGTTTCCTCACGATGTTTTCCTTCACCGGTTTTGAAGCAAGTGATAATTATACAATACGCACATGAATACGAAAAGTCAGAGGTGCGTGCCGCGGGTTCGAACTCGAGACCGATGAGGTGGCAGTCTGACGGTCACACCAGTAGGTTATCGCTGCTTAATTTGTCTTGTATGGAAGCAGAATTGGAAAAAAAATATTGATTTGGAAGTTATGAGCGTCGAAACTTCCATATTTCAACACTAATTTTAACTCGTGTTTGCGCGTAAATAAATAACTTATGTAATAAGAACATGGCGAAATAGAAATCGTACAGGGATAGATAATTTATTCAATAGTTCAAATAAATTTATTTTGGGTAACTTCACATTCAGAAGTTTTTTCATAATATCTATATATGCCCAAAGGTCTGTTCATGAAATTTACGCGCTCGTTTTCGTTGTAAATCATTGTCTATTTGACTAAATAAATTATTTAATATATAAATAAATTAATAAAATATAGATAAATAAATACTAAATAAAAAAAAATAGACTAATTAGCATGCATATTAGTTACGCCCACCAACGAGTTCGAGCCGTCGCGTCGACTAGTGTACTCATTCTTAAACTTAGACCCTTCAGGAGTAATTATGCCCGCCGTACCCACAAAGATGGGGGCTGAGGACTGTGGCCACGTCGCTCACCGGAATTAATACCCTTGGATATCCTTTACCGGGGATGTCTAAAAGAAGAAATCATTTCTAACTTCCAATCAATCTGCCTAGCCTTTTCCCAACTATGTTGGGGTCGGCTTCCAGTCTAACCGGATGCAGCTGAATACCAGTATTTTACATGGAGCGACTGCCTATCTGACCTCCACAACCCAGTAACTGGGTAATACGATACCCCTTGGTAAGACTGGTGTCAGACTTTCGGGCTTCTGACGACTCGTAACAACTGTCAAAGATCCATGAATGACAGCCGGGACCAACGGCTTAACGTGCTTTCCGAGGCACGGAGGATTCTCGGTATGTAAAGATGGTCACCCATCCACTGACCAACCCCGGCAAGCGTAGCTTAACCTGATGGATCGACCAGTGCGGCTGTTGTTACTTAGCCACGAGCTCCTCATTTCATTTTTTCATTTCTTACTTCTGATTGATGATAATTATTTAGGTACTTAATAAAAAATATATTTACAGAGTATGTTTATTTTTTTCTTATTCTTCTCAAATAACTTTTGCTTGTATAACGAATTTAAATGAAATTGTGTACTTTTTAAATTGTGTTTTTTTTTAAATAGAATGGCTGTAACTTTTGTTTTAATAATGGAATCAGTTACTATTACATATACGAGTACTATTTTAGAAGCTACATTAAGTGGACATTTTTTTAAAATAATGTAGTACACCAGTACAAGTTTTTTAGTAGTACAAGTTTTTTTTGCACCATTCGCACCCCAAGCATTGGGCACGCCACAATTGCGGCGGTAAGTCCCCTCTTTGAGGAGTGGCTAGAGAGGCGCCACGGCGTCCTCACCTTCCGCCTGACGCAGGTCCTCACCGGACACGGTTGCTTCGGGAGGTTCCTGTTCAGGATCAAGCGGGAGGAAACGCCCGGGTGTCACCATTGTGTGGATCGCCCGGAGGACACGGTGGAGCATACGGTGGAGGTCTGCCCTGCTTGGGCGGAGCACCGCCGTGTCCTCACGGAGGCGATCGGCGGCGGCGATCTCTCGCGTCCGGCCCTGGTTCAGGCCATGGTCCGGAGCGAGAGTGCATGGGAGGCCGTCACCTCCTTCTGCAAAGCAGTTATGCTCGCGAAGGAGGAGGCGGAGCGCGCGAGCCCGATTGAAGCTGCACGCCCTCGCGCCCCTAGTCGCCGCAGGAGACGCCCCGGGCGTCGGGAGTCACAAGCTGACTTCCGGCCACCGTAGGCGCGGGCCTGCGGACGATGAGCGATGGGCAGCTCGCCGTCCGATAAGGACCAGGCCCGGGTCGACGGCGCGTTGTGTTCCACACGCGCCTCAAAGGGATGTCAGCAACAACTGACGGGGTCCGGAAGGACCAATGCCTGCTGGGGTTGCGGGTCTGTCCGAAAGGGATATCGCGGCCCCAGCACATAGGCAACGGAAGGAACACGGGTGGGTTTTAGTCAGTAAAAGTCTGACACTCCCTCTCGCTCTGCCCAGAGCGGGAGGAGTCATTTGATGACTTCCCACCCAAAAAAAAAAAAAAAACCCCAAACATAAAAAAAATCTGGAATTCCGAATTGAATTTTGAAAAATATATTTATTTTATTGTTGATTTTAAAATGTTTTACAGACTTAACACAATTAACTATTTATACTAGGTACTAAATACAATGACTAAACGTTGCACACGTTGCAAATTTTTCTAAAAAGATTAAAAATATGTTGAATTCTGGGACCTATGGAAAAAAATTGTTCAAATTGTGGTTAACGTTGTACCACTATTTACGCCACGCCTTGTATAAATATAAATTATATTTTTTAGAGTTTGATGGTGGCGTCCAAGATATTTATATTGAGCCTCCTGAAGTGGCAGAACATACTGATGAGGATTCTGCTGCTGACGATTCCGGTGGATTGATAGAAAATTTGACAGGCAGATAAACTTACGGGTGCAGAAATTGTTTCACAAAGCATAAATGAAGACGAAGCTGATGACTGCCTGATTGATCCAGGTCCGTCAATAAGTAAAAGACGTAAGAAGATAACGTTTATGTGGAAGAATTATTGAATTCAATACCCAAAAACTTTATCAACTTTATTCCATACTACTCCAAGCTTTTCATCTTGGAAGATAGACTCCTGATATCGAAGACCCACCTCTACTGTCCAAGCACCCATTCAAACCCCCGAGCCTTGCCATCCCTATCATGTCTCTGACGGAAGATCCATGCTCAGTGAAACCCAACAACACACCCGCTGCAGATCAAGCTCCCCTTGACGCTGATCACACTATTTCCCACCTTTTGGAAAAACTCAAGAATTTCTGGAAACAGCTTCCTGATCCTATGGACGAAAGAATCCTGACAAGTCTGCAAGACCTGTGCTCACTCACCCAAGATACACGCTCCGATCTACTAAAGAAATACAAGAACCTTGTAAATAGAGCTGGAGATGATTTTAACGAAATAGCTGACGAACTCATTATTTCCACTGGAGACGGCCACCGTGCGTTATACTGGAGCATTCGAGGAAGCTTGTTGGCTTATCGGATAGCTATCTCTAGGAATGCGAAAGCCGGTTTAACCGACATCTCTAAGGCTGCTACCGACTTGGTCCTTCTTGCAGAAAACAGAAAGAAGCAGGAGATCATTGACCGAACGGCTATGGAGCACTTTTCATCAACTTGGAACTCAATGACTGCCGACGTTACAACTCTTATGGAGAAAGTAAACACATTGAACCTGGACAGAAAGAAGCAGGAGATCATTGACCAAACGGCTATGGAGCACTTTTCATCAACTTGGAACTCAATGACTGCCGACGTTACAATTCTTATGGAGAAAGTAAACACATTGAACCTGGATCTCTCGAGCCCTACCTCCCGAGCCATAGTTCAGTCGACACTATCTCCATCAGTTGACTCGGGCTCAGCCACTAGCAGCTATAATCCAGAAGATTTTAGAGTATCTCACGACACTGTATATGCTAACACTCATCTCTGTGTTCATGTAGACCAACACGGAAAACTGTCGCTTTCGCCCCATTCAAAGACTGGAGTCTCACTCCTCGGACTAAAACACCTATCTGACAAGCATAGGGTTATAAAACTTTTTCTGAATAGAGACTTAATAAAACTATCTCACTTCATCAGGATTAATAACATAGACTTTACAGAGTACAACATGTGGGGTGTACAAGAGAAGATTCGTTTCATTAGTACTATAGATTTTAAAGTCCCATTGAAGTCAGGTCAATGGGTCTTAACCATCGTTAATTGATCCTTGCTTTCTATTCCCACCACCGTGCCTCTATACGTATACCAACTAATAACTTAGAGCAGTAAGGATACTAATTTAGATTTTGATACTGTTTTTGTACTTTTAGAAGTCCTTCTTAGAATAATATATGAATCTATTATCAAGAAGTCTGATCTTCTCAACCTGCCATCACCAGCATGTTCCATCCTTGTCACTTCTACTCAGGGTAGGCAGGGTAGGTCAACATTCCTATTCAGCTGTTCTAAGATACAGATTTTGGAAGGAGTAAGATTTGATTGAGAAAATCAGTAGAAAAGAAACTTAGATGTTTTGGAGCTGATTGTAAAATAATTAGGAGAAATTTATTCAAAATTGATGAAGATTGAAGTGAAGTGAAGATCATTCTAATTAAATGTTTCTGTTAATTGCTTTGTATTGTACTTTTCATAAATTCGTGTAAACAAATTAAAAAAATTGTTCAAAAGGATTAAGTTTGTTATTTTTCTAAGGGGGTATTACGTATCTATGATCATAGATGAAATTGTAAAATAGACATATTATCCCCCCTTAAGGGGATATTACTACTGCCCTGGAGTTGCATTAGGGAGGCACTCCGGTATCACCGGATGCCGAGCTACCTCTGTCGAGTGGTCGAGGCCTATTTGATGGACAGGGCCGTCATCTACCCCGGTCACCACGGAGAGTGGAACCGGCGAGAGATGTCGTGCGGTGTCCCGCAGGGATCGGTCCTGGGGCCGCATCTGTGGGACATCGGTTTTGACTGGGTGCTGCACGACCTCCTTAGCGGCGTCAGCGTAGTCTGCTACGCTGACGACACGCTGGTCCTGGTGCAGGGGAGGTCGCATGAGGCGGCGGCCGAACTGGCGATACGTTGGGTTGCGACAATCGTCGATAGGATCCGGCAACTGGGACTCGAGGTGGCTTTGCACAAGTCCGAGGCCATGTGTTTTTATGGTCCTCGGAACGCGCCACTGTCGGGTTCCCAGATAACGGCGGGAGGGGTTCACGTCGGTGTCGAGTCGACGATGAAGCACCTGGGACTCGTCCTCGACAGCCGGTGGAACTTCGTGGAGCGCTTCCGACGTTTGGCTCCCAAACTGCAGTTGGCTGGGGCTGTTTTGAAGTGGCTTCTGCCCAATCTAGGGGGTCCAAACGCCTCCTGCCGGAAGCTCTACGCGGGGATCGTGCGGTCCATGGCCCTTTACGGGGCACCGGTGTGGGCGCGTTCATTAAGGCTGCGACCAGCCCAGCGATCGAACGCTTCCCAAAGGGTCACGGCCATTAGGCTGGTCAGAGGATACCGCACGGTCACCCGTGAGGCGGCGAGCCTTCTTGTCGGACTACCGCCATGGGAGCTGGAGGCAAAAGTCCTCGCGCACATGTGGGAGTGTCGCGAGGAGGCGAAACGCCGGGGCGTAACTTCGCTGCCGTGAGAAATCACGGCTAAGCGGACAGGGCTCCGGCGGGATCTCATGGCGGCATGGAGAGTGCGATTGTCGCAACCCAGCGCTGGGCACGCCACAATTGCGGCGATAAGTCCCCTCTTTTAGGAGTGGATAGAGAGGCGTCACGGCGTCCTCACCTTCCGCCTGACGCAGGTCCTCACCGGACACGGTTGTTTCGGGAGGTTCCTGTTCAGGATAAAGCGGGAGAAAACGCCCGGGTTTCAACATTGTGTGGATCGCCCGGAGGACACGGTGGAGCATACGGTGGAGGTCTGCCCGGCTTGGGCTGGGCACCGCCGTGTCCTCACGGAGGTGATCTCTCGCGTCCAGCCCTGGTTCAGGCCATGGTCCGGAGCGAGAGTGCATGGGAGGCCGTCAACTCCTTCTGCGAAGCAGTTATGCTCGCGAAGGAGGAGGCGGAGCGCGCGAGGGAGATGCAAGCTGCACGTCCACGCGCCCCTAGTCGCCGCAGGAGACGCCCCGGGCGTCGGGAGTCACGAGCCGACTTCCGGCCACCGTAGGCGCGGGCTTGCGGATGGTGAGCAATGGGCAGCTCGCCGTCCGATAAGGACCAGGCCCGGGTCGACGGCGCGTTGTGTTCCACGCGCGCCTCAAAGAGATGTCAGCACCAACTGACGGGGTCCGTAAGGATCAATGCCTGCTGGGGTTGCGGGTTTGTCCGAAAGGGATATCGCGGCCCCGGCACACAGGCAACGGAAGGAACATGGGTGGGTTTTAATCAGTAAAAGTCTGACACGACCTCTCGCTCTGCCCAGAGCGGGAGAAGTCATTTGATGATTTCCCACGCTCAAAAAAAAAAGGGGGATATTACTATCTACCTACAAATAATACAAGTTCCGTAGCTATCTACGAAGCTCACAAATTACCAATAATTACGTCTATTTTACAATTTCATAGTATCTTTGATCATCGATCTATGATCATACGTAGTTATGATAGTGTAATACCCACCTTTTTTTTTTTTTTTTTGGGTGGGTAATCATCAAATGACTCCTCCCGCTCTGGGCGGAGCGAGAGGGAGTGTAATACCCACCTAAGACAGCGAAAAATTTACTGTATGTAAAAAAAAGTCTCCCATTTATGAGTTTTGGAATGTTGCCATATGGCAAATACGAGCGGCCTAGCGTTACCATAGGGCGACAGTCCAAAACTTAGAATTGGGAGCCTTTTTTTTTTGACATACTCATTTCACCTGGACATCATATTACCCAATTAGACAGAAAAAACAAAAACAAAAAAACATCGCTAGTGTTCCCTCAAGGAGGAGGCAGACATGTACCTACTACAGCACACACAGTCACATATTTTTCACCAGTCATGTTGTGACTGATTGTCACCAGTCTTGCCACGTGGTGTCACCCAGTTACTGGGTAGTGGAGGTCCGATAGGCAGTCGCTCCATGTAGAACATGGTATTCAGCTGCATGCGGTTAGACTGAGAGCTGACCCCAACATAGTTAGTAGAGTAGTTGGGAAAAGGCTAGGCAATCAAGCTAGAGGTGATTTTGTAAGACCCATGTTAATATGTAGGTATAATGGTGCTCCGTTTTGCTGCTTAGAATTTCCACTTTCTCGGGTTTTGATCGATAAAGGAACTCGGGCTCAGAAGTTGCGCTTGCACTCTACTGTTGCGGTTGGTTGACCGGAATAGCGACAACCGAACACAGCAATTAGGGTTTTCGTGAAAATTCACGCCACCAGTTGGCGCCACTGAGAAAATAGGTCTTCCATTTCAAAAATGAATGTAAAATATTTGATGACGTTCATCATTCTTTCATTCATTCGTTCATCATTCAGTCACGACTAAAGAAAATATATGCGCTTTGTCATTTTAGACAAGTGCCTGGACCTGATGCTGGCATCTAGTGAACGTAATTTCGGAAAACCCTCAATCAAAAACATAAATTTAAATTAGGCACAAACTCAAACTCAAAGCATTTAAGCATTTATTTCAATTAAACCATTTACAGGCACTTTTGAATTGTAAAATAGTCGCATCAGTTAGTGAGAAAGTTGAAGCTAGTTGTAGTAGCCCATTCCAAAACGTAGATCTTTATGGAGAAGAACGGGCAAGAAACTCCAAGGACACTCTATTAAATACAGAATGCGTATTCTTGTTGCTTCTATAAGTGAGAACAATGTACAAAAAATAATCAAAAAAATTCAAAATATAAGATTAGAAATAAGCCATGGCACATATAAGGCACTTTTGAACGTCGACATGTTGACAGTTTCGAATGGACAAGAATGGGCAAGAAACTCCACAGTTACTCATTTTGGCAACAATTTACTTTCTTTATAAGTAAACTAATTTCTTTTAAACGTAAAGTTATGGAAGACGTTTTTAAACTAGGTAAGTACTAATTATTTTAAAGATAATTCTTAGGTATTTATACGTACATAATTACTGACTGTAATCGTTAAAGTCGTTAGTAATTACCAATTCATTTGTATTTTGTCACAAATTCTTAGATTTTTTTAGATAAAGTTAAATAATGTTTTACTGTTAACCTAATAAGTTATAAGACCTTGCCAACCTGTGAAAAAAAAAAAGAAATTCGTTTATTTACCCTTTTTTCCTATTGCATAGTCAAAGACAATCGTATTAAGGAGTACAGTCCAGTCGTCCGTGGGAGCTGACACACACTTTATTAGGGTTCCGTAGTCAACAAGGAACCCTTATACTCGTAGTTTCGCCATGTCCGTCTGTCTGTCCGCGGCTTATCTCGAAGACTCTTAGTACTAGGCAGCTGTAATTTGGCATGGGTGACATATTAATCACACCTGCCAAGTGTTTTTTTTTTTTAGTGTCACTCTCACTTAAAGTGGGGATGTTTTCTATTTCTATTTCTCGTCTATCTCATGTTGTGGGGTATCGTTCAAAATTATTGTGAGTGTGTGAAAACCATTTTTGGATTCAGAGATCCGTTTGCAAAATATTAAGCTTTAAAGTGAAAATTTTTTTAGAGTCGAGTGTGCGAGCCAGCTAAATTGTTGGTTTTGGAAATGTGAAAAAAATCACGGCAGTAATTATAACGAAATTAAAAGGAAAACTATGATAGCTAAGTAGGCTCTACAAGTTAACGAGTAATAAGCGACCAAATTTGCAGTTGCGAAAACATGTTTTTGAACTACAAAGAACAGAACAAACTTTTCTTGCGATAAATTCATCCCAACTACAGAACCCTTCATTGTGCGTGGTCCGAATCTCACTTGGCCGGTTTTTTATATACAAGATTCTGCCCGCGACTTCGCCCCCGTGATATTTCTTGTTTTGACATAAAATATATCCTATGACACTAGGCAATACTGAAGCTTCCCATTGGTGAAGAGAATTTTCGGAATCGAATTAGTAGTTTCGAAGTTACCCCATGCATATAAACTTTATAGTTTTAGTATTACCTACATTCTCACAAACATTGTACCCGTGTCTAGGGTTGCCAATCATACTGTTAAAAACAGTACCTATCCACCACCACCAGTCCAGTTACCACTCTAAAATATTGTTTACTGTTCAACAAAAATAAAGTATCAAATATCTATACTGTTTTGACTGATAGTACCGAATTCAAATGGAAGGCGGTGGCAAAAAACGAAAATACAAAACCAGACACCGACTTCCGAAATGAGAGTTACCTATTTTTCATTTTGTAGTGTTTTTGAGGTAGTCGAATTTTATAGTTATCAGGTAAAAAAAAAAAAAATACGAAGTACCAATTCTTTTAACCGTGTCAATGCTCAAGCTAAAATTCATTGACCTTTTGATTAATGACGTATTTTTAATCAGGAATTCGAACTCTGGGTCACCACGACTTTGTTCGTCTAGCCCGTTCTTCTCCATAGGTACCTACTACACTTTGAAATGGGCAACTAGCTTCTACTTTCTGACTGACGGACTCCTTGAGATATTCAATAGCGCCTGTAAATGGTTTATTTAAAAAACTAGCTTTTGCCGGTGACTTCATCTGTGTCTATTTTGTGGTTCACTAATGTTTCACCAAAACTCCATTGTCAAATTTTTTGTTTACAACCAACGTTTCGTATACTATTTATTTTATAAAAAACTTATTTCGCAAATATTTTATTTTATAAACACTCGTTTTACTAACATTTATTTAGTAAATGCTTCGCATGATATACATTTTTCCTTAAATATTTATTTATTTATTTTATTATTTATGTACACACAGTAAAATACAAAGCACAGCACTTTATCACTTTACCTTTTTTTTTTTTTTATCAGCACTTTTCATAGTTACTTCAAAATTACATAAGACAGTCCCCCAAAACGCCCACCCTTCACCGCTTCCTAGTGCGTCAGCTGGGAAGAAGAAGTGGCGCAACTAATTCCCCAGCAGCACAGCTGTCTGTTCAGTTAGAAAAAGAAAAAAGATTCCATATAATATAGTACTTATTCAAAATAATTTACATTACGCAACACAAAACATAATTTAAATTATTAGCCATATGTTAGCTAGCACACGCCAATATACCAAACAAAATCATCGAGAACTATACTCAGCCCGAAAAAAAAAAAAAACTAAACGTAAACAGAACTTATTAACTAAATAAAAAGCCTCCAAGCATAAAGGGCGTGCCCGCTTACATATAGTTGTAACTGGAAGTTATAAATGATAAACTAGGACCATCGAGGTAAAATAAATAAACAAACAGTTAATTACTAATAACAATAAATAATATGATCAATTGTCGAGGTCACTAGCTAACCACATATTGCAATACAACTCATAAAAAAAATATTGTGATGAGTAGATTATGTCAACAATAAATTAAATAACCTACAATCTTTTGTGGCTTTTTTGGGCGAGAAAATCGTTGATAACTAGTCGCTCGTCGGGCGGTGGGTCAGATGCCTTAGTCGGCTATTAAAAACACCAATTCCATTGGTCTCAGGTCATTAGATTTTGAGTGTAAGCATTGCAGCTTTCTTTTAATTACATCCTACGTATGAATGGTGTAGAGTTACCGTCATGTCTGAACGGGTCTAGTGACCTAGTGTTAGATTACTGACTAGGCAGGTTACGACCGCTACTTAGTTAGTAACTTAGTTACTTTTCGCGTCTTTGTTTTGATAACGTCACGACACGTATTTTCCGAAAGGTGTAGGTAGTTATGCATACCAGACATCAGTTCCCGTAGCAGTGAATCACTGGACCCCCTAAGCTGTTTCTAACCACTTGTATTAATTATTTAGTTAACCATGTCACCGATTGCAGTTATTTATTATAAATCTCTTTCGACACGACAGTTTTTTCTAACACTTAAGTTAACGTTCATGTGAAGTGGCCTGGTGGACCATTCCAGAAATATTGTTTTTTTAGATTAACCTTTTTATAATAAAAAACTTTTTACAAAAAAAAACAACCGACTTTCGAAAAAAAACACTACAAAGTGAAAAATTTATTTATTTCGGAAGTCGGTGTCTTTGGTTTAAAATTTTCGTTTTTTACCACCGACTTCCGAAATTAAATTTATTTTTCACTTTGTAGTGTATTTTTTCGGAAGTCGGTTGTTTTTTTTGTAAAAAGTTTTTATTTTTCACTTTTTAGTTGTGGTACCTACCCCACACAAGGTACTGCTATGTAAATAACAGTCACAGGAAGTTATCATCATACCATCCACATATACTAAGTGGGAAAAATACGTATTATTGAAGCTTACTCAAAAACTATCCAAGCAAAGTTAATAAAATTTATATGGGACCAATCCGAGAGCATACCCTTTCAAACAAAAAAAATTTTTTCAAGATCGGTCCACAATTGACGGAAAAATCGACGGACATACATAAAAAAAAAAAAAACATACATACGCGTCGAATATATAACCTCCTCCTTTTTGGAAGTCGGTTAAAAATATGTACCAATAGTTTAGAAGCCATTCCGTCAGGCGTCTGTATCGCTCTAACCGAGCACACCTCCTAACTACTGTAAATAAAAAAAAACAAATGACTTCAAAAAAAAAAACTACAAATTTCGGAAGTCGGTGTCTTTGGTCTTGAATTTTCGTTTTTTACCACCGACTTACGAAATTAAAGTTATTTTTCACTTTGTAGTGTTTTTTTTTTGAAGTCGGTTGTTGTTTTATTATAAGAAGTTTTTATTTTTATATTTTAGTTCTGGTACCCACATAAATTCGTATACCACTACCTGCTATGTAAATAACAGTCACAGGAACTTATCATCATATCAACCACATATACTAAGTGGGATAAATACGTATTATTGAAGCTTACTCAAAAACTTTCCAAGCAAAGTTGATAGAATTTATATGGGACCAACTTGAGAGCATATTGCTTAAGCGGTGGACATACTTACATAACAAAAAAAAACTTACATACCTACGCTACGAACATAGAACCTCCTCCTTTTTGGAAGTCCGGCTAAAAACTAATCTATAAGTACTAATATAAGTAGGTAATCTAAATCTAAACTAATATTCTAAAGAGAAAAGATTTGATATTTTGTATGTTTGTTTGTAATGAATAAACTCAAAAACTACTGGACCGATTTTAAAAATTCTTTCACCAGTAGAATGCTATATTACCACTGAGTAATATAAGCTATAATTTATAAAGATATCACGCGGGCGAAGCCGCTGGCAGAAGCTAGTAAGTAATACAGCTGAAGAGTTGTTTTTTTATTTTTTGTTTGAACGCTATTCTCTGAAACAACCAACAACAAGATTTGAAAAAATCTTTTTTAATTTTGTTAGCCCGATTCTTGAGGCAGGTTATAAATCAATCTGCCTAGCCTTTTCCCAAATATGTTGGGGTCGACTTCCAGTGTAACCGGATGCAGCTGAATACCAGTATTTTACAGGGAGCGACTGCCTATCTGACCTCCACAACCCAGTATCTGAGTAATACGATACCCCTTGGTAAGACTGGTTGTCAGACTTTCGGGCTTCTGACGACTCTTAACGACTGTCAAGGATCCACGAGTGACAGCCGGGACCAACGGCTTACGTGCTTTCCGAAGGTTATAGGATGTCAAAATAAATTAATAAAACTGTTATTCTATTACCACTGTCTGTGATTTTTTTTTAAAGAAACCGTACATTTATTAATATAACACTTGCATATTAGTAGGTACGCAGGCTATTAAATAAAGACATACACTCTAAAAATACGTCTACAAAAAACGGACAAATATAAAAACGTATTACTAGACGAAAAAACAACATCTGCCTAAGACCACCACGTACTAACTACGGAAGGAAAAATATATTATATGAAGAATATATTATAGCATTAAAGAGATTCAGTACTTTACTCTATACAAAAAAACTTGAGAGGTGTCAAGGTACACCCGGATGGAACGAAGTTCCATGAGAGAGGGAGAGACAGACAGACAGACAGACAGAGAAACACGCGCACGACGCACGGCTTACAACTATAGCAAAAAGTGTCGTTACAACTTTTGGTCTTAATTTTTTCCGTCTAGCCCCCTTTCGCAACGCGCGATAAGGAACTTCGTTCCAAAAAAACATAAAGCACCACATCTTGAAAGATTTCACTCGATTTTAATTCAATTACATATTTATAAAGTCAGGGCTATTTCTTCTACAACATTAAATTATTACTTATTTAAAATACATACCAAGGCATAAAATACATATACTCGTATTTGCTAATCTACCTTGTCACTTTGAAGCATTAACAAATTAAAAATATTGTCAGTTTGCTACTATTATCAATGTATAATTTCACTTGCCATCGAGAAACGATATGTAAAGGCTTGTGCAGACCAGCGAGACTTGTCGCGCGACGCGACACCGGTTATTGTTATACTGTGAAGTTTTCTTAGAAAATTTACGAGTACCTACCGTTCTTCGGTTCGTGTATTTAGTATTAAGATTAATTCGTATTTCTCATGATAAGTGAATTGTATTCTTTTTAAGAAATAAATTGTATTAAACCGTAATTGATAACCTCCTTATTTAGAATTCGGTTAAAAATGGTTAACAAATCTGCAGTCTACAGGGCCGCTATTTAATTATCATATTTTCTTTAACAATTACGAGTAATCTGTTTCATTTTGACAGTTCAACAACGTTCATTGCGTTATTTCCGATGTTAAGCAGATTTTTTTTTCGAAGTTATGGATTAGCAATCTGTTTCAAAACTATTCTGATTCTGATTGATCGTGTATTACGCAATTAGGGTACTGTTCTCATTGTTCTAACCAGAGATCGAACCCTGTATAGTTATCAGTGGTGCTTGCAACCGCTAGACAACGAGGTTGGTAACAGGTGGCTATAAATAGCCATGTTCGTCCGTCTGCTTTTATAATTACCTGGACAGGTGACATTGTAAGGATAGCCAGACAATGGACAAAACAGGACGACGCCGACGGCCGGAAATGTAGCGTCTAGAACCAATTTTTAACTAGAGTTGAGTTAGACACTCGTTTTCACACTTACTACAATGACAGCGACACCGAAATGAATGCTTAGATAAAAGCACGTTCAAATCGATCTGCCTAGCCTTTTCCTAACTATATTGGGGTCGGCTTCCGGTCTAACCGGATACAGCTGACTACCAACCAGTATTTTACATGGAGCGTGCTTTCCGAGGCTCGGAGGAGTCTCGGACGAACCCCAGCAAGCGTAGCTTTGCCTGATGGATTGACCCGTGTGGCTGTTATTATTTAGCCATTATTATGGCAATATTATTGTGTCCTTCACCCCACAATCCTCACTTTTGAAAAGTTCATGAAAATCAATTTTGAAAACGCCAAAAAATAGTCAAGAAATAGTCATAAATAGTCACCAAGGTTAAAAAAATAGTCGCATTATGGTTCCGAAGATACAGCTATAAGTTGGTGAGGATTGTGGGGTGAACGTCTCCACACAATCCTCACCTCAGTGCAAGCAAACGGCTGGGAGTACCGACTTGGTTTCAATTCCAAAAAATAGTCAAGAAATAGTCATAACGCTATGCCAAATCTCGAAAATAGCCATTAAGGGATTCCTGAGATATAAAGGGGTCTTGGTGAGGATTACGTGGAGAGCCTTTCTCGCCACAATCCTCACCTGATTACCGTGGAACGCCTAGGCTTTTGAATTTGAATTTGGTGTCAAAAAATAGTCAATAAATAGTCGTCTCGAACCATGATAATTTCGACTTGGTTTACTATGTAGAAGTATGTTAAACTTCCACGTCAACTTCTACATACATTTTGTTTTGGTACAGTCGCGAACAGTAAAATTGTAAATCTATTTTAATAGTATTGTATATTAATTTAAAACAGTAATACAATATTGTAGTTACTTACGTATAATTTTTTTTCTGTCAAAGTTTAATAAATGTACCTACCTAGCTGTACATAATATTCCTCCAATTTTTCCGGTTGGCTTTATGAGACCAAATAAATGTCTTTATTTCAGATAAACTTGATTGTAGTATGAGTAATTAAGACTATCTATCTACTTATATATTATGTACAGTTAGGTAGGTATTTATTAAATGTTGGTTGGTGGGTAGGTTAGTGGTAGGTTGGTGGGTAGATTGGTTGGTGGGTAGGTTGGTTAGTGGGTAGGTTGGTGGTAGGTCGGTTGGTGGGTAATTTGGTGTTAGGTTGGTTGGTGGATATGTTGGTTGGTGGGTAGGTTAGTTGGTGGGTAGGTTGGTGAATAGGTTGGTTGGTGGGTAGGTTGGTAGGTAGAAACTAACCCAAACATAAGGAGGCTATCTTAGTTAATTGAAGATATCGTATGGCGAGCTTAATACCAGCTCCATCATCAGATCCTGGACTACACTCTGGGATAACGTACGTACTTGTCAAAACAATTCCAAATGGCCGAAACAAAACAAGCCTATCTTGTTTAGTAGTTAGTTGTTAGGTACTCCTCAACTAAATAAGATAGAGTCGTTGAGTTTGAACTCGTTGGTTTTGTCTTGACAAGAACTATATCCCAAGATGGTGTCCAGGGTCTGATGATGGAGCAGGTTAGTGGCTGTCGAAACTCCTCAATCAAATAAGATAGCACCATCGTATTTCATTGGTTATATATTGAAAGTGCTATTACATTAGGTGGTGTCGAGGGTCTTTTCGGGCATTTGGAATTGTGTTAACAAGTAGGTACGTTATCCCAGAGTGTAGTCCAGGATCTAATGATGGAGCTGGTATTAAGCTCGCAATACGATATCCTCAATTAAACAAGATAGCCTCCTTATGTTTGGGTTAGTTTGTACCTACCAACCTACCCACTAACCAACCTATCCACCAACCTACCTACCCACCAACCAACCAACCAACCTACCTACCACCAACCTATCCACCAACCTACCCACCAACCTACCTACCAACCTATCCACCAACCAACCTACATACCAACCTACCTACCCACCTATTTACCAACCTACCCACCAACTAACCTACCCACCAACTAACCTACCCACCAATCAACCTATCCACCAACCAACCTAACACCAACTTACCCACCAACCTACCTACCACCAACCTACCCACTAACCAACCTACCCACCAACCAATCTACCCACCAACCAACCTACCTACCCACCAACCAACCTACCCACCAACCTAACACCAACCTACCCACCAACCTACCAACCAACCTACCCACCAACCTACCACCAACCTACCCACCAATCTACTCACCAACCTACCACCAACCTACCCACCAACGAACCTACCCACCAACCAACCTATCTACCAACCTACCCACCATCGAACCTACCCACCAACCAACCTACCCACCAACCAACCTATGCACCAACTTACCCACCAACCAACCTATGCACCATCCTACCCACCAACCTACCCACCAACCTACCACTAACACACCCACCAACCAACCTATGCACCAACTTACCCACCAACCAACCTATGCACCATCCTACCCACCAACCTACCACTAACACACCCACCAACCAAAGTTGAATAAATACCTACCTAACTGTACATAATATATAAGTAGATAGATAGTCTTAATTACTCATACTACAATCAAGTTTATCTGAAATAAAGACATTTATTTGGTCTCATAAATAAAGCCAACCGGAAAAATTGGAGGAATATTATGTACAGCTAGGTAGGTATTTATTAAACTTTGACAGAAAAAAAATTATACGTAAGTAACTACAATATTGTATTACTGTTTCAAATTAATATACAATACTATGAAAATAGATTTACAATTTTACTGTTCGCGACTGTAACAAAACAAAATGTATGTAGAAGTTGACGTGGAAGTTTAACATACTTCTACATAGTAAACCAAGTCGAAATTATCATGGTTCGAGACGACAATTTATTGACTATTTTTTGACACCAAATTCAAATTCAGAAACCTAGGCGTTCCGCGGTAATCAGGTGAGGATTGTGGCGAGAAAGGCTCTCCACGTAATCCTCACCAAGACCCCTTTATATCTCAGGAATCCCTTAATGACTATTTTCGAGATTTGGCATAGCGTTATGACTATTTATTGACCATTTTTTGGAATTGAAACCAAGTCGGTACTCCCAGCCGTTTGCTTGCACTGAGGTGAGGATTGTGTGGAGACGTTCACCCCACAATCCTCACCAACTTATAGCTGTATCTTCGGAACCATAATGCGACTATTTTTTTAACCTTGGTGACTATTTATGACTATTTCTTGACTATTTTTTGGCGTTTTCAAAATTGATTTTCATGAACTTTTCAAAAGTGAGGATTGTGGGGTGAAGGACACATATTATTGTTCATTTTACGAGGGTGATGTATCTAAGTGATGTACGGCAAATAATTAAACACAATAATTTTTTTAACGAGGAAAATACTCAGGACGGCATCATTTATGCCAGAGGTTCTCAAACTTATTTCATCTACCGCCCACTTTGAAAATCTTAGCGCCCCCCATTTTTTTTTACTTTACCACAGCTTAAAAACCACAATGACATTCATTAATTTAATTGCAGTGTGCTATATTATTCTGGTCTGGAGTTTAAACTTACATTCTAAACTAGACTTTTTTTTACCCGTGAGAGCAATTAGAACGCAAACTCGTTTATCTTATTCGACATTCAATCGTAGGTACTGCGCAATTAAGAACAAGTATCGATGAACCAGCCGATTGATGTAGGATTGCACAAATCGCGTTATTAAAACTTGAATGCTCATGGGCTATCCTACGAAATCTATGTTAAATATTTTTTTGTTTTTATACAATCAAACAGGGCAGAAATATGAACTAAATAATCGATGTTGTGTAGAAGGTAGATTTAATTTCAGTGAATTTTAAAATATTAAGTAGATGAAATTACAAATCAGCCATCGTCCCCCTAAACCAGAAAAAATTGGGGGGTGTTGAACACCCCCCAATTTTTTCTGGGCCCTTATCGCCCCTCTCTAGGCCTCCTGCGCCCACAAGGGGGCGTTATCGCCCACTTTGAAAAACACTGATTTATGCTCACCATAAAGTATACGTATTTCAGTATGAAAATAAATAATATAATAAAAAAAAATGTTTATGTTAATCGTATTTCCTACTAAATTGTAGTAAAAAGATTCGTAATATGTTAAAAATCCAGTCTGGATCGTTATTTATGAAAAAAAAATTGGTTCTTCGGCAATTATCGTCGTTTTCTTTGGATTAAAAGGATTTTAGGTTTAACGATCGTATTACCCAGTTACTGGGTTGTGGAGGTCAGATAGGCAGTCGCTTCCATTTAAAATACTGGTATCCAGCTGCATCCGGTTAGACTGGAAGCCGACCCCAACATAGTTGGGAAAAGGCTAGGCAGATTGATTGACCATATTCTTATAATATATCCTGTCTCGTTGCTCCATTGATTGATTACAAGCGCTACTTTTGAGCACGAGATCCTGGGTTCGATTCCCAGGTCGGGCCAAGTGTTATTGGGTTTATCTATCTGAAATTTCTCAGTAGCAGCCCGAAGTCTGGAATAGGGATGATGACAAAACATTTTTTTTTAGTCCGTCTTTGAGATTATAAAAAAAGAAAGGACACGTATTTTTTCTTTTTTTACGTAATCTAAAGATTACTGCGATACATTGAGGTAAAATGTGCCATGACGTCACGAGTATGTAGATTTTATACATACTAGTGACGTGGCGACCCCCACTCCCCAACTTAAAATGCGTTTTATCTAAGTATTTTTTTATTAATAAATGATAAAGCAAAAAATACGTGTCTAATATTTTTTTATTATCTGACTGACGGACTAATTAGAATTTCATTTTTTTTACCCAGGCATCATGCCTAATGTGCCCGGTTGATGGCAATAGGCTCGCCCCCTATTACATGGGACTTAAACATAACTGGCGAAATGTGGGTGTACTGTAGAAACACCTATGCCTGACCCCTCGGGAATTACAGGCGTGATGTTAAGAACAATCATTGTTTACCATACGAGTATAAAACCTTTATAAAATTTATAATAACGTTCGGTCTATTGTTTCAGATTACAATGCAGGTATTGCTGCTGCTCCTGTGTGCGGTCGGGGGCGTGCACTTGGTGCCACTGCAGGACGTGATACCTCCTAGAGCAGGGGAGACTTGCGGATATGAGGTAAGTCTACTAGGTTTAGAGTCAATCAATTTCATTAGGTATACAGGGTGGCAGGGACATCGACGCGAAGCCCGTTACCATGGATTCAGTACATTGTACTGAATCCATGGTAACAGGCTTCGCGTCATGTCTGTATCATGTCATGATTCTGAACTTTACTCTAACGATGTTTCGTCGGTTATTTAAAAAAAACAGCTATTCCATATATTTTGACCGCGTAGGTATTGCACTTTTCTATGGAACATGAGATTTAAAAAAAAATAACCGATGAAAAACTTCAACGCGTCCTGCGTTGAAATTTTTTGTCGGCAATTTTTTTTTGAATCATGTACCGAATCTTTGGTATCAGTTTTCGCGTCGATATCCCTGACACCCTTTATAACATCATAGCGAGTATTCTCCGAGGGGTTAGGCAGAGGTGTATCTACACCCACATTTCGCCAATGTTTATGCCGAGCCGAGCCGAGCCGATTATCTCCCGTCGCGTCTTTCCATTCTATACAAGGCCAGAACGCAAGGGTGTGAAACTAATCGCGTATAGATTGGAAATCACTTTTTTACTAAGGTCTTCCAATCTATACAGGATTAGTACGCAAATACTCGCTTATACTTCGTAGTGACTTAATTAACTACCTTATTCCAAATATACAGTGCCAGTACGTATATGGACTAATCGTGTATAGATTGCGACAAATTGTGAACTGGTATTCAACTTGTTTGCAACGTAATGCACCTTGCGCTAAATAGCCTCTCTGGCTGGGAGCAACTTGGAAGTAGCGGTCGCTGGCCGCTACCGCGGCACCGCACACTACGTTCGCTCGGCTCGCGCGCGGTTGGTCACAGTTCTAACCTAACCTAACCCATTTCATATTCCCTTATCTGTTAGCTGTTCCATTTCACCCAGTCCAATTTATTTTTTAATATATATTATTAAAAGTTAAAACTCATTTCAAGCGTAAGTGATGTAGTATAGTTTGGAACCAGGTAGCGCGCGTCCACGTTACCAACTATACACGAGCAGTACGCAAAATTCGTGTATACATTGTTATCACAGATTTAAAAATAGCATTGCAATGTATACGCGAGCAGTTTCCTAAGGCTGCGTTCTGGCCTTGTATAGATTGGAAATACGCTCTCCCGTCACTAATCAAGACTCCGCGCTGCTACTGAGAGATTACTGGTGAAAAACCCAAAAACACTGCTCGACCCTGTAATCGAATCAAGGACGTCATGCTCAGCAGTGCGCTTGCGACCACTGGACGAACGAGGCAGTCAAAATATATGTTTTATTTCCTAAACCGTCGTAAAAATAAAATTCTATTCTTGTATTTTAAATATCAGTCGAATACGCAAACAAAACTTTCTACACAATAGCCACTTTGGCATTTAAATACAGAATTATTATCTGAGTGTAAAGTTCAAATTGTTATCGCTCACAATAATAACAGTAATAGTGCTTGTAAATAATACATTATACTGTTAAACGGGTTCAAAACAAAACATCACGCCAGTGTTCCACGAAAGGGTAGTCAGAATAGGGATATTGTCAAAAAACGTTTTTTTTGTCCGTCAGGTCGATTATGAAAAATTATTGGACACGTATTTTTTCTTTTTTTACGTAATCTAAAGATTACGGCGATACATTGAGGTTAAATGTGCCATGACGTCACGAGTATGTAGGTTTTATACATACTAGTGACGTAGCGACCCCCACTCCCCAACCTAAAATGCGTTTTATCTAAGTATTTTATTACTAATATGACAAAGCAAAAAATACGTGTCTAATATGTTTTAATTATCTGACTGACGGACTAATTAGATTTTCTTTTTTTTACCGAGGCATCATCCCTATTGTGGGTGTACTTGTGCCTATATCTTCGGGAATTACAAGCTTGACATTATGTAATAAAAAAAGTACGATATACATTTTTACCAGAACATGCTGCCCAGATATATTTATTCCTTTGCTTATGAACTTCCAGAGTTGTCACGCCACACCTGCTGGCAGGCTCAACGTGCACATCGTTCCTCACACGCACGACGACGTCGGCTGGCTAAAGACTGTGGACCAGTATTATTATGGCAGTGAGTATACCACATCTTTATAGGTTATTATGCTAGTACTATTGAGATGATATTACATGGTAAGGTGTAGCGTAATCATCCTACAATGTTCCCAGTTCCCACTGCTGCGACACCGGCCTCCTCTCTGTGAGAGGCAGTGGTCTGTAACCCACCACGCGGGCCCAGTGCGGGTTGGTAGATGTCACATGTCTTCGAATATTTTGGTTCTAGGACATGCCGGTTTCCTTCACCGTTTTGAGAGCAGTGGTGATGAAATAATTTACACAAAGTAAAGTGCCTGCTTGGGTTCGAATTCACGACCTACAACTCGTAAGTCGGGGCGAATACCACTGGGTCACGACTGCACGAGTACTCATTATTACAGAGCATTTAATTAACCTAGACAGTCATGATTGTTTTTAACCGACTTCCGAAAAGGCAGAGGTTCTATGTTCGTAGCGTATGTATGTTTTTTTTATGTATGTCCACCGATTTCTCCGTCAATTGTGGACCGATTTTGAAAACTCTTTTTTGTATGAAAGGGTATGCTATCAAGTTGGTCCTATATAAATGTTATTAACTTTGCTGGGATAGTATTTGAGTAAGCTTCAATAATACGTATTTTTCCCACTTAGTATATGTGGATGATATGATGATAACTTCCTGTGACTGTTATTTACATAGCAGGTAGTGGTATTCGAATTTGTGTGGGGGGGTAGGTACCACAACTAAAATGTGAAAGATAAAAAAAAAACAACCAACTTCCGAAAAAAAACACTACAGTTAAAATAAATTTAATTTCGGAAGTGTCTTTGGTTTAGATTTTTTTTGCCACCGGCTTTCCGCCAATCGGCGGACATACATAAAAAAAAAAAAAAAAAAACATACATACGCGTCGAACATACCTATAACCTCCTCCTTTTTCGAAGTCGGCTAAAAAGGAAGTCGGTGGCAAAAACGAAAATTTAAAACCAAAGACACCGACTTCCAAAAGTTATTTTTCACTTTGTAGTGTTTTTTTTTTGAAGCCGGTTGTTTTTTTTTGCAAAAAGTTTTTTTGGCACGTAAGAAAACTTTGATGCCACCTACCACTTACGATAAAATATAGAAAGGGTAGAAAGGGGTGACTACTGGACATATGTTACATGGAGCGACTGCCTATCTGACCTCAACAACAAAGTGACTGAGTAACACGACATCACTTGATAAGACTGTCAGACTTTTGGGTTTCTGACGACCCGTAACGACTGTCAAAGATCTACGAATGACAGCCGTGATCAGCGGCTTGAAAGTGCCTTCCGAGGCAAGGAGGGGTCTCAGTATGTAAAGATGGTCACCCATCCACGGACCAAGCTCGGCAAGCGTAGCTTAGCTTTAGATCGATCCGTGCGGCTGTTATTATGTAGGCACGAGCCCGTGACTACCCCAAAATGGTGAATGATGATCATCTTTACATTTTCAGGTCGAAACAACATCCAGAAGGCTGGTGTCCAGTACATCTTGGATTCTGTCATCAAAGAACTCTGGGAAGATCCAAAAAGAAGGTTTGTCATTATGTCGCTTGGTTTTATACTTAGTTCAAAAAGAAGACTCATGTTCTCTCCGACTTGATCCGGCTTTCAGAAATTCGGGTAACGGTTTTTTCACTATGCAGGTTTCTGCGGGTATCGTCAAAGGTGTCTTAATGTAATACATATCACGACCGTGCTCGGGACGTGACAGAGCCGAGGCACATACAGGGCAGGTACTGAAGCTCCGTTGCCGGCCCGCACGCGGACGTGTGTGAACGAGTTTATATAACATGTCCACACTGATATTTTTTTGAGCCCCTGGCAGAGCACGGCTCATGCACGTCCTGGGCATAGCCCTGATATGAGAAGATAACCTTTAAGGGTTATGACAGGGCAGCAGTTAATAAAAATGTGCCACGTTCATCTTTCTTCTCCATTTTCTTGAATCAAGAAGACAGTTTATTCTGAAGGTGGGCAACGTCGCAAATAGATGTCAAATATTTCACTGTTTTGATTAATTTAGCAATATTACTGTGTGGAAATAAAAAATGTGGCTAACTAGCGAACTAGAATATTAATTATGAAATGCAATAATTAATATCGTAACACCGAATGTTTAGTTTTAGATGTAAAAAAACTATTTGGAAACTTTCCAAATGCGGTTTTTACACCTAAAATGGGTACAACATCAAATTCAATGCTATAATTGCAATTCATTATTAATATTCTAGTGCCAACTTTTTGGATAAACCCTCTTCAGAATCAGAATCGGAATCTTTATTTGTTAAACATAGGTATTTAGATAATGGTGTTGGTGTTAACATAATTGAGCGCTATGTTTTGCCGCGAAGGCATACAAATTTTAATTAAAATGTAATTAAAAAAAACAAAACCAAAACAATTAAAAAAAAAAACAAAATAAAACAAACAATAAAAAATAAACAATTTTTTTTTTAATATTACGAATTATCATTTAAAAATATTAACACCGCTTTTCTATAAAATACCGATAATAAACCGTAATGCTATTTTCGGTACTGGTATAAATAATACTCTCTCGGTTTCTACGATGCTATAATATAGGTATGACTTTAAATCATCTGCCTAGTATAGCTAGGACAATCAGCCTCTAACGTTCCCACAGCTGCGACCCCGGCCTCCTCTCTGTGAGAGGCAGTGGGCCGTAATCCACCACGCGGGCCCAGTGCGGGTTGGTAGATGTCACATGTTTTTGAATTTTTGGTTCTAGGATATGTCGGTTTCGGATGTTTTCCTTCACCGGTTTGAGAGCAGTGGTGATGGAATTAATAACACAAGGGCCCGTTACCACTTGGCCACCACTGCTCTGCCAAGTATGGTGATTATAAATTCTCGTTGACTGTTCAGCTTGTAAAATCCCACTCCTCAGTAAAATGTTCTTTGAACTCCAAACTTACATTTTATTTTTTCTTCCAGATTCATCTACGTAGAAACAGCTTTCTTCTGGAAGTGGTGGGTCCGTCAGCCAGCTAAAATCCAGCAGAAGGTGCACACACTAGTACGAGAGGGACGGCTGCAGATGGTGGGGGGCGCGTGGAGCATGAACGACGAGGCCGCGGCGCACTACCAGAGCACCGTCGACCAGTTCACCTGGGGACACAGGTGAGGAAGTAGCTTGGTAGTGATTTCGAGGGGTTTAAAGGCGGTTCCACGGGTTTCCAGAAAGGTTTAAGTGTTTTTGTCACGGGTCCAGGTTGTTTAAGAAAAATCCGAATTTGAGAGGATTTAGAAGAGAACCAGGGTGTTTAAAGCCAGTTTCACAGAATTTTTGAAGGTTTCAGGTAAGCTGAAATGTAGAGAAAACGCCCTGGCTTTTTTACCATGTAAGGGGGTTTGTGAGGGGTTCCAAATAATTGAGAAGGCAGTTCAGGGAATTTTATAAGGATCTAGGAGATTTTGGAAGATCTAAGTAGTTTAAAAGCTGTGACTGTTAATTTTGAAGGGATTCCAGCTGATTCTCAAAATATCTAGGAAATCCTGAAGGGTTCTAGTCCATAACGACAATGCCAGGTGTTTTAGAACAGATCTGGCCTAGGTATAAACAGTCTACATACGCCTGGTCCTTTCTAAACCACTGGGGGGGGGGGGGGTTGTAAGGGGGTTCCAAGTAATTTCGAAGGGAGCTCCAGGTTCTAAAGTTTTTTTTTCAAAAGAGATATTGATCAAACAGCACTGTATCTTTTGTTATCAATTTAAGCATATTATTTGAAACAAGAATTTCAATCATTCTGCATATTTCATGGTCTTTCTCGTAATTGGTTGAACTGTTACTATGTACATTCACATTGGACACACACAATTATCTTTATGCAGGCATCGTTTACTAATTGCTAAGCACACGAATACAAAATATAAACGAGTATATGTGACTAATACACAACAACTGTACACCAATAAATTTTAGTGTTTTTAACCGACTTTCATAAAGGAGGAGGTTTTATTTTCTGTCTGTTCGTCTGTCTGTCCGCGGCTTAGCTCAGAGACGGTTAGTACTAGAAAGCTGTAATTTGGCATATGCATACATATTAATCCTGCCGACAAAGTGGTAAAATAAAATCAAGAAAACATTTTTTTTTTTGGGTACCTCCCCTACATGTAAAGTGGGGATGTTTTTTTTTTTTTCCTCATCTACCCCATGTTGTGGGGTATCGTTAGAAAGGTCTTTTAAAAATATTGTGAGTTTGTCGAGATCATTTTTGGATTCAGGGATCCGTTTGCGAAATATTAAGCTTTTAACTGATTTTTTTTGTTAGAGTCAGGTGTCCCCCCCCCCCTTCTAGCTAAATGGTTGTACTTGACTTTGACTTGTGAAAAAATTCACAGCAGTAGTATAGGTATATAACGAAATTAAAAGGAAAACTATCAGAGCTAAGTAGGCTGCACAGGTTAACGAGTAATAATCGACCAACTTAAATTTGCCGTTTGAAAAACATGATCTCCCATACATTCCGTATGGGAGAACATGTTTTTCAACTACAATGTTAAGTTTGTTCTTGGGATAAATTCATCCCAACTACGGAACTCTTCATTGTGCGTGCTCCGACACGCACTTGGCCGGTTTTTTTTAGTCTTTGTATGTACCGATTTTGAAAATTATTTTTTCATTTGGTATAGGAAGCTTGCACGGTGATCCCATTTTTTTTAAATAAACTTTGCTTGTGTAGTTTTTGAGTTAGCTTCAATAATACGTATTTTTTCCAAATAGTCTATGTGGATGATGATATAATAAGTTCCCGTCACTGTTATTTACATAGCAGGTAGTGGTATTCGAATTTGTTTGGGGTAGGAACGACAATTAAAAAGTAAAAAAAAAAACGACTTCAGTGGTTTTTATTTTTGTAAATCGTTTTTTTTTTGTATTCAACAGCGTGAATAAATTGTTACTCTGTTAATGTAATGTAATGTTACTTTAGTGGTTGCAAGCGCGACTGCTGAGCATGAGGTCGTGAGTTCAATCCCCGGGATGCGCAAGGTTTTATTGGATTTTTCCAACAGGAATATTTCTGTAGCAGCTGGGAGTCTGGATTTGTGCCCGGTTAATGGCAATAGGCTCGCTCCCTATTACAATCAATCTGCCTAGCTTTTTCCCAATTATGTTGGGGTCGGCTTCCAGTCTAACCGGATGCAGCTGAATACCAGTATATTACATAAGGCGACTGCCTATCTGACCTCCATAACCAAAAAGAGTTTCGGACTTCTGACTCTTAACGACTGTCAAAGATCCACGAATGACAGCCGGTACCAACGGCTTAACGTGCTTTCCGAGGCACGGAGGGGTCTTGGTATGTAAAGATGGTCACCCATCCACGGACCAACCAAGGCAAGCGTAGCTTAACCTGATGGATCGACCCATGCGGCTGTTATTACTTAGCCACGAGCTCCTCGCTCCCTATTACATGGAACTTAGATATAACTGGTGAAATGTGGGTGTATATTATATTTATTATATTTATAGTGTATATTATATTTATTATATGTATAGTGTATATTAAATAATGTTATATTTCTTACAGAAAGCTGAATCAAACTTTCGGCTATTGCGGCCGACCCCGCGTTGGCTGGCAAATAGATCCGTTCGGCCACTCGAGGGAGTTCGCCTCTCTCCTGGCTATGATGGGTTTTGATGGACTGTTCCTGGGGAGGATTGACTACCAGGACAAGAGAGCCAGGTTCCAGAACAGGAACATGGAGATGGTTTGGAGAGGGGATGATGTTTTGGGTAAGTACGATAATAGGGATGGCGACAAAAAAAAAATTTTTAGTTCGTCTTTTAGATTAAAAAAAAATATTGGACACGTATTTTTTCTTTTCTTACGTAATCGATTACGACGATTACGGCGATACATTGAGGTTAAATATGCCATGACGTCACGAGTATGTAGATTTTATACATACTAGTGACGTAGCGACCCCAACTTAAAATGCGTGTTATCTAAGTAATTTTTTATTAATATGATAAAGCAGAAAATACGTGTCTAATATTTTTTTATTATCTGACTGACGGACTAATTAGTTTTTTTTTTTTACCGAGGCATCATGCATATGTCATATTTGGCAGTTTTTACTAGGTACTTTACTTGTGGTTGTCTCTATTTTTTTTATTTTTTTTAAGCCGCTTTAGTGCGTGTTCGGATGAATTTATCCCTAGAACAAACTTAGCATTGTGGTTGAAAAACATGTTCTCCCGTACGGAATGTATCGGAGAACATGTTTTTGCAATCGCAAAAGCAATGGTTCACACCTCTGCGCAATCCTTTGGGGGATACAGTCGTGATGATATGTTATGTGTTACCGGTATTATCTGTACCGACAGAAAGGACAATAAGTACCACAAAAAAAAAGTTTGCTCAATTCTTACCAAAAATACGTCGGCAACATCTTTCTTTACCCATAACATCACCCTTATATTCCCAGATGGGGTAGACAGATTATATCTTATAACCGAAATTTGCAAAAACAAAATCTGAAATTATTCTTTGTGATAGAAGTTTATGTAAAGATTGCAGGAAAAATAAAACGATGCCTCTTATTATCACACTTTTTCCGAAATCATCAACAAAAATTACATTAGTTCCACTATCGGTCAAGAGATGGCGCTAACCTGAAATTGCGCAATATTCTACACTGCAGTGATATTTATATACAGGGTGGCAAGGACATCGACGCGAAAACTGTTACCATGGATTTAGTACATGAATCTGAACACCCCTGCGTTGAAATTCTTCGTCGATTTTTTTTGAATAATCTTATATACTGCTTCATAGAAAAGTGCAATACCTACGCGGTCAAAGTATATGGAACAGCTGGTTTTTTTTAAATAACCGACGAAAAATTTGGTACGGAAGCCTCGGTGCGCGAGTCCTCGCTCTTGACCGTTTTTTTTTCTTTATTTTTCAGGTAAATCATCCGACATATTCACCGGTGTACTTCACAACACATACTCCCCGCCTCCTGGGTTCTGTTTCGATGTCCTATGTTCTGATGAACCTATCATAGATGACCCGAACTCACCTTTATACAACGTGGAGAGCAAGGTACTGTCATATTTTGTTTTTATATTTATGGTGTTAAAGAATTAACTTTACAAACTTTAAGATAAGATAAGATAATTTCTTTATTTGTATAGAATGCAGGTGTTACAATATTGGTGTTAGTTACAGATTAGGTATTCCCAGTACATTCTGCCTGTTGGCATACAAAAAATATATAAGATAATTTAGAAACTAGGCGCTTAAATTCAAAATGAGATCATGCATCAACTAATTCTAAAATTATTTACATAATAAATGAGATAAAGTGAAGCAAAATATTACAATTCATCATTTATAAAATCGGTAACAGAGTAATAACATTTCTCTGCCAACAACGACGACAGGAGTTTCTTGAATTTTATTAAGGGCTGATCCTTAATACAATTTGGCAATTTGTTAAATATGTGTTAAATAGGTGCCATACCAATATTTTTTTTTTTTAAGCAAAACAGTGTTATTTCTACCAGTACACAATAGACTCTACTTTAAGAGGTGCTTTCATCGAACTGAATAACGTTTACTATGGGACCAACTTTGATATCGCAAAAATAAAATCAGCTGTTCCATCATCATCCATCTTCATCATTTCAGCCCGTTCCATAGTAAAGTTTAATATCTACTGTTCTACACTATGGACGTAACTTAAGGGACAGCAGATTCTTTTTTCGCGGTTTATACAGAAAAGAAAATAAAAGAAAGAAAAAGTGTTTATTCTGCACAAACTAAACGCACACTACTAAAAAAAACAAATTATAATACCCCTTTACAAATTAGCCAGAACTCGTATTCAATATTCAGTATTACTGTGTATTTTCAACTCTCGGCACTAAGCAGTGAGTTGAAAATCCAGTGCGCGATAAAAATCGTTCGTTAGTACGGGGGTAAAGTTGTAATTTTTTGATAATAAACTTTACACACGTTGAAATAAAGTTTGAAATACAAAAACCAACTCTATTATTGAAGTTTGACCTAAAGCTAGAATACGTTCTGTAATATGGCAGTCAGAAATTTATTTGGCTGTTGTTAGTCTCATAATATCGACCTTATTGCTTTAAACTTAAAGTTTACATTAACTTAGCAATTTTTTTATCTTTTAGAGCTTACTTTTTGTAGTGGTATCAATGCTAGGCTAGTATTGTTGTAACTTGACAAACCCTTTTGTGTTACGGGAGTCTATAGATGAGTATATAGATTAATAATAGCCGATCTGTCAGACCCTGCTATAGGGCCAACTTGTAAAAACATATACAGCATGTATCAGAATCGTGTGCTCATATTTAAGGGTGAGGTACAGACAAACTGAACAACATCCTCCATGGTGTCAACATCGCCAAAAATTATCAAGCGCCCCATACAAAACTTTGTGGCGGCATCTCATCTACATCGCCACATGCAAACTACGAATCACACAAAATCCTGCATCGCGCAAGCAGAGTTTACTGCACGACTCGCATATACCGGCTGAATTTTTTTACCGTCTCGAGAATAATATGGAGTGTTGTGTAAGTGGAACAGAAGCCATACCCGGGAATATTTGCTTAGTAGCATTGACCACGCGGGCGGGCGGGGATGCGCGAGTGGCTTGTGCGCCTGCGAAAGGATATCAAAGAGGCCGACGGCAAGTGCGGCGACTGCCTATCGGCCGCTAAGGAAGGCTACGAATTCATTGATAAATTCCGCGCATTTAGTAGGGTGCGTATGATTTGAATTTCGATATCCTTTAAAGTTTAAAAAAGAAAAACAAAAACCGTGCCTTAGGCTTCTACACCGTTCACCGTCTCGAAAAAAATTGGATACAATAGTATCCAATTTTTTTCGAGACGGTAAAAATAATCATGCGGTATACAACGTCCCGACATCAATCGTCGGTCATTAGCCCACCTGATACAACACCCGTCTGGTCGGAGGGTCCTCCCTTTTCTATGGAGGATGAGTGAACTTTACACCCAGTTCCTCATACCTCTATAACTTCAATACCCACTCGACTGAAATGTACGGGACGGCTGATTATTTTTGCGATAACGATTTTCGCGATGACAATGTTCGTCCAGTGGAGAAAGTGGTTCAGGCAGTTATAACCTAGTGGTGTGACCGTCAGACTGCCAAGTCATAGGTCCCGATTTCGAACCCAAGGCACGCACCTCTGAAATTTCGGATTCATGTGCGTATTGTATAATTATCACTTGCTTCAAAAACGGTGCAGGAAAACATTGTCAGGAAACCGGCATGCCTGAGAGATATTTCTCGACGGCATGTGAAGCCAAGTCAGAGGCCCATGGGCGGCTTTAAAACTCTGACACCAGGTTACTCAATAACCACACGAAAAGGAAATTAAAAAAAAAAGGAGTTCAGTGTGATAGTCTGTACGCTTAAATATGAACACACTTTTCTGATACACTCTGTATTTGTGGATATGTGTTGGTCTAGTGGTCACTGGCGCGACCGCTGACCGTTGTCTCCTGGGTTCGACCCCCGACTCAAGCAGTGTTATGAATTTTTCCATTGAGGAATTCTCAGTGGCAGCTCAGAGTCTAGATTTGGGCCCGATTGATGGCAATAGGCTCGCCCCCTTACGGGTGACTCTCCTCCCTCTGCTTAGAGCTTTGGGGAATAATAGCGTATTTAATCAATCTGAGCAATGGAGGCCTAGTCGCCATGGCCCCGATTTACGAGTTGTAGGTCGTCGAACCCAGACAGGCAGTCTACTTTGTGTAAACAATTTCATCACCACTGCTCTCAAAACGGTGAAGGAAAACATCGTGAGGAAACCCGCATGTCCTAGAACCAAAAATTCGAAGACATGTGACATCTACCAACCCGCACTGGGCCCGCCTAGTAGAGGCTGATTATGCAAATACAAATAAATCTTTTTGTATAGGTAGACAATTTCCTGTCAATATCTCGAAATATCTCAGAGAAATATCGGTCCAATAACATATTAGTGACAATGGGAGATGACTTCAACTACCAGGACGCTGGAATGTGGTTTATAAATCTAGATAAACTGATTGAGTAAGTGAGTTTGTGTGTGTGCAAATAATGTATGTGTGTGCATATTAATACTTTGTGTGTGCTTGTTAATGTGATTATGAGTGATAATAAATGCATGACTGTGCGTTTTAATTTCGGTTCTTCTAAAGCTTCTTGTTTGCTGAAGATGTTTTTTATTTTTATGTGTGCATATTAATATTTTGTTGTGTGTGAGCTTTTGATCATAAGGGACTCTTTAAAACCTATTTACTACGAGTATTTGGCTAAGATTCTTTTTAGCTTTATGTGTAGAATTTGTCAGTAATAACAATGCTTGGATGCTTTCTTCACACTTTTATAGGTAAAGTTTTAAGAACAGTTGTAGGCGCTTTAAAAATATTATCTGACAGGAAGTTGGTGCCGGGACTAGTATAGTCGTTAACCCGAAATTAAGAATGATTAGATTATTACGTGAAGCAAAAACTTTGTACCCCTTTTTACGAAAATTACGCGGACGGAGGAGTATGAAATTTGGCACAGTGAAAGTTTATATGGATAAAGAATGCAGAAAGCTAATATTTTTATATAATATACATTAGAAATAAATTAAATTAAGAAAAAAACATTACACACACTACCATGCGTTTGACACAAGATGGCTACCTTAGATGCGTTTGACACAAGATGGCTACATTAACCGATTTTGACTTCTATTGCGTTGGTGGCATGACAAATGGCAGCTGCAGTAAACAGTTGGCATTGTAATCACTTATTTGATTTGTTTGTATGTCATCCTTATGCCTACGGTATAGAAGTTAGAATCGGTTGAACGGCCTGTAAAAAAGGTTTGTTTAAATATCTAATCTTATTTCAAACTTGAGTTTAGGTTTATGAAACTGCAAATAGTGGAAACTTCGAAAGCATTAGAGCGGCCCTTCCAAAATTGACGATATTTTAGTCATTATTAATTTATAAAAAATCTTGTTAAAGATAAACACATTCTTGGAGATCTGTGCGAACATATCAAAGGTGTATCGAAGCAACAATATCTTGATAACGATGGGCGAGGATTTCCACTATCAGGACGCTGCCATGTGGTTTAAGAATCTAGACAAACTTATTGAGTGAGTCTGCATGTTTGTTTATGGCATGTATTTCGATCCTCATTTTGCGCTCCTAAAAATATATTTGACCACTCTAATATAATGATTGCGCCTCTTTTTGTGAGCCTCAAATAAACATCTCCTATTTTGGGATCCTAAAAATACTTAATAGCCAAGTAACTGCAACCAACTTGGATGGATAAACCAAAGACACCGACTTCCGAAATATTTTTACCTGCCTGTGTCTCAGCATAATATGCTGATTATGCGATTGTTCGCCCCTAATCGCGCTGATTACGATCCTAGCCGAGGTGACCCGAGCAGTTATCCTATATAAGTGGGGTTGCCGGGCGGTATGGCTCACTCTGCGTTCGTGGCAACACGTTGTGTCCGGGTTCGCAACAAGTCAATCGTCACCCTGAGGATGCCTCGTTGAGAGGTGAAACACGTGTCGATTTCTTGCAGAGTTCTTTATGACTCTTTATGAACAGTTAAGCGGATTAGGTTACTAAATATACGTCGTCTGTTGTATTTTATAATGGATTCAATTAACAATAATTTAATTAATTCAATTAATTTAATTATTTAATTTAATTATTTAATTTAATTAATTCAATTAATTTAATTATTTAATTTAATTAATTCAATTAATTTAATTATTTAATTTAATTAATTCAATTAATTTAATTATTTAATTTAATTATTTAATTTAATTATTATGGATTTGTCAGTCAATTAACAAGAAAATTTGATTTGATAGCTTAAAACACACAGTTTTAAACTTAAGCAGCTTTTTGAATGTAGATTCGTTGTATGGAGATTTTGTTTCTGTTGCATGTTTTAATGTTTTGCACGCGCGCCTGTTGTTAGCTAACGCTTGATATGCTTTAAGTCAGCTGCGCTATAAAAACAAAAGGTATTTCGCGCAAAACAATCTCAACGACAATTTTTAAAGAATCTTTGTGTAATTTGTAGTGCACACTCTCATTATTAGTTCTTCACGAAAGGGTATCGGGTTATCCAGTAACTGGGTTGGGGAGGTCAGATAGGCAGTCGCTCCATGTAAAATAATGATATTCAGCAGCATCCGGTTAGACTGGAAGCCGACCCCAAAATAGTTGGGAAAAGGCTTAGGCAGATTTAATCTCATTATTGGTTCTTCATCTAAATATGTGTCGCCTTTTATAGTTTGTCAAGATTTATATACCACGTACCGCGTTTAACATAATGAGAGTTTTCGTGAAAATTCACTAGTTGGTGCCACTTTGACAAGCGGTCTTCCATTTCGACAATTATTCTTAATTCGTTTCATTCATTCGTTCATCATTCAGTCACAACCAAATAAAATAAAGGCGCTTTGACAATTTTGACAGGTGCCCGGACCTGACGTTTCAGTGCTGCCATCTAGTGAACGTAATTTCTGAAAACCTGGTGTAATGTCCTTTAATTCCAAGTAAAATACCGTTTTCAAGAATATATAGATAATATTACTTAGCATTGATACCACTCTGCTCAGCAGTTTGTTGCGTCACTTCTTCTCAGCTAAAGCACTAGGAAGTGGTGAAGTTTGGGCGTTTTGGGGGACTGTTTTATGTTATTTTGATGTTCGAAAAGTGATGCTTCTCAGCCTAGTTGAAATAAATTACTTTTTATTTTGAGTCAAATCACATAATTATCTGACCTTAATCGTCAACATAAGCTTTCCAATATTCTTGTTGATCGCTAATTTGATTAGCAGCCAGGAGAACTTTGGCTGGTTCTTGAAGTCTAACACCTCAGATGCTGAAATCCTAATCAATGTACAGGTAAACCAGAAAAGATATGCGCTTCGGTAATCTTCGTGGTTCCGAATTAACACGAACGTCGCGCCACAGAGTAACCTCCCACAGAGACAAAGCTTCTTAGTTTTGTACGGCCGCGCTTTGTAGTAGTGCATCGTTCATTGGGCGTTTGTATGTTTTTTTTTTCTTTTGGGTTACCTACTCCGGTCTCAGATCGTCATTTGTCACTAAAATGTTATTTGGAATTGCATAGAGTTGTTTACCTATTCTTTTGTAATCATGGTAATATAAAATAGGCAAATAGTTGTTCTATGGTTGTAACAGTTCAATATTAGATCGCATCATCGCGCTGTCGTATTTCCGAACATAGACGATGATTCCCGAAGCCCATAGTTTTCCTTAGAGATCTGTACCTAGGTGGCACATTTACTGTTCAGGTTTTTCGATAACAATTACATGTTCTCTTCTGTAACCTTAAAATAATAACTAATTAAGGGCGTCGTAAAAATATTGGCCAGTCAGCACGGTGGTAGCGAGGCGAAAGCTACGGTTTCCTAGAACACATAACAGCCGCAGTGACAGCTGTCATGAAAATTATGGCGGCGGCAAAGGTTTAAATCGTTAGATTCGCCCTACCGCGTCTAAAGATAGTCGCGTTTCTGTTTCGTTTTGATATCTTTTTATAATAATAATAATAACCCCACCGCCGTATCTCATCTCTACGTTGACGTCGTGGTGGGGCTTGCGCGCTCCAAACTCTGGGTCTGTACCGGTAGAGTTTACTTTGCCGGAACAGGTCTAGGATGAGGAGCCAGACCAAGAGAGATACAGAACCCGCAGGGCAGCATGTGGCGAGCTGTTGGGTAGTAGCGACCCCACGGACCCTACCTCCCGGGAGAAATCTTGTTCCTCACCTCTGGCTTGCCTTTATTGGCCGGCTGGAGTGAACACTGACGAGGAACAGAGCTCCCACCTCATTCTTGCCTTAATTGGCCGGCTTGAGTGGAGAATCGCAAGAGCAAACGTGCTCGGAGGAAGGAAGTATTCCAGTAAGTGCTCGTAGGGATCTTGACCATCTTCCGGGCTCTGGGATTGTTCTGAAAGCCGTGTAATACCTCTCCACTCAACAACTCAACACATACACCTCAGGACATGTTGCCCCCTTGTCGCTACGTCACTATGTGCTAGCGACAGTTTTCGGGGGCCCATTATTGAGTGTGCAAGTCACCCCCTGCCATTTTTTCCGTGTATATTATATATCATTGATCAGGCAGGGGCCATAGTCCTTCCATAGTCCCAGGTCTCCAGTCAACTTAAGCCGCCCAAACCCATAGTCCAATATCTTTGTTTCCATATCCTGCAATAGTCCTACACCAACCGGGGGTTGTCCTTGGGTGTACTTGCATAGTGCATACAGGGATAATCGTAGATTGGTGCCGCATTTCATTTAAAATTGTCTAAGGGGCCTCTGCGAGTTGGCTTCGGCCCCTCGTACGCCTTCCAAAGGTCCGGGATCCCAGGGTCCCGAGAAACGTAAAAGAAAAAAAATAAGACCCTATTCCCGATACCGGTGGGCTACTATTTTTTATATTTTTAAATGTTTTTATATTTTTTTATTCTAATATTTAAAAATATAATTTATATGTATATATAGTTAAATAAAAGAAATAATAATAATAAAGTTTTATTGACCATAAGTTAGGTTACAGTACACCGTTAATACATATTTACATACACAAACAATGACGCAGTCGCGCGACTAAGTACCGTGAGGGCAAATCTAGCGATGTAAATATTTGCGCAGCGGGTTTGACTTTACGGTGTCAAAAACGCTGTCTAGGAAAACACACCAACTTGCTTTCATAAATAACGTTTCAGTGACGTCATTCAGACGCTATGTGGCGGCCACCGCTCTTCTGCAAAACCGTAATTTTACTGTCCAATAGGCACTATCATACATTCAAATCCGAGACATCAAATATATACATTTATTTGCAGATTGCAGTATTTTTAGATAACGTAAAGACTCAAGCGAGATACTATAGATCTAATAATATTGTATTCACTATGGGAGGTGATTTTACGTACCAGGATGCAGCTATGTGGTATATTAATCTTGACAAACTAATTAAGTAAGTATTTTTATATGCCATGTATTTAATCAACCCTCAAATAAATCCGATTTTGCGCTCCTAAAAATATTTTGAACACTAATATAATGACTGCGCCTCTTTTTTCTATTTATCTTTTTTTGGGACCTAAAAGTAATAAATAGCCAAGTAACTGCGACAAACTTGGATGTAGTGCTCGCCGGCCGCTGTCGCGGCAGCGCTACGCACCACAACCCATAAGTCAAGGTGCCCTAGCTTAGTTACTGTGACCAATTCGGCATTAGAAGCCACACGAAAATCTTATTGTGCCGCAGATAAGCCATTCTGCTTTACGTCTAAACGTGGCTAGCACTTTTTAACCGACGAAAAAAAAAGGATTTTAAGTTTATTTATTTTTTTATTTATGACCACGCATTACTTTTTCTTGAGTAGTCCCATTTGAACGATTCTTATTTTATTGGGGAGGGGTTTTTACCTCGAAGTTGGTCTCATTGTCAAATTAAAAACAGTCCCAAATTAAAAACTAAAATCCACCCATAAGGGTAAAAAATTGGGGTTGATTAATTTTTCACCTGCTGAATTTTCAATTGCGAACCGATTCTGTTGTAATTTCGCGCACATGTTGTAGTTCTGATTTATTATTATTTTATATCATTTAGAAATCGATATCTAATGATGAAGAAAAAACAAAAAAATAAGATTTTCGTCTGTCAAGTGCTGCCAGTTAATTTCATGTGACCTTGTTACTCGAAGTATATTATTATACCACGGTATATGGGAAGCTCATGCCCGTGGTAAATATATTTGCCAGTTAGTACAGTGGTAGTAGGACTGATTGACCAGCACCCTAATTGCTTAACACACGATCAATCACAATCTGGTTCATTTTGACAGTTCAACAACATTCATTGCGTTATTTACGTTGTTGAGCAGACAAATTCGAACATAAGCAATGGATTAGTAATATCCTTCAAAATCATTCAGATTGTGATTGAAAGTGTGTTATGCAATTAGGGTACAGGGTGCGTCCCACATGCAGTCTGAGAAATTAATTGTGAATAAAATTGACACTACGTCAAATTTCCGTGTTAGAGCAATTTCATAAACCCGTTAAAGAATGACAGTTGTGAATTGAATAAACAAACAATTTAAGTTATGTAGTTAACAATGAATTTTACTGATTTGACATTTTAGTACCGACACTCGTGGAGACGTTTTTAGGACGATACCAATAACGGGTGTATTGGTATCGAAAATACCGGGAACCAAATTGCTTGCTTCGCTGCCTGTCACTTTAAATCCCGATTTTATTTAAATATATTTGCATGAGTGTGTGCATGGTAATCACTAACAATTTAATTTATGAATGATGTATTTTTAATAAGTAATATTTTAGATTAAGTATTATTTTCGTAATATTGTCTTTCTAATTTCAGATATGCTAACATGAAAGCAGCTAAGGATGGTCTGAATGTTACATTGTTTTATTCTACTCCGGATTGTTATTTGAAATCTATTAAAGATGCTAAGTAAGTACCATGTTATTGCAGGAGCTGTAAGTAGGCCTTTTAGACTGTAGATTTGTTGACTATTTTGTAATTTGAAACCATTGTAACAGCCAATTATTTCTAAAAGAGTAACCGTGGACGTTCTTGCTGGTTCTTCTCCATAGGAAACGACCAATTGGAACCGTGCTGGAACCATTTCTTAAGTGCCCTGTGTACGTTTATGGGAAATAAACTATTGTTTTGTTGAATTTTGCGCGCTTAGATACTATTTCTTTATTGTTATATGTTATGTGGTTATATTTTCCCACAAAATAACAAATCTTTTACAAAAAAAATTAAAGATCAAAAAGAGTTACAGCCACCATTTGTGAAGTTTCCATTTTAACCGACTTCCAAAAAGTTCGTAAGGATCGACTTTTTTTTTTTGTTAAGTAATGTATTTTCATCGATATTTTCCTCAATTGTGGACCGATTTTGTTTGTTTTTTTTCATTTGGTAGAGTAATTTTGCTCCTATATAAATCATAACATAACATAACATATCATCATCATATAAATTTTATTAACTTTGCTTGAGTGGTTTTTATTCCTGCATAAGACACTTATCTGGCGTGCCGGCCAAGTCGAGCAAAAATAATTTATTTTCTCGGTAACTGACCCGGTACTTATTATCATAATATAAACCGTGCCATTACGGTTATTTCCGGTACCGGTACCAATATCTCCCGGTAAATGTCCCGATACTGTGCCATACCGGTAGTTTTGGTACCGATACCAATCCCGGTACTAACCAATCAATCTGCCTAGCCTTTTCCCAACTATGTTGGGGTCGGCTTCCAGTCTAACCGGATGCAGCTGAATACCAGTATTTTACATGGAGCGACTGCCTATCTGACCTCCACAACCCAGTAACTGGGTAATACGATACCCCTTGGTAAGACTGGTGTCAGACTTTCGGGCTTCTGACTACTCGTAACGACTGTCAAAGATCCACGAATGACAGTCGGGACCAACGGCTTAACGTGCTTTCCGAGGCACGGAGGAATCTCGGTATGTAAAGATGGTCACCCATCCACTGACCAACCCCAGCAAGAGTAGCTTAACCTGATGGATCGACCAGTGCGGCTGTTGTTACTTAGCCACGAGCTAGCTCCTCTCCCGGTACTAACCATTAAACATATTATTTTGCAGCCCGACTCTACCTACAAAAGAGGACGATTTCTTCCCGTACGCCAGTGATTCTACGGCCTATTGGACTGGCTACTTCACTTCTAGACCTACCACTAAGTACTTTGAGAGAGAGGGGAATAATTATTTACAGGTATGTTTAATTAAAATATAGTTTTATGTAGGTCCTTGTGATATACATAGTTTGTCTGGGGAAGTGTTACCGATACGACAAGCAGCAATGCAATGTTACCCAATCGCTACATTGTCTATGACATAGGAATGGTTGTGTCGACGTTGGCTGTTTCTGCATGATACCACGACACAAGAGAAAACTCTTGTGTCGTGGTGTACCAGTGTACATTATCAATTCGTCCGGCACGCTTAGCAAAACCACAATAGAAACGAGTTTTGCCAACAGAATATTCAAAATGACAGATTAACAATCACAATCTGTCATTTTGTTTATTCTTCCGTCGACAAAACCCGTTTCTATGGTTAGTTTACGCGTGCTGTAAAGTTTTACTACTGTACCTACATCAAATCATTACTTTTTTGAAATAGCTTCGTTTTGATTATATTTTTGTAAAAAAACGCATTTATTTTTTATGAATTTATTAGGCTCTTAAACTTTGAGTACAGTACAACTATTTTCTGAATGGCCCTCGGCAAACTTCGTGTTTCGTCAGTCGTCGGATTTCAATCTTTAAGAAAATAGTAGTACTGTACACTATTGCCTACGTAACAATAAGTACGTTGTAAACTGAAGTCTAAGTGCCCCCTGCTTTAACATAAACATAACTTTGCACCCTGTTCACACCTTTTTCTATAGAAAAGGGTGGATCCTCCGACCAGACAGCCGTCTGGGATTCGTGTCTGGCGGGCAACTGCCCAACGATTAATGTCGGGGTAGTTATATATGTATACAATGTCGCCCATGGGTATGTGACCGCCCGTATTTATCAGAATATTCATGACAAATTATCGTAAATCGTTTAAAAGGGGGGGGGGGGGGGTCTATCTTAATATTTTTTTTCAATATCCCCTTATATATTTTGTGAACTTACACTTGTGTTTTTTAAATAAATACTGATTATTTTTAGAAAAAAATGTCTTCACCACCTTGAATAACGTAAAGATATGTTAATTTTCGATAATTTTTCATGAAAAAATACGGGCTGACACATGCCCATGGGCAACATTGTACATATATGGTCTTAGATGCGTAGTTCGCATGTGGCAATGTAGATGCCGCCACATAACGAATAAATAACATTAGAATAACAACGGCTCGTCTATATTTTCAGATAGTTAAGCAGCTACAAGTATTAGCAGAATTAGAGAAACACAATCAATTTGTATTGGATGAACTGAAAAGTGCTATGGGTAAGAAACGTTACACTTTCTAAGCATTCACAGTTAGTGACCACAGCCTGTTTACACCACCAATCTAAGTTTTATAAGAGATGTATGAAATAAACTTGCTTATTAGCGTTATTAATAGTGTTTTACGAGTGTTACTCGGGCCCAGAATACCAGCGCTGCGACATTTTTTTTCTAATGTCTCAGCGTCATGCTGAGATATGAGCCTTTTGGCCTCGTACAGGACTTCCTTCTTTAAATTTAAATTTTTCTGTGTTTTTTATTTTTTTATTTATGTTTAGTGTGTTTTTAGTTTAATTTGTGATTTCCTGTGCGAGTCTCAATAAATACTCTTTCTTTCTTTCTTGTTTTGACTTATTTAAATAATGAAAATTACGAAATAATCAGTGACTTTTACTGACTGTATGTATATTTATAAGTAGGCTTATAAATATTACCCTCCCCAGTATGAAAGCATATTTTCTTAAGAATGGTTAAAGGTTTATACACACACGTCAGTCACGTCAACGTCAAGTCACCGGACAGTCACGTCAAAAATACAGTTACGTCGTATAAGTTGTAGGTCGTTGGCTACACACATCAGTCACGTCACTACCGGCGCGTCTGTCGAAGTTGCATCACCGGCAAGTCCAAACTTGTATTGCTACGAACGAAACATAAATATAGAAACAGTTATAGAGTGACTATGACTATCTGATCACACACGTCGTGAAGTTGACGTGACTGATCGGTGATTTGACGTTTAGTCCGCATATATCATATTTTAACAACATGTTTTCTTTGATAAAAATGCCTCCTTACAAGCTATTGCCCGCGGTTTCGCCCGCGGGAACGTACGACCGGGATAAAAAGTATCCTTAGTCCTTACCCAGGTCATGGTCTACCTATTTGCTAAATTGCATCCTAATCCGTTCAGCCGTTTTAGCGTGAAAACGTAACAAAAAAACAAACTTACTTTTGCATTTATAATGTTGGTTTGGATTGTAAGCCTCACCTGTTATTCTCTACACACACACACTCACCTACACACACACACACAAAACACACACACACACAAAACACACACAAACCCTCCCCATCTCCAAACACATATACACAATCACGTGAATAATGTAATAATGTAATTCTGTTCTTTCTGTAAAATTATCTTGTTATGGAATAGCGAAGTCTCCTAATACAGGCATTTTTGGTTACTTGTTGTCTTGATTTGGTTAAAAAATAAATAAATACGAGTATAATTATTTTTATTTTTTTAAGCCTTAAAATTTACCTCCTCTGTATAATTTTCATGCCAGGAAATGATTGATGATTTTTTCGTTCTAGGAGTAATGCAGCACCACGATGCTATCACGGGCACAGAGAAGCAGCATGTGACGCACGACTACGAGCGGCTGCTGAACCAGGCCATCGACGACGCTCTTATCATCGCTAAGCAAGCTTTCAAGTAAGTGCCTTAGTTAGTGTGGCGGTGTGTGCAGAAACACAAATGAAAACAAGACTTTTTTATTTTAGTAGTTATCTTTAAATCAATTTTGAGGCAGAGACGAATTTTGGGGAAGTCTAAGATGTTATCAAAGTTCCTCTGTCAAATAAATTTCACTCATATACCTGTCTTTTCCCAACTATGTTGGGATCGGCTTCCAGTCTAACCGGATGCAGCTGAATATCAGTATTTTGAGGAAATGTTTGTGTCGGGGGTTTTTAAAATTGTAATATAATTTCACTTGTTATTTTCTGTAATGTAATAGATAAATTATCATTATTTCCAGTAAAATGACCTTGAAAGACGCTACGAAGCCGCCTCTGTTTGACTTCCAAAGATGTCACCTGAACGAATCAAGCTGCTCTATTTCTGAGAACAGCGAAAAGTTTGTTGTAAGTATTTTTTTTTTTTATATAGACCTCTGTGATTGAAATCATGATGAGGACATAATCTGCTGGCCTATTCTGTAAAAATATCACCGTGAAAAATTTAGTGACGTGCGCTGTCATTCCAGGTTGACACTATTGACAACTCACTTCACGGTGATATTTATACGGAATATATCGACTGGTCTCACTATATGATCCGATCCAGCCTGTCCCTTGCTACCTCCCCCAGCGACGCCCTAAGCCGAGGTCCGTACCTCACAGGGTGCCGTAAGCGTAGCCGCTTAGTTTATAACTTTTATGCCCTGGCTGGAGGTCTTAATATATTAAGGTCTCCACAGGACAACCGAGTAAGCAGCCGACAACGTCTTTCGTTGACCTGCGAGATGCCATACACAAAAGTAACGAGCGAGCATTACAGTAGTCGCTTAAGATGTGTAACATCTGACATCTTGACTGACGTATATATGATATAATAAACAATATTCACCGTCATCGTCATCCTGTTTACAACCTCTCGGAAAATGGGTTGATACCATCTGACGGCAAACTCTAGCACCGCGCGCGCTCCTGGTCAAATCAAATAGCGCGCGCTTCCCCGACTTCCTGTTACACACTTCCGTCCCTTTTCACGAAATCACATATTGCAAGATCCCACGGATTGCAGATTGCAGGAAAGTGAGGAAAGATTTTACACATCAAAAAGGGACTCACTAGTTTGAAATCAACGTGTAGACAGCAAGCGTATGATGTATGATCGATCCCATCACATCTGCGGAGTTTCGCTCACTAATTTTATTGGCCCTGTATATCGATATTAAATTATTCTAATATCTATACCCACCCTTTTCTTTTTGAAGTTTTTGCCAAGTCATAGGTCTCGAGTTCGAACCCAAGGCACGCACCTCTGACTTTTCGGATTCATGTGCGTATTGTATAATTATCACTTGCTTCAAAAACGGTGAAGGAAAATATCGGAAGGAAACTTACTTAAACAAAAAAATGCCTGAGAGATATTTCTCGACGGCATGTGAAGCCAAGTCAGAGGCCCATGGGCAGCTTTAAAACTGACACCAGGTTAGTCACTAACCACACGAAAAGAAGAAGATTACAATCAATCTACCTTGCCTTCTCCCAACTATGTTGGGGTCGGCTTCTAGTCTAATCAGATGAAGCTGAATACCAGTATTTTACATGGAGCGACTGCTTATCTGACCTCCACAATCCAGTAACTGGGTAATACGATACCCCTTGGTAAGACTGGTTATCAGACTTTATGGCTTCTGACGACCCGTAACGACTGTCAAAGTAAGCGGGTGTAACTCTTTACGGAACCGACTCACTGATCCGGATCATTGAAGTGTTCCAAAAGATTGGTTCAGTAACAACGTTTCAAACGCATCATTTGAATCTGAATCATTACTTTGTCTCTGTGTCATTCCGCGCGACCGTCGCTTGCGAGGCGACTGAGAAGCAGTGAGCGACTGAGCGAGAGAGAAAGACTGAGACGCTGAGTTACGTTACTGTAGTGTCAGTACTACCGAACTGACTCGCGAGTCGCGAGTGAGCGGGTGACACATTACAATCTATTTATGTCAGAAAGAGATACCCAATGAGATGTGTATCACTCATACTCTCACAGTTTTTCGTTGTCTTTATGCATTTTTATATCCTTTGAGTCGATGATTCAAATGATCCAAATGAAACATATCAATGATTCGGATCATTTCAGTGATCCAGATGCAAATGATCTCAAAAGATCGCAAAAATGATACACTTTGCCCACCTCTATGTCAAAGATCCACGAATGACAGCTGTGACCGTGGCGGCATCTACAATCCCCGTATGCGAACTACGCATCAAAGATTTGACGTCACACAAATCCTGCATCGCGCAATTAGAGTTTACCGCGCGATGGACATTTATATACAATCTCCCAACTTCAACCTCTGGGCAGTTGCCCGCCAGACACGACACCCGTCTGGTCGGAGGATCCTCCCTTTTCTATGGTGGATCAGTGAACTTTACACCCGTTCCTCATACCCCTAAACGACCAACAAAGGAAGTAGAGGAAAGGGAACAAGGGAATAATATTGTACTGTTTTAATTCCAGATAACTATCTACAATCCTCTGGGTTGGACTGTGAAGGAACCGATTAGGATACCGGTCGGGGTTGGCACATTTGACGTGTATGGTTCTGATGGTAAGTTCTAACTTAAAACACTACAATATTATGAATTTAAAAAAGTGTCCGTGGATTTTCTTGCCCGTTCTTCTCCATAGGAACCTACTACGCGTTGGAATGGGCAACTAAGGTCCCCCGTCACGAGAAGCCATAAATTTGTAAATAAAGAACTTCTACTAAGTTGCGTAACGACTTCAATAAACTCAAAGTAACATACGTGTAATACGAAAGTAATGAGCAATGTCACTTGGTCGGGTTATATTTTAGCGATATAAAGCGCTGTCGTCTAATGTTTTGTGGTACCTACTGGAACCAGTACCACAAACCCCCGACCTTTCTGACTGACCGACTCCTTGAAAATTCAAAAGTGCCTGTAATTGGTTTATTTGAAATAAATGTTTTGAGTTTGAGTTTGAACTTATGAATTGAAAACAAATCTTAAATCTACCTTTTTTTTTCAACTGGTAACAAGTCTTAATAGCGACACTAAAATTACCGATACCATAAGGTAAAAGTGGTATTTTACCGCAAAAGTACCGGTATCGTCTATTTTCATCATTTTGACCAGCACCATAATTGCTTAACTCACTTTTAATTAATCACAATCTGAGTGTTTGTAGGAAATTCCTAATCCAACTTAAATAACGCAATGAACGTGGGTGAACTGTCAAAATGGAAGGCATTTCCATCGATTGCCATTGTATGTTTGTTACGCACTCACCGTGCTGTTATTAAAGAAAACAAAAATATTTATTTCAACTAAAACATTGTTTCATACAGCCCCAGTAAGTTACAATAGTACTTGTGTCGGAGCTGTCTCGCTCCTCCCTTAAGTAGTAGCTTTACAATGTTGAGGCTAATAATTAATCATTAAATAGAGTTTATAGATAAATTATTACTAGTGCTGTGCTGAGTTTGAAGAATACTGTCCAATATTACACAAACCGAAAAACGCCGGTGTATGCCTGCTTCCTGGATCTCTCCAGAGCCTTCGACCTGGTGTCATATGATGTGCTCTGGAGGAAGCTGGGTGATAGGAATGTACCGGCGTCAGTGATTAGGCTCATGCAGTATTGGTATGAAAAGCAAAAGAATTCTGTAAAGTGGGCCGGAACGTTCTCTGAGTCGTATGGGTTGGAGTGTGGTGTGAGACAGGGGGGGTTGACGTCTCCACGGCTCTTCAACCTCTATATTAATGATCTCATAGGCGAGCTCAGTGGTATGCGTGTCGGCTGCCGGGTTGGTGGTGTTAGTATTAATAGCATCAGCTACGCGGACGACATGGTACTGCTGGGCCCGACTGTGGGATCTATCAGAGAAATGTTGAAGGTCTGCGAGGAGTATGCTGCCTTGCACGGCCTTGTGTACAATGTCCGTAAATGCGAATACATGGTCTTTAAGGCCGCCGGTAAGTGCCCTAATCATGAACCTAGTTTTTCTCTAGATGGTATAAACATAAATAAAGTCCACCAATTTAAGTACTTGGGGCACATACTTACCGACGACCTTAAAGATAATGCAGACATCGAAAGGGAACGTAGGGCACTGGCGGTCCGAGGGAACATGTTGGCCCGTAGATTCTCTCGTTGTACGGACCAAGTCAAAATCACTCTGTTCAAGGCGTTTTGTCAAGGTCTGTATGCGGGGGGTCTATGGGCCAGCTACACCAAAAAACAACAGCTACATCGCTAGATGTCTTACGTATCCAATACAACAATGTTTTTAGGATGCTGTTGAAACTGCCCCGTTTCTGTAGCGCATCGGAGATGTTTGCTCAGAACCGAACTGACGACTTCCATGCTGTAATTCGCAAAAAAGTCGCATCACTGATGCGTGGAGCGCGGGTCAGTGACAATAGCATCCTGAAAACAGTGGTTGAGAGCCCTTACTCCCCTTTTGATGTGGGGAGACTCTTACTTCTGATGTGGGGAGAATGGTCAGGTAGCATATATATATTCCTTGCTTTATCGTTCTCTGCACATCCTGCCGCAGTCACCAGCTATTGTTGTATTTTTTTATGTTTTATGTACTACTAACACTAGTGATAAGGTATTTTACTAACAAATTGGACCATATTGTTGTCTGAAATTAATAAATAAATAAAATAAAAAATTACTAAAGTTATTTGTGCCCATAAATGTAACAGCTGTTTTGCTATATTTATTTTATTTTATATTAAATGCTACATACAGCATACTGCATCTAAGCTTAAACCAATAATTACCGGAATTAAGAGCGTTTATTCTGAAGGTGGGCAACGCCGCAAATAGATGTCAAATATTTTATTGTTTTCATTAGTTTAGCAATATTACTGTGTGGAAATAAAAAATGTGGCTAACTAGCGAACTAGAATATTAATTATGAAATGCAATAATTAATATCGTAACACCGAATGTTTAGTTTTAGATGTAAAAAAACTATCTGGAAACTTTGCAAATGCGTTTTTACACCTAAAATGGGTACAACATCAAATTCAATGTTATAATTGCAATTCATTATTAATATTCTAGTTCGCTAGTTAGCCACATTTATATTCAGTAATATTGCAATAAGAATCAAAACAGGTAAATATATAATAATGACAGTTATTTGCGACGTTGCCAACTTTTAGGATAAACCCTCTTAACACAAAATATTTTAATAACTACCTCGTTGGTATAATGGTCACAAGCGCTTCTGCTGAGCATGAGGTCCTGAGGGTTCGATTCCCAGGTCGGGCAGAGTGTTATTGCGTTATTCCATTATCTGTAGCAGCTCGGGGTCTGGATGTGCCCAGTTGATGGCAATAGGCTCGCCCCCTATTACATGGGACTTAAACATAACTGGCGAAATGTGGGGGTACACCTCTGCCTAGCCCTTCCGGGAATACAGGCGTGGTGGTATGTATATTTTAATAACAATTTCTTACTCAAATACCCCTATCATTCCACAGGTAAACTAATCAAAATCCAAATGATACCTCTACCAAAAAAAGTAACAAAAATACCAACTCGAAACTCACAAGCCACACAAGAAATACTTTTCATAACAGACTTGAAACCTCTTTCATACAAATCTCTTTACATTAAAAAAACATCTAGCAGACCAAAAAGAGATTTAAAAAAAGATTACGATTTCTATTCTAATCACAATAATAATTTTTGGGATCCGTTAAAAGAGCCTATTATTAATAGATTAGATGAAAGAATCAGAGAAAAAGATACAAAAGATATATTAAGTAAAATTCAGGCCATACCATATGCTCCTGTTTATTCCGAAGACATCATGAATTTGGATGACAGGGAGACAAATATAGATATCTTAAAAGATGGTAAAAATGATGAAGAGGTTTTGGAGCTGGAAAAGTTTTTAAGCGAAAGTAGGATGAAAAAAGAAAAGAAAGCTGATAGGATGATACTGTATCCTAATTTAAGTATGGATGAGTTGAGGATGCTGTCTGATGAACCGAGGACGGTTGAGAAGTTTGATGACGACCTGGTTATTGGAAATCAGGTGAGTTTTTATGCTTCAAGCATTGATTCCTTCAAATTAAAGCAATTCAAAGTGTCGTCGATTAACGAAAACAAAACACAAACCTAAATTTTAACAATAGACATAAGACTAGTTTTTGCAATTTTTACGAAAATAGAAATGAGTGCAGTGCATTTCGCATTTTTCGGAAAAAATGACATACCTTCATAAACAATGACGGAAATCGATTCAGAAGCCGATTTTGAACAAACGACTAATAAAACTTCACATACATGATGGCTATGATATCAAATCATAATACGAAATAAAAATATAAGTTTTTAGCACCTCTGCCGTATCTTTAAAAAAAATCGAAGAAGTGAGTGACCTCCACCAACGGCCCATTCCCTCTCACAGAGAGGAGGCCTCCCAGCACGCGTAGCATGACTGCCATAGAAACGGGTTTTGTCGACGGAAGAATAGCCAAAATGACAGATTGTGATTGTTTATCTGTCATTTTGTCTATTCTTCCGTATTCGTGCGGCAGTGGGAACATAACAGACTGATTATCCTTATGCTGCCTTATCTTTCAAGACATACAAACATGATATATTGATATATTTTTTTCTTTCAGTTCTACAAACTAGATGTAAACACAGCTACCGGATTGATTCGCGAAGTCACCTTCCCTGATCATACTAACCTAAACCTCTCCATTAACATGTACTACTATACGGGAAGCTGTGGTGACAACCACGATGCCACCCGCCGCTCCTCCGGCGCTTATATCTTCAGAACAACTATCGATAACCCCATTAAACTAACGGCCCAAAAGTCTGGAGTGATCAATGGAGATTTGGTCAAAGAATTCAGAGTAAATTTAAACCCAGCTGGTTTTATCAGCGTAAAGCTATATGACGGTCTAAATTTCATTGAAGTCGAATGGGTCGTAGGCCCTATACCGATCACAGATAAACTAGGCAAAGAGTTCGTTATTAAATACGAAACTAACATTATAAATAATGGTGAATTTTACACTGATTCCAATGGCCGACAGATGTTGAAAAGGAAATTGAATTATCGACCACAATGGAACCTAACGCTAGCTGAACCTATACCAGGGAACTACTATCCTGTAACTAATGAGATTTATATTGAGAATGAAGATATCAGAGTGACAGTTTTGACTGACAGGTCGGAAGGAGGTACGTCGTTAGTTGAGGGAGAGGTGGAATTAATGTTGCATAGAAGACTTTTATGTGATGATGCATTTGGAGTAGGAGAAGCTTTAAATGAAACAGCAAATGGACAGGGACTGGTAGCTAGAGGCAAACACAGAATTATTATAGGCAAAGATAAAGAAATTATCAAAAGGAATGTATTAGGTATGCATTTGAGCCCGACAGTATTATTCTCCGATGCTACAAATATAAAATATGACGAATGGTTAAAAATGAACAACGAATTAAGTTGGATGGATAAAGATTTGCCCAAAGGAATTCATTTGTTGACTTTAGAACCTTGGGACTCGAAATTGTTGATCAGATTCGAGAATTATTTACAAGATGAAAATTCTTCTGTAGAAGTCAATTTGAAAGATATTTTCAAAAACATTGAAATCAAATGCTTGAAAGAAACTATGTTGTCTGCTAATATGTTTGTAGAGGAATATGAGCAATGGGTTTGGAAAAAAGAGGGTAGTCAGGAAAAGTCAGAAGAAAAAACGAAATTAGCGGATGATGGCTTGAAAATTCAAATCAAGTCGAAACAAATTAGGACTTTCATAGCGTGTTTTGAAATGAAAGAGAAATCATAAACATTCTATCTGCCTCTCTCAAAGACGTTACTTAAGAATAATCCATCATTAACTATAATTGGAAACCGACATGTCCTAAGACAAAAAAATCGAAGACATGTGACATCTACCAACCCGCACTGGGCCCGCGTGGTGGATTACAGCCCACTGCCTCTCACAGAGAGGAGGCCGGGGTCGGAGCAGTGGGAACTGTATATTAGAACATTGTCAGTTAAAAATGTGTAAGATGAAGAAAAATAAAATAAAAAAATTGTTTACATTTGCTAGCATATACTGGTCAATTAAAGTTAATGAATGATTCATCTTATGTGATATCTTCGAGTCCCCGAGTAGCAATGTCACTGACTGTTGAAATAGTTGATAAATAACACTTTTTGCTAGAATATATTTCTAGCAAAAAGTATTCTTTATCAACTATTGAGAGACAATTTTTGAGATACATATTATTATGGAGATGGCATGGCAAGGGATTTTTATGCGATGTATTGGAATATAACTATTAAGTTTTCTTCTTCGTTTCGAAGGTTAGTAACTAACCTGGTGTCAGAGTTTTAAAGCCGCCCATGAGTCTCTGACTTGGCTTCACATGCCGTCGAAAAATATCTCTCAGGCTTCCTCACGATATTTTCCTTCACCGTTTTTTAAGCAAGTGATAATTTTATGTACAATACGCATATGAGGTGCGTGCCTTGGGTTCGAACTTGAGACTTATGACTTGGCAGTCCGATGGTCACACCTGACTGCCAAACTATTAAGTTATTTAGTTTATTGTCATACTATGAATTTTATTATGACAATAAAATAGAAATTTCAATGATACCGCCTAATACGTCTAACCGCGCCATCGTTGCCGTCAGTAAGCGCTTGCATGTAGTGATGTCGAAGGATCCCCTGCCGTGCCGTGCCGCCAGTGGGCGCAGGCGCAGCCCCTTACATTTAATTTTACTGATAGTACAAAAATTAATGCTTATTTTTAGTTTCATAATAGTCAAAATGTTATTTAAAATAATTTCCAAAACCTTGTCACGATTTTTTTCTTAATTTATACTGATAACCGATATCAATAATGTTATTACTAAAAAAGACTCGATAATCGAATAACCTTAATAATTACAATAATAATTTGACATATCCTGGAAGTCGTATACAATAAAATAAGTAATCGATTTATTTGTTTTTGATATAGTGTCTTATGTTTATAGATAGTATAAATGTTCATATATTTTGTGTGATCTAAAATGATGAACCAAATAAATATTTTTATATTTTTAATTAATTTTGGTGTTTTATTTATATCTCCTTAATTTCACTATTTACATATAAATTATATTTTTAAATATTAAAATAAAAATATATAAAAACATTTAAAAATAGTAGCCCACCGGTATCGGGAACAAGGTCCAAGCTCCGGTCAGGGCTCCAAAGAGAGGAACCTCCTAACAACGCGAGCCGTGTCCAGGAGTACGGCTTTCTGGATCAACCCCTTGATCCAGCTGCCTAACGAGAACCTCCTTAGGTGTTGGTCGAGGCTCTTGACAATTATTTATATCTTTATTAATAGTCCATCAGACTGAATTTCGGCCCTGGCTCCCAATCTCAGCAGCGACCATGGGCGCCGGGCGGGGGGGTGCCAGGGGGTGCACTTGCATCTCGAGAATCTCTCCACTTGGGAATCTCGGGATCAACAGGAATTATTGAAATAAAAAGCCGTCTGTTGGAAATAATTTTTTTATTCACAATAATTAGTAGGCAGTAATTACACAATTCTCATTTAAAAAGCAACTGCGTCCGGCGGGGTTTTTGACCGAACTTATTAATGACGTTTTCTATAAAGTTATTCTTTATTGTCCTCGGTTATCTTGCCTCGGTGGACACTTAACAAGCATAATCCAGACAGTCGCTCGTCACCTGTTGTGGACCTATTCCAAGTTTTAACTCTTCTCAGTGTGCTAAAAGATCTTTCTATTGTGCACGTTGTGACGGGTAGACTAAGGCCAATCTTGATCGCTTCTGCTACTGAAGGAAATAAATCTTTTGCCTCGTCGATGTAGTCTATAAGATGTTTTTCATATTGATCAACTTCACTGATATCATTTGCCGCTGGCTGTGGATATTTCCACATTTCAAACCAAGTCGTGATTTCTGAAATAAAATTAGGTAAAAGATCGCCATACAAATTTTCAATGTCTTTTGCAGCTCTAAGAAATTCTTCTTTACTGAGGCCTTTCATTATTTTTGGGTGTAGTTGTAACAGAGAAAATGATTTTTTATGTGTTTCAGAAAATCTGTCTTTTAAAGAAGAAATGATCGAATCTTGGTATGGGATGTATAAAGCTCTTCTGTAAAATTCTTCAACGTTTTCGGATGGGTGGTTGGATCGATGAGCCTGTCGTTTCGTAACTCGTTGGCATTTAATCTCAATATTAAGGTCTTCGCAAATTTGTTTAGCTTCTCCAAATATAGCAGTAAATTCCTGCGATGCGTTTTGTCTGTGACCCTCTATTATTTTAGTGAGTTTGCAAATGTGGTCATTCACTGAATTAATGTCAATATCCACTTGTTGAAGCTGGTTGCAGACAGGCTCAAGCTTTGCCGAGTAAGTAGCAATAATATGCAATGCCACAATAAAATTTGTGGTGGTCAAAGCAGTGCGCAGTTGGTAAGCTCTAACCTTTGTCTTAGAATTAGTGGCTTGATCTTCTGAAAGGTCTTGTAATGCTTCTACAATTTTGGTGAAATTTTGAGCGAAAATTCGAATACTTTTGTAGGTACTTTGCAGACCATCTGGTTTCGCAAAACAAGGGAATATTTGGAATTTTTTTTCGCCGTAAAATGCTCTCTCTAAAAAAAGTTATAGTTTCCTTAATCATTCCAGCAGTATTTCTTATTTAACTCAAATTATTTATATCATTGACAACAAGATTTAATATGTGACTAGCACAGTGGAAATACTTTGCTTTGGGATATTTATCATTAATTATTTTCTGAACTCCACCAACATGTCCAGCCATCGTGAAGCAACCATCATACCCTTGCCCAACCATTTTGTTGAGATCTAAACCACATGATGTCAAAAAAGATATTATAACTTCAGAAATCGATGCAGCATCTAATTTTTTAAGTGTTTTTTTTAGAGAATTTTTGGGGTACAGACACCCCAAAAATTCTTCAAGTATTACGTAACTGTGTTTCGTTTGGTCAAACTTGACGTATCTTATGCCCATTGAAAGCTGTTCAGTCCCGCTTATATCCGCTGTCTCGTCAGCCAAGACTGAAAAGTATGCCGCTTGTTTTGCTTCATCAGTAATGGTTTCACGAAGAACACACACAGGTTTCAATAATTTCGTTTTGTATTTGATGGGATACATAGAGGGCATTTTTGAACCAATTGTAAAGTGGTCTTTTAAAACCGTATCTCCTGCCTCAACTCGGAAATGTAGTAAGTCTTTGAAAACTGACCCATCTTCTGTTTTTCCTCGAAGGGGTAAATCATGCGTAGCACAAAATAAGACCGAAGATATAATGGGTTGAAGTTTTTTTCTGTTTTCTGAAATTTCCCTGTGATATTCAGTATCTATCTGTTCATAAACGTCGTTTTTTTTCTTTGTTGCATGATTTCCAGATTTTTTTTAGAACGTATAACCGATTCACGATGCCACTAGCTATTCGCATGAGATTTCGCACACTCATGAAATTTTTGATATTTTTTGCATGGCCGAACGATAAATGGCCCCTGAGTACTGCCTCGATGAATTTGTGCGGGAAATAATACACATGTACGGCAAAGTGGTCCTTTAGCCTGAGCAGAATAGGCTAACCAAGGCTATGCTGTGAGCCACTCGTGGCGAAATGCATTTTGTTGTGTTTGGTTTTTATGATCGATGTCCTGCTTGAAATCATAATCTTGCGGAGGTTTCCACGGTGTTTCGAGTACTTTAAACCGTATTTCATCACTGATAGGTACGTTAGAATCCAGATATAAACCCACATCATAAATATTAACTGAAGTTTGTTGTGTTGTTAATTCAGTTTTACTAGTACTTTGCTGTGCCGAAATACTTGGATAATCTTTAGCATTAAACTGTTCATTTTCCATCTTTTTTCTCTTGCACAAAAATCGCCTTATGTCACTCATATTTAAAATTATAAAGAAAAGAAACACACGTTAGCTCACTTGTCACTGCTTGTGCACTCTTGCTTGCACTGATTAATTAATTACGGGGCGCACTGACACTGACTAATTAGCTCGCTCTTGTACATGTAATCAAGCAATCATTCTTGATCTATTGGATTATTTGGACTGTATGAATTATCTATATATTTTCGAAATTAAAATACGGCAACACTATATAAAACACTAAAAACACTAATCTATGGAAACGAATATGGCGGGAACTATTACTACTCGCGATTTGACCACTCGGAACGAACTGTTCGAACTTCAATCGAAAACTGACTGACTCGGAACGCGACCTAGCTATTATATAGCTATTATATATCAAAATGTAAGGAAGGTTCCAGATTTCCAAACGTTCTCGAACGTAGCTCTGTCCCTGTCATTTATAATCTATGTCTCTTTCACATTTATGATCTTTCTAGTTCATTCGCGATTGACTTTGACAAGAGTCGGTCTCTTTCGCACTGCTTAGAAACTGTATTGCGCTTTCTCTGTTAAGTTCATCCCATTTATGCTGGTGCCATCTGGTGTGGAGTAGCGGTACTTTAAAGGGTGCGTTCAGAGAAGTAATGGAAATCGATTAATATCGATCCCGGTACTCCTGGCCCACCAACTTAGAATTTATAAATTTCGATCGTCCTGAACAAATAGGTGTGAGCCGTGACGACTGGGTACCTATATAATAAATTCATAATGAATAGTCAGAAATTTGTAAATGTCTCGAACATTCAGACTAAAATTTCATCTTTTTATTAACAATCATATACGGCAAAGATTGTAAGAAAACTAAAATCTGCACCACCTGGAAATTATTTCTGCCGGCGCCCATGGCAGCGACCAGCCTTCGACGTGGGAGATATTATAGTGCACAAGCGTGTGCGCAGACACGGGTGCACTCTGTCTTCCCTCACTCTCATAGTCCAGTGGCGGCATCTACATCTCCACATGCGAACTACGCATCAAAGACCTGACGTCACACAAATCCTGCATCGCGCAATTGGAGTTTACCGCGCGAACGACATATACAAGACGATCCAACATCAATCGTTGGGCAGTTGCCCGCCAGTCACAAGACCTGTTTGGTCGGAGGATCCTCCCTTTTCAATAGAGGATGAGTGAACACCCTGTTCCACATGCCTCTAAAGTCCGATGGAACGGTAATCCGACACGACCGGAGAGAGATCAGGCGCAGGACCGTGACCGTGCGTCAGGGGCGACACGTGCGTTCTGAGGCACGGAGGTATCACTCCGCCAACTTCCAAACTCCGGGCTGTTACCAAGAAGTTCTTAATGGAAAAACCCAATGTATGTATGTACAATTTTCTGGGACAGGTGCCTGATTATCCTTAATTCATAGTATTTAGAGAGTATCGTTGTTCTAGCGGTCGCCAGCGCTACTGCTGAGCGTGAGGCCTTAGGTTCGATTCCCAGGTCGGGTAAAGTTTTATGGTTTCTCCATCAGGAATTTCTCAGTAGCAGCCCGGAGTCTGGAATCATGCCCGGTTGATGGCAATAGGCTCGCCCCCTATTACATGGGACTTAGTAAAACTGGTGAAATGTGGGTGTACTGAATAGGTAAAACTCTGCCTAACACGCTGGAGATTAGAGTAGAAGAATACGTTTCCTTGACTACATGAATTAGTTCGTCTAAAGTCGATAGACGTGCGAACTTAAACTACGCGGTTTTTAAGTTCGGGAACTTACTCGGCTCGCCGTCGTTGACACACGTGAAGCTTGCTCACACTGTATCGCGATGTTGTCGAATTTTCTGAACCAAACTAAACAAACATTACGACGTAAGAAACTACGAACCAAAGCAGGCTACGAGCAAAATTTCAAACCTGTTGGATCGCCGACGAACTTACTCAGCGGTTTTAATGTACGCGTACTTAGTATGACACACGGGTAAGCAGTGGTCTCGAATGTAAGAGTGCGAAATCGGTAGAGCTGCCCACAAAATTCGGTACATTAGTACCCAAAATCGGTATATGACAAAAAAAATACAATGTTCAATCAAATTCGTTTATTTATCAAAAAATAAATTAAGAGTCTAATTTACATCAAACCAAACACACTTAAATAATAATGTATAATGATTTTTTTCGATCTTTAGGATCATACTCTACTCTTTGGCCATAGCCGCGGTCATCTTTGAATTAATTTCCAAGTCATAACAATTAGCGTCATTAAAGAGTCGTTTTGCATGTAATAGAACAGTGATTGACTCAGTAGACAGCCTATTTCGCTGTTTTGTTTTCATAAGATTCATAAGATTTCAGAGGACTCAAGGGTATTCCTCAAAAAATATGAAACTAACTAGGTACTTACTTTCTATAGAGGAATCCCTCAATAGGCTGTCCGTAACGTAAAACATAAATGAAAAGGATTGCCAACGTAGAAGTGTAAAATCGGTAGAAAAATCGGGATTATTACATGTATTCTCTGAAATCGGGGAAAAATCGTTGCAATTCGGTATTTCGGTAGGACAGAGCCCATATCGGTAGAAATACCGAAAAATCGGTAGGTTCGAGACCACTGCGGGCAAGAAAGGTCGTCAAAGTACGCCATAAGTACGCGTACTTGCTCGTGCGTCTATCAGCCCTTTAAGAGCGTTATCACACTGACGATTTCCCAGCGTGTTTCAAGCGAAGCGATTTGTGAACGTGCTCTCCCCGGGAGCGAAGAAGTAGCCGCGACTACGCGATGTGTTCTCCGTATTTTCATAATTTTATGCAGTCGCTTGTCTTTCTCGCTCTTGTACACTCACGTCAATCGCTCTCGTTGTGCACATGTGGCATGCTCGCTTCGCACACGAAGCGAGCGCGTTAATCAATCGCCTCGCTAGAAACACGCTCGCAAATCTTCAGTGTGATATGCTCGTAGAGTATATATGTTCTGTGGTGATATGGCCTTAATATGTGAGTGAACTAAATTATGGTGTGAGTGAACACCACGCTGTCTTCCAAAACGGGTATTATGAACGTAGGCAAGGTCAACAGGCTCAAATGGGATTGAGTGCGTCACTACAGCTGCATGTAGGATTATCAACCCTACTCTAATATATAGTATGCTGCTATATTAGAGGCCTAACTACCATATAAAAAATAGGCAGGAACATCGACGCGAAAACTGTTACCATGGATTCAGTACATGATTCTGAACCCCCCTGCGTTGCTTTTCGTCGGTTATTAAAATAAAAATCTGCTGTTCCATAGAAAAGTGCAATACCTACGCGGTCAAAATGAATGGAGCAGATGATTTAAAAAAAAATAACCGATGAAAAATTTCAACGCAGGTTCAGAATATACCCAAACAATAATCAATACTTCTTCTTACAGATCAGAAAGATTTGTAGGAAAACTAGCTCCATCCTGCAATTTCACCCCTATAAATCCCGATCCCGTAAGAATATCGGGTTAAAAAGTATATTTTGTCCTAACTCTAGTCATGGTCTACCCAAGTGCCAAGTTTTATCAAAATCTGTTCAGCCGTTTTAGCGTGAAAGCGTAAAAAACAAACAAACTCACTTTCGCAATTATAATATTACTAGGTGCGCCCCACGGTTTCACCCGCATAAGTCTCGATCCCGTTGGAATATCGGGATAAAAAGTATTATATGTCCTAACCCAGGTCATGGTCTACCCATGTGCCAAATTTTATCTAAATCCGTTTAGCCGTTTTAGCGTGAAAGCGTCACAAACAAACAAATAAATAAACTCACTTTCGCATTAAAATATTAGTTAGGATTATTTATAGTTAGTTCAGTACATTATGCTCTAGCATAATGTACTGAATCCATGGTAACAGTTTTCGCGTCGATGTTCCTGCCACCCTGTACCCCGCAAGCGAAAAAAATTAAATAAAAATGGAGGTTCAGAATCATGTACCGAATCCATGGTATCAGTTTTCGCGTCGATGTTTGTGTATGAAAATACTACTGATATTTGATATCAAAAATATGGCAACCCTAGCCATATGTATGACCGTTGGGAAGTTTGCACACAATGGGTTCCTGAAGATGAACGGCGCCGCCGAGGTGAAGAGGTGGCGAGACGACCTGCACGCGTACCGCGAGGGCTGGTTCGAGGTGGCCCGGGAAAAGAGTTACTGGAAGGACATGGGGGAGGCGTTTGCCCAGCTGTGGGGCAGTACAGGCTAAGTAAAAAAAAAAGATGTGAGTGAAATAAAACAACAAAAAACAGTAAATCGAAAAACTTTATTGATATAACTTAACTTATCAATGAGAATTTTCTGAAATGGCGTCCACTAGGTGGCAGCACTGAGACCTCAGGTCCAGGCACTTGTCAAAAGTGTCAAAGCGCCTATATTTTCTTTAGTCGTGACTGAATGATGAGCGAATGTTTATGAAACGAATGATGAACGTCATCATATAATTTATGTTCATTGTCGAAATGGAGGACCTCTTGTCAAAGTGGCGTCAACTGATAGCGTGATTTTTTATGAAAACCTACATTGCAACCTTACATTATCTTCTTATATAACTAACTACAAATGTCCTAATCTCTTGTGGTTTTAGCTCTATACCTTTATTCAAATAGAAAACAGGCGTCGGCTTTATAAAACCACCTTGATCAGCACTGAATTCTATATTAGTATGATTGCCATAGGCCTCATTAAAATTCTTCACGTATTTATCCGTCTGCCATTTCAAAGGCATGTGGTCTTGCAACCAAATATTCGCTGACAAAGTAGTTTCCTTTGCGCCAGTAATCGTAAAATCTTTAAAAAGTTCTTGAATAAAAACTCTCTTCAATCCGTTCCTAACGACATCAGATTTTTCTAAATAGTTTTCTAGTCTCAACAAGAGCTGGTCATGCCATCTTTCTAATGTCAAAATATGTACGCCGATCGGCAATTTTATTTTTAACGATGAGTACTCATTTTTCTCGCTAAACCATCCCTCGTAAGATATATTAAAATACGATTGATGGATTGACGTAAAAACTGTCGGCGCCAATTCTAATTCCTTTGCGAATTTCTTTTCGAAAACTTTATTCGGTCTGTATTTTGCTTTTGATATGTACAAATGATGTTTCCCTCGAACGATAATTCCTTTGCCATATTCTGTTTGGTTAAGATAGGCGCGTATCCCGACGTCGTCCGTCAAAATTCGTCTATGAAGCATCATGTCAACGCTACCGTCGAAGAGGCTAGTTCCGCCTTGAGCTCTGTCAGTAAATATTGAGAGCCGTACGTTCTTTTGTAAATCTTCTATGTATATTTTAGAGGTCACTGGGTAGATGTTACCTGGAAAGTTACAGAAGATTAATACACACATAATAATAATATAAACTCACGGTGTCTTCCACGGGGGTAGGTAGAAACTTCAGAACCTGTATGATCTTTACATATGAATTGCTCTTAAACGCGAACCGATTTGAATGCGGTTTTTGAAGTGAAATCTTCATTAGCATCGTTGTGATTTGAAAGTCGATGAAACGAAAAAGCGACAGTAAAAAGAGACAGACACATAAATTCATAAGATTTAACGTGGGAGAAAATGAGATATGAAGCATTATACAGTGTTTCTTTTATTCGTGGTTCTCTTTGTGCTCTGCTTCGTACCCCCTCCACTCGTGTTTACCAAGGCATAGTGGGAGTTTGCTTGGACCTAAATTTTTGAAGGTTTCACTTCTACCACGTGTGTATTGCACGTACACATGTTTTTTTATTTGAAAGCAGGTTTTCTAGCGATGGTTCTTAGACATGTTTTATTAAAATCGGTTCAGCCGTTTGAAGGTTTTTCTAGTTGATGAATGGATGTGACGTCTTCCACAGGTCTGATCGATTTGAAATTTGGTATTCTGTTACTTCAATGATATTAGAAGAACATATTAACTTTGAACTGACGCTGCAGCATCACCTAGAATTTGCAGGATACCCAACTCCCTTACCAACTCACAGCACAGGTATTGTTTGGGCTCATTGGAATGGTCTCAATGAATAGGTTATAGATAGATGAGAACAGGGTTTGGTGATGGAGTAGGAACGAAAAATTAAGAAATTTTTGTGTCGGGGGATTTTTAAATTTTAATATAATTTCACTTATGGTTCGCTTAGGTTTCTTTTTTTTAAGTGAAGCCTTTCGGCGGTTTGAGCGATTTTTGGTAGGGGATAAACTTATGGCTTTGCGTCACCGACATGTCCGCGCTGGCATGCTGTAGTAGCAGTACGTGAAGTTTTTTTTTGGAACGAAGTTCGCGTGACGTATTCTGCCAGTTTACTACTGCCACAAGCCGCGAAAACGGCGTCACGCGAAAAAGCGTTCATACTTGCGACTGTCTTCTTTTAATTACAATTTTCTCTCTCTCTCTATAGAGAATGACCAAATCCAAGATGGTGGCAGTGACATTTTAAATTTTTATTCATGGGTCTCGTTTTCATAGTTTTCCAGGGTGCTAAAGCCGATAGTGAGGTCAAAATGTAAATCCAAGATGGTGGCCGCAATAATTTTTAAATTTTTCATCTGCGACAAAAAAAAAACTTACTAGCTATTCCAGCCTCTGTAGTATCCAGTACTGGAGAATACGTAGCCCTGACATCCCGTATCCTCTTAATAGTTTGCCTTCCATTGCTATCAGTGAAGAACTCGCCCTTATTCTGAATATCTGTTACATATCTGACGAATAAATCCTTACCCAAATCGTCTTCGTGGGGTATAGGACCAACAACCCAATCAACCTGTAGAATATAATGCTTGTTAGTCTTTAGCAGTTACCTGTATTTCCAAAATAATTAAATTAACGGCTCGAACACACGTACCACAACGCAGCCACAAAATGTGGGCAAGCAGTGGTTACGTGTGAATAGTGTCGCTGCAGCTTCTTGCAGTTGCGTTGTGCTAACTACAAAATGTCGACGTGGTTGTGTTTTCGCTAGTACCTAGTTGCGATGTGGTTACGTTGTGTCTAGTGTTTCTTCAGACAGCTAGCAACTAACTTCAACTTTCTGACTAACTGACCGACTATTTGACAATTCAAAAGTGCCTGTAAATGGTTTAAATTGAAATAAATGCTTTGAGTTTGAGCTTGACAGACATGTCGACTTCCACTGTGACAGTGTCGTCGCGTCGACGCAACGGTGTGGTTGCGTTGTGGCTGCGACGTCGCACTATGATTCGTCTAAAACATGATAGCTGGACAAAAATTGATATCGAATATGGTGAAAATTCTTTCCTAGTATCATAAACAATACCCGAGAGGGGGGTTGCGGCCATTAATGGTGCGACCCTTAAACCAAGACTCATTCTGCCAGCCCCCCAAACTGGGTCCCCTTTTATGTCCCACTTTATTTTCTTTCTTTGAGACTTAAACCCACCCGTGTTCCTTCAGTTGTCTTTTCGTTGCCAGCGGCCACGGTATCCCTTTTGGACTTTCCCGCAACCCCGGCAGGCATCTGTCCTAGGAGACCCCGTCAGTTGTGCTGAAATCTCTTTGAGGCGCGTGTGGAACCCCGGGCGTCGGGAGTCGCGAGCCGACTTCCGGCCACCGTAGGCGCGGGCTTGCGGACGGTGGGCAATGGGTAGCTCGCCGTCCGATTAGGACCAGGCCCGGGTCGACGGCGCGTTGTGTTCCACGCGCGCCTCAAAGAGATGTCAGCACCAACTGACGGGGTCCGTAAGGGCCAATGCCTGCCAGGGTTGCGAGTTTGTCCGAAAGGGATATCGCGGCCCCGGCACACAGGCAACGGAAGGAACACGGGTGGGTTTTAGTCAGTAAAAGTCTGACACTCCCTCTCGCTCCGCCCAGAGCGGGAGGAGTCATTTGATGATTTCCCACCAAAAAAAAAAAAAAAAAGACGCGTGTGGAACACAACGCGCCGTCGACCCGGGCCTGGTCCTTATCGGACTGCGAGCTGTCCGCAAGCCCGCGCCTACTGTGGCCGGGAATCGGCCTGCGATTCCCGACGCCCAGGGCTCCCCTTACACCAAAACTAAATTAGGTAGTCATGTTATAAGAAAGCCCGTGGGAACCAAAAATCGCAGAAAATAGATTTGTCCAGCTAGCATGTTCTAAACGAAAGTGCGTCCGCGTAATGTGGTCGATAGCTCACACTATTGATTTTGACGGCAAAATCAATAGTAATATTAATTAGTCAAAATGTACCAGTATACAGGGTGGCAGCCCCTAGCGTAGAAGGTGCGAGACACAATTACATCACTAGGAATAGGGACCAATTAGTGCAATTGGGTTTCAGGCTGGCTAAAGTGGACTCATCTTTCACTGAATCCATTAACAGGATGCGCGGCGATGTTCCCTGCCACCCTGTATAAAACTAGTGCAAAAAAAAAATTGCTGATGCAAATTAATCATGTTAAAGATTTTTTTTATACAAACCTCTATGGTTGGCAGACCTTTGTATAATTTTAAAGTATATCCCGCATAATTTGAAAATCGAATCTGTAACTCTTCCACAATGTTAGTTTTTAGGACTTTGGCGTCGTAAAAGTCTGTTATTAGTATAGGATAGGAGTCGATAGGTCTGAAGACGTATGGCCCTGGATGCTTCTTTTCTATTTCCAGTTTTTCAGGGTCGTCAGATACATAGTAACACATTTGAACGTCGAAAGTGACGTTGACGCCGTTTGAAAGGACAATGTTTGTTAATTTGCGATGGGCGTCAATGTTTATTTGGATGTACTGGAACAAATAAAATTCGGATTAAAATAATTGTATGTTTAATTGGTAAAGAAAAAGTCGGTGAACACTGGTCTTTTTACCCGACTACGGCGAAGCAAAAAGAAGGGTTATGATTTTGACCGGTATGTATGTTCATCTGTTACCTCATAACTTCTAAACTACTGATCATAATTTGATAAAAGAGGTATCGTTGGAAGCGTCTTGATCGTCCGCTATAGGCTATGTGGCGTTACATTAAATCAATATTGCGCTCTCTAGAGGACATAAAGTCATGAACTAAAGAAAAAAATGCAGTTTTGGGTATCAAATGAAAGGCCTTGACGAGCATATTACAAAAACTTATATACAGGGTGACTGGATCTGGACCAGCCATAGCAAATTCGCATATAGAGGAGGTCACTTACTAATTATTGAACCTTACTTTCTCTAGCTAAAGTTTTATAGTTTAGGAGATATGTCAATTTTTATACTTTATTGAGACTTTTCCAAAATTACACCATAAGACTTATTTGAGAATGCCTAGTTTAGTTTGATGCTATAGAATGGTAGTAGACCATGGTCTGAACAACATTTGTTCTAACAAAACTGTGATTCAAATGTCACCGTGTATTTGGTTGAGGTGGTTAAGGCCTCGCCTCTCATTCACGAGGTTGTGGGTTCAAATCCGGGCAAGTACCAATGTGACTTTTTCAATTCATATGTACTTTCTGAGTTTATCTTGGACATTACTGACATCGGTGAAGGAAAACACCGTGAGGAAACCTAGACTTATAGTTAATATAAGTCTGAAATCACCAACCCGTCTTGAGCGCGCGTGGTGATCAATGCTCGTGCCTTCTCTGTATGAGAAGAGGCCTTTGCCCTGCAGTGGGACAGTAACAGGCTGGTATTATTATTTGGTTGAATTTTCGTATGCAAACCGGGAACGTCATTAGATAAGCGAAAGTTTTCTTTATGGTCGTCTCCACCTTGTTTAAAGAGGGGCTAGAGTGCTAGTGATAATTTATACATAATATTCTATTGTGTGTAATATTGCTCATATTAATCGAAAATTCTTATTTTCTTGCACTTAATAATAATAGTTTTGTTTTATTGATTAATTAGATACGTGATATCCACCTACGTTGATTCGCTATTAATACCAATGTTATGAAATTCTCAGTTGTTATCAAAGTTCGGTTGTACAACTGAAGCCTGATAGTCACTGGCCATGAAAAAGTACAGGAATGTCTTCCAAAAAGTTCTTACCAACCTCATTTTTAATGAAATTGTCACTAGATTCAGCACTATGATATCCCGACTGTTCCATCCTTCTGAAATAAGTGTCAGAGTCGAAACGAGGCGTCGAACTGATCGATTCATTGTTGTCATCGTAATAGTCTATGTAAGTGGGTGGGGTGGGTTTCTTCGTTGTGGGGTCGACTTTTCGCGTGGTCATCACTGGGGGGCCAGTCGTTGTGGTGCGAGCTGGTGTCGAGGTTGGGGGTTGGCTGCAAAAAATTGTTTTTTTTCTTTTCTTTAGAAACATCTTTTCCTAAAGCCGGCTAAGTGTCATAGTTTACCTCCTTTTTTGACATGATAGAAGATTAGATGCCAATTAAATATGATATTTTGGGCTACATTATGAAAGTGCCGGCCGAACAAAAATAAAGTTTTATTCCGTTAGAACATGTTATTCTCTTCACTTTTCACTATGGGACCAAATCTGTAGGACGATTCCCTGCGCTGTTACACGAGTTTGTAAAATATTGTTTTCAGTATGTCTACGTATAAACGTCTATGGTTTTAGTTAAAAGAATAACAGTAATCTAATTATAGTAATAGCTTTTTATGCTAGTACACATTACAGTTATCATCTTTTAATATGAAACTAAGGTTCTAGGGTTATTCTCCACTTATCTACAGTATGCGAAATAAAGTTTTTTTTTCGAAAATACTAGTATTAGCTGATTGGAACAGGTATCACTCGTAGGTATCACTAGTATTAACTGGTTTTAGGTCTATTTAGTGGTTTCTATTCACGCAAAAACTGTGAAAAAAAAATACATAACACATACGCGTCGAACATACAACCTCCTCCTTTTTGGAAGTCGGTTAAAAATAACACATGTTTTTAGGTATACACAACACAAAGGTATACTACATACACAAATAATGGATGTAATAAAAAGAAGCTTAACGAAGCCGAGAGTCATATACTCCCCGTCATTGTGACGTGCAGATATGCCTCTCGCTATAGCTTGCCATATTTGAAATTGCGTTACAAACATTAGGAGCCTTCTGGTTACGGAGATATTGAAGGTTCCAACTTTTTTTTTTTTACGAAAACTAGGTTTAATTGATATCAACTCCTGTACCGGAGATTGAGATAGACAAGCAAAAAGCTATTACTATAATTAGATTACTGTTATTCTTTTAACTAAAACGTACTGAAAAAAGTATTTTTCAAACTAGTATAACAGCGCAGGGAATGGCCGTACAGATTTGGTCCCTTATTGAAAAGTGAAGAGAATAACATGCTCTAACGGAATATAACTTTTTTTTTGCTTGGCCTTGGCTTGGCTTGGACTTTCATATTTAGCCCAAAAATGTATGGACGGCGAATGATCTCCTTTGGTACACATTATATGTATTTCTGTGACCCAAACACGACCGTGTAACGTAAATAAAATAATGTTGAATTCAGTCGGTCAGTTTTGGAGGCAAGCGTCAAGGTAGCCCGCGAAATTCAAATTTTCTTACGTTTTTTGCAATTTGCAGGTCAGTATCATGTTGTATGTTGATCTAAATATGATTCGCGGCCGTATCAAATGTTTATTTATAGAATTATAATCATAAAAATTATCAATACAACTCTCTAAGTTCATATAATCACATTGAATGACTATTACATGAAATCATGACATTTGGAGATTGTGTTTACTTATGGAGTTGTATTGCTGATTGTAATGATTATAATTATATAAGCCATATTTGTTACGGTCGCAAATCATATTTTAATCAACATAAAACCTCACACTGACCTGGAAAATGTAAAAAACTAAAGAAAATTTGAATTTCGCGGGCTACCTTAGCGCATGCCCCTTAAACTAGTTCACGTTCTCACACGGGTAAGGAACCATACAAATAATTAAATCACTTACGTAGTAGTTGAAGTCGTGGTCGTTGTAGTAGAAGACAAGACACTCGTCTGAGCCTCATTCTCATCATAATCCAATGAAGAATTTCTTAGCGCCGAAAAATCATAATTATACAATTCCAACTCCTTGGTCTTAGTGTCATTTACAGACTGAAGTTTGTTAGGACTTTCCGAATCTTCAAAATATTCGTACTCAGGTATGTCATCTAGTAACGACTTGTCATCTATTTTCAACGTGTTGGTTTGCCTCGTCAAATACTTCTTCTTTTTCGAATTCTTGTTTAGCTTTTTAATAATGGATCTTTTATATCTAGTTTGGACCTGAATCCGGTTAATGTAGTATGATCTGTAGCCCATTGGAGGTAGTTTCTCGGCTATGAAGACCAGCTCATCTTCTGTGAGGAGTTCGTGTCTACCTGGGAGTGTCATTACTAGTTCTGAGATTGTTACTATTGAGTGGTTTTGTTTGACACCTGAAAAGGAAATAATATGATTACTAATTCTGCTTCAGAGTCATCCTGTTTCGTACAAATACTAAGTTTAAATTTTTTTGTTTGATGTGTAACATCTCCCTGCAATCGTGGGAGTGATTTCGTGAAAAGAGGGACGGAAGTGTATACAGGAAGTCGGGGAAGCGCATGTTATTTGATTTGACCAATAAGCGCGCGCGGTGATAGAGTTTACCGTCGGAAAAGACCTTGACGAGGCCCCGCCCCTTTAATGTTGCTTATTACCAAGGTGAGATGTCGCAAGCAACTACTGTAAGGCTCGCTCGTTTTTTTTAATGTGTAACATCTGTCCTCTCGCTTTCCTGCAAACTGTGGGAGTGATTTAATGAAAAGGGACGGAAGTGTGTAACACTATTTGATTTGACCAAGAGCGCGCGTGGTGCTGGAGTTGGCCGTCAGATGGTACCAACCCCTTTTTCCGAGAGGTTGGTACTGTGACAGTACCAACCTCTCGGAAAATGGCGGGGCTATCATGACATCTTGGTTGACAGTACTACTGTCAGCCAAGATGTCATGATGGCCCTGCTCCTTAAGGTGAGATGTCATATGTTACACATCATAAGCGACTACTGTAAGGCTCGCTTGTTTTTTTTTAAACAAACTGTTTTTATTTTCGCCTTTAAGATTTTATTAAATCCAACAGTGCCAGCAATAGTGAGATCAAGTGAACTCAGAGTTTCTGCTAGTGTAATTTGCACCTCCAAAATCAATTAGCAGGACACAGTGGACAACAAATTTTGAACATTACACTTGGTCCCACTGGTGGGAGAGATTGGTGGGGCAAAGTGAAATAATCTTAAATCTTTAACAGTCGTTACGGGTATTCAGAGGCCCAAAAGTCTGACAACCAGTCTTACCAAGGGGTGTCGTGTTACCCAGTAACTGGGCTGTGGAGGCCCGATAGGCAGTCGCTCCATGTAAAATACTGGTATTCAGCTGCATCCGGTTAGACTGGAAGCTGAACCTAACATAGTTAGGTAGGAGTAGGCTAGGCGGAAAATGATGACTATAAAATAATATGCTAGTTACCTTGTGGATCAAACACGTTGTATATTCCTCTAAGCACAGGTAATCTAACTGGGATGGTTACCGGCCAGGCGAGCGGGTTGTATACCACAACCTGTCACAGACATATTATGGTAAGGGGTCGCCATAAATCACGTGAAGCTTGAAAGGGTGGGGGTTCGGAAAAAATCACGAAATATCAGAAGGGGGAGGGGGGTGTAGTGAGATAAAAATATGATAACAAAAAAGTTAAATAAATTAATAATATATTATATTAATGAAATTTGTTAAATTTAAATACATATGATATCATGTGCATTTATTTTTTCATTAAATGCACACTTCTAAACCGAAAAGCGGCCCCAAATAAAATATTTTTCTTCCCTTGTCCTTGATATATACTAAAATAGAGTTTCACAAGTTCTAAATTCAGAAACCGAGCGTTGGAAGTACTCAGATGAGCACTAAGGCCGACATCTATAAACGTTACTTAGCCTGTGCTTTGGCCCAGTATAATAAAGTACTCTTTGACTTTGGCTAGCACATGTCCCCGTCTTGTAGTTTGACAGTTGTGTGACAGTGACAGGAATATCTAACGCTTGGGCCCTTCTACACACACGTTTTTCTTGCCGTGAAAAACTACGGTTTATACGCCGTGTGTAGGCACGGTCGTCAGTGTTGTACGGATCACTATGGAAGCTAGTTGACAGACACGTAAATGTCATGAGGAAAGTTTTGAGAGTATTAATGTGGATGGCTACTGTAGTAAGGGCAGACCAAAGAAACGATGGATGGACTGTGTGGAAGATGATATGGCTGGAAAGGGGGTGACCGAGATGACGACTGATAGAGAAATATGGAAGAATAAGACATGCTGTCCCGACCATAAATAAATTGGAGGAAAATGGGCACTTACAAAGAACTTGTCTCCCTGTATGTTCCAGCAGGATGACATGTTGAACTGACAGGCGTAGTAAACCAGCTTTTTTGAAGAGCGCCGGAGATTGCTGGAAAAAATATCTCTATCGTAAGGCCATAGCGGTCACTATAGTTTAAGGCATGGCACAGACTATGCGATATGCGACTGTGTCAGCTCGGCGACTAGTCACCACGACAGGCTGCGGCCGAAAATCTTCATATATTTTGTTCAAAGCACCGCACACTTGGCGTCGAGTTGCAGAGTCGCAACGATGCGCTAGGGGATTAGCACGCTCTCGCTACTAGTCGCAGCATCTACACGCACGCTGCTCGCGCACACCCGATAACAGTCACATGCGACAGGTCAGCGTCTAGTCGTCGAGCAGTCGCAATCGCATGTTGCATAGTGTGCTAGGTGGTTAAGCAATCACGATAATCGCCACATTTTCACAAAATAGTCTTATTTTCATTAAATGAAATATCAAAAGCTCTAAATGATTATAATTTACCCTTTCTTAAAATTTTATTTGTTGCGTCATGAATTTTGATCAACATACAGCGCCAAAATTTGTAATAAACGTCAAAAAAAAAACGCAAGCTAAATTAAAGGAATCACTAGGCTGTCCCGCTGCGGACGCGGAAGCGACGCGGCGACGGCTATCAACGATTTTCTCGCTCAAAAAAAGGAACAAAAGATTGTAGGTCCTGTGTATGTAAAAGAGATACATATATACATAGTTGATCGCTGACTGTTCACACGCAGTAGATCAATTCAACTGGCTTGCGTAATATTCCGTTACTCGAATTTCGCGTAGCGCAACATGACACGAGCCAGTTGAACTGAACAGGTCAGATGCGTGCTGACCTTTCTGAAGAACGTCACCAATAAGGTCACTTTATGACCTCCTAGGGCGTCCCCTCTCGGAGTTTCCACTCTCATCTGCCTTTTTTAGTCGTCTTTCATTCTTCCTCTCAATGTTGGAAGGATAAAAACTGTTTATTTCGACTTTATACTTACACTAGCGAGCCGCCCATGCTTCACAAGGTTTTTATGACTTTTTTACGACAAAATATCGAGATTTCTTAATTATCTATATATAAGTTGAATATCAATGATTTATACACATTTATAATCCTTCCGGAATACATTCTCTAAATTAAATTGAAAACCTCATCAAAATCCGTTGCGTATTTTAGAAGAACAACGCGGACATACAGACAAACACGAAAAGCGACTATAGTATAGATATTATTAGATGACTTATTCGTTGATCTAGTGGTCGCAAGCGCTACTGCTGAGCTTGGGTCTTGGGTTCGATTCCCAGGTCGGACAGAGTGTTATTGGGTTTTTCCATCTGGATATTCTCAATAACAGCCCGCAGTCTGGATTCGTACCCGGTTGATGGCAGGCCATGTATTACATGGGACTTAAACATAGCTGGCGAACTGTGGGTGGAAGGTACATAAAGATTACAGGGGGGGGTGATATGTTACTTACTTGAAAGCCGATCGGTAGATTTGCAAACACAACTGTTTGGCTAGGTAGGCTTTCCTGGAGTAGTACTCGATGACGCGGGTTTTGCTAGCCCCCGAGATGATTAAGTGATCTTGTAGCACTCCTGAAACAATAACTTCATTTCTATCCGACTTCCAAACGAGTAGGACTCGCACACGAAGGGTACCGCCGTACAATATTCCACGCGAAGCGTTTGACGATTCGTGATTTGTTTTGACGGGTTTCAATGGGTTTTAAATGGCCGTATTCACTCGTAAAACGAATCGTGAAAAATGACGGATACGTCGTAAATAACGTACCGTTTTAAAAAAAAACACGTTCGTTAAAAAACACGCATCGTAATTTTTTTGTGACGGACGTGTTGATTAGTTTGTCCAAGACTGAATTCTGAATCACGAATCAAGTGTAGACATTTATTCGGATATTTCGACCAATCGCGAAAAAACTTGTTTCCGTGTGCAATGTGAAGGTGTATCCGTAATAACTTATAGTTTTTTTTTGACGAATCGTCAATGGCGGGCCCCGTGTGTATGATCTCTTAGTACACTTGCCAAAAACAAGTGCTGTCTTGAACTTTGATTGCAAGTCACACAAAGTTGACTAAAAACATCCTTTTAACACAATTAAAATAACAAATTAACACTTACTTTAGAAAGAAAACACAGATAGAAAAAAAAAACTATGGACGGCAGTGTATCCCGTGTGTGGTCACGATAACGTCCAAAATACTTCACATATCGAGAAATTTTTTTATTCACTTTTGACTTGCTTCCCCTGATCTCGTATTGAAAATGGCTGTTTAGTGCAATTTCGTTTAATTGTTTTTTTATTTTTTTTTTCAATACGAAAATTACGCGGACGGAAGAGTATGAAAGGCACAGTAAAGTTTATATGGAGAAGGAGTGCAGAAAGCTAATATTTTTATGGACCGTGGAACCGTGCACCTAGCTTCTGACGTTTCATAAGTGCCCTTGTAGGTTTATCAATCTGCCTAGCCGTTTCCCAACTATGTTGGGGTCGGCCCTTGTAGGTTTATGTGAAATAAAATATTTTGAATTTGAATTTGAAGCAAAAACTTTGTACCCCTTTTTACGAAAATTACGCGGACAGAGTATGCAATTTGGCACAGTTAAAGTTTATATGGAGAAGGAGTGCAGAAAGCTAATATTTTGATATATAATGCACATTAGAAATAAATTAAATTAATAAAAAAAACATTACACACACTACCATGCGTTTGACACGAGATGGCTACCTTATGGCTCCTACACACTATGCCGGCTTTTGCCGCGCGGCTCGTACCCCCGGCTTTTGCTCCTTCATTTCCTTTGCGATCCTTTGTGCGGCAGGGCCGGCGGCATGGCCGGCATAGTGTGTAGGAGCTATTAGAATCATGACATTTAAATGAAATATGGTCGAATTTCGACCTCTGGGCGACCACTAGTACTATTAATTATACTACAAGCCAGTCTAAACTGTAAACATCTGACCATGGCAACTTAAGAAAACTAAGCTTGAAACGAGCTGTCAATAGTGTCAGTCCCCCTAGGTCGGGTGGAATGAGAGGACAGCTCCCATTAAGAACTTGGAACATCCTAAAATTATTTTGTTGGAAGAACATATTTTACGAACATGGCAGTGGTAGGTATAGAGAGATTGTATCCAGGAGAAAACAGGGATTCGTTTGTGTAGAAAAGGTCGGTTCTCTCTCTCGGAAGGTTCTCTAAGCTAAAATAAATTGCAATAATTCAATATTGCTTCTTATTTTCGTACGATGTGCCTACTTCATATAGGTTCCGGTACGGTTCGCGGTGTAATATACAGGGTGGCAGCAAAATCCACGCGAAAACTTTTACCATGGATTGAGTACTGTATGATTCTGAACACCCCTGTGTTGAAATTTTTCATCGCTTATTTTAAAAAAAATCTGCTGTTCCATATTATCCTCGTATTTTGACCGCGTAGGTATTGCACTTTTCTATGAAACAACAGATTTTTTTTGTAATAACCGACGAAAATTTTCAACGCAGGGGGTTTCAGAATTATGTACTGAAATCCATGGTATTCGTTTTCGCGTCGATGTCCCTGCCACCCTATATAGTATGTACACTGACCTTGGGTCCACATGATCTGTTCAAAATGCTGGTCAAAAGTGGCGGTTTGACCAAATACTTGCAAGTGCTTCGCCATCTATGAACAAACAACAATGAATCACTTAAAACGTGCTTCTTTTGTCTCAAAACAAACTCTAACACAAGTCATGTAATTTAATTAAACCATTTATGTGTGTGATGATGGCCCAGTGGGTTCAAATCCGGGCCAGTACCAATGTGACTTTTTCAATTCATATGTACTTTCTGAGTTTATCTTGGACATTCCTGACATCGGTGAAGGAAAACATTGTGAGGAAACCTGGACTTATAGTTAATATAAGTCTGAAATCACCAACCCGTCTTGAGCGCGCGTGGTGATCAATGCTCGTGCCTTCTCTGTATGAGAAGAGGCCTTTGCCCTGCAGTGCGACAGTAACAGGCTGGTGTTATTATTAAACCATTTATAACCAATTTGAACGGTCAAGCGGTCAGTCAGTCAGACTTTTTCTACAGCTTGAAACTGTTTCTAGGCGAAATGCTAAAAGTGTGTTTCAGAAATAATTTCCATGCCATAATGTTAGCTCCAATGATATAGGACGACCACGAATACGCTACGGCGCTACCTAAGAGCCTGTACACACGATGCGTTGCGGCGGCGGCGCGGCGCCGGAGCGGTGTCGCTGCGGTGTCCTACATACCATAATATTCATGGTATGCCACACTGTGCGCTCCAGCAGCGCACCGCACGTTTACTGCACTTGCAGCCTGCGAGGCGGGGAGGGGAGGGGTTCACGCATTGCAGCGCTGTAGTGGCACCGCTCAGTTGTTTTTGCGTTGTCAAAAACACAGATGTTTGACAGATGACAATTTACGCGCATTACGCACGCCGCAGCGTCCGTGTGCCCACCAAAGCGGCGGAATCTTTGCGGTGCGGCGCCGCAACGCATCGTGTGCCCAGACTCTAATAGGTACGTTGTTTAAGTTTAACAATGGAGCCACCATTACAGCAAAGGAACTATTTGATGAAACACATGATGTACCCCTGTTTTGACATTAGTGTGCTGTGAATTTCTAAGTGTCAAAGAACATTTAAAAGTATCTTCTCTTGTTTATTATGAATCTGGGAATTATAAGATACATCTTCGCACGGTGTAAAAATGGACTTTAAGAAATTCTTAATAAAAAAGTAAGTATAATAAAAAAGTACGGGATTAGGTCACACGGTGTTATTTAAAAATTAATTATATTGTTTGTGTCTTTCTGTGAAAATCTCACCGCGAAAACTAAGGTGGAGTGAGCTTGAAGTCAGCTGTCATTCCACCTGATGCTAGGTATTGACATTATATTGCGAGCTCAATTCAAGTTAATTTTACCTAAGTTTTGGAATAAGTCGGAAGATGTTAACTGAATCGAATTACGGAAAGTCGGACTACGGCGTAGCCAGCATTGAGTAGGGCGTAGCTAGCTTTGTCTACGGCGAACAGTACGACACAACTTAGATGTAGCTCAGATTTACAAATTTTCATTCATTCATTTCAATTTTACGAATGTATTTGGTTATATGACTTCACAAGTTATTGCGTTTGCGTAAAGATAATTTTCACCTAAAGCAGTAATAAATATTGGTGATTTTGAAAGCGCACTCGGTTCTGATGGTGATCGGTTTTACGAATTTTGCCGATGCAACATCTAAATTGTGTCGTATTGTACCTAGCATTGACTACGGCGTAGCTAGTATTTTGTACGGCGTAGCAAGCATTGACTACGGCATAGCAAGCATTGACTACGGCGTAGCTAGCATTGACTACGCCGTAGCAAGCATTGACTACGGCGTAGTGTGCCTTAGCTACGGCGTAACTTCACACATTCATCATAACAAAATAAACTTTATTACATAACCAGGTATAGCCTGGTTATGTAATTAAGTTTATTTTCCCATTACATTCCCACTGCTCCGACACCGGCCTCCTCTCTGTGAGAGGCAGTGGGCTGTAATCCACCACGCGGGCCCAGTGCGGGTTGGTAGATGTCACATGTCTTCGAATTTTCGGTTCTAGGACATGCCGGTTTCCTCACGATGTTTTCCTTCACCGTTTTGAGAGCAGTGGTGATGAAATTAACAGAAAGCAAAGCGCCTGTCTGGGTTCGAACCTACGACCTCGTAAGTCGACCGATAACTTATGCTGTTACGAACTCACCTGTGCGAATAAATGCGTCTCTCTGGCGAGGTACTTTGTAACAGGTCTTGAAGTAAAAGCGCCCGAGCCATGTGTGTCCTTGTCATACGAAAACGGATAGAAGTCGTCCTGCTTTGTCGTTAGTTTCGGTCTGAAAATGTCATTAAATAAACATCACACCGGTATTCCTAGCGAGGAGAGCAGTTATTCACCCAACAATTCATTGTTACACCTTGTTATTAATAATGCATACTTTGTAAGCCCCTCATTTACTACAAAACCTTTATGTTCCTAAATAAATTATTATATTAATACGCGAAGACCATTGTATATTTTGCTAAGTACCTGGTACTTGTTGAGAGGCCTACACTGTCCTCTCATACTTTTTACATTGTAATTTGAAAACTTTGAAAAAAACCATTTACTTTTAAAAGAGTAAACGTGGAGTTTCTTGCCGGCTCTTCTCCATAGGAAACGACCAATTGGAACCGTGCACCTAGCTTCTGACGGTTCATAAGTGCCCTTGTAGGTTTATGTGAAATAAAATATTTTGAATTTGATTTTGAAGCAAAAACTTTGTGTAAACCATTAAAAAAAAAGGGCGGTTCAGAAGTATGTACTGAATCCATGGTAACAGTTTTCACGTCGATGTCCCTAGCACCCTGAATACACAGCTTAGAGGCACAATCAAGCGGCGACGGCGCGGCGGGCGGCGGTGCGGTGGCGGTGCGGTGGTGGCGTGGTGGTGACGCGTTGGCGGTGCAGTGGCGGCGCCGTCTACATGAACCCTGATACTACGATATTTGAAAACCAAAACAAAAACCGCAGCGCTGGTATTCTGATAGGGCCCGCTGCAGCGTGTATCAAATATTTATGATACGCGCTGTACACCGTGACATTTTAGTTGTCTTACAAAAGCAGCACACTTCATGTATATTCAATGACGACTAAACATTCATTTAAAAAAAAAAACTACAAAGGGAAAAATAACTTTAATTTCGGAAGTCGGTGTCTTTGGTTTTGAATTTTCGTTTTTTGCCACCGACTTCCAAAATTAAAGTAATTTTTCCCTTTGTAGTGTTTTTTTTTTGAAGTCGGTTGTTTTTTTTTTTTTAAAGATTTTATTTTTCACTTTTTAGTTGTGGTACCTACCCCACACAAATTCGAATACCACTACCTGCTATGTAAATAACAGTGACAGGAACTTATCGTCATATCATTCACATATAAGTGGGAAAAATACGTATTATTGAAGGCTTACTCAAAAACTATCCCAGCAAAGTTAATAAAATTTATATGGGACCCATTCGGGGTATGCCGAATTGGTCCCATATAAATATCATACAAAAAAAGAATTTTCAAAATCGGTCCACAATTGACGGAGAAATCGGCGGACATACATAAAAAACACATACATACGCGACAAACATATAACCTCCTCCTTTTTGGAAGTCGGTAAAAAAATAAGATTTATTGTACCTAACAATTTTTTAATTGCTCCTAAAATACCTTATTTTATGTCGGGTACTTTGTAAAACGACAAAAATGTATATAATACATGAGGTATTTCACCTCTGCCTAACCCTTCAGGGTATACGTGTGTGATGTTATATTATGTGTATTAATAAAAAGATAACTTACGAAGCTTCATGAACGGCTCTTAAATAGCACGCCGGAGTTGAATAGAACAAATAAACTTTTTTTTTTACGGATCTCTGTTTTGCATTTAGGTTACTGAAAAATATAAATACAACAAATTAAATTAATTTTGTTTCATCAAAGAGAGGCTAAGAAACAGTCAAGATCAAGGTTTAGTTAAAGCTCCCGCAGACAACGACGACAACGACGCGACGACAGCGTGACGCGACTCTGCTGGAAGAATTTCTATAAAAACTACTCGGAAATTGTTCTACCGGGGTGTGGCGTCGTGACTGTTCGCGGGAGCCTTTACCTTGCCGCGGTCAGCCCGAAAATAGGTGACTAACAATATAGAAAAAAGAATAATATTTATACACAGTTCGTGAAACACAAAATACAAAATAAAAAAAAATAAAAAAATATTTTAACAATAATAGTGTGCCTCACGGCTGCCCCAAAAAGGTTCATTTCATTAATGCCAGACAGATGCTGTCTGACGCTGGTTTTCTAATGAACCTAAGTAGGGACAAGTGACGGTGAGTACAAAACAGCTTCAACATACCTTATACATAATTTGTATACTTCTAAATACATCGATACCCCTCCGTGCCTCGGAAAGCACGTTAAGTCGTTGGTGACCGGCTGTCATTAATAGAACTTTGACAGTCGTTACGAGTAGCCAGAAACCCGAAAGTCTGACAACTAGTCTTACTGAGGGGTATCTTGTTACCCAGTAACTAGGTTGTGGAGGTCAGATAGGCAGTCGCTGGATGTAACATACAGCTGCATCCGGTTAGACTGGAAGCCGACCGCGACATAGTTTGGAAAAGATGAAGATAACTTACGCGATGAGCTTGTCGACGTTTGCGAACCATATTGGTGCGTCGTGGTACCCGAGCCGCCGCCCCATCATGACCATCACGTTCGACGTCGTGTAGTACGGACTCTGGCGCTTGAGCATCTGCTGCATAAATATCTCCACCTATTCGGTAAAGCGGTTTATAATACCAAGCGTACATACAACATGTAAAAAGAACCCTGACCAATCCGTAAGTGTGTTGTTAGGTATCGTACTGAGAGTCATGGTCAAATTATGTTTTGTGTTGCGTAATGTAATTTATTTTACACACTCGTATATAGAATCATTTATTTCCAACTGAACAGACAGCTGTGCTGCTGGGGAGTTTGTTGCGCCACTTCTTCTTCCCAGCTAACTCACTAGGAAGTGGTGAAGGGTGGGCGTTTTGGGGGACTGTCTTATGTAACTTTGACGTTCGAAAAGTGCTGATTCTCAGCCTAGTTTGAATAAATGACTTTTGAATTTGGATTTTTGCTTTTTTGCATTTTATGTGGAAAGTTTCAAGAAAAAAAAATCGCCAGATTTTTCTTCAGTTGGGAATATTACCGGGTTAGTAAATGGGGTGCGGGAGACCGTCGTTTATCGGGTGTCTACAAGTCATACTTAAGACCCTGTAGAAAGCAATTTTTTTATTTAATGGATGTGGGGTAAGTTCGGTACCTAAAATGTGAATTTTAAATAGCAATATCTTTTTTTTTTCAATAATAATAATATTTTTTATTACTTTTAGGTAATGTTATTGCAGTACCTATGTGCCGCTTTCGGATCGGACAGGGTTTATTTACATATTGTATATAAGGTGTTAAAAAATTAACTTTACAAACTTTAAGAGGTGCCTTGGGACCAACTATGAAATAGCGAAAAAAAAGTAGCAGTTCCATACTAAAGTTTAAGACCTACTGTTCTAAACTGTATGGGCCAGCTGTTTTCTTTTAATAGTTTCACTGGTTGTGGGTGTAGAATCATGCATTCATGGAACACAATGATCTATAAGAGTCATAGATGAAATGAAAATGGATGGCATAAATGTTTAGACAATGAATAATTTGTGAGCTTTTCTATAGTATCTACATATTTTTATATTTCGTATAGTATGAGAAGGCATGATCAATCACCACGGGTCTCCCTTGTTTCATCGAAAAGAAATTGCCAAATTATTACTTCCCAAACAATTTTCCGCATAATTTCATTTGCCAAATTATTACTTAGCAAAAAATCTCTTCCCAAATAATTGTAACGCAAACCTGATGTTTTGCAAGTGAACGTTTAAACAATAACTTGTTTACCAACTAGTACTTTTACCAATTTTTATTTAGTCAAATATTTCAATTGGAATAACTCATTTTTCGCAAAATAAAAATGTTTTATTACAAGGGTATTTTTCCCACTTGGGACAAATTCTAAACAGGTAATAATAATATTTTTTATTTTTTTATTTTTTTTAGTTATCGATTTTTAAATAATGAATCTCGTCTAACTAGTTCAGTTTCGGGTAGTCTGTTTTTTTCTATGTAAGTAATCTAGTCGTTTCTGGCACCGCTCGCTTCGCTCGCTCGGCTCGTGCGTAGGAGGTCACAGTTTTAACCTAACCTAACCATTTTTTTTAAATAATTAACTTACTCTAGCTAGTTCCATAACTAACTGACCAAACGTTTATTGTCTAAAGATTGTTTGCTGTAATAAATCATTTGATTATAGACCAAATGACATTATCCTTGATAATATTCTGCCATGTAAAAATTTGACCAAATGAAAATGTGCGTACTAAAATCATTCCAAACATTGCATTGTTATAAAAAAAGGTTGCTAAAATTTGTTTGGGTAGTGTAAATTGGGCAAAATCTTTTCGGTAAAACGGCAGGATCCCGAACACCACGCTTGCTCAAGGCTGAAAAAATCTGGTGCTCCATACATCATTGTATAACATGTTTGTGAATTAGTTTACATTTATATAATTTGTGATACTTATTTTCGTCAAGTCTTGTTTTTAAAATACAAAACATGTTATATATAAAATATGTATGACCAGATAAGTATTGTTAACTGTTCTGTGTGTGTTGTTCGCATGTGGCGTTTTTCGACTTTTTTTTTCATTCAAAATACATAATTTTCTACTATATATATTACAAAATATACAAAAAGTGTTTTTCAAACTACAAAAGGAGGTCAAATTGGCTACTACCGTGGTGATGAGAGATTCTGCGTTCTCGTATTCGCTTACAGCATTCTTGTCTTGAAATAATAGTGTTATTATTAATAATATTGGGTGCTGGATGGTCTTCAGCTAATAATTATTACTTGTTTTAATATTACTAGGACTTAGATCGGCTCCTAGCGCACCGATTTACGGAGTAGCAACGGACCCCCCGACTAACAACCTCGAAATTGTCTCCTCTACAAAATTTTCAGGAAAACTTCGCTTGCGAGATGCAGGATTTCAACTTTGGCATTTTTTTTCTCATAAACCTTACTACTTTTGTTGTAATCATTTAGATTTAAATTAAAGCTAAAACAACGTTATTTTGTCACGTATTTTTTATTTTTTGATAAAAGTTTTAGTTTTAATTTTATTTAAGGGTGTAAAACCAAAAATTCATTTACGTTTTTTCGTATGAGAGCGAAAAGGTGAAAAGATTTCCCTCAACAGTAGTTTGGCATGTTCTCATTGGGTCCTAAATTCATTTGGTTACGTAACTGGTGCCACTACCTCTAATGAAACGCCCATATATTGATTAAAAGACAAAGACAGCAACACCATTTCCAGTGCAAATAAAAGAGATGAATATATTTGATCAACTCTTGCTTTTAATGACCATTTTCCGAGTTTTCTCGATTTTATTTCGTAAATAGATTTAAAACAACATTAAATTCACTTACTATTTTAAAATAGTTTATAACAATTTATTCAATAGGTAGGCTGAATGACTAAGATATCATAATACGTTTGCCTGTTAACTGTCAAACTTCACATTCGCGCATGCGTAGTGACCTTATTTTTGGGACGCCATGATGGGAACCAGAAGGAGGCTATAGTTACTTAGCCTTTAAAGTTCTTACCTACTAATCCCATGGCGTTAACACTGAATGAATGAACGTAGTAAGCAAGAGCAGTATATTGATCGTAGAACGTGGCGTTTTGTAATTTCTACCTACAATGTATTATATATTCGATCGATTATATATTCGACCTCTTTGAAGTCAAAGGTCAAGAACACTTTGATTTTGGTTCGGCGTATCCGACAATTGGGACTCGAGGTGGCCCTGCACAAGTCTGAGGCCATGTGTTTTCATGGTCCTCGGAACGCGCCACCGTCGGCCGCAACACAAGGGAAATTAATTATATTCCATTGTAAACTTATAGGTAAATTAGATGAATATAATATGTATTTTATCAAGTCTTGCTTTTAAGGCGAAATGGTATCGTGGTAGCGTTCCGGGAGCGGCGGTATGACACGGCCCGCGCGCAACTCTATTGCACTATGTTTACAAATATTGAATTAAAAAATTTTACTTGTGTTGATATAGAAAAATAAGTCCATAATTCCTTAAAGTATTTAATAGTGAATACGTAGACAAAATTTTAATACAATTGCTTTGATAACAATCGAATGGAATAGGTTTTTCTCTTAGTGGTTGTAACAAAAAAAGCAGATTTTAAGGTAACTTTGCCGTTTTTTTCTATCGAGGAAAGTTTTGTTAATCGTGTTTCGGGCTTCATACTTCACTAAGGACACTCTTCAATGGCAAATAAATATTCTATTCTATTCTATTAAATTTTCGTAATCATAAAAAAATATGCATATTCATTGTTTTTTTAATAGAAACATTGATTTTGCGTGAAGTCGAAACATCTGCTTTGGAACCCATTTGGCCTTAATGACCATTTTCCGAGTTAGATGTAGCATATATTTGAGAATTTTCATTATATCATTTCAATTTTGCTTAGATGACTTTACGAGTTATTGCGTTTTCGTAAAGATCATTTTCACCTAAAGCAGTAATAACGATTGGTGATTTTGAAGGCGCACTCAGTTCGGATGGTGATCGGTTTTGCGAATTTTGCCAATGCTACATCTAAGTTGTGTCGTACTGTACATTGCAATTATTTATTATAAAATTTTACAAGGCTAGAAATAGCAAATGATTTTAATACATAACGTTTGACATTGTTTACTCTTAACTAATTTATAACAATATTTGCCCTACTAGTGGTTGTTGCAATTCTCAAACTGTTCAATGTGATTATTGGTGATTCTGGTATTTGTCAAGGACTTACGTTTTATATTCGAGAAAATAACTGCTCGCATAGATATTCTGTAGCCAAAAAATTATGTAATTTTCAGAGCATAATTTCGGAAAAAATCTTAAATGGGGATGAATTTTGATGGATTTTTGCTAATCGTTTTTGTTTTGATTTCTAGACATGAATAGTAATAAATAAATTTTATTTAGGGTCGCCAATGAAGCCACCGGGCCGCGGATTGAAGACGAGAAGACCTTTGGACTACATCGATGCGAAAAATATTGGGAATTTAGGAAAATAAAATAAACAAATTATTACTCGCAACCGGCATGCGTGTAACGTAAGGCAAAAGGAGTACCTATGTAAGGATCGCACTGTAGTTTCTACCTACCCCCCTCGGAAGGCGTGAGTTAATGTATGTGCGTGTGTAAACACACACATACAACATGGCTTGACCAAGATTATGTCTGGACTTTAAAAGAGACTGCGACCTTTGAGTTTGTTTCGGCCTTTCTTCTCTCAGAGTAGTCAGATAGGAAACACCGACCTCACCTAGCTTATTTTTAATATTTTACATATGACGTGTAAAAGTGATTCCGTTATCCTATTTACAGAATAAACAATTTCATTTCAAAAATAAAATTAAACATATTCGTGAAAATAATCTAGTAATCATCGGTCCATTTATCAGGCTATAATAAAATACGAGAGATGTTTAGTTAAACTCATTTAAAACTCATGCCTCATGAGTTCGCATGTGGCGATATAGGCCGCCACACTATAACCGTTCAAAGAACAAATATATTTTTTCGTACTGTATTCGCCAAGCAGTACAGTACTAAAAAAAATTGTGCGGCGAAACTCCGCAGACATGAAAAGAAGAAATAGTTTTTTTTTTCTGGGATTCGATTCATCTCATTCTCATATTTCATCATTCGATATTCTCCCATTTTAAGGCATTTTGTGGAGAGGATGGCAAAGTGAGAAATTTGCACCTTACTTGGTCATCTTCTGTGCAATTTTTTTTCCATTTCAAACTCTATAATAATATACTTGTGACACTAGCTTTACGGTATTACTAACATTAAGGATCTGTGTTGTCCGAATAAATAAATAAATAATAATTAATGGCCACTGGTAGTTACTTGAAGTAGTTTTTGTCTATCACGTCTGAGGAGTTTTGCTAGCTAACTTTATTTGACCCTGTAGAGCAGTGGTGATGCAGTAATAACAAGCCCAACTTTCAAGTCATAGGTGCATTTGCATTTTTTTTCATTAGCCGGACGTTGATTCGCCTTAGTGTGGCCAGAACTTGACGTCGTTACTTTGTGTATGATATGTTCCAAAAGTATCTAATAAAAGTTTAAAGAGAGTTTATCCTAAAAGTTGGCAACATCGCAAATAACTATCAAATATTTACCTGTTTTGATTCCTAAAGCATTATTACTGAATAAAAATAAGAAATGTGGCTAACTAGCGAACTAGAATATGAATTGCAATTATAACATTGAATTTGTTGTTGTACCCATTTTAGGTGTAAAAAACGCATTTGGAAAGTTTCCAAATAGTTTTTTTACATCTAAAACTAAACATTCGGTGTTACGATATTAATATAAATAATTATTGCATTTCATAATCAATATTCTAGTTCGCTAGTTAGCCACATTTTTTATTACCACACAGTAATATTGCCAAATTAATCAAAACAGTGAAATATTTGACATCTATTTGCGACGTTGCCCACCTTCAGAATAAACGCTCTTAAACAAACTTCGGTTAAATGTTTACGCAATCACTCACTACAGGGAATTAGTATACACATTCAAGGAAGGGAATTGTTGAATGTTTCAAACTTATATCTCAGTACTTTTTCCAACGATTAAGGTTAGAATAAAATTTTGAAATATCATAGACAAAAGTTGAGAAAAATTAACCTCAATTGTCAAATGAAAAACATCTTTATGGTGATTTAAAATTAGAATGTTAAGTTTAAGTATCCAAATAATCAAATCAAAGCACTCAATTTGTAAGTGGCGCCACAAATTGACATCCACAGGTACGTTTTCAGATCCATTTGTTAACATTTTCATCAAATACTTTCGGAACAGATCATACTGCTACTGCCTCTCACAGGGAGGACGCCTGAATAGGGATGATGCCTGGGTAAAACAAAAAAAAATCTAATCAGTCAGATAATAAAAAAATATTAGACACGTATTTTTTGCTTTATCATATTAATAAAAAATTACTTAGATAAAACGCATTTTAAGTTGGGTCGCTACGTCACAAGTAAGTATAAAATCTACATACTCGTGACGTCATGGCACATTTTAACTCAATGTATCTTTAGATTGCATAAAAAAATAAAAAATACGCGTCCAATATTTTTTTATAACCTCCATGACGGACAAAATTTGTTTTTTTGTCGTCATCCCTATTGAAAAAACAGTGAAAATTTACTAAGTTATCTTGATAACATACCCTCTCTTCCACATTCCTGAATGTCATATCCGAGGCAACGATAAGGGGATCTTCACACATCATTCCAAAGCAGAAGCCCGGTGGAGACCAGTAGCCGTCGAACAGCTTGTGGGTGTAGATATCAGTCTCAGAACCTGGAATATTCAAGGTACCATAATCCCTGGCATCATCGTGTTAACCAGTAAAGCCACAGTTTTCTAGAAGAGCGGTGGCCGTGGCCACCAGAAAGCGTCTGCAATTTACCGGCGCATGACGTCACTAAAATTTGTTTATTAAAGTAAGTTGGTGTGCTTACGTATAGCAGTATGAGGTGTGAGAGAAAAGGGAGGATCCTCCGACCAGGCGGGTGTCGTGTCTGGGGGGCTACTGCCCATAGATTAATGTCTGGACTTTGTATATACTAGCCGCGCTATAAACCCTGCTTGCGCGATGCAGGATTTTTCGTGACGTCGTGTGATGCGTAGTTCACATGTGTCGCCACATCACTCCCCTCCGGAGACCGGACGTCGATAGTGTTCGTTCTTGTCTCTAGGCGAATTTACACCCGGTTTGGCTCTAAAATCTAGACTCCTTTAACGACCTAGATCACTCCAAATTAGCTCCATTGATTTCTTGTAATATCTGTTCTGTTCGTATATAAATTGTCCTTCGACCTTCGTATAAATTGTCCTTCGACCTTCGTATAAATTGACCTTCGACCTTCGTATAAATTGTCCTTCGACCTCAATATTATTTTGTACCGTTATATATTTAGGAAGTACCGAGGTAGGAAGTGATACTTATAGTTGTTTTGCCAAAAATCACGTTTTATTTAATTTACCCCGTACCACTTCATAGAGAGCGTATTTGACACCGTAAAGTCAAATGCGCTGCCATCATTTTCGTGACAGCCATCACTGCGGCCGTTATGTGGCGGCCACAGCTCTTATAATAACTATTCTATTTTTTTTTAATGTTTTTGTTAAGTACCTGGTACAAGTTGGTAGGCGTACACACTCTTCTCTTTTACCTTTTAACACTGTTATAATACGGAGTTATTGGTAGCTTCTTAGCGTATAGGGCATAGCGGGGACCCCTAACTATAAAATGCCTTTTGACAGAACATGTTTTGGTGTCGTTTGGGATTTGATTAAAAAGTAGTCGCGAGCGGCGCTCGGCGCCCTCTAAGACCCTACGCCCGTGTGCGCTGCACACCCTGCACCATAGATAAAGCCACCTCTGCATCGCTGAGCGAGTACTCCCTTTGATAGCTCTTGTCGCTGCAAACGAATACTATAGGTATATGAATCTCTTTTATTTACGCGGGACTTGTACTTTTGTTGATCGATAAAATCGTTGATAACTAGTCGCTTCTTCGTCGGCGACGGGACAGGTGTCTTAGTTATGTTATTTTACCTAAATCATCGCTCCCTCTCCACACGAACTCCAACGACTTTGACTTCATTCGGGTCAGCTCATCATCGAAGCTGATCGGGTTGATGAAGTGTCCATCAAAACCCATCTGAGCCATGAGTGAAGCGAACTCCCTCGAATGTCCGAAGACGTCTGCCTGCCACGTAACTAGAGGTCGCCCGCATTCCAAGAACGTTGCATTGATTTTTCTGGAAAAATAATAAAACATGACATGACTGTCTCCCTTGTTAGTATAGTGGTCGCAAGCGCTACTGCTCAGCATGAGGTCCTGCGGGGTAATAACGTAACACACATAAAACGGTAAAGGAACCATCGTGAGGAAACCGGCCTAAGAGATATATCTCGACGGCATGTGAGGCCAAGTCAGAGCCTGCTGGGGTCGCGGGTTTGTCTGAAAGGGATATCGCGGCCCCAGCACATAGGCAACGGAAGGAACACGGGTGGGTTTTAGTCAGTAAAAGTCTGACACTCCCTCTCGCTCTGCCCAGAGCGGGAGGAGTCATTTGATGATTTCGCACCCAAAAAAAAAAAAAAAAGTCCAAGTCAGAGGCCCATGGGCGGCTTTAAAGGTCTGACACCAGGATAGTCACTAACCACACGAAAAGATGAAGATATAAAATAAAATGACCATTGATCCCAATGGGTTTCATTTTGACAGTTCACCCACGTTCATTGCGTTTTTAGGGTTCCGTAGTAAACAAGGAACCCTTATAGTTCCGCTATGTCCGTCTGTCTGTCTGTCTGTCCGCGGCTTAGCTCAGAGACGGTTAGTACTAGAAAGCTGTAATTTGGCATAGGTATACATATTAATCACGCCGACAAAGTGGTAAAATAAAATCAAGAAAAAGTTTTTGGGTTAAAAAAACATCCCCAGTATACGGGTAGAGGAGGTCCCCTAGCCGTAAACTGGGGATATTTTTTTTTCTCGGCTTTCCCATAGTGTGGTGGTGTCGTTGGAAAGGTCGTTCAAAAATATTGTGGGTGTGGGCAAGTCATTTTTAAATTCAGGAATCGGTTTGCGTAATATTAAGCTGTATATAGTGCTAATTTTTGTTAGAGTCAAGTGTCTTCCCCCGCTGCCAGCTAAATGGTTGTACTTGGATTGGAAAAATCACAGCAGTAGTATATTTTATGAAGTTAAAAAAAAAAATATCACAGCTAAGTAGGCTTTACAGGTTAACGAGTAATAATCGACCAATTTAAATTTGCTGTTTGAAAAACATGTTCTCCCATACATTCCGCATGGGAGAACATGTTTTTCAACTACAATGTGAAGTTAGTTCTTGGGTAAATTCAGCCCAACTACGGAACCCTTCATTGTGCGTGGTCCGACACGCACTTGGCCGGTTTTTACGTTATTGAGCAGACGAATTCTTCCAACCTATGAGGCAATTGATTAGCACTATCCTTCAAAACTCTCTGATTGTGATTCTCGGAGTGTGTTACGCAATTAGGGTGTTCGCTTCCCAGGTCGGGCAGCAGTCTGTACTTGTGCCCGGGTGTTGGCAATAGGCTCGCCCCCTATTAAATGGGACTTAAACATAACTGGCGAAATGTACTATAGGTGCACCTCTGCCTGAATGTTCAAGGATTACTAGCGTGATCTTATGTTAAGTGTAAAATAATAAGAGATGGCTCTTCACCTGCCATGTTTTGTCTCTGCATCACACTAAGGTTGACTGGTAGAAAATGCCTCAGGCATTAAATCCGCCTTTGTACGGTATTTTTTTATTTTTGCATAAAGTTTAGATATATATATATATATATATATATATATTCGAGTATGTCATTTATTCAGACAACCAACGATCCATTACATTTACATTTATACTGTTAGTATGAACTTAAAAACTATTTTAGTACTTAATAACTAAGAGAGACTTAATCCTCTGGGTGAGGCTCCACACCAGTGGGCTGTCCAACTTATTGGCTATTTATTACATTCAGGATGCTGTTACTGCTCCCACTCAATCTACTTAGCAGTGAGGCTGTCTTTTTGCACCAGGTGGCATCAAAGCCGTCTGTGCGCGACTCAGCACACATTGTTGACGCACTGCAGAAGCGCGGCACCCTGTAGGCATTGTTAAACTGGATGTGCAGAGAATTGTAAGCCCTTTGGGTATATCTAAACCACAAGCTCGCTGAGTACAGAGATGTGCAATACGCTTTGAATAAAGTTACTTTCACCGCGTCTGCACATCGAGGGAATAAAAAAAAAAAATTGCGAATACCTCAAACTGTAAGTGAATTGGTCAATAATGGCGTGGTAGCTGGTGGTAGCTTCGTCGCTCATGCTCCATCCACCACCCACGAAGAACAGTCTGCCTTGACGGAGGAGCTGGTACACCATGCGTTTGACTGCAACACGAAGACCATTTCTGACACTAATCTACAAATCCCAATTGATGGGGATTTGTGGACAAGAAAGTTCACAAATCCCCATTGATGGGAATTATGAATGACAAATGAAAAAAAAAATTAAAAAAATTGCAAAAAAAGCTCAGGGGTCAAATTCTCATCTCATTTAAAGTCCAGACATAATATTGGTCACATCATCACCAATATTATGTCTGGACTTTAAATGAGATGAGAATTTGACCCCTGAGCTTTTTTTGCAATTTTTTTTGAGGAGTAGTTAGGAAATGTCGATTCCGTGTAGCTAATTTTTTTAATACTACTGGTCGCCCTGTGGTCGAAATTCGACCATAATCCATTTCCCTCTTTTCAATCTCAATAAAACATAAAAATGTACATATCTCCTAAACTATAAAACTTTAAACTTTAAACTTTAGATAGGGAAAGTAAGGTCTAATAATTAGCAATTTGCTATGGCGGGTGCACATCCAGTCACCCTGACATCACATAGATGACGTGTACAAGTGATTTCGATAGCCTATTTACAGAATAAACAGTTTCATTTTAAGTTATATCAGTATGATTGGGAAAATTAAATAAATTAACTCTAAAAACTTATCGACGTTTTTTGTTTGCTTTTTAGGGGTCCGCACCCGAAGGGTGCCAAACGGAACCCTATTACTAAGCCTCCGCTGTCCGTCTGTCTGTCAGCGAACTGTATCTCATTAACCGTAATAGGTAGACATTGAAAATTTCACAGATTATGTATTTCTATTACCGCTATAGCAAAAATTAAGAAAATTAATTAAGGGGGTCTCCATACAATACTATTTTGAATTAAAAAAAATATTGTAAGCCGCCCATGTGGGGAGTCATTGTCTAGAGCTCATCAAGTAGAGAACAATTTTTTTTTTTTTTTTTTTTTTCAAAAATTATGAAATTGGGGTCTGCAAAAGTTGCCAGTTTAAGACCATTTTTGTACGAGCTCTATCTCAACAACTAAACAAGTTAGGAATTTGTAACTTCTACAACTGTAAAAATAACTTTGTAATTCATAGTATCATTACGAAATACAAATTTATCTTTGCCATTTTCATAAAAAATAAAAATTATAATATTCTTCGCTTAGTATTTTCATTTATTTGCTAAATAATGTACGGTTCTGTTCCTCGTGTGCGAGTCAGACTCGAACTTGGCCGGTTTTATTTAAAAAAATAAGCCTCTTTTTAACTGTATCGCCTTTTCTCAAATTTGGTTGCAGTAATAAGCTAGGTCTTTCCAAACCTGTTTGGTTAGAACTGTAACCGAGAAAGGAACAGTAAAAAAGTGTTTACAGGTAAATTGATTTAAAAAAGCGTACATGATTAGAAGGTCACTAAGTTTAATGAAGGATCAGTCAAATATTTCCCTGTTACAAACTTACAAACTAGTATAAAGTTTACTATAAACTAAAAGATTACCTGTTAAGTCCCTGTCCTTCCACCAATGATACAGATATGGAAAGTCTGAGAAAGTGAACCTAAAACCAAAAGTTTCAAGATTAATTGGCTCCGTGCCTCGGAATGCACGTTAAGAGCGTCTACCCTAGTATAAGTATATAAATAGTATTGTCAGTAAAAGACAGATCGATATTGATGGTAGAAAGAATAATTATATCTGTCATTCAATGTTCTTCCGTAAGATTCCATAATCTCTGACAGAATATTATTGGGGCGTTAAAACCATAGATACATAGGTTTTTCTATATCCAGTATGCCAAAACTTGTGAAAAACTGTTCTCTCCTTTTAACATTAATTTGAAAACATTATAAAAACCATTTAGGTACTTTTAAAAGAGTAACCGTGGAGTTTCTTGCCGGCTCTTCTCCATAGGAAACGACCAATTGGCACCTAGCTTCTGACGTTTCATAAGTGCCCTTGTGAAATATAATATTTTGAATTTTGTATTTTTGATAGATAGGATGGGTTCGGCCGTTAGTTCATAATGAACGCAATGTCGCAGTCTACATTTATGTTGATCAAGTGTACATACGTTCTCCTGTCATTTGACCAAAGGCTAGTGATGATATTGTCCAGTATATTCTTCATGTTAATTTGAGTTTGGGCATATCCGGGTTCATCTGAAATGAAGGTTAAAAAAAATGATTTCTGTTACCCGACTGCGAAGCTAGAAGGATAATGTTTTTGACCGGTATTCAGTGTGGCATCTACATCGCCACATGCGAACTACGCGTCAAAGTCCTGCCATCACACAAAATTCTGACGTCACACAAATCCTGCGTCGCGCAATTAGAGTTCACCGCGCGAACGACATATACAGTCACATCGACGAGAAAACTGTTACCATGGATTCAGTGTTTCATAGAAAAGTGCAATTCAGCAGCAGATTTTTTTTTAAATAGCATGGTTTAGAATCGTGTACTGAATCCAAGTAGAGTATCAGTTTTCGCTTCGATGTCCCTACCACCCTGTATATCCAGTAGGGCAATATATTTTTTTAACATATTAACATTTTTTATAGCCAAAATGAGTATCCGACATCAATCGTTGGGCAGATGCCCGCCAGACACGACACCCGTCTGGTCGGAGGATCCTCCCTTTTCTAAGGAGATGAGTGAACTTTACACCCTGTTCCTCATACCACTAAAACAGTATGTTAACTAACAAAGGGCGTTCCCGTTAACCCGCAATAAACATGCAAACAGAAAAAAAAATGTAATGTAGTAACAAAAAATATTAAATTAAGTCGAAGTCGGAGTCGAAAAACAAACACTCTGTACACTTGTCGCACTTGTCTTTCCACGTTGAGAGACAAGTGCGCATGTACCTACAAGTTTTCATTTACAACTGATGGCCCGACAGATGTTGCCCTTTCTTTTAATTCATACAAACTTCCCATAGAAAAAGTACTTTCAGTTTTCTCGAATTTTTCTGTCCTTAAAATCCTGATTCGAACTACGCAAATTAGTCCGGCCGTTCTACAGTGATGCGCTTACTAACGAACAGCATTTAATTTTGGAACGAAGTTCCTTATCGCGCGTTGCGAAAGGGGGCTAGACGGAAAAAATTAGGACCAAAAGTTTTAGGATCAAAAGACACTTTTTGCTATAGTTGTAAGCCGAGCGGCGTGCGCGTGTTTCTCTGTCTCTTTCTCAAAGTCAAAGTCGAAGTCGAAGTCGAAGTCGGAGTCGAAGTCGGAGTCGAAGTCGAAGCCGGAGTCGGAGTCGAAGTCGGAGTCGAAGTCGGAGTCGGAGTCGAAGTCGGAGTCGAAGTCGAAGTCGGAGTCGAAGTCGAAGTCGGAGTCGAAGTCGAAGTCGGAGTCGAAGTCGAAGTCGGAGTCGAAGTCGGAGTCGAAGTCAAAGTCGAAGTCGAAGTCGGAGTCAAAGTCGAAGTCGAAGTCGGAGTCGAAGTCGAAGTCGGAGTCGAAGTCGAAGTCGAAGTTGAAGTCGAGCGAGTACTTATACTTATGCTTATACTTCGAGACCAAAAGTTGTAACGACACTTTTTGCTATAGTTGTAAGCCATATAGAGAAACACGCGCACGCCGCACCCTGCTCATATTTCTCTGTCTGTCTGTCTCTCTCTCTCTCTCTCATAGAAAGAGGAACTTCGTTCCATCCGGGTGTCCCTTGACACCTCTCAAGTTTTTTTATAACGACGATAGACGATAACAAACGCTTTGCCGAGGAAGGAGAGACTCAGAAAGCACGTTAAGCCGTTGGTCCCGGCTGTCATTCGTAGATCTTTGACGGTCGTTACGGCTCGTCAGAAACCCGAATGCCCGACATGCAGTCTTACCGCACGGTATCGTCTCCAAAATTCAAAATTCAAAAGTCTTTTATTCAAACTAGGCTGAGAATCAGCACTTTTCGAACGTCAAAATTATATAAAACTGTCCCCCAAAACGCCCACCCTTCACCCTTGCAGTAACCGGATTGTGGAAGTCGGATAGGCAGTCGCTCCATGTAAAATACTGGTATTCAGATGCTTTCGGTTAGACTGGAAGCCGACCTAACTATAGTTGGGAAAAGGCATATCATGATTGTCATACTCACATCCTGTATAATGTTCGTAGAATGTGCGCGTCCAGCCCAGTTCACCGTGTGTCGTTGGAACTATGTGAACGTTCAGCACGTTCTGTCCCATTACCGGACAGCTCTAAAAGAAAAACCGATACTTAGAACATTTAGTTAGAGTTCTTTAAACGTCATCCATCGCCGCCCGCTCGATGTCCACCGCACACAGGATGATTGGCAAGCAGCACATGAAGTTTTATTATTATTATTTTTATATGTCTACATATCTCGGGACCATGGGGTCGCGGTCTTTTAGAAGGTGTACGAGGGTCCGAAGCCAACTCGCAGAGGCCCCTTAGATGATTTTAAATGAAATGCGGCACCAATCTACGATTATCCCTGTATGCATTATGCAAGTGCACCCAAGGACAACCCCCGGTTGGTGCAGGACTATTGCAGGATATGGAAACAAAACATATCAATTGGGCTATGGGTTTGGCTGGCTAAAATGACTTGGTTTCCTATTATGGCTAAAATGACTTGGTTTATATATTATACTCGTATTTATTTAATTTGACAACATTGATGATTGGACTTCTTGGACTGCTTGAGGCATTTTCTACCAGTCAACCTTCGGGTGATGCAGAGACAAAACATGGCAGATGCAACATAAGGGATGGATAACTCGAAAAAAATTACATTCTAATACAAACTAAAAAACCGGCCAAGTGCGTTTCGGGCCACGCACAATGAAGGGTTCCGTAGTTGGGATGAGTTTATCCCAAGAACAAACTTAACATTGTGGTTGGAAAACATGTCCTCCCATACGGAATGTATGGGAGATCACGTTATTCAAACCGCAAATTTTAGTTGGTTAATTATTACTCGTTAACCTGTACAGCCTACTTAGCTCTGATAGTTTTCCTTTTAATTTCGTTATATATACTACTGCTGTGAATTTTTCATAAGTCCAAGTACAACCATTTAGCTAGAAGGGGGGGGGGGGGACAAACTTGACTCTAACAAAAAATTTCAGTTAAAAGCTTAATATTTCGCAAACGAATCCCTGAATCCAAAAATGGTTTTCACAAACTCACAATAATTTTGAACGACCTTTCTAACGATACCCCACAACATGGGATAGACAAGGAAAAAAAAACATCCCCACTTTACGTGTATGGTACCCTAAAAAAAAATATTTTACTTGATTTTATTTTACCACTTTGTCGGTATGATTAATATGTATATATGTATATGCCAAATTACAGTGTTCTAGTACTAACCGTCTCTGAGCTAAGCCGCGGACAGACAGATGGACATGGCGAAACTATAAGGGTTCCTTGTTTACTGCGGAACCATTCAAACCGAATAAACTTTGTGAGGTGAAATAACGATAAGGAGAAAACAAATCCAGCAAATCAGCGTTGCAATGATTCTGCCAACTTTTTACGAATATGTTCACGTGCCTTCACTTTGAAAGATAACCGACTGGTTTTCATCCTGATGAAATGAAATGAAATGAAATGAAATGAAATTGTTTATTCTGTAAATAGGATATCGGAATCACTTTTACACGTCATATAAAAAAATATTAAAAATAAGCTAGGTGAGGTCGGTGTTTCCTATCTGACTACTCTGAGAAGAAAGCCCGAAACAAACTCAGAGGTCACAGTCTCTTTTAAAGTCCAGACATAATCTTGGTCAAGTCATGTGAGGACCATGTAGTGTCCATTAGTGTCTGAAATGGTCTTTTGAGGAAAGAACCATACAGATTTGAGTGGACCTGTCCAGTCAGTGCAAGCATTTGTCAGTAATCGTGGAGCTCAACTCAGAACTTAAGGAGCTCAACTCGACGAACAATACCAAGGAAAGGATGTTTGGGTAGGCCGCATCAATTACTCAAACTGCCAGACCATCATTAAAACTGAGAAAGAAAAAAGAAATGAAAAGTATAAAAATATATATATATATATGCAAAATAATATAATATATAATACACATAGTCCTCACATTCACAATAATTAAAATAATATAATACTTTACAAAGTAATCGTGTCATTTTGAATATAATTTTGTATATAAAACTGGTTTATTGTGATGAATAATTAAAAGGGTTATGTATGTTCAGAGGGAGCGCATTCCAAAGAAATATCGCCTCGACAATGAAAGAAGAGTGAATTAAACCAGAGCGGTGAGCAAGACATCGTAGGAGACAATTGTTGGTGGAACGAAGATTTTTACTATCGGCAGAGAGAGCATAGGTATTGAACATGGGAAGTCAGGTAAGAAGGAGAAGTGGGTTGGCCTTTTCTGTATTTGATAGAGCTATACAGGACGAATAGCATTATCCCTTGTTCACAATGGAACAATGATAGCTTTAACACGTCATCGCATCGCCCCTGATGCCTCCGGTATTACAGATGGCATAATTTGTACCATCAAAGAAGTTCATAACTAAGCATCGTAAGGAATATTCTTGCTTGTAGCGCTCGGCGGCTATATAACCGGAACTGCTCAGTAGCAGCCCGGAGTCTGAATTTGTGCCCGGTTGATGGCAATAGGCGCGCCCCCTATTACATGGGATATAGATGCCGTAGGATGATTTGATAATTCGATTTTTCGCGAATACCCTAGGGATATTACGAAAACACGGATAATCAGAAAATGCTGGAAACATTTCTGCGAGCAACATTTTTTTTTTTTGATAATAGGTTGATATAGGTTAGGTTAGAACTGTGACCAACCACACGGGAATTAATACCGGCATTTATCATGATCTACCTATGTGCCAAATATCAATATTCATTAAGCCGTTAAGATGTGCAAAGGTAACGGACAGACAGACATTTTCACGTTTGTAATAATACTAACTGTTGCCCGCAACTTCGTCTGCAATCCCGCATGAAAAGTAGTCTATGTCCGTACCCAAGTCATGGTCTATCTGTGTGCCAAATTTCATCCAAATCTGTCAAGCCGTTTTTGCGCTATTGAGTAACAAACAAATCAAATAAACAAACAAACTCACTTTCGCATTTATCTAAACTTCTAAACTATATAGAAAGAAACGATTAGATTTTTTTGTGTTTGTATGTTTGCTTGTAATGAATAAACTCAAAACGACTGGACAGATTTAAAAAAATATTTCACCAGTACAATATGTAGTTACAGTTGGGATTATATTATATACATATATTAAGTTAATATAAGTATAGTAAGTATAAAAATATGGATTATTCTACTCACCGAATAGCCACATCCCTCGCCATACTCAGTCATTGGGGTCAGCAGGTCCTTCGTCACGTGCGTCATAGCCAGAACGGGAGTCAGACCCAGAAGTTGTAGTAATATAGTGTAAATCATTATTCTGATCTGTACACATAACATAAAAAATAACTTAAAGATAAATTGTAAGTATACAGGGTGTTACCATGGATTCAGTACATGATTCTGAACCCCCCTGCGTTGAAATTTTTCGTCGGTTATGAAAAAAAAAACAGCTGCTCCATACATTTTGACCGCGTAGGTATTGCACTTTTCTATGAAACAGCTGTTTTTTTTTTAATAACCGACGAATAATTTCAACGCAGTGGGGTTCAGAATCATGTACTGAATCCATGGTAGCCGGCTTCGCGTCGATGTCCCTGCCATCCTGTATTAATAATATAATACCAGCCTGTTACTGTCCCACTGCAGGGCAAAGGCCTCTTCTCATACAGAGAAGGCACGAGCATTGATCACCACGCGCGCTCAAGACGGGTTGACGAATTCAGACTTAAAACTATAAATCCACCAAACAACAATGTTTTCCTTCACCGATGTCAGTAATGTCCAAGATAAACTCAGAAAGTACATGGAAAAAGTCACATTGGTATAAAAAGTGGGTTGGGTGGTGGTAAAAGTTGGTGTGGTCTATTAAAATAATTAAAAAAATGGAGACCCTCAGAACAAAGCCCTTTCGTTGGTGATATGTTATACACCGGTTACACGGAACAGTTTGCAGAACTCTTATTTTGTATTTTCTCATTTGCCCCCCAAAAGTGGCCCCTATATTCAAAATTAATTCATTTACGTTACACGTCTGTGTTTGGGTTACAGAAATTCTCTGAGATGTACCTTTGAACTTATATTAATCAGTCCAGTAGATTCGGAGCAAATTAGCTGTGACAGACGGACCGACAGACAGACACACGCGAGAGACCCTATGAGAGTTCCATTTATTCATGAGGACGAACAGAACCCTAAAAAATGCAAGTCTTATGAACAGTTGATTGAACTGAAACAACTTAATGCAGGAAGCTAAAATTATATATAATTACTCATTTGTAGTTATAAATTAACCTTCCGCAGTTGTTAGTACTTTCATCATCATCACCATTTGCAAACACAAACTACCTTTCCAAACTACTTTTTCATATTGTAAAAACATTTTAAAGGAGTTCCTTGCCCATTCTTCTCCATACGAAAACTACCTTTTGAAAGGGGCGACTAGAATCAATTATATTTTTTGGAAAATTGACGTTCAAAAGTGCTTTTTATGTGCCTAATTGAAATAAATTGTTTGACTTTTTTTTTTCTTCAGACGAAAGACGTCCACTGCTGGATATAGGCTTCCCCCAAGCTCCGCCACTTCAACCGATTCTGTGCTTCTCGCATCCAGCGGATTCCTGCGGCCTTCACAGGGTCATCGGTCTACTTTGTGGGCTTATCAAACGCTACGTCTTCCGGTACGCAGTCGCCACTCCAGAACCTTTCGGCCCCACCGGCCATCTGTTCTACGAGCAATGTGCCCTACCCACTGCCACTTAAGTTTGGCAGTTCTTCGGGCTATGTCGGTTATCTTAGTTCTCCTACGGATCTCTTCATTTCTGATTCGATCATGTAGACTTTGTTCTTTGTAGAATTGTTTGGGTGACTTTCAGTCTTCTAATGAGGCCCATTGTGAGCGAACTTTCAATTTTATAAATTATAATTATATGACTATCATTATGAAATAGTCTATAGCATAATAGAAACTGTCTTAATGATGCAGTGACAAATAATGGCAACTTTTTTTTTCAATCTGCTTTATTTAGGCACTAGTCCCACCGCCGCGCCGGCGATTAACGAGAAGCGAGTCTACTCGCAACTAAAAATGAGTTGGCGAGCAGCGAGTCCGCGACGGTGACGAGCGATTACTCACTGTATACGGATGTACCAAGCGTGAGACCCTCGGCGAGTGTTCTACCCGCTTAAGCGAGCGTCGCCAAGCGAATTCTCTCCTTGATACCTCTTGTCGCTGCAAACGAATACTCGACGGCGGTGTGAACAGTCAGCGATCAACTATATATGTATCTCTTTCACTTACACCGGATCTACAATCTGTTGTACGTTTCTTGAGCGTGGAAAACGACGACCCACCGAGTGTCGAGGAAGCGACTAGCTATCAACCATTTCTTCGCTCTGTATTAGAAAAAACGGAATTTTCGGGAATACCGCTTTTGCGTTACGCGACGATTTCCACCGATTTTCTTTTTTACACATTTTACCCTCCGGAATAATCCGTTGCGTAATTTTTAAGAACAACGCGGTAACACAGACAGACGTATAATTTTAAACTACACTGTATAAATTCGACGTCCACTCAAACCGACACGATGAAACGTACTAAAATATTAAATCTCGCATCATATTGTTATTAATCAATGGTTGAAAAATGTATAATATCTCTCATAATACTCTTGAGAACAGTAAACAAATCCACCTTTATATCACCAAACATTCCATTACATTAGAGTTCCTTGAGAAATGTTTTTGTGGGACCACACTTCAAAGAACGCTTAATCAGCCAAGCAGATAAGCATAATGTTCCCACTGCACACGCCTCATTTCCGTGAGAGGGAACTCAAAGCATTTATTTCAATTAATTAATTATTTAAACCATTTAAAGGCACTTTTGAACTGTCGAAGAGTCGGTTAGTCAGGAATATAAAGGTCAGGTCCATTCCAAAGCGTATTTGGTTCCTATGGAGAAGAACGGGCAAGAAACTTCATGGACACTCATAAATAACCATATATAGTTCCTATATTTAAAGTCCTTAAAAATCGGAAAGTACATATGAATTGAAAAAGTCACATTGGTACTAGCCCGGATTTGAACACACGACACAGAGCTTAACCACTACGCCATCACGACAGTAAAGTTGAACTAGTCGCGGGCTCGAACTCACTGGTGGGCATGGCCAGAGATAGTATCAGTGATGAGCTGTTAGACGCTGGTCTACATACAAAACGTCTAGTTCGCACGCACAAAAACACTGTTCCGAACTATTTCAGTAAAATGAGTGCTTAAAAAATTACGAAAAGTCCTTGGGAAAATCGAGTTTTATGAAAAAACCACTGCATAAATCAATTTAAAATAAAGTTTATTAAACTCTTCGATAATTGAGCTTTGTTGGTGCTGATTTTTTTTGGAGATTATACACATCTTTTATTACTTATTTACGCCCAAATTTGCGTTAAAATTTGCGAGAAAAATTTATCTTTCTTGGGTTCTAACTTTTTAATGGCTTATTATTTTACTATTCTGTTTCCGCACAGACAAAATTTAATAATGAGACAAAACGATATCATGTTTAACGTTGTCTGTACAATGCCAAACAGTGGAATAAAACCCCCCCGAAATTTGTATGGAAAATATATCTCTACTAGTTCCGCCACTACGGTACTATGTACTGGATAAATTCCAAAAGCAAAAGACTATTGTCTATGAATCTATCTACCAGAAACGTCGGAAGCCACTGACCCTGCGCCTGATCTCTTCCCGGTCCTGTCGGATTGCCGTCCCATCGGACTATGAGAGTGAGGGAACAGAGAGTGCACCTGTGTCTGCGCACACACTTGCGCACTATATTAACATCCGAACCAATGGCTAGTCTCCGCTGAGATTGGCTGCCGATGGCCGAGGGCAACTACCGGAAAAGTTAAACAAAAACTTATTAAAAACCTTTTCAAATCCAGAATATGTGAAGCAGTCTTCAAGAGTTGTCTTTAAATCACACAACACTTCAATGAACTAATTTGAACTGTTGAAAAGAAGGTCAGACGCACTTATTATATACTATACATCATATTTATTTGTTTTGTCATACGAGCCTCTGTTGTACCGATCGTTTGTATCATCTATACATATTATAAATAGTTCAATTGTTTCTTGTTGATGTAAATATAATACAACTGTTTATTATTTTAGTTCACATGATCTTCAATTTATTTAATTCATCTCAGTTATGCGAGATATAGGCTGCCTGTCCATTGAAGCGGAGCTAGGCAGCGGAGAGGAGAATGGCAGCGGAGTGGAGCGGAGTTGCGGACAGTGTCTGTCCATTGATGTGGAGCGAGGTAGTGGAACGGAGTTACGAACGGCTCCATGGTACACACATTTACAAAAATTTAAAAAAACAAAACTTTCCGGACAAACTTTTTTTTTATCTTAAATTTAAAAAATCTTAAAGTTAAATTTGTATTTCATAATGATACTATGAATTACAAAGTTATTTTTGCAGTTGCAGAAAGTCACCCATATTTAAATAAAATACGAGTACCTAATGAATCGGCGTTTTTAGTATTTGTTGATTATATACAGTATGGTACATATATAAATTCCTAACTTGTTTAGTTCTATCTCAACTAGATAGAACTTGTACAAAAATGGTCTAAAACTGACCAAACAAATAGGCAGACAGACAGACAGACGGACAGCGGAGGCTTAGTAATAGGGTTCCGTTTGGCACCCATCGGGTAATAAATCAAAGCCGAATTCTAATTGCTTCGGGTCGGCTTTTTTTGTTGTTCAACAAAAACTGCGCGAGAGTGCGTGGGACGCCGTCACCTCTTTCTATCACCCGACGCTAAAAGAAAGTTGTTATAAGTTTGACAGCTACGTGTGTGTGTCTGTGGCACCGTAGCTCTTAAACGGATGAACCGATTTGAATGCGATTTAAAAAAAAATTAAAAGCAGGTTGTTTAGCGATGGTTCTTAGACATATTTTATCAAAATCGGTTCAGCCGTTTGAAAATTATCAGCTCTTTTCTAGTTGATGAATGGATTTGAGTATCTTTCACAGGTCTGATCGTTTATTAGTATTCAATGAACTGATGCTGCAGCATCACCTGCAGTTAGCAGGATACCCAACTCCCTTACCAACTTACAGCTCAGGTATTGTTTGGGCTCATTGGAATGGTCTCAATAAATAGGTTATAGATAGATGATGAACAGGGTCTGGTGATGGAGTAGAAAAGAGAAATGTGGATATGTTTGTGTTGGGCGTTTTTTAAATTTTGTTTGTAAGGTTTGTGTTATTGCGAGGAATTCATCATCTCCCTTTGTCCCAATTTATTTGTGGTCAGGCGCAGTAACTCTTTTTCTCTCATACATCAGTAACAGATGTCATCTCGGTGGTCTAGTCACCCTGTTAACCATAATATTCATCTAATAAGTCAATATTTCTGTTCGAATAACGCGACTTGGTTACGGGTGATCACTGAAAATCAGCGCTGTGCTGTGGGTCCCCATAGCACAGCATCATGCTTAGTGGAAGCCGAGTGTCACAGTCATGACGTGCAGTTGCCGACTATTTCTGTTTTGCGCTCTCGTGATTTTAAGTAGATCTATTTTGTTTTATTTTTCTGAATACTCGGGTTAATTATATTTTTGCATGCACGTGTTTCTTTTCTTTTTTGCGGGCTATTGCAAGATTCAAATGTTTACTATTTTCTAACATTGAAGACATGGGCATAGCTTCAGTTAATGTGAGTTCAGATACATCGACCGGAATCCAAAATTAATAGTAGAGAAGAAACAAGATTTTCACTACGCGGCTCGCTACGTGTAGCTTAAACTATGCTACGGCGTAGCTCGTACTGTGCTACGGCGTAGCTCCCATGAGACGTCGCTCGTCTTTACAAAATGTTTTGATTACAATACAACCAGGAAATCGTTTAAAATGTTTTGGAGGGAAACATTATGAGGTACTCACATAAGTAATTCATAGTTTTTCCCTCTCTAAGCCATAAGATGAATCGTAAGGAGAAAGGAGATTTTTTTTAACATTGTTTTGAATTTATTAGTCGTTTTCTGTTAATTATAGAGGTTCTATCTATTTCCTGAATAGCTACAGCCTTTTCATATTTCAATATGGCTACCATCATGGCCGCCACAAGAAATCCACCACGCATGCGCGAATGCGTTGTTTTGACAGTTAACAGGCAAAGGAAACATGTTTCAGCCTTCTAATTTAATAATTCTTATGCAACTTGTTTTAGCGTAGTTAGTTAATTTAATGTTGTTTTAATATTTAGTGACACAGAAAAGTGAAGAAAACTCGGAAAATATTTAATGATATCTAGAGCTGATGAAATATATTCATCCTTTTTCAATGTTCTGATAATCCTGTTGCTGTCTTAGTCTTTAAATCCATAAATGGGCGACACTGTAGAAATAGTTGAGCCAGTAACGTGAACATATGAATTTAGAGGACCGAATAAGAACATGCTAAACTACTGTTGACGGAAATCTCTTCGCCTTTTCTTGCTCACAGGAAAATCTGTAAATTAATTTCTTAAAATTCACCCTTAAATTAAATAAAAACTAAATGCATTATGGAAAAACAAAAAATACTAGACAAATCTTTATTGATATGTCTTTAATTTAAAACAAAATTGTTAGAACAAAAGTATAGCAAATTATGAGAAAAAAAATCCTTAAGTTGAAATCCTGCATCTCACAAGCGGAGTTTTCCTTTCAAGTCTGTAGAGGAGCCAATTTCGAGATTGTTACTCGGGGGGTCCGTTGCTACTCCGTAAATCGGTGCGCTAGGAGCCGATCCAAGTCCTAGCTATCTGGCTGACGACGATCCAGCTCCCAATATTTAATAATAATAATATTACAAGACAGAATGTTAAAACAGAGTGCTAAGTCTCTCATCCCCACGGCAGCAGCAGATTTGACCTCCTTTTTATACTTTTTTGTAGGTTTTTAATAAATACTAGCTGACCCGACAGAAGTCCTGACTAAATTTTTATAATTATCTTATTTAAGTTACGGCGAGGGAAGGTGTATAATGCAGTTATTTCAGAGCATGTGAGTCTGTGCGTTCCGGAGAGGTACGTGTGGCGACGACGGTAGCCGCCACTGCTAGTGTAGCCGCGCGCTCAACCTGCTCAAATTTTAAATGCGTAATGAATTTTAAATATGGATGTCATGGTTATGTTTATGCTTTTTATTTTGTTATTTTACTTATTATACTGTAATATTTTCAACACAATGTATTTTATTATGAAATAAATTACTTAACCTCATAGCGAGTGAGACGGACTTATTCTGTTGTTCTCTGAGTGAATTCACAAGGAATGCATTGTTTGTATTTGAAGATGTTAAGTTAGGATAAGCGTATTTATCGCATTGGGTTATCCAGTAGGTAATGGTAAATGTAAGAGCTCTTACACACGAGCGGCATATACCTCTGCCGTTGGGAACATGCCGCTCGTGTGTAAGAGCTCTTAGATGATAATAAATAATAAACAATAAATTAATAATATTTTTACAAAACTTCCATAGAAAAGGACCTCCCGTTTTTCCCAGATTTGAAAATTTTCCAGGATGCTTTTCCCGTTTTTCTTTCCTTAAAAACCTAATTCGCACTATCACGAGCGTTAACAGAAAAAAAAACAAATCGGTCCTGCCGTTCTAAAATGATGCGTTTACCAACGAACAGTATTTCATTTCTACGGTTTGTACCTGATGGGTGGCAAACGGAACCCTATTACTAAGCCTCCGCTGTCTGTCTGTCAGCGGGCTGTATCTCATGAACCGTAATAGGTAGACAGTTGAAATGTTTACAGATTGTGTGTCTATTGCCGATATAGCAACAATTAATTTTTAAAAAAAAAATTAAGGGGGTAGCTTTGCAAGAAATGTTTTTTTCGTCGTTTTTTTGAGTTCGGCTCGCACTCAGCTGGTTTTTTATTTTTAGACAGGGTGTCAGGGACATCGACGCCAAAACTGATACCATGGATTTGGTACATAATTCTGAACACCCCTGCGTTGAAATTTTTCGCCGGTTATTTTTTTTTAAATCTGCTGTTCCATACATTTTGACCGCGTAGGTATTGCACTTTGTATTGCACTTTTCTATGGAACATCTGATTTTTTTAAATAACCGACTAAAAATGTCGATGCTACCCTGTGTAGACTATTTCATTTCATTACTAGAGGCATACTCATATTTTATGAATGACGTCTGCTGAGTTCTTGGTTCGATCCCCGCAACGGGCAGTGTTTTTTCGGTTTTCCATCAGAACATTTTCAGACTGGATTGTGCCTCGCTCTGCATTTCTGTAACTGTCAAAAGTTCATGAAAAAGATAACTAAAATAACAGTATCGTACACAACTTAGATGTACAATAAATTTGATAATTTTCATTCATTAATTTCAATTTTACGAATGTATTTCGTTATATGACTTTAGAAGTTAATGTGTTTCCGTAAAGATCATTTTCACCTAAAGCAGTAATAACGATTGGTGATTTTAAAGGCGCACTCAGTTCGGATGGTGATCGGTTTTACGAATTTTGCCAATGCTACATCTAAGTTGTGTCGTACTGTACATGAATTATTATATTTTACAACTTCTTTGATAAAACATCCCTTGCGTGATGTAGCGTATTGTAGTATGTATTATGTGGCGCCACTTCTTACTCGCTGTCTGTCTTCGCAGTAGGTACCTATGTAGCCGTATAGATGTCGCTAAAACCTAAGAATTCAGCTTTTCATAACTAAATGTATCTATCGCAGCCATCTTGTTAAATTAGCCAGCTAATTGGACCTAGTTCGTTCATTAAACGTCTGCATGCAATTAAATAGCCAAGTCATTGAGCGCAACGTTTAACCAGATGGCTGAATGTCGTGTAGTCATTTAGTTAACTGTGTGAAATAGGTTAGGTTAGAACTGTTACCAACCGCGCGCGAGCCGTGCGAGCGCTATTTCCAAGTTGCTCGCAGATTTTTTTTTACCATTTGAATCACTTGGCTGAGTCTTGGTCAGTCATCTATAAAGGGCTGACTTTCAATACGCCAAGTTTTTGAATGATTCTAGTTCAATTAACTATCGGCTTAAGCATCCAATTGGATGCCTAGCGTTTAATGAGCGGCCTAGGCGTCCAATTAGCTGGTTAATTTAACCAGATGGCTGCGACATATCTGACCTCTACAACCCAGTTACTGGGTAATAGTAAGACTGGTTGTCAGACTTTCGGGCTTCTGACGACATGTAACGAGTGTCTTAAGATCTACAAATGACATCCAGGACCAACGATTTAACGTGCTTTCCGAGGCGAGGAGGGGTCTCGACATGTAATGGATTCACCCATCCATCGACCGACCCCTGGGTAACACAATACACCTGGCGAAGACTGGCTATCAGACTTTTTGACGCTTTCAGCATGTGTAGCATCGACGGAAGAATAGACAAAATGACAGATTGTGATTGTTTATGTGTCATTTTGTCTATTCTTCCGTCGATAGAACCCGTTTATATTGTGGTCATGCTAAACGATGCGATAAAAAGGTATGTAATAAATAAAAACACAAAAAATAACAAAATATAACAAATATATTTTTGTAAATTGTAGTCTTAAATCTAGACATGATTACATTTATTGTTCACATTAAATATTTTATTGTATTAGTTCACTATGGAAAGTACACAATTGTTTCAACAAAAAATTGTTTTATTATTACACATAAAATACAAAATATATTTTTAGGGCTTGCTTTACCAGCTCTTGATAAGTCTGGCACTAGTTTTACATAAATTCAGTTCCACACTTAGTTAGTGAATATGCGGACACCAGCTCTTAAATAACTCATCAAATCTCTGATCAGTAACTCTGTTACCAAATCTTATGTTAACAGATATGATTGGTTGACAGAAATAACAACAGCTATAGTTTGACCGAAACCGCTATACCTTAGGTATGTACACGGCTCACAGGACGGCAGTAAAGGCCGCTCAAACGTCAACACTCACGGCGGCCACGCCTCGCCGCGCATTCCTAAAGTGGTCTCGGTCAAACTATAGTTAACAAGAGAATGTGCGCTTTCATAATTTTTTACGTGACGATATTATCGTGGACGTCACGGGAGACCAGTGGTGGCCCAGTGGTAACAGTCCCGACTTGTTGGTCGTGGGTTCCAAACTAGACAGAGCTTTACTTTGTGTAAATAATTTCATCACTACTGCTCTCAATACGGTGAAGGAAAACATCGTGAGGAAACCGGCATGTTCTAGAACCGAAAAATTCTAAGACATGTGACATCTACCAACCCGCACTGGGCCCGCGTGGTGGGTTACAGCCCACTGCCTCTCACAGAGAGGAGGCCGGGGTCCGAGCTGTGGGAACGATATAGGCTAGTTCTGCTATTATGCTAACTCAAGGCGACACGATAATACAGGGAAGTAAAATGTATGGAAATATTTTTAACGTTTTTAAATTCCCGTCCACGATAACGTTATAACGTGCACGTATTTCTATACATTTTATGGACGTGGACGTCCATAATAATATTGTCACGTTAGAAATACTAAAAACACACATTGAATTGGCTTTTAGAAAAGGGTTTTTTTTTTAATATTGAAAATAATTTGTATATTGTCTAAGCTTTGAGCAATATATTTAACTAGTGTATTTGTTAAAATAAATTGAATATTAAATATTTTCCGCCATACTACGTCTGATGCTAGGGACATGTAAAAGATCCTTGTTATTAAAACTATAAAAACATACTTAAAAATAAAATTTATTTTGGTTTAAATTCTATAATATTTAGGGTTCCGTACCCAAGTGGTGCCAACGGGACCCTATTATTAAGGGTCCGCTGTCCATCCGTCTGTCACAGGGCTGTATCTTTTGAACCGTAATAGGTAGATACTTGAAATCATTCATCATCATGTCAGCAGAAAAAAATCAAAATCAAAAAAAGAAAACAAATCTTTGATTTATTAAAAAATTGTTAAATATTGTACGGAACCCTTTGTGTGCCAGTCCGACTCACACTTGGCCGCTTTTATTGAACAGAAACTATAACATTTATTTAAGAAAACAATGATTTTTCTTCTTACAGTACAGACAAAAAAAGTCTAAAAATACAATAGTTTAATAACGTTCCCTTTACAACTAAAATATTAAGTTTAAATAAATAAAAAAGTACCCTTACACCGAATGCTTATTAGCAGAAAAATCTACATATCTGTTGCTTCAAAAAAAAAACTAGTAGGTATTATCGAAGAAGTCCATATCTAACCACCGTAAGGACTGTTCTTGTTTGCAGCGCTCGACTGCTATAGAACCGGGCCGGTAACAGATGTGGTCATCGTGTTCACGGGATTTTGTTTTGAAACTGGTTAGATGTGAACTTCTTTGATGGTACTTATACCTATTCGTTTTTTTTAAATGGAATATAGTTAGATATAACTGGTGCCCGCGGCTTCGGCCGCGTGGAACCAAATTTAATTTTCTTTGTCTAAAATAAAAGGAGCTTAAGCTACTCCTTATAAACTAATTTCTGGGTATTATAGTGTCCATGGTAGAGATGGGCAGTATCATTTTTGCGATTGGAACATTTGCATCTGGTTCACTGAAATTATCCGAATCATTGATATGTTTCATTTGGATCATCGACTCAAAGGATATAGAAATGCATAACGACAACGAAAAACTGTGAGAGTATGAGTGATACACATCTCATTTGGTATCTCTTTCTGACTTAAATATATTGTAATGTGCCACCCGCTCACTCGCGACTCACGTATGACGTAACTCAGCGTCTCAGTCTTTCTCTCTCGCTCACTGCTGCTCGGTCGCCTCGCAAGCGACGGTCGCGCGACTTACTGGCACGTCGATCCAATAGACATTCGACGGATAGGATTATCGTTGCAATGGCTTTTCGGCGAAACGGACGCTCGATCGAATGGCTATTCGAAACTCGTATATCGATGCTATGGAATTTCGGCAATTCGGACGTTCGATCTGATGACTTCGGAGAATTAGCCATCGGGCATATGACATTCGAAATTAAGCAGTAATCCCAGCTGATGTAATAAGAAAGAACTTATGCTACTTTCAGTTTTAGAAAAATAATTAGGGTCCACGCGGTTGAAGTCCCGGACAGCGACTAGTCTTTATATGAAATAACGCTTGTTAGCTTAGCCTTTGTCGTCCGCAACAGATATGTAACAAGCACACCATTACCACAGTATAAATATGGACAGTACACAAACTACGTAGTAAACGTTCGTAACGGCACTCACAACAGACAGAAACAACGCTCATTGACTCACCCCAAGCCATTGTCGTCTTGCGAGGAGAGGTCGCTGCGGTCTTTAAAAAACGTAACGCAGGTGAATTGGAGTTTACTCCATAAGAATCGATTTTCATATGAGGGATTATTATGAGGAGTGAAATTTATTTTAATTTTATTTAATTTGACCGAAAGTTTACAGACTTAGAACACAATTAAAACCATTCATAGGTAAGAAAATTTGCTAATTACGGTAACTTGTTTTATTCGTAAATAGCAATAACAAAAAAAATACTTATTTCGCACTTCGATCTAGATATTTCGGCCGTTTTTTTTTAAGTGATTTCCTCTTTTCCAATTGCATATTCAAAGACAATCAACAAATATTAACCTCTATCATACTAGGGAAGCAACGGGGGGTCGGTTTCCGCGCGCTACGGTTCAGTCCCGCCGACCCCTCCGGGTGTCGGCTCGCGGCGCCACAGTTATTTTTATTATCATAAGTGGCACTACTGTTCAAGCACCGGAATCTGTTTACAGATAGATAGATAGAATATTCTTTATTATGCACACCATACAAATTACAGAAATAAATTTAGAAATGGTACATAGGGTGACACAATGGGCGGTCTTATCGCTAAAAGCGATCTTTTACAGACAACCTTTGGATGGATTAAAGGGAGAAGGAGAGACAATACTGCAGGTAGTCAGTGGTGTACCATTTACATACACAATAAATACATAACGAATAAACCTAACCACATAAATATATACATAGATATATATAAAATAATAAACATGAAACAAGAATAAGGAACTATATGTAATGATGACGTTACGTATACAGAATGTAAATAGACGCAATAGGATCGGAGTGCCAGCGTTTTTTGTGAGCGGGGTCAGCCCGGGTCAAATGACATCGCGATAGGCCGCGCGACGCGCACGTAAAGCGAAGTAGGCGCGTATTTTTTTCCAGTATGATAGAGGGTCGGGTCACTTTTATTTAAAAAACATGTGTTTAATTTCCATACTGTCCATATTTCTACTGTGCCATTACATTAGTATTTAACAACCATCACACTATCATGACTTACTCGTAGTACCGACAGCCTGCAGTCTACAGCATTTTTCTAATCATATAGTTCAGAATACCTCCGTTCTTGAAGTATGTGAGGTCGACTTCTGTGTCAAAACGCACTATCACCTGGAATGACTTGCCGTTGCTCACCTGTGGGCAAAAAATAACATAGGTTATTGATGGGCTCGTAACAAAAGTTGACGGGCTCGTGGATAAGTTACAAAAGTTGACGGGCTCGTGGATAAGTTACAAAAGTTGACGGGCTCGTGGATAAGTTACAAAAGTTGACGGGCTCGTGGATAAGTTACAAAAGTTCCGGGGTTAATGTATAAGTTACAAAAGTTGAGGGGCTCCTGGGTAAGTACCAAAGTGTTATTGACGGGCTCGTGGCTAAGAATCAAAGAGACATGGAGGGGCTCGTGGCTAAGTACCAAACTGTTACTGCTCGCTGTCAATCAGCTGGAAGGTTTCGGTGTTCTGTCCCTTTATGCCCGGGCGCGACATCGCTACCCAGCTCGATATCGTACTGCTCACTACCATTCAGCGCGACGTTCTAGGAACTGTAGCGCAATGCATCCGCACATACATTCACCCATTCATATTACATAGGTATTTAATTGTTATTTTATAAAAATAAAAAATCCTTTGTCTTAGAATACAATATGTTTAAAAGTTAAGAGCGTATACTCTATCTGAAAGTGGGCAACGTCGCAAATACGAGTACATGTCAAATATTTCACTGTTTTCATTAATTTGGCAATATTACTGTGTGGAAATAAAAAATGTGGTTAACTAGCGAACTAGAATATTAATTATGAAATGCAATCATTAATATCGTAACACCGAATGTTTAGTTTTAGATGTAAAAAATCTATTTGGAAAGTTTCCAAATGCGTTTTTTACACCTAAAATGGGTACAACATCAAATTCAATGTTATAATTGCAATTCATTATTAATATTCTAGTTCGCTAGTTAGCCACATTTCTTATTTCTATTCAGTAATATTCCTATAAGAATCAAAACAGGTCAATATTTGACAGTTATTTGCGACGTTGCCAACTTCTAGGATAAACCCTCTTAAAAGTAAAATATCTGATAGTTAACACTAACAATAGGTTGGCACAGTCCGCAATTGTATAATCCCTATTTTTAAGTAACCTCAAAGCTGAACACTGTCTCTTAAGATACAGGTTATCCTAGTTTAAGAGGCAGGGCTCACAATATCTGTATACAGACTTCTGCCGCGTAGTTCGCATCTTGTTAATCAGTGTATACTAATGAATGTTTCTTTGTGACAATAAACTATTATTATTAATGATTAATGTCTCACCTTCACAGTCACAACATGGCCGGGCGCGACGTCGCTGCCCAGCTCGATGTCGTACTGCTCGCTACCGTTCAGCTCGAAGGTGTCGGCGTTCTGTCCCTCCAGGAACTGCAGCGGGATGATGCCCATGCCCACGAGGTTGGAGCGGTGGATGCGCTCGAACGACTCGGCGATTACTGCGCGGATGCCCTGAGGATGATAGAAATGTATTTGTTAATATCTAGATGTTAAAACCATACAATAAAGAGCATTTTCTTTGTACAACGCTCACCTGAAAAAACCGGCCAACGTTATTGGGATAAATTTATCCCAAGAACGAACTTAACACTGTAGTTAAAAAACATGTTCTCCCATACAGTCCAACTGCAAATGTAAGTTTGTACGCACAATATTGAGAGATTTACCATGTTATTTTAAGACCATAGACTTCTTATAAGTTTTGCTTTCCTAAATCTAAAACAACCTTTTTGGATTGAATTTTTAGAAGCCTAGTTTTGAATATTTTATGTTTTCCTTTTATCGACTCACGGAGTCTTTGTTCCCTTATAACTGCATGATTTATTTGTATATCTCATATATTAAGTGAACTGTCTTATGTTCTGTGTTCTTTATGAGAATAAAAATTATTTAAACCGAACCGAAACCGAATATTATGCCCAATACAGATTGGTAAAACGTATCACGAAATGTTACACAATAACTAGGCGAATTTGTTTAAATGTGTGTAACATTTCATGTATAATTACGAGTATTACTATAAAGCATAAAACAGCAGGCTTTTTCGATATTTCGGAATTATTTCCCGCAGTCAAGTTATTTATAATCTTGAGTACATAACGACACAATTTAGATGCAGCATCGGCAAAATTCGTAAAACCGATCACATCCGAACCGATTGCGCCTTCAAAATCACCAATATTTATCACTGCTTTAGGTGAAAATGATCTTTACGCAAACGCAATAACTTGTGAAGTCATATAACCAAATACATTCGTAAAATTTAAATGAATGAATGCAAATTTACAAATTTATGTTACATCTAAGTTGTGTTGGATTTTTGAAGTGAAAACTTCTTTAGCATCGTTGTGATTTGAAAGTCGATGAAACGAAAAAGCGACAGTAAAAAGAGACCGACACATAAATTCAAAAGATTTAACGTGGGAGAAAAAGAGATAGGAAGTACACAGTAGTACAGTGTTTCTTATATTCGTGGTTTTCGTTGTGCTCTGCTTCGTACGTCCAGTCGTGTTTACCAAGGCATAGTGGGAGTTCGCTTGGGCCTAAATTTTTGAAGGTTTCACTTCTACCACGTGTGAATTGCACACGTTTTTTTTTAAATATAATTTTACTCACAAGTAAATAGGGTCCTTTCGCCGCCCAGTCCCGACTGGATCCAGAGCCGTAGTCTTTACCAACAATGGCTATTAGAGGGACGTTCTCAGACGCGTATCTGTCGAAGAAGACAAAGTATGTGTAAATCAAGCAACTATTCGTTTAGGAGATATCAGGGAACAGTTGAACACTCACAGTCATAGTTTGATAAATATAGTGACTTAAGAGCGTTCATCCAAAGAGTTGGCAAAGTCACAAATAGCTGTCAAATATTTCGCTATTTTGATTAATTTGGCAATATTACTGTATGGATATAAATATGGCTAACTAGTGAACTAGAATATTGATAATGCATTGTAATTATAACACTGAATTTGATGTTGTAACCGGTTTAGGTGTAAAAAAAAAAGACATCAAATACTTTTAACATCTAAAACTAAATATTCAGTGTTACGATATTAATTATTGTATTTCATAATCAATATTTTAGTTCGCTAGTTAGCCATATTTCTTATTTCCATACAGTAATATTGCCAAATTAATCAGAACAGTGAAATATTTGACAACTATTTGCGACGTTGCATCCCGGCATTTCCGTAAGTGAGACGGAGAGCGACGCGCCCGTCACTACGGATAACGCCGAGGCAGTCTGTAGACGCCCAGAGCCGCTCGGCTCGCTCGACCAGCTCCCACCTGTCGGCCGCATCAAATATGTCCATGGGGTCGCCACTGGGGTGGTGCGTGGTCTTGGGCCCGGCGGTGGCAGCCATCTTGTTCACGAGGCGGATGTTCGCGAACGTTCCGCGCGACATGACGTCATCGTTGCCTCGCCGGGAACCGTAGGAGTTGAATTCTCTGGGGGTTAGGCTGTGAACAAGAAAATGTATTTTTTATTTAATTTAATATCTTTTATACAAGAGTTAAATGTAGGACATGAAAACAGAGTTGACCGATGATTGAGCGAGATGGTGGTTTTAATGATTATCTGCTTCACATCTATATCTATAAAAATCAATGCCACTTTTCGTTGTAATTTAATAACTCAAGAACGGCTGGGCCGATTTAGCTGATTTTGGTTTTGAAATGTTTGTCATAGTCCAGGGAAGGTTAAAACGGTGAGAAAATTAGGGTAGGTAGGGTAGGTAGAGTAGGTAGGGTAGGTAGAGTAGGTAAGGTAGGTAGGGTAGATAGGGTAGGTACGGTTTAAAGCTGCCCATGCGAAGTCGGGGCGGGTAAAGCTAGTATTAATATATAATAAATAAAGAAAAGGACTTTCATCTAAAAAAAAATCTCTTAAAAATCTGTTTCAAGGTAGAGATTTTTCGATGTTTCGGAAAATTTTGTAAAGCTGTAAATCCGTAAGAGTTTGCTGAACATATATTGTGTTGTTTTAGTAGGTATTAACCCAAGCTATCACCCCCTGCAGTATGTCGTGCTATTTACGGAACACCCTGTATATAACGAAATTAAAAGGAAAACTATCACAGCTAAGTAAGCTCTACAAGTTAACGAGTAATAATCGACCAACTTACATTTCCAGTTTGAAAAACATGATCTCCCATACATTCCGTATGGAAGAACATGTTTTTCAACTACAATGTTAAGTTTGTTCTTGGGATAAATTCATCCCAACTACGGAACCCTTCATTATGCGTGGTGCATCACGCATTGGCCGGTTTTTCAGAGATTATAATAAGCGTGATGTAATGCAACTCACCCTCGATCAGCTAGGAACCTGGCGGCTGGAGAGTTCCTGGCGATGGAGCCAGCTGGAGAGATGTGGTCGGTGGTGACGGAGTCGCCCAGGAGTAGCAGGCAACGCGCGTTGTTCACGCCAACAGTGGGTTTAAGCTCCTGAAAATAGAAATAAGCTTAAGAGCGTTTATTCTGAAGGTGGGCAACGTCGCAAATAGATGTCAAATATTTCACTGTTTTGATTAATTTAGCAATATTACTGTGTGGAAATAAAAAAATTGGCTAACTAGCGAACTAGAATATTGATTATGAAATGCAATAATTAATATCGTAACACCGAATGTTTAGTTTTAGATGTAAAAAAACTATTTGGAAACTTTCCAAATGCGTTCTTTACACCTAACATGGGTACAACATCAAATTCAATGTTATAATTGCAATTCATTAATAATATTCTAGTTCGCTAGTTAGCCACATTTCTTATTTCTATTCAGTAATATTGCTATAAGAATCAAAACAGGTAAATATTTGACAGTTATTTGCGACGTTGCCAACTTTTAGGATAAACCCTCTTAACAATGCTTTTTGAGTTTATCTTAGACATTACTGACATTGGTGAAGGCATACATCGTAACCTGGAGTAAGGGATCTCGCGCACGGCTACGACCACGACCAGGTAACAGACAGGGCCTATGTTTATCTCTACCGCAGGCACATACTAATATGGTACTCAACAAACTGTTAACGCACCAACTTCTCCATCACCCACACCCACACGCTCAGACACCCACACACCCACTCACTCCACACGAACACTCCTTCCTATAATAGTTATATAGTATAACTAGCGACCCGCCCGCACGGGTATGTATTACATATAAACCTTCCTCTTGAATCACTCTATCTATTGCTGAAAACTGCATTAAAATCCGTTGAGTAGTTTAAAAGATCTAAGCGAACAGACAGCGGAAGCGACATAGGTCTGCCCCAAACGGGGGGGTTTGCCATAATCGCCACGCTTGGCAGGCGGGTTGGCGATCGCAGTATGGTCTTAAAATACATAGAGAACGTTGCTGCCCATTCTCTAGTCAGTCCCTTAGTCGCCTTTTACGACACCCATGGGAAGACTACCCACTGACTAGACTGTCTAGACTATACTATGTAAAGATATAGTTTTAGTTTATGGGAGACCATAATTTTATTATATACTTGGCGGAGACCTGGTGGCCTGAAATACAAGCTTCGGCTCAGCTTAGGCACCAGTCTCCCACAACATTTTTCTTTGAAAACACGACCGGACCATAAGATTCTTTGTTACTATTTTTTTGGGATATTGTGGTAAGAAAATAAATAACATTATTATTATTATAGAAACTGACACGAATCGCGCACTTGGTCGCAACGGCCATACAATACCACTAGACGGCCACGACTGGCCCGAGTCGTGGCCGTCTAGTGCGCGAGATCCTTATAGTCAATATAAGTCTGAAATCGCCAACCCGTCTTGTGTAAGCGTGGTGATTGCTCGTGCGTTCTGTGTATGAGGAGAGGCCTTTAGCCTGCGGTGGGCCAGTAACAGGCTGGTATTATAAATGTATGGAGCAGCAGTATTTTTTTTTCGTATATTCTATGGCGGCCGCCCCCGCTCCGCACGGATGCAATAGCGACATGTCAAAACATCGAGATTTCTGTGCTTTAAGTTAAATATTTATTAATGTTGATACACATAAACCATTCAATTTAAAAGGGGGTCTATCTTTAATATTTTTCATGTTATTCATATTTTTTTATTGTGAATTTATGGACTTACTACTTCTACGACTACTCTTGTGTTTTTTAAATAAATACTAATTTTATTTAGAAAAAAAATGTGAAAACCGATGATCCCAAATTATACGTAACAAAATATCGTTCTAATCTTCGACGTGTGAATGCCTTGCAATTAAAAAACGAAAGTGGTCTGTAGTCTATGATTCTTTAGGTTGAACTGGATATATGAAAGAAAAATTGGTGAATCCTTTTCCATTATTGGAGTTCGGACGTCCAAATACTAAATTATTAATAGTTTTCAGCTTAAACCACACACCAAACTGTCATCAAACGGCAATAATCGCAGTTCCTAGCCGAGGCAAGGTCCTTGACCCCCGTCAGTCACGGCGCAACGCCGCGCGCCGTCACCCATAATTATTTTGCTGCGCGTAATTTTAAATCTGTGATATTTATTATTGTTTTATAATATTTAGAGGTACACCTACCCTGGTCATGCCATCAAAGAAGGGTGGTCTCTTAATGTACGTAGACTTCAGGTCCCAGCTGTACAACTTGCCCTGCGGTACTGACAGCGCCTGCCACGACTGTGAGCCTTGCTCGATCTTTGCGTACACCTGGAATTTATAAGAAAAGAATATTAATTTTCACACTTTTTATTTGTTTTTTGGCGTTTTTTTCTCACAAATAGAGAACCACGTCATTCTATGATTTAAAATATTCATCAATTGCTTGGTATTACGACCATAATAGACAACTACCAATAGTAAAAATACCTTAAAAATGACTCCTCATTTTGTTAGCACAAATTGCTACTTAGCCAAAACTTATTTTCGTCGCTTATTCTAAGTGGCATATTCGTTAACTTAGTTTTTAAACATTAGTGCATAAAAGTTTTAAAACATTAGTGTTCATGGTTCTTATATAAATTAAGAAAATGTTAGTATGAAAAATACAACTTCTTTAAAATTCTCCATACAAAACGCTGATTTCATAGGTCAACCTATTTTATACAATCTTAAATATAATATACATCTAACACTAAAATATATAAATGATGTACAAGTATACAAAGAAAAAAAATAAAAATAAAGGAAGAGCTCATTGGGCATGAAAAAATTCGGCCGCATCGCTGTCAGCGGGAAAAATGCCCAAAAGGCTGGCAGCATGCTGCAGATTTTTTTACCTAAAAATTGGCCAGCCCTCTGGTCACGTGAAGAGTCGACCAACCGCTTGGCGATGTCCCGAAATACTCGATGAGCTCTCGGACCCCACGGTTTCAACCCCAAACGGCTCAAAAATATAGCTACCAATAAGGTTGTTATATTTGCGCCGTTTGAGGTTTTCTGCACCTGCAGCAGCCGCCCCGGCACAGCCCGCCGTGCTCGGGAGATGGGTTGGCGCGAGGGTGTCGACACAGGTTGCATCCCACACCAAAAGCCTACCCAACTTCCAAGGCATTATGGTCATTCCGTCTGGCCTCTTCCCATCGTCGCGTGCCAAGCCGTTGGGTTCTAAAACAGCTGGCACCCCGGTGACAAGAGCCCGAATATTAGTTAATATTTATAGTTATAGTTTTTAAAGTAAAGATGGTTATTTGCTCACCTCCTTAAACATGCCGGGAATAACATGCTTGTTCTCGACCTCCTGTATCTCGGCCCTCGTCGGCCAGATCTCACGGAGGTATACGGGACTGCCATCGGCTCTGGTACCTGAAAATTACAATTTTAGAGTTAATTACGTTTTAAGACACTGATATATTATGGCAGTGACCTTGAGTGGTGGACTCGCCCATCAAGGAGCGCTGTCCCCAATTTGACGCATTAATAATTTAATATACATAAAACAAATGGTGTTTTAATAAAACACGTATACTAAAAGATTAATAATTAAATTATCTTTTAAATGGTGAAAGTTTCAGAAAAATACGCTTGATAGATTTTGCGTGATACTCAATGTTTTATCCGCGTTAGACATAATTTTACAAATTAATTTCACTATGTAATATAAACATAATCTAAAATATTCATATATTAAGTTATTAAGAACATACTCTAATTTAACGTATATTTTTTCCATCTACAGTATGAAATCATTAAAAGTCAGTTATAGTCGTGTAGTATATAAGGACATCGCTATTTTACGTGTGACGGCTCGCGGGCAGTGTGAGTGGTGTGACTATTCTGTATATTCATCGTAAAATAGACTTTAATGCATTTGATTTAAAATCCTAACTTGAATGACAAGTTTTGCCGGGTGTCGGAGCGGTGCTGTTATAATGAGTGCAGATGTATTATAGTAAAGTCCTCGTCACGAGAAGCTATAAATTTTGTAAACAAAGAACTTGGATTCAGTTACGTTCTGTTCCAGCTAAATATGTTAAATGAAGAAGGGCTAATAAATGAATGGTGATAGAGTAACTTTATGAATATGGCCTAAGGCTAAATTAATGTCTGGGGTCGCGGGTTTGTCTGAAAGGGATATCGCGGCCCCAGCACACAGGCAACGGAAGGAACACGGGTGGGTTTTAGTCAGTAAAAGTCTGACACTCCCTCTCGCTCTGCCCAGAGCGGGAGGAGTCATTTGATGATTTCCAAAAAAAAAAAAAAAAAAAAAAGGGCTAAATGAATGTTAAGTAGGAGTGAATGAATGATGAGCAATAAAGTGATTGAATGAATGATATTCAAACGCCATTTATTGTTTCTTTCTTATAATTAACTAGCTTCGCCCCGCGGTTTCATCCGCATAAGTCTCTATCCCGAGAGAATATTGGGTTAAAATGTATCCTATGTCCTGTTTGTTTGTTTGTTACGCTTTCACACTAAAACGGCTGAACTGATTTTGATGAAATTTGGCACATGGGTAGACCATGACCTGGAGAAGGACATAAGCTACTTTTCATCCTGTATCGCAGACGAAGTCGTGGGCAACAGCTAGTATTACATATAGTTAGGATTACTCGGATATTGACTCACCTAGCGGCTGCGTCTCAAAATCAATATCCACAGTTCCCGCTAAAGCATATGCTATGACCAATAGAGGCGACGCTAAGTAGTTGGCGCGAGTGTTGGGATGGATGCGACCCTCGAAGTTCCTGTTGCCTGATAGTACGCCGCAGCAGACTAGCTCGTTCTGTAACAGCGAAAATGTTAGATATTTTTGGGGTTTTCAACTTTTGAGTGGAGGGCATAATATTGTGGCGGCATCTACAACGCCACATGACAACTAATCATCATCCAGACGTCACGAAAAAGTTTGTTTTTTTTTAAAGCTGTAAACCGACTACGGAAAAATAAAAGTGATCTAAAAAATACGAAACATATTTTACAGTTTTTTAAACTAGATTTTTTATTTTATAAAAACCCATGTCACCCGGACTATTATTACGAATCTATTGTATAATATACAATATACCTCATTCATGAATATCGGTTCACCAGTTTAGGCGTTACGGTGGAACACACGTAAATACAAACATACATACATAGACTGCTAAAATCATAACCCTTCCTAACACTTTCGCAGCCGCCATCTTGGATTTACAATTTGACCTCACTGTCGGCTTTAGCACCCTTGAAAACTATGAAAACAACACCAATGACGATTTTTTTTTAATTAAGCAGTCGCCATCTTGGATTTTCATTTTGACCAAATTCACATTTTCTCTCTCTTTTGCCAGCTTCTTATTGATCTCTTGCTATCTCTTTGATGATTGGAACTTTTACAAAAAATATCCACATAACAAATCAATTGTGGAGAAAAAGGTATTTTAGTCCCTGTTTTTAAAAGAATTAACTAGCTCTTTTTGAATGGATGTTATAAAAAATAATAGTAGATTACAAATTATCCGTAGGATAGAATATGAATTTATTTACTTGTCTAACTTACCTTTTCAATAGTGTTAGCAATATTATCGTCGATGGGTCCCGAGTTACCGATGCATGTCATGCACCCGTAACCTACGATGTCAAATCCGAGCTTCTCTAAGTATGGAATTACGCCAGACTCCTGAAAAAAGAAAATAGCTTATTAGACACATTTGGACGATATTAGAAATAATAATAATAATATTAAAAGCATTTAATAACTCAAGGCTAGTGAGCGAGGAGCTCGTGGCTAAGTAATAACAGCACGGATCGATCCATCAGGTTAAACTACGCTTGCCAGGGTTTGTCCGTGGCTGGGTGACCATTTTCAAATACCGAGACTCCTCCGTGCCTCGGAAAGCACGTTAAGCCGTTGGTCCCAGCTGTCATTCGTGGATCTTTGACAGTCGTTACTGTTCGTCAGAAGCCCAAAAGTCTGAGAACCAGTCTTACCAAGGGATATTGTGTTACTCAGTAACTGAGTTGTGGAGGTCAGATAGGCAGTCGCTCCATGTAAAATATTGGTATTCAGCTGCATCCGGTTAGACTGGAAGCCGACCCCAACATAGTTGGGAAAAGGCAGGCAGATTGAATAGCTCAAGAGGCGACTAATGAGAGAGAATTATTAGGATTATATATTGTTGTGTGGCTGCATCTACATCGCCACATGCGAACTGCGCAACACACTGACGTCACACAAAATCCTGCATCGCGCAAGCAAAGTTTACCGCGCGACTAGCATATATGTAAAAAAAACCTGTCCGATGCGAAAGACATATAGGTACTGCAATAACATTACCAAAAAGTAATAAAAAATCCTATTGTTATTGAAAATAAAAAGTTATTGCTATATATGAGGCTTTATTCTAAATTTATTGTTATCCTAATTTATCGTCACAAATAACTGTCAAATATTTATCCGTTTTGATTCTTATAGCAATATTACTGAATAGAAATAAGAAATGTGGTTAACTAGCGAACTAGAATATTTATAATTAATCCGGTGACATTAAAGTTGCTTCTGCATCGTCTCCGGCGCACGGTGGATCGAAAATCGGCTGTAGAAGACATAGGATCTCGATTTCTTAAATGTTATTTTTTTATGCTGGAAATGACTTCTGCTGATCATTACTATGTACAAAAATGACACCCGAGTTAATTCTGCCCAAAAACGAAGGAAATATATTTTTTTTACGAAAAATTTGTATGAAGCTAGTATGAAAAATCGAATTATCTCCTAAACGGCATGTTTAACCGTAATATCCTTGGAGGTGGTCATAGTGCTAATAATTTATGATTTTTTGGTTGCCGATTTGACGAAAAATTTTATGCCGTTTTTTTAAAAAAATCGTCAAAATATTTTTATTTATTTTTACATGTAAAACGATCCCTTTTAGTGTCCAAGTTAAAAAGTTCGATATGTTATTAACCCAAATATTAAGAACACACAAAACAAGAAAAATTTAATAAAAAAATTGTTTTTTTTTGACACATTTTTATTAATTTAAATAAAAAAAGATAATCAAACTCTTATTTAAGTAACATATAAAGTTATATTATATACAAAATAATTTAATTTAAGGAATTAATACTACGCATTTGTAAAATAAAGTAAAATAAATAAAAAAAAAGACAAAATATCATTAAATATTACAAAAAAAAAACCCAAACAGACTCAAATACAAATTTACAAATAAGTACATATATAATTTTTTTACAAATTTTCCTTATCACTCTCGTTGTCAGACTCCAATTCTGAGTCAGCATCCGGATTGGATATATCCAAAAACTCGAACTCAGTTTCCTGAAATTGAATTAAGTCGAGAGTTTCAGCTCTGCTTTTTCTTGGCATCTAACTTAGGCCTTTGTGCACTTAGCAAAGGATCCGAAGAAACAACAAGCATATTTAAAATGTCTTGATTGGAATCCTGCCTGCTTCTTTTCCGCGAATGATGTTCTCGAAACCTCCTAAAATCTTTGTTTCGAGACTCTGAGGCTTCTTCCGAGAGAGTCCCAATCGGCACAATATTATTTTTCTCAATTATGTCAGCCCCATGGATTAATAATTTATGAACGGTTGACGACATGTAGTACCAGTCGTATAATAATACGTACTTTTCTGCTGTTTTGCGGGCATAATCTCTAAATTTTATTATATCGACCTGCTCTCCAGACGTAATTGCTTGTAAAATTACAGCAAATCTTTTGATGAGATCTTCATCCAAACCGGTTATAGCTGCGGTTTTATTAGGAAACTCAAAGAATTTTCTTGCAGTATTCCCGTCATTGGTGGTTCCCGAGCCTTGTTTTACTATATCAATCAACAGATTGAGCTCATCTTTGAATTTATTTTGAATTATTTTCTTCCTTGTCTGTAGCATTTCTTTGTGCTCATCACTTCTAGCTGCCCACCGTTTGAAGTCGAGCCTGTATGCAATGTGTAACAGACATTCCATACAATTTATACGGGCGTGTAGGGATGACAAGCCAAATTCATACAGGTCAGAACACACAATTTTTGATGTTACAGCATCTAAGCGGTTCATTTCTGTAGGCTTTGCTAAGCACAGGTAGCACGATGCATTTGATCTAGCTTCAGAAAGGTAAGTGCAAACTTTAGCGTCGATCATCGTCATCATTAGTTCATGAGTCACCCTATTATTATTATTGCACTCTGTGGGGATAAGGGCCTCAATTTGTTTTTTCAGCTCAAGGACAATTGCTTCACTCTCCTTTACAAAAGTAAACTGAACTGGACGACAATACAAAACTGAGCATGGTTTTGGGTTCGTCCATAAGATGTTGTCTCCATCTGTCAGTTTAAGTGGCACCAAGGAGGTCATGAAAATGCTCGAGTCATCTTCCTCACCCTCCATTTTCTGCTTGTATCGGCTTTGGTTAGAAGCACCATCAAATCCCCACTTGGATATCAGCTTCAACTGCTTGTTATGCTCTTCCTTAGAAAGGCTTTGAAGGATTCTTGTAACTGTGATATCAAGTAAAGCTTGAAGTGTAATCCTAGCCGATGAATCAGTAACTGTCACTGATTGCTTCGGAGGGTAGCAATCAAGCTTAGTTTGTTGCACTTTATAGTAAGATGGATAAATATCCTTAGCACCTTCCCGAATGGCAGCCTCTCGCAACGTAATATATTGCCACTTTGAGAGTTTTAGCGAAAGAAGCAATCCAAGCGCCTTTTCTGACGTATTTATGATTCTTTTCGCTGGTTTCTTAAGCGTTTCATTTAATTTAGCGGCTGCTTCAGGATTTTTCATCATGTATTCGATGACAGAGGCGATATCTCCATGCCCTTCTTCTTTTAAACGTGCTGCAGCTGCATATGCCAATTCACTGGAATCTTCGCCTGTGTGTTCATCAGATCTTCTCTTTTTTTGTTTACTTCCCAGATCTTCGAATGGTTTACGGGATCTTTTCGTCATTGTTCCAATGGACGTTGATGTCGACGGTTCTGGAGAGACTGAGGGCGCTCTTGGTATCTCATCAACACTTGGTTCTTGATTAACTAAAGTTTGCACAAAACTCGGCCAATCAATATTTGCTCCCAACCAATTCTCGTACTTTCTCCTGAAATTATCAAGGAATCGGTTGGATTTCTGCCACCTTTGTAAAGCGGCTCGCGTAAATCTCCGACAAAATTCTTTGAGAACAACACGATCTTCGTCAGACAGGCAATCGCCTATGCGGGATACAACTGCACTGAACAATACTTCATGATCAAATGAAGTACTCTCACTTCGTAGAAGAACAAACAAGTCTAAATTCGTGATTAAACTTTCCATTCTAAGATTTTATAGTCGCAGATTTAGTGATAGCAGTTACACAGTTGTGAACAAACTAAATTATAAAACTAAACTTTAGCCCTTTTATTGCAAAACGCCAATCTTCTCATTAGCTAATGAAAATTTATAATTGTCACTAACTATTCTTAGAACTCATAGCACTGCTAATTAACAAATTAGCTTACTTATCAGGAAAAGTTGAATGTAATCCATAGTTGGCATTGTCGTGAGATATTGAAAATCATTAAATCACCTATAAAGACTCATTAGAAGACCTAATCAGTGTAGTTACTTAATCACTTCTTTTCGGACTCATTAGAAGAGTAAACAATTGGTAATTTGGTTGTATGAAAAGTTTTAAAACTCATGATGTGTTGATAAATATCTAGCTCAAGCATAGTTGTCTACGTGTGGGTGTACGTGTGGGTGTACGTGTGATTCATCACTGGACAAAACAAATTCGGACATACACAGAAGTCTTGATCTATCAACGGGGGGTATAAGCAAAAATGAATTTGACGAAATGAAGGTTGAAATACAACAACTAAAAGAACAGTTTGAACTAACACAAAATGAATTGGATAAGGTGATATGCGATAACAACGAACTCAAAGAAACAATATTACGACAGCAAATTTATATTAATACACTGAAAGATCTTTGTACCAGTCCTACACAGTCGCAAAGACAGAAATTATTATCTGCGAGAAAAAGAAATAGACGTTCTATTACGGATAGTCAACGTGTTGTGTCATTAGTCCAAGAACAGTCATCCAGCAACAATGAAAGAGACTGCATTGAGAGCTCAAATATATTATTAGAGACACCTATTTCTGATAAATCGCCTAGATCAGTGTCTGTACCCATATACGCCGATAAGCAAACGCAGACCGAAACATCTGTATCTGCGGAATATAGCAATTACGCCGAAAACGAGATTATATAAACTATAAACCTCTGCCAACTCCTTCGGAAATATAGGAGTGATGCTATTTTATGTTACGTGTAGTTAAAAGTCCGTGTTCTTCAACATAAACACTAAAAGGAATCGTTTCATATGAAAAAACAAATGAAAATATTTTGACGATTTTAAAAAAAAAACGTCATGAAATTTTTCGTCAAATCCGCAACCAAAAAATTATAAATAATTAGCACTATGACCACCTCCAAGGATATTACGGTTAAACATGCCGTTTAGGAGATAATTCGATTTTTCATACTAGCTCCATACATTTTTTTCTTATAAAAATTATAACTCTTCCATTTGTGCACACATTTACTTCATATGACATTTTATAGAACAGTAATGATCAGCAGAAGTCATTTCCAGCAAAAAAAATAACATTTAAGAAATCGAGATCCTATGTCTTCTACAGCCGATTTTCGATCCACCGTGCGGCGCTGCGGGAACTGCGACCCCTTCGCCCTTACATAACAAAGGATAGGCACTCGTGGGTGCCTAACGGAGCGCGTGAGGGAGAGGCAAATGTCGCGCCCTCACGACCCTAGCCGCCGCAGGAGACACCCCGGGCGTCGGGAATCGCAGGCCGATTCCCGGCCACCGTAGGCGCAGGCTTGCGGACGGCGAGCAATGGGTAGCTCGCCGTCCGATAAGGACCAGGCCTGGGTGGCCCAGACGGCGCGTGTGTTCCACGCGCGCCTCAAAGAGATGTCAGCACAACGGAAGGGGTCGGCTAGGACCGATGCCTGCCGGGGTCGCGGGAAAGTCCGAAAGGGATCACCTGGCAACGTACAGGCAACTGAAGGAACACGGGTGGGTTTTAGTCAGTAAAAGTCTGACACGCCCTACCGCTCCGCCCAGGAGAGGGAGAAGTTAATTGATAATTTCCCAGTAAAACAAAAAAAGGCTGCTACTGAAAAATTGCAGATGGAAAACCCAATAACACTTTGCTAGACCCGGGAATCAAGCCCAGGACCTCATGCTCAGTACGTGCGAGCACTAGACCAAAGACGCAGTAAAAAAAATGTATAATAATCTTCTATTCTACATATTTGTATAATGTCTTAACGGCAATTTAATATAAAGTTTAATAATTTATGGTCAAATTCTATGTCAAAAGTATTGCCAAGATTGAAAGCGGAACATTACGTTTAGTTGGCGTCTAAACTACAAAAATAATGAACAACATACACACCCTAAGATAGTAGGTGACGACGCCAGATCCAGGTGACAAGGAAGTCTTGATGTAAGGAAGAACGCTCAGACCATTCTCTACCGCCTTCTTAGCTAAGAGACCTGTGAATAAAATCAAAGTTTTAAATATACCATGTGCGGACGACGTTGTGTGTGATGGCCCAGTGGTTTAGGCCTTGCCTCTCATGCACGGGGTTATGGGTTCAAATCCGTGCAAGTACCAATGTGACTTTTTCAATTCATATGATTGTACTTTTTGAGTTTATCTTGGACATTACTGACATCGGTGAAGGAAAACATCGTGAGGAAACCTGGACTTATAGTTAAAATAAGTCTGAAATCACCAACCCGTCGTGAGCGCGCGTGGTGATCACTGCTCGTGCCTTCTGTATGAGAACAGGCCTTTGCCCTGCGGTGGGCTAGTATTATTATTTTAAAGTTATAAAACTCAAAGACACAAAAATCCGGAGTTACACGTAATCTGTTCGATTTATGCCCTAAAACGTGTGGCTTCGAATGATTAATTTGTCTGTCTGTGATGTCTTGCTTAAACCCTTTTTAGATGACTTTTTGTCGAAGATGGGTTTTAATTTTATTACTTTTATTTTTTTATTAATAAATAAATAAAAATCTTTATTGCAGACCACATGATCCATAAAAAAAAAGATTTAAAAAAAAAAGAATGTGTTCTTAGGACATTCCTCTCTCAGGAGCCCTGACCGCCGGTAGCTTGGACTCTGTTCCCGATACCGGTGGGCTACTATTTTTTATATTTTTAAATATTTTTGTTTTCCCTTTTGTTTTTATCAAAATATTAAAAAAATGTATATTATGAAACAAAGGAAATAGTAATAATAAAAGTTTTTATTATTGATTTTTATAAAAATATTTAAAAATGTATTCAATAAGTATAAAGATGAATAAAGGAAATAATAATAATAACACATACAAATTAAAAATAACAAAATTAAAATCAAAATTCAAACTTCAATCAAAATTAAAATTGTTAATTAAAGTGCTTGTCGTATTGTCGTCCGCACATAATAATAATATCAGCCTGTCACTGTCCCACTGCAGGGCAAAGGCCTCTTCTCATACAGAGAAGGCACGAGCATTGATCACCACGCTTGCTCAAGACGGGTTGGTGATTTCAGACTTATATTAACTATAAGTTCAGGTTTCCTCACGGTGTTTTCCTTCACCGATGTCAGTAATGTCCAAGATAAACTCAGAAAGGATGTACATATGAATTGAAAAAGTCACATTGGTACTTGCCCGGATTTGAACCCACAACCTCTTGCATGAGAGGCGAGTATGATTTGTGGTGTGTTTGAGGTGTGTTGTGTGTTTGTTTGTTGGGTGTGTGTGTGTGCTGTGTTGGCATGCAATGAGGGTGTGAGCTTGTTGGTTGCGTATATTTATAGGGTGTGTGACTCACCAGCTCCCAGCATCACACTAGGGTTAGAAGTATTGGTGCACGACGTGATCGCTGCGATGATGACAGAACCGTGTGTGATGGAGTAGGTCTTGCCATCGCTAAAGCTGAAGCTACCAGTAGTTGATAGGTTTGCGGGCGATATGCCGTAACCTTTGAAGCCGACCTAGAAAAGGAGGAGAAAATGGAGATTAATATGTGTAAGTGAAAGTAACAAAGAAAACACAATCTCAGTTGACTTCAAAAAAAAAACGAGCGCGCCTTACTACAGTAGTTGTATATGATGTGTAACATCTGACATCTCACCTTGGTAATAAGCAACGTTAAAAGTACGAGACACGTTTTATCCTGATATTTTTAAACAGCTCGGAGGCTCAAGACTTCGGTGCGACACAAGCCGCCTATTAATAAAATTGTATGCAATTCCATTTCCTTCCTTTTAGGTCTTTTTAACCGACTTCCAAAAAGGAGGAGGTTATATGTTCGACGCGTATGTATGTTTTTTTTATTTTTTTATTTATGTCCGTCGATTTCTCCGTCAATTGTGAACCGATTTTGAAAATTCTTTTTTTGTTTGAAAGGGTATGCCTGAAAGGGTATCCCGGATTGGTCTCATATAAATTTTATTAACTTTGCTGGGATAGTTTTTGAGTAAGCTTCAATAATACGTATTTTTCCCACTTAGTATATGTGGATGATATGATAATGACTTCCTGTCACTGTTATTTACATAGCAGGTGCTGGTATTCGAATTTGTGTGGGGTAGGTACCACAACTAAAAAGTGAAAAACAAAAACTTTGTATTTTTCATTTAATCAAATATTTCTGTACTTTCCATCGTATTAGTGAACATATTTAATTTTTCTTTTTATTTTGTACATTGTAACTAAATCAACTAACGATAACTTAAACGTTCCATAATCATTAAGTTCTCTGCTAGTGCTGTGCACTTCTGTAAGTGACGAATTCACAATACCTAAAACCATGCGCGTACCCATGGGGCAGGGGAGGGCAGTTGCCCCCCTGAATTTTGTACGCCTAAGTACCTACATAATGTTATGTTAGGGTTACGTTAAGACTTTACAATTACATTATATTATGCATTAATTTGTGAAAAAAACGCGCTGCGCGGCCTGTCATGTTGTATCATGCAAAATACGCGAATGCAGCTAGCAAGCACAGGGTCGCTCGCCAACCTCCGGGGCCTACGGCTTTGAAGGAACCAAACATAGCCGACGAAACATATTCATTATATAACCATGTACTCGTAAAACATGTGCGCGGGATTATTAAGAAATTGAGAAATAAAATTGAAAAAATAAATTTCTGATTTGCCCCCCCTGTCCCAAAAGCTGGTACGCCCATGCCTAAAACTGTATGTGATTTTTGTATGTGTATGTTTTAGTGAGTAAGTTGTTGAGGTCACTTGAGGTGCCTTATCAATAAATAAATATTCTCACGAGATAGAGACTTATGCGGGTGAAACCGCGAGGTGCAGCTAGTAACTCATAATTATGTTAAGTGAACTGCTTGTGTACGTAATGAGAATAAAATTCTTAAAAAGTGAAGTATCTTTTGGCGCCATTCGAAATGCCTATTCCAAAGCGTACTTCCTATGGAGAAGAACGGGCAAGAAACTCCACAGATACTATGTATAATTATTATATTAATATGTGAAGCAAAAACTTTGTACCCCTTTTTACGAAAATTACGCGGACGGAGGACTATGAAATGTGGCACAGTTAAAGTTTATATGGAGAAGGAGTGCAGAAAGCTATATTTTGTATATAATATACATTAGAAATAAATTAAATAAAAAAAACATTACACACACTATGACACAAGATGGCTACCTTAGATGCGTTTGACACAAGATGGCTACCTTAGATGCGTTTGACACAAGATGGCTACCTTAGATGCGTTTGACACAAGATGGCTACCTTAGATGCGTTTGACACAAGATGGCTACCTTAGATGCGTTTGACACAAGATGGCTACCTTAGATGCGTTTGACACAAGATGGCTACATTAGAATCATGACATGGCAATCATGACATACAACTTTTAATTTAAATGAACCATGTTCGAATTTCGAACAGTGGGCGACCACTGTTCGAAATTCCACTAGTATTTATTAATATACTAGTACTAGAAACCAATAGTATTTATTAATATACTATCTGCGTCCCACGGTTTCACCCGCATAAGTCTCGATCCCGTGGGAATATCGGGTTAAAAGGTATCCTAACCTAGGTCGTGGTCTACCCATATGCGTAAAAGCATAACAAACAAATAAACAAACTCACTTTCGAATTTATAATATTAGTCAGGATTCTTTTCTCTTTAGATTACACCCAGTACCAAAAAATTTAATATATGGGCCAAATCTTTATCCTGAATTTAGACCGAAACAAAAAAATTACGTTTTCGGCAATGAAATAAGCAGATTTGTACTATGAAATGGCACGTGTCAACCGTACACGTTAGTATGTAATACAAATATTAATTAGAACAAGTCGCACTTCCGCTTAGTAAGCGAATTTGATCGTCAGTTCTTAGTAATAATGACCTTGTTAAGTAAGCAATGTTTAAAACATTGCGAGTGCGGTGGGTTTGCTTGGTTTTTCATGACATATAGATTTTATTTGATTAGTGAGTTGAGATATTAAAAATTAATAGAGATTTTTGGAAAAAGGGATAGTCTTTCCTCAAATGTGGGCCACATAACAGAGTTTTTCAACCTTATTTTAACATTTTATAGGCATAAAAACTATTTATAATTATTGTTTGGCCGATTTTTTCCATAATGGGAGGCAATTCAAAAAACTGATGATCGAGTAATAAAGTTTAATGCTGCACAGCTACATATTTATCATCTACATCCGAAATTTAATTACACCACTCAATAGCTAAAGGACTAAAGAATTCGTCTCAAAGAAAATATCACTCGTAACGAACGTGTATTCACGTAAAACACGGCCGAGTCCACGACTCAGCCACACCCCATTTTTTCCCATGGGGGAAGGTAGTAACTACAGAACTATCCATAACATATAAATTTGCTTCGTTTACATTCATACGTTCGGTCAGCAATGATTACTGCAGTGAAAATTGTGCCTGTAATCAAGATTCAGCAGGAAGACAATCGTTTAAAGAAGATTATGCCAAGTGACTTATGCCAAATAAATTACGGAGCATCAAGATTCTGCCAAATAGCCTTATATTCAACTAGAAGTTGCCTCTCTTTCTATCGCGTAACTCTTATGGCTATTATATCTTCTACGTTACACTCACTGAATTGGCCCAGGAAGACCGGCCCGCCGCGTACTTCTAGCTTCATACCTAAACTGCGGACTGTCCCATCTGTTGATGATGATGGAACGACAGACAAAAGTACATAATTATTATATCGATTGAAAAACACGGAAGAGCAGAAGAAAATGCTGACTTAATACTTTTACTTAATAAAACATATTCATTGTACTTTTATTAAGACGACAAGAAGAGTTAGCGCGACTTTCTTTTAAGGGTGTCATTTGTTACTGGTGATATTTTTAATAGATTTAACGAGACTTGTGTTTAAAGATTTATTTTTGTGATAGTTTGTGAATATTGTTTATTAGTTTAGTGTCCAGAGTGATCATGTTTTAATGGTAAGTCGATGCATTTATTATTCTAAATTCACGATACCTTAATAGGGATGATGACTAAACATGTTTTTTTTGTCCGTCTTTGATATTATAAAAAAATATTGAACACATATTTTTTTATTTTTTTACGTAATCTAAAGATTACGGCGATACATTGAGGTAAAATGTCAAAACGTCACGAGTATGTAGATTTTATACATACTAGTGACGTAGCGACCCCCACTCCCCAAATTAAAATGCGTTTTAACTAAGTATTTTTTTTTAATATGATTTAAAGCAAAAAATACATGTCTAATATTTTTTTTATTATCTGACTGACGGACTAATTAGATTTTTTTTTTTTTTTACCCAGGCAAAATCCCTATTCCTATTAACATTGAAAAAAAAAACTATGTTAAACCCGGTTTATATTTTTTTGTTTTAAAGAATAAAATCCTAGTTAATCCGATAAAATAACTCATAGGCTTTAGAAATAATAAACAGAATCCAAATCGAGCCAATAACATAGGAGATATAGCAAACGGTACTAAAAAAAATATTGTCATGAATATCCAGAAAAATATGGGCAGGCACATGTCCATGGGCGACATTGTATATTGTTCCCGTTTTTGTGCTCGCCATAGTCCGGTACAGTATTTCTCACGAAGCGACGCGCGCTTTACTTGTAACCTTTATAAACACGCTGTGAATGTGTGCGTGATGACGTCTACCGTCAGCACATAACATACACACGCACACACACACATACATACACTCTAAATCCGATCCAGCCTGTCCCTTGCTGTCCTCCCCCAGCGACGCCCTAAGCCGAGGTCCGTACCCCACAGGGGGTGCCCTTAGCGTGTACTTTATATAGTTTCTAAGTTTTATACCCTGGCCCTAATTTATTGAGGCACCCACAGGAAAATCCGGTTAAGCAGTCAACAACCTCCTAGGTTGAGATGCGCGATGTCATAAAAAAAAAAAACTCCTGATTAGTCAAATTATGATTAGTAGTTTAGAAATTATGAGGGAACAGATGCACATGATGATTATGGGTGGCATACATATACCGGTCCAAATCATAACCCTTATTTTTGGTGCGCCGTAGTTGGGTAAAAATACGACGTATAAAATTGATGGCAATAGGCTCGCCCCCTATTACATGGGACTCAAACATAACTGGCGAAATGTGGGTGTACTATAGGAGCACCTCTGCCTAACTCGTCGGAATAACACGGCGTGATGTTATGTAATTATTAAGTTGTAGTGGGAACCCAACGGTAACAGCCGCGACTAACGAGTTGTCGTAAGTTCGTACTCAGGCAGGCGCTTTACTTTGTGAAAATAATTTCATCACCACTGCTCTCAAAACGGTGAAGGAAAGCATCGTGAGGAAACCGACATGTCCTAGAACCGAAAATTTGAAGACATGTGACATCTACCAACCCGTACTGGACCCGCGTGGTGGGTCACAGGCCACTGCCTCTCACAGAGAGGAGGCCGGGGTCCCCGCTGTGGGAACGTTAAAGGCTGATTATCGTCGTCTTAGAGTGAAAACCTCTTATATGCGAAAAACTGGTGGGCAACTGGGAAGTTATATTATATGCTGAACGCGCGGTAAAATCTGCTTACGCGATGCAGGATTTTGCGTGACGTCAGTATGATACATAGGTCGCATGTGGCGATATAGATGCCGCCACAAAACTGCGTGTTGCGAGGTTTTTTTTTTCCAAAAATGTAATAAAATAAAAAGTCAAAGTTGCATTCCCGAGCTTTTCACTCTAAGGCGACGTTATGGTATGCTAAGTTGTAGTAATCGACGTACCTCAACTGATTCACACAATAATTACCACATCGACCAAATATTATGATTTCTGCTTACCTCATTCAGCATTCTATAATATACCAATTAAGGTATTCAGTGACTAATTAGGTAATTAATGAGTACAATGCGTAATACGGGAAAGTAGATACCTTAATGATTGGGTATTATAATAAGCATTTAATTAACAAGGTATTATTATATCGATTTCTTGTAACCATTTAAAATAGAAGTTGACTAATTTTAACTTAATTTGAGAAAACTAAAATTGTATCACCCTGGCGAGATTTAGGAGCAGTTACATGTTGTTCATTAAATATCGAGACCCCTCCCGTTAAGAGCGTTTATTCGGAAAAATGGGCAACGTCGCAAATAGATGTTAAATATTTCGCTGTTTTGATTAATTTGGCAATATTACTGTATGGAAATTAGAAATGTGGCTAACTAGCGAACGACTAATATTGATTAAGAAATTAATATCGTAACACCGAATATTTAGTTTTAGATGTAAAAAAAAGTATTTGGAAACTTTCTAAATGCCTTTGTTACACCTAAACTGAGTACAACATCAAATACTATGTTAAAAATGAGACATTTCCACGTTTCAAAAAGAAATTGACGGATCTATTAATTACTAAATGTTATTACTCAATTGGCGAATTTTTTACCGATAAGAATTTAAATTGATAATATGACATCTCTGTACTCCTGACTTTTACTAAATCATTTTTTTTAAATGTATTGACCTCGAACTTGAAAAAATAATCCCATTTTATTGACATTTTGTGTTGTATTGCCTACTTCAATTTTGTATTTTTTTTCCAATTTTCATCCTGACATGATAAACTTCTATTGATTTGATTGAATTTGTAAATAATATTTATATTAAGTAAACTGTTTGCATGCCTTAGTTAAGGTACTCGTAGTTAGTATAAGGATCATTTTAACCTTAACATCTGTAACTTGTACCTACTTTCTGTACAAATAAAGAACTATTCTATTCTAACTGCAATTCATTAGTAATATTCTAGTTCACTAGTTAGCCACATTTTTATTTCCATACAGTAATATTTCTATATTAATCAAAACAGGTAAATATGTGACAGTTATTTGCGACGTTGCCAACTTTTAGGATAAACCCTCTGGTCCCGGCTGTCTTTCGTAGATCTTTGACAGTCGTTACGGGTCGTCAGAAGCCCGAAAGTCTGACAACCAGTCTTACCAAGGGGTATCGTATTACCCATTCTGGATCGTGGACGTTAGTTAGGCACTCGCTCCATGTAAAATATCGGTATTCACCTGCTACCAGTCAGACTAGAAGCCGACCCCAACACAGTTGGGAAAAAGGATAGACAGATAATAAGGCCTCTTCTCATATAGAGAAGGCACGAGCATTGATCACCACGCGCGCTCAAGACGGGTTGGTGATTTCAGATTTATATGAGGACTTATAGGCCAGGTTTCGTAAAAAAAATATATGTAATAATTTTTTAACCACAATATGGAAGCTCTTGGCCTGCGTCTCACCTGATGGTAAGTGATGATCAGGCCGCAGGTGGAAGCGAGCTTGACCCGGAATCCTCAACCACGGAGGAACTGGCTATCTTACCTCTATCTGCCGAAACACAACAATGCTGTTAACATTGTTGTTATGACGACTTAGATAAGATGGTGGTAGCTAGCCAGGCGGACTTAGAACAAGCCCTACGACCAACCAAACTGAGCAGAAAATATTGCCCCCACTGGGAATGGAACCCGGGACCTCTGGGTCTGAGATAGGTGGTCTAACCACTACACCAGAGACGCGGTTTGAGCAGAAATAAATACATGAAGGTTAGGTTTTTCTTAGACACGCGCAGTATAAGTATCTTTATTTTTACCCGACTACGGCGAAGCAAAAAGGAGGGTTATGATTTTGACCGCTATGTATGTATGTTCATCTGTTACCTCATAACTTCTAAACTACTGATCATGATTTGATAAATGAGGTATAAAGAAAAAAAAGAAAGCAAGAAAACGTTTATTTGGACACAGTTCGTGAAACACAAAATAAAAACAAACTAAAAGTGGAAGTAATCTTTTGGCAATAAGTGTGTGCCTCACGACTGCGCCAAAAAGGTTCATTTCAGCATTAATGCCAGACAAATGCTGCCTGACGCTGGTTTTCTAATGAACCCTTATGGACAAGTGACGGGGAGTACAAACAGTTTCAACATACCTAATACATCATTATAATACTTCTAATTAATAAATAAATAAGTAATAGGTATCGTTGGAAGCCGTCACATTTAATTCTATATGGCGCCCCTTACAGGATGTATAGTCATAAATTAAAAAATAAGTTTTTTTAATTATGTCATGTTGGGTATCAAATACATTAAAAAAAAATACATTATACCCCAAAATAATTTAAATAAATTTAAAGATATAAAAACTGAAACCCAACTACGACAAAAAAGTCAACTAAAAAGGTATAAACAAGACATCACATACAGACTAATAAAAAATCCGGAGTCACACGTAATCTATTCGATTTATCTAACACGTATGATTCCTTTGATTTTTTCTGCTTCTACTTGCTACTTTATTGTTAAAAGCGTGGTAATAACCACGAAATAGATACAAATATCAATTTGACCACAACAAAAGTAGGTCATCGTTAAAATTGATTTAACTATCATTAAAGATACCGGAATTTTTTAGGTATTTGTAAGTATACAGGTTGAGTGTTTTTATAAACCTACCTATTGTCTGAGAAATCCTACTAGTAGACACACGGATAGGACATGACCGGTGTTTAGACATACGCTTTATTCCGGTAGTACGGTCGTTCGTTAAACCTTCACTACACTACTCGCGAAGTTGACCAAAGTCCGATGTAATCTACGTTCGCAATTTATTTGCCAAACATGTAAGCAAACACGAGTTTTCCCACTTAGACAAACATCAACTTTATATAAGTGTAAATAAAGTTTATTTTAGACCGACTAGTATTGTTGAAAAAGTCATTAAAAATATGAAGTTGTAGCTCAAAAAGAACCTTATGTGTAGGCATTAAAGTTGTTTTTCCTAAAACTCGTGTTTGTTTACATGTTTGGCAAATGAATTGCGAACACAGATTACGTGACGACATACTCGTGAGAAGAACTACAGGACACTTCTAGTCCTTTGACTCGGGCGTAAAAACCGACAACAATTGGAAGTAGCCCGAGGCGAGCGAAGGTTGCACGAGGCAAACCGAAGTGCTCTTCTAGGCTCTCGTAGGTAGTCGCTTAACTTTTCGATCAACTTCGCGAGTAGTGATGTGCAGGATTTAAAAGTTGAAAAGAATATGCTTACATAGTTTGGTCAGGTCTGTGGAAACGCCGGGAGAGGACGCCCTAGGAGCACATATGGTGACCTTATTTGTGATGTTCTTCAGAACAGTCAGGTAGTAATCGCAACCGGCGTTCATGAATGACCAGTTGTATGAACGTAAACGAAGCAAAGAATTAAAGTTATAAAAACTAAAACCCAACTACGATAAAAAAAAGTCGACTAAAAAGGTATAAACAAGACATCCAAGACAGATGTAACGTCACGTGCCGATAACCAGCGGACGATCAAGACGCTTCCAACGATACCTCATTTGTCAAATCATGATTAGTAATTTAGAAGTTATGAGGTAACAGATGAACATACATACAAACCGGTCAAAATCATAACCTTCCTTTTTACTTCGCCGTAGTCGGGTAAAAAGGAGTATGATAGGATCGTAGCAGATGGCGCGCTATATTTTCTACCTACCGCCATTGCAAGATGGCGCGAGTTTTTGAAATGTTAAATAACCCTATTGATATTTTCTCCATGACTTTCGCTTCATACAGGCGCTCCCTATTTAAACAGTGTGATGAGTCTATCTAGCTCAAATTGGTTTGTTTTGTAGCGTTGTACGTATAGATTTATGTCTACTAGACACATTTTAAATTGTTCTCCTTAGTCTCAAATTTTTTCATATGTGTATGTCATGCATACCTGTCATTTGCATGGTTACTGAAATGATAATTTTAAATGTTTTTTTTAATTTGAATTGTAAGTGACTGTGCTGTTGGTGTGCTTATGATAAATAAATAAAATATTATTTCGATTATACAAACACACCATATATTTTACAATAACAATTAACCAAACCACAAAAACGATAAGGTATATTTTGTCGCTATATATTTAGTTATAACCACAAATACTGTCATTATTACAAACACTTTTGACTTGGTGAGTATTATAATACTATTAAATTTAAATTTTGTGAACAGATCTCGAAGCAACTTTGTAATCTTTACCAAAAAAACCCATAATATGCCTAGCCTTTTCCCAACTATGTTGGTGTCAGCTTCCAGTCTAACTGGATGCAGCTGTATACCAGTATTTTACATGGAGAGACTGCCTACCTCCACAATAATTCTTAAAGTTGGCAATGTCGGAAATAGCTGTCAAAAATGTACCTGTTTTGATTAATTTTGCAATATTACTGTATTGAAATGAGAAATGTGGCTAACTAGCGAACTAGAATATTAATAATGAATTGCAATTATAACATTGAATTTGGTGTTGTACCCGTTTTAGGTGTAAAAAAGGTATTTGGAAAGTTTCCAAATACTTTTTTTACAACTAAAACTAAATATTCGGTGTTACGATATTGATTATTGCATTACATAATCAATATTCTAGTTCGCTAGTTAGCCACATTTCTTATTTCCATACGGTAATATTGCAAAATTAATCAAAACTGCGAAATATTTGACATCTATTTGCGACGTTGCCCTCTTTCAAAATAAACGCTCTTAAACAGCACTGGCGCAATATGGGGATAAGTATCCACAATCCGGGATAATATGCGTTATTATATATACTTTTTATTAGCAGTGGTTACGTGTCAAGCGTTCCAACCAATATTTTGTAATTTATTTCATCACCACTGCTCTCAAAACGGTGAAGGAAAACATCGTGAAGAAACTGGCATGTCCTAGAACCAAAAATTCGAAGACTTGTGACATCCACCAACCCGAACTGTGCCCGAATGGTGGATTACAGCTCGTTCCCTTTCACAGAGAGGACAGTGTGGAGTGGGAAAATTATAGGCTGCTTATGATGGCAATAGGTTTGCCACCTATTACATGGGACTTAAACGTAACTGGCAAAATGTGGGTGGACTGTATACCTTCGGGAAAACAGATGTGCTGTTGGAATGTTTTCAGCTAATTTTCAAGATGGCGGACACTGCCCAGGCGTACGATTTGGTGAGTTAGCTTATGAAGTGACAATTATTATCATAAAGCTAAATCACTAAATAGTATTACTGGGTATTTGCTTCTTTGAGACAAGAAATTAACTTACAGCTGGCAAAGAACGGGGGATTTTGACATGAGAGATAAAAAGATCAAATGGTCTTATGTAAAGTGATTTGTGTAACTTTCAAAATCTGCCTAGCCTTTTACCAACTATGTTGGGGTCAGCTTCCAGTCTAACCGGAAGCAGCAGGATACCAGTATTTTACATGGCGCGACTGTCTATCTGACCTCCACAACAGCTACTGGCTAACACGATAACCCTTGATTAAACTGGTTGTCAGACTTTGTTGTTTTTTTTTAATTTAGTGTAACTGTTCAATTATTTATTTTACTTGTCAATATTTTGTATTTTACATGTTCGAAAATAAATGTTTATCTTTATTTTTATAAAGTATAACTTATTATATAAAATATTCTTGCAGTTTTATTTGTCTTGCAAATATTTGTTTTTTTCCACTTAATGGTTGTTTATTTTATTATCTATCTTATTATTATTATTAAATTAATACGTAAAGCGAAAACTTTGTGCCCCTTTTTACAAAAATTACGAGGAGTATGAAATTTGGCACAGTTAAAGTTTATATGGAGAAGGAGTGCAGAAAGCTAATATTTTTATATAATATACATTAAAAATAAATTAAATTAATAAACAAAACATTACACACACTACCATGCGTTTGACACAAGATGGCTACCTAAGAATCATGACATTTAAATGAAGTATGGTGGAATTTTGACCTCTGGGCGACCACTATAATAACGCTAAGGGGTAACTTAAAAATAACTTGGCAAACAATAGGTAACACAACTGTTTTGAACAGATCATAAAATAAACAACGTTTTTAAAAGGGTTTATCCTAAAAGCTGGCAACGTCGCAAATAACTGTCAAATATTTACTTGTTTTGATTCTTATAGCAATATGACTGAATATAAATAAGAAATGTGGCTAACTAGCGAACAAGAATATTTTTTTTTATACATTTAATTTGATGTTGTACACATTTTAGGTGTAAAAAACGCATTTGGAAAGTTTCCAAATAGTTTTTTTATTGCATGATGATATTAATTATTGCATTTCATCATCAATATTCTAGTTCGCTAGTTAGCCACATTTTTTATTTCCACACAGTAATATTGCTAAATTAATCAAAACAGTGAAATATTTGGCATCTATTTGCGATGTTGCCCACCTTCAGAATAAACGCTCTAAGGAGATCGTACCATTACAATTTGAGTCGTCGCAACACGGTTTCATTATCCTTTCTCCCGACAACCGTCACGTAATCTTTCACTCCCTTCTCTTCCATATCATTCCTCACACAATCCATCCATCTTACCTTAGGCCTTCCTCTCCCTCTCAATCCATCAACATTTATATTCATCACTGTTTTAGTCACATAAAGAAAGAAAGAAAGAATAATGTTTATTTAGACACAGTTCGTGAAACACAAAATACAAAATAAAAAAAGTGAATATAATATTTTCTCAATAATAGTGTGAGGAGCTCGTGGCTAAGTAACAACAGCCGCACTGGTCGATCCATCAGGTTAAGCTACGCTTGCCGGGGTTGGTCTGTGGATGGGTGACCATCTTTACATACCGAGACTCCTCCGTGCCTCGGAAAGCACGTTAAGCCGTTGGTCCCGGCTGTCATTCGTGGATCTTTGACAGTCGTTACGAGTCGTCAGAAGCCCGAAAGTCTGACATCAGTCTTACCAAGGGGTATCGTATTACCCAGTTACTGGGTTGTGGAGGTCATATAGGCAGTCGCTCCATATAAAATACTGGTATTCAGCTGCATCCGGTTAGACTGGAAGTCGACCCCAACATAGTTGGCAAAAGGCTAGGCAGATTGATTTGAGTGTGTGCCTCCCGGCTGCGTCAAAAAAGGTTAATTTCAGCATTAATGCCAGACAGATGCTGTCTGACGCTGGTTTTGTAATGAAAAACCAGCTGGAAGAGATTTCTTTAGAAATAAGCATCACCTTTGTACGTATTTTTCTGTTCTTTTCTTCATGTCTGTATTTACGTGTGTCCATAAATGCTTAAATAAATAAATGAAACTATAAGTAGGGACAAGTGACGGTGAGTATAAAACAGCTTCAACACATTGCGTTTCCTCCCTCCTCATCAGATGTCTATGACAAACCAAACGATTTCCTTTCAACTTTTCTGTCAATGGTGGCACTTTCAAACTTCCCCTTATACTTACTAGCGACACCCCGCAGTTTCACCCGATAAGTCTTGATCCCGTGGAAATATAAGAATAAAAAATTCCTATTTTTCCTATGTCCATCTCCAGGTCATGGTCTACCCATGTGCCAAACTTCATCCAAATCCGATCAGCCGTTTTAGCGTGAAAGCGTACCAAACAAACTCTCTTTCGCATTTGTAATATTAGTAAGGGTTTCGTATTTTATCAATTTTCGTCACTCCACAGATCCATATATGAATAGTCTAAGAAATCAATAGAATCTCCTTTAACAACAGTATACTTATTATAGTTTCGATTATCAAGAACTTACACATAACATCACACCTGTAATTCCCGAAGGGTTAGGCCGAGGTACTTACTCCTATAGTACACCCACATTTCGCCAGTTATGTTAAGTCCCATGCGAGCCTATTGCCATCAACCGGGCACAAATCCAGAATCCGGGCTGTTACTGAAAAATTCCAGATGGAAAAATCCAATAACACTTTGACCGGGAATGTAACTGAACGGACGAACGAGCCAGTCACTTGTTATTGTCACTACATTTTGACTACAAATTAACAAAACATATTTTTGACACAATAACACTTATTGTTTTCAACCCTAATACCAGGTAAATTCGTCCAACACTAAGGTGTCACTAATAATCACTAACGATTTAATCTTTTTCAATTAGGTAATTACTAACTTACCTAATTAAAGACAGGTACATCTCATTAGCTATTTTAATATAAATACTACAGAATTTCAAAATTTAAATCAGTATTCCCTTGGCACTTGCACAACTAAGTTGTAGAAATCGAGCTTCAAAAAAAGCTAAGTTTTATATTAAGTGATAATTTTGTGAAGTGATATGTTTGTGAGTTCCATCTGCCTGCCAAAATACCAACTATGTTGGTGTAGGCTTCTAGTCTAACCGGACGCTGGATACCAGTATATTACATGTGATATCTGATCTCTCACAAGCCAGAGTAACACGATACCCCTTAATAGAAATATGCATCTCAGTAGTACGAGTTGTAGTAGTCACTGAGTAGACATGTTTATATTATAATTCTGTCACTGGGTGTAGTGAATACAGCAGCTGAATGACAGTAATCAGCACATTTCCCTTGTTATTAATTGTTTTTGCAGCAGTATTTAGTCTCTCAGCTGCAGTGATGACTCACTCAGTAGACATGTTTATAATTCTGTCACTGGGTGTAGTGATAACTATGGCAGATTGATACTAATTCGTCGTACTATGTAACTATACTGACATTATTTCTGACGTTTTTGTCACTTTTGAACAGTTATCACTCACTCAGTTGACATGTTGATAAGTCTGTCACTGGGAGTTTGATGACTGCTACTGAGTGATACCGATCGTCATATTCTTATCATAATCAATGTTATTCTAATAAGTCTCTCAGTAGTAGTGATCACTCACTCAGTAGACATGTTTATGGTTCTGTCACTGGGTGCAGTGAATACTGCCGTTGATTGACCATTTCATCTTTCTATGTAATGCTTATATCGAAAGACCGTCACGTTTCCAGTATATTTAACTTTCAGTAGTAGTGATCACTCACTCAGTAGACATGTTTAAATATTTCTGTCACTGGGTGTATTGATAACTGCAGCTGAGTGATACTGACATCGCACGTCGTAAACCAATCTCCTCGCATGTCTTGTAATTAATATTGTCCTTAGCATTATTTGTCTCTCAGTAGTAGTGATCACTCACTCAGTAGACATGTTTAAATATTTCTGTCACTGGGTGTAGTGATAACTGCAGCTGAGTGATACTGACATCGCACGTCGTAAACCAAATCTCATTTATGTTGTAATTAATATTGTCCTTAGCATTATTTGTCTGTCAGTAGTAATGGCCGATTTATACTAATTCCTCGTACTATGTAATTACTTACTGACACCTGTAATTTTTGTCACTTTTGAACAGTTATCACTCTCTCAGTTGACATGTTGATAAGTCTGTCACTGGGAGTTTGATGACTGCTACTGAGTGATACCGATCGTCATATTCTTATCATAATCAATGTTATTCTAATAAGTCTTTCAGTAGTAGTGATCACTCACTCAGTAGACATGTTTATAATTCTGTCACTGGGTGCAGTGAATACTGCCGTTGATTAACACTTTACATCGTTCTACAAAGCGTTTGTTTCAACCTATCATCTTTATGCATCATCGTATTTGTCTCTCAGTAGTAGTAGTCACTCACGCAGTAGACATGTCTTTCATTCTGTCACTGGGCGTAGTGAATACTGCCGCTGATTGACGCTTTACATCATTCTTAAATCGTTTATTTCAACCTATCAAGTTTATGCATCACCGTATTTATCTCTCAGTAGTAGTAGTCACTCACGCAGTAGACATGTCTTTCATTCTGTCACTGGGCGTAGTGAATACTGCCGCTGATTGACGCTTTACATCATTCTTAAATCGTTTATTTCAACCTATCAAGTTTATGCATCACCGTATTTATCTCTCAGTAGTAGTAGTCACTCACGCAGTAGACATGTCTTTCATTCTGTCACTGGGCGTAGTGAATACTGCCGCTGATTGACGCTTTACATCATTCTTAAATCGTTTATTTCAACCTATCAAGTTTATGCATCACCGTATTTATCTCTCAGTAGTAGTAGTCACTCACGCAGTAGACATGTCTTTCATTCTGTCACTGGGCGTAGTGAATACTGCCGCTGATTGACGCTTTACATCATTCTTAAATCGTTTATTTCAACCTATCAAGTTTATGCATCACCGTATTTATCTCTCAGTAGTAGTAGTCACTCACGCAGTAGACATGTCTTTCATTCTGTCACTGGGCGTAGTGAATACTGCCGCTGATTGACGCTTTACATCATTCTTAAATCGTTTATTTCAACCTATCAAGTTTATGCATCACCGTATTTATCTCTCAGTAGTAGTAGTCACTCACGCAGTAGACATGTCTTTCATTCTGTCACTGGGCGTAGTGAATACTGCCGCTGATTGACGCTTTACATCATTCTTAAATCGTTTATTTCAACCTATCAAGTTTATGCATCACCGTATTTATCTCTCAGTAGTAGTAGTCACTCACGCAGTAGACATGTCTTTCATTCTGTCACTGGGCGTAGTGAATACTGCCGCTGAATGATACAGATCTTTACATTCTTTGTCGTCACGTCATAATAAATTGTTCTTACTCATAAGTCTTTCAGTAGCAGTGATCACTCACTCAGGAGACATGTTTTCATTCTGTCACTGGGTGTAGTGAATAGTGCCACTGATTGACACTTTGCATCAATACTAAATCGTTTATTTCAACCTGGCATTTTTAAGCATCACCGTATTTGTCTCCCAGTAATAGTAGTTATTCACTCAGGAGACATATTTAAATATTCTGTCACTGGGTGTAGTGATAACTACAGCAGAATGACAGTAATCATCTTATTCTCTTGTAATTATTTGTTGTTATCATAGTTTGTCTCTAAGCACCGATCCAGTAGTCAGTCACTCAGTAGATATGTTTGTGATTCTGTCACTGGGTTTAGTGATAACTACAGCAGAATGATAGTAATCATCTCATTCTTTTGTAATTATTTGTTGTTAACATAGTTTGTCTCTAAGCACCAGTATAAATATTTAACTTTCGGTAGTAGAGATCACTCACTCAGTAGACATGTTTAAATAATTCTGTCACTGGGTGTAGTGATAACGGCAGCTGATACTGACATCGCACGTCGTAAACCAATCATCTCATTTATTTTGTAATTAATATTGTCCTTGGCATTATTTGTCTCTCAGTAGTAATGGCCGATTTATACGAGTTCTTAGTACTATGTAATTACTTACCGACATCTGTCATTTTTGTCACTTTTGAACAGTTATCACTCACTCAGTTGACATGTTGATAAGTCTGTCACTGGGAGTTTGATGACTGCTACTGAGTGATACCGATCGTCATATTCTTATCATAATCAATGTTATTGTAATAAGTCTCTCAGTAGTAGTGATCACCCACTCAGTAGACATGTTTATGGTTCTGTCACTGGGTGTACTGATAACTGCCGCTGATTGACACTTTACATCGTTCTACAAAGCGTTTGTTTCAACCTATCATCTTTATGCATCATCGTATTTGTGCCTCAGTAGTAGTAGTAGTCACTCACGCAGTAGACATGTCTTTCATTCTGTCACTGGGCGTAGTGAATACTGCCGCTGATTGATACTGATCTTCGCCTGTCCTTGTCGTCACGGCATAATAGATTGTTCTAAATCAAAAGTCTTTCAGTAGCAGTGATCACTCACTCAGTAGACATGTTTTTCATTCTGTCACTGGGTGCAGTGAATACTGCCGTTGATTGACCATTTCATCTTTCTATGTAATGCTTATATCGAAAGACCGTCACGTTTCCAGTATATTTAACTTTCAGTAGTAGTGATCACTCACTCAGTAGACATGTTTAAATAATTCTGCCACTGGGTGTAGTGATAACTGCAGCTGAGTGATACTGACATCGCACGTCGTAAACCAATCTCCTCATATAGTTGTAATTAATATTGTCTTTAGCATTATTTGTCTCTCAGTTGTAGTGATCACTCACTCAGTTGACATGTTTAAAAAATTCTGTCACTGGGTGTAGTGATAACTGTAGCTGAGTGATACTGACATCGCACGTCGTAAACCAATCATCTCATTTATGTTGTAATTAATATTGTCCTTAGTATAATTTGTCTCTCAGTAGTAGTGATCACTCACTCAGTAGACATGTTTTCATTCTGTCACTGGTTGTACTGAATACTCCCGTTAATTTACCATTTCATTTTTCAATGTAATGCTTATATCGAAAGACCGTCACGTTTCCAGTATATTTAACTTTCAGTAGTAGTGATCACTCACTCAGTAGACATGTTTAAATAATTCTGTCACTGGGTGTAGTGAATACTGCAGCTGAGTGATACTGACATCGCACGTCGTAAACCAATCATCTCATTTAATTTTATGTTGTTATAAATATTGTCCTTAGCATTATTTGTCTCTCAGTAGTAATGGCCGATTTATACTAAATCCTCGTACTATGTAATTACTTACTGACATCTGTAATTTTTGCCACTTTTGAACAGTTATCACTCACTCAGTTGACATGTTGATAAGTCTGTCACTGGGAGTTTGATGACTGCTACTGAGTGATACCGATCGTCATATTCTTGTCATAATCAATGTTATTCTAATAAGTCTCTCAGTAGTAGTGATCACTCACTCAGTAGACATGTTTAAATAATTATGTCACTGGGTGTATTGATAACTGCAGCTGAGTGATACTGACATCGCACGTCGTAAACCAATCTCCTAATATATCTTGTAATTAATATTGTCTTTAGCATTATTTGTCTCTCAGTAGTAGTGATCACTCACTCAGTAGACATGTTTAAATAATTCTGTCACTGGGTGTAGTGAATACTGCAGCTGAGTGATACTGACATCGCACGTCGTAAACCAATCATCTCATTTATGTTGTAATAAATATTGTCCTTAGCATTATTTGTCTCAGTAGTAATGGCCGATTATACTAAATCCTCGTACTATGTAATTACTTACTGACAACTGACATTTGCCACTTTTGAACAGTTATCACTCACTCAGTTGACATGTTGATAAGTCTGCTCACTGGGAGTTTGATGACTGCTACTGAGTGATACAGATCGTCATATTCTTATCATAATCAATGTTATTGTAATAAGTCTCTCAGTAGTAGTGATCACCCACTCAGTAGACATGTTTATGTCCTACGGTCTTCTGCTGTGGGGCAAAGCTGCTGATATTCAAAATATATTTGTCCTTCAAAAACGAGCTGTTCGAGCTATTTACCAGCTAGGTGCCAGAGTTTCTCTAAGAGATTTTTTCAAAGATATTGGTATCCTCACGGTGGCATCTCAATTCATCTTCGCCAATATCTTATATATTAGGCAAAATATACACTTATACACTAAAAACAGTGATTTTCACAATGTTAACACTAGAAATAAGGACAAACTACGAGCTCCCTTTCACCGGCTTCATAAAGTTCATAACTCATTTGTTGGGCTTGGTATAACTTTTTATAACAAGCTACCCTCTTCTTTGGTAGATTTGCCTTTTAATGCGTTTAAAACGAAAGTAAAATCCAAGCTTTGTTCAAAGGCATACTATTCTATCAACGACTACTTAAATGATAAGAATAGTTGGTCGCTGTAGTTAACTCAAGACAATGTTTATGTTCTTTCTCCAGCTTACCCACTGACAAGTTATATGAGTTTATATAAGTAATTGTTTAATTTATTTGACTATAAAAGTCAAATTATTTAAATTTAATTATTGTTGACATTTTAAGTCAAGTTATTTTAATTTATTTTTGACAAAATCTACTCATCACACTGTTTTTTTATGAGTTGTATTGCAATATGTGGTTAGCTAGTGACCTCGACAATTGATCATATTATTTATTACTATTAGTAATTAACTGTTTGTTTATTTATTTTACCTCGATGGTCCTAGTTTATCATTTATAACTTCCAGTTACAACTATATGTAAGCGGGCACGCCCTTTATGCCTGGTGGCTTTTATTAAGATATTAAGTTCTGTTTACGTTTTGTTTTTTATTTCTGCCTGAGTATAGTTCTCGCTGATTTTGTTTGGTATATTGGCGTGTGCTAGCTTATATATGGCTAATAATTTAAATTATGTTTTGTGTTGCTTAATGTAAATTATTTTGAATACTATTATATAGAATCTTCTTTTTGTTCTTTTAACTGAACAGACAGCTGTGCAGCTGGGGAGTTTGTTGCGCCACTTCTTCTTCCCAGCTAACGCACTAGGAAGTGGTGAAGGGTGGGCATTTTGGGGGACTGTCTTATGTAATTTTGACGTTCGAAAAGTGCTGATTCTCAGCCTAATTTGAATAAATGACTTTTGATTTGATTTGATTTTGTTCTGTCACTGGGTGTACTGATAACTGCCGCTGATTGACACTTTACATCGTTCTACAAAGCGTTTGTTTCAACCTATCATCTTTATGCATCATCGTATTTGTCTCTCAGTAGTAGTATCACTCACGCAGTAGACATGTTTTTCATTCTGTCACTGGGTGCAGTGAATACTGCCGTTGATTGACCATTTCATCTTTCTATGTAATGCTTATATCGAAACACCGTCACGTTTCCAGTATATTTAACTTTCAGTAGTAGTGATCACTCACTCAGTAGACATGTTTAAATAATTCTGCCACTGGGTGTAGTGATAACTGCAGCAGAGTGATACTGATATCGCACGTCGTAAACCAATCTCCTCATATAGTTGTAATTAATATTGTCTTTAGCATTATTCGTCTCTCAGTTGTAGTGATCACTCACTCAGTAGACATGTTTAAATAATTCTGTCACTGGGTGTAGTGATAACTGCAGCTGAGTGATACTGACATCGCACGTCGTAAACCAATCATCTCATTTATGTTGTAATTAATATTGTCCTTAGTATAATTTGTCTCTCAGTAGTAGTGATCACTCACTCAGTAGACATGTTTTCATTCTGTCACTGGTTGTACTGAATACTCCCGTTAATTTACCATTTCATTTTTCAATGTAATGCTTATATCGAAAGACCGTCACGTTTCCAGTATATTTAACTTTCAGTAGTAGTGATCACTCACTCAGTAGACATGTTTAAATAATTCTGTCACTGGGTGTAGTGAATACTGCAGCTGAGTGATACTGACATCGCACGTCGTAAACCAATCATCTCATTTAATTTTATGTTGTTATAAATATTGTCCTTAGCATTATTTGTCTCTCAGTAGTAATGGCCGATTTATACTAAATCCTCGTACTATGTAATTACTTACTGACATCTGTAATTTTTGCCACTTATGAACAGTTATCACTCACTCAGTTGACATGTTGATAAGTCTGTCACTGGGAGTTTGATGACTGCTACTGAGTGATACCGATCGTCATATTCTTGTCATAATCAATGTTATTCTAATAAGTCTCTCAGTAGTAGTGATCACTCACTCAGTAGACATGTGTAAATAATTCTGTCACTGGGTGTATTGATAACTGCAGCTGAGTGATACTAACATCGCACGTCGTAAACCAATCTCCTAATATATCTTGTAATTAATATTGTCTTAGCATTATTTGTCTCTCAGTAGTAGTGATCACTCACTCAGTAGACATGTTTAAATAATTCTGTCACTGGGTGTAGTGATAACTGCAGCTGAGTGATACTGACATCGCACGTCGTAAACCAATCATCTCATTTATGTTGTAATTAATATTGTCCTTAGCATTATTTGTCTCTCAGTAGTAGTGATCACTCACTCAGTAGACATGTTTAAATAATTCTGTCACTGGGTGTAGTGATAACTGCAGCTGAGTGATACTGATATCGCACGTCGTAAACCAATCTCCTCATATAGTTGTAATTAATATTGTCTTTAGCATTATTTGTCTCTCAGTTGTAGTGATCACTCACTCAGTAGACATGTTTAAATAATTCTGTCACTGGGTGTGGTGATAAATGCAGCTGAGTGATACTGACATCGCACGTCGTAAACCAATCATCTCATTTATGTTGTAATTAATATTGTCCTTAGCATTATTTGTCTCTCAGTAGTAGTGATCACTCACTCAGTAGACATGTTTAAATAATTCTGTCACTGGGTGTAGTGATAACTGCAGCTGAGTGATACTGACATCGCACGTCGTAAACAAATCTCCTAATATATCTTGTAATTAATATTGTCTTTAGCATTATTTGTCTCTCAGTAGTAGTGATCACTCACTCAGTAGACATGTTTAAATAATTCTGTCACTGGGTGTATTGATAACTGCAGCTGAGTGATACTGACATCGCACGTCGTAAACCAATCTCCTAATATATCTTGTAATTAATATTGTCTTTAGCATTATTTGTCTCTCAGTAGTAGTGATCACTCACTCAGTAGACATGTTTAAATAATTCTGTCACTGGGTGTAGTGAATACTGCAGCTGAGTGATACTGACATCGCACGTCGTAAACCAATCATCTCATTTATGTTGTAATAAATATTGTCCTTAGCATTATTTGTCTCAGTAGTAATGGCCGATTTATACTAAATCCTCGTACTATGTAATTACTTACTGACATCTGACATTTTTGCCACTTTTGAACAGTTATCACTCACTCAGTTGACATGTTTATAATTCTGTCACTGGGTGTAGTGATAACTATGGCAGATTGATACTAATTCGTCGTACTATGTAACTATACTGACATTATTTCTGACGTTTTTGTTACTTTTGAACAGTTATCACTCACTCAGTTGACATGTTGATAAGTCTGTCACTGGGAGTTTGATGACTGCTACTGAGTGATACCGATCGTCATATTCTTATCATAATCAATGTTATTGTAATAAGTCTCTCAGTAGTAGTGATCACCCACTCAGTAGACATGTTTATGGTTCTGTCACTGGGTGTACTGATAACTGCCGCTGATTGACACTTTACATCGTTCTACAAAGCGTTTGTTTCAACCTATCATCTTTATGCATCATCGTATTTGTGCCTCAGTAGTAGTAGTCACTCACGCAGTAGACATGTCTTTCATTCTGTCACTGGGCGTAGTGAATACTGCCGCTGATTGATACTGATCTTCACCTGTCCTTGTCGTCACGTCATAATAGATTGTTCTAAATCAAAAGTCTTTCAGTAGCAGTGATCACTCACTCAGTCGACATGTTTTTCATTCTGTCACTGGGTGCAGTGAATACTGCCGTTGATTGACCATTTCATCTTTCTATGTAATGCTTATATCGAAAAACCGTCACGTTTCCAGTATATTTAACTTTCAGTAGTAGTAATCACTCACTCAGTAGACATGTTTAAATAATTCTGCCACTGGGTGTAGTGATAACTGCAGCTGAGTGATACTGACATTGCACGTCGTAAACCAATCTCCTCATATAGTTGTAATTAATATTGTCCTTAGCATTATTTGTCTTTCAGTAGTAATGGCTGATTTATACTAATTCCTCGTACTATGTAATTACTTACCGACATCTGTCATTTTTGTTACTTTTGAACAGTTATCACTCACTCGGTTGACATGTTGATAAGTCTGTCACTGGGAGTTTGATGACTGCTACTGAGTGATACCGATCGTCATATTCTTATCATAATCAATGTTATTTCTAATAAGTCTCTCAGTAGTAGTAATCACTCACTCCGGAGACATGTCTTTCATTCTGTCACTGGGCGTAGTGAATACCGCCGCTGATTGATACTGATGTTCACATGTCCTTGTCGTCACATCATAATAAATTGTTATTAATCAAAATTCTTTCAGTAGCAGTGATCACTCTCTCAGTTCACATGTTGATAAGTCTGTCACTGGGAGTTTGATGACTGCTACTGTCATATAATACCGATCGTCATATTCTTTCTAATAAGTCTCTCAGTAGTAGTGATCACTCACTCAGTAGACATGTTTATAGTTCTGTCACTGGGTGCAGTGAATACTGCCGTTGATTGACACTTTTCATCGTTCTACAAAGCGTTTGTTTCAACCTATCATCTTTATGCATCACCGTATTTGTCTCTCAGTAGTAGTATTCACTCACGAAGTAGACATGTCTTTCATTCTGTCACTGGACGTAGTGAATACTGCCGCTGAGTGATACTGATGTTCACCTGTCCTTGTCGTCACGTCATAATAAATTGTTCTTAATCAAAAGTCTTTCAGTAGCAGTAATCACTCACTCAGTAGACATGTTTTTCATTCTGTCACTGGGTGTAGTGAACACTGCCACTGATTGACACTTAACATCATTCTACAAAGCGTTTATTTCAACCAATCATATTCATGAATCATCGTATTTGTCTCTCAGTAGTAGTGATCACTCACTCAATAGACATGTTTAAATAATTCTGTACCTGGGTGTAGTGAATACTGCAGCTGAGTGACACTGACAACGCACGTCGTAAACCAACCATCTCATATATCTTGTAATTAATATTGTCTTTAGCATTATTTGTCTCTCAGTAGTAGTGATCACTCACTCAGTAGACATGTTTAAATAATTCTGTCACTGGGTGTAGTGAATACTGCAGCTGACTGACACTGACATCGCACGTCGTAAACCAATCATCTCATATATCTTGTAATTAATATTGTCTTTAGCATTATTTGTCTCTCAGTAGTAGTGATCACTCACTCAGTAGAGATGTTTAAATAATTCTGTCACTGGGTGTACTGAATACTGCAGCTGACTGACACTGACATCGCACGTCGTAAACCAATCATCTCATTTATGTTGTAATTAATATTGTCCTTAGCATTATTTGTCTCTCAGTAGTAGTGATCACTCACTCAGTAGACATGTTTAAATAATTCTGTCACTGGGTGTAGTGAATACTGCAGCTGACTGACACTGACATCGCACGTCGTAAACCAATCATCTCATTTATGTTGTAATTAATATTGTCCTTAGCATTATTTGTCTCTCAGTAGTAGTGATCACTCACTCAATAGACATGTTTAAATAATTCTGTCACTGGGTGTAGTGATAACTGCAGCTGAGTGATACTGACATCGCACGTTATAAACCAATCTCCTCATATATCTTGTAATTAATATTGTCCTTAGCATTATTTGTCTCTCAGTAGTAGTGATCACTCACTCAGTAGACATGTTTTTAAATAATTATATCACTGGGTACAGTGAACACTCAGCTGAATGACACAAATCATCTCATGTTCTATTATTTATTTTCACCATTATTATTGATTTATCTCAGAGTAGTAGTAATCATTCACGCAGTAGACATGTTCACATATCTGTCACTGGGTGTAGTGATAACTACTGCTGAATGATTATGTCACAACAATGCTTGCCGATGCGCAATATACTATAAAAGTTACTCTTAGCTTCAGTTTTCACTCACGCAGTGGAAATGTGTTTATATTCTGTCACTGGGTGCAGTGATAATTACTACTGAGCAACGACTGTGATCACATCGAGTCCAATATTTTATCATTTCGAGACAGTTGTCAGTCACTCAGTAGACATGTTGATCATTCTGTCACTGGGAGTTTGATGACTCTTGTCTTATTGTGTTACTAATTTATTTTATACGTCTTTCAGTAGCAGTAATCACTCAGTTGACATGTTTAAATAATTCCGTCACTGGGTGTAGTGATAACTAACGCTGAGTGACACTGACCATCTCATTACTATCGTATTGAATGCTAATCATTGCATTTTTATGTCTTTACCATTATATTCTATCATTCTCTGTTTTGCCATCATTGTTTTGTCTATCCGTATCAGTAACCATTCACTGAGAAGACACGTTTATAGTTCTGTCACTGGGTTTAGTGAATACTGCAGCCGAACGGCACTTGTCATCATAATTACCCATTTTGCCATTTACCCTTCCCGCTACAGTTCATTTTAAGTGAGTTTTTGTCACTCATTCAATAGACATGCTTATAATTCTGTCACTGGGAGCGTGATGACTCAAGTCAAGTGTTTTCATCAACATTATTTTTTAATCATCTTGTTTTACTTGCACGAAAATGTTACAACTGGAACTTGTTCTTGTGTAATTACTTTATGACTAATGTGTTTATACTTTTTACTTTTATTCTTATTTTTTTAGTGTTATTTATTTATTTAAACTTCTCGCACAGAATAAGGTTCTAAGGCAGACTTAATGCTTTAGGCATTCTCTACCAGTCAACCAAGGGTGGTGAAGAGATAAGATGGCAAGTGCTCAGGTGTTATGCCTTATAACCAGTGATCGGAGTAGGTAGATTGAACTGGGGCCATTGATCCGAAACGTATATATTACTATGAACATTCCTCCGGAATTGGTGGATTATTAAAAAAAAACCGGAACTTATGTAGGAATTGTATTCTGCCAGAGTGGAAGGAGTCATTTGATGATTTGCCATCCTCAAAAAAAAAAGGTAGGAATTGTAATAAAATGAGCAATATTATATTCAACAGATAAATAATGAATTAATTTAGTATATTCAACAGATAAATAATGAATTAATTTAGTATATTCAACAGATAAATAATGAATTAATTTAGTTTTGATACCTTCCTTTAAATTTTGAATTGAGTAGTAATAATATCACTACCAACATTAACAATATTTAATTGAATCCGGAAATACCGGAATTACTTTCCGGAAAAATGGCTTATCCATGTTATTCTTTCGGTGTGCATTTATGATACAAGTACCAAAAATCAATCTACCTACTCCGATCACTGGTAATAACATAATAATTATAATTGCAACATAATGACGCTTGATTGTTTAATGTAAAGATTAAAATGTATTCACTAATCACTTATTGTCAACTAATTAGCGACAGGCAGATCTCATTAGTATTTTAAATATAAATAGCTAGGGTGATCCTGAATTTAAACCAGTTCTTACTTGGAGTTTGCACTACTAACTAGTGCCGTTTTAAGTGTTTTCCTGTAATTGTGATTGCATTAGTAAGCCGCGAGAAAGCTTTAAGATATCTTTATTTTTTGTTTTTGTGTGAATATTGTGTGCCTTAACCTGAGTCAAATAAATTTAAAGTAAGGACGAAACTGGTCATCATCATCTTCATGCCTTTCCACACTATGTTGGGGTCCACTTCCAGTCTAACCGGATGCAGCTGGATACCAGTATTTTACAAAGGGCGACTGCCTAACTGACCTCCACGAAGGAGGAAACTGGTAAGGTCTAATATTTTTTTTCCTTTGTCTTCAAATAATGCATTTCTTTTGGCATGTGTATAGGGATTGGCGATGCGTTGTATACTATATAACTCTTAGTAGTAGTTGTCACTCGCTCAGTAGACATGTTTGACATTCTGTCACTGGGAGCGTGATGATTGCTGTTGATAGTTGCTGATCGTCACATAATGATATAATAACTTCATTATTGCCTCTCAGTGGTAGTGATCGCTCATTTAGTAGACATGTTTATGATTCTGTCACTGAGAGTCGTGATAACTGCCACTGTGAGCAACTTTCACCATTATTTTGAAGAAACACCTAATTTGCTCACTGTCTCTTAGCAACAGTTGTCACTCACTCAGTAGACATGTTGATCATTCTCTCCAGTGACAGAATGATCAACATGTCTACTGAGTGAGTGGTGTAGTGACACCCAGTGGTGTAGTTATAACTACAGCTGAATAACACAAATCATCTCAGAGGTCTGACTGCTGCCGAGTAATACCGATCGTCATATTTTTAACATAATAACATTTCTTCCTTATGTAATTATTTTGTCTCTCTATTGGTAGTCACACACTCGGTAGACATGTTTATAATTCCGTCACTGGGTGTAGTAAGAACTGCTGCCAAGTGACGCAGATTAAAATATTTTTGCCTTTTTGTATTTACTGTTCATCAATACCGTCTACCATTGTTTGGTTTCTTGGTTGTAGTAATCACTCACTCTAGACATGCTGTTTATTCTGTCACTGGGTGTAGTGAAAACTACCGCTGACTATTGCTGACCATCACCACATCGGACACTTTTTATTATGCATTTTTTTTATTTTGTTTAATATAAATGCTATTTTATTTACTCAGTAGTAGTTGTCACTTATTCAGTAGATATGTTTAAATACTGTCACTGGGAACGTGATAACTGCTGCTGAGTGATATACTCATCGTCAAGCAAAGAAGTCAAGTGTTGAATTTTATTTAATTAGTGATTTTTTTATTTCATTCATTTATTTGCTGTATTTTAACAAAAAGCAGTTGCTTGTCTTTTTATCCTACAATATCATAAATTGTAGATTTCCCTTTTATCAGAAGTTGTCACTCCGTCAGTAGATCTATATGTTTGTCATTCTGACACTGGGCGTAATGAATACTGCTACTGATTGTTGGTGGGCTTCATATTCTTGACATTATTATTACTGCAGCCATCCTCTGTCTCTCAGAAGTAGTGATCACTCACTCAGTAGACATGTTTATGATTCTGTCACTGGGTGTAGTGATAACTGCCGCTGGGAGTAACTTTTCATCATTATATGCGAACTGCGTTGAAGTAATCGTCAGTGTTTATATCGAGTCTCTTAGCAATAGTTCTCTCTCACTCAGTAGACGTGTTGATCATTCTGTCACTGGGAGTTTGATGACTGCTGTTGATAGTTGGCTATCATCAAATTTTTATGTTATTTTAACTGCAGCTATCAAAGTCAAATCATTTATTTCAATTAGGCACACAAAAGGCACTTTTGAACTTCATTGTTTCGTCATTGTTTTTATATTAACTTTCAGCAGTAGTGATCACTCACTCAGTAGTCATGTTTATAATTATGTCACTGGGTGTAGTAATAACTGCAACTGTGAGTAACTTTTCACCATCATTTGCATGAAATTGTGTAGTGATTATCAATGTTTATATCGGGTCTCTTACCAATAGTTGACACTCACTCAGTAGACATGTTGTTCATTCTGTCACTGGGTGTAGTGATATCTGCCGCTGACTGACGCTGACCATCACAACATCAGACAGTTTGTTTGGTATATCTTATTTTAACGCACAAGCTGTTTTTGTCACTCAGTTGCTCAATAGTAGTTTTCACTCAGTCAGTAGACATGTTTGAATTCTGTCACTGGGAGCGTAATGCTTGTTGTAAACGTATATTATCATCTTCATTTGTACCTATAATTATTTCAGCCAAACATTTTCTCTCAGTAGTAGTATTCACGTCCTCAGTAGACATGTTTATAATTCTGTCACTGGGTGTAGTGATCACTGTTGTTGAGTGACACTTTCAACACGCTCAGAAAAATCAACATCATTGAATATCTTATTATATTTATCAGCGTGTTTTTTTTCGTTGATTTTGTGTTTAATCAACCTAGATCCTGAAATATTTTTACTAATCGTTATTAATTATCACCTTTTGTAATGTATTTCTAATTATTATATCACCACCCTATTTGTGAATCACTCATTAATATTAAGACAAGAAAGGACAGTAATTAGCATGTTTTCAACGTAACAGGTAGTTCTCATTTGTACTTGCCATATAAATACTTGTGATTTTTTATTTATTTAATCAGTATTTGTTGGGCACTTCTACGAGCAATAACTTAAGTGAAGTTTTCCTAAGTCGTTCATAAAGTGGCAAAATATCTCAGGAACACACGACTAAAAAAGCGTTGGTCTATCTCCCTCAGTAGAAATTGCCACTCACTCAGTAGACATGTTAATAAATTATGTCACTGGGTGTAGTGATGATTGCCGCCGAGTTAGAAGAATATCATCAACAGAATTTGTGTAGTTACATCTATCAGTAGCAGTTGTTACTCACTTAGTAGACATGTTGATCATTCTGTCACTGGGTGTAGTGATGATTGCCGCTGGGAGAGACTTTCATCATCATGTCCTCAATAGAATTCGTGTAGTTATATCAGATCTTCATCGATCAGTAGCAGTTGTCACTCACTTAGTAGACATGTTGATCATTCTGTCACTGGGTGTAGTGAGGATTGCCGCTGGGAGAGACTTTCATCATCATGTCCTCAATATAATTTGTGTAGTTGTATCCGATCTTCATCGATCAGTAGCAGTTGTCACTCACTTAGTAAACATGTTGATCATTCTGTCACTGGGTGTAGTGATGATTGCCGCTGGGAGAGACTTTCATCATCATGTCCTCAATAGAATTGGTGTAGTTATATCAGATCTTCATCTATCAGTAGTAGTGATCACTCACTCAGGAGACGTGTTTATAATTCTGTCACTGGGTGTAGTGATAACTGTTGCTGAGTGATACTATCATCATTTATTATCATCACATGACGAACCATCGGTGAATATGTCATCTGTAAATCTTAAAAGCAGCAGTAGTCACTCACTCAGGAGACATGTTTATAATTCTGTCACTGGGTGTAGTGATAACTGTTGCTGAGTAATACTATCATCATTTATTATTATCACACTAAAAATCATCAGTGAATATGTCATCGGTAAATCTTAAAAGCAGCAGTAGTCACTCACTCAGGAGACATGTTCATAATTCTGTCACTGGGTGTAGTGATAACTGTTGCTGAGTGATACTATCATCATTTATTATCATCACACGACGAACCATCAGTGAATATGTCATCTGTAAATCTTAAAAGCAGCAGTAGTCACTCACTCAGGAGACATAATTATAATTCTGTCACTGGGTGTAGTGATAACTGTTGCTGAGTAATACTATCATCATTTATTATTATCACACTAAAAATCATCAGTGAATATGTCATCGGTAAACCTTAAAAGCAGTAGTAGTCACTCACTCAGGAGACATGTTTATAATTCTGTCACTGGGCGTAGTGATAACTGTTGCTAAGGGATACTTACATCACGCTAAAAAGAATCATCATCGCAGAATAAATCATCAATAATTTAAAAAACAGTAGTATTAGTCACTCACTCAGGAGACATGTTTAAAATTTCACTTACATAGTAGACATGTTTATAATTCTGTCATTGGGTGTAGTGATAACTGTTGCTGAGTGATACTATCAGTGAATATGTCATTGGTGAACCTTAAAAGCAGCAGTAGTCACTCACTCAGGAGACATGTTTATAATTCTGTCACTGGGTGTAGTGATAACTGTTGCTGAGTGATACTATCATCATTTATTATTATCACACTAAAAATCATCAGTGAATATGTCATCGGTAAATCTTAAAAGCAGCAGTAGTCACTCACTCAGGAGACATGTTTATAATTCTGTCACTGGGTATAGTGATAACTGTTGCTGAGTGATACTATCATCATTTATTATTATCACACGACGAACCATCAGTGAATATGTCATCGGTAAACCTTAAAAGCAGCAGTAGTCACTCACTCAGTAGACATGTTTATAATTCTGTCACTGGGCGTAGTGATAACTGTTGCTGAGTGATACTATCAGTGAATATGTCATTGGTGAACCTTAAAAGCAGCAGTAGTCACTCACTCAGGAGACATGTTTATAATTCTGTCACTGGGTGTAGTGATAACTGTTGCTGAGTGATACTATCATCATTTATTATTATCACACTAAAAATCATCAGTGAATATGTCATCGGTAAATCTTAAAAGCAGCAGTAGTCACTCACTCAGGAGACATGTTTATAATTCTGTCACTGGGTATAGTGATAACTGTTGCTGAGTGATACTATCATCATTTATTATTATCACACGACGAACCATCAGTGAATATGTCATCGGTAAACCTTAAAAGCAGCAGTAGTCACTCACTCAGTAGACATGTTTATAATTCTGTCACTGGGCGTAGTGATAACTGTTGCTGAGAGATACTATCATCATTTATTATCATCACACGACGAACCATCAGTGAATATGTCATCGGTAAACCTTAAAAGCAGCAGTAGTCACTCACTCAGGAGACATGTTTATAATTCTGTCACTGGGTGTAGTGATAACTGTTGCTGAGTAATACTATCATCATTTATTATTATCACACTAAAAATCATCAGTGAATATGTCATCGGTAAATCTTAAAAGCAGCAGTAGTCACTCACTCAGGAGACATGTTTATAATTCTGTCACTGGGTGTAGTGATAACTGTTGCTGAGTGATACTATCATCATTTATTATCATCAAACGACGAACCATCAGTGAATATGTCATCTGTAAATCTTAAAAGCAGCAGTAGTCACTCACTCAGGAGACATGTTTATAATTCTGTCACTGGGTGTAGTGATAACTGTTGCTGAGTGATACTATCATCATTTATTATCATCACACGACGAACCATCAGTGAATATGTCATCTGTAAATCTTAAAAGCAGCAGTAGTCACTCACTCAGGAGACATGTTTATAATTCTGTCACTGGGTGTGGTGATAACTGTTGCTGAGTAATACTATCATCATTTATTATTATCACACTAAAAATCATCAGTGAATATGTCATCGGTAAACCTTAAAAGCAGTAGTAGTCACTCACTCAGGAGACATGTTTATAATTCTGTCACTGGGCGTAGTGATAACTGTTGCTAAGGGATACTTACATCACGCTAAAAAGAATCATCATCGCAGAATAAATCATCAATAATTTAAAAAACAGTAGTATTAGTCACTCACTCCGGAGACATGTTTAAAATTTCACTTACATAGTAGACATGTTTATAATTCTGTCATTGGGTGTAGTGATAACTGTTGCTGAGTGATACTATCAGTAAATATGTCATTGGTGAACCTTAAAAGCAGCAGTAGTCACTCACTCAGGAGACATGTTTATAATTCTGTCACTGGGTGTAGTGATAACTGTTGCTGAGTGATACTATCATCATTTATTATTATCACACTAAGAATCATCAGTGAATATGTTATCGGTAAACCTTAAAAGCAGTAGTAGTCACTCACTCAGGAGACATGTTTATAATTCTGTCACTGGGCGTAGTGATAACTGTTGCTGAGTGATACTTTCATCATTTATTATCATCACACGACGAACCATCAGTGAATATGTCATCGGTAAATCTTAAAAGCAGCAGTAATCACTCACTCAGTAGACATGTTTATAATTCTGTCAGTGGGTGTAGTGATAACTGTTGCTGAGGGATACTATCATCACGCTAAAATGAATCATCAAAATTATTGATAATTTTAAAAACAGTAGTAGTCACTCACTCAGGAGACATGTTTATAATTTCACTTACATAGTAGACATGTATATAATTGTCACTGTGTGTAGTGATCACTGTTGTTGAGGGATAAATTTAACAATGTGATCACTAATTGACTGTGGAATTTGAAAGAGAAGATTGAAGTTTCTCCGAGATTACGTTGAGGTATGGTATACACGGCTACAGATCAAGCTATATATTTCCAATATAAGCTGACCTCGCATTGTACGGAAATCCTATACAATGCAAGATCAGCATAAACTGCAAATGTATAACTTGATGTGTAGCCGTGTGTACAGTAAATTCGAACACATTTTAATATCATAAAAAATCCGTAATATCTTAGCGGTTGGGTTTAATGCGTTTTGATAAAATTATTCTGCAGCCATACATATTTTAGGTATTTTAAGCGTGTATGAATAAAAGTTGTAGTTGTAAATTAACCACGATACAGTAGAAAGTCTTGGCTTGGAACAACATTAAAAGAAAGAAAAAAAAACGGTTTGCGGGGCACTGACGTAATAACAATAAAACTTTTATTGGAGCTCGTTCAGTGTCCTTCAACCGATAAGAGAGGGCGCCCAACGGTACAAAATTCGATCGAAATAATGGCGGCCACATTCCTCTAGCTAGATCGTATTTTGTTGCTTCATGTCTTAATATGAAACTTTATAAAGGGTTTTATAAAATTCTAAGCACGCCTACCGAGGGTCCTTAATAGCCATTATTCATAATTCCTTCTCAATCACGTTTCCACTCATTTTTGTTTACAGTTGCCAAGTCGAAAGAACGCGTTCCTGACACCTGTCAGTTGGACAAATTCTAAGGCCGCTTTCCGAATATGAACTTAATCGCTCACAGCGCTGACATCAATAATTGGCGTTCCGAGTTAGATATCACGATTATGACAGCTGAGGGCTGTCAACAATTCGGAACGCTCGTGAACGCGCTCACGGTGCTCGCTCAACGTCAAAACTTGCATATCATAATTCTTTGTGTTTAAACTACACATTTCTTCTTCTTCGCTGGTTAGGTGGCCACGGTAGCCAGAAGCACAATTTCGAAGATGCCACGTTTGTCTAAAGTTATGATGCGACTCAAAACAAATCAGCACAACTGTCATCTTTGACAGCGCTCACGGTGATATTAGTAAAAGGCATGGTCGGCGTTATCGCAAGATGGCGCAGGTCATGACGTCATGTAAGACGATTCACAATATATCGTTATCGCGCTCAGGCTTATTCGGTAACTCTTAGCGTAACTCGGTAGGTTTTAGTGCACGCACGTCATAATTCCAGTTTTTTTTTTTAATGTATTTTTAAAACTGACTTGATAAAGTACCAACTTCTGTTTACGCCGCGTATTTATGAAGTGAAAACCCTTTACACGCACTTAGCAGTATTTCTTAAGAGCGTTTATTCTAAAAGTGGGCAACGTCGCAAATAGATGTCAAATATTTCACTGTTTTGATTAATTTGGCAATATTACTGTGTGGAAATAAAAAATGTGGCTATCTAGCGAACTAGAATATTGATTATGAAATGCAATAATTAACATCGTAACACCGAATGTTTAGTTTTAGATGTGAAAAAACTATGTATTTGGAAACTTTCCAAATGCGTTTTTTGCACCTAAAATGGGTACAACATCAAATTCAATGTTATAATTGCAATTCATTATAAATATTCTAGTTCGCTAGTTAGTCACATTTCTTATTTCTATTCAGTAATATTGCTATAAGAATCAAAACAGGTAAATATTTGACAGTTATTTGCGACGTTGCCAACTTTTAGGATAAACCCTCTTAACAATGAACGAAACTGAACCGATTCAGCGTCACGGTCGGGTTGGTGAGGCTGAATCGGGTATTCTCGGCTCCAGTCGTGAGTTTTCATTTCAATCGTTTGGTCATAAGTATACTCTTTAAAAAAAAACATACCTAAACAAACGTTAGAAACTTACCTTATTAGTGAGACAGTCCTGGAAGTCTTTCTTCATGACTGACACGGACACCCTGTCCTGAGGCCTCTTCGGGCCACTCACTGACGTCACTACCGCTGACAGGTCTAGTTCTACCACCTGTGGAAAATAAGTTTATTAATTCAATTCAAAATATTTTATTTCACACTAGCGACCCGCCCCAGCTTCGCAGGGGTGCAATCATGGTCTAATAAAACAAGGTCTGGCATTCTGGGACTAACACATGCTTACGTCACTATCCAGTTGCCACCCTATTACCTTCGATCAATAATGCACTAGATTCCCGATAAGCGCTTCAAAAACGGAACGAAAAATAAGAGCACAGATTCGGTTGTGGTCTTATTTCAAATTAGTATGGTCCAATCATAGCCAACGTTAAGACGTCAACATGCCGCAGTACGCGTTCAAAAAATTTGTAAATAACCACCGTAACACCAAGATTTTGGAAGGGTATTTTTTTTTCGGTAAGTTTATTATCAGTAAGTGTTTTTCATAAAATAAAAACAGAATTAAATAGTAAATATAAATCAATTAGCAAATATTATGATTGTTTGACCAATGTTTGTGACAACTACCAACTATTGTAACAAACATCGACTGTTCTGGAACAGGGAATGCATGGTGTAGTATTGTTATTTTATATTTTATTTCTGTTTGTAGATTTCCTAGCGACCCATTTCGCTGTGTAGAATGGGTATGTACTGTCGCGAAAGAAATAGGAAAAGAAATATATAAGCCTTATAAAAATACGACAATTTGTTCGATTCATTTTAATAGATTGGACATAACTGGAAACACGCAAAGGCGTTGATTACTAAAAACTGTACTACAGTAACAATAAGTATTTTTGAACGTAAATAAAATTTACTTTTTTTTTCAAGCGACATGACATTATATGTATTTGTTTCTCCGACGACAGAAAGATTTAATTTTGTCGTTGTAATTAAATATTTGTTTCTCCGACGACAGAAAGATTTAATTTTGCCATTGTAATTAAACTTTATGTTTGAGTGTCAAGGTTTATAATAAACTGAATTTGTTAGTTTTTTTTTTCCTGTATTTCGTAGAAAGAAATATAAACACATTTCGGCCCACTCATTCCTTGTCCAAGCGGCGTGCCTCTGTCATAAATTTTTATTGCTTTTATTAGCACTTTGTAATTCGAACTTTAAAACAAGCCAGTAAGGTTGAATTTGTTCTGATGTATGTTTGACTTTATTGTTTTTTGTACATAGCTTTGTGAATACAACTTTAAGCATTGCATTTAAGGTTGAATTTACATTAATGTATATTTATTTTAGCTAGAAGTACGTATACACAATTGGCGACAGTTTTAAGAGAATTTTTGTATGGGATAGTGTATCTAGTGCATTATTGATCGAAGCCTATTACAACAAAACCCGATTAAGGAAAGACTTTCAGAAACCAAAGCTTTTAAATTGTCGTTTCGTGTGTCTAACCAAACGAAACAATTCAATTTAAACATAAACCAACGTAATTGTTAATTAAAACCTCATTGTTTTATCGGATTCGCACAGGTAATAAAGGTGGTTGGGGAGTTATTATTCCAAACTTCTGGTAACACAGATGTGATGACGTAGACTTGTGTTGCCCACGTGACCACTGTGTTTCGGAATGCCATACCTGGCGAAGTATATTATTATACCATGGGTGCAATGTACTGATGCACATGTCAACATCCCAATGTTCATACGAAAAAATCAGTATTAAACTGTCCGGTGATCCCAAATTATAGTGACAAAATACCGTTCTGATCTACGCTGTGTGAACGGGCCTTACAATAAAAAAAACAAAAGTGGCAGTTTTTTTCAGCACTGGGAACATTATAGGATGCTTATATGCGTAACCTTACCTCAGAGAAGACGGGATCCTGGTCAGGATTATTGTAGTCTCTGAACTGCTTGGTAGCGCGCAGGTAAGCTTCGATGATGGAGATCTTTTCCACGGAACGGTCTGACAGAGAGAGACAAGATTTTTATTAGAATTGGATTAATCAACCTAGGAGAGTTGTTCTTCAAACAATGACTTTGTAGAGGTGTGAGGAACAGGGTGTAAAGTTCACTCATCCTCTATAGAAAAGGGAGGATCCTCCGACCAGACGGGTATTGTATCTGGTGGGTGGTGTCATGACTGCCCGACGATTGATGTCGGGACGTTGTAAAGAAATAAAGAAAATTATTTATTGAGACTCGCACAGGAAATCACAAAATAAACTAAAAACACGCTAAACACATGGTCTAATAAAACAAGGTCAGGCATTCCGGGACGAACACATGCTGACGTCACTATCCAGTTGCCACTCTATTGCAAAAAAACACGATTAAGGAAAGATTTTCAGAAACCAAAGCTTTTAAATTGTCGTTTCGTGTGTCTAATCAAACGAAACAATTCAATTTAAACATAAACCAACGTAATTGTTAATTAAAACCTCATTTTTTTATCGTATTCGCACAGGTAATAAAGGTGGTTGGGGAGTTATTATTACAAACTTCTGGTAACACAGATGTGACGACGTATACTTGTGTTGCCCACGTGACCACTGTGTTTCGGAATGCCATACCTGTATTATTATACCATGGTTAAACATAAATAAAAAAAAATTGAAACAATAAAAAAGCAAAGTAAACTTAAAAATTAATGCAGCCCTGTACGAGGCCAAAAGGCTCCTATCTCAGCATAAAGCTGCGACATTTAAAAAATAAATGTCGCAGCGCTGGTATTCTGATAGGGCCGTTGTATACATATAATGTCGCAGTAAGGTGGTTATAGCCGGAATATAACTATACTACGAGCACAATCTAGTAATATTACAATTAGGGCGCACTCCAACCTAATAGGTTAGAACTGTGACTAACTACGCGCGGGACGAACGAGCGTAGCGAGCGGTTCCGTGGCAGCGGCCGGAGAGCGCTACGTCGAAATTAGTTGCAGTAACAAAATTAGGGCACTTCGACAGCTATGAACTGCTTTCATATAACTATATTACGGTATATAGCTATATGCCTGGGGATATAACTATATAGAAAGAAAAAGAAAGATTTTTTTTTTATTCTGCACAAACAAAACGCACATTAAAGACAAAAAGACATAAAATTCACACATACAAAAGTAGCCAAAGGCCTCGTATTCAACCAATAAATAAAACTAAAAAAATAAAAACAATGTTATTCATTGGTTGATGTCAAGGCCACGGACCAAAGACAATATTGCGTAATTTACTCTTGTGACATAAGCAAATGACCACAAAAACAAAATGCTGATTGCAGAGTTAACTACTTTTTTACCAAATTAAACAAAATAAAAATGATGCTGTGTCGCATCTGTGCAAGAACAGGTCATTGCTCAGCGAAATGCTGTGAATTCGGACGAACCTAACGTCAACAGCGCTGGTTTTCAGCAATTACCTATGGAATGACATATTGACGTCCGCCTGCGTGACTTATTAAATCGGGTAAGTATTATTTTTCACTGAAATATGTGTTATTATACGTATATGTAATAAAAATATATATCTGTAATTGTGCATAACATAAATTTAAGAAATATTAATAATATGTAAATATCACGGCTATAACCACCTTACTGCCACATATATACTAATCGTGCGGTAAAAGCTGCTTGCGTGATGCATAATTTTGCGTGAAATCAGTGTGAGACACCTTATAAAATGGTTTTACAAAGATTAGGTTTTGACATAAGTCACGTTATAAGTTTTTTGAACGAAATTTCGTAAAAAAAAACTGCATTTTAACGTCTGCAAACACTATTCTGACCACGCAGAACTTTATAACTACATTGCATTTGATGACTATTCTGTCTTTGTCGACTATGTCGCCTGTTACGACTAGGCTTATTTTTTTAACTCGGAATAGTATGAATATTACGTTCAGTGATCATTCTGACTTTCCTGACTACGTCGACTTTTATGACTCTACCGACTTACTAGTCTGACTCAGATACTGCAGCGAGCGCTCGTCGACCGGGAAGTGCGCTACCGTGGCACCGAACTCGGGACACATGTTGGCGACCGTGGCTCTGTCGGCTATGCTTAGAGCGGACACGCCGGGCCCGTAGAACTCCACGAATTTGCCGACCACGCCGAGGGAGCGGAGGTGCTGGGAACAAACAATAATGGTTATATTTCATTGCCATTGCTCTTAAAACGGTGAAGGAAATTCGCTTAAGTTTCCTAAGAAAACGGTGCCATCATCATATATCATCAGCAGGTTCAGTTGGAAACCAGCGTCAGGTACTTATAGTTGTCTGGCATTTTTGCTGAAGTGGGCATTTTGGCGCAGTGTAATATTTTTTTTAATATTTTTTTTTATGGGAAATCTTCAAATGACTTCCCACTCTGGGCAGAGCGAGAGGGAGTGTCAGACTTTTACTGACTAAAACCCACCCGTGTTCCTACCGTTGCCTATGTGCTGCCGCACCCCCGGCAGGCATTGGTCCTTCCGGACCCCGTCAGTTGTTTGGCGCAGCCCTGAAGCACGTTTTTGTTTTTATTTTTATTTTTTTTATAATTTAATTTCTGTATAACTATTGTATGCCCTAATGCGGCATATAACTGATCACAATTTAATTATTTAATAAAACCTGTATTATGTACCTACCTATGATCCACAATAAAGATATTTGATTTGATTTCACACTCCCCATCAAATTTCTGCTTACATCGCACTTGACACATTTTTATTTGTTTAAAAAAAATCTGTTGTATAATTATATTGTGTGTATTTTAGTCTGTGCTAAATTTATTAATTTCTTCTTTTCTTTCTTTATATAACAGCCGCAAAATTACGTTTGCCGAGGTTGGTACATGGATAGATGATCATCCATTCATTACAAGACTCCACCGTGCCTCGGAATAGTTATTTATGCTATAAGTGCGGAAGGTAGGTTCTCGGATGGACGGAGGTTGGACTCGTGTCGACTGGCAAGCAGTCTTGCCAGTATGGTGTTGCCCAGTAACTGGGTTGTGGAGGTCAGATAGGCAGTCGCTTCATGTAACATACTGATATTCTAGTTGGTCCTATATAAATGTTATTAACTCTGCTTGGATAGTATTTGAGTAAGCTTCAATAATACGTATTTTTCCCACTTAGTATTATGTGGATGATATGATGATAACTTCCTGTGACTGTTATTTACATAGCAGGTAGTGGTATTCGAATTTGTGTGGGGTAGGTACCACAACTAAAAAGTGAAAAATCGGATGTCAGTGGCAAAAAACGAAAATTCAAAACCAAAGACTTCCGAAATTAAAGTTATTTATCATATTGTAGTGATTTTTGGAAGTCAGTTGTTTTTTTTTTTTTTTTGTAAAGAGTTCTTATTTATTGCCAAAATGGCTTATGAATAGATTCGAAGGCTAATTTTGCATGTGACAGCTATGTGGCGGCATTTACATCGCCACATGTAAACTACGCATCAAAGACCTTGTGACGTCAGGTCTTTGATGCGTCTTGCATCGCGCAATTGGAGTTTACGCGCGAACGACATCCGATATCAACCTCTGGGCAGTAGCCCGCCACACACGACACCCGTGCAGTTGGAGGATCCTCCCTTTTCTACAGAGTATGAGTGAACTTTCCACCCACTTTCTCATACCTCTAAAGCTACTTCCATATGGGAGGGTCTTGTAGCGGCATCTACATCGCTACATGCGAACTACGCATCAAAGACCTGACGTCACACAACATGCTGACGTCACACTAATCCTGCATCGCGCAATTAGAGTCTACCGCGCGATAAACATATATAGAATCTCCCAACTTCAACCTCTGGGCAGTTGCCCGCCAGACACGACACCCGTCTGGTCGGAGGATCCTCCCTTTTCTATGGGGGATGAGTGAACTTTACACCCTGTTCCTCATACCCCTAAAGTCTACTATGCAAAACTATGAGGTCTTTGCTTCATTATTGGTAAAGATACAAGAGTCTTAATTTAAACCAATAACGGTCCGTAAATTATAGGAACCGGCCATTAGTATCAGTGACGCTTACCTTAGTAATAGTGAGCACCAGGTCAGTGGACGTGACGAGGGGGTTCAGCTCCCCGACGAGCTTGTAGCCGACCACTTTGGGTAACAACATGCTGATGGCCTGCCCCAGCATCACGGCTTCTGCTTCAATTCCTGGAAGATTAGAAAATAATGTGTTATTTATATATATCGTAGGATGATTTGATAATTAGAAAATAGTGAAAACATTTCTGCGAGCAACTTTGAAGTAGCGCTCGCTCGGCCCGCGCGCGGTTGGTCACAATTCTAACCTATTTCAACCAAGTTTCCATAATCAATTTCATAATCAACTTTCTATTTCACTAGAAAGTTGATTATGAAATGCAATAATTAATATCGTAACACCGATTATTTCGTTTTAGATGTATAAAAAAGTCTTTGGAAACTTTCCAAATGCTTTTTTTTACCTAAAACGGTTACAACATCAAATTTAATAATAATTCATTATTAATATTCTAGTTCGCTTGTTAGCTACATTTCTTATTTCAATTGCCAAATTAATCAAAACAGCGATATAGATAGTGCAATCCACGAAGACGCGCCCCACTCCGCGATAACTGTACTGTAAGCTGTACTTTAGTACGGAGCGGAGCGGAGTGGGGCGCGTCTTCGTGGATTGCACTATCTATATATTTGACAGCTATTTGCGACATTGTTCACTTTCAGAATAAACGCTCTTATTGTTACATTATTAAGTAGGAACTATACCGGCTGAATTTTTTTACCGTCTCGAGAATAATATGGTGTGTTGAGTAAGTGGAACAGAAGCCATACCCGGGAATATTTGCTTAGTAGCATTGACCACGCGGGCGGGCGGGGATGCGCGAGTGGATTGTGCGCCTGCGAAAGGATATCAAAGAGGCCGACGACGGCAAGTGCGGCGACTACCTATCGGCCGCTAAGGAAAGCTACGAATTTATTGATAAATTCCTCGCATTTAGTAGGGTGCGTATGATTTGAATGTCGAGATTTTTTATAGTTTAAAAAAAAACTGTGCCATAGGCTTCTACTCCGTTCGCCTATTATACCCAATTTTTTTCGAGACGGTAATAAAAATCATACGGTATATTGTAGATTATTGTAAAAGACAAAATAAAAGCATATAAACATAATGTAATGTACTTTTTAGTGAGTTAGGTGACAACAATCACGCTAGACAGGTGGTAAGTGAACTATAAGGCTTTGGCCGCGTGAAATTTCGGCCCCCGCGACACCGAGTCACGCGTTCTCTCTGATTTTTTGTCTTTTTGCTCGACTCCAAAGGGTCGTAGCGTGATGTTACAGCCTATAACCGTCCTCAATTTTTTTCCAACCCGACTGGTAGTTCCAAAGATTTCTCAAGTTTGTCAGTTTTTTTGTGAGTTGGTAAGTTAGTGAGTCTGTGCGTTTGGAAATGAGCTATAAGTTTAGCGTCCCACCCCCCACGCCCCAGCCCACGACGCCCAGCCCGTTGATCATGGTGGTGTGGCTGTCGGTGCCCACCACGGAGTCGGGGTGCAGCACGGAGCCGCTGAACACGACGCGCGCCAGGTACTCCAGGTTCACCTGGGAAAAACATAGTGTAAAAATATTACTTATATTTCTTGATAAGTTCCAAGTACCCGTTCAGGCAGATATTTCATAGGAATAGGGAATATGTATGTATTTATTTTTATTTTTTTATTCGATACTTTACATCGCCAAATAATAGTAAAAAAAAATTCAACGCCAAAAAAGCAATTCAAAGTACTTTAAAAAAAAGTTAAAAATAACCATCCGACCCGGGCTATTTAAACGCCATTTTGGCGCGCTTGGTGTGGTGACGTCACAGTCTATGACAACAAACAAACAAATGTCAAATGTTGAGGTTATGTTGAAGAAGTATTGTGCTCTGCTGCAAATAAACAGTGTTTTCTATTTTCGACTAATACATCATCATGGAACCAACTTCTCCCTCTATAGAACAATGCAAAAAACCGACATACAAATACTGCATTGTGCCTAAGTGCAAAAATACATTAGGAAATGCACCCGACCAAGTATTTTTTTTTGTCCTGAGAGGTTCGGACTTACGGAGAAAGTGGTGTAAAATTATGAAAAGAAACATGCTCTCCCAACTTGTTTTCAATATCCTAGTATTATGACAACATTCTATACTTAACACAATCTAGATTTCAATATTTTGCGAAGCTATGTTATTTTATTTGTTTTAAGTTATGATGCTTTTTAAAACTAAATTATTCCGGAAAAGGTGTGGAAGATAAAATAAACATTATATGTTATACTTAATTACCTTAAAGCTTTCACTCCTTTGATTTCAACAGACATGAAATCGGTATTTGATGTAAAAATGTGGTCATCATGAACACATCAGCTTTCGGCAAACTATCCGATTGGGCTTTCACAAAACCGCTTTCACTCATTTTCGAAAGAGTCTTTCGTGTATTAACAAATGTATTACTTCTAAATGTGTACTAAAATCACAATAAAACTGACTGAATCGCAAAAACTCCTACAAAACACATTGACATTACATTTTTGTCATAGATTGTTACGTCACATTCGCTCTGACCAATAGCGTCGCTTTTCAAGTATTTGAATTTCCCACAGATTTTCTGCACTTTTTAAAAATTGTTTCTTGCTCATTATTAAATTATAATAAAAAATATTGATGGAGGCATAATTCTGAAGTAATATAGTTTATAAAAAAAATTATTTGACCCTTATTTGAATTTCATGCATATTCCCTATTATATTTATTTTTATGATTTTCTGATAGGAGTAACTATGGAAATTCTTGCCCATTCTTCTCCATACGAAACTATCTTTTGGAAGGGCGACTAGAATCAATTATATTTTTTGACATGACAACGTCTAATATATCGATGAACGCCGGCTGCACGCCCGAAAAAGTGTCTCGTTACGCTCATTGTCCCGTTACGCTCATTGTACCGTTACGATCGGAGCGAGGGAAAGGAATGTTTTGTTATGATGCGTGACGTTGTCACGTTAAACTATCGTCCGTAAACCGACTTTACAGACAACCAATTTTTTTTTGTACATTTTGACGTTCAAAAGTGCCTTAAGATGCTGGTGAGCATTCACTTGTAAACAGAACTACAGCATCCAATCACAACGGGACAAATCAGTTTTACATGTTGGAAAACTAGGTTGCAATGCAGTTTACATACCTGGTGCACAATACCGGATCCTGGCGGTACGATCAACATGTTGTCGAAGGCCTGCGCGCCCCACTTTAGAAACTGGAAGCGCTCTTTATTCCTCTCAAATTCTAGCTCCTGGTTCTTGTTTAGTGCGTCTGGGCTGGAAATAAAACATAAAAAATGTACTTAAGCCTAAACAGGGTGTAATGTTAATGTCTCAAATGTAGTGGTCCAAAGGCAAATGGGGTAAAGTAGAGGTGGCCACCGAACATTAAAAAAAAATTTGTTGCTATTTTCAACCGTCCGTGAGGTGCCGGTCCTAAAGAATAGTACCATCCCATTTCTTCCTCTTCCCGTGGGTGTCGTAAAAGGCGACTAAGGGACTCACTAGAGAATGGGCAGCAACGTTCTCTATGCATTTTTAACGCCATACTGCGATCGCCAACCCGCCTGCCAATCGTGGCGATTATGGCAACCCCCCCCCCCCCCCATTAGGGGGAGACCTATGTCCAACAGTGGACGTCTTTTGGAAAATTTCGGAAATTTTATGATTTTCAATAAATTTTATACTTTCACTTGGATGGATCAAATCTGGCTGAGAGATGCCTTGATGTTGTAGGTAAAAGATGCTGTTGTATGTAGCTCTGCAACGCCTCAGACTTTACTTCTACATGTTTTTTCTAACTTATTATTAAACTTTAACGAAAGTTACTTGGTAGTTACAGTACGACACAACTTGGATCGACATCGACAAATTCTACGCATCACTTTTACGAATTTATTTGGTTATATGACTTTACAAGTTATTGCGTTTGCGTAAAGATCATTTTCACCTAAAGCAGTAATAACGATTGGTGATTTTGAAGACGCACTCAGTTCGGATGGTGATCGGTTTTACGAATTGTGTCGGACTGTAATTTTTTTTAAATCTAGGCTCGGTTTATACCAAAATTATAATAAAATAAAAAGTCAAAATTGCATTCCCGAGCTTTTCACTCTAAGGCGATAATCTGCATAGAGTGATCAATGACCAGATCAGCTGGACATATTATGACGTTGATCTTCTGAGGGAGCGCCGCCCAGGGTCTTGACCCTATAGAGGTATGAGAAACAGGGTGGAAAGTTGCTCATCCTCTATAGAAAAGGGAGGATCCTCTGACCAAACAGGTGTTGTCTGGTTGCTAGTGCCCGACGATTCAATCAATCTGCCTAGCCTTTTCCCAACTATGTTGGGGTCGGCTTCCAGTCTAACCGGATGCAGCTGAATACCGGTATTTTACATGGAGCGACTGCCTATCTGACCTCCACAACCCAGTAACTGGGTAATACGATGCCCCATGGTAAGACTGGTGTCAGACTTTCGGGCTTCTGACGACTCGTAACGACTGTCAAAGATCCACGAATGACAGCCGGGACCAACGGCTTAACGTGCTTTCCGAGGCACGGAGGATTCTCGGTATGTAAAGATGGTCACCCATCCACTGACCAACCCCGGCAAGCGTAGCTTAACCTGATGGATCGACCAGTGCGACTGTTGTTACTTAGCCACGAGCTCTTCTAGTAGCTAGTGCCCGACGATTGATGTTGTATAATGCTAGTCGCGGTTATAACTCTGCTTGCGCGATGCAGGGTTTGTGTGACGTCAGGTGTTTGATGCGTAGTTCGCATGTGGCGTAGTAGATGCCGCCACAGACTACGATAAGCTAAGTTGGCTTTAATAAACTTACCTCCGGGAAAAGTCAACCTGCACAGAGTGATCAATGACCAGGTCAGCTGGACATATGGGGTTGATCTTCTGAGGGTCGCCGCCCAGGTTTTTAACGGCATCTCTCATGGCTGCGAAGTCTACCACCGCTGGTACTCCTGTTAAGTCCTGTAATACAAAATAGGGTATTTTAAACTACTATTAATTTATATTGTGTTTATTTTTTTAATTCTATTATTTATTAGCTGCCCGCTCCGGCTTCGCACGGGAAGCATTAAGTATTTATCTACCGCTACCTACCACTAGTAGATACCTACCTTTTTTTTTTTTTTTTTGTGTGGATAATCATCATATGACTTCTCCCGCTCTGGGCAGAGCGAGAGGGCGTGTCAGACTTTTACTGACTAAAACCCACCCGTGTTCCTTCCGTTGCCTGTGTGCCCGGGCCGCGATATCCCTTTCGGACAAACCCGCAACCCCAGCAGGCGTTGGTCCTTACGGACCCCGTCAGTTGGTGTTGACATCCCTTTGAGGCGCGCGTGGAACACAACGCGCCTCAAAGGCGTTACCAAGGGAAATAGGGATTCATTTTTATACAATATATAAATTATAAATTCTATGAAAACCGCTGTAAAGTAAAATTGTTTGGGTCTATTTATAAAAATTCCATCTTATCCGTAAAACTCTTGTCTTGATCAGTTCCCCCCGCCCACACATACTTAGCTAATACATTAATGGTAGTCTCCCTTTCCAGTATCTAGCACCAGCTCGCCTCCACCTTTACGTTGCCAGATCCTGGTGCCTACATCCACCAGGTCCCCTACTTCTCACCTGCAGGATAACCCTAGCGGGTTTGAAGGCGATCTCCACGGCTTCCCCCGCCTGGTTGGTCTCCCACTGCAACACGTTCTGGACATCCTTCTCCAGCACCTGGAAGCCGTCGCAGTTCCTCACACATGACTCCAGGAGTACCCGCACTGAGTATGGCAGACGATCTGAAAAACAATATGGTTGGTTTGAATAATCATCAGTTGCCTGGCCCTTTACCAGTTGGGAACTTAGTTATATTGAGGTCGGCTTTCAGTCTAACCTTTAAGAGCAATCAATCTGCCTAGCCTTTTCCCAACTATGTTGGGGTCGGCTTCCAGTCTAACCGGATGCAGCTGAATACCAGTATTTTACATGGAGCGACTGTCTATCTGACCTCCACAACCCAGTAACAGGGTAATACGATACCCCTTGGTAAGACTGGTGTCAGACTTTCGGGCTTCTGACGACTCGTAACGACTGTCAAAGATCCACGAATGACAGCCGGGACCAACGGCTTAACGTGCTTTCCGAGGCACGGAGGATTCTCGGTATGTAAAGATGGTCACCCATCCACTGACCAACCCCGGCAAGCGTAGCTTAACCTGATGGATCGACCAGTGCGGCTGTTGTTACTTAGCCACGAGCTCCTCTCTAACCTTTAAGAGCGTTCATACAAAAAGTTGGCAACATCACAAATAGCTGTCAAATATTTCGCTGTTTTGATTAATTTGGCAATATTACTGTTTGGAAATACGAAATATCGCTAACTAGTGAACTAGAAGATTAATAATGAATTGCAATTATAACATTAAATTTGATGTTGTACCCGTTTTAATACTTTTTCTACATCTAAAACGAAATATTCGGCGTTAAGATATTAATTATTGCATTTCTTAATCAATTTTTTAGTTCAGTAGTTAGCTACATTTCATATTTCCATACAGTAATATTGCCAAATTAATCAAAACAACGAAATATGTATTTGACAGCTATTTGCGACGTTGCCCACTTTCTGAATAAACGCTCTTAATGTGCTTTCCGAGGTACTTGATATAGTCGATTTTGTATATCTATACATATAAAATGCTTTGTCCTGAATGACTGACTGACGGATCAACGCACAGCCTAAACCGCTGATCTTAGAGACCTGAAACTTGGAGGGTGTGTTCTTTGTATACGTAGGCATCCGATAAGAAAGGATTTTTCGAAATTCTACCCCTAAAGGGGTGAAAAAGGTGGCCAATGTTTGTATGGGACAACGCGATTCCTTGGTCCAATCTACTTCAAATTTCGCATAAACATTCTTTAACAGAATTAATGGAAGACCTGTTTTGTATTTTATTGAAATTCATCCCCTAACGGGGTTAAATAGGGGTAGAAAGTTATTTTGGGAGTGATTTTCTTCGAAGTTGATATCAATACTCTTTAGTGCTTACGATTTAAATTACATTTTATTTTGACACATGTTTGAAAAGTCAATCCGATTTTATTCAAAAAAGGTTGAACTCACATAAAGCCTTGGTGCTTGCAATGCAAATACTTTTTAAAATTGGAATGTCTCGAAAGTCACCGTACTATACATATTAGTACCGCATTTGAAGGTTTCTAAGCTTTTCGCCAGATCAAAAGCCGAGCTTCGTGTTCATAAAATAATTTATTTCAATTTTTTTTTAACCTTTATATCCCTACACTATAATAAAGATTGATATATTTTATAATTATTCAAACATTTTAACATAATTATTTATATGATATAACAAAATTAATAACTTAAAAAACCAATAAGAACCATTTTCGACTTCTACGCGGACGAAATCGCGGGCAAAAGCTAGTCTTGTATATCTTACGACTTGCAAGCTAATAAATTATAAATACAGTCTGCAGTAGGTTGTGTAAGGTGTGTGAATCCGTGAAACCGCGCATCGTGGGACCACAGTTTAAAACGTCAAACAATACGGTAGGTTGGTTGCAGTAACCTTCATGTATTCCGAGTATTTTAATTGACACCTCGTTGTTTACCAACACCTCTGACGCAATACATTGCTGCGTGCCGGTGACATAAATGTAGACATGTAGTAGGTATATTAGCAGTACATCTTTCTGCCCCCGACTTACTCAGACAGACCAAATAAAAAACCAAGACATAGACGCTGTCAACAGTGACGTGAGGTTTCCGGCTGTGCTCTTAGTGAGGTGTAGTTTGTTTGTAAATGTGTGCGTGTGAGCGTGTATGCACAGAACGGAGGTGTAGTTTTGGCATGCTTCACTGTATTGTTCGCAGCGCTATGTCTTGGTTTTTTATTTTGGTCAGTTTTAAAGGTCGTCCACAGGAAATCGTGTTATGGTTTTGATAAGTTTTTGTAGAAAACTTACAAGTAGTAGTCACGAAAAAATAAAGTCTGACTAACTCTAGTTTCGCCAGTCAGTGAAAAAATCGGATTGAGGATAAACCTTGTAGATGATTTAAAAAAAAAACAATATAGGTACCTATCACAAAAAAATTGAAAAAACCGCTGCCGTATTTTGATAAGTTTGGCGTAAATAGGAAGTCATCCAATTAATAACAAAGAACAGTGAACCCTCTTATTTTTTTCCGTTTTTCCATAACATTACTTCTGTTTTGCGTAAAATTTTCGGAAATCACCGAAAAGTCAATTTTACATTTTTGTGACCGTGAAAATGCCGAAAATTTCCGATCTTTTCACGCAATAAAAAAACAAACAAACTCTTCAGCTTTATTTTATTAGTAAAGATAGGTGCCAAACCGTGTACATTCCGTCTACTCGCCCGAGTTTAGCTTACGTGACTTCGCACGCGTCCGCGCGGGGTATTTGACCTTTCTGGTCACGGTCAGGGTGCTATTCGAATCGCGAGTAGGTATCTTACGATCTCTGGCTTTGAATCTCTGTCACAGCGTATAGTTAATCACCTCTGTGGTCACTAGACCCAGAAAATTTTGTCCGAGTGGGGGCAACATTTTCTGCTCGGTTTAGTTGGTAGTAGATCTTGTTCTAAGTCCGCCTGACTAGCTACCACCATCTTATCTAAGTCTGTCGCCATAACAACAATTTTAACAGCATTGTTGTGTTTCGGCAGTTAGAGCTAACATAGCCAGTTCTTCAGTGGTTGACGATACCGGGTGAAGCTCGCTTGCACCTGCAGCCTGATCATCACTTACCATCAGGTAAGAAGCAAGACAAGAATTCGACGATGTGATAGCAGCAGGTATAGCAGTGATAGCCTAGTGGTGTGACCGTCAGACTGCCAATTCATAGGTCTCGAGTTCGAACCCAAGGCACGCACCTCTGACTTTTCGGATTCATGTGCGTATTGTAAAATTATCCCTTGCTTAAAAAACGTTGAAGGAAAACATCGGGAGGAAACCGGCATGCCTTTTTTTTTTTTGACTTTGGGAAATTATCTAATAACTTCTCCCGCTCTGGGTGGAGCGGGAGGGCGTGTCAGACTTTTACTGACTAAAATCCACCCGTGTTCCTTCCGTTGCCTGAGTGCCGGGGCCGCGATATCCCTTTCGGACAAACTCGCAACCCTGGCAGGAAACCGGCATGCCTGAGAGATATTTCTCGACGGCATGTGAAGCCAAGTCAGAGGCCCATGGGCGGCTTTAAAACTCTGACACCAGGTTAGTTTAGTGACTAACCTGGTGTTAGAGTTTTAAAGCGAAAAGAAGAAGCCAGTACGGACGCACGAACGAACGTGGTTTCGGACAGAAAATCAAAACGCGTAGTCACTGCACACTAACCAATTCAATACTAGCTTCGCCGGGCACATGAAGCCACAATGGTGGTGCTACTAGCTTTCTAACTTAGAAATGAAGCTAGTTCTGTATAAAGGCTTGTACAGACCAGCGCGACTTGTCGCGCGACGCGACACCGGTTATTGTTATACTGTAAAGTTTTCTTAGAAATTGTATTGTTCGTGTCGCGTCGCGCGACAAGTCGCGCTGGTCTGCACAAGCCTTAAAGCTTGCTTGTTTCTTTCTTTTTTTTCGTGTGGTTAGTAACTAACCTGGTGTCAGAGTTTTTATACCGCCCATGGGCCTCTGACTTAGCTTCACATGCCATCGAGAAATATCGGCCTGCCGGTTTCCTCACGATGTTTGCCTTCACTGTTTTTGAAGAAAGTGATAATTATACAATACGCACATGTGCGGCGTGTGTTAGCTTACTATCCTGGCTTGAGAAACTAGCCCCGTGTATCTCGAGCACTAGTCTAGCGGCAAGTATATACGGTTGCGGATCATGAGGTCCCGGATTCCAATCAGGGTCGGACTAAAAATAATTAATTGGGTATTCTGTCAACGAATAATCAGTTGTAGTCCAATAAATCTGCACGCCTTTTCCCAACATGTTGGGGTCGGCGTCCAGTCTAACCAGATGCAGCTGAATACCAGTATTTTACATAGAGCGACTGCCTATCTGACCTCCACAACCCAGTTACTCGGTAACACGATACCACTTGGTAAGACTGGTTAACAGACTTTCGGGCTTCTGACGTCCCGTAACGACTGTCAAATCACAGCCAGGACCAACGGCTTAACATGCTTTCCGTGGCACCCTCCGTGCCACGGAACGGTCTCGGTATGTAATGGATTGACACCCATCCACGGACCGACCTCGTCAAGCATTGCTTAACTTTGAAGATCGACCCGTACGACTATTATTAATTAGCCACGAACCCCTCATTTAAGTCAATATACGAGCTAGGTCTCATATCTGGGAAAAATCATTTTTTCCTTTTTTTTCACCCGAGCAGAGCTCCGTTGCCCAAGTTTAGATCAAGATGGCTACCTTAGAATAACGACATGGCAGCATGGAATTAGTATGAACTATCCTATACTATTAAATGAGTATTCTCTATTTTCACCCGAGCAGAGCTCGGTCAACCAGGTACTTCAAATAAAACTGTAACTATATCGCACCTTCAATTTACTATCAACTGTCTCGTTGGTGAAGTGGTCGCAAGCGCTACTGCTGACCATGAGGTCCTGGGTTCGCATCCCAGGTCGGGCAAAGTGTTATTGAGTGTTTCCATCTGGAATTTCTCAGTAGCAGCCCGGACGCCTGGATTTGTGCCCGGTTGATGGCAATAGGCTCGCCTCCTATTACATGGGACTTGAACATTACTGGCAAAATGTGGGTGTACTATAGGTACACCTCTGCCTGATCCTTCGGGTAAAACAGGCGTGATGTTATGTAGTATCAGCAATTACATAAGACATACCCAAATGTTATTGTACAAAGTCGACGCGGCCATCGATAACGAAGATGAATTTTAATTACGGCTGACTTCTGACCCGCCGGAATTGTCAATATACGATCAAGGCAACTATATTACAAGCGGTTCTGATTTTCGTGCCTCGGAAAGCACGTTAAGCCGTTGGTCCCGGCTGTCATTCGTAGATAGATAGAATATTCTTTATTATGCACACCATACAAATTACAGAAATAAATTTAGAAATGTTACATAGGGTGACACAATGGGCGGTCTTATCGCTAAAAGCGATCTTTTACAGACAACCTTTGGATGGATTAAAGGGAGAAGGAGAGACAATACTGCAGGTAGTCAGTGGTGTACCATTTACATTCACAATAAATACATAACGAATAAACCTAACCACATAAATATATACATAGATATATATAAAATAATAAACATGAAACAAGAATAAGGAACTATATGTAATGATTATGTTTAAGGAAAGAGGAAGTGTTTTTTCACCATACTTTTAAAAGTGGTCAAAGATTGAGCACGCCTTATCGACACGGGCAAGGCATTCCATAACCGTACTGCTTGAACTGTAAAAGATTTGTCATAAAAGCTGGTTCGTAGATCTTTGACAGTCTTTACGAGTAGTTAGAACCCCGAAAATCTGACAACCAGTCTTACCAAGTGGTATCGTGTTACCCAGTTTCTGGGTTGTGGAGGACAGATCGTCGGTCTATGTATAATACTAGTATTCAGCTGCATCTGGTTAGACTGGAAGCTGACCCCAAAATAGTTGGGAAAAGGCTAGGCAGATAGATTGGTTCTGATAAAAAATAAAGGTGTTTTTCGAGTTTGTGTATTCATCGGCATCCGGTTAGACTGAAACCCGACCTCAACGAAATTAAATAGTTTATTCTGTAAATAAGATATCGGAATCACTTTTACACGTCATATAAAAAAAAAAAAAATAAGCTAGATGAGGTCGGCGTTTCCTATCTGACTACTCTGAAAAGAAAGGTCGAAACAAACTCAGAGGTCGCAGTCTCTTCAGACATAATCTTGGTCAAGCCATATGAGGACCATGTAGATTAAGAGTCTGAAATGGTCTTTTGAGGAAAGAACCACACAGATTTAAGTGGACCTGTCCAGTCAGTGCAAGCATTTGTCAGTAATCGTGGAGCTCAACTCGCCGAACAATACCAAAGAAAGGATATTTGGGTAGGCCGCATCAACTACTCAAACTGCCAGACCATCATTAAAACGAACTGAGAAAGAAAAAATAAATGAAAGAGAAAAAATAAATAAAAAAATATCCACATAGTCGTCACATTTACAATAATTAAAATAATATAATACTTCACAAAGTAATCGTGTCATTTTGAATATAATTTTCAACAATGTCAATGTGTATAATATAAAACTGGTTTATTGTGATGAATAATTAAAATGTCAAGTTTTATAGTTCACAAGGCTTAGCAGAGCGAGCAGCTAAATCCCAAGCTTTTTTATCTTCTAAATAATCTGAACTTTTATAGTACCCTTTTTTACAAAGTTTGGTAACACAACATAGTTGAGAATAGGCTAGGCAAATAATTTTTGGAGTTAGCAAGTTACTTACGAATTTCATCTGGCGAAATTGAAAGGACGAAGGAAAATGTCGTGAGGAAAGTTTGGGTATGAATGAGGATGGCTATAAGAGTAGGGGAAGACCGATGAAACGATGGATGGACTGTGTAGAAGATGATATGGATAGAAAGGGGGTGACTGCCGAGATGACGACTAATAGAGAAGTGTGGAAGAAAGGGAGATGTAGCGCTGACCACAAATAAATTCAGAAGCAAGAGAATGGTGATAATGAAAGTGCGAAGTCTACTAATGATAAAGGCCGACACAAAAAGGCAAGATTATCTCAATGGTAGACGGGTCGAAAAGATGTGCTAAATTAAATTAACCCAATGGACGAACGTAGATCTATCTACGCGAGGCATAATAGGAATTTTATGAGACTATGATTCCGGAATACCAGTGATAGGGTTGCCAATCGTACTCTAATTAATAATAATCATCATTAATTATAATAATTATTTATTTAATTTTATTTGCTACACATTTCTATCTACTTTTATTAAAATATAGAACACATACACACTATAAAACTGATTTACATCCGTAAGAGGTCCTCGTAACAGGTCCAGTTGAAAACCAGCGTCAGACACTAGTTGTCTGGCATTTATGCTGAACTGGGTCTATTTGGCGCAACCGTGAGGCACACAATATTATTTTAAGATATCTTTTTTTTTTTACCGACTTAAAAAAAAAAGATGATATCTTAAAATAATATACATATATAATAATTAAAATAATATACGAAAATAGTCTAAAATAAATCATGTTTAAAAGTTTATTTGTTGAGCCTTGTTTTAAAGTAGTCATTCTGCCTGCCTTTTCCAAACTATCATAGCTTCCAGTCTAACCAAATACAGCTAAATACCAGAACCTATTTTAAATAGAGCGACTGCCAGTCTGACCTCCACAACCCAGTCACTGGGAAACACGATACCCCTTGGTAAGACTGGTTATCAGACTTTCTGGCTTTTGACTATCCGTAACGACTGTCAAAAATGGACAAATGAAAGCCGAATTCCGAGGCACTGAAGGGTCTCGACATGAAATGGATGTTCACCCATCCACGAACTGACCGCGGCAAGCGAACCTTAATTTTGTATGAGATGTTTTAAATCCACATTTAAAACAGAGCGTTTTCCTAAAAAATATATTAGGCCTAAGATATAAATAGATAATCAGTTAGGCACATTTAGAGCATACAATCTTGGTGAGAGGTACCATCCGGTTATCAGTAGGCATAGATACGTACTGTCATTCGGGCTTATCAAAATCTTTATGTAAATATTTATCGCGATATAACCTTGAATTGGGTATATACATAAATAAATTGCACTGGTTGTAAAATCAAAAGTCATTTACTCAAACTAGGCTGAAAAGTCAGCACTATTTTAATGTCAAAATTACATAAGACAGTCCCCCGGCACGCCCGCCCTTCACCACTTCCTAGTGCTTTAGCTGGGAAAAAGTGCAACAAACTGCCCAGCAGCACAACTGTCTGTTCAGTTGAAAAAACTTGATTCTATACAATAGTATGGAAAGCATAATAACAAACTTGTATTCACTGAAGGAGTAGGTAGAGATCATCATCTGTCTAGCCTTTTCCCAACTATCATAGGGTTCGCTTCAGGTCTAACCTGATGCAGCTGAATACGAGTATTTTACATGGAGCTACGGACGACCCGTAATAACAACTGTCGAAAATCTACAAATGACAGCCAGGACTAATGGCTTTTTTTTTTTTTTGGGTGGGCAGTCGTCAAATGACTCCTCCCGTTCTGGGCGGAGCGAGAGGGTGTGTCAGCTAAAACCCACTCGTGTTCCTTCCGTTGCCTGTGTGCCGGGGCCGCGATATCCCTTTCAGACAAACCCGCAACCCCAGCAGGGGACGACTAATGGCTTAACGTGCTTTTCGAGGCACGGAGGGGTAAAGAAAATGCGGGATGTAAAGATGGTCACCCATCCACGGACAAACCGCGGAAAGCGTTGCTTAACCTGGTCCATCGACCTGTGCGGTTTGTGGCTAAGTAATAACTACTTAAACACAAGCCCCTCGAGATGTTATACATAGAGATATGTGAAAGTATATACAAGGTGGCAGGGACATCCACGCGAAAACCGTTACCATGGATTCAATACATGATTCTGAAACCCCCTGGGTTGAATTTTTTCGAACAAATTCTGTTATTTCATAGAAAAGTGCAATACCTACGCGGTCAAAATGTATGAAACAGCAATTATTTTTTTAATAACCGACGAAATATTTCAACGCATGGCGGTTCAGAATCCCGTACTTTCTGAATCCATGGTATCAGTTTGAGTGATTGAGTTTTTTTGAGTCGATGTCCCTGCCAACATATATGTATAGTATACCACGATATTGTGCCTATTGTGTAAACTGGGCATAAATCTAGACTTTGGAAAGCTACTGAGCATGTCTTAGTAGACAACCCAATAACACAGTAGGCATAACTGACAGTTCTCTGTGCAGGACTTGCATGGAGGCTGAGGAAACCGTTGCGCATGTAGGTACTATTTGAACGCACAGCCGTCATCCAATTAGAACAGAAACCCTCGGGACAATCAGATGTTCTAAACAGACCAGGAGACGATCAACTTCTGGAGGGAGGTGGGCTGGTTGGAATAACCACCGACGACCGCCATGGCCCACGCACAATGGAAGAACCGACCTCCGAAAAAAAACACTACATAGAGAAAAATAACTTTAATTTAGGAAGCTGGTGGCAAAAAACGAAAATTCAAAACCAAATACACCGACTTCCGAAATTGAAAGTTATTTTTAACTTTGTAGTGTTTTTTTTTCGGCAGTCGGTTGTTTTTTTTTTGTAAAAAGTTTTTTTAACTACTAGTACATACTTAGATAATCAGCGTGTAATATTCTCCTTGCTGAGACTCAGGCTTCTTCTGTCAGATCCCGTGAACCGTGCCGTAATCCACCATGCCGGCCTAATGCGTATCGGTGGATGTGACATACCTATCTTAATTATTTTTTTATATATAAACTTACCATATTTCTCTCCTAGTCCAGTGACATCATAATATTGGAATTCCTTTCCATCAATGTTGATGGATTTCAGGAGGTGGTTGTACGGGTTGTTGGTGGCTGGAACAAATAACAATATTATGTTAATCATTTAATGACACTGAACTACTACATTTTATCTTATTATGCCATGAAAAGTAGATGATAATCTTGACAAAGGAGATTATTCAGCCATTGTTGAATCAAACATTTGATAACCGAAAACTAAGGTGCTGGCCAGAATATAAAAATACTGTTGTCTTAAGCCCCCAGTACACGTTGGGCGATTTGTGTGTACTTTGCGTTAGCCGGGCGCACTCGGCCAACGGAGTCGCTCAACATGTTCTGGGGGCGAGGGCGGATCCAACCTTCGAGTCCGGGGGGTCTTCTCAATTTATGTAGGTATTTTTTGTAATATTTTTCAAAAGATTATCTACCTAAACAATTTTTAAAATTGTTTAGGTAGATACGTAAGTACTAAGTATAAGTACGGACGTAGTATGGACCGACATTTATTTGTAAAACATCTGTATATATATTTTACCCTTAATTAATAAATGAATTGAATTGAATAAAAAAAAAATTATGATAGCAAAAAAAACAAGTATAGCTTGCGTTATTTTAATCTACCCACATCATGGACCTCGCCACCGGCAGGATTTTTTTTTTCAGGGAGGTCTATTTCGTCTCCTCAATGGGTTATTTACTTAGGGGAGCGACCAAGGCGAGCTCGAAATTTTTTACACCTCGTCTCTCAATTCCCGGTTAGGTTTCTATTGGTAGGTAGAACATCCTTACGGAAATAGATGTTGCTTCGTCGACTTATACAGAAAAGTTTGAGAGTTAGGACGAGCTCGAAAATTTTTGCAGTCCGCCTTGTGTAGGTAAGGTTTTTCTTGTTGAAAAGTCGTACATACGAGTATAAGAGTTCCTTTGTCAACATAAGCAGGAACTTTGAGAATGTAGATTGTAGCGAGCGAAGCAATCTCGGAAATTTTCATCCTCAGCCTCCAACTCTTATCTGCTACTTTCTGGATATATTTCGACCGTGTTTGGGATATCATTAAAAAGTACTTAAGATTTGGGGGGCCGGCAGGACCGGGGGCCCGGGGCGGCTTGTCTTTACACTATTCTGGAATATTTCATTTCTACGTCTAGTTGCTAGCTTCAGATGAACCTACATGGATACTATATGAAACGTCGGAAGCTAGGAGCACGGTTCCAATTCGTTGTTGTTTCCTATGGAGAATAGCCGGCGGAAAACACCACTTTCCATCATCATATAGTTATAATAACAGCACATACGAGTAGTCTTATTATGTGTGTCGTTTCGCTCATGTGTAGCAAACACCAATGTGGCAACATCAACATCATTATATACTTATTTATTTGATTAAATTTATCAATGAGATTAGAAAATATATCAGTGATCGACCTAAACACAGCCCGGGGGGGGGCTCATGACCCCCATGACCCCTGTATCCGCCCTTGGGCTTTTGGCGTCAGGCACTTGCATGCCTAAGTAGGTAAGTTATAGGTAATATAAAAACCTTACTTTACAACAAGGAGTTTTTGGGCTGTCGTGTTAAGGCGAAAGCGTCAAGGTAGCCCACGAAATTCAAATTTTCTTACGTTTTTTGCAATTTGCAGGTCAGTATCATATCGTATGTTGATATAAATATGATTCGCGGCCGTATCGAATGTTTATTTATAGAATTATAATCATTAAAAAAAAAAAGATCAATACAACTCTCTAAGTTCATTTAAACGCATTGAATGACTATTTCATGAAATCATGAAATTGGGCGATTGTGCTTACTTATGGAGTTGTATTGCTGATTGTAATGATTATAATTATGTAAAGCTATATTGGTTACGGTCGCGAATCATATTTAATCAACATAAAACCTCACACGGACCACCAAAATGTAAAAAACTAAAGAAAAGATGAATTTCGCCGGCTACCTTAGCGCATTGTAACTGCTGCTACTTAAAAGCATTGTAGGCGTAAGAACGCCGGTATTCCGTCGCGTAATTTCTCGGAGGTGTGTCGCTACGTCTATGCATAAGTTAACAAGTACGTCATCATGACTCAAGTAAACACAACTTCACTAAGTTCAAAAGTCATCTAATTTACTTTACATAATAATTATACATTGAAGCAATGAAATTTACAAGACACCCTAGTATCACATATGTACGTATATAATGACCTTATCGGTGACGTTCTTCAAAACGGTCAGGTGCGTAGTACTCGCAACTAGCGTGCGTGTATGACCAGGTGTATGGACGTAAACAATGATAAAGGAGTATATAAGGATCGGAGCAGGGGGCGTTCTGTAGTTTCTACATACCCCCATGGGAAGGTGTGAGTTTATGTATATAAGTATACATTGAAGCAAGGAATTTTTTTCATGTAAATTACAGTATTCTGTGTTTTAGAGGTGTGGCATAAGTGTTAAAAGCATTTTGCTAGGTGAAAAAAAGGGCCAAGAAATAGTGCTGTACCACAGTACTATACATATTTAACACTTCAGTTTGTAACCCTTTAATTTTTTACTTTGTTTTATTATTTGCTTGTATAGCGGCCATTATAAGTATGCAGACACACTCTGTGAACATTTGTAAAAGATACAGCCCTGTGATAGGCGGATGGACAGATGGACAGTGAAGCCTTAGTAATAGGGTCTTGTTGGCACCATTTGGGTACGGAAACATAAAAAGGATGTTTTGTTTTAGTATGTGTCAAGTAGAACATCATAAAATGAACACAGTATAGTAATAATCTGATTAATTCTTGTTGGAAAACAATTGCGAGAAAAAATAGATATGGGTCCATGCTGAAGCCGCATTCAGCAATTGGTTAGTAATAAGCAAAATAAAACAACTCAAATCAAGTCAAGTCAAATTATTTATTAAATCTCAAAAATGTACAATAAAAATTTAATTCATTATAGTTGCCACTTCTAAAAGGTAGTTTTTGTATGGAGAAGAATGGGCAACGATCGGTAAAGTCCAGTATCAGTATTGAAATAAATCTTATTATCTAGCAGATTATTTCAGACAAGACATTTGTCTCAACATAGTATATATTAGACTACAATATTACAAGGAATGGTATGTTATTGATGAAGTCTTAAATTTTTTAAATAAGTACAGATGACCAAGCAGTTTTCGACTATTACTAAGTGAATTCTAATAAGATAATAAGCATATTTGTTTATTCATTACGATAAGAAAAAACTTATCTAAGTGCACATTTGCACCTGTTGTAACCTAAAAAGTTAACGTAAACATGAATTAGACGTTCATGGCGTTATATACATAATATTAATTTAGTCGTTATTTTGTTATTATTAGTTCTGATAGCCCGTTCTTTAGCTAGTACGTTTTTTTTTTACCATTTACATTTTTCCTTTCGTTCAGTTTTTAAATCGCTACTGATTACAACTTTTAAAACACAGTTTTAAGTTTATTACATAAATATAGTTACGATAAAACTCATAGCAAGTAGTTTTGGGCAATTAAAAGTTATTATGGATTAATGAAGTAAAGTTTGTATGTCAAAATTATCAAAATTTCACTTACCCGCCATGTTAGTTGTTGACTTTTTTTGCGCACTAATCGAAGGCACAGGCACAGTCCCGAATCCCGAATATGAAAAGGGAAAACGGACGAGAAAACAAAATCTACGTCACGATTAGTATCAACGCCACACACACAATCGGTTTTGATTAATTTGACACTGACTGAATGTCGCCCGCCTCGCCGGGTTTCGGGTTGCGTAATGTCAGATCAGAATTGTGATACCATCTAATTTTCTGAAAAACTATGTAGTAGTTTTTCAGAAAATTGCCCATTATTTATTAATTAACCATTATCTAGTTAATTTCTCCACATACCTATGGCCCACTTGATTCACAAATCACTTTGTCCCAAACACACATCATTCTGTCGTTTTACGACATGATTCGGAAATAGAACGATGTTCTAAATTCTTAAAATATCTACATGATTCCGTACGCAAAATACGCGCTTAGACGTGGAGTTGCGGAAACCAGCCCCGTATTACCTATTACCTAATATCTACATGATTAGACAATTTATATTGCTCTGCTAACTATTGAATTTTTTTGAAATTTAGAACAGCTGTTGAAGTTCATCAACAATGGCTCTAGGGTAGTAGTCGTGCAGTCGGTGCACTCGTGCTGCTTTGTTTTTTTTTCTCAGTGTATACTTTCAAGATAGGGGTGTGCTAAAGAGTTCTAACCTAATCCTCTTGTTCATGCCAGTGTCCCATTTAAATTTGTGTCAGTGAAATTTATTTCATCCGTATTGATATCACATAATAATCAACAAATAATAATCATACAATAAAATAAGAGTGAGTCGTTTCTGTACTTGAAGCTGGATTACTAATTTAGTAGTATTAGTAATAATTTCAAAGATTTCAGAGATTCAGATGAACATGGAAATATGATAACAACAACACTCTACATGATGGATAAATGTTGGAAACGGTAGCAAGAAAATTTATTTAATTTTGAATGCAGCTTTTTACCAACCAAGCATTAATCGCGTTCCGTTCCAATCATTTTGTCTTATAAAATACATTGTTTATATCTTTGTCTCATCTAACTCGGTACACTAAAAAGAGACCAAACATGATGCTTCTAACGAGAGTTGTCAAACGCGGTTTCCATGACAAAAACTTGAAAAAAGTTCGTTGACTGTCATTGTTTTGCTAATTTATTGCGTTTTTATTTGTTAATTCGTGTAAAGTGACCACCAAAATGTCGACTTTTGATTTAAACTCCATAAATTCAGCGCTATCTGATTCTGGCAGGCCGACCAGTGGCGTGGATTTTTCTGGAAAATCTTTAAAATTGGACACTGCGAACGATGGTACGAAAACTGTTTTTTTTTTCGCATTTCTGTGCATGTATTCTGTTAGAAACAAGTACATTATACAAATTTACTGTGAAAAGTAACTTGGAAGTAAATTCCAAGCTATTAAAATGTAAATTTTCAGTGTTTGTCAAACATAACCTCTATGTTCATGTTTTATTATTTTGCTATCGATAAATCTATTTCCATGTTCACGTCGTTATAGCAACCACATAAAAAATAAAAAGTGTCGTTTTACTTGATGTTATTGACTTTTTACTCCTAGGAGGGGGAATAATGCGGAACGAAAATTTGATTTAAAAGAGAGTCCATGGATTAGCTTCCCCTTTTTATTCTGCTACGCTTTGGAATGGGCAACTACCTTCGTCTTTGTGACTGACCGACTCCTTGACAGTTTAAAAATGCCTGTAATTGATTTAATTGAAATAAATGCTTTAAATTTGTGTATCACTTGACGGACCAAAGTGTTTAAAAGGCTACACACAAATCCAGTTTATAATAAGCATATTATTTTATCTTCTACTTTTCGAGCTCTATCAGAATATTCAGTATTTTACTACAGTAACTGTCACATGTAATACTGTATCCTATGAAAACATCAATAACTAAACTGTTTAATGAATAAAATAACACCCATTTTTCCAGCACAACCAATTGTGGATGCCATCAATGGCTGCCCCGACCTTCAATACCTCACCCTCACAGGCAACACCCTGGGGGTGTCCGCAGCGGAGGCCATCTCCAAAGCCCTGGAGCATCACCCGGAGTTGAAGGTGGCGCGGTTCTCTGATATGTTCACGGGGAGAATGAAGACTGAGATACCGCCGGCTTTGGTGAGTGTTCCAATCATCAAATTTTGTCCTTGTCCTTAGTAATAGGGTTTCCTACCCAAAGGGTGGCCTAACAGTTACTAAGCCTCCACTGTCCGTCAGCAAGCTGTATCTCATGAACCGTAATAGGTAGACAGTTGAAATTTTCACAAATTGTGTATTTCTATTGGCGCTATAACAACAAATCAATCTGCTTAGCCTTTTCCCAACTATGTTGGGGTCGGCTTCCAGTCTAACCGGTTGCAGCTGAGTACCAGTATTTTGCTTGGAGACAGACAGCCGGGACCAATGGCTTAACGTGCTTTCCGAGGCCCGGAGGAGTCTCGGTATGTAAAGATGGTCACCCATTGATACACGGACCAATACCGGCAAGCGTAGCTTAACCTGATGGGTCGACCCGTGCGGTAGGTAAATTAGCAACTTATATTTATGCTTATATCTCGGAACGGAGAGAATAACCGTTATATACGCACACGGTGGTGTAACTATTTATTTATGATTTTTTGATGTACTTGATTTTTTCAGATTAGCACAAAATTTCGTTATATGAAATCACAACTAACGGTGACATATCCTAATTACTACTAATTATAAATGCGAAAGTGAGTTTGTTTGTTACGCTTTCACGTTAACGGCAAAACGGCTGAACGGATTATTAAATTTGGCACATGGGTAGACCCTGACTTGGGTTAGGACATAATATACTTTTAATCCCGATATTCCCACGGGATCGAGACTTATGCGGATGACACCGCGGGGCGCGTCGTGAGTCCAGCCAGTAATAGGACTCGCCCATCAATGAGCGCTGTTTCAAATTAGACGCATTATTAATTTATAGTATAATAATAATAATAATAATTTATTCACCAAAATAAGAACACGTATTACAAAATTGAATATTTGACAATTATACAGTAAATAATGGCTTAAAGTTTGTAATATACAAAGTTTGGGACTATCTGCATCCGAACTAGGTGGTAAACCTGTATCTCGGATTACATTTGACCCCCATAAATAAATTGTGAATATTTAGTAGCCATGTTTAAAGTTGTAAACATTATTAGATTGCCATATAAAAATGTATGTGGAAAGTATGCATAAAATATAAGAGAAAAAGTAGGTGTGATGTGAGAATGTGTGTGTGTGTGTGTGTTTGTGTGCGTGTGTGTTTGTGTGCGTGTGTGAGTGTGAGTGTGTGTGATGTGAATGGGATGATTCTTAAATATGATCGAGTAAGGTAGTAGCTTATCTACTTGGGAATGTTCAAAATCGCTTCTGTATACTAAGATTCCATTAAGAAAATATGCGCTCCCACTCCTCCTTATTATCTTGTGTCTCACTTCCAATATCTTTGTTCTTCACACGCTAAGAATCTGCATTCTTCTAACAATCTTCTCCTTCTCTGTCCTTCTCATACTTCTGACTTTGTTCATTCTTCCTTTCATATTCAGTCCATTCTTCTTTGAAATGCGCTTCCTCTTGATATCAGGACGGCCTCCAGTCGATATGCATTTAAGCGGAAATTACGGAGTTATTTTCAAAATGAATAGAGTACAGTCATCTCAACACCTCTCCCTTGAATTCGTATATATGTATATAAATAATATAGATATATATTATAGTAATTATGAATGTATGTGTATATAGTTTGTAACCTATTTATGTACTGTTGTACCTATTTTAGTTATAATGCAGTAAAATATTTTTTTTAAATTTCTTTGTTCCTCTCAAATAGAGCACCTGCCATCTAATCTCTTCACCACCCTTGGTTGACTGCTAGAGAATGCCTAAGGCATTAAGTCCGCCTTTGTACTTTTTTGATTGTGAAAAGTTTAAATAAATATGTCCTCTACACATTTGTATAGCTATATCGCAACCGGAGTATTTAAGGATGGTAGCAGGTGGCGTTCTGTAGTCTCTGCTACCTCCATGGGAAGACGAGGCGAGAGTTCATGTATGTATAATATTCATAATAATTATTCTTCCCTTTCCAGGCTGCTCTAGGAGACGGTATGATAACAGCCGGCGCACGACTCAGCGTGCTCGACCTCAGTGACAACGCATTTGGACCCATCGGAGTAGAGGGGCTGGCTAAACTGCTGCAAAGTGACGTGTGCAGTGAATTGGAGGTAAATACTGGATAGGTTTTATAAAATAAAATTGACATTTGTTGTTTAAGATGGATAAGAAATTAAAAAAAAAAATACCTGTTTATTGTCGACCATTATAAATTAAGCGTACCTTCGGCACACGCTTATGCTCGTATAGTTAAGTGTGTTAGGATCTCATACACGCTTAAGATGCAGATATATGCCAGTGACCTTGAGTGGTATAGTTTGCGTGTACTGATCAGACGCAACGCGTCGTACGTCCAGCCAGTAATAGGACTCGCCCATCAAGGAGCGCTGTCCCCAATTAGACGCATTATTAATTTATTATACATAAAACAAAAGGTATTTTAATAAAACTCGTATACTTAACGATCTATAATTAAATTATCATTAAAATGGTTTGTACAGAAAAATACGCTTCATAGATTTTTAGACATAACTTTACAAATTTATTTCACTATGTAATATAAACATAAAATATTAAGTTATTAAGAAAATGCTTTAATTAAACATTGTATATTTTTTCCAAATCACTATCACTACTCGTTTAGATGTGATCTTCAGTATAAAATCATTAAAAGTCGATTATCGTCGCTTTAACTATACGAGCACACGTGGTTCCTGTACGCGTAAGCTCGGGAGCGCTCAGTATTGGCCGAGCCACATTCGCGCCTAGCGCAAATGTAGTTCCCCCTGGACAGGTCCACTCAAATCTGTGTGGTTCTTTTCTCAAAAGACCATTTCAGACACTAATCTACATGGTCCTCATATAGCTTGACCAAGATTATGTCTGGACTTTAAAAGAGACTGACCTCTGAGTTTGTTTCGGCCTTTCTTCTCGGAGTAGTCGGATAGGAAATGATTAACTCATCTAGCTATTATTTTTTTTTTTATATGACGTGTAAAAGTGATTCCTATATCCTATTTACAGAATAAACAATTTCATTTCATTTCCCAATGCTGTGTAGCGCAAACTGAACTTTATGTGTGGGTTATAAAGTAGTTTTTCCAACAAACTGAATCGCATTGCCACCCAATCTCATTTTTGTCGCTTTTAATCGTCTTATTTTACCTCAAAATACAAACCAACTCTTTCCTACCAGGAACTGCGCCTAAACAACAACGGTCTCGGCATCACGGGCGGCCGCCTGCTCGCCAAAGCGCTATCCTCACGCCCTCGCAAGCTGAAGATCTTCATAGCGGGCCGCAACAGGCTCGAGAACGACGGAGCCACCGCGCTCGCCAAGGTGTTCCAAGTAAGTAGACCATCTGACAACAGACGTATGTAGTATGAGTACGAGTATGAGACATGGGACAAGGCATTAGGCAAGGAACCAGGTATGAGACAAGACATAAGGTATGAGACAAGACCCAAGGTATGAGACAAGACCCAAGGTATGAGACAAGAGGCTAGTGACAAGGCATTAGACAATCCAAAATACCAAAATAATAACTATATTTATTCAAAAAAATAAAATTACAAGGCATAATTTTTTTTACAGTTTTGCTTTAATGTAAATTATATTCCTAAGACTTACGTGCCTGAACTAGGTAATCCTGTGTTTCAGGGAGCTAAAATAGACTTATAAAATAAATAAATAATCAACAGGTTGACAATAGATCACTTATTACATGTTGAGTAGCTTAACTCTTAGTTTATAAATTAAATAAATACTTAACGTAGGTGAAATTTGCAATAGACGAGGTTTTTTTTTACAATAGATGAGGTATGAGGAAAGAGATATGGCATGAGACAGGCTATGAGACAAGGCATGAGGCAAGCTATGAGACAAGAGACAATTTAAGTATAAGGCAAGCGAACGTCTCGGCATCACGAGTAACGCGAACATAGCGCTGTAAGGTCATTGTGGCGCGTGGCCAAAATCGGAACAGACGTCACATCTTGTTTGTTGAATACGGTTGATGGCAATAGGCTCGCCCCCTATTACATGAGACTTCAACATAACTGGCGACATGTGGGTGTACTGTAGGAACACCTCTGCCTGACCCTTCGGGGATTACAGTTGTGATGTTATGTTGTTAAAAAACATATTTTGACACAAAAAAATTAAAGTTATAAAAACTAAAACCTAACTACAACAAAAAAGTCAACTAAAAAGGTATAAACAAGACATCACATACAGACTAATTAAAAATCCAGAGTCACACGTGTTAGGGCATAAATCGAACAAATTACATACGTGTGACTCAACTGATTTCCTCAGGTTTTTAACCGACTTCCAAAAAGGAGGATATGTTCGTCGCGTATGTATGTTTTTTTATGTATGTCCACCGATTTCTCAGTCAGTTAAAAAAAAAAAAACACTACTAAGTGAAAAATAACTTTAATTTCGGAAGTCGGTGGCAAAACGAAAATTCAAAACCAAAAACACCGACTTCCGAAATTAAAGTTATTTTTCACTTTGTAGTTTTCTTTTTTTTTTTTTTGAAGTCGTTTTTTTTTTTTTTTGTAAAAAGATTTTTCATGTTGTCTATTTGTTACAGAACATGGGCACGTTAGAAGAGCTAGCCATGCCGCAGAACGGTATCTACCACATAGGTATATCAGCGTTATCAGAAGCATTCAAACATAATGCTCAACTAGAAAGACTCAACTTGAATGACAACACAGTGAGCGCTAAGGGAGCTCTGGCTATAGCTGCTGCGTTGCCCAAGTAAGTGAAAAATTACATTTAATAATAATAATACTATTTATTGGGTTATTCCACTAATCCCCATTGACAATCCCTATCGGTTTAAAAATAAAATACAAACAACGATATATATTATTTAAGAGCGTTTATTCTGAAGGTGGGCAACGTCGCAAATAGATGTCAAATATTTCACTGTTTTGATTAATTTTGTAATATTACTGTGTGGAAATAAAAACTACTACTAGAATATTGATTATGAAATGCAGCAATAATTAATATCGTAAAACCGAATGTTTAGTTTTAGATGTAAAAAAACTATTTGGAAACTTTCCAAATGCGTTTTTTACACCTAAAATGGGTACAAAATCAAATTCAATGTTATAATTATTGCAATTCATTATTAATATTCTAGTTCGCTAGTTAGCCACATTTCTTATTTCTATTCAGTAATATTGCTATATGAATCAAAACAAGTAAATATTTGACAATTATTTGCGACGGTGCCAACTTTTAGGATAAACCCTCTTAAGAATCAGAATCATTATTTAAGTATTTATTTCTAACAGACGTAAGAACTCATTGATGAGATGATTATTTGTTATAATAAAACAAATTTAAGTAAAGGCTAAATTAATTATCAAAACTTTACTACGAAATATTATCTTTTAGAGATCAACTTTTAATTACTTTATGGTATTTTTGTGATTAATTATTTTAGAATGTTTGTTAACCTTTTGTTTAGTTGAGTCATTACCTAAGTCTAGTGGTGCTACTTTTATTAAAAAAAAAACCTATTTTGTGAATAAAGATCCAATCTAAATCATCTCTCAGTGAGACAACCAAATACGTAGGTTTTAAGATGCTCATATCAAAATATTGACACAAATAAAAAAAACCGAAAACTATTACGAAAAATTATATCTCGTGAATAAAGATGCTTATTAAAATAAAAACACATTCATACTGAGTGAATTTTGAAGATTTTGTTTTAATTCACGAGATATAATTTTTAAAACAAAATCTATTAAATCTCTCAATCAATAAGCATCTTTATTAACGAGCGATATTTTTTAATAAAAGGGGCTCCACTAGATTTAGACAAAGACTCAACTAAACAAAAAGTAAACTAAAGTTCTAAAATAATTAATCACAAAGTAACCATAAAGTAATTTAAAAGTTGATCTCTATATGATTATATGTATTTTGTAGTAAAGTTAGATTGTAAATATGACTAGACAGAAATATTTTACAATTAGGTTATTAATTTAGCTAGCACTTTAATTTGTTTGATTATAAAAATAATCAATGAGGCCTTACCTCCGTAAGAAATAAAGAGTTTGTGATTCTTATATAATTTTGTTTGTATTCTATTTTTAAACCGATGGGGATTTGTGGACAGGAAAGTTCACAAATCCCCATTGATGGGGATTGTCAATGGGGATTAGTGGAATAAATAACCTCATTTATTTCAGGTGATACAGGCCCATAGAAAAATACCTTAACCTAAACATACATGTTTAAATATAAACAAAAACTTGTGTTATTAAAAAAGGCTTAGACTATGTTAGTAGCACTTCACTTTGCACTAGTTTGACTTTGTGGTATAAACAAGACATCACAGACAGACATTTAAAATCTGGAGTCTTATGTGATAGGATAAACCGAACAGATTACGTATAACACCAGATTTTTATTTATCTTTCTATTTCTTACAGCCTGAAAAACTTGAAGAGTATAAACTTCGGTGACTGTCTCCTTAAAAGTAAGGGCGCCAGTGCGCTGGCGAAGGCTTTCAAGGAGAACTCATTACTTTTGGAGGTAAGAAATTATAATTTTAAGGACCATTATTTGCCAGACCCAGTATAAAGTAATTTAATTGTTGTGTTTCATGTGTAAAGGAGGAAGGGGAAAAAGGAAGAGGTTGTATGTTCGTAGCGTGTCCAATTGTCCATCGATATTTTCGTCAATTATGGAATCATTTTTTCATTATTTTGGTTTTGACGGTGGTCTGGTCCCCTATAAATTTTATAAACTTTGCTTGGGTAGTTTTTGAGTTAGCTTCAATAATACGTATTTTTCACACTTAGTCTATGTGGATGATGTTATAATAAGTTCCTGTCACTGTTATTTACAAAAAAAAATACGTCCGACTTCCAAAAAACACTACAAAGTGATTGTTTTTTTTTCAGAAGTCGTTTTGAATTTTCGTTTTTTGCCACCGACTTCCGAAATTAAAGTAATTTTTCACTTTGTACTTTTTTTTTGGAAGTCGGTTGTTTTTATCTGAAATAACCAAATTGAATATTATTTTGTTTCGGTTCGCAGTCTATAGACCTGAGTCACAATGAGATCGGTCGCGACGCTTGCATGGAGGTAGTAGAGGCTATCACGGCGCTTCCCGACAGTTACGACAGGCTCAGCAGAGTAGTGTTAGCTGGTAAGTGATGCCTTTAAAAAAAAAATTTGTTCCTTGTATATTTTGTCGCTTTTCAAATGACATGAAAAATTAAATGTAATTGTTTATTCTGTAAATAGGATATCGGAATCACTTTTACACGTCATATTAAAAAAAAAAAATGAAAAATTTGCTAGATGAGTTCGGCGTTTCCTATCTGACTACTCTGAGAAGAAAGGCCGAAACAAACTCAGAGGTCGCAGTCTCTTTTAAAGTCCAGACATAATCTTGGTCAAGCCATGTGCGGACCATGTAGATTAGTGTCTGAAATGGTCTTTTGGGGAAAGAACCACACAGATTTGAGTGGACCTGTCCAGTCAGTGCAAGCATTTGTCAGTAATCGTGGAAAAACAAAGTGTGTGAATGGCAAGGTGTTATCAGTGTTTTCCAATAGGAGTCTGGATTTGTGCCCGGTTGATGGCAATAGGGTCGCCCCCTATTACATGGGACTTAAACATAACTGGCGAAATGTGGGTGTACTATAGGAGCACCTCTGCCTGACCCTTCGGGGGATACTGGCGTGATGTTAAGTATTTTTTAAATAAGTTATACATGCCATAGAGTACCACTAAAGGCATAGACAAGTAATAACTAATGTTACGTCGGGTGCAGACACGCGGACTACATAGATTTTACTTTTTATTGTATTTCACACACCAATTTTTTCTATATATTTTTTGTATTTATTTCTTTATCTATCCGTGACATCACTATCGGAATATTACTGCGACATTTATTTTTAAATGTCGCAGCATCGTGCTGAGATAGGAGCCTTTTGGCCTCGTACAGGACTTCTTGCTTTTATTTTAATTTTACTTTGTTCTGTTTTATTTATGTTTAGTGTGTTTTTAGTTTAATTTGTGATTTCCTGTGCGAGTCTCAATAACTACTTTTTCTTGCATTGCTGAACTTTATTTGTATTTTCAGGTAACAGTCTTGGCGGAGTTAACAATAAAAAGACGATGAGGGACAAACTCGGCGCTTCAGCCGAGCTCAGTGACGGTGAGGGCAGCGAGGACGAATGTAAGTATATGCAATGTGAATGTAAGTAAGTTCACTGCGGCCGGTTCGGGTTCGCGACAAGTCAATCTTCATCCTGAGGATGCCTCGTTGAGAGGTGCAACACGTGTTGATTTCTTACAGGGTTATTTATGACTCTTTAGGAATAGTTAAGCGGAATAGAATTCTACGTATATTGTATTTTATATGATCTTTATTTCAAATAGTAATCATCATTGTATTATAAATGTGAAAGTGAGTTTGTTTGTTTGCTACGCTTTTACGCTAAAACGGCTGTACGGGTTTGGATGAAATTTGGTACATGGGTAGACCCTGACCTGGGTTAGGGCATATGATACTTATTATCCCGATATTCCCACGGGATCGAGACTTATGTGAGTGAAGCCGTGGAGCGCGGCTAGTATTAAAGTTATTGTAAATGTGAAAGTCACTGTTTGTCTATCGATCTGTCTGTTTATCTGTTACCATTTCACTCCTTAATGAACACACAGGTAGACCATGACCTGGATAAGGACATAGGATACTTTTTATCCTGGAGGAACGTTCCTGTGGGACGGTTTCCGACCTCCACGCAGGCGAAGCCGCGGGCAAATGATTGTGATTCGTAAGTTATAACAAAACCCCTCCTTTCTCAGACGTAACTGACTCGGAAGAAGACAACTCAAATTCAGAAGGAGAACAAGAAGAGAACGACGGACAGAACTCAGAAGATAGTGCCACAGAAGACGCGCAACACTTTGACACAGTCACTGAGTTCCCTCAGGATGTCACGCTAGATACATCAGGTATGTGCCTATTATCGTCAGAAGCCTGACAACCAGTCTTGCCACGTGGTATCGTGTTACCCAGTTCCTGGGTTGGTGGAGGTCAGATAGGCAGTCAGTCCATGTAACATACTGGTATTCAGTTGCATCCGGTTAGACTGGAAGCCGACCCCAACATAGTTGGGACTAGATAGATGATGATGAAATCAGGTATGTTAGTAGTACTTCTGAATGTTAGAATTCAGAAGATAGTGCCACAGAAGACGCGCAACACTTGACACAGTCATTTAGTTTCCTCAGCACAGTTAGCATGACCACAATAGAAACGGGTTTTGTCGATAGAAGAATAGACAAAATGACAGATAAAACAATCACAATCTGTTTCTATGGTTGTCAAGCGACGCGTTCAGGAGGTCACGCTAGATACATCGGGTATAGTCAAATCCAAAAGTATCTTCAAAACCCTTAGACACGCAGTGGACCGGCTGGTTATTAAGATGGTTTACGATGCTTTTTGCCAATCCTTAATAGAGAACTGCATTATATATTGGGGAGGCCCCGCCAAGACCCATCTTATTGAACTAGAGAGGGCTATGCGTGCCATCTTCAATGTTGGCGCCGCCGGTCAAATTCAAAAGTAATTTATTCAAACTAGGCTGAGAATCAACACTTTTCGAACGTCAAAATTACATAACACAGTCCCTCGGCACGCCCGCCCTTCACCACTTCCTAGTGCTTTAGCTGGGAAGAAGTGGCGCAACAAACTGTCCAGCAGTACTGATGTCTGTTCAGTTAGAAAAAATAAAGCAACATAATTCAACATAAAACTTAATTTAAATTATTAGCCATAATATGTCAGCTAGCACACGTCAATATACCAACCAAAAACATCCAGAACTATACTCAGGCAGAAATAAAAACTAAACGTAAACAGAACTTAATATCTAAATAAAAGCCTCCAGGCATAAAGGGCGTGCCCGCTTACATATAGCTATATGTAGTTGTAACTGGAAGTTATAAATGATAAACTAGGACCATCGAGGTAAAAAACCATGATCAGCAAGACAACCAATCACCACAAGCAGCACCCGTTCAAAAGGATAACGCAAAGGTCAGCCATTACCCCCCTCGCTATATTTGAGGGACGGAGGCAACCCGACCCCCGGCGCAACCGCACGCAGTGACATCTAAGGGAGCCTGACGAACTTGCTGCCGGTTGCTTAGGCAAAAATAATATGATCAATTGTCGAGGTCACTAGCTAACCACATATTGCAATACAATGAGTAGATTAGGTCAACAATAAATAAAAATAACTTGACTTATAAAGTCAAATAAATAAACTCATTTAACCTGTCAGTAGGTAAGCTAATTCTGGAGAAAGAACATAAACATTGTCTTGAGTTAATCACAGTGACCAACTATTCTTATCATTTAAGTAGTAGTCGTTGATAGAATAGCATGCCTTTGAACCAAGGGTGGGTTTTACTTTCGTTTTAAACGCATTAAAAGGCAAATCTAGCAAAGACGATGGTAGCTTGTTATAAAAAGTTATACCAAGCCCAACAAATGAGTTATGAACCTTATGAATCCGGTAAAAGGGAGCCCGTAGTTTATCCTTATTTCTAGTGTTAACATTGTGAAAACCAATTTTTTTAGTGTATAAGTGTATACTTTGCCTAATAAAGGAGATATTGGCGAAGAGGAATTGAGATGCCACCGTGAGTATACCAATAACTTTGAAGAAATCTCTTAGAGAAAGTCTGGCACCTAGCTGGTAAATTGCTTTAAGAGCTCGTTTTTGAAGGACAAATATATTTTGAATATCAGCAGCTTTGCCCCACGGCAGTATACCGTAGGACATAACGCTATGAAAATAACTAAAATAGACTAACCGAGCTGTATCGACGTCAGTGTGTTGTCTTACTTTCCTGACGGCGTAGGCGGCCGAACTGAGTACGCTTGATAGATTTTGCGTGATTCTCAGTTTTGTATCCGCGTTAGACATAACTTTACAAATTAATTTCACTATGTAATTTAAACATAATCTAACATTTTCCTATATTAAGTTATTAAGAAAATGCTCTAATTTAACATATATTTATTTCCAAATCATTAACACTACTCGTTTAGAAGTGATCTTCAGTATAAAATCATTAAAAGTCGGCTATCGTCTCCGTAAGGAGCACGTAGACTTAGGCTGATTGTGTATGTTAGTATACTAATTACTATTTACATTGGTTTCAGGAGTGGAGGAAGTAGAATCAGACGTGGGAAGGTTCCTAGCGCAGCCGACAGTCGAGAACCTGAACAGACTGGGAGCGAACGCGGCCGATGTCATAGATGTGCATTTACAGGTAAGCATGCTTATCTAACCAGCGCACGCGGCTTCGCGCATGTGGAATCCTAACGAATATTATAAATGCGAAAATGAGTTTGTTTGTTTGTTACGCTAAAACGACTGAACGGATTTGGATGAAATTTGGCACATGGGTAGACTAAAATCTATATAATAGAAATCGAGAAGGACATAAGCTACTTTTCATCCTGGATTGCAGACGAAGTCGCGGGCAACAACTATTAATATTAAAAATGCGACGGATTTGGATGAAATTTGGCACATGCGTAGACCATGACCTGGTTAAGGACATAGGATATTCTCTCACTTCGGACATCAAACTCACTTTCGCAATTTATAAGTTAGGATTTAAATGCAGATTTTTGAAATGTGTAGCCTAAGTATTATTTCATTGTGTATTATTGCATCCCATAGTCAATATTTTAGTTAACTAGTTAGCCATATTTCCATACAGTATATTGCCAAATTAATCAAAAACCGCGACATATTTGACAGCTATTTGTGACGTTGCCCACTTTCAGAATGCACGCTATTGCAGTTTTCATCATAGCTGAACCTATTTCGATGATTCTTGGTTTAGTGGCATGAGGAACAGGGTGTAAAGTTCACTGATCCTCCATAGAAAAGGGAGGATCCTCCGACCAGACGGGTGTCGTGTCTGGCGGGCAACTGCCCAGAGGTTGAAGTTGGGAGATTGTATATATGTCCATCGCGCGGTAAACTCTAATTGCGCGATGCAGGATTTGCGTGACGTCAGGTCTTTGATGCGTAGTTCGCATGTGGCGATGTAGATGCCGCCACATTGGTATTGTTGAGAAAAATATAATAATGGTTCTTTTTAATATTCTTTCCAGGCTATTAAAGACCCGACTGCCCTAATCCAAGCGTACGTAGACGCCACATTCTGCGTGGCCGGCCTCTCCGAACAGTACCCTAAAGCGGGCGAGATAGCGGAACAGATGTATCCCATACTAATCAAACGGGCCGGACAACAGCATGCCGCCGCCTGGATACTGGCCAACACTGTGCTTTCAGCGCTTGGACTTATCAAGGTGAGAAATATATAATATTTATTAAAAAAAGATGGCTGTGCTGGCCCAGTTACCTTATACAAGATGGCCCGTGCAGGACCAACCTGTTTTTACATGATGGCCTAGTGCTCATGTCCTAAATGTCCCAGTTACCTTGTACACGATGGCCCGTGCTGGACCAACTTGTCTTTACATGATGGCCTAGTGCTATTTTAGTCCTACAGGCGCTTAGTGCAAATTCTTATTTGAAATATCTTTTTGTTTAAGTAAGCGTTTCTCTTGGTATATTTCATTGAAAAAAATAAAGAACGCAAAAGGAACGTTTATTTGTTTTATATTTTAGAACATTCTGAACACCCTACCAGAAAATATACACGTGACCGGGCTGCAATGTTGCAGCCCGGCCACGTGTATATTTTGTACTACAAGAACCATATCAATCAATCAATCTGCCTAGCCTTTTCCCAACTGTGTTGGGGTCGGCTTCCAGTCTAACCGGATGCAGCTGAATACCAGTATTTTACATGGAGCGACTGCCTATCTGACCTCCACAACCCAGTAACAGGGTAATACGATACCCCTTGGTAAGACTGGTGTCAGACTTTCGGGCTTCTGACGACTCGTAACGACTGTCAAAGATCCACGAATGACAGCCGGGACCAACGGCTTAACGTGCTTTCCGAGGCACGGAGGAGTCTCGGTATGTAAAGATGGTCATCCAATCCACTGACCAACTCCGGCAAGCGTAGCTTAACCTGATGGATCGACCAGTGCGGCTGTTGTTACTTAGCCACGAGCTCCTCGACCTACAAGAACCATATAAGAACGTTTAATTGATACGTCTATAAATTACGAAATCGACTGTGGCCGGGCTGCGTCGCAACACACCTGTTTCATTGTCTGTAACTATGTATCTCTGTCCTGCATTGTTATTATGCACTATCAGCGGTCGTTGACCCCAATTTTTTATTTGTAACATCTTTCCCCCTCACTTTCCTGTAATCTGTGGCAGCGATTTCGTGAAAGGCTACGGAAGTGTGTAACAGGAAGCCGGGGAAACGCGCGCTATTGGATTTGAGTAATAAGCGCGCGGAGTGCTAGAGTTGGTCGCCAGAAACGACCTTGACGAGGCCCCACCCCTTTAATGTTGCTAATTACCAACGTAAGGCGCACTCGTTTTTTTAGTTTTTATTATTTATTTATTTATTAAAACTTTATGCACAAATAAAAATAAAATACCGTACAAAGGCGGAGTTAATGCCTGAGGCATTTTCTACCAGTCAACCTTAGGGTGCTGCGGAGACAAAACATGGCAGGTGCAACATAAGGGATAGATAATACGAAATTATCTATAAAATACAAGAATAAATACATACATATACTACGAGTATATTATATAATTATATATTATATTTATTATATAATATTATTATTATTTATTTATTTTTATTATATATTGTTTTTTCGTTTATTTGCTTTGTCTTCTTATTTATTAAAAAATTTAAATATTTCTTAAAAATCTATATTAAAAAAAACATTCAAAAATATAAAAAAAATTGATGTCCGCCGGTGTCGGGAGCAGGGTCCAAGCTACCGGTGGTTAGGGCTGCAGGGACAGGAACCTCCTCACAATGCGAGCCGTATCGAGGAGTACTGCCTTCTGGATCAGGAGCTTGATCTAACCGCCTAACGACAGCCTCGAGAGATGTTGGTCGAAGCTTTCGGCCATCAGGCCATTGGTCGTTACGACAATCGGCACAATGATAGCCGAGCTCACATTCCACATGTCGACAACCTCGTGTGCTAAGTCGAGATATTTTATTTGTTTCTCTTTCTCAGCTTTCACGAGGTTCCCGTCATGTGGGACGGTAACATCGACTATCATTGCGCGGCGCGCTAATCGGTCTATCACCACTATATCAGGCTTATTGGCAACAATAGTCCTGTCAGTAATGATAGACCGATCCCAGTACAACGTGACATGGTCATTTTCAAGAACTGGGTCGGGCACATACTTGTAGTACGGTACCTCAGAATCTGCAAGTTTGTATTTCAAAGCAAGTTGCTGGTGAATAATCCTGGCCACTTGGTTATGTCTGTGCAAGTACTCGCCGTTAGCCAGACGAGAACAACCAGAGATTATATGTCTGATGGACTCACCCGGACGGTGGCATGCCCGACACACGTCAACCGTCCCGTCCTTCATAAATATATATGACACGACGGGGTATCTACTCTGTGCCGTGTCTGACTAGTCTCCGGTGTAATTCTTCGTTGATGGTAGATATAGGTAGTTGGTTTTCAATCACATACAATTGTTAACTCAAACTCAAAGCATTTATTCCAATTACAACGTTTACACTTTTGAGTTATCACTTTGGTCACTTAATTTAAGTTAGTTGAATCATTGAGTTTAAGTTAGTTGGTGAAGCTAGTCGCCCTTTCCAAAACAAAGTAGGTACTGAAGGAGAAGAACGGGCGCAAGAAACTCCTTAGACACTCTTTTATAACAAAGCATTATGTTACAGAGGTTCAACACGCGCCATTGTTGTGTCTGTGCCCTTTTTTCAGTCAGCGGATATATCGCGTATTCCAATACAAAATCTTATTATTACTTAGTTAGTTCAATAAAACTTATAAATAATGCTAAAATGCTTATCAGTTAATTATTTTATAATTAAACAATGCTAATATTCACAAATACAAAGGTCATTCAGAATTAAAGTTAAATTAGAACCTTTCATTACTTTTTACACCTTCATTCTTTACTACTTTTGACAACACTTCCTGTGATTCAAGGAATTTAATCAAACAACAGGTATTCATTAGTAAATTGCAGTAAGATAATCTTATTACTTTATAGTTGGTTCTCTATTATTGAAACTTATTTAGTTCTCGTATTAAATTATTACATTCAGTTATTGATCATAATATTCGCAAATCGCGCCATCTTCGTGACATTAGGTAGCGCTTCGCCATAAACAAATTTACTATCAAATGACCACTTGTCAATATGACTAAAAACCTAAAAATCATTAATTAAATGTTCCCTTTTAATTCCAACTATAGTTTTGGCTCTAACATTAACAAAATTAGTTTAATAATTTTACTATCAGTGATATCGCCTACCCACAGGACTGAGTTCACAAGTTTGGCAATAGATGGCGTCTGATCTCAAAGGAACTGATACCTTGATTAATGCTTGTGACAACAATAGGATTATGTTATAATCTTTACAGGTTGATGCCTTCGCGGCGACATATATATTATTTTATTAATAAGCTACAAGTAGATATCGATACCCATCATGGCGGCGGAGTTTCACTAAATAATTTAACTTGCCCCTGTATTAATTACCTGTTATTTCTCATTTGTTACAGTCAGAAGACAAGAACCGCAAGATCCGCTGGGCATTAGGGCCCTGCTACACTTCCCTCGCGCGAGTCATCGACGCGCCATACTTCCCTAACGCCCTCAGAGACACGATACGTTTCTTTGCGAGTAGCAAGAAGAACTCGCTGCCTTTCGCCGCGACCTTGTGCCGGTAGTTAATGAGAAATTAACTGTAGTTAATGGGCCATTAACTTGGTTTGTGAGTCATTAACTTGGTTAATGAGTGATTAACTATGTTAGTGATAAAATATTTAGGTTTATAGCACCACTAAAAGTAACAGTGATTTATTTGTTTTACCAATTTCCTAATATTTTGGTAGATGTTAGTGCATACGACAATAGTTCTGGTTACTAAACTACGATGACGCAGTTTGGTAATCATAATAAATATTTAAATCACTGTTATTTTTAGCACTTTTTATGATCATAGTAAGGTATACAGCCAGTTCAGGCTATAATATTGTATGGAATTTAACCCTCTCGCACTTACTAAACACAATAATTTATTTAATTTACCCATAGATCATATACCTACCATTTATTCAAATAAAAACTGTATATTCAAAAGTGCTAATTATGCCCTCTCATTTGGTAGCAAACAAGGCATCATAAAAAAAACAATATGACTATTCTGCGTTCGCAATTCATTTGCCAAACATGTAAACAAGCATGAGTTTTTCACTTAAACAAACATCCACTTTATGTAAGTGTAAATAAAGTTGATTTTACACTGACTAGTACTGTTGAAAGAGTCATAACAAATATGAAGTTGTAGCGCAAACTGAACCTTATGTGTAGGTTTTACAGTTGTTTTTCCTAAAACTAGTTTGTTTACATGTTTGGCAAATGAATTTCGAACGCATATTACGTCCTCTAGAGGGCACCATATTAGAATGCACGCTTTTAAATCTACGGTTTCTACTACTGAAACGTTATCTAATACGAAAGTAAGCTGGTTTGTTTTCCTAGATAGCGTTTTTTGACACTGTGAAGTCGAACCTCGCTGCCAATCGATTTAAATCTTTGCCGCTACCATTATTTTCATGACAGCCGTTACTGCGGCCGTTATTTGGCGGTCACCGCTCCTTCTAATACCTATGTAGTAGTACAGACGGTTCACTCCTCAAAATCATTTAAATAAAAAGCGACTCTTGCTACGACAAAATAAAGTGCAATTCAGGTCACACAGCGCTAATCAGGTACTCAAACTCAAAGTATTTATTTCAAATAAACCAATTACAGGCACTTTTGAATTGTCAAGGGGTCCGTCAGTCAGAAAGATGAAGCTAGTTGCCCATTCCAACGCGTAGTAGGTTCCTATGGAGAAGAACGGGCAAGAAACTCCACGGACACTCTTTTAAATCATGATATGGTTACAAAATATTGGTTACATCATTCATGTTGTAATTATACATGTGAGAACAATTTAGAGAGACGTGCACGTTAAAGCGTCTGTAAAAAAGCAAAAACAATTCAAAAATTTAAATAAATTCAATATAAGCCGTGGCAGCTAAGAGATGACCAGTCCCACTGACGGCGCCCGTTCACGATACATTTAAATTCACCTAGAAGTTGCCTCACTTTCTATCGCCTAACTCTTATATCTTCTGACTACGTTACGCTCACTGAATTGGCCCGACAAGACTAAAATGCGGAGAGCGCCTTCTGTAGGTACTATTCTGTGGTGGTAGGTTAGCTTGGGCTTCGTTTCTTTAATCCCGTTGTACCGATATAAATCGATGCATTGTACATAATAATTTGATACTCGTGTTTGGTTAATTCCACGTAAACTGTACTAAATTAGGTATGAATTCTGTCTGACGACATAACGTGTGCTGCGCACATTGATGACGATGTCTTAGTTTTTAATAACTAAATAATAAAATGTTACAATTTGGTATTGATTTTTTTATTTTGAAATAACTTGAATTGAGTATGTGAAGGAAAATATATGTATTGCTAGCTTCTGCCTGTGAAATCGTCCGCGTGAAAGGAGAAGTCTCATATCCCATAGAAAATTACCCCACGTGTAACAGCAAAGAGAAGTATCTAAAAAACTTTTTACAAAAAAATCCAACCAACTTCCGAAAAAAACACTACAAAGTGAAAAATAACTTTAATTTCGGAAGTCGGTGTCTTTGGTTTTGAATTTTCGTTTTTTGCCACCGACTTCCGAAATTAAAGTTATTTTTCACTTTGTAGTGTTTTTTTCGGAAGTCAGTTGGATCTTTTTGTAAAAAGTTTTTATTTGTCACTTTTTAGTTGTGGTACCTACCCCACACAAAGTCGAATACCACTACCTGCTATGTAAATAACAGTCACAGGAAGTTATAATCATATCATCCACATAAACTAAGTGGGAAAAAATACGTATTATTGAAGCTTACTCAAAAACTATCCCAGCAAAGTTAATAAAATTGATATGGGACCAATCCGGGAGCATACAAAAAAAGAATTTTCAAAATCGGTTCACAATTGACGGAGAAATCGACGGACATACATTAAAAAAAACATACGCGTCGAACACATAACCTCCTTCTTTTTGGAAGTCGGTTAAAAAATCACAAAAAAATTAATAAAGATATACATACTTCCAGTTTTAATCCTTACCGGTTAACATACGAAAAAAATGCTCTGAATTCTAAAATAGGTAGTAAATTGCTTGTAATATTTAATTAAGTAAGATCTGCAGATTTAAGTTTTACATTTCTAGAAGGAAAACAAGCTTGTTTTACTTCTAGAAATGTCAGTAAAACACCTGCTGTTCTAAAACTAAAATTTGCTGATTTTACAAAATTATGTTGTTGTTTAATGGGCGATGAGCTTATATCAGCACCGCTCCAGCGCAGTAACGCCCTGGAGTCGCCTCGAAAAATCTAGTCGCCAACGCGTCAACGCGCCGTCAGCAAGGCGACCGCTCGCTGCCTGCACGCCACCGCTGAGGTGAAAGCTTGTTGTTCATTCTCAAGCGAGAAGTCACCGCGCGGCCGGCGAGGCGCCGGCACGCATACCGCCCGCAGGCGAGGAGCGAGCTCCTCGCCTGAAGCATCAGAAGCATGGTCTAATAAAACAAGGTCTGGCGTTCCGGGAGTGACACATGCTTACGTCACTATCCAGTTGCCACTTTATAAAGTTAAATATGCCGAAAGCTATTAAAAGTGATGCTCGAAACATTATTCTAAAGTTTAAAACCTTTTTTGAAGAAGAAGCTCGGGCGGGGTCTCCGATTATTCCATTTAATCAAATATACAAACGAATTTCGGCAGTGACAGATAGTTCATGCTAGTTCCTTATTCAAAGTCAATTTCTATCAAATACAGATTCCATGCTAGTACATACTAATTCCATACTGCCAAGTCGCCTTTCAAAATTTGCCAAACAACTTTAAACCATGGTATAATAAAACAAGGTATGGCACTCCGAAACACAGTGGTCACGTGGGACACACAAGACTACGTCATCACCGCTATCCATGATTCTCAAACTTTTTATTTTGGGGAAATTTTATAAAACATTGACATAATTATTAAATTACTTCTAGCTTTTGCCTGTAGCTCTACCCGCGCGTTGTAGGTTTCCCTAGACAAAAAAAAACAAATTAGATACATCTACTTTAGCATTCATAATATAAGTGTATATTCATTCTTTAATAATAAGTGGATTCTAGGGATTACTAAAATAATACTCAAACACATTGTTAAACTCGTCTACCTCCGTCTACCGTTATACTCGTCTACGAAGTTTTATTCAAAATCAAAAAACAAAAAATATTTTACTTCACATAAACTTAACTGGGCACATGAAACACCCAAGGCCCTAGTGTGAGTTTCTTTTAACCATCTCGACTTTGCACATTGACCGCCAAGCTGTCAACTCTGTGCAGTAATCTTTAGTTAAACAAAGGTTATAAAAACAGTAATAACCTTACCGCGATTTAGCATTAGCGATTTAGAATGCAACCAACCACAACCAATTACAATAATACATTAGTAATTTTACATACTTACCATTTTTTGTGGTTGTTTTAGGTCCACAATGGCGCAGTCATTCATTGGCTACAGATTCTTTTAGAGGAAATGAAAACCTTATTGTACCGCCTTCTACACTTTTATTCTTACTGAAAAAAATGTGACAAACCAACTTGTTAGACGTCCACAACAAAATGTTTGAGAATCACTGTGTACAGAGGCCAGCAGGTCAAGCTACCCGAAACTGTCAAATTTTCGCAATCAACCTTGAACCTTATGCTGTAGTGCTAAAGTTGAAAATCTATTAAATAAATTTGACAGATTGTAGTAGCTTGATGTGCTGGCGTCTGTACAATGGGACTGAGCGAGACCAACATACGGGTTCGACAAGAATAGCGATACATGACAAAATGTCAGAATGCCAATTAGACAGCCCGTTTCTGTTACCAGTAGTGTGTAATAATAACTCCCCAACCTCCTTTATTACTTATGCGAATCTGATACAATAATGAGGGTTTGTTTCGTTTGATAAGACAAACGAAATGACAATTTCAATGCTTTGTATATATTTTTTAACAGAATGGTGATTGAAAATCTTTCCTTAAATTCGAGTTTTGTTGCAATAAAGTGGCAACTGAATAGTGACGTAGGCATGTGTCGCTCCCGGAATGCCATACCTTGTTTTATTATATCATGCTTTAAACGATCTGTATCTGTCAATGTCAACTTGTCAAGCAAACAGGCAAGCTGTTAGCTTTTCAGTGCATTCCGAGTTACGCTGTAATTGATTTGAGCGTGCTAACGCCCGTACCGAATGAGCCTGAACGCGATAACGATGTATTGTGAATCGTCATAAATGACGTCATGACATGCACCATCTTGCGATAACGCCGACCATGCCTTTTACTAATATCACCGTGAGCGCTGTCAAAGATGTAGAGGTGGGCAAAGTGTATCATTTTAAGATTGGAACATTTGCATCTGGATCACTGAAATGATCCGAATCATTGATATGTTTCATTTGGATCATTCGAATCATCGACTCAAAGGATATAAAAATGCATAAAGACAACGAAAAACTGTGAGAGTATGAGTGATACACATCTCATTTCGTAGCTCTTTCTGACTTAAATAGATTGTAATGTGTCACCCGCTCACTCGCGACTCGCGAGTCAGTTCGGTAGTACTGACACACTAAAGTAACGTAACTTGGCGTCTCAGTCTTTCTCTCTCGCTCACTCGCTCACCACTGCTCAGTCGCCTCGCAAGCGACGGTCGCGCGGAAAGACACAGAGTCAAAGTAATGATTCAGATTAAAATGATCCGTTTGAAGCGTTGTTACTGAACCAATCTTTTGGAACATTTCAATGATCCGAATCAGTGAGTCGGTTCCGTAAAGAGTTACACACGCCTACAAAGATGTCAGTTGTGCTGTTTTGTTGTGAGTCGCATCATAACTTTAGACAAACGTGGCATTTTCGAAATTGTGCTTCTGGCTACCGTGGCCACCTAACCAGCGAAGAAGAAATGTGCAGTTTAAATACAAAGAAATATGACATGCAAGTTTTGACGTTCTGCGATCACTTAGATCACTATGAGACCGTTCTCGAGCGTTCCAAATTGTTAACAGCCCTCAGCTGTCATCGTGCTATCTAACTCGGAACGCCAATTATTGATGTGAGCGCTGTGAGCGATTACGTTCTAATTCGGAAAGAGACCTTATTTTTCAGTAAAAATTCGTAGGTTTTCATAGCTTTTGAACTTTTGTAGTATTTTGAGGTTAAAATTTCCATTATGGGCCAACGATTTATGGGACGGTGAGGAAGGGGGGGGGGGAGGGGGGGAGTTAGGCTACCCCTCTGTACCATTCCCACCCCGCGGAACCCCATGGTTATGGAGATATCCAAGGTTAAAGTTTTTTAGGTTAGAATAAAAATTGTCATTATGGTTCATTGATTTATGTACTTGGGTCACTGGGTCACGGAGGACCTCGCTGATGACGTGGACATTGAGAGGGAACGAAGGGCGTTGGCTGTCCGTGGGAACATGCTGGCTCGCAGGTTTAAACGGTGCCCGAATGAGGTAAAGTGCACAATGTTCAGGGCATACTGCCAATCGTTTTATTCGTGCACCCTGTGGGTCAACTATACTCAGCGGACACTCAATGGCCCTTCGAGAACAATATAATAATGCTTTTAGAATGTTGTTGGGGCTGCCGAGATGCTGTAGTGCGTCCGGCATGTTTACAGAGGCTCAGATTGATGGCTTTAATGCCATCAAGAGAAAAAGAGCGGCCTCAATACTACACCGTATCCGAGCAAGTTCCAACAGCATTCTGAAAGTAATAGCGGACCGGTTAGACGGTCCTTTTGTTAGACACTGGATCGCACTCCATGTGTCAATTTAATGTCGTTTGTTTTATTTTTGTGTTTTGCTAACATAGTTCCTAAGTACTTACTTACTAACACAAGTATGGATAATTCTGTAATGGATAGTCTGAAATAAAGTTATTATTATTATTATTTATGGGGCGGGGAGAGGGGGGGTGAGAGGGGATACCCCCTGTACCATCCCCACTTCGCGGAACCCCATGGTTAAGGAGATAACCAAGATTAAAGTTTTTTAGTTTAAAACAAAAACTCGCCCACAGTTTGACTCCGCCTTATCTCCGGCGCTGCGGGAAGAGCAGCCCTTCCGCCCTTGCGTGCCGAAGCACGGTCACTCATGCTCAGCTCTGCAGCTTCGGCTTGTTGGTCGCCTTCGGCCAGCCTCAGCCGCTCCGCCTCGCACGGTTCCCGCGCTTCGTCACAGCGGGCGAAGGCTGCTCTCCCTCCGCGCCTCCGGTTTTTTATATACACTCTAGGGGTAGGACAGACAAGAACACGTGGAAAGTGGGGTGATCTGATTCGGTTTTGGGTATTTTTCGGATAATCATATAGTGAGAATAAATAAAACACGAGAATTTTATAAATTGTTATATTTATTCAAATTTATATACATATTTTATGGCATTTCATAATTCTTCACGTTCCGTTCCACATTGCAAACAAAAATTCGTTATTGTTTGGGTAAAAAAGTCAATGTATTGCTTAACACACCGTTATTGTGCATCTTAACCAAATTTATTAAGTGAATAAGTGAAAATAATATTTTATTTAAGTAAAAAATATGACATAAAATTGAATAAAATACACCTCTACGGTCAACGGAACGTGAAATGTCAACTTTGACGTCTACTATGACAATTTATCCAACCTAAAAATTTGCAAATGGCGTGTTATTTTCCAATTTAAATGGAAACTTTAAAAATTATATCTCGTAAACCGTGAATTTCCGCAACTTGAAAATTTGTAAAAAGCTTTCTATTTATGAGTACTATCTACAGAAAAAATATGAACTTCCAAATCGTTGGCCCATAATGGAAATTTTATCCCCTGCCCCCACATTTAAGAAACCCAGACCCGATAAATAACACATCATTGAATGTTACTGTCAACTCGGTAGCTAGCACGTCACTTATATAATTCTATGAGACCCACAGATATAGAGAAGTAATATTCACAATTGCTCCGGTGGACCAAGACGATATCTCCCACATTATTTCTGACCTAAAGTCAAATGCAGAGGGCTATGACAACATAACCTTATGTACTCGTAGTATGCTTACTCTAAATTTACCGCAAACTTTAGCAACTATATTACCTATATCATTAATTGTTCCGTATGGACATCAAAGTTTCCTTACCAATAGAAAATTGCCAAAGTTAGACCCCTACCTAAGAGTCGAAACCCGATAGAAGTAAAAGATTTGCGGCCTATAAGTATTCTGCCCTGTCTTTCAAAGTAATGGAGAGTGTAGTGTGCCGGCAATTAACTCGGTTTTTAGAAGAGAATGAAGTATTACCTGATCTAAAATCCGGTTTTAGGAAACAGCGCAGCACTTCGACGGCATTACTGGATGTTACGGACAATATTCTATCGGCCTACTCGATTTTTCCCGTGCATCTGATTGCATTAACGTGTCACTATTACTGTCAACCACACTGTCAACGTTAAAATACTCCGGTTTTGAAGACAATACCATTCAATGGTTCCACAGCTACCTCAGTAACAGAAAACAACGTGTAGAACTGCGTTTGGATGGTAACCTGATTAACCTTGAGTTCAGCCCTTACTTCTATAGAAAGAGGCGTTCCTCAGGGATCAATTTTGGGTCCGATTCTTTTTATTCTCTACTGTGCAGACATAATAGAGTGCATTCAGAAATGCAAGTATCATATATTTATCCCGGTGACGTCCAACTGTATTTATCTTTCAGTCCAGATGATTAAAGAATAGAATAGAATTATCTTTATTCCAGTATCATGACTCAAAAATGATTAGTAGGACTTACAACTACATTAGTAAAAAATGACTACGACACTTCACAAGAAAACAAACAAACAAACAGTAGCGAATCACCGTTGTGGCAACCCATGTGAGATGGCACAACAGCGACCCACGAAAACACAGTCTAGGCGACTTGAAATCATGCTTAGGATACTGTTGGAGCTGCTCCACACCCTGCGCACCATGGAAGCGCACCTTTTGCGCATGGTTGTGTAGAAATAATCTACATGCGCATCCGCGAACATCCCCGACGCACTACAGAAGCGAGGCAGCCCCACCAGCATCCTAAACGCGTTATTATACTGAACGCGAAGAGCGTTGTACGATCTTTGCGTATATCTAGCCCACAGGCTGCTCGTGTAAAAAGACGTGCAGTAAGCTCGAAAAAGCGTTATCTTAACAGGAAGTGAGCATCGCGCAAACCTGCGAGCCAACATGTTCGCTCTAACCGACAACGCTCGCCGCTCCCGTTCAATGTCGTCATTGTCTTTGAGATTGGAGGTTAATATATGACCTAGATACTTAAACTTATGGACCCTTTTTAAAGGCGTGCCATAAAGTAAAACGGGTGGTACCTTATAAGTCAGCCATTAGAGACCTAAACGACGACCTAGAAAGAATCGCCGCCTGGTCTAAAGAGAATTGTCTGGCATTAAACCCACTGAAAACCAAGTGTATGCTGTTTGGTACGGTACGAGGCAGTAGTTGAAGAAAATATCTTTAAGCCTTAATTTAACTCTAAAGGGTGAGCCTATTGACCTTGTGAATGAGGCGCGGAACCTTGGGTTATGTATGGATAACAGCCTTAGATTTGAGAAACACGTTGCTAACTCTGTAAGAAACTGCATCTATCGTCTGAAACTGCTTGTCGAAACCCTTGTTCTTTCTAAATTAAACTACCTATTAATAGGTAGACCAACTTGCTCATTCTCCTTTAGATGTGTTCCGTAATACCAAAAATTATAAATTAAAACTAAATGTTTATCAATTTATTTTTTTATTTGTAACTTGATAATATAAGCTATGCTTCTGCTGAAACAATATTACAAATATTATTGTTTTTAAAATACAGAAAAAACAATATGAAAACATGTCATTTACGCTGTAAAAATGTGCAAAATTCAATTCGCTTAAACTTCATCTTAGGTAAGTTTTTTGGAAAACAAAAGATGTATGGTTCATGAGCCTAGATAGATACTGTCTCAATCCGAATATCAACTTATGATGGTGGAAATATGCTCAAATTGCAAATGATATAGGTATTACTTTTATATTGACAATTCATCCGTCGCCGCATTCTTAATAATAATTCCAATAATATTATGTTCTCTTTGCATTTTCATTTATTGTTTCACAGCAAGGACCATTTCGTAATATCCATTTTATCCACATTCCTCACGAATCCCGCAAAGTGGCATGGGAATGTGGGAGCCGATCGAAATAAGCCTCGTGTCGCCTCACGCCATAGAACGCCCGGGACGCTCGGTGATACCTAAGTGATACCTAACGCTAGTGAGGTGGCCGTGGATCAGAAAACGTACTTGTGGAGTGTGGATGCCAATTTGTGGCGCCACTTACAAATTGGGTGCTTTGATTTGATTATTTGTATACTTTAACCTGAAATTCTAATTTTAAATCACCTTAAAGTTGTTTTTCTTTTGATAATGTGTTTTTGTTTCATTACTTCATTTTTTGTCGCTGATGTTTAAATTTCAAGAAAACACATAATTACGTAATAATAATGATAGCTTAAATAACATTACACGATTGCCATTTTATCGTAGTTTTGGAACGAACCATATGTCGACGTTAGTACGACACGTACTAACATGTCTCTGGTGATCATCATCATCTACCAACCAACCAACCATACCAACTATATTGGGGTTGGCTTCCAGTCTAACCCGATGCAGCTACTCAGTGTCATTAGAAATTCCTCCTTTTCGGTCGTAGTTTGAATCCTGCAAAGCGCTATTATTTTGATACGTGTGCATGTCAATCTTCCTTTATTCCAACATTATACTTACCAGATTTATAATCACAGGGCCGATCGTTGCGAAGAAACCAAAACTAGAAAATGCAACAACAGCCGAGCAAACGAACAAGGAAAAAGCTGATTCAAAAGTTATCCGGAGATCTCGAAAACGTACGTCCAAACCTGAAACTTATTTAAAAGAGCCTTACAAATGTGATCAGCGTAGTTTTAATCGAGTAAATAAAATGATACAACATACTCTTACACAAATTGGTAAGAAACCTTTTAAGTGTGATGTATGTCAACATAGTTTTAAACATAAGAGTGATTTAACAAAACATATTCGTATGCACACTGGCGAAAAATCTTATAAGTGTGATGTATGTCAACATAGTTTTAAACAAAAGTGTCATTTAACAAACCATATTCGTATACACACTGGTGATAAACCTTATAAGTGTGATGTATGTCAGCGTAGTTTTAGAGCAAAGTTTAGTTTAACACAACATATTCGTATAAATACTGGCGAAAATCCTTATAAGTGTGATGTATGTCAACATAGTTTTAATCAAAAGCGTAATTTAACAGATCATATTCGTATACATACTGGCGAAAAACCTTATAAGTGTGATGTATGTCAGCGTAGTTTTAAACATAAGAGAGATTTAACAAAACATATTCATATACACACTGGCGAAAAACCTTATAAGTGTGATGTATGTCAAAATAGTTTTAAACATAAGAGTAGTTTAACAAAACATATTCGTATACACACTGGTGAAAAACCTTATAAGTGTGATGTATGTCAACGTAGTTTTAGAGCAAAGTTTATTTTAAACACAACATATTCGTATACATACTGGCGAAAAACCTTATAAGTGTGATGTATGTCAGCGTAGTTTTACTGTAAAGAGTCTTTTAACTAAACATATTTGCATTAAACAGATTTTGATGAATGATTGAATGAAACGATTACTTTCTAATTTATTGACATTTGTAATTGAATTTATTGTCAGTTGAAATTTAATTTGTTGAACTTTGTGATAAATCCGAATGTTTTTGAATAATAAGAGTACTTTTTTTTTTTTTTTTTATTATTAATGATAGTAATGTTGCTTAGTGAATGGAATGCTTTTTGTCTAGTAAATGTATTACTTATTAAGGCAAATTGTTTTTGTATTTTGATGAGAGTCCCGATACTCTCATCAAAATAACCATCATATATATTTACTGTTCACATAGTATAGTTCACAGTTACTATAAAATTAGCGTAACTAAAGGACTTTAAAATGACTAAACTGATTTTGGTGGGAACGCCCGAGCGATTAGGCATACGTTCGCGCTCCCTGATCATCCGACGGCACTTCCTGGACTGCACGGCGGCGCGCGGCGTCCTCAGTCTTCACCCGTCGGCTAGCGAGCGCGAGAACAAAAGGCGGCCCCGCGCATGCGTACAAGGCAAGCATGATCGACGATGCTTCTGTGGCGCGGGGATGGCGCTACATGAGGTGAGTGAGTTATTAGTATTAATATATAATATAATATAATAATAATTCATAATGAAGGATTTTGAAAAGTGATTACAAAAATATACACAAAATATTCACTAGGGTAAAAAAATAAATGACCAAAAAATAAAAAAATATTTTTGAGGTTTTTCAAGTGGCTGTATTTCCCTTAAAAATGGTTGTACTCTAATTAAAAAAAAAAGGATTTTAAAGCTCGAAGTTTCTAGTTTTGAGATCTTACGATGAAATTTTTTTTCAAGCAACGTGTTCCGCTCAATCTTAATGAATACCGAAAAAATAAATTGTCAAAATTTGTACGGTTCTTTTTTTTGGTCTACGAACTTAGTTTTTTTTTTTTCAACTTAACCACTATATGGATCGGATAACTTGTTAATTCTGCTTTAATTTGCTGATTTGAAAAGTTCGATACGACCACTTCTCGCTGAGATATCGAACTTCGAATGGAAAAGGATCTTTTTGTCTTTAACCACCAATATCCCAGCAACCGCTGATTGCACAAGAAAATTAAGGAGGGTTTTGAAATCTTGAATAAATTTCCCACAAAAATTAGCTACGGGTATTGGAAAAAAAATTTTTTTTTCATTCTTTACATTAATTTGAAAAATTAAGAATAACAGGGCTTTTGGTGGCTTTTGGTATAATCAGGCGCTAAGTTGGAAATATCGAGAAAACCAGTAATGTTGAGTGTGCCTTTTACAGTTCAATATGCCCACAAAAACCTCACAAAGTTTCGATTCAATCCATCGAGCCGTTTTTTTGTTTTATTCGATCGAATTTAAAAAAAAAAATTAAAGGATCACGATTTTGACTTAAAATGTATAATAAAAATGAAAAACGTTGCTTGAACAAAAAATTCATCGTAAGATCTCAAAACTAGAAACTTTGAGCTTTAAAATCCTATTTTTTTTATTCCAGTACGACCATTTTTAAGGGAAATACAGTCACTTGGAAAACCTCAAAAAATTTGGATTATTTTTTGATCCCTTAATTTTTTCCACTAGTGTATGTTTAAATGTAATTTGGTCTGAGAAATTATAAAACTAAAAAAAAACTTGAAAAAAGAAAAAATCGAGTAGGGAGGTTTTTTTTCTTTTTACATACATTTTGTATAATTTTAGTTTATTTGAATAATTTTAATATACCCACCCAGTGACAATTGCGCAATAAACACGAATCTAATGATATATCATTCATCAAAATCGGTTCAGCCGTCTTGTAGTTACTAGAGATCATAGAGGCGGCAATAAATACATACATACATACAGGTTAAACACATAACCCTCTTTTTTAGGTTTCGCCGAAGTCGGATAAAAATACGTTGTTTAGTGCCTATTGACTCTGTTTTTACCCATGCCAGCTGTGGACAAAATTTAAAAGATCGACACTTAGTATGGGCACGTAACTTGGCAAGAATCGTAGAAGCGCAAAATTTGTTTTCGCTTGCTTTTCTTAACAGACATGTTCAAAAGTATAAATTATGGCAATAACCATAGAATGCAATGCAATCAAAGTGTCAACTTTTTGTTGCACTAAGTGTTCATGCTCAAACTTACTACCAATACGCCAAATCCTTGCCATGCGTGTGCAACACAATGATGCCTACCGCATCTTAATGAAATTTCCGCGCTATTGTAGCGCGTCGAGTATGTTCGCTGAAGCGAGAGTACCGTTAAGAAAATCGACCAATGAGCTGTTGAGGGTCGTTAGTGATAATTGGAGCAGTCCGATCCATAGGTATTGATTCAAAGTGCATCGGAGTGCTAACCGACTGTAAAGATTTCGGTAGTTCTAAATAATTTAATAAAATTTTATTGACATTGAGTTTTATTGTATTTTTATTTTATTGATTGTAAAGAATTTTATAAAATTCAAAAATTCAAAATTCAAAAGTCATTTATTCAAACTAGGATGAGAATCAGCACTTTTCGAACGTCAAAATTACATAAGACAGTCCCCCAAAACGCCCACCCTTCACCACTTCCTAGTGCATTAGCTGGGAAGAAGAAGTGGCGCAACAAACTCCCCAGCAGGCTATACCATTCCCCCTCTAAAAAGCTTATTTTATAGACTGAAAACAGTGAATAAAAAGCTTTTTTAATCACTATTTTGGTGTTTGAATTTAGAACACACCAATATATTGGACCTCTATCTCAATGCTATACAACCTCCTTGCGAAAAAATACTCGATACACAGGAAATAAATATCGCTTCACAAGCTGACCATCCTAATAATTAGTAATAAGAAAATTACTCTCAATTTTTCTAATTGTTCCAATTTTAATGTTCATTTTAATTAATGTAACCTTCCTTTTTCTTAATTAAATGTGTATTTTCGCTTAAATCTTTCTTTTTCTCGTATAGTCATGGTATAAAGTATAGTATGCAACTCTTGAATAAAACGGATTTATATCGAAGGCCATGAATCACTCGCGTTGGTCATGATTCAGTCGTTAAAATCCTTTACTTGCTCGTGATTCATCTATGGCCCTCGCTTTAAATCCGTCCTTTATACACTAATTGCTTAATATACTATTTTACCATTGTCACTCGAAAAAGGGCATTTTATTCATCGATAATAGTGAATAAAACTCTCTTTTACTCACAAGAGAATAAAAACATTTTGAATTTAGAACAAGCACGAACTATATAAACTATGTAGAAAAATAAATGAAACGTACTAAAAGTACCTACTCGCTGGCTAGATGGAGCTATTCCTTAGAAGCTATACAATTAAATTAAAAAAGAATATCCCGCCAACTTTAGTTGGGTAGGTTCTTTTCAATCTGTTATCGTGGTTGTTTTAATTTTAATTTATATCGTGTTTTTATGGATCATGTGGTCTGCAATAAAGATTTTTATTTATTTATTATTTAATGTCATTAGAACATGAGACACTGTATACCACTGACTTCGAAATCATTTCGTTCTGAAACAGCAATTATGTTAGAAAATTGATTACCGACAAAAATGTGATACATATAAATAACATAACATCACGCCTTGTTTCCCCGAAGGGTTGGGCAGAGGTGTCCATATAGTACACCCACATTTCGCCAGTTATGTTTTTAAGTCCCATGTAATAGGGGGCTCACCTATTGCCACCAACCGGGCACAATTCCAGTCTCCGACCTGCTATTGAGAAATTCCTGCTGGAAAAACCCAATATTACTTTGACCTGGGAATCGAACCCAGGACCTCATGCTCAGCAGTAGCGCTTGCGACCACTACACCAAAGATGCATTCATATAAATACTACAACTACGACAGATAAATATAAATACTATACTACTATTTATTTTCTCGCAGTCAATGGTAAAAAGTAGAGTAGGTACACACCTTGTGAAAAAAAAAAAAAAAAAACGACTTCCCAAAGGAGGTTTGTTACGGACATAAGGCTGCCTGTCCATTGAAGCGGAGCGAGGCAGCGGAGAGGAGAATGGCAGCGGAGTGGAGCGGAAGCAAAATATTAAATGATGATACTGTGATCAAGGCGTTGAAAACCAGAGTGATCACCGTATGGTAAGGGTCTTAAGGACTTATGACGTCTACGCTCCGTCCAGCACCGATCCCAATCCAAAACCCCGAAAGCTTTCAGCTCGAACTTCAGAATCGTTTCGAGTATCTAGGGAGCTCCGTGGGCGATTATAATGAAAACTGTCCATACAATCGGGTCTAAGATCTTTAAGACCCGTCGTACGAATCGAAACCAGAAGCTTTCCGATGCTACTTTACAGTTCATGGAGGAGAGGCCTTTTTTATCTCTGTAATTCACAATAAACAGCAAATAATGAGATAAATTTAGATACAAAGTAGAGCATAATCGAAGTTTATATGTGGCTATATTCATATTATGTAACCAGTGTCAAAGTACAAAGGTTTACTTTTGTACCCGGTCTCCCCTAAGTCGAAACAAAGAGGCCACATAATATACTCGCCCAGTCGACGCACGCACTGGCCGGTGGCACACTACTCCCCCTCCCCCGGGCCCCGCGGCTGCAATACTCCGCGGCTGGTTTTTTTCTGCATCCTCTCCGCTTCCCCGCTCCGTTTCCCCGCTCCACTTCCCGGTTTTGTATGAATTTTTAAACTAGTTCGCAACTCCCTGTCCACTGAAGCGGAGCGGAGGTTTTATGCAATTCCATTGGTTAATATTGAAACACCGCTACTCCGCTCATCTCCTCTCCGCTTCAATGGACAGGCAGCCTAACTCCTTCATACAGTATGGATACCTATGTAATATGTATATAAGGTACACGAAATATTTTAAGAGATATACCTATAGCTGGTAAAGAAACAATAAACACGAAAAAAAAAATATCTCGATGGTTTTTACTTTACGTAATTATTATAATTTTAAAACTGCTTGAGACATTTTGCATAAAACCTTTACTCCATATTCTATGAATGACCCGCCCGCCGCGATGAGAGAGGTGACCGCCTCGATGCGGCACGCGGCGCGGCGGTGCCGCACAGACAGTCTGTGTGTTGCCGGACGCAAACACCTGCCCGCACCTCATGTTATATGGGGCCTATCACTGGTGAACTGTAGTGGACATACGATAAAACTTATAAAAAAAAAATACAACCGACTTCCGAAAAAAAACACTACAAAGTGAAAAATAACTTTAATTTCGGAAGTCGGTGTCTTTGGTTTTGAATTTTCGTTTTATGCCACCGACTTCCGAAATTAAAGTTATTTTTCACTTTGTAGTGTTTTTTTTCTTTTTAGTCTTGTATTTTTTTTTTTTTAAGTTTTTATTTTTCACTTTTTAGTTGTGGTACCTACCACACCCAAATTCGAATACCAGTACCTGCTATGTAAATAATAGTCACAGGAAGTTATCATCATATCATCCACATAAACCAAGTGGGAAAAATACGTATTATTGAAGCTTACTCAAAAACTATCCAAGCAAAGTTAATAAAATTTATATGGGACCAATCCGGGAGATTTAAAATTTTTTTTTTTGTTTTAAAAGGTATGCCTTTAAAACAAAAAAAAAAAAATTTAAATCGTCTCACAGTTGACAGAGAAATCGACAGACATACATAAAAAAATAAAAAAAACCATACATACGCGTCGAACATATAACATATTTTTTTTTTTTTTTATGAGATACTTACCTAGATTTTTTTTTTGTTGCTATGGTTTCTTTACCAGCTATAGGTATATCTCTTAAAATATTTCGTGTATGAATAGATACACCTTATATATGCAATAAATGAAACTACAAGTAATACTTGTCCACAGAAGTATAGCAAAATTAAATATTAAATTAAAAACCGTAAATTAAAAAAGTACAAATTAAATATCAAAATATTAATTCAGTAAAAGTAAACACTGCTTAGACAATGTACCTTGACCCTAGGAAGATCGGCAACAATGCCCGCGGGCGGCATGGCGGCTGTTTGTCGACGACTAAAAAACGGAAACAACCGACTTCGAAATCAAAACACTACAAAGTGAAAAATAACTTTAATTTCGGAAGTCGGTGGCAAAAACCAAAAATTCAAAACCAAAGACACCGACTTCCGAAGTTAAAGTTATTTTTCACTTTGTAGTGTTTTGTTTTCGAAGCCGGTTGTTTTTTTTTTTGTAAAAAGTTTTTATGTTCTCACCAATCAACCCCTGCCCTACCCTTCGGGGAAACAAGGCGTGATGTTATGTTAAATAATTGTTTTTTCGCTACTTACAATGTTTTCAGGTTTCGTACTTGATTGAAGGGTTTTTTTTAAAACGATTTTGATGTTTTTTTTGTTTCTGCTGCATTAAATCAACTTTTGAAAAGTCCAGAATTAATCTCCATTAAATTATCTAAGTTAGAGTGGTATATACTCGTAAATTAACTAGGTTCTATGTACTAGCAGGAGTTTAACAATAAAAACAGTTGCAGAAAGGAGGCAAAACAATTTTTTCGATCGCAGAGCACTCTCTAAGGGCCGAGTCACACCAGAATAGCAGCGGCTGCCAGCATCTGCCAGCGGCCTCAAGCGTCGCCGCTGGCGGCCTCGCGCGACCTCCAGATCCCACGTGTCTAGTCTCCTTTTGACTAGTTTAGTTTCTACATTACATACGCACGGCCTCGCGTCGCCGCTGGCAGCCGCAGGCAGAACCACCGACAAGATGCGCGTGGCGCGCGGCCGCTCGCGGCACCGCGGGCGGCCTCGAGACCTTTCAAACTTTTCAAGCGATACTGGTCTTTTAAGTATGTAGATAAAGTTTAAAATTATTTTAAGACGCATCGCAACGTCGTGAGGCGCATCGTCAAGTCGCTGGCAGCGCCACGAGGCGCCGCGCGGCCGCGGCGCAGCGGAACGTGTCGCGAGCTCCCGCCCCGCTAGCTAATAGTAGAGACCAATCGCCACGACAGCTTCAGGCTGAGCCTCGCGGCGTCGCGCTGCGTTACGCGGCTTGGCGAGGAACAGCGCGCGCCGCTCTGCACGCCACTGGCGAAGCAGCGTTTGGAGAATCCTGACTCCGATAGGTCAAGCTGTCATTGTCATTCCAGTCATAGGTCTCCAGTTCGATCCTAAGGCACGCACCTCTGACTTTTCAGATTCATGTGCGTATTGTATAATTATGACTTGTTTAAAAAACGATGAAGGAAAACATCGTGCGGAAACCGCCATAATTGAGAGACATCGTTCTCGACGGCATCTGAAGCCAAGTCAGAGGCCCATGGGCGGCATAAAAACTGTGGCACCAGGTTAGTCACTATTCACTAACCACACGGAAAAGAAGAACTAATTAAGAGAATGTAAGAGCGAGCTCGAAAATTGGAGCATCACAAAACTTTAAACACTTTACTAAACTCAAAAACTTTACTAAATGACTGTAAAAGCTTGAAAGTTGGACCGTGCCTTTAGCTTGAAGTCTTAGTAAGCCATGAACAAATTACGTTAATTTTCATATTTTCATTAGGTACCTATTCATTAATTACGGGCTCCTCATCAACAAGAATTTGAGGTTTTGAATTTTTGCTTAGGTACTCATCTGGAGCAGCGGGCCCCGTATCATTTGATACGGCGGTAGCTACGCCCGCGCCCCTAAGATTGGCACAAGAAAAGAGAGGCTTAGGGTCGGTACATATCTGACGGAAAATGCGTCGCGTATTATCGGTCGCGTAACGCCAAAACAGACAAATATGTAATAAAACATTCAACCTTTCACACCTAACCGATGATGCGTTAGTGCGTCGAGCGTGCTAACTGGAAGTTAAAAAGTTACGCCCAACGCATCTTCCGACAGATGTGTACCGACCCTAAAGCTCAGCAGTGTATGATAGGTCTGTGGATAATGATGATAACAAAAACGTTGTACTTAAATAAATTGTTTATTTCATCCGCCATGTAAAGTTGATATAAACATTATCGTATCTCTGTTCTGTAGTTCATAATCTAGTTCCCCGCTCAATTCCCAGTCGGCATCATTGATAAGAACCAGAATACCTGGCCTGACTGATGCACCCTGCAACAAATAATATAAATTAGGTTTTTGAACCACAAACTCTGTGTACTTATGATAAAGTTCAAATTCCATTGCAGTCAAAATTGGACGTTGACGTTGGTTGGATCTTTTCTGCATAACAATGCAGAAAAGATCCAACCAACGTTCCATTACACTATGGATCTTTTCTGCGTAACAGGGTCCAATTTATTTAGGACCTACATATAAAATACAGGGTGGTCCCCATCAATGCGAAAACTTTAACCATGGGTTCAGTACATGATTCTGAAGCCCCCTGCGTATAACTTTTTTTTTTAAACAAAAAATCTGCTGTTCCATACATTATGACCGCATAGGCACTTTTCTATGAAACAGTTTTTTTTTTTAATGATTGACAAAATATTTCAACGAAAAGAAATATTTTATGTATAGGTTAAGGTATTTATTTATAGGCCTGCGTCGCCTAAATTAAATGGATTATTATTATTATTGCTGGACATAGCTGTCCCTAACTTGTGCATGAATTATCAAAAATCTAAGAATTACCTGTAAAAACAATTCCTCTCGCTCCCGCAATAAGTTTTCTTTTATCCACAATAATAATTCTCTGATGGTCCATTTTTCATGTTGGCAATCAGGTAAGTACTTTTTTAATGCTGGCAACTCAATTTCTCGTTTCTTTATTTTGTCAAACAGTAGTTCTGCTCCGCCTCCAAAGTGTATGTTGAGAGTTAGAGGCTCTGTCATTTTGTTACTGGAAACAATGGCACTATTTATTAATACAATTGACATGATGATGGGCCGGCCACTCAGTCAGGGGAGAAGAGAAATGGAACAAAAATACAGACCCTGTGGTACTCTGGAAAAGATGGCAGGATGACTTTGTGAGGAAGGCCAGAAGGCAGGGACTGGACAGGCAAGGAACTGGAAAGGAACAGAATAGGAAAGGGATGGAGGGAGGCCTTCCCCAAAAGACACACAGACACTCATAACTGATACTAAATGCATTTCGAACTAAATATAGTTTAAAAATTTATCTACCCAACCTATATGCTACTAGTCTAACCAGATGGAGCTAAATACCATTATTTTACATGGAGCGACTGCCTATGTGACCTCCACAACCCAGTTACTGGGTAATGGGATACCTCTTGGTAAGACTTGAGCTATCGTCTGCCTGTCTGTTAGTAACAACATTGTAAGTACGCCAAATACTCGCTTGTAGGTGTAGTTGCAGACACCAGTCCGTTGTACTTGTACTATTCTATAAGGTAAGTACTAATAACAAAACTGCAATCACCAAACTGTGGTAGTAGTAATGACTGCTGATTTCTGCAATTTTGTAACAGTCATTGGCATTTCCATGATGAATTTGCATCTACTATTTACCCATTTACTGCAATTATCGTGAGTTCGTGACGCGCTAAGATTCACCAATTCGTTTTAGCAACTAGCTAAGAAAGAGTAAAACAAATAATATGGACAGTATTACGTACCTTACAATTAACTTTGTGCAGTTCAACTCTTATTTACTAAGTTTTTTATTTAACGTATTATTTGAGTTTATTTACAATGACAACAAGAACAACACACAATACCGTTTTTAGGTTATTTTTTGCTGTCACTCACTAACAGTCAAGTGACAGCCTGTCACTGTCGAAATGACGTTCTTAATTACGTTTAATTCTTTCATCGTAATTTAAAAAAACTTGTCCATTTAGTTCACAAAAAAAAAGCTGTCTACGAAAAAAAGTGTGCTGGGACACCGAAGACGTTCACACAGAAGTGAAACTTCAACGGACAAGTGGAAAAACGAATCGCAAGGGAAAAGTGGCAAAACGAATCGCAACATAATTTTAACTTTTATTATTTTAAGTTTTACGGGCAGGTTTTCAAATTGGACAAGTACATTCATTCTGCTTTCTTAGTGCAACTCAAGGTCACAAACCTGTGAACAAAGGGAATATAATTAATTCACTCATTTGTGGATCCATTGTTAGATGATAGTTTACATAAGGTAAGCTAATCCTTAACACACACAGCTCAGACAAACCAAGAACCTGCGTCTACATACCCAAAGAAATTCCTATCACACCACTCACTCAATTCTGTTCCAAAGACCTGACAGCTGTCAGGCTCCAAACCGAAGGTAGTGTTCCAGATGTTGTACTGGCCTCGGCATACATGCCAGGCGAGGACACGGACTGCCCGCCAAAAGAGCTGGCCGACCTGGTACAGCACTGCGAACGCGCCAAACTAGACCTGATCATCGGCACCGACTCGAACGCCCACCACCCGCTGTGGGGCAGCTAGGCACCAAACCCAAGAGGAGAGGTACTATCCACCTATTTATTCTCTACTAATCTTAACATCGTAAACCGCGGCTCCGAACCCACTTGGGTCACAATCCGAGGACAAACGATTATAGATTTAACACTTGCTACAGAAAACGCGACAAACCTTATCACAAACTGGCACGTATCGGATGAGCCTTCCTGCTCAGACCACAGAAGGATCCGCTTTACACTAACTACCAACACTAGGAAACCCGAACCAAGGCGTAACCCGAGGCGCACCAATGTTCCCGGGTTCAAACGCCTCCTGGCTTCCCTATTAGCTAGGCACCTAACACAAGTAACCATAAGAGACCAAGCACAATTAGAATACACCGTAACAAAAATATCAGAATACCTTACTGAAGCATACCACGCATGCTGTAAACTAAGAGCGCCACAAACCAAGAAGGAGAGAAACCCCTGGTGGAACGCTGAACTTAGCAAACTCAGAGATGCGCTACGTAAGCAATTTAACAGAGCAAAAAACACGAGGCTCCCGGAAGACTGGGAGATATACAAAGAGACACAATATACATACAAAAAGCAGATCAGAACCGCCAGGAGGACCGCCTGGCGTAAATTCTGTGAATCCATCGAAACTAATAATGAAGCCGCAAGGGTTAGGAAGATCCTATCAGCTGATCAGGACCGAACTCTTGGCGTTCTGAAAAAACCCGATAACTCATACACACTAACTGACTTTGAAACCAGTAAGGTCCTTCTCGAGACTCACTTACTGTAAAATCCTGGAGGACAGGACGTGGGAGGCTGAACCAGAATGGACCCCAACGGATCAAGACTGGTCAATTGCCCGCAATATAGTAACAGAAGACCGAATAAAGTGGGCTATCAACACCTTTCAGCCATACAAGTCAGCAGGGCTGGATGGCATTTTCCCAGCCCTGCTGCAGTGGGGGGTAGATTATCTAACACCATGGCTGGTGGAGATCTACCGAGCCTGCATAGCACTTAGACAGATACCTCTCGCATGGCGCGAGGTAAAAGTCATTTTCATACCCAAACCAGTAAAAACCGATTACACGCAACCCAAGGCTTATAGACCTATAAGCCTCACATCCTTTCTTCTGAAAACCCTCGAGAGGCTCTGTGATAGGTACATCCGAGACGGACCTCTTCGGGTAAAACCACTCCCCAAATACCAGCATGCGTATTCCACAGGCAAATCAACAGAATCCGCGCTGCACAGCGTGGTTTCCAAAATTGAATGCGCAGTGGACCACAAATGCTCAGCACTGGCCGCCTTCATTGACATCGAGGGAGCCTTTGACAAAACCATGTTCAACAGCATTAATATGGCACTCAACAGTCACAACATAGACCCGATCTTGAGTGGCTGGATCACCAACATGCTCAAACTGCGAGCTGAGCTCAAGTCACAGTAAATGACACTACGAGGGCCATCGTTGCGAAGGGCTGCCCGCAAGGAGGATTCCTCTCGCCGCTCCTATGGAACCTTGTAGTAGACAGCCTCATCAAAACACTCAATGACAAATGTTACTTCACAGTAGGCTACGCCGATGACTTAACCATTGTAATAAACGGCACCCACGAAAACACTCTATGCAACCTAATGCGTCAAGCCCTAAAAATAGTAGAGGAATGGTGCAACAGGCACCAACTCTCAGTGAACCCTACAAAAACTGAACTGATTCTCTTCACAAAAAAGAGAAAACTGATAACACTACAGCTACCATTATTCTTCGGAACAACCCTAAGCCTATCAACTGAAACTAAATATCTGGGCATATTTTTGGACAAACAGCTGAACTGGGCAAAACACACCAACTATATTATCACAAAAGCCAGCATATCCCTGTGGCAGGGCAAGCGACTGCTTGGCAGGAACTGGGGAATTAGCCCCAGGGTCACCCACTGGCTATACACCACAGTCATACGACCAATTATCACATACGGCTCACTGGTCTGGTGGCCCAGGACAGACCTGAGCACAGCTCAAAGGAATCTCGAAAAACTGCAGCGGTTTGCTTGTGTTGCAATCACTGGCAGTATGAGAACTACACCCACTGCCGCCCTACAGGCAATGCTTGGACTGCCTCCTCTGCACCTCATCGTGCGGGAGGAGGCGGCCCTAGCCGCCTTTAGGCTCCATGTATCCGGTACACTAAGCAAAGACTCTAGAGTTAAGCACACACGCATAAAGGAAGATGCGATCAAACGACGACCAATGATGGCATCACCCTGTGATAAATCCCCGAAAACATACCACTTTCATAGGCACTACAACATAATACTTACAGAAGAACAGTGTGACTACTAAGGCTCGAAAGAGATGAGAGTATACACCGACGGATCGAAGACCGACTCCGGGACTGGAGTTGGAGTCTTCTCACACGACTTCAACATAAAGATATCCAGCCCGCTGGGAATGTTCAACACCGTCTATCAGGCGGAGTGTGTGGGCATCATACGAGCGGTCCACGCCCTAAAAGCCAGGAGAGTTACGGACACACACATACGCATACTCTCCGACAGCGCCTCAGTGCTTCAATCCTTACAGAAAACACATATTACCTCAAAGCTGACACTAGAATGTCACAATGCACTCGAACAAATAACGGTATCTAGCCGCAACACGGTGACACTGCAATGGATAAAAGGACACAGCGGTTCGCTAGGTAACGACGCTGCTGACGAACTTGCTAGACGAGGATCCAGCACGGCGGTCTGTGGACCCGAGCCTATCGTACCCATCCCCTTCAATCAGATACGCAGATGGCTGCAGGATTTCACCCATACTCAAGCGGAGCACTGGTGGACCTAGACACCGGGCTGCAGGCAATCCAAGGAAGCCATGCCATCCTTGGCTAACCCGGCGTTTACTACGCCTGGATAGGAACGGCCTGCGCCTGGTGACGGGGACCATCACGGGCCACTGCTCGCTGAACAAACACTTTCACACAATAGGCATAACGGACAGTCCTCTGTGCAGGGCGTGCATGGAGGCTGAGGAAACCGTCACGCACGTGCTTTTTGAATGCACATGCGTCACCCAGATTAGAACACAGACCCTCGGGACACCCAGATCTTTCACAGATGTTCTGAACAGACCAGGAGATTTTTAATTAACTTCTGGAGGGAGGTGGGCTGGTTGGAATAACCACCAACGGCCGCTATGGCCCACGCACAATGGTCCAATGAAGGACTAAGTGCGGAAACCAAACCCCATAACATAGATAACATAGATAGATAGTTTACATAAGCTTATTTACCTACATTTATTTATTGAAACCACTTTTTAATCCAGGCAAATCTATCATTTTATTCACACGGCACTATAATTTTTATCATTAAGTACTCATTTATACAATAAACATTTATCTAGTTAAATAATCAAGTACCTATCAAATACGCAATCACCATCGAACAAGAACGTTTCCAAATGCTAAACTTTACTACTGTTATCACTCAAAAATTCTGTCATTAAATTGCGGGTATACTTACGTACCTAATTTCATTCTGCACATTTCACAACATCAATAATTCGCATATATTTATTATCTCATCTACGCGACGTCCGTATGTCACTGCGGGGATCCAGCAGAATATCAGCGTCAGGTATATTTTCCTGAGTGGGACTCCCATTTGGTGCAACCGTGAGACGCGCACCGCACTTTGTATGTTACACTATTTTAAAGTGTCATTAGTTCTTACAACAAGTCTGTTTTTTCCTCGGAAGTGTGTTGAAAAACGTTGTACGAAACGCGTGTGCATTGATCATTACACACTCGGCTTGCTTATCGTAACTATAGGACCGCCTTGTGTGTAACGACCAACACAGCAGTCTTCTATCAAACGACATCTAAAACGATTTCAAGTTGATAGCATTAGTAGTTCTTGAGTTATCCAACTGTGACAGACAGACGGACAGACAGACTGAGTCGCACCATAAGGGTTCCTTTTTACCATTTTGGTACGGTACCCTAAAAAACATTCAAAAGTCTTATCATAAAAAACATTGAAGACTTATGAACGTTAAGGTTCTTGGAGAAATCATTGACACAATTCGGTATGTAAAGTAAAAATGTTTTACGTTGATTCCAAAACAATTTCGAGCTTTTAGGTTTCTTAACCTTATTTTTCTATTTTTGGCGCTTAAAATTATAAGATGGAGTTTATTTTAACATTTAAAACACATAAAACCACTTGACTTTCATATGACCTCCAAATGACGTCAAAACACCGGAAGTTACGTACTACTCCATGATAAAAAAATCGGGTTATTCCACTAATCCCCATTGACAATCCCCACCAATGGGGATTTGAAAACTTGATTGTCCACAAATCCCCATCAATGGGGATTTGAGGACAAGAGTTCACAAATCCCCATTGGTTTAAAAATAAAATACAAACAACATCATTTATAAGTTTAAGAATCATGAAGTCTTTATTTCTTACGGAGGTGAAGAATCATTGATTATTTTTATTATCAAACAAATTAAAGTATGCTGGGACTACACTTGCGTAAGTGTAAAATATTTTTGTCATATCATCATAGTCTAAACTTTACTACAAAACATAATCTTTTAAATGGTTACTTTGCTTTTTGTTTAGTTAGGTTACCTAATTAAAGTGGTGCCCCTTTTATAAAAAAAAATATCTCGTAAATAAAGATGCTTATTATATCAAAATCTATTATATTCACTCAGTGAAACATCTAAATACCCTACGTATACGTTAGTTTTTTATTTATTAAAACGCTCATAACGGCTATATGATAAAATAGTTTTCTGTAATGATGAAACAGTGACGCATAATGCATATAATGCAAAAATCTATTACGAATGTCTTCAAATATGTGTATCTCGATGCCTCAAGAAGTGGGAGAGATTTTATGAAACAATCACGAGATATTCTTTTTTTTTGTTAATTGCCCCGCTGGACCTACGTATTAATAATAATTGTAAAGCTATGTCGCTTTGTTAGGAAAATAGGTTATGAGTCCTTACGTAGGTTGCGGTAACATTCTGAGATCCGAATTCGAGGGTTCTTTTTTTATTTGAAAGGAGTAACTTTAAGTTGGTCTCATAAAAATTTGGTGAATATCTGAGGAGGATCTTCCTGCGTGATGAGCAGAATAGCTCCTCAAAATGCAGTAGATTGCTCACTTTTAGATTTCTACCAGTGTAATCGGCCCTTTAATTACTAGGTTGGGATTTATGAAGCACCCGGGACCACCTTCGCATCACAAAATTTGAAAATTCTGAAAATAATGTTCTGAATTCTCTAAAACTTTTTACAATAAGATGGCTGGATGGACACTGTGCACCGCTATATCACGCTGTCGTTATCGCTCGCCAAATGGTGACTGAGTTTTGTTAGGTGTAAAGTAGCTTCGAAAATAAAGTCACGTGTATAACAGATAGCAGGTAGTTGGTTAGTTGTGGGTTAGTTGATTTCTGTTTAATTATCGTCTTGCCACCGTATGCTTTTTAGTAACCTACAGCCGTAGTCGGGTTTATTTTAAGTTGGATGGGTATAGGATTTTAATCTGACGTGGTTATTTTCACTAATAAAGTTATTTAAAACGGGATATACCCAGGCGCGGTCGCAGCCTAAAATTTTGGGGGGGGGGGGGGGGGTCACCATGGGTGCCGAGGAATATTTAATTGTTACTCTAAAAACTTTTTGACTATCGAATGATTCATACTTTTTAAATGAGTAACTTTGTAACTTTCTGATCTTTTCTCACAGTTGGTCGCAGTAACTAAGCTAGGGTACTTAAAGATGCTGCCAAATTGGTCAGCTTGGGTTTTTGATAAATAATAAATATTAGGACAGTAGATTATGTAGGGTGAGAAGAGCAAGCGAGCTAACTCGATAATTTTAATACCCCGTCTCGGATAGGTTAGGATTTGATTTAAATTTTCAAACAGAACTAAGAGTTTCATTGTCGACATATGCAGGAAAGACCAAGCAAATATGAAAATGAATATAAGAGTGAGCGAAGTAAACTCAAAAATTTTGCACTCTCGAGTACGTTAGATTTTCTTTTAATCATTCCAAAAGAACTAAGAATTGCTTGCTTTGCCGACTTATGAAGAAAAGCTCAAGAATCAAGACAAGCGAGCCTCAAAATTTTAGCACCCCGCCTTCAATAGGTTCTGTGTTTTCTTTTGACCGTTATACAGGAAAACAACTTACTTTGTCGAGAAGAACAGCTTAAACTCGTCTTACAGCAGTTTAGGTTTTGAAAGCTGGCCCTAACCCGAGTGTAGTGGTGCCCAAATTCCCGAGTTTGCTTAACAGCTGTTTTTTTCTTAAATCATTCAAGTTGTCGACAACTTGAACGATTTTGGGGGGGGTCATGACCCCCAGGACCCTCCCCCTCTGACCGCGCCTGGATATACCATGTTTTTCAAACAAAAAACATGGTAAATATCCAATTTTAAATCATTTTAGTGGTATATTAATTGTTGCAAAAAGTTTGTGCTCGCGAGGTCTACTGTTTGCAGAACTACTAGTTTTTAAACCGATGGGGATTTGTGATCTTTTTGTGCACAAATCCCTATTGATGGAGATTTGTGGACAAAAAATTCACAAATCCCCATTGATGGGGATTGTTAATGGGGATTAGTGGAATAACCCAAAAAATCAAGTCATATAATGACAACTTTAGAGATGACCATAATTAAAATGTGAAAATTTGGTCTTTGAATCGATTTAAATCAAACATTGAAAATCAATTCACACAAAATATTAAATCTTGAATGATCGTTAACCAATAGAACGATAGCTTAAAGAAAATCCATTCCCTGTAAACAATAATCATTATAAAATCATTCGAACTATTTTGTATTAAAGCTGGTATTGAAGGTATTAAAGCTGGTATTAAAGCTGTTAGAAACTTGCAAATATAAATGTTAATTGTTGATTGGTTTGATAAATAGTTTAGAAAGAAATCATTCACAGTCGTGCACGGATAGTAGGTATCTACTTATCTACCATGTGGTAGTTATGTAGATACCTACTATCCGTCTTCATTCGACAAGACTAATGAACTCGGATGTTCAACGACAAGTAAGGACAGATTAGTAATAAAAAATTTGTAACTATGTATAATCGATTAAAAGTAATCGAGTTACTAATTTCATATTGATATACGAAAAATTTCAATTATGTCGCTCATTCCCACCTCTAATTTCATGTGTCCATCAACTAACTGTCAAGTGTCATGTAGAGATGGGTTATAACAGGTATCTGTTATCACTGTTACTGTTACAGAAAAATAACAGATCCAAACATCGGTTTTGAAAAACTGCCTGTTATTTTTGTATGGACGATAAATACGTATTTAAATCTCAATTGATTATCTTCCTTAGTTTATTTCGTTTAAAGGCGAAAATCGAATCTGAAGTTTTGACTAGGAATGACGGGGTAATGTGAAATTATAGAATTACGTTTATTTATAATTTTTTTTAGTCATCCGGTTACACTGGAAACCGACCCCAACATAATTGTAAAAGTCTAGGCAGCTTGTTTGATGAATACACCATAAACACAGAAAAGTTTTGGAAAAAAATTAAATTACAATTCACCAATTCTCTTCCGTTAGAAAGCAGTGAAAGCAATTAAATTCCTAAACTTCAAAGGTTCAAAATAAAAAAAAAAAAAACAACAAACTAACCAGCCAAATTACTTTCAATTGAGTATCATCTTTATTTCTATTAAAATAAAGTCGTACATGCATAGAACCTTTTGCGACCAATCCCGTCAAAGAAAGGTGATTCACGATCACTGAATTTTTTGGTTGCATCACAAATTTCCATGAGTATAATAATATACAATTAAAGTAAACTAAGTAAAAAAGTATTTTTATGAAAAAAAAAATAACAAACAAACCAAGCAAATTACTCACAATATAATTGAATAACATCTTTATTGGTTAGACAAAAATATCGTAAATAGGTACCTGGAATATTTTGCGATTAATTCCGTCAAACCAAAGATAATAAAGACATTCGGATACGACCACAATTTTTTTTGGTTGCCGTAAAGTAAAATATTATAAAACACAGCCGTGGTAACTGTCTGTGGGGGGATTGCTACGAGTATTTTCAGTAACAGATAAGTTATATTATTAGGAACGTTATTTGTTATTTTTTAATATCTGTTACGATAAATATGCCTCCTCCCTACTGTCATGCAAGAAGTTTCTGATGTCAAGCAAAAAACGTCAAATTTATGATTTTTATTATTGTGTTATAAGTGGCAAAGATCATATGCTATTCAGCCTACGCAACTACGTTATGACGTCAGCATGAACAAAACTTTAAAAGTATATAAAAAAATAACTACAGCTTAGAATAACAAAATATTGAAATTAGTTGCTTAAAATAACTAAATCTATCAATTAAAAATATAAAAAAAATACCTGAAAAGAACTTTACATACCGAATTGCCCCTGTCCTAACAGGATAGCGGTACGTTTCCTGATTTAATGAAACAGTAAAGTAGTACCAATTTTCAAAGCTAGTAGGTAGTAAGAGTGATCCCTCTAATTATAGACCTAACGGAGGAGGGTATGTGTCTCTTTCGTTTTTATCAGGCATATTTTAACTACTGTGGGAGTACTATGGGTAGTGTTGGTTATTGCGCAATAGAAAAACCGTTTGCAGTTCAGATCACATTATAATTTACGATCACATTAATCACACTAGCCTTTCACACATGTAGGTACACGACACAACTATTCGAAATGCGCGACAGTTTCTAAACGTCTTCACTTCACTGCTTGACCGCCACCGATGAAGTATGTTCTGTTGAGCTCCGGCCGGCGCACTATGGAAAATCGAGGTCTGTTTCGGATCAAAAATCAATAACTTTTTTATTTCTAAACATTATGTTGTGAAACTTTTGCACAAATATAGAGTAGTATATATGGCTTCAAATGGGATTATATTTAAATATGAATTAATTTAATAAAATACATTAAAAAAATAAAACAAATTCACAAGCATCAAAAACTATCTTCTTTTTTTTTAATATCATTATTAATGATTATGTCTGCAAATACCAATTATCATATACTAAATCCCCAAAAGTACAAATCAATATATAATAAAAACACAATTTTAATTCAATTATTTTCAATTTATTTATTCTTAATTTATTATTCAATTTATTTATCATTATTTTGTTAAATAGAAATAAATGTAACAACTCTTTATATACAATTTAAAAGATTTGGGTAGTATGCACCTTGTTGATGAAATTTTAATATTAATAAAATACAAAACATACCGCTAACTATTAATATAAGTAGTCTACATTTGAAACCGCAATAGATAGAGGTTTTCTGTTCCCTGACTTGTGTCATACTTTTCACGATAACTTCAGAAACCGCACGTATCCGCCGCTAATTTTTATAAACGACATTTATGGTAATCTACCTCAGAGTAATAACTAAAGCAGTATCTACGCTACAAAACAACATTAAATGTAAAGCATCGGGAGACATCGGTAACTGTCAAGTCTCGAAGAAGTTAAAAAACTGTAAGTATTGTTTCCCCCCTCACTTATTGTTAAGTTTTTTTAATAGAAATATAATCATAAAACCTACAACATTATAATTCCTTTAAAATCTACATACCATGGGCTTTTTAGATATGTATAACACTTTATATCTATTACCGCAATTTTTTTGAAAGAAATCAATTCCGCTAGAGCCCCTCCCCGCTGCGCGTGCCATACCCGTTGAGTACCGAACGACCCCCCGCGGTGACAGATTTACGACCGCACTTAAATAAACAAAACACTCGGGGTTTTTTGTTTCGCCTCCGGTGTTATCGCTAGTTGATTTGGGTTCGTGTTTAGACAAATGATTCTTTGTAATACTTAGAAATGTCGAGTGGAACCCTTTGAATTCATAAATACGCATTGTAATCGACGGCTGCGCCGTTTAGTGATAAGACGATTTGTGATAAAACTACTGTTCCAATTTACACGAAATTTTGCAGGGTACATTATGAATAGATAAGTTATATAAAGAGAGCATTTTTTACAGATAAACACAGTAAATAAAAACACGAAAAATTACTACTTTTGAATAGGTACTAACCGTCTGTTTACGTAAAACTATTTTCGTGTTTTTAAATTTACGATGTTTATATTTTAGTTCATTTATCGTTTATAACGATATTTGAACTATTTATATGAAAGAAAATAAGCACTTACCAGCGATTACAGACACAAATCACTCACAAAACAACACCACAATCACTTTTTCCACAGACACTTTTGCTCACATGTTTTTGGTTGCCCAAAATAGGTATCAAACGATGTTATTTAGTGTTCATATTATTCACCACGATGTAAAAACTACTTAGTAATGCAATTAATATCACTTCCCGTCGATTTACACAAGAAAACCATTTAAAATAACGAAATACATGCGACCGAGCACTCATGACCAGTGTAGTTAGACTCGCGTCTGACCTGCGTGAACTGTCAATTTCAACATTTTTTTGCAATTTTGTCCATGAATATTTTTGTCTGCCAATGATTTAGTCGACGAGAATATCCGTCAGGCCCATAGAGAAAAAATCCACAGTCCAGATTAGCACTTTATAATAATAGAAATAGAGATTAAAGCCGCGTGTACACGGCATCGCCAAATGGCGATGGCGGGGCTCTAAGGGGGTCGTGTTTGCATTACCAAATGGTAATGGCGGGGCTCGACCGGTTAAAATATTGAAGCGATCAGACCTGAAATAGACATTTTTTTGAATTGACACTTGGTCGTATTAAAAACAAATATTCAAAATTTAATTCAAGCAAAATGACTACTAATGTAGTCATCGTCGTTACTTAAAAAAATCGTTACTTAAAATCGTTTTTACTAATGTCGGTACTGACGTACAATTTTTTTTTTAATAGTATAAGAGTGGAACTTTAATAATTATATTAAAGTTCCACTCTTATACTATTTAAAAAAAAATTGTACGTCAGTACCGACATTAGTAAAAACGATTTTTGATATGACGTTGTTCTACCATAGTGCGGCGGCCAGTCCGAGCGTTATGTTGTAGACTCTGTCGAGCGCTGCAGCCTGGTGGCGCTAGCGTCCCGATTCGTCGACTCAGTAACATATTTCCGACATTATATATTATGAAAAAATCATGCTAGACCAGATGATGTCACATTTTTAATTCAAATGAGAATTTACATAGTCACCAGTTTGGTTTCACGAAAGGTAGGTCCACGACTGACGCAGGAGTAAAACTCATCAGTCACATTTTGGAATCCTAGGAGAAGTCCAAGGATGCAATTGCCATTTTCTGTGACCTCTCAAAAGCGTTTGACTGCGTTGACCACAATTCACTGATCTGTAAATTACACCAATACGGAATTCGTGGACAAGCTGCTGATCTTGTTCTTTCCTATCTATCAATCAGGCAGCAAAAAGCAAATATTAATGGGGCAATGTCCTCGTTAAAATGGGTGTGCCTCAAGGTTCAATTCTTGGCCCTTTCTTATTTCTAGTTTATATACATGACCTTCCTTACAAGATGGCTAACTTATCGCATATAATTCTATTTGCGGACGACACTTGTATCATCTTTAAAATAGATAGAAAGATACAGATTTCTTACATGTCAACGATAGTCTGGCTGTTCTTTCGAAATGGTTCGCAGCTAATAATCTTTTACTTAATGCAAACAAAACTAAATGTATTAGGTTCTCATTACCAAATGGACCTCAAGTGGGTCTAAATCTAAAACTTGATGGCAAAAAAACTAGATGCAATAACGGAAACTATATTTTTAGGAATTACTTTAGATTCTAAATTGCAATGGGGCGCCCACATTAGAACTCTTTCAGGTAGATTAAGTTCAGCTGCATGTAAGAAAAATAAGGCAGTTGACTGATATAGCCACAGCTAGGTTAGTATACTTCTCTTATTTCCACATTATTATGTCTTACGGCGTGCTGCTGTGGGGGTCGGCAGCTGACGTAGATTAAATTTTCACTTTACAAAAGAGGGCAATCCGCGCTATCTATAAAATGGGTCTTCGCGAGTCCCTTAGAAACAAATTCAAAGAAATTGATATACTGACTATGCCTTCTCTTTATATCTTAGAAAGTATTTTGTACTCGTATGTTCGCAAAAACTTAGGACTTTTCAAAATAAGAATCGATTTCCATAATATAAATATACGTTTAACTAATCACACACATTCGAGTGGACCTGTCCAGTCAGTGCAAGCATTTGTCAGTAATCGTGGAGCTCAACTCAGAACCTATGGAGCACAACTCGACGAACAATACCAAAGAAATGACATTTGGGTAGGCCGCATAAACTACTCAAAACTGCCAGACCATCATTAAAACTAACTCTCTAAGTCATTTTGTATATGTATAATTTTCAACAATGTCAATATGTTTAAAAACTGTTATATTTTGATGATTTTTACCTAATGATTAAAAAAAAAAATGTTATGTTTTATGGTTTTATCACAAGGCTTAGAAGAGTGAGCAGCTCAATCCCAAGCTTTTTTCTCTTCTAAATTAGTAGAAATTTTATAGTACCCTTCTTTATGTGTGGCTCCATGTGCTCCATTAGCTTTATTGTTGTCATTTGACGAGAGGTTAGAAGTTTTTCTTTTATTGGCCCTTGTTCTGCAGTGTTTCTGGAAATGACCTTTGAAACTACATACAATTTACACTAATTTCAGGGTAGAACCATACCTTTGTGAACCATACCTTTGTGATTTTTATTGCCATATCGGCAACAGAAATCAACCTCTTTTTTAGTGTCAATTTTATTAACGCTGGTAGTTGTTGCATTTGTGCTCTGGCTATCGTGGAACTTGTTCAACTGCCGTTCTACAGTTTCTAGAGAGTTTGCTTCTGCTATGATTTTTTCAGTTGTTGCTGTGTCACCAAGTATAAAAATATTCTTTCTTAATTTAGTCGAAGTACACTTTTCCGTTATATGGTCGATAATATTTTCGTCCTCTTTTGCAAAATTGCATTTTGAGCTTTGAAGTCTCAATCTAACCAAGAATTAATCAGACTTTTCGTCCGGTGCTTGTTTCATTAACCGACTAATGTGCTTTTCAAATAAATAACTTTGTTTTGGGGAAAAATACTCTTCCAACTTTTTTATTGCGGTGTCATAAACGTCAGTTGCGTCAAGATCAGTCACGTGAGCTCCGGGCACATTAAAATTTAACATGTTGATCGGACTGCAGGTAAGAGAGAGGGGACCTCGTCACCATACTATTGTAGTAAAAGAATCTTCTGATCGACTCCACGGATGTTGTTGTCATTATATAAGTACAATAAAGATTTGATGTTGAGTTAATCAAACCCCGTACTACATCAGTTTATTTTTAACCAATTTCATCATTTTTGGAGCTACCAAATCCCGACATGTATACCTACAGGACATTCTTTCCGAAGGACCTCTGCAACGTTATTAGCGAACACTGGTGCAGATATAACGGAATTAAAACGACATGGCGGATGGAAGTCTACTACCGTGGCTGAAGCTTATATCGAAATATCTATCGAAAATAAATCGAAACGCAGCCTTCAGATAACAAGCAGCATAAACCTGAAACAGAAAAAAATATCGCTTCACAAGTTGACCATCCTAACTGTGCGTTTGCACTGGCGAAACATTCACGACAAAACATGTTGGAATCTCTATTTTCTGTCAATGTTCCGTACAATTTTTGACAGGACCTAGAGATTTCAACATGTTTTGTTGCGATGTTTCGCCAGTGCAAACGCACAGTAATAATAATAATATGAATCACTACCTTTTTTTTTTTTTTTTTCAGTATGGGATATCATCAAATGACTTCTCCCTCTCTGGGTGGAGCGAGAGGGTATGTCAGATTTTTACAGACTAAAACCCACCCGTGTTCCTTCCGTTGCCTGTGTGCCGGGGCCGTGATATCCCTTTCGGACAAACCCGCAACCCCAGCAGGCGTTGGTCCTTACGGACCCCGTCAGTTGGTGCTGACATCCCTTTGAGGCGCGCGTGGAACACAACGCCCGTCGACCCAGGCCTGGTCCTTATCGGACGGCGAGCTGCCCATTGCTTACCGTCCGCAAGCCCGCGCCTACGATGGCCGGAAATCAGCACGCGACTCCCGAAGCCCGGGGCGTCTCCTGCGGCGACTAGGGGCGCGAGGGCGCGCATCTTGCCTCTCCCTCGCGCGCTCCGCCTCCTCCTTCGCGAGCATTACTGCTTCGCAATGAATCACTCCCTACGGTCGTGATTCAGTCGTTAGAATCCTTCACTTGCTCGTGATTAATTATGACCCACGCTTTAAATCCGTCCTTTATTCACTAATTGCATAATAAACTATTTTTAAATTACGGCGCCTGTTATAGCGAAACGCGCGTGTATGACTGTATTTTTTTTTAAATTCATAAACGTACCACGAATTGATTAGTGTGAATGTGGATGTATGTTATATTCTGGTGCTGGTTGGTCATTTTATTAAAAATATCCATAAGTTTGAGACAGAAGAACAGAGACATATCAGAATAAAAACGCGAAGAAAGGATCTACCTAATTTTATACAGCCTAAGCTTAATGTCGTTAAACATGCCTCAAGAGTAAAATCAGTAAATATGTACAATAAATTGCCTGTACAATTTAAAAACTCTATGAATCCAAATCATCAATTTTAAAATCATTCCTCTCAGGTCTCGCCGTACAGTCTCTGATTGAATTGTCTTGACTGTCTGTTGTATTGACTGTCCAGATCTTCTTAGCAAAATAAGTCTTAATGTCCCGACCAGAATGCCGCGTTATCCTCGCCCATTACTCAAGGCCCCACGATACCGAACAAATCTGGGTAAACATTCACCGGTTTCCAGGATGACCCAGCAGTACAATGCCTTATCATGTTCAGTAGAAGACATAGACATCTTTTCTAATAATCTGGGTAAATATAAGTCACAAATCCATTCGCAATTAAATGATAATTATGTAAGTGTTGAACTGCCTGCCTAGTAATGCATTGTTCGCTATTTCTATTTTCTTATTTGTCTGTAAGTAAAATTTTTTCTAATACGTGTTCGTTGCTTTTTAATCTTTATTTCAATCTTAATTTTTATTCAATTTAATTTAAATTCAGATTACCAAATTAATTAATAATTTACTAGTATAATACTCGTACTATATAATATAATTTTAACTTTCAGGGCTACTTCCATTTTTAATATACTGCTATCTAATTACGCAACACATTTTCGATTTACAATTGAGTCAAATTTGTTTCGATTTGAATACAATTGCATTCAATTTATAAATTTCGAATTACGTAACTCTAAAATCTGCGTTGTCAATTGCACTCTGTTTCAAACGCTAAAGAGTGAACGATACTCGTCTAAAAAGGCTATTAGTGGAATTACGTAATCATTTTGACAGTTGAAAATTTGTTTCAAATCAACGAGAAATTGCTTTCAGCTATCAATCTAAAGAGAAGGCACCCTACTGGTCGCATTCGATTTTCTTTGCAATATTTTTGGGATTTACTCGTATAATCTCCTTACTTATTACAAAATTATGTAAGTGAACGTCGTCTTCATAAATTGTGAATGTGTTTTTGTGTAAAACCTCAATGATAGATCAGTATTAGGGTCTGTAAAATACCGAAGCAACGAGGTCGGTTTTTAATAATAATTGTGAAAGTTTTCTTCTGTTACAAGTGCTTACAACCTAAACTAAAGATATATATTATGATATTTCAGAAACGAGGTATTTTGGTGGCATTTTAAAGGAAAGACAAATTCGTACCTCGTACCGTATCAAACTTATCATAAGCCACAAGCTTAGCAACCCAGTCGGGCTTGTACTTCGTTGGAAAAGCAAATTTATTACAGGAAGAACAAATATTATAATATAGTTTGAAGCATTTTATGACAATGGATTCTGTAAGGACATCGGTGAACATACTCACCACACCATAAATAGATCTACTTCCACATCATTGTCTGTATAAGGTACCTACTTAATATCAATATTATTTTCTTTCTTAGTGTTGAACATTGATTGTGTGTTTAGCATAGCAACAATTTTACACACAATCTTATTGTTTGTTGGTAAATACGAAATGCACTATCAAACGTAAACTTACCATACATTTAAATAAAGTCAATTGTAGGCACCTAATTGTTGTTTATAGCAGAATATTGCTGTTCTATAAAGTAGATAGATTGTGCATGTAAGTGTTTAAGGGAGAGGCCTATTAGACTTTGTGGATGGATGTAATGGTTCATGGAATATCAATCTAATGAGGATTTACTTAATTTTTTTTTTTTATATTTCAGGTGTCAGGCTCAACTATATTATTCAGGAAAAAATTTAACTCTCATGAGCGCTTACAGCAAGAATTAGCAAGCAGTACATACTTATTCCATGATGACTGCCACAGGACATTAGATTCCAAATTCCACTAATCCTTACAGTAGTGTCCAAATATTTCATAATAATGTGAAGATATAATAAAAGTCGTTTTTGATTACCATAATTTATTTCTCTCTATTTACTGTTACCTAATAAATGACAGTTAATTTAGGCAAATAGGTACCTACCTCTAAATAGTATCAATAAAATAATCAATTGGCTGTGTTTATAAAAGGCATAGTATTCAATTCTTAAATATTTCATTATAAGTTATTTTTATTTGCACCTTTATAGGTACAAATAAAAATTACAAGTACAGGTTCAAAATAAAAACACTTTATTAAAGTTTACACTGTTATCAATTAACAAAATAGTAACACATATTTATATTGCTGTTGTACAAGACAGAACAGTAAAAAAAAAGAAGATTATCTTTCATTAACAATTTTCAGTTTTTACTTTAGTTCTTGAGAAGCTTGAAAACTGAAGTAGCAGAGCAACGGGGCAACGCAGCATGGGCGACATCCTTCATGCTGCCCTCATGTCTTCATAGGTGAAACGCCCCAGGAACTCTATAGTTTTAAAACAAAATCTTATTATTTTTTGCTCAAATAAAGTACCTACTTAGAAATTATGTGGCAAAGTAAAGTAGGCTCAACTAGGTTTTCATTAGCCCATGGCTGGACAAAACCCATCAGCCTAGTCATTGGTGCTGGTTGTATAATTTCATCTTTATTTAGGGCTGATATTTCAGTCTCCAGATATTTTATAATACTGAACTATAATATTAAACATTAGTTAGGTACACACAAAATATATGTTGTGTCTATGTACTAAGTTCAGCCAAGGAAATATATTCAAAGTTTTATTTATTATGTGACTTGCTACGCTTTATTCTTAACTATGTGTCAAAAAGCTTACCTTCAATGATTAATACAGAAGATTGGATATTCAATCCATGTTTGAACAACAAGATTGATGTTGGGTTGCGTTCCCTTCTTGTATTTTCAGCTCTAGCACGGTCTGTGAAAATATTATAAATATGTTTTGTAGTTAGTTGTTATTTGGCTAGTGTAGTTAGTTATTATTTGGCTAGTTGTAATTGTTTATTTCAGCATCTACTTATGTACATAAATATCAATGAACAATTTCAGTTAAGACTGAGGTTGACGGACATAGTAACTATATTTAACCACAATAAAAAGTTAGATGCTTGTGTCTCCACAACAAAAGAATGATTGTCCATAGGTAGATTGACCAATAATGTACCTACAGCTACAATAATGTAATGAGATACAAAGGTACTCTCTTACACACGTTATTCCTATTTATATTGGCTTACTTACTTGTAGTGATAATATCGACTTAGTTACTTTTCGCTATTGAGCAAAACAGCCTAAGTAAGTCTTAGTGCAGCCAGTAGAAAACGAAAACAGAGCACGCAGTGTCTTCAGTGTCTTGAACGAGAGAATTTTCCAAAGTTTTTCCGACTTCCACAAGCCACAAGAAAAATGTTCCAAAACTGCTTAGCATAGGCCCATGTTTCTGTAAGAGAATAGTAAATATAATCTTGTATGTTGAAAAATATAAAACATTAAAGGCAAAACAATGCTTATCAAAAATATTACCGAAAACTAAAATGTAAACAAAGTCATCGCCAATTCGCCATGTTAGATATCGTATTCTCCACAGACTTCAAAGAATGATCATTCCAGCTTCCAGCGCAGATTATTTTCGATGTTTAATATGTGTTATATGCCTTTCTTGTTCTTTTCTCTACAAACTGATAAAGTTAGAGCAGTAAAGACAGGCAATATTCTGCAATAAATTCGACTCTGAACACCTCACAATAAGTCGGCAGATCGTTCAAGAGGTTATTCAACTTTTACTCAGTGCTGCCAATTTTTTTCCCTGAGTCCGGTATAGACATGCGTCAGATACATCAAAACGAATTTAAAATCAGATTTCAGTCAGAAATCGAATCGTATCGATTATCCGAACTAGACAAACCAATTTCACAAAACCAACCACGGCAATAGTAGCTTTGCGTAAGTACGTATTTGTTTATGTTTGAATAGTTTTTAATGATGCACTTACAACCGAATAATATTACTAAAGACGATTGAAACTGCGAGCTGGAGCCACTCCTGAAACCGATTTCTAAAAACGGATTTTGAAAGCGATTTCAAAATCTGAAATAGGATATTTAACCGTTTGGTTAAAAACTTTATTCGATTAATAAAATAAGATTTGACATTTGAATAAACCTTTTTTACAGTCCGTTCAACCGATTTTAACTTCTATTGATTTGGTGGCATGACAAACGGCAACCGCAGTATAATTATTGAAATTTTAGTGAAGATGTTTGTTTTCAAACGGCTTAACGGCAGATTTTTTTATCCCGTAAGTACGTTCCCGTCTGCCGTGAGATATGTTTTTTGAAATGACGTTGTTTTTCGATCTCTACTCGGGCGGAGCCTCTGTGTGACTTCAATATATTCGTCATGCTGTGTCAGTCTTTCCAAATCAGCGTTCGAATCCGCAGTGGTTTCGGCATTTGAAAGAAATAAATCGAAAAATCACTGACACAGGTTTTAAACAAACAATAAAATATGCCATTATCGTGTTATTTAAATATTTTCTCGAGTCAAAGTTTTAGTTTGATTGTATTGTTTTCTACAAATTGAATTAAACTAACCATTAGACACAACCACCGGCCACTGAAAGCAAAATTTCTCCGCCAGTAGGGGTGTCCAAATCCCCAGGTTTAGTGGAAATCCCACTAAGTTGACAACACTGCTTTTCTACGATTTTGTCATTGGCTACAGATAACAAAAACGTGAAAAGAAAAACGTTTTGTTACGTATTTCAATTATGGTAGTTTTTGGTAGAAAGTGTTTTAAAAATTGGTTTTTAATTTTTCGGCAATCATTGTACATTTTCATTTATAAGCACTAGTAGAGTATCAGTTGTAATAAAAAAAATAAAAAATATAGCACAATAATTTGGAAATTAATCATTCCTACATGGTGTAACAAAACACATCATACAAATAAATTATAGCCAATTGATTAGAACATCCCTATCCAATTACGGTCGACTGATATAAAATGTGTAGCGTAATTCGAATTTGGGCAGGCGTTTAAAACTGGACTTGCTTTCGATTCAGCAGTCTAATTACGCAACACATTTTATTTCTGTTTACAATTCTGAATCGAAAGCAAGTCCAGTTTTAAACGCCTGCCCAAATTCGAATTACGCTACACATTTTATATCAGTCGACCGTAATTGGATAGGGATGTTCTAATCAATTGGCTATAATTTATTTGTATGATGTGTTTTGTTACACCATGTAGGAATGATTAATTTCCAAATTATTGTGCTATATTTTTTATTTTTTTTATTACAACTGATACTCTACTAGTGCTTATAAATGAAAATGTACAATGATTGCCGAAAAATTAAAAACCAATTTTTAAAACACTTTCTACCAAAAACTACCATAATTGAAATACGTAACAAAACGTTTTTCTTTTCACGTTTTTGTTATCTGTAGCCAATGACAAAATCGTAGAAAAGCAGTGTTGTCAACTTAGTGGGATTTCCACTAAACCTGGGGATTTGGACACCCCTACTGGCGGAGAAATTTTGCTTTCAGTGGCCGGTGGTTGTGTCTAATGGTTAGTTTAATTCAATTTGTAGAAAACAATACAATCAAACTAAAACTTTGACTCGAGAAAATATTTAAATAACACGATAATGGCATATTTTATTGTTTGTTTAAAACCTGTGTCAGTGATTTTTCGATTTATTTCTTTCAAATGCCGAAACCACTGCGGATTCGAACGCTGATTTGGAAAGACTGACACAGCATGACGAATATATTGAAGTCACACAGAGGCTCCGCCCGAGTAGAGATCGAAAAACAACGTCATTTCAAAAAACATATCTCACGGCAGACGGGAACGTACTTACGGGATAAAAAAATCTGCCGTTAAGCCGTTTGAAAACAAACATCTTCACTAAAATTTCAATAATTATACTGCGGTTGCCGTTTGTCATGCCACCAAATCAATAGAAGTTAAAATCGGTTGAACGGACTGTAAAAAAGGTTTATTCAAATGTCAAATCTTATTTTATTAATCGAATAAAGTTTTTAACCAAACGGTTAAATATCCTATTTCAGATTTTGAAATCGCTTTCAAAATCCGTTTTTAGAAATCGGTTTCAGGAGTGGCTCCAGCTCGCAGTTTCAATCGTCTTTAGTAATATTATTCGGTTGTAAGTGCATCATTAAAAACTATTCAAACATAAACAAATACGTACTTACGCAAAGCTACTATTGCCGTGGTTGGTTTTGTGAAATTGGTTTGTCTAGTTCGGATAATCGATACGATTCGATTTCTGACTGAAATCTGATTTTAAATTCGTTTTGATGTATCTGACGCATGTCTATACCGGACTCAGGGAAAAAAATTGGCAGCACTGAGTAAAAGTTGAATAACCTCTTGAACGATCTGCCGACTTATTGTGAGGTGTTCAGAGTCGAATTTATTGCAGAATATTGCCTGTCTTTACTGCTCTAACTTTATCAGTTTGTAGAGAAAAGAACAAGAAAGGCATATAACACATATTAAACATCGAAAATAATCTGCGCTGGAAGCTGGAATGATCATTCTTTGAAGTCTGTGGAGAATACGATATCTAACATGGCGAATTGGCGATGACTTTGTTTACATTTTAGTTTTCGGTAATATTTTTGATAAGCATTGTTTTGCCTTTAATGTTTTATATTTTTCAACATACAAGATTATATTTACTATTCTCTTACAGAAACATGGGCCTATGCTAAGCAGTTTTGGAACATTTTTCTTGTGGCTTGTGGAAGTCGGAAAAACTTTGGAAAATTCTCTCGTTCAAGACACTGAAGACACTGCGTGCTCTGTTTTCGTTTTCTACTGGCTGCACTAAGACTTACTTAGGCTGTTTTGCTCAATAGCGAAAAGTAACTAAGTCGATATTATCACTACAAGTAAGTAAGCCAATATAAATAGGAATAACGTGTGTAAGAGAGTACCTTTGTATCTCATTACATTATTGTAGCTGTAGGTACATTATTGGTCAATCTACCTATGGACAATCATTCTTTTGTTGTGGAGACACAAGCATCTAACTTTTTATTGTGGTTAAATATAGTTACTATGTCCGTCAACCTCAGTCTTAACTGAAATTGTTCATTGATATTTATGTACATAAGTAGATGCTGAAATAAACAATTACAACTAGCCAAATAATAACTAACTACACTAGCCAAATAACAACTAACTACAAAACATATTTATAATATTTTCACAGACCGTGCTAGAGCTGAAAATACAAGAAGGGAACGCAACCCAACATCAATCTTGTTGTTCAAACATGGATTGAATATCCAATCTTCTGTATTAATCATTGAAGGTAAGCTTTTTGACACATAGTTAAGAATAAAGCGTAGCAAGTCACATAATAAATAAAACTTTGAATATATTTCCTTGGCTGAACTTAGTACATAGACACAACATATATTTTGTGTGTACCTAACTAATGTTTAATATTATAGTTCAGTATTATAAAATATCTGGAGACTGAAATATCAGCCCTAAATAAAGATGAAATTATACAACCAGCACCAATGACTAGGCTGATGGGTTTTGTCCAGCCATGGGCTAATGAAAACCTAGTTGAGCCTACTTTACTTTGCCACATAATTTCTAAGTAGGTACTTTATTTGAGCAAAAAATAATAAGATTTTGTTTTAAAACTATAGAGTTCCTGGGGCGTTTCACCTATGAAGACATGAGGGCAGCATGAAGGATGTCGCCCATGCTGCGTTGCCCCGTTGCTCTGCTACTTCAGTTTTCAAGCTTCTCAAGAACTAAAGTAAAAACTGAAAATTGTTAATGAAAGATAATCTTCTTTTTTTTTACTGTTCTGTCTTGTACAACAGCAATATAAATATGTGTTACTATTTTGTTAATTGATAACAGTGTAAACTTTAATAAAGTGTTTTTATTTTGAACCTGTACTTGTAATTTTTATTTGTACCTATAAAGGTGCAAATAAAAATAACTTATAATGAAATATTTAAGAATTGAATACTATGCCTTTTATAAACACAGCCAATTGATTATTTTATTGATACTATTTAGAGGTAGGTACCTATTTGCCTAAATTAACTGTCATTTATTAGGTAACAGTAAATAGAGAGAAATAAATTATGGTAATCAAAAACGACTTTTATTATATCTTCACATTATTATGAAATATTTGGACACTACTGTAAGGATTAGTGGAATTTGGAATCTAATGTCCTGTGGCAGTCATCATGGAATAAGTATGTACTGCTTGCTAATTCTTGCTGTAAGCGCTCATGAGAGTTAAATTTTTTCCTGAATAATATAGTTGAGCCTGACACCTGAAATATAAAAAAAAAAAATTAAGTAAATCCTCATTAGATTGATATTCCATGAACCATTACATCCATCCACAAAGTCTAATAGGCCTCTCCCTTAAACACTTACATGCACAATCTATCTACTTTATAGAACAGCAATATTCTGCTATAAACAACAATTAGGTGCCTACAATTGACTTTATTTAAATGTATGGTAAGTTTACGTTTGATAGTGCATTTCGTATTTACCAACAAACAATAAGATTGTGTGTAAAATTGTTGCTATGCTAAACACACAATCAATGTTCAACACTAAGAAAGAAAATAATATTGATATTAAGTAGGTACCTTATACAGACAATGATGTGGAAGTAGATCTATTTATGGTGTGGTGAGTATGTTCACCGATGTCCTTACAGAATCCATTGTCATAAAATGCTTCAAACTATATTATAATATTTGTTCTTCCTGTAATAAATTTGCTTTTCCAACGAAGTACAAGCCCGACTGGGTTGCTAAGCTTGTGGCTTATGATAAGTTTGATACGGTACGAGGTACGAATTTGTCTTTCCTTTAAAATGCCACCAAAATACCTCGTTTCTGAAATATCATAATATATATCTTTAGTTTAGGTTGTAAGCACTTGTAACAGAAGAAAACTTTCACAATTATTATTAAAAACCGACCTCGTTGCTTCGGTATTTTACAGACCCTAATACTGATCTATCATTGAGGTTTTACACAAAAACACATTCACAATTTATGAAGACGACGTTCACTTACATAATTTTGTAATAAGTAAGGAGATTATACGAGTAAATCCCAAAAATATTGCAAAGAAAATCGAATGCGACCAGTAGGGTGCCTTCTCTTTAGATTGATAGCTGAAAGCAATTTCTCGTTGATTTGAAACAAATTTTCAACTGTCAAAATGATTACGTAATTCCACTAATAGCCTTTTTAGACGAGTATCGTTCACTCTTTAGCGTTTGAAACAGAGTGCAATTGACAACGCAGATTTTAGAGTTACGTAATTCGAAATTTATAAATTGAATGCAATTGTATTCAAATCGAAACAAATTTGACTCAATTGTAAATCGAAAATGTGTTGCGTAATTAGATAGCAGAATTGTAAACAGAAATAAAATGTGTTGCGTAATTAGACTGCTGTTTGCTTGTTTTTATTGCATGATGTGGTCTCCTATAATTGAGGGAGCACATATACTGTGGTTCTTGTCTTTATATTATAGCATGTAAGGTGTATTCTTTGTTGGAGATCCTAATAAAATAAAATAAAATAAAATCCAAACGTATTCAAGAGAGAATTAAAGTCATTGTTATTGAAGAAATGTTATTACAGTATTGAAGAGTTTCTCAAAGATAATAGTAGTTCGAACTAAAATGTGATTATATTTTAATGGCTTTAAGTAATATTTTACCCAACATTCTATCATGACATTACATATTAATAATGAGTTTTATTGACATACCTACATTTCTTTAAATTGAATTTATATTGAGTTTGAATTATTAAGTTAAATTATTATGATTAATATTGTGACTATTTGTGACCAATGTGGATTGTGGTGTTTGTTTTAAATTATTTTTTATTTTTGTTATTTTAGTGGGAACTGGATGAATTTTGAATGTAAATACAATGTTGGTGATTATTTAAATTATTGGTACTAAATTATTGACATAAAATTATGTATTAGTGATATTGACACATTTTAGGCGATGGCGCTGTCGCCCACAGTACAAATCAGCTCCGTAATATTTTATATTTAAAAATAGTCTATTTCGTAATCCACAGTTCTAAATAAGTTTAATAGTGAAAGTGACCCACAATAAGCAAGTGACATTGTTATTCAGTGATTTTTTCCACAAACTAAAAAGTTATAAACATTTAAAATAACAAGTGTAAGATCATCTCGAAAAAGGACTAATCAGTGCTATTACAGTGTTTTTTTACAATTCCTACTCAAAACTCATTATATAACATGACTGTAGCATAACTCAAACTAAATAACAATAAAAAACAGTGATATTCCAAAAGTTGTAAAATTCCTAACAATTTTGAATAAACCGTCAATTCATAATTATCAAAATCATGACAGAAAATTTCCAAAAAGCTAAGACCAATTTTAAGTCAAAAATCATTGAACGTGTGGTCCAGTGGCTACTGTCTGCACCATTTCCGAGCGCGGTTACTCGGGGTAGTGAGTTCGTATCCAGCCACGAGATATTCTTTTTCTTCATTAATTTATCAATTCGAATTGAGATTCGAATATTCCAAAGAGAGGGCACCACAGAGTATTGATTACATAATAGGTGTACAGTGATACCATAACGCATCGAAAAGCGATACTATATCAGTGTGTTCTTTATCAACTGCAAAGTGCTCCATCTATCGTCAAGTTGTACCAACCGTGAAGCGCTTTCTAGCGTCGACTAGCTGTACCTTTTAATTTAATAAAATAATCAATATTATCAACAACGAACGAGACAATGGCATCGAAAATTAAAAGCATTGTTAACAATAGCGGACGTAAGGACCCCGTACAAGTCACTTGTTACAAATGCAAAAAACAAGTTGATCACCGAAGCACCTTATTATGCACTTTATGTAAAAACCATTACGAATTTGATTGTGCTGGTTATCCAGAAAAAGTATACCGCTTAAAGAATCTAGAAGAAAGAAAAAAATTCAGATGGGAATGCAAAGCGTGCACCCAGAGAGCAAAAGAACAAATCACACCCAACTTTGTTGTATCCAATGTGACAATGAGAACAAAAAAACGCTCGTCTCCTAAATCATACATAGATGAGACACCAGATTCACCTAACGTATCAGAGGAGACTACGCCTTGGTCGACTCCAAAGAGCACAACCTCCGAAATATATGACTCACACATACTCACATTGAATCATACATACGATGAGCCAACTGCCATAACCGACAAAACATTGTCAAGGAGTATGGACTGTACGGTAACTGATTCAATCCACGCCCAGGAACTGAAGGATACGATTGAACTTCTCCAAACGCAACTAAGTAGTTCTCAGAATGAACTTGAGAATATCATACTCGAAAATAATGAGCTTCGGAATCATAATGACAAATTATTAAAAGATAATAATACACTTAAAAAGCTCTTAAACCAACCACCGCAAAGAGAAAATGATAGACCAGAAAAAAATACATATTCTATGTTACACCAAGATGTGCAAGCCTTCTTTACGCCACCTAGAAATTTAGGTACAAGTAATATCTTGAGCCTACAAAAAAACATCACAGATCTGGAGCGTCAGTTGGAACAAGCCGGAAACGAAATATTAAACCTCAAGGATCAATTAATGACGCTTCAGAAGATATTGGAAACAAAAGGTGAATGTCCAAAGGAAGAAATTACTCCACTGGATGCTTTAAAAGTGGAACGTACGAACAAAATATATATTTTTGGCACTCAACAATGTGTTGGACTATCATCTGTATTGATGCGATCACGACAGGATACATCATATGAAAAATATGTCATCACGGTCTCTAACTAAGCCATACACACAAACTAGTGACGTCATTAAGAACTGCCATAATATTCAGCTATCGCCAAATGACAAACTCATTATTTGTGTGGGTGAAAATGACTATGATAGTAAAATTTTGTCTTCACAACTTCGTCAACTTCTAGATGTATTCGGCAATAATAATGTCATTGTTCTAAGTTTACTTAAGAATATGTATTTAAATGTAAATGACTTGAACCAAACGATACGCAATATTTGCAATGAATACAAAAATTCTAACTTTATTGACTCTAATCTTATGTTAAATAATACTTGTAAATTAATTAATTATACTATTGACTATGATGATTATGAAAAAAAATACTTAAATGTCAAAGAACTAAAGAAATTAATACTGCGTCGTCAACCAAATGTTACGAAAACTGTGATCAAATGTAAAAAAGACCCTAAGGGAACAATCCCATATTACTTTGCACGAAAACAGCCAGAATGCGGTACAATAAATAAACTTGATGTAAAAAAACCCACTTCTACAAAAATAGGTACAATACCACACTATTTTAAGGTTGTAGACAGGAAACAGCTTTTTCGTGAAAACTGCTAGTAAATGCAAAAGTTTTAAAATATTACACCAAAATATCGCTAGTATTTTATCAAAACGGGAAATACTAGAACTAACATTATTAGAATTACGGGACGCCAATAAAGAACCTGACATTTTATGTTTCTCTGAAACATTTATGCGTGCCGGTAATGAAAATTATTTAAAATTAAATAACTATATTTTAGCAACTGTGTTTAGTAGAGACAAACAGAGAGGGGGAACCTGTATTCTCGCGAGACAGGGTATTATATACAATGAGCTTTCTTACATAAAAAAATATTCAACACAAAAATCATTTGAAGCCTGTGGCGTTGAAATCCCATTTCACAATTTATTAATAGTATGTCTATATAGAACGCCAAACTCTGACCCTAATGTATTTTTGAATAAGCTCGACCAACTTATGTGTGAAACACACAAAAAATATGGACCAAGCACAAAAATAGTTATAGCTGGTGATTTTAATATAAATACCCTAAAATTAGGAAAAGTGACCACCTATTTAAAAGACTTATGTAATACCTACAATTTGCAAATGCACATTAATATTCCCACTCGTAAAGACGCTTGTATAGACCACATACTTAGTAACATAAAGACAGCATCAACAGATGTTTTGCCTCTTTATCTATCTGATCATGAGACTGCCCAATTATTAGGCTTTCCAGTAAAAGGGCAAAATTTGAAGTCCACATCTTACTACACTTTTAAGAAAGACTACGGTACCGAAAATATTAAAAAATTCAAAGAATGTCTCTCAAGTTTATCGTGGTCAGAGGTACACCTAGAAACTGACACAAATAAGGCTTTTAATAAATTTCATGACTTATTATGTCTGTTATATAAGTTATGCTTCCCAAAAATAAAAATAAAGATTAATCATTCTAATACATACAAACAAAAATGGATAAGTAAGGGTCTAAGAAATAGTTGCAACACTAAACGATCTTTACGATATCTTTACTACAAAAACAAAACTTTATTGTACAAAACAAAATATAAAAACTATTCAAATATGCTGAAAAAGTGCATTATTAAATCAAAAATGAATTCTAATATTAATTTCATTAAAAAAAGTCAAAATAAATGTAGAGCAACGTGGTCAGTCATTAATCACGAAATTGGGAATATAAAATGTGACAATAATATTTCTGAATTACAATTAGATAAGCAGATACTGACAAATCCCACTGACATAGCGAACGCTTTTAATAATTATTTTGTTGACTCGACTCACACTTTATCATTTAATAATTTACATAATGACTCTAATAAGGTGTCAATTCTTAATTCCATGTTTCTTAGTTTAATGACTCAAGATGAAGTTAAAAAGGAGATAATGGCTTTAAATAATACTAACTCCGAAGGTTATGATGGAATTAGCACAAAAATAATGAAAGCGTGCAACACTGAATTAATTTCTATATTGACATATTTAATTAATCTTTCATTTTCATCAGGTACTTTTCCTGATGCCTTAAAACTATTAGTCGTGAACCACTTTAAAAAAAAAGCAGAAAAGATGACGTGAAAAGCTATCGCCCGATTACTCTTATTCCTATTTTATCAAAAGTATTCGAAAAAGGTATGCTCAACAGACTTGTCGACTTTTGTACCAAATATAACATTATAGCAAATGAACAGTTTGGATTCCAAAAGCACAAATCAACAACACAGGCAATATTTTCCCTTTTGAGCAATATCTTGTGTAATCTAAACAATAATCATGTAACTACAGGACTTTTTTTCGACCTGTCACAAGCATTCGACTTTGTGGCACATGATGTTTTATTAAAAAAGTTAGAAGGCATTGGAATAAGAGGACTAGCACTGAATTGGATTTCGTCTTATTTAAGTGAGCGGAAACAATACGTTGTTATCGATAAAGTACATGAAAACCTACTTTCTTCCTATTTTTCTGACTCCAGGGAATATAAATGCGGCGTCCCTCAGGGGAGTGTGTTAGGACCCATTTTGTTTATATTATATATAAATGACATACCACTAGTGACTAATCATAAATGTGTATTATTTGCAGATGACATTTCAATTATCGTGACGTCTGATAAGAAGTATAAATCAATATCTGACCATGAAATGGACATTAATAATACTATTGACAATATAAAATAATAATAAATAAATATTCTGTATAGCTAAACATGTGGACATTATCTATATCAAAACCAGACATCAACTTTATACCATGTTTAAAGCAAATAAAGACTTATCTTATCTTATCTCTATCTTATCTTTAAATGCGTAATGAATTTTAAATAATTATTATTGTAATGTTCTTTTAAATTGTTATTATTTTATTTATTATCACTGTAATATTTTCAACACAATGTATTTTGTTAAGAAATAAATGACTTATGATGAGTAAGGGAGGGATAAAAAAAAGCAAAGGAGTTGCATAATGAAATTTATTACAACATTATAACACTCTTTTGGATGATATTATGGTTAGTATGACACTCAGGGTTGGTATAAAACAAACAAGTTGTTTTAAAACACGTATTTTCAACAGTTTGAAATAAAACAATGTAAGTATTTAAAATCACAGTATAAAACAAGTTTTAATTAATGTTTTAAACATTAAGAAAACAAAACATGGTTTTAAATAACGAATGAATGGAAATAAATGAAAAGTTACAATGGAGAAGTCTCATCTCCCATAAAAATTGCCCCACGTCAGGCAGCAAAGAGAAGTATTTATTTTGTTATTATTTTATAATATTTAAGAAAAATAGATTAACCATTCCCCCCTTATCTCCAAAACTACTGAGCCTAAAATTTTGAAAAAAATACAGAGAATAGTTCTATGCTCATAGATTACAGGAAAACCTATAAGAACTCTATGGTCTTAAAATAACATGGTAAATCACTCAATATTGTGCGTACAAACTTATATTTACAGTTGGAATGTATGGGGAAACATGTTTTTCAACTACAATGTTAAGATTTTTCTTTGGATAAATTCATCCCAACTACGGAACCCTTCATTGTGCGTGGTCCAACACGCACTTGGCCGGTTTTTGTTTATTTAGTGCATATTCGCATGCATATTTTGGCATTTTGATAGTACATATAATACGATGTCTACTAATCGATTGGTTTATCCGCCCTTGTGGAGCTGGAGCAGCGTTGAGCCAAGAATTTTTGTCAGCGATGTAATCCCCCAACTTATAATACGCTTAGCAGCATAGCGTGCGTTTAACACAAGATTTAAATTTCGTCTCATTCGGCTAGAGTATGTGGGGAGGTATTTTGTTGTAACATTTTAAACAGTATCCCATGTTGGATGATTCTACTTTAGCCAGTCTGAAACCCGGTTGAACTCAAAAATCTAAGTCTTTTCAGTAAAAGCGGTGAAAAACACAATTATAGGTTTAGAAATAGGGACCAATTCCCTATTTTTAGTCCTATAATAGGGATGACGCCTGGGTAAAAAAAAAAAAACAAATTAGTCCGTCAGTCAGATAATAAAAAAATATTAGACACTTATTTTTTGCTTTATCATATTAATAAAAAATACTTAGTTACAACGCATTTTAGGTTGGGGAGTGGGGGTCGCTACGTCACTAGTATTTAAAAAATCTACATACTCGTGACGTCATGGTACATTTTACCTCAATGTATCGCCGTCATCTTTAGATTACGTAAAAAAATAAAAAATATGTGTCCAATATTTTTTTATAATCTCAAAGACGGACTAAATACAAATTTTTAGTCATCATCCTTATTGTGTCTACGCACCTATTGCCTCCGACAGCATGAGATTGTATAGAGTATTAAGTGGGACTATACTAATACATTGTATACTTCTAAATCGTCTGACGATTAAAATGATATACCTACATACAGTACTAAAAATGTTATGTTACATTCATTTATTTACAAGGCACCAAGTCCTAATAAACAAATACATAAAATATCATAAAAATAAAATACATTAAAATTCATTACATCATTAAATGAAATACAATCAAATTCATTAAAATAAAAGTAATTAAAATTTAATTTAATTATAACTATCGAAATCGTTACAGTCGGTTAGCACTCCGATGCACTTCTAGTCAATACGTATGGATCGGATTGCTCCAATCGTCACTAACGATCCTCAACAGCTCATTGGTCGATTTTCTTACAGTGAATAACGAAACTCTCGATTTAGCGAACATGCTCGACGCGCTATAGTACAGCGGAGAGGCAATGTGTAATGTACATCATTAAACACTAACGTATCTACGTATTTCTCAGTATTACCGTTAGACAAAGTATAATTGTTACTATCGCTGTAATTTAGATATCATAAGAAACAAATCAGCATGCACTTCATTAATGTACGCCACAATTTTTGGTAGGCCTAATCCCCGAAGATTTTTTTAAATCTTCTTTTGTTAACTTCATTCGTTATTTTATAACGTAACATGCTATTGCTTATTTACTATTTTAGATTAAAAGACTAAACAAATGTAAGATACTTTGGCTTTCGGCTTTTTATCTTACTTACTTTTTACGCAGTCGGGCTTTAGGGTTTATACAAAACACATAACCCTCCTTTTTTGGCTTCGCCGCAGCCGGGTAAAAAGTTAAGACAAAATTTGTTTAAAAAAAGAAACGAATTTTGGCTCTCCTTAAAACCTGAGGTTTGCCCCTTACGTTATTTCACATTTCCACTGTACATCATCAGATACATCACACTTACAAAGTTTTTCATCAGTGTGTATAAGAATATGTATTGTTAAATCACCCTTTTGACCACTTAATCATACATCATACTAAGAAAGTTTTTCAACAGTCTGTATTTTGAATTTGTTTTGTTAAAAAAACCCTTTCTCTAAAACTACGCTAACATTCATCACAGTTATAAGGTTTCTTAACAAAGTGTAGACGAATATGTTTTATTAAATTACACTTATGACTAAAACTACGCTGACATACATCACAATTATACGGTTTTTCGCCAGTGTGTATACGAATATGATCTGTTAAATCAAATTTTCTGCCAAAACACTTTTGACATAAATCACACTTAAACGGTTTTTTGCCAGTGTGTACAAGAATATGGCTTGTTAAATGACCCTTTCGTTTAAAACTATGTTGACATAAATCACATTTATAAGGTTTTTCGCCAGTGTGTATACGAATATGGTTTGTTAAATGACTCTTTTGTTTAAAACTATGTTGACATAAATCACATTTATAAGGTTTTTCGCCAGTGTGTATACGAATATGATCTGTTAAATCAAATTTTCTGCCAAAACACTTTTGACATACATCACACTTAAACGGTTTTTTGCCAGTGTGTACAAGAATATGGCTTGTTAAATGACCCTTTCGTTTAAAACTATGTTGACATAAATCACATTTATAAGGTTTTTCACCAGTGTGAACTAGTGTATGTTTTCTTAAAATATACTTATGACTAAAACTATGTTGACATACATCACACTTAAACGGTTTTTCGCCAGTGTGTATACGAATATGCTCTGTTAAATGACGCTTTAGATTAAAACCATGTTGACATAAATCACATTTATAAGATTTTTCGCCAGTGTGTATACGAATATGATCTGTTAAATCAAATTTTCTGCCAAAACACTTTTGACATACATCACACTTAAACGGTTTTTTGCCAGTGTGTACAAGAATATGGCTTGTTAAATGACCCTTTCGTTTAAAACTATGTTGACATAAATCACATTTATAAGGTTTTTCGCCAGTGTGTATACGAATATGCTCTGTTAAATGACGCTTTTGATTAAAACTATGTTGACATACATCACACTTATAAGGTTTTTCACCAATTTGTGTACGAGTATGTTGTATCATTTGTGTTACTCGATTACAACTACGCTCATCATATTTGTAAGGGTCTTTTAAATAAGTGTTAGTTTTGGACGTACGTTTTGGAGTTGTCCGGATAACTTGCGAGTCTGATTTTTCCTTGTTCGTTTGCTCGGCTGTTATTGCATCTTCTAGTTTTGTTCTTCGAGTGTTGAGTTTTGGTTTCGTCGCAACGGTCGTCCCTGTGATTATATTAATATGGTAAGTACAATGTTGGAAGAAGATTGACATGCACAGGAATCAGAAGAGCGCTTTGCATGATTCAAACTAGAACCGAAAAATTTCTGATGACATTGAATAATACACTTTATCACCATAGATATGACGTGAGGGCCGTGTGGCTAAGTAATAACAGCCGGGTCGATCGATCAGGTTAAACTATGCTTGTCGCAATTAGTCCATGGATGGGTGACCATCTTCACATACAACCCTGTCCCGGCTGTCATTCGGTATCGTATTACCCAGTAACTTGGTCGTGGAGGCCAGATAGGCAGTCTCTCCATGTAAAATACTGGTATTCAGCTGCATCCGGTTAGACTGGAAGCCGACTCCAATATAGTTGGGAAAAGGCTGCGCAGATGATGATGATCACCAGTGACATGAAGTACAACATTGTACTAACGTCGACATATGGTCCGTTCCAAAACTATCTGACCAAAGTTTAAACATATTGGAAGAGGTCGCATATATGTATGCACTGGCCTGTTGCACATGCCTGTCACCGATTCAAATTAATATTGTTACGGCATATGTTTTTATGAGCCTTGTCACTCGTGTAAAAATATTGACCACGAAATATACTAATTATATTATCAGACCACTGCTCGTTATTGGCTTCTGTTTTCCATTAATAAGTGGTATTAAGAAGCTGAAAGGATCGTCCGACTACCCAAACTGGAAGTTCTTGGTGCGAAATTACTTGGAGAATAAAAACTGGTGGGGAGTAATTTCTACAGATGTAGCAGACGCTGACGTAGACCGGCAGGCACGAACGACAATATGTTTGTTGTTAGAACCTGAGTGCTTTACCCACGTCTACAATGCGAAGACTGCGAAAGAAGCCTGGAACAGCTTACAGAAAGCGTATGAAGACAAGGGTTGGGGAAGACGTATACATATTCAGCGGGAGCTTTTCAACTGTAAGTTAGAGAATTTCGATTCTATGGAAAGCTACATATCCAAAACTACATTCCTGACACAACAATTGTCCGATATTGATGCTGATATTCCTGATGATTGGATCATATCGATTTTGCTGGGTGGACTAACCGCTGAGTACAGCCCTCTCATCATGGCTGTAGATAATAGTGGACAACAGATCACGTTAGAGCAAATAAAAACGAAATTGTTACAAGAAGGAAGTAGACAGAGTAAGTTGAACACAGAGTACGAACAAGCCTTAGTTACACGTAAAGTACAGAACGATGCAAGATCTAACACTAAAACTAACGATCGTAAGCAGAAGTTCGTCTACAAGTGTTTTAAGTGCCACAAGCAAGGACACAAGGCGTCCGAATGCAAGGAGCGGATCAAAACCGCGAATATCTGCCTGAATACGAAGAAGGCTGCTCAAATCATATGACCCACGATAAAAACAAATTGTTGTCTTATAAACCTGAAGAGGGCAACATGAAGATCGCAGTAGCAAAGCGAGAAATTATTGGTGAAAGGACGAGGAAATGCTGAGCCACGAGTCAGCGAAAACGAAAAATTAATTTTAGAAAACGTTTTACATGTTCCTGATTTATCCATGAACCTTATTTCGGTGAGCGATTTGACCAAGAAGAATTATTGCATGAATTTTGACAATAGAGGTTGCATGATTCAAAATAAGAATCGAATTATTGCAAGATGTCAAGAGGTTGACGGAATTTATGAGTTGACAGAAAATAAAAATAAAGTTGTGAATGTGACACTGTCAAAAGAAAATGAAAATATTTCGAACATTTGGCATAAAAGATTAGCTCATTTATCGCGTAATTATATGAATAAAATGAAAGTTTTAGTAACCGGTATGGAATTTAAGAGTACCGATTTATGCGAGCCGTGTATTCCATGTATCGAAGGAAAGACCTGCAAAAGTCCCTTTAAAAACCAAGGTACGAGAGCGAACGAGGTCTTACAGCTGGTTTTTAGCGACGTTTGCGGACCAATCGAGGAGCCGTCGTTCGGTGGTTCGAGGTATGTTCTTCTATTTATCGACGATTTTACTCGGAAGACTCATGTTTATTTTTCGAAGAACAAAAGTGAAACTTTCGATAAGTTCCGTGAATACAAGGCGGAAGTTGAGAATGAGACCAGTAAATTCATTAAATGTCTGAGATCTGACAACGGCGCAGAGTACTGTAATGGTAAAAATAAAAAAATTGTCGTCTGGTGTTTTATACCTGCAGACTTCAAAAATGATTTAAATTGACCATTACAGTACAATGGTAAATTTAAATCATTTTTGAAGTCTGCAGGTATAAAAAACCAGACGACTGTACCGTACACGCCGGAACAAAATTCTGTCTCAGAGAGAGCGAATCGGACTATAATAGAAAAGGCAAGAACATTACTTTCAGAATCGAACTTGAGCAAGAAGTATTGAGCCGAGGCTGTTAATACTGTTGTATACCTAAAGAACAGAAGCCCCACGAAAGCATTGAACAATGCGGTACCAGAGAAGCTTTGGTCTGGAAAAGATGTGGATGTCAGTCATCTGAAAATCTTTGGTTGTTTGGCGTACAGATTGATATCAAAACAAAAGAGACGGAAACTAGACATAAAGACGGAACCGATGATTTTTATTGGATATCCAGATAATCAGAAAGATTATCGTCTGATGAATCCTAAGACAGGTGAAGTGAAAACTGCAAGAGATGTAAAATTTCTCGAAAACGTCTTTCTCCAAAAAGAAAACGTGGAAAAGTCGGAAGTTATCATAAACCTAAATACAGATTGTGTGTACGATGATGTGTACCGTGATGCTATAGACGAGAACGTAGAAGTATCGGAGGTGATACAACCTGAACCTGTAGTACCAGAGCAAGAGATTGACGTATTGACTGAAGAGGAAATCACAATACCTGAATCGGAAAGAAGGTATCCTGAGAACGCAGACAAGTCGATCGGTACGGATGCAATGTTATGTTATGCTAAGAGCAATCTTAATGATGATCCATTGACTATTAATGAAGCGTTGGCGAGACACGATGGTGACTTATGGCAAAAAGCGATCGATGATGAACTTATGTCACTAAAGGAGAACCAGACTTGGACGTTGGTGGATCGTCCAGCTGATAAGAAGCCTATCCAGTGTAAATGGGTGTTCAAAATTAAGAGAGATAGCGACGGCAAGGTAACGAAGTACAAGGCCAGATTAGTAGCAAAAGGTTTCACACAGGTACGTGGTGTAGACTATACTGAGACGTATTCTCCAGTAGTTAGAAGCTCTACTCTGCGAATGTTGTTTATTGACCAATGGGATGTCACGACTGCCTTTTTATATGGCAAGATTAAAGAGGACATTTACATGCTCCAACCGAAAGGAGCAGTAGTCAAAGGTCAAGAAACCAAAGTATGTAAGCTGCAGCGTTCTTTGTATGGATTGAAACAAGCTTCGAATGCTTGGTTCAAGGAATTGGACTAAGAGATGTTGAACTTAGGCTTTGTACAATCAAAAATAGAACCGTGTTTGTATCAAAAGCAGCTTAAAAACAATAACAAGTTAATTGTTGTTATTTACGTAGATGACCTTTTTATCTTTGGAAATTGTGAACAAGAAAAGCAAAAATTAAAAACCGATTTGCTTGATAAGTTTAAAGTGAAAGATTTAGGCGCGGCTAGGCTTGTTTTAGGCATGAGGCTGAGGAGAGATAAAGATGTTATTTGTCTAGACCAGCAACAGTTCATTTCGGAAATTTTGAATGACTTTAACATGACAGACGCTAAGCCAGTTTCAACCCAATGGAAGTCGGTATGAAATTAGAAAGATCGACAAATTCCCATAGTAATCTGCCATATCAAAGCATAATAGGGTGTCTAAACTATTTAGCCTGTAATACGCGACCAGACATAGCACATGCGGTGAGTGTACTTTCACAATTTAATTCGTGTTATGACGAAATACACTTTAAATGTGCAAAACGGGTCTTAAGGTATTTGAAGGGTACGTCTAACCTTTGTCTTACTTTTAGGAAGTCGGGAGATTTGGACTTACGAGGCTATGTTGATGCAGATTGGGGAGGGGCACTTGATAGAAAATCTTTCACAGGATTAATTTTCAAGATAGGTAAAAATATAGTGTCATGGGAGAGTAGGAAGCAAGCGACAGTATCCTTGTCCTCCACAGAAGCAGAGTACGTAGGATTGAGTCAAGCTTCGAAGGAAGCTCTTTATTTACGAAGTTTACTGAACAGCTATCTAATTACGCAACACATTTTCGATTTACAATTGAGTCAAATTTGTTTCGTTTTGAATACAATTACATTCAATTTATAATTTTCGAATTACGTAACTCTAAAATCTGTGTTGTCAACTGCACTCTGTTTCAAACGCTAAAGAGTGAACGATAATCGTCTAAAAAGGCTATTATTGGAATTACGTAATCATTTTGACAGTTGAAAATTTGTTTCAAATCAACGAAATCAACAAGAAATTGCTTTGAGCTATCAATCTAAAGAGAAGGCACCCTACTGGTCGCATTCGATTTTCTTTGCAATATTTTTGGGATTTACTCGTATAATCTCCTTACTTATTACAAAATTATGTAAGTGAACGTCGTCTTCATAAATTGTGAATGTATTTTTGTGTAAAACCTCAATGATAGATCAGTATTAGGGTCTGTAAAATACCGAAGCAGCGAGGTCGATTTTTAATAATAATTGTGAAAGTTTTCTGCTGTTACAAGTGCTTACAACCTAAACTAAAGATATATATTATGATATTTCAGAAACGAGGTATTTTGGTGGCATTTTAAAGGAAAGACAAATTCGTACCTCGTACCGTATCAAACTTATCATAAGCCACAAGCTTAGCAAACCAGTCGGGCTTTTACTTCATTGGAAAAGCAAATTTATTACAGGAAGAACAAATATTATAATATAGTTTGAAGCATTTTATGTCAATGGATTCTGTAAGGACATCAGTGAACATACTCACCAAACCATAAATAGATCTATTTCCACATCATTGTCTGTATAAGGTACCTACTTAATATCCTTATTATTTTCTTTCTTAGTGTTGAACATTGATTGTGTGTTTAGCATAGCAACAACAACGAAATGCACCATCAAACGTAAACTTACCATACATATATATAAAGTCAAATTGTAGGCACCTAATTGTTGTTTATAGCAGAATATTGCTGTTCTATAAAGTAGATAGATTGTGCATGTAAGTGTTTAAGGGAGAGGCCTATTAGACTTTGTGGATGGATGTAATGGTTCATGGAATATCAATATATTGAGGATTTACTTAAATTCTTTTTTTTATATTTCAGGTGTCAGGCTCAACTACATTATTCAGGAAAAAAAATAACTCTCATGAGCGCTTACAGCAAGAATTAGAAAGCAGTACATACTTATTCCATGATGACTGCCACAGGACATTAGATCCCAAATTCCACTAATCCGTACAGTAGTGTCCAAATATTTCATAATAATGTGAAGATATAATAAAAGTCGTTTTTGTTTACCATAATTTATTTCTCTCTATTTACTGTTACCTAATAAATGATAGTTAATTTAGGTAAATAAGTACCTCTAAATAGTATCATTATAATAATCATTTGGCTGTGTTTATAAAAGGCATAGTATTCAATTCTTAAATATTTCATTAACTTAACTTAAGTTATTTTTATTTGCACCTTTATAGGTACAAATAAAAATTACAAGCACAGGTTCAAAATAAAAACACTTTATTAAAGTTTACACTGTTATCAATTAACAAAATAGTAACACATATTTATATTGCTGTCGTACAAGACTGAACAGTAAAAAAAAAAAGATTATCTTTCATTAACAATCTTCAGTTTTTACATTAGTTCTTGAGAAGCTTGAAAACTGAAGTAGCAGAGCAACGGGGCAACGCAGCATGGGCGACATCCTTCATGCTGCCTTCATGTCTTCATAGGTGAAACGCCCCAGGAACTCTATAGTTTTAAAACAAAATTTTATTATTTTTTGCTCAAATAAAGTACTTAAAAATTATGTGGCAAAGTAAAGTAGGCATATCAACTAGGTTTTCATTAGCCCATGGCTGGACAAAACCTAGCCTATTCATTGGTTCTGGTTGTATAATTTCATCTTTATTTAGGGCTGATATTTCAGTCTCCAGATATTTTATAATACTGAATTATAATATTAAACATTAGTTAGGTATACACAAAATATATGTTGTGTCTATGTACTAAGTTCAGCCAAGGAAATATATTTAAAGTTTTATAATTATGTGACTTGCTACGCTTTATTCTTAACTATGTGTCAAAAAGCTTACCTTCAATGATTAATACAGAAGATTGGATATTCAATTCATGTTTGAACAACAAGATTGATGTTGGGTAGCGTTCCCTTCTTGTATTTTCAGCTCTAGCACGGTCTGTGAAAATATTATAAATATGTTTTGTAGTTAGTTGTTATTGTTTATTTTTTTTGGTGCAGAAAAGCAAGGGCAAGGGTAAAGGCACTCAACAAGCCCGTTGCCCCTGCACCGACCCTTCAGGTCCAACGGCAGCCTCAGTACAGAAACGCAAGGGCAAGGGTAAATATACTCAAAAAGCCCGTTGCCCTTGCGCCAACCCTTCAGGTCCACCAGCTGCCTCAGAGCAAGGCAAAAAGAGGGACAGAGTGACGAGGAAGGAGCGACGCCAGGAGCGACGCCAGGCTCGCGTTTTGGCTGGTAAGGGCTCCAGTAATAAACAGGTTACTGTCGCCTGCTCGGACATACGGACAAGCACTCAGCTTAACTTCTCCGCCGGAAAGCGGCTGCAGGCAGAGGCCGGCACTAGCCGACCAGCGCCCAGTCAACCGCCAACCGATGCTCCCGAGAGGCCGGCTCTGGTAACCAACACCACACAGCGACCCGATTGGAAGGATCAGGCTGCGGCCAAGCGAGCTCTCAACGAGACATTGACACCTCGGGGAGAGCATAAGCGGCCGCGTCTTGATCAATCCAAACGGGTCGCCCAGCGAAGCTACGCCCAAGCTGCCAGCGCTACCCTCGACGTCGCGATCACATGTGACCGCACGGGGTTCCTCAGCAAGGAAGTATCGGACCAGGTACTCGCTGCTATCCAGAAGCAGATCATTCTCGAGGCCTGCTCCCCTAAGCAAGACACTCCAGGGCCGACCTTCAACGCAAAGCCGCTGTTCGCCGGGGGTGTTCTAAAACTGTGGTGCGGGAACGACCACACTTTAGCCTGGCTAAAGAAAACAGTCTCCGACCTACCTCTCCCAACTAGCATCTCGTTAGTCGTCAAGAGCCAGTCGGAGATCCTGAAACGAGCACGATGTGGAGTCGTGATCCCAGACGAGCAGGGGGTCTTTGGAGAGCCGACCAACATTGGGCGTGTTCTCTCATACCAGAACCCGTGGGTCGACATAAAGAGGTGGGTACTTCTTCATGCCGACAAACAAACAGCGGCATGGTTCGTGGTGGTCGGTGTTCCTGTGGACCAGATCCCGACCCTGATGGAGGCCGGACGCCGTCTCTCAATAGGTTTGGGGACGGTGTACGTGAAGTTTCAGGGTCGGAACGGCAGGTTCACCGACGTCCCCGACGGATGGGACCCCGCCACGGGTTCCATTTGTGAGGCGCTGACGCAGCTGCCGCAGACACCAACAGGGGCGTCTACACCCCCACTACACAACCCGGAGGCATCCGCGGCTGAATCTGCTGTAGCAGAGCCGGCCGCCTTTGCTGCCGCCACCGTGGGCGCCGTCCCTATATCGGGCGAGGAGCTGGACGACATGCTCCTGTCTCCGGCTTCGGGCCCGGGAGGAGACGGCTTCGACGAGGGCGACCTGTTTGCCGGGCTCAGACTTGAGGGGGACGAGGAGGGTTCGACCTGCGATGGCGTCCCTTTCGTCGGCCTGTAGAGTCGTCCAGGCAAACCTCCACCACAGCCAGACCGCGACGGCTCAGCTTCGCAAGTGGCTGGAGGCTCAACACACGGCCATTGCCTTGATCCAAGAGCCGTGGATCAGGGCGGGCCGCATACAAGGACTCTCCAATCTTGGCGGTAAGCTCCTGGTCACCACAGACCACGATCACCCCAGATCGTGCATCTACGTCACAGGTAACCTTAAAACACAGCTCTTAACTGACTTCTGTTGCAGAGATGTCTCTGCAGCAAAGCTGCTTATACAGCGCGACAACACCATGGAGATGGTGATAGTTTTCGCCTCGGCCTACATGCCTGAGGCGGAGGCGCCGCCTCCCCACGAACTCGCTCGACTCGTGAGCCATTGCGAGAGTTGCGGGTTTGAGGTCGTTGTCGGCGCCGACGCAAATGCTCACCACCAACTGTGGGGCATGGACACGCAAAATGAGAGGGGTAAGGCCTTGGTTGACTACCTATTCTCGACTAACCTATCCCTACTAAACACTGGCTCCGAACCAACATTCGTAACCAGGCGAAGCCGCACAATCATAGATCTCACTCTGGCAACAAAGGGCGCGGCGGAAATGACCACTGGGTGGCAAGTCTCTGAGGAGGCCTCCTGCTCCGATCATAGGTGGATCCGCTTCGACATCCAGGTCTGTGTTCCACCGATAACACCAAGGCGTTATCCGCGGAAAACGGACCGTGCCATCTACACACGCAACCTTGAATCCAAGCTTGCGACACTAAGCGATCCGATGACATTGACGGACCCGACACAGATTGAGGCACAAGTAAGCCATCTTACTAAGTCAATCATAGACAGCTACCAGACTGCCTGCCCAGAGACCACGCCGCGCAACATACCGGGTAAACAACCCTGGTGGGGCGCTGATCTGGAGCGCAAGCGCGGCAAGGTGAGAACGGCTCTAAATAGAGCAATGAACACATGTGCGGATGAGGACTGGGATGTATACTACGCGGCCAAATCCAGCTACAAAAAATGCATCAGATTCAGGAGCACCTCGGGTTGGCGTAAATTCTGTGGTAGCATTGAATCTTGTCAGCAAGCAAACAGGGTAAGGAAAGTACTGGCGCAACAACATAACGCTATGCCTGCCAGCCTCCGCAAACCTGATAACACACTCACATCGTCACCTGAAGAAACTAGACGTGTCCTAATCGAAACCCACTTCCCTGGATGCGTCTTCGCGCAGGTAATTGACTGGCAAGATGTAACCCAAACACCATCAGACAATGATTGGAGTTACGCAAGTAGGGTGATCACGTTGGAGAAACTCCAATGGGCCATCCGGAGCTTCCATCCTTTTAAGGCAGCTGGTCCTGATGAAGTGTTCCCCGCTTTACTACAGTGGGGGGGTGCTTCTGTCGCAATAAGACTGGTGCCTTTAATGAGAGCGTGCCTGGCCTTTAGATACGTTCCTAAAGGATGGAGGGAGGTGAAAGTAATATTCATTCCCAAGCCAGGTAAGGGTTAATATTACTACACAAACGCCAAATCCCACCGACCAATCAGCCTGACCTCCTTTCTACTAAAAACTCTGGAAAGGTTATGTGACAGGGAGCTGAGGGACGGCGCTCTAAAAACCATACCGCTACATGGTAATCAGCACGCATACAGCTCCGGTAAGTCGACCGAATCTGCTCTTCATCTAGTGGTCAGCCAGATAGAGGACGCGATTCATCAAAAAGGCACATGCCTGGGCACTTTTATAGACATCGAAGGAGCCTTCGACAAAACCAACTTCTCCAGCATTAACAGCGCTCTCTCCAGACATGGAGTAGAACAGGTACTAACGGACTGGATTACAAACATGTTAAGCAAACGAGTGGTTCGCCTTGAGGATGAGCGGCAGTTGGCTATGATAGCCAGAGGCTGCCCCCAGGGAGGGGTTCTGTCCCCCCTCTTATGGAATCTGGTCATTAATGACCTTATTACTAAACTCAACGCAAACCGCTATTATACAATAGGGTATGCAGATGACCTCGCAATCCTTGTATCGGGGAAGGTGACGGGAACGATCTGTAACCTCACTCAGCAAGCACTACGTATAGTAGAAAGTTGGTGCAGGGAATTTGAACTATCAGTGAACCCCACTAAAACTGAACTAGTCATGTTCACCCAAAAACGAGCATTAGGCCCCTTCCGCCTCCCCAAACTGTTCGATACAGAACTCCAGTTGGCCAGTGAGGTCAAGTACCTCGGGGTCATTCTAGACAGTAAGTTAAACTGGAGCAGTCATGTAGACAACAAGCTAAACAGGGCCTGCATCACCTTCTGGCAGTGCAGGAAAATGATAGGTAAGAAGTGGGGCCTATCCCCCAAAATAATACTGTGGCTTTATACAGCAGTGATCCGCCCCATGATCGCTTACGGCGCCGTGGTCTGGTGGCCCCGAACTCAGCTGGTTACAGCCTCTAACAAACTACAACGCATGCAAAGACTAGCCTGCGTGGCGACCACGGGCTGCATGAGGACTACTCCGACTGCAGCAATCGAAGCCATGCTGGGACTGCCCCCGCTCCACCTGTTTATACAGCAGGAAGCGACAATGGCAGCGGTACGTCTTAATGCAATCAATCTCTGGGGTAAGAGAGACACACAACACACCGTGCTGCTTGAGGGACTCAATAATGAGTTCCCTATCACGAAAGCCATTAATGATCGGATACCCAAACAATTTATCTTCGATAAAAAATACAGAATCCAACTTCATGAGGATCGCAAATGCGAGGGGCTGCGCCCCGCAGAACTGCGAATCTTCACTGATGGATCCAAAACAGGTAGTGGCACAGGTGCTGGGATCTTCTCTGAGGACTTCAACATACATATAGCCACACCGTTGGGAGTCCACAATACAGTATTCCAGGCCGAATGCATGGGTATATCCCTTGCCGCTTTAGCCATCATGGCCAGGAAAGTTAAGGACTACTCGATACGTATACTCTCAGACAGCATGGCTGTTCTGCAAGCGCTAAACAGCCACACTGTTGACTCTGGGCTGATATACGAGTGCCACCAGCGCCTTAACCAGGTGGGTAGCCTCAATAATATTACCATTCAATGGATCAAAGGACACAGCGGTTCGCGGGGTAATGACGCTGCCGACGAACTTGCCAGAAGGGGATCGAGCATGGCACCAGTGGGGCCTGAACCCATTGCGCCACTCCCCTTCGGGTACCTACGCACTCTGGTAAGGAAACGAACCAGGGACCAACATCACAAACTATGGTCGGACCACGGTGAGTGTAGGCAGGCCAAGGAGGCACTACCTACAATTGATGGCCGCCTCACGAAACAGTTTCTTCGACTATCGAAACAACAGCTACGTACAATTACAGCAGCTGTAACTGGCCATGGGTCATTTAATAAACACCTCTTTGTCATAGGAGTCACAGACAGTCCGCTGTGCAGAGCCTGCATGGAGGACGACGAGACAGCAGCCCATGTGCTGTTATACTGCCCGGTGGTCGCCACATACAGGGCAAAGTACTTCGGTAACCCAGGTACCCTACGTGAGATTGTCAGCGACACCAAGGCATTGCTGGCCTTCTTTGTGGAGCTGGGGTGGATCGAATAACCAATTTTCCCACCCGTACGCAAAATACGCGCTTAGTCGTGGAGTTGCGGATACCAGCCCGTATTACCTATTACCTATTACCTATATTGTTTATTTCAGCATCTACTTATGTACATAAATATCAATTAACAATTTCAGTTAGACTTTGAGGTTGACGGACATTAACTATATTTAACCACAATAAATAGTTAGATGCTTGTGTCTACGCAACAAAGGAATGATTGTCCATAGGTAGATTGACCAATAATGTACCTACAGCTACAATAATGTAATGAGATACAAAGGTACTCTCTTACACACGTTATTCCTATTTATATTGGCTTACTTAATTGTAGTGATAATATCGACTTAGGTACTTTTCGCTATTGAGCAAAACAGCCTAAGTAAGTCTTAGTGCAGCCAGTAGAAAACGAAAACAGAGCACGCAGTGTCTTGAACGAGAGAATTTTCCAAAGTTTTTCCGACTTCCACAAGCCACAAGACACATGGACCTATGCTAAACAGTTTTGGAACATTTTGTTCCAAAACTGCTTAGCATAGGTTCATGTTTCTGTAAGAGAATAGTAAATATAATCTTGTATGTTGAAAAATATAAAACATTAAAGGCAAAACAATGCATATCAAAAATATTACCGAAAACTAAAATGTAAACAAAGACATCGCCAAATCGCCATGTTAGATAGCGTATTCTCCACAGACTTCAAAAAATGATCATTCCAGCTTCCAGCGCAGATTATTTCCGATGTTTAACATGTGTTATATGCCTTTCCTGTTCTTTTCTCTACAAACTGATAAAGTTAGAGCAGCAAAGGCAGGCAATATTTTGCAATAAATTCGACTCTGAACGCGTCACAATGAGTCGGCAGATCGTTCAAGAGGTTATTCAACTTTTACTCAGTGCTGCCAATTTTTTTCCCTGAGTCCGGTATAGACATGCGTCAGATACATCGAAACGAATTTAAAATCATATTTAAGTCAGAAATCGAATCGTATCGATTATCCGAACTAGACAAACCAATTTCACAAAACCAACCACGGCAATAGTAGCTTTGCGTAAGTACGTATTTGTTTATGTTTGAATAGTTTATAATGATATACTTACAACCGAATAATATTACTAAAGACGACTGAAACTGCGAGCCGGAGCCACTCCTGAAATCGATTTCTAAAAACGGATTTTGAAAGCGATTTCAAAATCTGAAATAGGATATTTAACCGTTTGGTTAAAAACTTTATACTCGATTAATAAAATAAGATTTGACATTTAAATAAACCTTTTTTACAGTCCGTTCAACCGATTTTAACTTCTATTGTTTTGGTGGCATGGCAAATGGCAACCGCAGTATAATTATTGAAATAAATTTAGTGAAGATGTTTGTTTTCAAACGGCTTAACGGCAGATTTCTTTATCCCGTAAGTACGTTCCCGTCTCCCGTGAGATTTGTTTTTTTAAATGACGTTGTTTTTCGAACTCCACTCGGGCGGAGCCTCTGTGTGACTTCAATCTATTCGTCATGCTGTGTCAGTCTTTCCAAATCAGCGTTCGAATCCGCAATGGTTTCGGCATTTGAAGGAAATAAATCGAAAAATCACTGACACCGGTTTTAAACAAACAATAAAACATGCCATTATCGTGTTATTTAAATATTTTCTCGAGGCAAAGTTTTAGTTTGATTGTATTGTTTTCTACAAATTGAATTAAACTAACCATTAGACAAAACTACCGGCCACTGAAAGCAAAATTTCTCCGCCAGTAGGGGTGTCCAAATCCCCAGGTTTAGTGGAAATCCCACTAAGTTGACAACACTGCTTTTCTACGATTTTGTCATTGGCCACAGATAACAAAAACGTGAAAAGAAAAACGTTTTGTTACGTATTTCAAATATGATAGTTTTTGGTAGAAAGTGTTTTAAAAATTGATTTTTAATTTTTCGGCAATCATTGTACATTTTCATTTATAAACACTAGTAGAGCATCAGTTGTAATGAAAAATTTTTTAATTATAGCACTATAATTTGGAAATTAATCATTCCTATATGGTGTAACAAAACACATCATCCAAATAAATTATGGCCAATTGATTAGAACAACCCTAACCAATTTCGGTCGAATGGTTAAATATGACTATCGTAATTCGAAATATAGAATGCGTTTAAAATTGGTCTTGCTTTCGATTCAGAATTGTAAACAGAAATAAAATGTGTTGCGTAATTAGACTGCAGTTTGACAGCTGTGGATAGTAAAGCAGTAGTCATTTATAATGACAATCAGTCGGCGCATAAAATTGCAGCTAACAAAATGATGCATAATAGAACAAAGCATATAGATATCAAGTATCATTTTATTCGTGAATGTGTACTAGCTAACAAAGTTGAAATAAGGTACATGTCAACTGATATGATGATAGCGGACATCTTAACTAAAAGTGTTCACAGCCCGAAGCTTAGAGAATTTTTGAAGGATTTATCCCTGTCAAATTATTCTATTAAGGGGGCGATGAGTAGTTAGACGTTTTGATGTTTTATGTTTTTTTTGTGCTTTGTGTAATAGATAATTTTCTAAATTTAGTTTCGTTATGCATACTTTATTTTGTTAGATTTCTTGTTTTTGTATTCTACTTTTGGGTACAGCGTAGTACAGTCGGACACAGAAGTGTTGGTGATTTATTTAATTTTATGTACCGAGTACTGACAAGTACAGAAGTAATCATACGCAGCGTAAATATATTAAGGGGGCGCACGGTGGATCGAAAATCGGCTGTAGAAGACATAGGATCTCGATTTCTTAAATGTTATTTTTTTTGCTGGAAATGACTTCTGCTGATCATTACTATGTACAAAAATGACACCCGAGTTAATTCTGCCCAAAAACGAAGGAAATATATTTTTTTTACGAAAAATTTGTATGAAGCTAGTATGAAAAATCGAATTATCTCCTAAACGGCATGTTTAACCGTAATATCCTTGGAGGTGGTCATAGTGCTAATTATTTATGATTTTTTGGTTGCCGATTTGACGAAAAATTTAATGCCGTTTTTTTTAAAAAATCGTCAAAATATTTTTATTTATTTTTACATGTAAAACGATCCCTTTTAGTGTCCAAGTTAAAAAGTTCGATATGTTATTAACCCAAATATTAAGAACACACAAAACAAGAAAAATTAAATAAAAAAATTGCTGTTTTTTTGACACATTTTTATTAATTTAAATAAAAAAAGATTATCAAACTCTTATTTAAGTAACATATAAAGTTATATTATATACAAAATAATTTAATTTAAGGAATTAATACTAAGCATTTGTAAAATAAAGTAAAATAAATTTAAAAAAAGACAAAATATCATTAAATATTACAAAAAAAAAACCCAAACAGACTCAAATACAAATTTACAAATAAGTACATATATATTTTTTTTACAAATTTTCCTTATCACTCTCGTTGTCAGACTCCAATTCTGAGTCAGCATCCAGATTGGATATATCCAAAAACTCGAACTCAGTTTCCTGAAATTGAATTAAGTCGAGAGTTTCAGCAAAAAAGCTCTGCTTTTTCTTGGCATCTAACTTAGGCCTTTGTGCACTTAGCAAAGGAACCGAAGAAACAACAAGCATATTTAAAATGTCTTGATTGGAATCCTGCCTGCTTCTTTTCCGCGAATGATGTTCTCGAAACCTCCTAAAATCTTTGTTTCGAGACTCTGAGGCTTCTTCCGAGAGAGTCCCAATCGGCACAATATTATTTTTCTCAATTATGTCAGCCCCATGGATTAATAATTTATGAACGGTTGACGACATGTAGTACCAGTCGTATAATAATACGTACTTTTCTGCTGTTTTGCGGGCATAATCTCTAAATTTTATTATATCGACCTGCTCTCCAGACGTAATTGCTTGTAAAATTACAGCAAATCTTTTGATGAGGTCTTCATCCAAACCGGTTATAGCTGCGGTTTTATTAGGAAACTCAAAGAATTTTCTTGCAGTATTCCCGTCATTGGTGGTTCCCGAGCCTTGTTTTACTATATCAATCAACAGATTGAGCTCATCTTTGAATTTATTTTGAATTATTTTCTTCCTTGTCTGTAGCATTTCTTTGTGCTCATCACTTCTCGCTGCCCACCGTTTGAAGTCGAGCCTGTATGCAATGTGTAACAGACATTCCATACAATTTATACGGGCGTGTAGGGATGACAAGCCAAATTCATACAGGTCAGAACACACAATTTTTGATGTTACAGCATCTAAGCGGTTCATTTCTGTAGGCTTTGTTAAGCACAGGTAGCACGATGCATTTGATCTAGCTTCAGAAAGGTAAGTGCAAACTTTAGCGTCGATCATCGTCATTATTAGTTCATGAGTCACCCTATTATTATTATTGCACTCTGTGGGGATAAGGGCCTCAATTTCTTCATCCATTTGTTTTTTCAGCTCAAGGACAACTGCTTCACTCTCCTTTACAAAAGTAAACTGAACTGGACGACAACACAAAACTGAGCATGGTTTTGGGTTCGTCCATAAGATGTTGTCTCCATCTGTCAGTTTAAGTGGCACCAAGGAGGTCATGAAAATGCTCGAGTCATCTTCCTCACCCTCCATTTTCTGCTTGTATCGGCTTTGGTTAGAAGCACCATCAAATCCCCACTTGGATATCAGCTTCAACTGCTTGTTATGCTCTTCCTTAGAAAGGCTTTGAAGGATTCTTGTAACTGTGATATCAAGTAAAGCTTGAAGTGTAATCCTAGCCGATGAATCAGTAACTGTCACTGATTGCTTCGGAGGGTAGCAATCAAGCTTAGTTTGTTGCACTTTATAGTAAGATGGATAAATATCCTTAGCACCTTCCCGAATGGCAGCCTCTCGCAACGTAATATATTGCCACTTTGAGAGTTTTAGCGAAAGAAGCAATCCAAGCGCCTTTTCTGACGTAAATATGATTGTTTTCGCTGGTTTCTTAAGCGTTTCATTTAATTTAGCGGCTGCTTCAGGATTTTTCATCATGTATTCGATGACAGAGGCGATATCTCCAACTCCATGCCCTTCTTCTTTTAAACGTGCTGCAGCTGCATATGCCAATTCACTGGAATCTTCGCCTGTGTGTTCATCAGATCTTCCCTTTTTTTGTTTACTTCCCAGATCTTCGAATGGTTTACGGGATCTTTTCGTCATTGTTCCAATGGACGTTGATGTCGACGGTTCTGGAGAGACTGAGGGCGCTCTTGGTATCTCATCAACACTTGGTTCTTGATTAACTAAAGTTTGTACAAAACTCGGCCAATCAATATTTGCTCCCAACCAATTCTCGTACTCTCTCCTGAAATTATCAAGGAATCGGTTGGATTTCTGCCACCTTTGTAAAGCGGCTCGCGTAAATCTCCGACCAAATTCTTTGAGAACAACACGATCTTCGTCAGACAGGCAATCGCCTATGCGGGATACAACTGCACTGAACAATACTTCATGATCAAATGAAGTACTCTCACTTCGTAGAAGAACAAACAAGTCTAAATTCGTGATTAAACTTTCCATTCTAAGATTTTATAGTCGCAGATTTAGTGTTAGCAGTTACACAGTTGTGAACAAACTAAATTATAAAACTAAACTTTAGCCCTTTTATTGCAAAACGCCAATAATTAGGTAACTACCCTCATTAGTTATCTTCTCATTAGTTAATGAAAATTTATAATTGTCACTAACTATTCTTAGAACTCATAGCACTGCTAATTAACAAATTAGCTTACTTATCAGGAAAAGTTGAATGTAATCCATAGTTGCATTGTCGTGAGATATTGAAAATCATTAAATCACCTATAAAGACTCATTAGAAGACCTAATCAGTGTAGTTACTTAATCACTTCTTTTCGGACTCATTAGAAGAGTAAACAATTGTTAATTTGGTTGTATTAAAAGTTTTAAAACTCATGATGTGTTGATAAATATCTAGCTCAAGCATAGTTGTCTAGCTATAAACCTCTGCCAACTCCTTCGGAAATATAGGAGTGATGCTATTTTATGTTACGTGTAGTTAAAAGTCCGTGTTCTTCAACATAAACACTAAAAGGAATCGTTTCATATGAAAAAACAAATGAAAATATTTTGACGATTTTTAAAAAAAAACGGCATGAAATTTTTCGTCAAATCCGCATCCAAAAAATTATAAATAATTAGCACTATGACCACCTCCAAGGATATTACGGTTAAACATGCCGTTTAGGAGATAATTGCGCAACGTGTCGCGGGTTCGATCCCCGCACGGAACAAATATTTGTATGATCTGCAAGTTGTTGTTCCGGGTCTGGGTATTAGTGTATGTGAGTTTCTATGTTTGTAAACGCACCCACGATACAAGAAGAAATTCTTAGTGTGGGGCAACGTTTTTTAAAAAAAGAAAAAGAAAGAAAAAATTCGATTTTTCATACTAGCTCCATACATTTTTTTCTTATAAAAATTATAACTCTTCCATTTGTGCACACATTTACTTCATATGACATTTTATAGAACAGTAATGATCAGCAGAAGTCATTTCCAGCAAAAAAAATAACATTTAAGAAATCGAGATCCTATGTCTTCTACAGCCGATTTTCGATCCACCGTGGGGCGTATTGGAAGAGTTCGCATATATGTATGCACTGGCCTGTTGCACATGCCTGTCACCGATTCAAATTAATATTGTTACGGCATATGTTTTTATGAGCCTTGTCACTCGTGTAAAAATATTGACCACGAAATATACTAATTATATTATCAGACCACTGCTCGTTATTGTTACCAACTTACCACTATTCGTTTTCCATTAAAACAACATCCTGTATAATTAGATGGACATTTTTTCGTGAGATATGAAGTTGAAACCTTCTAAATACAGATCTGTATTTAAAAGGTTTCAACTTCATATCTCACGAAAAAATGTCCATCTAATTATACAGGGTGTTCGGCAGAAGGTTGAACTTGAACTTGAAGGTTGTTGTTATTTTAAGTGAAATTATTGACGTTTGAAATTTGAGCAACCACGAATTTCCTTTAAATTTTAAAAAATCATTAAAAAAATCCTTGTGGCCTGGTTCTTGTTATTGGACCTAAACACGTAGTAGACGGCCCCACGGATCCGCCATTTTCGTATGTTCAACCTTCTGCCAAACACCCTGTATAACTAAGATAAGGACAGTCCGAAAGGGATATCGCGGCCCCGGCACTCAGGCAACGAAAGGAACACGGGTGGGTTTTAGTCAGGAAAAGTCTGACACGCCCTCCCGCTCCACCCAGAGCGGGAGAAGTTATTTGATAATTGCCCACCCTCAAAAAGAAAAAAAAAACGTAAGGACATTTTGACCCTGAACGAATTTTAGGAGTATTTAAATAATCAAATCAAAGCACTCAATTTGTAAGTGGCGCCACAAATTGGCATCCACTCTCCACAAATACGTTTTCAGATTCACCTCACTAGCGTTCTTGGGTATCACCGAGCGTCCCGGGCGTTCTATGGCGTGAGGCGTCATAGGGCGCGCTCACGAGGCTTATTCCGATCGGAACCCACAATCCGATCCCACTCTGCGGGATTCGTTAGGAATGTGGATAAAATTGATATTTTGTTCCGAACCGATCCCAGTCAGTACGAAATGATCCCTGCTGTGAAACAATAAATGAAAATGGCACTGATTTAAAGAGGCAGTTGTAAATAGCGGTTTTGGTAAGTTAAAAATTATAAATGGCACGTTTAATAACTAGTTCAGCAGTAAAGTAAACAAAAATGAGTAATAAAAAATAATGAAATGGATCAGCGAATATATAATTCAGCAGGAAAATAATTAAATGGGCGGTAAAAAATATTGAACGAGCAGTTACGTGTGGGCAGTAATAAATCGGAATTTGTCGGTAACCTAACCTATAACCGGTGTTCTAACCTAACCTAACCAAAATGATTCACCAACAATAGAGGGGATCTGGCGCTCGGCGCCAGAGTTCAGGTGTCACCGCTCGCTATGATCTGCCGAACTATTTACTACGAACCGCTCATTCCATAATTTTTACCGCTCATTCAGTTATTGGACTGCTCAATTATTTTTAGAATTGACATTGTATGATAAAATAACCGAAAAATTTATTTTTTATTACTGTCCATGTTTTATTGTGGCAATAATTAATCAACCGCCATTAAATTAAATAACTGCTGAATATGTTTTTCAACTGATCATAATAACATCTCGAATATTTAAATAACAGCTCAAAAAATTTGTTCCCAATGAAAATGCAAAGAGGACAGAATATTATATGAATTATTTAAATTACTAAGAAAGGACCATGTCACCATGGGCAACATTTTATGGAGTCTGGTCCCAACTCTCAACAATGATGAAACTTATGCCATGTGGAAGCTTTTGGGGTATTATTTAATTTATATGGCAGCTTAGTCGAAATCGAGCGCGAACATGGTGTTTTGGAACATCCAAAAAAGGTTAGGTTAGGTAGGATGAGATTACGAGGCGGCTTGTGCACTGGCCGGAACCCCGCCCTGGGACCTCGAGGCGGAAAGTACTCGCATCATCGTATCGGTGGCGCGAGGAAGCGAGGGCGCGGGGCGAGCGACCGATGCAGTGACACATGGAGCTGTATCGGTCTCAGCTTCGCGAGGTCCTAGTGGCGGAATGGCGGGACAGGCTTTCACGCCCTACGCCGGGCCTCGACATCATCGAGGCGGTCCGGCCGGTGCTCGACCGCTGGCTCGGGAGGAGGCACGGCTCCCTTTCGTTTCGGGTGACGCAGATGCTCTCGGGGCATGGTTGCTTCGGAAAGTACCTGTGTCGCATAAACAGGGACCCGGACGCCCGGTGTCACCACTGCGTCGACTGCCGGGAGGACACGGCGCGGCATACGCTGGCAGAGTGTGCTGCTTGGGAGGAGCCACGCCGTGCCCTCATCTCAGAAGTAGGCAGTGACTTGTCGCTGCCGGCCCTAGTGAATGCGATGGTTGGCGGCAGCGAGTCCTGGGACGCGGTGGTTTCCAGAAGGAGGCTGTGGAAACGCAGAGGTAGATCTCGTCCACTCACCCGGCCCGCAGCAGGCGCACCGGGCGTCGGCGGAGGGCGGATAACGCCCTCTTCCAGCCCCCCTAAATGGGTCCAGGGGTGACGGACTCGGGGACGTCCAACGCCCCCCACACATCTGGACCCGAGGTGGCGGCGCGTAGTGTTCCACGCGCGCCCCTCTGAGACGTCGCGGCGGGAGTCAAACACCTGACCCGAGGAGGCCTGCAGTGGCGGGCCGGCACTAGCCGGGGGTTGCGGCAGATTTCAAGTTCCCGCGACCCCCAGCGTAGGTGTGATTTGGAACACCGGGGTGGTTTTTAGTCATTAAGAGTCTGACAGACCCCTCCGCCCGCCCCAGGGCGGAGGACATCCATGAGGATTTTCCATCCCGGAAAAAAAAAAAAGGTAGGGTGAGTTCTAGAAGCGAAAGCCCACGCTTCACTGTACCGGTGGTGCGACGTGTCGCGAGGAGGCGTGAACGCGGAGCGGTAGGCCGATGCAGCAGGAGCTTCGTCGATCACAGCTCTGCGAGGACCTGGTGACGGAATGGCGGAACAGGCTTCTGCGCCTTCCTGCCGTAAACAGGTCCGAAGGCCCCGAGGTGGTTACTCGTAGTGTTCCACGGGCGCGGGAGAAGTCGCACCTCACTCCCCCCGCGAGCAAGAGGTGGCCCGCAAGAGCGGGCACCAGTCGGGGATCATGGAAGTCGCACAAGATCTCATGATCTCCGGTCCAAGTGTGGGAAGGGAACACCGGGGTGATTTTTAGTCAGTAGAAGTCTGACAGACCCCTTCGCCCATCCCAGGGCGGAGGACATCCACCAGTCCAGTGGAGGATTTTCCACTCCGAAACAAAAAAAAAAAAAGATGGGATGAGAGGGCGGAGCACGTTCGCGGAAGGTTTATCTGCCGAGCGGCCCTAGGTAGGTCATTATTTCAAGGTCAAAGCCGAGACATATTTCTTTATTTTATATACTGTGCCTACCTCCATACCTACTGTATATCTACCTACCTACATACCTACCCTATCTATCCCTGTCGATAACCTGTACCTACTCTTTATTTCTATTATGGTTTCACAGCAGCGATCATTTCGTACTGGGGTCTGTTTGCTTACCTATACATTATCTACCTAACACTTACTTTTCGTCTCGCTAGCTCTTCGTTTCTTGTTAGATACTTCTTCTTCAACTTCCGTTTTAAACTCCATTAAAGGCACATCATCTTCTAAATCAGATTCAGAACGTTGTGGTAGTATATCTGCTACATCTAGACAGCTATCGTCTAAATTTTCCAGTTCTACCTCTGTAAGTAAACAAAAACACTCAGACTAAAAAACGTAAAAACTTTACAACATAATGTGGTTACCGGGTGTTAAATTTAATACTGCCAAAAGATTCAACTAATCCAAAAAATGTCTTGATCAATCTATACTTATTTACTACTTAGAAATAGAAATCAATTAGGTAGTACGCTGCATGCATACAAAATGTTACTCTAAACACGACACATTGTGCACAATTTCAACTATAGTATTTCAATTATTAGTATTATACTACTAATATGATTTGGAAATACTATCTTCAATTCATGCAAGCCTAGTACTTTTTGTTAAGTTACTGCTCAGAATGTGCACAATGTGTCGTGAACAGAATACCGTTTTGTATGCATGCAACGTACTACTGAGATAAGAAGTATAAGTTAATTTATTATAAGAAGTTTATCTAACTTAAACTAGCAAACTATTAATGATTTGGGTTGACATAGCAACCCAGGTCATTAATAGTTCGTCCCGTTCCTGTTCCTCCCAGAATTGCAATAAAGCTAAAGATAGAAATGTCAGTAAATTAAATGACAAAGAAACAGCCACCAGCCTGCACACCATTAACAAAAAGTTTTGTCATCAACAAAATCTTTAATAGCATAGTAACACTTGTCCAGTTGCAGTTTTGTTAACTTTTTAATATAGTAAAGAGGTAAAAGGAGTATGTTCATCAGTATGAAAAAAACGCCAGAGCCAACAGATACAGGAGTAGCTCAGAAGTTTAGTGGTATTTAGTGATATCATTCTGTAAATATTTCAATAAAAGATTTGATGGCTAAATGTGTGATATTGCCATAAGTTTTTCATTAAGGGTGATTGTTTTTTTGAACTGAAACTTCTATATAGACGGGGGGTATTAGAATTTTTCTGTCACGACTAAGCGTTACGGCCGCGTGGAGGGGGTAGACGATATATCGCGTGGTGAGAGGCGGCAGCGGCGGACGGAGAGAATAGATTGGAATCTCAAGATTTTATATTGAACTGATTTGAAAAATTCTTTCACTGTTGGGAAGCTATACTATCCCCGGATGACATAGGCTATAACATTTTCACAAAAAAATGGGATCCTTATTAAAACTCCAATAATGTAACCCAAGGTGTACAAAATTACCTAAAATATTATTTTCATCGCGTGCGCTGCGAAAACTATATGGATAGTTAGGTAGGTGCGCTGTAGATAAGTACTTTTGAGGGCAACGGCTGTATTAAATTAGATGGATACAATGAGCAGATATCATATTTTAGTTACCATAAGCCGATTGTATCTTTCATTGATTATAACGCAAGTGAGCCGAATGAAAATTGATGACGAAAGATGTGCATTTGTTAATGTTCCTTTGTGTGTGTATACATAAGTTTAGAGTAGACTATGGATGTTTTTTTTCGCTTAGTAGCAAGTCACTAGATTCTCAACTAACCAGATTCACAACTCACCAGATTCGCAACTCACCAAATGTACAATGAAACACAAAATCACATAAAATAACAGAATAGGTACATTATTGACCAAAAAAAAAAAAAAAAAGTAGGTAATCCGAAATAATACGGAATTCTTAAACTTCTTTCACCTAGGTGCATTAACAATACTTTTCGTAAATATTATTCACCTAGGTGCATTAAGTACCTATACTAAAAGTAAACCTGGATGAATGCACTATGTTATTTTTAACCCAGGTGAAATAAGTTAACTACACTGAATTATTCTGCCACAAAATGCCAGAAGCAGAGCTGCCAGAAATAAAAGAATACTTTATTCACAAAAAAAAAAACGAAACAAAACCAAAATAATACGGACATTCTATTATATTCGCGACGTCAATTGGATACCTTTAGTTCGACCACCAACATGAAGGGTCTCGGATTTTATAACTATAATAATAATGATTCAGAAGGTATGGTAACTCAAAGTAGCTATATGCGTCATACAATCACTTACACTAATTTTACTATTTAAGCAATCCGTTCTTAGTTCTTAATTCTTTCATCTTTTTGTAATAATTTAATACTTCTTTGGTTTTCCTTAAAATGCAAAGCGGTTTTTTTAATTTTGATATCTTGGACATTTGCTTCTTTTTTCAAAATTAAAGTACATTTAAACAATGATGGTTTAGTTGTTATTTTTGTGTTTAAGCGTCTATGCCACCCTTCGATGGCGTTAGTGGTCCTATTCTTTTCTCCATAACAACTAAAAACTTCACTGGTTACTTTTATGATCCATTGATTATCAAAATAGTTCTTGAATTTCATAAAAGATTCAGTTTGTGGTGCTATTTCACAAATGCCTAAATATGCTTCAGGAATTATTATTGGTGGTAGTAAAGGTAATAAAGTGCAAAGATGCGTAATTTTTTTACCTTCGCGAGTATCGCTCAAACCAATTTTTTTGCTCATTCTCCAATTGGCATTCTGAAAATGATAATAGCATCCCTTTACTAATGCATCAGAAAACACCTCTTTCACCGCTTGCATCGCTGCAATTTCATAATCACATTTGTATGTTTTTATGTTCATGCCAAATTGTTCCTTTAGTACCCGAAAAAAACGATAGTATGTATTTTGGCATTTGTCAGGAAGAAATGCGTAAACTAGAGGCACAAAAGCAACTGCATTTTCATTGTGTGATAAGTCCGCATGTACTGTATAAATTTGATAGAACGGCTTAGGTGCCGCTCGGAAAGTGCCATCCCCGTAGCATGTAGTAACAGTTTTCAACTTTTGTTTTGCCAATTGAGTACCAAAAATAATTATTTTATTTTCATCGCCGTCGTCAAATAAAAAGAAATCTTTAACAATGTGCTCCGGTAATTTTACATCTTTAGTAGGTATTAGATATCACACCACGACCTACTTTCAAATATTTTGCTCGTGCCCTATATAAAGTATCCTTCTTAGAAAGAAACGGAGGAATCTCATGCACAGCCATTTCATTATTAGCCACATTGTTATAAAAATGTTCTTCGAATATTTTTGGCACAGTATTTAAATTGACACATACTGCATTCTTGCATTCGTCCAATGTAGCATCAACTAAATTTCGGATCTGGTCTGGGGTACACAAATGTCTTCCTTCTCTTACAATGATATTATTAGCGTTCAAGGTAATTGAGGTATTGCATTCTTTTTGATTGCAACATCTCCAATTAGTGGTTCCCGATTTGTTTTTTACATTGAAATTATACTTATAGCCCTCATAGAATAAAACCATGTTACCTCTTTGATTCTTTATAAATTTTACACCGATCTCAGCCATGTTAATTTTGAATCGCAAATATCGATAACTATTTAAGCAAAGATCGCAAACCACTCGCAAACTAAACTTTTAGAAAATATAATACGTCAGTGTCACAATACTTCTTAATAAATCTACAGGAAGAAAATAAACATGTTTATGAAATGAGGTTGTCTATCAGCAATGTAATCCGACCTCTTGTGCATTTGAATGGATTTTTCAAATGACATGGCCGGATCGTGCCCTCAGAATGAATTTAGAATAAATAAATGTACAGTAATTATTAATATATGAAAACGACTTCTTAAATATACTAAAATAAATCACAACAATTACATTTCTCTAGAATAGGCGACAAAAAATACCAAAAAAATATGTGTGTTATTTGATTTTGTGTGGTTAGCAATTTGACTTTGCGTTTGGATACACGCATAAGACAAACACTGTATCTGTCGCTCGCCTGAAGATCAGTTATAAAACACCCATGGGTGTCAGAATCGTATTGCTAAGCTAAATACCTATAAAAGTCAACCGTTTCATGATTATCACAGACACCATTTTCGAGCTGCCGAAGCCCTTGCGTCATGATGCATCGACAATATATTCAAGGGTGTGTATCCGAACGTCCTAGTTAATTTGACGTTTGAACTGCGCGCGCTCACGCTGCTCTTTAGAGATGGGTTGTAACAGGTTAAACACGATATCTGGTATTACTGTTACTGTTAAACAAAAATAACTGATCGAAATATCTGTTATTAAATAACAGCCTGTTAACAGCCTGCTGAGTGTGTATGTAAGTAACAGCCGTAGTAACAGTCTATGAGGGGGTTGTTATAATAAATTAACAGTAACAGCCGCGGTAACAGTCTTTGAGGGTCTGTAATTTTAAGTAACAGATAAGTTATATTGTTAGGAACAATGGTTATTTGTTATTTTTAAATAGGTATCTGTTTTTTATCTGTTACAATTAAATACGCCTCACTCCTACCTGTGTCACCTGTCACTCAGTGCCCTGTGCTCTGTACAGTCTTGCGTTGATCCTATCGCGTATTACTGTGTTGTGTTTGTGCTCCTCTGTTGGATATTTTAACTTGACCCCATGCTAGCGTTTATCGGAATTTCGTTTACGCTTCTTATGTTAATATTCTGCTGTGCATATTGGACTTGCTTGTTTACGATTTGGATTCTGTTTTGAGGCTCACGATATCAAGGTGCCTGAATTGTAGTGTGGCCACTAATCGAATGCGAAGGCATATTGTAACAACTCTAACACCGCAGTTACAAAATATACTGACTGAATGGTTATCTGTACAAGAGGTATGTACCCAGGCAGTAATTATTTTCATATTTTACCAACTTCACCGGCCGATTAAAAGGCATTTAAACGGCTGAGTTCTAAATTCCGAAAGATATTACTTTACTGAGTACAATATCTAATGTTTTTCAGCTTCTTTTAGATGGATTGATTTGCAATGCATGTTATGTATTGCTCAACCAATGCGGTGAAGAAGGTACACATAGCAGAGTTCTGGGCTACTCAATGGTGTGTATTGGTTGTGGATGCTCTGTTATGGGGAGGCGTTACTCAGTGTGACGTAAGTGTGTGCTGTTGAATTTATATTTTTTGCCTACTATCTTGCCCAGGCTGCTGTAAATTGTTATTGTATTGTTCCTATGATGAAGCAAATTCCTTATAATTCATGAGTAAGGGGCAGTTCACACCGGGATGTGATGCAACGCGACGATTCTTGATGAGGCCAGACGTTTCGCGTTGCGCACCGCGGTGCCGCGAGACATAGCGCAGCGCAGCGAGGCGCCGCCCGCACCGCTGTTGCACGCCGCGAGGCATCTCGAGGCGCAGCGCAGCGTAGTGCGACGCCGCCGGATATTTTCAAATAATCTTAATTAACATTTCAACCATTTACTTTAAAAGGTAAAGATGAAGATTTTATATGAAAAATGTCAAACATTGTTACAGGATCGAAGGACGAATGTCCAAGCATGTCATCCTTGTTTGATGCGAGCTAAGCGCCACTTAGTACTGAATACAAACAGACAGGTTGAAGAACTAGATGAAAATGGACCTGGATTGCCCGAATCACCGCACATGAACCACCACCGTCACCTCCACCAGCTGATAATCCTGCTGTAGCACGAAGGATTGACCATATGAATTATCTGCCTAGTTAAAAACGTGCTCCGAATACTTCTAGCCATTGCATTTTTCGGGAGTGTAATATAATCAATCAGGGCATTTAATTTGGAAAGAACTTTTTCTTAAAATGTCTGTAAAACATTAACATAAACATTATTTATTTTTACTTCGATAGACCTAGTTTATTATTTGTGACTTCGAGTTACAGCTTTAATAGCTATATTTAAGCGGGCACGTCCTTTATAGGCTTTCATTCGGGTATTAAGTTGTTTACTTTTTATTTTCGCTTGAGTATAGATTTCAGTGATTTTTTGTTGGTATATTGGCGTGTGCTAGCTAACATATAGCAAACCATTTAATTTAATGTTTTATGTTGCATAATGTTCATTATTTTGCAGTTACTATTGTATAGAATCAAGTTTTTCTAACTGAACAGACAGGCTGTGCTGCTGGGGAGTTTGTTGCGCCACTTCTTCCCATCGTTTATGGGGGACTGTCATGTAATTTTGACGTTCGAAAAGTGCTGATTCTCAGCCTATTTTGAAAAAAATGACTTTTGAATTTGAATTGAATTAAGCAAATGTAATCCTAACTACTTAATTAGATACTTAAATAAAAAATCAAGTGCTATTTTAGTGTTTTATTGCCTATCCAATTGTATATTTTTTGCATCCAGAAATATCTGTAGACGAGGAGCTCTTCGCTATCGTGGTCTGCCTATGACGACGATTGAAAGGTCTAGCCAGAGACTATAACCAATACCTATATATATTCATCAATATGATAATCAATAAGTATTACTTGGTATTTAGATTTTTGGCTCTTTTTCACTAGCTGACTTGACGCGTAATTCTATGAAAATGTATGGAACACACTGATATGAATGAATGTCGTGTCAGCTAGTGAAGAAACGAACTTTATATCCATTGATAATATTGTATTTCTTGTATTGTTTCGTCTATAAAACTCGGAATTAACGATCATTGCTATTCAAAATATCTAGGCACTTAAAAAAAAACCTATTTATAGTATCTCTCGCTTCTTCTCTTATCATAAAACTTAAACTATTGTAAAGACATACCTGTAAGCTTTAATATGTCGTACTGTATGTCAATGTACATGAATATTTTTTGTCAGGGCATAGCTCTCTACAAATTCCGGCCGTGTGTAATGTAATTAGGTTGTCTATCAGTAAAATAGTCGTATAGACCGGGGAAATTAGGTTTGAACCCTGCACTAAATCGTAACAGCGATTTTTTTCCTGAATCGTGTTTTTGAACTTAGCTCTTCAAATAATATTTTAAAAAATAACCTTTTCCAGCACCGCATCAAGGTAAAAAAAACAAAAACGCATTTTTGTGAATGAAAATTGAGGCAAAATAGTTTACAGGAAAATTTTGGTTTTAATATGTAAACAATTCGTAAAATTAATATATTATTTCAGAATTTAACATTTACCTCCGCGGAAATTTAAATAAAAATAAAATTACGATTTTATTTAATTGTACTTCAAGCAAAAATATTAACAGCAGATAGATCCTATAAATAAAAGTTAGACCAAATTTAACTCTACATTTTTGCCTGAACCGTTATTGCAAAAAAACTTTTATTAATATCTTGCGCTAGTACAATATGTTTAATTTTGTTAAATAGCGTATTAAAATATTTAATTAAGTAATTTAATGCAAAAAAACTGCTGTTAATATTTTTACTTGAAGTACAAAATAAAAAATACTTAATTTTATTTTTACGTTAATATCTGTGGATGAAAATGTATTTTTTTTACCTACTTGTGATACCTAATCTCTTCGACAAACACTCCATACAAACATGTCTGTTAATATTTTTACCTACCACGTAAAATTAAAGTTAGATGTTTTCTTAAAAAAAAAACGTACACGCGGGTGTAAACTTTTCGCGGTATACAGTTTAACATACTCCCTTGTCCATACCCTACACGTTAAATGAAAAAAATCGCTAATGCGTAAGTTAGCCTAAAATTCGGCGTAACTTCCCCAGGCTATTATATTAATTTGAAAGTTATATAATTTCTTTGTTCGATAGTACATTATCTGATGAGTTGCGAATCTGGTGAGTTGCGAATCTGGTTAGTTGAGAATCTGGTGAGTTGAGAATCTGGTGACTTGCTACTAAGCGTTTTTTTTGGTTCCGGATTGAATTCAGTTTTTTGTTTGATAAAATAAAATATGTTTAAATAAAAAATGCATTTATTAAATGTACCTAAGCTAACCAAATCATAATTTGCAGTAAACCTGCGAAAAAAAAAAGGTGTGCTGGGACACATAGTAGAAGTGAAACTTCAACGGACAAGTGGAAAAACGAATGGCAACGGACAAGTGGAAAAACGAATGGCAACGGACAAGTGGAAAAACGAATGGCAACGGAAAAGTGGAAAAATGAATCGCAATGGACAAGTGGCAAAACGAATCGCAACAAAATGTTAACTTGAAGTTTTACAGGCAGATTGGTTATGTACTTGTCCAATTTGAAAACCTACCTGTAAAACTTCAAGTTAAAATTTTGTTGCGATTCGTTTTGCCACTTGTCCGTTGCGATTCATTTTCCCACTTTTCCGTTGCGATTCATTTTCCCACTTTTCCGTTGCCATTCGTTTTTCCACTTGTCCGTTGCGATTCGTTTTTCCACTTGTCCGTTGAAGTTACACTTCTACTATGTGTCCCAGCACACATTTTTTTCTTTCTTTATTATATCTTCGATTTGGGTACAACAACCAGTTAGATTTGAAATATTTTTTACAATGTATTTGCTCGAAAAGAGCCTTTTCCAAGCAGTAAATTAGTGCGGAAAGTTTCACTTTTTTCACTAGTGCTTTTTACTTTCCTGTTTTTTTTTTTAATTTTGGTGGCCGTCGTCGTCAGCCCGTTGCAAAGAGTTTTTATTATTTGAGAAAAGTTTTACAAATCAGATGATGATGATGATGATAACGATGGCGAAGGCGATGGCGATGGCAATGGCGATGGCGATGACGATGGCGATGACGATAAGTGGAAGTGGAAGTCGAAGTCGAAATGGAAGTCGAAGTGGAAGTCGAAGTGGAAGTCGAAGTCGAAGTTGAAGTCGAAGTCGAAAGTCAAAGTCATGAATGTTGTTTTTATCATTTATATACGTCGTCATTATGTTAGATGTTACACATCACAAACACTCACTAGATTTTTTTTTTTGTCTCTCTCACAATGCCTTATAAAACGTTGTATGATACACGTGCGTAAGATGATTTGACCTACCTTCCGCACTTATAGCATAAATAACTATTTTGCATTCTGAAACTGAGCAAAAAGAAAAAAGTCGGAACTAAAGAATGATAAGCGAAAACGAAGTAATAGTGCGAGCTGGCGATGGGATGCGACGCGGTGGGACCGGGGCGGAATATCACGCGGTCGAGGTCGCGAGCAGAACTTGTTTTAAGATATGATACATTGTTATTATTTATGTTCTTAAAAACATACCATCACTTTGATGTTCCTCTTTTGCCTCAATAATATCATCTAGTCCCTCACAAACAGCTGGTAATTCTTCTTTGATAGCAATGTTTCCTGTTTGATATTCATCATCTATACTTATGTGCACTGTTGGAGATTTAATAAATCCACTGTAAAACTCTTGGATTATTAAAGGATTGGGCTGTAAGAAGATGATTATAGTATTAGGAAAATATGTTGACCACAGTCCCACGAGCACAAATCTTTTCTCATGATACTAAAGTCACTTACTCGTAAGAGCCTCCACATGAGGATACTTAAGTAGGTACAATGATACCTAACTGACCTCTGCACATGTAAGGTATTTTTGAATAGCTTGCGTTGACATGAGAGAGCAGCATTATCAAACTGTCACATACAAGTTTCATACAGAAGTTGTAGCAGTATTATATGGAACATTTAACATGTGCATGTACACATTTGACAAAAGTGTACATATCACCGTTCAACACTCAATGGTACGCTTGGTGTGAAATCCATACTCAATCAATTGGTATAGCTCAAGCGGAGTGACTTCCACATTATACTTAAATTAGACATTATAAGAATAAATGGCTTTTGAAGAATACCTCACCTCATAATTCCCATTCATCATCCGAGTGAACAGTTCTTCGGCTTCCAGACATTGTCTCAGTAATCGGTAGCATTGCTTTAGTTTAGCGCAGCAGAAGAAACAAGCAAGAATCGGTCTACTGTCTTCAGTTACAAACTGCAACAAGATTTGACTTGCACTATTTTGTTAAAAAAAAAAAACTTCTATTCTATTTATTAACGCTGTCCAATCCAACAGTTGGTGGTCCTTAATGCTTCCTATGCACTTCTTACCGAGAAGGCATGAGCATTAATCGGGTCAGTGGGTGGTCTTAGGGGTGGATTTATTATTCGCCACTCTTGCTCTTTAAATATTCGTGTGAGAGAGGGAATTAAAACCTAACAGATAATTTACGTAATTCTTATTAAAAGTATCAACTTACTGGAATATCAGTCAGCTTCTCATATAGTTTATGTATGTTCCTGTCGACCACTACATACATACGGACATTCTCCACTAAACAAATCCTACACATTGGCAGTTTTTCCATCTTATAACTCAAAGAGTAACACTTATGATATTAAAATTTAGAGATCAACTTTGCATTTTTAACTTATACACCGGTATTTCACGTTTATTTCGTAACAATGGATCTTAGCAGGTGCCGTTCTGTTAGCTTCTGCCTACCCCATGGGAAGTAGAGGCATGAGATTATGTATGTAAGTACTTCACAAAATAGCCGAAAGAACGATCAAAATACTACAACAGCTCAAAAGCTATGAAAAGGAAAACCTATGAAATACTACGAATTTTTACAGAATACAAAAAAGCGGCCAAGTGCGAGTCGGACTCGCCCATGAAGGGTTCCGTAGCAGCAAGTAACATTATAAAAGTTCTTGTAGTTCGATGTAACTTTGTAATTAAATGTTTATTTTTATATTTGAGTTGATTGAATGAAAGGTAAATTGCGGTTTACGATTTATGACGTATTAAAAAAAACTACTTACTAGATCTCGTTCAAACCAATTTTCGGTGAAAGTTTACATGGTAATGTACATCATATATTTTTTTTAGTTTTATCATTCTCTTATTTTAGAAGTTACGGGGGGGGACACATTTTACCACTTTAAACTTCGATCAATAATGCACTAGATTCCCGGTAAGCGCTTCAAAAACGGACCGAAAAATAAGAGCACAGATTCGGGTGTGGTCTTATTTCAAATTAGTATGGTCCAATCATAGCCAACGTTAAGACGTCAAAATGCCGCAGTACGCGTTCAAAAAATTTGTAAATAACCACCGTAACACCAATATTTTGGAAGGAATATTTTTTTTTCCGGTAAGTTTATTATCAGTAAGTGTTTTTCATAAAATAAAAACAGAATTAAATAGTAAATATAAATCAATTAGCAAATATTATGATTGTTTGACCAATGTTTGTGACAACTACCAACTATTGTAACAAACATCGACTGTTCTGGAACAGGGAATGCATGGTGTAGTATTGTTATTTTATATTTTATTTATGTTTGTAGATTTCCTAGCGACCCATTTCGCTGTGTAGAATGGGTATCTACTGTCGTGAAAGAAAGAGGAAAGGAAATATATAAGCCTTATAAAAATTTGACAATTTGTTCGATTCATTTTTCACACGCAAAGGCGTAGATTACTAAAAACAGTATAACAGTAACAATAAGTATTTTTGAACTTATATTAAATTTACTTTTTATTTTCAAGCGACATGACATTATAATTATTTGTTTCTCCGACGACAGAAAGATTTAATTTTGCCATTGTAATTAAATATTTGTTTCTCCGACGACAGAAAGATTTAATTTTGCCATTGTAATTAAATATTTGTATCTCCGACGACAGAAAGATTTAATTTTGCCATTGTAATTAAATATTTGTATCTCCGACGACAGAAAGATTTAATTTTGCCATTGTATGCCTTAAACTTTATGTTTGAGTGTCAAGGCTTATAATAAACTGAATTTGTTAGTTTTAATTATTTTTTTCTGTATTTCATAGAAAGAAATATAAACATATTTCGACTCCACTCATTCCTTGTCCAAGCGGCGAGCCTCTGTCATAAATTTTTATTGCTTTTATTAGCACTTTGTAATTCGAACTTTAAAACAAGCGCGTAAGGTTGAATTTGTTTTGATGTATGTTTGACTTTTTTGTTTTTTGTACATAGCTTTGTGAATACAACTTTAAGCATTGCATTTAAGTTGAATTTACATTAATGTATATTTATTTAAACTAGAAGTACGTAAACACAATTGGCGACAGTTTTAAAAGATCTTTTGTATGGGATAGTGTATCTAGTGCATTATTGATCGAAGACTTTAAAAGTGTCTCTCGCGCAAACTATTCAGTTTAGAAAAAAAATATATTAGAAACCTCAATATCATTTTTGAAGACCTATCCATAGAGGTATGAGTTTGATGAAAAAAAAAATTGAGTTTCAGTTCTAAGTATGGGGAACCCCCAATTTTTTTTTTCTATTTTTGTGTGAAAATCTAAATGCTGTTCACAGAATACATCTACTTACCAAGTTTCAACAGTATAGTTCTAATAGTTTCGGAAAAAGTGGCTGTGACATACGGACGGACAGACAGACAGGCAGACATGACGAATCCATAAGGGTTCCGTTTTTTGCCATTTGGCTACGGAACCCAAAAAAGTACTTGACATCTTGCCTGCTTGCTTGACATTGACAGATACAGATTTTTTTTTTTTTTTTTTTTTTTTGTTTTGGCTTCGCACGGTTTGTGCATTAGCCAATGTCATGTTTTTTAGTTTGAAGAGACAAAGTTAGGGAAACGAAAATATTATTAGTATTAATTAGATCGGAATTTAGGAAAGGACGGATATAAGATCAGTAAAAAAAAGGAAAAAGGAGGAATCAAAGGAGTGAATAATGAGCAAATTACTATGACGAATATTTACAACTTAATATTATTTAAGGTAATGAATGAGACTATACATTTATATACAGGAAAGCTTTGTGTACAAAGTAAGGAAAGTATTGAGGTAGGAAAATGAATACGAAGGGACAAGAGGTTACTAAGAAAAGAAGAACGGTCATATAAGGGACAGGAGAAAAAAATATGATTTAAGTCGCCTACGTCTGTGCCACACGAGCAAATGGGGTCGTCGATGATATGAAGTTTGGCAAGATGGGCTGGGGAGCAAACATGACCCAGTCTCATCCGTATAAGAACGGAGGTCTCCATCTTGCCAAACTTTGCCCTGCCAAACCACGGTTTTTCCGGAATGTCGGGTTGAATAAGTGAAAAATAACGGCCCTTTGATTTGCTTCCGATATCCCAGGCCACCCTCCAGGTGTCCCGGAGAAAAGTCTTTGGTAATATCACAAGGTCTATACTAAAATTCTGATATGGAACTAAGTCCCCACACTGCACCGCATCACCGGCGATTGTATCTGCCACTTCATTGCCGTGGATTCCAGCATGGGCCGGGATCCACGCAAATTGTAGTGACGCACCTTCAGAAATGGTTCTGAACGCAAATTCCCTTATTAAATAGATTATAGGATGCTGCGATTTGTGTTCGAAAGGGGATTTATTGATGGCTAGAAGAGCACTTTGAGAATCAGTGAAAATTATAGTTTTCTTGAGCTTTAGAACCCGAATATATTCAATAGCTTTTAAAATGCCAAAACATTCCCCCGTAAAAACAGAAGTCTCCGGAGGCAATTTTATTTTTTGTACGATGTTGTATTGAGAATGGTAAGTTCCTATCCCAACACAACCCGTCGGAGAACGCTTGGCAGCATCCGTAAATATGTGATGGTACTCTATGTGTTCAGCCAAAAAATGATTAAAACTTAAATTGCAATCGGGACCTGATTTACTTACACAGTATTTAATGGTGGGGCTGAATTGTAAACTCTCGTAACTACTGCTAAATAGGGGAAGTTTATTGGAACGGTGAATAGGAGAAGAAAGAGAAAGGAATTTTTTATAGCTTTCAACTAAACAAGGAGCACGTTTATGGGACCAGTAATCTGAAGATTCAATCTGCAACACTAAAGAGTCCAGTTTAGGAACGAGAGGGTGAGTTGAGAACTGAAGAATCCGGAACAAATATTTGTCAGATAGGAATTGTCTTCTAAGGTATAAAGGAGCTTCGCCGCATTCAACTTGGAGTGCATTAATGGGACTAGACTTCATGGCTCCAGAAATAATGCGTAATGCTTTAGACTGGATGCGATCCAACTTTTTAAAAGCCATAACACTACCAGGTTCTAGAACGAACAATCCATAATCCAGAGTGCTTCTGATGATTGCATTGTAAATAAGTTTCAAAGAAAATGGATGTGCACCCCACCACACACCAGAGAGGCATCTAAGCATGTTAAGGTGATTTTCACATTTGTTTACAATATAATCACAATGAGGAACACTACTTAATTTACAATCTAGTATTATACCTAGATATTTGAAATTATCTTTAACTGGAATAGGTATTTCCCTATAAAAGATGTTTATTAGGGGAATATTTCTCTTCCGGGTGAACAAAACAGCTGCGCTTTTAGACGTGGATAAATCCAAACCATTCAGATGTAACCATGACTCCAAAGTAGATAAAGCAGAATTGATAGCATAGCTAGCTTGTTCAACAGATTGGCTTGAAGAATATAATACTAAATCATCGGCATATTGAAGAACCTTAACATGATTAGCTAAGGATGAGTCTAAATCAAAAGTGTAAATATTGTATAGGAGGGGACTGAGCACAGAACCCTGCGGGAGACCTCTCCATACAAGATGAGATACCTCATGATCTCCTATTATCATAATAACAGAGCGTTCAGTCAGGATTTTAATAATGAAATTCGACAAATTCACTGGAACTTGTAAGGCTTTTAATTTATTATGTAAAACTGATAATACAACATTATCATAAGCTGCATTAATATCAAGAAAAACTGCAACGGTGGAATGGTTATTAGAGAAGGATAGCCGAATATCGGATGTCAAAATACTTAAACAGTCAGTTGTACTTTTACCTTTTCTAAAGCCATATTGTGAATCTGCCAAAAGACCCTTACTTTCAACATACCATTCAAGACGATTTTTTATTAGGTGTTCCGCTAATTTCATCAGAATTGAAGACAAAACTATGGGACGGTATGAAGAAGCATCAGACGGAGTTTTATTTGGTTTTAGGAATGGCAACACCATTTGACGTTTCCATTCGTCAGGGATGTTTCCTGTGTACATAATAGAATTAATAAGCTCTAAATAGTAACTGAGGACGGCATCATTTAAATTAGCGAAAAAGGAATACGGGATGCCATCAAAGCCTGGTGCAGAATCCTTAGTTTTATGGATAACACCCTTTAATTCAGTGAGAGTGAATGGGAGATCTAACGTCGTATGAGTGTCTTGGATACTGGATACAAGAGGCAGGTTAAGGTTAATAGCCTCAGGAACCCAAGGTGGAGCTAATTTATCTAAAAATTCGTTGGCTAAAGAATCCGGAATAGGAGAAGGGTTTTTATAAATGGACCTAAATCTACGAATATTGCGCCAGACAATCGTAGGGTGAGTATTCGGTGAAATTGATGTGCAAAAGTTACGCCAAGATTCAAATTTTTTCTTCTTAAAAAGTTTATAAGTTTCGTTAATTATGTTAGTAACGATTTCAAAATTACTATCAGACATATCGAGGTTATAATTGTATTCAGCCTCTTTACGGTTGTGAACCATTTCTGTGCATTCAGAGTCCCACCACGGAGGCGAGGGAATTGTATTAATATTGTTATTTTTTACAGGAAAAACTTCATCTGCTGCTGAAATTAAAATTAACGCTAAAGCTTCCGCACAACTATTTTCATTGCCATCAGAAATAACAGGCAAGGAGCAAAGCTTGCTGTCAACAATGTTTCTAAATTTGTCCCAGTCATTATTATTTCTATTAGGTAGCTTATGTTTTAATGTTGATCTCCTTAATGGTGTGTTTGGTTTGGAAAGAGGATAAGAAATAACTATTGGAAAATGATCACTACCATAAGTAGAGGATAGAGTTTGCCAAGTTAATGATGAGGCTAAGTTTGGAGAACAGATAGAAAGGTCAATTGCACTTTGGTTCTGATTGGGATCTGAACGACGAGTGACAGCTCCTGTGTTCAAGATGCATAAGTTATGTAAGTCCAATATATCTAATAATTCATCGCCATAACAATTAGAAGTTGAACAACCCCATGATTGATGATGGCAATTAAAGTCCCCTAATATTAAGAATGGCTTTGGAAGAGATGAAAAGAGACTATTAATCTCTTGAAGAACAGAAGAAGAAGGGTGAGGAATGTAAATAGAAACAAGACAAGTATTATGCACTTTAATAGCTACAATTGAAATTTCCTCCCTATGAGGAGGTAATGTAATGACAGAGAAAGGTATAGTATTCTTGATAAGTATAGCTACTCCACCATACCCATCAGATCTATCCTCTCTAATGGTTAAATAACCATTAATTTTAAAAATATGGTTAGATTTGAGCCAAGTCTCTGCTAAGGCAAAGACAAATGGCTCATATTTGTTTAAAAGATGTATAACATCACTCTTTTTGTTTACTAGACTGCGGCAGTTCCACTGGATTATTTTGGATGTGTTGTCCATTATGAAGGGATTGAGATACATTGAAAGAAGGGGCAGCGTTGGACGGTGAAATGTTAAATTGAGAAAGAAGATTGTGTAATGCAGTAAGAAAATCATTTATAGAAAACGTTGTGTCATTTTTTTCATTATTATGATTATTAGAAAAAGCACAACCATTTGATGGTTGGGGAATGTTGAAATCTTTAATAATGGCATTGTGAGCCTCTTTATTATATCCTTGTACAGATTTGGGAGGGGAACGTGGTTTGAGAAAGATCGTCTTTTTATAGCTACTTGAAGCAGGTATTTTATTAGGAGAAGAGATGGATGGAGTATCTGCAAAGTTTTTGGAAGGAGAAGATGAAAGTGTATCAGCATACGATTTAGTAACAAGGGGATAAACTTTTGCTGCTTCAGCATAGGATACTGAGCTTTGTGCCATGTATGTTTTTATTAATATTTGTCTAGAAAACTCTGGGCAAGACTTATTAGTAGCATAGTGATATCCAGAGCAAAGGCAGCAAGATGCACTTTCTTGTTCTCTTTCACAACTGTCCCCAGTGTGTCCTTGGCCACATTTATAACAACGAGGTTTAGACCTGCACTGAATTTTTGTGTGACCGAAACGACAGCAATTGAAACATTGTACAGTAGGGAAAATATATAATTCTACAGGTAATGCATTATAGCACATAAAAACTCTTTTTGGTAGAACCTGACCATCAAATGTGACAACTATGGTTTGGGATGGTTTCCAAATGGTAGAACCATCAACAATGGTTTTAAAATTAAGGCGTCTGATTTTTAAAATTGGACCGCAACCAATTGGTACTGTTATGTTATCAATAATATCCTCCGGAGACCAATCTGCAGGAACGCCACGTACTAAACCCATTCTGGTAACATTAAAAGTAGGTATAAAAGCTTTATAATTATAGGATTCTAGACTATTATGGGTAATAAAAGAGTTTGCGTCCAGGAAAGTCGAAAAGGAAAGGGAAATTTTATTGCGCCCAATTTTTTTGACGCTACCATTAACTATGTTTTGGAAGGCATTGTGTTTAAGGAACTTGCCAAATGTGATTGGGTGCAGTGTCGTTCCATCATCTGGTGAAATTAAGTTTTTTTGTACATGAATGACAAAAGGCGCGCTGTCAGTTTTGTCATAAGTTTTACGACCTATCTGAGTAGGAACAACTGAGGGTGGAGCAGGAATATCGGGTACTTTGTTAATAGGTTCGTTAGTCATTATAGTAGTTGTTGAGCTGTTAGGTTCTGATGCAGTAAGTTCTGGTGTAAAATCCGTGCAACCGCAACCCGAAGACACGGTACCATGGCTTTTGCGGGTACGGCGACGCTTATTGCAGTGCTTACAAATATGAACACGGCTTCTTTTTAAATTACGAGCCGATGCCGACCCATCGGTATCCATGCCCGATTCGTTCGATGCTATAGTGACGAAATTACTTGCCGGGGGAACGGAGTCCCCCGGGTCAGGCGGGTCTTTCATTTTCCCGCGCTAATAAGAAATAAAAATAAAAAACTTACCACTACCGAAGAAACTATACAAACTAAAGATAAATTACAAGAAAACTAAGACAGAATACTAAAACTACGGTTATACTGATCTTATATTACAACGTTTTAAATTTTTCAATTTTATCTTTAAAAGGACGCGTCCGCCAAGTTTGAGGTTTCCCGCGCTTTTCCCAGATACAGATTATATAGAGTTGTTCGGCAAATTTTGAAACGCAACTTGGCAGTATGGAATTAGTACGTACTGTGTCATTGACTCTGGCAGGGCCACCATCAGGCATTTTCATTTTGATTACACAAAAAAATTGTCGCTAATTAGTCGGAATCAGAATTTGTTGGTCACTGGTGTAAATATGTTCTAGTAAAAGGACTTCTTTATTATGTAAATCACTTTTATTATAATTATTCATGCTACTACATTGCTATAGAACAGTTCCAGGATGCAGAGGGGAAGCTTACCACAGACCCATCACATTCATTCTTGAACCATAGATAAACTATTATATTAATCTATTACAACTGGTTCAAAAGATATAAGGGTTTATAGTTGGCCGATCTGGAGAGAGTCTCCCCAGCAGAAGATCTGCAGTTTTACAATTTGTCATATTAAACTTCCTTAGTAAATTATCTACATATTGAGCTTGATCAACTGTTATTACATTTTCACTAATATTGACTCTTAAGCCTAAACATTGTTTTAACTGACCTAAGTTTTTGATCTTGAATTTACAGCTCAGTTCATTTGCTCAGTTGCTTTTACACAGTTAGAAAACACAAAAAAGTCATCAACAAAAAGTGCTATATAATCTTAACTTTCCTTTCATATTTTGTGAACAAACAAGGTTCATATTTCGACTTTTTATAACCTAAATTTATCAAGTAATCATTTACTCTCTTATACCAAGCCATGGAAGACTGTTTAAGACCATAGATAGCGCGCTTTAATTTTAACACTTTGTTATCATCCATACTAGACTCATAAGTAACAGGTTTCTTCATATACACAGTTTCATTCAAAAAACCGTTTAAAAAAGCTGTGGTAACATCTAGATGACTAATATCTAAATTCAACTTGGCTGCCAGAGCAAATAGCAATCTCAAGGTAGATTATCTGACGACTGGCGAAAAAGTTTCATGAAAATCTACACCAGCTTTCTGAGTAAATCCTTTTGCCACTAATCTTGCCCTGTAGAGCACATTATTAGAACTGTCAAACTTCTTTTTAAACACCCACTTGCATTGCACCACCGTACTATCTTGAGGATGATCAACCAGCTCCCACGCATCATTCTCATCGAACGCTACCAACTCCTCCTTCATGCTTGCTCACCAAAACTTGCTTTCCGGTCCATTTAAGGCCTCTCGGAGAGTGATCTCTTTGTCATTATCATCACACTCTGTGATACACAAATTATTATAACCAAAGCGATCAGGCTTCTTTCTCTCTCGTTTTGGTAGAGTTTCTGGTGTACTTAGCTCCACCAGTGTAACTTCTGGGTCTGAAGTAGCATTTAAGAAACTATCATCTGAAGTACTTACTGAAGTTTCCGTATCCGTGACATTGCACGTACTATCCACCTTCTCTTCTACTGAATCTACACTTTCTGAGTCAGAAATTTCCATTTCAGTACTCCCAGAATCTTTGGTGAATACTTCCTCCGCTGAAGACTTACATTCCAAGGGTATGTCCACTGTATTCTGAACTGACTTCTCCATAATAACTATGTCTCTACTTGTAATTACAGAGTTAGTTTCTGGGTCATAAACCCTATAGCCCTTCACATGGTCAGAATAGCCAAGAAAAATAAGCTTATTAGCCTTTTTATCCCACTTCAAACGCTTCTCCTTTGGCACATGCACCATGACTGCACTCCCAAAAATACGCAAATGACTTAAATTTGGCTTCGACCCTGTCCAGACTTCATATGGAGTCTTATCATTCAGTCCTGTCACAACAGATCTATTTCGCAAGTAAACTGAATGATGAACTGCCTCTGCCCAGAATTTCTTATCTAAGCCAGCATCAAAGATCAAACATCTGGCCTTTTCAACAACTGACCTGTTCATCCGTTCACACAAACCATTCTGCTGCGGCGTATAAGCATTAGTCCTTTGATGAACTATCCCTTGCTCCTTCAGATACTTGTCAAATTCTCGACTACAGAACTCACCTCCGTTATCTGTCCTTAGAATTTTAATCTTTCTGTCTTTCTGTTTTTCTGCCATGGACTTAAAATCTTTGAAATTGGTAAATACTTCATTCTTTGTCTTCATAAAATAAACAAATACCATCTTGCTGTAATCATCCACGAACAAAACATAGTACCTGGATCCTCCAATTGATAGAGTTTCCATAAGACCGCATACATCTGTGTGAATCACCTCTAGAACATTCTCTGTTTTAGACGAACTCTGCTGGAACGGCGGTCTAGCTTGCTTGCCTTCACAGCAAATAGTACACGATGACTTATCTATGTTTGCCACTTCTGGATATGAAATTCCCTCTACAGCACCATTTTTCATTTTCGTTAAACTAGTACTGTTTATGTGCCCCAAGCGTCGGTGCCAAATCTCACTCGCTGCTACTGCAGTTGCTGCTAATAACTGTTCTGTTTTCGTGTATAATCTATACACTAACCTTCAACTAATCCTGCCTCACCAACGAGTTCTTTCTGTTGATTATAGATGTGGCAAACATTTTCCTTGAAAATTACACTGTTGCCATTCTCACAATACGTCCGAAACTGTGACATCATACTCCTTACCGTTCACAACTGTGACGATGTTGACATCACCAGAACACAGAACTGAAACACTTGTCTGGTTTGCAATAATAATTTCCTTCATATCATGTTGATGGGACTGATTGACGATATTTTCCTGTCTCGCCGTCATGTGTTTGCTAGCCCCACTATCAATATACCAATTATTGTGGCAGAATTTTCCACTCAGAAAAATAGCACTGAATGCATTTGTTGTTTTTCTTTTGCTTGATTCTGAGTTGGGGCACTGATTTTTATAGTGTCCAGTTTGTTTACATTTATAACATTTTATAATTTTCACAGGTTTTAATGTTTCCTGCAATTGTCTATGGTCGCTCTTAGGAATGCCATTTTTTACACGCTGCTTCCCTTTCGCTACAAATGCACTTTCCGAACCGGAAACTGAACTAACATCAGCACACATGTCCATCAACTTGGTTTTAATGACATCGGCACTTATCTCGATTCCCGAGTGTTCAATGGCCATTATCATAGGCGCATATCTTTCGGGTAATCCAGCTAACATTAATGCACCAATCCATTCGTCTGTTAATTTGAAACCTGTAACTTGAAGTCGCTGCCCTGTTTCTATTATCTGGGTCACATACTGCGTCATCGAATCGCAGTTTTCAAGACGAATATTGATGAGATTTCTGAGCAAACTAATTTTTCTCGTATAGCCAGAATCATCAAACATGGTTTTCAATTTTCCCCATAAATCATAAGTTGTTGCCGCTTGCTTTATGTGAGCATATAGCGATGGATCGATTGTTGATTTTGATCATTTTGTCAACACGAGCTTTGCCTTCGCTTTGGCGTCTTCTGCTTTCTCAGCCGCAGTTGCCGTTGTTGGTAATTTTTCTTCAGTGGCGGACGCCATGCCTTCCAACACCAATACATTTTGAGCCGCAAAACACCAATCCTCATAATTCTCGCGACCGCGCAACTTAGGAACGTTAGCTATATAATTGGCCGTCATTTTTACTACAAAACCGCACAGTACTTAACGCTTCGTCTATTTAAAAATTTAATTTTAGTGTCTGGGCCCATAACCTAATAAAAGACATTTATAGTTTTATAATAGACTGACTTTTATTGTCATTGTAATGCCTACAATGATTAATGGATGGCGCTAGCAGTTACATATTTTGGTTATTACTAACATTTATTGTGAGATATAATCAATATATAGGTACCTAACTAGCTGACCCGCGCAACTTCGTCTGCATCACAGAGATTTAAAAAAAAAAGCCAAAGAAATAAATTTTCCCCTTTTTTGCAACATTTTTCATTGAGGCTCCGCTCCGCTATTGGTCATAACGTGATTTTATATAGCCTACTTCACTTAGGGATAATATATACCTTTCTATCAGTGACAGAATTTTTTAAATCAGATCAGTAGATCAGACAAAATTAAAAATTAGTACCGGAGATTACCTCTAACATCCAAACTCACAAACTGTATTTCTTCATAATATTTGTAACATATTCTGTAAGTACAATTATTGGTAATAAATTATTTTTATTTCGACAACAGAAGTTTTATTATTCCAACCTAAATTATGATAAAATAAAAACTCAACCCGTCCATACCCACAACACAACACTCACAATGACCTCAAAATACACACACAAATACAACACACAACAAACGAACTTTTTGGAAATTCATTTTTTTAAATAAAATTTGATTACAATAAATTGACAATACGTTTTCAACGCTTAAAATAGCAATAACAAATCAAAGATAAACTACAAGTAACATTAAATATTACGTCAACATTTATAGCAATAATGCCTTTTGTAAAATTTAAAATTCATATAAATTCAAAAAGAGATTGACCATTTCTGGTATCGCTATTTGTTCTGTGGTGACTTAAGTTTATAATGTTGATAAATCTTGTTTTTAAATATAATAATTTTATCTAGTAATGCGATTCCTTAAATTCTCCGTATAAAAAACACCATAAAAGTATCAGTATTTAATTCGATTTCCTATTTTACAGAATTGTTTTTTTTCACCCACGTAATGTCACATGTCATTGGCTTCAAAGAGTATGTAAACAATAAAACCTTTTTGACTTACGCAAAATAATTAATTTACGCAACTAATTATTAAAATTATAGTTGAATAATTAGTAACAGCAGATATTAATAACAACGAATTATTATTATTACATTGTAATAATAATCTGTTAAGATGTTAAAAGTACATAAGCAAACCTTTTGGTTATGCGAAAGGCAGAAGGTTTTAGAGACCTTTGCCTGTTTCATTCATCAAAAGAAACTCTTTGAAAACAGAACAAACATGTGCTAAGATTCTATGCGCGCGCATCCTGAGCAGAATATGCTGGCGACAGAACAGCGGGCTTTCTTTTTCTATCATTATATGCACGTCCAATTCGTTTAGTTTTAAGTACAGTCTCGACCGATAGGTATTTACTTTTAAATATTGTTTATTATTATTGTATAATTAATTGAATGATTTCATTGATATGTTTTGTTTTAATCTCTACTACTAGGCCATTATTATTTTGCAATTTGGATTTAATTAAATTATCTATGTTTATAAGTTTATGTCACATAGTTAGATTACTGAAAAATGTTCAGCACTTTGATCTTATGGTTTTAACCATGGTGTTAACGTATAGTAGTAGTCCCATTAACGTGAACGTTTTATAATTAAATAAACACTGTCGGAAATGAATGTCGAAATTGACGAGCATTGAAAATTCTTAAACGTTATTTTGACTAATTCGTATTTTGAATTTAACAGCATACATTGTGACAAAAAATCGAGAGATTCGATTCTAAACCTAGATTTTGAGACCTAATTACCGTGTAATGCCGAGAATTATGGTAAAATGGTAAATTACATCTGAAAGCCCTAAAATTATCCTTTTAATTTAACCATAAATCTTTGAGTCACTGCATGTTTCATACCGATACTAGGTTCCTTAGTCACTTGGTCATTGTCCTTTGAATTTTTAAATTGTTTTTGTTTTAATACGGACGCTTTTATTAACCTTTCTTTTTGTTCGGCTACCGGTTAACGTAAAACAAAAATAATTCAATTGTCAGTGTTTTTTATGTTGAGACTTTTGAATGTTTTTTAGGGTTCCGTACCAAAAAGGTAATAAGGTAGGTGCCCTAGTTTTTGAGATATAAATGTGGGCCTGCTGGGGAGACTCTCTCCAGATCAGCAACTTATAATAAACCCTTATATCTTTTGAACCAGTGACCGACAAATTCTGTTATTTATCGACAAATTTCGACTAATTAGCGACAAATTTTTTGTATAATCAAAATCAAAATCCCTGTTGGTGGCCCTGCCAGAGTCAATGACACAGTACGTACTAATTCCATACTGCCAAGTTGCGTTTCAAAATTTGCCAAACAACTCAGGCCGCTTTCCGAATTAGAACTTTATCGCTCACAGCGCTCACATCAATACTTTGTGTTCCGATTAAGATATCAAGATTATGACAGCTGACAGCTGTCAACAATTCGGAACGCTCGTGAACGCGCTCACAGTCATCACAGTCGTCGCTCAACGTCAAAATATAAATCATAACCTCAAACCATACAAGAAAGGATAATTGAATCTTTTTTAGAAAATGGAACTTCAACGCACTGTTTTGTTGTTTGACTCTATCGACTCTGACTATGAGTTTGAGAACGACGATTCGTCCAGTGATGAAGAGGATGACGAAATACTTGTACTAGCATATTTATATGCTCCCGGCAAAGATTTACCCCGACGAAAAATACCAAGAATAACAACCACAAACAGCTTTACTTTTAACATCCTCGTCATATTTAATAAACTTAAATTATACATTTAACTGATAGGTAAATGTGCAATTCATTTTTGGCAAAAAGATTATAAAATTTACATGCCAAGTAGCAAATTTCTTGCTGTTTTAAATATTCATATTCATTTAAGTACCTATTTAAAATATATGAGAAGGGATCTTGTTACCATTGCGCCATGTATTGGGATGGGTAGGTAAATAATGTTCAACAATAATAGTAATAAAACATTTTTATTAACAATTACAATCACAGTTAATCAGACTGAACCTCAGGTGCGCTCGCGCTCTAGGCCACATTTTTCTCCTAATGATTAATTATGCTAATAGAAGAAAAATATCAATCAGTACAAAAGTAACAAGGAGTTAATATATTTATATGTAAAATCGCAGACATGCAGTACATTTAAACACTAATAAAATTCACAGGTATAATACTAATGAAATCTTAAAAACTTATAAAAAATCACAACTACTAATAATAAAAACAGGTGCTTATCAAATCTAAAATCTATATAGATGTAAAGATTGCATTGTAAAATTTGCATTTTTTCTCTGTACTGGGATCTTTCTTCCCTATACTTTTTCATATCCTTTCTATAGTCCTCTAATATAAAATCAAATTTTCTTTTTTTAGCTTCCGTTTGATTTGGACTAGTATTCGATTGATGTGGGTCCTAGCTCTGAAGCCAGCGCTACAGGATTAACCCATCCAGTTGAGCCAAATAACTCATTCATTCGCTGAAAAAATAATAACATTAACGCATGGTTTATTAGCATTACGCTACAAACACCTGAAGCATTTGAATATAATTTCATTGTTTTAACAAAATTAGATATGCATCCATAAATAACATAACATCACGCCTGTATTACCCAAAGGGTTAGGCAGAGGTGTACACCCACATTTCGCCAGTTATGTACGAGTCCCATGTAATAGCGAGCCTATTGCCATCAACCGGGCAAAAATTCAGACTCCGGGTTGCTACTGAGAAATTCCAGATGGAAAAATCTCATACTCAGCAGTAGGTAGCGCTTGCGATCTCTAGACAAACGAGGCAGTCTTATGAATTTTGATGTTTGAAAAGTGCTGATTCTCAGCCTAGTTTCAATAACTTTTTGAATTTTGAATTTTTGTATTTTGATTAGGTACTACAAATTGTTGCTAATAATAATTAATAAATATTAGAAGTAAAATAAAATCTTACATCAAAATAAGGCCATGTTGCTCTATCGTTTCCAGATGTGGCGTTGTGATCCACTATCTTTTCAAAATGTTTTTTCAAACTGTTGATTTTTGACTGGTACTGGGTACCAGTAACATTGTATTGTGCATCGCACATCTTTCTTGCTATGTTCTCATAGACAATCGACGCACTCTTTCAAAATTGTCTTTAAGCTCGCTGTATAGTGTGAGTAGCACCAAAATGCATGCCTCTTTCCATAAAAACAGAGATGGCTCTTGATCTACTGAAAAAAATAAAAAAATAAGTAAGTAACTTCCTCCTAACACTATAATAATTGTTTGTGAGGATTTTTGTTATTGAATTCACCAATAATAGCTCAATGGATTTGAATGAAACTTGGATAAACATAGATAATAATCATACATCATACAAAATATTATTATATTTTGTACTAAAGAAAATGCTTTTAAAACTTTAAATTAAGTAATAGAATCTGCGAGCAAGTTCATGTACCAAAAGAATTTATTGTCAACATACTAATATGACAAAATCATAGAACACTTATATCTTACTTTTGTTATATATGTATTGCAGTAAGAGTGACCACATAAACTGTTGTCAACATGATATGTTATGCAAACAGAACAGGCACATTCAGCTATTATGTATCTGCACATAACCAGATAAAAAATACTTACTTACGATGTTGTTCATTCGGCAGGGACTCCTCTGTTTCTTGTGTATGCGTATTATCAAAATCATGCACCAATTGCTGAACATAATCACTATCTGTAAACAGTACGAACAAGTTTAATAAACATTTTTGATTTCAAACAGAAGACAATACACTGGTTATACGCACTATACAGACTCTAAGGTAGCTTTTGCAACCAGACAGCTAAGCAGTTGTGATGAGTAAAACATTTGCATCACAATCATTTGATCAGTCGATAGAACTGCAAGGGGGCTGAAATCCAGAACTTTCCTCTCTGAGCTCTCTCGTATTGCTCTGATGTGAGCATGACCGAAAATTGTCGCCCGTTAGGCTCGTCAGCAATAATTACTTGTTTACTCATTTTTGGATTCAAAGATGAGTATTTCTTCTTCTTCAATGATGATGCGACTCAACTCAAAACAAATAACAAAAACAAACACAAGCACAACCAGCACAAGACAACTGTCATCAGTGTTCCGTGACTGTCATTTTTGACAGCGCTCACGGTGATATTAATTTAGAGCATGGTCGGCGTTATCGCAAGATGGCGCATGTCATGACGTCATCTATGACGATTCATGGGACAGTAGAGATGGGCTGAGTGATGATTTTTCTGTATCGGTGACTGCATGACAATGACAAAAAAATATCGGTGACGGGAACAATGACAAAATCATCAATGATTTTTATTTGAGTATTAGATCTCGTCATTTCATTTGTGAGTAGATACTGAATGATCGCGGAACGGCTTAGTGAAATTATCATTAGTTATTTATGTAGGCATGAGTCGAGTTCGTCAGTTGGCCGCGTAATTTTTAATTTTCTTAGTTTGTGACATTCATTGCAGGGTATTTAGGTATTGATTTATCGTTATGGAAATCATCAATATGTTTCCATTAGTGATATTTGCTTTTAGGTACAAACTGAGAACATAACACTAAACGGTTCTTGCCTGATAGAAAAATATAATAAGTAAGTAGGCACACCCAACTTGGTTATAAAATCAAATAATAAATACACTTCACTGAACTAAATTCACTATAACGTATGTAAACCCAATTTAATTATAGCGAGTCAACACATTACACTACGTATTTCGTACGCGTAAAATTAAATTAGGGTGGTTGTTCGTCCTCGTCTATCCAAAACAATGATTCACGAAATACTAAATGCTACATAAATTGCATTCGTGATTTGCTGCGCATTTCGCACGCAAACATAAACAATGCAAGTGAAAGCATTGTTGCCGTTCCGTGCGCCCAGTCCCGGTCATTTTATCGAAACATGTGAGTTCCAGTCCAGTATCGCCGATCGCGCAGTCTCGCAACGTCGCAATTCACAGTCACACCGCCCGCTGCGCCCGAGACGGCCCGATATCGTCCGATCCGAATCACCGAAGTTCGCGTTCATTGTCATTCTTGTAATGATTTTTAAGCATTGATGATTTTGTCTTTGTCATTGCATGATGAAATGATTTTAAAATATCGATGATTTTTACATGTGACATGATATCGGACTCATCTCTATGGGACAGCGTTATCGCGTATATGCTAATTCGGTACGGATGTTAGCACGCTCAAATCGATTACAGCGTAACTCGGTACGCACCCTCAGTAAGATCTGTATCTGTGAATGTCAAGCAAGCCGGCAAGCTGTCAAGTAGTTTTTCAGTACTTTTTGTATTCTGTAAAAATTCGTACGTTTTCATAGCTTTTGAACTTTTGTAGTATTTTGATCGTGCTTTCGGCTATTTTGTGAAGTACTTACATACATAATCTCACGCCTCTACTTCCCATGGGGTAGGCAGAAGCTAACAGAACGGGACCTGCTAAGATCCATTGTTACGAAATAAACGTGAAATACCGGTGTCTATGTTAAAAATGCAAAGTTGATCTCTAAATATCTTAAGTGTTACTTTTTGAGTTATAATATGGAAAAACTGCCAATGTGTAGGATTTGTTTAGTGGAGAATGTCCGTATGTACGTAGTGGTCAACAGGAACATACATAAACTATATGAGAAGCTGACTGATATTCCAGTAAGTTGATATTTTTAATAAGAATTACGTAAATTATCTATTAGGTTTTAATTCCCTCTCTTACACGAAGATTTAAAGAGCAAGAGTGGCGAATAATAAATCCGCCCCTAAGACCACCCACTGACCCGATTAATGCTCATGCCTTCTTTGTAAGAAGCGCATAGGAAGCATTAAGGATCACCAACTGTTGGATTGGACAGCGTTAATAAATAGAATAGAAGTATTTTTTTTATAAAAACAAAATAGTGCAATACAAATTTTGTTGCAGTTTGTAACTGAAGACAGTAGACCGATTCTTGCTTGTTTCTTCTGCTGCGCTAAACTAAAGCAATGCTACCGATTACTGAGACAATGTCTGGAAGCCGAAGAACTGTTCACTCGGATGATGAATGGGAATTATGAGGTGAGGTATTCTTCAAAAGCCATTTATTCTTATAATGTCTAATTTAAGTATAATGTGGAAGTCACTCCGCTTGAGCTATACCAATTGATTGAGTATGGATCACCAAGCGTACCATTGAGTGTTGAACGGTGTTATGTACACTTTTGTCAAATGTGTGCATGCACATGTTAAATGTTCCATATAATACTGCTACAACTTCTGTTAACTTCTGTATGAAACTTGTATGTGGCAGTTTGATAATGCTGCTCTCTCATGTAATAATAATAATAATAATAAGCTGGCAACACTAACGTCAACACATCAAAAAATCTTTTTCTCAATTTCCATAACTTTATTTATTTTAGACGCAGTTTTTATGTTATAACAGAAGCCGAAAACAAACCTTTAACCCCATAAATAAAAATAAAACATAAAAAAGAATAAAATGAACCACAGAATTAAAATTTAATGAAAAAATGCCATAGCGGAGGTGAATTGACAGATGTCCCCTACCCTCCAATAAAACCATGATTTCATAAAACGAAATGAAAACGAAATGTTGACGAGATCAGCTGCAAGAGCACGCCCACCACCTTCGGACTCGTCGCTCAGCTCCGCCTCGCCGCCGCCGGTACCCAGCCCCACCGTGAGCGCTGTGACGACCCCGGCCGCGGTAGTTGCGTCGAGCTCGAGCGACGAGTATTTTTCCCCGCCGACGTCGCCAACACCTGTACGCCGGCAGGGGAGAGGCCGGCCACCGAGGAGCTTGGGACTTAGGCGCCAACCAGCCCCGAGCCGGGTCCCCGCTGCCGGTGGTTGTGTGCAGCGCATGAGATGGACTCAGTCTATAAACGAGAACGTCATGCGCGCATATTACGGGTCTACAGAGGGAGGAACTAACCTCACTGCGTACCGTGTTAGGATGCTGTCTCTATTTCAGGAGCTAGAGCCAACCGTCAACGTCTCGGCACAACGACTCTCGGATCAGGTGCGGGTCATCCAACGCAATCATAGGTTGGACGACACCGCACTTGATAGGCTGCGCTCAGAGGTACTGAGCAACCATATCATCTCAACTCCGGCACAAACCGCGGCACAAGCGACACCTATTGATGTAATCCCGCCGCGGTCCAATCGTGATGTTGAAGAGGAGGATGATAGGGTTACCACAGTAAGTAGCCAGTGCAACCTCCGATTGAGGAGCGCACTGGAGGATGCGCTTCGCGAGTATAGGTACACTCCAACCGATCTTAGGCCCCGACTTCCACGCTTACCCATGCACAAAAAAAATAGGGCGCTGGTGTGTGCCTTGGACTCGCAGCTTAAGAATTTCTTCGAGAGCAGCGAGGATCTCATTGATACACACTCGATCCTGTATTGTGCGGCTGTTGCGGCATGTCGTTTAGCTAACGTCAAGTTCCCAAACTGTGACGGAGCTACTCGACCAAAACCAGCCGTACCAGCCTGACAGTGCAGGATCGAGCGACGTATCGATGGGGCCAGGGTACTCATCGGCAAACTATCCTGCTTCAGGGAGGGCAATACGACACCGTGAGTGATGCGCTTTGTGAGGCAGGCATTCTCGGGGACTGGAATCAGCCCTCGAGAATACATGCTCCGTGTCACAGAGCGCATCGATTTCCTGAAGCAGAAAGTTTGTGCATGGGCGAGCCGTATTCGGCGGTATAAGCGGCGGGTTGATCGATACACGCAGAATCGTATGTTCCAGAGCGATGAGAGGTGGGTATATAGAGCTTGGGAGCGACCTGAACAAAATGTGACGGACGTGAGCCGCCCGGATGATGCCGCCACGAGTGCATCCTGGCGCAGCATCTGGTCGGTGCTTGTCTGTCACGCTGAGGCTGGCTGGATGCAGGATGTCGAGCGAGTGTGTGAAACTATTCCAGAAATGGAAGCTGTAGTAATCACGCCATTAGACGTAGCCATAGCAGTCCGTCCATTACCGAACTGGAAATCACCGGGACCGGACGGACTGCATAACTTTTGGTTAAAATGGCTGATTAGTTCACACACTCGCCCAGCATCGCAATTCCAGTCATCCCTGGAGTCTGGGTCGCTACCACAGTTTCTAACAACAGGCGTTACCCACCTGCTCCATAAGTCAGGTAGTCCTGCGGAACCCAAGAATTATAGACCGATCACATGTTTGTCGACGGTCTATAAACTTCTAACATCCATTTTGAGAGTGAAAATTAACACACACATTGACAGTAATTCAATTATGTCTGCCTCTCAAAATGGATGTAGGAATGGGTCCCGCGGTACTAAGGAGCTACTCCTCATCGACATGGCCATAAGCCAACAGGTTCGTCGATCCCGCAAGGATCTGTCGACATGCTGGATAGACTATAAGAAGGCCTACGACTCGGTGCCACATACATGGCTCATGAGGGTGCTGGAGTTGTACAAGATAGATGCAACTCTGCGCACCTTCCTGATGTCGTGTATGGGGCAATGGAGGACGGTCCTTCGCTACCCAGGATGTCAATAGATCCAAGGGAATGATGAGCCTGTATGGATTAAACGGGGAATATTTCAGGGCGACAGTTTGAGTCCACTTTGGTTCTGCTTAGCCCTGAATCCTCTAAGCACACTGCTGGAGGATTCAGGTCTAGGCTATCGGTTAAGGAGAGGTGGTCAGGTCATATCTCACCTCCTCTACATGGATGACTTGAAACTCTTTGCCCCTAACAAATTGCGACTGATGGAGCTACTGAAGGTAACTGAAACATTCAGTAGCGCCATCAGGATGGAATTTGGTGTAGACAAATGTGCAGTCATGCATGTAAAGCGAGGGGAGATTATGGAATCCGAGGGAACTCAACTCTCGGACTCCATACACCTTAGATCCCTCTCCTCAGCCGAAAGCTATAAGTATTTGGGTATGTCGGAAGCGTTAGGCATCAACGTTGCTGACATGAAGCAATCGTTGAAGGAGCGCTTCTTTGGTCGCCTGAAGAAGGTTTTAATTAGCCTTCTTTCGGGTGGAAACAAGGTGCGCGCCTACAACGGTTGGGTCATGCCGGTTTTGATGTACTCTTTCGGCATACTCAAATGGACTCAGACCGAACTCGACGCCCTGGACAGAAGGGTCCGTACACTCCTAACCGCAAACCGGATGCATCACCCACGTTCATCGGTGATGAGACTGTACATCCCGCGGAAGTGCGGGGGTCGAGGCTTTTTAAACGCTAAGACCCTCCACAACCGCGAGGTGTGCAGCCTCAGGGATTATTTTTGTAAAGCCGAAGTGGGTATGCACCGGGGATGTGGTCGCAGTGGACAAGGGACTCACCCCGCTCTCCATGGCTAAAGAGAACTGGCGCAAACCTGTAATACTTACTACAGATGACCGCAAGGAGGTATGGCAGAGCAAGGAGCTTCACGGGCGCTACTATCGGGCTCTTCATGAGCCTGGTGTAGATTTCTTAGCGTCCGTATCCTGGCTACGTTTCGGTGACCTTTTCGGGGAAACTGAAGGTTTTGTCTGTGCAATTATGGACGAAGTTATCTTGACGAATAACTACCGGAGACATATTATGAAGGACGGGACGGTTGACGTGTGTCGGGCATGCCATCGTCCGGGTGAGTCCATCAGATATATTATCTCTGGTGGTTCGCGTTTAGCTAACGGCGAGTACTTGCACAGGCATAACCAAGTGGCCAGGATTATTCACCAGCAACTTGCTTTGAAATATAAACTTGTTGACTCTGAGGTACCGTATTACAAGTATGTGCCCGACCCAGTTCTCGAAAATGACCATGTCACGTTATACTGGGATCGGTCTATCATTGCTGACAGGACTATTGTAGCCAATAAGCCTGATATAGTGGTGATAGACCGATTAGCGCGCCGCGCAATGATAGTCGATGTTACCATCCCACATGACGGGAACCTCGTGAAAGCTGAGAAAGAGAAACAAATTAAATATCTCGACTTAGCACACGAGGTTGTCGACATGTGGAATGTGACCTCGGCTATCATTGTGCCGATTGTCGTAACGGCCAATGGCCTGATTGCCGAAAGCCTCGACCAACATCTCTCGAGGCTGTCGTTAGGCGGTTGGATCAAGGGCCTGATTCAGAAGGCAGTACTACTCGATACGGCTCGCATTGTGAGGAGGTTCCTGTCTCTGCAGCCCTAACCACCGGTAGCTTGGACCCTGCTCCCGACACCGGCGGACATCTATTTTTTATATTTTTAAATGTTTTTTTTTTTAAATAGTTTTTTAAGAAATATTTAAAAATGTAAATAAATAAGAAGACAAAACGAATAAACTAAATAATAATAATAACCCCACCGTCGTATCTCTACGTTGACGTAGTGGTGGGGCTTGCGCGCTCCAAACTCTGGGTCTGTGCCGGTAGAGTTTACTTTGCCGGAACAGGTCTAGGATGAGGGGCCAGACCAAGAGAGATACAGAAACCCGCAGGGCAGCATGTGGCGAGCTGTTGGGCAGTAGCGACCCCACGGACCCTATCTCCCGGGAGAAATCTTGTTCCTCATCTCTGGCTTGCCTTTATTGGCCGGCTGGAGTGAACACTGACGAGGAACAGAGCTCCCACCTCATTCTTGCCTTAATTGGCCGGCTTGAGTGGAGATTCGCAAGAGCAAACGTGCTCGGAGGAAGGAAGTATTCCAGTAAGTGCTCGTAGGGATCTTGACCATCTTCCGGGCTCTGGGATTGTTCTGAAAGCCGTGGAATACCTCTCCACTCCTCAAGCACCTCAGGACATGTTGCCCCCTTGTCGCTACGTCACTATGTGCTAGCGACAGTTTTCGGGGGCCTATTATTGAGTGTGCAAGTCACCCCCTGCCATTTTTCCGTGTACATATAAAACATTGATCAGGCAGGGGCCATAGTCCTTCCATAGTTCCAGGTCACCAGTCAAGTTTAGCCACCCAAACCCATAGCCCAATTTATTTTGTTTCCATGTTCTGCAATAGTTCTGCACCAATACAAGGATAACCGTCGGTTGGTGCCTCAATACATAATAATGCCTAAGGGGCCTCTACGAGTTGGCTTCGGCCCCTCATACGCCTTCCAAAGGTCCGGGACCCTAGGGTCCCGAGATATGTCAAAGACATTTAAAATAATAATAATATTTATTCTAAAAAAAATTACAAGGCATAAAAATTAGTACAGTTTTGCTTAAATGTAAATTATATTCCTAAGACTTACGTGCCTGAACAGCCTGAACTAGGTAATCCTGTGTTTCAGGCGAGAGGAGCTAAAATAAACTTATAAAATAAATAAACAACAGGTTGACAATAGATCACTAATTACATGTTGAAGAGCTTAACTCTTAGTTTCTAAATTTGATATACTTATACTTAACGTAGGTGAAATTTTTCACTTTAGCACAGTTAGTAAATTCTCTGTATCTTCGTAAGACATACTTTGGAGAGCATCCTTGAGAATTCTCTTACAATTTGTGTAGTTCAGGGAATAAATGTTTGCTTTCGAGTTAAGTCTATTATAGAGAAGAGGACCGAGGTACAGGTAAAATTTGGAAACAAAAGCATGTTTTGTTGTATTTTGTGGACAAACTATATCTTTACGTCTTTTATTAGCATATGCAGTGCTATAGGGTAGAGCTCTGTGTTGGTTTAATACAATACCCATTATAAATAGCTGTCGAACTGTTAATACTTCACAAGATTTGTATAGGAGGTTAGTAGGAAAAAGGAAAGGGCGGAAAGTAGACACGTTGAGAATCGCCCTTTGAGCTCTCTCGATGGTTAGTAACATTGTTTTACCCGCTCCACCCCATGGGGTAATACAGTAGGTTAATATTGATTGACATAGAACGAAGTAAACTTGTCTAACTAGTTTTGGGTCAGCAATAAAGCGTAACTTTTTAAAAACAAATATCAGCTTCCGAATTCTACTATTTAAAGCTTGTATATGTTGTGTATATGTCAACGCAAGCTATTCAAAAATAGCTTACATGTGCAGAGGTCAGTGAGGTATCATTGTACCTACTTAAGTATCCTCATGTGGAGGCTCTTACGAGTAAGTGACATTAGTATCATAAGAAAAGGTTTGTGCTCGTGGGACTGTGGTCAAAATATTTTCCTAATACTATAATCATCTTTTTACAGCGCAATCCTTTAATAATCCAAGAGATTTACAGTGGTTTTATTAAATCTCCAATAGAGCACATAAGTATAGATGATGAATATCAAACAGAAAACATTGCTATCAAAGAAGAATTACCAGCTGTTTGTGAGGGACTAGATGATATTATTGAGGCAAAAGAGGAACATCAAAGTGATGGTATGTTTTTAAGAACATTAATAATAACAATAAATCATATCTTAAAACAAATTAAGGTATAATCTATTTATTTCATACTAGCTTCTGCCCGCGACCTCGTCCGCGTGTTATTCCGCCCCCGACCCACCGCGTCGCATCCCATCGCCAGCCCGGGCTATTTCTTCGTTTTGCTTATCATTCTTTACTTCTGACATTTTTCTTTTTGCTCGTCTCCTTAGGGTCTAGCGTGAAGTTATTTATTTATTTGGTACACCAACAGCAGTACATACACAAAATTTAAAACAGAATAAAATCATAATACAATTCTGGTATGTATGCCTAATAATTATAGGTATACACAGCATTCACCACAAAACAACATCATAATAAACTAGAAAAAACTTATGAAAACTAAACATAAAATACAATAAGTAGCAAATTTAAAAATAAGTGAGTATTGGTAGAAAACAAAAAAAAAACAAAAAAATACCACGAAAGATGGAAGGTGAAAAATGAGTGTGATTTATATCTGAAATGAATTTACAAAAAATATTTATAATGTTATATAGACCACCCTCAAGAATATCCAAGGCAACAAAAATATTTCAAATCTAACTGGTTGTTGTACCCAAATCGAAGACTGATAAAGAAAAAAAATTGCAAAAAAAAATACTCATATTATTCAAAAACATTCAGCACAAATGTCAACAATTTAATTTAAGAAACCAGCCCAGCCAGGTTCTCACGAAAGCCAAACTGCGTATCGTAATAATCAACCAACTTAAATTTGCGGTTTGAAAAACATGATCTCCCATACGGAATGTATGGGAGATACATAAATATAAGAATAAATATAAAACATAAGAATAAATGATTTCTATTTCTAAGTTTAAGTAAATAAGTACCTATAGATTGATCAAGACATTTTATGTACTATTTGAAACTTTTGGCAGTGAGTTAATCTTAAACTTACTGGTAACCAAAATATACTCTTGACTGTTATTATTTACTTACAGAGCTAGTCCTGGAAAATTTATACGATAACTGTCAAGATGTAGCAGATATACCACCACAACGTTCTGAATCTGATTTAGAAGATGATGTGCCTTTAATGGAGTTTAAAACTGAAGTGGAAGAAGAAGTATCTAACAAGAAACGAAGAGCCAGCGAGACGGAAAGTAAGTATTAGTTAGTTAATGTATAGGTAACCAAACAGACCCCAGTACGAAATGATCGCTGCTGTGAAACCATAATAGAAATAAAGAGTACTACAGATAAAAAAAAAAAAATAAGCCAGATGAAGTCGAAAGAATCATAATAATATTTAGGAGTAGTGATGTAATAAAACAATTGATTATCAAAACCACATGTATTAACTTTAATTGACACGTCTACACACCGGAGTGATCGCGTACGAGTGGGGGGGGGTCTCTCGTGCGCCTTACATTATAAAGTGTTATCTTACATACTAGACAGGTACCTACGTACATCCTGTCGCTATGGCGTCCCTACAATATTCCTCCCCTTTTTTTGGAGAAAATAATTTGTTTTACTACTTTATTTCTTACAACAAAAACAGGTATGCAATGTTGACAATAATGACACTGATTCTTTGTGCCGAGTGTAATAGCAGTGGGATCATCTTACAATGTTTGCACATGGCTGGTCGATACTGCTTATGCATCTAACTAACACATGATGCAACTTTTACTGCCTGTGTTTTATTTTAATTACAATGTTTGTTAGTACAATTATGTATTAACCAATACAATTTTTATCCTGGCACTTTTTTATTTTATTACGGTTTATTTACAAGCTACACTGTCACTGGTATATTGGCTGCACACTTTTCAAGTACTTTTACACTATTCATATTTGACTGTTGCTGGCTGTTGACCAGCTTTATTGAACGGGGTTGATGATATAACCGATATCAATTCTTGCCTGGCCCACTTTTTCGTTCCTTTTTTGCACTTCTTGACTATGAAGCAGGCTCCAATCATTAGTAAAATAATCAACGTTATGGCTATAAGGACGCCATACATTTCCATCTTTTGTTCGAGGGTGCTATTACTTGCGTCGTTTGCGCCATTTTGGGCTATTATAATTTCTTCTTGTTTGCTGTATGACTTTCCCATTTTGGTAGAAATGGAATGGTTATCAAACGTAATAAGTATTGATCGTTAACTCGTGGTCGATATTAAATGATTTTTTTTAAGCTAGTAGCTACTTATTTATAACTATAATTTGCTTATTACTAGTCTTTATCAACCTACTTAATATGTACATAATGCCATTGTTGCAGTACTAAGCGATGCGGGACTATGTTACCGTGTCTCTTATTACCCTTAGATAGAAATTGATACTTGTTTTGCGATCGCGTCGCTTAGCATGACTTCCGCTGACATTGGATTACAATCTATATTAAAAACCTTACTGGCAGTTTTACAACTCGGCCCGAGCGTGTAGTGCGACTAATGCTAGGAATCGGAATGTCACTGGGTTCGGTTCCCGTTGCATCTTTACTTATTTGTCTAAGTGAACTTTCTGTACTATCTGGCGTTGTATTGCTCAAGACATACGCTGGCTTCAGTCTATCTATCGATATACTAGCTTTCCTTCCAGGCAACTGGATGACATAAACCTTTGAATTTCTTTGTAAGACGCGGTATGGTCCATCATAAGGTGGTTTCAATGGTTTATGTACTGTGTCGTCTCTGACAAATACGTAATCGACTTTGGTTAACTGTGGATGTACAAAACATGAGCGTGAGTTTCCATGCGATTCCGGTGCAGGCCTAAGTGATTTTATATTTTCCCGTATCTGCTCTACCAAACTGTATGGCTCTGAAATACCTATTTTTGTATCATCGTAGAAATCTCCGGGAAGACGTAATGTGCGACCAAATGTTAATTCTGCGGCTGATATTCCACTATCGCTTCGACATGCTGCGCGGAGATCTAACATAATTGTTGGTAATTCATCGACCCATGACTTTTCGTTTAATCGCGCCATAAGAGCGGCTTTAAGAGTTCTATGCCAGCGCTCTACCATTCCATTTGCTTGTGGGTGTTAAGCCGTGGTGCGTATCCTATTAATACCCATTATTTTCAAAAGTTGTTGGAAAAGCCTGCTTTCGAATTGGCGGCCTTGGTCACTTGTTAATTTTACTGGGCAACCATATCGGCAGATCCAATCTCTGTATAAAATACCCGCAACCTTCTCGGCGGTTATATCCTGCATGGGGAAAGCTTCAGGCCATCGTGTACACCGATCTATTACCGTTAAGCAATACTTGAAACCATTTTGCGAAATCGGAAGCGGTCCGATTATATCTATATGTATGTGCTGGAATCTATCGACTTTACGAAACTGGCCTATGTCTGAAATAGTGTGGCGATCAATTTTTGATCGTTGACACTCTATGCATGTTTTAGACCATTCGTTAATGTTACTGTTCATGTTTGGCCAGAAATACTTTTTGTTGATTAATTTCCGGGTCGCCCGCACACCGGGATGACTGAGATTATGTATACTTTCGAACGCAACTCGCCTTACTTCTTATGGTATATACGGTCGCGCACATTCGGTGGACACGTCACAATATATTGGTTTATTACATGTAGGTAAATATAATTTCTTTAAAGTGACACGGCTGCTATTATTTGCATTACATGCTATCACGTAGTCGTCGGTTTCTTGCAACTCAGCTATTCGGTTGTAGTCCATACTCGTGGGACAGAAAACTGTTTCTACACGCGATAGGGTATCGGCTACTGTGTTGCTATGCCCACTTATGTGACGTATATCGGTTGTGAACTCGCTGATATATGATAAATGCCTAATTCTACGAGCTGTTTCATCAGATGTTTTTCCTAATTTTGAAAAGGCGTAAATTAGCGGTTTATGGTCTGTGTACACGGTGTTCTGACGTCCTTCAAATATTTTTCTAAGGTGTTTTATCGCCATGTAAATGGCCAGTAATTCCCGGTCATACGCGGAGTATTTCTGTTGGGCCGACGTCAACTTTTTTGAGAAATAAGCTAATGGTTCCCAAATTTTATTAACTTCCTGTTGTAACACTGCCCCTACGCAAAACTCAGAAGCGTCAGTCATCAAAGCAAGCATCGAAGTATTCCTTGGGTGAGACAATGTAGCGGCCGTTTTAAGACCAGTCTTACATTGTTCAAAGGCCTCACTGGCTTCCTCGCTCCATTGGATTTTACTTTTATCTCTCTTTTTTGTGTTGCCGAGATACTTGTTGAAAGCTGACTGATAAGATGCTGCGTTGGGCAAATGAGCACGGTAAAAATTAACCATACCTGTGAACCGCCGTAACTCTTCAATTGTCTCCGGTTTTGGGTAGTCTATGATGGCCTTGACCTTTTGTTCTGTCGGACGAATACCGTGTGGTGACACGTAGTAGCCTAAAAATTCTAAATTAGTTTGCCCGAAAGCGCATTTATCTAAATTTACTGTTATCCCGTGTTTGTGTAACCGCTGAAAAATTATGCCTAAATGTTCGAAGTGCTGAGTTTTATTCTCGCTCATGATCAATGCATCATCTATATAATTAAAAACAAAGTCAAGGCCGTGGAAAACCGAGTCCATGAAGCGCTGGAAAGACTGCGCGGCATTTCGCAATCCGAATGTCATTCGAGGAAATTCGTATAGACCGAAAGGCGTTATAATTGCGGTTTTCTCGACGTCCTCCGGCGCGGTTTCAATACAATGATAGGCCCTATTTATATCGATTTTAGAAAAAATACTCTTACCGGCCATATTATTGGTAAAATCGTGTAACCGCGGAATTGGGTATCTGTCTGGCTTCGTGATTGCGTTTAGTCGTCGGTAATCCCCACATGGCCCAATGTCGCCATTCTTCGTTTCAACTACGTGTAAGGGGCTTGCCCAAGGGCTTTTTGAAGGTCGACAAATACCTAATTCCTGCATTTTGTTGAATTCGGCTTTGACACGTTGGTATCGGACGGGTGCTAGAGGCCGTGCTCGTGCAAAGACCGGTGGTCCGGTTGTTTCAATAGTATGCTGTACCGAGGTCGGTTTAGTTTCGACGAATGACATTGGTTTAGTTATGCTTGGAAATTTCAATAAGAGGTCATGATATGGATGATCGATACTAACAGAATATACAGAAGGTTCACTCATGCTGACTATTGATGCTATGACATTTAAATCAGTTACTTGGTCGATGAGTTTTCGAGCGCTGACGTCAACCAGTAGTTTATGATGGCTTAAAAAATCTGCGCCCAATATTGGTTGTTTTACGTCAGCGATTACGAAATCCCATCGATAAGGCCTGCGTAACTTAAAATTTAAAACTAATGACTTTACCCCATAAGTTTTTATCTGTTTTAGCTGCAAATAATTTGTATTCACTACACTCGCGAGTACTAGGTTTTTTTACTACTGGTAGTACTGATACGTTTGCTCCTGTATCCACTAAGAAATATTGTCCACTGTTATTGTCCATGATCCTGAGGCGGCGACTCGGTAATATAGCGCAGAGCTCCGCCGTTATCTGCGCCTTACTTAGTTTTCCGGTTTAGTTTTCCACGCACAAGGTTCTTCGCACTTCTTTGCCCTGGTGCGAAAACGAAAATGATAGTAACAAAGCCAATCTGGGCTCTCAGGTGTACGTCGTTGAGTGGAGGGATCACGGCTGCGATTGCGAGATGCGGAACGTGAACTATTATAATTATCGTTATTCCAGCGTCTTTGGTACCTTGGTCTTGATCTTTCCATTTCTAAGACCTTGCAGCTCAGTTTCGCTATTTCGGCCATAATTAACTCCGTATCCTTTGATGTCGAGGGCTGCTGCTGTGGTTGTTGCGTCACTTCATTTATGCTGTTTGTAGTCCTCGTGGTTTCATAAACGTTGTCCGCTATTGTTGCTAAGCTGTCCAAAGATTTAGTGTCCGACACTGCCAAAACAGCCCGGATCGAACTCGGCAAGTGACTCTGCCATAAAATTAGTAGTGTATCATCTGGTATTTTATCTTTGGCCAGCTCCCGCATTCGTCGGAGAAGCTGCGACCGCTTCTGGTCGCCAAGTTCCATTTCACTTATTAGCTTCTGTAACTGTCTGTTTTTGGACTCTTCGTATACTGTTAATAAACGGTTCTTCAGCGCCTCGTATTTCTTTGCAGCCGGCGGCTCCATCAAGATATCCGTTACTTGTTCGACTACATCTTTGCTCAACTTTGAGACAACTAAGTCAAATCTAGCGTCATCTGATAGTGTTTGTGGAGCCAACGTTGCTTCGGCTCTAATGAACCAGATCCTTGGTTGGTCTGTCCAAAAATCCGGTATTTTTGAGGTAAGAGAGATCGCGGCCAACTCAGCTACTGGAACTGGTATAGTTGGCATATTTATTGTCTTTGATGGTGATACACTTGCGCGGAAAGTTCAGTTTTTCTTGTTGGGGTCACCACTTTAGGAGTAGTGATGTAATAAAACAATTGATTATCAAAACCACTTGTATTAACTTTAATTGACACGTCTACACACCGGAGTGATCGCGTACGAGTGGGGGGGGTCTCTCGTGCGCCTTACATTATAAAGTGTTATCTTACATACTAGACAGGTACCTACGTACATCCTGTCGCTATGGCGTCCCTACAAATAAAAAGTAATAGAAAAGGCCGAAATAAACTCAGAGGTCGAGTCTCTTTAAAGTCCAGACATAATCTTGGTCAAGCCATATGAGAAACATGTAGATTTAGTGTCTGAAATGGTCTTTTGTGGAAAGAACCACACAGATTTGAGTGGACCTGTCCAGTCAGTGCAAGCATTTGTCAGTAATAGTGGAGGTCAACTCAGTACTTAAGCAGCTCAGCTCGACGAACAATATTGGTATTGTTCGTCGAGCTGAGCTGCTTAAGTACTGCAGAAAGGATATTTGGGTAGGCCGCATCAACTCCCCAAACTGTCAGACCATCATTAAAACTAACAGAAATAAAAAATTTATGAAAGAGAAAAAAAATAATATATATATATCCACATAGTCCTCACATTCAAAATAATTTACAAAATATAATACTTCACAAAGTAATCGTGTCATTTTGTATATAATTTTCAACAATGTCAATGTGTATAACAAACTGGTTTATTTTGATGAATAATTAAAATGTCAAATTGTATGGTTTAGCACAAGGCTTAGCAGAGCACTCAACTCGGAAAACGTGACAGAAATGTTTGAATTTAACTTGAACTTAAAGGAGGTATTACTTGAGAGTCAAAAAACGCAGGTCCAACATTATCTCGAATTTTAGATCCATCCGTATAAATCTAATTTAATATCCAGAATAGCTCCTGCCAAAATTCCTAGTACATTATAATTCGGAGTTGATAATGATCGTACGCTTTCTTAGCTTCGGTAACATCTTTAATTTGTGGTTTAACTGTCGAGACAAGTACAGACCGCTTACCCACGTATTATGCGAAAATAATCCTAATTCATCGCTGGAGTACACGCATATGTCATTCAGAAATACGTCTCTAAAAATACCTTGGCACCAAATATTAAGTTTAGTAATAATTTCACACGTGTGGCCATTTACAAAAGATTTGAGTTTCGTAAAGAATTTACCAGCTAAGTAATATCTGCGATTATGTAACGGCTGCAGATGGAGTCCGCATTCCATCACATGAATGGCTGTGATTTTAATAAAACCACCGATGACCCTCAAATATTGGTTTTGAATTTTAGTTACTTTATTTAAATGGATTTGACAGCTATTATCAAATAAAAAACTGGTATAATCTATTCTGCTGGAATCTATTCTATGGTCATTTGTTTTTCAGAAAATCCTGTTTGGATTCTAGAAACTAAACTAGTAAGATTATTTAATGTTGATCGGCATTTTCTAAATCCTGTGGTATTCTGGTCTAACATACAGTTCTTTTCAATATATATGTTATAATAAAATACCACTCGATATTCTTCAACTGAATGAGAAGAAATTTAAAACATGCATTAAACGCACACTATGTAGACAAGCATATTATAAGTTGGATGATTATATCATAGATAAAAATGCTTGGCTTAATGCTGGTCCTGCTCCACAGCCACTTGGGCTCACTAGTTAAAAAAAAAAAAAAATATGTTTGGAAGAGTTGCTTCCCCTTTTTATTTCTCTGACATTACAAACTTAATGTTTATTTTTTATTTAAAACAAGTTTTAATTGTTGAATACTCCAATGGATAATGATTTTCTTTCTTTTTGGTAGTAACATTCTATTAATCTCTCAAATACATTGCACATTTGTTTTGTATAATTTAGAAGCATTTTTTCAATTTTTGTAAATGTGAGTACCATGGAGCCGTTTTAATGTTATTAAGATGTATGTTGACTTGAAAGAGCATGGCAGTTGAGAGTATGTCATGCTCACTTAAATGTCTCGCTGATGGTGGCGAGTGTGTTAGATCATTCGGTTCCCTACAAAATGGTTGAGCTGGATGGTGCTGATCCATGCGTCATGTTCGTGAACGGGCGCCGTCAGTTGTGACTGGTCATCTCTTATCTGCCATGGCTTATTTTTAATCTTATATTTTGAATTGTTTTGATTATTTTTTGTACATTGTTCTCACATATAGAAGCAACAAGAATAATGTACCCAGGGTTTTGTAATTTTCTATATTTAAAAGAGTGTCCTTGGAGTTTCTTGCCCGTTCTTCTCCATAAAGATCTACGTTTTGGAATGGGCAACTAGCTTCAACTATCTGAATAACTGACGCGACTATTTGACAATTCAAAAGTGCCTGTAAATGGTTTAATTGAAATAAATGCTTTGAGTTTGAGTTTGAATAAACCACTCTAGTCTATGGAGTAAAATGTTATGGAAAGTTTTGCATATACATGAGATCATAGATATGGGGCGAAGGGCTAGACAAGAAGGCTAAACAAGGACCACGTCGTGGTTCCACCATAGTGGTGGAATCGCGCCATTGTTTAGGTACAAACGAATAACTGAAGAATGTGTTAAATAAATTGAGTATTACTTGTTTACCGTTCTCAGGTAAGTATCTTATCATAGAATATGTGATCTTGTCAATATCAGGGGCTGTATCTTTGTGTTTTAAGCATTTAATTAGCTCTTGGATTGTAATTTATTTATTTATTTATTTCTAAAACACTTAGCCTATTTTACATTTTGGTTTTAGCCACACAACGAAAACCTCACAGGGTTTATCTGTGTGCCGGCGAGCCGCTCTTTTAAAGTTTAACATATTAATTTAAATGTTCTTTAATGATGAAAATAGTTCAAACGTACACTACTACATACATACATTAGGAGACTTTTTGTGTAAGGAAACGCTTTGATTTGTACTTATAACTTTTCGAACTCGTTTTGTATAACGTTGGCAAGTCCTCTGGAAGTTTATTAAGAAGAAAAGGTACTAAATAATCTGCAACTCTCATCTCGTACACATTATTATATTTAGGTAATAGTGATATGTATGGAGAGCGGGAAGAGAAATGAAACGACCGTCTTGCTTGAACACTAGTTTATTACTGAGTGGGACGCGTGCGGCGAGCGTCACGTGCGGTGGCTTCATATCCCGCATTTTTTTTTTACCGTCTCGTTAAAAATAGGGTATGGCACAGTTGTTTTTATTTTTATTAACTATAAAAATATCGAAATTCAACTCATACGCACCCTACTAAATGCGCGGAATTTATCAATGAATTCGTAGCTTTCCTTAGCGGCCCATAGGTAGTCGCCGCACTTGCCGTCGGCGTCTTTGATATCCTTTCGCAGGCGCACAAGCCACTCGCACATCCCCCGCCCGCCCGCGTGGTCAATGCTACTAAGCAAATATTCCCGGGTATGGCTTCTGTTCCACTTACACAACACACCATATTATTCTCGAGACGGTAAAAAATTTCAGCCATCACTCCTTCACACTTAGATTTTGAAACCTGGTGACAATAAATATATTTATTGCTGTTAATACTAATTATAATACCAAAACTGATCAGAAGACATAACAAAACCGTTAAAAGTATTTCTTATAATCTACCACCTTCCTATTGCGCTTTTGTCGCGAGAGTGTGGGTGATGGTACGCGCGGTACGTTCACATTGCACTCCCCTGTACTTTGAAATTGATTGCCCTCGGACACTAGTACCTCGGGTTGCACTGCCGGTGACGGTGGCGATGCTAAATTATCAGCGGCCCCCCGTCGCTCTCAATCGCTTCACAGTCGCCCCATTCCTCCCCATCACCATCATTTGCGACACATTCCGCATGTGGCACTACAAGTTCGACATTAGTTTCAGTCGCCACGGGTGAACTCGTAGCCAATTGCTCGCTATATACTGTTGGTGATGCTGTATTTTGACTTGAACTAGTGGTACCGGGAATGGCGGATGACTGTTGTTGAGTGGCACCTTAATATCTGTTATCTCCGTGGGCTGATTACTTCCTGTATACTTCAGTAACTCATCTACATGCCTTATACAGTAACGATCTAAGTCCTTAATATAAATTTTGTACATTTTATTCCCAATTCTATGTTTAATTATGGTCGCGCGGGGGCGCGGGCCGCACGCTCGCGCACGTGCCACAGGACCCTATCCAACGCTCGATGTCGCCGTCGATGCCGGCCACCACATTCGTGCATTACTTTTCGTTTTAATTATACCTAAATGAGTATCGTGCAATTCACGTAGCATTTTATCTCTTAGTATAGACGGAATAACTATTCTATGACCCCTAAAAAGGCAACCTTTTTCGTACTGCAAATCGGACTTGCACTGAAAATAAGGGTAAACAGACTTACAAATTATTTTTCGAGGCCATCCTTTTTGCATGTACCTTATGACAGTTTGGATCACGGTATCGCTCTCAGTTGCCTGCGTTATGTCGCGTGTCGTGGTAGCGGGCGACGCTTCATTCAAAAACTTGAGCGCGTAATAGGTATCTACATCTACATTATTATCGGTCTCTTCCGACTGGTTTGAGCATTTTAAAGGCGCGCGGGAAAAATAATCTGCTACTAAATCGATCACCGGATACATAATGTATTACATAATTATAAGCCGACAATGTAATAGCATATCTCTGCAGTCTTAGAAGCTGTCGTTACCGGTATACCCGTCTTGTTATTGAAAATGGAAACCAAAGGCCTTTTTTTTTTTTGAGTATGGGAAATCATCAAATGACTTCCTCGCTCTGGGCGGATTGAGAGGGCGTGTCAGACTTTTACTGACTAAAACCCACCCGTGTTCCTTCCGTTGCCTGTGTGCCGGGGCGCGATATCCCTTTCGGACAAACTCGCAACCCTGGCAGGCATTGGCCGTTACGGACCCCGTCAGTTGGTGCTGACATCGACCCGTCGACCCGGGCCTGGTCCTAATCGGACGGCGAGCTACCCATTGCTCACCGTCCGCAAGCCCACGCCTACGGTGGCCGGAAGTCGGCTCGTGACTCCCGATGCCCGGAGCGTCTCCTGCGGCGACTAGGGGCGCGAGGGCGTGCAGCTTGCATCTTCCTCGCGCGCTCCGCCTCCTCCTTCGCGAGCATAACTGCTTCGCAGATTTTAGAGAGAGAGAGATTTTACTGTATAACTCGCTCCCTCCAATCTTAGCAAAAACCTAAGTTATCTCGCCATAGATCTGGATATTATCCAAGCAATTCTAGTACATCATTGTTAATGTTAGTTGTTATTATTAAATTAAAAGCGGACATGAAAGCTATACCTAACAATGGGGGACCACCATTTTTAACTACGCAAACTTTAATATTTCTTTGTAAATGATTAAATATTGCTCTAATAGTGAAAAATCCTAGTGGAGAGATTTTATGTCCATTGTACAAGCACATTTTTACATTGCAATTTTGTAGCTGGTATTGCGAAAACTTTTTGAAATAAAAAAAATCTGAAATAACAGTGCTACCCGATCTTGAATCTAGTTCCATTTTAATAAATTGGTCACCTAAAACTAATTCGATTTCAATAGGCGTATCAGCCGCGTACCTTATGTTAAAATTCTGGCACTCCTCACAAGCCTTTTCCTGGGGCTGGTTACCACTGCTTCCGTCATTTGAGTCAACATGATAAACACGCGTGTTTTTTTAATTATCACATACTTTTTTTAAATGGCCTTTTACACCGCGCTTTTGACACGTATAACCCTTATAACGACACTTTTCACCACTATGATTTTTCATGCCGCAAACCGCGGAACGATCGCTATCGCGGCGGGTTGCTGCATCAGCACCACCTGCACCACGTCCACGGCTAACTTGACCCTGGAACTTCGCGCGGAATACTGGTTCCTCCTTGATGCAAATAGCCTCCGAGCTGCTGCCTAACAAGGCTTTTGCCTCCTTGGCACACGCTGCCTGCTCCGCCATTTCAATAGCCCGCGACAACGTGAGCGTCGACGGGTTCTGCTCGAACAACTTGTCGCGTTCTGGACCTGCACTCAGGCCGAGGACGAAACGATCTCTCAAATTAGTTTCTAGAGCTATGCCGAAGTCGCAGTAAGTTGCCAAACCTCTTAAACGCGCCGCCCATTCTTCAACGGTTTCGCCTGTTGTTCTGCTGGCACCAAAAAATTTCGCCTTGTCCACAAATGAGCACTTTTTTGGCTTGAAATGGCTGTCTAGTAATCCAACCAAGTCTATAAAACTCAGCGTTTCCAACTCCTTTGGAAATGCTAGGTTAAGTACTAGACGATACGTCTCCTCCGTAAGATGACACAGTAATATCCCACTTTTCACATCGTCATTAACGCCGTTAATCTTCAAAAACTGCGTTAATTTACCCTTAAATATTTGCCATTCGCTGGTTTTATGGTCAAATGAAGACATTTCCGAGAAACGCGTTCATTTATCTACGCGAACTCGTAGGTACTCGTTCGTATACCTCGTCGCCAATGATATGTATAGAGAGCGGGAAGAGAAATGAAACGACCGTCTTGCTTGAACACTACGTATAGTTTATTACTTTATCAAATAGATACTTCATGTATATCAGAACGTTCGGCCAGTCGAGATAGGGAGCTGGCTGCTAGTCCAGTTTTTAGTGACGATTATGTGACGCATATAGATGCCAGCCAAAGAATTTGTGACAGAACAGTTCGAAAGTTAGAAGCATTTATTTATGGCCGAACGACCTGATATCAGAACGTTCGGCCAATCTGAATCTCCATAACTGAGGACCTTAGAGAAACTGTTACTAAATAAAGATTTAGTGACGATTTAGTGACAAACAACCAATGCTTTACTTTTACTCGTAATGCCACCGGTTAAAAGTAAAATGAATTTTGGTTCCTGGAACATCAGGACGTTCGGCCAACGTAATCTCCATAACTGACGACCTGAGAGAAACCGTTAATGAATAAAAATTTAGTGACGAGACTGAAACGATTTTTTATTGCTTAATTTTTTTTTGTGACGGCCCACAGTGTTTTATGAACCCCGATTTTCGGACATCCCATTTTTATTGAAAAACCAGACAGAAATGATCATTTAAATGCAAGATTTCGTATCCCCATTTAGCTACTAAGTCTAGTTTCTGAGTGAGAATTTTTTGAAAATCGACCAAATTTTATTTCGATTTTCAGAAAAAATAAAATACATTTAAACTAAGCGTCATAGAAATAACGATGTTAAGTACATTGATGGCGCATCTTATGCCGATTATTTTAGTGCATAAATGAACCTCGTAACTTTGCTTGATCCAGATATATACGTGTTATTCGGTTTTTAGTTTTTCTTAATTTTCTCGAAAATTCCGTAATTTCGGGAAAAGTTATTTATACTGAAATTATTTCGATAACTTCTCCAACACACCACATAAATTTCACATCCCAATTCCATGGAACTTGGAAACCACAACGATTTTAAGTTTTATCCGGATTTTACGTCGTTAGGGCTGTCAAAATCTCAGATTTTTATTTATATCCGGATTTTATATAACTTTGCCAAAAAATATATCTACCTTGTAGTAAAATCGGTGGTTTGGGTTATCTGACGTGAAGAAGCCAGGATACCAGCTTGGTATCTAAATAAAATATTATTCATCGATGTACGTTAAGAGGCATATTCAGGCATTTAGTGTTATTTAAGTTTTTTTTGTAGTACGTACTAAATACTGCTAAATGACAAGCAAAATCCACATAATGCAATAGCAATAACATAAGCTGGGAGTACCTCCACGCGGTGAAGGCGCTAACAGTTTCTACTGGCTAAAACTCCCATAAATATTTTTAACTTGACCACCAGCTATGCCTTCGGGCTTATGTTGTTTTCGTTAGTCTATTGCGTACATCTGTTTAGTGGCACGGTAGCCTACCCTGTAACGCAGGGGAGCAGCCACCAAATATTTTACTCAATAGTAAGCAGAATTTTTTAGTAATCATGGAGCCGGTCACGACCCATGGGACTACTCTACCTCAGCAGAACCTGACCCGCTCTGCTGGAGATGGTCTTTCTGGGCCCCGACCAGATGACTTTTTAATGCCAGGGGGCATGACAATGCCAATGCACATGATGGTCAGCAAGTGGCCTCTATGTCAAACGAAGCTATGGATAGCACCGAAGTCGGTACTTTTCAGTTTCTAGAAGTAGCAGCAAACGCACAGGCCGTGGAAAATTAGCCCTCACAAAAAGTGTTGACAAGATTAGACGTTTTTAATTTATTTACGAATAAATTCAGTGTTTATAACAAATAATAATAAATAAAAATATTATTTTGAAAGGTCTCGGTAGGCTGCCAGTAAACTGATTCACGTTCTGTTTGTCATTCTGTCTACGGAACTTTTACTTTTACGAAAAATTTGATCCACAAAATTAGGATTAAAAAAATTGACAACCCTAACAAAAATAGTTAAATTGGAATAACTTCTGAGTTCCATGGATTTGGGATGTCATAATTATGTGGTGTATTGGGGAAGTAAATAGAATTATTTCTGTATAGATAACTTTTCCCGAAACGGCGGAATTTTCTAGAAAATTAAGAAAAACTAAAAACCGAAGAACCCGTATAAATCTCGATCTAACAATGGTGCGAGGTTCATTTATGGACTAAAATACTCTACATAAGATGCGCCATCAATGTACCTAACATCATTATTTCGTATCACGCTTAGTTTAAGCGTAATTAATTTTTTTCTTAATATCCGGATGGAAAAATTACGATTTTCAAAAAATTATCACTCTGAAACTAGATGTGGTAGCTAAATGGGGATAAGAAATCTCGCTCTTAAATGATCATTTCTGTCAGGTTTTGCAATAAAAATGGGATGTCCGAAAATCGGGCTTCATAAAACACTGTGCGGCCCCTTTAAATAGTTAAATGAAAATTTAACATATAACCTCAAAACATTGGGATTATCGATTCCTCCACAAGGAAGAAGCCCAGAGAAACCGTTAATCAATAAAGATTTAGTGACGACACTGAAACGAACTGTGATTGTTTTTTTTTTTTTGTGACGGCCCCTTTAAGTAGTAAATTGAAAATTTAACTTATAACCTCAAAACATTGGGATTATCGATTGAAGACAACGAAGAAGCCTAGAAGACTCGTAAAACCCCTGATGTGTTATAGGTTTTCAGTGCAATGGTGTCAGTATTTTTGTTAATTCAAAATGAATCTATAAAAATGCACTATGGCGGATGGCGACTGAAATAGGGTGACCATGTATTCCAATGAAACAAGTATTTATCGAGTACTTAATTACCTAAACAATGAAGCAAAACACGTCGAAATAGTTGAAATAAGATCACGATGTAGGTATTGCAACAAAATAAATAGATACGCGGACGGAGGAATATGAGAAGGAGTGCAGATAACTAATATTTTATATAATATGCATTAGAAATAAATTGTTATAAAAAAACATTACACACACCACCATGCGTTATGATGTGGCCTCTTTGCTTCTACTTTTTATTATTTTTCTGTGTCTGTCACTGTCACATGAATAGAAATAATTGAAACTATCGATCAAATTTATGAATTTGAAAAATTAAAAACAGTTAGTTGTACCTAAGTAGGTACTTATATTCTAATAATAGATTTGTAAGTACAAGGTCATCGAAGCCAACATTGAACGATGGCAAGAGGTCGAAAAGCTAAAGTTGATCTGAGTATACAGAAAAAAATATTTACTAAGTTTAAACAAGACATACTGCATTCAAAGTTAAAATTTAATAAAAATCTATACCAAACCATTCCCAAGAATTTGCGTATGTTATATCCCCGCGAGCGGCTCATTTGTGCGTGAAACGAAATTATAAGTTATTTTTTGATAGTGAACCCGAAAGTGACACTAATTCCTCGTCTGAAAACGTACAACTAAAATTGAAGTCAGACAATTTTGTAACAAAATCTCCACCAACAGAAAGAGAATCTGAAATCGAAGCTTCAGAAAGTGTTAAAAAAGAAATAATTTTTTCCTTTGATGTAGATCTTTACGACAAAAAGAAAATAGAACCAGTGTACACGACATGTAGAGATAAATATTCATTTAGAAGAAGATTACTTTTGCCAAAATATAAGTGGTCCGATCTTTTGCGAAAAAAGTTTTGGCTATGTACAAAAGGTTTATGTACTCTCATATTCACCTATAGATTTCGAAGATCAGAAAATAATGTTATTTTTTATGGTAAATGTAATCAATGCAATGCAAAAGTGACCATGACAAGTTCTGATCTCTCAAACAAAATTATATCTTTTAAATGTAAAATTATGAATTTTGACAGTGATTTTAAACATAATCCAAATAAAAAAGCAAGGATGACCGCACACACTAGAAGGAAAATTGCAAAATCTTTAATTAACGCATCTGTAGCAGAAACGCGTAATAAAATTGCAGTAACACTATTTAAAGATGAAGATGATTATCCACCTATTTTGCCAACATCTGCAGCCTTAACTCAAATTAAATATGAACATCAGATGTCCACATATTTCGATAAAGACCCATTAACTTCACTTTTAAAAATGTGCAAGTCATTAGAGTACCAAAATGTTATAAGATATTTACTGCTACATCCCTATTTTTGTTTGCATTATTGGACCCAACAGCAAATTGAGTACTATAGACTATGCTCAGAAAAATTTGAAAACATTAAAATTACTTTAGATGCAACAGGTTCAATTTTTAAAAAACTGACAGTTCGTAAGCCCTACCAAATGAAGCAGTTATTTTTATATGTATGCTTAATTACTGATACTACTGGATTTAAGTCTGTACCGATATTTCAGATGATTACTGAATCTCACACAAATGCTACTATTTTAAAATGGATACAAAATTGGACATCCTTGCGTCTTGTTCAACCGTCTGAAGTGATAGTGGATGACTCATCTGCATTAATATCTGCTATAGTAGCAGCATTTACCAAATTTAACAGTACAAAAGAGTACCTACAAATAAGTTATGCTATATTACAGGGACTCGCGGAGATCGATGATTTACCAGGAACTTACATAAGGCTAGATACAAGCCATTTCATAAAGACATTACATCACCTAATGTGTTTCAAAAATGTTCAAGACAATGTAAAGTACTTCTATATTCGATGTCTTGCTTTTATTAAGTCAAGTGATAATTTTGAGATCATAAAAAAATGTATAAGAGGTGTTGTACAACTGGCCCTCAATAAACAAATTGATTATCTTAGAACAAAGCAATATATAAATAATTTAATAAAAGAAGTAATAATTCCTGGCGAATCGTCAAATGAAGAATGGTTCACAAACGACGTGAACGATGATGATTTCGATAACTTAGAAACAAAATATTTTAAATGGTTTGACGAAATAGTAGATAGTGAGAAAAATTGTGATGCTACAATCGACTCCTCTAATGAAAATGTATTCTTTTTGCCAACTTTTGTAACAACATTGAGACGACTTTTATTGAAATTACCTTTGTGGTCAAATGTAATGATACATTTTTACCATGCTCAGAATTTTTCGCCATCATCTTCCGGGGCGGAGAGTTATTTTAAAACCTTAAAACATTTAATTTTTAAGACGAAAGTTGAAAAACATAGAATTGATGCTTTTTTACAAAGACACACTAATTATTTGCATGGTGAACTAAAATTTGCAAAATCAGATTTAGTTTCTAATGTTAAGAACAAGAATAAGAAAATCAAACGTAAGAGACAAGCCAAGGCAAATTCAATAGTACCAAAACGAAAAAAAACGTATAGACAGTTTTACCAAGATTCAATTTTTTCTGACAATCCAACGTTCATAGAAAATTGGCAAGGGCAAGCAAGAGAAGAAACGAAATTCAGTTTAAAACCTAAAATACTTTTAATGCAGAATGGCTTTGTAGATAGTTTTTCAAACATAAACATAATAAACACTTGTGCTTTAGATTCTGCTATCTTCTTACTGACCTATGGCTGTAGTATATATCCATATTTACTTAAAGTATTAGGCGAGAATAATTTAATTGCAAAATATGTGAATATGTTGATAATTCACAATAAAAAGGAAGCAGAGCAACTTAGAGTTGAATTGTGTAAAATTTATTTTTCATCTAATCTTACAACAACAACATCTAGTCAAACAATTATTTCTTCAAGGTCTTATACCTTGAAGAAAGAATTGTTTGACTGCCAATGTAACGTAAGCTATATATTTGAAAGAATATTTTTAAACGTTTTCACTAGTGGCCGCTTTATAAAATCATGTTCACAAAATTGCTCAAACAACGTTACAAGATGTGTTCCTTTGTTACCTTGTAATGTTGACATCATTTCTATGTTTGGTATTAGTGGTCTAGAGGACGCCATTGAAATTAATGGCAATACCTCAAACTGCCCTGTTGAATCTTGTCATGGAATAGTAACCTGCACGTACTTAGTAGACTCTATAATTACGTTTGGTTTAGATTGCAATAATGTACACAGCTTATCAGAAATGCCTCCTACGATTTTAGTCAAGAACAAAGTTTTTCATATACTGGGTGTAATTGAATACATTTCGTCTGTGCTAGGCAAACTCGGCCACTACAAATGTCATGTATACGACAAAAATAAATGGGTATGTTATGATGATGGGAAGTGTGAACTACATCAAAGCTGTGTTGACATAAAAATTACAATGCACACTATAACATATGTAACATTAGAAAATGACAGCAATTACTAAAATAATTTAGGCTGTACTTAATCTAGTAGAAACTCATGACAAGAGACTGATTTGTATATAAGTAAGTACTTACCTACTATTGTTAAGTTTTATACGGTTAAGTTTTTTACTTCTAATTAGTTGGACACTTTTAAAGGTATGATAGTACTTACCTCCCAACTTGCAAAACAGTCGAATAATTAATGAGTTATTCGGCTATAGATCGAATAAATGTTGAGTAGTTGCTACGTTGTAACCACAATGTAGTGTAAAAGCGTTTATTACGACTTTTTTGCATTTTTCGCTTTTAAGTGCTTTAACCGTGTCGTATAAACGTTTACTCGATATTCCTATAGTGCATTTATTCAATAGTCATATAGTTGCTAACATTTCTCGTTTATACCTGTGTAAGTGCAGTAATAGCGCTATTAGAGTGGTCGATTCCCAAGTTTCATGTTTAAGAACAAACACGACTTGACAAATTATTGTATTTTGACACTAACAAGTGTATTAGTGGTTTTAAGTTAACTCAGAGAACTTTATCTCTGCCTTGGGAATGTAGAAATATGATTTCTATGTTGATAGCATATAATATTAATGAGGTTATAGCTAATATAACAGATTGTAGTATTAGTGACGAGTCTGTGTTGTCTAGTTATACTAACAACATAGTGATTAATTATGGATCATCATGTTGTACGAAGGAGGATCCACCTATAATACCAACATCTTTGGAGGTCCGACCAGTCAGATAGGGTATTCTCTTCCTGCTGGAATTCATTCAGACATTCTAGACTCTTCAGTTGTAGTTGTGGAGGTCACTCCGGATAACTTTTTAAACTAGTAAGTAAGACAACAGAAGTTACCCCTTCAAATAACTAATTCTTATTAGAGATTAATAAAAAGGTATCTTCTGGCAATATTACATATAGTAATAATAATAAAAAATCAAAGGGGGTGCCAACCCCTTTTTTTTTTTTTTTTTCCCTACTACTACAAACATACTTTAAAATTATTCAATCAAAATATCCAAGGTTGCTCTTCCAAATTACTGGAAATAGAATTGTTTTTAGAAAATACCAAGTTTGATGTCATTTGTTTAACAGAACATTGGTTAAAAGATCATAAAGTAATGTCAATTAACTATGAAAATTATTGTGTAGTTAGCCATTTCAGCCGAAAACGTATGATACATATAATACCAGCCTGTTACTGTCCCACTGCAGGGCAAAGGCCTCTTCTCACACAGAGAAGGCACGAGCATTGATCACCACGCTAAGACATAATCGGACTGTCTGTGGAACACACCATAGAATTGTCCTGTGTTAAGCTTGATAAGCATGTTATAGTATGCGTATACAGATCTCTAAGTTACCAGAATCTATCTATGTTTGATTCTGTAATGGAAGATGTGCTAAAGAAATTTAGTGTTAGTAGTAAGTCAATAATCATATGTGATTAACAGCTCTATTCTTCAAGTCCAAGATTGGTATCCGGTAAATAATTTGGTACTAAATAAAAAAAAACCAAATGCATTCGATTTAAATTACCTAATGTTAGAAGTAGCGAATGTGACATCATATTCGATAAAAAACTATCTACATCGTATAGAAAAACTAGAATTTATTAATCAAACGGTTTTCCTAGGAATCACGCTAGACGAGAAATTACAATGGGGACCTCTTGAAACATCTCTTGCGGGGCGGCGTGTATATGAGTTTATAGTTGTTTTTTTATTAGGCTTTATAAGTCAAGCTATTTTAACTTTATTTTAATTTATTGTTGACATAATCTTCTCATGACAATGTTTTTTTAATGAGTTGTATTGTGGTTAGCTAGTGACCTCGACAATTGATCATATTATTTATTAATTAATTAATATTAAGTAATTAACTGTTTGTTTTATTTATTTTAGCTCGATGGTCCTAGTTTATCATTTATAACTTCCAGTTACAACTATATGTAAGCGGGCACGCCCTTTATGCCTGGAGGCTTTAATTTAGATATTAAGTTCTGTTTACGTTTTGTTTTTATTTCTGCCTGAGTATAGTTCTCGATGATTTTGTTTGGTATATTGGCGTGTGTTAGCTTATATATGGGTTATAATTTAAATTATGTTTTGTGTTGCGTAATGTAAATTATGAAATATATAGAATCTTTTTTTCTTCTAACTAAACAGACAGCTGTGCTGCTGGGGAGTTTGTTGCACCACTTCACCTAAACTAACACACACACTTCACACTTAACCTAACTACCTCCCGTTTTTTTGGATGATTGATTGATTACAAATAAAGCATTTTTTTATTTGTGTACCTATTTATTTAAGTATTCTTGTACTTAGTAAAATTTCCCAATCGCCAATGTCAGTCACCTTTCCACTTTCGTTTGCTTTTAGCTAAAATAGACTCGCCTAATATAACAAAAACTTCACAAGTGGACACTGGTATGCAGGCATCAGCTCAACGTTGCTTGTACCTATATAATTTAATATTACGACGTATTTTGCTTCATTGTTTAGGTAATTAAGTACTCGATAAATACTTGTTTCGTTGGAATACATGGTCACCCTATTTCAGTCGCCATCCGACATAGTGCATTTTTATAGATTAATTTTGAATTAACTAAAATACTGACACCATTGCACTGAAAACCTATAACACATCAGGGGTTTTACGAGTCTTCTAGGCTTCTTCGTTGTGGAGGAATCGATAATCCCAATGTTTTGAGGTTATAAGTTGAATTTTCAATTTACTACTTAAAGGGGCCGTCACAAAAAAAAAAAAAAAACAATCAAAGTTCGTTTCAGTGTCGTCACTAAATCTTTATTGATTAAGGGTTTCTCTGGGCTTCTTCCTTGTGGAGGAATCGATAATCCCAATGTTTTGAGGTTATTATGATAAATTTTCATTTTACTACTTAAAGGGGCCGTCACAAAAAAAAATAAAGCAATAAAAATTCGTTTCAGTCTCGTCACTAAATCTTTATTCATTAACGGTTTCTCCCAGATCCTCAGTTATGGAGATTACGTTGGCCGAACGTCCTGATGTTCCAGGAACCAAAATTCATTTTACTTTTAACCGGTGGCATTACGAGTAAAAGTAAAGCATTGGTTGTTTGTCACTAAATCGTCACTAAATCTTTATTTAGTAACAGTTTCTCTAAGGTCCTCAGTTATGGAGATTCAGATTGGCCGAACGTTCTGATATCAGGTCGTTCGGCCATAAATAAATGCTTCTAACTTTCGAACTGTTCTGTCACAAATTCTTTGGCTGGCATCTATATGCGTCACATAATCGTCACTAAAAACTGGAGTAGCAGCCAGCTCCCTATTTCGACTGGCCGAACGTTCTGATATACATGATACTTCAAGCTTTGGGTTATTCGATGTAAGTATAGGGTAGTCGCCTGAAACGAAATCGGAGGCTAAACTACAAAGTTATAATATTAGATTACCCCCTACATACAAACTTACAAACAAACCAACACACAATCAAACAAAACCTCTTTATAATTTTAAGTACAGATAACATCAATTTACGTCGCTGATCTTTCAATTTCAAGAAAACAATATAAATGATAGCTTAAGGCTCCGAGCACGAAAAAAACCCTTTATCATCAATAACTTATATAATTACTAGCTTTTGCCCGCGGCTTCGCCCGCGTGGATGTCGAAAAATATCCGACGGGAACGTACTACCTGGATTAAAAAATAACCTATAGGTTAATCCAGGTTATAAACTATCTGTGTGCCAAATATCATCCAAATCTGTTCATGCGTTTTTGTGCAAACCGGAACATGATGATACACAAATACAAAACATACAAACAAACAGACCAAAATTCTAAAAATTATGTTTTCGGCATCAGACTCGAATATTCAATGTAAGGTTTGACTTCGTTACTATTTTATTTTACTTCGTCTGCGTATAAATTCTTTTTTTCTACATAATTATGAATTATTATTACAATAACAATATAGAGCTTTGTTCATGGCTAATTGTCCTCCACTATGTGTGATATTTGAGGAATACTGTCAAGAAATACCTACTGTAAAGGACCGGTATCTACCTAAATCCTTCACAGTATTTAGTTCAGTGTCTATATACAATGTTTTTCAATAATTCGGAAGCGGGTACTAAAACAACCAGGCTAGTTGGAGAGCTAACACGTGAGTAAGCCACATAAAACTGACCGACGGAGAAACAGTCAGCCACGGTATCCCTTTCGGACTTTCCCCCGACCCCGGCAGGCATCGGTCCTAGCGGACCCCTGTCGTTATGCTGACATCACTTTGAGGCGCGCGTGGAACACAACACGCCCTCGACCCGGGCCTGGTCCTTATCGGACGGCGAGCTACCCATATGATTGCTCACCGTCCTCAAAGCCATTTTTTTTTTAAACTTGCCGTATTAGTGTCCATACTTTTTTTTTACACCACGATGACTGAAAGTGAACTGAAAGTAAAAATTCTGAAAATTTTAAGGGAAAAAATAATTTTGATTGATTTTTGTGTAAAACCTACAGGCATTCTGGGATTTTTAAGGGTTGTGGTGGATAGCAGTGCTACATAGCTTGCCGATTAACAAATAAAACAGAAATATTAGAAAAATTGTGGTCATGGTAGTTAAAAATATCTTAAGGGGTGTCAATTTCCGAAGGATTTCAATGTGTTTTTTAATTTCCAAAAAAATATTGTTTTTTTTTTCTGTATTTTTCCTCGGGTATTGATGAGCAGGTCCACCGCCTGGTGCCCGCTTATTGTTGAATTTTGGGACACGTTGTATAAATATACACCTACCTAAATTAAATAGAAATTCATATTAAAAATGTATTTTAAAACATTTTGTTAAAGTACTTTAAAATATTTATTTGATACATCGAGTATCTTAATCATCGTTTAACAACTAATGAACTAACAAACTAATAATCAATCAACATAACCACCATGTTATCTTTATTATAAAATTTTAATAAAATAAAATTCAAATTTAAACTTTACGTACTTTCTCAATCAGTATAATTTCAAATTTATTTAAAAAAAAAAACAGTCAAAATTGCTTATCATTTCATCCAAATCCGAACAGCCGCTTTTGCGGGATTGAATTACAAATATTCAAACAAAGCGACATTTAAATTATTAGTAGGATCTAACCGTTGTCATCAATAATAAATTTCGTTAAGTTTAATTCATGAGTTCTAAGCTTTACATGTCTGGTTCGTAAATTTTTTTTGTCCATCCTATCGTAACGGCTGCTTGTTAGGACGTGACGAATGTAGATCGTTTTAAACTAAACTAAAATACTCAAACATTATTATATATAATATTATAATTATATATATTTATGCCTTCAGCAGTGTTTAAGTTATGTACAGCAAAAAAAGAAATAAAAACAAACTTTATATTCACGAAAAAAAACGTTAACGTTACTATTTTAACCTCAATAGATTTCTCTTGACCAAACTTTTTGGGCCGCGAAACGTACCGCATTAGCTGGGCACCTTGCGTGATTCACTTCAAAATGGCATTTCATACTTTAAAATTTGTACCCGGGGTTGCCATGAAAACCGAATTTGCACGATTTTTATGTATTTTAATAGTAAAAAGCGTGTTACTATCCGGACATGTCCGGTTCGACGGGGAATGCTGTTGCCCGGGGTGGGGTGGTCTTGGCGGTGTCTCTTGACATCGCCAATGCGTTCAATACCCTGCCCTAGAGTTGCATTAGGGAGGCACTCCGGTATCACCGGATGCCGACCTACCTCTGTCGAGTGGTCGAGGCCTATTTGACGGACAGGGCCGTCATCTACCCCGGTCACCACGGAGAGTGGAACCGGCGAGAGATGTCGTGCGGTGTCCCGCAGGGATCGGTCCTGGGGCCGCATCTGTGGGACATCGGCTACGACTGGGTGCTGCGCGCCGACCTCCCTAGCGGCGTCAGCGTAGTCTGCTACGCTGACGACACGCTGGTCCTGGTGCAGGGGAGGTCGCATGAGGCGGCGGCCGAACTAGCGACACGTTGGGTTGCGACAATCGTCGATAGGATCCGGCAACTGGGACTCGAGGTGGCCTTGCACAAGTCCGAGGCCATGTGTTTCTATGGTCCTCGGAACGCGCCGCTGTTGGGTTCCCAGATAACGGCGGGAGGGGTTCACATCGGTGTCGAGTCGACGATGAAGTACCTGGGACTCGTCCTCGACAGCCGGTGGAACTTCGTGGAGCACTTCCGACGTTTGGCTCCCAAACTGCAGAGGGCTGGGGCTGCTTTGAAGCGGCTTCTGCCCAATCTAGGGGGTCCAAACGCCTCCTGCCGGAGGCTCTACGCGGGGATCGTGCGGTCCATGGCCCTTTACGGGGCACCGGTGTGGGCGCGTTCATTAAGGCTGCGACCAGCCCAGCGATTGAATGCGTCCCAAAGGGTCATGGCCATTAGGCTGGTCAGAGGATACCGCACGGTCTCCCATGAGGCGGCGAGCCTCCTTGCCGGACTACCGCCATGGGATCTGGAGGCAAAAGTCCTCGCGCACATGTGGGAGTTGCGCGAGGAGGCGAAACGCCGGGGTGTAACTCCGCTGCCGCGAGAAATCACGGCACAGCGGACAGAGCTCCGGCGGGATCTCATGGCGGCATGGAGAGTGAGATTGTCGCAACCCAGCGCTGGGCACGCCACAATTGCGGCGGTAAGGCCCCTCTTTGAGGAGTGGCTAGAGAGGCGCCACGGCGTCCTCACCTTCCGCCTGACGCAGGTCCTCACCGGACACGGTTGTTTCGGGAAGTTCCTGTTCAGGATAAAGCGGGAGGAAACGCCCGGGTGTTACCATTGTGTGGATCGCCCGGAGGACACGGTGGAGCATACGGTGGAGGTCTGCCCGGCTTGGGCGGGGCACCGCCGTGTCCTCACGGAGGCGATCGGCAGCGGCGATCTCTCGCGTCCGGCCCTGGTTCAGGCCATGGTCCGGAGCGAGAGTGCATGGGAAGCCGTCACTTCCTTCTGCGAAGCAGTAATGCTCGCGAAGGAGGAGGCGGAGCGCGCGAGGGAAATGCAAGATGCGCGCCCTCGCGCCCCTAGTCGCCGCAGGAGACGCCCCGGGCGTCGGGAGTCGCGAGCCGACTTCCGGCCACCGTAGGCGCGGGCTTGCGGACGGTGGGCAATGGGTAGCTCGCCGTCCGATTAGGACCAGGCCCGGGTCGACGGCGCGTTGTGTTCCACGCGCGCCTCAAAGAGATGTCAGCACCAACTGACGGGGTCCGTAAGGGCCAATGCCTGCCAGGGTTGCGAGTTTGTCCGAAAGGGATATCGCGGCCCCGGCACACAGGCAACGGAAGGAACACGGGTGGGTTTTAGTCAGTAAAAGTCTGACACTCCCTCTCGCTCCGCCCAGAGCGGGAGGAGTCATTTGATGACTTCCCACCCAAAAAAAAAAAAAAAGGGTACACGAGGCATTGTTGAACACTTTAATTACACACACACACACAAAACCAAAGTTTAATTACGTGTCGTATCACAATAAGAGCAGTCGATCACAAAAAAAAAACACTAACACTAAATAATAATAATCCCAAGTTACGTGTCCTGTCACAATAACAAAACAAAATCCCAATTGTCAGCGCGCGAGTTCGACAATACGGAAGCGGCGCGGCACAGGTGCTTCCGTGTTACGTAACATAAGTACCTATGTTCCGAAAGAATAGCGTCGGCGCACTGAAAAAAACAGTTTTTAGAAGCCCCACTTACCGATCGCAACCCCTGCCCCTCGTCGCTAGGATGCAATAGCAACACACTGACCTATTTCTATTTCTTTTACGCGCGGGATGTTTTGCTATGATTGTCACTCTCGTAATGAAAATGCAAGTGTGTGTGTATTTATTGCTTCCTTGTTTGCATTGTCATCTTTTTAGCGAGAATATTTGGTTGTACTTGTGACTTGCGTCACAGCGGCAACAACGCATAGGTTATACTCAGATTTATCGTTTTAAGGTGCATGACCTATGCGTATAGACATAATCAGCTGTTAGGAAAGATACATCGTGTTCAAACGGGGCAAAAACTTAAAAAATCATTTGCGACTAAACTACTGCTCCTATTTAATTGATTTTTGGTACAGAGCTTGAAAATCCTAGTATAGGCAGTTTAAAGGAAAGCCCCTCTGTCGTATCAACTTTGTATAACCTCATTATACACAATTTATATGATCATAAAAGCTTGTCGCGCGATTTACTTGTGTAAATAAACTAGTAACTATTTAATTGAGTACCTTAATCTGCAAAGTTTTTTTTTTTTGCAAGCTTCGCGACAAGCTTTTATGATCATATAAAATGTGTATAATGAGGTTATATGTTGATAGTTAAAATTTTAAAAGAAAATTTTATTTTCTTCTTTTTAGAGCATTTAAATAAAAGCTTTTTTCTTTAAAAGGTTTTTTGCTTTTAATTTATTTTTTACTTTTTAGTTATTTCTAATTATTCTTGGCAAGCCCTTTCATTTGATACCCATAAGCAGAAGTGCATAAAAAATAACTATTCCGCCATCTTGGATGTTCAGCCATATTAGATTTAGAATGACGTCACATTATTTTTCGAGTTACTCTCAACAAGCCCTTTCATTTGATACCCATATTGCAGAAGTGCATAAAAAATAACTATATCGCCATCTTGGAAGTTCTGCCATATTGGATTTAGAATGACGTCACATGATTCTTCGAGTTACTCTTAACAAGCCCTTTCATTTGATACCCATTTTGCAGAAGTGCATAAAAAAAAACTATTCCGCCCTCTTGAATGTTCCGCCATATTGGATTTAGAATGACGTTTATTTTTCGAATTACTCTCAACAAACCCTTTCATTTGATACCCATATTGCAGAAGTGCATAAAAAAAAACTATTCCGCCATATTGGATTTAGAATGACGTCACATTATTTTTCGAATTACTCTCAACAAGCCCTTTCATTTGATACCCATATTGTAGAAAAGCATTAAAAATAACTATTCCGCCATCTTGGATTTAGAATGACTTCATACAGCTTATCGTGTATTGTCATCTAAACTAAACGTGTATACAAAATTTCAGCTCAATCGGTTGAAGATATCTGCTTCAAAATTGAGTAGCAAGATACATACATTGCAAGTTAAATAAAAGCTTTTAAAATACAAAAACAGGAAGAAAATCAAATAGAAATTCAAAACATCTTTATTTTTTGAGGATCTTAATTTTTCAAATTCTATCAACAATTTACTGTCTATTATAGACTCCATCAGCATCTATGACGGCACGTACTATATCTCGCATAGATGCGACAAGGCGTGCGCATAAATCAGTCACTTCGATATCATCCCATACCCGTGCACAAAGTGATCTAAGAGCTTCAGTGTTTACTTCGTTCTAACAATCCCAGTGTTGAACAATCCCCACAGGTTTTCAATCGGGTTCATATCTGCTGACTGGGTAGGCCATTGAATGAGACGAATGTCACGGTGCTCGTTGAAACTCGCCATAGAAGACCGGGCCGAGTATATCAGTGCATTATCCTGAACGTAATCAAATTCTACTGCAGGATACACAACGCGCACAGGAGGCAGCATCACATCTTCCAAAAGCGACACATAATTATACGCAGAAGCCCTACTTTCTAGCGACGTCAGTTCTCCGTCATCGCGTCGTCGTGGCCCATTCACCCCCATAAGTGGACTATAATAGTCAACAACAGCGACCAGATTAGATTCAAAGCTCGATAATCAGCCATAGTTAATCTTCAGATTTGATGCGATTTAAAAGGTTTTTCGTCGGTAAATATAACAATCGACCAATAAAAGACTAGATATTGTTGCACAAAATTAAGTTTTGTTGTGAGGTTTGATTTCCACTTTAATAGCATGATGTCTGTAGTGTAGCTCCGCTAGATGCAAAGTTCGTCGAGCCGTCCGAGGACTCACACCATACAAAGCAGCAAAATGACTACTTGATCTGAAGCTGTGCTCTTCGTACTGTCGAACCCATGTCGAACTATATCAGTTATTTGCACGGTGCGGCGGCGAATTGCTTCTATGATCAGTTATTTGCCCATCTTCGACATGACGCCGAGTCCAAAATCTCAAAGTGAATCGAGATATATTGAGTTTTCGTGTTATAACACTAATATTCAAGCCATCTTTGCCAATATTTTTTTATTATATTTCACACATATTTTTGATAAAATTGTCAGTGATGCGAATGAAATGCGATTATGTCAATGTGTCAACTTTTAATGTAAGAAATCAGTTTCATCATCAAAACGTCATGAATACTTTTTTGTTAGAATAGAAGCTTCACAACTATTAAAATGTATTATGTACCTAAATATAGCAATTTAGACTTTACTGCACAAAGTATGATAAAGAACCTAATTTGAAAACTGATAAACATTTTTAGACCGCTACTGTATGTAGGGATGTAGGTAGGTAGGTACTAGGTACTTAGGTAGGGAGGTAGGGTAGATAGGTACTAGGTACTTAGGTAGGTAGGTAGGTGCGCCGTACTTGTGGAGAGTGGATGCCAATTTGTGGCGCCAATTACAAATTGAATGCTTTGATTTGATTATTTAAATACTCAAAAATTTCGTTCAGGGTCAAAATGTCCTTACCTTAGTTATGTAAAACAATTTTTAATGTTTGTTTCAATTTATACTTAAAAATGTATTGTATTTTTTTATATTACATTACGACAAACATAGTGATTTCGGGTATGTTGTGGTCTTCTCTGGTCTTAATTGCTATATATATAACATAACCGCTTATAAATAACATATATTATTTCAGTATTTTGTATTTATTGTTTGTCATAAGTATTAAAAAGCGGTTTGATGAGTTATTGTACAAATTTACCACATTTTCAAAGATTTGACATTTTGTGAGTTGGACATTTTGGAAATTGAATATTTTGACACCGTTGGACATTTTAACAATTGGACATTTTGACCCTGAACGCTAAAATTCTAATTTTAAATCACCTTTAAGTTATTTTTCATTTGATAATGTTTTTTTAATTTTATAACTTCCATTTTCGTCGCTGATGTTTCAATTTCAAGAAAACATATATAATTAGATTGTCATTTTTTCGTGAGATATATAGTTGAAGCCTTCTAAAAACAGATGAATGTGTTAATAATTCCCTTGAACAAGGTTTTTTAAAGTTTAGTCAGATAGTTTTGCAACGGACCATATGTCGACGTTAGTACAATGTTGTACTTCATGTCTCTGGTGATCATCATCATCTGCCTGCCTTTTCCCAACTATGTCGGGGTCGGCTTCCAGTCTAACCGGATGCAGCTGAATACCAGTATTTTACACGGAGAGACTGCCTATCTGGCCTCCACGATTGGTAATACGATACCGAATGACAGCCGGGACAGGGTTGTATTTGAAGATGGTCACCCATCCATGGACTAATTGCGACAAGCACAGTTTAACCTGATTGATCGACCCGTGCAGCTGTTATTACTTAGCCACACGCCCCTCACTTCATGTCTCTGGTGATAAAGTGTATTATTCAATGTCATCAGAAATTCCTTCTTTTCGGTTTTAGTTTGAATCATGCAAAGCGCTCTTTTGAATCGTGTGAATGTCAATCTTCTTCCAACATTGTACTTACCAGATTTATAATCACAGGGACGAGTGTTGCGAAGAAACCAAAACTAGACACTCGAAGAACAAAACTAGAAGATGCAATAACAGCCGAGCAAACGAACAAGGAAAAATCAGACTCGAAAGTTATCCGGACACCTCAAAAACGTACGTCCAAACCTGACACTTATTTAAAACATCCTTACAAATGTGATCAGCGTAGTTTTAATCGAGTAACACAAATGATACAACATACTCGTACACAAATTGGTGAAAAACCTTATAAGTGTGATGTATGTCAACGTAGTTTTATTCAAAAGTGTGATTTAACTAAACATATTCGAATACACACTGGTGTAAAACCTTATAAGTGTGATGTATGTCAATATAGTTGTAATACAAAGAGTACTTTAAAAAAACATATTCAAATACACACTGGTGAAAAACCATATAAGTGTGAAATGAAATGAAATGAAATGAAATGAAATGAAATGAAATTGAAATGAAATGAAATGAAATGAAATGAAATTGTTTATTCTGTAAATAGGATATCGGAATCACTTTTACACGTCATATAAAAAAATATTAAAAAATATTAAAAATAAGCTTGGTGAGGTCGGTGTTTCCTATCTGACTACTCTGAGAAGAAAGGCCGAAACAAACTCAGAGGTCACAGTCTCTTTTAAAGTCCAGACATAATCTTGGTCAAGTCATGTGAGGACCATGTAGATTAGTGTCTGAAATGGTCTTTTGAGGAAAGAACCACACAGATTTGAGTGGACCTGTCCAGTCAGTGCAAGCATTTGTCAGTAATCGTGGACCTCAACTCAGAACTTAAGGAGCTCAACTCGACGAACAATACCAAGGAAAGGATATTTGGGTAGGCCGCATCAACTACTCAAACTGCCAGACCATCATTAAAACTGAGAAAGAAACAAAGAAATGACAAGGGAAAATAAAAATATCCACATAGTCCTCACATTCACAATAATTAAAATAATATAATACTTTACAAAGTAATCGTGTCATTTTGAACATAATTTTCAACAATGTCAATGTGTATATAAAACTGGTTTATTGTGATGAATAATTAAAATGTCAAGTTTTATGGCTTTCACAAGGCTTAGCAGAGCGAGCAGCTCAATCCCAAGCTTTTTTATCTTCTAAATAATCTGAAATTTTATAGTACCCTTTTTTACAAAGTTTGGTTTTAATACAGCTTTTAAATCGTTTAATGGGTAAGTTTCGAATGTCAATGGGAAGTTTGTTGTAAAAGCGTATACATTGACCCATGAACGAGTTGCTTACTCTGTGGAGACGTGTGCGATGTACAGCAAGGTTGTGTTTATTCCTGGTATTTAAACTATGAATATCGGACATTTTCTTAAAATTTGATATATTTTTGTGTACATACAATAGGTTTTCAAAAATATATTGTGAGGCTACAGTCAGAATATTTATTTCTCTGAATTTATCTCGAAGGGAATCTCTTGGACCTAGGTTGTAAATGGCTCGAACAGCCCTTTTCTGTAGAACAAAGATAGTATTAATGTCCGCACCGGTTCCCCAAAGAAGAATTCCATATGACATAAGACTATGAAAGTAACTAAAATAAACAATTCTGGCTGTATCTACGTCAGTTATCTGTCTAATTTTTTTAACAGCATAGGCGGCCGAACTTAGCCTTCCTGACAATTTTTCTATGTGTGGGCCCCATTGTAATTTACCGTCAATAGTTATTCCAAGAAAAACTGTTGACTCAACAGGGTCCAACTCTATTCCATTAACTTGAACATTGGTAGTTAGCTGCCTGACATTTGGCGTTGAAAATTTAATGAGTTTAGTCTTTTTTTCGTTCAAGAGAAGATTATTTACATTAAACCAATGCACAACTTTAGAGAGTGCATCGTTGACTTGTTCAAAGTTAACTAACTGACGTTTGATTTTAAAAATGAGGGAAGTGTCATCTGCGAATAATACGATCTTGTGATTATCCCTTATGTAGTAAGGTAAGTCATTTATGTAAATTAGAAATAAGAAAGGACCTAGAATTGAACCCTGCGGAACGCCTATGGTGACCGCAGATCCTGCAGATCTCTTGCCATTAACATCGACCCTCTGAATTCTGTTATTCAGATAAGAAGTCAGAAGGTCAAGAGCCTTGTCCCTCATGCCATAATGGTACAGTTTCCTGATAAGAGTATCATGATGTACGCAATCGAAGGCCTTGGACAAGTCGCAGAAAATGCCAAGAGCATCTTGCGAATTCTCCCAGGCCTCGAATATGCTCTTCAGTAATTCCACGCCCGCGTCTGTAGTTGAACGACCCTTTGTAAAACCAAACTGTTTCAAATGAAGTAAATTATGTGCATTGAAATGTCCTAACATTTGTTTTAAAATTAATTTTTCAAAGATTTTACTCAATGTAGGTAATATCGAAATAGGCCGAAAATTTGTGGGATCAGTTGTGCTGCCAGATTTGAACAGTGGAATCACTTTGCTAAGTTTCATCAAATCAGGAAATACACCAGATGCAATACAAGAGTTAAAAACGATTGCTAAAAAGGGTGAAATAACATCAATTATTGAAGACATGGTATGTACTGATAATCCCCAAAGGTCAGCAGTTTTTTTTACATCAAGTTTATTAAAAGATTCTATAATGTCTTTAGCAGTAATAATTGTAAATTCAAAAAGTTTGTCACATTCTGGTACACATTCTTTAAGTATTGAGTAAGCAGAAGTGGAGGACGACAATGACAGAGTTTTGGTTGTTAAAATGGGAATATTAGTGAAGAAATTTTCAAACTCAGTTGCCACCTCCACGTCTGCCTTAATATCTACATTATTGATTTTTAGATGGAAGTCACGATTCCGTACTGTCGTTCTTCCCGTTTCTGAATTAATAATATTCCAAGTTGTTTTAATTTTATTTCCAGAAGATTTTATTTTATTTTTAATGTGTATGGCTTTTGCTGAGGAACAAGCTCTTTTAAAAGTTTTAGAATATTTCTTAACAAATTCTTTAAAAGTTTCATCATGGTTATATGTTTTTTCATGATACAATTCAAATAACCTCTGCCTACTTTTGTAAATACCTGGTGTTGCCCAATCACTAAATATAACGCGGTCAAAAACAGGCAATGTTTTTGCGGTGAAAACCTTCCTAAACTCACAATTGATGAGGTTAAATAATGAAGCATACGCTTGGTCCGGGTCGTTATGATAAGGCAAACCCGGTAGCTTTTCCATTAAATTATTTTTAAAATGTCTTAAGCGACTTTTATTTACAGGAACAAAACTCACAAGTTTTCTTTGAGCTCTGACTGTTTTCTGAGGGAAAGTAACTAACTGGCCACAGTGATCAGAGTCCAACTCATTTATAATTAAATGGCTAGAAGGTCTTAAGTTTGTAAAAATATTGTCAATACAGGTAGCACTAGTGGCAGTTATTCTAGTCGGCTCAAAGAATGTATTATACAAATTATATGACTTTAATAAAGTTACAAATTTATTTACTACAGCAGATTTTTCCAGTATATTAATGTTGAAATCTCCACAGACTACAACTGTTTTATTACTGTTAGAAGTCTTTAATAATACTTCTTCCATATATTTCTCAAAAATATCATATGAAGCACATGGGGGCCTGTACACGCTCATTACAATGAACTGCTCAAGCTCAATGCAAGCTATTTCAATAACTCGCTCAACAGAGAGGCTCACAATATCCTTACGTTCTTTAAATTTCATATTATTACGAATAATTATTAGAGAGCCACCACGTATCAAATTAACTCTGCTGAATGAGCTGGCAACCTGGTGGTTGTTAAAGCTGAACATGAACTGGTGGACTTTCAACCAATGTTCAGTTACACATAGGATATCAATATAACTACAGTTCATGAACAGCTCCAATTCTAATTCCTTACCTATCACACCCTGTATATTTTGATGAACAATTTTTAGAGTATTATTATTACATTTATTTAGATTACAACAATTTGATGGGTGAGATATTAAAGAAGAACTTTTTGTAACATTTTGATGATATAAACCAGTATTTAAATTTTCTTCATTGATTAAGCAAGAGGTTTCCTCTATTGTCCTAATTTCTAATTTAAATGATAATTAATGTCAAAACTTGTTGCCAAATTTTTGGCAGAATTATTTAAAAAGTCATTGCATTGCTCAAAAGAAGCAAGTTGTTTAGCCAAATTTTTGGCTGAAATAGAAAAAAAATATGATAGCGACACAGCTATCTGTCTTTTATAATAGGTAGAAAGATAGTACATAACAACATTATATCTATCTCTTGTCAAATGCAAATTATTACCAACATAATTGTTAGTATCAACTAGATGGAACAGATTATTATTTAATGTCCAATTATGCAATGCCATATTTATTTCAAATCTTAAGCTATTTTCTTCCTGTGGCAAACTGTTACTGTAAGGGAATGTAAACAACACAATTTTTCTTAAAGTAAGATTACACATGGTTCTATAATATTGGAGCAATTCTCCTTTGTTCACATTTCCCCTATTACCCATAAAAATTAATAATGTAGTGTTCTGGTTAAAATTACATTTAATAATTTCTTTCATAATGTCAAATAAAGAACAACCAGGCATACAGTAATTTATTATGGAGTGTCCTGGATATTCATCTGTCAACAAGGGGCCTAAATCCTTTCCAATCTCATCGCAAAATAATACTAAATCATTTTTTACAATTTGTTTGGATTTTGTATTTAAACTATTGATAGCAGGAAATATCAAATCAACACATGACTGCGGTAAGGTGGTTATCGCATTTTGTCAATGAATGGTCCGGTGTAAGTACATTGGATGTTGTTTGACACTGCTCACAGTTGTTTGTTTGTGAGTTTACCAGCTCATTCATTGCCAAAACATATTCCCTCATTAGATGTTCAGAGGTATTATATTTATTAGTCATTGAACTAAGTTTCTCCTGTAAATGGTTAAGTTCTGATTGCAAGTACTCTGTGTCAATGTTGTATTTCCTAGTACTTTGTTCCAAATTAAAAGAATACCTATCTAATTGTTTTAGTAAATTTAGCCTTTCTCTATTAAGTTTAACATTTTTAATAAAGAACTTTTGTCTTTTTACCATTTTTTGTGTTTTAACAATGTATTTATTAATTTTAATGTATTTTTTAAGTTTGTTTTTACTGGTGACTACCCTCACTGAATGACATGACTTTGAATCCTCATTACCTGTTAAATCTTTAGTGTAAGAGGGGTTTATGGCAGAAACCATTGACGGGGCAATAGGCATCAACTCATTGAACATATGTGATGTATGTCAGCGTAGTTTTATTCAAAAGTGTGATTTAACTAAACATATTCGAATACACACTGGTGTAAAACCTTATAAGTGTGATGTATGTCAACATAGTTTTAATCAAAAGAGTCATTTAACAGATCATATTCGTATACACACTGGCGAAAAACCTTATAAGTGTGGTGTATGTCAACGTAGTTTTATTCAAAAGTGTGATTTAACCAAACATATTCGAATACACACTGGTGTAAAACCTTATAAGTGTGATGTATGTCAGCGTAGTTTTATTCAAAAGTGTGATTTAACTAAACATATTCGAATACACACTGGTGTAAAACCTTATAAGTGTGATGTATGTCAACATAGTTTTAATCAAAGGGTCATTTAACAGATCATATTCGTATACACACTGGCGAAAAACCTTATAAGTGTGGTGTATGTCAACATAGTTTTATTCAAAAGTGTGATTTAACTAATCATATTCGTATACACACTGGTGTAAAACCTTATAAGTGTGATGTATGTCAGCGTAGTTTTATTCAAAAGTGTGATTTAACTAATCATATTCGTATACACACTGGCGAAAAACCTTATAAGTGTGGTGTATGTCAACGTAGTTTTAGTCAAAAGGGTAATTTAACAAAACATATTCGTATACACTCTGGTAAGAAACCTTATAAGTGTGGTGTATGTCAACGTAGTTTTAATCAAAAGGGTCATTTAACAGATCATATTCGTATACACACTGGCGAAAAACCTTATAAGTGTGGTGTATGTCAACGTAGTTTTAGTCAAAAGAATAGTTTAACAGATCATATTCGTATACACACTGGGGAAAAACCGTATAAGTGTGATGTATGTCAGCGTAGTTTTAGTCAAAAGGGTAATTTAACAAAACATATTCGTATACACTCTGGTAAGAAACCTTATAAATGTGATGTATGTCAGCGTAGTTTTAGAAAAAGGGAATTTTTAACAAAACATATTCAAAATACACACGGTGAAAAACTTTCTTAGTATGATGTATGTAGAAATAAGCAGTACCTTTGTACTCAAATCTATGACTATGTCGTCTCTATATGTATTTTCCTGTGTATATTTTATTTTTTATTTTTTTATATAAATAATAAAATAAATAAATAAATAGTCAAAAGGGTGATTTAACAAAACATATTCTTATACACACTGATGAAAAACTTAACTGTGGAAATGTGCAATAACGTAAGGGGCAAACCTCAGTTTGTAAGGAGAGCCAAACCTTGTTTTTTTTTTAAAACAAATCTTGTCCTAACTTTTTACCAAACTGCGGCGAAGCCAAAAAAGGAGGGATATGTGTTTTGCTAAAAGTCTAAAGCCCGACTGCGTAATAAGTAAGATAAAAATCTAAACGGCCGAAAAAAAAAAGTAAAACAAAACGCCCAACTGCAAAAACACAAGTTACTGAAATGAGAAAAACAAGCATATAATATAATAGAATATAATCTATAGATTTTTTGTCTATATGACAAAGTGTCTTAATTTTTTAAGCTAAAATAGTAAATAAGCAATAGCATGTTACGTTTTAAAATAACGAATGAAGTTAATAAAATGAGGTTTTTAAAAATCTTCGGGGATTAGGCCTACCAAAAATTGTTGCGTACATGTACGCCACAATTTTTTTGTTGTTACACACAATTTTTGTTGTTATTTTCTATTTTAAAATAACTTAAAGGTGATTTAAAATTAGAATTTTAGCGTTCAGGGTCAAAATGTCCAATTGTTAAATGTCCAACGGTGTCAAAATGTCCAATTGTTAAAATGTCCAACGGTGTCAAAATATTCAATTTCCAAAATGTCCAACTCACAAAATGTCAAATCTTTGAAAATGTGGTAAATTTGTACAATAACTCATCAAACCGCTTTTTTAATACTTATGACAAACAATAAATACAAAATACTGAAATAATATATGTTATTTATAAGCGGTTATGTTATATATATATAGCAATTAAGACCAGAGAAGACCACAACATACCCGAAATCACTATGTTTGTCGTAATGTAATATAAAAAAATACAATAAATTTTTAAGTATAAATTGAAATAAACATTAAAAATTGTTTTACATAACTAAGGTAAGGACATTTTGACCCTGAACGAATTTTTTGAGTATTTAAATAATCAAATCAAAGCACTCAATTTGTAATTGGCGCCACAAATTGGCATCCACTCTCCACAAGTACGGCGCACCTACCTACCTACCTAAGTACCAAGTACCTATCTACCCTACCTCCCTACCTAAGTACCTACCTACCTACATCCCTACATACAGTAGCGGTCTAAAAATGTTTATCAGTTTTCAAATTAGGTTCTTTATCATACTTTGTGCAGTAAAGTCTAAATTGCTATATTTAGATATATTTACTTTTTAACGTTCACATCTGTATGAGTAGATAGGTAGGCAACTAACAATCAGCTGACAGATACTCATGGGTGCCGGCAGGGGGGTGCCAGGGGGTGCACTTGCACCCTTTGGGAATCTCGGGATCAACAGGAATTATTTAAATAAAAAGCCTATATATAGAAATAATTTTTTTATTCATTATAATTAGTAGGCAGTAATTACACAGTAATTACAATTCTCATTTAAAAAGCAACTGCAGCCGGCGGGGTTTTTGACCGAACTTATTAATGACGTTTTCTATAAAGTTATCTTTATTGTCCTCGGTTATCTTGCCTCGGTGGATACTTAACAAGCATAATCCAGACAGTCGCTCGTAACCTGTTGTGGACCTATTCCAAGTTTTAACTCTTCTCAGTGTGCTAAAAGATCTTTCTATTGTGCACGCTGTGACGGGTAGACTAAGGCCAATCTTGATCGCTTCTGCTACTGAAGGAAAGAAATCTTTTGCCTCGTCGATGTAGTCTATAAGATGTTTTTCATATTGATCAACTTCACTGATATCATTCGCCGCTGGCTGTGGATATTTCCACATTTCAAACCAAGTCGTGATTTCTGAAATAAAATTAGGTAAAAGATCGCCATACAAATTTTCAATGTCTTTTGCAGTTCTAAGAAATTCTTCTTTACTGAGGCCTTTCATTATTTTTGGGTGTAGTTGTAACAGAGAAAATGATTTTTTATGTGTTTCAGAAAATCTGTCTTTTAAAGAAGAAATGATCGAATCAAGGTATGGGATGTATAAAGCTCTTCTGTAAAATTCTTCAACGTTTTCGGATGGGTGGTTGGATCGATGAGCCTGTCGTTTCGTAACTCGTTGGCATTTAATCTCAATATTAAGGTCTTCGCAACTTTGTTTAGCTTCTCCAAATATAGCAGTAAATTCATGCGATGCGTTTTGTCTGTGACCCTCTGTTATTTTAGTGAGTTTGCAAATGTGGTCATTCACTGAATTAATGTCAATATCCACTTGTTGAAGCTGGTTGCAGACAGGCTCAAGCTTTGCCGAGTAAGTAGCAATAATATGCAATGCCCCAATAAAATTTGTGGTGGTCAAAGCAGTGCGCAGTTGGTAAGCTCTAACCTTTGTCTTAGAATGGTGAAATTTTGAGCGAAAATTCGAATACTTTTGTACTTTGCAGACCATCTGGTTTCGCAAAACAAGAGAATATTTGGAATTTTTTTTCGCCGTAAAATGCGCTCTCTAAAAAAAGTTCCTTAATCATTCCAGCAGTATTTCTTATTTCACTCAAATTATTTAAATCATTGACAACAAGATTTAATATGTGACTAGCACAGTGGAAATACTTTGCTTTGGGATATTTATCATTAATTATTTTCTGAACTCCACCAACATGTCCAGCCATCGTGGAGCAACCATCATACCCTTGCCCAACCATTTTATTGAGATCTAAACCACATGATGTCAAAAAAGATATTATAACTTCAGAAATCGATGCAGCATCTAATTTTTGAAGTGGTCTGTACCCCAAAAATTCTTCAAGTATTACGTAACTGTGTTTCGTTTGGTCAAACTTGACGTATCTTATGCCCATTGAAAGCTGTTCAGTCCCACTTATATCCGCCGTCTCGTCAGCCAAGACTGAAAAGTATGCCGCTTCTTTTGCTTCATCAGTAATGGTTTCACGAAGAACATCAGCACAGGTTTCAATAATTTCGTTTTGTATTTGATGGGATACATAGAGGGCATTTTTCGAACCAGTTGCAAAGTGGTCTTTTAAAACCGTTTCTCCTGCCCCAACTCGGAAATGTAGTAAGTCTTTGAAAACTGACCTATCTTCTGTTTTTCCTCGAAGGAGTAAATCATGCGTAGCACAAAATAAGACCGAAGATATAATGAGTTGAAGTTTTTTTCTGTTTTCTGAAATTTCCCTGTGATATTCAGTATCTATCTGTTCATAAACGTCTTTTTCTTTTCTTTGTTGCATGATTTCCAGATTTTTTTTAGAACGTATAACCGATTCACGATGCCACTGGCTATTTGCATGAGATTTCGCACACTCATGAAATTTTTGATATTTTTTGCATGACCGAACGATAAATGGCCCCTGAGTACTGCCTCGATGAATTTGTGCGGGAAATAATACACATGTACGGCAAAGTGGTCCTTTAGCCTGAGCAGAATAGGCTAACCAAGGGTATGCTGTGAGCCACTCGTAGCGAAATGCACGTTGTTGTGTTTGGTTTTTATGATCGATGTCCTGCTTGAAATCATAATCTTGCGGAGGTTTCCACGGTGTTTGGAGCACTTTAAACCGTATTTCATCACTGATAGGTACGTTAGAATCCAGATATAAACCCACATCATAAATATTAACTGAAGTTTGTTGTGTTGTTAATTCAGTTTTACTAGTACTTTACTGTGCCGAAGTACTTGGACAAGCTTTAGCACTAAACCGTTCATTTTCCATCCTTTTCTCTTGCACAAAAGTCGCCTTATGTCACTCATATTTAAAATTATAAAGAAAAGAAACACACGTTAGCTCACTTGTCACTGCTTGCTTGCACTGATTGATTAATTAATTACGGCGCGCACTGACACTGACTAATTAGCTCGCTCTTGCACATGTAATCAAGCAATCATTCTTGATCTATTGGATTATTTGGACTGTATGAATTATCTATATATTTTCGAAATTAAAATACGGCAACACTATAAAAACACTAATCTATGGAAACGAATATGGCGGGAACTATTACTACTCGCGATTTGACCACTCGGAACGAACTGTTCGAACTTCAATCGAAAACTGACTGACTCGGAACTTTTTTTTTATTTTTTTTTTTATGGGGCATCTCGCAGTTAACCTCTGAGGAGGTCGTAGCTGCTTAACCGGACTTTCCTGTGGCTGCCTTAAGCTTCTACACTTAAAGCCTCCAGCCAGGGGCATAAACTATTCTAATTAAAACTAGGCGAACGCTCGCTAAGGGCACCCCCTGTGGGGTACGGACCTCGGCTTAGGGCGTCGCTGGGGGGAGGACAGCAAGATGGGACAGGCTGGATCAAACATAGATTATTATTATTCGGGGAATTTAAGACTACGGGCTCAGCTTCGACGCGGGTTGGCGCATCGTCGAGCAATGGTCGGGGGGGAGTATCATTTACTCGGGAGGGACGCGGTCGCGAACCTCTACGGCGAGGTCGGAACGTGTGTCGGTGTGTGTGTTTCTTTACTGTACTGGTGGCCCTATTGCTCTCCTGGAGGAGGGTTATGGGGTCATCTGGGTCGTTAAGAACATGCCTTGGACGGCGGATTTTACTTATTCTAGAGGGAATATAACTGGCGGCCTTCACAACCAGAGGGTTGCGATGTGAAATGAAATGAAATTGAAATGAAATGAAATGTAAGGAAGGTTCCAGATTCCCAAACGTTCTCGAACGTAGCTCTGTCCCTGTCATCTATAATCTATGTCTCTTTCACATTTATGATCTTTCTAGTTCATTCGCGATTGACTTTGACAACAGTCGGTCTCTTTCGCACTGCTTAGAAACTGTATTGCGCTTTCTCTGTTAAGTTCATCCCATTTATGCTGGTGCCATCTGGTGTGGAGTAGCGGTACTTTAAAGGGTGCGTTCGGAGAAGTAATGGAAATCGATTAATATCGATCCCGGCACTCCTGGCCCACCAACTTAGAATTTTTAAATTTAGATCGTCGTGAACAAATGGGTGTGAGCCGTGACGACTGGGTACCTATATAATAAATTCATAATGAATAGTCAGAAATTTGTAAATGTCTCGAACATTCAGACTAAAATTTCATCTTTTTATTCAAAGTCAAAGTCAAATCATTTATTTCAAATAGGCCCTTGCAAGGCACTTTTGAACGTCAAAAATTACAAAAAAAAATGAATTGATTCTAGTCGCCCCTTCCAAAAGGTAGTTTTCGTATGGAGAAGAATGGGCAAGAAACTCCACCGTTACTCTTTTAAAATGTTTTACAATATTTTGTATATATGTAGGTACATTAGTTATATAATTATATGTGAAGACGATGCATCTAAAAATAAAAAAATAAAATTTACCATACCACAATAGGTAAAAATAAATTTAAAAAGAGAGCAACAACAGATAAATTAATTACCTATGTGATAGATACATGGTTCTCACATATTTACAAACATTGTAAAAGAAGACGATTTTCCAAAAAAAAAAAAAAAAAGTTACAATTAATAAGTCAGTGTGTGAGGAAGTCATCACAGAATGTAAAATCAATGTCATATAATAAAATATAATAATTTATAAAACTTAAATTCGCAACCAGTTTGATTTTGTCTAGATTCTAGATTATCCTATGGAGCTGGACCAGCATGTTTCCAAGCATTTTTATCTTGGATATAATCCTCTAATTTGTAATATGCTTGTTTACAAAGTGTACTTTTAATATGAGTTTTAAATTTTCTTTCATTTAATTGTAAAATAACACAAGGTATTTTGTTGTAACATTTAACACAGTACCCCATAAAAGATGTATGTACTTTAGATAATCTGAAAAATGGTTGATCTATTTTATCTTTATTTCTAGTATTAAAATTATGTCTATCACTTATTTTATTAAAAATATGTAGATTTTTTCTTACATACATAATATTTTCATATATGAATTGGCAAGGTACCGTCATAATATTAATCTTTCCAAATAGTTCCCTGAGAGATTCGCGCATAAATGGCTCTGACAGCTCTCTTTTGTAAGATAAAGATGGATTCAATGTCAGCAGCCCGACCCCACAGTAAAATTCCATACGACATAATACTATGGAAGTAGCTAAAATAGACCAAACGCGCGGTTTCAACGTCTGTTAACTGTCTTATCTTTCTAACCGCATAAGCGGCCGAGCTTAGCCGCCCCGCAAGAGATGTTATATGAGGTCCCCATTGTAATTTCTCGTCTAGCGTGATTCCTAGGAAAACCGTTTGATTAATAAATTCCAGTTTTTCTCCATTCAATATGATGTCACATTCGCTACTTCTAACATTAGGTAATTTAAATCTAATGCATTTGGTTTTTTTTTTATTTAGTACCAAATTGTTTACCGTAAACCAATCTTGGACCTGAAGTATAGAGCTATTCACGTAGTCAAGATTTTGTGACCGTCGGTTGATTTTAAAGATCAATGATGTGTCATCTGCAAATAACACCATCTTCGGTTGATTTTGAAGTAATTGGGGTAAATCATTAATGTAAACTAAAAAGAGGAATGGACCCAATATCGAACCTTGAGGAACGCCCAATGCCATTTCAGACCCTAATGAGTTTACGCCGTTTACTTGAACTTTAACCTTTCTATCTTTAAGGTATGATCTTAGTAAATCAAGAGCTGCATTTCTAATCCCATAGTGCTCCAGTTTCAGCAGAAGTGTCTCATGGTCTACGCAATCAAACGCCTTCGAGAGGTCGCAAAAGATTCCAATGGCATCTTGTGCTTCTTCCCAGGCATTAAAAATGTTCTTTATTAGGGTGACACCAGCGTCAGTGGTACAACGCCCTTTGGTGAAACCGTACTGTTGTTCATGAAAGATGGAATTTTTATTAAAGTGACGTAACATTTGATTGAGCATCAACTTTTCAAACACCTTACTGAGAACTGGTAGAATTGAGACGGGCCTATAATTGTTAGGTTCTTTTCTATCACCGGATTTGAACAATGGAACTACTTTACTGTGTTTCATGAGATCCGGAAAGACTCCTTGGTCTATACTGGTGTTAAATATGAAAGCTAAATAGGGCGCAATGGTTTCGATAATAGTTCTACAGACTTTTACAGACATTCCCCAGAGATCTTCTGTTGATTTAATTTTAAGATCTTTAAAAGCTTTTATAACAGCCTGTGGGTTTGTATGCTGAAACCTAAACTCCAAAGAGCATGCCTTCACATTCTGTCTAAGTAAGGCAGCAGAAAGCGCGGGTGAGGAATTTAAAGCTTCAGTAGTTTTAATGGGAATATTAGCAAAAAAGTTTTCGAATTCCTGAGCTATTTCTACATCTGAGTTGATAGGGCCATGTGCAGTCTCTAAATTAAATTCTGTATTTCGCTGTTTTTTCCTACCTGTTTCATTATTTATTATTTGCCAGGTAGTTTTTATTTTATCATCAGCTGATTTTATTTTATTGCTAATATAAAGCGCTTTGGCTATTTTGCACACACTTTTAAAAGTTTTTGAATATTTTGCAACATACTTATGAAAGTTTGTATTATTCATATGTTGCTTTAGGCCATAAAGTTCAAATAGCTTTTCCCTGCTTTTACGAATACCTGGAGTCGCCCAATCACTAAATAAGAACTTTGTGTAAATACTTTTAGTCTTTAGTGGAAAAGTGTCCTTAAATTGCGTGTTTAATAGTGAAAAGAACTCGGCGTAGAACTCATTTGGGTCACCTATATTATTAAAACTCTGAACACATAATTTACTGGCCAAAGAATAATTTAATTTCTCTAAACTTTTACATGTAATTGACCTAAACCTTATTTGAATTTTTTGTAAAGGTATGTAGGAGCAAAATGTTATTGTTTGTCCACTGTGATCTGATGGCAACTTGTTTACAATTTGTTTGTGTAAGTAATCACAATTACAAAAAATATTATCTATACAGGTGGCAGAGGAAGCTGTCACTCGGGTTGGTTCAATAAAAACATTTGACAAATCAAATGACTTAAAAAGGCTTAATAGTCTGACAGTATTCGAGTTATTTTCTAATAAGTTAATATTAAAATCTCCACATATGATTATTGACTTACTACTAGTACTAAGTTTCTTTAATACATCTTCCATTACAGAATCAAACATGGATAGATTCTGGTAACTCGGAGGTCTGTATACACATACTATAACATGCTTATCAAGCTCGACACAGGACAATTCAATGTTGTGTTCAACAGATAGTTCGATGATGTCTTTTCTTTCTTTCGATTTAATAGAATTTTTTATTAATATTAATGATCCACCATGTATCATACGTTTTCGGCTGAAATGGCTAACTACACAATAATTTTCATAATTAATTGACATCACTTGATGATCTTTTAACCAATGCTCTGTTAAACAAACAACATCAAACTTAGTATTTTCCAAAAACAATTCTATTTCCAGTAATTTGGAAGAGCAACCTTGGATATTTTGATTAAATAATTTAATAGTATGTTGCACTCCCTTGCATTTATATTGAGTTATATTGCCAGAAGATACCTTTTTATTATTCTCTAATAATAATTGGTTAATTGAAGGGGTAACTTCTGTTGTCTTACAGCCTAGTTTAAAGAATTATCCGGAGCAACATCCACAACTACAAGTGAAGAGTCTAAAATGCCTGTATGAGCTCTAGCAGGAAGAGAATACCCTACCTGACTGGTAGTGGCCTCCACGTGTGTTGGTATTGTAGGTGGATCCTCCTTCGTACAACATGTTAATACATAATTACTCACTATGTTGTTAGTATAACTAGACAACCTAGACTCGTCACTAATGCTACACTTTGTTATATTAGCTATAACCTCGTTAATATTATATGCTATCAACATAGCAATCATATGTCTACATTCCCAAGACAGAGATAAAGTTCTCTGAGTTAACTTAAAACCACTAACAAACTTATTAGTGTCAAAATATAATAATTTGTCACTATGACAACATGTCAGCCTGTGAATAGTATTATTCAACTTAAAAATATTGTTATTTTCATCATACGATAAAGTATCAGAATAAGGAAAAGCACACAACATCAGTTTCCCTATATTTAATTTTAATAGGGTGTCCACACCATCTAGTATGTCCTTTCTGGTAATACCAGTACTATTACCTAATAATAAAACCATTGTAGAATAATTATTTAGGTTTGTGTTTACAATTCTTTTAATCATTTGTTTAAAACTTATGTTATGATAGCTATGATTGCACAGTGTTTTATGAAGCCCGATTTTCGGACATCCCATTTTTATTGCAAAACCTGACAGAAATGATCATTTAAGAGCGAGATTTCTTATCCCCATTTAGCTACCAAATCTAGTTTCAGAGTGATAATTTTTTGAAAATCGTAATTTTTCCATCCGGATATTAAGAAAAAAATTAATTACGCTTAAACTAAGCGTGATACGAAATAATGATGTTAGGTACATTGATGGCGCATCTTATGTAGAGTATTTTAGTCCATAAATGAACCTCGCACCATTGTTAGATCGAGATTTATACGGGTTTTTCGGTTTTTAGTTTTTCTTAATTTTCTAGAAAATTCCGCCGTTTCGGGAAAAGTTATGTATACAGAAATAATTCTATTTACTTCCCCAATACACCACATAATTATGACATCCCAAATCCATGGAACTCAGAAGTTATTCCTATTTAACTATTTTTGTTAGGGTTGTCAATTTTTTTAATCCTAATTTTGTGGATCAAATTTTTCGTAAAAGTAAAAGTTCCGTAGACAGAATGACAAACAGAACGTGAATCAGTTTACTGGCAGCCTACCGAGACCTTTCAAAATAATATTTTTATTTATTATTATTTGTTAAAAACTATAAACACTTTGAATTTATTCGTAAACAAATTAAAAACGTCTAATCTTGTCAACACTTTTTGTGAGGGCTGATTTTCCACAGCCTGTGCGTTTGATGCTACTTCTAGAAACTGAAAAGTACCGACTTCGGTGCTATCCATAGCTTCGTTTGACATAGAGGCCACTTGCTGACCATCATGTGCATTGGGATTGTCATGCCCCCCTGGCATTAAAAAGTCATCTGGTCGGGGCCCAGAAAGCCTATCTCCAGCAGAGCGGGTCAGGTTCTGCTGAGGTAGAGTAGTCCCATGTGTCGTGACCGACTCCATGATTACAAAAAAAAACTGCTTACTATTGTGTAAAATATTTGGTGGCTGTTCCCCTGCGTTACCGGGTAGGCTACCGTGCCACTAAACAGATGTACGCAATAGACAAACGAAAACAACATAAGCCCGAAGGCATAACTGGTGGTCAAGTTAAAAATATTTATGGGAGTTTTAGCCAGTAGAAACTGTTACCGCCTTCACCGCGTGGAGGTACTCCCAGCTTATGTTATTGCTATTGCATTATGTGGATTTTGCTTGTCATTTAGCAGTATTTAGTACGTACTACAAAAAAACTTAAATAACACTAAATGCCTGAATATGCCTCTTAACGTACATCGATGAATAATATTTTATTTAGATATCAAGCTGGTATCCTGGCTTCTTCACGTCAGATAACCCAAAAAGATTAATAAGAATCCTTGTAAATATAGAAGACACCGACAGTTGTAAACCTCATTTCCAAGAAAATAAAATACTTACCCTCCCTTGCCTATACATTCTAGAAATATGCAAATTCGTTCGAAATTACCAGCACTTTTACACGACAAGAGAAAACATACAGTCTAAATATACATTACGCCATAAAAATAGGTTAAACTTACCAGGTTCTAAGTTAAAAATGCACTCAACAAGTACACTAGTCATGTCAATTAAAATATTTAATAAATTACCAGAATTAATAAAAAATGAACAAAAATTGAATACATTTATAAACAAATTAAAACTATTCCTATTAACTAAATGCTATTATGATATCAATGATTATTTAAATGACAAATTTTAATTTACAAGTTTTATAAAATAATTACAATAAATAGGTACTAACTAAGTAAACAAAGAAAGATTTAATTTTAAGAGATTTTGTTTTTTGATTGCTCTCTGTGACCGTTTAATTAATTTCTTGATTTTAATGTATTTTTTTAATTTATTGTGACTTGCAACAATAGGACATAATGGTATGGTGTCATCACCAGTCAAATCTATTGTTACAGCTGGCTCACACACTGATTTTAACTTTCTACCTACCAACTCACTAAATAGATTACTGGTCCTAGCAACCTGTTTGCTAACCTGGATACACTCTGAGAAAGATAGTGCATTTTGGGCTTCACACAATTTTTGTTCAAGTTCTGTAATTTTATTCAGAGCCAGTTCGTGGGTGTCACTGCACTCTTGAAATGTTGACACTAGATGTTGAAGTTGACTGTGCTGGTCGGTTAAGTGCATGTGTTGTAGGTGTAACTGAGACAGTTCATTTTTGAGGGAGGTGTTCTTTAAATTAATTCAAATTCAAATTCAAAAGTCATTTATTCAAACTAGGCTGAGAATCAGCACTTTTCGAACGTCAAAATTACATAAGACAGTCCCCCAAAACGCCCACCCTTCACCACTTCCTAGTGCATTAGCTGGGAAGAAGAAGTGGCGCAACAAACTCCCCAGCAGCACAGCTGTCTGTTCAGTTAGAAGAACAAAAAAAAAAGATTCTATATAATAGTATTCAAAATAATTTACATTACGCAACACAAAACATAATTCAAATTATTAGCCATATGTTAGCTAGCACACGCCAATATACCAAACAAAATCATCGATAACTCAACCAATCAATCATCGATACTCAGGCCGAAATAAAAAAAACTAAACGTAAACAGAATTAATATCTAAATAAAAAAGCCTCCAGGCATAAAGGGCGTGCCCGCTTACATATAGTTGTAACTGGAAGTTATAAATGATAAACTAGGACCATCGATGTAAAATAAATAAACAAAGAGTTAATTACTAATAACAGTAAATAATATGATCAATTGTCGAGGTCACTAGCTAACCACATATTGCAATACAACTCATAAAAAAACAGTGTGATGAGTAGATATTGTCAAAAATAAATTGAAGTTAAATTAAAATAACTTGACTTAAAAAGTCAAATAAAATAAACAATTATATAAACTCATATAACTTGTCAGTACGTAAGCTGGAGAAAGAACATAAACATTGTCTTGAGTTAATCACAGCGACCAACTATTCTTATCATTTAGGTAGTCGTTGATAGAATAGTATGCCTTTGAACAAAGATTGGATTTTACTTTCGTTTTAAACGCATTAAAAGGCAAATCTAGCAAAGAAGAGGGTAGCTTGTTATAAAAGGTTATACCAAGCCCAACAAATGAGTTATGAACCTTATGAAGCCGGTGAAAGGGAGCTCGTAGTTTGTCCTTATTTCTAGTGTTAACATTGTGAAAATCACTGTTTTTAGTGTATAAGTGTATATTTTGCCTAATATATAAGATATTGGCGAAGATGAATTGAGATGCCACCGTGAGGATACCAATATCTTTGAAAAAATCTCTCAGAGAAACTCTGGCACCAAGCTGGTAAATAGCTAATATATATGATGCTAATATATAATGTTTTCCACTTCCACTTCACTGTCTTCCCTTTCCTGGAGCAGCTGTTGGCATGTAGCGTTAGAAGCCTCGAGCTCCGTCAAGGTAGCTCTTAGTTTTGCTTCCAGATCCCTGATTGTAGCACTGCGGGTCATCATTTTCTTTGTAATATCAGTCCTGACCTGGAATGTGTAAAGTTATGCAGCTAAATAACAAAGTAAGAAAAGATGTTCTAATATTTAGATTAGTAGGAGGTAGAAAGAAAAAAATAAAAATAAAATTATAAGTACTTATTAAAAATTGGGAATGAACTGTTAACAAATATATATTACAATATTAGATAAAGTTAATAAGGAATTAGATGGGAATGTTAGACAAAAGTGAAGTAACAAGAAATACACTGCTTTTATTCTAATACACATAAAAAAAAAAAAAAAACTTGATTGACAATAAAAAGTTTTTGACACATTACAGGATTAATTATATGAATAAATATTATTCAATAAGACCTAATGACCATATTTTTGTGTAGTAAATTATGTAGTGTTTCTTGTCTGAGCGAATGTTTTCGTCGTCGATTTTGCTTCCACTATTTGTCAAGCAAAAAGAGACATCAACCGTGCTAGTGTGTGATGGACGTTGCTCAGAAACCTGAGCAGTATTTTGTGATGTTCTGCGGTCTTAAATATTATGTAGAAACAACATAAATAGAACAAAATACTCCCCGGGATTGATGATAATTTGAAATCCGTCACCGTTGGGTTGGTTGAGTTGACAGCCGGTTTAATATCGCTTTTGTGCGAAGTTCACGCAACAAAAAACACTGTATATTCACTGAATAAACTACTTAATAACTAGGTACGACTATATTACTCTAATTAAACATAAATAAACACTTTTTATTAATTTTCTAAATATTTAACCTAGAGATCGTTTTTTTTTGACGACCGGCTACCAGTGTTCAAAACGGCTATATATATTAACAATCATATACGGCAAAGATTGTAAGAAAACTAAAATCTGCACCACCTGGAAATTATTTCTGCCGGCGCCCATGCAGGCAAAACAGAAACCATATAACAAAGCCGGGGTCAACAGAGAAGCAATCAATCAATGTCCGTAATAGTAAACTGGGTCGCAAAATAAAAACAATCACTAAAAACTTCGGAGTTTTTAGTGATTATTTTTATTTCACACACATCCAATCCAACACGCGCGCGAACACAACGACTCAAAGAGTCAAAGAGATGTCACGAAACTTCAAACTGCCAAACGTCATGTCAAACAGAACTGTCATGGCTGCCCTAAAAATAGAGTTACCTTATTAAAAATCTTCCCAAGTAATCATTTTTGTACGGCTGTATTCTTCTTCAAATTTTTTTTTGTATTTTTATGAAAATCCCCTATTTTTTTCCTATTTATCTATGTAGTGTACATAGTGGTAGCCCAAAATCAAACATCTCCTTTACTGTCTATTTAATTTGTCTCTAATTAAAATATTGAATGCATTGATGTTGCATCTTACATAAGCACACTTGTTAAAAATGGTGTGTAGATTGCTGTATGGTCAGCTGTTAGCGGAATAGTTTCATTCGCATACGAAGGTAATGCTCTGTGATAGACACAGTCTTTATTTGGCAGGATTAAAGGATAGGATCAGGAACACCGCTCTGTGCTGGACACAGTCTTTGATTTGACAGGATTAAAGGTAACGAGTTTAGGAACACCGCTCTGTGCTGGACACAAAGTCTTTGATTTGACAGGATTAAAGGTAAGGAGTTTTATTTATTTATTTATTATTAGGCTCTTCAACAATGAGTACACTATTACTTTATAATTAGTATTATTATATTATTGAGTTTAGGAACATTGCTGAATGACAGGCACGACTTGTATTTGAGAGGATATAAGGAACCAGGCTCTGGGCGATATTTTACGCCGTGGACCCAGCAGGATAATACGAGAGTATTGCCTATTAGTTACCTCTAGGGCTTGGTAATAGGTTATTGTTTTCATTATTAGTTACCTCCAGGGCTACTAATAGATTATTATTTGTTGTTATCATTATTAGTTAACCTCCAGAACCTGGAGCTGATCATTGACTGGTCGCACGGTTACTAGTATTTACATACGTACTCTGCGCGACCTATTTACTTAAAATATGTTTTTCTTGTCATACCTTCATGCAATCAGTAGGTAAATTATAAATAGCTAAATAATTTTCGTAACCGTCATCATGTACCCATGATTATTGTTTGTTATGTTTAAGTTATTAACAGTTATGAGAATATCCCTTATAAGCTTTGAAAGGTGAATCGCTAGCCTCATAGTGTCTTAATTTTAATGAGTTAATGTGGCTTAGGATAACTGCATTTTTGTTCATTGAAAAGATTTGAAAATCAATGAGTTATCCTCCAGTGGGAGTAATAGTTTGGTGTCAGTATTACTTATTGAGTTATTTATCAGTTAACCCGTAGGTAAGTTAAGATACTAATAGTACTTTGCAATAGACTAGAATTCATTGCTACAACTCAACCTAATTCAACCTAATTGCAAAAATTAAAAATTGTAAAAATAATTCAAGAAGTACTTTGGTGCATGATATGCATCACATGTGAACATCATGTAGGCAGGTTGTTGACTTGGGTATTGTATTGAGCCTTTGACACTTGAACATTGTAGCAGTATTGGCAAGGTGAGCAGAAAGTACTTTAAAAACTCCTCACCTTTTATTTTAGCTATTTTGTGTGGACGAGCTGGAACAGTCCTCTCTGATTGGCTGTCCTTAAGCTGCCTTTCATTTGCTGGGATATCAGTTGGTTGTTACTGGGCTGGCGACACGGTCACTTGTTCAACAGGCTTTGCGGTCCAAGTTGTTGGTTGAGTCGCCTTTTTGAGGTGACCTTGATAACAATTGGTTCGCTGAGGTAGCAGTAATTTTTAAGTACCTTTGGCTGAAAGAGATGGGGCCCTATGGGCGGTTCATGTTCAAGAGATGAAATATGCTTCAAAGCCAGTTTATGTCACTCTTTGAATGTTGACACTTTATCTTGAAATTGATTGTATTGTTCGGTTAAAACCCTGATATGTAAGCACATGTCAGCCAGCTTATTCTTAAGGAAGGTGATGTTCTCAAAGATGATCTTCACATCCTCCTTGATTTCATCTCATTCTTGAAGTAGTTGGGTCCATAGAGCTTTAGAAGACTCAAGTTCCTTTAAGGTGCTCACAATTTTGTTATGATAACCTTGATAGTAGTTCTGCGGGTTATCATTTTCTTTTTGATATGACAATCACCTGGAACCTGGAATGTGAGATGTTATGCAGATAAATAATAATGCAAGAAAAGATGTTCCTACTAATATTAAGATTAGAAGGAACAAGCAGTGATAAATAAATTAATTAATCTATTGTTAGCTGCAACTTCAGACTAAAGGGAGTTACGAGTGACCAGCCCTTTATAAGCCAACGCAAACCGGCGCGCGCCCTTTTTTGGCTGGCAGGCGTGCGCTCGTGAACATCGACTTAGGATACGTGTCATTTATTTTTGTTTCAAATATTTTTGTAAATTATTAAAATAACGGTTAACGGTTTGTGTCAATTATATTTTTTTTTATCTAAATTCGTTTTAAATTCCCAAAATCAGAAGTGGGGTTGAATGCTATTTTAGCCGCTTCAAGTCATTTCTGGTTCCATCATAATGTCGAGTAGAAAACGTGCACCACCGCGAGAGCGCCCGTCTTCGCCTAATTTAGGTAACCTAGCAGCAACGATGGAAGCAATCCTCAACCGCCTGACAACGTTAGAGCAGCGCGCCGAAACACGTGCTACCACGCCACCGCTGCCGTTGCCCGCCCTCGCTGAGCCATCGCCAGCCCATGCAACGAGCGTGCCACGTGGTGAGAGCGTGGCCAGCACCCCGAGCGACGCCAGAGGCTCAGCTATATCGACAACGGCTTCGCCGGACATCACAGAGCGTCTCATCGACGCGCTAAAATCCATAAACCCGGTGAGGTCCAACCAATATTATGTGTCGGATTTCGATCCTAGCATTCATGACGCCTATGCGTGGTGTGACGAGGTGGATCGTGCTCAATCGCAAAACCAGTGGGATGAAAAAGAGTGCCTAGCCCGTGTGGGACTATCTCTAAAGGGCGACGCACGTTCCTGGCTGCGCGAGTGGACCAGTAACAGTCGTTCTTGGTCAAATTTCAAACTAGAGCTCAAATAACTTTGTCCGCGACGCATTGACGTCGCTAATATTCTTTTTGATGTGATGTGTAAAGAATCTGATAAGTACTCCACGTATGCAGACTACGCGCGAAAATCATTATTAAGATTACGTATTGTGAAAGGGTTAAGTGACGAATTATTGTGCGCCATAATTGTCCGCGGCATAAAAGATCCACAAATACGTGCAGCCGCCATAAACGCGAAATTAACACCAGAAACGATCGTGGAGTTCTTATCAATCTATGTGAAATCAAATCGTTCAAGTGTAAGTGCACCTAGTCATACTCAGACACGCAATAGCCGATGCACCACCGATTCCTCCTCCGAACGATTCCGTAAGCGTCCTACCATAAATACAGATGTACGCTTACGTTGCTATATAATAATTGTAACCAAACCGGACATAAAAGCAAATATTGTTCAAAACAAAGTAAGATCGATGTCGGTAATATTAACCCTTTGAACGCCAAGCGCAGCTCATAGGAAGTGTGCTCTCTACGCCGAGCCATTTATTTACTATTAAATACCTACAAATGCTAGTGATGGGGTATTCACAAATATCGATAAACCTTTTATCACTGCTACTACAATCGATTTTCCATTTAAAAGTTAAAAAATTTATCAAATAAATGTTACAATAGTAGCATTAATTAACTTACATACATGAAATAATCAAATTAACAAACTATTTTCACAATTAAAACTTCGCTGAAAGAAGTTTTTATTGAACAAAGCGCATCCCTAAAATGAGATTGACGTCAATACGTGTCGCTTGAAAGCGTCAATGGCGTATGGCTTCAAAGAAAATACGGATATTTCAGGGATGTGGTAATGGTTAAACACATAATAATATATAAAATATAATAAACACGTTTATAGCAAACTGTTGTATTACGGATCTGTTATAATACGGAAAGTTACGGAAATTCATTTTCGCCACGGCAACTCCTGATCGTATTTATGATCTGCCCATAGACATATGATCTTTCTTCAGGCCTTATTTTTTCTAATTCAAATGCAACCTAACTAGCAAAATATTCGTTTCTAATATCCGAAGGCCTAATATATAGTACGTTTAGGCTCCGGCATGGATCCACCACTGACAAAAATGTGCAAAATAAGATTGCTTAGTTAGACAATGATACGGGTGGATCATTCTGTGCATCCAAGGGTCATATACATAAAAAGGAGTTCATTTTAGGTTAGTATGGACAGTACCTACTTACCTCTAAATTGAAATCCGTGTCATGTTCGTATTCGAATTCGTCATTATCACTGTCTAATATGCGTAGCAATTCATCTCTTGAATAATATTCACTCATTATTAGATCGTTTTCCGGAAAATAAATTCACCACGTCACTATTGACGCCCAAAAAAAAGCGTCGATGGCGAGGGCACAAATGCTGGGCAGTTCCAAATTAGTGACGTGACTACTTGATGACCATAGATAAATCGATGTTTTAAATGTAAGTAGGTTTTAACATTATTAATTTGATTGTTATATTTGTACGATATATATATTAATTGTATTTATAATAAAGTAACACTAATTCCATAAAAAACGCATTTTTTGTAGTTTTAATCAATGTTTTAGTTCAATTAGAAAAAAATTAAGAAAGTTAAATTACCCCACCACTAGTGTCGCTTCAAAGCGACAATGGCGTCTGGTGAACGTATATTTTGAGGTCTTTTCTTCGCCTAAAACAAGTTCAAATTTGGAATGAATACTAAAAGATCAAGCTTAACTTTAGTACAATTTTATTTAAGTGACTTACGGAGATGACTACAAAATTTAAAAAACATAATTCTCTTACCAATTTTCTATAATATTAGATTAAAAAGTAGCAGATCTATTTGTCGCCTAAACTCGTCGTTGGCGTTCTAGCGGCCGATTACGTTTGTCGCTTGTAAGCGTCGTTGGCGTTCAAAGGGTTAATAAAAATAAATCCGCGACTACCCTCGAATCTACTAACAAATCCGCTCATAAAGTTGTGTGTACATTTTGTAAGAAAGTAGGTCACACTGAGGATACTTGTTTTTACAAAAGAACGTTCTGAAACGCGAAATAAATCAAATATCAACTTTTGTCGCGAAATAACCTGAGACCGTACTAAAAGGGATGTCATAACAGCAGTGATCAGTGGAGTACCCACCGATGTTCTAATTGATAGTGGTTCGAGTATTTCTTTAATATAAAATGAACTTGTCAAACATTTCTCATGTCGCACGAACTCGAGTGTACAGATATTGCGTGGTTTAGGTGGAATAGAAATGCGTTCCGATTGTTTCGTAACTTTGTCAATAGAATTTAGTGACGTTACGTTAGAGGTAGATCTATATGTTGTGCCCCGCGATTACCTTAGTGCGCCAGTGCTTATTGGTACAGATGTACTAAATAGGAAAGGCCTCGCATACATTCGAACTGGCGATTCGCAGCGAATAATTAGGAATAGTTCGCTTGTAAATAACTTGACACATAGTGAACCGACTGTGCAACTTGATTCGATCAACACACAACTGTGTGGTGATGAAAAAACGCGTTTATCGCTTGTGTTAAATAGATATTCAAAATACTTTCTCAGTGGAACAGCGACAACCACTGTAAATACCGGAGAGATGCACATTCGGCTTACTAGTGAGGAACCTGTTAATTATCGACCATACAAATTATCATATGACGAAAAACTACGTGTTCGTGAGATTGTTAGTGATTTAAAGGAAAAGGGTATAATCCGTGAGTCGGAGTCTTCCTATGCGAGTCCGATCTTATTAGTAAAAAAGAAAGATGGATCGGATAGAATGGTTGTTGACTATCGAGCTCTGAACAACATAACGGTAAAGGACAGATACCCCCTTCCTTTGATCGATGATCATATAGATAGGCTTGGGAAGTGTAATTATTTCACTGTTCTCGATATGGTGACAGGTTTTCACCAAATTAGAATTAACGAAGATTCTGTGCACCGAACTGCGTTTGTGACACCCGAGGGGCATTTTGAATATCTCAAGATGCCCTACGGTCTCGCGTTTAAGAAAATGCACCTTCCTTACCACTGAAGTGGAGTATCTTGGGAGGACGATCAGTAAAGGTCAGGTCCGGCCGAGCGTACTAAAAATAAACGCACTAGCCAATTCTCCGATTCCTAAAACCGTTAAGCAAGTGAGGCAGTTTCTCGGTCTGGCCGGCTACTTCAGACGATATATCCCAGGATACGCTACTAAAGTGGCCCCCATCGCTTCTTTGACTCGCAAAGATTTTAAGTTTCATTAGGGTGACGAGCAGGAGCGGGCGAGACAAGAGGTCCTCTCCATTTTGACTAGTGAGCCTGCGTTGTTAATTTTTGACCCATCTTTGCAAACCGAGGTACACACTGACGCAAGTTCGTTAGGATACGGCGCTGTATTAATGCAAACGGGAAAAGACGGACGTAGGCATGCAGTAGCGTACTATAGTAAGGTCACTGTAGGGGCGGAACCCAGGTACCACTCCTATGAGTTGGAGACTCTTGCTGTAGTTAAGGCCTTGCAACATTTCCGTCAATACCTTGTAGGTAAACATTTTAAAGTAGTTACCGATTGCAACGCCTTAAAGATGACTCAGCGTAAGAAGGATCTCCTGCCTAGGGTGGCACGCCGGTGGATGTTCCTACAAGACTATGATTTTACCCTCGAGTATCGAAAAGGTCAATTTATGCCACATGCTGACTATCTCAGCCGTAATGCAGTTAACCGTTGCGTCGTACAAAACCCAGTAAACTGGGCTCAAGTTGCACAGGCCGCAGACGATGAAACGGTTACTCTACTCGAAAACCTTGATCAGGGTCAGTTAGATAGTTCACGGTATGTAAAGAAAAACAATTTACTTTACTATAAGTACAACCCGATAGGTGAGCAATCACGACTGCTATGTTATGTTCCAAAGGGTTTTAGGCTAAGTTTGTTACGTGTATTTCATGACGAACACGGACATATTAATATTGAAAAAGTGCTTGATTTAATATTAAAACATTTTTGGTTTCCTAACATGCGCCAATTCGTCAAGAAATACATAGGTCATTGTATTGTTTGCCTAACACACAAAAGGGTACCTCGTGCCCCTCTACAGCCAATTGTATCGTGGACGAAACCTGTAATACCTTTTGATACAGTACACGCGGATGCACTTGGCCCTCTTCCCGAATCTAATGGGTATAAATACATTCTTATAATAATCGAAGCTTTCACGAAATATTGTTTTCTGTATCCTATGTATAAACAAGAAAGCACGGAACTAAAACGAGCATTTACTAACGTGGTGTCGATTTTTGGTACTCCGCGATTAATAGTATGTGATAGGGGCAGAATGTTCGACATAGCAGACTTTGGCGAATGGGCAGCAAATTTTGGTATTCAGATACATTTTATAACGCCCGAAAAGCACCAAGAGAATGGCCAAGTGGAACGGTATTGTCGAACAGTACTGAACATGGTTAGGATAGATGTAAATTATAGACACGAATCCTGGTCCAATGTACTTTGGAGGCTACAGCTGGTACTGAACATTAATAAGCAGAAAAGCACTCAATGCTCAGCATTAAATCTGCTTATCGGTTGTGATACGACCACTCCTGCTATAAATGCTCTCATCCGGGATATAACTGTAGACGGTTCCACACCTAATCGCGAAGCTTGGCGTGAAATAATAATAATAATAATAATAATAATTTATTTTGCCAAGAAAAGGATTGTACAAAAAACAACTTAAAAACTAGTAAGCTAAAATACAATACAAAATAGGAGCATCTGCAGCCGAACTAGGTAAAACCTGTATCTCGGCATGCAGCGCCAAACCTCTCAGTACATTATTTGCATAAGGAATTAAGCTAACAAGTACAGCTTTATGTAGATTAAAGAAAAACAAGTAAAAATAAAATAAAGTAAACTAAGCTAAAAACTAAGTGTGTTGGTGTGCATGTATAGAGAGGGGGAAGTAATTGTGTAGGGGTGGTGAGTGTTATGATGTGTGTACGTGTGGTGATGTGTAAAATGATGAGTGTAAGCAAATGTGTGTGTTTCAGTGATATGTAGATGAAGAGTAAATACCTTAAAAGTTGCACAAAGGAGTCAAAGGACCCTTTTTACTCTAGAACGATTAATAGTCGTTCTGTATCATCATAAGTTAAGGTCAATAAGTACTTTTTTACAATGGCTTTGCAACGAACCCTATTGAGAGGGTAAACATCTATGACGGAGTTAATTTTATTATAGACATAGGGCCCCAAAAATACAAAAAATCTTCTAATAAAAGAAGTTTTAGGTTTATGTTCACGAGTACACACTAATTGTTTCTTACGCCTATGGTTAAGGTTGGGGTCATATGCTAAGCCTTGATGTTGCTTCAGAATTATAGTTAGTAGGTAGAGCTGTCTAACAGTAAGTACTTCGCAATATTTATATAGCAATGTAGTGGAAAATAGTCGAGGCTTATGAGTGCAAATCTTCAGAATCGTGCGTTGAGCGATTTCAATAGGTTTAATAACTGTTTTTGGAGCTCCTCCCCAGGATGAAATGCAATATGTTAATACTGACTGGCACAAGGCAAAATAGATTTGTTTCAGCAACCTAGCATCAACTACCTGACGCAGCTTTTTAAACACATAAATAAGCTTTCTGACTCGCGCGCTGAGTAATTTTATATGGTCTTTGAAGCTGAGGTTGCCGTCGAAGAGGATCCCTAAGTATTTTATTGTATTGACACGCTCTATTGGCTTACAAGTGCAGTGTATATCTAGAGAACATTGGTGAGGGACAATGTTGTAATTGCTCCCTGCCGGCGTTGAGTTACGAATACTGAAAGTCAGGTATTTCGTTTTATCCGTATTTAAGGTTAAAAGATGAAGTCTGAGCCATTGGTTTACCATATTAAACCCATTTTGTGCAGCATTAAACGCCTCATCCCAGGTATTGGCAGAGAAAAGAAGAGCTGTGTCATCAGCGTATGATATGATGTCGCCTTTGGGAATGTTGATACTAGTCAGATCATTAATATAAATGAGAAAGAGAGTAGGCCCTAAAATGCTGCCCTGGGGAATGCCAAAAGACACCGGAAGATCAGCGCTCACGTGACTCCCCACTCGAACACACTGCGTCCGACCAGCCAGATAGCTCTCGAGAAGTCGGAGTTGAGTTCCTCTCACACCAAGCTTTTCTAGCTTGGTAATCAAGATGGGAATAGAAATGGTGTCGAACGCTTTTTTCAGGTCCAGGAAGATAGACAAGCACTTGCGCCCCCTGTCGAGGTTAGTACTAACAAATTCAGTCAAGCAATAAACAGCATCATCGGTAGATCTATTTGCTCTAAAGCCAAACTGATTATTTGCAAGCAAATTATTTTTTTCCAGATACTTTGTGAGACTATTGTTAATTATCTTTTCCAGTATTTTTGAGATAGCGGGTAATATAGAGATCGGACGATAATTGGAGATATCATTTTTATCGCCTCCTTTAAAAATTGGACGGACTTCGGAGCTTTTCAATTGGGAAGGGAACAGACCTGTACGGAGGCATTGATTAAAGATGTAAGTAAGCGGTGGGACAAGAAAGTCAACATGTCTTTTCAAAAATTTATTTGATATATTATCGCGGCCTACCGTGCATTCCGTTTTTAGGCCCATCATAAGGCGAGAGACTTCGTCTTCACTTGCATACTCCAACACAAACGAATTCAGTTGTGTATTAGTATTGAAAGCATCCGTCAGTAGCGGTGAGGTAGTAGTAGTATTGTGCAGATTCAAGCAGTTTTCAGCTAAGGTCTGGCCTACGTTTACAAAATACTGATTTATAGAGTCCAGTGATTTTTTGGGTGAGGAGCTTACTTCCAAAAGCTGATTCGAGTGACTAGGAACTTTATTCATGTTAGAGATTTCTTTAAGAACTTTCCAGAGCTTTTTTGGATCATTTTTTGTTTTTTCGACCTCCGATTTCTCATATTCATGTCTAACTTTCTTTAAAATTTCAGTACAAAAATTCCGATATCGTAAATATGTAACTCTCAGAGTGTCATTATTTGGTGAGGATTTTAGTTCATAGTGTAGCCTGTCTCTATTTCTCATGCATCTCAATAACCCAGGAGTTACCCATGGTTTAATAATCTTTTTACGCCTTGAAGTTTTGACAACAACAGTGTTTTGATTTATTGCGGCCTGTATTGAGCTGGTCAGGTAGTTGATAGAGAAATCGGGATCATTGGACTGGAATATCGGAGTTAGATCGATTTTTAGTATGTCTTGTGTTAAGGATTCCTCATTGGTTACACTGTACATAATGTTTGTAAAAGTTCGTGGTAAATTAAGATCTAAACATACAAGCACAGGGTAATGATCTGTTAAAGTAGTTGTCGGAATCAAAGTATGGGAACGGTAAGAACTTCTTAATAATACATGGTCAAGGCATGTTCCACTCGCACTACGGGTAATTTCTGTATGTGCTGGTAATAATCCGTGAGACGCTGTAAGGGTCAAATATTTCTCTCCAGTTTGATCAATTTTCGAGTTGTTGATGGAAATATTAATGTCTCCTATTAACATCAAGTTGTTGGAACCTTCTACTTGTAAAAGAGTTTCGTGTAAAGAGTCTAGAAAAGGATCAACGTTTTTATATGAGGGAGAGCGGTATATAGAAACTATAGTCATCTGTTTGCCTATTCGCGTTATAAGACAGTTTCCTTCTTGAAAGGATGGTTCCTCAAACACTAACTTAAGATGGTCTTTGTAATAAATAATAACTCCGTCATTTTGTTTTAAATTTTTTAAAGTGGAGAACGATTGGAATCCAGATAGAGTAGGAATTACACTTGCCTTCAATAACCAGCACTCCGTGAGAACTATAATGTCACAATTCATTTTTAACCTGTCCAGTAATAATACAAGTCCAGGGAGATTACAATTTATGCTGCGAATGTTTTGCATAAGGATGGTCAGACGTTTGCCAGGCGAATAAGAGATCAACTCATGACAGTCTTCAAGATCACAGATAGATACTTTTGAGACAGCGCAATTATCTATATCACTTGTTAAGCTATCTAAATTACCAAAAATGATTATTTATAGGAAATGGGCAAAAGTAAAAAAGGCAACCAAAGTATTGGTTCAAGTTAAACGTTACAAAGCCATTAGTACAGGGAAATAGGCCAGGTTTACTCTTCAATTCATAAAATATGTTAATGTGTGTGTGAAGTTTTTTGTTTTGTGTTGATGGACATGACATGATAAAGATTAACAGAAAAAATATTGACGCATGCATATAAAACATTTTAGAAATACAATATGACAGAATAATTTCTAAGACTAGTCACTCGGAACACTTTAGTTTTTCCACATCATACTCCGAAGTTATTCGGATTTGTGGATCATTGACTTTTTTCCGAAGGTACACCATGCCATTGGAAGTCCAGCAAAACTGATAACTATGGCTCCGCTGGAAAGCCCTGGCAAGATAAAAAAGTTTTTGTGCTCGGTATGTAAGGCATTCAGCAACATATACGGGAGCCACAGAGCCATTTATTTTCAGATGAGTGGAATTAAGTTTGGCTTCTTTAGCCTTAGTCTTATTGAAATTCTTAACTCCACTGATGACTTTTTCTTTAGTGACAACCGTGGTAAAGTCCACAATAATTGGGTGGGAGTTGTCTTTCGATTTTAGTCGATAAATATCTTTTATCTTGGAGCCATCAATATCAATATTCAATGACGTCCCCATATTACGGACTAGGCTGCAAAGGTCTTCCTTTGTCTCTTTATCAGTCTTAGGAATGTTTCGGATTTCTATACCCGTCGAGCGAGATTTACGCTCCAATTGTTCTAACTTTTCCTCTAATAGTTGAATCTTTTTTTTGTCGTCCAGCCGTTCCGCCTCTAGCGTGGCAATACGTCCCAGGAACTCATCGTACTTACAGGACATGACCTCGACACTGTGCTTTAACTCTGAGTTTTGAACAATAATGCTACCAATCTTTTCCATTAGGTCCTCAAAGCGAACTTCCTGCTTGTCAGAGAAAGTACTAAAAGTAGACAAAGTTACAGGCGCAATATCTTCCTCGCCTTCGAGCTTCCTCTTTTTACGCTCCGTGATGTTTGTTGCTATTTTAGAAAGATCAGGCGCTGATTGGCATTGGTGTAATGTTGCGTCATGCGCCATTACAGGCGCTAAGCGTTCGGACGTAATTGTAGTTGAGATTGGCATTGCTATCGGAGGAGGTGTGCGATTTATGGGCATGATTCCGTAGGGACCACCACGTAAGTACCAGGAGAACAGGTATAAAGGGAGGTAAAAGACAATTCTTGCAGGAGCTCAAAAAGCAGCAATGGCGAAATCGACGAAAATTAATTGATATCCGTTCCTTATCAACAGCAAAAATAAATCTGTATTTATAATGCTCAAAAACTATTATTCGTCAAAAATTGAGTTAATAAGCACCGCCAAGTACTAGGCGCGCATAAAAGCAGTGGCAAGTAAAGCTTCACTTCACTGGAGTGACGTTTGCAGGGGTGGGGCCAGATGGGCGCGTACCTTCTATTGGCTTCGGATAGTGGGCGGAACGCTTCCAGCAAGATGGTCACGCGCAGCAGGGCGGAGCTTGTCCTTCCACAAGATTACGTCGCGTAGCGTAGCTTATCTCCTTACGTTTATGCACTCCTATTTTTTGCTTCGAAATTAAATGGTAAATACTGATTTAATAATTAAAATAAAACTGTGTGGCGTCCAAAAACACGTCAGCTCGTGAACGAGGTCCGAGGGGAAGGGGAAGGGGAAATGAGACGAAAAGGGCTGAGGATCTATTGACTAAAAATCAGGCTAACCAAGATGCGCGTGTCAATAGAAGCAGGAAGGCACCTAGAGCCTTCGCGGTGAACGATCTGGTTTTTGTAATTAAATCATCTCAAACTGCTAATAAACTTGACAGTGGCGTTCGGGGTCCATATCGCATTATAAATGCTCTGCCGAATAGTCGATATGAATTACGGCTCCTAGCGGGCTCTTACGGAAAAACTACGCAGGCGGCCGCGGAATATATGATACCGTGGCAAGGCGAGTGGACACCCGAGACCTGTGCAGCCTTTTTTGAATGTAAGATTAATCTTTTTATTTATGTTTTTCATAAATTTTCAGCTTCCTTTATGTATATCTATGCTTAGAAGATGTTTGCTATGGCGCTTGTGGTCTTATTTTCTATCTTGACTACATAAAATTATAATTTACGTAGATATCAGGGTGATCTTGATCAAACTCTTATAAGGCCTTGTGTGGCGTTGAGTTGACTAGGAACAGACAAATATATTTGTGTTGTAATGTACATGTAAGACCAGGATGGCTTCGGCATAAGGCATAGCGCTGTGTTGTTTTCGTGTAAGGCCTTGTGTGGCACCGAAATAACGTCCCATTTTGCTCGTATAAGGCCTTGTGTGGCATCGAGATTGTGTCGTATTAATTTCATGTAAAATACCTTGTGTGACATTGGAGTAGTATCCTATTTGCAGCGTATAAGGCCTTGTGTGGCATCGCTCGTTAATTAATTTCATGAAATATAACGTGTTGAAAAGTATAAAAGCGCATAGTGATATCTTGACCCATCCAAGTATAAAATTATTGAAGAACATGATGTATGTTCTTAGATCTAATATGTATGTGTTTGCCTCCCCAGGTTATGAAGATTTGGTTGTTGAGACAACTTCAGAGCCAGAGCAAACACCATCTACGGAGAGCATCGAGGACGCTGCTCAGTCAGGAGAAGCCGTGTTAGCTGCAACTTCAGACTAGAGGGAGTTACGAGTGACCAGCCCTTTATAAGCCAACGCAAATCGGCGCACGCCCAAACCCCGATCCCTCAAGTTAGGTTTTTTCAATGCCGATGGCATTCGTGGTCAACGCGATGAGATCGCGGACTTCCTCCGCACCCATCAAATTGACATCCTCCTCGTTCAGGAAACATTTCTCAAACCCTGTAACCGTGACCCTGGCATAGCGAACTATCATATAGTTCGCAATGACAGGGTTCACTGTCACAAGGGTGGCACCCTAATATATTATAAAAAGGATCTGTACTGTATGCCTATAGACCCTCCTCCCCTTTCACGACTAGAAGTCTCAGTCTGCCGCCTAGGCATGACAGGCCATCAGCCGATCATAATAGTATCAGCCTACATAACTCCTGCATCCGGTGCAGAGGATTTTCAACCCATTAAAAACGATCTCACATCCCTATTAGCCCTGAGCGACTCCGTTATCATAGCGGGCGACCTCAACTCCAAACATCCCTCCTGGAATAGTACTAGATCCAACATAAGAGGTCGACACTTGTTCGACCTCACAAACTCCCTTAGCATCGACATCATCGCCCCGATGAATAATACCCACTATCCCTATATAGTAGGCTACACCCCAGACGTACTAGATTTGGCGATCCTTCAGAACGTCAATCTAAAACTAGATTCGATAGAGACGGTGGACGAGCTTCACTCTGATCACCGCCCAGTAATACTAAAACTAGACCCCCGCATAGGTCACCCCGACCCCAACCGCCCCCCGACCACCAAAAGGGTAACGGACTGGAGGAAAGTAAGCTCCCAGCTGAAATCCAACACGTCCCCCCAATTGGACTCTATCCCCGACCAATTCGAATCTATCGCAGCAACAACGGCCGCGATCGACTCACTCACTGATCACGTACAATCCGTCGTGAGCGACTGCTCGAAGGAAGTCCCAGTGGGGGAAACTACCTGACGATGTGCGTGACCTATTGACTGAGAAGAACACAGCCATTCGTGCATACAGCAACTTTCCCTGCCACGCTAACAAAGTCCATATGCGCTATTTACAGAGATCTGTAAAGACACGCATACAGGAGCTGCGTGACGCGAGCTGGGACAAGATGCTGAGCGACCTAGAGCCGAACCACCTAGCCTTCTGGGAACTTCAGAGGAAACTCAAATCCCAGCAAATCGCTTCCACACCACCCCTAGTCCGCCCCGACAAGACCGTAGCCTTCGACGACATCGACAATACTGAATGCCTAGCCGATAGTCTAGAAGCGCAATGCTCACCCAGCACTCTACCAGTAGACCAAGCTCACCTCCTAGAGGTAGACGCCGAAGTCGAACGTAGAGCCTCTCTCCCTCCCGTTGAAGACCCTGAAAGTCCTCTGCCCCCCGTCACGCAGACGAAGTGCACGACATTATCAAGGGTCTTAAAGTCCGTAAAGCCCCCGGCTCTGATGGAATCACTAATAGGGTGATTCAGCTATTCCCTGCCCACCTAATAATGCTACTGACCACCATCTTCAATGGTGCCTTAAGCAACAATTTCTTCCCACAAGTGTGGAAAGACGCCACCGTCTTCGGTATCCCGAAGCCCGGCAAACCCAAAACCGAGCCTTCGAGTTACCGCCCCATCAGTCTGCTCAAAGTCCTCGGCAAGGTCTACGAGAGGCTTATTTATAAGCGTCTCAGAGACTACGCCGAGACAAAGGGCCTCAAAGTCAAAGTCAAAGTCAAAGTCAAAGTATTTATTCGTGTGCTTTTTGGTGATACAACAGGTCTTACAGTAATTTTATGGAAACTCAAAAAGCTACCCATTAGGCATACACGTTTTAACAATATCAGAAATTAAAATTGATTTACATTGAAATACAAAACAAAAATGTCAAAATTGATTTACATTGAAATGCAAACAAAAGAGAATTGATATATTAAATAAAAATGTCAAAATTGAGATAACATCATATTAGAATACCTACAATTAATTATTATTACAAAAATTAAAATACAATCAGTTAGTCAAGCATAAATATATAATTGTCAGTTTTTACACTTTGTCAAGAAGGAATTCGCCAATGGTATAGTAGCATTTTTCAATTAAAAAATCATTCAGTTTTCGTTTAAATTGTATCAAATTCAAATCTTTGATAGCATTTGGTATTTTATTATATATTTTTGGTGCCATGCAGATAATGCTTTTATGCATAAGGGCCGTCTTTGAGGCTCTTAGACATAGTTCGTGTCGATATTCCGGTCTTGTTGATCTATAACGTTCCTCAGAAGCTTTTTTAAATAATTTACTGTTTTTCTTGACGAACAATGCAGTCTCGTATATATAAAGGCAAGGTAATGTCAATATCCTAAGGGATTTAAAATGAGGTTTACAACTATCTGTTTGTTTTAAATTACACATCGATCTAATGCACCTCTTCTGAGCTTTAAAAACGTTATTTTTCTCACATGAATTTGCCCAAAAAATTACTCCGTATCGTAATGTGGAATCTACATAGCTCATCCCCAACGAACAGTTTGGGTTCCGCACCCCGCACTCTAGCGTGCATCAGGCCCACCGGATAATCGAACACATAAGCGCTGGCTTCCAGCGTGGTTTGTATACCGGTGCAGTATTCTTCGACATAGCGAAAGCGTTTGACAAAGTCTGGCACAACGGCTTAATATACAAGCTGTACCAACTCGGTGTGCCAGATCGTCTCGTGCTCATCTTACGAGACTTTTTGTTGAATCGCACATTCCGCTATCGCATCGAAGGCGCAATATCCTGTCCCCGTCCCATCCGCGCAGGCGTCCCTCAGGGCTCTGTGCTTGCCCCCCTCATATTCACTCTATTCACCAGCGACATCCCGAAGAGTAAAAAGGCACAGTTGGCTCTGTTCGCAGACGATACGGCCATTTACTACAAGGGCGCTGGACCCGACTCGATAGCCCGCATTCTCCAAACCGCAGTCAATAACCTTGGCGCCTGGTTTAGGAAATGGAGGATCGAAGTCAACCCCGACAAGAGCCAAGCAGTCATGTTTTCCAAACTGCTGGCTCGATACAGACCCCCCTTGCCCCGACCCATCACCATGCTCGGCAAGCCGATCCCTTGGGAGAAGCGAGCCAAGTATCTAGGTGTGGTCCTCGACCAACACCTCACTTTCGCAGACCACATAAAGCAGGCCCGAGCGCGGGCCGCTTTCGCTCTCGGAAGACTCCACTCCATGTTGAATGCACGTAGCAAAATGTCACTTAAACGTTTCTAAAACGCAATTCCAAGAGTTTCTTTGATTCCGCCGCCACCCATCGCAACCCTCTGGTTGTCGAGGCCGCCAATTATCTCCCGAGTCAAATCAGTACAGTCCGCCGCCCGAGGCAAATCCTTTCCGACCCAGACGACCCCATAACCCTCCTCCAAGAGAGCAATAGGGAAACCAGTACAGTTAGAAAACACACACCGACACACTTTCCGACCTCGCCGCAGAGGTCCGCGATCGCGACCCTCCCGAGTAAATGATACTCCCCCCCGACCCTTGCTCGACGATGCGCCAGCCCGCGTCGATGATGCTGAGCCTGTAGCTTTAAATTCCCCGATTAATAATAATAATATATCATTGATCCAGCCTGTCCCTCTTGCTGTCCTCCCCCCAGCGAACGCCCTAAGCCGAGGTTCGTACCCCACAGGGGGTGCCCTTAGCGAGCGTTCGCCTAGTTTTAATTAGCATAGTTTTTGCCCCTGGCTGGAGGCTTTGCGTCCGGTTGAGTAGTCATGACCTCAGTGGTCAGCTACGAGATGCCCTACATAAAAAATAAAAAAGGCGCGCGCCCTTTTTTGGCTGACAGGCGTGCGCTCGTGAACATCGACTTAGGATACGTGTCATTTATTTTTGTTTCAAATATTTTTGTAAATTATTAAAATAACGGTTATTTGTGTCAATTATATTTTTTTTTATCTAAATTCGTTTTAAATTCCCAAAACTATTGTTATGTAATGGCTATTACAGTTTGATGAAGTTAAACAGAAGGGAAGTACTTATGAACAACAGTGCATTGGTTGTTTAATTTGCATGCATAAAAGCATGTTTAAAACTTAGAGTATATATCACTGGAGAAGCCTTACGAACACTTCCCCTCTGTAAAAGTACAAGAACAAATTAATGTTCTAGTACGTTCATAAAAACTACTTTCATTGATATACAATCGATTCTAACGCACTTCGGAAATCGTTTTAAAAGCGCGCGGAGCTCCGTGAAAATGCCTATTTGTGCTGTTAAATGCGTTCAAATACGTCAAATTTACATAAAGAACTGAATAACTTTCCTTATGCAAATTTTTTTTTCTAAGATTTGGTCAGTAGTCATGTTTTTATTGAAATTTAAAATCCTAACCTCATAATACAATTCGATTTTTCATTCGATTCAACCATGATTCAATATAAAACGTAGCATGAATCGAGTATTTTCCTCACGTTGCTTCTGTGACGTTACCGAGTCTCGCTACATCTCGTTTTTATGTTCGTAAAGATCAAAATACTTTTCTTTTGCATTAAGAAAATATACGTCAAATCAGCAAAACTTACACACACTTGACATACGATTATGTCCTCTAGTAACAATGTTAACGAAACTACCGTAGTGTTGAGGTCATGTTTGAAACCTAAATAGACATGTCGATAAAATTATCAATTAATTATTAATTATTAGTAATTTTTACTACGAAATCCTAGTAAAAATTACTTAGTAACTTAACGTAACGTAACTTAGTTTGTGAAGTTCTATATAAAAAAAAAAAAATTGAACTTGACCTAATTTTTATTGAGATTACTTACTTATTACAAATTTAGTTACTTTTATTTAATTGAAGTTATTTTATCGTCTTATTAAAATGTAACTATTTTATGCAACAGCTGTTTTATTTCATGGATTCAAGCAAAATTCCAAAATATCGATATCGATAAAAAAAAAATGATACGGACTTCTCTTTCCGCTACCGCGTCCCCCGCAAAAAGTGACAGACTGTTTTGTTCGGAATATTGTGCTTATGATTTCTCCAGTGATATATACTCTAAGGTTTAAAATGATGTTTTCTCTCAATGTGTGAAATCATGTTTGCATTGTCACACAACTTCTTGTTTGATGGATCATACTTATGTCTCGACTTATTTTACAAACCTATTGCATATTTAAATGTTTCTGTATGAATTTTGCAAGGTGTTGTCCACTATATGTTTCAATGTTTACATACTTATTTGGAAAACCCTAATCACTATTCAAAGTTCCCCGTAGCTATAAATTTCATGACGTTTGACTTGCACTATTCACATTAGTTATCTTACATACCACATTGTCTTTGGCAGACTTATTAGCGTGTTTACTTCAAAATTTAAATCGCACGCAATTATATTCCAAACAATTCAGTAAGACATAAAAAATTAAAAACACATGACAGGTGCAATGAGGTTTGACGAGTGACATTGAACAATCATAATTATTGTAACTTATGATTTGTTACGTCATTCACTTAATAAAATTTTGTTTTCGCTTTTGACTTATGATGTTTGTAAATTTTTCTTGCCAAATAACTCTAATTGGAATCTAGGAATTTTATTTGTTTATAACTAATTATTTCCCTTGTTTATCCAACTCGTCTTACACATTGGCAGAATAGTCGACATCTGCTTTGCTTGCCATTTATTAAAAATAGAATAGAGTAGAAGTTTAATTTTGGGAACTATTATCTTTCAACTAATTTACGGGCCCTAAACATTGTTCTAAACACAAGCTATAGAGAAGTTGCGAGACATAAACAAACAGCAGTGCAAATTTCAAACATGACAAGTCTATTGAATATTTTTATTTTATTTTATTTATGTCAGTGTGAATGCAGCCAACAACAAATCTTAAAATGAATCAAAAAGTACATACTTAGTTCCTAAATGTAGTGCAAACACTAATTCAACAAAACAAGTTTGAGATCCATTTCAGAAAAGTTTATAATAGAATAATAACATTGGGTCCTTTTAAAGATAAAATTGAAACATTTTAAAACGTTGTAATATAAGATCAGTATAACCGTAGTTTTAGTATTCTGTCTTAGTTTTCTTGTAATTTATCTTTAGTTTGTATAGTTTCTTCGGTTGTGGTAAGTTTTTTATTTCTTATTAGCGCGGGAAAATGAAAGACCCGCCTGACCCGGGGGACTCCGTTCCCCCGGCAGGCAATTTCGTCACTATAGCATCGAACGAATCGGGCATGGATACCGATGGGTCGGCATCGGCTCGTAATTTAAAAAGAAGCCGTGTTCATATTTGTAAGCACTGCAATAAGCGTCGCCGTACCCGCAAAAGCCATGGTACCGTGTCTTCGGGTTGCGGTTGCACGGATTTTACACCAGAACTTACTGCATCAGAACCTAACAGCTCAACAATTACTATAATGACTAACGAACCTATTAACAAAGTACCCGATATTCCTGCTCCACCCTCAGTTGTTCCTACTCAGATAGGTCGTAAAACTTATGACAAAACTGACAGCGCGCCTTTTGTCATTCATGTACAAAAAAACTTAATTTCACCAGATGATGGAACGACACTGCACCCAATCACATTTGGCAAGTTCCTTAAACATAATGCCTTCCAAAATATAGTTAATGGTAGCGTCAAAAAAATTGGGCGCAATAAAATTTCCCTTTCGTTTTCGACTTTCCTGGACGCAAATTCTTTTATTACCCATAATAGTCTAGAATCCTATAATTATAAAGCTTTTATACCTACTTTTAATGTTACCAGAATGGGTTTAGTACGTGGCGTTCCTGCAGATTGGTCTCCGGAGGATATTATTGATAACATAACAGTACCAATTGGTTGCGGTCCAATTAAAAAAATCAGACACCTTAATTTTAAAACCGTTGTTGATGGTTCTACCATTTGGAAACCATCCCAAACCATAGTTGTCACATTTGATGGTCAGGTTCTACCAAAAAGAGTTTTTATGTGCTATAATGCGTTACCTGTAGAATTATATATTTTCCCTACTGTACAATGTTTCAATTGCTGTCGTTTCGGTCACACAAAAATTCAGTGCAGGTCTAAACCTCGTTGTTATAAATGTGGCCAAGGACACACTGGGGACAGTTGTGAAAGAGAACAAGAAAGTGCATCTTGCTGCCTTTGCTCTGGATATCACTATGCTACTAATAAGTCTTGCCCAGAGTTTTCTAGACAAATATTAATAAAAACATACATGGCACAAAGCTCAGTATCCTATGCTGAAGCAGCAAAAGTTTATCCCCTTGTTACTAAATCGTATGCTGATACACTTTCATCTTCTCCTTCCAAAAACTTTACAGATACTCCATCCATCTCTTCTCCTAATAAAATACCTGCTTCAAGTAGCTATAAAAAGACGGGTCTTTCTCAAACCACGTTCCCCTCCCAAATCTGTACAAGGATATAATAAAGAGGCTCACAATGCCATTATTAAAGATTTCAACATTCCACAACCATCAAATGGTTGTGCTTTTTCTAATAATCAAAATAATGAAAAAAATTACACAATGTTTTCTATAAATGATTTTCTTTCTGCATTACACAATCTTCTTTCTCAATTTAACATTTCACCGTCCAACGCTGCCCCTTCTTTCAATGTATCTCAATCCATTCATAATGGACAACACATCCAAAATAATCCAGTGGAACTGCCGCAGTCTAGTAAACAAAAAGAGTGATGTTATACATCTTTTAAACAAATATGAGCCATTTGCCTTTGCCTTAGCAGAGACTTGGCTCAAATCTAACCATATTTTTAAAATTAATGGTTATTTAACCATTAGAGAGGATAGATCTGATGGGTATGGTGGAGTAGCTATACTTATCAAGAATACTATACCTTTCTCTGTCATTACATTACCTCCTCATAGTGAGGAAATTTCAATTGTAGCTATTAAAGTGCATAATGCTTGTCTTGTTTCTATTTACATTCCTCACCCTTCTTCTTCTGTTCTTCAAGAGATTAATAGTCTCTTTTCATCTCTTCCAAAGCCATTCTTAATATTAGGGGACTTTAACTGCCATCATCAATCATGGGGTTGTTCAACTTCTAATTGTTATGGCGATGAATTATTAGATATATTGGACTTACATAACTTATGCATCTTGAACACAGGAGCTGTCACTCGTCGTTCAGATCCCAATCAGAACCAAAGTGCAATTGACCTTTCTATCTGTTCTCCAAACTTAGCCTCTTCATTAACTTGGCAAACTCTATCCTCTACCTATGGTAGTGATCATTTTCCAATAGTTATTTCTTATCCTCTTTCCAAACCAAACGCATCATTAAGGAGATCAACATTAAAACATAAGCTACCTAATAGAAATAATAATGACTGGGACAAATTTAGAAACATTGTTGATAGCAAGCTTTGCTCCTTGCCTGTTATTTCTGATGGCAATGAAAATAGTTGTGCGGAAGCTTTAGCGTTAATTTTAATTTCAGCAGCAGATGAAGTTTTTCCTGTAAAAAATAACAATATTAATACAATTCCCTCGCCTCCGTGGTGGGACTCTGAATGCACAGAAATGGTTCACAACCGTAAAGAGGCTGAATACAATTATAACCTCGATATGTCTGATAGTAATTTAGAAATCGTTACTAACATAATTAACGAAACTTATAAACTTTTTAAGAAGAAAAAATTTGAAACTTTTGCACATCAATTTTACCGAATACTCACCCTACGATTGTCTGGCGCAATATTCGTAGATTTAGGTCCATTTATAAAAACCCCTCTCCTATTCCGGATTCTTTAGCCAACGAATTTTTACATAAATTAGCTCCACCTTGGGTTCCTGAGGCTATTAACCATAACCTGTCTCTTGTATCCAGTATCCAAGACACTCATACGACGTTAGATCTCCCATTCACTCTCACTGACACTGAATTAAAGGGTGTTATCCATAAAACTAAGGATTCTGCACCAGGCTTTGATGGCATCCCGTATTCCTTTTTAGCTAATTTAAATGATGCCGTCCTCAGTTACTATCACAGAACATTAATACGGTTACTATTTAGAGCTTATTAATTCTATTATGTACACAGGAAACATCCCTGACGAATGGAAAGTGGAAACGTCAAATGGTGTTGCCATTCCTAAAACCAAATAAAACTCCGTCTGATGCTTCTTCATACCGTCCCATAGTTTTGTCTTCAATTCTGATGAAATTAGCGGAACACCTAATAAAAAATCGTCTTGAATGGTATGTTGAAAGTAAGGGTCTTTTGGCAGATTCACAATATGGCTTTAGAAAAGGTAAAAGTACAACTGACTGTTTAAGTATTTTAACATCCGATATTCGGCTATCCTTCTCTAATAACCATTCCACCGTTGCAGTTTTTCTTGATATTAATGCAGCTTATGATAATGTTGTATTATCAGTTTTACATAATAAATTAAAAGCCTTACAAGTTCCAGTGAATTTGTCGAATTTCATTATTAAAATCCTGACTGAACGCTCTGTTATTATGATAATAGGAGATCATGAGGTATCTCATCTTGTATGGAGAGGTCTCCCGCAGGGTTCTGTGCTCAGTCCCCTCCTATACAATATTTACACTTTTGATTTAGACTCATCCTTAGCTAATCATGTTAAGGTTCTTCAATATGCCGATGATTTAGTATTATATTCTTCAAGCCAATCTGTTGAACAAGCTAGCTATGCTATCAATTCTGCTTTATCTAGTTTGGAGTCATGTTTACATCTGAATGGTTTGGATTTATCCCCGTCTAAAAGCGCAGCTGTTTTGTTCACCCGGAAGAGAAATATTCCCTTAATAAACATCTTTTATAGGGAAATACCTATTCCAGTTAAAGATAATTTCAAATATCTAGGTATAATACTAGATTGTAAATTAAGTAGTGTTCCTCATTGTGATTATATTGTAAACAAATGTGAAAATCACCTAAACATGCTTAGATGCCTCTCTGGTGTGTGGTGGGGTGCACATCCATTTTCTTTGAAACGTATTTACAATGCAATCATCAGAAGCACTCTGGATTATGGATTGTTCGTTCTAGAACCTGGTAGTGTTATGGCTTTTAAAAAGTTGGATCGCATCCAGTCTAAAGCATTACGCATTATTTCTGGAGCCATGAAGTCTAGTCCCATTAATGCACTCCAAGTTGAATGCGGAGAAGCTCCTTTATACCTTAGAAGACAATTCCTATCTGACAAATATTTGTTCCGGATTCTTCAGTTCTCAACTCACCCTCTCGTTCCTAAACTGGACTCTTTAGTGTTGCAGATTGAATCTTCAGATTACTGGTACCATAAACGTGCTCCTTGTTTAGTTGAAAGCTATAAAAAATTCCTTTCTCTTTCTTCTCCTATTCACCGTTAAACTTCCCCTATTTAGCAGTAGTTACGAGAGTTTACAATTCAGCCCCACCATTAAATACTGTGTAAGTAAATCAGGTCCCGATTGCAATTTAAGTTTTAATCATTTTTTGGCTGAACACATAGAGTACCATCACATATTTACGGATGCTGCCAAGCGTTCTCCGACGGGTTGTGTTGGGATAGGAACTTACCATTCTCAATACAACATCGTACAAAAAATAAAATTGCCTCCGGAGACTTCTGTTTTTACGGGGGAATGTTTTGGCATTTTAAAAGCTATTGAATATATTCGGGTTCTAAAGCTCAAGAAAACTATAATTTTCACTGATTCTCAAAGTGCTCTTCTAGCCATCAATAAATCCCCTTTCGAACACAAATCGCAGTATCCTATAATCTATTTAATAAGGGAATTTGCGTTCAGAACCATTTCTGAAGGTAATACACTACAATTTGCGTGGATCCCGGCCCATGCTGGAATCCACGGCAATGAAGTGGCAGATACAATCGCCGGTGATGCGGTGCAGTGTGGGGACTTAGTTCCATATCAGAATTTTAGTATAGACCTTGTGATATTACCAAAGACTTTTCTCCGGGACACCTGGAGGGTGGCCTGGGATATCGGAAGCAAATCAAAGGGCCGTTATTTTTCACTTATTCAACCCGACATTCCGAAAAACCGTGGTTTGGCAGGGCAAAGTTTGGCAAGATGGAGACCTCCGTTCTTATACGGATGAGACTGGGTCATGTTTGCTACCCAGCCCATCTTGCCAAACTTCATATCATCGACGACCCCATTTGCTCGTGTGGCACAGACGTTGGCGACTTAAATCATATTTTTTTCTCCTGTCCCTTATATGACCGTTCTTCCTTTCTTAGTAACCTCTTGTCCCTTCGTATTCATTTTCCTACCTCAATACTTTCCTTACTTTGTACAAAAAGCTTTCCTGTATATAAATGTATAGTCTCATTCATTACCTTAAATAATATTAAGTTGTAAATATTCGTCATAGTAATTTGCTCATTATTCACTCCTTTGATTCCTCCTTTTTCCTTTTTTTTACTGATCTTATATCCGTCCTTTCCTAAATTCCGATCTTATTAATACTAATAATATTTTCGTTTCCCTAACTTTGTCTCTTTAAACTAAAAAACATGACATTGGCTAATGCACAAACCGTGCGAAGCCAAAATAAAAAAATAAAAAAAAATACATTGGTGTTGATATTGTATTTCCATATGTTTTCAAGCAAAGGTGTCATTAACCTTGCCAATAACAATATGTTAAAATAATAAAACAAAATACTTCCCGGGATTGATGTTGAAATCCATTGACGGAGTGATTATTATCTTTGCTTTTCTGGTGTCAAGTCTTTGTTTATTCTGCATCTTCGGTCATTCTGTGCTGTACATGTTGTTATGCTTAAGTGCACCATGAGGCTAATATTGAATTTCATGATTTTGTGTCTATAAGTCATTGATTATTTCTCCTCCTAAGGATAGCGTTTGATATTCTCATATTGTGTTCTCAGCGTCAGTTGTGATCATACTGCAGTAGGCCACAGCATGTTGCCGTCCACCAGCTACATAGATGAGAATGCAGCCAACTCCTAGGCTAGTGGCATCAGAACTATTAAGTTCATTAAGTGCGTTTTCGCTTTACGGAAAATCATTCTCTTCAGTATCTTCCTTTACATAAGTCCATTGCCACTGCCAGCACCTGTTGCCATCATCATTAAATTTGTAATCAATCTTCATGTTGTCATCAGGGTCGTAGGAAGAAATGTTTCAGTTGTCTTGGCAGTAGCTGGCACTAGCTGGGCAACCAGTCGCTCACTCTTGGAACACATAATGTTCACGGTTTCAGAGAAAAAATCTTTTGGTACGCACTCGGTCACGCGAGTGCAAGCAGGTTTCGCAGTTGGACGTAATTCTTTGGATGTCCGGCATACCCATGAGCGGAAGGGGATCGCAAGTGCAATCCCACTTCTGATGACACGACGGGGTATCTACTCTGTGCCGTGTCTGACTAGTCTCCGGTGTAATTCTTCGTTGATGGTAGATATAGGTAGTTGGTTTTCAATCACACACAATTCTTAACTCAAACTCAAAGCATTTATTTCAATAATAACGTTTACACTTTTGAGTTATCACTTTGTCACTTAATAGTTAGTTGAGTCATTGAGTTTAAGTTAGTTGGTGAAGCTAGTCGCCCATTCCAAAACGAAACTGTAGGTACTGAACTTAGAGCATTTAACCTATGGAGATGGCATAGCTTAGCGAACCCCTCTGCCAAAGTCAATTGGCCATATGACCATGCACGTTATATAAAACTAGTTCATTCGCCGACCGCCGCCAGGTTGATTCTACGCTCGGCATCGGTTGCGGACGGTCGTGCGCTACTGTGTGTGTTCGTGGAACCAGCCTACCTGCCAAGATTCGTCGCCCCCTGCGACGAGCTCCGTAGTCACCCGACTACCTCCGACCTATTAATTGCTGTCTTTTTCAAGACACAAATAATAAATATTTCTATATCAGAGTTGTTTCAAAACGTATTCGTCGCGACTTTTTGACCCCTTCTGGGAAAATCCACAGTTTCGTGGTTCTCGGTGGAAACCTATACGGTGCCAACGAAACCGAGAGGGTGTTGCCCCGACTACACCCGCCGAACCCCATCAGGGCTAGGCAGTCAGTTGGACGGGTCCCAGTGTTCGGCCTTGGGGGATCTCCTAGTCGACATTGGTGACAGTTTTCCCTTCACAGCGACACACCTAGTGTCGATCGGGTGTGTCTACACCCGGCACACTAGACTGGTTAGGACCCCGTTGCACATTAAGATAGGCAACGGGCAAAAGCAAGCTTAGGGCTCACCCTAGGTACTCAACCTCCCTGTCTATACCCGACAGGGAGGGTTTTACACATCCCCGGCAAATCCGCCCGGGGAGTTAGAGTTAGATTGTTAGGAGAAATAGGGAAAATTCCCTCTCATACTTTTTAATCCCCCCCGATAATGGAGGACGCTCGCCTCACGACGCTCCTTGATTTCTTCGAGGACATCATAAACGATGTCGTCCCCGGCCGTAGAGCCAAATGGCAACCCCGGTTTGTCGCTTTACGACAAACCCTTCTGGGACCCTCAGTCCCCAGCGTCACTGAATTCAGTGACGCGCTGGAGAGCTCGCTCCCAGCAATAGAATTAGAGAGTCCGCTCAGTCCGCCTGAGTATATGGACACTAGCGCCCCGACAGCCGCTTCCTCAAAGCGCCCCCAATCCCCCTACACCTCGTCCGACTTAGAGGAAATCCTCTCCGGTCCTTCCGTTCCGTCCCACTCCGAAGACGATGACTACACCACTGTAGTCTCCGTCAACGGAAAAGGGAAGAAACGGAAGAACAGGAAGCAATCCTCCACCCAGGCCAATAAGGTCGTAGCCTTCGAGGATAAGGACACCTTCGCGCTCTCCCCGTCATCCCCAGACCCACCCGCTACTTGCACCCCCGTAGCTACCCCCTCCCCGCCCCCCGCCCGATCGCGTCAACCTCTTCGCAGGTTTCCCTTTCCCTCTCTCTCACCCCCCGCCCGACCGCGTCACCCTCCTCGCAGGTTGCCCCCACCCCACCTACTTCTGACCCTAAGAAGGTCTCTCCGCCACCACCCGTGTTCATTCAGGACAAGGCTAAGTGGACGGATATTTCGAAATGGTGTTGCGATCAAAGGATCGCATACACTAGCGCCCGCAGTACCCAACAGGGTATTAAAGTCCAGACCCCAACCTCCCGCGATTATAGGGACTTAGTTAAGCTTCTGAGAGAGCGACGTGTATCATTCCACACGTACACTCTCTCAGAGGAACGTCAAATCCGAATGGTGATCAAACGGATCCCAAAGGAAATTGCCCCCTCCGACATTCTAGCCGACCTTCAGTCGCAAAACGTCCCGGTAGACGAGGTCCACCGTATGCACCGCGCAAAACGCGGGGAAGCATACGACATGATACTCGTCGTATGCACCCCCGTCGAGGGGCATCACCCGATTTTTCAATTAAAATCCCTTTGCTCCCTAACAGGCTTTTCTATAGAAAAGCCGTGGAAAACTGGCGCCGTAGGGCAATGCCATAATTGCCAGCTATACGGGCACTCGCAGCGGAACTGCCACGCAAAGCCCAGGTGCGTCAAGTGCCTGGGTGAGCACGGCACATCCGACTGCACCCGTCCCAAGGACTGTAGCCTATGCCCCGACCCACCTAGTTGCTTACTATGCGGGCAACAAGGACACCCGGCTTACTACCGAGGTTGCCCGAAAGCCCCTAAATCTTCTTCTCCCAAACTGGCCAAGCGCTTCGACGCCCGCCAGCAGAGGGAAGCCCCGATCTCATACAAGATCCCATCGTCCCAGATGCCCCAGAGACTAAGCCCCCAGAGGCCTAGCCCCTGGAACTACCTCCATCACCAGCAGGCTTTTCCTGTCCTGGGTTACTTCCAACCCTGGCATAGCGAACTATCGTATAGTTCGCAATGACAGGGTTCACTGTCACAAGGGTGGCACCCTAATATATTATAAAAAGGATCTGTACTGTATGCCTATAGACCCTCCTCCCCTTTCACGACTAGAAGTCTCAGTCTGCCGCCTAGGCATGACAGGCCATCAGCCGATCATAATAGTATCAGCCTACATAACTCCTGCAACCGGTGCAGAGGATTTTCAACCCATTAAAAACGATCTCACATCCCTATTAGCCCTGAGCGACTCCGTTATCATAGCGGGCGACCTCAACTCCAAACATCCCTCCTGGAATAGTTCTAGATCCAACATAAGAGGCCGACACTTGTTCGACCTCACTAACTCCCTTAGCATCGACATCATCGCCCCGATGAATAATACCCACTATCCCTATATAGTAGGCTACACCCCAGACGTACTAGACGTGGCGATCCTTCAGAACGTCAACCTAAAACTAGATTCGATAGAGACGGTGGACGAGCTTAACTCTGATCACCGTCCAGTAATACTAAAACTAGACCCCCGCATAGGTCTCCCCGACCCCAACCGCCCCCCGACCACCAAAAGGGTAACGGACTGGAGGAAAGTAAGCACCCAGCTAAAATCCAACACGTCCCCCCAATTGGACTCTATCCCCGACCAATTCGACTCTATCGCAGCAACAACGGCCGCGATCGACTCACTCACTGATCACGTACAATCCGTCGTGAGCGACTGCTCAAAGGAAGTCCCAGTGGGGGAAGACCCCCGCTGGAAACTACCTGACGATGTGCGTGACCTATTGACTGAGAAGAACGCAGCCATTCGTGCATACAGCAACTTTCCCTGCCACGCTAACAAAGTCCATATGCGCTATTTACAGAGATCTGTAAAGACACGCATACAGGAGCTGCGTGACGCGAGCTGGGACAAGATGCTGAGCGACCTAGAGCCGAACCACCTAGCCTTCTGGGAACTTCAGAGGAAACTCAAGTCCCAGCAAGTCGCTTCCACACCACCCCTAGTCCGCCCCGACAAGACCATAGCCTTCGACGACATCGACAAGGCTGAATGCCTAGCCGATAGTCTAGAAGCGCAATGCTCACCCAGCACTCTACCAGTAGACCAAGCTCACCTCCTAGAGGTAGACGCCGAAGTCGAACGTAGAGCCTCTCTCCCTCCCGTTGAAGACCCTGAAAGTCCTCTGCCCCCCGTCACACCGGACGAAGTGCACGACATTATCAAGGGTCTTAAAGTCCGTAAAGCCCCCGGCTCTGATGGAATCACTAATAGGGTGATTCAGCTATTCCCTGCCCACCTGATAATGCTACTGACCACCATCTTCAATGGTGCCTTAAGCAACAACTTCTTCCCACAAGTGTGGAAAGACGCCACCGTCATCGGTATCCCGAAGCCCGGCAAACCCAAAACCGAGCCTTCGAGTTACCGCCCCATCAGTCTGCTCAAAGTCCTCGGCAAGGTCTACGAGAGGCTTATTTATAAGCGTCTCAGAGACTACGCCGAGACAAAGGGCCTCATCCCCAACGAACAGTTTGGGTTCCGCACCCAGCACTCTAGCGTGCATCAGGCCCACCGGATAATCGAACACATAAGCGCTGGCTTCCAGCGTGGTTTGTATACCGGTGCAGTATTCTTCGATATAGCGAAAGCGTTTGACAAAGTCTGGCACAACGGCTTAATATACAAGATGTACCAACTCGGTGTGCCAGATCGTCTCGTGCTCATCTTACGAGACTTTTTGTTGAATCGCACATTCCGCTATCGCATCGAAGGCGCAATATCCTGTCCCCGTCCCATCCGCGCAGGCGTCCCTCAGGGCTCTGTGCTTGCCCCCCTCATATTCACTCTATTCACCAGCGACATCCCGAAGAGTAAAAAGGCACAGTTGGCTCTGTTCGCAGACGATACGGCCATTTACTACAAGGGCGCTGGACCCGACTCGATAGCCCGCATTCTCCAAACCGCAGTCAATAACCTTGGCGCCTGGTTTAGGAAATGGAGGATCGAAGTCAACCCCGACAAAAGCCAAGCAGTCATCTTTTCCAAACTGCTGGCTCGATACAGACCCCCCTTGCCCAGACCCATCACCATGCTCGGCAAGCCGATCCCTTGGGAGAAGCGAGCCAAGTATCTAGGTGTGGTCCTCGACCAACACCTCACTTTCGCAGACCACATAAAGCAGGCCCGCGCGCGGGCCGCTTTCGCTCTCGGAAGACTCCACTCCATGTTGAATGCACGTAGCAAAATGTCACTTAAACGTTTCTAAAACGCAATTCCAAGAGTTTCTTTGATTCCGCCGCCACCCATCGCAACCCTCTGGTTGTCGAGGCCGCCAATTATCTCCCGAGTCAAATCAGTACAGTCCGCCGCCCGAGGCAAATCCTTTCCGACCCAGACGACCCCATAACCCTCCTCCAGGAGAGCAATAGGGAAACCAGTACAGTTAGAAAACACACACACCGACACACTTTCCGACCTCGCCGCAGAGGTCCGCGATCGCGACCCTCCCGAGTAAATGATACTCCCCCCCGACCCTTGCTCGACGATGCGCCAGCCCGCGTCGATGATGCTGAGCCTGTAGCTTTAAATTCCCCGATTAATAATAATAATATATCATTCGAGATACGACGGATTGACTAACACCCATCCGGATGGCAACATCACGTTGACTGTAACCTTCTTCAAGCAGAGTGATCAAACGAGCAACCTCCGGTTCTGATAAATTCCGTCTAACCATGATCGGGAAACAAAATGAACGTTTGATTTTTTTTATGTTTTTTTTTTTTTTGTAATGCAAAAGGAGTAGTTTTGAAATAAACTGTTTTTTAGCGTTGTAACAGTTCACTAAAAATGAACGATAAGCAATTTCTGAAAAGCGTGTAGATCGAGTTCGAAATTCGAGTTTAATAATCAGGAAAATCATGAAATGCAAAAATGGCAAATATTGCTCTTTTAAATATGGAGACAATAAAAAAAAATTGACATATTTTTTCCCCCGTAATATTAAACATAAAAAAACTGAAAAAACATTTTTTGTTTGCATTTTGTTAAAGATTATGATCATTACTGAACTGTAAAAGGCACATAGGATATTTCCAACTTAGCGCCTGATTATCCCAAAAGCCACCAAAAGCCCTTTTTTTCTTGATTTTTCAAATTATTGTAAAGAATTAAAAACACGAAAAACCTTAGCTGATTTTTTTGGGAAATTTATATTAGATAGATAATTCAAATTCAAATTAATTTATTAATTTTGTGTACATAGGGTAAAATTATACAGATGTTATATTAAAAATAAAATAAAATGTTGTTCCATACTATGTCCCGCCAGATGGCATACAAAATAACTTAGGTGTAAGAAAATTAAAACAAAAATATAAAATAAAGTCAATAGGTAAGTAGACATCACAATTTCATGCCAAACACTAAGTTAATAATTTAATAATAATATGTCAATCAATTGAGACGGCACATAAACAAATGGTATTTAGTCACAATTTTGTATGCAATAATAGATGAAATAAAAAAATTTCAATATAGAATATCTTTATCCTAGGAGAGCAACATTTTAATCATTCAGATAGTTATAAAATTATATAAATATTATTTCAATTTGTCATTAAGACATTCATTAACTGTATAAGACGCCTTGTCATTCAATAATTTAAAAAGCTTACGTTTATACTCATTCATGTTGCTGCTTGATACAATTTGATCAGGTAATTTGATATAAAGATTTGGAGCCATTGCATATATACTATTGTAAAGAAATTTGGTTTTAGTGCTTATCGGGTGCAACTTTTTTGAGCGCCGTTGACTTTCCACAGATTTATATAAAAACATATTGTTTTTTACAAATATACAGGATTCATAGACATAGAGGGATGGTACAGTCAATATTTTTAAGTTTTTAAAATGTGGCTTGCATGAATCCGTTCGTTTTATTTTACATATAGCTCGAATATATTTTTTCTGTGCTATTAATACCTCCCCAACCTTAGTAGCATTGCCCCAAAATATAAGGCCATATCGCAATGTAGAGGCGACATAACCATGATAAGCTGCTAGGAGCGCTGGCATATTCACAATTTTGCCTAGCATACAAAGAGCAAAGGAAAACTTGCTGAGCTTCCCACATACATTATCGATTTGAGTCCTCCATGACATATCGTTATCAATATGCAGTCCAAGAAATTTTGTAACATTCGTTTCAAATATTTGGTCACCTTTATAGTCTACTTGAAAATGAGACAGTGGTTTTTATCTAATTTTAGTTTTAGTTAGGTTAATTTTGAGGTTATTAGCGTTCAGCCAGTCAACAATCGTACATAGACTAGTGTTAATATCATCTTCTATTTCTTTGTTACTACCAGTATCATATATAACTGTGCTGTCGTCGGCAAATAATGACATTTGGTGCATGATTACTTGGGGAAAGTCGTTTATATAGCAAATGAACAGCAAGGGTCCCACCACAGAACCCTGCGGAACACCGTAAGAAAGAACTCTAGAGCTAGACGAGTATACTACTTCATTTTTGGACTTAATATCCACTTGACTAATCTGTGTAATTTGTTTTCTGTCCTCCAAGTAGGATTGTATGAGATTAAGCACGTTACCTCTGATGCCGTATTTATTTAGCTTAGTTAACAGTACTTTATGGTCCACATAGTCAAATGCCCTGGTCATATCCATATACATTGCCATTACTGGTTTTCTTTTGTCCATGTTATGATGTATTTTGTCAAGAAAGTTGTATATGGCCATATTAATGGTTTTTGTCTTCCTAAAACTCATTTGTTCCCTGCAAAAAATATTTTGTTTTTCAAAGTACCTAATTATAAATACCATTATAAATTACTTTTTCAAAGATCTTCGAGAAAATCGGTATTAGAGCTACAGGTCTGTAATTACTTATATTTGTTTTGTCATCTTTCGGATATTAACAAAAATATCCTTCATACCATTCCCCCTCTAAAAAGCTTATTTTATTCACCGAAAACAGTGAATAAAAAGGTCTTTTAATCACTATTTTGGTGTTTCAATTTAGAACACACCAATATATTTTTTATTTTTTTTTGGGCCAATATATTGGACCTCCATCTCAAATCTCAATGCTATACAACCAACTTGTAAAAAAATACACGATACGCAGGACATGAATATAGCTTCACAAGTTGACCATCCGAATAATAATAAGAAAATTACTCTTAGCTTTAGTAATTGTTCTAATTTTAATGTGCATTTTAATTAATTTAACCTTGCTTTTTTCTTTATTAAATGTCTATTTTCGCTCAAATCTTTCTTTTTCTCGTAGTCATGGTATAAAGTATAGTATGCAACTCTTGAATAAAACGGATTTATATCGAGGGCCATGAATCTCTCGCGTCGCTCAGGATTCTAACACTTGAATCACTCCCTACGGTCGTGATTCAGTCGTTAGAATCCTTTACTTGCTCGTGATTCATCTATGGCCCTCGCTTTAAATCCGTCCTTTATTCACTAATTGCATAATATACTATTTCCATTCAAAGTTCGATATCTCAGCGAGAAGTGGTCGTATCGCACTTTTCAAAAAAACAAATTAAAGCTGAATGAACAAGTTATCCGATCCATATAATGGCTAAGTTAGAAAAAAAAATTCCATGGATTTCGTTTTGATCCTTTAATTTTTTCCTCTAGTGTAGTAATTTCGATAATACACTAATAGAGAAGATATTGAAAATGAGGAAATGGAATAAAAGAAAATAATAAACATGTTATTGGTTTTATTTCAAATATCAACTTAATTCCTATTTATTTATTTATTTTAGGTTAGGCAACAATTTTTTACACACTACATTTAAAATAAATTCCTTAATAATACGTTTATAAGTGCAACAATTACTTACAGGCTAACACAACATGCACTATTTATGGTTTTACATAATATTTACAAAGCCACAAGGATAATTTAAAATTAAAATTAATGTTATTCAATAATTTTTGGTGATTATAGCAATAAGAATAACATAACATGGATTCTAAATTTAAACAAAATAATAAAACAGATAATAACAATAATCAATTAAATTAATAATAAAACTTTCAAAATTCAATTAAAATACATAGAATCTAAAAATTAAAATAAAATTAAACTTAACAATAGAACTAAGTAGCGACATCATGGATTGTGAGAATAGTGCTCAATAATTATTTTATAAAATTTTCCTATGCTGTCATGATGTATATCAATAAGATCACTGCAACTGTTAACATTTTTACATAGGCGTGAAATCGGTGAGTTAGCACCTAGAACCGTTCTGCGCTGGGGTGGGTATAGTGGTGTGATAGGATCTCGCGGATATCGGGCTGGGGCACGAAACTTTAGGTGACTCAGTAGATTTGGGCAGTCAATTTTGCTTCGAAGCAACTTATAGAAAAACAATGCATCAATAACTTCACCTCGAGTGGATAACGAGTGCATCCTGAAATATTTGAGACGAGTATTATAGGAGAGCAGCTGTTTACTTTTTCCTCTAGAAAATGCGAGGTGCCACAGAAACCGTTTTTGAACTCGTTCCAAAAGTAACTTATGTGTTGCGTAGTGTGGTCTCCATACAACACTGCAATACTCCAAGACGCTTCGTACAAGGCTATAGTACAGCATTATTTTGGTAACGTTTCTGTGGTTGTTTGGTTTCCGTCATTATTTATTATGGAAATGGGAATATTTGTTAAAACAAATGGGAACTTGTTCACTAAGGTCTCGGACACTAGAAAAGGCCCCGTGAGAAGCCAATATAAAAACCTTATAAAAGTCGGTAGCTATAAAACTGCACTATTAAGAAAAAGTGTCATTTGTATGGGACCAATCATATTTAATAAATTACCGGAATATTTAAAAAATGACACATTTCAACATTTCAAACACAAACTTAAAGCTTTTCTAGTGGAAAAATGTTATTACTCCATTAATGATTTTCTAGATGACCGATTATTATAGACCTTGAAATTTTGTTAATCAAATAAATTAAATTTTGAACATTTTAATTTTATCGATTAAAATGACTTTTTTATTGTATTTGGTTTGACATTTTAATAGTAGTTTTTGAAATTATAATAGTATTTTGACATTGGAATTGTATTTATTAATTCCATTTTGACTGAATTGATTTTTAGTTATATTGAACCGTTAATTTTTATCTGATAATTGTTTAAATGTTTTTATTTTTTTATCACAGCATCGTACTCATTCATTTAAATTTTGCATGTAGAATCTTGGGCAGAATGTATGGCTCAACTTGAATTCTCCACGACCTTATTTGTATACCTGCATTCTAGCAAATAAATTATTTGATTTGATTTGATTTTTCTTGTTGCTATTTCTGTCTTTTGTAGAGGACAGCCTTTTTTAACGTTTTCCAAACAAGTCTGAAAGTTATCAATAATTTGAGGTCATTTTTAGTCATCCGTACCTCAAAAGGAAAATACGGAACCCTTTTAGGATCACATCATTGTCCGTGCGTCAGTCTCTCACGACCCTCAGGAACGCGTGGAGGTATCAAGTTGTAATAACATTAAATACGTAGGTCTGTGGTCCCTTGAAGTTTAAAAAAAATCAAGCTTCCAAGTCAACACAATAAAAAATACGGCCATTTATACGACATAATTATTTTGATACTCGCAAATAAATCTAAACCTACAGGGTACTTTCCGTTAACCTAGAATGATGAAATTAGGCAAGAAGCAAGGTCTCATAACACAAGTAAAAGGAAAAGTCCGAAAATCGATCACTTGTAGTTTAACCACACAAAAACAAAATCGTTTACAAACTTACACTTGCAGAGAATTGACCGTAAAGTATATCGATGTATAAGAGAACATGTTTTTCAACTACAATGTTATAAGTTTGTTTTTGAGATAAATTCATCCCAACTACGGAACCCTTCATTGTGCCTGGTCCGACACGCACTTTTTTTTTTCTTAGAACGTCGGACATCACAAGCAACAAACTATCTTGTTCTTATAGTAAATAAAATTATAACGCGTCTTCGTTCGAAGTAAAAATTTTTTGTTTCTGTTTGGCTGGTCTGTCTATCATATTAAAGTATGTTCGAGTTTTTTTCTTACGAAATGTATGGAAAAAGTTTTTTGCGATTTCTGCCTTTTCTAGTACTCAAACCTCAGTTAGTCTAGTAGAATTTTTTTATCCTTATAAGAAAGAGGGTCGATTGGCATCAAAAAAAGTTTTTGTGAAAACTGCCCATTTTCTTGCTGACTGTACATTTTTTTCAAAATCTGTGAATGCAGATCAAAATGTCTCAAAAAGTTAAGGACAGTCTCCTAAGACCGTTTTCTTCTAGCGACAACGGTTAAGGTAGCTATCCTTGCTGCCCCAACCTCAAAAATCCACCCTGTATAATACAGCTATACGAAAACAAATGTTGAATCACTATTATTATTCTGACTTGTTTTTTGTCTTAGAATACCTATATAAGGTGTATCTATTCATACACGAAATATTTTAAGAGATATACCTATAGCTGGTAAAGAAACTATAAACACGAAAAAAAATATATATCTCGATGTTTTTTATTTTACGTAATTATTATAATTTTAAAACTGCTTGAGACATTTTGCATAAAACCTTTACTCCATATTCTATGAATGACCCGCCCGCCGCGGTGAGAGAGGTGACGCGCCGCCGCGCGCTGCATCGAGGTCGCCTCACACTCGTCTCTCACACTCCGCAGTCTGTGTGCTGCCGGACGCAAACACCTGCCCGCACCTCATGTTATATGGGACCTATCACTGATGAACTGTAGTGGACATACGAAAATACACCTCTGCCTATCTCTACGGAGGATGCAGGCGTGATGATGTTAAAAATAAACCAACGTAGGTAGACTTCGTAACTCGATCTAGTGTTATTTTAATAGCGTATCGCTTACATTGATAATAAATGTGAATTTAAAATACAATACCACCTAAACCTATGTACGTACCTAAATGATTAATTTCCCTCCTTTAAAATTTTACGAAAAGAAAGCTAGATGCGATTAAAACCAATTTTAATCCTAATGTACAATACCTACACATCTGTAAACTAGGTACATACAAATAAACAGCTGATAGGTGCAACTTGAATTCGCATGTTAATGACCTCTGGGAAGTTATTGACATGCATCGAGTAGTATCCGTCAGCTGATTGTTAGTTGCCTACCTATCTACTCATACAGATGTGAACGTTAAAAAGTCTAAGTGCGTAGCGCGGATTTATTTGATCAAAAAATCGTACCTACCAGAGATTAGCAGACGTTGTCGCCCCGCAGTGGTCAAAAGATAAACGGGATAAATGTCTTGTCATTGTGGAATAACATACGGTATGATTCATCAAAACCTATTTGACGATTAAATACCTACGTTACGGCTAGATTATAAGTTTGACTAGTATTTTTGTGGGCAAACAACATTGTTATTGTTAGTAGATCCGTAGTTGAACGCACACACACCACCATGTTCTTGTACTCCTGTAGTTAGGCATTGTAAGTATCTTGCCCGAGCGAGCCCGACGCGTGTCAGCTGAGGTACGCGCGAGCGTTACAACACGCGGATTGTGTGGGAGGCAGGCGCCGCGCCGCGCTCACGTGTTTCTCTTTGATCATTCATAAAAGCCACGTGCCATCTCAAATACTGCCGCTCGCGTAGTAACTAGCGTGATGGATGTTAAAAATAAAGAAGGAACCAGTATTTATTATGTATGTCAAGTAATTTTTATTTTTTATAAGATATTTACCTAGTTTTTTTTTTTGTTGCTATGGTTTCTTTACCAGCTATAGGTATATCTCTTAAAATATTTCGTGTATGAATAGATACACCTTATACAACGTGTAACGGAAAGGGTATATACATACCAAGGGCACGGCTTCTTTGGATGATATCAAACGATATTGGAAGGGTTTTTAAATCCTATCTCTACATGTTCGGAAGTTATGAGAATTTTTAATACATTGATACCAGAAACCGAACTTTTCAAATTGAAATAAACACATCACTAGCACTAAGTCAGCTGATCGGTGTCAGCGAACTATTTGTAAGTAAAAATAAAACTCTTACTCCTGGTATTTCTGAATAAAAGGTTCCGCATGTTTATTTTTTGTTTACAAAATGTTATTACTGACTTTTCTAAAACTTTGGTTATGTTTGTGAACTAGCTACAATACAATTAATTGGTCTAGGTATCAAAATTTAACGAAATAATATTTAGATACATTACACACTTGTTGGTTTTTTACGTAGTTGTCCTTTTGTAGAAGATTACTTTGTAGATAATTATTATCTACATAGTAATCTTCCACCTTACCATCGGAACTACTCGTACAACACAGTAAATAGGTACCTAATTTAAAAACAATATTCCTGTAAATTTGCTAACGTCATTACCTTATACCTACCGGTATAATTTGCTACCTTTTATTTTGCTGGCCATAAGGATGAAAGATGTTGTGAAAAATTTTAAACAACATTTAACACACCTTTATTTTGTGACCTATTTACAGTTGCCAGTCAGGTAGGTACGTCTAAACTTTTAAAATAATAATTGATAATTTCCGGCGTAATTCAATGACTTTCATTCAGATGGTACAGATGTAGTCGGTTAAAATCACAATGAACTAATACAGAATACGACGCTGAGCGATTAATTTATAAAATACAGCTATGTCATTCGAAATGAGAACTTCTATCAAACCGTCAAATGTTTCAATCTTCGCTTAGTGCTAACATAAACAATGCGGACAAGTTAAAAAGTGTCGGCATATGTATGTAATTGATCTTGTTTGAAATAGATAAACCTACCTATTCTCTGTTTATGATTGTCAGCACAATACTTTGGGCAAATATGAACTTGAACTATTATGAGCCCATATCTTAATATTTTTTACACATACGATCCAGGAGATTCGATTCACCTCATTGAATCGATTTGCTTGAAGATCGCATTAAAACGAATTGTTTTACAAAATCGTCAGCTCGTACCATTGCATTAATCATAAAAATCGAATCCTTACGTGCATCCTACCAGGAATTAATTGCTTAAATAAACATTACTAGTTGCCATTAGAACTTAGAACAGAAAAAGGGTTTAGTAACAATTTATGTCCAACTGAACCCAAAACATCATTTCAATTCATTTCTTCGCAACTTATTCCTCTCCTAGTATACAAATAAAATCACAGTGGGTTCCGTTCATAATTGTTAAAATAAGGTTATTTTTTAAATTAATTATAACGAAAAGACGAAAACTATTAACAACAAGTTAATAGTTTTTTTTAAATTTCAAAATATTAGCACGGGGGCAAATTTTTTTCTGTAGTATTAACCGAAAGAATTATCGGAAGTTCACGGTCTGTCGGTGCTGTTTGAGTGGTACATTGATTCTATTGGTTTGGTTGAGCATGTTTTGTCTTTAGAATTCAAAGGAAGTCATTAAAAAATGTCGCAAAACTGCATCTAACTGTAGAATAAAATTAATAAAAGTACTAGGACCGCATGAGTAACAGGAATTATTATTGCCGAATTGAAAATCGTTTGCTCACAGATCCCTGATTATGTCGTTACACACACAATGTAAGCATCATAATGTGTGTAATCCTAGGGTTAGGGTATGTGAACCAATTTTATTGCAGTCCGTGTAGTTTAAATTACTCCTGGTAAATACAACTTCTAATTCAGACTTCTAACGAGATAACGCGGCTCCATAATATGATATTTAATGGATTGAAACGATATGAATGATTTTCCGGAGTTGTGGGAATTTCCGGGGTCTCGGGAATGTTCTAACGAAATAACGCGGCCCCGGAATGCAAGGGCAACTGAAGGAACACGGTGGTTTTTTGTCAGTAAGAGTCTCTTCCTTCCGCCCCATCTAGGGCGAGAGCTGAGTCATTGACGATTTTCCCAACCCCAAAAAAAAATAAAAAAACGAATTTGAATTAGGTACGTAATTAGTCTGCTCTGATGTGTTAGATTTACTTAAAAGTTTAACGGAGTTTAGTTAAAATTATTATTAGTATGTAAAATAAACTTGAATTCTTGAACAATATTTTTTAATAGTAGTGGACACAAATAGGACAGCTACCCTAAAGGTACCTAAATATTACGAAAGCATATTTAAGTACCAGAATAGCAGGGAATAGAAGCTTTATTTATCATTATTGTTATTGCTTACTTGCTTAGCTCGTCAGTCGACGTCTGTCTGTTCCGCGTCTCCGTCTAGTGCACTCGTTTCTATCCCTGTGATACGCGCATCGGATATTTAACTTTTTTTTTGTTGTGTTTGCAAAATGTCGTTATACAGTAATAGCGAATATTACGAAATGATGATGTGTGTCGGAGCAGAACATGGTAATTTGAAAGCTGCCCGAGAACTGAGGGTAGACCAGATGCTGAGCGTCGACAGCTGCCTTCGTCGGCATGTTTTAGTCGGATGGTACATCGTCTGCACCTGGGTCATTCCACGTACCTGCTTCAGAGGGTCGCCCGAGTACTACCGATCCAGCATTTGAAGAGGCCGTATTGGAGCATTTTGAACTCAATCCACGCACTAGCACACGTCGAGCTGCATTAGCGCTGGGTGCCTCTAACCACATGCAGGTATGGCGAGTGCTGAGCAATGACGGTCAGCACCCATACCACTTCCGTCGCACCCAGGAGCTAATACCGGCAGATTTTTTGCCTCGTGTGGCCTTTTGCGAGTGGTACCGAAACCAATTAGAAGCTTCGCCAGATTTTGGTTCAAAAGTGCTATGGACCGATGAGGCATCTTTCACGAGAGCGGGAATCAGCAACATCCCCAATGAACATGTATGGTCTCACACGAACCCGCATGCTTCGACAGAGTCGTCATTCCAACACCAATGGCGACTGAACGTGTGGGCAGGCATAATTGGAGACGTCGTCGTAGGACCAGTTTTCTTGCCGCAAAGCTTAAACGGCCAAAATTATTTAAGCTTCCTGAGGAATGAATTAGACGATGTCCTCATGGAGCTACCAGTGTTAAGTTATGTGAATCTTGTGATGGATAATAATTTAATTTTTCAACACGACGGTGCACTTTGCTCGAGATGTGCGCCATTATTTAGATGCGCGCTTTCCTCAGTGGGTTGGGCGTGGTAGTAGAAGCGTGGCTTGGCCTCCGCGATCCCCAGACCTCACCCCGTTAGACTTTTTTTTGTGGGGGTACATAAAAAATGTAGTGTACGCAGTGCAATGTGATACAATGGACCTTATGAGAGTGCGGGTTGAGGCCGCTTTCAGGACAATAACACCAGACATGCTACGCAATGTTCAGGTGTCCATGAACAAGCGAGCGGCCTTGTGCATACAATACCAAGGTCACCACATCGAACCCCATCTTTAAAAATGTAAGTCAATTTACTCAAATAAGCAAAGCTTTAAGATTTTACTGTTTACTCAGTAATAAGTAATAATAAGCGATGAAACTAGTTAACCTACCTAAACTTTGTTTCGATTTTTTACGTAAGTTATCTCAGTTTTTACGTGCAATTTCTGGCTTAACATTAACGAGTAAAGCCCCGTGCAGAGTGGCGCGACGCGACACTGGTCATTGTTATACCGTGAAGTTTTCTTAGTAATTGTTTTGTTAGAGTCGCGTCGCGCTGTCGCGTCGCTCCAGTCTGCACGAGGCACGAAGCTTTAACTGTAAATCAATAATTACGCATTTAACTTTTACATCACGGTAAAGTAGGTATGGTTTATTGCGCGCGCGCGCCATCGTTTTGGCGGCGCGGCGCGCGGCGGCGTCATATTTTATTTCGTCAGTTCGCGCCGACAAAGAACACCGCCTGCGGTAGGCTACTAGGGTACTAGGCACGCAGAATTACGGAAGAGATTTATCGTGATATTGGCAAGTAACGTGGAAAGTTATTGACCTACGTAGTGCGGTGACACGTTTGTTATGATTTGAATTTAAGAAACATATGAAACCGAAAATTTGGTATCAATTCTTATGGTATTTTATTTTGAGTTGAAACTATGTATAGTGATTCTATACCAGCTGTTATCTTTAGTGCTTAAGGATAGCAATAGGGTTTCTGTTACACCCTGTATACTTAATCGTATCGTTATCGTAGGCTGACCGAATACATATTTTGGGAACCCTTGAGTGTCCAACGACCATAAAAAGGCCGATGACCATCACCGATGTAATATTTTTACAGATCACAGATGGAAAAGTTTGACAGTTGTCACTGCTGCTATGATATGAACGTATCGTTGAACGCAGTTACGATGTGAGGTAGTGTTTTTTTTATATTCTTTTATTTCTTAATCTATCGAATATTGGAGGATTATAAATACTGCTAAAAACACAATTTATTGCAAGGAATTTAACTTATAATTTGTACCTCGGTACAAGTTTTGGCCGAAAAAAAAACACCTTCTTTCAACTTAATCGGTCCATTAGATTCGGAGCAAATTGGCTGTGACAGACGGACAGACAGACAGACAGACACACGAGTGATCCTGTAAGGGTTCCGTTTTCTGCTTTTGAGGTACGAAAACCTAACAAGCAAGAATAGTGGTATCGCAGGTGGGACAAACAAAAGATACGCCATATTCCAGGTTATTGGTTTGGCCCGCCTGCAATACCAAAATTGTATTCTGCAAAGGAAAAATCTGCAGGCAATTTGTTTTTTTATTTCATGAACAGTTCACAACACGAACGAAAGGTCTTCAACAATGAGTACACTATTACTTTATAATTAATACATTTCAAACTTTAATCTAAGTGCCTCATTACTTATAGAAAAGCACAGCATGCACTACATTATGCGCAGATAATAACATACTTAATTAATTAATTAATTAAAAAGAAATACATAGTTTAGATGAAAATAAATTATTAGCTAAATTGATTACAATAAATGAATAAAATTACATTGAATAAAATACAATACTCATAGTGTACAGTAGGTACACTATTACTTATTACGTATTTCTCAGTATTACCGTTAGACAAAGTATTATTATTACTATCGCTGTAATTTAGATATCATAAGGAACAATTCAGCATGCACTTAATTAATGTACGCCACAATTTTTGGTAGGCCTAATCCCCGAAGATTTTTAAAAATCTCATTTTGTTAACTTCATTCGTTATTTTAAAACGTAACATGCTATTGCTTATTTACTATTTTAGCTTAAAAAATTAAGACACTTTGTCATTGACACTTTTTAAATATAACATATGGACTAAAAATCTATATATTATTAGATTATATTATATTCTATACTATACAGGAAAAGTTTTTAACCAGTGCGCAAATTTTTTTTGGTGGTTCAAAATCAGTAATAGAACACATTTTCATTATTTATTCAATATATTTTTTTTATCCTCCTTTAAATCAGCAAAATATGGACACAATCTATTCGTAATAATATCAAGGGCGCGCGCGGCGGCCGACCCAAGTGGCGGTGTTGCACGGGGGTAAAACCTCCCCTCCCGCCCGCGCGCCGGGCACTGTGACCCTGACCGACAGTTCGCTCATCGCACGCGCTGTCGTGTGAGTTTAATGAGATGGTACGAGTATGTACTGAGTGGTGAAAGTTTGCTCGCAGAATGTATGCGACGGAGAGCGTACCTACCTCGAATGCGAGCCCATGGAATCCTTAACCCTGCAGTCCCTAATGAAAGGACCATTTTAGCGGCATATTGTGTTAAGTAATTTAAATTTAATTGATAATAATGCTTTATTTTCTGTATTTTGATGGTCCTAAGCCCATTAAAGTATGAAGGAAAAATTGGATTTACTGTTCAAATAACTTCAGGTCACGGCTTAAACATAAAAAAGTCTAGTTCGAATCTGATAAAATTAGCGATCAATACATTGTTAGTATTGTAAATTTGTAACCCACGTAAATACCTACGCCGGCGAATCGAGCGAGAGCACAGCTGATAGGTAGGTACTTTCGCGCGTTCCGCTACGCCGCGCGCCGCCGCCGCCGCGCCGGGTAGCCATACAACCACTTTTAAAGTAAACATCTTTCTTTAACGATAACTTTTTTTTTTTGTACTAAGACGTATCAAAATAAAAAAATATGTTGAATAAAACACGTTTAAGTTTAATTTGTCAAAATTTGCGCAGTGGATAAAAACTTTTCCTGTATATATTATTATATGCTTGTTTTTCTCATTAAAGTAACTTGTGTTTTTGCAGTTGGGCTTTTTGTTTTACTTTTTTTTTCGGCCGTTTAGATTTTTATCTTACTTACTTTTTACGCAGTCGGGCTTTACACTTTTAGCAAAACACATATGCCTCCTTTTTTGGCTTCGCCGCAGTTTGGTAAAAAGTTAGGACAAGATTTGTTTAAAAAAAAAAAACAAGGTTTGGCTCTCCTTACAAACTGAGGTTTGCCCCTTACGTTTCCACAGTTAAGTTTTTCATCAGTGTGTATAAGAATATGTTTTGTTAAATCACCCTTATGACTATTTATTTATTTTATTATTTATATACACAGGAAAATACATATAGAGACGACATAGTCATAGTTTTCAGTACAAAGGTACTGCTTATTTCTACATACATCATACTAAGAAAGTTTTTCACCGTGTGTATTTTGATTATGTTTTGTTAAAAATTCCCTTTCTCTAAAACTACGCTGACATACATCACATTTATAAGGTTTCTTACCAGAGTGTATACGCATATGTTTTGTTAAACTATTCTTTTGACTAAAACTACGTTGACATACACCACACTTATAAGGTTTTTCGCCAGTGTGTATACGAATATGATCTGTTAAATGTCCCTTTTGATTAAAACTATGTTGACATACATCACACTTATAAGGTTTTACACCAGTGTGTATTCGAATATGTTTAGTTAAATCACACTTTTGAATAAAACTACGCTGACATACATCACACTTATATGGTTTTTCCCCAGTGTGTATACGAATATGATCTGTTAAATTATTCTTTTGACTAAAACTATGTTGACATACTTCACACTTATAAGGTTTTATTACACCAGCACCAGTGTGTATTCGAATATGTTTAGTTAAATTATTCTTTTGACTAAAACTACGTTGACATACATCACATTTATAAGGTTTCTTACCAGAGTGTATACGCATATGTTTTGTTAAATTAGTCTTTTGACTAAAACTACGTTGACATACACCACACTTATAAGGTTTTTCGCCAGTGTGTATACGAATATGATTTTTTAAATTACTCTTTGTATTACAACTATATTGACATACATCACACTTACAAGGTTTTTCGCCAGTGTGTATACGAATATGATCTGTTAAATGCAGCTTTTGATTAAAACTATGTTGACATACATCACACTTATAAGGTTTTTCGCCAGTGTGTATACGAATATGATCTGTTAAATGGCTCTTTCGTTTAAAACAATGTTGACATACATCACACTTATAAGGTTTTTCACCAATTTGTGTACGAGTATGTTGTATCATTTGTGTTACTCGACTAAAACTACGCTGATCACATTTGGAAGGCTCTTTTAAATAAGTGTCAGGTTTGGACGTACGTTTTGGAGGTGTCCGGATAACTTGCGAGTCTGATTTTTCCTTGTTCGTTTGGTCGGCTGTTATTGCATCTTCTAGTTTTGTTCTTCGAGTGTCTAGTTTTGGTTTCTTCGCAACACTCGTCCCTGTGATTATAAATCTGGTAAGTACAATGTTGGAAGAAGATTGACATGCTCAGGAATCAAAAGAGCGCTTTGCATGATTCAAACTAGAACCGAAAAAAAAAGGAATTTCTGATGACATTGAATAATACACTTTATCACCAGAGACATGAAGTGAGGGGTGTGTGGCTAAGTAATAACAGCTGCACGGGTCGATCAATCAGGTTAAACTATGCTTGTCGCAATTCGTCCATGGATGGGTGACCATCTTTAAATACAACCCTGTCCCGGCTGTCATTCGGTATCGTATTACCAATCGTGGAGGCCAGATAGGCAGTCTCTCCGTGTAAAATACTAGTATTCAGCTGCATCCGGTTAGACTGGAAGCCGACCCCAATATAGTTGGGAAAAGGCAGGCAGATGATGATGATCACCAGAGACATGAAGTACAACATTGTACTAACGTCGACATATGGTCCGTTGCAAAACTATCTGACTAACCTTTAAACAAACCTTGTTCATGGGAATTATTAACACATTCATCTGTATTTAGAAGGTTTCAACTTTATATCTCACGAAAAAATGTCAATCTAATTATATATGTTTTCTTGAAATTGAAACATCAGCGACGAAAATGGAAGTTATAAAATAAAAAAAACATTATCAAATGAAAAATAACTTAAAGGTGATTTAAAATTAGAATTTTAGCGTTCAGGGTCAAAATGTCCAATTGTTAAAATGTCCAACGGTGTCAAAATGTTCAATTGTTAAAATGTCCAACGATGTCAAAATGTTCAATTTCCAAAATGTCCAACTCACAAAATGTCAAATCTTTGAAAATGTGTTAAAGGAGATTGACCATTTTTGTATGGACGTTGGACAAAGTGCTGCCCAACATTGAATCATAGTGCATAATGTTTCTTAGACTAATACTAGTCTGTAACCCAAAGCGCTTCAGAATCTATCCGAGGAGTATTGAGAAAAAAATATCTATTGTATAGGTTTTACATTGACGAAAAATCATAATCAACAGCTTATTTTTAAAATAAAAGACGGTATATTATAAACAATGGATTATATTATTATAACAACACTTAGTTAAGGATAGTCATTGAATTAATCAATTGTTATTAGTTACATAGGTACAACATAATAAATTATCCTCTATACGGCCTCATGTAAACATTAAAATACCTAATCAATGGTCATCCTCATCGTCGTCTATAATTATTGAGTCAAAAAATAAAGTAGGGCGCCTCAAAACGTCTTGGTGCCTAGCCCACCCCAAAAACCAAACTAAGCAAACAACGTGGGCACAACTGCCGATAGTCCTTCGCCCAGTAAAACATGAGCAGCAATAATTTTGAACGGAATCGAGCCCATTATTGTTCTCGTCAATTAAAATAAAGCAATGATACACTTTTGAAGATGTATGTCTGCTCTTTATGTGCGCTCGAATTAGTTGCACATTGCTGGTGGACATCGAAAAATCGGAGAGGTCGTTAAGGCGACCGATATAGTTTTCACAGTACACAACGGTTCACGTCAAAGAGTGATGTTAGACTGCGATACAAACAAAATGGCGCGCGCGCAAGCCGGTATAGAGAAACCCACCGTGCGCGAAAGAGACAGACACATACCAAATCTGAATATGAGCAAGCGAGATTTATGATTTCTCTCAACTCTTGCTGTGAATTGAAAATCGAGACAGCGCTATACAAAGCTGTCATTTTCGTATAGAGCTTACAAAAAAACTTACTTCGAGCGAGACTAGCGAGGTCAGGAATGGACTTGGGAGGTAGAATAAGTAAGATAATAATATTATTTCACGAAAAAGCTAAAAAAAATCAAGAGTTAATGCACCAAAAAGTCATAAGATAAGTTTTTAGATACCATATAACCCCGTGGATGTTTTTTTTTTTTTTTTTAAATGTCTATTCATGTAAGGAAACAAATAAAAGTATTCCTATGCCTGGGCAGCATTTGGTCCAGATCGGTCAATCTCCTTTGTTCAATAACTCATCAAACCGCTTTTTTAATACTTATGACAAACAATAAATTCAAAATACTGAAATAATATATTTTATTTATAAGTAGCAATTAAGACCAAAGAAGACCACAACATACCCGAAATCACTATGTTTGTCGTAATGTAATATAAAAAAATACAATAAATATTTAAGTATAAATTGAAACAAACATTAAAAATTGTTTTACGAGGGCTGCACAAAAGTATCGGGAATGGAATATTTCCACTGTTCCTGTCATATTAAAATCTTTTTAATTGAAAACTCCTTGGTTTTAAAAATCGAATACCATTTATTTATTTTAAAAAAGATTCTCGGTCTTGTCACAAGGTTTTGTCAAACTTGTTTATTCGTTGAGAAAATGGAATTGACTCGAGAAAATTCAAGAGCGATGATTTATTATGACTTTCGAAGTGGTTTAACACAAAAACAGTGTGTTGACCGGATGATTTCTGCATTTGGTGATGAAGCCCCATCCAAAACCACAATTTATCGCTGGTTTGCTGAATTTCAACGTGGACGTGTCAAGCTCAGTGATGATCCCCGTCAAGGTCGTCCAAAAACTGCAGTCACCCAAGAAAACGTTGATGCTGTGCGTAAGCTGATTGAGGAAGATCGACATGTGACATACCGCGAAATTCAGGCAACTTTAGACATTGGCATGAGTCAAATACAAATAATCTTGCATGATCAATTAGGTGTAAAAAAGTTGTTTTCCCGATGGATACCGCATTCGCTCTGTGAAGAGCAAAAAGCGGCTCGCGTTACTTGGTGCGTCAGAACTCTCGAAAGATTCCACCCAGGATCCTCAAATGCTGTATACAACATCGTATTAGGTGACGAATCCTGGATATACGCGTACGCACCAGAAACAAAAAACCAATCACGAGTTTGGGTGTTCGAAAATGAGTTAAAGCCAACAAAAATTGTTCGTTCACGGAGTGTTGCAAAAAAAATGGTGGCCACGTTTGTCTCCAAAACCGGCCATGTTACGACTATTCCTCTTGAGGGACAGGGAACGGTTAGTGCAGAATGGTATGCTAGCATTTGTTTGCCAGAAGTCGTTTCTGAACTCCGTAAAGAGAACTGCAACCGCCGCATCATCCTCCATCACGACAATGCGAGTTCTCACACCGCGCACAGAACAAAAGAGTTTTAGAGCAAGAAAACATAGAATTATTAGACCATCCGCCGTACAGTCCCGACCTTAGCCCTAATGATTTCTATACTTTCCCTAAAATAAAGATTAAATTGCGTGGACAGAGATTTTCATCACCTGAAGAAGCTGTGGACGCCTACAAAACGGCCATTTTGGAGACCCCAACTTCCGAATGGAATGGTTGCTTCAATAATTGGTTCCATCGTATGGAAAAATGTGTCAAATTTCGCGGAGAATATTTCGAAAAGCAATAAATACATTTTTAAATAGTAATGTTGTGTCACTTCCTTGATTCCCGAAATTTTCAGTGCCGCCCTCGTACATAACTAAGGTAAGGACATTTTGACCCTGAACGAATTTTTTGAGTATTTAAATAATCAAATCAAAGCACTCAATTTGTAAGTGGCGCCACAAATTGGCATCCACTCTCCACAAGTACGGCGCACCTACCTACCTACCTAAGTACCTAGTACCTATCTACCCTACCTACCTACCTAAGTACCTAGTACCTACCTACCTACCTACATCCCTACCTACCTAGCTACTCTACCTATCTACCCTACCTACGTACCCTCCTACCTACCAAACTAACTACCTACCTACCTACCTACCTACATACATACCTACCTACCTATCCTACCTAAATTCCTACCTACTTACTTATAAATACCTACCTATCTACCCTACCTACGTACCCTCCTACCTACCTAACTACCCAACCTACATACATACATACATACCTATCCTACCTACATACCTACCTACCTACTTACATACCTACCTATCTACCTACCTATCCTACCTACACGCTGCTATGAAAAGATAATCAAGCGGCAAGAAGTTTTATTATATAAATAATATTAAAATCCCATCAAGCAAAGTAAATGCGACACAATACAAAATGTTATGAACACATTTTCAATTTTATTTAAATTAATAATGTTTCGGAAATGTGTAAAATCATGAAGTCCCAATGACAGCATGCATCATTGCATTAAATTAGATTTTTTTTTGTACGACAGCAGCGGCAGCAACGTAGGGACAATTTAATTTCATTGTTAGATTGTTAATTTATCATTTAAACTAAGCATTTCATCTCAGTTAGTAAAAAAAATATTTAATACATTAATAAAAAATTCAAGAATTCGCGAGAACCGTACATGTCCGGATAGTAACACGCTTTTTACTATTAAAATACATAAATATCGTGCAAATTCGGTTTTCATGGCAATCCCGGGTACAAATTTTAAAGTATGAAATGCCATTTTGAAGTGAATCACGCAAGGTGCCCAGCTAATGCGGTACGTTTCGCGGCCCAAAAAGTTTGGTCAAGAGAAATCTATTGAGGTTAAAATAGTAACGTTAACGTTTTTTTTCGTGAATATAAAGTTCGTTTTTATTTCTTTTTTTGCTGTACATAACTTAAACACTGCTGAAGGCATAAAAGTAAAATTTTATTGGTTTCTGATTTGGTTTGAGTATTTTAGTTTAGTTTTAAAACGATCTACATTCGTCACGTCCTGTTAGCAACCGCTACTATAGGATGGACAAAAAAAAAAATTACGAACCAGACATGTGAAGCTTAGAACTCATGAAGTAAACTTAACGAAATTGATTATTGATGACAACGGTTAGATCCTACTAATATTTTAAATGTCGCTATGTTTGAATATTTGTAACTCAATCCCGCAAAAGCGGCTGTTCGGATTTGGATGAAATGATAAGCAATTTTGACTGTTTTTTTTTTTTTTAAATAAGTTTGAAATTATACTGATTGAGAAAGTACGTATAGTTTAAGTTTGAATTTTATTTTATTAAAATTTTATAATAAAGATAACATGGTGGTTATGTTGATTGATTATTAGTTTGTTAGTTCATTAGTTGTTAAACGATGATTAAGATACTCGATGTACCAAAAAATATTTTAAAGTACTTTAACAAAATGTTTTAAAATACATTTTTAATATGCATATCTATTTAATTTAGTTAGGTGTATATTTAAACAACGTGTCCCAAAATTCAACGATAAGCGGGCACCAGACGGTGGACCTGCTCATCACTACCCGAGGAAAAATACAGAAATAAAAACAATATTTTTTTGGAAATTATAAAACATACATTGAAATCCTTCGGCAATTGACACCCATTAAGATATTTTTAACTACCATGACCACAATTTTTCTAATATTTCTGTTTTTTTTTTTGGTAATCGGCAAGCTATGTAGCACTGCTATCCACCACAACCCTTAAAAATCCCAGAATGCCTGTAGGTTTTACACAAAATTAATAAAATAAAATAATCAAGATTCCAAAATGGTATAATACTCTAGGAAAAAATGCCTATATAAAAATAAAACAGAAATATTAGAAAAATTGTGGTCATGGTAGTTCAAAATATCTTAAGAGGTGTCAATTTCCGAAGGATTTCAATCTACGAGTATGTTTTGTAATTTCCAAAAGTTAATTGTTTTTTTTTTTTCATTATTTTTTCTCGGGTAGTGATGACCAGGTCCACCTTCTGGTGCCAGCTTATCGTTGAATTTTGGGACACGTTGTATATATGAAGCCACCGCACGTGACGCTCGCCGCGCGCATCCCCACTCAAACTATACGTAGTGTTCAAGCAAGACGGTCGTTTCATTTCTCTTCCCGCTCTCTATACATATCATTGGCGACGAGGTATACGAACGAGTACCTACGAGTACGCGTAGATAAAATGAACGCGTTTCTCGGAAATCTGTCTTCATTTGACCATAAAATCAGCGAATGGCAAATATTTAAGGGTAAATTAACGCAGTTTTTGAAGATTAACGGCGTTAATGACGATGTGAAAAGTGGGATATTACTGTGTCATCTTACGGAGGAGACGTATCGTCTAGTACTTAACCTAGCATTTCCAAAGGAGTTGGAAACGCTGAGTTTTATAGACTTGGTTGGATTACTCGACAGCCATTTCAAGCCAAGAAAGTGCTCATTTGTGGACGAGGCGATTTTTTGGTGCCAGCAGAACAACAGGCGAAACCGTTGAAGAATGGGCGGCGCGTTTAAGAGGTTTGGCAACTTATTGCGACTTCGGCACCGCTCTAGAAACTAATTTGAGAGATCGTTTCGTCCTCGGCCTGAGTGCAGGTCCAGTCGACGCTCACGTTGTCGCGGGCTATTGAAATGGCGGAGCAGGCAGCGTGTGCCAAGGAGGCAAAGGCCTTGTTAGGCAGCAGCTCGGAGGCTATTTGCATCAAGGAGGAACCAGTATTCCGCGCGAAGTTCCAGGGTCAAGTTAGCCGTGGACGTGGTGCAGGTGGTGCTGATGCAGCAACCCGCCGCGATAGCGATCGTTCCGAGATTTGCGGCATGAAAAATCATAGTGGTGAAAAGTGTCGTTATAAGGGTTATACGTGTCAAAAGTGCGGTGTAAAAGGCCATTTAAAAAAAGTATGTGATAATTAAAAAAACAAGCGTGTTTATCATGTTGACTCAAATGACGGAAGCAGTGGTAACCAGCCCCAGGAAAAGGGTTGTGAGCAGTGCCAGAATTTTAACATAAGGTACGCGGCTGATACGCCTATTGAAATCGAATTAGTTTTAGGTGACCAATTTATTAAAATGGAACTAGATTCAAGATCGGGAAGCACTGTTATTTTATTGGAAGAGGTCGCATATATGTATGCACTGGCCTGTTGCACATGCCTGTCACCGATTCAAATTAATATTGTTACGGCTTATGTTTTTATGAGCCGTGTCACTTGTGTAAAAATATTGACCACGAAATATACTAATTATATTATCAGACCACTGCTCGTTATTGGCTTCTGTTTTCCATTAGGTTATGCGCCCAGGACTGTGCTGGAGTTTTTTCTGATAGTGCGTATAATTAATAAGTTGAGTGGTTTGCTGTAAAACTTACGAAATTTTAATTATGTCAGCTGAAGTTGGCATAAGTGGTATTAAGAAGCTGAAAGGATCGTCCGACTACCCAAACTGGAAGTTCTTGGTGCGAAATTACTTGGAGAATAAAATCTGGTGGGGAGTAATGTCTACACATGTAGCAAACGCTGACGTAGACCGGCAGGCACGAACGACAATATGTTTGTTGTTAGAACCAGAGTACTTTACCTACGTCTACAATGCGAAGACTGCGAAAGAAGCCTGGAACAGCTTATAGAAAGCGTATGAAGACAAGGGTTGGGGAAGACGTATACATATTCAGCGGGAGATTTTCAACTGTAAGTTAGAGAATTTCGATTCTATGGAAAGCTACATATCCAAAACTACATTCCTGACACAAAAATTGTCCGATATTGATGCTGATATTCCTGATGATTGGATCATATCGATTTTGCTGGGTGGACTAACCGCTGAGTACAGCCCTCTCATCATGGCTGTAGATAATAGTGGACAACAGATCACGTTAGAGCAAATAAAAACGAAATTGTTACAAGAAGGAAGTAGACAGAGTAAGTTGAACACAGAGTACGAACAAGCCTTAGTTACACGTAAAGCACAGAACGATGCAAGATCTAACACTAAAACTAACGGTCGTAAGCAGAAGTTCGTCTACAAGTGTTTTAAGTGCCACAAGCAAGGACACAAGGCGTCCGAATGCAAGGAGCGGATCAAAACCGCGAATATCTGGCTGAATACGAAGAAGGCGATACACAAAGATAAGTAGTATTTAGACAGTGGGTGCTCAAATCATATGATCCACGATAAAAACAAATTGTTGTCTTATAAACCTGAAAAGGGCAACATGTGGATCGCAGTAGCAAACGGCGAGAAATTATTGGTGAAAGGACGAGGAAATGCTGAGCCACGAGTCAGCGAAAACGAAAAATTAATTTTAGAAAACGTTTCACATGTTCCTGATTTATCCGTGAACCTTATTTCGGTGAGCGATTTGACCAAGAAGAATTATTGCATGAATTTTGACAATGGAGGTTTCAAAATAAGAATCGAATTATTACAAGATGTCAAGAGGTTGACGGAATTTATGAGTTGACAGAAAATAAAAATAACGTCGTGAATGTAACACTGTCAAAACAAAATGAAAAAATTTCGAACATTTGGCATAAAAGATTAGCTCATTTATCGCGTAATTATATGAAGAAAATTAAAGTTTTAGTAACCGGTATGGAATTGAAGAGTACCGATTTATGCGAGCCGTGTATTCCATGTATCGAAGGAAAGACCTGCAAAAGTCCCTTTAAAAACCAAGGTACGAGAGCGAACGAGGTCTTACAGCTGGTTTTTAGCGACGTTTGCGGACCAATCGAGGAGCCGTCGTTCGGTGATTATAGAAGATCGAAGATATGTTCTTCTATTTATCGACGATTTTACTCGGAAGACTCATGTTTATTTTTTTAAGAACAAAAGTGAAACTTTCGATAAGTTCCGTGAATACAAGGCGGAAGTTAAGAATGAGACCAGTAAATTCATTAAATGTCTGAGATCTGACAACGGCGCAGAGTACTGTAATGGTAAATTTTAATCATTTTTGAAGTCTGCAGGTATAAAACACCAGACGACTGTACCGTACACGCTGGAACAAAATTCTGTCGCAGAAAGAGCGAATCGGACTATAATAGAAAAGGCAAGAACTTTACTGTCGGAATCGAACTTGAGCAAGAAGTATTGGGCCGAGGCTGTTAATACTGTTGTATACCTAAAGAACAGAAGCCCCACGAAAGCGTTGAACAATGCGATACCAGAGAAGCTTTGGACTGGAAAAGATGTGGATGTCAGTCATCTGAAAATCTTTGGTTGTTTGGCGTACAGATTGATATCAAAACAAAAGAGACGGAAACTAGACATAAAGACGGAACCGATGATTTTTATTGGATATCCAGATAATCAGAAAGATTATCGTCTGATGAATCCTAAGACAGGTGAAGTGAAAACTGCAAGAGATGTAAAATTTCTCGAAAACGTCTTTCTCCAAAAAGAAAACGTGGAAAAGTCGGAAGTTATCATAAACCTAAATACAGATTGTGTGTACGATGATGTGTACCGTGATGCTATAGACGAGAACGTAGAAGTATCGGAGGTGATACAACCTGAACCTGTAGTACCAGAGCAAGAGCTTGACGTATTGACTGAAGAGGAAGTCACAATACCAGAATTAGAAAGAGGGTATCCTGTAAGAGAACGCAGACAAGTCGATCGGTATGGATGTAATGTTATGTATGCCAAGAGCAATCTTGATGATGATCCGTTGACTATTAATGAAGCGTTGGCGAGACCCGATGGTGACTTATGGCAAAAAGCGATCGATGATGAACTTATGTCACTAAAGGAGAACCAGACTTGGACGTTGGTGGATCGTCCGATCGATAAGAAGCCTATCCAGTGCAAATGGGTGTTCAAAATCAAGAGAGATAGCGACGGCAAGGTAACGAAGTACAAGGCTAGATTAGTAGCAAAAGGTTTCACACAGGTACGTGGTGTAGACTATACTGAGACGTATTCTCCAGTAGTTAGAAGCTCTACTCTGCGAATGTTGTTCTCGCTAGCTGTTGAATACGGTTGGTTTATTGACCAATGGGATGTTATGACTGCCTTTTTATATGGCAAGATTAAAGAGGACATTTACATGCTCCAACCGAAAGGAGCAGTAGTCAAAGTTCAAGAAACCAAAGTATGTAAGCTGCAGCGTTCTTTGTATAGATTGAAACAAGCTTCGAATGCTTGGTTCAAGGAATTGGACAAAGAGATGTTGAACTTAGGCTTTGTACAATCAAAAATAGAACCGTGTTTGTATCAAAAGCAGCTTAAAAACAATAACAAGTTAATTGTTGTTATTTACGTAGATGACCTTTTTATCTTTGGAAATTGTGAACAAGAAAAGCAAAAGTTAAAAACCGATTTGCTTGATAAGTTTAAAGTGAAAGATTTAGGCGCGGCTAGGCATGTTTTAGGCATGAGGCTGAGGAGAGATAAAGATGTTATTTGTCTAGATCAGCAACAGTTCACTTCGGACTTTAACATGACAGACGCTAAGCCAGTTTCAACCCCAATGGAAGTCGGTATGAAATTAGAAAGATCGACAAATTCCCATAGTAATCTGCCATATCAAAGCATAATAGGGTGTCTAAACTATTTATCCTGTAATACGCGACCAGACATAGCACATGCGGTGAGTGTACTTTCACAATTTAATTCGTGTTATGACGAAATACACTTTAAATGTGCAAAACGGGTCTTAAGGTATTTGAAGGGTACGTCTAACCTTTGTCTTATTTTTAGGTAGTCGGGAGATTTAGACTTACGAGGCTATGTTGATGCAGATTGGGGAGGGGCACTTGATAGAAAATCTTTCACAGGATTAATTTTCAAGATAGGTAAAAATATAGTGTCATGGGAGAGTAGGAAGCAAGCGACAGTATCCTTGTCCACCACAGAAGCAGAGTACGTAGGATTGAGTCAAGCTTCGAAGGAAGCTCTTTATTTACGTAGTTTACTGAACAGTTTGACAGCTGTGGATAGTAAAGCAGTAGTCATTTATAATGACAATCAGTCGGCGCATAAAATTGCAGCTAACAAAATGATGCATAATAGAACAAAGCATATAGATATCAAGTATCATTTTATTCGTGAATGTGTACTAGCTAACAAAGTAGAAATAAGGTACATGTCAACTGATGTGATGATAGCGGACATCTTAACTAAAAGTGTTCACAGCCCGAAACTTAGAGAATTTTTGAAGGATTTATCCCTGTCAAATTATTCTATTAAGGGGGCGATGAGTAGTTAGACGTTTTATGCTTTTTTTTTGTGCTTTGTGTAATAGATAATTTTCTAAATTTAGTTTCGTTATGCATACTTTATTTTGTTAGATTTCTTCTGTTTTTGTATTCTACTTTTGGGTACAGCGTAGTACAGTCAGACACAGAAGTGTTGGTGATTTATTTAATTTTATTTACCGAGTACTGACAAGTACAGAAGTAATCATACGCAGCGTAAATATATTAAGGGGGCGTATTGGAAGAGGTCGCATATATGTACCTATGCACTGGCCTGTTGCACATGCCTGTCACCGATTCAAATTAATATTGTTACGGCTTATGTTTTTATAGAATAGAATAGAATAGAATAACTTTATTTCGGACACAAATATCCATATAGTGTTAGTAACATACAAAAAATTACTTATTGCCTAGTGTTAGTAAAAATCAACCTCCGCACAAACTGCTGTACAATCGGAGAGCCGAAGCTCTCGGCTACAGTTTTCAGAATGCTGTTTCGACTGCCCCTCACTCTCCTCAGTAGCGACGCAGTTTTTTTGCGTATAATTGCATGGAAACCGTCGGTGCGGGCTTGCGCAAACATTTCCGACGCGCTACAGTAACGAGGCAGCCTCAACAACATCCTGAAAGCATTATTATATTGGACGCGCAGGACATCCAACGATCTCTTAGTACAATTGATCCATAGATTGCCCGTGTACAAACTTTGGCAATAAGCCTTAAAAAGTGTTATCTTTACTTGGTCTGTACACCGCGCAAATCTACGGGACAACATATTGCTCCGGACCGCTAGAGCCCTGCGCTCCCTCTCAATGTCTACATCGTCCTTGAGGTCAGTGGCAAGACAATGCCCTAGGTATTTAAAAGTTGACACCCTATTAATTGGTGACCCGTTCAAAAGCAACTCGGGTCCTTCTCTTTATGAGCCGTGTCACTTGTGTAAAAATATTGACCACGAAATATACTAATTATATTATCAGACCACTGCTGCGTTATTGGCTTCTGTTTTCCATTATATTTCAGATAATTTTTTATTTCAAAAAGTTTTCGCAATACCAGCTACAAAATTGCAATGTAAAAATGTGCTTGTACAATGGACATAAAATCTCTCCACTAGGATTTTTCACTATTAGAGCAATATTTAATCATTTACAAAGAAATATTAAAGTTTGCGTAGTTAAAAATGGTGGTCCCCCATTGTTAGGTAGAGCTTTCATGTCCGCTTTTAATTTAATAATAACAACTAACATTAACTCTTTAGTAAGTAACGATAATGATGTACTGGAATTGCTTGGAAAATATCCAGATCTATGGCGAGATGACTTAGGTTTTTGCTAAGATTGGAGGGAGCGAGTTATACAGTAAAATCGATTAAAAAAATGCATACAATCAATATTTATATTCGAAGAGTCATCACAGGAATTAACAGCAATAAATACCCATAAGGGTCTTTACAAATACACACGTCTAGTTTACGGTCTAGCTAACGCACCCGCTATTTTCCAAAAGTCCATGGAAATTCTATTAGCTGGAATAGACGGGGTCAGTGTCTGCTCGATGACATATGTATTACGGGCCCCGATAGAAACCCACACATTCAAAGGCTAACGGAAGTTTTAGGTAGATTAAGCGATGCCAGTCTACGTCTTCAAAATGACAAGTGCCAATTTTTCAAACAAAGTGTACTTTACTTGGGCTACGTGATTAGTAAAGAAGGACTTATGACTAGTTCTGAAAAAGTCAAGGCGATATTAAGCGCTCCCGAGCCAACCAACGTCACCGAAGTTAAAAGATTCTTAGGCGTTGTTAATTATTATAGGAATTTTATTCCTAACGCTTCGTCAGTACTCAGTCCGCTACATGAACTACTACGGAGCGATGTGCCCTGGGAGTGGGGTGATAGGCAGCGGCAAGCTGTGGCAGTGCGCCGTGAACTAGCCTCGGAGCGTGTACTGGCGCACTTCGAGCCGACGGCGCAGCTTGTGCTCACCGTGGACGCGGGGCCGAGCGGCCGCTCGCGTATGCATCTCGCTCGCTTACCGCTAGCGAGCGAAACTATAGTCAGATACAGAAGGAGGCGACCGCTATCATATTTGGTGTGAAAAGATTCCATCAGTATCTGTACGGTCGCAGTGAGCCTGCCTTTCATTTTAAAAACCGATCAGAGGCCATTAGTTTCACCACTGTGTGAATCGCCCGGAGGACACGGTGGAGCATACGGTGGAGGTCTGCCCTGCTTGGGCGGAGCACCGCCGTGTCCTCACGGAGGCGATCGGCAGCGGCGATCTCTCGCGTCCGGCCCTGGTTCAGGCCATGGTCCAAAGCGAGAGTGCATGGAAAGCCGTCACTTCCTTCTGCGAAGCAGTAATGCTCGCGAAGGAGGAGGCGAAGCGCGCGAGGGAAATGCAAGATGCGCGCCCTCGCGCCCCAAGTCGCCGCAGGAGACGCCCCGAGCCGCCTTCCTGCCACCGAAGGCGCGGGCTTGCGGACGGTGAGCAATGGGTAGCTCGCCGTCCGATTAGGACCAGGTCCGGGTCGACGGCGCGTTGTGTTCCACGCGCGCCTCAAAGAGATGTCAGCACCAACTGACGGGGTCCGTAAGGGCCAATGCCTGCCAGGGTTGCGAGTTTGTCCGAAAGAGATATCGCGTCCCGGCACACAGGCAACGGAAGGAACACGGGTGGGTTTTAGTCAGTAAAAGTCTGACACGTCCTCTCGCTCCGCCCAGAGCGAGGAAGTCATTTGATGATTTCCCATACTCAAAAAAAAAAAAAAAAGGCCTTTGGTTTCCATTTTCAATAACAAGACGGGTATACCGGTAACTGCTGCTATTACATTGTCGGCTTATAATTATGTAATACATTATGTATCCGGTGATCGATTTAGTAGCAGATTATTTTTCCCGCGCGCCTTTAAAATGCTCAAACCAGTCGGAAGAGACCGATAATAATGTAGATGTAGATACCTATTACGCGCTCAAGTTTTTGAATGAAGCGTCGCCCGCTACCACGACACGCGACATAACGCAGGCAACTGAGAGCGATACCGTGATCCAAACTGTCATAAGGTACATGCAAAAAGGATGGCCTCGAAAAATAATTTGTAAGTCTGTTTACCCTTATTTTCAGTGCAAGTCCGATTTGCAGTACGAAAAAGGTTGCCTTTTTAGGGGTCATAGAATAGTTATTCCGTCTATACTAAGAGATAAAATGCTACGTGAATTGCACGATACTCATTTAGGTATAATTAAAACGAAAAGTAATGCACGAATGTGGTGGCCGGCATCGACGGCGACATCGAGCGTTGGATAGGGTCCTGTGGCACGTGCGCGAGCGTGCGGCCCGCGCCCCCGCGCGACCTTAATAGCCGCGCACTATGAAGTTTGAGTTGGTATATTATGGGAATATTGTACGTAATTCTTATAAGAAAAAAAATCTTATTCGATTATATGTGTATTCATGATATTATTACCAAAATTTTACGTAAATTGATTCATTACTTTTGCCAGACATCAACATAATACAGCAACAAGTCGTATGTCAAGTCGTTTAATATTTAAATGAGATTGTTTATAATTCTAACATGCCGTTATGAGTGTTATTTTTATCATCATAAGTGGCACTACTGTTCAAGCACTGCAGGAATAGACAAGATTTTGACGATGTAAACAGTGCACTCTCAATGGTTACGGATTGGTTTACGACAAATAACCTAGTTCTAAATACTAAGAAAACGAAATGTGTAAAGTTTGCCCTACCAAATGTTAGAAATCTAGGTCCCAACATCGTCTTAGATAAAGAGGTGCTTGAATCTGTAAACTCGGCGGTTTTTCTGGGCATAACAGTAGATGCCAAACTTCAGTGGGGCCCACATATATCGAGCCTAGCGGGAAGGCTCAGTTCAGCCGCCTACGCCGTCAGGAAAGTAAGACAATACACTGACGTCGATACAGCTCGGTTAGTCTATTTTAGTTATTTTCATAGCGTTATGTCCTACGGTCTTCTGCTGTGGGGCAAAGCTGCTGATATTCAAAATATATTTGTTCTTCAAAAACGAGCTGTTCGCGCTATTTACCAGCTTGGTGCCAGAGTTTCTCTGAGAGATTTTTTCAAAGATATTGGTATCCTCACGGTGGCATCTCAATTCATCTTCGCCAATATCTTATATATTAGGCAAAATATACACTTATACACTAAAAACAGTGATTTTCACAATGTTAACACTAGAAATAAGGACAAACTACGAGCTCCCTTTCACCGGCTTCATAAGGTTCATAACTCATTTGTTGGGCTTGGTATAACCTTTTATAACAAGCTACCCTCTTCTTTGCTAGATTTGCCTTTTAATGCGTTTAAAACGAAAGTAAAATCCAATCTTTGTTCAAAGGCATACTATTCTATCAACGACTACTTAAATGATAAGAATAGTTGGTCGCTGTGATTAACTCAAGACAATGTTTATGTTCTTTCTCCAGCTTACGTACTGACAAGTTATATGAGTTTATATAATTGTTTATTTTATTTGACTTTTTAAGTCAAGTTATTTTAATTTAACTTCAATTTATTTTTGACAATATCTACTCATCACACTGTTTTTTTATGAGTTGTATTGCAATATGTGGTTAGCTAGTGACCTCGACAATTGATCATATTATTTACTGTTATTAGTAATTAACTCTTTGTTTATTTATTTTACATCGATGGTCCTAGTTTATCATTTATAACTTCCAGTTACAACTATATGTAAGCGGGCACGCCCTTTATGCCTGGAGGCTTTTTTATTTAGATATTAATTCTGTTTACGTTTAGTTTTTTTTATTTCGGCCTGAGTATCGATGATTGATTGGTTGAGTTCTCGATGATTTTGTTTGGTATATTGGCGTGTGCTAGCTAACATATGGCTAATAATTTGAATTATGTTTTGTGTTGCGTAATGTAAATTATTTTGAATACTATTATATAGAATCTTTTTTTTTTGTTCTTCTAACTGAACAGACAGCTGTGCTGCTGGGGAGTTTGTTGCGCCACTTCTTCTTCCCAGCTAATGCACTAGGAAGTGGTGAAGGGTGGGCGTTTTGGGGGACTGTCTTATGTAATTTTGACGTTCGAAAAGTGCTGATTCTCAGCCTAGTTTGAATAAATGACTTTTGAATTTGAATTTTGAAACTTTTGAATTTTTGCAGTTCAGCATCTGTTTACAGAATGTAAATAGACGCAATAGGATCCGAGTGCCAGCGTTTTTTGTGAGCGGGGTCAGCCCGGGTCAAATTACATCGCGATAAGCCGCGCGCCACGGTCCTTTACGGAAGTGGCGCGTATTTTTTTCCAGTACGATAGAGGTTAAGGTGCCACTCAACAACGGTCACCCGCCATTCCCGGTACCACTAGTTCAAGTCAAAATACAGCATCACCAACAGTATATAGCGAGCAATTGGCTACGAGTTCACCCGTGGCGACTGAAACTAATGTCGAACTTGTAGTGCCACATGCGGAATGTGTCGCAAATGATGGTGATGGGGAGGAATGGGGCGACTGTGAAGCGATTGAGAGCGACGGGGGGCCGCTGATAATTTAACATCGCCACCGTCACCGGCAGTGCAACCCGAGGTACTAGTGTCCGAGGGCAATCAATTTCAAAGTACAGGGGAGTGCAATGTGAACGTACCGCGCGTACCATCACCCACACTCTCGCGACAAAAGCGCAATAGGAAGGTGGTAGATTATAAGAAATACTTTTAACGGTTTTGTTATGTCTTCTGATCAGTTTCGGTATTATAATTAGTATTAACAGGTACCTATATATTTATTGTCACCAGGTTTCAAAATCTAAGTGTGAAGGAGTGATGGCTGAAATTTTTTACCGTCTCGAGAATAATATGGTGTGTTGTGTAAGTGGAACAGAAGCCATACCCGGGAATATTTGCTTAGTAGCATTGACCACGCGGGCGGGCGGGGGATGTGCGAGTGGCTTGTGCGCCTGCGAAAGGATATCAAAGACGCCGACGGCAAGTGCGGCGACTACCTATGGGCCGCTAAGGAAAGCTACGAATTCATTGATAAATTCCGCGCATTTAGTAGGGTGCGTATGAGTTGAATTTCAATATTATATAGTTAATAAAAATAAAAAAAACTGTGCCATACCCTATTTTTAACGAGACGGTAAAAAAAAAATGCGGGATATGAAGCCACCGCACGTGACGCTCGCCGCACGCGTCCCACTCAGTAATAAACTAGTGTTCAAGCAAGACGGTCGTTTCATTTCTCTTCCCGCTCTCCATACATATCACTATTACCTAAATATAATAATGTGTACGAGATGAGAGTTGCAGATTATTTAGTACCTTTTCTTCTTAATAAACTTCCAGAGGACTTGCCAACGTTATACAAAACGAGTTCGAAAAGTTATAAGTACAAATCAAAGCGTTTCCTTACACAAAAAGTCTCCTAATGTATGTATGTAGTAGTGTACGTTTGAACTATTTTCATCATTAAAGAACATTTAAATTAATATGTTAAACTTTAAAAGAGCGGCTCGCCGGCACACAGATAAACCCTGTGAGGTTTTCGTTGTGTGGCTAAAACCAAAATGTAAAATAGGCTAAGTGTTTTAGAAATAAATAAATAAATAAAATAAATTACAATCCAAGAGCTAATTAAATGCTTAAAACACAAAGATACAGCCCCTGGTATTGACAAGATCACATATTCTATGATAAGATACTTACCTGAGAACGGTAAACAAGTACTACTCAATTTATTTAACACATTCTTCAGTTATTCGTTTGTACCTAAACAATGGCGCGATTCCACCACTATGGTGGAACCACGACGTGGTCCTTGTTTAGCCTTCTTGTCTAGCCCTTCGCCCCATATCTATGATCTCATGTATATGCAAAACTTTCCATAACATTTTACTCCATAGACTAGAGTGGTTTATTGAAAAGAACTGTATGTTAGACCAGAATACCACAGGATTTAGAAAATGCTGATCAATATTAAATAATCTTACTAGTTTAGTTTCTAGAATCCAAACAGGATTTTCTGAAAAACAAATGACCATAGAATAGATTCCAGCAGAATAGATTATACCAGTTTTTTATTTGATAATAGCTGTCAAATCCATTTAAATAAAGTAACTAAAATTCAAAACCAATATTTGAGGGTCATCGGTGGTTTTATTAAAATCACAGCCATTCATGTGATGGAATGCGAACTCCATCTGCAGCCGTTACATAATCGCAGATATTACTTAGCTGGTAAATTCTTTACGAAACTCAAATCTTTTGTAAATGGCCACACGTGTGAAATTATTACTAAACTTAATATTTGGTGCCAAGGTATTTTTAGAGACGTATTTCTGAATGACATATGCGTGTACTCCAGCGATGAATTAGGATTATTTTCGCATAATACGTGGGTAAGCGGTCTGAACTTGTCTCGACAATTAAACCACAAATTAAAGATGTTACCGAAGCTAAGAAAGCGTACGATCATTATCAACTCCGAATTATAATGTACTAGGAATTTTGGCAGGAGCTATTCTGGATATTAGATTAGATTTATACGGATGGATCTAAAATTCGAGATAATGTTGGACCTGCGTTTTTTGACTCTCAAGTAATACCTCCTTTAAGTTCAAGTTAAATTCAAACATTTCTGTCACGTTTTCCGAGTTGAGTGCTCTGCTAAGCCTTGTGCTAAACCATACAATTTGACATTTTAATTATTCATCAAAATAAACCAGTTTGATATACACATTGACATTGTTGAAAATTATATACAAAATGACACGATTACTTTGTGAAGTATTATATTTTGTAAATTATTTTGAATGTGAGGAATATGTGGATATATATATATTTTTTTTCTCTTTCATAATTTTTTTATTTCTGTTAGTTTTAATGATGGTCTGACAGTTTGGGGAGTTGATGCGGCCTACCCAAATATCCTTTCTGCAGTACTTAAGCAGCTCAGCTCGACGAACAATACCAATATTGTTCGTCGAGCTGAGCTGCTTAAGTACTGATTTGACCTCCACTATTACTGACAAATGCTTGCACTGACTGGACAGGTCCACTCAAATCTGTGTGGTTCTTTCCACAAAAGACCATTTCAGTCACTAAATCTACATGTTTCTCATATGGCTTGACCAAGATTATGTCTGGACTTTAAAGAGACTCGACCTCTGAGTTTATTTCGGCCTTTTCTATTATTTTTTATTATTATGATTCTTTCGACTTCATCTGGCTTATTTTTTTTTTTTTTATCTGTAGTGCTCTTTATTTCTATTATGGTTTCACAGCAGCGATCATTTCGTACTGGGGTCTGTTTGGTTACCTATAGATTAACTAACTAATACTTACTTTCCGTCTCGCTGGCTCTTCGTTTCTTGTTAGATACTTCTTCTTCCACTTCAGTTTTAAACTCCATTAAAGGCACATCATCTTCTAAATCAGATTCAGAACGTTGTGGTGGTATATTTGCTACATCTTGACAGTTATCGTATAAATTTTCCAGGACTAGCTCTGTAAGTAAACAATAACAGTCAAGAGTATATTTTGGTTACCAGTAAGTTTAAGATTAACTCACTGCCAAAAGTTTCAAATAGTACATAAAATGTCTTGATCAATCTATAGGTACTTATTTACTTATACTTAGAAATAGAAATCATTTATTTGCCAATAATGTAGGTATACAAATACATTTTGCCTTATGGCATGCAAAATTGTTTAATATAAGTAGATAATACATTTACTAGACAAAAAATATAACCAAAAAAAATAATTGGAAAACCATTCCATCCAACAGCAACATTACTATCATTATTAAAAATACTCATATTATTCAAAACATTCAGCACAAATGTCAACAATTTAATTTAAGAAACCAGCCAAGTGCGTGTCCGACCACGCACAATGAAGGGTTCCGTAGTTGGGATGAATTTATCCCAAGAACAAACTTAACATTGTAGTTGAAAAACATGTTCTCCCATACGGAATGTATGGGAGATCATGTTTTTCAAACCGCAAATTTAAGTTGGTTGATTATTACGATACGCAGTTTGGCTTTCGTGAGAACCTGGCTGGGCTGGTTTCTTAAATTAAATTGTTGACATTTGTGCAGAATGTTTTTGAATAATATGAATATTTTTTTTTTGCAATTTTTTTTCTTTATCATGTCTTCGATTAGGGTACAACAACCAGTTAGATTTGAAATATTTTTGTTGCCTTGGATATTCTTGAGGGTGGTCTATGTAACATTATAAATATTTTTTGTAAATTCATTTCAGATATCACTCACACTCATTTTTCACCTTCCATCTTTCGTGGTATTTTTTTGTTTTTTTTTTGTTTTCTACCAATACTCACTTATTTTTAAATTTGCTTACTTATTGTATTTTATGTTTAGTTTTCATAAGTTTTTTCTAGTTTATTATGATGTTGTTTTGTGGTGAATGCTGTGTATACCTATAATTATTAGGCATACATACCAGAATTGTATTATGATTTTATTCTGTTTTAAATTTTGTGTATGTACTGCTGTTGGTGTACCAAATAAATATATAACATCACGCTAGACCCTTAGGAGACGAGCAAAAAGAAAAATGTAAGAAGTAAAGAATGATAAGCAAAACGAAGAAATAGCCCGGGCTGGCGATGGGATGCGACGCGGTGGGTCGGGGGCGGAATAACACGCGGACGAGGTCGCGGGCAGAAGCTAGTTTGAAATAAATAGATTATACCTTAATTTGTTTTAAGATATGATTTATTGTTATTATTTATGTTCTTAAAAACATACCATCACTTTGATGTTCCTCTTTTGCCTCAATAATATCATCTAGTCCCTCACAAACAGCTGGTAATTCTTCTTTGATAGCAATGTTTTCTGTTTGATATTCATCATCTATACTTATGTGCTCTATTGGAGATTTAATAAATCCACTGTAAAACTCTTGGATTATTAAAGGATTGCGCTGTAAAAAGATGATTATAGTTTTAGGAAAATATGTTGACCACAGTCCCACGAGCACAAACCATTTCTCATGATACTAATGTCACTTACTCGTAAGAGCCTCCACATGAGGATACTTAAGTAGGTACAATGATACCTCACTGACCACTGCACATGTAAGGTATTTTTGAATAGCTTGCGTTGACATGAGAGAGCAGCATTATCAAACTGTCACATACAAGTTTCATACAGAAGTTGTAGCAGTATTATATGGAACATTTAACATGTGCATGTACACATTTGACAAAAGTGTACATATCACCGTTCAACACGCAATGGTACGCTTGGTGTTTTAGAGGTATGAGGAACAGGGTGTAAAGTTCACTCATCCCCCATAGAAAAGGGAGGATCCTCCAACCAGACGGGTGTCGTGTCTGGCGGGCAACTGCCCAGAGGTTTTGAAGTTGGGAGATTCTATATATGTTTATCGCGCGGTAAACTCTAATTGCATCAACTAATTGCATCTCATTCTTGGAGTCAGACTAACAGACTGTGTTAGGAACACAGTGCTGCGCTCCAAAACACAAATCGCCGACGTCACCTATAAAGCAGCCAAGCTTAAGTGGGACTGGGCCGGACACGTCTGCCGCATGTCGAATGAGTCATGGGCCAAAACTACCACGATGTGGGTCCCAAAAAACGTCCGTCGACATCGAGGTAGACCCAAGAGAAGATGGCGAGACGAGCTTGACGCCTACAAACAGGATTGGTCCACACTAGCTCAAGACAGAGAAGAGTGGAAAGAAGAAAGGGAGGCCTTTGCCCTGCAGTGGGACAACACAGGCTAAAAATAAATAAAATAAAAATAAACTCTAATTGCGCGATGCAGGATTTGTGTGACGTCAGGATGTTATGTGACGTCAGGTCTTTGATGCGTTGTTCGCATGTAGCGATGTAGATGCCGCTACATCACTCCCCTCCGGAGACCGGAGGTCGATAGTGGGCTGAATCTTGCGATGCTTCACAGTGCCAGCTGCGGTTCCAGTGAGTCGGAACCGGGTGCCGCATAGTTCGCAGTGGGTCGGAACTGTCTGCGGTGATTCCCCAGTGAGTCGGGGTGGCGCTGCGTCTTGATCCAGTGGGTCGGATGTGGTACAGCGATGGGTTGTGGCTGAGGGTGATGACCAGGAATGCGCGTTCGCTGCATGCTGGTGGTCAGGATATCCGTTGAAGCCGTGGGTGCTGGCTGGCTGTGTAACTCGCCTCACGAAAGCTTGCGGGAGTGATGATGATGATAACGTCACGCTGAAGTATCTGCACGAAGGCTGCGTTGACGTTCATGCTCGGGGTCACCAGTTTAGAGGTATGAGGAACAGGGTGTAAAGTTCACTCATCCCCCATAGAAAAGGGAGGATCCTCCAACCAGACGGGTGTCGTGTCTGGCGGGCAACTGCCCAGAGGTTTTGAAGTTGGGAGATTCTATATATGTTTATCGCGCGGTAAACTCTAATTGCGCGATGCAGGATTTGTGTGACGTCAGGATGTTATGTGACGTCAGGTCTTTGATGCGTTGTTCGCATGTAGCGATGTAGATGCCGCTACAGTGTGAAATCCATACTCAATCAATTGGTATAGCTCAAGCGGAGTGACTTCCACATTATACTTAAATTAGACATTATAAGAATAAATGGCTTTTGAAGAATACCTCACCTCATAATTCCCATTCATCATCCGAGTGAACAGTTCTTCGGCTTCCAGACATTGTCTCAGTAATCGGTAGCATTGCTTTAGTTTAGCGCAGCAGAAGAAACAAGCAAGAATCGGTCTACTGTCTTCAGTTACAAACTGCAACAAAATTTGTATTGCACTATTTTGTTTTAATAAAAAAAATACTTCTTTCTATTTATTAACGCTGTCCAATCCAACAGTTGGTGATCCTTAATGCTTCCTATGCGCTTCTTACAAAGAAGGCATGAGCATTAATCGGGTCAGTGGGTGGTCTTAGGGGCGGATTTATTATTCGCCACTCTTGCTCTTTAAATCTTCGTGTAAGAGAGGGAATTAAAACCTAATAGATAATTTACGTAATTCTTATTAAAAATATCAACTTACTGGAATATCAGTCAGCTTCTCATATAGTTTATGTAAGTTCCTGTTGACCACTACATACATACGGACATTCTCCACTAAACAAATCCTACACATTGGCAGTTTTTCCATCTTATAACTCAAAAAGTAACATTTAAGATATTTAGATCAACTTTGCATTTTTATTATAGAAAAACAATACACTGGTTGCGACAGCATCGACACCGGTAGTTCACGTTTATTTCGTAACAAAAAAGGATGTGTAAGGATCGTAGCAGGTGGCGTTCTGTTAGCTTCTGCCTACCCCCGTGGGAAGTAGAGGCGTCAGATTATGTATGTACTTCACAAAATAGCACGAAAGCACGAACAAAATACTACAAAAGTTCAAATGCTATGAAAACCTACGATTTTTTACAGAATACAAAAAGTACTGAAAAACTACTTGACAGCAATGACAGCTTGCCGGCTTGCTTGACATTGACAGATACAGATTTTACAGAGTTGTTTGGCAAATTTTTGAAACGTAACTTGGCAGTATGGAATTAGTACGTACTGTGTCATTGACTCTGGCAGGGCCACCATCAGGGATTTTAATTTTGATTACACAAATAATTTGTCGCTAATTAGTCGAAATTTGTCGATAAATAACAGAATTTGTCGGTCACTGGTTCAAAAGGTATAAGGGATTATAAGTGGCCGATCTGGAGAGAGTCTCCCCAGCAGGCCCACATTTATATTTCAAAAACTAGGGCACCTAACTTATTACCTTTTTGGTACGGAACCCTAAAAAACATTCAAAAGTCTCAACATAAAAAACACTGACATTTCATAAATTAAAATAAATTCAAAATTTGAATTTATTTTAAAAGAAAGGTTAATAAAAGCGTACGTAATAAAACAAAAACAATTCAAAAGGATAATGGGCAATGATGTTTGGAAGTTGGTCCAAGAGCTTCCACTGATGAGACTTGCGGGAAATGCAAGTGCTTATATGTCTTATGATTCTGGCAAAAGTCTATTAGATTCTGTCCCGGGGTTATATTGTTATGGTCATGTTTATCCTGATTATAACTATGATTTTAAGTTTAACGTAAATATCCTCCCTCCACCCCTGCCTATTGTGATTAAGCATAGCGATGCAATACGAAGACTAAGGTTCATAATAAGCTCAACGTAGGTAGTTGCCGGATTAATAAAACAAGCTATTGGAGGAACAAATAACATTTATTAATCCTTTATTTCATTTTCAAAACATATTGCTCACATTTTTTTTATATTTGTATCAGAAACATTAAATAATATAAAAAATAGTAGCCCATCGGCATTAGGAACTGGGTCCAAGCTTCCGGTGATCAGGGCTCTAGAGAGAGGAAACTCCTCATTATGCATGCCGTGTCCAAGAGTACTGCTTTCTGAATCAAGCCCTTGACCCCGCTGCGCAATGAGAGCCTCCCGAGGTGTTGGTCGAGGCTTTCCACTATTAGGCCATTAACCGTAACGATTATCGGTACAATGATTGCAGAGTCCATGTTGACAATCTCGTGTGGTAAGTCAAGATACTTGTTTTTTTTTATCTTTCTCAGCTTTCACGAAATCTCGTCATGAGGAAAGTGATATCGTGGATCCATCACCACAATATCAGGCTTATTGCTACAATAGTCCTGTCAGTGATAAAGTTTGATCCCAGTATAATGTGTCATGGCCATTCTCGAGAACTGGGCCGGGCACATACCTGTAGTCATAGTACTTCGGACTCCACAAGATTGTACTGCAAGGCAAGTTGCTGGCGGATAACCGTAGTTACTAGATTGTGTCCGTGCAAGTACTCGCCGTAAGCAAGACGAGCTCAACCGGAAACAATAAGTCGGATTGATTCACCGGGATGGTGGCATGCTCGATAGATGTCAACCGTACCATCGTTGACAATGTATCTTCGATAATTATTCGTCATAATAACTTACTAATCTATTATTATGGAATCTAAAAATCTGGCTGGTCGATGTATGTATTGTTCGTAACGAGCATAGCCAATTAAGATACCATATGATTACCATGATATGTGCACAGCATCCCACGGTACGTTTTCCCGCTTTGCATGAACAGTAGTAGTGTTCGACTGCATCCAAGCCAGTTGCGTTGTTTTTTACTACCACATATGAATAATGCCCGCGTGCACGTGTATGCCTCGATTTTATTTTGCCTCTCAATAACCATAAACTCTCTCCAGGAATACCCGCTTCGTTCAAATCGGTATTCAGCCCTTCGGAATCTCGATACAACTCGATTGATTACTCGCCATCATTACGTATGTGCTCGGCATAATAGCTGTTGGCCAGTTTCAGCTGGTATGTCCCGAGTGCAAATAAGATCAGGTCGTCCTGTGTCAATCTTGGAAACGTCTCAAGACCTGGCAATTCTGTGTCCATATTTTGGAACGCTACTCGTTGTCCGTTAAGACGACGACGCTGTACATATTCAGCCAGAACATTTCTCACATTCTCTCTCTTTCACATTCTCTCAAGAAACTCAGGAGAATGTGTGCTGTCTGTAATGGGAACATGGAACGCATTTGTTAGTGCAGCTGCTATCCTAAAATCAGCAAACATGTGGGGCATTGCATTGTGATAGTACTCCTGGCGAAATAGTTTGAAGTCACGTTTAATGCGTCCGTTTACGGCCTCGACCACCCATCTGGTCATTGTTAACATTCTCGACTTATTTGCTTCAGAGACGGTTAATTGTGTCTGACCGACCGCGACACTTGCTGGCATATGTGCTTCGTAGCCGAACGCTTCGAGATCATTCAAAACGTCTCTGAACCCTCGGTCAAGAATGAATATATAACCTGGATAAAAAAATAGATGAAAAGGATGTTTCTCGTGGTTCAGTATATCCAAAGTTATGGATGCATCAGACTTTTTGGCTCCATGGGGTCCAGTTACGTCAATAATGTAGCCATCGCTGCATACACACATATACACTTTCAATAAGTTGAGATACTTGTGCGGGCTATATGTTTCGATTTGGAATCCGAAGTTGCTGCTTTTAAATATATACACGTAAGACCCGTCAATGACAGTAATAAGTTTGTTATTTGCAGGGTTTCCAAAAAGTGCATTTGGTATCAATAAGTTCCGCTGCAGCAGACTCTCTCTTTCAATATGGTCCCAGCCAAGATGGCGTGTGACATATTCGTGAGTCAATGCTTCCCTAGTAGATTTCATTAATCGCTCAAGTTTCCTGCGACTCATGTGGAAAATCAATGCTAACCTCTCATTCGGTTCTCCGGTCGTTAGCTTTGCAAGCATTATAGCAAGAGCAGTTTTAGGTTCACCGCAATCACTCAGTGACGGAGTCTCATTTAAGATTGCAGAAATATCTTGTTTTGTTCGACCGGTCCAATAATATAACTCGTCATCATCCATTTGTTCGAGATTTTCAAAATCATATCTTTTTCTACTTTCTGCAACTTGTTTCAACACGTCAATAATGTCAGTTATTTGTTCACTATTAAAACTGTGAGATTTGGTGCTTCTAATAATTCTTCCCAAACATTTGACTCTAAATGAAACTGCCACACTCTTGCTGCGTCGGGAACATAATAGTTTTTATCCATCAGCAACCGTTTCTTTGTAGCGTCTGAAATGCGATGGCGAGTTCTATGGCGGCAACCAAAAAACATACAAGAATTCGATGTATTTGGTGGCCGAGAATAAGTAGGTAGCTCTATCACTGGATTTGCTTCCTGATGTTGATTATTTTCATTATTATCAACAAGTGGAGGATCCGCGACGTTTTCAACATTTGGGGGTTGTTCTATGTTCCGTTGCTGACGAAGGCGTCCTAGAACTCCTACCCAGCAAGGTCTACACATGTATTCAGCGTCGTTAAATAATATCTGAAACAAAAAAAAATATCACTAGTGTACCTAGTAGTAGAACAGACTCTATTAAAAATTAATACCACACTAATGTTTAAACTATATATCATAGTATGGCGATCATCTATACTAATATTATATTATATCATCTATACTAATATAGATAGGGTAGATAAGTAGGTGCGCCGTAGATAATTACTTAGTGCTACCCGTGCGAAGCCGGGGTGGGCAGCTAGTGCATAATAAAATAACTACCCCTGCTCACATTCATTCCGTATTATTTTCTTTTTCATTGACAAAAATAATGATTATTCTCCATACTATGGTTGCAGATTTTCTGTGATAATCACAGCAACTTCTGGATTTTCATCAAAAAGCGTTTGGGTAATGGTCATTCGTCTTTTACGTAACACAGAATGGTTACACAGTAGACAAAGAACGCCCGCTGAAGGTCGAAACATATTTATAATTCACTGACTATGTCCAATCACAAGGAAAAAGAGGAAGTATCCTTTAACAAGCATAAGTCAGTTCGGTTTGGTTTGGTTATAGCGGCAGAAATCAAGTCCATTCAAAAGCAAATGTCAGTATTTTTAAAAATCGAAGATTGATTTTGTTTGTTTTTTTAAGTATGGCATCTCGCAAGTCAACCTAGGAGGTTGTCGGCTGCTTAACCGGCCTTTCTTTATACGTAAAATCATATTATTTATAGTCAGGACAAACATGACCATAACAATAGAACCCCGGGACAGAATCTAATAGAATTTTGCCAAAATCATAAGACAAATTTAACATACCTTATAGCTAGGTAGTAAAGACATTCTATCGTTGACACTTAATGATAGAAACTGTGGACATGAATTGAGGTTATGATCGCTTTTACATTTTGGACAACTATGTGATGAAGAACTATTATTATTTTTTGTTGTAACAAAGGCTTTAATTTTAGTGTTATGTTTAATGTTACTTATATAATGACGTGACTTTTCCAGTGTTTCTATTAAATCAGCGCGATTACGCATAAATTCAATGAACTGATCAAAAGTGATTCGTTTAGACTTATCGATACGCCCTTTGTATTCCTCCCATTCTCGGAATGTTGTAGTATCCAGCTTCTGTCGAATTATATGGATAAGTAATGTGTCCCAACTATGAACAGGTTCGCCTAATGTTTTTAACGCTCTGATATTTTTGTTTACATTGTCTACAATTCCTTTCAATGCAGTTGAGGACTCCTTCGTGATTGTTTCGACATTGAACAATGCTGTAACGTGATTCTCAATCAATAATCTTTCATTATCGAATCGTTCACAAAGAAGCTCCCATGCCACCTTGTAGTTTTGAGCAGAAAACTCGATTGACTGGATCACGACAGCAGCAGATTCTGTTAATCATGACCTTAGGTAGTGGAATTTATTAATCTCGTCTATATCGTCACTGCCATGAATGAGACTTGCGAAAGTATCGCGAAATTCAAGCCAGTTATCATATGACCCTGTGAATTTGGGTAATTGTATTGTAGGCAACTTGACGAACTGACGCTTACCACTACTGCAATTCGATTTTACTTCTTCCTGCTCAAGTTTTGAAAAGTTACCTATTATAATTTTAGCTTGAGCTACCAACCCATAATATTGAGATTCAATTGTAGTTCTTTCGAGTGCCTCAGTATCAATATTATCACACATGCATTCTAATTTCAATTGAACATCGTTAAATTCATTAAAAAGATCATCTAATTTAGTGACTCGCAATTGCAACTCCATTACCTAAAAGGGGGTTATCTCAGCATCTTTTAGATTACATAAATAGGTTCCAAATACTGTTAACCTTCCTTTATAACTGCTTCGCTTCCTTTTAAGATCTTTAATCTCAGCCATTTCGAAAGGATAGTGTCGTAGACCTGTAATTATACAATTATAATGTTAAACAACGAAACTGTTTGTAACATATATACCTATCGTTGATTTAATGAGACTGTACCTAAGCAAAGATTAGCCTAAGTTATTAATAAATTGAACAAGTTTAACTCTTAAGTTCTATAACTGAACCGAAGGAACGTATGTAAGGTTTACTATACCAAAGAAATAACGTAACAAACAAATTAATTATCTACCGGTTAAATAGTTTACAAAGCAACAATTAATTTTAAAGGTTTTAATTAGAAAATAACATTTGTATAAGTATTGAAATATAAATAGCTAACTAATGTAGGTTAACAATAACACTACTGTACTGTATTTTAAGCACGCGTTAACTATATTAATTTACAACTGTGATTTAACCTAATGCTCTGTAAATAATTCCTTGTAAATATGTTTCCACAAAAGAATAAAAACAAGTAAATAAGTTTTTAAATGTAATATAAAAAAATATGTTACTAACCTTAATTAAGTTCTTATTATCAATACCTACTTAATTCCTGTATTTTATTTTACCTGATTTAACATTAATGAGTGTTGGGTGAGTTTAATTAATATTATAATGCTTAAACACTTCCTGTTTTATTTCACTTAATGTCCGATCCTTTTTTCTTCCAAAAACGTGTTCGTCACCTCGTCACTTAGGTACTCATTTTAATCCAATTTCCAGAATTGACAATTCCAGTTCATTCCACTTTGCTAGTATGAAGATAATAATATCCGGCTCGAAGGACCATGTATAAAACTGAAGGAACCTCTTAGGAAATTGGGAATTAAAATAAACTCAGGATATAGCACGCAGAGAACCCTTTAATATATGACTCTCAATGACATTGAAAAAACAACCAAGGACATCAAGCTCAACGCCTGATAAAATACTTATAGCTAAAATCTTACCGTCTACAAATTGCCCCGAGTTAACTAGAACCAACGGTGGAACTGATGCTTTAACAGATGTCACCTCCGATAAAATAACAATGAATGGAAAACAGATGGAAAATAGGAAAACGATGAAACTACGAGTATGTTGACAAGATCAGCCGCACGCCTAGCACGCCCACCACCTCCGGACTCTTCGCTCAGCTCCGCCTCGCCGCCGCCGGTACCCAGCCTCACTGTGAGCGCTGTAACGACACTGACCGCGGCAGTTGCGTCGAGCTCGAGCGACGAGTATTTCTCCCCGCCCTCGACGCCACCACCTGCTCGTCGACGGGGAGGACGCCGGCCGCCGGACGGCTTAGGACCTCGAGGCCCACCGGCCTCTGAAAGGGTCCCAGCTCCCGGCGGAAGTGTGCAGCGCATGAGATGGACACGATCCATTAACGAAAACGTCATGCGCTCATACTATGGGGCTACAGAGGGGGGAAACAACCTGACCGCGTACCGTGTCCGGATGCTCTCTCTTTTTCAGGTGCTTGAGCCAGCTGTCAACGTTTCGGTTCTGTATTTTCGTTTTTGCCACCGACTTCCGAAATTAAAGTTATTTTTCACTTTTAAGTGTATTTTTGTGGAATTCGGTGGTTTTTGTTTTGTAAGAAAGTTATTTTAGTGTTTTTTTTTGGAAGTCGGTTGTTTTTTTTGTAAAAATCTGCCCTACCAAATCGAACTAGTGGGGCAGATTCCACTGAAAATTTCAGGCATTCCACTTTGGACCAGTCGACTTGGTTGGGCAAAGTGGAATGATTTAAATTAACCGCTTTGTGGGTGAACAGGGGGATACATTTTGTATGAAAGATTTTATTAATTTGGTTTAGAAAACGTGGTATAAACTTATATAGGTAATAATAAAGATTTAATCATAAATTTTTCAAAACTGGCTTGAAGGTGTAGAAAGGGCGTAAAATTATTTTTTTGCCTCTCAATGACATCTATTGGCCCAAAATGGTACTAATGAATGCATTTTTCTACATACAATTTAGAAGATATAACATTTTTGAAATTTAATTACAGTCCTATTAAAATTGTAAATAGAATAAAATCACGATGTAACATTTAGTTTTTGTTTCATTGCAATCGTCTCATCCAATAAAAATATATGCTAATTATAGTTTTCAAAGTGATACCCATATCTACCACCAACAAGCACTACGTTCCAGGCGGCAAGGGGTTACGGAGATGTGGAGCATCGTATGCTGCCTCTAATATTAAGCTGGGCGGTCACAGTCCATAAATTACAGGGTACCATCCTCGAAAGATCTGTGATCTACCTTGGTAAAAAAAATTGCAAACGGGCAAATATACGTCGTACTTAGTCGTGTCAGAAGTTTGGAAGGCATAGTTTTATCACATTTGGACGCGAACAAATTATTAAAGCGACCACCAGGATCATTGACGGAAATAACGAGGTTACGAAATCTGTCTTCTGACAATCAAGGCCACACATAGCAGACGACTCAAGTAGCGCAATTTGATGCCAGGATACTACCATTAATCATTTATAGGCCGAGTGCACCTCATGGCAATTCCAATAAGCCCAAATACGGCTAGGATATATTGTTTTATGACGGAGTTCCGGTGCTTTCCTTCCGGCTTCATCTTCAGATTCAATGGTACTATTTTCATCAGAATGTGCTTCATAGTCGCTTAACTATTTTAATCGAGATATCTTATCGCCACCCGTAAAATATTTATCATTTATTAGTTCCAGTGGCCATCTGTGGTCTTCCTCATCAGTTCCACTTCACCAAATCATACTTTCTGAAAGCAAATGCTTAACTTATTGCTGAAAATACCAAAATCGCTATGTGTATGCCTATAATATTTTAGGAGTTCCCTCAATTCCTCATAGATTCCATCATCAAAACTGAATGTTGATAAAAATGGGACCAATCTGGAAGTATATCGTTTCAAATAACAAAATATTTTTCCAAATCGGTTCATAAATGGCGCCACCCGTGAAATACTTTTCATTGAGGAATTGTGGTAGCCATCTGTGGTCTTCTTCATCAGTTCCACTTCACCAAATGATACTTTCTGAATGCATATGCTTAACTTATTGCTGAAAATACCAAAATCGCTATGTGTTTGATATTTGAGGAGTTCCCTCAATTCCTCATGGATTCCATCATCAGAACTGAATTTTGATAAAAATGGGACCAATCGGGAAGTATATCCATTTCAAATAAAAAAAGAATTTTTCAAATCGGTTCATAAATGACGGAGTTATGAGGTAAGAAACATAAAAAAAAAAAAAAACATACAACCGAATTGATAACCTCCTCCTTTTTGGGAAGTCGGTTAAAATTAAGAAGGAACCAGTATTTATTATGTACGAGGGGTGTTCAATAAATAGTGAGAATGCGATACATTCTCCTTGGAAAGAAAAAAAATAAATATTGGCAGGCATAGCCCAGACAATAGTTAAGATGATAATAAAAAAAGCAATTAATTTTTTTTTGTTTTTTAAAAGTAGAAGTCTATTGTTTGCGTCGTTTCGGAACGTGTTCTTAAAAATGGATAAAATAGAAGTTCGCGCGGTAATAAAATATCTCTGCTTGAAAAATTTTACTTCGGAGCAGGTAAATCTAGACTTGAGAGCAACATTAGGGGTTCATGCTCCTCCATATTCTACGGTTGCGCGTTGGTGTGCTGAGTTCAAGCGAGGAAAAACTTCCACTAACGACGACCCACGAACGGGACGCCCCATATCGGCAGTGACTGAACAAATGCTTAAAAAAGTTGAAAATATTGTCTTGGCGGATCGTCGTGTTACTGTTCGCTTTATAGCTAAGAAGTAAAGATTTCGATAGGAAGTGTCCATAATATTATAAACAACCATTTGGGTATGAAAAAAGTGTTAGCGCGCTGGGTGCCCAGAATGCTTTCTGACGCGCAGAAACAAACTCGACTGAGAATTTCACAAAGCTGTTTGGATTTGTTACAACAAGATCCTGACCGATTTTTGGCTCGATTCATAACTATGGACGAAACATGGCTTCACCATTATGATCCGGAAACGAAACAACAGTCCATGACTTGGAAGCGTCCGTCATCTCCAACTCCAAAGAAATTTAAGGCGATTCCATCCGCCGGAAAGATCATGGGCTCTCTTTTCTGGGACAGCCAAGGGGTGGTAATGATCGAATATCTTAATCATGGAGCCACTATTACGGGGACTATGTACGCAGGACAAGTAACAAAGTTGCGTGAGGAAATACGCAAGAAACGGCGTGACAAACTCGCTAAAGTTGTTTTGTTTCACCAAGATAATGCCCCTGCGCACAAGTCCAGAGTTGCGATGGCTGCCATTCAAGAAGCTGGCTTCGAATTGATGGAACATCCTCCATATTCACCGGACCTTGCTCCTAGTGATTTCTACCTATTTCCGCGCTTAAAGGAGCATCTCAGGAGCCAGAAATTCGAAGATGATGACGGAGTAGTCGCCACCGTAAATGATTTTTTAAGGGATCAGGAAGAAGATTTTTTTAGAAAGGGAATTTTAGGATTAGAGAAAAGATATACAAATTGTATAATCCTGAAAGGTGAATACGTCGAAAAATAAAATAACATATAATAAAAGATAATTGCGTCTTACTCATTCTCACTATTTATTGAACACCCCTCGTATGTAATTTTTTTTTTTTTTTTTATAATATACTTACCTAGATTTTTTTTTTTTGTTGCTTTGGTTTCTTTACCAGCTATAGGTATATCTCTTAAAATATTTCGTGTATGAATAGATACACCTTATATACTTAATCGTATCGTTATCGTAGACTGACTGTCCAAGGACCATAAAAAGGCCGATGACCATCACCGATGTAATATTTTGACAGATCACAGATGGAAAAGTTTGACAGCTGTCACTGCTGCTATGATATGAACGTATCGTTGAACGCAGTTACGATGAGAGGTAGTGTTTTTTTTATATTCTTTTATTTCGTAATCTATCGAATATTGGAGGATTATAAATACTGCTAAAATCACAATTTATTGCAAGGAATTTAACTTTTCCTCGGTACAAGTTTTGGCCGAAAAAAAAACACCTTCTTTCAACTTAATCGGTCCATTAGATTCGGAGCAAATTGGCTGTGACAGACGGACAGACAGACAGACACACGAGTGATCCTGTAAGGGTTCCGTTTTCTGCTTTTGAGGTACGGAAACCTAACAAGCATTATAATCTATAGAATAGTGGTATCGCAGGTGGGACAAACAAAAGATACGCCATATTCCAGGTTATTGGTTTGGCCCGCCTGCAATACCAAAATTGTATTCTGCAAAGGAAAAATCTGCAGGCAATGTGTTTTTTTATTTCATGAACAGTTCACAACACGAAGATGCTTATTACTATTTATTTATTTATTTATTATTAGGCTCTTCAACAATGAGTACACAATTACTTTATAATTAGTACATTTCAAACTATAATCTAAGTGCCTCATTACTTATAGAAAAGCACAGCATACACTACATTATGCGCAGATAATAACATACTTAATTAATTAACAAGAAATACATAGTTTAGATGAGGAGCTCGTGGCTAAGTAACAACAGCCGCACTGGTCGATCCATCAGGTTAAGCTACGCTTGCCGGGGTTGGTCAGTGGATGGGTGACCATCTTTACATACCGAGTCTCCTCCGTGCCTCGGAAAGCACGTTAAGCCGTTGGTCCCGGCTGTCATTCGTGGATCTTTGACAGTCGTTACGAGTCGTCAGAAGCCCGAGAGTCTGACACCAGTCTTACCAAGGGGTATCGTATTACCCAGTTACTGGGTTGAGGAGGTCACATAGGCAGTCGCTCCATGTAAAGTACTGGTATTCAGCTGCATCCGGTTAGACTGGAAGCCGACCCCAACATAGTTGGGAAAAGGCTAGGCAGATTGACATAGTTTGAATGAAAATAAATTATTAGCTAAATTGATTACAATAAATGAATAAAATTACATTGAATAAAATAGAATACTCATAGTGTACAGTAGGTACACTATTACTTATTACGTATTTCTCAGTATTACCGTTAGACAAAGTATTATTATTACTATCGCTGTAATTTAGATATCATAAGGAACAATTCAGCATGCACTTAATTAATGTACGCCACAATTTTTGGTAGGCCTAATCCCCGAAGATTTTTAAAAATCTCATTTTGTTAACTTCATTCGTTATTTTAAAACGTAACATGCTATTGCTTATTTACTATTTTAGCTTAAAAAATTAAGACACTTTGTCATTGACACTTTTTAAATATAACATATGGACTAAAAATCTATATATTATTAGATTATATTATATTATATTATATGCTTGTTTTTCTCATTTCAGTAACTTGTGTTTTTGCAGTTGGGCTTTTTGCTTTACTTTTTTTTTTCGGCCGTTTTGATTTTTATCTTACTTACTTTTTACGCAGTCGGGCTTTAGACTTCTAGCAAAACACATATCCCTCCTTTTTTGGCTTCGCCGCAGTTTGGTAAAAAGCTAGGACAAGATTTGTTTAAAAAAAAAAACAAGGTTTGGCTCTCCTTAGAACCTGAGGTTTGCCCCTTACGTTATTGCATTTAAGTTTTTCATCAGTGTGTATAAGAATATGTTTTGTTAAATCACCCTTTTGACTATTTATTTATTTTATTATTAATATACACACAGAAAGAGGCGACATAGTCATAGATTTGAGTACAAAGGTACTGCTTATTTCTACATACATCATACTAAGAAAGTTTTTCACCGTGTGTATTTTGAATATGTTTTGTTAAAAATTCCCTTTCTCTAAAACTACGCTGACATACATCACATTTATAAGGTTTCTTACCAGAGTGTATACGAATATGTTTTGTTAAATTACCCTTTAGACTAAAACTACGCTGACATACATCACAATTATACGGTTTTTGACCAATGTGTTTAAGAATATGATTTGTTAATTCAATTTTTCTGCTAAAACTATTCTGACATACATCACACTTATATGGTTTTTCACCAGTGTGTATACGAATATGATCTGTTAAATTACCCTTTTGATTAAAACTATGTTGACATACACCACACTTATAAGGTTTTTCGCCAGTGTGTATACGAATATGATCTGTTAAATTACCCTTGTGATTAAAACTATGTTGACATACATCACACTTATAAGGTTTTACACCAGTGTGTATTCGAATATGTTTAGTTAAATCACACTTTTGATTAAAACTACGCTGACATACATCACACTTATATGGTTTTTCACCAGTGTGTATTTGAATATGTTTTTTTAAATAACGCTTTTGATTAAAACTATGTTGACATACATCACACTTATAAGGTTTTTCACCAGTGTGTATACGAATATGATCTGTTAAATGACCCTTTCGTTTAAAACTATGTTGACATACATCACACTTATAAGGTTTTTCACCAATTTGTGTACGAGTATGTTGTATCATTTGTGTTACTCGATTACAACTACGCTGATCACATTTGTAAGGCTCTTTTAAATGAGTGTCAGGTTTGGAGGTACGTTTTGGAGGTGTCCGTATAACTTTCGAGTCTGATTTTTCCTTGTTCGTTTGCTCGGCTGTTATTGCATCTTCTAGTTTTGTTCTTCGAGTGTCTAGTTTTGGTTTCTTCGCAACACTCGTCCCTGTGATTATAAATCTGGTAAGTACAATGTTGGAGGAAGATTGACATTCACACGATTCAAAAGAGCGCTTTGCATGATTCAAACTAAAACCGAAAAGAAGGAATTTCTGATGACATTGAATAATACACTTTATCACCAGAGACATGAAGTGAGGGGCGTGTGGCTAAGTAATAACAGCTGCACGGGTCGATCAATCAGGTTAAACTATGCTTGTCGCAATTAGTCCATGGATGGGTGACCATCTTTAAATACAACCCTGTCCCAGCTGTCATTCGGTATCGTATTACCAATCGTGGAGGCCAGATAGGCAGTCTCTACGTGTAAAATACTAGTATTCAGCTGCATCCGGTTAGACTGGAAGCCGACCCCAATATAGTTGGGAAAAGGCAGGCAGATGATGATGATCACCAGAGACATAAGTACAACATTGTACTAACGTCGACATATGGTCCGTTGCAAAACTATCTGACTAAGCTTTAAACAAACCTTGTTCATGGGAATTATTAACACATTCATCTGTATTTAGAAGGTTTCAACTTTATATCTCACGAAAAAATGTCAATCTAATTATATATGTTTTATTGAAATTGAAACATCAGCGACGAAAATGGAAGTTATAAAATAAAAAAACATTATCAAATGAAAAATAACTTAAAGGTGATTTAAAATTAGAATTTTAGCGTTCAGGGTCAAAATGTCCAATTGTTAAAATGTCCAACGGTGTCAAAATGTTCAATTGTTAAAATGTCCAACGATGTCAAAATGTTCAATTTCCAAAATGTCCAACTCACAAAATGTCAAATCTTTGAAAATGTGGTAAAGGAGATTGACCATTTTTGTATGGACGTTGGACAAAGTGCTGCCCAACATTGAATCATAGTGCATAATGTTCCTTAGACTAATACTAGTCTGTAACCCAAAGCGCTTCAGAATCTATCCGAGGAGTATTGAGAAAAAAATATCTATTGTATAGGTTTTACATTGACGAAAAATCATAATCAACAGCTTATTTTTAAAATAAAAGACGGTATATTATAAACAATGGATTATATTATTATAACAACACTTAGTTAAGGATAGTCATTGAATTAATCAATTGTTATTCGTTACATAGGTACAACATAATAAATTATCCTCTATACGGCCTCATGTAAACATTACAATACCTAATCAATGGTCATCCTCATCGTCGTCTATAATTATTGAGTCAAAAAATAAAGCAAGGCGCCTCAAAACGTCTTGGTGCCTAGCCCACCCCAAAAACCAAACTAAGCAAACAACGTGGGCACAACTGCCGATCGTCCTTCGCCCAGTAAAACATGAGCAGCAATAATTTTGAACGGAATCGATAATTGTTCTCGTCAATTAAAATAAAGCAATGATACACTTTTGAAGATGTATGTCTGCTCTTTATGTGCGCTCGAATTAGTTGCACATTGCTGGTGGACATCGAAAAATCGGAGAGGTCGTTAAGGCGACCGTTATAGTTTTCACAGTACACAACGGTTCACGTCAAAGAGTGATGTTAGACTGCGATACAAACAAAATGGCGCGCGCGCAAGCCGGTATAGAGAAACCCACCGTGCGCGAAAGAGACAGACACATACCAAATCTGAATATGAGCAAGCGAGATTTATGATTTCTCTCAACTCTCGCTGTGAATTGAAAATCGAGACAGCGCTATACAAAGCTGTCATTTTCGTATAGAGCTTACAAAAAAACATACTTCGAGCGAGACTAGCGAGGTCAGGAATGGACTTGGGAGGTAGAATAAGTAAGATAATAATATTATTTCACGAAAAAGCTAAAAAAAATCAAGAGTTAATGCACCAAAAAGTCATAAGATAAGTTTTTAGATACCATATAACCCCGTGGATGTTTTTTTTTTTTTTTTTTAAATGTCTATTCGTGTAAGGAAACAAATAAAAGTATTCCTATGCCTGGGCCGCATTTGGTCCAGATCGGTCAATCTCCTTTGTTCAATAACTCATCAAACCGCTTTTTTAATACTTATGACAAACAATAAATACAAAATACTGAAATAATATATTTTATTTATAAGTAGCAATTAAAACCAAAGACGACCACAACATACCCGAAATCACTATGTTTGTCGTAATGTAATATAAAAAAATACAATAAATATTTAAGTATAAATTGAAACAAACATTAAAAATTGTTTTACGAGGGCTGCACAAAAGTATCGGAAATGGAATATTTCCACTGTTCCTGTCATATTAAAATCTTTTTAATTGAAAACTCCTTGGTTTTAAAAATCAAATACCATTTATTTATTTTAAAAAAGATTCTCGGTCTTGTCACAAGGTTTTGTCAAACTTGTTTATTCGTTGAGAAAATGGAATTGACTCGAGAAAATTCAAGAGCGATGATTTATTATGACTTTCGAAGTGGTTTAACACAAAAACAGTGTGTTGACCGGATGATTTCTGCATTTGGTGATGAAGCCCCATCCAAAACCACAATTTATCGCTGGTTTGCTGAATTTCAACGTGGACGTGTCAAGCTCAGTGATGATCCCCGTCAAGGTCGTCCAAAAACTGCAGTCACCCAAGAAAACGTTGATGCTGTGCGTAAGCTGATTGAGGAAGATCGACATGTGACATACCGCGAAATTCAGGCAACTTTAGACATTGGCATGAGTCAAATACAAATAATCTTGCATGATCAATTAGGTGTAAAAAAGTTGTTTTCCCGATGGATACCGCATTCGCTCTGTGAAGAGCAAAAAGCGGCTCGCGTTACTTGGTGCGTCAGAACTCTCGAAAGATTCCACCCAGGATCCTCAAATGCTGTATACAACATCGTATTAGGTGACGAATCCTGGATATACGCGTACGCACCAGAAACAAAAAACCAATCACGAGTTTGGGTGTTCGAAAATGAGTTAAAGCCAACAAAAATTGTTCGTTCACGGAGTGTTGCAAAAAAAATGGTGGCCACATTTGTCTCCAAAACCGGCCATGTTACGACTATTCCTCTTGAGGGACAGGGAACGGTTAGTGCAGAATGGTATGCTAGCATTTGTTTGCCACAAGTCGTTTCTGAACTCCGTAAAGAGAACTGCAACCGCCGCATCATCAAATCAAATCAAATCATTTATTAATTTGTTAACACAGGTAGGTACAATAGAAAGTTGTTATAAAAAAATTACAGGTGCGCTGTGTTATACCCGAAGGCGTACAAAAATATTCACAGAAGATGTCATTGACATTAAAATTGATAATATAATTAAAATAATGGAATGCATAATATTAATAATTGAACTTGACAACATAAAAACAAAGAAAAAATATATCAAATGTCAAAAAGTTAAGTTTAACGTTACTGCGTCAAAATTCAAAATTAAATCATGTTTAAAAATAGAAAAAAAATAAAAAGAATAATAAAAACAATTATAACAATAATAAAAACAATTAAAATACAAAATGTCACGTGCAAAAAAAGTCAAAATGTCAAATGGAATTGAACTTAATGATATACCATGTCAAAAGAGTAGGTACGGACTATGGTCAATAACTTTACAACGTCAAACATAAAAATAAAATATAATAAAAAATGTTGAAAAAAGAGAGCAAAACAAAAAAAAAAAAAATAATATAAATACCTAATTAAAACAATACAAAAAATGTCACGTGCAAAACTGTCAAATGGAATTGAAATCAATGATAATACTCACTATGTCAATGAGTAGGTACCGACCATGGTCAAAAACAATAATTAAATTACATTTTGTCTGTTAAAAATTCCGAAATGCTGTAATATGCTTTAGTCAACAGCAAAGATTTAAGCATTTTCTTGAATAAGCGTATGTTTAATTCCTTAATTGAATTTGGAATGTGGTTGTATAAGATTGGTGCCATACAAAAAACACTTTTATGCAATAATGCTGTGTGGGACCTTTTTACGCACAAGTTATTGTTCTGTGGTCGAGTTCGTGTGTTATAAAATGATATTTTGGTAAACAGGTCTGGATTGGTCTTAACAAATACAACTACCTCAAAAATATATAAGCACGGAAATGTCAACAATTTGTAATTGATAAAGAATGGCTTGCAAGAATCTAAATTGTGGAGTCTGAACATTGATCTTATGCACCTTTTTTGTGCTTTAAAAACTAATTCCCTGTTGGTCGAGTTACCCCAGAAAATGACACCATACCTCAATACTGAACTCACCAAACCATGATATGCTGTAACTAAAGCATCGACGTTAATCACTGGGGTCAGTTTAAATAGGGCGTAGGCCGATTTGCTAATTCGTTTGGTTAGCTCCTCTGTGTATGCTTTCCAGTCTAATTTCATGTCAATTGTTAAACCTAGAAATTTTGATGTCTCTACTTGTGTTATAATTTTATTGTTATAGTGTACTGTCATATTGGGATTCGCACGTTGGCTAAACATCATCAATTTCGTCTTATCAATATTTATTTTAAGATTATTATTATCGAGCCATTTCACTATGGAGGTTATTGTCTGAGTGACAACGTCGTTGTGGTTCCGATCATCCGTACTCTTAATGGTCACAGTGCTGTCATCAGCAAATAGTGACATAGGGTGACTTGTTACTTTTGGCAGATCATTTATGTACAGTATAAACAGCGGGGGGCCTAAGACACTGCCCTGGGGTACACCATAAGCAACTGTGCGATGACTAGACTTATAGGTACGTTCGCATTTAGTGTTGGGATCTATATCAGTTACTACAACGTACTGTTTCCTGTTTCGCAAAAAAGAATTGATTAAACTGAGGATGTTCCCTCTAATACCGTACGCATCCAGTTTATTGAGCAAGATATTGTGATCGACATAGTCAAACGCCTGAGTCATGTCACAGTAAATTGAACAAACAGGTATTCTTTTGTCAACATTTGAAATTACGTTGTTTAAAAAGTCGTATATTGCCATATTGATGGTTTTATTTTTTCGGAAGCCTTTTTGTTTATCGGTTAAAATGTTATTTTTATCTAGATATTTGAAGATTTGAATATAGATATATTTTTCAAATATCTTCGATATTACTGGCACAAGCGCTACGGGTCTATAAGACTCCATGCATTGCTTGTCATTTTTTTTAAACAACGGTTTAATTATAGCTGTTTTTAGGTTGGTTGGGTAAGTACCATGTGATATGCACAGATTAAGAATATGGCTCAAATGTCCACCAATGCAACATGCTACATGTTTAATTACTTTGGTAGAGATGCCATCATTACCTACACTGCCAGAATTCTTCAAAGTCTTAATAATAGCATTAATATCATTTTCATTGCTCGGTGCCATAAACATCGAACCACTATTCTTTTCTATATTTGAAGTCACTTGTTTGCCGCAATTTGTTATAGGTTGTATTTTATCAATAAAGAAATCGTTAAATGCAGTCGCTATAGCAGGTGGATGTGTCACTATTTTATCTCTTATTTTAATGCTACGAATTAAATTATTATTGGGCGTATTCAATTTAGTTTGGTTAATTATTTCCCACGTAGTTTTAGACTTGTTAGCTGATGATTTGATCTTGTAGTTATTCTGAGCACGTTGCGTTAATTTAATTATTTTATTATAAACTGCTGAATACTTTTTAAAGGTTGTTTTGTCTTGTTCATTGTGGTACAGTCTGTAACGCCACAGGAGGGCCCTTTTTTTCTTGCTGCATGTTTTAATACCTCGGGAGACCCATGGTGGTCTTTTGTGTAATCTTACAGTAATACGCTTAAAGGGAAAACATAAATTATATAGAAGAGAAAATGTCTCCATAAAATTATTATAGGCTGTGTTCGGATCATCTACCTGGTATATTTCCGAAAAGGAAACACTTTGCAAACATTCCCTAAATTTATTCAAGTTAACTAGATTATAGTCACGACGTTTGATATACCAATGCTTCATTATACATATTCTTTTGGTTGGAACCGTGAGTTTTTGACAGGTGTGATCAGAAAGAGCTAAATCAATTACGTCACAATTACACTTCTTACCCAGATTATGCACAAAAAGGTCTATGCATGTGTTACTAGAAAGTCTAGTCGGTTGATTAGTTGCCAATTTGAAATTAAAATTGAGTAAAATACATTCAAGTTCTAATGTGATATTACTACGCTTCAAAATACAATCACCACATATTACAACATTTCGCTTATTTTTCTTTGTTATTAGTTGACATAATTTGTACAGTTGCTCAAAAAAACAGGTCAAATTAGTTGCATTTGGAACTCTGTAAATGCAGATTACAATGGTACCTGTATGAGTCAATTCTATAGCACAACATTCGAATGTGCTACTTATTGCTATGTTCCGAACTTAAGGAATTTCTTTCCAATGGTGTCCCTTTTTTATCAAGATACACGAACCTCCTCTTTTAGTATCTTTCCTGCTAAAACAAGTAGCTAGATTATAGTTCGGGATTGAGAGATACTGCTCATAACCAGCCATCATAAAATGTTCCGTTATGCAAATAACATCAACGTCAACATTTTTAGCCACGAGTTCTTCCAAACATACAGAGAATGCGTCAGCTTTATTTAAGAGTTCTGCAATGTTTTGATGTAGTATGTTTAAATAGGTATCATAGAAAAAACTGTGTGTCCAACTGTTGCCTATCGGGTATTATGTCATCCTCTGTCCTGAATAAGTCGATTTTTTTTATACCGTCGATAAACTCGTCAATATCTTTGAAAATTGTCTGCATTCCATGATTATTTACTGATCCCAGTTTGGTAAACATTGTTGTATCAAATACTAGATTTTTATTGGAGTCCAAAAGATATGCATGCTCATATGTCAATATGTCAAGATACAGTAAGTTATTTAAATGCTCTACTCTCCAATTATACATATTTCTTTGGAAACTGCAGTTAAATGTCGGTGTGCAAACAATGATGTTCGTGTAGTTCACTTTTTGTAAAGTAGCTCGTAAGTGAAGAGTCAGTTGGAGGTAGTCACACGTGGTCTTAAAATCTTCCTCTCCTATTAGAATTATGCAGAAGTCTTTCATTGTGAACGTTTCTAATCTAGTTTCTATGTCTTGTACCAGTTGATGTGTATTGCAGTGTCTTTATGTAATGGCATATATTTTCCGAATGTTTGTGAAGGGTTTGCTTGGCAATATTTACAATGTCGTTCCTGTTATTGGTACTCAGGATACAGACTTTAGTGTCATTTTTCTGTTGTGGAATTTGTTGCAGATTTGTCTCAACACTGCTAGGTTTATAATATTGTATGCGAGAGGGTGATGACGTTTCATTTTCCTGACTCGACATAATTAAAGGATCTGTTTGTGTTCCTTTATTCTTATTTGAGGATTTCTTAATGGGAGTAGACTTTTTGTGTTTTTTAACTGGGCTGCTAAGTTTTATGACGAGATCATTTCTCCTTTGCAAGTCTAAGTTAATTACCTTAAGGTTGCTATTTTCTAAAGAAAGAGACTCGATTTCCTGATGCGCGTGTGAGGTTATTCATATTTATCGGAGAATATCTAATTGTATTGATCACTTTAATTGATTGTTTACAACAAGAAATCACAGTATGAACGTCAGCTGTCAGAATGATAGATGACATTGACGTTTGGAAACGTTCCATTTCAACAATATTTTAATAAACGTAATTAATGTTTAGTGAATAATATAAAGGTAAATAAAAGGGTATTTGATTTGCATTTCTATAATTGATATTTCCTAAACAGATGTATTATATAAATAGTTTTAATGTGACTCAAAAGTCACTGCTCAAAAGGCTGTTTCATAAACAACGATTATAGACTTTTCGAACAAGTCATGATTTGCGGTTTTATGAAGATCAATATAAATGTTTATTAACATATCAGTACAATAAATAATTAATATTGAATAAGTAATAATTAATATGATACTAACAATATTTATCACGATTTTATAATGCAGTTTTAAAGTAACATGGTGTTTCAAACGATTTTCGGAACATCCAGTTGATATTATTATTTTATGACATTTTATATATAGATTACAAATAAATACATAGTATATTGCTAAATAATGTTATTAAGTTTTAAGATAGTTCCACTACATAAGATTTGTTAATTATTACTTTGGTTAGAAGATATTTAACATTTATGTATGACCATCTATGATTCGTCTAAAATGGCGGGAGAATGGGCGGCAATATTTGAGGGACCTGTAAGGTTGATAGGCTGGTAAGATGGTGTGACCGCCAATCTTGAAAAGGAACTTGAGTTAAACGGTTGGACGTTATAGGACCTCCGACTTTTACAGGACAGACCCTGAGTGGTGTCCATGTCCGTAATATAAAGTTGCTAAAAGCCAATGTAAGAATAAATCATGTAGCATAGCGGAAGCTCTGCCATTATTGTAAAAAGGATTGATGATCAGATCACTTCTTGTGAAAGATCGACAGACTACCTACAATGTTCATGTAAGTTAATTGATAATTATTATATCTTGATTATTGCTGATAACTATGTTGTTCTGTATGTGTTTTAATATGCCTAATATTGCTAGCTTGGAGAAATGGTCCAAGAGATTAATGTGATATTATAATGATCTAAGCTGATGTAACAATGTGTTGATCCAATAATATAAACGAAGCTGCCACGGAGTTTCTTGTCCTTCTTCTCCGTGATGACCTAGATTAGGAACGGACAAATAGTTTTCTCATTAACGATACAAGACCTATGTATTGACAAGCCTAAATGTAAATAAATGCCTAGTCTTGTCTTTCTGTGCTTTTCTTCATAAAATCCTTTCCCTACACCATATTCATAGAAAGTACCTACATATAAAGTAAATAACTAGTAGGTACTTAACCATCCTGACACTCAAATCTTGATAATTAAGTGGATACCTATACCTATAAATGTAGTTATAATCCACTTTCTAACACGCGCTATTTAAATCTAATACAAGTTTGTCAATTTGTTCCTTTAACTTTGTAATTTGTTGTTGTTTTGAATCATTAATGTCATCATTTGATAAGTCGGGTAGGCTGGAAACAGTATCTTCGAATGTACTATTATTTGTTGTATCGTTAGTGACGGTGTTTGAATCCGATTTAGTACGTGTCCGACGCATAGTAATGTTCTCGAAGAAATTCATTTTGATAAGTTCACAAAAAGTGGTTTTACTCACTGAGGTTTGAACCTGCGCCACACGAAGTAGTAGTAGTAGCTTTGTTCCTCCACGCCACCGATACACTATGCGTCTTGTCGAAATTGTTGGTCGCTATAACCCTGAGTCATACTCAGGCAACGACGGGGAGTAGGCGGTAAGTGCGGGGAGTATCGAGCGCGCTGCGGGTTGTCGTAGGTCAGTGCCACGGGCCGTTAGATTTATTTCAAATTTTTTGTTTTTTATCACAGTTTATTATCGCTATAGCTTTGCTTCACTCAGACATATCACGGCAAAACTTTCACAGATCGATGAATCACTTCACTGGCTTTAAGGCAATAGTAATTTAATGAGAAAAAGTCCACTTAATACTACTTATTCTATTTAAAAATTGAGGAGTAAAAAAATATCAGCTTTCTGTCGCAACGAGCGAAGTTCGGTCCATCACGTCATCCTCCATCACGACAATGCGAGTTCTCACACCGCGCACAGAACAAAACAGTTTTAGAGCAAGAAAACATAGAATTATTAGACCATCCGCCGTATAGCCCCGACCTTAGCCCTAATGATTTCTATACTTTCCCTAAAATAAAGATTAAATTGCGTGGACAGAGATTTTCATCACCTGAAGAAGCTGTGGACGCCTACAAAACGGCCATTTTGGAGACCCCAACTTCCGAATGGAATGGTTGCTTCAATAATTGGTTCCATCGTATGGAAAAATGTGTCAAATTTCGCGGAGAATATTTCGAAAAGCAATAAATACATTTTTAAATAGTAATGTTGTGTCACTTCCTTGATTCCCGAAATTTTCAGTGCCGCCCTCGTACATAACTAAGGTAAGGACATTTTGACCCTGAACGAATTTTTTGAGTATTTAAATAATCAAATCAAAGCACTCAATTTGTAAGTGGCGCCACAAATTGGCATCCACTCTCCACAAGTACGGCGCACCTACCTACCTACCTAAGTACCTAGTACCTATCTACCCTACCTACCTAGCTACTCTACCTATCTCTACCCTACCTACGTACCCTCCTACCTACCTAACTAACTACCTACCTACCCTACCTACCTACATACATACCTACCTACCTATCCTACCTAAATTCCTACCTACTTATAAATACCTATCTATCTACCCTACCTACGTACCCTCCTACCTACCTAACTACCCAACCTACATACATACATACATACATACATACCTATCCTACCTACATACCTACCTACCTACTTACATACCTACCTATCTACCTACCTATCCTACCTACACGCTGCTATGAAATGATAATCAAGCGGCAAGAAGTTTTATTATATAAATAATATTAAAATCCCATCAAGCAAAGTAAATGCGACACAATACAAAATGTTATGAACACATTTTCAATTTTATTTAAATTAATAATGTTTCGGAAATGTGTAAAATCATGAAGTCCCAATGACAGCATGCATCATTGCATTAAATTAGATTTTTTTTTGTACGACAGCAGCGGCAGCAACGTAGGGACAATTTAATTTCATTGTTAGATTGTTAATTTATCATTTAAACTAAGCATTTCATCTCAGTTAGTAAAAAAGTTATTTAATACATTAATAAAAAATTCAAGAATTCGCGAGAACCGGACATGTCCGGATAGTAACACGCTTTTTACTATTAAAATACATAAATATCGTGCAAATTCGGTTTTCATGGCAACCCCGGGTACAAATGTTAAAGTATGAAATGCCATTTTGAAGTGAATCACGCAAGGTGCCCAGCTAATGCGGTACGTTTCGCGGCCCAAAAAGTTTGGTCAAGAGAAATCTATTGAGGTTAAAATATAAAGTTCGTTTTTATTTCTTTTTTTGCTGTACATAACTTAAACACTGCTGAAGGCATAAAAGTAAAATTTTATTGGTTTCTGATTTGGTTTGAGTATTTTAGTTTAGTTTTAAAACGATCTACATTCGTCACGTCCTGTTAGCAACCGTTACTATAGGATGGACAAAAAAAAAATTACGAACCAGACATGTGAAGCTTAGAACTCATGAATTAAACTTAACGAAATTGATTATTGATGACAACGGTTAGATCCTACTAATATTTTAAATGTCGCTATGTTTGAATATTTGTAACTCAATCCCGCAAAAGCGGCTGTTCGGATTTGGATGAAATGATAAGCAATTTTGACTGTTTTTTTTTTAAAATAAGTTTGAAATTATACTGATTGAGAAAGTACGTATAGTTTAAGTTTGAATTTTATTTTATTAAAATTTTATAATAAAGATAACATGGTGGTTATGTTGATTGATTATTAGTTTGTTAGTTCATTAGTTGTTAAACGATGATTAAGATACTCGATGTACCAAATAATATTTTAAAGTACTTTAACAAAATGTTTTAAAATACATTTTTAATATGCATATCTATTTAATTTAGGTAGGTGTATATTTAAACAACGTGTCCCAAAATTCAACGATAAGCGGGCACCAGACGGTGGACCTGCTCATCACTACCCGAGGAAAAATACAGAAATAAAAACAATATTTTTTTGGAAATTATAAAACATACATTGAAATCCTTCGGCAATTGACACCCATTAAGATATTTTTAACTACCATGACCACAATTTTTCTAATATTTCTGTTTTTTTTTTTGGTAATCGGCAAGCTATGTAGCACTGCTATCCACCACAACCCTTAAAAATCCCAGAATGCCTGTAGGTTTTACACAAAATTAATAAAATAAAATAATCAAGATTCCAAAATGGTATAATACTCTAGGAAAAAATGCCTATATAAAAATAAAACAGAAATATTAGAAAAATTGTGGTCATGGTAGTTCAAAATATCTTAAGAGGTGTCAATTTCCGAAGGATTTCAATCTACGAGTATGTTTTGTAATTTCCAAAAGTTAATTGTTTTTTTTTTTTCATTATTTTTTCTCGGGTAGTGATGACCAGGTCCACCTTCTGGTGCCAGCTTATCGTTGAATTTTGGGACACGTTGTATATATGAAGCCACCGCACGTGACGCTCGCCGCGCGCATCCCCACTCAGTAATAAACTAGTGTTCAAGCAAGACGGTCGTTTCATTTCTCTTCCCGCTCTCTATACATATCATTGGCGACGAGGTATACGAACGAGTACCTACGAGTACGCGTAGATAAAATGAACGCGTTTCTCGGAAATCTGTCTTCATTTGACCATAAAACCAGCGAATGGCAAATATTTAAGGGTAAATTAACGCAGTTTTTGAAGATTAACGGCGTTAATGACGATGTGAAAAGTGGGATATTACTGTGTCATCTTACGGAGGAGACGTATCGTCTAGTACTTAACCTAGCATTTCCAAAGGAGTTGGAAACGCTGAGTTTTATAGACTTGGTTGGATTACTCGACAGCCATTTCAAGCCAAGAAAGTGCTCATTTGTGGACGAGGCGATTTTTTGGTGCCAGCAGAACAACAGGCGAAACCGTTGAAGAATGGGCGGCGCGTTTAAGAGGTTTGGCAACTTATTGCGACTTCGGCACCGCTCTAGAAACTAATTTGAGAGATCGTTTCGTCCTCGGCCTGAGTGCAGGTCCAGTCGACGCTCACGTTGTCGCGGGCTATTGAAATGGCGGAGCAGGCAGCGTGTGCCAAGGAGGCAAAGGCCTTGTTAGGCAGCAGCTCGGAGGCTATTTGCATCAAGGAGGAACCAGTATTCCGCGCGAAGTTCCAGGGTCAAGTTAGCCGTGGACGTGGTGCAGGTGGTGCTGATGCAGCAACCCGCCGCGATAGCGATCGTTCCGAGATTTGCGGCATGAAAAATCATAGTGGTGAAAAGTGTCGTTATAAGGGTTATACGTGTCAAAAGTGCGGTGTAAAAGGCCATTTAAAAAAAGTATGTGATAATTAAAAAAACAAGCGTGTTTATCATGTTGACTCAAATGACGGAAGCAGTGGTAACCAGCCCCAGGAAAAGGGTTGTGAGCAGTGCCAGAATTTTAACATAAGGTACGCGGCTGATACGCCTATTGAAATCGAATTAGTTTTAGGTGACCAATTTATTAAAATGGAACTAGATTCAAGATCGGGAAGCACTGTTATTTTATTGGAAGAGGTCGCATATATGTATGCACTGGCCTGTTGCACATGCCTGTCACCGATTCAAATTAATATTGTTACGGCTTATGTTTTTATGAGCCGTGTCACTTGTGTAAAAATATTGACCACGAAATATACTAATTATATTATCAGACCACTGCTCGTTATTGGCTTCTGTTTTCTATTAGGTTATGCGCCCAGGACTGTGCTGGAGATTTTTCTGATAGTGCGTATAATTAATAAGTTGAGTGGTTTGCTGTAAAACTTACGAAATTTTAATTATGTCAGCTGAAGTTGGCATAAGTGGTATTAAGAAGCTGAAAGGATCGTCCGACTACCCAAACTGGAAGTTCTTGGTGCGAAATTACTTGGAGAATAAAAACTGGTGGGGAGTAATGTCTACAGATGTAGCAAACGCTGACGTAGACCGGCAGGCACGAACGACAATATGTTTGTTGTTAGAACCAGAGTACTTTACCCACGTCTACAATGCGAAGACTGCGAAAGAAGCCTGGAACAGCTTATAGAAAGCGTATGAAGACAAGGGTTGGGGAAGACGTATACATATTCAGCGGGAGCTTTTCAACTGTAAGTTAGAGAATTTCGATTCTATGGAAAGCTACATATCCAAAACTACATTCCTGACACAAAAATTGTCCGATATTGATGCTGATATTCCTGATGATTCGATCATATCGATTTTGCTGGGTGGACTAACCGCTGAGTACAGCCCTTTCATCATGGCTGTAGATAATAGTGGACAACAGATCACGTTAGAGCAAATAAAAACGAAATTGTTACAAGAAGGAAGTAGACAGAGTAAGTTGAACACAGAGTACGAACAAGCCTTAGTTACACGTAAAGTACAGAACGATGCAAGATCTAACACTAAAACTAACGGTCGTAAGCAGAAGTTCGTCTACAAGTGTTTTAAGTGCCACAAGCAAGGACACAAGGCGTCCGAATGCAAGGAGCGGATCAAAACCGCGAATATCTGCCTGAATACGAAGAAGGCGATACACAAAGATAAGTAGTATTTAGACAGTGGGTGCTCAAATCATATGATCCACGATAAAAACAAATTGTTGTCTTATAAACCTGAAAAGGGCAACATGAGGATCGCAGTAGCAAACGGCGAGAAATTATTGGTGAAAGGACGAGGAAATGCTGAGCCACGAGTCAGCGAAAACGAAAAATTAATTTTAGAAAACGTTTCACATGTTCCTGATTTATCCATGAACCTTATTTCGGTGAGCGATTTGACCAAGAAGAATTATTGCATGAATTTTGACAATGGAGGTTTCAAAATAAGAATCGAATTATTACAAGATGTCAAGAGGTTGACGGAATTTATGAGTTATGAGAGACAGAAAATAAAAATAACGTCGTGAATGTAACACTGTCAAAACAAAATGAAAATATTTGGAACATTTGGCATAAAAGATTAGCTCATTTATCGCGTAATTATATGAATAAAATTAAAGTTTTAGTAACCGGTATGGAATTGAAGAGTACCGATTTATGCGAGCCGTGTATTCCATGTATCGAAGGAAAGACCTGCAAAAGTCCCTTTAAAAACCAAGGTACGAGAGCGAACGAGGTCTTACAGCTGGTTTTTAGCGACGTTTGCGGACCAATCGAGGAGCCGTCGTTCGGTGGTTCGAGGTATGTTCTTCTATTTATCGACGATTTTACTCGGAAGACTCATGTTTATTTTTTTAAGAACAAAAGTGAAACTTTCGATAAGTTCCGTGAATACAAGGCGGAAGTTAAGAATGAGACCAGTAAATTCATTAAATGTCTGAGATCTGACAACGGCGCAGAGTACTGTAATGGTAAATTTTAATCATTTTTGAAGTCTGCAGGTATAAAACACCAGACGACTGTACCGTACACGCTGGAACAAAATTCTGTCGCAGAAAGAGCGAATCGGACTATAATAGAAAAGGCAAGAACTTTACTGTCGGAATCGAACTTGAGCAAGAATTATTGGGCCGAGGCTGTTAATACTGTTGTATACCTAAAGAACAGAAGCCCCACGAAAGCGTTGAACAATGCGATACCAGAGAAGCTTTGGACTGGAAAAGATGTGGATGTCAGTCATCTGAAAATCTTTGGTTGTTTGGCGTACAGATTGATATCAAAACAAAAGAGACGGAAACTAGACATGAAGACGGAACCGATGATTTTTATTGGATATCCAGATAATCAGAAAGGTTATCGTCTGATGAATCCTAAGACAGGTGAATTGAAAACTGCAAGAGATGTAAAATTTCTCGAAAACGTCTTTCTCCAAAAAGAAAACGTGGAAAAGTCGGAAGTTATCATAAACCTAAATACAGATTCTGTTTATGCCAGTTTACCCAACAGATCTACAAGCAAATCGGAACACTTGGAGGCTCACGATGATGTGTACCGTGTTGCTATAGACGAGAACGTAGAAGTATCGGAGGAGATACAACCTGAACCTGTAGTACCAGAGCAAGAGCTTGACGTATTGACTGAAGAGGAAGTCACAATACCAGAATTAGAAAGAGGGTATCCTGTAAGAGAACGCAGACAAGTCGATCGGTATGGATGTAATGTTATGTATGCCAAGAGCAATCTTGATGATGATCCGTTGACTATTAATGAAGCGTTGGCGAGACCCGATGGTGACTTATGGCAAAAAGCGATCGATGATGAACTTATGTCACTAAAGGAGAACCAGACTTGGACGTTGGTGGATCGTCCGATCGATAAGAAGCCTATCCAGTGCAAATGGGTGTTCAAAATCAAGAGAGATAGCGACGGCAAGGTAACGAAGTACAAGGCTAGATTAGTAGCAAAAGGTTTCACACAGGTACGTGGTGTAGACTATACTGAGACGTATTCTCCAGTAGTTAGAAGCTCTACTCTGCGATGTTGTTCTCGCTAGCTGTTGAATACGGTTGGTTTATTGACCAATGGGATGTTATGACTGCCTTTTTATATGGCAAGATTAAAGAGGACATTTACATGCTCCAACCGAAAGGAGCAGTAGTCAAAGTTCAAGAAACCAAAGTATGTAAGCTGCAGCGTTCTTTGTATAGATTGAAACAAGCTTCGAATGCTTGGTTCAAGGAATTGGACAAAGAGATGTTGAACTTAGGCTTTGTACAATCAAAAATAGAACCGTGTTTGTATCAAAAGCAGCTTAAAAACAATAACAAGTTAATTGTTGTTATTTACGTAGATGACCTTTTTATCTTTGGAAATTGTGAACAAGAAAAGCAAAAGTTAAAAACCGATTTGCTTGATAAGTTTAAAGTGAAAGATTTAGGCGCGGCTAGGCATGTTTTAGGCATGAGGCTGAGGAGAGATAAAGAAATTATTTGTCTAGATCAGCAACAGTTCACTTCGGACTTTAACATGACAGACGCTAAGCCAGTTTCAACCCCAATGGAAGTCGGTATGAAATTAGAAAGATCGACAAATTCCCATAGTAATCTGCCATATCAAAGCATAATAGGGTGTCTAAACTATTTATCCTGTAATACGCGACCAGACATAGCACATGCGGTGAGTGTACTTTCACAATTTAATTCGTGTTATGACGAAATACACTTTAAATGTGCAAAACGGGTCTTAAGGTATTTGAAGGGTACGTCTAACCTTTGTCTTATTTTTAGGTAATCGGGAGATTTAGACTTACGAGGCTATGTTGATGCAGATTGGGGAGGGGAACTTGATAGAAAATCTTTCACAGGATTAATTTTCAAGATAGGTAAAAATATAGTGTCATGGGAGAGTAGGAAGCAAGCGACAGTATCCTTGTCCACCACAGAAGCAGAGTACGTAGGATTGAGTCAAGCTTCGAAGGAAGCTCTTTATTTACGTAGTTTACTGAACAGTTTGACAGCTGTGGATAGTAAAGCAGTAGTCATTTATAATGACAATCAGTCGGCGCATAAAATTGCAGCTAACAAAATGATGCATAATAGAACAAAGCATATAGATATCAAGTATCATTTTATTCGTGAATGTGTACTAGCTAACAAAGTAGAAATAAGGTACATGTCAACTGATGTGATGATAGCGGACATCTTAACTAAAAGTGTTCACAGCCCGAAACTTAGAGAATTTTTGAAGGATTTATCCCTGTCAAATTATTCTATTAAGGGGGCGATGAGTAGTTAGACGTTTTATGCTTTTTTTTTGTGCTTTGTGTAATAGATAATTTTCTAAATTTAGTTTCGTTATGCATACTTTATTTTGTTAGATTTCTTCTGTTTTTGTATTCTACTTTTGGGTACAGCGTAGTACAGTCAGACACAGAAGTGTTGGTGATTTATTAAATTTTATTTACCGAGTACTGATAAGTACAGAAGTAATCATACGCAGCGTAAATATATTAAGGGGGCGTATTGGAAGAGGTCGCATATATGTACCTATGCACTGGCCTGTTGCACATGCCTGTCACCGATTCAAATTAATATTGTTACGGCTTATGTTTTTATGAGCCGTGTCACTTATGTAAAAATATTGACCACGAAATATACTAATTATATTATCAGACCACTGCTGCGTTATTGGCTTCTGTTTTCCATTATATTTCAGATAATTTTTTATTTCAAAAAGTTTTCGCAATACCAGCTACAAAATTGCAATGTAAAAATGTGCTTGTACAATGGACATAAAATCTCTCCACTAGGATTTTTCACTATTAGAGCAATATTTAATCATTTACAAAGAAATATTAAAGTTTGCGTAGTTAAAAATGGTGGTCCCCCATTGTTAGGTAGAGCTTTCATGTCCGCTTTTAATTTAATAATAACAACTAACATTAACTCTTTAGTAAGTAACGATAATGATGTACTGGAATTGCTTGGAAAATATCCAGATCTATGGCGAGATGACTTAGGTTTTTGCTAAGATTGGAGGGAGCGAGTTATACAGTAAAATCGATTAAAAAAATGCATACGATCAATATTTATATTCGAAGAGTCATCACAGGAATTAACAGCAATAAATACCCATAAGGGTCTTTACAAATACACACGTCTAGCTTACGGTCTAGCTAACGCACCCGCTATTTTTCAAAAGTCCATGGAAACACTATTAGCTGGAATAGACGGGGTCAGTGTCTGCTCGATGACATATGTATTACGGGCCCCGATAGAAACCCACACATTAAAAGGCTAACGGAAGTTTTAGGTAGATTAAGCGATGCCAGTCTACGTCTTCAAAATGACAAGTGCCAATTTTTCAAACAAAGTGTACTTTACTTGGGCTACGTGATTAGTAAAGAAGGACTTATGACTAGTTCTGAAAAAGTCAAGGCGATATTAAGGGCTCCCGAGCCGACCAACGTCACCGAAGTTAAAAGATTCTTAGGCGTTGTTAATTATTATAGGAATTTTATTCCTAACGCTTCGTCAGTACTCAGTCCGCTACATGAACTACTACGGAGCGATTTTCCTGGGAGTGGGGTGATAGGCAGCGGCAAGCTGTGGCAGTGCGCCGTGAACTAGCCTCGGAGCGTGTACTGGCGCACTTCGAGCCGACGGCGCAGCTTGTGCTCACCGTGGACGCGGGGCCGAGCGGCCGCTCGCGTATGCATCTCGCTCGCTTACCGCTAGCGAGCGAAACTATAGTCAGATACAGAAGGAGGCGACCGCTATCATATTTGGTGTGAAAAGATTCCATCAGTATCTGTACGGTCGCAGTAAGCCTGCCTTTCATTTTAAAAACCGATCAGAGGCCATTAGTTTCACCACTGTGTGAATCGCCCGGAGGACACGGTGGAGCATACGGTGGAGGTCTGCCCTGCTTGGGCGGAGCACCGCCGTGTCCTCACGGAGGCGATCGGCGGCGGCGATCTCTCGCGTCCGGCCCTGGTTCAGGCCATGGTCCAAAGCGAGAGTGCATGGAAAGCCGTCACTTCCTTCTGCGAAGCAGTAATGCTCGCGAAGGAGGAGGCGAAGCGCGCGAGGGAAATGCAAGATGCGCGCCCTCGTGCCCCAAGTCGCCGCAGGAGACGCCCCGAGCCGACTTCCTGCCACTGAAGGCGCGGGCTTGCGGACGGTGAGCAATGGGTAGCTCGCCGTCCGATTAGGACCAGGTCCGGGTCGACGGCGCGTTGTGTTCCACGCGCGCCTCAAAGAGATGTCAGCACCAACTGACGGGGTCCGTAAGGGCCAATGCCTGCCAGGGTTGCGAGTTTGTCCGAAAGGGATATCGCGCCCCGGCACACAGGCAACGGAAGGAACACGGGTGGGTTTTAGTCAGTAAAAGTCTGACACGTCCTCTCGCTCCACCCAGAGCGAGGAAGTCATTTGATGATTTCCCATACTCAAAAAAAAAAAAGGCCTTTGGTTTCCATTTTCAATAACAAGACGGGTATACCGGTAACTGCTGCTATTACATTGTCGGCTTATAATTATGTAATACATTATGTATCCGGTGATCGATTTAGTAGCAGATTATTTTTCCCGCGCGTTTAAAATGCTCAAACCAGTCGGAAGAGACCGATAATAATGTAGATGTAGATGTTTTTGAATGAAGCGACGCCCGCTACCACGACACGCGACATAACGCAGGCAACTGAGAGCGATACCGTGATCCAAACTGTCATACGGTACATGCAAAAAAGATGGCCTCGAAAAATAATTTGTAAGTCTGTTTACCCTTATTTTCAGTGCAAGTCCGATTTGCAGTACGAAAAAGGTTGCCTTTTTAGGGGTCATAGAATAGTTATTCCGTCTATACTAAGAGATAAAATGCTACGTGAATTGCACGATACTCATTTAGGTATAATTAAAACGAAAAGTAATGCACGAATGTGGTGGCCGGCATCGACGGCGACATCGAGCGTTGGATAGGGTCCTGTGGCACGTGCGCGAGCGTGCGGCCCGCGCCCCCGCGCGACCATAATTAAACATAGAATTGGGAATAAAATGTACAAAATTTATATTAAGGACTTAGATCGTTACTGTATAAGGCATGTAGATGAGTTACTGAAGTATACAGGAAGTAATCAGCCCACGGAGATAACAGATATTAAGGTGCCACTCAACAACAGTCATCCGCCATTCCCGGTACCACTAGTTCAAGTCAAAATACAGCATCACCAACAGTATATAGCGAGCAATTGGCTACGAGTTCACCCGTGGCGACTGAAACTAATGTCGAACTTGTAGTGCCACATGTGGAATGTGTCGCAAATGAAAGCAATGTGTCGCAAATGAAATGGGGAGGAATGGGGCGACTGTGAAGCGATTGAGAGCGACGGAGGGGCCGCTGATAATTTAGCAACCCGAGGTACTAGTGTCCGAGGGTAATCAATTTCAAAGTACCGGGGAGTGCAATGTGAACGTACCGCGCGTACCATCACCCACACTCTCGCGACAAAAGCGCAATAGGAAGGTGGTAGATTATAAGAAATACTTTTAACGGTTTTGTTATGTCTTCTGATCAGTTTTGGTATTATAATTAGTATTAACAGGTACCTATATATTTATTGTCACCAGGTTTCAAAATCTAAGTGTGAAGGAGTGATGGCTGAAATTTTTTACCGTCTCGAGAATAATATGGTGTGTTGTGTAAGTGGAACAGAAGCCATACCCGGGAATATTTGCTTAGTAGCATTGACCACGCGGGCGGGCGGGGGACGCGCGAGTGGCTTGTGCGCCTGCGAAAGGATATCAAAGAGGCCGACGGCAAGTGCGGCGACTACCTATGGGCCGCTAAGGAAAGCTACGAATTCATTGATAAATTCCGCGCATTTAGTCGGGTGCGTATGAGTTCAATTTCGATATTTTATAACTAAAAAAAAAAAAACTGTATCATACCCTATTTTTTTCGAGACGGTAAAAACAATCATGCGGTATATGAAGCCACCGCGCGTGACGCTCGCCGCGCGCGTCCCACTCAGCAGTGGTCTCGAACCTACCGATTTTTCGGTATTTCTACCGATATGGGCTCTGTCCTACCGAAATACCGAATTGCAAAGATTTTTCCCCGATTTCAGAGAATACATGTAATAATCCCGATTTTTCTACCGATTTTACACTTCTACGTTGGCAATCCTTTTCACTTATGTTTTACGTTACGGACAGCCTATTGAGGGATTCCTCAATAGAAAGTAAGTACCTAGTTAGTTCCATATTTTTTGAGGAATACCCTTGAGTCCTCTGAAATCTTATGAATCTTATGAAAACAAAACAGCGAAATAGGCTGTCTACTGAGTCAATCACTGTTCTATTACATGCAAAACTTCTTTAATGACGCTAATTGTTATGACTTGGAAATTAATTCAAAGATGACCGCGGCTATGGCCAAAGAGTAGAGTATGATCCTAAAGATCGAAAAAAATCATTATATTTAAGTGTGTTTGGTTTGATGTAAATTAGACTCTTAATTTATTTTTTGATACATAAACGAATTTGATTGAACATTGTATTTTTTTTTTGTCATATACCGATTTTGGGTACTAATGTACCGAATTTTGTGGGCAGCTCTACCGATTTCGCACTCTGACATTCGAGACCACTGCCACTCAGTAATAAACTAGTGTTCAAGCAAGACGGTCGTTTCATTTCTCTTCCCGCTCTCCATACATATCACTATTACCTAAATGTAATAATGTGTACGAGATGAGAGTTGCAGATTATTTAGTACCTTTCTTCTTAATAAAATTCCAGAGGACTTGCAAACGTCATACAAAACGAGTTCGAAAAGTTATAAGTACAAATCAAAGCATTTCCTTACACAAAATGTCTCCTAATGTATGTATGTAGTAGTGTACGTTTGAACTATTTTCATCATTAAAGAACATTTAAATTAATATGTTAAACTTTAAAAGAGCGGCTCGCCGGCACACAGATAAACCCTGTGAGGTTTTCGTAGTGTGGCTAAAACCAAAATGTAAAATAGGCTAAGTGTTTTAGAAATAAATAAATAAATAAAATAAATTACAATCCAAGAGCTAATTAAATGCTTAAAACACAAAGATACAGCCCCTGGTATTGACAAGATCACATATTCTATGATAAGATACTTACCTGAGAACGGTAAACAAGTACTACTCAATTTATTTAACACATTCTTCAGTTATTCGTTTGTACCTAAACAATGGCGCGATTCCACCACTATGGTGGAACCACGACGTGGTCCTTGTTTAGCCTTCTTGTCTAGCCCTTCGCCCCATATCTATGATCTCATGTATATGCAAAACTTTCCATAACATTCTACTCCATAGACTAGAGTGGTTTATTGAAAAGAACTGTATGTTAGACCAGAATACCACAGGATTTAGAAAATGTCGATCAACATTAAATAATCTTACTAGTTTAGTTTCTAGAATCTAAACAGGATTTTCTGAAAAACAAATGACCATAGAATAGATTCCAGCAGAATAGATTATACCAGTTTTTTATTTGATAATAAAAATCCATTTAAATAATAATAATATCAGCCTGTTACTGTCCCACTGCAGGGCAAAGGCCTCTTCTCATACAGAGAAGGTCTTGAGCAAGCGTGGTGATCAATGCTCGTGCATTGATCACCACGCTTGCTCAAGACGGGTTGGTGATTTCAGACTTATATTAACTATAAGTCCAGGTTTCCTCACGATGTTTTCCTTCACCGATGTCAGGAATGTCCAAGATAAACTCAGAAAGTACATATGAATTGAAAAAGTCACATTGGTACTTGCCCGGATTTGAACCCACAACCTCGTGCATGAGAGGCGAGGCCTTAACCCACAGAACAAAAAAAACAGTAGAAGTAGTATAGCGCTTCATTAGTATCGGAACCAGCGTACCCCAACTTACACAAATACAAGTTAATTGTATTTCGTAACACTAAGAAATCTTTGGTGTGATTGGTAGTTTAACATTGAATGAAAGTAGGAAATAATGTCAGTCGTCGCTTATTTGAAAATAAACCATAATTAATAGACAATAGAGTTGTTTATTGTCTACTCTTTGTACGTATTTAATACTTTTTCCGTTTAAAGCGCACACTGAAATAGTTTAATGAGCAAGTTACGCTACCCGCCGCTAGATGTCACTATATTAAATACATTCAATTAAAATCTGTATTTCGTTACTGATAAGATTCATATTTGCGTAACGAGGTCATTATTATTCGTCCTCCTCTAGGGATGTACCACTGTCGTTGACTTATTTATCGACATTTCGTTTTATTTTCAAACAAAATACTGTCAACAGCTAGAGTCGATAAATATTATTATGTTCGAAATCAAGTGTTAATATTTTATTCTAATGCATACGATTTACAGAAAGTATAATTAAGAATTGTTATGTTAAACTACTGATCTGAATTTGAAAATTACTACTATCGTCGATTGAGAGTGTCTGGTCTGCACCAAGTGCAAAGGCAACTGATAGAAATCCAACGACTGACGAAACATGAAGTTTGCCGAGGAACATTTAGAAAATAGTTGTACTGTAGCTATTTATTTTTCACTTTGTCGAAACTTAGGTTATTACTAACTTAAGTTTCGACTAACTGAAAAATGATTATTGTATAAGTATATTGTAGATTTTGAAAGCGGGTTGAAAAGGATTCATGTCGTCGTTAAGACTTTAAGACCTTTTATGTGTCACTTTTGGCAAAATCACTTTTTTACGCCAGCCGATCTAAATATGATGTTGATATAAATGTGATTCGCGGCCGTATCAAATATTAATTTATAGAATTATAATAAAAAAATCACCAATACAAAAGAATTCCCTCTACGTTCATAAAATCCTATAATTATTCAATGACTATTTCATGAAATCATGACACTAGGATTATTCTAGCAAAAGAATTGTTATTCTGTTTGTTGCTGATTCTAATGATTATAATTCTCTGAAGCCATATTTGTTACGGTCTCGAATCATATTTTAATCAACATACAACCCGACACTGACTTACAAATTGCAAAAAACGTAAGGAAATTTGAATTTCGCGGGCTATCTTAGCACGTCCCCTTTAAAATATCGATAGCTCATTATCGATAACGGTAATCTCTAATTGAGTAGCTGACTGTGACATGTGCGTAGTTGGAATCTTCGCGAAGAATATGTTTGAGTTTAAAAGAAAGTAGACCTTAAAGTTAACAATATAAAGTCCAGTTTTACTTGTCTTATTTAATAAAATATTATTTTTCAAATTTTTATCGAAATAAAATCAATTAAGACTTACTGATGGTATGACATATCTCTATTTGATATATTTTTGATTCTGTTATCGTGTTTACATTCTAAAACAGCACAATAGGGCATTTTTGTATATTTTTTTCAAGTTCTTTTCACCGAGACGGTTGTAACGAGACTGATTTGCGTGGTGTAGGCGCGGAAGCAGACATTGCGGATCTCCGCAAAGCTCGGGGTACGCGCGCCCCGCCTACTTGCGACTTCTACTGTTTTTTCTGTTCTGTGCCTTAACCACTGGGCCATCACGACACTTCGGCTATTTAAATAAAGTAACTAAAATTCAAAACCAATATTTGAGGGTCATCGGTGGTTTTATTAAAATCACAGCCATTCATGTGATGGAATGCGAACTCCATCTGCAGCCGTTACATAATCGCAGATATAACTTAGCTGGTAAATTCTTTACGAAACTCAAATCTTTCGTAAATGGCCACACGTGTGAAATTATTACTAAACTTAATATTTGGTGCCAAGGTATTTTTAGAGACGTATTTCTGAATGACATATGCGTGTACTCCAGCGATGAATTAGGATTATTTTCGCATAATACGTGGGTAAGCGGTCTGAACTTGTCTTGTACAATTAAACTACAAATTAAAGATGTTAGCGAAGCTAAGAAAGCGTACGATCATTATCAACTCCGAATTATAATGTAGTAGCAATTTTGGCAGGAGCTATTCTGGATATTAGATTAGATTTATACGGATGGATCTAAAATTCGAGATACTGTTGGACCTGCGTTTTTTGACTCTCAAATAATACCTCCTTTAAGTTCAAGTTAAATTCAAACATTTCTGTCACGTTTTCCGAGTTGAGCGCTCTGCTAAGCCTTGTGCTAAACCATACAATTTGACATTTTAATTATTCATCAAAATAAACCAGTCTGATATACACATTGACATTGTTGAAAATTATATACAAAATGACACGATTACTTTGTGAAGTATTATATTTTGTAAATTATTTTGAATGTGAGGACTATGTGGATATATTTTTTTTTTCTCTTTCATTATTTTTTTATTTCTCAGTTAGTTTTAATGATGGTGTGACGGTTTGGGGAGTTGATGCGGCCTACCCAAATATCCTTTCTTTGGTATTGTTCGTCGAGCTGAGCTCCTTAAGTACTGAGTTGAGCTCCACTATTACTGACAAATGCTTGCACTGACTAGACAGGTCCACTCAAATCTGTGTGGTTCTTTCCCCAAAAGACCATTTCAGACACTAATCTACATGGTCCTCATATGGCTTGACCAAGATTATGTCTGGACTTTAAAGAGACTCGACCTCTGAGTTTGTTTCGGCCTTTTCTATTATTTTTTATTATTCTATAATAATAATAATAATAATGTATTGTTCCAAAAACAGTATTACAGATTATTTTTCCACCAGTTATTGATAAGCAGAAACTATGCAATACAATACAGTACTTAACTTTAGTGGAAAAGATCACCTGTATCCTGTACTAGTTAAAAAAAAAACCTTCCGGGCCTTCCGTTTAAAATGAATCAGCGTATTGACAATTTATGTAAGCCGATGTTTGTTAGAAATAAAAATAAAAAAAAAAAAAAACAAAAAAAAACTAATAGGTAATAAAAGGATACATGAAAAAGTAGGAGCACGTTGGTAATTAAAAGAAAGTAACTGTAGGTGTGTGTGTGTGCTGTGTAGGTGTGCTGTGGAAGTGTGTTGTGTGGTGAGAGTAAGTCGGTGTAGCGTGTGTGGGTGTGATTGCGTATGAGTGTATAGATTTCACTATAGAACTATATCGGTAAAAAGTAGACTTTCAAGTAAGAAGACTTTCAGTATCACTATATGAGAGTTTTAGAAGCCAATCACGCAGCAGCAATTTGCATTTAGGGAAAGAATGCTCGTAAATGTTGAGTAGTTTGTTCGCTTTGTTATAAAGACGAGGACCAAGGACATAGAAATGTCGACGAGCAAGAGTGGTCCTGTGGCGTACGGTGGCACATACATGACTCTTGCGTCGTTTCTCACTCATGAGCCCTGGAACATAGGTAAGGGAGGAATGTTGGCGCAGAATTGATTGAAGGACAAAGAGCTGTCTCACAGATAGAAGTTTACACTCGCTATATAACATAGATGTAGGGTACATGCGTGGTTTCTTATGCATAACCTTTAAGACAGCTCTCTGTGCTCTTCAACTTTTAGAAACGCAGTGGTATAAGCACCACCCCACGCTGAGATACAGTACGAGAGAAGGGACTGTGCCAAAGCATGATATACAGCTGTAAGCGAAACACTCTGCAGTGTCGATCTAAGCCTTTTGAAGGTAAGTAAAAGTTTACGGACACGACCCGTCAGTACTTTTAGATGTGTATGCCAATTCAGGGTAGAGTCAAGGAAGACTCCAAGGTACTTGACATTGTTTGCCCTCTCTATGCATTGACAATTGCAGGTCTGTGTACTTGTGCCTAGACAACTATGAGCCTTAAGGGAGAGCAAATTTGTTGAAGGTTGGGATTGAGTGGATGGTGAGAAAGCGACATAGTTAGTTTTAGCGACATTTAGAGTGAGCAAGTTATTATTCAACCACGTCATGATCATTCTGAGAGCATTCTCTGCATCAGTTTGAGCATCTTCCCAGGTTTTGCTACATACAAGTACAGCGGTGTCGTCTGCATAAGCAAACATTTTACAGTTTTTTAGGTTTAATTGGCAAAGTTCGTTTGCGTAGATTAGAAAGAGCGTAGGACCAAGTACACTACCCTGCGGCACCCCAAAGCCACTGAGATCAATGTTTTTACTTTGTGAGTTTTGTATTTTTACACATTGGCTTCGTCCTGTAAGGTAGTCCCTGAAAATTTTCAGAGCCACGCCCCTTATTCCAATGTGTTCCATTTTCTCCAGAAGGATGGTGACAGAGACAGTGTCAAATGCTTTGGACAGATCTAGAAATATGCCTAGTGTTTTAGTTTTATTATCTAGGGCATTAATTATGCTATTGGTCAGATCTAGAACTGCATCTTCAGTACATTTATGTTTTCTGAACCCATACTGGTTTTGCGCAAGAATATTATTCTTATCTAGGTAATTAGTTAGTCGTGAACTTAAAGCCTTTTCCAAATTTTTTGATAATGTGGTAAGAACCGATATGGGTCTATAGTTAGTGACACTGCCTCTGTCACCACCTTTATGAATGGGGTGTACCAGTGCTTTTTTAAACTCTGTGGGAAATACACCTTTGTACAGACAAAGATTGATTATGTCCTTCAGTGGAGCAATAAGAAACATTTTGGCAGCTTTAATAAATGCAGTGGGTATTTTGTCCACACCGGTAGCGCTGTCATTACGTAGGCTCATAATAATATATTATGATTCTTTCGACTTCATCTGGCTTATCTTTTATCTGTAGTACTCTTTATTTCTATTATGGTTTCACAGCAGCGATCATTTCGTACTGGGGTCTGTTTGGTTACCTATACATTAACTAACTAATACTTACTTTCCGTCTCGCTGGCTCTTCGTTTCTTGTTAGATACTTCTTCTTCCACTTCAGTTTTAAACTCCATTAAAGGCACATCATCTTCTAAATCAGATTCAGAACGTTGTGGTGGTATATCTGCTACATCTTGACAGTTATCGTATAAATTTTCCAGGACTAGCTCTGTAAGTAAACAATAACAGTCAAGAGTATATTTTGGTTACCAGTAAGTTTAAGATTAACTAACTGCCAAAAGTTTCAAATAGTACATAAAATGTCTTGATCAATCTATAGGTACTTATTTACTTATACTTAGAAATAGAAATCATTTATTTGCCAATAATGTAGGTATACAAATACATTTTGCCTTATGGCATGCAAAATTGTTTAATACAAGTAAATAATACATTTACTAGACAAAAAATATAACCAAAAAAAATAATTGAAAAACCATTCCATCCAACAGCAACATTACTATCATTATTAAAAATACTCATATTATTCAAAACATTCAGCACAAATGTCAACAATTTAATTTAAGAAACCAGCCAAGTGCGTGTCGGACCACGCACAATGAAGGGTTCCGTAGTTGGGATGAATTTATCCCAAGAACACACTTAACATTGTAGTTGAAAAACATGTTCTCCCATACGGAATGTATGGGAGATCATGTTTTTCAAACCGCAAATTTAAGTTGGTTGATTATTACGATACGCAGTTTGGCTTTCGTGAGAACCTGGCTGGGCTGGTTTCTTAAATTAAATTGTTGACATTTGTGCTGAATGTTTTTGAATAATATGAGTATTTTTTTTTGCAATTTTTTTTCATCAAGTGTTTTTTTTTCTTTATCATGTCTTCGATTTGGGTACAACAATCAGTTAGATTTGAAATATTTTTGTTGCCTTGGATATTCTTGAGAGTGGTCTATGTAACATTATAAATATTTTTTGTAAATTCATTTCAGATATCACTCACACTCATTTTTCATTTTTCACCTTCCATCTTTCGTGGTATTTTTTTGTTTTATACCAATACTCACTTAATTTAAATTTTGCTTACTAATTGTATTTTATGTTTAGTTTTCATAAGTTTTTTCTAGTTTATTATGATGTTGTTTTGTGGTGAATGCTGTGTATACCTATAATAGGCATACATACCAGAATTGTATTATGATTTTATTCTGTTTTAAATTTTGTGTATGTACTGCTGTTGGTGTACCAAATAAATAAATAACATCACGCTAGACCCTTAGGAGACGAGCAAAAAGAAAAATGTCAGAACTACAGAATGATAAGCGAAACGAAGAAATAGCCAGGGCTAGCGATGGGATGCGACACGGTGGGTCAGTGGCCGAAATAACACGCGGACGAGGTCGCGGGCATTCTTTTTGCATTTTTTTTTTATTGTTATTATTAATGTTCTTAAAAACATACCATCACTTTGATGTTCCTCTTTTGCCTCAATAATATCATCTAGTCCCTCACAAACAGCTGGTAATTCTTCTTTGATAGCAATGTTTTCTGTTTGATATTCATCATCTATACTTATGTGCTCTATTGGAGATTTAATAAATCCACTGTAAAATTCTTGGATTATTAAAGGATTGGGCTGTAAGAAGATGATTATAGTATAAGGAAAATATGTTGACCACAATCCCACAAGCACAAATCTTTTCTCATGATACTAAAGTCACTTACTCGTAAGAGCCTCCACATGAGGATACTTAAGTAGGTACAATGATACCTAACTGACCTCTGCACATGTAAGCTATTTTTGAATAGCTTGCGTTGACATGAGAGAGCAGCATTATCAAACTGTCACATACAAGTTTCATACAGAAGTTGTAGCAGTATTATATGGAACATTTAACATGTGCATGTACACATTTGACAAAAGTGTACATATCACCGTTCAACACTCAATGGTACGCTTGGTGTGAAATCCATACTCAATCAATTGGTATAGCTCAAGCGCAGTGACTTCCACATTCTACTGAAATTAGAAATTATAAGAATAAATGGTTTTTGAAGAATACCTCACCTCATAATCCCCATTCATCATCCGAGTGAACAGTTCTTCGGCTTCCAGACATTGTCTCAGTAATCGGTAGCATTGCTTTAGTTTAGTGCAGCAGAAGAAACAAGCAAGAATCGGTCTACTGTCTTCAGTTACAAACTGCAACAAAATTTGTATTGCACTATTTTGTTTTTATAAAAAAAATACTTCTTTCTATTTATTAACGCTGTCCAATCCAACAGTTGGTGATCCTTAATGCTTCCTATGCGCTTCTTACAAAGAAGGCATGAGCATTAATCGGGTCAGTGGGTGGTCTTAGGGGCGGATTTATTATTCGCCACTCTTGCTCTTTAAATCTTCGTGTAAGAGAGGGAATTAAAACCTAATAGATAATTTACGTAATTCTTATTAAAAATATCAACTTACTGGAATATCAGTCAGCTTCTCATATAGTTTATGTAAGTTCCTGTTGACCACTACATACATACGGACATTCTCCACTAAACAAATCCTACACATTGGCAGTTTTTCCATCTTATAACTCAAAAAGTAACATTTAAGATATTTAGATCAACTTTGCATTTTTATTATAGAAAAACAATACACTGGTTGCGACAGCATCGACACCGGTAGTTCACGTTTATTTCGTAACAAAAAAGGATGGGTAAGGATCGTAGCAGGTGGTGTTCTGTTAGCTTCTGCCTACCCCCGTGGGAAGTAGAGGCGTCAGATTATGTATGTACTTCACAAAATAGCACGAAAGCACGAACAAAATACTACAAAAGTTCAAAAGCTATGAAAACCAATTTTTTTTTTACAGAATAAAAAAAGTACTGAAGAACTACTTGACAGCTTGCCGGCTTGTTTGACATTGACAGATACAGATCTTACAGAGTTGTTTGGCAAATTTTGAAACGCAACTTCTATTCTATTTTTCCATATGGCAATGGTGCCGATGTCGACAATTCTGCCAATGTCAATGTGTGGAGAAAACGTGCGGAGGGAAACAAAAAAAAACAATTTTGTGATGGAAGTTAAAATTAAATACCATGTAATTGAGTTTAATGCGAAACTTGTTGGCGGGTATTATCAGAACACTGAAACAAACAGATACAAAATATTGTTTTAAATATGAATAAATATATACATAAATGGTCACAGGCAACACAAAAATCATCATAATTTGATGTCATTGACGCGAATAAAAAACATCAAAGCTACAAAGAGCTTTGGGGAAGAATGTGTTAGTAGGGATGGAAAGTTAGTTGGGACAGGGATTTTTAATTTAGGAAGATGGCTATATAAGTCATGGGCTGGGTTATTATTGGAGCAGTTAAAAAAGATGTGATCCAAAGTACCTTCATCCAACCCACATTCGCAGAGCGATGAGTCTCTGACCCGGATTTTATGAAGGAAAACCGGAGAACAACAGTGTCCAATACGGAGACGACAAAGAATTGAAATTACTTTCTTAGATATTTTTTTGTAGGGATAAAACCAGGGCTTGGGTGTAACATTGGGTTGTATTGCGTGATAAAAAGCTCCTTTTTGTTTACTTGAATTTTGCCACTGGACCTGCCATGAGGTTAGCAAGCTCTTTTTGGGAAGGCTCAGCAAGTCGTAGCCCTGACATTGGAAGTGTTTAAGGTCAACGTCTTGGGACGTAACGGAATCCTTAGCAAGAGCATCAACATATTCGTTTCCTCTTATGCCACAATGACTTGGAATCCAAACCAAGTGTACGGTTTTGTGATTCTTGAAACAAGAGAAAAGGGACTTTTTAATTTGAAGCAGTAGTGCACTATGGAGTTTACTCTTAAAAGGATTCTGCTCCAAAGCTTGTAGACAACTAAGTGAGTCCGTAAAGATGACACCAAATCGAATGCTATGAGCCTCTATAAATAGACATGCTTCTAATATGGCCACGCACTCACCCGTAAACACTGAAGATTGAGGAGGGCACTTGAATTTTAAAACAATTTTGGAGTTTTGGTAATATACCGCAGCACCAGTGCAACTTGCATCTGATAATTTAGAGGCGTCCGTGAAAAATCGTTCAAAATTATACCAACGCTCACCAACCGCCGCCGCCGCATTGAAAATAGAGTCCGCCGAAGGAGACTTTTTCGATATGCCAATATTGTAGAATATATCTGGTTTAAAACAAATAATTTCATAGTCAAAACTGAAAATGGGAAGTTTCGGAAACTGAATAATGGGGTAATCTAAATTTTTATAAAAACGAAACGACTTTAAAAACAAAGGGACTTCTTTATGGTTCCAATAATTGGAACTCCGGCATACAACATCCAAATCGCTCACTTTTTTAACAAGAGGGTGGGAGGATTTGGTAATGACTCTAGCCCAAAATCTCGATGCTAGATACTGCCTTCTCAAGGCCAACGGTGGTTCCGCGCACTCTACCTGCAATGCGTTAATTGGTGAGGACTTCATACAGCCTGATATGATCCGTAGACACTTAGCCTGAATTCTGTCCAACCTATTCAAAGCACCTTTGTTGCAGGGAATTAGGTGAAAAGATCCGTAGTCCAAAACACTCCGGATTAAAGCATTATATACCAGTTTCATGGTGTAGGGATGTGCACCCCACCAGACACCAGCGAGCACTTTTAATATAGGAATAGTTCTCTCGCATCTATTCACTAAATGGTTTAGATGGTGTAAACCACTCAATTTGGAGTCTAAAACGACACCTAAAAATTTTACTTTTGGAGAAACTGGTATACAATTGCCTTGGATGCCCACAGAAATTTGGGGGATCAGCCTCCTGCGTGAAAATACAACTACAGCACTTTTGGGGGCAGACAAACTCAGACCATGTGAATTTAGCCATTGGTTTAGAGAGTCCAGGAATACGCAAAGAGATGATGCTGCGTCGCTAACCGAGTTATTGGTGACATATAAAGCCAAATCGTCAGCATACTGAAGAATTTGGCAATCGTTATTAAGGCATGAACCAATGTCAGCTGTATACAAATTGTACAGTAAGGGACTAAGAACAGAGCCTTGTGGTAGGCCCTTCCATGACGTCCTGACGTCAAATTCTTCACCTGGAACTCTCAAAACCAAAGTTCGAGACATTAGCAAATTGCAGATGCACTGTATCATTCTCTCCGGTATTCTCAGCTGTTGCAATATTTGCCTGAGAATGGGAAGAAGGACATTGTCATAAGCAGAGGAAATGTCTAAGAAGGCAGCGACTACGGATTCATTTTTGGAAAACGATGAACGTATATCTGAAACCAAAACCCCAACACTGTCCATGGTCCCGAGTCCCTTTCTAAAACCAAATTGAGACCTAGGAAGTAAGTCTCTAGATTCCACAATATATTCTAGTCGGTTCTTTATTAAATGTTCCAATAATTTTGCAAGAACTGATGACAAAGCGATTGGTCTGAAACTGTTTGGGTCATCAGCGTGCTTGCCAGGTTTTAAAATAGGTATGATAATTTGAGTTTTCCATTGATCGGGAACCCAGCCATAGGTGTAACAAAAGTTGCATATATCTAAAAAATAGTTTTTTGCTCTATGGCCTGCGTGTGACATAAAGGAATAGACAATTCCGTCTATACCAGGGGCAGAGTCATGAACATGTTTTAAAACAGAGTTAAGCTCCTGCATAGAAAATGGTGCATCAAAAGGATCCTCTGAAGAAATGAGAGACGGCTGATTATATTCTGCTTCCGATGGTACATACGGAGGGGCAAGTTTATCAAAGAACCTGTCAGCAGTCCCTCGGGGGATGGGAGAAGAAATTGAGGGGGAACATCCAGACCTAAAGCGGTTGATCTTCTTCCATACAACTGATAAAGGAGTGGAGGGGGACAGAGAACCGCAAAAGTCGGCCCAACCGGCACGCTTCTTCCTTCGCAACAACCTTTTAGATTTAGCGAGGGCCCTATTAAATGCTATTAGGTTATCGCTAACCATCGCCTCGTTATACACCATCTCAGCATCATCCCTTTCCCTTATGGCTGTTGTGCATTCTTGATCCCACCATGGTGGAGGGGGAATCTTCCCACGTGCTGAGTTTTTAACGGGGAAGCATGAGTCTGCACTAGCTGTTATGGCAGAAATGAGGTTATTATAGCAGTTTGACACATGGGAGGAACTAAGAGAATCAGGATCATGGGGAATTAAATTTGGAAGAATATCAATCTTGTCCTCCAATAGTGAGGAGTACTTTGACCAATCAGGTTTGGATAAATTATACCTCAAAAGTGGAGGGTTTGATTTTTCTAAATAAGTCTTTTCAGCTAAAGAAATTATAATTGGGTAGTGGTCACTGCCATGTGACAAACTGGTACACTCCCAATGACAAGACGCTGCAATATCCAGTGAGCATAAGGTGAGATCAACACAACTTTTATTCTGACCAGGAAGAGACCTACGGGTTGGGCAACCATTGTTTAAGATACATAGGCTAAGGTCATCTAAGATTTCAACAAGACCTTCCCCAAAAGAGTCGCAACGTTCAGAACCCCACCTGAAGTGATGGCAGTTGAAGTCCCCCATGACAAGTACAGGGCCTTCTATGTTTTCCAAAATACGTTTTAAAATTGGAACGAAACTTTGATGAGGGTGAGCAATATAAACGGATAAGAGGGTTATACCCTCTACCCTACTAGCCACAATACTAATATCATCACCTAGAGGAGGCAAAGATACTACCACAAGTGGAACACGATTGTTCATGCAGAGAGCCGACCCGCCATAGCCGTCAGATCGGTCGCATCTGAGAATATTAAAGGAAGGTACACGGAAACTAAGACTCGGAACTAGCCAAGTCTCAGCAAGGGAACAAGCTAAAGGTTTGTATTTATTCAAAAGTAATGTGAGCTCGTGCTTCTTATGCCACATGCTCCTCACATTCCATTGAAGGAACACCAATCGAGCCATTATTATGGGATGAGAGAGAGTTAATAAGTAAAGTAGCAACGTTGGACGGTAATTGAGTTTTATTTGAGGAAGACATTAAAGTCAACAGGAGTTTACTGAGAAGTTCAATAATTGAAGACAAGTTTTCAGGAGATTCTGTTAGTTGACTATTGAGAGCACAGCCATTAGACTGGGAAGATTGGGGAGTGCTAGTAAGCTGCAGATGAGCTGTTTTATCATAAGAAGGAGAAAGGGGGGCATGGGTCTTTGGCTTAAGAATTACAGTTTTGCGAGATGACTGAGACTGTGGTTTAGCAATGTCTGCATAACTACGAGTAGAAATGGGAACAGTTTTGCTTGCTTCTGAATAGGACATTACTTTCTCAGCCATGATAGTTTTAATTATCTTCTGCCTGCTGTACTCCGGACATGCCCTGCTATTAGCAAAGTGACTTCCAGAGCACAACACACAGAAAGCTTCGCTCTCAGCAATGCTACAACCATCACCGGGGTGATCATTGCCACACTTGCTGCATCGGGGTTTGGAACGACAGAGAGATTCAACATGACCAAATCGGCAACACTTGCGGCATTGAATGGTGGGATAGACATACTGTTCTACAGTTAATGATGTATAAAAACAGAATATTCTTTTTGGTAAAACTTGGCCATCAAATGTGATGACACAAGTTTCTGTGGGTCTGTATTCAATTAAACCATCTTTGTTAACCTTTCTATTCAATCGCCTAACTTTTAGAATTGGACCACAGCCTACTGGAACTTTTAAATATGTCAGGACTTCCTCTTCCGAGAAGTCAGTAGGGATGCCACTTGCAACACCCATACGGGTTATGTTAAAAGACGGAATTATAGCCTCATATAAATTTGTACCTAAAACTTTATTAGAGATAAAAGCGTTTGCATCCTGAGGGGATGAAAATTCAACCGATACACGATTTCTACCGACTCGCTTGACTGCAATAATATTGGAGAAATTTTGATTAGACAAGAACCGTCCAAATGTAACAGGGTGTAGGGTCGTTCCAGAGTTAGGTTGAGCTTCCTGACGGGAAACGTGTACTAAATAAGGTCCTTTATCTGTGACTGAGTACCTAACACGGCCTATTTGGGTTTTCGGTTGTTTGGTAGGGCGATTAGATACCTCATCTTCATTACCGGGACGTTTACGGGAGTTAGAATGGGAAGGAAGGAATTGGGACTCCAGATTGCAGACCACATCTGCCAACCGGCTTAATGAGTTGGGAGTGGGACTTAAGTTAGAGGGGGAAAAGCCGGAAAGGGGTGTAGTAGATATATCATCAGGAGGGTCGGGGGGTTTGTTTTTATCCATATTCATATTGAATATGGATAATGGTGACCACACTAGTTACAAAAAACAAACACTAGACAAACCTGCTAGCAGGTGACAACGAACGCACACAAACAAACACAATAACAAGTCGCAATAATCACAATAACACTAAAAAAACCGAAAAAAATCTGAACACACGTGTTAACCAAAAGCACACTGTGGCGGGAAACGAAACGCAACTTGGTAGTATGGAATTAGTACGTACTGCGTCATTGACTCTGGCAGGGCCACCATCAGGGTTCTAATTTTGAATACACAAAAAAAGAGATTGACCATTTCTGGTATCGCTATTTGTTCTGTGGTGACTTAAGTTTATAATGTTGATAAATCTTGTTTTTTAAATATAATAATTTTATCTAGTAATGCGATTCCTTATATTCTCCGTATAAAAAACTCCATAAAAGTATCACTTTTTATTTTGATTTCTTATTTTACCTCTAAATTGTTTTTTTCACCCACGTAATGTTACATGTCATTGGCTTCAAAGAGTATGTAAACAATAAAACCTTCTTGACTTACGCAAAATAATTAATTTACGCATCCAATTATTAAAATTATAGTTGAATAATTAGTAACAACAGATATTAATAACAACTAATTATTATTATTACATTGTAATAATAATCTGTTAAGATGTTAAAAGTACACAAGCAATTCTTTTGGTTATGCGAAAGGCAGAAGGTTTTAGAGACCTTTGCCTGTTTCATTCATCAAAAGAAACTCTTTGAAAACAGAACAAACATGTGCTAAGATTCTATGCGCGCGCATCCTGAGCAGAATATGCTGGCGACAGAATGGCAGGCTTTCTCTTTCTAGCCAGTGTTGCTAACGTAGGCGGTTTGTCGCAATTTAGGCTACTCAGAACGAGAATCGGCGACGAAGAAATCTAAAAGGCGACTGGTCGCCAATTAGGCTACTCTAGGGACAAGTTTTTTTTTTTTTTATACTACTTAGTAGGCAAACAGGCATACGGCCGTGCGTGTGTGTAATGTTGGTACAATTTGATATCGAGATGGTCACCCTATTCGTTCTACTCGTTTGTGATTGGTTATTTTCGGGGAATAACCTGAATTTGTCTTAGCTATTATGTAACCAAATTAGAATGCAATCGAGTTACATGTATTCTATTGTGAATAATGACTTCCGCAATCATCTGTGTTGTACTGACTAAATAGTTCAGATAAATTCCGGTTATTGCTTTGTCACTTTCACTTTGTACAACTTCGCCTGTGTATAATTTGTTTGCGTTTTTCAATTGTTGTGTAATTTCTGTGAAAATGGGTAAACACGGTAAATATATAAAACATTATCGTGATGAATGGGAAAAACTACCAGCATTTAAAAGTAAGTAAAAACTTGAGTACTGTTTTATATTAATGTTGTGTGTGATGTACGTAGGTATATTATCTGCTACATGGTCTTACTACTTCCAGACTAAATCAGAAGTCGTGGTTTTTAGTTTCACAATCATTTTTTTTAATATTTGCCCCAGTCTGGTTAAGATGTAATAGGTAGACTGAAACTGCACAAATAGAAAGAAATATGATGTGGTTAACAACCACTAGTACCATACCTACCTGGTACATACAATGTATACATACCTACTGCCTACCGTATTATTGAGTTCAATTTCTTTTACAGATTGGCTTAGTCGAGCACCTGTTGAACTGACGGATAGTGGTAAAGGTGAGGCATTTTGTAAATTATGCATCACACCACTCCGTGCGCACAAAACCGATTTAGAAAAACACATGAAAACGAAAACACATAAAGACAAATAATTCAGTTTTTCAAAAAAGCAACCCAAGCTTGCATCATTTGGCTACTCCTCAATTAGTAACAGTTCATCAAAAGAAAAAATAATAGACATACAAATATCAGCCTATGTCGCTGCTCACAGCTCCATACGCAGCATTGATCATCTGACAGATGTGTTAAAAACCTGTGGGACAGGGAGTCCTCTTGAAAACATTCAATTACATAGATCAAAGTGTTCGGCCATTATAAAAAATGTTCTAGAACCAGCCATGCTCAAGGAACTTTCAGAAGAAGTTGGTAACCAGAACTACTCTATTATACTGGATGAATCCACCGACGTAACTACAGAAAAGTACATGGCATATTGCATCCGATAATATAATTCAAAACTAGAAAAAATAGTTGTTGATTTTTTAGGCTTTCAAGAAGTATTTGAAGCAACAGCTAGCAGCCTTTATACATCATTTAAGAGTTTTATGTCTAAAATAGGTTTGAATCTTCAAAATTTAATTGCAATAGGAACTGATGGAGCAAGTAACCTTTGTGGCAAACATAACTCCCTTTTCACTCTCTTACAAGCAGATATACCCCATTTACAGCTATTGAAATGTGTGTGTCACTCCCTTAGTTTATGTGCCTCCAAAGCGTGCGCGGAATTACCTTCTTGTCTGGAATATTTACTTAGGGAAACCAGAAATTGGTTTGCCCACAGTCCACTGCGAATGAAAATATATCAGACCTTATTTGAAACTATTAATGATGGTAAAAAACCCTTGAAATTAACTCAGTTATCCGCAACTAGATGGCTGGCGTTTCATTCAGCTGTTAAAACAAACATCAACCAGTGGCTTGAGCTAAAAACTCACTTCAATGTGGTAAAATCATCAGAAAGATGTTATACAGCAAGAGAGCTTGCTGCCATGTATAATGATGATACAAATTTATTATATTTGTTGTTTTTGTCTCCGATATTAAAAGAAGTAACAAATGTGAATATTATATTTCAAGCAAGTGATGCAAATATCACAAAAATATATAGCGATCTTCGGATTCTTTTACTTTCCATTGCAAGACGTGTTTTCAAACCAATATTTCTGAGAAGTCAAAGTCTGTCTGAAAATGCCTCTCTAACAATGCTCCATGAAGCAGATATTGCAGCTGTTAGGCGAGCTTTAGAAAAAGCCGGAGGTCCATTTGAAAATTCACTGCTTCCACTGGACTCAATCGACTTTGGAGAAAAGTTCAATGATTTACTTGTAAAAAAGACTGTTTCTGTCGACAAAGCCAAAGAAGTGAAGCAACGATGTTCTGCTTTTCTTGTACGGTTAGTAAAAGAATTAGTTGACAGGTTACCGCTTAATGTGTCGGTGGTGGAAAAAATTCAACTTTTGGCACCAAGCCGCGTATGCCTCTCCACCAGCAAACCCAATATTGAAAATTTTCCCTGGCAGTTGGGTGATCCCAATATTGACCGAGAAGCTATTGTTAAGAAAAACACTATTTTCTTGGTAATACTTTTAATCAGCACAATTACTGTACTATTTCACAATCCAAAGACGACTCACTCTGTGTAGTATATTTTGTAGTGTATTTACTGGTAACACCATTTAGAAAATAAAAGAAATGTAGGGCTAGCAACCCGGTAGAATTCCATTTCCGTCCGCTTCACTAGAACGTTTCATTAAAACTATACTTTGAAAGAAAAGTGTTTTATTTGGGCAATATTATTGTATTGTATACAAGGCGTATACACAGTACTCTGCATTACATTTTACAATTTAGCATGACTTTTGCCCCACCCAGAAATAACGATATTATCATAACCGTTATTTCTGAGTGTTGCCAAAGTAAAATAATACATTGAGTTGCAATAATGAAAATACATTTAAAACATTGTTATAATAATAATAATTTGTACTTTGACAGTGTTGCCACAGTGGATATTATAATTCAATATTTAAGTAATACATTTTTTTAAATTTAATCAAAGAAATTATGACATTCGGCCATCCGACAGCGCGCTAACTCCGAAGCACGCAATAATCACGCACACTGAGGCAATACATCAAATAGGAAAAATGAGTAACAAAAAAAAAACAATTATACACTCAAGACACTGTATCATATCATTATATGACAGGCAATGCACCTAATAAGTACCCGATGAAAAGATAAAAGAGTATGCACTGCACTTCACTTCACTTCATAAATCCTCCCGACCGAATCCCGGCCATGGGGCGGCCAACCTCAACAGAGACCAGCCAAGCACGCAGGAGACAAAGTGCACAAGTGTGTGCGGCAAACAGGTGCCTCACTGCTCTCCTACTCCACAGTCCTGACGGGACTGCAACCTGACACGACCGGGTAGAGATCAGGCGCAGAACCAACTGCTTCCCGTGCTTCCTAGGCACGGGGTGTCACACTTCAAGCTTCCGATCTAGCTGCTACTGAAAAACTCGTGATAGAAAAATCAAACGACACCCTACCCGACCTGGGAATCGAACCCAGGAACCCAAGCTCAGTAGCCGCGCTTGCGACCACGAGACAAACGGGGTTAAAACTAATGTTTAATATGTTAAATGTTTCCTAAATATATGAATACCATTCGTGTTTACAGTTATTTGTCCAATTCTAAATTATAATTATTAAAGTGGGACGAATCAGATGGACCGACCCAGAGGATTTGTCAATTCCTAACGATTGGGTATATTGAACTGTTTGTTTTTCATTCCAATTATAAATATTGGCGTATTAGTTTTATCTTTTTAGCCATCACTCAATATCTTGGGATTTAATATCAGGGTTAAAATCCGGATAAAATACTACATTAGTGGTTGGAACATTCTTACTTGTGCCTTGTTGAATCGCCGAGATGATTTTCAGCAGATCATCTGCAGTCAGTCCTTCCAAAACTAGCTTCAACTTCACAGGTATCTCTTCAGAATCACTAGATAAACATTTCCTGCTATACATATCTTCTAGGAGCCTCTGGAGAGAAACTTACGATCCACTCTGGAGCGTAGATCTGGAGTGGAGTTGTCACTTCGTTGGCCTTCACAGCACACCTTACGGCTTTCCAACAGCACACCTACATGGCTTTCTGCTTTTTTTTCGTGCTTCAGCACTGCTACTTGACTTTCATTGCAGCATACCTACATGGCTTACTAACAGCGCACCTACATGGCTTTCATAGCAGCATACCTACGTGGCTTACTAACAGCACACATACATGGCTCACTAACACCATATTTACATGACTTATTAACAGCACATGTACATGGCTGCATAGGATTACATAAGTGCCTACGCTAAACTCATGGCCCCAAAAGATCACGTAAGTGCCAACGTTAACGTTACAACGTTACTTCGACGTTATTACTTTGGTTATAATTTTCAACTTGATTTTTAGAAAATTTGTAATTGAATTATTTTTATTTGACATTTGTAATTTGATAATTTAGGCAATTCTTGATTTAGTACTTATTTTTTTTTTTTTTTTTGACATTGGAATTTAATTATTTTGTTAAATTAGAATCATTGTTAATGTCACAAAATTTGCATGCCGAATTTAGTTGGCACTATTGTGTATTTGTTATAAAATCTGTAAAATACCATATTTCAGGCAAATAAATGAATCTATCTATCTAAACTCTGAACTACAGCTCACCTTTATGGTTGCATAAGATCACATAAGTACCTATGTTAAACTCCTGAACTAGTAGTCACCTACATAGCTCCATAATATCACATAACTGCCTATGTTAAATTCTAAAGTACAGCTCACTTGCATAGCTGTATAAGATCAAATAAGTATCAACGTTAAAACAGAACTATGTACAGCTCACTCATATGGCTGCATAAGATCACATTACGTGCCTACGTGAAACTCTGAACTACAGCTCACCTACGTGGCTGCTATAAACTATACGCATATATCTCCATGAAGCTCACCTACATGGTTAAACTGGAGTGTAAGCCGCATAGAACTCTAAACTGTACTCGTAGGTACATGTTTATCTTTAATTTTAAAATCTAAACTACAGCTCGCCTATGCGGCTATTATAAACTATACGCATATACATCTCTTTATAGCCATCAACATGGTTGAACTAGAGTGTAAGCCGTATGGAACTCTAACCTATACTCTTACATCTTTATTTTTAAAATCTGGACTACAGCTCACCTACGTGGCTGCTATAAACTATACGCATACATCTCTGAACAGCTCACCTACATGGCTGAACCCGAGTGCACGCCGCATAGGGGTCTACACTATACTCGTACATCTCTGAACAGCTCACCTACATGGCTGAACCCGAGTGCACGCCGCATAGGGGTCTACACTATACTCGTACATCTCTGAACAGCTCACCTACATGGCGGAATCTACACTATACTCGTACATCTCTGAACAGCTCACCTACATGGCTGAACCCGAGAGCACGCCGCATAGGGGTCTACACTATACTCGTACATCACAGGTCGCCCACACGGCTAAACCACAGTGCACGCCGTATAGGAGTTCACAATACACATTTTATTATTTAATAGCTCGCATAGTCATTAATCATTGCAGCAAACAACAAAGGCTAAGCTACTGCTTAACTATCAAACTACATAGCTGCACAGAAATTTCAGTGAACGGAACAGACTGACATACTATTCAAATTATTCGAAGTAAAATCTCGTAGAGAAATTCCCAACATTCCATCTCATAATTTGTAATTTATTTATTTTCCAAGTTGTCCAATGCAATGATAACTCTATTGAGGAGTTGCCTCGACCAAGAGTACCACATGCACTGGCCCAACTATTTACTAATTGTTTATAATTAGTCCAACGCAACGATAACCTTATCAAGGAGTTGCCTCGACCAAAGGTAGCACGTGCATCGGCCCAATTACTATTAACTATGATTTAAATATTAGCCTTATGGGAAATACGCTACAATGATTGCTACCGAATCATGAGACTACATAATAACCATACTCATCGCTCACTGAACTTATCTCGTACAAAAGCAGTGAAGTAAAGAATTCATAAGACTACTTTTTTTTGATTCCATGCCACTTCTGACTTGTTAAGAAAAACACTATTTTCTTGGTAATACTTTTAATCAGCACAACTGTACTATTTCACAATCCAAAGACGACTCACTCTGCATTACATTTTACAATTTAGCATGACTTTTGCCCCACCCAGAAATAACGATATTATCATAACCGTTATTTCTGAGTGCTGCCAAAGTAAAATAATACATTGAGTTGCAATAATGAAAATACATTTAAAACATTGTTATAATAATAATAATTTGTACTTTGACAGTGTTGCCACAGTGGATATTATAATTCAATATTTAAGTAATACATTTTTTTAAATTTAATCAAAGAAATTATGACACTATTATGAACCAATGGCGCGTATTAAGCACTATGCGCATTGAGGAGATAATCGGAACAGATGCTTCTCCTAATGACATTGTAAATTTTTGGATAGAAGTGTTAAAAATGAAGAATGCTGGTGGAAGCCCGATGTTTACAGAACTAGCAAAGTTTTCGATACGATGCCTTTCATTACCTTTGAGTAATGCCGTTGTAGAAAGAATTTTCAGCGTAATGGGGACAATCAAAACCAAATTAAGGAATCGCATGCAACTACCAATGCTGATCGCCATTCTTAGAATTCGTACCCACATGAATGTAAGAGGTATGTGTTGTAACAACTTTCAACCAAGCAATCACATGGTGAGTTTGGACGCTGGCAGAAAAATGTATGCCTCCGGTGGATCTTGCGCCAGTACTAGCACATCAACTACTACTGAAGACGGCGAAAGTCTTGATGATGCCTTATTATTGCTAGCAGAGGACGAATCAGAATAATCTTAATTTTTGTTAATGTAGTTTTTAAAATGTTAATTTTAATTTCAACGTGTTTTAAAGATGGCTTATGCCTAATTATCAGTGTGATAGGAACATATTATGAATAAATTGATAAAAACTACATTTTATTTTATTCATATTGATATTTTGGTGTTTGGGCTACTTTAGGCTACTACAACTGAAATTCGGCGATATTTGGCTACTTCATGCATGAGAAACGGCGACATTAGGGCCAGCACTGTTGGCAACACTGTTTCTAGCATATATGCACGTCCCATTCGTTTAGTTTTAAGTACAGTCTCGACCGATAGGTATTTACTTTTAAAATTGTTTATTATTATTGTATAATTAATTGAATGATTTCATTTATATGTTTTGTTTTAATCTCTACTACTAGGCCATTATTATTTTGCAATTTGGATTTAATTTAATTAGCTATGTTTATAAGTTAATGTCACATAGATTACTGAAAAATGTTCAGCACTTTGATCTTATGGTTTTAACCATGGTGTAACGTTTAGGTCCCATTAACGTGAATGTTTTATGATTATATAAACATTGTCGGAAATGAATGTCGGAATTGACGAGCATTGAAAATTCTTAAACGTTATTTTGACTAATTCGTATTTTGAATTTAGCAGCATACATTGTGACAAAAAATCTAGAGATTCGATTCTAAACCTAGATTTTGAGACCTAATTACCGTGTAATGTCGAGAATTATGGTACAATGGTAAATTACATCTGAAAGCAAACCATAAATCTTTGAGTCACTGCATGTTTCATACCGATACTAGGTTCCTTAGTCACTTGGTAATTGTCCTTTGTCGCTAATTAGTCGAAATTTGTCGATAAATAACAGAATTTGTCGGTCACTGGTTCAAAAGATATAAGGGTTTATAAGTGCCCGATCTGGAGAGAGTCTCCCCAGCAGGCCCACATTTATATCTCAAAAACTAGGGCACCTAACTTATTACCTTTTTGGTACGGAACCCTAAAAAACATTCAAAACTCAACATAAAAAACACTGACAATACAAAAATTAAAATAAATTCAAAATTTGAATTTATATTAATTTTTGAATTATTTTTGTTTTACGTTAACCGGTAGCTGAACAAAAAGAAAGGTTAATAAAAGCGTCCGTAATAAAACAATAAAACAAAAACAATTAAAAAATTAAAATAAATTCAAATTTTGAATTTATATGAATTTTAAATTTTACAAAAGGCATTGCTATAAATGTTGACGTAATATTTAATGTTACTTGTAGTTTATCTTTGATTTTTCATTGCTATTTTAAACGTTGAAAATTATTGTAATTATATTAAATTATTGTCAATTTATTGTAATTAAATTTTATTTTCTAAAAATGAATTTCCAAAAAGTTCGTTTGTTGTGTGTGTATTTTGAGGTCATTTTGAGTGTTGTGTTGTGGGTATGGACGGGTTGAGTTTTTATTATTGTATTGTTAAATGACAACACTGGACACTCCCCTCCAGCGCGGCCACGCATTTAAAAGGAAGAACCCTGCGTGGACTCGTCCTAGCATCGACATCATCGCCCCGATGAATAATACCCACTAACCCTATATTATATAGTAGGCTACACCCCAGACGTACTAGACTTGGCGATCCTTAAGAACGTCAATCTAAGACTAGATTCGATAGAGACGGTGGACGAGCTTCACTCTGATCACCGTCCAGTAATACTAAAACTAGACCCCCGCATAGGTCTCCCCGACCCCAATCGCCCCCCGACCACCAAAAGGGTAACGGACTGGAGGAAAGTAAGCACCCAGCTGAAATCCAACACGTCCCCCCAATTGGACTCTATCCCCGACCAATTCGACTCTATCGCAGCAACAACGGCCGCGATCGACTCACTCACTGATCACGTACAATCCGTCGTGAGCGACTGCTCGAAGGAAGTCCCAGTGGGGGAAGACCCCCGCTGGAAACTACCTGACGATGCGCGTGACCTATTGACTGAGAAGAACGCAGCCATTCGTGCATACAGCAACTTTCCCTGCCACGCTAACAAAGTCCATATGCGCTATTTACAGAGATCTGTAAAGACGCGCATACAGGAGCTGCGTGACGCGGGCTGGGACAAGATGCTGAGCGACCTAGAGCCGAACCACCTAGCCTTCTGGGAACTTCAGAGGAAACTCAAGTCCCAGCAAGTCGCTTCCACACCACCCCTAGTCCGCCCCGACAAGACCATAGCCTTCGACGACATCGACAAGGCTGAATGCCTAGCCGATAGTCTAGAAGCGCAATGCTCACCCAGCACTCTACCAGTAGACCAAGCTCACCTCCTAGAGGTAGACGCCGAAGTCGAACGTAGAGCCTCTCTCCCTCCCGTTGAAACTCAATTTAGTAAAATCTTATTTAAATGATAGACAACAGAAAGTCCAAATAAACGGTGTCAATTCACTAGGTTTAAAAGTAAAAATGGGCGTGCCACAAGGCTCGATATTGGGTCCATTCCTCTTTTTAGTTTATGTCAATGATCTACTCCATTTATTAAAAAATCAACCACAAATGGTGTTATTTGCTGACGATACTTCCTTAATTTTTAAGGTGGATAGACGTGCCACAAATTTTGACGACGACGTAAATGACGCCCTAATGCAAGTCCAAAGTTGGTTCACTGCTAATAATTTAGTATTAAATGGAAAAAAAACGAAGTGCATACAATTTTCTTTACCAAATGTCAAAAGTACTGATTGTGAGATAGTATTGAATCAAGAGAAACTAGAATTCGTCGATAAAACTGTTTTCCTGGGGATCACGCTCGACTCAAGGTTACAATGGGGTCCTCATTTAACATCTCTTGCAGGACGGCTAAGTTCAGCAGCATATGCTGTCAGAAAAATCCGTCAATTTACTGATGTAGATACCGCGAGGCTGGTCTATTTTAGTTACTTTCATAGTATCATGTCTTACGGTATTTTACTATAGGGACGGGCTGCAGACATCGAGTCTATTTTTATTCTGCAGAAAAGAGCGATTAGAGCCATATATTATCTCCGCAGGCGTGACTCTCTAAGGGAACTGTTTAAGGATGTCAAACCATATCATGTTTAATTCCATTTTATTAGTTATAATAAGTGAGATTGTGCAACTTTAGTACCTATTTCCTAACTAGATGGCGTTGGCGTCGAGTTAGATCGCGATGTGGTTTCGTTACCGATGAAAGTATAAGTAATTTAGACATTTTATATTTTTGTGTTGGAATTAGCTCGTGGCCATCCACTAGCTCCGTCCATACCTCGGAGTTTTTTGTTTTCCCGCGCGGACTGCCTAATTTTAACCGTCTCTCTCTGTGTGTGTACAGGACACCGTCGGGTACCTGTGCGGACACAGAGTGAGCCGCCCCGTGCTGCCCGGCGAGCACTCGCCGTCGCGGTCGCGGAGGCCACGCCCAAATTTTAAAATGCCGAAACCCGGCACGCGCGGCTCGCTAGGCCACGATGCCGGGGGACCGGAGGACCGTCCGGTGTTGGACCGGGTGACGTCGATGCCTAACATAGGCGACGCGTCGTCCGGTGCACCACGGGCCGGTGCCTCCACGAAGGGAAGAAGAAAGAAGAAGGAGGAGGTCGCTGCTCCGGTCGCTGACGGCCGAACGACGACATTGGCGCCTGCGCGCGTTGCGCCTACGCCGTCGTCGAGCCGGCCGCACGCAGTGGCTGTCCGCCCCGCCGCATTCCGCCCGGTACCTATACAGGCCCCGGGGCCGAATCCAAACCCAGGCCGCGCATCGCAAGCGGGCGCCCCAGTACCACCCGCGCGCGCGCCCGCGCCCGAGTACTCCGCTGCCACTGCTGCGCGCCATGTTGCGGCGCAGGCGTACCCCGCGCTACCCGCGCCGCGTACCCCTGTGCCGTCTACACGGCCCCGCGCTCCCCCTGTCCGAGCCGCAGCTCCGCCGCCGCGGTTCGTGTCGCCGCCCGCGCCCTCTGGCGCACAAACCATCAAGAGGTCCCAAGCTGTGTCCGCTCCGCGCACCGACGCTCCCGGCTCCCGCCTCCCGCTGGCGGGGCCGGTGAGGGCTGAGCAGCAGGAGCGGCCAGCAAGTGCCGGCCCGCGTTTTCGGGCGGCACAACATACGACTAAGGCGCCCGCCTCGCCGGCGCCCCCCAGAGTCTCCGCCTGCGACTCGCCCGCCATGTTGTCGGCATGCTCCTCACGTATGGGGTCGAGCATGTCGCTGACATCTGTGGGCTCGGCCGCGTCCGGTCGCTCGGACATGTCTCCGGACATGACCCAGCGATCCGGTCCGCGGTCAACCGCGGGCAGAGGGGCAGCCGCGGGGCCAATGACGCCCGCATCGCCGACACCGTCGCTGGGGTTCGACTTCCGAGTTCGAGCTCGAGGCTAGGCCCCAGCGACGAAGGAGAAGCTCCGACGAGGCCGTGTCGGAGAAGGCCAAACGATACTGCCTAGACCCGCCGCGGCCACAGCGCGAAAGCGCGCCGCGGGGTCGGGGCGTACCAACGTCGCCTACCTTTGCCGACGCGGCCCGCCGTACACCACCGAGGTCGCCTACACCACCACTTACGACTCCGGCAGGGACGAGTAACGCAAACCCGCCCCCCGCCCCCACTAACACTACTCCTCCCCCCACTGCGCCCGTCGGAGCAACAACTTCGACGAAGCAGAAGGGGAAAAAGGCCAAGAAACTGAGGTTCCCGCCGCTGGTAGTGGAGACGCTGCCGAACTGGGCGGCGCATTTCCAGGCCATCAGTGCGAAGCTGGGCCGACCCCCTAATGCTCGTCCGTACGGGATCGGGGTGAGATTCACCCCGGAGACCGAGGATGAGTATAGGTTGGTCCAGCGCTATCTGACTGGCCTGGAAAAGGACGCTGGCGTCTCCTGGTTCGCGTACTCGCTACCAGCGGACAAGAATTTGAAGATCGCCATTCGGAGCCTGCCGGCGAACACGGACCCGAAGGTGATTGAGGAGGAACTCCGGACGCTGGGATACCAGCCGGAGTTTGTGCGCCACATAAAGGGCACACAAGGAAGACCCGGCTGCGTGTTCCACGCTATCCTGAAGAGGACCCCAGACGTCCGGACTATATACGACACCACCGTGTTCATATACATGCGTGGTGTCAAAATAGAGGCTTGGCGTGGGAAACGTGGGCCCGCACAGTGTCACCGGTGCCAGCGGTTCAGACACAGCTCGCACCAGTGCCACCGACCGCTCGCTTGTGTGCGATGCGGAGGCAAGCACACGGCACGAGATTGCTCTCGCCCGCGGGAAGAGCCGGCCACCTGCGTCAACTGCGGTGGCCCGCACCCCGCGAGCAACATAAAGTGCCCCGTGTTCGAGCGCGAAGTCAAGAACAAGCGGGCGGGGACCGTCGCCATTACGGCCACTGGTCGCACAGCGGCAAGGCCGCAACCAGTGGCCCTCATAGAGGCTCAAGGACCGACGCTGATGGCGGCGGCCAATGAGCCCATAGAGAGGACCCAAGCCTCCTCCTCCGGGCGGAGGAAGAAGAATAGAGGGGGGAAGGGGAAGAAGAACCCCCCCCCCCCCGAGACCCAAGAAGAGCTCCCTAAGGTCGCCCCTGCCTTAATTGTCGCGCAGGTTGCACCGAAGGATTTGGCACATAACGAAGTATCGGGCGAACCTACCAGTAGCTACAATATGTCGCAGCGGCAGGCAAAGAAAGCCCGTAGGTTCGCCCAAAAGCCGCAGGGCGCCGCTACCATCGCCACTACCGCGGTCAACGCCAAGACGGCACAGCGGAAAGTCGCGGAACTAGAAAGGTTCCCGGCAGCGACGAGTGGCGACGCTACCGTCGCCTCCCAACAACAACATTCGGCAAAACACAGTCGTGAATTTATAACCTGCGCGATAAAGCTACTAATGGACTTAATTAGAGCGATAAGGCAGGGCCGAGATATCGAGACGGTGATCCTTGACGGTCTGGCCACACTATTAGCGTTGTGTGATGGCTAGGCCGCTGAGGATCATTCACTGGAATGCCCGCGGCCTTAGGGATAAGGTCGCCCCCCTCCGCCACCTCCTTCGGGATCAGAACATCGACGTGGCGCTAATTAGCGAGACACACCTGGGACCTGAGGATAGGGTCAGGTTCCCGGGTTACCATGTATACCGTAAGGACGAAAGGTCGGCGCTGAACATCCGATACCGTGGTCTGGCGGTACTTTTGAAGCGAAGAGTCGTCCATCAGGAGCTACCCCTGCCATCGCTCAGCTCATTTTACGCGCTGGGTGTGCAATTATACGTTGCCGGCGGGGACATAAATATCTATGCGTGCTACAAGCCGCCTGCGTCTAGCCTAGATGTGGTTGAGATGCGGGCGCTACTTAGCGCGCATAGTAACGCGACTATCCTTGCCGGCGACCTAAATTGCAAGCACCCGGCGTGGAACTCTATGAAGCTGAATTCAGGGGGAAGGCGGCTCTTTGCGGACGCGGAAGCCTTCGGGTACTCGGTGTCCGGCCCAGAGACGCCCACCCATTACCCAGATGCAGCCTCGAAAATGCCAGACGTGCTGGACATCGCGGTCCACAGAGGGCTACGCTGCCAGATCACGCAGCAAGTGATAGACGACGAGCTGCAGTCGGACCACCAGCCGGTGCTCGTCGTCTTATCGGAAGCGCCGACCCGATTGAAGCCATTAGCGCCACGTCGAATTACTGACTGGATGGCGTTCACAGAAAAGATGGAGACCACCACGCCGACTCGGCCTATTGTTTCCTCCGCGGACGTAGAGCAAGCGGCGGATGACGTCACTTCTTGCATACAGTGCGCCCTAGAAATGGCGGCTGCAGTGCAGCCGTAAGGGAGAGGGCTACTGCCGCCCTTGCCGGCGCACATCAATGCAATGATCGCCGTGAAAAGGCGCCATCGCAAGCAGTGGCAGCAATCACGATGCCCGACAATGAAGACGCAAGTTGCGTCTTCATTGTCGGGCATCGTGATTGCTCCGTCTCGCGGAGAAGGTAAAGGCCGAGTTATCGGCCCATACCGCCGCGGGCTGGGAAGAGAGAATAGACGCAGCCGCGGACAGCTGGCCGTCTGTACACAAATTGTGCCGCCAGCTGACGAATACCCCAGACCCGGTGCGCCCTCTACTCAACAGCGACGGGGCGCTTAAGTATGTAGCGGAGGACCGGGCGGAGGTCTTCGCCGAGCACCTGGAGCGTCAGTTCCGCCCTAACCCGACCAGACATGGAGCATGTCGCAGCAGTCGAGAAGCACCTAGGAGACTATTTCGCAACGCCGATAGCTCCAGAGGAGGATCCTATGTTCTCCTCGCCTGGCGCAGTCAGACGCGCCATCCTAAGGACGAAGCCCAGGAAGGCCCCCGGTGCTGACGGTATCACCAACAAAGTGCTGCGCCACCTGCCGTTCCGTACGGTAGCGGCGCTGGCGCGCCTGTTCACGGCGATACTGCGCACGGGGGTCTTTCCCACCTCGTGGAAGGAGGGGCGCGTGATAATGCTGCCCAAGGCGGGGAAGAACGTAGCGAAGCCGGAGAGCTATCGGCCGATCACACTCTTGCCGACGGTCTCCAAGGTGTTCGAAGTACTCCTGCTGCGACACCTACAACAGCACATTGCCCCACGCCCGGAACAATTCGGTTTCAGGGCGGAGCATAGCACGACGCTTCAGTTGTCGAGGGTACTGCACCTTCTGACGACGGCACTAAATAAAAAGGAATGCTCGGTGGCAGTATTCCTCGACATGGAGAAGGCCTTCGACCGTGTATGGCACGAGGGCCTAATATACAACTTGGCCACGTCCGACGCGCCCCGTCGCGTTGTAAGGGTGGTCTCCTCTTTTCTGTCCCACAGGACCTTCAAGGTGGTGGTCGACGGGGCGCTATCCGGTGCCCGCCCGGTGATGGCTGGCGTGCCTCAGGGCAGCTGCCTCTCGCCGGCGTGTTACTCACGTTACACCGACGACATCCCCACCACTCCAGAGGCGACGCTCGCGCTGTATGCGCCCTCGACCTACTTCCCGATTGGCTGTCGAAGTGGCGGCTGTCGGTTAACGTGAGTAAGACGCAGGCAATGGTCACTGGATCGGCGCCTCTCCCACCACCTTTGAAGCTACATGGTGCCGCCGTCGATTGGTCGCCCCGGGTCAAGTACTTGGGTGTGACCATCGACCGCCGCCTCACGATGGGGCCCCATGTCCGCAAGGTCGCCGCACAGGGTAGGGTCGCCCGCAACCTTCTCAGGCCCGTGCTCTCATCCCGCATCCCGGCGCGCGTCAAGTTGGGCGTGTACAAAACGTACGTACGCCCAATCTTGACGTACGCCGCCCCAGCGTGGTTCGCCCTCACAAGGGAGTCGAGCCGCAAACTACTCCGCGCGCAACAGAACCTTGCGTTGCGGACCATAGTAGATGCTCCTTACCTTGTGAGGAACGATGTACTCCACCGGGATCTCGGGATTGAGAGCCTGGATGGGTTTGTGAGGCGACTCGCGAAGGTGATGTTCGCGCGTGCCGACGCTTCTGCCTGGCCCCATGCCAGGCAGATAGCGCCATTGCACGCGCGCCCGCCTGACGCGAGACCCCTGCCCCGCGACCTGGTAGCGGACACTTGACCCCATCGCACCGGACTGACGCCTCGAGTAAGCCGCACCCAGGTTACACGCGGCTCACTCGATATAATAAGACTCTACAGATGTACACATACATCTGTTGCGCGGCGTGTTCTAGGTTAATATAGGCACGCCGCGTAACTATATACAGACAACCTATACTACACAGACACCTACATAACACGTGTGAGCGCGACGCGGGCCGCGAAGCACGTTGACACTGAGCGGTGTTACACTACAACACAAGCCGCTCACACAAACACGACTGCTTATCCCTCAATCCGTAAACGGCTAGATCTGTGAGCGGGGCGAGGGAAAGCTACATATCTACCTGTAGGGGCGTCGAGTCGGCATCTCTGTCGCTGGTCGTCTTCGTTGGGCCTCCCCCAGGCAACTGGGGGTCTCACCTGGCGGGGACAGACCGCCGGGATGTCGTGAAGAAGCGACGCTATAGGAATATAGCGTCGCGGCGCGCCTACAGAAAATTCATAGCAACCATTCACACAGACGCATTTTGCGTGCGTCGATTCTACAGGCCGTCCGAGGCCAACATATTGAAGGGTCCGTATTAGCGGGCCACTGTGGTGCCTCCGCGGGCGAGGGGCGAAGCCCTGACCCCGCACGCCACGCCCCCTGACGGGGGCGTCGCGACATCTCGATCGAAATTTTTGTGTTGAATTTCTGTATATTTGGGTGATACTAATATACTGTGTAAAAGCGTTTAAAGTGAGTTTTATTGAAGACCTTGGGTGGAGATTTAACAAAGGATATTAACATCATGACGGTACCTTGTCAATATATCTATGAAAACATCATGCACGTAAGAAAAAATGTACATCTTTTTAGTAAAAGAGGTGATAAAAGACATAATTATAGTACAAGAAATAGGGACTTATTAGTTCAACCAGGTTTCAGACTGGCTAAAGTGGACTCATCTTTCATGGGATACTGTTTAAAATGTTATAACAAAATTCCTCCCCACATACTTCAACTGAATGAGACGAAATTCAATTATTGTGTAAAACGCACACTATGCAGGCAGGCATATTATAAGCTGGGGGATTACATCGCTGATAAAAATGCTTGGCTCAATGCTGGTCCTGCTCCACAACCACAACTATTTGATTAACATTTGAAAACACTGTTGGAGCTGCTGAAGAGTTCAAGACTATTTTTGCCTTGTATAAAATCAATTTCCTTTGTATTATATAATTTCAGAGTACAGGTGTGAGTACTATGTACTAAAGAGCTAACATTTACCGTGTAATACGTATTTTATTGACTTGAATGTGCCCTGGCGGCTGTGAGTATGTCATGCTCACTCAGATGTCTCGCTGATGGTGGCGCGTGTGTTGGATCATTTAGCTCCCTTCAAAATGGTTGAGCTGAATGGTGCTAATCCATGCGTCATGTTCGTGAACGGGCGCCGTCAGTTGGGACAGGTCAACTCTTAACTGCCTTGGCTGATTAAAATTTTTGAATTGTTCTTTGTTTTATATTTTTATTACGGACGCTTCTAACGTGCACGTCTTTCTACATTGTTCTCACATGTATAATTTCAACATGAATGATGTAACCAATTTATGTAACAATTTTTTTAAATTAAAAGAGTGTCCGTGGGGTTTCTTGCCCGTTCTTCTCCATAGGTACCTACTACGCTTTGGAATGGGCAACTATCTTCATCTTTCTGACTGACCGACTCCTTGGCAATTCAAAAGTAGGGTAAATGGTTTAATTGAAATAAACGCTTTGAGTTTAACCCCAACATAGTTGGAAAAAAGCTAAGCAAATGATTGTTGTGGATTGTCTATTGCATATGACATTAAAGCAGTTGTCATCCAGACTTGTCTTTGATTACATTACATGGTGGCAGCGGTGAACAATTATTCGATTTAATAGTTTAAGTCGCTAATAAAGGCACGTTGTGGACTTTAAAAACGTCAGGGACGGTTCAAGAGCGCTATGGAACATGCGCGACCACCAACAGAATTGTGTTTGGAGGGCAGCTCCGTCAGCCGGGCTGACGCATGGCGGCGTTGGAAGTCGCAATTTATACTATTTTTAAAAGCATCGGGGGTGCAAAAAGAAGAAACCGGTATTCAAGCCAGCTTAATGATAAATTTAATCGGACCTGAGGGGTTTGAAGTTTTTGAGACATTTTCTTTTGACAAGGAGAGCGATAGGGATGATGTCAAACTATTGCTTTTGAAATTTGATGAATATTTTGGAGTCAAACTAAATATAACATTAGCAAGGTACAACTTTTTTACAAGGGGTCAGGAAGTAGGAGAATCCATAGATCAGTATGTTACGGCATTGCGATTACTGAGCAAAAATTGTAACTTCAAAAATTTGGAAGAGGAGTTGATTCGCGACCGTATTGTTTGTGGAATACAGAGTACTGGAGCAAGAGATCGTTTATTGAGACAAGAGGACCTGACGTTGGAAAAAGCTATTAAAATTGTCCAGGTTGACCAAATTTCAATAGATAATCGGCGTTTATTGGAGACGCGTGGTGCTGGTACTTCTGGATTGGTGCAGGTCGATGCAGTTGGCGTGCGCGGTGTAGGCGGCCGTGGTGGGCGCGGCGGCTGGCGCGGCGGCGGACGTCGACAAGGGAGTGGTGTGGCCAGTGTTACTGCTGGTTCCAACACAACCCGAAGATTTGGTCATTCAAGCGAGACTGGGAATTGTCTCAGATGTGGAGGCCAATGCAATGAACCCAGTCTATGTCCGGCTATTTCTGTACAGTGTTATCTGTGCGAAAATCACGGACATTATGCTAGAATGTGCAAGTTGAAAAAAGGAGTTAAGAAAATGTACGATATAGGTTTAACTGAAGCAAAAGGCAATGAAGAAGATGATTGTGAGTCTTTTTTTATATCAGCTTTGTATAATGTCTCAGAGATCAAATCTTCGTCGGAGGATTGGTATGAAACACTTCAAGGGAAGTGCGGTTCCGAAAAATTTAAATTAGATACGGGAGCAGACATTAATGTTTTATCGTATAATCGATTTTTATTGTTAGGCTATGACAATAAGCTAATTAGTGGCAAGCAAGGTGTTAGATTGCAATCTTATAGTGGTGATTTTATTCCTATTAAAGGTATTTGCGAATTAAAATGGTGGTATAAGGGTGTTTCGTATGACTTAAAATTTGCAATTACGGTAAGTGAATGTCAGAGTGTGCTGGGGTTGCAAGCTTGTCTAACTTTAGGATTAGTTAAAAGAATTCATAATATAAATCTTACAGATTATCAAGATTTGTTTAATGGGTTAGGCTGTTTGCCAGGTGAATATCATATTGTTGTAGACAAAACTGTGATGCCGGTGATTTGTGCAACCCGTAAGGTACCATTAGGAGTTCGCGATAAGTTACAAGATGAGTTAAATAGAATGATTGAGTTAGGTGTCATTAGGAAAGTGAGTCATCCAACTCCATGGGTGAATTCATTAGTGATTGTTGCTAAAAAAAATGGGCAGTTGCGTATATGTCTAGACCCGAGGCCGCTTAATAAGGCTATACAGCGTGCACATTTTCAAATGCCAACAATAAATGAATTGGCTACTAAGTTTCACGGTGCTAAGTATTTCTCAGTTTTAGACGCATTTTCAGGGTTTTGGTCGGTAAAACTGGATAATGCAAGTGCAGACTTATGTACATTCAGTACACCGTTTGGGCGATATCAATATTTGCGATTGCCATTTGGTCTTAATTGTGCACCTGAAGTGTTTCATGCAAAAATCAAGCAATTACTTGAAGGCCTAGAAGGGGTAGATTCGTTTATCGACGATATCATTTGTTGGGGAAGGAACAAAGATGAACATGATCTGCGTTTGAAAGAGTTGTTAAATAGGGCACGGGAAATTAATTTAAAATTCAACAAAGATAAATGTCGTATATGTGTTGAGGAGGTAACTTATTTGGGTCATATTTTTAACAAAGATGGAATGAAAATGGATTCTGAGAAAGTAAGAGCGATATATAATATGCCGGAACCGACGGATCGGAAAAGTTTGGAAAGGTTTTTGGGGGCTGTAAATTATCTTTCTAAATTTATACCTAATTACTCAGAGCGTATTTTTCCTCTGACCAGATTATTAAAAAAAGATATAACTTGGAGTTGGGAAATAGGTCATAAAGACGCATTCCATAAATTAAAAGAATTGTTAAGTAATGCACCAGTTCTTTCTTTATACAATGTCAGTAGTCCGGTGGTGTTGTCAGTGGACGCGAGCAGTGTGGCACTGGGCGCCGTGCTCATGCAGGAGGGGCGTCCAGTAGAGTATGCGTCACGCACGCTCACTGACACACAACAAAGATACGCACAAATAGAAAAGGAAATGTTGGCAATAGTATTCGCTTGTGAAAAGTTTCATCAGTATATTTATGGAAAAAGTAGTGTGGTCGTCGAATCGGACCATAAACCACTAGAAAGCATTTTTAGAAAACCTCTAGACTCAGTCCCAGCTCGCTTGCAGCGAATGATGTTGAAGGTTCAAGCTTATGAGTTGGTGGTCACTTATAAGCCTGGAAAGTATATGTACATACCAGATACATTGTCACGGGCACCTCTGCCGGATTTGTATGACGATAAAATTTGCAGAGCTGTACTATGTCAAATTAAAATGGTAGTCAATAATGTACCCATGTCTCAGAATAAGTTGACTCTCGTGAAGCGGGAAACTAGTAAGGATGAGTGTTTAATATTGTTACAAAAATATATTAACCAAGGGTGGCCTAATAAGTTTAACATACGCAATGATTTAAGATACTATTGGTCTATAAGAGATGAACTGTACTGTGTAGACGGTGTAATATTTAAAGACAAACAGGTTTTGATACCACATTCTATGCATATGGACATGTTAAAGATTATTCACGAAGGGCATTTAGGGATTGATCGTTGTAAGAGACGTGCTCGTGAAGTAATATTTTGGCCGGGTATAACAAGAGATATTGAGGATTATGTGAGAAGATGTAAAATATGTCAAGAAACAGCAAACAAACCGTGTAGGGAACCTATGATTCCGGTAGCTATACCAGAATTACCATGGAATAAAATTGGAACAGATATATTTGAGTATAGAAAGCAAAGTTATTTAATATTAATTGATTATTATTCTGGTTTTATTGAGGTCGCATATTTGAGAGACACTTCGTCAAACTCAGTTATATTTATAATGAAAGAAAATTTTGCACGGTATGGTATACCGGATACGGTCATTAGTGACAATGGTCCACAATATTCTTGTCGTAATTTTATTAAATTTGCTTTAGAATGGGGTTTTAAGCACGTCACTACGTCTCCGTATTATGCTCAATCTAATGGTAAGAGCGAAAGGGCAGTTCAAACTATTAAAAATATATTGAAAAAATCAGTAGACAGTAATTCCGATTTTTATTTAAATTTACTAAGTTACAGGAATACACCGCGGGAAAATTTGAATTCTCCTGCACAGTTAATGATGGGCCGGCGTTTAAATTGTAGACTACCTGTCCATCCAGATTTATTAAAACAAACAAATTGTGATAATTTACAACATAAAAAAGTATTGCAAAAACAAATAAAAATTAAAAGTTACTATGATCAACATTGTAAACCGCTACCTGAGTTGAATGTGGGCGACGAGGTTATAATGTTAGAAAACGCAAATAAAAGAAGCCGTGGTAAAATAATGGGAAAAGCGTTAACTCCACGTTCTTATTTTGTTAAAAGCAAAAAAGGTATTTATCGCCGTAATCGTCGACATTTGATAAGACCAGTAAAGGATCCTACCGACAATATTTTGTCTGATATTGATGACGAGTATTTTTCGGGGGATGATCGGGATGATGATTATGTGCCAAGTACCAAAATAAATGTATCGTCATCTTACTCGCCACCTCATACGCGTAGTAAGATTTAGCAATGTGTAAACGTATTTTATTTTATAACGTAGAACTAATTATTATTTTAAGTTTGTTAATTATTATTATTTTACCTAGGAATTAATGATTTTAAGTTTGTTTTTTATTATTATTTTATCTTAGTTAAGGGGAAGGTGTTGTGGATTGTCTATTGCATATGACATTAAAGCAGTTGTCATCCAGACTTGTCTTTGATTACATTACATTGGCCACTTATTTACCTTAATCAAAATGAGTACGGAAGATTGATTATTTTCGCATTGCAACTGAAATAGCACGGAACATCACGCATAAGAGTTAGGTAGTTAAATAATTGATATCGCCTCTCAAAGTCAAGTGGGTCATATTTACAGACGCAGCGATAAAATTAGAATGTATTAGAAGACATTATAGTAGCTGATTTATTAAATAATAAAATTAAACGATACCACTAAAAAAGCTGTGCGCACACTGAGGCAAGACTGTATATTACCCATTTACCCCGGATAATTAATAGAAACTGCTACAAATACGCAAATACGTTAGTTTATTATCTATCAGTATTATTTTCGTTAAATTATAAACTATCGAATAAAAACTTTTTACAAAAATAAAACAACCGACCTTCGATCAATAATGCACTTATTGATCGAAGGTCGCATGTTTTATTTTTGTAAAAAGTTTTTGCGTTTAGTGCCAGCTTATATGACTTCCTGAACTTGTGGAGGTTAGATAGGCCAGTGGTTGGCAAACCGCGTTGGAATGGGCAACTAGCTTCATATTTCTGACTGACCGATTCCTTGACAATTCAAAAGTGCCTGTAAATGGTTTAATTGAAATAAATGCTTTGAGTTTGAGTTTGAAACGGCCATTTGCCTGAGGCATGACCATTGTAGTCAAGAAGCGCGGACACAGACATGCCACTTCTCCTGTTATTTATATTTCTATATGAAAGGCTCACGTCGAACTTTTCGGACAATTGCCCGATTATCGCGAACAGTCGTAACACGATGGCGACCTTGTCCAGGGCGACGATTGTATTGGTTCGTCTCCCGGTATCGCGCATACGTTCGAGATACGACGGATTGACTAACACCCATCCGGATGGCAACACCACGTTGACTGTAACCTTCTTCAAGCAGAGTGATCAAACGAGCAACCTCCGGTTCTGATAAATTCCGTCTAACCATGATCGGGAAACAAAATGAACGTTTGATTTTTTTTGAAAAGTTTCAATTTCTTTTTTCAATTTCTGAAAAGCGTGTAGATCGAGTTCGAAATTCGATTGGGTATATCAACATTATTTTATATTTAATTAAAATTTTAATTCAGCTGAAGTTTAATAATCAGGAAAATCATGAAATTAAAAAATGGCAAATATTGTTCTTTTAAATATGGAGAAAATAAAAAATAAAAAAATTAAATTGTAATTTTTTTTGCCCCGTAATATTAAACATAAAAAAACTGAAAAAACATTTTTTTTTTGCATTTTTTTAAAGATTATGATCATTACTGAACTGTAAAAGGCACACAGGATATTTCCAACTTAGCGCCTGATTATCCCAAAAGCCACCAAAAGCCCTTTTTTTCTTGATTTTTCAAATTATTGTAAGAATTAAAAACACGAAAAACCTTAGCTGATTTTTTTGGGAAATTTATATTAGATAGATATTAACAAAAATATCCTTTATACCATTCCCCCTCTAAAAAGCTTATTTTATTCACTGAAAACAGTGAATAAAAAGGTCTTTTAATCACTATTTTGGTGTTTCAATTTAGAACACACCAATTTTTTTTTTTTTTTTTTTGGACCAACTTGTAAAAAAATACACGATACGCAGGACATGAATATAGCTTCACAAGTTGACCATCCGAATATTTAATAAGAAAATTACTCTTAATTTTAGTAATTGTTCTAATTTTAATGTGCATTTTAATTAATTTGACCTTCCTTTTTTCTTCATTAAATGTCTATTTTCGCTCAAATCTTTCTTTTTCTCGTAGTCATGGTATAAAGTATAGTATGCAACTCTTGAATAAAACGGATTTATATCGAGGGCCATGAATCCCTCGCGTCGCTCAGGATTCTAACACTTGAATCACTCCCTACGGTCGTAATTCAGTCGTTAGAATCCTTTACTTGCTCGTGATTCATCTATGGCCCACGCTTTAAATCCGTCCTTTATTCACTAATTGCTTATTATAATATTTCCATTCAAAGTTCCATATCTCAGCGAGAAGTGGTCGTATCGAACTTTTCAAAAAAACAAATTAAAGCTGAATGAACAAGTTATCCGATCCATATAATGGCTAAGTTAGAAAAAAAAAACCATGGATTTCGTTTTGATCCTTTAATTTTTTCCTCTAGTGTAGTAATTTCGATAATACACTAATAGAGAAGATATTGAAAATGAGGAAATGGAATAAAAGAAAATAATAAACATGTTATTGGTTTTATTTAAAATATCAAATTAATTCCCATTAGCATACACACTCTCATAATTATTAATTCCTTCTGACGTTGTCTTTACTACCAATTCGGCTTCAATAAACACACGAAAAGAAGAGAGCCTATAGAAGAGAGTATATAATACGGCTATACGAAAACAAATGTTGAATCACTATTATTATTCTGACTTGTTTTTTGTCTTAGAATAACTATATACTTAATCGTATCGTTATCGTAGACTGACCGAATACTTGACTGTCCAAGGACCATAAAAAGGCCGATGACCATCACCGATGTAATATTTTGACAGATCACAGATGGAAGTTTGACAGCTGTCACTTCTGCTATGATATGAACGTATCGTTGAACGCAGTTACGATGTGAGGTAGTGTTTTTTTATATTCTTTTATTTCTTAATCTATCGAATATTGGAGGATTATAAATACTGCTAAAAACACAATTTATTGCAAGGAATTTAACTTTTAATTTGTACCTCGGTACAAGTTTTGGCCGAAAAAAAAACACCTTCTTTCAACTTTTACAAACAGCTCCGAATTCCAACCGGTCCAACAGGACCGATTAGGTCCATTAGATTCGGAGCAAATTGGCTGTGACAGACGGACAGACAGACAGACACACGAGTGATCCTGTAAGGGTTCCGTTTTCTGCTTTTGAGGTACGGAAACCTAACAAGCATTATAATCTATAGAATAGTGGTATCGCAGCTGGGACAAACAAAAGATACGCCATATTCCAGGTTATTGGTTTGGCCCGCCTGCAATACCAAAATTGTATTCTGCAAAGGAAAAATCTGCAGGCAATGTGTTTTTTTATTTCATGAACAGTTCACAACACGAAGATGCTTATTACTATTTATTTATTTATTTATTATTAGGCTCTTCGACAATGAGTACACTATTACTTTATAATTAGTACATTTCAAACTTAAATCTAAGTGCCTCATTACTTATAGAAAAGCACAGCATGCACTACATTATGCGCAGATAATAACATACTTAATTAATTAAAAAGAAATACATAGTTTAGATGAAAATAAATTATTAGCTAAATTAACTACAATAAATGAATTAAATTACATTGAATAAAATACAATACTCATAGTGTACAGTAGGTACACTATTACTTATTACGTATTTCTCAGTATTACCGTTAGACAAAGTATTATTATTACTATCGCTGTAATTTAGATATCATAAGGAACAATTCAGCATGCACTTAATTAATGTACGCCACAATTTTTGGTAGGCCTAATCCCCAAAGATTTTTAAAAATCTCATTTTGTTAACTTCATTCGTTATTTTAAAACGTAACATGCTATTGCTTATTTACTATTTTAGCTTAAAAAATTAAGACACTTTGTCATTGACACTTTTTAAATATAACATATGGACTAAAAATCTATATATTATTAGATTATATTATATTCTATACTATACAGGAAAAGTTTTTAATCAGTGCGCAAATTTTTTTTGGTGGTTCAAAATCAGTAATAGAACACATTTCCATTATTTATTCAATATATTTTTTTATTTTTTTATCCTCCTTTAAATCAGCAAAATATGGACACAATCTATTCGTAATAATATCAATGGGCGCGCGCGGCGGCCGGCCCAAGTGGCGGTGTTGCACGGGGGTAAAACCTACCCTCCCGCCCGCGCGCCTGGCACTGTGACCCTGACCGACAGTTCGCTCATCGCACGCGCTGTCGTGTGACGTCGCGTCTAATCGCTTTCCCGCGCTGCACGTGTGTCGTACTTGTACCTACCGGTCACGATGTCAGACTTCACTAACCGCGACTTTTATGAGATGGTACGAGTATGTACTGAGTGGTGAAAGTTTGCTCGCAGAATGTATGCGACGGAGAGCGTACCTACCTCGAATGCGAGCCCATGGAATCCTTAACCCTGCAGTCCCTAATGAAAGGACCATTTTAGCGGCATATTGTGTTAAGTAATTTAAATTTAATTGATAATAATGCTTTATTTTCTGTATTTTGATGGTCCTAAGCCCATTAAAGTATGAAGGAAAAATTGGATTTACTGTTCAAATAACTTCAGGTCACGGCCTAAACATAAAAAAATCTAGTTCGAATCTGATAAAATTAGCGATCAATACATTGTTAGTATTGTAAATTTGTAACCCACGTAAATACCTACGCCGGCGAATCGAGCGAGAGCACAGCTGATAGGTAGGTACTTTCGCGCGTTCCGCTTCGCCGCGCGCCGCCGCCGCCGCGCCGGGTAGCCATACAACCACTTTTAAAGTAAACATCTTTCTTTAACGATAACTTTTTTTTTTTTGTAGTAAGACGTATCAAAATAAAAAAATATGTTGAATAAAACACGTTTAAGTTTAATTTGTCAAAATTTGCGCAGTAGATAAAAACTTTTCCTGTATATATTATTATATTATTATATGCTTGTTTTTCTCATTAAAGTAACTTGTGTTTTTGCAGTTGGGCTTTTTGTTTTACTTTTTTTTTCGGCCGTTTAGATTTTTATCTTACTTACTTTTTACGCAGTCGGGCTTTACACTTTTAGCAAAACACATATGCCTCCTTTTTTGGCTTCGCCGCAGTTTGGTAAAAAGTTAGGACAAGATTTGTTTAAAAAAAAAAAACAAGGTTTGGCTCTCCTTACAAACTGAGGTTTGCCCCTTACGTTTCCACAGTTAAGTTTTTCATCAGTGTGTATAAGAATATGTTTTGTTAAATCACCCTTATGACTATTTATTTATTTTATTATTTATATACACAGGAAAATACATATAGAGACGACATAGTCATAGTTTTCAGTACAAAGGTACTGCTTATTTCTACATACATCATACTAAGAAAGTTTTTCACCGTGTGTATTTTGATTATGTTTTGTTAAAAATTCCCTTTCTCTAAAACTACGCTGACATACATCACATTTATAAGGTTTCTTACCAGAGTGTATACGCATATGTTTTGTTAAATTACCCTTTTGACTAAAACTACGCTGACATACATCACAATTATACGGTTTTTGACCATTGTGTTTAAGAATATGATTTGTTAATTCAAGTTTTCTGTTAAAACTATTCTGACATACATCACACTTATACGGTTTTTCCCCAGTGTGTATACGAATATGATCTGTTAAATTATTCTTTTGACTAAAACTACGTTGACATACACCACACTTATAAGGTTTTTCGCCAGTGTGTATACGAATATGATCTGTTAAATTACCCTTTTGATTAAAACTATGTTGACATACATCACACTTATAAGGTTTTACACCAGTGTGTATTCGAATATGTTTAGTTAAATCATACTTTTGATTAAAACTACGCTGACATACATCACACTTATATGGTTTTTCACCAGTGTGTATTTGAATATGTTTTTTTAAATTACTCTTTGTATTACAACTATATTGACATACATCACACTTATAAGGTTTTTCGCCAGTGTGTATACGAATATGATCTGTTAAATGCCGCTTTTGATTAAAACTATGTTGACATACATCACACTTATAAGGTTTTTCGCCAGTGTGTATACGAATATGATCTGTTAAATGACTCTTTCGTTTAAAACTATGTTGACATACATCACACTTATAAGGTTTTTCACCAATTTGTGTACGAGTATGTTGTATCATTTGTGTTACTCGACTAAAACTACGCTGATCACATTTGGAAGGCTCTTTTAAATAAGTGTCAGGTTTGGACGTACGTTTTGGAGGTGTCCGGATAACTTGCGAGTCTGATTTTTCCTTGTTCGTTTGCTCGGCTGTTATTGCATCTTCTAGTTTTGTTCTTCGAGTGTCTAGTTTTGGTTTCTTCGCAACACTCGTCCCTGTGATTATAAATCTGGTAAGTACAATGTTGGAAGAAGATTGACATGCTCAGGAATCAAAAGAGCGCTTTGCATGATTCAAACTAGAACCGAAAAAAAGGAATTTCTGATGACATTGAATAATACACTTTATCACCAGAGACATGAAGTGAGGGGCGTGTGGCTAAGTAATAACAGCTGCACGGGTCGATCAATCAGGTTAAACTATGCTTGTCGCAATTAGTCCATGGATGGGTGACCATCTTCAAATACAACCCTGTCCCGGCTGTCATTCGGTATCGTATTACCAATCGTGGAGGCCAGATAGGCAGTCTCTCCGTGTAAAATACTGGTATTCAGCTGCATCCGGTTAGACTGGAAGCCGACCCCGACATAGTTGGGAAAAGGCAGGCAGATGATGATGATCACCAGAGACATGAAGTACAACATTGTACTAACGTCGACATATGGTCCGTTGCAAAACTATCTGACTAAGCTTTAAGCAAACCTTGTTCAAGGGAATTATTAACACATTCATCTGTACGAGGGGTGTTCAATAAATAGTTATAGTAATTCCCTATATAGGTATAGTAATTCCCTAGTGAAGCCACATCTACTATACTTGATCGAAATATGGGGTAGTGCTGCAAAAACTAAACTATCGCAACTACAAATTTCCCAAAACAAACTAATAAAATTGCTCTTCAACTATCCGTACTTAACATCGACGACTAAAATATACAGAGACACAAAATTAATGAACATAAAGCAACTTTACATCTATAACACATGTATCTTTATTAAAAAAGTTCTTAACAAAAACATTCACACAAATATCACACTTACCGAATACAAACAAGTTAGTCAACGCACACGACGAGCAAGTTTATTAGTCTTACCAAAAACCAGAACCAATTATGGCAAAAAAATGCTTACATTTGAAGGAGCACAGCTATACAATAAAATGACCTCACGCATAAGAAATCTGCACTCATTCAATGCATTCAAAACCCAACTTAGCCTATATCTAATCGCAAACCGGACATTACTCGAAAAATGAATGCGTTGGGTGGGTCGAGTTTCGAGTACTTTCTAATTAGTCTGTGAAGGATGTAGTCGAACCTAAATTAGTATTTAAGGGGTACTAATTAAGGCAGCTTCTTTAAAATGTCATTCTCGTCTTCAAATATATTTAGTTGTCTAATGAATTAATAGGTCAGCGACGAACTTTTACCGTCTTATTCCAAAACACGGTCTAAATTTGGTACTGGGATTAGTACTAGCTTTAGTACCATGACTAAATAAAACGTTCTTATAAAATGAAGTTTATCACTAGTTTCAGAACTATTTATGGTACTAAAGTTAGTCCGCCGAGTCCCCTAGTTTATCTTTGGTACTAATTTATTTGACGTTTGCGTTGATTATTATTGTTTGTCAATTTATATAAAAATCGTTAAAAAATTATATTATTATGATTGACTTGATGGATTTGGAAGATTTAGATATGCTGGAAACGTCTCGGAGATCTTACAAACACCGACATCGTGTGAATCCTTTTGAATTGAGTGACGAATATTTTAGAATAAGTATAGGTTCACAAAACATTTTGGAGAAAAAATTATGGATGTTTTACGTGAGGATTTATCCCACGACCCTCGAGGATGCCCATATTGCCCATTGAATCCTGAAGTGCAAGTGGTTTGCGCATTACGCAACTGGGCTCGCCATTAAGTACCTATGTAAGTACCTAGCCTTTGTCAATGCTAACCTAACATTAGACAAAATCCAAATAATATACTAATATTATTGTTTTATTCGTAGATTCAAGATGATACAGCTGATTTACGTGGTGTGTCTCAACCAGTTGTCAGCAAAACATGTAAAAAGGTAGCAGATGTCCTGAAGATTTATAAAAATGCCTATTACTCTAAATAAACAGGAGGAAAGCATTAGGAAGTTACCCAGTATTGCTTATTTTCCTACAGTAATTGGACCAATAGAATGAACTCATATAAGAGTAAAGAAAGTAAATGCTGATGGGGGTCAGTTATGTATTAATAGAAATGGATTTTCTTCATTAAATGTTATACAAACTATATAAGAAATTTGTTTTTTTGTCTGTACCGTACCTCTGTTTCGTAACAGCGTGTAGGGTCGCGATCCAAGAACGGTAGTTGGAACGCCCGTTCGGTACGGTACGGTGGTACGGCGTCTCACCGTACCGTACCGACACGCGCCCGATACGCACCCGCCTTTTGTGTGTATTGAGCTTTACAGTTAGGTATATTAAGAACAATGAATACAAATAAGAAGTGCATTTATTTATTAATATGTAAAGGACGTAACATAAACATGCTTTTAAAATTACGCGCGCCGCCGCCGTATGTAAGTCGCTGCACTTCGCGCTAGAGGTTGTCTAGCAAGCTCACGAGCGCCCAGCGTCCGTCGCAGAATCTCTGGATGTTTTTTAATGGATATTTCAGGGTCGATTAGTGGGAATTGATAATATTCAGGAATTATTATTAATAAAATATGTCCTTTCGAGTCGTTTTTCCCAAGAGAAACGTCACTCACGTTTATTCAGTCTACTTGACAGCTTTTTGCCAACTAACGTTTCGTTCACAAAAGAAACCTCAACAGAGGTGTTAAAAATAATGACAACTTGATTATAAAAAGCGCATCAAGAGTACTTTTACTTTTGCTTGTTCAATATATTGTAACCTAAACAAAAAACAATTTAGGACATATTTTGGTATTGATAAATAATTATTTAAGCATTTCAAGTGTTTTATTTTTATTTTTATTTATTTTTATTTCTTTGGGACAACAAACAATTGCGTAATAAAGCTTAATACAACTACATACATTATAAAACATTTAGGTAATAACGCAACCAGCACCGTTATCCACAAAATAATATAGTAAAAACTTAATTAGGTACAAGCAAACTTAAGAAAACAAAAGATTAAACTATTATAATTAATGTGATTTACACAACACTCAGTAAAAGGTGAGACAAACCTTTAACAACCGACCTCGAAACCCATCTGATCGAAGCAAATTTTAAAATGTAAATGCGTCAAATTCGGAGTAAACCTCATTCGAACAGATAACTTCCGAAGTCGATCAAAAATAAACAAAAATAAACAGAAACAAACAAGCAAATCTGTGCAATGTTGACATTATGAGGAAGTGTGAACAATTTTTTCACAGATATGTTTCCTGAATTGTGCGAGTGGCAAAACAAACAAGTCAACGTCAGCAAAATTATCGTTGTAACTTTTCATAATACGCCGTAAAGGAGCTCGTTCGCCAGCGTTAGTCCTGCACGGCTTGGGGGCAAATAGACTATGAGTATAAGTACTGCGAATACGTTGGGAACGACTAGGTATACGAATGTAAATTTGGTTTATGAGGTTAATGCAATCAAATTCATTTCGACAGACTTTATATAAGAATGATTGATCAAGATATAGTCTCCTTGATTTAAGAGTTGACAAAGAAAACTTTTCTAGAAGAGTATGATAAGAAGACCGTTTCTTAAAAAATGTGTAGTTTAGAAAACGAAGATATCTACGTTGTACTGATTCAAGCTGGTCACTGTATTTATCATAAAGTGGATTCCATACACTAGTGGCATATTCCAGTTGAGATCTTACGAGTGACTTGTATAGTAGTAAAAATGTGGAAGGTTTTTTGAATAAGTTGCAGGTCCGCCTTATAAAGCCGTAAAATTGATAACCCTTAGCTGTGATGTGATCAACGTGAGCATCAAAGTGCAACTTTGAGTCAAAGAGTATACCCAGGTCTTTAATTAAGGAAACTTGTTCTAAATTTGTGCTACAGAGCGAATATGTGAAATGAACGACATTAATTTTTTTGGTAAAAGAGATAGATTTACACTTGGGTAAACTCAATTGTAGTTTATTTGCTAGACAATAGGCAGAGAAACGATCCAGGTCCTCTTGCAATTTAACACAGTCATCAGTCGAACTTATTTTACGGAACACTTTAAGGTCATCAGCATACAACAAAAAACTGCAGTTTCTAAAGCATGTATTTACATCATTTATAAATAAAACGAAAAGCAGTGGACCCAAAATTGAGCCCTGCGGTACACCAGATGACACGCTAATCACATCGGAGGAAAACCCCTGGACCACAACCCTTTGAGTTCTATTTTCCACGTACGATGTAAACCAGCGAAGCAGACTCCCACGGATACCGTTAAATTCGATTTTTTGCAAAAGCATAGTGTGGTCCACCTTGTCAAAAGCCTTACAGAAGTCAGTGTAGATTGCGTCAACCTGCAATTGATTGTCCATATTTTCGAATAAGAAATTTGAGTACAAGACCAGGTTGCTTACAGTGGAGCGACCAAGAACAAAGCCATGCTGTTCTGGGATAATAATATTATGTAAGACGGGATAGATTGCATTATGAACTAATCACTCCAAAACTTTTGACAAGGTGGACAACAATGATATTGGGCGATAGTTGGTAACGTCTTTTTTGGTGCCACTTTTATATACCGGCGTGATATGAGCATTCTTCCATGCTTGAGGCACGATACCCTCTTTCAGACTACGGTTAAATAAATAAAATAACGGCACGCTCATCGACTCGGCAGTGTGTTTTAAAAAGAAAGGAGGAATACCATCCGGCCCACCACCCTTAGATACATCTAAGGATTTGAGCGATTTAACTATCGTATCTTTAGAGAATGACAACTCCGTTATAGTTACTTGGCTATCATTCGGCGCAACAGACTTTCTATCAACATTATTAGACGTAGGTTCATAAACTGAGCTAAAAAACCTAGAAAATAATTTACAAACATCCAAAGGCCCATTAAATTCCTCATTATTATATGACATGGTGTTTGGTACACCTGTATTTCTTTTATGGCTTTTTATGAATGACCAAAATTGTTTTACGTCTTTTTGTATGCTGGTTTCAACAGAGCGCAGATACCTATTAAAGCAATCAGCAGATAGCAACTTAAATCTCCTGCGATATAAGGAAAACTGTTCGTAATCCACACAATTTTTATACTTCTTCCACTTACACCATGCCTTTTCTTTATTTCTAAATATGTGTATCAACGGACGAGAGAACCAAATCGGATATTCGCTAGATTTAACCGGCCGCATTGGTACATGCGACTTTATAATTTCATAAATATTTTCGTAAAAGCATTGAGTAGCAGACTCTATTGAGACATTATCTAGAACTGAAATCCAGTCAACCAGAATAATATCTTTGTTAATACCAGAGTAATTGGCCTCCACAAAACGATATCTAGGCGCAGAGCACCGCGCCATGGGCACATGCACTAATTCAAAAGAGATAGTTGTCAGAAAAGGCGGATGAAAAGCATCTACGGATATTAGGGGAATGGGCGCAGGTTCACATACACAAACATCATTTGAAATCAATAAATCCAACGTGCGGTTTAACTGATTTTTTGTATTATTATATTGTTTACTGCCTAAAGTCGATAAAAAATTAAGAAGCAGGATTTCCAGTGAGCTGCTGTTATTGTGTATGCAAGGCATGAGCGCAGATGTGTCATATGGAACCCATTCGATGTGCGGTAAGTTAAAATCTCCAAAAATATACATATTACTGATGGTAAGGCTAGACATTTCTTTTTCAAGCAGATAAAATAACGATTGGTAGGTATTTAGCGTTTGGTTTGGTGGAACATATACGCCGCACACAGTGTGATACTTATTAGCAGTTTTAGAGTAAAACTTTAAAAGTACATAGTCAATGTTATGAGGCATAGTGTGATAACAATCATCTTGACAAAGCGTCGTCACTAACTCACAACGCGTTGCACATAGACCACGGCGAACCGCTATCAAAACACCACCTCCATCCGACTTACCACTCAACACACGGTTTCTATCGCAACGATACACGACATACCTTGAGTCGATGAATTCGCCATCGTCAATATCGGGAACCAACCATGTCTCAGATAAAATAATGATATCGTGGGAGTCCGCCAGAATATTATTGTACAGAGTATTTAATTTTGTTCTTAACCCTCGGCAGTTCTGATAATAGATCGAGATGTTACTGGTCACTGGCACTGATTAAAAATGTTAATAAATATTACTAGAAGAAAGGTAAACAAGTGACTCATGATCTGTGCATAATAATATCTATAGCCAGGGCACATTGTGATTCTGAATAATACTTGTATACGATTAAAGGCACTATGAAACTTGTTGGGCATAATATAATCCATTATTTGAACATTATACTTATATGTATTTGTAAGGACTGATTGTAACTTTAAAGGGAAAAAACATTTGTAATTTAATCTGGAAGAAAAAGTAAATATGACGGTGGAGGCAAAAACAAAATTATTAAAGGCACTATGAAACTTGTTGGGCATAATATAATCCATTATTTGAACATTATACTTATATGTATTTGTAAGGACTGATTGTAACTTTAAAGGGAAAAAACATTTGTAATTTAATCTGGAAGAAAAAGTAAATATGACGGTGGAGGCAAAAACAAAATTATTAAAGGCACTATGAAACTTGTTGGGCATAATATAATCCATTATTTGAACATTATACTTATATGTATTTGTAAGGACTGATTGTAACTTTAAAGGGAAAAAACATTTGTAATTTAATCTGGAAGAAAAAGTAAATATGACGGTGGAGGCAAAAACAAAATTATTAAAGGCACTATGAAACTTGTTGGGCATAATATAATCCATTATTTGAACATTATACTTATATGTATTTGTAAGGACTGATTGTAACTTTAAAGGGAAAAAACATTTGTAATTTAATCTGGAAGAAAAAGTAAATATGACGGTGGAGGCAAAAACAAAATTATTAAAGGCACTATGAAACTTGTTGGGCATAATATAATCCATTATTTGAACATTATACTTATATGTATTTGTAAGGACTGATTGTAACTTTAAAGGGAAAAAACATTTGTAATTTAATCTGGAAGAAAAAGTAAATATGACGGTGGAGGCAAAAACAAAATTATTAAAGGCACTATGAAACTTGTTGGGCATAATATAATCCATTATTTGAACATTATACTTATATGTATTTGTAAGGACTGATTGTAACTTTAAAGGGAAAAAACATTTGTAATTTAATCTGGAAGAAAAAGTAAATATGACGGTGGAGGCAAAAACAAAATTATTAAAGGCACTATGAAACTTGATGGGCATAATATAATCAATTATTTGAACATCATACTTATATGTATCTTTAAGGACTGATTGAAACTTTAAAAGGAATAAACATTTGTAATTTAATGTGGAAGAAAAAGTAAATATGACGGTGGAGGCAAAAACCAAATCATGAGTAGTCGCATAACCAGCCGACACGCAGAGTAATGCACAATACAGAGCCCGCACGCAGAACATTATACACATAACACTTTTCATGATATGATTCACGTCACCCCCAAAATATTCGCTTACATTTATGACAAAGACTGAAAAAAACACTAATATTAAGTAATCAATTTCCCGGAACATGGGGAGTAAGCTTTGATAAATCCTTTTCTGAGCGAATGGCGATGGCAACGGTGGGGACGTCAGCTCTGGCAAGTATGACTCCGTGCTTAATCCAGACAAACTTGTATCCAATATTTTTGGCAATTTCCTTGACTTGTCGAAATAATTTCTTATTTTGTAGTGTTAAATGTTCATTTAAATATATTTTCTGCGGGGAGCCTTGTATATTTATTTGCTCGGATGTAATACCTTTGTTGAGGCGAGCAGCTGAGATGACGTTATCCCTAATAATTTGTCTGGAAAATTTTACTATTATGTTCTTCGGTCGTGAGTTATTTGGTTTAGCTTGTGGTACACGGTGAATCGCGATTACATCACGAGCAGTTAATGGTTGTTTTAAAACATTAGCAATATTTTCAATAATATTTATCAAGTTTTCCCCACGTTTTTGAGGTAGGTTACTTATTTCAAGATTACAGTTACGTGCTCTTTGTTCCATAGATTCGAGTTTCGCTTCCAGATCGGCGAGCCGTGGTTCGTATGTTTGGGCGTTTTGTTCGATAATCTGAACACGATTTTTAACTGCTTGTGTACTTTTTTCGAGGTCATCATATTTATCGCTAATGTATTGAATGGATTTTTTCACACACTCGAATTCCCCAAATAATTTTGAAAACTTATCGTCATGCTTCGCGAACCACGTCTCCAGCATAGTTAGCATGCTCTCTTGAAATTCCTTAAATTCTTGACGGAATTCGGAGTCGTTGCCGTGTGACACTCCTTTCCGGTATGTAATGTAAGGCGGTGGCGATTCCTTATCGATAAGCGATCCATCCACGCTCATTTCACCATGCCCAGGTTCATTTTCGGATTCGTGGTTGAAGGTGCTATTTATTGTAGACATCTTGATAACTGCGACCTCTCACTCGTAGGCTACTCTGTGCCAGATCTTATGTTTAATGTAGGTAAGCGCACAACATACGCTCGGTATTGTACGAACGCGAACGCAGAGTCACTGCGTGAGCGAGTCGAAAAATAGCGACCGTACTAGTCCCGCGGGGGTGAAGCGCGTCGTCGCGCTGTACAGGTCACTTGCACTAGTTATTAAAGTCACAAATCACATAAAAACGTTCACACCACGATAGTTACTATTTGCTTTGCAATAGGTATTAGTATTGAGGAGCACTAATTAATAGAATTTTGTATAAATCAAAAACACGTCTGCTTTGGACAACGGTCCTGCGACCAAGGAAGTTATTACAAAATCAACATTTAGAGAAACAGAACGTTGCTTCAAATAAAGCCTGCGTGAACGAATGAAAGAATGCCATTTTTGTTTCTTATCTGTGGATATTATTTGAACCATGAACCTTCTTTGGTACTAACTGATCCTCGATTGGTCTTCGTTTTGTAATCGGAACACATTTTGAGGCTGGTACTAGCTTAGTTACCGTAACAATCCAAGACCTTTTAGTCTTGGTTTAAACCATTACATATGCAGTTTTTTGTAATAAGACGGTTAGCGTCTAATAAATGGTTTTCTAGCGACCATATATTGTAAAACAACTTACTGTTATTATGACGCAGCATGGTGATAATTCTTAAGCAACTAAATTTGTGATATGTCTACGCATTGCCAGCTTCTAATAAGTGTATCAACTGCATCTATAAAATAATATCAACGTACTCAAATTTCTTATAGTCACCTTTATTTTTATAAGTTAACATAAGTAATTTATGAGTGAATCTACTATATTTGAACATAAAATTACCTTATTATTGTCATCAAATAATGGTCAATGAAAACTCTAATTTCATGTATTCACCTATCTATTTATAATGTTACCATAAGTAATTGATGACTTGACTATTATACCTACCCAATTGAACATACAAAAAATATTGTAATCAAAAACAAATGCGACGTAATGCACCTTGCGCTAATTAGCCTGTCTGGCTGCGAGCAACTCGGAAGTAGCGCTCGCCGGCCGCTGCCACGGCACCGCTCGCTTCGCTCGCTCGGCTCGCGCGCGGTTGACACAGTTATAACCTAACCTAACCTAACCCATTTCATATTCCGTTATCTGTTCCATTTCGCCCAGTTCACATTTTTCGTCGCGCCCCTCTCATTGCCAACGAGCGTCAGGTACAGTCCCGCGCTTGTGTTGCTAATTTTCACGAAAAATGAATATGATTTATTAATTTACTTGTTGAATAAAAAACTTTGATTGCTAATTTTGAGGTTGGAATTTGATTTGATTAGCAGACAGCTGTTGCATCTCTAAAATATATAAAGTAGCTCACTTATAACATTAGTCGCTGAGTTATCAAGTCAGAAGTAAATATATTTATCGGTAGCTCTAAGTCATATTAATTTACGTTCGTAAATTGTTGCTGGTTTTTTGGTATTCTGTTGGAATAGTAAAGATGCTGAATGAATATAATTGAAGCTGTTCTATTAACTCGTAGCCTACATATAAAAAAAGACGTTAGGTTGCAGGTGCTAAAGAAAACTTTTGTTGTTGCACTTATTATTTCCCGTATTTAAGTAATAGTATTGTTCTCAAGTAAGCGACATGTTATGTTTTAATTGAGAATAAAGTTTCTTTAAACCTAAATCAAAGGCGAAATAACCCATATTTTCGAGAGCGCAATAGTGATGCAACTATCAACAGGTACTGTGACTGACACGAATGGTTTAGCAACACGAAAACTGTACTTTCATCCTTACACAGACTTAATGTTTCAATTATTTCAAGCTTTCTTATAATTATATAAGCTATTGACGATAAAGGGTTTTTTCGTGCACGGAGCCTTAAGCTATCATTTATATTGTTTTCTTGAAATTGAAAGATCAGCCGACGTAAATTAATGTTATCTATACTTAAAATTATAAAGAGGTTTTGTTTGATTGTGTGTTGGTTTGTTTGTAAGTTTGTATGTAGGGGGGTAATCTAATATTATAACTTTGTAGTTTAGCCCCCGATTTCGTTTCAGGCGACTACCCTATACTTACATCGAATAACCCAAAGCTTGAAGTATCTATTTGATATATATGAAGCCACCGCGCGTGGCTCACTGAGTCACCGCGCACTAGTTTATTACTGAGTGGCACTCAGTAATAAACTAGTGTTCAAGCAAGACGGTCGTTTCATTTCTCTTCCCGCTCTCTATACATATCATTGGCGACGAGGTGTACGAACGAGTACCTACGCGTAGATAAAATGAACGCGTTTCTCGGTCAATCAAATCTGTTTTCATTTGACCATAAAACCAGCGAATGGCAAATATTTAAGGGTAAATTAACGCAGTTTTTGAAGATTAACGGCGTTAATGACGATGTGAAAAGTGGGATATTACTGTGTCATCTTACGGAGGAGACGTATCGTCTAGTACTTAACCTAGCATTTCCAAAGGAGTTGGAAACGCTGAGTTTTATAGACTTGTTTGGAACTACTCGACAGCCATTTCAAGCCAAAAAAGTGCTCATTTGTGGACAAGGCGAAATTTTTTGGTGCCAGCAGAACAACAGGCGAAACCGTTGAAGAATGGGCGGCGCGTTTAAGAGGTTTGGCAACTTACTGCGACTTCGGCATAGCTCTAGAAACTAATTTGAGAGATCGTTTCGTCCTCGGCCTGAGTGCAGGTCCAGAACGCGACAAGTTGTTCGAGCAGAACCCGTCGACGCTCACGTTGTCGCGGGCTATTGAAATGGCGGAGCAGGCAGCTTGTGCCAAGGAGGCAAAGGCCTTGTTAGGCAGCAGCTCGGAGGCTTCCGCGCGAAGTTCCAGGGTCAAGTTAGCCGTGGACGTGGTGCAGGTGGTGCTGACGCAGCATCCCGCCGCGATAGCGATCGTTCCGAGGTTTGCGGGATGAAAAATCGTAGTGGTGAAAAGTGTCGTTATAAGGGTTATACGTGTCAAAAGTGCGGTGTAAAAGGCCATTTAAAAAAAATATGTGATAATTAAAAAAACACGCGTGTTTATCATGTTGACTCAAATGACGGAAGCAGTGGTAACCAGCCCCAGGAAAAGGGTTGTGAGGAGTGCCAGAATTTTAACATAAGGTACGCGGCTGATACGCCTATTGAAATCGAATTAGTTTTAGGTGACCAATTTATTAAAATGGAACTAGATTCAAGATCGGGAAGCACTGTTATTTCAGATAACTTTTATTACAAAAAGTTTTCGCAATATCAGCTACAAAATTGCAATGTAAAAATGTGCTTGTACAATCAATGGACATAAAATCTCTCCACTAGGATTTTTCACTATTAGAGCAATATTTAATAATTTACAAAGAAATATTAAAGTTTGCGTAGTTAAAAATGGTGGTCCCCCATTGTTAGGTAGAGCTTTCATGTCCGCTTTTAATTTAATAATAACAACTAACATTAATTCTTTAGTAAGTAACGATAATGATGTACTGGAATTGCTTGGAAAATATCCAGATCTATGGCGAGATGACTTAGGTTTTTGCTAAGATTGGAGGGAGCGAGTTATACAGTAAAATCGATTAAAAAAATGCATACGATCAATATTTATATTCGAAGAGTCATCACAGGAATTAACAGCAATAAATACCCATAAGGGTCTTTACAAATACACACGTCTAGTTTACGGTCTAGCTAACGCACCCGCTATTTTCCAAAAGTCCATGGAAACACTATTAGCTGGAATAGACGGGGTCAGTGTCTGCTCGGTGACATATGTATTACGGGCCCCGATAGAAACCCACACATTAAAAGGCTAACGGAAGTTTTAGGTAGATTAAGCGATGCCAGTCTACGTCTTCAAAATGACAAGTGCCAATTTTTCAAACAAAGTGTACTTTACTTGGGCTACGTGATTAGTAAAGAAGGACTTATGACTAGTTCTGAAAAAGTCAAGGCGATATTAAGCGCTCCCGAGCCGACCAACGTCACCGAAGTTAAAAGATTCTTAGGCGTTGTTAATTATTATAGGAATTTTATTCCTAACGCTTCGTCAGTACTCAGTCCGCTACATGAACTACTACGGAGCGATGTGCCCTGGGAGTGGGGTGATAGGCAGCGGCAAGCTGTGGCAGTGCGCCGTGAACTAGCCTCGGAGCGTGTACTGGCGCACTTCGAGCCGACGGCGCAGCTTGTGCTCACCGTGGACGCGGGGCCGAGCGGCCGCTCGCGTATGCATCTCGCTCGCTTACCGCTAGCGAGCGAAACTATAGTCAGATACAGAAGGAGGCGACCGCTATCATATTTGGTGTGAAAAGATTCCATCAGTATCTGTACGGTCGCAGTGAGCCTGCCTTTCATTTTAAAAACCGATCCGGCCGGTTTAGAGGAGACGGTGGAGCATACGGTGGAGGTCTGCCCTGCTTGGGCGGAGCACCGCCGTGTCCTCACGGAGGCGATCGGCGGCGGCGATCTCTCGCGTCCGGCCCTGGTTCAGGCCATGGTCCAGAGCGAGAGTGCATGGAAAGCCGTCACTTCCTTCTGCGAAGCAGTAATGCTCGCGAAGGAGGAGGCGGAGCGCGCGAGGGAAATGCAAGATGCGCGCCCTCGCGCGCCTAATCGCCGCAGGAGACGCCCCGAGCCAACATCCGGCCACCGTAGGCGCGGGCTTGCGGACGGTGAGCAATGGGTAGGTCGCCGTCCGATTAGGACCAGGCCCGGGTCGACGGCGCGTTGTGTTCCACGCGCGCCTCAAAGAGATGTCAGCACCAACTGACGGGGTCCGTAAGGGCCAATGCCAGCATGGGTTGCGAGTTTGTCCGAAAGGGATATCGCGTCCCGGCACACAGGCAACGGAAGGAACACGGGTGGATTTTAGTCAGTAAAAGTCTTACACGCCCTCTCGCTCCGCCCAGAGCGAGGAAGTCATTTGATGATTTCCCATACTCAAAAAAAAAAAGGCCTTTGGTTTCCATTTTCAATAACAAGACGGGTATACCGGTAACTGCTGCTATTACATTGTCGGCTTATAATTATGTAATACATTATGTATCCGGTGATCGATTTAGTAGCAGATTATTTTTCCCGCGCGTTTAAAATGCTCAAACCAGTCGGAAGAGACCGATAATAATGTAGATGTAGATACCTATTACGCGCTCAAGTTTTTGAATGAAGCGTCGCCCGATACCACGACACGCGACATAACGCAGGCAACTGAGAGCGATACCGTGATCCAAACTGTCATAAGGTACATGCAAAAAGGATGGCCTCGAAAAATAATTTGTAAGTCTGTTTACCCTTATTTTCAGTGCAAGTCCGATTTGCAGTACGAAAAAGGTTGCCTTTTTAGGGGTCATAGAATAGTTATTCCGTCTATACTAAGAGATAAAATGCTACGTGAATTGCACGATACTCATTTAGGTATAATTAAAACGAAAAGTAATGCACGAATGTGGTGGCCGGCATCGACGGCGACATCGAGCGTTGGATAGGGTCCTGTGGCACGTGCGCGAGCGTGCGGCCCGCGCCCCCGCGCGACCATAATAGCCGCGCACTATGAAGTTTGAGTTGGTATATTATGGGAATATTGTACGTAATTCTTATAAGAAAAAAAATCTTATTCGATTATATGTGTATTCATGATATTATTACCAAAATTTTACGTAAATTGATTCATTACTTTTGCCAGACATCAACATAATACAGCAACAAGTCGTATGTCAAGTCGTTTAATATTTAAATGAGATTGTTTATAATTCTAACATGCCGTTATGAGTGTTATTTTTATCATCATAAGTGGCACTACTGTTCAAGCACTGCAGGAATAGACAAGATTTTGACGATGTAAACAGTGCACTCTCAATGGTTACGGATTGGTTTACGACAAATAACCTAGTTCTAAATACTAAGAAAACGAAATGTGTAAAGTTTGCCCTACCAAATGTTAGAAATCTAGGTCCCAACATCGTCTTAGATAAAGAGGTGCTTGAATCTGTAAACTCGGCGGTTTTTCTGGGCATAACAGTAGATGCCAAACTTCAGTGGGGCCCACATATATCGAGCCTAGCGGGAAGGCTCAGTTCAGCCGCCTACGCCGTCAGGAAAGTAAGACAATACACTGACGTCGATACAGCTCGGTTAGTCTATTTTAGTTATTTTCATAGCGTTATGTCCTACGGTCTTCTGCTGTGGGGCAAAGCTGCTGATATTCAAAATATATTTGTTCTTCAAAAACGAGCTGTTCGCGCTATTTACCAGCTTGGTGCCAGAGTTTCTCTGAGAGATTTTTTCAAAGATATTGGTATCCTCACGGTGGCATCTCAATTCATCTTCGCCAATATCTTATATATTAGGCAAAATATACACTTATACACTAAAAACAGTGATTTTCACAATGTTAACACTAGAAATAAGGACAAACTACGAGCTCCCTTTCACCGGCTTCATAAGGTTCATAACTCATTTGTTGGGCTTGGTATAACCTTTTATAACAAGCTACCCTCTTCTTTGCTAGATTTGCCTTTTAATGCGTTTAAAACGAAAGTAAAATCCAATCTTTGTTCAAAGGCATACTATTCTATCAACGACTACTTAAATGATAAGAATAGTTGGTCGCTGTGATTAACTCAAGACAATGTTTATGTTCTTTCTCCAGCTTACGTACTGACAAGTTATATGAGTTTATATAATTGTTTATTTTATTTGACTTTTTAAGTCAAGTTATTTTAATTTAACTTCAATTTATTTTTGACAATATCTACTCATCACACTGTTTTTTTATGAGTTGTATTGCAATATGTGGTTAGCTAGTGACCTCGACAATTGATCATATTATTTACTGTTATTAGTAATTAACTCTTTGTTTATTTATTTTACATCGATGGTCCTAGTTTATCATTTATAACTTCCAGTTACAACTATATGTAAGCGGGCACGCCCTTTATGCCTGGAGGCTTTTTTATTTAGATATTAATTCTGTTTACGTTTAGTTTTTTTTATTTCGGCCTGAGTATCGATGATTGATTGGTTGAGTTCTCGATGATTTTGTTTGGTATATTGGCGTGTGCTAGCTAACATATGGCTAATAATTTGAATTATGTTTTGTGTTGCGTAATGTAAATTATTTTGAATACTATTATATAGAATCTTTTTTTTTTGTTCTTCTAACTGAACAGACAGCTGTGCTGCTGGGGAGTTTGTTGCGCCACTTCTTCTTCCCAGCTAATGCACTAGGAAGTGGTGAAGGGTGGGCGTTTTGGGGGACTGTCTTATGTAATTTTGACGTTCGAAAAGTGCTGATTCTCAGCCTAGTTTGAATAAATGACTTTTGAATTTGAATTTTGAAACTTTTGAATTTTTGCAGTTCAGCATCTGTTTACAGAATGTAAATAGACGCAATAGGATCCGAGTGCCAGCGTTTTTTGTGAGCGGGGTCAGCCCGGGTCAAATTACATCGCGATAAGCCGCGCGCCACGGTCCTTTACGGAAGTGGCGCGTATTTTTTTCCAGTACGATAGAGGTTAAGGTGCCACTCAACAACGGTCACCCGCCATTCCCGGTACCACTAGTTCAAGTCAAAATACAGCATCACCAACAGTATATAGCGAGCAATTGGCTACGAGTTCACCCGTGGCGACTGAAACTAATGTCGAACTTGTAGTGCCACATGCGGAATGTGTCGCAAATGATGGTGATGGGGAGGAATGGGGCGACTGTGAAGCGATTGAGAGCGACGGGGGGCCGCTGATAATTTAACATCGCCACCGTCACCGGCAGTGCAACCCGAGGTACTAGTGTCCGAGGGCAATCAATTTCAAAGTACAGGGGAGTGCAATGTGAACGTACCGCGCGTACCATCACCCACACTCTCGCGACAAAAGCGCAATAGGAAGGTGGTAGATTATAAGAAATACTTTTAACGGTTTTGTTATGTCTTCTGATCAGTTTCGGTATTATAATTAGTATTAACAGGTACCTATATATTTATTGTCACCAGGTTTCAAAATCTAAGTGTGAAGGAGTGATGGCTGAAATTTTTTACCGTCTCGAGAATAATATGGTGTGTTGTGTAAGTGGAACAGAAGCCATACCCGGGAATATTTGCTTAGTAGCATTGACCACGCGGGCGGGCGGGGATGCGCGAGTGGCTTGTGCGCCTGCGAAAGGATATCAAAGAGGCCGACGGCAAGTGCGGCGACTACCATGGGCCGCTAAGGAAAGCTACGAATTCATTGATAAATTCCGCGCATTTAGTAGGGTGCGTATGAGTTGAATTTCGATATTTTTATAGTTAATAAAAAAAAACTGTGCCATACCCTATTTTCAACGAGACGGTAAAAAAAAAATGCGGGTTATGAAGCCACCGCACGTGACGCTCGCCGCGCGCATCCCCAGTCAGTAATAAACTAGTGTTCAAGCAAGACGGTCGACGGTCGTTTCATTTCTCTTCCCGCTCTCCATACATATCACTATTACCTAAATGTAATAATGTGTACGAGATGAGAGTTGCAGATTATTTAGTACCTTTCTTCTTAATAAACTTCCAGAGGACTTGCAAACGTCATACAAAACGAGTTCGAAAAGTTATAAGTACAAATCAAAGCGTGTCCTTACACAAAAAGTCTCCTAATGTATGTATGTAGTAATGTACGTTTGAACTATTTTCATCATTAAAGAACATTTAAATTAATATGTTAAACTTTAAAAGAGCGGCTCGCCGGCACACAGATAAACCCTGTGAGGTTTTCGTTGTGTGGCTAAAACCAAAATGTAAAATAGGCTAAGTGTTTTAGAAATAAATAAATAAATAAAATAAATTACAATCCAAGAGCTAATTAAATGCTTAAAACACAAAGATACAGCCCCTGGTATTGACAAGATCACATATTCTATGATAAGATACTTACCTGAGAACGGTAAACAAGTACTACTCAATTTATTTAACACATTCTTCAGTTATTCGTTTGTACCTAAACAATGGCGCGATTCCACCACTATGGTGGAAACCACGACGTGGTCCTTGTTTAGCCTTCTTGTCTAGCCCTTCGCCCCATATCTATGATCTCATGTATATGCAAAACTTTCCATAACATTCTACTCCATAGACTAGAGTGGTTTATTGAAAAGAACTGTATGTTAGACCAGAATACCACAGGATTTAGAAAATGTCGATCAACATTAAATAATCTTACTAGTTTAGTTTCTAGAATCCAAACAGGATTTTCTGAAAAACAAATGACCATAGAATAGATTCCAGCAGAATAGATTATACCAGTTTTTTATTTGATAATAGCTGTCAAATCCATTTAAATAAAGTAACTAAAATTCAAAACCAATGTTTGAGGGTCATCGGTGGTTTTATTAAAATCACAGCCATTCATGTGATGGAATGCGGACTCCATCTGCAGCCGTTACATAATCGCAGATATTACTTAGCTGGTAAATTCTTTACGAAACTCAAATCTTTTGTAAATGGCCACACGTGTGAAATTATTACTAAACTTAATATTTGGTGCCAAGGTATTGTTAGAGACGTATTTCTGAATGACATATGCGTGTACTCCAGCGATGAATTAGGATTATTTTCGCTTATTACGTGGGTAAGCGGTCTGAACTTGTCTCGACAATTAAACCACAAATTAAAGAGGTTACCGAAGCTAAGAAAGCGTACGATCATTATCAACTCCGAATTATAATGTAGTAGGAATTTTGGCAGGAGCTATTCTGGATATTACAGGATTTATACGGATGGATCTAAAATTCGAGATAATGTTGGACCTGCATTTTTTGACTCTCAAGTAATACCTCCTTAAGTTCAAGTTAAATTCAAACATTTCTGTCACGTATTCCGAGTTGAGCGCTCTGCTAAGCCTTGTGCTAAACCATACAATTTGACATTTTAATCATTCATCAAAATAAACCAGTTTGATATACACATTGACATTGTTGAAAATTATACACAAAATGACACGATTACTTTGTAAAGTATTATATTTTGTAAATTATTTTGAATGTGAGGACTAAGTGGTTTTTTTTTTTTTTTCTCTTTCATTAATATTTTATTTCTCAGTTAGTTTTAATGATGGTCTGACAGTTTGGTTAGTTGATGCGGCCTACCCAAATATCCTTTCTTTGGTATTGTTCGTCGAGCTGAGCTCCTTAAGTACTGAGTTGAGCTCCACTATTACTGACAAATGCTTGCACTGACTGGACAGGTCCACTCAAATCTGTGTGGTTCTTTCCTCAAAAGACCATTTCAGACTCTAATCTACATGTTTCTCATATGGCTTGACCTAGATTATGTCTGGACTTTAAAGAGACTCGACCTCTGAGTTTATTTCGGCCTTTTCTATTATTTTTTATTATTATGATTCTTTCGACTTCATCTGGCTTATTTTTTATTTTTTATCTGTAGTACTCTTTATTTCTATTATGGTTTCACAGCAGCGATCATTTCGTACTGGGGTCTGTTTGGTTACCTATACATTAACTAACTAATACTTACTTTCCGTCTCGCTGGCTCTTCGTTTCTTGTTAGATACTTCTTCTTCCACTTCAGTTTTAAACTCCATTAAAGGCACATCATCTTCTAAATCAGATTCAGAACGTTGTGGTGGTATATCTGCTACATCTTGACAGTTATCGTATAAATTTTCCAGGACTAGCTCTGTAAGTAAACAATAACAGTCAAGAGTATATTTTGGTTACCAGTAAGTTTAAGATTAACTCACTGCCAAAAGTTTCAAATAGTACATAAAATGTCTTGATCAATCTATAGGTACTTATTTACTTATACTTAGAAATAGAAATCATTTATTTGCCAATAATGTAGGTATACAAATACATTTTGCCTTATGGCATGCAAAATTGTTTAATATAAGTAGATAATACATTTACTAGACAAAAAATATAACCAAAAAAAATAATTGGAAAACCATTCCATCCAACAGCAACATTACTATCATTATTAAAAATACTCATATTATTCAAAACATTCAGCACAAATGTCAACAATTTAATTTAAGAAACCAGCCAAGTGCGTGTCCGACCACGCACAATGAAGGGTTCCGTAGTTGGGATGAATTTATCCCAAGAACAAACTTAACATTGCAGTTGAAAAACATGTTGTCCCATACGGAATGTATGGGAGATCATGTTTTTCAAACCGCAAATTTAAGTTGGTTGATTATTACGATACGCAGTTTGGCTTTCGTGAGAACCTGGCTGGGCTGGTTTCTTAAATTAAATTGTTGACATTTGTGCAGAATGTTTTTGAATAATATGAATATTTTTTTTTTGCAATTTTTTTTCTTTATCATGTCTTCGATTTGGGTACAACAACCAGTTAGATTTGAAATATTTTTGTTGCCTTGGATATTCTTGAGGGTGGTCTATGTAACATTATAAATATTTTTTGTAAATTCATTTCAGATATCACTCACACTCATTTTTCATTTTTCACCTTCCATCTTTGGTGGTATTGTTTTGTTTTTTTTTGTTTTATACCACTACTCAGTTATTTTTAATTTTGCTTACTAATTGTATTTTATGTTTAGTTTTCATAAGTTTTTTCTAGTTTATTATGATGTTGTTTTGTGGTGAATGCTGTGTATACCCATAATAGGCATACATACCAGAATTGTATTATGATTTTATTCTGTTTTAAATTTTGTGTATGTACTGCTGTTGGTGTACCAAATAAATAAATAACATCACGCTAGCCCCTTAGGAGACGAGCAAAAAGAAAAATGTCAGAACTATAGAATGATAAGCGAAACAAAGAAATAGCGCGGGCTGGCGATGGGATGCGACGCGGTGGGTTGGGGCCGAAATAACACGCGGACGAGGTCGCGGGCAGAAGCTAGTATGAAATAAATAGATTAAACCTTAATTTGTTTTAAGATATGATTTATTGTTATTATTTATGTTCTTAAAAACATACCATCACTTTGATGTTCCTCTTTTGCCTCAATAATATCATCTAGTCCCTCACAAACAGCTGGTAATTCTTCTTTAATAGCAATGTTTCCTGTTTGATATTTATCATCTATACTTATGTGCACTGTTGGAGATATAATAAATCCACTGTAAAACTCTTGGATTATTAAAGGATTGCGCTGTAAAAAGATGATTATAGTTTTAGGAAAATATGTTGACCACAGTCCCACGAGCACAAACCTTTTCTCATGATACTAATGTCACTTACTCGTAAGAGCCTCCATATGAGGATACTTAAGTAGGTACAATGATACCTAACTGACCACTGCACATGTAAGGTATTTTTGAATAGCTTGCGTTGACATGAGAGAGCAGCATTATCAAACTGTCACATACAAGTTTCATACAGAAGTTGTAGCAGTATTATATGGAACATTTAACATGTGCATGTACACATTTGACAAAAGTGTACATATCACCGTTCAACACTCAATGGTACGCTTGGTGTGAAATCCATACTCAATCAATTGGTATAGCTCAAGCGGAGTGACTTCCACATTATACTTAAATTAGACATTATAAGAATAAATGGCTTTTGAAGAATACCTCACCTCATAATTCCCATTCATCATCCGAGTGAACAGTTCTTCGGCTTCCAGACATTGTCTCAGTAATCGGTAGCATTGCTTTAGTTTAGCGCAGCAGAAGAAACAAGCAAGAATCGGTCTACTGTCTTCAGTTACAAACTGCAACAAAATTTGTATTGCACTATTTTGTTTTTATAAAAAAAATACTTCTATTCTATTTATTAACGCTGTCCAATCCAACAGTTGGTGATCCTTAATGCTTCCTATGCGCTTCTTACAAAGAAGGCATGAGCATTAATCGTGTCAGTGGGTGGTCTTAGGGGCGGATTTATTATTCGCCACTCTTGCTCTTTAAATCTTCGTGTAAGAGAGGGAATTAAAACCTAATAGATAATTTACGTAATTCTTATTAAAAATATCAACTTACTGGAATATCAGTCAGCTTCTCATATAGTTTATGTATGTTCCTGTTGACCACTACGTACATACGGACATTCTCCACTAAACAAATCCTACACATTGGCAGTTTTTCCATATTATAACTCAAAAAGTAACACTTAAGATATTTAGAGATCAACTTTGCATTTTTAACATAGACACCGGTATTTCACGTTTATTTCGTAACAATGGATCTTAGCAGGTCCCGTTCTGTTAGCTTCTGCCTACCCCATGGGAAGTAGAGGCGTGAGATTATGTATGTAAGTACTTCACAAAATAGCCGAAAGCACGATCAAAATACTACAAAAGCTCAAAAGCTATGAAAAGGAAAACCTACGATTGTTTACAGAATACAAAAAAGCGGCCAAGTGCGGGTCGGACTCGCCCATGAAGGGTTCCGTAGCAGCAAGTAATATTATAAAAGTTCTTGTAGTTCGTTGTAACTTTGAAATTAAATGTTTATTTTTATATTTGAGTTGATTGAATGAAAGGTAAATTGCGGTTTACGATTTTTGACGTATTAAAAAAAAACTACTTACTAGATCTCGTTCAAACCAATTTTCGGTGGAAGTTTACATGGTAATGTACATCATATATTTTTTTTAGTTTTATCATTCTCTTATTTTAGAAGTTACAGGGGGGGGGGACATTTTACTACTTTAGAAGTGTCTCTCGCGCAAACTATTCAGTTTAGAAAAAAATGATATTAGAAACCTCAATATCATTTTTGAAGACCTATCCATAGAGGTATGGGTATGATGAAAAAAAAAATAGAGTTTCAGTTCTAAGTATGGGGAACCCCCAAAATTTATTGTTTTTTTTCTATTTTTGTGTGGCAATCTAAATGCGGTTCACAGAATACATCTACTTACCAAGTTTCAACAGTATAGTTCTAATAGTTTCGGAAAAAAGTGGCTGAGACATACGGACGGACAGACAGACAGTCAGACATGACGAATCCATAAGGGTTCCGTTTTTTGCTAATTTGCTACGGAACCCAAAAAAGTACTTGACAGCTTGCCTGCTTGCTTGACATTGACAGATACAGATTATATAGAGTTGTTTGGCAAATTTTGAAACGCAACTTGGCAGTATGGAATTAGTAAGTACTGTGTCATTGACTCTGGCAGGGCCACCATCAGGGATTTTCATTTTGATTACACAAAAAATTAGTCGCTAATTAGTCGGAATCAGAATTTGTTGGTCACTGGTTCAAAAGATATAAGGGTTTATAGTTGGCTGATCTGCAGAGAGTCTCCCCAACAGGGCCACATTTATATCTCAAAAACTAGGGCATCTAGCGAAGATCTGTTATCTCCCATATTTTTTCGCCAATTAGGTGGAATTTGTCGCCAAGTTACAGATTAGGTCGGTGTGTAATTAAAAAGATATTAAAGAATTCAATTTCCCCATACAGTGGTACAAGCAAGTACAAAATACTTTATGTAGTTTATAGACAGTATCTATGACGTCTTATGGAGGAATGTTTGTTTTATCTTATCGGTGGCGAAATGAAGAATGTAGCTGTCGGTGACGTGTCGTCGAGTAGGTAGGTAGGTAGGTATCGATCGGCATCGGTGTTGGTTTCAAGTAGGGTCTGAAGAAACACCCAATGTTTTCATTGTGAGATATAATCAATATATAGGTACCTAACTAGCTGACCCGCGCAACTTCGTCTGCATCACAGAGATTAAGAGCCCCTATCAAATTCGGCGCGCTACTAGTTTAGGTAACTATCGGAGCGCAGTGTGTCTGTGTGCGTTCGAACTATTGCTGACAATCGTAGTGTGTGTTGACGCACGGTGCAGCTAGAACAATAATCTTGGTCCGTTACCGCCATTATCAGCACACCATAGTTTTTACTTAATAGGTTCCGTAATACTGGATGGATTTTATTGTGGTTATGACGTGTTATGTTTACGTACCCTATAATAATATCGATACATGGGTATCGATATTATTATAGGGTACGGCATACATTATAGTAAAAGAAAACTATACTACTATAAACTAAAGTGTGACCAGCGTATATAAGGTAAGTCTGTAATGAATTACACGTGTTATTCTTCTTTAGATATTATATAAATGTATGTAGATGTTATAAGTATTTAGATAACGGTGCGCTTCGAGACTCTAATATTATGCGTTCCCAACTTAGTTTCCAAAATGTAAACAATTGTGTATTTGGAAAAATTACTTTATTGTTCACATCATAAGGTTCAGGTTGCGCTGAAACTTTAACAAATTTTAAGACTTTTCAGTCATTCTAAAACCAATTAAACATAACGTACAAATATTTCTATAAAGGCCTCAATAGCCAGACATTACATTCCAAAAAAAAACCAATGGGTATGTACTAGGTCAACTAGGTAGTCTATCTATATCTGTCAATGTCAAGAAAGCTGTCAAATATTCTTTGCTTTTGTACTTTTGTATTATTTTTACGTGCTTTCGTGCTATTTTGTGAAGTACATACTTACATCTCACCCCTCTTCTTCCCATGGGGGTAGGTAGAAACTACTAAAGGTCCTATTATCGGTTGGTCCTATGTCGGTGACGTATTATCGAAATAAATGTGAACTACCGGTATCTAAATATGTAGTAGACAGTATCGGAACGCAGCAGTGCCCTGACGATCCACTCACTGTGTTTGGATTTTCTCTATTAAAAATACAAAGTTGATATAAGTACCTTTATTTCCGTCGCTATAAGACCGCAGACCATCATGAGAGTATACGTAGTGTAGCGACCCAATTTGTCGTTTTATAAAGCTACTTTTTTTTTATGGTGATAAAACCGAGCAGGACATGGAGGAAAAGTACTTTATTGAAGAAAGCAAATTCGAAACATTATTTTGTATGTAGCCCACCCTTATCTACATAAAATGTATCATTTCCTATAATATATTTTTTAATTATAGGTATGGCGTGAAAATAAATTCATCATACTTTTTATTTTCTTTATTATATCAACAATTCAAGCATGAGTTTACACCAACTCGCGTCTGGTATCACGGGTATCTTTGGTATTCCGGTGGCGGTTATTTTGACATTACAAACAGACACTTCAATTTTATTTATTTGTACAGAAGATATAGATACACAGTGCGTTTGCACAATAATTAATAGTTGAAAAATACCGTGTTTCCCCCTTTTCACCTACTGATAACGAGCCAGCACGCGTAGCTTGACCACAATAGAAACGGGTTTTGTCGTCGGAAGAATAGAAAAAAAAACCCGGCCAAGTGCGTGTCGGACCACGCACAATGAAGGGTTCCGTAGTTGGGATGAATTTATCCCAAGAACAAACTTAACATTGTAGTTGAAAAACATGTTCTCCCATACGGAATGTATGGGAGATCATGTTTTTAAACCGCAAATTTAAGTTGGTTGATTATTACTCGTTAACCTGTACAGCCTACTTAGCTCTGATAGTTTTCCTTTTAATTTCGTTATATATACTACTGCTGTGAATTTTTTCTGAAGTACAAGTACAATCATTTAGCTAGAAGGGGGGGAGGACACTTGACTCTAACAAAAAAAATCAGTTAAAAGCTTAATATTTCGCAAACGGATCCCTGAAACTAAAAATATTTTTTTACAAACTCACAATATTTTTGATCGACCTTTCTAACGATACCCCACAACATGGGGTAGATGAGAAAAAAAAACATCCCCATGTTACGTGTAGGGGAGGTACCCTAAAAAAAATTTTTTTCTTAATTTTATTTTACCACTTTGTTGTCATGATTAGTATGTAAACATATGCCAAATTACAGCTTTCTAGTACTAACTGTCTCTGAGCTAACCCGCGGACAGACAAACGGACAGACAGACAGACGGACATGGCGAAACTATAAGGGTTCTTTGTTTACTACGGAAACCTAAAAATGACAGATTCGCAATCACAATCTGTCATTCATTTGTTATTTTGTCTATTCTTCCGTCGACAAAATCCATTTCTATGGTGGTCATGCAAGGCGTACTGGTGAGTCCTGATTGTTAGTGTAACTGAAAATAATTAATAATACATTTATTATAAAATTAGTAGGTGCCTACCAAAAACTCTATTCAATTTCTTACAGGCAGTTTCTTTTTTTTTTTTTTTAAGACGTTGCCCCACACTAAGAATTTCTTCTTGTATCGGGGGTGCGTTTACAAACATAGAAACTCACATACACTAACACCCAGACCCTGATTTATGTAGTTAACTATAATTATTGCTAGGTAACGCACCCCCAGATCGCGTACCTTTTCTACCCGCTCAATTGGCGTGTCATCTATTTATTTGGCGTGTGATTTATTTTGCTCTCGCCGAGTCTTTGCTAAGTTATGGATTAAATACTTATGGCCGTACATTTAAAACCTATTTGAACAGTATAAAATCGCTGCAAACTAGATTTATGAAATACCTTGTTAACCCAAAACTAAAACTCCAGTGTAAAGAAAATTATGAAAAACTTTTTGTTGTATGTAAGGTGCTTCCTGTGCATGAAAAGGTCAAGTATTTAGTGGTTCTGGAGCAGTTCTATAACGACCAATTCAAAGTACATGTGCAAAACACTTACAATACAAGAAGTGTTAGAGAACGTAAATAAGTGCGAGCGTCAGTAAAAAATTACTACGGCAAAAGAACCAATAAGTATTTAACCCGTACACTGTTCAATAGTATCGACTGGTTGAGAAAAGATAATGGTGTAATTAGCAGGCGAACACTGGGAAGTAAATTAAAGGTTGAACTGTTAAATGAAATGGTTGCAACATATGACAATAATTAATCGATTGAGCACTGAACTAAACTATCCAACAAAATATTCTTACCGTCCATTTGAACTATTTGTATCTACCTACTTAGATATTTGATTATATTGTTTATACCAAATGTTTTAAGACGAGAGCTAATCCTGCCGACAAACTGTCACGCAGTTTGGCAGGTTTATAAAATGTATGCAAGTATTTGGTCCAAAATAAATGATTTATTATTATTATTATGTCGTTTATTTGCTTTAGTTCTCATCATTTACATTTTTAAATATTTCTTAAATAAACTATATAAAAAAAAAACATTTAAAAATATAAAAAATAGTGTTCCGCCGGTGTCGGGAGCAGGGTCCAAGCTACCGGTGGTTAGGGCTGCAGAGACAGGAACCTCCTCACAATGCGAGCCGTATCGAGAAGTACTGCCTTCTGGATCAGGCCCTTAATCCAACCGCCTAACGAGAGCCTCGAGAGATGTTGGTCGAAGCTTTCGGCCATCAGGCCATTGGCCGTTACGACAATCGGCACAATGATAGCCGAGTTCATATTCCACATGTCGACAACCTCGTGTGCCAAGCCCGATAGAAGCGCCCGTGAAGCTCCTTGCTTTGCCATACCTCTTTGCGGTCATCTGTAGTAAGTACCATAGGCTTGTGCCAGTTCTCTTTAGCCATGGACAGTGGGGTGAGCCCCTTGTCCACTGCCTCCACATCACGGTGCATACCCACATCGGTTTTAAAAAAATATTCTCTGAGATTGCACACCTCGCGGTTGTGGAGGGCCTTCGCATTTAAAAAGCCTCGACCCCCGCACTTCCGCGGGATGTACAACCTCATCACAGATGATCGTGGGTGATGCATCCGGTTTGCGGTCAGCAGTGTGCGGACCCTCCTATCCAGGGCGTCAAGTTCGGTCTGAGTCCATTTGAGTATGCCGAAAGAGTACATCAAAACCGGCATGACCCAACCGTTGAAGGCGCGCACCTTTTTTCCGCCTGAAAGAAGACTAGTTAATACCTTCTTCAGGCGACCAAAGAAGCGCTCCTTCAACGATTGCTTCATGTCAGTAACGTTGATGCCTAACGCTTCCGAGATACCCAAATACTTATAGCTTTCGGCTGCGGAGAGGGATCTAAGGTGTATGGAGTCCGAAAGTTGAGTTCCCTCGGATTCCATAATCTCCCCTCGCTTTACATGCATGACTGCATTATTATTATTATCTAACGCATACCCGTGATGATGTGGCACTCTCATTCTGCTAAAGCTTATAACCGAGCATTTTTTAACATTAAATTGCAGCTTATTCTTCCTGCTCTACTCTGCCACACTATCTATATCACGCTGCAACCGTGCACAGTCACTCAAATCTTTAATTGCCATAAGCAACTTAAGATCATCCGCGAATAATAGACAAGTGGCAACTCTGACACCTCAGGCAAGTCATTTATCATAATAATAAAGTTCAAGTTCACTCAATCGACCCATTAAAAAAAAATTAAACACTGTTTTACTAATAGTGCAATACAAAACAGCAATATGTATGAATAACATTAACAAATCATAAAGTATCACACTATGCATAAATAAAAATAATAATATAGTCAGTCTCAAAACTGGTTAGGCCTAGTACAAAATCACGAGCTATTCGCGAGTTACGTCGGGAGCGGCGAACGTCACGAGCGACACAGGTCCGTCGTCAAGAAGCCCTTGAGCGCGACTGATTGCCTCCCGCCCGCCGAGCGCATCGGTTTATAAAGCATTATTTAGATATTTTACTAAAATTAAATAAGTAGTCAAAAATATTTTTTATTGTAATTTCCAATAAATTCTTACGTGTAGACGATGATTTTGCACATGATCTAATGCGTTTTTTCAGCGTAGATAAAAAAAAAAATTAAGTACTCTTTCATTATACTTTAAAAAAATAACCTGTAAGGTAAGTAATATACTATATGCCCAGTATAAAGGATTTTTCTCAGATTGATATTTGCTACCAGTAAGCTATAAAAGCAATTGAAAAACCTGGTGTTTCGTGCTAATGTAAAAACGTGTGTTAGATTTTTATTTTTCGAAATTTATATTAGGTAGTTATCAAATTTTTTATTAAAAGACTTACTAGTTAAATAGGTGATCAATCATTTTGCATTAAAAAAAAAACAAATATCTTAAGGTTATTGAGACATTTGAGCTGAAAAAACTTGAATTTTCTGTTTTAAGACCGCGAATTTGATAGGGCCTCTTAAAAAAAAAAAGCCAAAGAAATACATTTTCCCCGTTTTTGCAACATTTTTCATTGAGGCTCCGCTCCGCTATTGGTCATAACGTGATTTTATATAGCCTACTTCACTTAGGGATAATATATACCTTTCTATCAGTGACAGAATTTTTTAAATCGGATCTACCGAACCGATTTAAAAAATTCTGTTTAAATAAAAAAATAGTACCGGAGATGACCTCTAACATCCAAACTCACAAACTGTATTTCTTCATAATATTTGTAACATATTCTGTAAGTACAATTATTGGTAATAAATTATTTTTATTTCGACAACAGAAGTTTTATTATTCCAACCTAAATTATGATAAAATAAAAACTCAACCCATACCCACAACACAACACTCACAATGACCTCAAAATACACACACAAATACAACACACAACAAACGAACTTTTTGGAAATTCATTTTTTTAAATAAAATTTGATTACAATAAATTGACAATACGTTTTCAAAGTTTAAAATAGCAATAAAAAATCAAAGATAAACTACAAGTAACATTAAATATTACGTCAACATTTATAGCAATAATGCCTTTTGTAAAATTTAAAATTCATATAAATTCAAAATTTGAATTTATTTAAATTTTTGAATTGTTTTTGTTTTATTACGTACGCTTTTATTAACCTTTCTTTTTGTTCGGCTACCGGTTGACGTAAAACAAAAATAATTCAAAAATTAATATAAATTCAAATTTTGAAATTATTTTAATTTATGAATTGTCAGTGTTTTTTATGTTGAGACTTTTGAATGTTTTTTAGGGTTCCGTACCAAAAAGGTAATAAGTTAGGTGCCCTAGTTTTTGAAATATAAATGTGGGCCTGCTGGGGAGACTCTCTCCAGATCGGCCACTTATAAACCCTTATACCTTTTGAACCAGTGACCGACAAATTCTGTTATTTATCGACAAATTTCGACTAATTAGCGACAAATTATTTGTGTAATCAAAATTAAAATCCCTGATGGTGGCCCTGCCAGAGTCAATGACACAGTATGTACTAATTCCATACTGCCAAGTTACGTTTCAAAATTTGCCAAACAACTCTGTAAAATCTGTATCTGTCAATGTCAAGCAAGCCGGCAAGCTGTCATTGCTGACAAGTAGTTTTTCAGTACTTTTTGTATTCTGTAAAAAATCGTAGGTTTTCATAGCTTTTGAACTTTTGTAGTATTTTGTTCGTGCTTTCGTGCTATTTTGTGAAGTACATACATAATCTGACGCCTCTACTTCCCACGGGGGTAGGCAGAAGCTAACAGAACGCCACCTGCTACGATCCTTACACATCCTTTTTTGTTACGAAATAAACGTGAACTACCGGTGTCGATGCTGTCGCAACCAGTGTATTGTTTTTCTATAATACAAATGCAAAGTTGATCTAAATTTCTTAAATGCTACTTTTTGAGTTATAAGATGGAAAAACTGCCAATGTGTAGGATTTGTTTAGTGGAGAATGTCCGTATGTATGTAGTGGTCAACAGGAACTTACATAAACTATATGAGAAGCTGACTGATATTCCAGTAAGTTGATATTTTTAATAAGAATTACGTAAATTATCTATTAGGTTTTAATTCCCTCTCTTACACGAAGATTTAAAGAGCAAGAGTGGCGAATAATAAATCCGCCCCTAAGACGACCCACTGACCCGATTAATGCTCATGCCTTCTTTGTAAGAAGCGCATAGGAAGCATTAAGGATCACCAACTGTTGGAATGGACAGCGTTAATAAATAGAAAGAAGTATTTTTTTTATAAAAACAAAATAGTGCAATACAAATTTTGTTGCAGTTTGTAACTGAAGACAGTAGACCGATTCTTGCTTGTTTCTTCTGCTGCGCTAAACTAAAGCAATGCTACCGATTACTGAGACAATGTCTGGAAGCCGAAGAACTGTTCACTCGGATGATGAATGGGAATTATGAGGTGAGGTATTCTTCAAAAGCCATTTATTCTTATAATGTCTAATTTAAGTATAATGTGGAAGTCACTCCGCTTGAGCTATACCAATTGATTGAGTATGGATTTCACACCAAGCGTACCATTGAGTGTTGAACGGTGATATGTACACTTTTGTCAAATGTGTACATGCACATGTTAAATGTTCCATATAATACTGCTACAACTTCTGTATGAAACTTGTATGTGACAGTTTGATAATGCTGCTCTCTCATGTCAACGCAAGCTATTCAAAAATACCTTACATGTGCAGTGGTCAGTGAGGTATCATTGTACCTACTTAAGTATCCTCATGTGGAGGCTCTTACGAGTAAGTGACATTAGTATCATGAGAAATGGTTTGTGCTCGTGGGACTGTGGTCAACATATTTTCCTAAAACTATAATCATCTTTTTACAGCGCAATCCTTTAATAATCCAAGAGTTTTACAGTGGATTTATTAAATCTCCAATAGAGCACATAAGTATAGATGATGAATATCAAACAGAAAACATTGCTATCAAAGAAGAATTACCAGCTGTTTGTGAGGGACTAGATGATATTATTGAGGCAAAAGAGGAACATCAAAGTGATGGTATGTTTTTAAGAACATAAATAATAACAATAAATCATATCTTAAAACAAATTAAGGTATAATCTATTTATTTCAAACTAGCTTCTGCCCGCGACCTCGTCCGCGTGTTATTCCGCCCCCGACCCACCGCGTCGCATCCCATCGCCAGCCCGGGCTATTTCTTCGTTTTGCTTATCATTCTTTACTTCTTACATTTTTCTTTTTGCTCGTCTCCTAAGGGTCTAGCGTGATGTTATTTATTTATTTGGTACACCAACAGCAGTACATACACAAAATTTAAAACAGAATAAAATCATAATACAATTCTGGTATGTATGCCTAATAATTATAGGTATACACAGCATTCACCACAAAACAACATCATAATAAACTAGAAAAAACTTATGAAAACTAAACATAAAATACAATAAGTAAGCAAATTTAAAAATAAGTGAGTATTGGTAGAAAACAAAAAAAAAACAAAAAAATACCACGAAAGATGGAAGGTGAAAAATGAGTGTGAGTGATATCTGAAATGAATTTACAAAAAATATTTATAATGTTACATAGACCACCCTCAAGAATATCCAAGGCAACAAAAATATTTCAAATCTAACTGGTTGTTGTACCCTAATCGAAGACATGATAAAGAAAAAAAATTGCAAAAAAAAAATATTCATATTATTCAAAAACATTCTGCACAAATGTCAACAATTTAATTTAAGAAACCAGCCCAGCCAGGTTCTCACGAAAGCCAAACTGCGTATCGTAATAATCAACCAACTTAAATTTGCGGTTTGAAAAACATGATCTCCCATACATTCCGTATGGGAGAACATGTTTTTCAACTACAATGTTAAGTTTGTTCTTGGGATAAATTCATCCCAACTACGGAACCCTTCATTGTGCGTGGTCGGACACGCACTTGGCTGGTTTCTTAAATTAAATTGTTGACATTTGTGCTGAATGTTTTGAATAATATGAGTATTTTTAATAATGATAGTAATGTTGCTGTTGGATGGAATGGTTTTCCAATTATTTTTTTTGGTTATATTTTTTGTCTAGTAAATGTATTATCTACTTATATTAAACAATTTTGCATGCCATAAGGCAAAATGTATTTGTATACCTACATTATTGGCAAATAAATGATTTCTATTTCTAAGTATAAGTAAATAAGTACCTATAGATTGATCAAGACATTTTATGTACTATTTGAAACTTTTGGCAGTGAGTTAATCTTAAACTTACTGGTAACCAAAATATACTCTTGACTGTTATTGTTTACTTACAGAGCTAGTCCTGGAAAATTTATACGATAACTGTCAAGATGTAGCAGATATACCACCACAACGTTCTGAATCTGATTTAGAAGATGATGTGCCTTTAATGGAGTTTAAAACTGAAGTGGAAGAAGAAGTATCTAACAAGAAACGAAGAGCCAGCGAGACGGAAAGTAAGTATTAGTTAGTTAATCTATAGGTAACCAAACAGACCCCAGTACGAAATGATCGCTGCTGTGAAACCATAATAGAAATAAAGAGCACTACAGATAAAAAAAAAAAAATAAGCCAGATGAAGTCGAAAGAATCATAATAATAAAAAATAATAGAAAAGGCCGAAATAAACTCAGAGGTCGAGTCTCTTTAAAGTCCAGACATAATCTTGGTCAAGCCATATGAGAAACATGTAGATTTAGTGACTGAAATGGTCTTTTGTGGAAAGAACCACACAGATTTGAGTGGACCTGTCCAGTCAGTGCAAGCATTTGTCAGTAATAGTGGAGGTCAAATCAGTACTTAAGCAGCTCAGCTCGACGAACAATATTGGTATTGTTCGTCGAGCTGAGCTGCTTAAGTACTGCAGAAAGGATATTTGGGTAGGCCGCATCAACTCCCCAAACTGTCAGACCATCATTAAAACTAACAGAAATAAAAAAATTATGAAAGAGAAAAAAAATATATATATATCCACATATTCCTCACATTCAAAATAATTTACAAAATATAATACTTCACAAAGTAATCGTGTCATTTTGTATATAATTTTCAACAATGTCAATGTGTATATCAAACTGGTTTATTTTGATGAATAATTAAAATGTCAAATTGTATGGTTTAGCACAAGGCTTAGCAGAGCACTCAACTCGGAAAACGTGACAGAAATGTTTGAATTTAACTTGAACTTAAAGGAGGTATTACTTGAGAGTCAAAAAACGCAGGTCCAACATTATCTCGAATTTTAGATCCATCCGTATAAATCTAATCTAATATCCAGAATAGCTCCTGCCAAAATTCCTAGTACATTATAATTCGGAGTTGATAATGATCGTACGCTTTCTTAGCTTCGGTAACATCTTTAATTTGTGGTTTAATTGTCGAGACAAGTTCAGACCGCTTACCCACGTATTATGCGAAAATAATCCTAATTCATCGCTGGAGTACACGCATATGTCATTCAGAAATACGTCTCTAAAAATACCTTGGCACCAAATATTAAGTTTAGTAATAATTTCACACGTGTGGCCATTTACAAAAGATTTGAGTTTCGTAAAGAATTTACCAGCTAAGTAATATCTGCGATTATGTAACGGCTGCAGATGGAGTTCGCATTCCATCACATGAATGGCTGTGATTTTAATAAAACCACCGATGACCCTCAAATATTGGTTTTGAATTTTAGTTACTTTATTTAAATGGATTTGACAGCTATTATCAAATAAAAAACTGGTATAATCTATTCTGCTGGAATCTATTCTATGGTCATTTGTTTTTCAGAAAATCCTGTTTGGATTCTAGAAACTAAACTAGTAAGATTATTTAATATTGATCAGCATTTTCTAAATCCTGTGGTATTCTGGTCTAACATACAGTTCTTTTCAATAAACCACTCTAGTCTATGGAGTAAAATGTTATGGAAAGTTTTGCATATACATGAGATCATAGATATGGGGCGAAGGGCTAGACAAGAAGGCTAAACAAGGACCACGTCGTGGTTCCACCATAGTGGTGGAATCGCGCCATTGTTTAGGTACAAACGAATAACTGAAGAATGTGTTAAATAAATTGAGTAGTACTTGTTTACCGTTCTCAGGTAAGTATCTTATCATAGAATATGTGATCTTGTCAATACCAGGGGCTGTATCTTTGTGTTTTAAGCATTTAATTAGCTCTTGGATTGTAATTTATTTTATTTATTTCTAAAACACTTAGCCTATTTTACATTTTGGTTTTAGCCACACAACGAAAACCTCACAGGGTTTATCTGTGTGCCGGCGAGCCGCTCTTTTAAAGTTTAACATATTAATTTAAATGTTCTTTAATGATGAAAATAGTTCAAACGTACACTACTACATACATACATTAGGAGACATTTTGTGTAAGGAAACGCTTTGATTTGTACTTATAACTTTTCGAACTCGTTTTGTATAACGTTGGCAAGTCCTCTGGAAGTTTATTAAGAAGAAAAGGTACTAAATAATCTGCAACTCTCATCTCGTACACATTATTATATTTAGGTAATAGTGATATGTATGGAGAGCGGGAAGAGAAATGAAACGACCGTCTTGCTTGAACACTAGTTTATTACTGAGTGGGACGCGTGCGGCGAGCGTCACGTGCGGTGGCTTCATATCCCGCATTTTTTTTTTACCGTCTCGTTAAAAATAGGGTATGGCACAGTTTTTTTTATTTTTATTAACTATATAATATTGAAATTCAACTCATACGCACCCTACTAAATGCGCGGAATTTATCAATGAATTCGTAGCTTTCCTTAGCGGCCCATAGGTAGTCGCCGCACTTGCCGTCGGCGTCTTTGATATCCTTTCGCAGGCGCACAAGCCACTCGCACATCCCCCGCCCGCCCGCGTGGTCAATGCTACTAAGCAAATATTCCCGGGTATGGCTTCTGTTCCACTTACACAACACACCATATTATTCTCGAGACGGTAAAAAATTTCAGCCATCACTCCTTCACACTTAGATTTTGAAACCTGGTGACAATAAATATATTTATTGCTGTTAATACTAATTATAATACCAAAACTGATCAGAAGACATAACAAAACCGTTAAAAGTATTTCTTATAATCTACCACCTTCCTATTGCGCTTTTGTCGCGAGAGTGTGGGTGATGGTACGCGCGGTACGTTCACATTGCACTCCCGTGTACTTTGAAATTGATTGCCCTCGGACACTAGTACCTCGGGTTGCACTGCCGGTGACGGTGGCGATGCTAAATTATCAGCGGCCCCCCGTCGCTCTCAATCGCTTCACAGTCGCCCCATTCCTCCCCATCACCATCATTTGCGACACATTCCGCATGTGGCACTACAAGTTCGACATTAGTTTCAGTCGCCACGGGTGAACTCGTAGCCAATTGCTCGCTATATACTGTTGGTGATGCTGTATTTTGACTTGAACTAGTGGTACCGGGAATGGCGGGTGACCGTTGTTGAGTGGCACCTTAACCTCTATCGTACTGGAAAAAAATACGCGCCACTTCCGTAAAGGACCGTGGCGCGCGGCTTATCGCGATGTAATTTGACCCGGGCTGACCCCGCTCACAAAAAACTTTAAATGTCCATTGTATTAACTTTATGTTTGAGTGTCAAGGCTTATAATAAACTGAATTTGTTAGTATAAATTATTTTTTTCTGTATTTCATAGAAAGAAATATAAACACATTTCGACTCCACTCATTCCTTGTCCAAGCGGCGAGCCTCTGTCATAAATTTTTATTGCTTTTATTAGCACTTTGTAATTCGAACTTTAAAACAAGCATGTAAGGTTGAATTTGTTTTGATGTATGTTTGACTTTATTGTTTTTTGTACATAGCTTTGTGAATACAACTTTAAGCATTGCTTTTAAGGTTGAATTTACATTAATGTATATTTATGTAAAGAATATCACTACATACTCGTTGCTTTTCTTTATGGATTTATTATCTACAGATTCAGTGTCATGTCAGTGACACCGACTGTAGGTTATGTCATTTTAGAAAAACGTGAAACATTAAATAGTTTCCTGTATGAATAATAGTATATAAACTAAACTAGAATTAAAGGCTTTAAATGTTGTTTTTTGTTATTTCAGGTAAGTTTGTTAGAATGTGTAAATTATGTTAAAACTTTGTATTTAATTGGGATAAGAATAAAAGTATTTTGTTATTTCAGAAAACGCAATTTCGTCTTTATTTCACGAAAGCATATTACTATTATAAAACAACATTTTTGCAAACTGTTCAAGAAATATGGAGAAGTTAAGATTTGATTTTTGTGTAAAAACAGCATCCGATGGAAAAACAAATATTATTTGCATAACCTCAATAGGAACACCTGATGGTCAAACTTTTGGCATACCGGCCGAATATCAACCTGCAAGTTTACATCAATTAATAACAAATACATCTAACTATGCCAAGATAAGAAAAACATTGAATAAAATACATCAGACAAGGAAAATATGGATAACTTTAACTGATGAGATATCAAAGACATATTTAGATGAAGAACAAAATATACAGTTTAATGATTTTTACCTTGAAGAGATTATGGAAAACATAAATGATCAAAAATCTTTAACTAGAAGCTCAAATGAAACATTAGAGAAACTACTAGAGAAATTACTCGAAGAAAAGCAAAAAAAATCTGAAACTCAAAATTTGGGGAAATTTTCAAAAGATTTTGTGATTGAAAAATTCACTGGTAGAAATGCAAATGCTCACCAATGGATTAAGGATTTCAACAATGAATGTGAACGTTTCCATATTGATGAAGACAGGAAAAAAATTGAAATTTTGAAACTTTTTTTAGAATATTCTAGTGTGAATTGGTACAGTTGTATGTTAATTAAATTTACAGTAGAATCAGAGTGGATTAAATGGGAAAAAAACTTCTGTGAAACATTTGGAAACAAGGGTTGGTCACCAACCAGATATGCTCTTGGATTTAAATATCAAATGGGTTCATTGCTTGAGTATGCATTGAAAAAAGAAAAATTGTTATTAGAGGTTAGAAAGATGATTGATACTGGTACTCTTATAGACCTTATAGCCGTAGGCCTGCCTAATTACGTAAGTGATAAAATTGACCGAGAGACATTACAAGAAACCGAAGATCTCTACAATGAGATAGGCAAATTAGAACATCTTGTTGGGAGGAACAAATATGAAAAAAAGAACTACACATACTCTAACAAAAAAAAATGAAGAAAAGAAACCATGCCAAATTTGTGTCACTGAGAATAAAGGGAAACGTTTTCATTCTGAGGAAACCTGCTGGTTTAATGGGAAAAATCAAAAATCTGTTGTGAAAAGTGTGAATAACTCTGAATTAGAAGTTGAACTAAATAAGGAGAATCCAAAAAACTAGAAGTATCACCATTAATAAAAGTAAAGTTATTATTAAATGACACTTTAAAAGTTACCGCAATTTATGATTCTGGTTCAAATGTGTCGCTAATTAATGCAAAATTATTGAAAATACATGAAAAAGAAGAAGACACACTTAATAAACAAACAGCAAACTTGAAAACTATTAATGGTGATAAGAAAACAAAAGGTATGGTAACATTGAAAATAAAAATATATAACATTGAAAGAAAAATGAATATTTTTGTGATAGATAATGAAAATTTTCACTATGATTTTCTCATTGGTTTGGATTGTATCAAAAAATTTAAATTAATCCAGAATGAAGAATTAAATATCATACAATGTAATAATCCACAAAAAGAGAATAAACCCCAAAATGAAGAGGATAACAAAAATAAAGACTCCGAAAAGAATATTTTCAATTTAATGAATGTCAAAATTCCTGATGTACTAGGTGACAAAAATGAACAAGAAACGAACCATATAAACAGATGTGAAGTAAATTTCAATGAACATATTAACTTCAATGAATTTGAAATTTCAGTAAACCACCTAGATTTATATAAACAAACTGAAATTGATAAATTAATAAAAAAATACAAACCAGTCTTTGCTAAGGACAAATACGACGTTGGTACGGTACGAGATTATGAAGCTCACATCGACTTGATAGTAGATAAGTATTGCTACAAGCGCCCATACAGATGCACAGTCGATGATAGAAAATAAATTGAAAATCAAATTACAAAACTATTGAAGAACAACTTAATTGAGGAATCTTATAGCCCTTTTGCTGCTCCAGTTACTCTAGCGTATAAGAAAGACGATGGGAAAAGAACAAGACTGTGTATAGATTTCCGGGAATTGAATAAAATTGTTGTCCCTCAATCACAGCCATTCCCCTTGATTGAAGACTTGATGGTAAAGACTGTAAACTGTGAGTATTATTCCACTTTTGACATAAATTCGGCATTTTGGTCCATTCCGTTGAAAATTCAAGATAGATATAAGACGGCATTCGTCACGCAAGAAGGCCATTTCCAATGGACATGCCTCCCATTTGGTTTGAAGACAGCTCCGGCTATTTTTCAAAGAATATTGAGAAACATAATAAGAAAATATAAACTCTCAGACTTTGCAGTAAATTTCATCGACGATATCCTAGTTTTTTCTAAAAGTTTCGAGGAACACATAATACATATATCAAAACTACTTGAGGCAATACAAACAGAAGGATTTAGACTGAAATTCTCGAAATGCAATTTTGCCAACAATCATGCCAAGTATTTGGGACACATAATAGAAAATAATTCAGTTAGACCTCTCAAAGATTATTTAACAGCTGTCAGAAACTTCCCCATTCCAGAAACAAGGAAAAATATACGCCAGTTCCTTGGGAAAGTAAACTTTTATCATAAATTTGTACCACACAATGCAATTATCCTGGATCCATTACACAATTTATTACGGAAAGATGTAAAATTTATATGGACCAAAGAATGCCAGAAATCATTTGATGAAATAAAGGAATTATTATGCTCGAAACCAATTCTAAAAATATTTGACCCAGAACAACGAATAGAAATTTACACTGATGCCAGTATTAAAGGAGTGGGAGCTGTGTTAAAACAGGAAGATGAAAACGGAGTAAATAAACCTGTGGCTTACTTTTCAAAAAAATTGACAGATACTCAAAAGAAAAAGAAGGCGATATATTTAGAATGCCTGGCAATAAAAGAAGCTGTAAAATATTGGCAACACTGGCTTATGAATAAAGAATTTATCTAGTGCATTATTGATCGAAGATTCCAGCTAATAGTGTTTCCATGGATTTTTGGAAAATAGCGGGTGCGTTAGCTAGACCGTAAACTAGACGTGTGTATTTGTAAAGACCCTTATGGGTATTTATTGCTGTTAATTCCTGTGATGACTCTTCGAATATAAATATTGATTGTATGCATTTTTTTTATCGATTTTACTGTATAACTCGCTTCCTCCAATCTTAGCAAAAACCTAAGTCATCTCGCCATAGATCTGGATATTATCCAAGCAATTCTAGTACATCATTGTTAATGTTAGTTGTTATTATTAAATTAAAAGCGGACATGAAAGCTCTACCTAACAATGGGGGACCACCATTTTTAACTACGCAAACTTTAATATTTCTTTGTAAATTATTAAATATTGCTCTAATAGTGAAAAATCCTAGTGGAGAGATTTTATGTCCATTGCAAAACAAGCACATTTTTACATTGCAATTTTGTAGCTGATATTGCGAAAACTTTTTGAAATAAAAATTATCTGAAATAACAGTGCTTCCCGATCTTGAATCTAGTTCCATTTTAATAAATTGGTCACCTAAAACTAATTCGATTTCAATAGGCGTATCAGCCGCGTACCTTATGTTAAAATTCTGGCACTCCTCACAACCCTTTGGCCGGTTACCACTGCTTCCGTCATTTGAGTCAACATGATAAACACGCATGTTTTTTTAATTACCACATACTTTTCACCACTATGATTTTTCATGCCGCAAACCTCGGAACGATCGCTATCGCGGCGGGTTGCTGCATTAGCACCACCTGCACCACGTCCACGGCTAACTTGACCCTGGAACTTCGCGCGGAATACTGGTTCCTCCTTGATGCAAATAGCCTCCGAACTGCTGCCTAACAAGGCCTTTGCCTCCTTGGCACACGCTGCCTGCTCCGCCATTTCAATAGCCCGCGACAACGTGAGCGTCGACTGGACCTGCACTCAGGCCGAGGACGAAACGATCTCTCAAATTAGTTTCTAGAGCGGTGCCGAAGTCGCAATAAGTTGCCAAACCTCTTAAACGCGCCGCCCATTCTTCAACGGTTTCGCCTGTTGTTCTGCTGGCACCAAAAAATCGCCTCGTCCACAAATGAGCACTTTCTTGGCTTGAAATGGCTGTCGAGTAATCCAACCAAGTCTATAAAACTCAGCGTTTCCAACTCCTTTGGAAATGCTAGGTTAAGTACTAGACGATACGTCTCCTTCGTAAGATGACACAGTAATATCCCACTTTTCACATCGTCATTAACGCCGTTAATCTTCAAAAACTGCGTTAATTTACCCTTAAATATTTGCCATTCGCTGGTTTTATGGTCAAATGAAGACAGATTTCCGAGAAACGCGTTCATTTTATCTACGCGTACTCGTAGGTACTCGTTCGTATACCTCGTCGCCAATGATATGTATAGAGAGCGGGAAGAGAAATGAAACGACCGTCTTGCTTGAACACTAGTTTATTACTGAGTGGGGATGCGCGCGGCGAGCGTCACGTGCGGTGGCTTCATATATACAACGTGTCCCAAAATTCAACGATAAGCTGGCACCAGAAGGTGCACCTGGTCAACTACAACCCAAGAGTTTTTTTTTAAAACATATCTAGTCCCATCTTTTACCCGACTGCGGCGAAGGCTAAAAAGGAAGGTTATGTGTTTGACCAGTATGTATGTATGTCCTTCCCTTTGTTCCCTCGTAACTACTTAACGGTTGAACCGATTTCGATGAAAAAGATGATATTAGATTCGTGTTGCGCGAGTGTCACTGGGTATATTCAAATTATAAAAAAATGTCAATGAATGAATTAATTAATGTCATTAAAATACTCCGTAACCTATCGAGTGGGTATCAAAATGAAGGGTTTTGAAACGTGATTAAATAACTACATTTTGGGGCCAAAAATCTGCCATTTTTTTTTTTAATTTTATTATACCCACAATCGCGCAATAAAGACGAATTTAACGACATATTATTAATTAAAATTGGTACAACCGTCTAGTATTTACTAGGGAACATACTGATGGACATACATAAATACTGGTCAAATACATCATAACCCTCCTTTTTTGGCTTTGCCGCAGTCGGATAAGAAGACGTTATTCGTTGCCTATTGACTCTGTTTTTACACATGCTATCTGTGGCCAAAATTTAAAAGATTGAATAGTCGCCGGCACGTAACTTGGCAAGAATCGTAGATGCGCAGAATTCGTTCTCGATTGTTTTTCTTAACAGACATGTTCAAAAATAAATTATGTCAATAACCATAGAATAATGACATGTAATAAAAGTGTACAAACTTACTCCCAATACGCCAAAACCTTGCCCAGTTACGTGCGACTGTACCATGCGTGTGCAACACAATGATGCTACCGCATCTTAATGGAATTTCCGCGGTATTGTAGCGCGTCGAACATGTTTGCTGAAGCGAGAGTGCCGTTATTCACTCTAATAAATTAGACCAATGAGCTGTTAAGGGTCGTTAGTGACGATTGGAGCAATCCAATACATAGGTATTGACTCGTAAGTGCATCGGAGTGCCAACCGACTGTAAAGATTTGGATAGTTGCCCTACACTAATAATTTCTTCTTGTATCGTGGGTGCGTTTACAAACATAGAAACTCACATACACTAACACCCAGACCCGAAACAACTACTTGCAGAACATACAAATATTTGTTCCGTGCGGGGATCGAACCCGCGATACGTTGCGCAGCAGTCGATCGCTCAGCCACTGCGCCAACCGTGTCGTCGAATTTTTAGTCTTTTAATGACTTGACTTTTAATGTATTCTAATTTTAATCATTGTAATGAAATCAATTGTATTTTATTTACCGACTAGCTTTTGCCCGCGACTTCGTCCGCGTAGAAGTCGAAAATGGTTCTAATAGGATTTTTTATTGGTTTTTTACGTTATTAATTTTGTTATAACATATTATTAAAGTGTAGAGATTTAAAGGTTAAACATAAAAATAAAATAATTTTTTTAAAAAGTAAATATATTTTTTGAACACGAAGCTCGGCCTTCGATTTGGTGAAAGTACACGGGGGTATTATCTTTTTTTTTTTACAGCGAAATCGAATTACTACACCTACCGCAGCATTTCTTTGTAAACAATATTTTTTGTTTTTCCTTCGGGTGCTAGAATCACCAGGCTACTCTGTGTGCTTACTCTGGAACATGCCACATACAACTGGCCGTGGGAGAAGCAGCTTTCCCTCAAGTCTACTCCCGCTACCTTAAGAGTTTGACCTTGAGCTTTGTTTATGGTCATTGCGAAGCAGACTTTGATGGAAACTGCACTCTCTTGAATTCGAAGGGGTAATTGATGGTGTTAAGGGAATCCTAGGAATAAATACAAACCTCTGTAAAGCTTAGAAACCTTCAAATGCGGTACTAATATAGTACGGTGACTTTCGAGATGTTCCAATTTTATAGAGTATTTGCATTGCAACAAGTTTATTACGCCACTCGAGCTAATCCTTAATTACGTCGGTGGTCATCTTATCACCAACGCAAATACAGTGTAGACGGATTCATAACTATTTTTGGGTTGGTCAGACCGTAGTAATAACGTTTTGGGGTGCTAGGACAGGAAACCTCCCCGTGTGCCTGAGAGCTGGAGTTCCCTAACGGATGCGTCCGGGGGGAAGGCCAGTCTCCGGGACGGTGCACCCTGGGGTGCGGCATCGGGGAACGGCGGGAGGGGTTCACATTAGTGTCGAGTCGACGATGAAGTACCTGGGACTCGTCCTCGACAGTCGGTGTAAGTTTGGGAGCCAAACGTCGGAAGTGCTCCACGAAGGAGCACTTCCGACGTTTGGCTCCCAAACTGCAGAGGGCTGGGGCTGCTTTGAAGCGGCTTCTGCCCAATCTAGGGGGTCCAAACGCCTCCTGCCGGAGCCTCTACGCGGGGATCGTGCGGTCCATGGCCCTTTACGGGGCACCGGTGTGGGCGCGTTCATTAAGGCTGCGACCAGCCCAGCGATTGAACGCGTCCCAAAGGGTCATGGCCATTAGGCTGGTCAGAGGATACCGCACGGTCTCGCGTGAGGTGGCGAGCTTCCTTGCCGGACTACCGCCATGGGATCTGGAGGCAAAAGTCCTCGCGCACATGTGGGAGTTGCGCGAGGAGGCGAAACGCCGGGGTGTAACTCCGTTGCCGCGAGAAATCACGGCACAGCGGACAGAGCTCCGGCGGGATCTCATGGTGGCATGGAGAGTGCGATTGTCGCAACCCAGCGCTGGGCACGCCACAGTTGCGGCGATAAGTCCCCTCTTTGAGGAGTGGCTAGAGAGGCGCCACGGCGTCCTCACCTTCTGCCTGACGCAGGTCCTCACCGGACACGGTTGTTTCGGGAGGTTCCTGTTCAGGATAAAGCGGGAGGAAACGCCCGGGTGTTACCATTGTGTGGATCGCCCGGAGGACATGGTGGAGCTTACGGTGGAGGTCTGCCCGGCTTGGGCGGGGCACCGCCGTGTCCTCACGGAGGCGATCGGCAGCGGCGATCTCTCGCGTCCGGCCCTGGTTCAGGCCATGATCCGGAGCGAGAGTGCATGGGAAGCCGTCACTTCCTTCTGCGAAGCAGTAATGCTCGCGAAGGAGGAGGCGGAGCGCGCGAGGGAGATGCAAGATGCGCGCCCTCGCGCCCCTAGTCGCCGCAGGAGACGCCCCGGGCGTCGGGAGTCGCGAGCCGACTTCCGGCCACCGTAGGCGCGGGCTTGCGGACGGTGGGCAATGGGTAGCTCGCCGTCCGATTATGACCAGGCCCGGGTCGACGGCGCGTTGTGTTCCACGCGCGCCTCAAAGAGATGTCAGCACCAACTGACGGGGTCCGTAAGGGCCAACGCCTGCCAGGGTTGCGAGTTTGTCCGAAAGGGATATCGCGGCCCCGGCACACAGGCAACGGAAGGAACACGGGTGGGTTTTAGTCAGTAGAAGTCTGACACTCCCTCTCGCTCCGCCCAGAGCGGAAGGAGTCATTTGATGATTTCCCACCCAAAAAAACAAAAAAAAGGTCTAGTAATAACGTAGTATTCTTTTTGTCGATATATTGGTGAATGCTGTTATTTTTAATACAATATTTGAAAGATTAAGTTTGATATATTAATGTAGGTATTATATTAACAGCGGTTTTTCTTAGTTTAGGGATCAATTTCGCGGTGTCGATTTGATAAATCAGCTATGCCACAAGTACAGTGTGTCTAGGAGATCAAAAAGGTGGCAAATGGCAACTTTTTTGGCCTCCTGATTATAGTAGGTGTTAATTCGTATGTGCTGTTAATAATGTACACAAAAAAAGCTATAAAAAGACGCAAATTCTTGAAAAAACTTGCCAAAGTTCTGATCACCCCTCAAATGGAAGAACGATTTACATGGCCCTCTTTGCCCATGAATCTTCAAATTCTCCTAGTAGGAATCTTGCAAAAAAAGCGACCATTGCAAGAACCAAGTACTGTTCCCACTGCAAAAAAAAGATGTGCCATGTGCCCTAGGGGACCGAAAAACCAAGGTCACCTGTGGCATGTGCCAAAACCCTCTCTACGGTGAACATACTGAAGCTATGTGTCAAAAATGTGTAACTAAAAACAATTGATATTTTTTTTGTATTGTAAAATAACCAGTCTGTCACAATAAACGAGAATAAAAAATGACGAAAGACAATGTATAATAATGATAATGTTTAATGATATTTTATTTTTATTTTAATGATAATTTTTAATGTTTTTACGACCTACTATTTTATTTAATTATTTTTGTATATGGGTGTTTTACCTGAAATAAAACACTATTTATTTTATTTTATTATTTTAATAAATAATAATTGTAATTAAATTGTTGTTTATTTTATAAGTATGAATTAATATAATATTGGGGTCCTTAATACTTGACCTTGCTTTGTCTGATCATACCGCACAGTTTTTGGAAGTAAAGGTAAATAAAACGTGCAGAATAAGTTACTGGCTCACTAAGAAACGTCTTCTTTCAAAGGAAAATTTTGTAAGATTTAACCCGGCGAGGATGTGGAGGGGTCTATTTGACCCTGTCAATTTTGAATCGAGTGTAGTTTTATTTTCCGCGGCTGTAGGTGCTTGTACGAGTACGTGTCAGTAGCTGTTGCTAAGGGACCCGCCCGCACGCCGCACACCGCTACTCAGTCGGTCGCCACCTGTAACGGGAGCTACACGTGTGCGAAGTCAAAAAGGGTAAATATGACCCTGCCACAACCGCGACGTAGCATTTTTGTGCAATAATTCAGATTTTTTATGAGTTCATACGTCATGCTTTGTTACAAGAAGAGAGTGAAGACGACTAGATGTCCGACGGTAGCGAGTGTGAAGATTATATGAGTGCACGCAGTCAACACTTGAATGCCCGAAAAGAAGTACCCCAATTGTCGAGACTGCTGCGTAAGAGAATCAGAGAATTCAGTGGGAATCTGGACAAGAACCGCCTGTCAGAGTTCCAGGTTTACGAAAAAGGTGCCAAGTGTGTCCTTATGCCCCACATCGGAAGACTGGCCACGTTTGCGAAGAATGCCATAAATATATTTGTCCAAAACATACTGTTTCGTTCTGCCAAGAATGTGCTACAACAACAGACAGTAACATTGTGTAGTATATAAGACTGACTTATTTGGTGAAACTGATTGATCTCTAACAAATTATCCTAATTCATAAGATAAGTTTTACTTATTTTTAGTTTTTTTAATGTATGGAACGGAAGGCTTTGCAAAAGTTGATTGTTTTTAGGCCTTAGCTAAATTTAGAAAAAATAAAATATTTTGTATTATCACTTGTCTGTTATTCAATGGTTTGATAAAAAAATATAAATTTAGCCTTTAAAAATGCAATAGAAATACAGGGTCAAATATACCCTCCACAACCTCCACGTAACAATTTTCACCACATCCTCGCCGGGTTAAGAATCACCTTCATTGCCTTACCTGTTCAGAAATATACAAAACAGAAAATGCGAACGAAGCGTACGATTACTTTATAGAACACTTTCGTATGTTATATGATCTCTGTTTTCCAAATAAGTTTGTAACTATCAAAACAAATAAAACAGTAAAATGGGTTTCACGTGTGCAGTAAAAGACAGCGGCAATTATTGTGGCCATGCAGGCGCGAACCTTCAAACGAAAATAAAAATAAATTTAAAAATTATTCCCAGAAATTTAGAAAAATAATAAAATTAACCCAAATGGCGCAAAATAATTATTTTATAAATACGTCAACGAACAAATCTAAAGATTCATGGCAAATTATAAATAATAATCCACACTACTGAGCAAATTTCTCAAATTAAAACCCAAGCTAATATGTTGAGCAATCACATTCAATGTTTACGTCTCCTGTCTCACCTCAAGATGTCATGATAGCAATAAAATCGTTAAAAAATAAAAACAGTTTCGGACATGATGGCATAGCCACAAAAGTAGTAAAATTTTTATCGGATAATATTGCCTCACACCTCAGTCACATTATAAACTTATGCATCAGCTCTGGAGTGTTTCTAAAATCGTTAAAAGTGGTTATAGTAAAACCACTCTTTAAAAACACGAAAGGGAAAGCTTAGCCAACTACAGACCCATTGCCTTAATTCCTATCTTTTCTAAAGTTATCGAAAAAATTCTACATGCATCAATAAATATTTTTTTATGGTAAGTTTAATATTCTATGTGATGAACAAAAAGGTTTTAGGAAATACATAGGTGTTAATTTAGCTATTTACGATTTGCTGGTAATCTTAAAAATGTTGACAAAAAAGTACCAATATGTGCAATTCTCACTGATATGACAAAGGCTTTCGACTGCGTTCATCATAAAACCTTGCTAACTAAGCTTGACATGTATGGCATAAGAGACTTAAAAGATGACCCAGCTATAGAAAGAGAACGCAGGGCGTTGGCAGTAAGGAGCAATATGCTGGTCCGTAGGTTCGCTCGATGCACTAAGGAAGTTAAGGTAACACTTTTTCGGGCATATTGCCAATCTTTTTAGCGCCTGTGGGTTCGGTATACGCAACGAGCCTACAACGTCCTGCGAATCCAGTATAATAATGCTTTCAGAATGCTGTTGGGGTTGCCGCGCCATTGTAGTGCGTCACAAATGTTCACAAATGCACGCGTTGACGGGTTTCACGCAATAATGCGTAAGAAGGTGTCGTCATTATTTCAAAGACTGCGCGGTAGCACCAACAGCATTTTGCAAATGATTGCATCCCGCCATGACTGTCCCATACAGGCACACTGGGTGGGAATAGTTACGGGAAGATCGTAAGTTTGTAATAAATACGTTATTCTATTATGTACCTACTAACATAGATCTTAAGAACATTGTTACTAACTCTTTTATGGATTCTGTCCGAAATAAATTGATAATAATAATAATAATAATTTTATGGAATCAGTCCTCAAGAATACATGTCCCGTGTTACAGAGTGCATCGACTTCCTGAAGCAGAAAGTTTGTGCATGGGCGAGTCGAATTCGGCGGTATAAGCGGCGGGTTGACCGATACACGCAGAATCGCGTGTTCCAGAGCGATGAGAGGTGGGTATATAGAGCTTGGGAGCGGCCTGAACAAAATGTGACAGACGTGTGCCGCCCAGATGATGCCGCCACGAGTGCATTCTGGCGCAGCATATGGTCGGTACCCGTCTGTCACGCTGAGGCTGGCTGGATGCAGGATGTCGAGCGAGTGTGTGAAACTATACCAGAAATGGATAAGGTGGAAATCACGCCATTAGATATAGCCAGTGCAGCCCGTCCGTTACCGAACTGGAAATCACCGGGACCGGACGGACTGCACAACTTTTGGCTAAAATGGCTAATTAGTGCACACACTTGCCTGGCATCTCAATTCCAGTCATCCTTAGAGACTGGGTCGCTACTACAGTTCCTTACAACAGGCGTTACCCACCTGCTCCATAAGTCAGGTAGTCCCGCGGAACTCAAGAATTATAGACCGATCACATGTTTGTCGACGGTTTATAAACTTCTTACATCCATTTTGAGAGCGAAAATTAACACACACATTGACAATAACTCGGTTATGTCTGCCTCTCAAAATGGATGTAGGAATGGGTCCCACGGAACTAAGGAGCTACTCCTCATTGACATGGCCATAAGCCAACAGGTTCGTCGATCCCGCAAGGATCTGTCGATATGCTGGATAGACTATAAGAAGGCCTACGACTCGGTGCCACATACATGGCTCATGAGGGTGCTGGAGTTGTACAAGATAGATGCAACTCTGCGCACCTTCCTGATGTCGTGTATGGGGCAATGGAGGACGGTCCTTCGCTACCCAGGATGTCGACAGATCCAGGGGAATGATGAGTCTGTATGGATTAAACGGGGAATATTTCGGGGCGACAGTTTGAGTCCACTTTGGTTCTGCTTAGCCCTGAATCCTCTAAGCACACTGCTGGAGGATTCAGGTCTGTGCTATCGGTTGAGGAGAGGTGGTCAGGTCATATCTCACCTCCTCTACATGGATGACTTGAAACTCTTTGCCCCCAACAAATCGCGACTGATGGAGCTACTGAAGGTAACTGAAACATTCAGTAGCGCCATCGGGATGGAATTTGGTGTGGACAAATGTGCAGTCATGCATGTAAAGCGAGGGGAGATTATAGAATCTGAGGGAACTCAACTCTCGGACTCCATACACCTTAGATCCCTCTCCTCAGCCGAAAGCTATAAGTATTTGGGTATGTCGGAAGCGTTAGGCATCAACGTTGCTGACATGAAGCAATCGTTGAAGGAGCGCTTCTTTGGTCGCCTGAAGAAGGTTTTAATTAGTCTTCTTTCGGGCGGAAACAAGGTGCGCGCCTACAACGGTTGGGTCATGCCAGTTTTGATGTACTCTTTTGGCATACTCAAATGGACTCAGAACGAACTCGACGCCCTAGACAGAAGGGTCCGTACACTCCTGACCGCAAACCGGATGCATCACCCACGTTCATCGGTGATGAGACTGTACATCCCGCGGAAGTGCGGGGGTCGAGGCATTTTAAACACTAAGACCCTCCACAAACGCGAGGTGTGCAGCCTCAGGGATTATTTTTTTAAAGCCGAAGTGGGTATGCACCGGGATGTGGTCGCAGTGGACCAGGGACTCACCCCGCTCTCCATGGCTAATAGAACTGACGCAAACCTGTAATACTTACTACAGATGACCGCAAGGAGGTATGGCAGAGCAAGGAGCTTCACGGGCGCTACTATCGGGCTCTTCATGAGCCTGGTGTAGATTTCTTAGCGTCCGTATCCTGGCTACGTTTCGGTGACCTTTTCGGGGAAACTGAAGGTTTTGTCTGTGCAATTATGGACGAAGTTATCTTGACGAATAACTACCGGAGACATATTATGAAGGACGGGACGGTTGACGTGTGTCGGGCATGCCATTGTCCGGGTGAGTCCATCAGACATATCTCTGGCTGTTCGCGTCTGGCTTACGGCTAGTACTTACACAGGCATAACCAAGTGGCCAGGATTGTTCACCAGCAACTTGCTTTGAAATATAAACTTGTTGACTCTGAGGTACCGTATTACAAGTATGTGCCCGACCCAGTTCTCGAAAATGACCATGTCACGTTGTACTGGGATCGGTCTATCATTACTGACAGGACTATTGTTGCCAATAAGCCTGATATAGTGGTGATAGACCGATTAACGCGCCGCGCAATGATTGTCGATGTTACCGTCCCACATGACGGGAACCTCGTGAAAGCTGAGAAAGAGAAACAAATAAAATATCTCGACTTAGCACACGAGGTTGTTGACATGTGGAATGTGAGCTCGGCTATCATTGTACCGATTGTCGTAACGGCCAATGGCCTGATGGCCGAAAGCCTCGACCAACATCTCTCGAGGCTCTCATTAGGCGGTTGGATCAAGCGCCTGATTCAGAAGGCAGTACTCCTCGACACGGCTCGCATTGTGAGCAGGTTCCTGTCTCTGCAGCCCTAACCACCGGTAGCTTGGACCTTGCTCCCGACACCGGCGGAATACTATTTTTTTTTTTTTAAATGTTTTTTATATAGTTTTTATGAAATATTTAAAAATGTATTTTATATGTTAAAATGTTAATAAAGGAAATAATAATAATAAGAGGAAACGTCCATAATCTTGTCAAATCATATTTGAGTGAACGTAAACAATACACGGAAATATCTAGGATATGTATAAAAAACAAACGCGAAAAGAAATACTTTTCCGAATACAGATATGTCAAACACGGCGTACCTCAGGGTGGGGTGCTGAGTTCTCTTTTATTTCTGCTTTATATAAACGACCTACCGCGGCACATTAAAGACCCAATGATTTTATTTGCTGATGACAGCACCGCATTAATCAGTTGTTCTGATGCAAATAAATATGAACAGGACATAAATAATACACTTAGGGACATTGTGAATTGGCTTGACGGGGTTCGCTTCTGGGTGATACAACGGCGTCAGACTGTTTGATACCCATCACGTGACAGGCCTGCTGCATCACCTCAGCAACAAACTGAACTCCGTTGTCGCTGATCATCCTGCGCGGGGGACTCCATACCTCAGAAAGACCTCGGATATCAAAATCTCAGCGCATTCCATGCTGGTGGCCTTCTCCAACGCAAATAGCTCAACCCAATGGGAGCACGTGTCTTCTAGAATTAAAATCCAACGATTACCTTTTGAAGTCTTTGGTAAGGGTCCGAACAAGTCGACCGATACCAGTTCAAATCGCCGGGTGGGTGCAGGAGTCTGGAGTAGTCCTGCAGGCTTCCTGTTATCTATCTTGGATCGCTGACAAGCTGCACAGCGTTTAATATAATCTGTGATAAAAGACTTCATACCTGGCCAAAAGTACCGTAGTCTGATGCGTTGTAGGGTACGTTCGGCACCTAAGTGGCCTGCTGTGGGAGCGTCGTGGAACTCTACGAGGACAGCTTCTCTCTCGTGTTTAGGAAGCACGAGGCAGGCAGATTCGGCGTTTTCTGATTCGGGTGCGCACCTGTACAATACACCGTCAGATACCAGGTATCCTCTCTCCGACCACCCTCTCCCCCTGAAGGGATCGTCGGTAGTCTCTAGGTCCTCGACGATACTCTTCAGCTCTGGGTCCTTGAGTTGGTTAGAGCGCACATCCCCAGGTGTCCTATGTGGCATATCTACGGTCACTAAGCATACCTCACAACCTGCTGGGGTTTCCTCGCAACAAGCTGGGCGGCTTGAAGCATCGGCAATCACATTCACCTTTCTGGGAGTGTACTGTATTTTCAGGTTATAGGCCTAAAGGGTCAATGCCCATCTAGCAAGGCGACCGCTAGGAGACTTAATGCTCATCAGTCAACGTAACGGCTGATGGTCGGACTTAACCACTACTTCCGAGCCTTCCACGTAACCTCTGAACTTCGTGACCGCCCAGACGACGGCGAGGGCTTCGCGCTCGGTGGTAGTGTAGTTGCGCTCGGCTGGTGGGAGTAGGCGACTGGCGTACTCTATGGGCCTTTCGTCGGGGCCCTCCCCCTGCATCAAAACTGCGCCGAGACAGTAGCCACTGCTATCTGTCCGGAGGGAAAAAGGTTTGGGCTCGTCAGCTTGGCGAAGAATGGGAGCGGTGACCAGGAGCTCCTTAATGCGCTCGAAAGCAGCCTGCTGCTCGTCATGCCATCTCCAACTGCTGTTCTTCTTGAGCAGGTCAGTCAAAGGCTTGGCGATTGGAGCATAGTTTGGTACAAACCGTCGAAACCAGCTGGATGTGGCCAGGAAACCTTTGAGCTGCCTCTCGTTTTTCGGGGCAGGCATGTCAGCAATAGCTGAGGTTTTCTCTGGGTCTACTTGTAGACCTCCAAGAACAATTACGTGACCAAGGAATTTCACAGAGTCACGGCCGTCACGGGCGAAGCAGCTTTTCTTTCGATTGACTCGATGGTCGAATTTCTTGAGTCTGTCGAAGATAGCTTCGAGATCTTCAATATGACCTTCGAAACTCGGTGACAAGATTATTAGATCGTCTAGATATCCAAGAATAGTCACAGGCCTACTTCCTAGGGGTGGGATATCTGAACCGTCATTTACCTCTTGTCCTCTGATAGGCACACTCAGGTTTGACTTGAAACGATCTATTAATTTCTGAAACGTGGCGCCAGAGTTGCGAACGCCCATTGGCATCCTCTTAAACCTATAGGTGCCAGAGGGTGTAACGAATACAGTTTTGTCGCGGACCTCTTCACCGACACAAACCTGAAAGTAACCGAGTGGAGGTCTAGCGTTGTCATGTAGCTAGTCGTCTTCGCTGCATAAAGCACGTCTTCCATGCGCGGGAGCGGATACCTATCCGGCTCAGTCATGGCGTTGAGCTTACGGTAGTCCACACATAAGCGGACTCCGCCATCCTTCTTCGCAACTAAGACGACGTTGGCAGCCCACGGCGACTCGCACTCCTCTATTACATCTGCGCTCAGCAGCTTCTCAACCTCACCGTCCAACAACTCTCTCTTACCTTGCGACATCCTATAGGGTGATGAAGCGGTCGGTTCCTGCTTCTCGTCAACCCGAATATGATGAGTGGCGTAAGTTGTAGGAGGTCCTTGGGTGGCGAAGCGCTCAACTCTCTCAGTTATGAGCTGGTTGAGTTGGGTCCTTTGAACAGGTAACAGCTTCGTCCCTTCATCCTCTCTCAGCGCCAAGCCGGTGGTATCAACCTGCATCAGCTCTGCATCGCTGGTGGATGTAAGGCTAAAAGACTGCACAAAAGTAAACTTCTGCCCTGGGAAATTACTAAAATGCCAACAGTTATGTTGGAAATCCACTAATATACCTGATGTAGCGATAAAGTCCTGTCCTATAAGCGTCCTATTATCCGCTTCCGGTATCACGTCGGGAAAGTGGTGGGGATAACGCGTCCCTGAATGGTGACGTTCGTGTCACATGATAATAACTCACGTACCTGCTGCGTTCCATCGGCGAGGCCGAGGTTGCGACGTGTTTTCGTGAAAGTGGTCCCACTGTCTAATAATATTTTATAGAGTCCGGGACTAGCGAGACTCTCAGAAGCACCTGTATCCAGCACTGCAACACCTACTAAACACGCAACTTGTATCTTGACCGTAAGGTGTGACAGATCAGACTCATGGGTGATAGCACTTTGGAAACTCACCTTATCGGCGGAGGGCGTGCCTCTACACGTCGGACACTTCGAGCGTATTACTCCTTGTCGACCACAGCGGTGCATTATTATCTTGGTCACCCGATTTTATTTTAATTTTGCATTCATCTATTGAATGCCTAAACCGTTTACAGAAAGCGCAGCGCGTTCGAACACGTTTCGTATTCGAATTTGTATCGTTACAAATATTCGAACTAGAGTCGGACACAGCGCGCGAAGGGTTACTTTGATTAACCGTCGGCGTCGGAGGGTTAATGTTTACATTTCGAGATTTCGTGGAACTTGCAGTGTTATTACTGTAATTAGGCGAGATACTCGCGTTATGAGACTGAATTAGTGATTTAGTAAGACTTACTTCGCCTAGCGTCTCCTCAACATACCTTGCTCGCTCGAGTAGACAGTCGACACTACTTACACTATCGCGTGACACTCTTTTACGGAACTGACGATGTAAAAAGCCGTAAACTATATCTACTTGCATAATGTCTGGTAGCTTATACGGTATACGCGACATTTCTGCCCGCACTCGCGATATAAAGGAATCGACACTATCGTTATGACTTTGTTCGCGCGCAAATATTGCTCGTAAGATCCGGTGGGCGGGGCGCGGGGCGCCGTACATGAATCGAAGGCGGCGTATCGCGTCGTCCCAGGTCTCCACGGTAGATTTCACTCCTAGCCACCACACAGCGGCGTCTCCGGTCAGCAACATAGGTAGACCTCGAAGGGCGTGTTCGTCGGATACACTTGCGCACTCTTTGTAGATGAGTACGCTCTCGACGAATGCTTCTAGGGCTTCGGTACTGCGGGCGGCTCCGTCGAAGCGGGCCGTGCACCGGGTAAAGTTGTTGTGCATGCCGTGCATGCCATGCACGGTCGGTCCAGCAGTGTGTGCAGCGGTGGGTTGAGTCAGTCCCGCAGGGTCGCCACTCGCTGACGTCGGCGTCGACGTCGACGTTGCGAAGCTTCTCATGACGTTGGATAACAATCGTGTGAGTTGTTCCTCGGACATGGAAATCATGTTACCACATGCCGTTGTCGGAATCGGTCTAGCCGTTGCCGTGGTGTTCACGCTCGCGGGGTTAACTACCGCGTGGCTTTCCTCATCGCTACTGGAACTATTGTTTTCCTCCTTGTTTGCGTGCGCGCGGCTTGTTTTCGGCGGCATTTTCTCGACGTTAACACTTGGAGATGAACGCAAACGGTATATAACGGCAGTATAGTCCAGTAGGTACACTGATTACTCCATCTGTGACTAGGTATAACACTGTTCGCGTGGATTTCGTTCGCACTCGCGTCGGTTATATTATGTATTATAAGGTAATAACATTCTCGAGGGATAATCAGCGTTACAATTATGGCGGCCGTCCCACGATCGCAGCGTGCGCGGCGCGGTCTATCTCGGTGCGTAGCTGGGAGCCGACTGGCCACGCGAGCGAGCGCGGGGGGGGGGGGAGCAAGGGAAGTACCTATCCTTGACGCGGCGACGCGGGTGTAACGTGCAACACAACGCTACAAATGTTATTAGTATGGGACCTACAATATATAACAAAATACCTGACATAATAAAAGATGACATAATACGTATCTAATTTTAAAAAGAAGTTAACAGCATTATTGATTGAAAAATGTTACTACTCGATTAACGATTTCTTAAATGACAATGACTTATCCTAGTGTAAATTTCTTATTAATGGGTAATTATAATAATTTATGCAATATAACGACATAACAACTTATTTAAATGTACTCGTTTTGAACTGTAATTCGTAATTTTGTATTTTGACACTATTGTTATTATTTTATTAATTTTTTGGATCACATACTCGTTTTCTGCATACATTAATGTGTGCATGCCTAATCTAAGGTAGATTGTACAAGGATCACATTTTCTTTTAAATATCTTATGTCATGTACACACGGCTACACATCAAGCTATACATTTCCAGTTTATGCTGATCTCGCATTGTATGGGATTTCCGTACAATGTGAGGTCAGCTTATACTGGAAATGTATAGCTTGATGTGTAGCCGTGCGTACCTACAATCTATGCAAATAAATAAACTTTACATTACTTTAAAACCTGTGGTAGTAATAGTGTTTCTTCTGGTATGGGTAGGGTTTAAGGGTTAAGTTACACAAACTAGTAGTTTTTTTTTTAATATGCTTGCCCAATGTAAAGAACGTGTCTATATGTTTAAGTAAGGCTATAGACGAGTCAAGAGAAGCAGCTACTTATGGCAAAACGCCACCAGAAAACGTAATATCAACCGACCCAAACAAATGTGGTGGACTTTTAACTCAACTTCAAGTGGCAGTGGGATCAAAAGTGATCAAAAGTGCTGAGAAGGAATGTGTCGGTGTCTGACGGCTTGGTCAATGGCAGCATTTTTTTTTTTAACATGCGCTAGATTTTCACCAAGGTTTTGAGATGTTTCCCTGTGACACCACCACCCGTAGTTCGTATCAATAAGCCAGGCCGTCGCATTTACACGTATTAGTCCATATCTTGAAAACGACTGAACCGATTTTGATGAAACTTGCACTGTTCCATACGTTGAAGTAAATGCTGTAAGCCAATAAAAAAAGGTCACAATCCGATTAATATTTTCGGAGATATACCTGGATAAACATACATACATACACCTATAAAAATTTGTCTATTTGTTTGGAAGTCCTAACAGATTATCATATGTGAATATATTATTGCAGTTCCAATAATATTACATACCGGGTGCGGCAATTGAACTGTTCGTCTCTATCTAACTGTTTTAAAATTCGAACCACTGAATCGAACGCCGCCAAAAATTCAAATGTTGGTCTTTGACATGTTCTGTATCATCATTTGTAGTGATTCTGTTGTCAGCGTCAGAATCGCCGGTCAACAGTCGTATTTAGCTTTGAAATAGTGCCTAAAAATTTGTCATCAATTGCTTATATTTGCTTACCATGATGAGAGAATTGCTTATTTCATAAGTTAAAAGAATTAAAACATTTAAGATTGACCGACCATTCTGATGTCATAATGGCTGGTCAATCTCTGTAGAGAAGTAACTATGCGGAATTACTGAATTTTTCATAGGCTAAAAATTGCTTATTAATTGCTTATTTCACAATTTATAACCCTAGACCCTGTTATTCCTGTTATTCTTTCTTTAAGCTAGCCATGAGTTTCAAAGCCCTTACGCCTGTTATTTATATGAGAGAAAAGTGACGTACGAGTATGTTGACAATTGCGGGAGGGCCTGTCAGACTTTTACTGACTAAATCCCACCCGTGTTCCTTCCGTTGCCTGTGTGCCGGGGCCGCGATATCCCTTTCGGACAAACTCGCAACCCTGGCAGGCATTGGTCCTTACGGACCCCGTCAGTTGGTGCTGACATTTCTTTGAGGCGCGCGTGGAACACAACGCGCCGTCGACCCGGGCCTGGTCTTGGTGGTACTTTAAAATATGTATTTGGTACATCGAGGATCTTAATCATCGTTTAACAACTAATGAACTAACAAACTAATAAGCAATCAACATAACCACCATGTTATCTTTATTATAAAATTTTAATAAAATAAAATTCAAACTTAAACTACTATCTCAATCAGTATAATTTCAAACTTATTTTAAAAAAAAAAACAGTCAAAATTGCTTGTCATTTCATCCAAATCCGAACAGCCGCTTTTGCGGGATTGAGTTACAAATATTCAAACATACCGACATTTAAAATATTAGTAGGATCGTTGTCATCAATAATAAATTTCGTTAAGTTTCATTCATGAGTTCTAAGTTTACATGTCTGGTTCGTAACATTTTTTTGTCCATCCTATAGTAACGGTTGCTAACAGGACGTGACAAATGTAGATCGTTTTAAAACTAAACTAAAATACTCAAACATTATTTTTACTCCGAAACTTAACCGATATGGAGATATTTATTTATTTATTTATTTATATCTCCCTCACAACTATCATTACAGGTGTATACCTAATGCGATAGCGCGGTCTTAAAATTAACTAAATTACAATTTAAAACTATGAAAAATTAAAAAACTAGTAACTACATTACATTTTAAAGATTATTTTTAAAAATCCTTGAATTTTTGGCTTTAAGTCGTTTTTATTAATGGACATGTCTTCTAACTAGATACATATAAAAACGACTCTAGGAGCTCTAATCCCAAAGAAAGCGACTAAAAGCCAAAAAGTAAAGGATTTTTAAAAATAATCTTTATAATTTAATATCTCCTTATCGGTTAAGTTTCTGATATTTTATTTCAGAATCAAATTTATCAGAAATGACCTGAATAATAAAATCCTTTAATATTCAGTACGACTTACCCTGTAACCCTGTATAATTAGATTGACATTTTTTCGTGAGATATAAAGTTGAAAACTTCTAAATACAGATGAATGTGTTAATAATTCCCTTGAACAAGGTTTGTTTAAAGTTTAGTCAGATAGTTTTGCAACGGACCATCTGTCGACGTTAGTACACTGTTGTACTTCATGTCTCTGGTGATCATCATCATCTGCCTGCCTTTTCCCAACTATATTGGATCGGCTTCCAGTCTAACCGGATGCAGCTGAATAACAGTATTTTACACGGAGAGACTGCCTATCTGGCCTCCACGATTGGTAATACGATACCGAATGACAGCCGGGACTGGGTTGTATTTGAAGATGGTCACCCATCCATGGACTAATTGCGACAAGCATAGTTTAACCTGATTGATCGACCCGTGCAGCTGTTATTACTTAGCCACACGCCCCTTTATTCATGTCTCTGGTGATAAAGTGTATTATTCAATATCATCAGAAATTCTTTCTTTTCGGTTCTAGTTTGAATCATGCAAAGCGCTCTTTTGATTCCTGTGCATGTCAATCTTCTTCCAACATTGTACTTACCAGATTTATAATCACAGGGACGACTGTTGCGAAGAAACCAAAACTAGACACTCGAAGAACAAAACTAGAAGATGCAATAACAGCCGAGCAAACGAACAAGGAAAAATCAGACTCGAAAGTTATCTGGACACCTCCAAAACGTACGTCCAAACCTGACACTTATTTAAAAGACCCTTACAAATGTGATCAGCGTAGTTTTAATCGAGTAACACAAATGATACAACATACTCGTACACAAATTGGTGAAAAACCTTATAAGTGTGATGTATGTCAACATAGTTTTAAACAAAAGAGTCATTTAACAAGCCATATTCGTATACACACTGGCGAAAAACCTTATAAGTGTGGTGTATGTCAACATAGTTTTAATCAAAAGGGTAATTTAACAGATCATATTCGTATACACACTGGCGAAAAACCTTATAAGTGTGGTGTATGTCAGCGTAGTTTTAATCAAAAGAATAATTTAACAGATCATACTCGTATACACACTGGTGAAAAACCGTATAAGTGTGATGTATGTCAGAATAGTTTTAGCAGAAATTTTGATTTAACAAACCATATTCGTATACACACTGGCGAAAAACCATATAAGTGTGATGTATGTCAACATAGTTTTAATCAAAAGGGTAATTTAACAGATCATATTCGTATACACACTGGCGAAAAACCTTATAAGTGTGATGTATGTCAGCGTAGTTTTAGTCAAAAGGGTAATTTAACAAAACATATTCGTATACACTCTGGTAAGAAACCTTATAAATGTGATGTATGTCAGCGTAGTTTTAGAGAAAGGGATTTTTTAACAAAACATATTAAAAATACACACGGTGAAAAACTTTCTTAGTATGATGTAATTAGAAATAAGCAGTACCTTTGTACTCAAAACTATGACTATGTCGTCTCTGTATGTATTTTCCTGTGTGTACATAAATAATAAAATAAATAAATAGTCAAAAGGGCGATTTAACAAAACATATTCTTATACAAACTGATGAAAAACTTAACAGTATAAATGTGCAATAACGTATGGGGCAAACCTCAGGTTTTAAGGAGAGCCAATTTTTTTTTTTTACAAATCTTTTCCTTACTTTTTACCCGACTGCGACGAAGCCAAAAAAGGAGGGTTATGTGTTTTGCTAAAACTCTAAAGCCCGACTGCGTAAAAAGTAAGTAAGATAAAAATCTAAACGGCCAAAAACAAAAGTAAAACAAAAAGCCCAACTTCAAAAACACAAGTTACTGAAAAGAGAAAAAAAGCATTATATTCTATAGATTTTTTGTCCATATGTTCTATTTAATAAGTGTCAATGACAAAGTGTCTTAATTTTTTAAACTTAAATAGTAAGCAATAGCATGTTACGTTTTAAAATAACGAATAAAGTTAACAAAATGAGATTTTTAAAATTCTTCGGGGATTAGGCCTACCAAAAATTGTGGCGTACATTAATGAAGTGCATGCTGATTTGTTCCTTATGATATCTAAATTACAGCGATAGTAATAATTATACTTTGTCTAATGGTAATACTGAGAAATACGAAGATAAGATAAGATAAGATAAGATAAGATTATTTATTTGCATAAACATGTGTGTGTACATACCTAGAAAGTGCATACAAGATGATAAATTAAATTAAGTGCAAACATGTTTGCCACTACGTAGCGCGCAAAATAATTGTTTTTTACAATTTAAAATTATAAAAAATAAATAAAAAATAATTACAAAATATTAGAAGTCGTCAAACTTAATTATTAATGGGTTATTAAAATTATAGAGTAATTCAACAAGTGCGTTATTAAAATGATGGAGTAATTCAAAATTATTATATAAGTAGCTCCAAATTAATATAATTACTTATGTCAAGACAAATTCATTTTCATTAAGGAACTCAGTAACGCTATAATATGCTCTGGCAGTCAAAAATGTACGAAGTTTATTTTTAAACATAGATTGAGGTAGTTCTCTCCAGCTTTTAGGTACTTTATTATAAATGACTGGAGCCATACAGTATACACTTTTGCGCATTAGGGTCGTCTTAGCGGATTGGAGACAAAGTTGACCATTGTCGCGTCTATTGCGTGGGAATATGTCGGCTAGACGCCTATAATAATGCGGATTCGACTTAAAAAACACAGCTACTTCTAATATGTACAAGCACGGTAAAGTTAATATCTTATGATTTTTAAAATAAGGCACGCAGCTATCGGTCTTCTCAAGTTGCCCGCAAACACATTTTTTGAGACTTGAATGTTGATTGTTTTTCCGTCGAGTTACCCCAAAATATTAGTCCATAGCGTAGATGGGAATCTACTAGTCCATAGTACGCTGTAAGTAGAGCATCCGTATACAATGTGAGTGAGAGTGTGCGTAAAGCGTATGCGGATATACTATTTTTTTTACATAACATCTCAATATGCGCTTTCCAGTTGAGGTTTTTATCAATTTGGAGGCCAAGAAATTTTGTAGAGTTAACTTCTTCTATATTTTCATTGCAGTATTGTATGTTTAGGTTCATGCTAGGTAAGCGTTGCGTAAAATGCATAGCCTTCGTTTTCTTTAGGTTTATTCTCAAATTGTTTTCCTGCATCCATTGTATAGCTGATTTTAAGGAATTATTAATGTCATGCTCATACGTTTCTACACTTTTACAAGGTATTGTCAAAGTACTGTCGTCCGCGAATAGGGTCACCGGTTCTTCAATGCATTTAGGCAAGTCATTAATGTATAATATAAAAATAAATGGTCCCAACACGCTTCCCTGCGGTACCCCATGAACTACTTCACGCCCTGACGATCGATAAATCTCTTCTTTCTTCTTTACGGTATTGATATGTCTAATTTCAGTAATTTGAATTATATGTCTTAAATATGATTCAATTAGATTAAGGACATTGCCTCTTATGCCATAAGCTTCCAACTTTTTTAATAGCGTAGCATAATGTACGTGGTCAAATGCCTGGGTCATGTCACAGAATAAGCCACAGACTGGGTTTCGTTTGTCAATATTGTCAATAACATTATACAAAAAGTCATATATAGCCATATTGGTAGTTCTCTGTTGTCGAAAGCCCTTCTGTTCATCACATAAAATATATTTTTTTTTAACATATTCAGACAGTTCTTTATATATATATTTCTCAAAAACTTTTGATATGACTGGAATAAGTGCAATAGGCCGGTAGTTTTCCATTAGATCTCTATTTTCTTTCTTAAAGATAGGTTTTATGATAGACGTTTTTAATGCAGATGGATAGACACCCGCACTTATACTTAAATTTATGATATGACTTAAATGTCCACATATTTCCGCTGATACATATTTTATTACTTTACCGGAGATATCATCATAGCCTACGCTGCCTGTATTGCTTAATGACATTATGATTTTATGTATGTCTGGTGGTACGCTGGGTGCCATGAACATAGATTTGTTGTTCCAATCTGATTTTAAACATTTGGGATTACTGGCAACGTGTATTTGCGGTTGGATTTTATTAATGAAATAGTCATTAAACGCTTCCGAAATTTTCTGGGGACATGTTACTAAGCTATTTTCTAATTTGATTTTATGTATGCTATGTTTGGGTAAATTATGCTTAGCACGATTAATTATTTGCCAGCTACTTTTAGATTTATTTTTTGATGTTTTTATAAAATAGTTGTTTTGTGCCTTTTGTGTTAGGTGTATTATCTTTTTAAATAATCTGGAGTAGCTCTTGAAACAAGTTTTGTTTTGATTATTAGGGTTTAATCTAAGCTGCCATAGAAGTTGTCTTTTTTTTCGACTACACAATTTAATTCCACTAGACAACCATTTTGTTTTTTTTATTATATCTATTTTAATTCGTTTTTTCGAAAAGCATAGATTGTATATCAATTGGAATGTGTCAATGAATTTGTCATAAGCTATATTAGGATCATCTGTTTCATAAATTTCAGAAAAAGAAAGACTGCTAATATAATTTTTAAATTTAGCTAAATTGTAGTCTCTTCTTGTCGCGTACCAGTAGTTTATGGCGTATAATGTTTGTACGGGACAGTGAAGTAGCTGTGCTGTATGATCGGACAAGGCAAATTCCATAACATCAGTCTTACATGTTTTCTTGAAATTATGGGCAAAATTATCTATACATGTCAATGCAGCCATACGAGTGGGTTGTTAATGCAAACTTTAGATTATAACTATTCAATAAACATTCAAATTCATTAGTGTGACTATTTTGTTTAAGCACATCTATGTTAAAATCACCACATAATATGATATTCTTGTACTGCAGGCGTGATATTTCTTGCAAAATTGTTTCTAATTTAATCATGCAGTACTCAAAATTGTTTACATTTGGTACCCTATAGATACAGACCACAATTATCTTATACATAGTAAGCTCCATGGCACAGCATTCAAATACACCTGGAGTTGATACATTCGATATTTTAGATATATCCTTAGATTGTATACCATTTTTTACTAGGATACATGCCCCTCCTCTTCTTTGCTGCTTTCTACAGTAACAAGAAACTAAATGGTAATTCGGTATAAATAATTGGTTTTGGAAACCTTCCATGATAAAGTGCTCTGTGATACACAATACTTCTACATTAATTTGTTTTTCATCTAGCTCATTCAGACATACAGTAAGATTATTTGATTTATTTATCAACCCAGCAATATTTTGATGCATTATTTTAACATTTTTATGTGCTAGTAATTTATGACATTCAGTTTGCAAATGAGCATTATTCGAATTAATTAATTTGTAATCAACACTATCAGCGAAAAAATTCAGTACATTCATTATTTACATTTGAATTAGGGGGGGATGTCAAATTATGATAGTATTATATATCAATACTTATATTTTCCATAATTTTTTTATAAATATGTATAAGTGCCCTTTTATGAATTGCACCTGAGTTACTCGAAAACATGTCGTAACTTAAATAGGAATTTGTGTCAAAATAGTATGCGTAGGATCCACTATTTATTTCCTCAAATAATAGTTTATTGAATTATATATAGGAGATCCGCAGACATAAGTTGGACTACACACTATTATATTTGTATAAGTTATAAGCTCTAGAGATTTCCTATATGTAAGCAGTCTGAGGAAGTTTTAAGATCCTTCTCTCCCAACATAACTATACAATAATCATTTATGCCAAAATTTTAAAATTTACTGTTAATGTTGTTCAGAAGACGATCTGTACTACAGTATGGATAAATGTAATGACAATAATTGAAATTCTGACCAAACGTGTCTTCTATGACCTGGTGTGCGTTGTGTGATGCAATGCTGCTCAGGATACAGAGTTTGTTCTTCTGACGATCAGTTGAGTTAATAGCAGCCGGGGAATTTTCATTGATGTGATATTCTGATTTTGAATCATCAGTATTTATATTTGCCTGTCCTGCTTGCGGTGATTTATTATGAACATTATTAGGTACATGCTCAGTAGTCTGCGTTTCTTTTGTGGTCATGGTCCTCTTCCGTTTTGTTATTGGTGTTGTATTCGGAGTTTTTATTTTTAGTTTAATTCTGACTGTTCGTATTTTTTTTATAGATTTCCTTTTTCTTAATAAGCTCCGTATTCGTTTGTCGCAATTTTTTGATTTCCAAGGTCAATGTCTCGATTTCTTTGTGCGCACTATCTAGTTGCGACTTAAGGTTCTCTATCTCTTCTTTGTCCTCGTCTTCAGACATGTCTGGCATGCTGTTTGTAGTACAGTCCAGAGAATGAGTATTTATACTGTCGTCATTATTATGCTCTGATCGTGTGCGTGTGCGTCGAAGCGTGATGTTTTCAAGGAAATTCATTATTTTATAGTTGATTTGTTTTATTTAACTATTTATTTTGCCTCTTATTTTTATATTAAATAATTTAAATTAGTAGATGAAATTTACAGTTAGTTATTTCTGTTTTTCTGCCAAATAGTAATTAAATATTTAATGTGGCAACACTACTGCTTCTACTACTCTTCAATAGAGACAATATTGGCGCTAGTTGTCATGCAAAATCCGTTTTCTCTACTCTCCACTAGAGTTAGCAATGGCGCTACTAGTATGTTTATAGGAAGTTTAGTTTAAAAAGGAAGTTTAGGAAGTTTAGTGTAGTTTATGGGAACTACGTTGTATTAGTGATTTCACTGATTTCACTGAACGTCAATTGTCACAAATAATATAGCTTGGAGATTGTTGTCCACACATGCACTTCCACAACTTTTTACTTAACTTAGTTTATTATTTCAATATACAGGGTGTTTGGTGCATCGTGTGCCAAATTGAAATGGTCGACTGAAGGGGTCACCTGCTAGCCTTTCAGACCCTTTAACACCCCTCATGCCCTGTAGAATTTTTTTATCGACTTTTTATTGTTTTACTAAAAAAAGACCCAAATTTTACATTCAAATACAAATAAAAAATTTAAAAAAAAATTATTTTTGTGATATTTAGTTTAGAAGTATTTATGTAAGTTTATTCTCATATTGTATGTTTATGGTTAAATTAGTGAATGATTAAGTGTTTTTATTTTATGTATATTATTTTCTCTTCTAATCTTACACACGTTGTCTACATCTCTTTAACTACTTTCCTATCGCAGGTATGCTGGAAGAGATTTCTTTAGAAATAAGCATCACCTTTGTACGTATTTTTCTGTTCCTTTCTTCTTGTCTATTTATACAAAGTTGATACGACAGAGGGGCTTTCCTTTAAACTGCCTATACTAGGTACCATTTTCAAGCTCTGTACCAAAAATCAATTAAATAGGAGCAGTAGTTTAGTCGCAAATGATTTTTTAAGTTTTTGCCCCGTTTGAACACGATGTATCTTTCCTATCAGCTGATTATGTCTATACGCATAGGTCATGCACCTTAAAACGATAAATCTGAGTATAACCTATGCGTGGTTGCCGCTGTGACGCAAATCACAAGTACAACCAAATATTCTCGTTAAAAAGATGACAATGCAAACAAGGAAGCAATAAATACACACACACTTGCATTTTCATTACGAGTGTGAAAATCATAGCAAACACCCCGTGGGTAAAAGAAATAGAAATAGGTCAGTGTGTTGCTATTGCATCCTAGCGACGAGGGGCAGGGGTTGCGATCGGTAAGTGAGTGGGGCTTCTAAAAACTGTTTTTTTCAGTGCGCCGACGCTATTCTTTCGGAACGTACTTATGTTACGTAACACGGAAGTACCTGCGCCGCCTCCGTATTGTCGAACTCGCGCGCTGACAATTGGGATTTAGTTTTATTATTGTGATAGGACACTAAACAAGTTTAAGACAGTATTTCTTTTTTTATTGTGACAGGACACGTAACTTGGGATTATTATTATTTAGTGTTAGTGTTTTTTTTTGTGATCGACTGCTTTTATTGTGATACGACACGTAATTAAACTTTGGTTTTGTGTGTGTGTGTGTAATTAAAGTGTTCAACAATGCCTCGTGTAACTTACACGGCGTTAGAATACACTGACATAATTTTTAATTAGAAAAATAAGTAACAATATTCTCCGTCGGTATAATTTGTGCATTCATGTGAATGAAGGACACATCGAGAATTTAAAATTTTAGTGTTTTTGTTGTTGCGCGCGTACTTCAAAACCATACCTAAAAGCCGCGAGTGAAGGCCTAAGCCGCCGCCCGGGCCACCGCCGCCGGCCGCCCGCTTTGAAATGAGATAAAACACGCCGCGCGGCGCGGGCGCGACGTTGCCACTGTTACCTAGGTATCTTCTAAGGTCAGTTAAATTTATTTACAAAGGGTGGTTGCGTTTTACTCTGATTCATAAGCTATTTAGTTTGTTTGAAAAAAAAAAAACACATTTTTGATGCTTTTTATTTTTATACCGTATCGAATTAATACTAAACACGTATAGTATACGTAGTGTAATTTAATGCCCCTCTGTCATATCAACTCTGTATGTGTGTACATAAACTGTTAAATAAATAAAAATAAAAAAAAATAAGGCATAGACTCTGAATAAAATTTTATTTCGATGTGTATTGTTTAAGAGTACTTTTAAATACAAAATTAGTGACATTAGTCACCTAGTTTTTTTTTAGTTCACTCACAAAGGTAAAACTTAAATTAAAGCTGTACATGTTACAGCTGTTTATATGGCTACAAAAAAAAAAAAACAAAAGCGACCGGGATCTTCGAACTCCCTCATTAATTCTCCAGTCTATCCTCTTGCTAATGATGTGCCACATGCCATAAAAATCTTTTAACAACTTTGTGAATTCGCTAGAATCGTGAATCAAGTCACATAAGACTACATTCCAAATTAAAATGATTTTTTTTTATTGCGTAACTGTTACTTGAGAAAGAGGTAACATTTGTTTTCTCACTCTTGCGCAGTAAAATCTATCTTCTATCTCTTTCTTGCATACCTTAAATCGGTTTGAACAAATCACGCACTGCCGCCGATCCGTCATTTTTTTAGTCGAGTCTACAGGGCGATGGGGGTTGTTAAGGGGTCTGAAAGGCTAGCAGGTGACCCCTTCAGTCGACCATTACAATTTGGCACACGATGCACCAAACCCTGTATTATTAATTTTAAATGCACGGGTAATGTAAACAGCGACGGTGTTGCCAGCTCATTTGTGATAAGTAATAGTGTACCTACTGTACACTATGAGTATTCTCTTTTATTCTATAGTGTAGTAATAAATAGTAAGCATCTTCGTGTTGTGAACTGTTCATGAAATAAAAAAAACACATTGCCTGCAGATTTTTCCTTTGCAGAATAGAATATTGGTATTGCAGGCGGGCCAAACCAATAACCTGGAATATGGCGTATCTTTTGTTTGTCCCACCTGCGATACCACTATTCTTGCTTGTTAGGTTTTCGTACCTCAAAAGCAGAAAACGGAACCCTTACAGGATCACTCGTGTGTCTGTCTGTCTGTCTGTCCGTCTGTCACAGCCAATTTGCTCCGAATCTAATGGACCGATTAAGTTGAAAGAAGGTGTTTTTTTTTACGGCCAAAACTTGTGCCGAGGTACAAATTAAAAGTTAAATACCTTGGAATAAATTGTGTTTTTAGCAGTATTTATAATCCTCCAATATTCGATAGATTAAGAAATAAAAGAATATAAAAAAACACTACCTCACATCGTAACTGCGTTCAACGATACGTTCATATCATAGCAGCAGTGACAGCTGTGAAACTTTTCCATTTGTGATCTGTCAAAATGTTACATCGGTGATGGTCATCGGCCTTTTTATGGTCGTTGGACAGTCAAGGGGTCCCAAAATATGTATTCGGTCAGTCTACGATAACGATACGATTAAGTATATAAGGTGTATCTATTCATACACGAAATATTTTAAGAGATATACCAATAGCTGGTAAAGAAACCATAGCAACAAAAAAAAAAAAATCTAGGTAAGTATCTTATTAAAAAAAAAAAAAAAAAAATATTGCTTGACATACATAATAAATACTGGTTCCTTCTTATTTTTTAACATCCATTACGCTAGTTTGTACGCGAGCGGCAGTATTTGAGACGGCACATGGCTGTTATGAATGATCAAAGAGAAACACGTGAGCGCGGCGCGATTAATTAGATAGACATTTTTTCGTGAGATATATAGTTGTAGCCTTCTAAATACAGATGAATGTGTTAATAATTCCCTTGAACAAGGTTTATTTAAAGTTTAGTCAGATAGTTTTGCAACGGACCATATGTCGACGTTAGTACAATGTTGTACTTCATGTCTCTGGTGATCATCATCATCTGCCTGCCTTTTCGCAACTATGTCGGGGTCGGCTTCCAGTCTAACCGGATGCAGCTGAATACCAGTACTTTACACGGAGACTGCCTATCTAGCCTCCACGATTGGTAATACGATACCGAATGACCGCCGGGACAGGGTTGTATTTGAAGATGGTCACCCATCCATGGGCTAATTGCGACAAGCATAGTTTAACCTGATTGATCGACCCGTGCAGCTGTTATTACTTAGCCACAGGCCCCTCACTTCATGTCTCTGGTGATAAAGTGTATTATTCAATGTCAGCAGAAATTCCTTTTTTTCGGTTCTAGTTTGAATCATGCAAAGCGCTCTTTTGATTCCTGAGCATGTCAATCTTCTTCCAACATTGTACTTACCAGATTTATAATCACAGGGACGAGTGTTGCGAAGAAACCAAAACTAGACAGTCGAAGAACAAAACTAGAAGATGCAATAACAGCCGAGCAAACGAACAAGGAAAAATCAGACTCGAAAGTTATCTGGACACCTCCAAAACGTACGTCCAAACCTGACAGTTATTTAAAAGAGCCTTACAAATGTGATCAGCGTAGTTTTAATCGAGTAACACAAATGATACAACATACTCGTACACAAATTGGTGAAAAACCTTATAAGTGTGATGTATGTCAACATAGTTTTAAACGAAAGAGTCATTTAACAGATCATATTCGTATACACACTGGCGAAAAACCTTATAAGTGTGATGTATGTCAACATAGTTGTAATGCAAAGAGTAATTTAAAAAAACATATTCAAATACACACTGGTGAAAAACCATATAAGTGTGATGTATGTCAGCGTAGTTTTAATCAAAAGTATGATTTAACTAAACATATTCGAATACACACTGGTGTAAAACCTTATAAGTGTGATGTATGTCAACATAGTTTTAATAAAAAGGGTAATTTAACAGATCATATTCATATACACACTGGCGAAAAACCTTATAAGTGTGGTGTATGTCAACGTAGTTTTAGTCAAAAGAATAATTTAACAGATCATATTCGTATACACACTGGGGAAAAACCGTATAAGTGTGATGTATGTCAGAACAGTTTTAGCAGAAAACTTGATTTAACAAATCATATTCTTAAACACACTGGTCAAAAACCGTATAATTGTGATGTATGTCAGCGTAGTTTTAGTCAAAAAGGTAATTTAACAAAACATATTCGTATACACTCTGGTAAGAAACCTTATAAATGTGATGTATGTCAGCGTAGTTTTAGAGAAAGGGGATTTTTAACAAAACATAATCAAAATACACACGGTGAAAAACTTTCTTAGTATGATGTATGTAGAAATAAGCAGTACCTTTGTACTCAAAACTATGACTATGTCGTCTCTATATGTATTTTCCTGTGTGTATATAAATAATAAAATAAATAAATAGTCAAAAGGGTGATTTAACAAAACATATTCTTATACAAACTGATCAAAAACTTAACTGTGGAAATGTGCAATAACGTAAGGGGCAAACCTCAGGTTGTAAGGAGAGCCAAACCTTGTTTATTTTTAAAACAAATCTTGTCCTAAGTTTTTATCAAACTGCGGCGAAGCAAAAAAAGTAGGGATATGTGTTTTGCTAAAAGTCTAAAGCCCGACACCGTTCTATGTTCTATGTTATGGGGTTTGGTTTCCGCACTTAGTCCTTCAGTGGACCATTGTGCGTGGGCCATAGCGGCCGTTGGTGGTTATTCCAACCAGCCCACCTCCCTCCAGAAGTTAATTAAATCTCCTGGTCTGTTCAGAACATCTGTGAAAGATCTGGGTGTCCCGAGGGTCTGTGTTCTAATCTAGGTGACGCCTGTGCATTCAAAAAGCACGTGCGTGACGGTTTCCTCAGCCTCCATGCACGCCCTGCACAGAGGACTGTCCGTTATGCCTATTGTGTGAAAGTGTTTGTTCAGCGAGCAGTGTCCCGTGATGGTCCCCGTCACCAGGCGCAGGCCGTTCCTATCCAGGCGTAGTAAACGCCGGGTGAGCCTGGTATCCAAGGATGGCATGGCTTCCTTGGATTGCCTGCAACCCGGTGTCGAGGTCCACCAGTGCTCCGCTTGAGTATGGGTGAACTCCTGCAGCCATCTGCGTATCTGGTTGAAGGGGATGGGTACGATAGGCTCGGGTCCACAGACCGCCGTGCTGGATCCTCGTCTAGCAAGTTCGTCAGCAGCGTCGTTACCTAGCGAACCGCTGTGTCCTTTTATCCATTGCAGTGTCACCGTGTTGCGGCTAGATACCGTTATTTGTTCGAGTGCATTGTGACATTCTAGTGTCAGCTTTGAGGTAATATGTGTTTTCTGTAAGGATTGAAGCACTGAGGCGCTGTCGGAGAGTATGCGTATGTGTGTGTCCGTAACTCTCCTGGCTTTTAGGGCGTGGACCGCTCGTATGATGCCCACACACTCCGCCTGATAGACGGTGTTGAACATTCCCAGCGGGCTGGATATCTTTATGTTGAAGTCGTGTGAGAAGACTCCAACTCCAGTCCCGGAGTCGGTCTTCGATCCGTCGGTGTATACTCTCATCTCTTTCGAGCCTGAGTAGTCACACTGTTCTTCTGTAAGTATTATGTTGTAGTGCCTATGAAAGTGGTATGTTTTCGGGGATTTATCACAGGGTGATGCCATCATTGGTCGTCGTTTGATCGCATCTTCCTTTATGCGTGTGTGCTTAACTCTAGAGTCTTTGCTTAGTGTACCGGATACATGGAGCCTAAAGGCGGCTAGGGCCGCCTCCTCCCGCACGATGAGGTGCAGAGGAGGCAGTCCAAGCATTGCCTGTAGGGCGGCAGTGGGTGTAGTTCTCATACTGCCAGTGATTGCAACACAAGCAAACCGCTGCAGTTTTTCGAGATTCCTTTGGGCTGTGCTCAGGTCCGTCCTGGGCCACCAGACCAGTGAGCCGTATGTGATAATTGGTCGGATGACTGTGGTGTATAGCCAGTGGGTGACCTTGGGGCTAATTCCCCAGTTCCTGCCAAGCAGTCGCTTGCACTGCCACAGGGATATGCTGGCTTTTGTGATAATATAGTTGGTGTGTTTTGCCCAGTTCAGCTGTTTGTCCAAAAAGATGCCCAGGTATTTAGTTTCAGTTGATAGGCTCAGGGTTGTTCCGAAGAATCGAGGTAGCTGTAGTGTTGTCAGTTTTCTCTTTTTTGTGAAGAGAATCAGTTTAGTTTTTGTAGGGTTCACTGAGAGTTGGTGCCTGCTGCACCATTCCTCTACTATTTTTAGGGCTTGACGCATTAGGTTGCATAGAGTGTTTTCGTGGGTGCCGTTTATTACAATGGTTATGTCATCGGCGTAGCCTACTGTGAAGTAACCTTTGTCATTGAGTGTTTTGATGAGGCTGTCTACTACAAGGTTCCATAGGAGCGGCGAGAGGACTCCTCCTTGCGGGCAGCCCTTCGCAACGAAGGCCCTCGTAGTGTCATTTACTGTGACTTGAAAAGCTCTCAGTTTGAGCATGTTGGTGATCCAGCCACTCAAGGTCGGGTCTATGTTGTGACTGTTGAGTGCCATGTTAATGCTGTTGAACATGGTTTTGTCAAAGGCTCCCTCGATGTCAATGAAGGCGGCCAGTGCTGAGCATTTGTGGTCCACTGCGCGTTCAATTTTGGAAACCACGCTGTGCAGCGCGGATTCTGTTGATTTGCCTGTGGAATACGCATGCTGGTATTTGTGGAGTGGTTTAACCCGAAGAGGTCCGTCTCGGATGTGCCTATCACAGAGCCTCTCGAGGGTTTTCAGAGGAAAGGATGTGAGGCTTATAGGTCTATAAGCCTTGGGTTGCGTGTAATCGGTTTTTCCTGGTTTGGGTATGAAAATGACTTTTACGTCGCGCCATGCGAGAGGTTTCTGTCTGAGTGCTATGCAGGCTCGGTAGATCTCCACCAGCCATGGTGTTAGATAATCTATCCCCCACTGCAGCAGGGCTGGGAAAATACCATCCAGCCCTGCTGACTTGTATGGCTGAAAGGTGTTGATAGCCCACTTTATTCGGTCTTCTGTTACTATATTGCGGGCAATTGACCAGTCTTGAGCCGTTGGGGTCCATTCTGGTTCAGCCTCCCACGTCCTGTCTTCCAGGATTTTACAGTCTGGGAAGTGAGTCTCGAGAAGGACCTTACTGGTTTCAAAGTCAGTGTGTATGAGTTATCGGGTTTTTTCAGCGCGCCAAGAGTTCGCTCTGATCAGCTGATAGGATCTTCCTTACCATTGCGGCTTCATTATTGGTTTCGATGGATTTACAGAATTTACGCCAGGCGGTTCTCCTGGCGGTTCTGATCTGTCCGGGAGCCTCGTGTTTTTTGCTCTGTTAAATTGCTTACGTAGCGCATCTCTGAGTTTGCTAAGTTCAGCATTCCACCAGGGGTTTCTGTCCTTCTTGGTTTGTGGCGCTCTTAGTTTACAGCATGCGTGGTATGCTTCAGTAAGGTATTCTGATATTTTTGTTACGGTGTATTCTAATTGTGCTTGGTTTCTTATGGTTACTTGTGTTAGGTGCCTAGCTAATAGGGAAGCCAGGAGGCGTTTGAACCTGGGAACATTGGTGCGCCTCGGGTTACGCCTTGGTTCGGGTTTCCTAGTGTTGGTAGTTAGTGTAAAGCGGATCCTTCTGTGGTCTGAGCAGGAAGGCTCGTCCGATACGTGCCAGTTTGTGATAAGGTTTGTCGCGTTTTCTGTAGCAAGTGTTAAATCTATAATCGTCTGTCCTCGGATTGTGACCCAAGTGGGTTCGGAGCCGCGGTTTACGATGTTAAGATTAGTAGAGAATAAATAGGTGGATAGTACCTCTCCTCTGGGGTATGGTGCCTCGCTGCCCCACAGCGGGTGGTGGGCGTTCGAGTCGGTGCCGATGATCAGGTCTAGTTTGGCGCGTTCGCAGTGCTGTACCAGGTCGGCCAGCTCTTTTGGCGGGCAGTCCGTGTCCTCGCCTGGCATGTATGCCGAGGCCAGTATTACATCTGGAACACTACCTTCGGTTTGGAGCCTGACAGCTGTCAGGTCTCTGGAACAGAATTGAGTGAGTGGTGTGATAGGAATTTCTTTGGGTATGTAGACGCAGGTTCTTGGCTTGTCTGAGCTGTGTGTGTTAAGGATTAGCTTACCTCCGATGTTACCGAGGCCGCATATTCTGTTGTTTCTGATCCACGGCTCTTGGATCAGTGCGATAGTTCGGGGCTGCACCTCCAGCGCCCTGCGTAGGCTAGCCGTGGCAGTCTGGCTATGCTGGAGGTTGGTCTGGATGATGTTTAGGGGTGATCGAGGCGGTGGAGAGGAGCTAGTCGGAAATGGATCCATCGGACAGTTTCTCCTCTACCTCCTCTCTGTATGTGTCGTGACGTTCGCCCGGCGACGAGGCGAGCAGACATTCGCTCCAGCCAGGTGATTCGGGCGGTACAACGTCCTCGTCGTCAGCGATTGCCGCTCGTGCCATTACCTCCTCTAGTCGGTCAATGTCGGAGTCGGTCGTCTGTGTCAGAGTCGTCGGTTGTACTTCAGTCTTACCGTCTGTGCTGTCGGTCTGGACGTCGGAGGGTTGGGTCGTGGGCCAGAAGCGTACGTATATCGACCCAAGTAGGTATGATATACGCCGCTCCCGGGCCCGGACCTTTACGGCTTCCTCCGGTGGCACACCCAGGGTCAAATAAGTCCCGTAGTTGTCGCCACCGACGGTAGTCGCCCTGTAGAGTGACCACTTTGCAATGTCATACCAAGTATTCTGACGAATCAGAATACTCTGGAGTCTGGCTATGTCACCTGTGTACTGAGGGACAAAAAGCGAGACTCGGACACGCGTGGGCACGTCAGTCTGTCGCAGTACCGTGAGTGTTTGGTCGGTCGTTGGGAGTCTGATCAGGGGTGCGTTCTGAGTCAACCAGGTCAGGGCATAGTCGTCCTCGCACCACAACTGCACGGTACCTTACGCTACCCGTGGGTATCCGCGGAAGGCAGGGAGTGGCGTTGGAGAGTCGGCTTCCATAACCCGATTTACTAGATCCGTCTTTATATATTCGGCCTCTTCCTTGGTTAGGTCCCTAGAGGGGGGAGGGAGGCAGATTGCTACGGCCAGCCGCGCAGGAATATCCTTTGTGGCCCGCGCGTAGGTCCTCTGCTCCCTTTGAGCGGAGTGGACCCTCACCCGCTTGGCGTCCCCCTGGAGCATACTCGGCGAGGCCGTGTCGTCAGGGCGTTCCCTCTTCGCCGGCCCTGAACCGCTCGGTCCAGGCTGCGGCTTGGAGGTGCCTGGCTGGGTATTTTTTGCCGGCGACGCCGGGTGTGGGTTTCCACCTCGCTTGCCCCTCTTGTGCCTAGGAGGAGGTCGGTCGTGTGAGTCGTCTGTGTCATGGGGTCGGATGTCGGTCCTGGTGGGCTCCGTCACGTGTGGGGGCGTCTCGCGCTGAGTTGCCCCTACGCAAGCTTGTCCCCGCTCGTGCGGTTCCGCGTCCGGCCGCTTTGCGCGCTGGGTTTCCCCTTCGCACTCTTGCGGTCGGTCGCGTGCTTCCGACCCTTTTTCGCGCCGGGTTTCCCCTTCGCGGACTCGAAGTCGGTCGCGCACCTTCCCTTCGGCGTCCGATCGCGCTTCGCGCTGGCTAGTGCCTTCGCGGATACTGCGCTTTCGGTCGCCGATTCTCTTCTTCCGGGCCAGGATTTTTTCGCGCTTTGTCAGCAGGCGTACTTCACCACTGGCCGGAAGAGTATTAGAGCCGCCAGGTCCGTCATCTTTCTCCGTCCCTGTCTGTCCGTGCTGGTCTTGGTTTTTGTCCGGGTTCGTCTTGCTATTCCGCACGATGCTCTGTTGCCAGAGGCTCGTGGGAGGCATAACCCGTGTCGTGGGTGTTGGCGCGTGTGTCGCAGCCGTAGTGGTAGGTAAGGGCGCGTTAGTCGCAGCCGAGGTCGTGTTTGTGGGCGCGTTAGTCGCAGCCTGTATTATGGGCGCTAGATCAGCAGCCGGCCGCGCTAACCGGCAACAGTTTCTCCTTAAGAGAGCAGTTTGAGGCCCCCCCCATATTACGTTGGGGGCTGACCGCCGAAGCGGTGTGGGATTCCCCGGCTTGGCCGGGACCCACCTGGGTAGACATTTCATCAATCTGCTTATTCATTTTGGTGAGGGGTGGGCTTTTTTGGAATCGAGGTTACCCTTCCTCTTGGACCGACGGGATAAAGTGATAGGAGGGAAGGTATTTGTTGGATGGAGGTGTGGGTTCTTTGGGGGTCACCCTAGGCCTGGGAGTTGGCCTAGGGATTTAGGATCGACGGGATATATGTGGATAGTGAGGGATGGTTTAGTTTGGTGAAGGGGGAGCATAGGAAGGGGTATATAGGTTACCCAAGGCCTGGGATTTGGCTTTTGGGAACTTCTCTTGTCCGGGATCCTTTAAAGAGATGCTCCGAGTGCGGGATCGCCCACTAACAGTCAATGTAACCGTCAGTGGTCGGTCCCGCAGCCAGAGTTGGGCTATCCGCAACCTGCCCACCCGCTCGGTTGCAAGAGAAGAAGTGCCTGGCAGTCTGGGTCGCCCCACCACTGATGTACGCATACATTCGCGTTGGAGCGATCCAGCCTCCCCCGAGAGCCCGACACCGTAAAAAGTAAGTAAGATAAAAATCTAAGCGGCCGAAAAAAAAAGTAAAACAAAAAGCCCAACTGCAAAAACACAAGTTACTGAAATGAGAAAAACAAGCATATAATATAATATAATAGAATATAATATAATATAATCTATAGATTTTTTGTCCATATGTTATATTTAAAAAGTGTCAATGACAAAGTGTCTTAATTTTTTAAGCTAAAATTGTTATGAGCAATAGCATGTTACGTTTTAAAATAAAGAATGAAGTTAACAAAATGAGATTTTTTAAAATTAGATTAGGCCTACCAAAAATTGTGGCGTACATTAATTAAGTGCATGCTGAATTGTTCCTTATGATATCTAAATTACAGCGATAGTAATAATAATACTTTGTGTAACGGTAATACTGAGAAATACGTAGATAAGTAATAGTGTACCTACTGTACACTATGAGTATTGTATTTTATTCAATGTAATTTAATTCATTTATTGTAATTAATTTAGCTAATAATTTTTTTTCATCTAAACTATGTATTTCTTGTTAATCAATTAAGTATGTTATTATCTGCGCATAATGTAGTGCATGCTGTGCTTTTCTATAAGTAATGAGGCACTTAGATTTAAGTTTGAAATGTACTAATTATAAAGTAATAGTGTACTCATTGTCGAAGAGCCTAATAATAAATAAATAGTAATAAGCATCTTCGTGTTGTGAACTGTTCATGAAATAAAAAAACACATTGCCTGCAGATTTTTCCTTTGCAGAATACAATTTTGGTATTGCAGGCGGGCCAAACCAATAACCTGGAATATGGCGTATCTTTTGTTTGTCCCACCTGCGATACCACTATTCTATAGATTATAATGCTTGTTAGGTTTCCGTACCTCAAAAGCAGAAAACGGAACCCTTACAGGATCACTCGTGTGTCTGTCTGTCTGTCCGTCTGTCACAGCCAATTTGCTCCGAATCTAATGGACCTAATCGGTCCTGTTGGACCGGTTGGAATTCGGAGCTGTTTGTAAAAGTTGAAAGGTGTTTTTTTTTCGGCCAAAACTTGTACCGAGGTACAAATTAAAAGTTAAATTCCTTGCAATAAATTGTGTTTTTAGCAGTATTTATAATCCTCCAATATTCGATAGATTAAGAAATAAAAGAATATAAAAAAACACTACCTCACATCGTAACTGCGTTCAACGATACGTTCATATCATAGCAGAAGTGACAGCTGTCAAACTTCCATCTGTGATCTGTCAAAATATTACATCGGTGATGGTCATCGGCCTTTTTATGGTCGTTGGACAGTCAAGTATTCGGTCAGTCTACGATAACGATAGGATTAAGTATATAGTTATTCTAAGACAAAAAACAAGTCAGAATAATAATAGTGATTCAACATTTGTTTTCGTATAGCCGTATTATATACTCTCTTCTATAGGCTCTCTTCTTTTCTTGTGTTTATTGAAGCCTAATTGGTAGTAAAGACAACGTCAGAAGGAATTAATAATTATGAGAGTGTGTATGCTAATGGGAATTAAGTTGATATTTTAAATAAAACCAATAACATGTTTATTATTTTCTTTTATTCCATTTCCTCATTTTCAATATCTTCTCTATTAGTGTATTATCGAAATTACTACACTAGAGGAAAAAATTAAAGGATCAAAACGAAATCCATGGTTTTTTTTTTCTAACTTAGCCATTATATGGATCGGATAACTTGTTCATTCAGCTTTAATTTGTTTTTTTGAAAAGTTCGATACGACCACTTCTCGCTGAGATATGGAACTTTGAATGGAAATATTATAATAAGCAATTAGTGAATAAAGGACGGATTTAAAGCGTGGGCCATAGATGAATCACGAGCAAGTAAAGGATTCTAACGACTGAATTACGACCGTAGGGAGTGATTCAAGTGTTAGAATCCTGAGCGACGCGAGGGATTCATGGCCCTCGATATAAATCCGTTTTATTCAAGAGTTGCATACTATACTTTATACCATGACTACGAGAAAAAGAAAGATTTGAGCGAAAATAGACATTTAATGAAGAAAAAAGGAAGGTCAAATTAATTAAAATGCACATTAAAATTAGAACAATTACTAAAATTAAGAGTAATTTTCTTATTAAATATTCGGATGGTCAACTTGTGAAGCTATATTCATGTGATGCGTATCGTGTATTTTTTTACAAGTTGGTCCAAAAAAAAAAAAAAAATAATTGGTGTGTTCTAAATTGAAACACCAAAATAGTGATTAAAAGACCTTTTTATTCACTGTTTTCAGTGAATAAAATAAGCTTTTTAGAGGGGGAATGGTATAAAGGATATTTTTGTTAATATCTATCTAATATAAATTTCCCAAAAAAATCAGCCCGGCTGGTGCCGGCCCGCCACTGCGGGCCTCCTCGCGGGTCAGGGGGGGGAGTGAGGTGTTTGACTCCCCCCGCGACGTCTCAGAGGGGCGCGCGTGGAACACTACGCGCCGCCACCTCGGGTCCTGATGTGTGGGGGGCGACGGACGTCCCCGAGTCCGTCACCCCTGGACCCATTTAGGGGGGCTGGAAGAGGGCGTTATCCGCCCTCCGCCGACGCCCGGTGCGCCTGCTGCGGGCCGGGTGAGTGGACGAGATCTCCCTCTCCCTTTCCGCAGCCTCCTTCTGCGAGACGACTGTCTCACAGTAGGAAACCACCGCGTCCCAGGACTCGCCGCCGCCGACCATCGCATTCACTACGGCCGGCAGCGACAAGTCACTGCCTACTTCTGAGATGAGGGCACGGCGCGGCTCCTCCCAAGCGGCACACTCTGCCAGCGTATGCCGCGCCGTGTCCTCCCGGCAGAGCTAAGAGTTGACCTGTCCCAACTGACGGCGCCCGTTCACGAACATGACGCATGGATTAGCACCATTCAGCTCAACCATTTTGAAGGGAGCTAAATGATCCAACACACGCGCCACCATCAGCGAGACATCTGAGTGAGCATGACATACTCACAGCCGCCAGGGCACATTCAAGTCAATAAAATACGTATTACACGGTAAATGTTAGCTCTTTAGTACATAGTACTCACACCTGTACTCTGAAATTATATAATACAAAGGAAATTGATTTTATACAAGGCAAAAATAGTCTTAAACTCTTCAGCAGCTCCAACAGTGTTTTCAAATGTTAATCAAATAGTTGTGGTTGTGGAGCAGGACCAGCATTGAGCCAAGCATTTTTATCAGCGATGTAATCCCCCAGCTTATAATATGCCTGCCTGCATAGTGTGCGTTTTATACAAGAATTGAATTTCGTCTCATTCAGTTGAAGTATGTGGGGAGGAATTTTGTTATAACATTTTAAACAGTATCCCATGAAAGATGAGTCCACTTTAGCCAGTCTGAAACCTGGTTGAACTAATAAGTCCCTATTTCTTGTACTATAATTATGTCTTTTATCACCTCTTTTACTAAAAAGATGTACATTTTTTCTTACGTGCATGATGTTTTCATAGATATATTGACAAGGTACCGTCATGATGTTAATATCCTTTGTTAAATCTCCACCCAAGGTCTTCAATAAAACTCACTTTAAACGCTTTTACACAGTATATTAGTATCACCTAAATATACAGAAATTCAACACAAAAATCCGTCGAGATGTCGTGACGCCCCCGTCAGGGGGCGTGGCGAGCGGGGTCAGGGCTTCGCCCTTTGCCCGCGGAAGCAATACAGTGGCCCGCTAATACGGGCCCTTCAATATGTTTGCCTTGGGCGGCCTGTGGAAATGACGCAGGCAAAGTGCGTCTGTGTGAATGGTTGCTATGAGTATTTCTGTAGGCGCGCCGCGACGCTATATTCCTATAGCGTCGCTTCTTCACGACATCCCGGCGGTCTGTCCCCGCCAGGTGAGACCCCCAGTTGCCTGGGGGAGGCCCAACGAAGACGACCAGCGACAGAGATGCCGACTCGACGCCCCTACAGGTAGATATGTAGCTTTCCCTCGCCCCGCTCACAGATCTAGCCGTTTACGGATTGAGGGATAAGCAGTCGTGTTTGTGTGAGCGGCTTGTGTTGTAGTGTAACACCGCTCAGTGTCAACGTGCTTCGCGGCCCGCGTCGCGCTCGCACGTGTTGTGTAGGCGTCTGTGTAGTATAGGTTGTCTGTATATGGTTACGCGACGTGCCTATATTAACCTAGAACACGCCGCGCAACAGATGTATGTGTACATCTGTAGAGTCTTATTATATCGAGTGAGCCGCGTGTAACCTGGGTGCAGCTTACTCGAGGCGTCTATCCGGTGGGATGGGGTCACGTGTCCGCTACCAGGTCGCGGGGCAGGGGTCGCGCGTCAGGTGGGCGCGCGTGCAGTGGCGCTATCTGCCTGACATGAGGCCAGGCAGAAGCGTCGGCACGCGCGAACATCACCTTCGCGAGTCGCCTCACAAACTCATCCAGGCTCTCAATCCCGAGATCCCGGTGGAGTACATCGTTCCTCACAAAGCGAGGAGCATCGACTATGGTCCGCAGCGCAAGGTTTTGTTGCGCGCGGAGCAGCCTGCGGGTCGACTCCTTTGTGAGGGCGAACCACGCTGGGGCGGCGTACGTCAAGATTGGGCGCACGTACGTTTTGTACACGCCCAACTTGACGCGCGCCGGGATGCGGGATGAGAGCACGGGCCTGAGGAGGTTGCGGGCGACCTTACCCTGTGCGGCGACCTTGCGGACATGGGGCCCCATCGTGAGGCGGCGGTCGATGGTCACACCCAAGTACTTGACCCGGGGCGACCAATCGACGGCGGCTCCATGTAGCTTCAAAGGTGGTGGGAGAGGCGCCGATCCAGTGACCATTGCCTGCGTCTTACTCACGTTAACCGACAGCCGCCACTTCGACAGCCAATCGGGAAGTAGGTCGAGGGCGCGCTGCATTTTGACCGCCGCGTACTTCGCATTAAGCGAGTTAACAATGTACGCGGCGTCGTCGGCATACAGCGCGAGCGTCGCCTCTGGAGTGGTGGGGATGTCGTCGGTGTAACGTGAGTAACACGCCGGCGAGAGGCAGCTGCCCTGAGGCACGCCAGCCATCACCGGGCGGGCACCGGATAGCGCCCCGTCGACCACCACCTTGAAGGTCCTGTGGGACAGAAAAGAGGAGACCACCCTTACAACGCGACGGGGCGCGTCGGACGTGGCCAACTTGTGTATTAGGCCCTCGTGCCATACACGGTCGAAGGCCTTCTCCATGTCGAGGAATACTGCCACCGAGCATTCCTTTTTATTTAGTGCCGTCGTCAGAAGGTGCAGTACCCTCGACAACTGAAGCGTCGTGCTATGCTCCGCCCTGAAGCCGAATTGTTCCGGGCGTGGGGCAATATGCTGTTGTAGGTGTCGCAGCAGGAGTACTTCGAACACCTTGGGGACCGTCGGCAAGAGTGTGATCGGCCGATAGCTCTCCGGCTTCGCTATGTTCTTCCCCGCCTTGGGCAGCATTATGACGCGCCCCTCCTTCCACGAGGTGGGAAAGACCCCCGTGCGCAGTATCGCCGTAAACAGGCGCGCCAGCGCCGCTACCGTACGGAACGGCAGGTGGCGCAGCACTGTGTTGGTGATACCGTCAGCACCGGGGGCCTTTCTGGGCTTCGTTCTTAGGATGGCGCGTCTAACTGCGCCAGGCGAGAAGAAGATAGGGTCCTCCTCTGGAGCTATCGGCGTTGCGAAATAGTCTCCTAGGTGCTTCTCGACTGCTGCGACATGCTCGGTGTCGGCGGTCGGGTTAGGGCGGAACTGACGCTCCAGGTGCTCGGCGAAGACCTCCGCCCGGTCCTCCGCTACATACTTAAACGCCCCGTCGCTGTTGAGTAGAGGGCGCACCGGGGCTGGGGTATTCGTCAGCTGGCGGCACAATCTGTGTACAGACGGCCAGCTATCCGTAGCTGCGTCTATTTTCTCCTCCCAGCCCGCGGCGGTATGGGCCGTTAACTCGGCCTTTACCTTCTCCGCGAGACGGTTGAGTTTGGTCTTGAGTGTCGGGCATCGTAGTTGTTGCCACTGCTTGCGAAGGCGCCTTTTCACGGCGATCATTGCAATAATGTGTGCCGGCAAGGGCGGCAAAAGCCCTCTCCCTTGCGGCTGCACTGCAGTCGCCGTTTCCAGGGCGCACTGTATGCAAGCAGTGACGTCATCCGCCGCTTGATCTACGTCCGCGGAGGAAACAATAGTCCAATCGGTGATTCGACGTGGCGCTAATGGCTTCAGTCGGGTCGGCATTCCCGATAGGACGACGAGTACAGGTTGGTGGTCCGACTGTAACTCGTCGTCTATCACATGTTGCGTGATCTGGCAGCGTAGCCCTCTGTGGACCGTGATATCCAGCACGTCCGGCATGTACCGGGTTGCATCTGGGTAGTGGGTGGGCGTCTCCGGGCCGGATACCGCGTACCCGAAGGCTTCCGCGTCCGCGAAGAGCCGCCGCCCCCCTGTGTTCGTCAACATTGAGTTCCACGCCGGGTGCTTGCAATTTAGGTCGCCGGCAAGGATGGTCGCGTGTTTGGACGCGTTTACAAGCGCCCGCAGCTCTACCACATCTAGGGGAGCCGCGGGCGGTTTGTAACACGCGTAAATGTTGATGTCCTCGCCGGCAACGTGCAGCTGCACACCCAGCGCGTAAAAAGTGCTGAGTGACGGCAAGGGGAGCTCTTGGTGGACGACTCTACGCCTCACAAGTACCGCCAGACCACGGTATCTGATTTGTTGTGCCGACCTTTCATTATTCCGGTAGACGTGGAAACCCGGGAACCTGACCCTATCCTCAGGTCCCAGGTGTGTCTCACTGATTAGCGCCACGTCGATGTCTTGATCCCGAAGGAGGTGGCGGAGAGGGGCGACCTTATCCTTAAGGCCGCGGGCGTTCCAGTGTATTACCCTCAACGGCTTAGCCATCACACAGCGCTAGCAATGTGGCCAAACCGTCGAGGATAACCGCCTCTATGTCTCGGCCCTGCCGTATAGCTCTGATGAGGTCCATCAGAAGCTTAATTGCGCAGGTTGTGAATTCTCTTTTGGATGTAGCTGAGTTTGTTTCGGGCTGCCTAGCGATGGTAGCGCCGCCACTCGTCACGGCCGGGAAGCTTCCCTGCTCTGTGATTGGCCGTGACGCCTTCGCATTTCTCGTTGCGATGTTGGCGGCGCCGTGCGGCTTTTGAGCGAACCTACGAGTTTCCTCTGGTTGCCGCTGTAGCGGTTTGTCGCTACCTGTAGGTTCGCTCAACAATGTTATTTTTCCCTTTGTTGTCGCAACCTGCGCAATGTTGTCGGCAGGGGCGGCCTTAGGGAGCTCTTCCTGTGCTGCCGCCGCCGGGTGGGGGGCCTTCTTCTTTCCCTTCCCCCCGCGCTTTTTCTTTCTCCGCCCTGAGGAGGAGGCTTGGCGTCCAGGTTGGGTGGGCTCGTTTGCCGCCGCCATAAGCGTCGGCCCGTCTGCCTCCACAGTGGCCATTTGAGGTAATGGCCCTGTTGATCTTCCTGTTTTGGCCGTTATGGCGACGGTCCCCGCTCGCTTGTTCCGGGTTTCCCTCTCGAACACGGGGCACTTGATGTTACTCGCGGGGTGCGGACCACCGCAGTTGACGCAGGTGGCAGCCTCTTCCCGCGGGCGCGGGCAGTCGCGTGCCGCGTGCTCGTCTCCGCATCGCACACAAGCGAGCGGTCGGTGACACTGGTGCGAACTGTGTCTGAACCGTTGGCACCGGTGGCACTGTGCGGGCCCGCGTTTTCCTCGCCAAGCCTCGATCTTGACACCACGCATGTACATGAACACGATGGTGTCATAGATCTGTCTGACGTCCGGGGTCTTCTTTAGTATTGCGTGGAATACGCAGCCGGGTCGTCCTTGTGTGCCCTTGATATGGCGCACGTACTCCGGCTGGTATCCCAACTCCCGGAGTTCCTCCTCAATCTCCTTCGGGTCCGTGTCCGCCGGTAGGCCCCGTATGGCGATCTTGAGGTTTTTGTCCATTTGGGGGCATTTGGGGGCCGGCCCAGTATCCCGTGAATGGCCCGGAAATGAGCTGCCCAGTTTGGTAGCGTCTCCACTACCAGCGGCGGGTACCTAGGCTTCTTAGCGTTTTTCCCCTTCCGTTGCTGCGACGATTGCTTCGCCGAAGCTTCGGCACTTGTTGCGGCGATGGGGGGGGGGATTATTGTGTTAGGTGCGGGGGGCAAGCTTGTAGTACTCGCCCCCGCGATTACCTTGGGTATTGGCGGCAGTGTAGGTGACTGCGGCGGTGTCGGTGACTGCGGCGTTGTTCGGCGGACTGCGCCGGCAAAGGTCGGCGACATCGGTGTACCCCGACCCCGCGGCGCGCTGTCGCGCTGTGGCCGCGGCGGGTCGAGGCAATATCGCTTCGCCTCCTCCGACGCGGTCTCGTCGGAGCTCCTCCTGCGTCGCTGGGGTCTGGCCTCAAGCTCAAACTCGAAGCTGAACCCCAGCGACGGTGTTGGTGACGCCGGCGACAATGGCCCGGCGGCAGATCCACCCGCGGTAGGCCGCGGACCGGATCGCGGAGTCATGTCCGGAGACATGTCTTCGCGACCGGATGCGGCCGAGCCCACAGACGCCAGCGACATGCTCGACCCCACACGGGAGGAACATGCCGACAGCATCGCGGGCGAGTCGCAGGCGGATACACGGGGGGGCGCCGGCGAAGCGGGCGCCTTCTCGGTGGTCAGTGCCGGTCGGTACGACGGGCCAGCACTAGCTGGTCGCTCCTGCTCAGCCCTCACCGGACCCGCCAGCGAGAGGCGGGGGCCGGGAGCGGCGGTGCGTGGAGCGGGCACAGCTTGGTGACGAGGGGCGCCAGAGGGCGCGGGCGGCGATACGAACCGCGGCGGCGGAGCCGCGGCACGGACCGGGGGTGCGCGAGGCCGCGCCGACGGCGCAGGGGTACGCGGCGCGGGTAGCGCGGGGTACGCCTGCACCGTGGCACGGCGCGCGGCAGTCGTAGTGGGGTGCCCGGGCGCGGGCGCGCGCGTGGGCGGTGCCGGGGCGCGCGCATGTAATGCGCGGCCCGGGTTTGTGTTTGGCCCCGGTGCCTGAATAGGCACCGGGCGAAACGCAGGGGGGCGGACCGCTACCGCGTGCGTCCGGCTCGTCGACGGCGTAGGCGCAACGCGTGCAGGCGCCAATGTCGTCGGTGGGCCGGCAGCTACTACGGCAGCGTCCTCCCTCTTCTCCTTCTTACGTCCTCCTCCCTTCTTCTTGAGTCCGGCCGGTGGCGCACCGGACGACGCCGGGCCAATATTAGGCATCGACGTCGCCCGGTCCAGCACCGGACGGTCCTCCTGCTCCCCGGCATCGCGGCCCAACGAGCCACGCGTGCCGGGTTTCGGCATCTTGATTGGGTGGGCCTCCGCGACCGCAGCGGCGTGTGAACGCCGAGCAGCTCGGGGCGGCTCCCCCTGTGTCCGCACAGGTACCCGACGGTGTCCTGTACAAACACAGAGAGAGACGGTTTAAAATTTGCGGTCCGCGCGGGTCTGAACTCTTAACGTGTGGATAGAGCCAGTGGTTCGGCCACAGGCTAATCCACACAAAAATATAAAATGTCTAAATTACTTATACTTTCATCGGTAACGAAACCACATCGCGATCTAACTCGACGCCAACGCCATCTAGTTAGAAAATAGGTACTAAAGTTGCACAATCTCACTTATTATAACTAATAAAATGGAATTAAACATGATATGGTTTGACATTCCGCCCACCAAGGACATGCTCGAATGAGTTGTCCTTTAAATTAAAGCCGCCCACCATGAGGTCAAGAGGGCTATAAAATAATAAAGACAAATAAAAAAATAAAACCATATCAATCACTGGTTGGCAATACGCAGAGTTTACATATTGGTCTTTTAAATACGGAACCATTACACTTTATGGTCACCACTCGTGTGAGTCCGTCCGAACCAGGATGCTTTTTTAAAATCCTACCCAGTAACCATTTGCCTGGAGGAAGATTGTCCTCTTTTACAAGGACAATGTCGCCAATATTTGGCTCTATTTCTTTTTGCGACCATTTATAACGTTGTAGCATTGAAGTTAAAAATTCTCTAGACCATCGTCGCCAGAAATCTTGGGTCATTTTTTGTAAAAGTTGCCATCGCCTCAACGTGCCCACAGAGCTACGTATGCTCGTAATTACGTTCCGGCACAAGAACTAGAGGTTCACCGATTAAAAAATGACCGGGTGTAAGCGGCAGTGGATCATCAGGGGTTTGGGGAATATGAGAAATCGGTCTTGAATTGAGGCAAGCCTCAATCTGCACAAGTAACGTGGCCATTTCCTCGTAGGTAAGAGTGGAATCCCCAATGACGCGCTTCATGTGGAATTTAGTTGACTTGATGCCGGCTTCCCAAAGTCCACCAACATTTGGGGCATGGGGAGGGATAAAATGCCACTTGACACCTTTACAACTGAGCCAACTCCTTATTTCGTTGGCAATCGCTGACTGTTCTGCAGAGACTAATATCTGCAGTTCCTTAGCTGCGCCTACAAAAATTTTGCCATTGTCGCTCCAAATATCACTGCAATGGCCTCTTCTAGCAACAAATCTCTTGAAACCGGCTATAAAACCATTAGAGGTAAGGTCACTAATGGCCTCGATGTGCACTGCTCGAGTGACCATGCACACAAATAAGCAGATGTACCCCTTGTAAGCCTTATTCCCACGACCCTTAGATACCCTAATGTTGATCGGACCGGCGAAATCAACACCTGTATGCAAAAACGGCCTGGCTGGAGACACTCTACAGGTCGGCAATTAATAATAATAATAATAATAAATAACTTTATTTCACAAAAATACAGATTAAACATATTTTATATATGTAAATACAAGTTAGATGAGCTTTGGTAGCAACACAATGCAGTATAAAGTTAGAACTCAAATCTGTACACAATATGGAAAACCCTGCCTCTCAAACTAGGAAACCTGTATCTTGAGAGACAGTGAATTGACCCATGAGTAGATTTTTAAACGTCGCTGAATGCCGAACACATACTACACAATTATGTACGTAAGCCTTTACTACATTTTTTGCAGATAGTATCCAATATTGCGAGCGCAAATAGTTTAACATTAATGTTGGACCGCCGTGAAGAGTGGTTTTGTGAGCTTCGCTGACGAGCAGAGTTGTGAAGTGATGGCGCTGTGGAATTATAATAGGATGCTTCATGCTTACTGACAGTTGAGACTTTTCAATTCTTCCTCCTACTCTTAAAATTCCTTGCTCATCCAATATGGGACAAAAAGGTCGTAATTTGCTCTTCTTACTGACACTTCCTGTCTTCTTTAATTTTTTCTATATCTTCCTTAAATTCTTGTTCTTGACATTTTTTTATACAGATTTCCAGAGCAGCTGTCAATTCCTCACTAGTCAGGTAAGTTTCTTTATGTTGCTTAAATCTTAAGAATCGTCTACAATATGCCACTACTCTGATCAATTTTTGAGATGATGAATATTTTGTCCACAGCCCTTCGTCTACATTTGTTGTCACATGTGCTTTAACACCTTTCGATGATCTTTCTTCGAGTTTAGTTGACATCGAGTTTGGTTTGACGTAGTCAATTGGTTCTTTCTTTAACCACAATGGACCGTGCTTCCACAGAGATGACTGTGAAAGTGCTGAAGGCGTCATACCTCTTGACGCGATATCTGCCGGATTGTGAGTAGATTTCACATGTCCCCATTGAGGATTATCCAAACAACTCAGAATTTCAGACACCCGATTACCAACAAATGTTGTCCAGCGGCTGGGATGACTACTGAGCCAAGCCAGAACAACAGTAGAGTCTGTCCAACAGTGTATACGGTCTTTAGGTATTACTAGTATCTCAGCTACCTCGACAATCAATTTGGCCAACAGAACAGCACCCATCAACTCGAGACGAGGAATTGATAGTTGCTTTATCGGAGCAACCTTGGTTTTCGCCGATATTAAATTAATTTTAATATTGCCGTCAGCGCCAATTATTCTTAAATACGTAACAGCTGCATACGCTATATTAGACGCGTCACAAAAACCATGTAGTTCTACAGCTACATCGTCTTCTCTGGATTCAACCCATCTTGGAACATGACACTCGGGTAAATTTAGTAGTTCCTTTTGATATGTTTGCCATTCTTTTAATAAGTCTTCAGGTAATCGATCATCCCAATCGATCCCGGCAAGCCATATCTTTTGAATCATTATTTTCGCCGGTATAACACACGGCGCTACCCACCCTAAGGGGTCGAACAGTCGTGATATATCTGATATTACTTTCCGTTTTGTTACAGATGCAGGTTGCGGAAATATTATTGAATATCTGAAACTGTCAGATTCTCTATCCCAAGAAAGTCCTAGTATTTTCACCACTTCGTGTAGTTTTATCTCTATTCCTTCCTGACTTATACCTTCTCCCAATGTTTCCTCTGCTAATTCCTTGTTGTTTGTCATCCACTTCTGTAACGGAAACCCACCTTTTTCCAGTAGTTTTTCCATTTCCCTGTGAATCCTTTTTCCTTCCTCTACCGTTTGACATCCTGACATATAATCATCTACATAAAATTCGCTTTTTAATGTTTCAGATACTAGCGGAAACTCAGCTCCTTCATCGTGTGCCAGCTGCTGCAACGACTTCACGGCCAGCTAAGGTGCGGATGCAGTGCCAAAGGTAACCCGCAGCAACTCATACTAATTTTATTTCAGATGCAGGTTCACTCCGCCAAAGCAGTCTCTGAAAGTGTGTGTCTTCAGGAGCGATTTTGATCTGCCAATACATTTTGACTATATCTGCACATAATACAATTGGGTACGTACGCCATCTCATGGTAAAGTGACGTAATTCCGGTTGTATGGTAGGACCTACCATCAACATATCATTAAGGGATCCACCATTAGAACCTTTAGACGAAGCGTCGAATACAACTCTGACCTTGGTGGAGGTCTTATCCTCGCGAACCACTGCGTGGTGAGGCAGATAAACTGCTTCTGACTGCTTAGTATCAGTTTCGCGAGACACCATCTTCATGTGTCCGAGGTCAAGGTATTCTTGGATTACTTCGGTGTATTTTCCTTTGATCTCAGGATTTTTCTTGAAACGCTGTTCAAGATGATGAAATCGTTTTAGTGAAATTTCTTTGGTGTAGCCGATTTTACTTCGTGGATCTGATTCGCGGAATGGAAGCTTGACTACGTATCGCCCGGTAGAGTCTCGTCGAGTGGTACGAGTGAAAAATTCTTCGCACAGCTGTTCTTCTTGAGTAAGTATCTTTTTTTTATTAGTAACATCAGATTCGGTCTCCCAAAACTGTTTGAGCATATCATTGTCACTGAGGTGTGTATGCATACTAACTATAACCTTGTGACAATTTGCTGAATTGAGATCGCTATCTGTGGGTGTTAGTCCAGACAAAATCCATCCCAGGGTTGTATTTTGAGCAATTATGGGCCCTGGAGAGTGTTTGACTAAACCCTCTTTAAGAACTTGGCTGTAAACTTCTGCTCCAAACAAAACGTCGATTTTGTTTGGAGTGTGGTACTCTGGATCCGCCAGAGTTATATCTTCTAGTTGAGGCCAAGTTGGCATACATAGTTTAGTTGAGGGAATTAACGTTGTAATTTTACTTAACACATATGCTCGAACTTGAATAATTGCATTTGGATCGTGACGTGAATGAATGGTTACGCAAACCATGAATCTAGAGACAAGAGCGCCTTCGTCAGCTCCTATGCCTGAGACAGTACTGTTATTTGGTATTTTCTTTAGTCCGAGCAATTTGACTACTGACTCGGTTATGAAAGAGGCCTGGGATCCTTGATCCAATAACGCCCTCAGCAGTTGTTTACGACCATTCTGAGTCTGTGCTTTGACTAGAGCGGTCGCTAATAAAACTCGATTTGGCACAACCTTTGTAGAAAAGTGTGTTGCTATGGTTGAAAACTCTGATTCTTTTGCCGTACCGGAAGCAGTTTGCAGTGTGGACACTGCTGATTTGACAGCTACTGCCTCTACCGGATGGCTATTGGGTGACGATGATCTTGAAGATGCCTTGGGGTGTAATAATGAGTGGTGTCTACGCTTGCAAATGTGACATGATGTTTTAGCACGACAATACTTAATTGAATGATTCGCGCCTAAATAATTGTAACACAAATTGTGAGTTCGGACAAACTCACTTCGAGTTTGGTAACCTTCTTTACTAAACTGTTAACAATGACTTATATAATGATCTTGTTTACAGAATGGACATATAATTTGCACAGAGTTGTTACTATTTGATTTGACTGCGTGGAAAACCTTTGGCTTACTATCTGTGGACTTCTGCTTTGACTTGGATGTGTCTAAGTACTCCAAGGAGCGAAACCTTGACTCTAAAAATTTTTTAAATTCTTCAAAAGTTGGTAACTGTTCATCTGCGCTAATTTTCATTTCCCACAACTTTCGCGATTCACTATCTAGCTTAGCGCTTATTATATAGATGACAATAGCGTCCCATGATTTAACATCAATTCCGAGAGTACTTAAGTCGTGCAAACAATCCACAGTGGTATCCAATAATTCTTTAACCGCAGTTGATGACCCTGTTACATTTGATTGATTTATCAATCTCTTCAACATAGAATTAGACAAATATCGTTTATTATTATAGCGTTTATTTAACATTTGCCAACATTCCTGATAATTTACGGCTGTCACAGGAGTGTGACGCAACAATTGTTCTGGTTCACCCGATAAATAAGAATAAGAATAAGAATAAATTTATTTTGCAAAGTATACATTCAAGTGGATTGAAATCCTAGGCCTCACACTAGGATTCCCTGTGTTGTGAGATCCAGGCTCCTTCGTTCCGTTAACAATTTTACATAAAAGGTAGGTACATTTAAAAAACTTAATAGATACATTTAAAAAAAAGAGTGTATGCATATGCTTGGTGTTGTGGTTTGTGTTAGTATTGTTGATGTTGTAAGAGTGACTGTATGTTATAGATATATAGTGAGTGTACGTGTATTTGTGAATTGTCAATGTGTATTACTGTGAATTTTTACTTAAGCTAAGAAACTTTCTGTCATGTCGTAGTCCAGTGTAAGAAGCCAGTTTGTTATCGTCAGTCTGCATTTTTTTTGTGTTAGTCTTAGTATTTTATGTAGACTATTGAATTTCGCGTATATGTGTGGTCCCATATAACCATAAGACCTTCTGCCGATTGTTTTACGGCATTGCACTTTATCCCAATTTACCCGTCGGCTTGAAATGACACAAGTGCTTAAGGCAGTTTTATGAAATCGTAGGGTGACAGAGAGTATGTAAAGTTGTCTAACCCTAAGAACTCCCACTTCAGTATAGAGTGTATTTGTGGGGTACCGGTAAGGTCGTCTATAGGCAACTTTTAGTAGAGCACGCTGAGCTCGTTCTACTTTAATTAGTGAGGTCTTGCTCGCACAATAAATGACCTTTCAAATAATGCAATTTTTGTACATCGTCAATTGAATCATTTTTGTGGATAAGTGATAAAAACAAATCATGGAATGAAGTCCACTCCGTATACTTGCCAGAGAAGGTAGGAATAACAACCTTAGGTAATTTCACATTCGTATACGTATTTGACGATGACTCTCTATCTACACTTGCTTTTGTAGGTGTTAGTTGTTTAATAGACTCTTTCAACTCGGATTTATAAGTTATGTAAACATCTTCAGTATTGTCTTATGTCTCTGACGTAAAGTAATTATGTTGCAAATCTAGTTTTTCTACTATTTTCCTGTGCGTTTGCATGAAATTAGACCACAGTTGTTCTAATGCTTCCAACCTAGTTTCTAAATAAGACAATGTTATCCGTTCTTTAGGAGATTTTTTATAATTTATTCTAGCTTTTTCAATGTTTCTCTTGTTATCTAATTGAAAATTAATTAATGAATCCATGACTAAATGATATCAAACTATTGAATTAATTCACAAACAATGATTTGACAAGTGTAAAATTGATGAAATTATTCTAAGTCCATGACGACAACCGAAAATTTTACAAGTCTTTATAACTTTAAACTTTTTTGAAAATCGGGCATAGGTTCCCCGTTGGTTCACTTTTTTCTTAAATATTCTAAGTCTAAACTACTTTATTTATTCTAAGTCTTGATTATTATCAGGTTAAATTTAAAGTTCCAAATCTTGATAACTTCACAAATAAAATTGTACTCACGGTTTTATTTTCTAAATCCACAACACGTCACTCACTATTACTTCTCCGTTTTACTTGTTGCCAACGCCCGCTAGGGGGCGCGCAGTATGCTCTCAGCTTCGGTGCTCAGCTAGTTGGGATGCCACTTCCCTTATTCTAGATCCGGTTGTCCACACTCAGGATGTCCGGAAGCCCGCAGAACTTGCTGCGGTGGCGCCCTCTGCAGGCGACGTCCTCAGAAACACTCGGTCTCCGCGGTCGCGCCCTCTGCAGGCGACGTTAAGCACTTCAGTGGCGATCCACCACTGCTTTCTGTGCTGATACACAAAAACTCGGTGCGCAATATTACGCACTGATCCGGTTTCGAAGGACCATGTTAAATCTCCACCCAAGGTCTTCAATAAAACTCACTTTAAACGCTTTTACACAGTATATTAGTATCACCCAAATATACAGAAATTCAACACAAAAATTTCGATCGAGATGTCGCGACGCCCCCGTCAGGGGGCGGGGCGTGCGGGGTCAGGGCTTCGCCCCTCGCCCGCGGAGGCACCACAGTGGCCCGCTAATACGGACCCTTCAATATGTTGGCCTCGGACGGCCTGTAGAATCGACGCACGCAAAATGCGTCTGTGTGAATGGTTGCTATGAATTTTCTGTAGGCGCGCCGCGACGCTATATTCCTATAGCGTCGCTTCTTCACGACATCCCGGCGGTCTGTCCCCGCCAGGTGAGACCCCCAGTTGCCTGGGGGAGGCCCAACGAAGACGACCAGCGACAGAGATGCCGACTCGACGCACCTACAGGTAGATATGTAGCTTTCCCTCGCCCCGCTCACAGATCTAGCCGTTTACGGATTGAGGGATAAGCAGTCGTGTTTGTGTGAGCGGCTTGTGTTGTAGTGTAACACCGCTCAGTGTCAACGTGCTTCGCGGCCCGCGTCGCGCTCACACGTGTAATGTAGGTGTCTGTGTAGTATAGGTTGTCTGTATATAGTTACGCGGCGTGCCTATATTAACCTAGAACACGCCGCGCAACAGATGTATGTGTACATCTGTAGAGTCTTATTATATCGAGTGAGCCGCGTGTAACCTGGGTGCGGCTTACTCGAGGCGTCAGTCCGGTGCGATGGGGTCAAGTGTCCGCTACCAGGTCGCGGGGCAGGGGTCTCGCGTCAGGCGGGCGCGCGTGCAATGGCGCTATCTGTCTGGCATGGGGCCAGGCAGAAGCGTCGGCACGCGCGAACATTACCTTCGCGAGTCGCCTCACAAACCCATCCAGGCTCTCAATCCCGAGATCCCGGTGGAGTACATCGTTCCTCACAAGGTAAGGAGCATCTACTATGGTCCGCAACGCAAGTTTCTGTTGCGCGCGGAGTAGTTTGCGGCTCGACTCCCTTGTGAGGGCGAACCACGCTGGGGCGGCGTACGTCAAGATTGGGCGTACGTACGTTTTGTACACGCCCAACTTGACGCGCGCGGGATGAGAGCACGGGCCTGAGAAGGTTGCGGGCGACCCTACCCTGTGCGGCGACCTTGCGGACATGGGGCCCCATCGTGAGGCGGCGGTCGATGGTCACACCCAAGTACTTGACCCGGGGCGACCAATCGACGGCGGCACCATGTAGCTTCAAAGGTGGTGGGAGAGGCGCCGATCCAGTGACCATTGCCTGCGTCTTACTCACGTTAACCGACAGCCGCCACTTCGACAGCCAATCGGGAAGTAGGTCGAGGGCGCGCTGCATTTTGACCGCCGCGTACTTCGCATTAAGCGAGTTAACAATGTACGCGGCGTCGTCGGCATACAGCGCGAGCGTCGCCTCTGGAGTGGTGGGGATGTCGTCGGTGTAACGTGAGTAACACGCCGGCGAGAGGCAGCTGCCCTGAGGCACGCCAGCCATCACCGGGCGGGCACCGGATAGCGCCCCGTCGACCACCACCTTGAAGGTCCTGTGGGACAGAAAAGAGGAGACCACCCTTACAACGCGACGGGGCGCGTCGGACGTGGCCAAGTTGTATATTAGGCCCTCGTGCCATACACGGTCGAAGGCCTTCTCCATGTCGAGGAATACTGCCACCGAGCATTCCTTTTTATTTAATGCAGTTGTTAGAAGGTGCAGTACCCTCGACAACTGAAGCGTCGTGCTATGCTCCGCCCTGAAACCGAATTGCTCCGGGCGTGGGGCAATGTGCTGTTGTAGGTGTCGCAGCAGGAGTACTTCGAACACCTTGGAGACCGTCGGCAAGAGTGTGATCGGCCGATAGCTCTCCGGCTTCGCTACGTTCTTCCCCGCCTTGGGCAGCATTATGACGCGCCCCTCCTTCCACGAGGTGGGAAAGACCCCCGTGCGCAGTATCGCCGTGAACAGGCGCGCCAGCGCCGCTACCGTACGGAACGGCAGGTGGCGCAGCACTGTGTTGGTGATACCGTCAGCACCGGGGGCCTTCCTGGGCTTCGTCCTTAGGATGGCGCGTCTGACTGCGCCAGGCGAGAAGAACATAGGATCCTCCTCTGGAGCTATCGGCGTTGCGAAATAGTCTCCTAGGTGCTTCTCGACTGCTGCGACATGCTCCATGTCTGGTCGTGTTAGGGCGGAACTGACGCTCCAGGTGCTCGGCGAAGACCTCCGCCCGGTCCTCCGCTACATACTTAAGCGCCCCGTCGCTGTTGAGTAGAGGGCGCACCGGGGCTGGGGTATTCGTCAGCTGGCGGCACAATTTGTGTACAGACGGCCAGCTGTCCGCGGCTGCGTCTATTCTCTCTTCCCAGCCCGCGGCGGTATAGGCCGATAACTCGGCCTTTACCTTCTCCGCGAGACGGTTAAGTTGCGTCTTCATTGTCGGGCATCGTGATTGCTGCCACTGCTTGCGAAGGCGCCTTTTCACGGCGATCATTGCATTGATGTGCGCCGGCAAGGGCGGCAGTAGCCCTCTCCCTTACGGCTGCACTGCAGCCGCCGTTTCTAGGGCGCACTGTATGCAAGCAGTGACGTCATCCGCCGCTTGCTCTACGTCCGCGGAGGAAACAATAGGCCGAGTCGGCGTGGTGGTCTCCATTTTTTCTGTGAACGCCATCCAGTCAGTAATTCGACGTGGCGCTAATGGCTTCAATCGGGTCGGCGCTTCCGATAAGACGACGAGCACCGGCTGGTGGTCCGACTGCAGCTCGTCGTCTATCACTTGCTGCGTGATCTGGCAGCGTAGCCCTCTGTGGACCGCGATGTCCAGCACGTCTGGCATTTTCGAGGCTGCATCTGGGTAATGGGTGGGCGTCTCTGGGCCGGACACCGAGTACCCGAAGGCTTCCGCGTCCGCAAAGAGCCGCCTTCCCCCTGAATTCAGCTTCATAGAGTTCCACGCCGGGTGCTTGCAATTTAGGTCGCCGGCAAGGATAGTTGCGTTACTATGCGCGCTAAGTAGCGCCCGCATCTCAACCACATCTAGGCTAGACGCAGGCGGCTTGTAGCACACATAGATATTTATGTCCCCGCCGGCAACGTATAATTGCACACCCAGCGCGTAAAATGAGCTGAGCGATGGCAGGGGGAGCTCCTGATGGACGACTCTTCGCTTCAAAAGTACCGCCAGACCACGGTATCGGATGTTCAGCGCCGACCTTTCGTCCTTACGGTATACATGGTAACCCGGGAACCTGACCCTATCCTCAGGTCCCAGGTGTGTCTCGCTAATTAGCGCCACGTCGATGTTCTGATCCCGAAGGAGGTGGCGGAGGGGGGCGACCTTATCCCTAAGGCCGCGGGCATTCCAGTGAATGATCCTCAGCGGCCTAGCCATCACACAACGCTAATAGTGTGGCCAGACCGTCAAGGATCACCGTCTCGATATCTCGGCCCTGCCTTATCGCTCTAATTAAGTCCATTAGTAGCTTTATCGCGCAGGTTATAAATTCACGACTGTGTTTTGCCGAATGTTGTTGTTGGGAGGCGACGGTAGCGTCGCCACTCGTCGCTGCCGGGAACCTTTCTAGTTCCGCGACTTTCCGCTGTGCCGTCTTGGCGTTGACCGCGGTAGTGGCGATGGTAGCGGCGCCCTGCGGCTTTTGGGCGAACCTACGGGCTTTCTTTGCCTGCCGCTGCGACATATTGTAGCTACTGGTAGGTTCGCCCGATACTTCGTTATGTGCCAAATCCTTCGGTGCAACCTGCGCGACAATTAAGGCAGGGGCGACCTTAGGGAGCTCTTCTTGGGTCTCAGGGGGGGGGGGTTCTTCTTCCCCTTCCCCCCTCTATTCTTCTTCCTCCGCCCGGAGGAGGAGGCTTGGGTCCTCTCTATGGGCTCATTGGCCGCCGCCAGCAGCGTCGGTCCTTGAGCCTCTATGAGGGCCACTGGTTGCGGCCTTGCCGCTGTGCGACCAGTGGCCGTAATGGCGACGGTCCCCGCCCGCTTGTTCTTGACTTCGCGCTCGAACACGGGGCACTTTATGTTGCTCGCGGGGTGCGGGCCACCGCAGTTGACGCAGGTGGCCGGCTCTTCCCGCGGGCGAGGGCAATCTCGTGCCGTGTGCTCGCCTCCGCATCGCACACAAGCGAGCGGTCGGTGGCATTGGTGCGAGCTGTGTCTGAACCGCTGGCACCGGTGACACTGTGCGGGCCCACGTTTCCCACGCCAAGCCTCTATTTTGACACCACGCATGTATATGAACACGGTGGTGTCGTATATAGTCCGGACGTCTGGGGTCCTCTTCAGGATAGCGTGGAACACGCAGCCGGGTCTTCCTTGTGTGCCCTTTATGTGGCGCACAAACTCCGGCTGGTATCCCAGCGTCCGGAGTTCCTCCTCAATCTCCTTCGGGTCCGTGTCCGCCGGCAGGCTCCGAATGGCGATCTTCAAATTCTTGTCCGCTGGTAGCGAGTACGCGAACCAGGAGACGCCAGCGTCCTTTTCCAGGCCAGTCAGATAGCGCTGGACCAACCTATACTCATCCTCGGTCTCCGGGGTGAATCTCACCCCGATCCCGTACGGACGAGCATTAGGGGGTCGGCCCAGCTTCGCACTGATGGCCCGGAAATGCGCCGCCCAGTTCGGCAGCGTCTCCACTACCAGCGGCGGGAACCTCAGTTTCTTGGCCTTTTTCCCCTTCTGCTTCGTCGAAGTTGTTGCTCCGACGGGCGCAGTGGGGGGAGGAGTAGTGTTAGTGGGGGCGGGGGGCGGGTTTGCGTTACTCGTCCCTGCCGGAGTCGTAAGTGGTGGTGTAGGCGACCTCGGTGGTGTACGGCGGGCCGCGTCGGCAAAGGTAGGCGACGTTGGTACGCCCCGACCCCGCGGCGCGCTTTCGCGCTGTGGCCGCGGCGGGTCTAGGCAGTATCGTTTGGCCTTCTCCGACACGGCCTCGTCGGAGCTTCTCCTTCGTCGCTGGGGCCTAGCCTCGAGCTCGAACTCGGAAGTCGAACCCCAGCGACGGTGTCGGCGATGCGGGTGTCATTGGCCCCGCGGCTGCCCCTCTGCCCGCGGTTGACCGCGGACCGGATCGCTGGGTCATGTCCGGAGACATGTCCGAGCGACCGGACGCGGCCGAGCCCACAGATGTCAGCGACATGCTCGACCCCATACGTGAGGAGCATGCCGACAACATGGCGGGCGAGTCGCAGGCGGAGACTCTGGGGGGCGCCGGCGAGGCGGGCGCCTTAGTCGTATGTTGTGCCGCCCGAAAACGCGGGCCGGCACTTGCTGGCCGCTCCTGCTGCTCAGCCCTCACCGGCCCCGCCAGCGGGAGGCGGGGGCCGGGAGCGGCGGTGCGCGGAGCGGACACAGCTTGGGACCTCTTGATGGTTTGTGCGCCAGAGGGCGCGGGCGGCGACACGAACCGCGGCGGCGGAGCTGCGGCTCGGACAGGGGGGGCGCGGGGCCGTGTAGACGGCACAGGGGTACGCGGCGCGGGTAGCGCGGGGTACACCTGCGCCGCAACATGGCGCGCAGCAGTGGCAGCGGAGTACTCGGGCGCGGGCGCGCGCGCGGGTGGTACTGGGGCGCCCGCTTGCGATGCGCGGCCTGGGTTTGGATTCGGCCCCGGGGCCTGTATAGGTACCGGGCGGAATGCGGCGGGGCGGACAGCCACTGCGTGCGGCCGGCTCGACGACGGCGTAGGCGCAACGCGCGCAGGCGCCAATGTCGTCGGTGGGCCGGCAGCGACCGGAGCAGCGACCTCCTCCTTCTTCTTTCTTCTTCCCTTCGTGGAGGCACCGGCCCGTGGTGCACCGGACGACGCGTCGCCTATGTTAGGCATCGACGTCACCCGGTCCAACACCGGACGGTCCTCCGGTCCCCCGGCATCGCGGCCTAGCGAGCCGCGCGTGCCGGGTTTCGGCAATTTAAAATTTGGGCGTGGCCTCCGCGACCGGGCAGCACGGGGCGGCTCCCTCTGTGTCCGCACAGGTACCCGACGGTGTCCTGTACACACACAGAGAGAGACGGTTAAAATTAGGCAGTCCGCGCGGGAAAACAAAAAACTCCGAGGTATGGACGGAGCTAGTGGATGGCCACGAGCTAATTCCAACACAAAAATATAAAATGTCTAAATTACTTATACTTTCATCGGTAACGAAACCACATCGCGATCTAACTCGACGCCAACGCCATCTAGTTAGAAAATAGGTACTAAAGTTGCACAATCTCACTTATTATAACTAATAAAATGGAATTAAACATGATATGGTTTGACATCCTTAAACAGTTCCCTTAGAGAGTCACGCCTGCGGAGATAATATATGGCTCTAATCGCTCTTTTCTGCAGAATAAAAATAGACTCGATGTCTGCAGCCCGTCCCTATAGTAAAATACCGTAAGACATGATACTATGAAAGTAACTAAAATAGACCAGCCTCGCGGTATCTACATCAGTAAATTGACGGATTTTTCTGACAGCATATGCTGCTGAACTTAGCCGTCCTGCAAGAGATGTTAAATGAGGACCCCATTGTAACCTTGAGTCGAGCGTGATCCCCAGGAAAACAGTTTTATCGACGAATTCTAGTTTCTCTTGATTCAATACTATCTCACAATCAGTACTTTTGACATTTGGTAAAGAAAATTTTATGTACTTCGTTTTTTTTCCATTTAATACTAAATTATTAGCAGTGAACCAACTTTGGACCTGCATAAGGGCGTCATTTACGTCGTCAAAATTTGTGGCACGTTTATCCACCTTAAAAATTAAGGAAGTATCGTCAGCAAATAACACCATTTGTGGTTGATTTTTTAATAAATGGAGTAGATCATTGACATAAACTAAAAAGAGGAATGGACCCAATATCGAGCCTTGTGGCACGCCCATTTTTACTTTTAAACCTAGTGAATTGACACCGTTTATTTGGACTTTCTGTTGTCTATCATTTAAATAAGATTTTACTAAATTGAGTTTCAACGGGAGGGAGAGAGGCTCTACGTTCGACTTCGGCGTCTACCTCTAGGAGGTGAGCTTGGTCTACTGGTAGAGTGCTGGGTGAGCATTGCGCTTCTAGACTATCGGCTAGGCATTCAGCCTTGTCGATGTCGTCGAAGGCTGCGGTCTTGTCGGGGCGGACTAGGGGTGGTGTGGAAGCGACTTGCTGGGACTTGAGTTTCCTCTGAAGTTCCCAGAAGGCTAGGTGGTTCGGCTCTAGGTCGCTCAGCATCTTGTCCCAGCCCGCGTCACGCAGCTCCTGTATGCGCGTCTTTACAGATCTCTGTAAATAGCGCATATGGACTTTGTTAGCGTGGCAGGGAAAGTTGCTGTATGCACGAATGGCTGCGTTCTTCTCAGTCAATAGGTCACGCGCATCGTCAGGTAGTTTCCAGCGGGGGTCTTCCCCCACTGGGACTTCCTTCGAGCAGTCGCTCACGACGGATTGTACGTGATCAGTGAGTGAGTCGATCGCGGCCGTTGTTGCTGCGATAGAGTCGAATTGGTCGGGGATAGAGTCCAATTGGGGGGACGTGTTGGATTTCAGCTGGGTGCTTACTTTCCTCCAGTCCGTTACCCTTTTGGTGGTCGGGGGGCGATTGGGGTCGGGGAGACCTATGCGGGGGTCTAGTTTTAGTATTACTGGACGGTGATCAGAGTGAAGCTCGTCCACCGTCTCTATCGAATCTAGTCTTAGATTGACGTTCTTAAGGATCGCCAAGTCTAGTACGTCTGGGGTGTAGCCTACTATATAATATAGGGTTAGTGGGTATTATTCATCGGGGCGATGATGTCGATGCTAGGACGAGTCCACGCAGGGTTCTTCCTTTTAAATGCGTGGCCGCGCTGGAGGGGAGTGTCCAGTGTTGTCATTTAACAATACAATAATAAAAACTCAACCCGTCCATACCCACAACACAACACTCAAAATGACCTCAAAATACACACACAACAAACGAACTTTTTGGAAATTCATTTTTAGAAAATAAAATTTAATTACAATAAATTGACAATAATTTAATATAATTACAATAATTTTCAACGTTTAAAATAGCAATGAAAAATCAAAGATAAACTACAAGTAACATTAAATATTACGTCAACATTTATAGCAATGCCTTTTGTAAAATTTAAAATTCATATAAATTCAAAATTTGAATTTATTTTAATTTTTTAATTGTTTTTGTTTTATTGTTTTATTACGGACGCTTTTATTAACCTTTCTTTTTGTTCAGCTACCGGTTAACGTAAAACAAAAATAATTCAAAAATTAATATAAATTCAAATTTTGAATTTATTTTAATTTTTGTATTGTCAGTGTTTTTTATGTTGAGTTTTGAATGTTTTTTAGGGTTCCGTACCAAAAAGGTAATAAGTTAGGTGCCCTAGTTTTTGAGATATAAATGTGGGCCTGCTGGGGAGACTCTCTCCAGATCGGGCACTTATAAACCCTTATATCTTTTGAACCAGTGACCGACAAATTCTGTTATTTATCGACAAATTTCGACTAATTAGCGACAAAGGACAATTACCAAGTGACTAAGGAACCTAGTATCGGTATGAAACATGCAGTGACTCAAAGATTTATGGTTTGCTTTCAGATGTAATTTACCATTGTACCATAATTCTCGACATTACACGGTAATTAGGTCTCAAAATCTAGGTTTAGAATCGAATCTCTAGATTTTTTGTCACAATGTATGCTGTTAAATTCAAAATACGAATTAGTCAAAATAACGTTTAAGAATTTTCAATGCTCGTCAATTCCGACATTCATTTCCGACAATGTTTATATAATCATAAAACGTTCACGTTAATGGGACCTAAACGTTACACCATGGTTAAAACCATAAGATCAAAGTGCTGAACATTTTTCAGTAATCTATGTGACATTAACTTATAAACATAGCTAATTAAATTAAATCCAAATTGCAAAATAATAATGGCCTAGTAGTAGAGATTAAAACAAAACATATAAATGAAATCATTCAATTAATTATACAATAATAATAAACAATTTTAAAAGTAAATACCTATCGGTCGAGACTGTACTTAAAACTAAACGAATGGGACGTGCATATATGCTAGAAACAGTGTTGCCAACAGCGCTGGCCCTAATGTCGCCGTTTCTCATGCATGAAGTAGCCAAATATCGCCGAATTTCAGTTGTAGTAGCCTAAAGTAGCCCAAACACCAAAATATCAATATGAATAAAATAAAATGTAGTTTTTATCAATTTATTCATAATATGTTCCTATCACACTGATAATTAGGCATAAGCCATCTTTAAAACACGTTGAAATTAAAATTAACATTTTAAAAACTACATTAACAAAAATTAAGATTTTTTCTGATTCGTCCTCTGCTAGCAATAATAAGGCATCATCAAGACTTTCGCCGTCTTCAGTAGTAGTTGATGTGCTAGTACTGGCGCAAGATCCACCGGAGTCATACATTTTTCTGCCAGCGTGCAAACTCACCATGTGATTGCTTGGTTGAAAGTTGTTACAACACATACCTCTTACATTCATGTGGGTACGAATTCTAAGAATGGCGATCAGCATTGGTAGTTGCATGCGATTCCTTAATTTGGTTTTGATTGTCCCCATTACGCTGAAAATTCTTTCTACAACGGCATTACTCAAAGGTAATGAAAGGCATCGTATCGAAAACTTTGCTAGTTCTGTAAACATCGGGCTTCCACCAGCATTCTTCATTTTTAACACTTCTATCCAAAAATTTACAATGTCATTAGGAGAAGCATCTGTTCCGATTATCTCCTCAATGCGCATAGTGCTTAATACGCGCCATTTGTTCATAATAGTGTCATAATTTCTTTGATTAAATTTAAAAAAATGTATTACTTAAATATTGAATTATAATATCCACTGTGGCAACACTGTCAAAGTACAAATTATTATTATTATAACAATGTTTTAAATGTATTTTCATTATTGCAACTCAATGTATTATTTTACTTTGGCAACACTCAGAAATAACGGTTATGATAATATCGTTATTTCTGGGGGGGGCAAAAGTCATGCTAAATTGTAAAATGTAATGCAGAGTGAGTCGTCTTTGGATTGTGAAATAGTACAGTTGTGCTGATTAAAAGTATTACCAAGAAAATAGTGTTTTTCTTAACAATAGCTTCTCGGTCAATATTGGGATCACCCAACTGCCAGGGAAAATCTTCAATATTGGGTTTGCTGGTGGAGAGGCATACGCGGCTTGGTGCCAAAAGTTGAATTTTTTCCACCACCGACACATTAAGCGGTAACCTGTCAACTAATTCTTTTACTAACCGTACAAGAAAAGCAGAACATCGTTGCTTCACTTCTTTGGCTTTGTCGACAGGAACAGTCTTTTTTACAAGTAAATCATTGAACTTTTCTCCAAAGTCGATTGAGTCCAGTGGAAGCAGTGAATTTTCAAATGGAGCTCCGGCTTTTTCTAAAGCTCGCCTAACAGCTGCAATATCTGCTTCATGGAGCATTGTTAGAGAGGCATTTTCAGACAGACTTTGACTTCTCAGAAATATTGGTTTGAAAACACGTCTTGCAATGGAAAGTAAAAGAATCCGAAGATCGCTATATATTTTTGTGATATTTGCATCACTTGCTTGAAATATAATATTCACATTTGTTACTTCTTTTAATATCGGAGACAAAAACAACAAATATAATAAATTTGTATCATCATTATACATGGCAGCAAGCTCTCTTGCTGTATAACATCTTTCTGATGATTTTACCACATTGAAGTGAGTTTTTAGCTCAAGCCACTGGTTGATGTTTGTTTTAACAGCTGAATGAAAAGCCAGCCATCTAGTTGCGGATAACTGAGTTAATTTCAAGGGTTTTTTACCATCATTAATAGTTTAAAATAAGGTCTGATATATTTTCATTCGCAGTGGACTGTGGGCAAACCAATTTCCTAAGTAAATATTCCAGACAAGAAGGTAATTCCGCGCACGCTTTGGAGGCACATAAACTAAGGGAGTGACACACACATTTCAATAGCTGTAAATGGGGTATATCTGCTTGTAAGAGAGTGAAAAGGGAGTTATGTTTGCCACAAAGGTTACTTGCTCCATCAGTTCCTATTGCAATTAAATTTTGAAGATTCAAACCTATTTTAGACATAAAACTCTTAAATGATGTATAAAGGCTGCTAGCTGTTGCTTCAAATACTTCTTGAAAGCCTAAAAAATCAACAACTATTTTTTCTAGTTTTGAATTATAGTATCGGATGCAATATGCCATGTACTTTTCTGTAGTTACGTCGGTGGATTCATCCAGTATAATAGAGTAGTTCTGGTTACCAACTTCTTCTGAAAGTTCCTTGAGCATGGCTGGTTCTAGAACATTTTTTATAATGGCCGAACACTTTGATCTATGTAATTGAATGTTTTCAAGAGGACTCCCTGTCCCACAGGTTTTTAACACATCTGTCAGATGATCAATGCTGCGTATGGAGCTGTGAGCAGCGACATAGGCTGATATTTATATGTCTATTATTTTTTCTTTTGATGAACTGTTACTAATTGAGGAGTAGCCAAATGATGCAAGCTTGGGTTGCTTTTTTGAAAAACTTAATTCTTTGTCTTTATGTGTTTTCGTTTTCATGTGTTTTTCTAAATCGGTTTTGTGCGCACGGAGTGGTGTGATGCATAATTTAAAAAATGCCTCACCTTTACCACTATCCGTCAGTTCAACAGCAAACTAACTAACAGCAACAGCAAAATAATACGCTAGGCAGTAGGTATGTATACATTGTATGTACCAGGTAGGTATGGTACTAGTGGTTGTTAACCACATCATATTTATTTCTATTTGTGCAGTTTCAGTCTACCTATTACATCTTAACCAGACTGGGGCAAATATAAAAAAAAATGATTGTGAAACTAAAAACCACGACTTCTGATTTAGTCTGGAAGTAGTAAGACCATGTAGCAGATAATATACCTACGTACATCATACACAACATTAATATAAAACAGTACTCAAGTTTTTACTTACTTTTAAATGCTGGTAGTTTTTCCCATTCATCACGATAATGTTTTATATATTTACCGTGTTTACCCATTTTCACAGAAATTACACAACAATTGAAAAACGCAAACAAATTATACACAGGCGAAGTTGTACAAAGTGAAAGTGACAAAGCAATAACCGGAATTTATCTGAACTATTTAGTCAGTACAACACAGATGATTGCGGAAGTCATTATTCACAATAGAATACATGTAACTCGATTGCATTCTAATTTGGTTACATAATAGCTAAGACAAATTCAGGGTATTCCCCGAAAATAACCAATCACAAACGAATAGGGTGACCATCTCAATATCAAATTGTACCAACATTACACACACGCACGGCCGTATGCCTGTTTGCCTACTAAGTAGTATAAAAAAAAAACTTGTCCCTAGAGTAGCCTAATTGGCGACCAGTCGCCTTTTAGATTTCTTCGTCGCCGATTCTCGTTCTGAGTAGCCTAAATTGCGACAAATCGCCTACGTTGGCAACACTGGCTAGAAAGAGAAAGCCTGCCATTCTGTCGCCAGCATATTCTGCTCAGGATGCGCGCGCATAGAATCTTAGCATGTGCTAAGATTCTAAGTTTGTAAGTAAGTTTGTTCTGTTTTCAAAGAGTTTCTTTTGATGAATGAAACAGTCTCTAAAACCTTCTGCCTTTCGCATGAATTGCTTGTGTACTTTTAACATCTTAACAGATTATTATTACAATGTAATAATAATAATAATTAGTTGTTATTAATATCTGTTGTTACTAATTATTCAACTATAATTTTAATAATTGGATGCGTAAATTAATTATTTTGCGTAAGTCAAGAAGGTTTTATTATTTACATACTCTTTGAAGCCAATGACATGTAACATTACGTGGGTGAAAAAAACAATTTAGAGGTAAAATAGGAAATCAAAATAAAAAGTGATACTTTTATGGAGTTTTTTGTACGGAGAATATAAGGAATCGCATTACTAGATAAAATTATTATATTTTAAAACAAGATTTATCAACATTATAAACTTAAGTCACCACAGAACAAATCGCGATACCAGAAATGGTCAATCTCTTTTTTTGTGTAATCAAAATTAAAACCCTGATGGTGGCCCTGCCAGAGTCAATGACGCAGTACGTACTAATTCCATACTGACAAGTTGCGTTTCAAAATTTGCCAAACAACTCTGTAAGATCTGTATCTGTCAATGTCAAACAAGCCGGCAAGCTGTCAAGTAGTTTTACAGTACTTTTTGTATTCTGTAAAAAATTTTAGGTTTTCATAGCTTTTGAACTTTTGTAGTATTTTGTTCGTGCTTTCGTGCTATTTTGTGAAGTACATACATAATCTGACGCCTCTACTTCCCACGGGGGTAGGCAGAAGCTAACAGAACACCACCTGCTACGATCCTTACCCATCCTTTTTTGTTACGAAATAAACGTGAACTACCGGTGTCGATGCTGTCGCAACCAGTGTATTGTTTTTCTATAATAAAAATGCAAAGTTGATCTAAATATCTTAAATGTTACTTTTTGAGTTATAAGATGGAAAAACTGCCAATGTGTAGGATTTGTTTAGTGGAGAATGTCCGTATGTATGTAGTGGTCAACAGGAACTTACATAAACTATATGAGAAGCTGACTGATATTCCAGTAAGTTGATATTTTTAATAAGAATTACGTAAATTATCTATTAGGTTTTAATTCCCTCTCTTACACGAAGATTTAAAGAGCAAGAGTGGCGAATAATAAATCCGCCCCTAAGACCACCCACTGACCCGATTAATGCTCATGCCTTCTTTGTAAGAAGCGCATAGGAAGCATTAAGGATCACCAACTGTTGGATTGGACAGCGTTAATAAATAGAAAGAAGTATTTTTTTTATAAAAACAAAATAGTGCAATACAAATTTTGTTGCAGTTTGTAACTGAAGACAGTAGACCGATTCTTGCTTGTTTCTTCTGCTGCACTAAACTAAAGCAATGCTACCGATTACTGAGACAATGTCTGGAAGCCGAAGAACTGTTCACTCGGATGATGAATGGGGATTATGAGGTGAGGTATTCTTCAAAAACCATTTATTCTTATAATTTCTAATTTCAGTAGAATGTGGAAGTCACTGCGCTTGAGCTATACCAATTGATTGAGTATGGATTTCACACCAAGCGTACCATTGAGTGTTGAACGGTGATATGTACACTTTTGTCAAATGTGTACATGCACATGTTAAATGTTCCATATAATACTGCTACAACTTCTGTATGAAACTTGTATGTGACAGTTTGATAATGCTGCTCTCTCATGTCAACGCAAGCTATTCAAAAATAGCTTACATGTGCAGAGGTCAGTTAGGTATCATTGTACCTACTTAAGTATCCTCATGTGGAGGCTCTTACGAGTAAGTGACTTTAGTATCATGAGAAAAGATTTGTGCTTGTGGGATTGTGGTCAACATATTTTCCTTATACTATAATCATCTTCTTACAGCCCAATCCTTTAATAATCCAAGAATTTTACAGTGGATTTATTAAATCTCCAATAGAGCACATAAGTATAGATGATGAATATCAAACAGAAAACATTGCTATCAAAGAAGAATTACCAGCTGTTTGTGAGGGACTAGATGATATTATTGAGGCAAAAGAGGAACATCAAAGTGATGGTATGTTTTTAAGAACATTAATAATAACAATAAAAAAAAAATGCAAAAAGAATGCCCGCGACCTCGTCCGCGTGTTATTTCGGCCACTGACCCACCGTGTCGCATCCCATCGCTAGCCCTGGCTATTTCTTCGTTTCGCTTATCATTCTGTAGTTCTGACATTTTTCTTTTTGCTCGTCTCCTAAGGGTCTAGCGTGATGTTATTTATTTATTTGGTACACCAACAGCAGTACATACACAAAATTTAAAACAGAATAAAATCATAATACAATTCTGGTATGTATGCCTATTATAGGTATACACAGCATTCACCACAAAACAACATCATAATAAACTAGAAAAAACTTATGAAAACTAAACATAAAATACAATTAGTAAGCAAAATTTAAATTAAGTGAGTATTGGTATAAAACATAAAAAAACAAAAAAATACCACGAAAGATGGAAGGTGAAAAATGAAAAATGAGTGTGAGTGATATCTGAAATGAATTTACAAAAAATATTTATAATGTTACATAGACCACTCTCAAGAATATCCAAGGCAACAAAAATATTTCAAATCTAACTGATTGTTGTACCCAAATCGAAGACTGATAAAGAAAAAAAATTGCAAAAAAAAATACTCATATTATTCAAAAACATTCTGCACAAATGTCAACAATTTAATTTAAGAAACCAGCCCAGCCAGGTTCTCACGAAAGCCAAACTGCGTATCGTAATAATCAACCAACTTAAATTTGCGGTTTGAAAAACATGATCTCCCATACATTCCGTATGGGAGAACATGTTTTTCAACTACAATGTTAAGTGTGTTCTTGGGATAAATTCATCCCAACTACGGAACCCTTCATTGTGCGTGGTCCGACACGCACTTGGCTGGTTTCTTAAATTAAATTGTTGACATTTGTGCTGAATGTTTTGAATAATATGAGTATTTTTAATAATGATAGTAATGTTGCTGTTGGATGGAATGGTTTTTCAATTATTTTTTTTGGTTATATTTTTTGTCTAGTAAATGTATTATTTACTTGTATTAAACAATTTTGCATGCCATAAGGCAAAATGTATTTGTATACCTACATTATTGGCAAATAAATGATTTCTATTTCTAAGTATAAGTAAATAAGTACCTATAGATTGATCAAGACATTTTATGTACTATTTGAAACTTTTGGCAGTGAGTTAATCTTAAACTTACTGGTAACCAAAATATACTCTTGACTGTTATTGTTTACTTACAGAGCTAGTCCTGGAAAATTTATACGATAACTGTCAAGATGTAGCAGATATACCACCACAACGTTCTGAATCTGATTTAGAAGATGATGTGCCTTTAATAGAGTTTAAAACTGAAGTGGAAGAAGAAGTATCTAACAAGAAACGAAGAGCCAGCGAGACGGAAAGTAAGTATTAGTTAGTTAATGTATAGGTAACCAAACAGACCCCAGTACGAAATGATCGCTGCTGTGAAACCATAATAGAAATAAAGAGTACTACAGATAAAAAATAAGCCAGATGAAGTCGAAAGAATCATAATATATTATTATGAGCCTACGTAATGACAGCGCTACCGGTGTGGACAAAATACCCACTGCATTTATTAAAGCTGCCAAAATGTTTCTTATTGCCCCACTGAAGCACATAATCAATCTTTGTCTGTACAAAGGTGTATTTCCCACAGAGTTTAAAAAAGCACTGGTACACCCCATTCATAAAGGTGGTGACAGAGGCAGTGTCACTAACTATAGACCCATATCGGTTCTTACCACATTATCAAAAAATTTGGAAAAGGCTTTAAATTCACGATTAACTAATTACCTAGATAAGAATAATATTCTTGCGCAAAACCAGTATGGGTTCAGAAAACATAAATGTACTGAAGATGCAGTTCTAGATCTGACCAATAGCATAATTAATGCCCTAGATAATAAAACTAAAACACTAGGCATATTTCTAGATCTGTCCAAAGCATTTGACACTGTCTCTGTCACCATCCTTCTGGAGAAAATGGAACGCATTGGAGTAAGGGGCGTGGCTCTGAAAATTTTCAGGGACTACCTTACAGGACGAAGCCAATGTGTAAAAATACAAAACTCACAAAGTAAAAACATTGATCTCAGTGGCTTTGGGGTGCCGCAGGGTAGTGTACTTGGTCCTACGCTCTTTCTAATCTACGCAAACGAACTTTGCCAATTAAACCTAAAAAACTGTAAAATGTTTGCTTATGCAGACGACACCGCTGTACTTGTATGTAGCAAAACCTGGGAAGATGCTCAAACTGATGCAGAGAATGCTCTCAGAATGATCATGACGTGGTTGAATAATAACTTGCTCACTCTAAATGTCGCTAAAACTAACTATGTCGCTTTCTCACCATCCACTCAATCCCAACCTTCAACAAATTTGCTCTCCCTTAAGGCTCATAGTTGTCTAGGCACAAGTACACAGACCTGCAATTGTCAATGCATAGAGAGGGCAAACAATGTCAAGTACCTTGGAGTCTTCCTTGACTCTACCCTGAATTGGCATACACATCTAAAAGTACTGACGGGTCGTGTCCGTAAACTGATACTTACCTTCAAAAGGCTTAGATCGACACTGCAGAGTGTTTCGCTTACAGCTGTATATCATGCTTTGGCACAGTCCCTTCTCTCGTACTGTATCTCAGCGTGGGGTGGTGCTTATACCACTGCGTTTCTAAAAGTTGAAGAGCACAGAGAGCTGTCTTAAAGGTTATGCATAAGAAACCACGCATGTACCCTACATCTATGTTATATAGCGAGTGTAAACTTCTATCTGTGAGACAGCTCTTTGTCCTTCAATCAATTCTGCGCCAACATTCCTCCCTTACCTATGTTCCAGGGCTCATGAGTGAGAAACGACGCAAGAGTCATGTATGTGCCACCGTACGCCACAGAACCACTCTTGCTCGTCGACATTTCTATGTCCTTGGTCCTCGTCTTTATAACAAAGCGAACAAACTACTCAACATTTACGAGCATTCTTTCCCTAAATGCAAATTGCTGCTGCGTGATTGGCTTCTAAAACTCTCATATAGTGATACTGAAAGTATTCTTACTTGAAAGTCTACTTTTTACCGATATAGTTGTATAGTGAAATCTATACACTCATACGCAATCACACCCACACACGCTACACCGACTTACTCTCACCACACAACACACTTCCACAACACACCTACACAGCACACACACACACACACCTACAGTTACTTTCTTTTAATTACCAACGTGCTCCTACTTTTTCATGTATCCTTTTATTACCTATTAGTATTTTTTTGTTTTTTATTTTTTTATTTTTATTTCCAACCAACATCGGCTTACATAAATTGTCAATACGCTGATTCATTTTAAACGGAAGGCCCTGTCTCCTGTGATACAGTTTTTTTTTTTAACTAGTACAGGATACAGGTGATCTTTTCCACTAAAGTTAAGTACTGTATTGTATTGCATAGTTTCTGCTTATCAATAACTGGTGGAAAAATAATCTGTAATACTGTTTTTGGAACAATAAATTATTATTATTATTATTATTATTATAGAATAATAAAAAATAATAGAAAAGGCCGAAACAAACTCAGAGGTCGAGTCTCTTTAAAGTCCAGACATAATCTTGGTCAAGCCATATGAGGACCATGTAGATTAGTGTCTGAAATGGTCTTTTGGGGAAAGAACCACACAGATTTGAGTGGACCTGTCTAGTCAGTGCAAGCATTTGTCAGTAATAGTGGAGCTCAACTCAGTACTTAAGGAGCTCAGCTCGACGAACAATACCAAAGAAAGGATATTTGGGTAGGCCGCATCAACTCCCCAAACCGTCACACCATCATTAAAACTAACTGAGAAATAAAAAAATAATGAAAGAGAAAAAAAAAATATATCCACATAGTCCTCACATTCAAAATAATTTACAAAATATAATACTTCACAAAGTAATCGTGTCATTTTGTATATAATTTTCAACAATGTCAATGTGTATATCAGACTGGTTTATTTTGATGAATAATTAAAATGTCAAATTGTATGGTTTAGCACAAGGCTTAGCAGAGCGCTCAACTCGGAAAACGTGACAGAAATGTTTGAATTTAACTTGAACTTAAAGGAGGTATTATTTGAGAGTCAAAAAACGCAGGTCCAACATTATCTCGAATTTTAGATCCATCCGTATAAATCTAATCTAATATCCAGAATAGCTCCTGCCGAAATTGCTACTACATTATAATTCGGAGTTGATAATGATCGTACGCTTTCTTAGCTTCGGTAACATCTTTAATTTGTGGTTTAATTGTCGAGACAAGTTCAGACCGCTTACCCACGTATTATGCGAAAATAATCCTAATTCATCGCTGGAGTACACGCATATGTCATTCAGAAATACGTCTCTAAAAATACCTTGGCACCAAATATTAAGTTTAGTAATAATTTCACACGTGTGGCCATTTACAAAAGATTTGAGTTTCGTAAAGAATTTACCAGCTAAGTAATATCTGCGATTATGTAACGGCTGCAGATGGAGTTCGCATTCCATCACATGAATGGCTGTGATTTTAATAAAACCACCGATGACCCTCAAATATTGGTTTTGAATTTTAGTTACTTTATTTAAATAGCCGAAGTGTCGTGATGGCCCAGTGGTTAAGGCCTCGCCTCTCATGCACGAGGTTGTGGGTTCAAATCCGGGCAAGTACCAATGTGACTTTTTCAATTCATATGTACTTTCTGAGTTTATCTTGGACATTCCTGACATCGGTGAAGGAAAACATCGTGAGGAAACCTGGACTTATAGTTAATATAAGTCTGAAATCACCAACCCGTCTTGAGCAAGCGTGGTGATCAATGCTCGTGCCTTCTCTGTATGAGAAGAGGCCTTTGCCCTGCAGTGGGACAGTAACAGGCTGATATTATTATTATTTAAATGGATTTTTATTATCAAATAAAAAACTGGTATAATCTATTCTGCTGGAATCTATTCTATGGTCATTTGTTTTTCAGAAAATCCTGTTTAGATTCTAGAAACTAAACTAGTAAGATTATTTAATGTTGATCGACATTTTCTAAATCCTGTGGTATTCTGGTCTAACATACAGTTCTTTTCAATAAACCACTCTAGTCTATGGAGTAGAATGTTATGGAAAGTTTTGCATATACATGAGATCATAGATATGGGGCGAAGGGCTAGACAAGAAGGCTAAACAAGGACCACGTCGTGGTTCCACCATAGTGGTGGAATCGCGCCATTGTTTAGGTACAAACGAATAACTGAAGAATGTGTTAAATAAATTGAGTAGTACTTGTTTACCGTTCTCAGGTAAGTATCTTATCATAGAATATGTGATCTTGTCAATACCAGGGGCTGTATCTTTGTGTTTTAAGCATTTAATTAGCTCTTGGATTGTAATTTATTTTATTTATTTATTTATTTCTAAAACACTTAGCCTATTTTACATTTTGGTTTTAGCCACACTACGAAAACCTCACAGGGTTTATCTGTGTGCCGGCGAGCCGCTCTTTTAAAGTTTAACATATTAATTTAAATGTTCTTTAAGGACGCGTTTGCAAAATTGATAGGTATAGAATCGAACTACTACGTCGACACAGGTCACACACACAAGTGTACGCTCGGTTAGCTGCGGGAATAGTAGCGAAGTGAACTAATTTTGATACTTTGGAAAATTGTTTTTTTTTCTAATGTCTTTATATTACTTGGTACCATAAAAAAACATTTTAGTACTGTTCTTTATATTTTTACTAACCTCCGGACTTGATGCAGTGACCTGAAGGTGTACTTCGGTGACTGCTACTGGAACTCCTCGACGAGTAGAACTAGGTGTGCCGAGTTTGGGCTCGTTTTGTTAGTTATGATGAGATCTTACCTCCGGACTTGATGGAGTGACCTGAAGGTGTACTTCGGTGACTGCTACTAGAACTCCTCGACGAGTAGAACTAGGTGTGCCGAGTTTGGGCTCGTTTTGTTAGTTATGATGAGATCTTACCTCCGGACTTGATGGAGTGACCTGAAGGTGTACTTCGGTGACTGCTACTAGAACTCCTCGACGAGTAGAACTAGGTGTGCCGAGTTTGGGCTCGTTTTGTTAGTTATGATGAGACCTTACCTCCGGACTTGATGGAGTGACCTGAAGGTGTACTTCGGTGACTGCTACTAGAACTCCTCGACGAGTAGAACTAGGTGTGCCGAGTTTGAGCTCGTTTTGTTAGTTATAATGAGATCTTACCTCCGGTTTTGATGGAGTGACCTAAAGGTGTACTTCGGTGACTGCTACTGGAACTCCTCGACGAGTAGAACTAGGTGTGCCGAGTTTGGGCTCGTTTTGTTAGTTATGATGAGACCTTACCTCCGGACTTGATGCAGTGACCTGAAGGTGTACTTCGGTGACTGCTACTGGAACTCCTCGACGAGTAGAACTAGGTGTGCCGAGTTTGGGCTCGTTTTGTTAGTTATGATGAGACCTTACCTCCGGACTTGATGGAGTGACCTGAAGGTGTACTTCGGTGACTGCTACTAGAACTCCTCGACGAGTAGAACTAGGTGTGCCGAGTTTGAGCTCGTTTTGTTAGTTATAATGAGATCTTACCTCCGGTTTTGATGGAGTGACCTAAAGGTGTACTTCGGTGACTGCTATTGGAACTCCTCGACGAGTAGAACTAGGTGTGCCGAGTTTGGGCTTGCTTTGTTAGTTATGATGAGATCTTACCTCTGGACTTGATAGAGTGACCTGAAGGTGTACTTCGGTGACTGCTACTAGAACTCCTCGACAAGTAGAACTAGGTGTGCCGAGTTTGAGCTCGTTTTGTTAGTTATAATGAGATTTTACCTCCGGTTTTGATGGAGTGACCTAAAGGTGTACTTCGGTGACTGCTACTAGAACTCCTCGACGAGTAGAACTAGGTGTGCCGAGTTTGGGCTCGTTTTGTTAGTTATGATGAGACCTTACCTCCGGACTAGATGGAATGACCTGAAGGTGTACTTCGGTGACTGCTACTAGAACTCCTCGACGAGTAGAACTAGGTGTGCCGAGTTTGGGCTCGTTTTGTTAGTTATGATGAGATCTTACCTCCGGACTTGATGGAGTGACCTGCAGGTGTACTTCGGTGACTGCTACTAGAACTCCTCGACGAGTAGAACTAGGTGTGCCGAGTTTGGGCTCCTTTTGTTAGTTATGATGAGACCTTACCTCCGGACTTGATGGAGTGACCTGAAGGTGTACAACAAAACGAGCCCAAACTCGGCACACCTAGTTCTACTCGTCGAGCAGTTCCAGTAGCAGTCACCGAAGTACATCTTTAGGTCACTCCATCAAAACCGGAGGTAAGATCTCATTATAACTAACAAAACGAGCTCAAACTCGGCACACCTAGTTCTACTCGTCGAGGAGTTCTAGTAGCACTCACCGCAGTACACCTTCAGGTCATTCCATCAAGTCCGGAGGTAAGATCTCATCATAACTAACAAAACGAGCCCAAACTCGGCACACCTAGTTCTACTCGTCGAGGAGTTCCAGTAGCAGTCACCGAAGTACACCTTCAGGTCACTCCATCAAGTCCGGAGGTAAGGTCTCATCATAACTAACAAAACGAGCCCAAACTCGGCACAGCTAGTTCTACTCGTCGAGGAGTTCCAGTAGCATTCACCGAAGTACACCTTCAGATCATTCCATCTAGTCCGGAGGTAAGGTTTCATCATAACTAACAAAACGAGCCCAGATTCGGCACACCTAGTTCTACTTGTCGAGGAGTTCTAGTAGCAGTCACCGAAGTACACCTTCAGGTCACTCCATCTAGTCCGGAGGTAAGATCTCATCATAACTAACAAAATGAGCCCAAACTCGGCACACCTAGTTCTACTCGTCGAGGAGTTCCAGTAGCAGTCACCGAAGTACACCTTCAGGTCACTCGATCAAGTCCGGAGGTAAGATCTCATCATAACTAACAAAGCAAGCCCAAACTCGGCACACCTAGTTCTACTCATCGAGGAGTTCCAGTAGCAGTCACCGAAGTACACCTTCAGGTAATTCCATCAAACCGGAGGTAAGATCTCATTATAACTAACAAAACGAGCCCAGACTCGGCACACCTAGTTCTACTCGTCGAGGAGTTCCAGTAGTAGTCACCGAAGTACACCTTCAGGTCACTCCATCAAGTCTGGAGGTAAGGTCTCATCATAACTAACAAAACGAGCCCAGACTCGGTACACCTAGTTCTACTCGTCGAGGAGTTCCAGTAGCAGTCACCGAAGTACACAGGTCACTCCATCAAGTCCCAGTCGAATAGGCATTTATAAACCGTACTTACTTTTACCGAAATAAAATAATTATTTATTATTATTATAAAAATCTGTGAATGCAAAATTATCTTACCATAGCAAATATCAAATTTGGTTTATCGAATATTTTGTATTTGTAGAACGATCTTTTTCCACACGAGCCGCTGCAAAAAGGCAACACAGGGTCCACCACCGACAGCGGCCAAGCGCGGACTGAGGTTTCTTTCGAAATATTTGTGAAATAAATCAAAACAGACCAAAAATAAAATAACCCTTAATACAATCGATTACGATTCATCCGTAATAGCAAAATATGTGAAAAAGTTAGTTTCGTATTTTTTTTTTTTTTGCGGCTATTTGTGACATTTTGAAACATTTTTTTCCTAAGGTTTAAAATTGAACATGTCTGCCTACTAATAGTATTTTTAGAAATCTTAAAATATATTGATAATAGAACAAAAAATGTACCTAAACTCAACCCGATAACGTTAATTTTGTGGAAAATGGCAACGGAAAATCGTTTTTACAATATAAAAAACTATAATTTTGAACAAAAAAGTTCCTATCATTTGAAGATGAAGAACCAACCTATATGTGGTAGTTATTAGTTATATTTGATACGGTTTAGTTTTGTCACAAAATCTACCGAAAAACAGCATAATTTTGTCCGATTTGCAAACGCGCCCTTAATGATGAAAATAGTTCAAACGTACACTACTACATACATACATTAGGAGACATTTTGTGTAAGGAAATGCTTTGATTTGTACTTATAACTTTTCGAACTCGTTTTGTATGACGTTTGCAAGTCCTCTGGAATTTTATTAAGAAGAAAGGTACTAAATAATCTGCAACTCTCATCTCGTACACATTATTACATTTAGGTAATAGTGATATGTATGGAGAGCGGGAAGAGAAATGAAACGACCGTCTTGCTTGAACACTAGTTTATTACTGAGTGGCAGTGGTCTCGAATGTCAGAGTGCGAAATCGGTAGAGCTGCCCACAAAATTCGGTACATTAGTACCCAAAATCGGTATATGACAAAAAAAAAATACAATGTTCAATCAAATTCGTTTATGTATCAAAAAATAAATTAAGAGTCTAATTTACATCAAACCAAACACACTTAAATATAATGATTTTTTTCGATCTTTAGGATCATACTCTACTCTTTGGCCATAGCCGCGGTCATCTTTGAATTAATTTCCAAGTCATAACAATTAGCGTCATTAAAGAAGTTTTGCATGTAATAGAACAGTGATTGACTCAGTAGACAGCCTATTTCGCTGTTTTGTTTTCATAAGATTCATAAGATTTCAGAGGACTCAAGGGTATTCCTCAAAAAATATGGAACTAACTAGGTACTTACTTTCTATTGAGGAATCCCTCAATAGGCTGTCCGTAACGTAAAACATAAGTGAAAAGGATTGCTAACGTTGAAGTGTAAAATCGGTAGAAAAATCGGGATTATTACATGTATTCTCTGAAATCGAGGAAAAATCTTTGCAATTCGGTATTTCGGTAGGACAGAGCCCATATCGGTAGAAATACCGAAAAATCGGTAGGTTCGAGACCACTGCTGAGTGGGACGCGCGCGGCGAGCGTCACGCGCGGTGGCTTCATATACCGCATGATTTTTTTTACCGTCTCGAAAAAAATAGGGTATGATACAGTTTTTTTTTTTTTTTTTTAGTTATAAAATATCGAAATTGAACTCATACGCACCCGACTAAATGCGCGGAATTTATCAATGAATTCGTAGCTTTCCTTAGCGGCCCATAGGTAGTCGCCGCACTTGCCGTCGGCCTCTTTGATATCCTTTCGCAGGCGCACAAGCCACTCGCGCGTCCCCCGCCCGCCCGCGTGGTCAATGCTACTAAGCAAATATTCCCGGGTATGGCTTCTGTTCCACTTACACAACACACCATATTATTCTCGAGACGGTAAAAAATTTCAGCCATCACTCCTTCACACTTAGATTTTGAAACCTGGTGACAATAAATATATAGGTACCTGTTAATACTAATTATAATACCAAAACTGATCAGAAGACATAACAAAACCGTTAAAAGTATTTCTTATAATCTACCACCTTCCTATTGCGCTTTTGTCGCGAGAGTGTGGGTGATGGTACGCGCGGTACGTTCACATTGCACTCCCCGGTACTTTGAAATTGATTACCCTCGGACACTAGTACCTCGGGTTGCTAAATTATCAGCGGCCCCTCCGTCGCTCTCAATCGCTTCACAGTCGCCCCATTCCTCCCCATTTCATTTGCGACACATTGCTTTCATTTGCGACACATTCCACATGTGGCACTACAAGTTCGACATTAGTTTCAGTCGCCACGGGTGAACTCGTAGCCAATTGCTCGCTATATACTGTTGGTGATGCTGTATTTTGACTTGAACTAGTGGTACCGGGAATGGCGGATGACTGTTGTTGAGTGGCACCTTAATATCTGTTATCTCCGTGGGCTGATTACTTCCTGTATACTTCAGTAACTCATCTACATGCCTTATACAGTAACGATCTAAGTCCTTAATATAAATTTTGTACATTTTATTCCCAATTCTATGTTTAATTATGGTCGCGCGGGGGCGCGGGCCGCACGCTCGCGCACGTGCCACAGGACCCTATCCAACGCTCGATGTCGCCGTCGATGCCGGCCACCACATTCGTGCATTACTTTTCGTTTTAATTATACCTAAATGAGTATCGTGCAATTCACGTAGCATTTTATCTCTTAGTATAGACGGAATAACTATTCTATGACCCCTAAAAAGGCAACCTTTTTCGTACTGCAAATCGGACTTGCACTGAAAATAAGGGTAAACAGACTTACAAATTATTTTTCGAGGCCATCTTTTTTGCATGTACCGTATGACAGTTTGGATCACGGTATCGCTCTCAGTTGCCTGCGTTATGTCGCGTGTCGTGGTAGCGGGCGTCGCTTCATTCAAAAACATCTACATCTACATTATTATCGGTCTCTTCCGACTGGTTTGAGCATTTTAAACGCCCGGGAAAAATAATCTGCTACTAAATCGATCACCGGATACATAATGTGCTACATAATTATAAGCCGACAATGTAATAGCAAATCTCTGCAGTCTTAGAACCTGTCGTTACCGGTATACCCGTCTTGTTATTGAAAATGGAAACCAAAGGCCTTTTTTTTTTTAAATGACTGGGAAATCATCAAATGACTTCCTCGCTCTGGGCGGAGCGAGAGGGCGTGTCAGACTTTAACTGACTAAAACCCACCCGTGTTCCTTCCGTTGCCTGTGTGCCGGGACGCGATATCTCTTTCGGACAAACTCGCAACCCTGGCAGGCATTGGCCCTTACGGACCCCGTCAGTTGGTGCTGACATCTCTTTGAGGCGCGCGTGGAACACAACGCGCCGTCGACCCGGACCTGGTCCTAATCGGACGGCGAGCTACCCATTGCTCACCGTCCGCAAGCCCGCGCCTTCGGTGGCAGGAAGTCGGCTCGGGGCGTCTCCTGCGGCGACTTGGGGCGCGAGGGCGCGCATCTTGCATTTCCCTCGCGCGCTTCGCCTCCTCCTTCGCGAGCATTACTGCTTCGCAGAAGGAAGTGACGGCTTTCCATGCACTCTCGCTTTGGACCATGGCCTGAACCAGGGCCGGACGCGAGAGATCGCCGCCGCCGATCGCCTCCGTGAGGACACGGCGGTGCTCCGCCCAAGCAGGGCAGACCTCCACCGTATGCTCCACCGTGTCCTCCGGGCGATTCACACAGTGGTGAAACTAATGGCCTCTGATCGGTTTTTAAAATGAAAGGCAGGCTTACTGCGACCGTACAGATACTGATGGAATCTTTTCACACCAAATATGATAGCGGTCGCCTCCTTCTGTATCTGACTATAGTTTCGCTCGCTAGCGGTAAGCGAGCGAGATGCATACGCGAGCGGCCGCTCGGCCCCGGCGTCCACGGTGAGCACAAGCTGCGCCGTCGGCTCGAAGTGCGCCAGTACACGCTCCGAGGCTAGTTCACGGCGCACTGCCACAGCTTGCCGCTGCCTATCACCCCACTCCCAGGGCACATCGCTCCGTAGTAGTTCATGTAGCGGACTGAGTACTGACGAAGCGTTAGGAATAAAATTCCTATAATAATTAACAACGCCTAAGAATCTTTTAACTTCGGTGACGTTGGTCGGCTCGGGAGCGTTTAATATCGCCTTGACTTTTTCAGAACTAGTCATAAGTCCTTCTTTACTAATCACGTAGCCCAAGTAAAGTACACTTTGTTTGAAAAATTGGCACTTGTCATTTTGAAGACGTAGACTGGCATCGCTTAATCTACCTAAAACTTCCGTTAGCCTTTTAATGTGTGGGTTTCTATCGGGGCCCGTAATACATATGTCATCGAGCAGACACTGACCCCGTCTATTCCAGCTAATAGTGTTTCCATGGACTTTTGGAAAATAGCGGGTGCGTTAGCTAGACCGTAAACTAGACGTGTGTATTTGTAAAGACCCTTATGGGTATTTATTGCTGTTAATTCCTGTGATGACTCTTCGAATATAAATATTGATCGTATGCATTTTTTTAATCGATTTTACTGTATAACTCGCTCCCTCCAATCTTAGCAAAAACCTAAGTCATCTCGCCATAGATCTGGATATTTTCCAAGCAATTCCAGTACATCATTATCGTTACTTACTAAAGAGTTAATGTTAGTTGTTATTATTAAATTAAAAGCGGACATGAAAGCTCTACCTAACAATGGGGGACCACCATTTTTAACTACGCAAACTTTAATATTTCTTTGTAAATGATTAAATATTGCTCTAATAGTGAAAAATCCTAGTGGAGAGATTTTATGTCCATTGTACAAGCACATTTTTACATTGCAATTTTGTAGCTGGTATTGCGAAAACTTTTTGAAATAAAAAATTATCTGAAATATAATGGAAAACAGAAGCCAATAACGCAGCAGTGGTCTGATAATATAATTAGTATATTTCGTGGTCAATATTTTTACACAAGTGACACGGCTCATAAAAACATAAGCCGTAACAATATTAATTTGAATCGGTGACAGGCATGTGCAACAGGCCAGTGCATACATATATGCGACCTCTTCCAATACGCCCCCTTAATATATTTACGCTGCGTATGATTACTTCTGTACTTGTCAGTACTCGGTACATAAAATTAAATAAATCACCAACACTTCTGTGTCTGACTGTACTACGCTGTACCCAAAAGTAAAATACAAGAACAGAAGAAATCTAACAAAATAAAGTATGCATAACGAAACTAAATTTAGAAAATTATCTATTACACAAAGCACAAAAAAAAGCATAAAACGTCTAACTACTCATCGCCCCCTTAATAGAATAATTTGACAGGGATAAATCCTTCAAAAATTCTCTAAGTTTCGGGCTGTGAACACTTTTAGTTAAGATGTCCGCTATCATCATATCAGTTGACATGTACCTTATTTCTACTTTGTTAGCTAGTACACATTCACGAATAAAATGATACTTGATATCTATATGCTTTGTTCTATTATGCATCATTTTGTTAGCTGCAATTTTATGCGCCGACTGATTGTCATTATAAATGACTACTGCTTTACTATCCACAGCTGTCAAACTGTTCAGTAAACTACGTAAATAAAGAGCTTCCTTCAAAGCTTGACTCAATCCTACGTACTCTGCTTCTGTGGAGGACAAGGATACTGTCGCTTGCTTCCTACTCTCCCATGACACTATATTTTTACCTATCTTGAAAATTAATCCTGTGAAAGATTTTCTATCAAGTGCCCCTCCCCAATCTGCATCAACATAGCCTCGTAAGTCTAAATCTCCCGACTACCTAAAAATAAGACAAAGGTTAGACGTACCCTTCAAATACCTTAAGACCCGTTTTGCACATTTAAAGTGTATTTCGTCATAACACGAATTAAATTGTGAAAGTACACTCACCGCATGTGCTATGTCTGGTCGCGTATTACAGGATAAATAGTTTAGACACCCTATTATGCTTTGATATGGCAGATTACTATGGGAATTTGTCGATCTTTCTAATTTCATACCGACTTCCATTGGGGTTGAAACTGGCTTAGCGTCTGTCATGTTAAAGTCCGAAGTGAACTGTTGCTGATCTAGACAAATAACATCTTTATCTCTCCTCAGCCTCATGCCTAAAACATGCCTAGCCGCGCCTAAATCTTTCACTTTAAACTTATCAAGCAAATCGGTTTTTAACTTTTGCTTTTCTTGTTCACAATTTCCAAAGATAAAAAGGTCATCTACGTAAATAACAACAATTAACTTGATATTGTTTTTAAGCTGCTTTTGATACAAACACGGTTCTATTTTTGATTGTACAAAGCCTAAGTTCAACATCTCTTTGTCCAATTCCTTGAACCAAGCATTCGAAGCTTGTTTCAATCTATACAAAGAACGCTGCAGCTTACATACTTTGGTTTCTTGAACTTTGACTACTGCTCCTTTCGGTTGGAGCATGTAAATGTCCTCTTTAATCTTGCCATATAAAAAGGCAGTCATAACATCCCATTGGTCAATAAACCAACCGTATTCAACAGCTAGCGAGAACAACATTCGCAGAGTAGAGCTTCTAACTACTTGAGAATACGTCTCAGTATAGTCTACACCACGTACCTGTGTGAAACCTTTTGCTACTAATCTAGCCTTGTACTTCGTTACCTTGCCGTCGCTATCTCTCTTGATTTTGAACACCCATTTGCACTGGATAGGCTTCTTATCGATCGGACGATCCACCAACGTCCAAGTCTGGTTCTCCTTTAGTGACATAACTTCATCATCGATCGCTTTTTGCCATAAGTCACCATCGGGTCTCGCCAACGCTTCATTAATAGTCAACGGATCATCATCAAGATTGCTCTTGGCATACATAACATTACATCCATACCGATCGACTTGTCTGCGTTCTCTTACAGGATACCCTCTTTCTAATTCTGGTATTGTGACTTCCTCTTCAGTCAATACGTCAAGCTCTTGCTCTGGTACTACAGGTTCAGGTTGTATCTCCTCCGATACTTCTACGTTCTCGTCTATAGCAACACGGTACACATCATCGTGAGCCTCCAAGTGTTCCGATTTGCTTGTAGATCTGTTGGGTAAACTGGCATAAACAGAATCTGTATTTAGGTTTATGATAACTTCCGACTTTTCCACGTTTTCTTTTTGGAGAAAGAGGTTTTCGAGAAATTTTACATCTCTTGCAGTTTTCAATTCACCTGTCTTAGGATTCATCAGACGATAACCTTTCTGATTATCTGGATATCCAATAAAAATCATCGGTTCCGTCTTCATGTCTAGTTTCCGTCTCTTTTGTTTTGATATCAATCTGTACGCCAAACAACCAAAGATTTGCAGATGACTGACATCCACATCTTTTCCAGTCCAAAGCTTCTCTGGTATCGCATTGTTCAACGCTTTCGTGGGGCTTCTGTTCTTTAGGTATACAACAGTATTAACAGCCTCGGCCCAATACTTCTTGCTCAAGTTCGATTCCGACAGTAAAGTTCTTGCCTTTTCTATTATAGTCCGATTCGCTCTTTCTGCGACAGAATTTTGTTCCAGCGTGTACGGTACAGTCGTCTGGTGTTTTATACCTGCAGACTTCAAAAATGATTAAAATTTACCATTACAGTACTCTGCGCCGTTGTCAGATCTCAGACATTTAATGAATTTACTGGTCTCATTCTTAACTTCCGCCTTGTATTCACGGAACTTATCGAAAGTTTCACTTTTGTTCTTCAAAAAATAAACATGAGTCTTCCGAGTAAAATCGTCGATAAATAGAAGAACATACTTCGAACCACCGAACGACGGCTCCTCGATTGGTCCGCAAACGTCGCTAAAAACCAGCTGTAAGACCTCGTTCGCTCTCGTACCTTGGTTTTTAAAGGGACTTTTGCAGGTCTTTCCTTCGATACATGGAATACACGGCTCGCATAAATCGGTACTCTTCAATTCCATACCGGTTACTAAAACTTTAATTTTATTCATATAATTACGCGATAAATGAGCTAATCTTTTATGCCAAATGTTCGAAATATTTTCATTTTGTTTTGACAGTGTTGCATTCACGACGTTATTTTTATTTTCTGTCAACTCATAAATTCCGTCAACCTCTTGACATCTTGTAATAATTCGATTCTTATTTTGAAACCTCCATTGTCAAAATTCATGCAATAATTCTTCTTGGTCAAATCGCTCACCGAAATAAGGTTCATGGATAAATCAGGAACATGTGAAACGTTTTCTAAAATTAATTTTTCGTTTTCGCTGACACGTGGCTCAGCATTTCCTCGTCCTTTCACCAATAATTTCTCGCCGTTTGCTACTGCGATCCTCATGTTGCCCTTTTCAGGTTTATAAGACAACAATTTGTTTTTATCGTGGATCATATGATTTGAGCACCCACTGTCTAAATACTACTTATCTTTGTGTATCGCCTTCTTCGTATTCAGGCAGATATTCGCGGTTTTGAAATGCTCCTTGCATTCGGACGCCTTGTGTCCTTGCTTGTGGCACTTAAAACACTTTTAGACGAACTTCTGCTTACGACCGTTAGTTTTAGTGTTAGATCTTGCATCGTTCTGTACTTTACGTGTAACTAAGGCTTGTTCGTACTCTGTGTTCAACTTACTCTGTCTACTTCCTTCTTGTAACAATTTCGTTTTTATTTGCTCTAACGTGATCTGTTGTCCACTATTATCTACAGCCATGATGAGAGGGCTGTACTCAGCGGTTAGTCCACCCAGCAAAATCGATATGATCCAATCATCAGGAATATCAGCATCAATATCGGACAATTTTTGTGTCAGGAATGTAGTTTTGGATATGTAGCTTTCCATAGAATCGAAATTCTCTAACTTACAGTTGAAAATCTCCCGCTGAATATGTATACGTCTTCCCCAACCCTTGTCTTCATACGCTTTCTATAAGCTGTTCCAGGCTTCTTTCGCAGTCTTCGCATTGTAGACGTGGGTAAAGTACTCTGGTTCTAACAACAAACATATTGTCGTTCGTGCCTGCCGGTCTACGTCAGCGTTTGCTACATCTGTAGACATTACTCCCCACCAGTTTTTATTCTCCAAGTAATTTCGCACCAAGAACTTCCAGTTTGGGTAGTCGGACGATCCTTTCAGCTTCTTAATACCACTTATGCCAACTTCAGCTGACATAATTAAAATTTCGTAAGTTTTACAGCAAACCACTCAACTTATTAATTATACGCACTATCAGAAAAAAACTCCAGCACAGTCCTGGGCGCATAACCTAATGGAAAACAGAAGCCAATAACGAGCAGTGGTCTGATAATATAATTAGTATATTTCGTGGTCAATATTTTTACACAAGTGACACGGCTCATAAAAACATAAGCCGTAACAATATTAATTTGAATCGGTGACAGGCATGTGCAACAGGCCAGTGCATACATATATGCGACCTCTTCCAATAAAATAACAGTGCTTCCCGATCTTGAATGTAGTTCCATTTTAATAAATTGGTCACCTAAAACTAATTCGATTTCAATAGGCGTATCAGCCGCGTACCTTATGTTAAAATTCTGGCACTGCTCACAACCCTTTTCCTGGGGCTGGTTACCACTGCTTCCGTCATTTGAGTCAACATGATAAACACGCTTGTTTTTTTAATTATCACATACTTTTTTTAAATGGCCTTTTACACCGCACTTTTGACACGTATAACCCTTATAACGACACTTTTCACCACTATGATTTTTCATGCCGCAAATCTCGGAACGATCGCTATCGCGGCGGGTTGCTGCATCAGCACCACCTGCACCACGTCCACGGCTAACTTGACCCTGGAACTTCGCGCGGAATACTGGTTCCTCCTTGATGCAAATAGCCTCCGAGCTGCTGCCTAACAAGGCCTTTGCCTCCTTGGCACACGCTGCCTGCTCCGCCATTTCAATAGCCCGCGACAACGTGAGCGTCGACTGGACCTGCACTCAGGCCGAGGACGAAACGATCTCTCAAATTAGTTTCTAGAGCGGTGCCGAAGTCGCAATAAGTTGCCAAACCTCTTAAACGCGCCGCCCATTCTTCAACGGTTTCGCCTGTTGTTCTGCTGGCACCAAAAAATCGCCTCGTCCACAAATGAGCACTTTCTTGGCTTGAAATGGCTGTCGAGTAATCCAACCAAGTCTATAAAACTCAGCGTTTCCAACTCCTTTGGAAATGCTAGGTTAAGTACTAGACGATACGTCTCCTCCGTAAGATGACACAGTAATATCCCACTTTTCACATCGTCATTAACGCCGTTAATCTTCAAAAACTGCGTTAATTTACCCTTAAATATTTGCCATTCGCTGGTTTTATGGTCAAATGAAGACAGATTTCCGAGAAACGCGTTCATTTTATCTACGCGTACTCGTAGGTACTCGTTCGTATACCTCGTCGCCAATTATATGTATAGAGAGCGGGAAGAGAAATGAAATGACCGTCTTGCTTGAACACTAGTTTATTACTGAGTGGGGATGCGCGCGGCGAGCGTCACGTGCGGTGGCTTCATATATACAACGTGTCCCAAAATTCAACGATAAGCTGGCACCAGAAGGTGGACCTGGTCATCACTACCCGAGAAAAAATTATGAAAAAAAAAAAACAATTAACTTTTGGAAATTACAAAACATACTCGTAGATTGAAATCCTTCGGAAATTGACACCCCTTAAGATATTTTGAACTACCATGACCACAATTTTTCTAATATTTCTGTTTTATTTTTATATAGGCATTTTTTCCTAGAGTATTATACCATTTTGGAATCTTGATTATTTTATTTTATTAATTTTGTGTAAAACCTACAGGCATTCTGGGATTTTTAAGGGTTGTGGTGGATAGCAGTGCTACATAGCTTGCCGATTACCAAAAAAAAAAAACAGAAATATTAGAAAAATTGTGGTCATGGTAGTTAAAAATATCTTAATGGGTGTCAATTTCCGAAGGATTTCAATGTATGTTTTATAATTTCCAAAAAAATATTGTTTTTTTTTCTGTATTTTTCCTCGGGTAGTGATGAGCAGGTCCACCGTCTGGTGCCCGCTTATCGTTGAATTTTGGGACACGTTGTTTAAATATACACCTACCTAAATTAAATAGATATGCATATTATAAATGTATTTTAAAACATTTTGTTAAAGTACTTTAAAATATTTATTTGGTACATCGAGTATCTTAATCATCGTTTAACAACTAATGAACTAACAAACTAATAATCAATCAACATAACCACCATGTTATCTTTATTATAAAATTTTAATAAAATAAAATTCAAACTTAAACTATACGTACTTTCTCAATCAGTATAATTTCAAACTTATTTAAAAAAAAAAACAGTCAAAATTGCTTATCATTTCATCCAAATCCGAACAGCCGCTTTTGCGGGATTGAGTTACAAATATTCAAACATAGCGACATTTAAAATATTAGTAGGATCTAACCGTTGTCATCAATAATCAATTTCGTTAAGTTTAATTCATGAGTTCTAAGCTTCACATGTCTGGTTCGTAATTTTTTTTTTGTCCATCCTATAGTAACGGTTGCTAACAGGACGTGACGAATGTAGATCGTTTTAAAACTAAACTAAAATACTCAAACCAAATCAGAAACCAATAAAATTTTACTTTTATGCCTTCAGCAGTGTTTAAGTTATGTACAGCAAAAAAAGAAATAAAAACGAACTTTATATTTTAACCTCAATAGATTTCTCTTGACCAAACTTTTTGGGCCGCGAAACGTACCGCATTAGCTGGGCACCTTGCGTGATTCACTTCAAAATGGCATTTCATACTTTAACATTTGTACCCGGGGTTGCCATGAAAACCGAATTTGCACGATATTTATGTATTTTAATAGTAAAAAGCGTGTTACTATCCGGACATGTCCGGTTCTCGCGAATTCTTGAATTTTTTATTAATGTATTAAATAACTTTTTTACTAACTGAGATGAAATGCTTAGTTTAAATGATAAATTAACAATCTAACAATGAAATTAAATTGTCCCTACGTTGCTGCCGCTGCTGTCGTACAAAAAAAAATCTAATTTAATGCAATGATGCATGCTGTCATTGGGACTTCATGATTTTACACATTTCCGAAACATTATTAATTTAAATAAAATTGAAAATGTGTTCATAACATTTTGTATTGTGTCGCATTTACTTTGCTTGATGGGATTTTAATATTATTTATATAATAAAACTTCTTGCCGCTTGATTATCATTTCATAGCAGCGTGTAGGTAGGATAGGTAGGTAGATAGGTAGGTATGTAAGTAGGTAGGTAGGTATGTAGGTAGGATAGGTATGTATGTATGTATGTATGTAGGTTGGGTAGTTAGGTAGGTATGAGGGTACGTAGGTAGGGTAGATAGATAGGTATTTATAAGTAGGTAGGAATTTAGGTAGGATAGGTAGGTAGGTATGTATGTAGGTAGGTAGGGTAGGTAGGTAGTTAGTTAGGTAGGTAGGAGGGTACGTAGGTAGGGTAGAGATAGGTAGAGTAGCTAGGTAGGTAGGGTGGATAGGTACTAGGTACTTAGGTAGGTAGGTAGGTGCGCCGTACTTGTGGAGAGTGGATGCCAATTTGTGGCGCCACTTACAAATTGAGTGCTTTGATTTGATTATTTAAATACTCAAAAAATTCGTTCAGGGTCAAAATGTCCTTACTTACCTTAGTTATGTACGAGGGCGGCACTGAAAATTTCGGGAATCAAGGAAGTGACACAACATTACTATTTAAAAATGTATTTATTGCTTTTCGAAGTATTCTCCGCGAAATTTGACACATTTTTCCATACGATGGAACCAATTATTGAAGCAACCATTCCATTCGGAAGTTGGGGTCTCCAAAATGGCCGTTTTGTAGGCGTCCACAGCTTCTTCAGGTGATGAAAATCTCTGTCCACGCAATTTAATCTTTATTTTAGGGAAAGTATAGAAATCATTAGGGCTAAGGTCGGGGCTATACGGCGGATGGTCTAATAATTCTATGTTTTCTTGCTCTAAAACTCTTTTGTTCTGTGCGCGGTGTGAGAACTCGCATTGTCGTGATGGACGATGACGTGATGGACCGAACTTCGCTCGTTGCGACAGAAAGCTGATATTTTTTTACTCCTCAATTTTTAAATAGAATAAGTAGTATTAAGTGGACTTTTTCTCATTAAATTACTATTGCCTTAAAGCCAGTGAAGTGATTCATCGATCTGTGAAAGTTTTGCCGTGATATGTCTGAGTGAAGCAAAGCTATAGCGATAATAAACTGTGATAAAAAACAAAAAAATTGAAATAAATCTAACGGCCCGTGGCACTGACCTACGACAACCCGCAGCGCGCTCGATACTCCCCGCACTTACCGCCTACTCCCCGTCGTCGCCTGAGTATGACTCAGGGTTATAGAGACCAACAATTTCGACAAGACGCATAGTGTATCGGTGGCGTGGAGGAACAAAGCTACTACTACTACTTCGTGTGGCGCAGGTTCAAACCTCAGTGAGTAAAACCACTTTTTGTGAACTTATCAAAATGAATTTCTTCGAGAACATTACTATGCGTCGGACACGTACTAAATCGGATTCAAACACCGTCACTAACGATACAACAAATAATAGTACATTCGAAGATACTGTTTCCAGCCTACCCGACTTATCAAATGATGACATTAATGATTCAAAACAACAACAAATTACAAAGTTAAAGGAACAAATTGACAAACTTGTATTAGATTTAAATAGCGCGCATCAGGAAATCGAGTCTCTTTATTTAGAAAATAGCAACCTTAAGGTAATTAACTTAGACTTGCAAAGGAGAAATGATCTCGTCATAAAACTTAGCAGCCCAGTTAAAAAACACAAAAAGTCTACTCCCATTAAGAAATCCTCAAATAAGAATAAAGGAACACAAACAGATCCTTTAATTATGTCGAGTCAGGAAAATGAAACGTCATCACCCTCTCGCATACAATATTATAAACCTAGCAGTGTTGAGACAAATCTGCAACAAATTCCACAACAGAAAAATGACACTTAAGTCTGTATCCTGAGTACCAATAACAGGAACGACATTGTAAATATTGCCAAGCAAACCCTTCACAAACATTCGGAAAATATATGCCATTACATAAAGACACTGCAATACACATCAACTGGTACAAGACATAGAAACTAGATTAGAAACGTTCACAATGAAAGACTTCTGCATAATTCTAATAGGAGAGGAAGATTTTAAGACCACGTGTGACTACCTCCAACTGACTCTTCACTTACGAGCTACTTTACAAAAAGTGAACTACACGAACATCATTGTTTGCACACCGACATTTAACTGCAGTTTCCAAAGAAATATGTATAATTGGAGAGTAGAGCATTTAAATAACTTACTGTATCTTGACATATTGACATATGAGCATGCATATCTTTTGAACTCCAATAAAAATCTAGTATTTGATACAACAATGTTTACCAAACTGGGATCAGTAAATAATCATGGAATGCAGACAATTTTCAAAGATATTGACGAGTTTATCGACGGTATAAAAAAAATCGACTTATTCAGGACAGAGGATGACATAATACCCGATAGGCAACAGTTGGACACACAGTTTTTTCTATGATACCTATTTAAACATACTACATCAAAACATTGCAGGACTCTTAAATAAAGCTGACGCATTCTCTGTATGTTTGGAAGAACTCGTGGCTAAAAATGTTGACGTTGATGTTATTTGCATAACGGAACATTTTATGATGGCTGGTTATGAGCAGTATCTCTCAATCCCGAACTATAATCTAACTACTTGTTTTAGCAGGAAAGATACTAAAAGAGGAGGTTCGTGTATCTTGATAAAAAAGGGACACCATTGGAAAGAAATTCCTGAAGTTCGGAACATAGCAATAAGTAGCACATTCGAATGTTGTGCTATAGAATTGACTCATACAGGTACCATTGTAATCTGCATTTACAGAGTTCCAAATGCAACTAATTTGACCTGTTTTTTTGAGCAACTGTACAAATTATGTCAACTAATAACAAAGAAAAATAAGCGAAATGTTGTAATATGTGGTGATTGTATTTTGAAGCGTAGTAATATCACATTAGAACTTGAATGTATTTTACTCAATTTTAATTTCAAATTGGCAACTAATCAGCCGACTAGACTTTCTAGTAACACATGCATAGACCTTTTTGTGCATAATCTGGGTAAGAAGTGTAATTGTGACGTAATTGATTTAGCTCTTTCTGATCACACCTGTCAAAAACTCACGGTTCCAACCAAAAGAATATGTATAATGAAGCATTGGTATATCAAACGTCGTGACTATAATCTAGTTAACTTGAATAAATTTAGGGAATGTTTGCAAAGTGTTTCCTTTTCGGAAATATACCAGGTAGATGATCCGAACACAGCCTATAATAATTTTATGGAGACATTTTCTCTTCTATATAATTTATGTTTTCCCTTTAAGCGTATTACTGTAAGATTACACAAAAGACCACCATGGGTCTCCCGAGGTATTAAAACATGCAGCAAGAAAAAAAGGGCCCTCCTGTGGCGTTACAGACTGTACCACAATGAACAAGACAAAACAACCTTTAAAAAGTATTCAGCAGTTTATAATAAAATAATTAAATTAACGCAACGTGCTCAGAATAACTACAAGATCAAATCATCAGCTAACAAGTCTAAAACTACGTGGGAAATAATTAACCAAACTAAATTGAATACGCCCAATAATAATTTAATTCGTAGCATTAAAATAAGAGATAAAATAGTGACACATCCACCTGCTATAGCGACCGCATTTAACGATTTCTTTATTGATAAAATACAACCTATAACAAATTGCGGCAAACAAGTGACTTCAAATATAGAAAAGAATAGTGGTTCGATGTTTATGGCACCGAGCAATGAAAATGATATTAATGCTATTATTAAGACTTTGAAGAATTCTGGCAGTGTAGGTAATGATGGCATCTCTACCAAAGTAATTAAACATGTAGCATGTTGCATTGGTGGACATTTGAGCCATATTCTTAATCTGTGCATATCACATGGTACTTACCCAACCAACCTAAAAACAGCTATAATTAAACCGTTGTTTAAAAAAAATGACAAGCAATGCATGGAGTCTTATAGACCCGTAGCGCTTGTGCCAGTAATATCGAAGATATTTGAAAAATATATCTATATTCAAATCTTCAAATATCTAGATAAAAATAACATTTTAACCGATAAACAAAAAGGCTTCCGAAAAAATAAAACCATCAATATGGCAATATACGACTTTTTAAACAATGTAATTTCGAATGTTGACAAAAGAATACCTGTTTGTTCAATTTACTGTGACATGACTCAGGCGTTTGACTATGTCGATCACAATATCTTGCTCAATAAACTGGATGCGTACGGTATTAGAGGGAACATCCTCAGTTTAATCAATTCTTTTTTGCGAAACAGGAAACAGTACGTTGTAGTAACTGATATAGATCCCAACACTAAATGCGAACGTACCTATAAGTCTAGTCATCGCACAGTTGCTTATGGTGTACCCCAGGGCAGTGTCTTAGGCCCCCCGCTGTTTATACTGTACATAAATGATCTGCCAAAAGTAACAAGTCACCCTATGTCACTATTTGCTGATGACAGCACTGTGACCATTAAGAGTACGGATGATCGGAACCACAACGACGTTGTCACTCAGACAATAACCTCCATAGTGAAATGGCTCGATAATAATAATCTTAAAATAAATATTGATAAGACGAAATTGATGATGTTTAGCCAACGTGCGAATCCCAATATGACAGTACACTATAACAATAAAATTATAACACAAGTAGAGACATCAAAATTTCTAGGTTTAACAATTGACATGAAATTAGACTGGAAAGCATACACAGAGGAGCTAACCAAACGAATTAGCAAATCGGCCTACGCCCTATTTAAACTGACCCCAGTGATTAACGTCGATGCTTTAGTTACAGCATATCATGGTTTGGTGAGTTCAGTATTGAGGTATGGTGTCATTTTCTGGGGTAACTCGACCAACAGGGAATTAGTTTTTAAAGCACAAAAAAGGTGCATAAGATCAATGTTCAGACTCCACAATTTAGATTCCTGCAAGCCATTCTTTATCAATTACAAATTGTTGACATTTCCGTGCTTATATATTTTTGAGGTAGTTGTATTTGTTAAGACCAATCCAGACCTGTTTACCAAAATATCATTTTATAACACACGAACTCGACCACAGAACAATAACTTGTGCGTAAAAAGGTCCCACACAGCATTAATGCATAAAAGTGTTTTTTGTATGGCACCAATCTTATACAACCACATTCCAAATTCAATTAAGGAATTAAACATACGCTTATTCAAGAAAAGGCTTAAATCTTTGCTGTTGACTAAAGCATATTACAGCATTTCGGAATTTTTAACAGACAAAATGTAATTTAATTATTGTTTTTGACCAGTCGGTACCTACTCATTGACATAGTGAGTATTATCATTGATTTCAATTCCATTTGACAGTTTTGCACGTGACATTTTTTGTATTGTTTTAATTAGGTATTTATATTATTTTTATTTTTTTTGTTTTGCTCTCTTTTTTCAACATTTTTTATTATATTTTATTTTTATTTTTGACGTTGTAAAGTTATTGACCATAGTCCGTACCTACTCTTTTGACATGGTATATCATTAAGTTCAATTCCATTTGACATTTTGACTTTTTTTGCACGTGACATTTTGTATTTTAATTGTTTTTATTATTCTTTTTATTTTTTTTCTATTTTTAAACATGATTTAATTTTGAATTTTGACGCAGTAACGTTAAACTTAACTTTTTGACATTTGATATATTTTTTCTTTTATTTTTATGTTGTCAAGTTCAATTATTAATATTATGCATTCCATTATTTTAATTATATTATCAATTTTAATGTCAATGACATCTTCTGTGAATATTTTTGTACGCCTTCGGGTATAACACAGCGCACCTGTAATTTTTTTATAACAACTTTCTATTGTACCTGCCTGTGTTAACAAATTAATAAATGATTTGATTTGATTTGATTTGATGATGCGGCGGTTGCAGTTCTCTTTACGGAGTTCAGAAACGACTTGTGGCAAACAAATGCTAGCATACCATTCTGCACTAACCGTTCCCTGTCCCTCAAGAGGAATAGTCGTAACATGGCCGGTTTTGGAGACAAACGTGGCCACCATTTTTTTTGCAACACTCCGTGAACGAACAATTTTTGTTGGCTTTAACTCATTTTCGAACACCCAAACTCGTGACTGGTTTTTTGTTTCTGGTTCGTACGCGTATATCCAGGATTCGTCACCTAATACGATGTTGTATACAGCATTTGAGGATCCTGGGTGGAATCTTTCGAGAGTTCTGACACACCAAGTAACGCGAGCCGCTTTTTGCTCTTCACAGAGCGAATGCGGTATCCATCGGGAAAACAACTTTTTTACACCTAATTGTTCATGCAAGATTATTTGTATTTGACTCATGCCAATGTCTAAAGTTGCCTGAATTTCGCGGTATGTCACATGTCGATCTTCCTCAATCAGCTTACGCACAGCATCAACGTTTTCTTGGGTGACTGCAGTTTTTGGACGACCTTGACGGGGATCATCACTGAGCTTGACACGTCCACGTTGAAATTCAGCAAACCAGCGATAAATTGTGGTTTTGGATGGGGCTTCATCACCAAATGCAGAAATCATCCGGTCAACACACTGTTTTTGTGTTAAACCACTTCGAAAGTCATAATAAATCATCGCTCTTGAATTTTCTCGAGTCAATTCCATTTTCTCAACGAATAAACAAGTTTGACAAAACCTTGTGACAAGACCGAGAATCTTTTTTAAAATAAATAAATGGTATTCGATTTTTAAAACAAAGGAGTTTTCAATTAAAAAGATTTTAATATGACAGGAACAGTGGAAATATTCCATTTCCGATACTTTTGTGCAGCCCTCGTAAAACAATTTTTAATGTTTGTTTCAATTTATACTTAAATATTTATTGTATTTTTTTATATTACATTACGACAAACATAGTGATTTCGGGTATGTTGTGGTCTTCTTTGGTCTTAATTGCTACTTATAAATAAAATATATTATTTCAGTATTTTGTATTTATTGTTTGTCATAAGTATTAAAAAAGCGGTTTGATGAGTTATTGAACAAAGGAGATTGACCGATCTGGACCAAATGCGGCCCAGGCATAGGAATACTTTTATTTGTTTCCTTACATGAATAGACATTTAAAAAAATAAAAAAAAAACATCCACGGGGTTATATGGTATCTAAAAACTTATCTTATGACTTTTTGGTGCATTAACTCTTGATTTTTTTTAGCTTTTTCGTGAAATAATATTATTATCTTACTTATTCTACCTCCCAAGTCCATTCCTGACCTCGCTAGTCTCGCTCGAAGTATGTTTTTTTGTAAGCTCTATACGAAAATGACAGCTTTGTATAGCGCTGTCTCGATTTTCAATTCACAGCGAGAGTTGAGAGAAATCATAAATCTCGCTTGCTCATATTCAGATTTGGTATGTGTCTGTCTCTTTCGCGCACGGTGGGTTTCTCTATACTGGCTTGCGCGCGCGCCATTTTGTTTGTATCGCAGTCTAACATCACTCTTTGACGTGAACCGTTGTGTACTGTGAAAACTATAACGGTCGCCTTAACGACCTCTCCGATTTTTCGATGTCCACCAGCAATGTGCAACTAATTCGAGCGCACATAAAGAGCAGACATACATCTTCAAAAGTGTATCATTGCTTTATTTTAATTGACGAGAACAATTATGGGCTCGATTCCGTTCAAAATTATTGCTGCTCATGTTTTATTGGGCGAAGGACGATCGGCAGTTGTGCCCACGTTGTTTGCTTAGTTTGGTTTTTGGGGTGGGCTAGGCACCAAGACGTTTTGAGGCGCCTTGCTTTATTTTTTGACTCAATAATTATAGACGACGATGAGGATGACCATTGATTAGGTATTTTAATGTTTACATGAGGCCGTATAGAGGATAATTTATTATGTTGTACCTATGTAACGAATAACAATTGATTAATTCAATGACTATCCTTAACTAAGTGTTGTTATAATAATATAATCCATTGTTTATAATATACCGTCTTTTATTTTAAAAATAAGCTGTTGATTATGATTTTTCGTCAATGTAAAACCTATACAATAGATATTTTTTTCTCAATACTCCTCGGATAGATTCTGAAGCGCTTTGGGTTACAGACTAGTATTAGTCTAAGGAACATTATGCACTATGATTCAATGTTGGGCAGCACTTTGTCCAACGTCCATACAAAAATGGTCAATCTCCTTTACCACATTTTCAAAGATTTGACATTTTGTGAGTTGGACATTTTGGAAATTGAACATTTTGACATCGTTGGACATTTTAACAATTGAACATTTTGACACCGTTGGACATTTTAACAATTGGACATTTTGACCCTGAACGCTAAAATTCTAATTTTAAATCACCTTTAAGTTATTTTTCATTTGATAATGTTTTTTTATTTTATAACTTCCATTTTCGTCGCTGATGTTTCAATTTCAAGAAAACATATATAATTAGATTGACATTTTTTCGTGAGATATAAAGTTGAAACCTTCTAAATACAGATGAATGTGTTAATAATTCCCATGAACAAGGTTTGTTTAAAGCTTAGTCAGATAGTTTTGCAACGGACCATATGTCGACGTTAGTACAATGTTGTACTTCATGTCTCTGGTGATCATCATCATCTGCCTGCCTTTTCCCAACTATATTGGGGTCGGCTTCCAGTCTAACCGGATGCAGCTGAATACTAGTATTTTACACGTAGAGACTGCCTATCTGGCCTCCACGATTGGTAATACGATACCGAATGACAGCTGGGACAGGGTTGTATTTAAAGATGGTCACCCATCCATGGACTAATTGCGACAAGCATAGTTTAACCTGATTGATCGACCCGTGCAGCTGTTATTACTTAGCCACACGCCCCTCACTTCATGTCTCTGGTGATAAAGTGTATTATTCAATGTCATCAGAAATTCCTTTTTTTCTGTTCTAGTTTGAATCATGCAAAGCGCTCTTTTGATTCCTGAGCATGTCAATCTTCTTCCAACATTGTACTTACCAGATTTATAATCACAGGGACGAGTGTTGCGAAGAAACCAAAACTAGACACTCGAAGAACAAAACTAGAAGATGCAATAACAGCCGAGCAAACGAACAAGGAAAAATCAGACTCGAAAGTTATACGGACACCTCCAAAACGTACCTCCAAACCTGACACTTATTTAAAAGAGCCTTACAAATGTGATCAGCGTAGTTTTAATCGAGTAACACAAATGATACAACATACTCGTACACAAATTGGTGAAAAATCTTATAAGTGTGATGTATGTCAACATAGTTTTAAACTAAAGGGTCATTTAACAGATCATATTCGTATACACACTGGTGAAAAACCTTATAAGTGTGATGTATGTCAACATAGTTTTAATCAAAAGCGTTATTTAAAAAAACATATTCAAATACACACTGGTGAAAAACCATATAAGTGTGATGTATGTCAGCGTAGTTTTAATCAAAAGTGTTATTTAACTAAACATATTCGAAAACACACTGGTGTAAAACCTTATAAGTGTGATGTATGTCAACATAGTTTTAATCACAAGGGTAATTTAACAGATCATATTCGTATACACACTGGCGAAAAACCTTATAAGTGTGATGTATGTCAACATAGTTTTAATCAAAAGGGTAATTTAACAGATCATATTCGTATACACACTGGTGAAAAACCATATAAGTGTGATGTATGTCAGCGTAGTTTTATTCGAAAGTGTGATTTAACTAAACATATTCGAATACACACTGGCGAAAAACCTTATAAGTGTGGTGGATGTCAACGTAGTTTTAGTCAAAAGAATAGTTTAACAGATCATATTCGTATACACACTGGGGAAAAACCGTATAAGTGTGATGAATGTCAGAATAGTTTTAGCAGAAAAATTGAATTAACAAATCATATTCTTAAACACATTGGTCAAAAACCGTATAATTGTGATGTATGTCAGCGTAGTTTTAGTCAAAAGGGTAATTTAACAAAACATATTCGTATACACTCTGGTAAGAAACCTTATAAATGTGATGTATGTCAGCGTAGTTTTAGAGAAAGGGAATTTTTAACAAAACATATTCAAAATACACACGGTGAAAAACTTTCTTAGTATGATGTATGTAGAAATAAGCAGTACCTTTGTACTCAAATCTATGACTATGTCGCCTCTTTCTGTGTGTATATTAATAATAAAATAAATAAATAGTCAAAAGGGTGATTTAACAAAACATATTCTTATACACACTGATGAAAAACTTAAATGCAATAACGTAAGGGGCAAACCTCAGGTTCTAAGGAGAGCCAAACCTTGTTTTTTTTTTTAAACAAATCTTGTCCTAGGTTTTTACCAAACTGCGGCGAAGCCAAAAAAGGAGGGATATGTGTTTTGCTAGAAGTCTAAAGCCCGACTGCGTAAAAAGTAAGTAAGATAAAAATCAAAACGGCCAAAAAAAAAAAGTAAAGCAAAAAGCCCAACTGCAAAAACACAAGTTACTGAAATGAGAAAAACAAGCATATAATATAATAGAATATAATATAATCTAATAATATATAGATTTTTAGTCCATATGTTATATTTAGGAAAAATCTAAGTCTTTTCAGTAAAAGAGGTGATAGACACAATTATAGCACTAGAAATAGGGAACAATTAGTTCAACCGGGTTTCAGACTGGCTAAAGTTGACTCAACCTTCATGGGGTACTGTTTAAAATGTTACAATAAAATACCTCCCCACATACTCCAATTGAATGAAAGGAATTTTAAATATTGTATAAAACGCACACTATGCTGCCAAGCATATTATAAGTTGGGGGATTACATCGTTGACAAAAATGCTTGGCTCAACGCTGGTCCAGCTCCACAAGGCGCATAAACTAATGATTGGCATTCGAAAATATTGTTGGAGCTGCTGAAGATTGTAGGACTATCTTTAGATTGTATAAATTCAATTTCATAGTATTATATAATTGCATAGCACATGTGTGAGCACTATGTACCTACTTTAAAGCTACCATTTACTGGGTACCTACGTCTTTCATTGACCTAAATGTGGGGCTTGCGGCTGAGAGTATGTCATGCTCACTCAAATGTCTCGCTGGTGGTGGCGTGTGTGTTGGATCATAAAGTTCCCTTCAAAATGGTTGAGCTAAATGGTGCTGATCCATGCGTCATGTTCGTGAACGGGCGCCGTCAGTGGGGACTGGTCATCTCTTAGCTGCCAAGGCTTATTTTGAATTTATTTTAATTTTTGAATTGTTTTTTTCTTTATTACGGACGCTTTTAACGTGCACGTCTCTCTACATTGTTCTCACATGTATAATTACAACATGAATGATGTAACCAATATTTTGTAACAATATTCTGATTTAAAAGAGTGTCCGTGGAGTTTCTTGCCCGTTCTTCTCCATAGGAACCTACTACGCGTTGGAATGGGCAACTAGCTTCATATTTCTGACTGACCGACCCTTTGACAATTCAAAAGTGCCTGTAATTGGTTTATTTGAAATAAATGCTTTGAGTTTGAGTTTGAGTTTTAAAAAGTGTCAATGACAAAGTGTCTTAATTTTTTAAGCTAAAATAGTAAATAAGCAATAGCATGTTACGTTTTAAAATAACGAATGAAGTTAACAAAATGAGATTTTTAAAAATCTTCGGGGATTAGGCCTACCAAAAATTGTGGCGTACATTAATTAAGTGCATGCTGAATTGTTCCTTATGATATCTAAATTACAGCGATAGTAATAATAATACTTTGTGTAACGGTAATACTGAGAAATACGTAATAAGTAATAGTGTACCTACTGTACACTATGAGTATTGTATTTTATTCAATGTAATTTTATTCATTTATTGTAATCAATTTAGCTAATATTTTTTTTTCATTCAAACTATGTCAATCTGCCTAGCCTTTTCCCAACTATGTTGGGGTCGGCTTCCAGTCTAACCGGATGCAGCTGAATACCAGTATTTTACATGGAGCGACTGCCTATGTGACCTCCTCAACCCAGTAACTGGGTAATACGATACCCCTTGGTAAGACTGGTGTCAGACTCTCGGGCTTCTGACGACTCGTAACGACTGTCAAAGATCCACGAATGACAGCCGGGACCAACGGCTTAACGTGCTTTCCGAGGCACGGAGGAGACTCGGTATGTAAAGATGGTCACCCATCCACTGACCAACCCCGGCAAGCGTAGCTTAACCTGATGGATCGACCAGTGCGGCTGTTGTTACTTAGCCACGAGCTCCTCATCTAAACTATGTATTTCTTGTTAATTAATTAAGTATGTTATTATCTGCGCATAATGTAGTGTATGCTGTGCTTTTCTATAAGTAATGAGGCACTTAGATTATAGTTTGAAATGTACTAATTATAAAGTAATTGTGTACTCATTGTTGAAGAGCCTAATAATAAATAAATAAATAAATAGTAATAAGCATCTTCGTGTTGTGAACTGTTCATGAAATAAAAAAACACATTGCCTGCAGATTTTTCCTTTGCAGAATACAATTTTGGTATTGCAGGCGGGCCAAACCAATAACCTGGAATATGGCGTATCTTTTGTTTGTCCCACCTGCGATACCACTATTCTATAGATTATAATGCTTGTTAGGTTTCCGTACCTCAAAAGCAGAAAACGGAACCCTTACAGGATCACTCGTGTGTCTGTCTGTCTGTCCGTCTGTCACAGCCAATTTGCTCCGAATCTAATGGACCGATTAAGTTGAAAGAAGGTGTTTTTTTTTCGGCCAAAACTTGTACCGAGGAAAAGTTAAATTCCTTGCAATAAATTGTGATTTTAGCAGTATTTATAATCCTCCAATATTCGATAGATTACGAAATAAAAGAATATAAAAAAGACACTACCTCACATCGTAACTGCGTTCAACGATACGTTCATATCATAGCAGCAGTGACAGCTGTCAAACTTTTCCATCTGTGATCTGTCAAAATATTACATCGGTGATGGTCATCGGCCTTTTTATGGTCCTTGGACAGTCAGTCTACGATAACGATACGATTAAGTATATAAGGTGTATCTATTCATACACGAAATATTTTAAGAGATATACCTATAGCTGGTAAAGAAACCCAAGCAACAAAAAAAAAAAATCTAGGTAAGTATATTATAAAAAAAAAAAAAAAAAAATGACATACGAGGGGTGTTCAATAAATAGTGAGAATGAGTAAGACGCAATTATCTTTTATTACATGTTATTTTATTTTTCGACGTATTCACCTTTCAGGATTATACAATTTGTATATCTTTTCTCTAATCCTAAAATTCCCTTTCTAAAAAAATCTTCTTCCTGATCCCTTAAAAAATCATTTACGGTGGCGACTACTCCGTCATCATCTTCGAATTTCTGGCTCCTGAGATGCTCCTTTAAGCGCGAAAATAGGTAGAAATCACTAGGAGCAAGGTCCGGTGAATATGGAGGATGTTCCATCAATTCGAAGCCAGCTTCTTGAATGGCAGCCATCGCAACTCTGGACTTGTGCGCAGGGGCGTTATCTTGGTGAAACAAAACAACTTTAGCGAGTTTGCCACGCCGTTTCTTGCGTATTTCCTCACGCAACTTTGTTACTTGTCCTGCGTACATAGTCCCCGTAATAGTGGCTCCATGATTAAGATATTCGATCATTACCACCCCTTGGCTGTCCCAGAAAAGAGAGCCCATGATCTTTCCGGCGGATGGAATCGCCTTAAATTTCTTTGGAGTTGGAGATGACGGACGCTTCCAAGTCATGGACTGTTGTTTCGTTTCCGGATCATAATGGTGAAGCCATGTTTCGTCCATAGTTATGAATCGAGCCAAAAATCGGTTAGGATCTTGTTGTAACAAATCCAAACAGCTTTGTGAAATTCTCAGTCGAGTTTGTTTCTGCGCGTCAGAAAGCATTCTGGGCACCCAGCGCGCTAACACTTTTTTCATACCCAAATGGTTGTTTATAATATTATGGACACTTCCTATCGAAATCTTTACTTCTTAGCTATAAAACGAACAGTAACACGACGATCCGCCAAGACAATATTTTCAACTTTTTTAAGCATTTGTTCAGTCACTGCCGATATAGGGCGTCCCGTTCGTGGGTCGTCGTTAGTGGAAGTTTTTCCTCGCTTGAACTCAGCACACCAACGCGCAACCGTAGAATATGGAGGAGCATGAACCCCTAATGTTGCTCTCAAGTCTAGATTTACCTGCTCCGAAGTAAAATTTTTCAAGCAGAGATATTTTATTACCGCGCGAACTTCAATTTTATCCATTTTTAAGAACACGTTCCGAAACGACGCAAACAATAGACTTCTACTTTTAAAAAACAAAAGAGAATTAATTGCTTTTTTTATTATCATCTTAACTAATGTCTGGGCTATGCCTGCCAATATTTATTTTTTTTCTTTCCAAGGAGAATGTATCGCATTCTCACTATTTATTGAACACCCCTCGTACATAATAAATACTGGTTCCTTCTTAATTTTAACCGACTTCCCAAAAAGGAGGAGGTTATCAATTCGGTTGTATGTTTTTTTTTTTTTTATGTTTGTTACCTCATAACTCCGTCATTTATGAACCGATTTGAAAAATTCTTTTTTTATTTGAAATGGATATACTTCCCGATTGGTCCCATTTTTATCAAAATTCAGTTCTGATGATGGAATCCATGAGGAATTGAGGGAACTCCTCAAATATCAAACACATAGCGATTTTGGTATTTTCAGCAATAAGTTAAGCATATGCATTCAGAAAGTATCATTTGGTGAAGTGGAACTGATGAAGAAGACCACAGATGGCTACCACAATTCCTCAATGAAAAGTATTTCACGGGTGGCGCCATTTATGAACCGATTTGGAAAAATATTTTGTTATTTGAAACGATATACTTCCAGATTGGTCCCATTTTTATCAACATTCAGTTTTGATGATGGAATCTATGAGGAATTGAGGGAACTCCTAAAATATTATAGGCATACACATAGCGATTTTGGTATTTTCAGCAATAAGTTAAGCATTTGCTTTCAGAAAGTATGATTTGGTGAAGTGGAACTGATGAGGAAGACCACAGATGGCCACTGGAACTAATAAATGATAAATATTTTACGGGTGGCGATAAGATATCTCGATTAAAATAGTTAAGCGACTATGAAGCACATTCTGATGAAAATAGTACCATTGAATCTGAAGATGAAGCCGGAAGGAAAGCACCGGAACTCCGTCATAAAACAATATATCCTAGCCGTATTTGGGCTTATTGGAATTGCCATGAGGTGCACTCGGCCTATAAATGATTAATGGTAGTATCCTGGCATCAAATTGCGCTACTTGAGTCGTCTGCTATGTGTGGCCTTGATTGTCAGAAGACAGATTTCGTAACCTCGTTATTTCCGACAATGATCCTGGTGGTCGCTTTAATAATTTGTTCGCGTCCAAATGTGATAAAACTATACCTTCCAAACTTCTGACACGACTAAGTACGACGTATATTTGCCCGTTTGCAATTTTTTTTACCAAGGTAGATCACAGATCTTTCGAGGATGGTACCCTGTAATTTATGGACTGTGACCGCCCAGCTTAATATTAGAGGCAGCATACGATGCTCCACATCTCCGTAACCCCTTGCCGCCTGGAACGTAGTGCTTGTTGGTGGTAGATATGGGTATCACTTTGAAAACTATAATTAGCATATATTTTTATTGGATGAGACGATTGCAATGAAACAAAAACTAAATGTTACATCGTGATTTTATTCTATTTACAATTTTAATAGGACTGTAATTAAATTTCAAAAATGTTATATCTTCTAAATTGTATGTAGAAAAATGCATTCATTAGTACCATTTTGGGCCAATAGATGTCATTGAGAGGCAAAAAAATAATTTTACGCCCTTTCTACACCTTCAAGCCAGTTTTGAAAAATTTATGATTAAATCTTTATTATTACCTATATAAGTTTATACCACGTTTTCTAAACCAAATTAATAAAATCTTTCATACAAAATGTATCCCCCTGTTCACCCACAAAGCGGTTAATTTAAATCATTCCACTTTGCCCAACCAAGTCGACTGGTCCAAAGTGGAATGACTAAAATTTTCAGTGGAATCTGCCCCACTAGTTCGATTTGGTAGGGCAGATTTTTACAAAAAAAACAACCGGCTTCCAAAAAAAACACTAAAATAACTTTCTTACAAAACAAAAACCACCGAATTCCACAAAAATACACTTAAAAGTGAAAAATAACTTTAATTTCGGTAGTCGGTGGCAAAAACGAAAATACAGAACCGAAATGTTGACAGCTGGCTCAAGCACCTGAAAAAGAGAGAGCATCCGGACACGGTACGCGGTCAGGTTGTTTCCCCCCTCTGTAGCCCCATAGTATGAGCGCATGACGTTTTCGTTAATGGATCGTGTCCATCTCATGCGCTGCACACTTCCGCCGGGAGCTGGGACCCTTTCAGAGGCCGGTGGGCCTCGAGGTCCTAAGCCGTCCGGCGGCCGGCGTCCTCCCCGTCGACGAGCAGGTGGTGGCGTCGAGGGCGGGGAGAAATACTCGTCGCTCGAGCTCGACGCAACTGCCGCGGTCAGTGTCGTTACAGCGCTCACAGTGAGGCTGGGTACCGGCGGCGGCGAGGCGGAGCTGAGCGAAGAGTCCGGAGGTGGTGGGCGTGCTAGGCGTGCGGCTGATCTTGTTAACATACTCGTAGTTTCATCGTTTTCCTATTTTCCATCTGTTTTCCATTCATTGTTATTTTATCGGAGGTGACATCTGTTAAAGCATCAGTTCCACCGTTGGTTCTAGTTAACTCGGGGCAATTTGTAGACGGTAAGATTTTAGCTATAAGTATTTTATCAGGCGTTGAGCTTGATGTCCTTGGTTGTTTTTTCAATGTCATTGAGAGTCATATATTAAAGGGTTCTCTGCGTGCTATATCCTGAGTTTATTTTAATTCCCAATTTCCTAAGAGGTTCCTTCAGTTTTATACATGGTCCTTCGAGCCGGATATTATTATCTTCATACTAGCAAAGTGGAATGAACTGGAATTGTCAATTCTGGAAATTGGATTAAAATGAGTACCTAAGTGACGAGGTGACGAACACGTTTTTGGAAGAAAAGTGGATCGGACATTAAGTGAAATAAAACAGGAAGTGTTTAAGCATTATAATATTAATTAAACTCACCCAACACTCATTAATGTTAAATCAGGTAAAATAAAATACAGGAATTAAGTAGGTATTGATAATAAGAACTTAATTAAGGTTAGTAACATATTTTTTTATATTACATTTAAAAACTTATTTACTTGTTTTTATTCTTTTGTGGAAACATATTTACAAGGAATTATTTACAGAGCATTAGGTTAAATCACAGTTGTAAATTAATATAGTAACGCGTGCTTAAAATACAGTACAGTAGTGTTATTGTTAACCTACATTAGTTAGCTATTTATATTTCAATACTTATACAAATGTTATTTTCTAATTAAAACCTTTAAAATTAATTGTTGCTTTGTAAACTATTTAACCGGTAGATAATTAATTTGTTTGTTACGTTATTTCTTTGGTATAGTAAACCTTACATACGTTCCTTCGGTTCAGTGATAGAACTTAAGAGTTAAACTTGTTCAATTTATTAATAACTTGGGCTAATCTTTGCTTAGGTACAGTCTCATTAAATCAACGATAGGTATATATGTTACAAACAGTTTCGTTGTTTAACATTATAATTGTATAATTACAGGTCTACGACACTATCCTTTCGAAATGGCTGAGATTAAAGATCTTAAAAGGAAGCGAAGCAGTTATAAAGGAAGGTTAACAGTATTTGGAACCTATTTATGTAATCTAAAAGATGCTGAGATAACCCCCTTTTAGGTAATGGAGTTGCAATTGCGAGTCACTAAATTAGATGATCTTTTTAATGAATTTAACGAGGTTCAATTGAAATTAGAATGCATGTGTGATAATATTGATACTGAGGCACTCGAAAGAACTACAATTGAATCTCAATATTATGGGTTGGTAGCTCAAGCTAAAATTATAATAGGTAACTTTTCAAAACTTGAGCAGGAAGAAGTAAAATCGAATTGCAGTAGTGGTAAGCGTCAGTTCGTCAAGTTGCCTACAATACAATTACCCAAATTCACAGGGTCATATGATAACTGGCTTGAATTTCGCGATACTTTCGCAAGTCTCATTCATGGCAGTGACGATATAGACGAGATTAATAAATTCCACTACCTAAGGTCATCATTAACAGAATCTGCTGCTGTCGTGATCCAGTCAATCGAGTTTTCTGCTCAAAACTACAAGGTGGCATGGGAGCTTCTTTGTGAACGATTCGATAATGAAAGATTATTGATTGAGAATCACGTTACAGCATTGTTCAATGTCGAAACAATCACGAAGGAGTCCTCAACTGCATTGAAAGGAATTGTAGACAATGTAAACAAAAATATCAGAGCGTTAAAAACATTAGGCGAACCTGTTCATAGTTGGGACACATTACTTATCCATATAATTCGACAGAAGCTGGATACTACAACATTCCGAGAATGGGAGGAATACAAAGGGCGTATCGATAAGTCTAAACGAATCACTTTTGATCAGTTCATTGAATTTATGCGTAATCGCGCTGATTTAATAGAAACACTGGAAAAGTCACGTCATTCTATAAGTAACATTAAACATAACACTAAAATTAAAGCCTTTGTTACAACAAAAAATAATAATAGTTCTTCATCACATAGTTGTCCAAAATGTAAAAGCGATCATAACCTCAATTCATGTCCACAGTTTCTATCATTAAGTGTCAACGATAGAATGTCTTTACTACCTAGCTATAAGGTATGTTATAATTGTTTGCGTCACGGTCACTATCCCAATAATTGCAAGAAGCCAGGTTGTAAAATATGTAAACGCAAACACCACACGCTTATTCACAACACAGATTTTAAACCACAACCTGTTTCAAGCAAATCAGCTGATGGTACGACCGGTAAGGCTATGGTTGAGTCATCTTCTACTGCCGCTGACGCAAACAATAGTCACGTTGCACTCTCAGCTAATATCTCTGCGCATTCGCATACGAGCAGCACAGGCGACATCCTGTTGTCAACTGCGTTAGTTAGGTGCTACGATGCCAATAATAAAGAACACATCGCTCGAGCTCTTCTCGATTCTGGTAGTTCGTCGTGTTTAATGACAGAGAATTTATTTAATAAGCTAAATCTGCCCCATTTGAACACAAACAAATCTATACAAGGCATAAATAATTCTCTGTCGCATGTGAAATAAATGTGTCGTGCACATTAAATCGTTGCATGAATCGTACGCTAATGATTTAGTATGTTTTGTCTTGCCCACGATAACTGATAACCTTCCCGCTAGACAGGCACATGTCAATATACCTTCAAATATTCACTTAGCTGATCCGTATTTCCACACACCGGCTTCTATTGATATTATTATAGGAGCAGACGTATTCTGGAGTTTATTAGGATCTGATAAGATTTTACTAGGTGATGGGAAACCAACACTTTATCAAACTAGACTTGGTTGGCTAGTTTGTGGCCCAATTAACGGCGGCTTTAATAATAATTCATCTCAATTTTCATCAATTAAATGTTATTTTACTAATTTTAACGATTATTATGAAAGTTCTTCCAGTTCGATTGAGTTAGATGACATCCGAAACCAACTATCGCGTTTCTGGCAGCTCGAGGAAGTTTGTCATGAGTCATCGACTTATTCAGCTGAGGAGATGTGTGAAGAACACTTTATAAAAAACACAACGCGCCTAGCAGATGGCCGTTTTAGCGTAAAAATACCGTTGAAGGAATCTTCGAATAGTTTAGGCGATTCATATCATCGTGCAAAACGATGTTTCTTGTCATTGGAGCGCAGAAATCTCAGTCAACCCTCACTCGATAAAATGTACAAAGATTTCATGACTGAGTACATTTCTTTAGGCCATATGTTCGAGTGTAATATTCATGAAGATCAGCGGTCATATTTTATTCCTCATCATGGAGTACTGCGCGAGAGTAGTAGTACAACCAAATTACGGGTAGTTTTTAATGCTAGTGCACCCACCACCTCTGGTCTTTCATTAAATGCAATACAGATGGTGGGGCCTACCGTCCAGGACGATCTGACTGCAATCCTTCTTAGATTTAGAATGCATAAGTACGTCCTCTCTGCTGACGTAGAGAAAATGTACAGGCAGGTGTCCGTACATCCATCAGATAGGCACCTGCAGCAAATTATTTGGCGTGATGACGCTTCTAGTCCTCTTAAAGCCTACCAATTACATACAGTAACTTACGGTACGGCTAGTGCACCGTTTCTCGCTACTAGGTGCTTCAAACAGGTCGGTCTTGAATGCCAGGATCAAAAGGTCGCAGAACTTCATGATTTTTACGTGGATGACCTTTTGACCGGTGCAGACGTGTTTGAGGAGGCTCGAATGTTGCGTCATGAGGTGACCAATGCTCTTGCTTCTGCTTGCATGCCTTTAAGGAAGTGGAAATCTAACGAATTCAGTTTAATTTCAGAACCATCTGGTGGTTCTTATTTTGATTTCCACAAGGAAAGTGATGTCATCAATAAAACGCTTGGTCTATGTTGGCATACTGACACAGATGATCTGTGTTTTCCTATTAATATTCCTGAATGTATAGAAAATACTAAGCGTGGCATGTTAGCAGTAATCGCGCGAATATTTGATCCTCTAGGGTTGTTAGCGCCGTGTGTCGTGAGCATGAAGATGTTGCTTCAGAGACTTTGGCTGGATGGGTTAAAGTGGGATGACCAGTTATCACCTGAAATTAAAACAATATGGGCAAACATAATTAAAGCCTTGCCTTGCCTTCATAACTTACGTGTTTCACGTCGTGTAGTCTGTGATGCATACAAACAGGTTGAATTTCATATTTTTTGTGACGCTTCGGAACGAGCTTACGGCGCTTGTTTGTATATTCGCAGTATCAATGAGCAGGGTGACGTCGACGTGCGATTGTTAATGGCTAAAAGTCGCGTAACTCCTATTAAACCATTAACAATACCGCGTCTTGAGCTCTGTGCTGCTGTGCTTGGTGCACGTTTATATCAAAAGGTTGCTAGTTCCCTTCGCATTAAACCATTTAGTGTAGTCTTTTGGACTGACTCCATGATAGTGCTGGGTTGGTTAAAAATGTTACCTATTAAATTAAATACTTTTGTTCGCAACCGTGTTGCCGAAGTATTAGAATTGTCTAGTATAGGCACCTGGAGACATGTGTCGACACACGACAATCCAGCTGATTTAATAACTCGCGGAGCGGAACCTACCGCTATGCAATCACTGGATATGTGGTGGTTCGGCCCGTCTTTCTTAAAGTATGACATTACTACATGGTCACGTCCAGCTATGAATCTAGGAATCTTACCAGACATTAAATCTAGTATTTTAATTAATTTAGCCCAAGATCATGCTAACGAAGATTTATTTAAAGCATTCATCGAGTTTAATCGTTTTTCCAATTTTATTAGATTACAGCGTTCTATTTGTTACGTGTTTCGTTTTATTAATGCATGTAAAAGGCGTTCAGCAAATACGTCCTATTTTAATGCTCAAGAATTACAAAATTATTTAAACTTGATTATTATTCAGTCTCAAAAGGAGTCTTTCCCTGAATACAACTTACTATTAAATAATAAAAAATTACCACATAAAAACCAATTATTAAGCTTAAATGTGTTTCTAGATGAAAATAAAATTATTCGTATAGGTGGTAGATTACACAATTCCGAATATTCATTTGAAAAGAAACATCCAATTTTATTACAGTCCACTCATCACTTTGTGAAACTTTTATTTAGATTTGAGCATATCAGATTGATGCACGCAGGTCCTCAGTTATTACTAAGTACAATTAGAGAGACTTACTGGCCACTTGGTGGTCGCAATTTAGCCAGAGCCTGTTATCATCAGTGCGTTCGATGTCAGCGTCTAAAGCCACAGGCACTTGTCCCTCAGATGGGTAATCTCCCATTGAGCAGACTCTCACCAGCAGACTTTCCCTTTCAAACCGTAGGAGTTGACTACGCAGGCCCTATAATCTCGGCTAGTCGTCAAGGTCGTGGATGTAGATTGGTTAAGGTATACATAGTTATTTTTGTGTGCTTTACTACAAAAGCCATTCATTTAAGAGTTGGTGGGTGACATGACGAGCAGTAATTATTTACAGGCTTTACGTCGGTTTATGTCTCGAAGAGGAAAACCTCTTAACATCTACTCCGATAACGGAACTTCGTTTGTAGGAGCCTACAATGAGATAGCTGATTTCTTGAAACGCAATTGTGACTCCATCACTGATAGTGCGGCTCGAGATGGTATTAAATTCTATTTTATTCCTGCTTACGCTCCACACTTTGGTGGTCTTTGGGAGGCTGGTGTCAAATCGACCAAATTTCATTTGTACCGAGTGTTGGGCAATTGTAACCTAACATATGAGGAGCTTAACTCCGTTTTAGTTCAAATTGAAGGCATTTTAAATTCTCGCCCGCTCACACCATTATCGTCAAATCCAGAAGACCTGTTGCCTCTCACTCCTGGTCATTTCTTAATTGGACGACCTCTCACGTCTCTTCCTGTAAAGGATATCCGGGACTACTCCACTCATCACTTGACGCGCCATCAACGTATTGAGCAGCTGCGGCAGCATTTCTGGTCAAGATGGAGCAAGGAATATGTCTCCGAGCTTCAGCAGCGAGTTCAGTGGCGTACCGGCAACGACAGCCTGAACTTGGACTCCCTCGTTGTCATAAAGGAGGATCACCAGCCACCGCTGAAGTGGAAGTTGGGCCGCGTTGTTAGTCTTCATCCTGGCACAGATGGCATAAGCAGAGTAGCTGACATCAGAACTTCAACTGGAACTATCCGACGGGCATTCTCCAAGATTTGCCCATTATTGGAAGACAACTGTTGAAAGGCGAGCTTCCAACGGCCGGGGGCATGTTAAAGCATCAGTTCCACCGTTGGTTCTAGTTAACTCGGGGCAATTTGTAGACGGTAAGATTTTAGCTATAAGTATTTTATCAGGCGTTGAGCTTGATGTCCTTGGTTGTTTTTTCAATGTCACTGAGAGTCATATATTAAAGGGTTCTCTGCGTGCTATATCCTGAGTTTATTTTAATTCCCAATTTCCTAAGAGGTTCCTTCAGTTTTATACAACATCTGTCATGTCACCTCCGATTCGGCAGTTTTTAATCAAATTCTATTGCATTTTGGTGAGTTATGAGTTTTTACTGGATCTTAAATGGTTTTCCGGTTTTAGGTTGAGTATGAATAGAAAAACTCTTGTAAAAATGCTTCAAAATTAATCTATTTGTTCAAATTAAAGTTATAGTTCGAAAACGAGATGTTCTGTTGACACGATGTTGCCATTATTATTATTATTATTATAATCAAACTGAAGACAAAGGTTATGAATTCTTGCCTTTTACCATGCCTGACCTATGCTTGTCAGACATGGAAGTTTAACAAAAATATTAAAAATAAAATTATAACGTGCCAGCGAGGAATGGAGCGGAGTATGCTAAACATAAAAAGAATAAATAAAATAAGGCTTACAAAAATACGCAACATCACAAAAGCAACAGACGGTTTAGCACAAGCTCTTGCATTAAAATGGAAGTGGGCCGGACACATTGCTCGCCTGCAAGATCAAAGGTGGACAAAAAGAGTGACAGAATGGAGGGGGCCAGAGGGCAAAAGAAAGAAACGGAGACCTTCCATCAGATGGGAGGACGAAATCAAACGCATAGCGGGTCCAAACTGGACACAAACAGCACAATCCAGAGAAAACTGGCTCAATTTGGAGGAGGCCTTAACCTGCAGAGGGGTTCTTACAGAATATTTTTTTATTTTTATTAAAATAGGTATTTACTAAAACTACGACAATAACATATCCAAAATTAACTTGTAAAATAGCATTTTCTGGAAGAAATAAAAGGCTTTTTATTTTATTTATTTATTTATTATTGATGTATCAACTACCCATATTTGCAAAAAAAAGACGTGTGGCACTCGGAGACTGCCGCGGTAAAGCTATTGCATAGCATTTTTTATCAACTTTTGCAATTTTTGTCACAGTGATGCGCGCGCATCTTAAAATTTCACTCTCCTCATTTTTTCATAACGCGCCTAATATGAATAATATATTTCATATTAAATGGTATTTCTATCGAATTTGAAAATAACAACGTTTCGTTAGATACTTTGCAACTAGCCTGTATACGTGTCAAATTCATTGATGCTATTGCTGACGCTTCTAACTACATTTACTATACCACATTATGTCATACAATTCTCTATTAGAATAGTCTGCAACCGGCCACACACCTACCTGAAAAACAGAAACGAGAAACGTTATTCGTTCTTTTTTAAGCTACCACACGACTTTTTTAGCTATTGCATAGCATTTTTTATCAACTTATGCAATTTGTGGCACAGTGATGCGCGCGGATCTTAAAATTTCACTCTCATCTTAAAATTTCACTCTCATCATTTTTTCATAACGCGCCTAAAGAAGTATAACTTCAAAAAAAGTATCACCGCTGTGCCGGTCGGAGTGGGGGATGTTAGGTTATTTTCGTTACGGAATTTCTGGATTCGGTCTCCACGCTCAAGGCCCGTGATAGAAGCTATGCAATAGCTTAAAAAAAACAAAAACATACAACCGAATTGATAACCTCCTCCTTTTTGGGAAGTCGGTTAAAAAGTTATCAACGCTAATTCAATCCCTATATGACATTGGGCCCGGTGGCCCGGTAACCCCAGAGATGACTATAGCTCGAAAAGACTCGACAAGACTGGGACTTGGTGGAAAAAAAATAACATGACATTTACTGGATTTGACAGGTGTTTGACATCTCCCGATACATTTTCATGTTGCTTGTCGTTTTCGCGCACGTTCAAAGAGAGTCTTGTTGACCTGTAACGTTCGACATTAAATACACCAATTCAGTGTTTTGAGTGTGGTCGCTTCAGGGCGTCTCCTATTTGAGGCGACACTAACCGACTTTTAATGATTTTTTACTGAAGATCACGTCTCAATGAGAGTGTTAAAAAAATATTATGTTAACTATAAGCATTTTCTTAATAACTTAATTTGTAAATATATTACATTTTATTTATATTACAAAGTGTAATTAATTTGTAAAGTTATGTCTAATAAGGATAAAAACTGAGACTCACGCAAAAACTATCAAGCGTATTTTTAACCGACTTCCAAAAAGGAGGAGGTTATATGTTCGACACCTATGTTTTTTTTTTTTGTATGTCCGTCAATTTCTCCATCAATTGTGGACAGAATTTAAAAAAATCTTTTTTTTATTTTAAAGGGTATGCTCCCGGATTGGTCCTATATAAATTTTATTAACTTTGCTTGGATAGTTTTTGAGTAAGCTTCAATAATACGTATTTTTCCCACTTAGTGGATGTTACGATGATAACTTCCTGTCACTGTTATTTACATAGCAGGTACTGGTATTCGAATTTGTGTGGGGTAGGTACCACAACTAAAAAGTGAAAAATAAAAACATTTTACAAAAAAAACAACTTACTTCCAAAAAAAAACACTACAAACTGAAAAATAACTTTAATTTCAGAAGTCGGTGGCAAAAAACGAAAATTCAAAACCCAAGACACCAACTTCCGAAATTAAATTTATTTTTCAGTTTGTAGTGTTTTTTTTCGGATGTCGATTGTTATTTTTTTTGTTTTACTAAAAAGTTTTTTTTTGCGGATGTCGATTGTTTTATTTTTGGAAAAAGTTTTCATTCTGAAACCTTCACCATTTAAAAAATTGTTGAATTATTTATCTTTTAATAAACGTGTTTTATTGAAATACCCTTTGGATTTATATATAATAAATTAATAATGCGTCCTATTTGGGACAGCGCTCCTTGATCGGCGAGGCCTATTACTGGTGAACGTACGACACGTTGCGTAAGATCAGTACAGAACACGCAAGCTAACCACTCAAAGTCATTGGCATATATATCTGCGTCTTAAATGTGATCGTCACGCAAATATGCGATCGAAAATCGGAAAGCGACCTCTGTCGGCGCTAGCACGCGTTCAGTTGCGCGTTTGGGCAGCTTAAAAGTACCTATGTTTGACGAACGCGTAAAGCTAGATGCGAATAGTGCCGTACACCAACCTTTGACATTAATTGACTTTTGCTTGTGCATTGGCATAATCAGCGTCAACACCATTAGGCCATAAATTATATTTATAAAAAAAAACCTGTGAGGAGATATTTTACCTATACCTCGGACCCAGCAAAGTCAAGCATAAATAATAGTTAAACCAAACGTAAACAATAATAAAACACGAGGATATCATTTATTTAGTTAATAATAAAAAATAAAGTTTGAATTTATGCTTCAGTTTACAAAAAATGGTTTAGTGTTTGGAGCCTCCTTTTAAGCAAACTACAACGCCTGTGTTAGGAGACTCGGCTCTTCCATAAGTACAGCATAATTAAAGGGCCTGTTTCACGATCTACGATTAAGATCCTATTAACGTATTTGGCAGATAATTTCATACAAATTCTGTTTCATTTTTAATTTATTCGTTATGTGGTGGCTTTTCGGACATCGTGAAATCCCTTAATCTATTAAAGTAACAAAACCGTAGGTACTACATAAAATATCAAATAAAAATAAGTATGTTAGTGACACTAAGTTTCGAGTGTGAATACCTGTACGTAGTGTGTCTGTATATGACAGTGTACGTGAGAGTGAATGAGAGTGTACGTGAGAGTGTAAGTAATAAAATATTTTGAAGTGAGATTGTATGAGACGGTGTATGAGAGAGTGTCTGCGAGAGTGTATGTGAGAGTATATGAGAGAGTGCCTGCGACAGTGTCTGCAAGAGTGTATGAGAGTATATGCGAGAGTGTATGAGAGTGTATGCGAGAGTGTATGAGAGAGTGTATGCGAGAGTGTATGTGAGAGTGTACTTATGCGAGAGTGTAGTATCTGCTACTTTATGTGCTCCAAAAGTGCCTCTGGTTATTGTTTTCTTACATTCATAACTTTTTTGTGTATAAGTAAATATTTTTATTTATTTTGTTGTTTAATTGAGCAATTTATACAAAACAAGTTTTCTTATAAAAAGCCATGAACTATTTTTTAAAGCTGCATAAATAGATAATTAGTTACAGTTACCTACTGCTGCCTCGGTAGTCTAGTGACCGCATGCGGAGCATGAGGTCCTGGGTTCGAATCCCAGGTCGGGCAAAGTGTTATTGGGTTTTCCATCAGTAATTTCTCAGTAGCAGCCCGGAGTCTGTAATTGTGCCCGGTTGATGGCAATAGGCTCGCCCCCTATTAGATGGGACTTAAACATAACTGGCGAAATGTGGGTGTACTATAGGTACGGCTCTGCTTAACCCTTAGGCCTTAGGGGAAACAAGGTGTGATGTTATGTTAGATACATACTAATCTTAGTCAGCTTTAACCTATTCAGTAGAATTAAAACCTGATTTGCATGACTGCCGTCGATTAACGCCAGTAATTTGTTGTCTCGTGTTTATTTTCGTTTTTATGACTACAACTAGCTGCTCCCCGCGGTTTCACCCGCATAAGTATCGATCCCGTAGAAATATCGGGATAAAAAGTATCCTATGTCCTCACCCAGGTCATGGTCTACCCATGTGCCAAATTTCATCCAAATCAGTTTAGTCGTTTTAGCGTGAAAGCGTAACAAACAAACTCATTCTCGAATTTATAATAAACCGATGCGATGATTTAAAAGTTTCTTATGTTTTGTTGCAATTTGCTTTTACGCGTCTATTTGCTTTATCAGGTTGTATTCCGTTGTATGTTGATCTAAATATGATTCGCGGCCGTATCAAATATTTATTTATAGAATTGACGACATAAGGGTCCCCGAAACGATCAATTGCGATTGTCAATTTTTACGTGACTGATACACATTGATGCGCAAAGTAATCGTCTACCAAATGCAATTGAAGCGATTGCCACTAGAAATTGATGGCAATTGATTGTTTCGGAGACCCCTTAGAAAAAATAACGTGTATGTAAGACGAACGTAAATTTACAATATTGAAACCACATGGAATTCGAAACATAAAAATTGCACTTCGGAACTTGGTGGTGCATTATAAAAATGAAGGCCGACTATTTTCCTAATGTCCCTTGGGAATCATCGCATTTCCGAATACAAACGAATGCAAATTTCCATGTCCATCAATTATTAGATGTATCGTGTATTATAATTTGAATTCAGAACTAAGTACTTTATTGTTGTTTTATACGTTCTGCGGGCGGTCTGAAATATGTATATAGAGCTGTAAACAAAACAACAATAAAGTACTTCGTTCTGAATTCAAATTATTATACACAATAAATCTTATAATTGATGGACATGGAAATTAGCATTCGTTAGTTTTCGGAAATGCGTTGAATTCCCGAGGGACATTAAGATAATACTTGTACTTTGTACCTACCTAGCGAAGTCTTGAAGAATTAGATTTTCATCTGTTTACAATAACAATCTGTTCCAATTTAGAACCAAAATACAAATCAATATCACCGCTGTGCCGGTCGGAGTGGGGGGTGTTAGGTTATTTTCGTTACGGAATTTCTGGATTCGGTCTCCACGCTCAAGGCCCGCGATAGAAGCTATGCAATAGCTTAATAAAATTATTCTATTCTATTCTATTCGAAACGAGTAGTCTTTTCGTCTGGTAAATTATAGGTATGCATAGCCTGTCATGAATGTATAATGTTATTATCCAGTTTCTTGATTGTGTAATTGTTTCTTTTTGTTACTCATTTTTCCTATTGGATGTATTGCCTCAGTGTGCGTGATTATTGCGTGCTTCGGAGTTAGCGCGCCGTCGGATGGCCAATTGTCATGAATTCTTTGATTTAATTTAAAAAAATGTATTACTTTAGTATCGAATTATAATATCCTCTGTGGCAACACTGTCAAAGTACAAATTATTAATAACAATGTTTTAAATACCTGTCCTGTCACGGTCGCCAATTGTTAAAGATGTGAAATTAAATGACTCGTTTGGATATGACTTGATTTAATCAATTAATGCAGATAATTTCGGTTACAATATAATTTAAAATAGATCGCACGGTACGTCCGTCGATGACCGTATTCGTGGACGAGTAGTGGGGGCGCGGCCGAAGCTCGATCAGCTGTGTGACCCCTCCACCCGCGCGTCCCCCGCTGCCGCTGGTGCACGCGTATGATGCGTGAACAAATGTATTTTCCTTATGACAACTCAATGTATTATTTTACTTTGGCAGCACTCAGAAATAACGGTTATGATAATATAGTGATTTCTGGGTGGGGCAAAAGTCATACAAAATCGAAAAATGTAGTGCAGAGTCAGTCGTCATTGGCAAAGAGTACTTTATAACATACTGAAAGTCATTGGATTGTGAAATAGTACAGTTGTGCTGATTAAAAGTATTACCAAGAAAAGAGTGTTTCCTTTACATTACGGTCTTATTTTGAGGTTATGTTTTGGTGATTTTGTGAGGAATTATTGTTCTTTATTGCTATTTTATAGGGTACTTAAATATTTGTTTTTTAGTCAGGCGTAGTCGACGGAGCCCCGCTACGTGAGAGTCAAAATGGCGGGTGTACCATAGCGAATTAAATGATACCAATTACCAAACAAATGTACCTAAATCCTACTATTTTGTACCTAGCTCTAAAAAATCTGTACCTCCGTCAGGACGAAATTATTTCGAAATTAAGGTACACCCGCCATATTGACAAAGATGGTGGGTGTTCTATAATATTTTATTATTTAACCATTACTCATAAAATGTCACAAAAAAAAATGGGAATACCCAAATACTCCGAAATATTTTATTCCGAATTTCGATGTTCCGATTTTCAAAAGTCCGAATTTCATAATACCTAAGAATTATAATGTCTATTATTAAAAATCACGAAATTTATTTTACCGAAAGTCGTAAATGCGATTTGTTAGTTTTCCGATTTTCATAAGTTCGAAGAATCAAATGCTCGAAGGGTTCTCGGTCCGAAAAGCGACATTCCGATTTTCAATACTTCGAATAAACTAAAAGTCAAAATGTTGTGGTGAGCGTTAAAACCATCTGCGACGATAAGCTCGCGTGGGGCCGCCCAAACCTGCAGCGCCGGAGCCGTGACAGAAACAATGCTTGCTGCATGTTGCATGCCTGCTTGCTTGCTGCTTGCCTGCTTGCTTGCTGCTTGCCTGTTTGCCTGCTGCATGCCTGCTTGCATGTTGCATGCCTGGGATCCTGCCGTTTTACCGAAAATATTTTGCCAAAATTTCACTACCCAAACAAATTTTAGCAACCTTTTTTATACCAATGCAATGTTTGGAATGATTTTAGTACGCACATTTTCATTTGGTCAAATTTTTACTTGGCAGAATATTATCAAGGATAATGTCATTCGCCAGAAACGACTAGATTATATAGAAAAAAAATATGGAAAAAAACAGGCTGCCCGAAACTGAACTAGTTAGACGAGATTAATAATTTAAAAAAATGCTACTAACTAAAAAAAAATACTACCAGAATAATTAATATAAATATCCTTTATTTCATTTAAATACTTACAAATTACATTTTTAAATATTAGAATATAAAAAATTAAAACATTTAAAAATAGTAGCCCACCGGTATCGGGAACAGGTTCCAAGCTACCGGCGGTCAGGGCTCCAGAGAGAGGAACCTCCTGACAATGCGAGCCGTGTCCAGAAGTACCGCTTTCTGAATCAAGCCCTTGATCCAGTTGCCCAACGAGAGCCTCCTTAGGTGTTGGTCGAGGCTCTTGGCAACTAATCCATTGGCTGATACGACTATCGGCACAATGATCGCTGAGTCCACATCCCACATGTCAACAACCTCGTGAGCCAAGTCAAGATACTTGATTTGTTTGTCTTTCTCAGCTTTCACGAGGTTCCCGTCATGCGGGACCGTTATGTCAATAATCATTGTGCGCCGCTCTACTCGATCCACCACCACTATATCAGGTTTATTGGCAACAATAGTCCTGTCAGTGATGATGGATCGATCCCAGTACAATGTGATATTTCCATTTTCGAGAACTGGGTCGGGCACATACCTGTAGTACGGCACTTCCGATTCTACAAGATTGTATTTCAGAGCTAGTTGCTGATGGATAATCCTGGCTACAAGGTTGTGTCTATGCAAGTACTCTTCGTTAGCTAGACGAGAACAGCCGGAGATAATGTGTCGGATTGATTCTCCCGGACGGTGGCATGCCCGACAGATGTCAACCGTGCCGTCTTTCACAATAAATCTACGGTAGTTGTTCGTCATGATAACTTCGTCCATAATTGCACAGACAAAACCTTCGGTTTCCCCAAAGAGGTCACCAAAACGCAGCCAGGCTACGGACGCTAGAAAATCTACATCGGGTCCATGTCGGGCCCGGAAAAAGCGTCCGTGAAGCTCCTTACTCTGCCATACCTCCTTGCGATCGTTAGTGTCAAGTACTACAGGCTTGCGCCAGTTCTCTTTAGCCATGGAGAGCGGGGTGAGGCCCTTGTCCACCGCGACCACATCTCGATGCATCCCCACGTCGGCTTCTAGGAAATATTTCCTGAGACTGCATATCTCGCGATTGTGGAGGGTCTTAGCGTTTAAAAAGCCTCGACCTCCACACTTTCGCGGGATATACAGTCACATTACCGATGACCGTGGGTGGTGCATTCGATATGCAGTCAGCAGCGTACGGACCCTCCTATCCAGGGCGTCGAGTTCGGTCTGAGTCCATTTGAGTATGCCGAAAGAGTACATTAAAACCGGCATGACCCAACCATTGAAGGCGCGCACCCTATTTCCGCCTGATAGAAAACTATTGAATACTTTCTTCAGGCGGCCAAAGAAGCGCTCCTTCAATGATTGCTTCATGTCAGTAACATTGATGCCCAATGCTTCCGACATACCCAAATACTTATAGGTTTCGGATGCGGAGAGGGATCTAAGATTTATGGAATCCGAGAGTTCCGTTCCCACGGATTCCATAATCTTCCCTCGCTTTACATGCATGACCGCACATTTGTCCACACCAAATTCCATCCTGATGGTGCTACTGAAAGTTTCAGTTACTTTCAGTAGCTCCATCAGTTGCAAATTGTTGGGGGCAAAGAGTTTCAAGTCATCCATGTAGAGGAGGTGAGATATAACCTGACCACGTCTGTTTAATCGATAGCCAAGTCCAGAGTCCTCCAGCAGTGTGCTTAGAGGATTCAGGGCTAAACAGAACCATAGCGGACTCAAACTATCGCCCTGAAAAATGCCTCGCTCGATCCTTATCGGCTCGCTATTCCTCTGGATATTTCGACATACTGGATAGCGAAGGACCGTCCTCCATTGCCCCATACATGACATCAGGAAGGTGCGCAGAGTTGCATCTACTTTATACAGCTCCAGCATCCTCATGAGCCATGTATGTGGCACAGAGTCATAGGCCTTCTTATAATGTATCCAGCATGTCGACAGATCCTTTCGGGAACGGCGAACCTGCTGGCTAATGGCCATATCAATGAGGAGTAGCTCCTTAGTACCGCGGGACCCGTTCCTACATCCATTTTGAGAGGCAGACATGATGACGACATATTAATATTATTATTACCTGTTTAGAATTTGTACCAAGTGGAAAAAACACCCATGTCGAAAAACGTCTTTATTTTGCGTAAAATGAGTTATCCCAACCAACTGAAATATTTGACTACATAAAAATTTGTAAAAGTACTAGTTGGTAAACAAGTTATTGTTTAAACGTTCACTTGCAAAACATTAGGTTTGCGTTACAATTATTAGTGAAGAGATTTTTTGCTAAGTAATAATTTGGCAAATGAAATTATGCGGAAAATTGTTTGGGAAGTGATAATTTGGCAATTTCTTTTTGATGAAACAATGATCCTGCATGCCCGCTTGCATGTTGCATGCTTGCTTGCCATTTTTAATTTCAGAATTGTATTAATCGTTATTTTAATAATCGGAATTCGTATTTTTGATGTTTCGAGTTATCATTTAAATCGGACTTTTTGTTATTCGATCTATTGAAACTCGGTATTTTGAGAATAGTAATTATAAACGTTAGGAATATTGAAATTTAGGAATTATAAAAAATAGGAGTAATGATAGGTCTAAATTGTTATAGTCGAAATTTTTAATCATTCGGAATTATGAAAATCGGTATTTTGAAATTCGTATTTGTGACGGGTTTGATACTTAAGATCAACAGCCATAATATCAGCAGTTAAAACATCAACACTGTAAGACCAACGATTCAAAATCTCAACACTTCAGAATATCAGCAGCTTATTAGGTCAACAGTTCACCAGACCAAAGTTTAAAATCTCAACTTGGAAAGTATTCGCTGATAAATATATTAAATATGAATTTTCACAGTTTAGAGCAAAGAGATTTAATTTTGTTTTAAATTTGTTAATTTTCAAAAGGATGTTAAAAAACGTGTATCGTCTTGACATGCACCAAGCAAACTGTCATCTGTCTTCAAAATGGCGACGCGCCGGTTATGAAACACACTTGCACTATTGTATACGGTACTAGTAGCATAAACCCGTGAAATTTCAAATGTTTTGAATAATCATAACTTATATCATAATAATCATAACATAATAAAAAAATTGAAGAAGCTTTACAAAGGGTTTTATCGAAGAAAGAGGAAATGGACACAATAACAGTTTTTTTTTAAATTAGTTATTTATCTATCATATAAATAATTACAAATGAATATTTAATTGGGTATGAAAATTACCAATATGTTTTGTTAATTTTTGTAGCTGACTTACGTACGTAATGTGTTAAATGATAAAAGAACGTGATTTGAATCGCTTTATTATAAATTGTTTTCGTAGTTTGTAGGTATTACTGTTTTAGTAATTACCAATTATTTAAGAAAACTTCTTATTACAAACATGTAATTTTTTTTTCAATATATTAATAGATAACTAAATAGGATTTTTATTTACATTTGTTATTTATTTACTTATCTTAATATATTGTGTAATTACTCAAATATATACCTACCTATACCTGACCGACCAAAAAGTAAATAAAAGGTAAGCACCCTTCGTCAAATAATGTTTACATATAGTATAACATGTATAACATTGGTGCCGATTCTCTTGTCACAAATACCTCTAAACTAGACAAAAAATCACTAAAATTTAGTTTAGCCCTGTCTAACGACGATTTCCCATTCTGAAATAGACTAAACTGACACAATTTAACTATATTTTAGTTTGACAGCACTAAGCTCTTACTGAGTTTTTAGTTTAGTGAAAATGGCAATTTTGCTATTCTGAATTTGAAATTTTTCACCAAAAATTTTGATTGTATAATACTAAAGCAGACTAATTCAGACAATTTTTAATCGAACTAAAATACACACCAACATCTCGACTTCACGTGCAAAAACAGTCCTGTATTTATTTTTTCTTTTACTTATATCTCGATAATGGTGCGTCCTAAGAACGTCGTGGTCGTATGACTTAACGTCCACGTGTTGAGATTTTGAATCGTTGGTCTTACGGTGTTGATGTTTTAACTACTGATATTATGGGTTGATCTTAAGTATCAAACCCGCTACTAGTACCGTATACAATAGTGCAAGTGTGTTTCATAACCGGCGCGTCGCCATTTTGAAGACAGATGACAGTTTGCTTGGTGCATGTCAAAACGATACACGTTTTTTAACATCCTTTTGAAAATTAACAAATTTAAAACAAAATTAAATCTCTTTGCTCTAAACTGTGAAAATTCATATTTAATATATTTATCAGCGAATACTTTCCAAGTTGAGATTTTAAACTTTGGTCTGGTGAACTGTTGACCTAATAAGCTGCTGATATTCTGAAGTGTTGAGATTTTGAATCGTTGGTCTTACAGTGTTGATGTTTTAACTGCTGATATTATGGCTGTTGATCTTAAGTATCAAACCCATTTGTGACTGACGGAATTAAGTTTTTCGTATTTATGTAGTGTACCCAAAAAAAAATACCTAAAAAGTAGCTAATGTAAATAGAAACACACACTTGATCAGTGGGATCGTTCCTGAGAAATAAAACAACCGTGTCTCGTTTACTTATGTTTATTTCCTTTATTTCATTTATATACATATAATTTACATTTTTAAATATTTTTATAGAAACAAAAACATTTAAAAATATAAAAATAGTAGCCCACCGGTATCGGGAACAGGGTCCAAGCTACCGGTGGGCAGGGCTCCTGAGAGAGGAATCTCCTAACGATACGCGCCGTGTCTAGAATTACTAAATTTTTATCTGTATTTTTTATGGTGTACATAATAAAGAATATTCTATTCTATTCTATTCTATTCTAGAAGTGCCAATTTCTGGATCAAGCCCTTGATCCAGCTGCCTAACGAGAGCCTCCTTAGGTGTTGGTCGAGGCTCTTGGCTATTATGCCATTGGCCGTCACGACTATCGGCACAATGACTGCTGTATCCACTTCCCACATGTCGACAACCTCGCGAGCCAGGTCGAGATACTTGATCTGTTTATCTTTTTCAGCTTTCACGAGGTTCTCGTCATGCGGGACCGCTATATCAATAATCATTGTGCGACGCTCTAATCGATCTATCACCACTATGTCTGGCTTATTGGCAACAATAGTGCTGTCAGTGATGATAGATCGATCCCAATACAACGGGATATTGTCATTTTCGAGAACTGGGTCGGGCACATACCTATAGTATGGTACTTTCGATTCCACAAGACTGTATTTCAGAGCAAGTTGCTGGTGGATAATCCTGGCCACAAGGTTGTGCCTATGCAAGTAGTCTCCGTTAGCCAGACGAGAACAGCCAGAAATAATGTGTCGGATTGATTCCCCCGGACGGTGGCATGCCCGACAGATGTCAACCGTGCCGTCCTTCACAATATATTTCCGGTAGTTGTTCGTCATCATAACTTCATCCATAATCGCAAAGACAAAACCTTCGGTTTCCCCAAAGAGATCACCGAATCGCAGCCAGGATACAGACGCTAGTAGGTCTACATCGGGCCCATGTAAGGCCTGGTAAAAGCGCCCGTGAAGCTCTTTGCTCTGCCATACCTCCCTGAAAAAAAAGAAAAGAAAGAAAAATTGTTTATTCTGCACAAACAAAACGCACATATAAAGGCAAAAACACATAAAATACACACTTACAAAAGTAGCCAAAAGCCTCGTGTCTAACCAATAAATAAAAAGTAAAACAATGTTTTTCATTGGTTGCTGTCAAGGTCACGGACCAAAGACAATATTGCGTAACACTCTTGCGACATTGGGAAAATGTCAACAAAAACATCACAAAAACAAAATGCTGATGGCAGAGTTACTAATACTTTTGTTACAGTTAATAAGAAAAATTATGATGTGCGTCGCATCTGTGCAAGAAATACGGCGAGTGCAAGATATTCAGCGAAATACTGTGAATTCGGACGAACCTAATGTCAAAAGCGCTGATTTTCAGCAATTACCCTATGGAATGACGCATTGACATCCCCCTGTGTGAGATATTGTATTGGGTTAGTAATAATTTTCACTGAAATATGTGATACTGATTATACATAAATGTAATAAAAATATATATCTGTATTTGTTCATAACATAAATTTAAGAAATAATAATAATATTTAATCTAAGACCATAATATAATGACACTATAAAACAAGTAAGTACCTATTAAGTAATTTCGTGTACAGTTTCAGTATGTTATTAGTACTCTGTGGTGTAAAGTGTGGTGTGATTTCCTCTTTTTACTGTTTGAGTAATTATAATAATTTCGTTATTATTCTAACAATCCACAATAAGTCTACATTGATACACCATAGTTTCCCAGATCCACCATGGGATTTGTTGCGCCTCGATGGCGTGGCACCAATCCTAGGTACTTCATGGTAGACTCGACAGCGATCCGAGCCCCCCCGACCACGATGTGTGAGCCGGGTGACGGCGCCCGCCGGGGGCCATGAAACACCATGGCCTCCGACTTGCTGAGGGCCACCTCCAGGCCTAGGCAACGTATGCGGCCCACCACCTGTGAGACCGCAGCCGTCACCAGCAACGCTGCCTCCCTGTGCGAGCTCCCCCGGGCAGTGACCAGCGTGTCGTCCGCATAACACGTCAGGTCTACCCCGGCACCGAGCTCGCCCCTCAGCACCCAGTCGTACCCGATGTTCCACAGGAGCGGGCTAAAACCGAGCCCTGTGGAACACCGCACGACATGCGGCGCTGGTTTCTGCCATCACGTCTCATGTAGGTGACACACCTCTCCGACAGATAAGCCCCAACGATGTGGCGGAGGTAGGGAGGCACCCCATGATACCGCAGTGCCTCCCGAATACAACTCCAGGGCAGGGTGTTGAAGGCGTTGGAAATGTCCAAGGACACCGCCAACATCTCCCCGCCCCGGGACACCACTTCCTCCGCTAGGACTCTAACCCGCGACACAGCGTGGATCGTGGAGCGCCCATGCCGAAACCCGAACTGACTGTCGTCCAGGTCCGGCCCCTCTCTGCACAAGTGGCCGAAGAGGCGGGCTGCGATTATCCGCTCAAACAGCTTGCCCACCTCGTCAAGCAGCACTATGGGCCGGTACGCGGACGGCGAGTCCGCAGGGCGCCCCGCCTTCCTGAGCAGGACCAGACGACCAGATTTCCACAAAGTGGGAAACTGGCCCCGCTCAAGGCACGCTGTGTAGAGTCCTCTCAGTTGGGGCTCAAGCTCCTTCAGAGCGAGGGCTAGCACGCAGCCGTGGATCCCGTCGGGCCCCGGAGCCACGTTCTTGGCCCGGAGCGGCATCACGGCTGCACTCATCTCTGCCTGTGTCACCTCTGGGACGCTGATGGCGTTCTCCTCTGTAGACTCTGCGGCTGTGGGCAAAGCCATCGGCGGCGGAGTATGCTCCGCTCTCGCCGGGAAGAGGGCTGCGACCACCTCCTCCAGCAGCTCGGGTTGGAGACTCTCCGTAAGTGGAGGCACCGTGGCTCGAAGTTTCCCTCGGACCGCGCGATAAGGGCGCCCCCACGGATCCCCGTCTAGAGTCTCCAACATCTCCTCCCTGGCTCGCGTCCTCGACTCACCGATGGCCAGCCACAGAGTCTCCTTGGCCGCGCGGTACACCTCATACAGCGCGGCCTCTTCGTCAGGGACCCGACGACGTCTCCTCCGGTATCGGGTGTACTGGCATCTAACCGCCACGCACGCGACGCGCATCTGCGCGATCTCGGCGGTCCACCAGTACACCTGGCGCCTTGCGGACTGTGTGTGGACCCGGGGCATGGACGCGTCGCAAATTTGCGTCATCGCCCCGCGGAACCACAGCGCCTCCTGCTCGACGTCGACGGGTCCGGTCGTTGCCGACTCCCGGCTCCAGGCCTGGACAATAGCGGCCTCCTCGAGAAGCTCCCTGTCGATGCGCTTACGCGCCCAGCGCGGACCGTCCGTTCGCGGGGCCAGTGGACTGCGGCCGCCGGCGGTCTGGGTGAAGACGTCGAAACGGATGTATCGGTGATCCGACAACGTCTCCACCTCCACGGCGACACGCCAGTCGCGGACACGGCTCGCGACAGCGGGGCTAGCGAACGAGACGTCCACTATAGACCCGCCCCGCTGCCGCACGCACGTGTGTACCGAGCCCCGATTTAGGACGGTCAAGCCAGTCGTGATCGCCCACTCCTCCAGCACCTCGCCCCTAGCATCGGTCACAGGGGATCCCCACGCCTCAGACTTGGCGTTGAGATCTCCCAGCAACAGCACCGGGCCAGGGTGGAGTCGGCCCACGACGGCATCCAACTCGACAAGGAACCTCTCGAAGTTGGCGAGACTCTTGTTGGGCGAAAAATACGCTCCAACCGTGCCAATGCCGTCCGCGAGGACGGCTACCCAGCCGTGACCTCGGGACGGGTTGACAAGAGCCCCGCCAATGATGGCCACCAAACCACCCAAGTCACCCACCCAGTTATCCCTGGGGGGGACAAAATACGGTTCGGCGACCACAGCCACGTGAATCGACCACTCTGCCATGCTCTGGAGCAAGAGATCCTGAGCTCTAGCAGAGTGGTTGATATTGCCCTGGAGGAAATGGTACAGCGCCATGAAGCGCAATCCATCCCCTCCGCACCATTCCTAGGCCGGGAGTCGGCCAGGCAAGGGCAGCCAGGTTGCAGGGGGGGGTAAAGAGCCCCCGGCAGCCTTGGCAGCCCCTCTCTTCTTCTTCTTTGTGGCGGGTGCGCCACAGGCCTTTCCGCCCGCTCTGTGTCCGGCGGGCCTCCCCGCAGCTGTACAGAGGCTGCAGTTTGGCTCCGCGGAACACTGGGCCGCCTTGTGGCCGGCCTGACCGCAGCGATAGCACTGCTCGCTGCGGTCTATTTCGGCGGTGCACCGTGCCCTGACATGCCCAATGTTGAGGCAACGGTAGCACCGCAAGGCCTTGGGTTGCAGCTGCTTCACCCTCGCTGCCACCCACCCCACCAAAAGACGCCCAGCGTCGGCGACTTTGTTCGCCGCCGCCACCGGGCACCGCACCCAGATCGCGCCGAGCCCGGACGCATCGGCGCGAACTTCCCCCGTACGGACGTCTTCGGGCGGACATCCACCGGAACGGGCGATGGCCGCCACGACCTCAGCCGGAGTTGTCGAGTCGTCCAGCCCGTCGACGCGCAGCTCCGCGGTCTTCATCGGCCTGGACACCCGAACGTCCTCCGGATTGAGGACCTCCCTCAACTTGGCGGCCAGGACGTCCGCCTTTTTGCCGCTAGAGGCACCCGACACCTCAAGCAGTCGCGCCCCATTAATCGCCTGCCTCACTCTGAGGCCAGACGGTATACCGAGGTCGGGGAACGCGACTTTGGCTTTTGCTTCTATAAGGACCGCCTTATAGGAGACGCCCCTTTGGACGGCTCCGGGCTGCAGCGTAATAACTACAGCCGCAGAGCGTGGGGCTCTCACCCTAGGCGGCCCTTGAGCCTTCTTGGGTACCTGTACCGGTGCTCCAGCGGCGGGGCGGGGCCCCTCTTGACGACCGTCGTCCAGGAGTCCGTGGTGGACCCGGGTGCGTCTGCCGAGAGTGCTGTCGCTGGGGGTGCGGCTGTCCGGGAAATGGTCGCGGACGTGCCCCCTGCAGGCTTTTTGGTCTGCGCGGGACCCGGCTTAGCGGGCTCCTTCTTCCTCCTCCTATCCGCAGCGAGCGGTGGCCGGAGAGTCACTGCTGGGAGGAGCCTCGACTCCAGGCCCTGCAGACGGGCATTCATCATACCCCCACACTGCAGCATGCAGATGCGAACGATCTTCTCGATCTCTGCATCTGCAGGTGCGGGGGTACGGACCGATGACGGGGCCGTCGACGGGGCCGGCGGTGTCAGGGCAACGACGGGAGCGGAACCGGTGGCCGCAGGACGCCTCTGCTGCCATTCCGCCCTCTGCGCGGCAAGCTCCCGTCTGAGGTCCTCCAGCTCAGATCTGAGACGGCTGTTCTCCTCCCACAGCTTCGCCGTCTCGTCTGAGCTTGTGCGACTAAGGAGGACCCCAACTGCCTCCTTGATGTCGCCAGCCGCCTCCTTCAGAGCGCGCGTGAACGTGCCCTTCAGGCTGCCAGACTTTGTGGCAACCTTCATGACGACGTCCACGCCGTCCAAAACTTGGCGCCTCAGCGCCACCGCCGACAGGCTCCGCCCGGTAGCCGCCTGAGCAGAGCGTCGCTCTCGGGCCAGTCGAGCCATTTCGCTGACCTCGTCAGCCGCCACCGCCTTCCGCTGCATCCGCTTTGCAGAGCTCGCCTCCGCCTTGTTGCTTTGCAGCAACAGTGGGGACGCAGCGGAGTCTTCGCTCTTGTCCCCCGGGGTTTCACTTTCTGCGCTCCCCAGCTGCATCGGTTTTTTTTCTGTCAAAGTTTAATAAATACCTACCTAGCTGTACATAATATTCCTCCAATTTTTCCGGTTGACTTTATTAGACCAAATAAATGTCTTTATTTCAGATAAATTTGATTGTAGTATGAGTAATTAAGACTGTCTATCTACTTATACGAGGGGTGTTCAATAAATAGTGAGAATGAGTAAGACGCAATTATCTTTTATTATATGTTATTTTATTTTTCGACGTAGTCACCTTTCAGGTTTATACACTTTGTATATCTTTTCTCTAATCCTAAAATTCCCTTTCTAAAAAAATCTTCTTCCTGATCCCTTAAAAAAATCATTTACGGCGGCGACTACTCCGTCATCATCTTCGAAATTCTGGCCCATGAGATGTTCTTTTAAGCGCGGAAATAGGTAGAAATCACTAGGAGCAAGGTCCGGTGAATATGGAGGATGTTCCATCAATTCGAAGCCAGCTTCTTGAATGGCAGCCATCGCAACTCTGGACTTGTGCGCAGGGGCGTTATCTTGGTGAAACAAAACAACTTTAGCGAGTTTGCCACGCCGTTTCTTGCGTATTTCCTCACGCAACTTTGTTACTTGTCCTGCGTACATAGTCCCCGTAATAGTGGCTCCATGATTAAGATATTCGATCATTACCACCCCTTGGCTGTCCCAGAAAAGAGAGCCCATGATCTTTCCAGCGGATGGAATCGCGGATGGAACCTTAAATTACTTTGGAGTTGGAGATGACGGTCGCTTCCAAGTCATGGACTGTTGTTTCGTTTCCGGGTCATAATGGTGAAGCCATGTTTCGTCCATAGTTATGAATCGAGCCAAAAATCGGTCAGGATCTTGTTGTAACAAATCCAAACAGCTTTGTGAAATTCTCAGTCGAGTTTGTTTCTGCGCGTCAGAAAGCATTCTGGGCACCCAGCGCGCTGACACTTTTTTCATACCCAAATGGTCGTTTGTAATATTATGGACACTTCCTATCGAAATCTTTACTTCTTCAGCTATAAAACGAACAGTAACACGACGATCCGCCAAGACAACATTTTCAAGTTTTTTAATCATTTGTTCAGTCACTGCCGATATGGGGCGTCCCGTTCGTGGGTCGTCGTTAGTGGAAGTTCTTCCTCGCTTGAACTCAGCACACCGTAGAATATGGAGGAGCATGAACCCCTAATGTTGCTCTCAAGTCTTGATTTACCTGCTCCGTAGTAAATTTTTTCAAGCAGAGATATTTTATTACCGCGCGAACTTCAATTTTATCCATTTTTAAGAACACGTTCCGTAACGACGCAAACAATAGACTTCTACTTTTAAAGAACAAAAGAGAATTAATTGCTTTTTTTATTATCATCTTAACTAATGTCTGGGCTATGCCTGCCAGTATTTATTTTTTTTTCTTTCCAAGGAGAATGTATCGCATTCTCACTATTTATTGAACACCCCTCGTATATTAAATTAGTATAAGAACTTACGACACCATATTTTTTTTCGTAGAAATGGTCATGAGCGCCTGAAGTAACAAAAAAGCAAAGACAAGTTTGCCGTAATTGAATACTTAAGAGGTTGTTTTAGGTCGGGCGTTACTACTTAAATAGACTATTTCATCGATTTAAATAATAAATATTAAAACAATGAGACTTATATAGGTATTGGGACCGTAAAAAATTAACTACTGTAATATTTCTCACATATATTTTTAATTTAAGTTACACACCAAACGAAAAAGAAAGTCATACCTACTTCATAATACAAATAAAGAAACACATGAAAAATATAAATAGATTTTGGCATAAATTAGTCATTTTTTTTTTTACGTTTGTTTTTGTAACTTTAATTGAAGAATCATCATAACAATACCATTTGGCGCCACTTTTGCAGTGTGCTTTATAGTGTTCTAAGCCACATGGATGGTAATCCTGGCATATATTCTATAGCAACAACGATACTGTATTTTATATTCGCGATTAGAACTATATTGTTTGGTATGTCGTGTCGGTAATATTTATGTTGTCACCAATTTCAAAAATTATTAAATGATCACTTAATTTGTATTTTTCAGTAATCACTCCTTTTTTATTATTGCACTGATGATTAGATGAGTTCGTTTTTCCAATCAACATTGAATCCAATTGTCCTCTTCATCCAATTGTCGAATTGTCATTTTCCAATTGACACCGCGCGTCCCGAGATTTATATTGATTTATAGCATTGCATACAAAAATTGTTTAAAAATATTATCTTACTTTTAAATAGACCATCTTTTTTTTTCAAGCAAGGTAACATTGTAACCTTAGTTATAAAAGAATTTTTGTTTGAATTTGGATTATACATTTATAGATAAAAAATATAATTTCGGACGAAAAATTATCAATAACTCGTCTTTTTTACGGAATTATTTTGGTGTATTACTGTATGAAACATAATAAACTGAATTGAGCATTCCAGAGTAAAAGATACAGTTGTATCATGGACATTTTTATAAATGATTAAATCATTATATCTTCGATGTAACAAAGCATCAAAAGATACCCAAAAGCAAAATTTTATGAAACATCCTTTGCAGAGACAAGGGTTTTACTAAATTATGTAAACAAATTGACACTCCCAAGAGAAATAATCAAACTTTCTCGGGCATATATTTTTTTTTAATTTTGTGGCTTTATTTAAACCATAATCGCACATCAAAACTCGAGTCAAACGCTTAAATATAAGAAAAATTGTGATAGCCCTCTTAAAAATATATGTGAGAAATATTTAATAGTAGTTTTTTTACGGTCCATATATGTGTTTCATTGTTTTAATATTTATTATTTAAATCGATGAAATAGTCTATTTAAGTAGTAACGCCCGACCTAAAACAACCTCTTAAGTATTCAATTACGGCAAACTTGTCTTTGCTTTTTTGTTACTTCATGCGCTCATGACCATTTCTACGAAAAAAAATATGGTGTCGTAAGTTCTTATACTCGTACTAATTTAATATAGATTGAGGATTTGGGGGTGCTGGTGCAATATGGAATTGTTATAGAATTATTTGATACTATATATTTGCTTATACTATGTATAGTAATAGAAATATTATGGTGGTTTCGCCGGGAAGGATACTCTGCAGCGCAACCACTTTAAATAAAAGTTTACGTCGAAACTAGATATAGACTTTTTTTTAAAAGGCCTAGAATTTTATAGACATTCCATAGAATTGTACATGTAACTTATACTTGTTACAGCAAAGGTGGTTCCGCCAGGGAGTATGACGTATACAGAACATGTCAAAGACCAACATTTGCAGTTTTGGCGGCGTTCGATTCAGTGGTTCCATGGTATAATAAAACAAGGTATGGCATTCCGGGAGCGACACATGCCTACGTCACTATTCAGTTGCCATTTTATTGCAACAGAACTCGAATTTAAGGAAAGATTTTCAATCACCATTCTGTTAAAAAATATATACAAAGCATTGAAATTGTCGTTTCGTTTGTCTTATCAAACGAAACAAACATATACCAACGTAATTTTTAATAAAACATCATTATTGTATCAGATTCGCATAAGTAATAAAGGAGGTTGGGGAGTTATTATTACACACTACTGGTAACACAGAAACGGGCTGTCTAATTAGCATTCTGACATTTTGTCATGTATCGCTATTCTTGTCGAACCCGTATGTTGGTCTCGCTCAGTCCCATTGTACACAGTGATTCTCAAACATTTATTTGTGGACGTCTAACAAGTTGGTTTGATAAAATTTTTTCTTTGACCACAATATCAAAATGGTCAAAATATTTTTTGTTTTTTGATTTTGAATAAAACTTCGTAAGTAGACGAGTTTAACAATGTGTTTGAGTATTATTTTAGTAATCCCTAGAATTCACTTATTATTAAGAATGAATATACACTTATATTATGAATGCTAAAGTAGATTTATCTAATTTGTTTTTTTTTGTCTAGGGAAACCTACAACGCGCGGGTAGAGCTACAGGCAAAAGCTAGAAGTAATTTAATAATTATGTCAATGTTTTATAAAATTTCCCCAAACTAAAAAGTTTGAGAACCATGGATAGCGGTGATGACGTAGTCTTGTGTCTCCCACGTGACCATTGTGTTTCGGAGTGCCATACCTTGTTTTATTATACCATGAGTGGTTCGAATTTTAAAACAGATAGAGACGGACAGTTCAATCGCCGCACCCGGTATGTAATATTATTGGAACTGCAATAATATATTCACATATGATAATACGAGTATGTTAGGTCTTCCAAACAAATATACAAATGTAGGTGTATGTATGTTTGTATGTATGTTTATCCAGGTGTATCTCCGGAAATATTACTCGTATTATGACTTTTTTTTATTGGCTTACATTTACTTCAACGTAGGGAACAGTGCAAGTTTCATCAAAATCGGTGCAGTCGTTTTCAAGATATGGACTAATACGTGTAAATGCGACGGCCTGGCTTATTGATACGAACTACGGGTGGTGGTGTCACAGGGAAACATCTCAAAACCTTGGTCATATTCTACCCTGCTGCCATTGACCAAGCCGTCAGACACCGACACATTTCTTCTAAGCATAACTTTTAAACTTTTGATCCCACTGCCACTTGAAGTTGAGTTAAAAGTCCACCACATTTGTTTGGGTCGGTTGAAATTACGTTTTCTGGTGGCGTTTTGCCATAAGTAGCTGCTTCTCTTGACTCGTCTATAGCCTTACTTAAACATAAAAACTATACTAGTTTGTGTAACTTAAAAAATCTATAAAATGCTTACAATGAAATTTTTTAATATTTAAAAAAAAACTATTAACTACTTATTACAAACAAATACTCCAGTTTTACTTAAAACTAAAAATAACGAAATAAAAAAGTAATTTAAAGAAAATCATCGACTTCGAAAGATATTAACACACAATTATGAAATAATATTTTTATAAATACACTAGCTGCCCGCCCCGGCTTCGCACAAGTAGCACTAAGTACCTACATATCTACGGCGCACCTACCTACCCACCTACCTATCTAAGTACCTACCTGTCTAAGTACCTACTACCTACCTACCTATCTAACTTAGTACCTACTACATACCTACCTACCTACTACCTATCGTACCTACATACCTACCTACCTACCTACCTACCTACCTCCCTACCTACCTACCTACCTACCTAACTACCTAACTACCTACCTACCTACCTACCGTACCTACCTACCTACTACCTACCGTACCTTCATACCTACCTACCCTACTAGGGGTATGAAATATAGTTTACCGCGATTCAGAAAAATTACGTATTCGTAGAACGCCTTAAATGGGTGAATGGATAAAACGTATAACGCGCCCATTTTGCGTTTTAGTAATTTTGTATTATCTCCGAAACTATATGACCAATTGACATACTGCAAATGGCAAATCTTATCTCTATGATGTCCTTGTGATCATGAAATAATTTATTTTGATAAGGATTCATATTTTGTTGTTTAAATAATCATCCAAACTTAAGTACGTCGAAAAAATACTTTTTTAAAACAATAAAAGAAGTATAAAATATAAAAGATAGAAATATGGTGTCGCGGACTTTTTTGTAGAAATAATAAAGATAAACCAGGTTGCCATACATTATTTTCAATTTTAAGCAACTGTTTAGGCAGCGCATGCAAATAATTCTGTTTTATGAGGAATTTATTTCCGACTTTCTAGACAAAAGTTGTGATAGCTCGGTTAATATACATGTTATAAAAATAATTTATAGCCTATAGCAGTCAGGAATAATGGAGCTTTCTACCAGTGATTTTTTAGAATTGGATCCTTAGTTCCAGAATTACCCCCTACATACATACTTACAAACATACAAACTTTACCTCTTTATAATATTATTAGTATAGATGAAATTAACCAACAAAACGAAATCAAAAGTAGGTAAGAAACAAATTAGGGGCCTTCATAATTTTGAGTTAATTTCTTTCGAAGTCAGTTTAATTTTTTTTAATTACTTTTTTTTTTCTATAATTGTGTCTTTCACCTAATAAACTGAAAAGATTTAGAAAACACCTATTGCCACCGACAGCATGAGATTGTTTATAGCTCCTACACACTATGCCGGCGGCAGGGCCGGCCCTGCCGCCGGGCAAGCCGCGGCGCGCCCGGCCCTGCCGCACAAAAGATCGCAAAGGAAATGAAGGCGCAAAAGCCGGGGGTACGAGCCACGCGGCAAAAGCCTGCGGCCATGCCACCGGCATAGTGTGTAGGAGTCATTATAGTATTTTAAGTGGTACTATACTAATAGATACTTCTAAGTCGTTTGACTATGAAAATGATATACCTACATAGAGTACTAAAAATGTTTTGTTGCATATTTATTTATTTATTTACAAGGCACCAAGTCCCAATATACAAATACCAAATACATATAATTCATTACATCATTAAATAAAATACAATAAATTTCATTACAATGATTAAAATTAAAATACATTAAAACTCAAGTCATTAAAATTCAATTAAATTATAACTATCGAAATCTTTACAGTCGGTTGGCACCAGTGGCGGTTGGTGGGTCTTAAGGCTTGTGCAGACCAGCGCGACTTGTCGCGCGACGCGACACCGGTTATTGTTATACTGTGAAGTTTTCTTAGAAATTGTATTGTTCGTGTCGCGTCGCGCGACAAGTCGCGCTGGTCTGCACAAGCCTTTAGTGCTGGGGGTTCACTCCCTGACCCTGAGAGTGAATACATACCTACCTATCTATATTTCGTCGTTCGTTTTATAACTATGGATATAGTTGTTAGTGGACTTTTACCAGCGGAGAAGTTAACGTTGGAATACTGCACTTTATTGTCTACAGTTTTTTTGCTCTCGAAGAACACTCCTGTGTCAACTGAATATCTGGACAAGGGCGACCTTTAGTTTTGATAACAAAACGTTGTTTACGAGTCTATGTCTCCCTGTTATTTTTAATAGACCGAACACTTTACGCCATATTACTACAAAAAAGCTCCTTGCATACAAACAGTTATTTATTTCGCGCACCAATACCTCATTAGCATTACGCACAATGCAGTTCAAGTAAGACGCTATACTGACGACTAATTTGTTAAAACTTGTGCGGTCAAGGACAAACTCTCGTTCGTAGATCTCCGACCCAGTTCGGCTAAATTCTCGAGGAGCGGCGCACCATATTTGCTATAAATTTCATAGAAAATGCTCCATCTCACGCGTACGGAGCTAGGTGCTTCTCTGTCTTTTAAACGTACAAATTTTGTATGGGACATTTTGTTCATAGGAGCTCTCAGCCGAGCGCTCCACATCCGCCCGCCAGACCCTAATAAATAACAGTTTGTTTACCAGGCACTCACTATTGTTCTCTGTGTTATGAGTATCTACTTATACTTATAGATTGCTGGGGCCTTGCTAAGATTTTAAAATACTGTAAAGTGGGATAGCATAACATAACTTTATGTGGAGGTTCAACGCTCCAGCGCTCTTTAATACAAACCGCCACTGGTTGGCACTCCGATACACTTATGCTGATGCAGATGATGCAGAATCAATACCTATGGATCGGACTGCTCCAATCGTCACTAACGACCCTCAACAGCTCATTGGTCAATTTTATTAGAGTGAATAACGGTACAATAGCGCGGAAATTCCATTAAGATGCGGTAGCATCATTGTGTTGCACACGCATGGTACAGTCGCACGTTACTGGGCAAGGTTTTGGCGTATTGGGAGTATAGGATTTACACTTTTATTGCATGTCATTATTCTATGGTTATTGCCACAATTTATTTTTGAACATGTCTGTTAAGAAAAACAAGCGAGGACGAATTCTGCGCATCTACGATTCTTGCCAAGTTACGTGGGACTATACTAAGAGACAATCTTTTAAATTTTGGCCACAGCTAGCATGTGTAAAAACAGAGTCAATAGGCAACGAATAACGTCTTCTTATCCGACTGTGGCGAAGCCAAAAAAGGAGCGTTAAAGAAGCAGTTTAAATAAATTACTTTTGGAGGGTTATGTATTTGACCAGTATGTATGTTTGTCCGTCAGTATGTTCCCTAGTAAATACTAGACGACTGAACCGATTTTTGCGCGATTGTCACTGGGTATAATAAAATTATATAAAATCAAAATGGCAGATTTTTGGCGCCAAAAATGTAGTTATGTAATCACATTTCAAAACCCTTCATTTTGATACCCACTCGATAGGTTACGGAGTTTTTTTTTGACATTCATTAATTGCATTTTTTTATAATTTTAATATACCCAGTGACACTCGCGCAAGACGAATCTAACCACATCTTATTCATCGAAATCGGTTCAGCGGTTAACCCTTTCACGAGCGTTGGCAAAATATTCGCCACAGCAGTATTGTAAATCTGGCGCGTAATCGATTTGACAGAAATATATTTTTATTCTACGTACTACTAGCCCCATTACCCAAAAACCTCATATGGTTTGTTTGGTTTCTTCATTTGAGTGATTAACGTATTATTTGACATTTAGTGTCGCCACATGTAGTTTGCGGTGTATTTTAACAGACATTGCGTAAAAATCTGATTGAATCTCTAATTTGGTCGTGAGAAATATAAGTATTTTTATGTTTTTGTAATAATTATTGACCATGCTATTATGTTCACTGATTATTATATTATATATTATTATTATATGTATATATATATTATATGTATATATATATTATATTTATATTATATATTATAATATTTATATATTATATTAATTGATTTGTGTTTTATTTTAATTCAATTATGTTTCATATATAAATGGTACATACAATATATAATTTGTTGTTGCATTTTATGTTCACTGAAACCAAAATTAATCGCGGGCATTGGCAACTATATTGCCAAAAAATATATAGACGTGGCATAGGCAAACATATTGCCACCCCCCATAAAAGTAAGTAGGGATGTCTGGGGGGGTGCAATTGTTCAGAAATGTTATGTACCGGACCTCTAACTACGTCAACACTCATTAAAACAATAAAAACTACTTATTTCGTACTGCCCGTGAAAGGGTTAAGTAGTTACGAGGGAACAAAGAAACGGACATACATACTGGTCAAACACAACCCTCCTTTTAAGGCTTCGCCGCAGTCAGGTAAAAAGTTAGGACCAGATTTGTTTTAAAAAAAACTCATTTTGGCTCTCCTTAAAACCTGAGGTTTGTCCCTTACGTTATTTAACATTTCCACTGTCGATACATCACACTTATTTCACCAGTGTGTTTAAGAATATGTTTTGTTCAATCACCTTTTTGAATACGTCATACTAAGAAAGTTTTTCACCAGTGTGTATTTGAAAATGTTTTATTAAAAAGCCTTTTCCCTAAAACTACGCTGACATACATTAAAACTTATAACGTTGTTTACCAGTGTGTATACGAATATGCCGTGTTAATTTACTCTTTTCACTAAAACTACGTTGACATACATCACATTTAAAAGGTTTTTCACCAGTGTGTATTCGAATATGTATTGTTAAATTACCCTTTTCACTAAAACTACGCTGACATACATCACACTTGTAAGGTTTTTCACCAGTGTGTATACGAATATGTTTTGTTAAACCACCCTTTTCACTAAAACTACGCTGACATACATCACACTTATACGGTTTTTTACCAGTGTGCATACGAAAATGTTTTGTTAAATCACTTTTCTGACAAAAACTACGCTGACATACATCACACTTGTAAGGTTTTTCACCAGTGTGTATACGAATATGCCGTGTTAATTTACTCTTTTCACTAAAACTACGCTGACATACATTGCACTTATACGGTTTTTGACGAGTGTTTATATGAACATGATTTGTTAAATCACCCTTTTGGCTAAAGCTATGCTGACCTATATCACATATAGGTTTTTCACCAATTTGTGTATGAGTAACTTGTATTTTTTTTTTTACTCGATTAAAACTAAGCTGATCACATTTGTAAAGCTCTTTTAAAAAAGTGTCATGTTTGCACGTATGTTTTGGAGTTGTCCGGATAACTTGCGAATCTGATTTATCCTTGTTCGTTTGCTCGGCTGTTATTGCATCTTTTTGTTTTGTTCTTCGAGTGTATAGTTTTGGTTTCTTCGCAACAGTCGTCCCTGTGATTATAAATCTGGTAAGTACAATGTTAGAAGAAGATTGACATGCACAGGAATCAAAATAATAGCACTGTGCATGGTTCAAACTAGGACCGAAAAGGAGGAATTTCTGATAACATTGAATAATACACTTTATCACCACAGACACGGGCCGATCGTTCGGGTTAAGCTATGCTTGTCACGGTTAGTCCATGGATGGGTGCATCTTCACATACCAAGACTCCTCCGAGCCTCGGAAAGCAAGTTAAGCCTTTGGTCTCGGCAGTCATTCGGTATCGTACCCAGTAACTGGGTTGTGGAGGTCTGATAGGCAGTCGTTCTATGTAAAATACTGGTATTCAGCTGCGTCCGGTTAGACTAGAAGCCGACCCCAACATAGTTGAGAAAAGGCAGGGGTGATGATGATCACCAGAGACATGAAGTACGACATTGTACTAACGTCGACATATAGTCCGTTCCAAAACTATCTGGTCAAAGTTTAAACAAACCTTGTTCAAGGAAATTATTACCACATTCATCTGTATTTAGAAGAAGGCTTTAACTTTGTATATCACGAAGAAATGGCAAACTAATAATGTTATTTAAGAGGCTGTGCACGACATCGACTGATTTTGATAAATTTTGTTCATTAGTTTGTGAGAAAGGGAAAAAGAATTGAAAGAAAACTATTTGTGATTTGAAAATTGAGTTCTTTGTTTTGCATGTGGCTGAAAGGGATTTTTCAAATAAGTTAAGTATTTATGGAAAATCACAAATATGCGCAATAAGTTTTCCCAGGCTGACGTTTGATCAATTTTTTACAAGAAACTACTTTTGATTTTGAACATTTAAAAATATCATCAACATCGTTATATGGTCTACTTGCATGTGGCTAAACCAGTTTTTTCAACTTCGATACAAAATATAGCAGAAAAATAAGGTTGAAAAAACCTTATCAGTAATGTATTTTTTTCCTATTATTTAGCAAACCAAATGAAATTTAAAAATCACACATTAGTCTTCAGCTATCCTTGATATAAAATTGAAATTTTATTTTATGATTATAGAATATATTCATTCAATAAATCAAAAGTACAATAACCCCAGCCTTACCACAAAAACCATAGACGCGGCTTCGACACGTGTTTAGCAAAAGTGATGCCACAAAACCATGTTTAGCCGTTGTTTAGGGTTAGACATGCTTTAGACGTTGTTTAATTTAAACAACAACGACCCCCTGTTTAACATGTGTTTAACCCTCGCCAGTCGCCATATTGCTTTCTCTCAGTACATAAATTGCAATTGATATCTTCGATTATGCTGGTTTTAATGATTTGAACGACATAGAATTTATGCATAACTGTCGTGATCAAATGTACCGAGTTCGAGTGAATCATTTCGAACATTACAATTAATATAACTTTAGAAAACTATATTGGTTCACAAAGCTTTTGGAATAAAAAATGTTGACTTAGTAAAAAAAAAATATTCCACATTATTCTCGCGGTAGATGCTTATATCCTCAAATTCAAGTTGCCTGTGCCTTACGAAACTGGGCCCGCCATCAGGTAAGCGCTCTTTCGTTATTGTCTTTAGTTTTTGTCGTCATTACCGGTTGTCATTGTACAGCTGTGTGCCTTTTTGCATTTTCGGTTTCGTTCCGTTCCGTTGTTAATGTACAAAACACTTTTAACATTTATGTCTACACCAGCCGTATGGTGACCAATGGCGGACTTATTTAATTAAATAGTACTTATTCTCAATTTTCCAATTTAGTTATCTGTAAAAACAACTGAAACAAATAAACAATAGAAAAGAGAAAGGCTCAACAAATGCAATCTGCTTCAAACGAAACGTTTCTTAGGGTTGCCAAGTTCGCCATGGGATCTGGAGGCGAAGGTCCTCGCGCACATGTGGGAGTTGCGCGAGGAGGCGAAACGCCGGGGCATAACTCCGCTGCCGCAACAAATCGCGACACAGCGGACAGAGCTCCGGCGGGATCTCATGGCGGCATGGAGTGTGCGATTGTCGCAACCCAGCGCTGGGCACGCCACAATTGCGGCGGTAAGTCCCCTCTTTGAGGAGTGGAGAGTAGAGAGGCGCCACGGCGTCCTCACCTTCCGCCTGACGCAGGTCCTCACCGGACACGGTTGTTTCGGGAGGTCCTGTTCAGGATCAAGCGGGAGGAAACGCCCGGGTGTCACCATTGTGTGGATCGCCCGGAGGACACGGTGGAGCATACGAGGAGGTCTGCCCGGCTTGGGCGGAGCACCGCCGTGTTCTCACGGAGGCGATCGGCGGCGGCGATCTCTCGCGTCCGGCCCTGGTTCAGGCCATGGTCCGGAGCGAGAGTGCATGAAAATTCAAAATTCAAAAGTCATTTATTCAAACTAGGCTGAGAATCAGCACTTTTCGAACGTCAAAATTACATAAGACAGTCCCCCAAAACGCCCACCCTTCACCACTTCCTAGTGCATTAGCTGGGAAGAAGAAGTGGCGCAACAAACTCCCCAGCAGCACAGCTGTCTGTTCAGTTAGAAGAACAACAAAAAAAAAGATTCTATATAATAGTATTCAAAATAATTTACATTACGCAACACAAAACATGATTCAAATTATTAGCCATAATATATGTTAGCTAGCACACGCCAATATACCAAACAAAATCATCGAGAACTATACTCAGGCCGAAATAAAAAAAACTAAACGTAAACAGAATTTAATATCTAAATAAAAAAGCCTCCAGGCATAAAGGGCGTGCCCGCTTACATATAGTTGTAACTGGAAGTTATAAATGATAAACTAGGACCATTGATGTAAAATAAATAAACAAAGAGTTAATTACTAATAACAGTAAATAATATGATCAATTGTCGAGGTCACTAGCTAACCACATATTGCAATACAACTCATAAAAAAAACAGTGTGATGAGTAGATTTTGTCAAAAATAAATTAAAGTTAAATTAAAATAACTTGAATTAAAAAGTCAAATAAAATAAACAATTATATAAACTCATATAACTTGTCAGTACGTAAGCTGGAGAAAGAACATAAACATTGTCTTGAGTTAATCACAGCGACCAACTATTCTTATCATTTAAGTAGTCGTTGATAATGGGTGATTCATTTAGAGGTACTTTTTTGTCCATGGATCTTTTGCCAGTTATCGCGTGAGTAGTGACAATCTGTTATGGTATTTTTGTTCAGTATAGTTTGACATTTCATCATGGAAAGACTTAGACCGCAGCGTCTATAAATTTTATTTTTAAATTTTCAAAAACGAGACCGGCCAGAACGTAACTGTCAATGGCGACCGTTATCGTGCCATGATTACTGACTATTTGTTGCCTGAAATTGAAGCCCGTGATATCCAAGACATTGGTACCAACAAGACGGTGCTACTTGCCACAAAAAAAGAAAAAAAAAAAAAATAACCCCGTTGAACTATGGCTTTATTGCGAGAACAATTTGGTGAACAGTTAATTTCGCACTTCGGATCTGTGAGTTGGCCGCCTAGATCCTGTGACATCACACCCCTAGGCATTTTCCTCTGGGCCTATGTAAAGTCTATAAAGTCTATAATGATATGGATAAGCCGCGTACGATTGAGCAACTGGAAGACATCATTACTCGCGTTATACGCCAAATACCACTTGAAAAGCTCGGACGCGTCATTGAAAATTGGAACTGCAGAATGGACCATGTTAACCGCAGATATGGACAACATTTGAAAGAAATAATCATTAAAAAATAAATGTCAAGAATGGTCGTTTTGTATGATAATAAAGATAACTCGCTAAATTTGTAAAAAACATATTTGTTTTAGTTTTGAAAAAAGTACCTCCAAATGAATCACCCGTTAGAATAGTATGCCTTTGAACAAAGATTGGATTTTACTTTCGTTTTAAACGCATTAAAAGGCAAATCTAGCAAAGAAGAGGGTAGCTTGTTATAAAAGGTTATACCAAGCCCAACAAATGAGTTATGAACCTTATGAAGCCGGTGAAAGGGAGCTCGTAGTTTGTCCTTATTTCTAGTGTTAACATTGCGAAAATCACCTCCTTCTGCGAAGCAGTTATGCTCGCGAAGGAGGAGGCGGAGCGCGCGAGGGAGATTGAAGCTGCACGCCCTCGCGCCTCTAGTCGCCGCAGGAGACGCCCCGGGCGTCGGGAGTCACAAGCTGACTTCCGGCCACCGTAGGCGCGGGCCTGCGGACGATGAGCGATGGGCAGCTCGCCGTCCGATAAGGACCAGGCCCGGGTCGACGACGCGTTGTGTTACTTGTGTTCCACGCGCGCCTCAAAGGGATGTCAGCACCAACTGACGGGGTCCGGAAGGACAAATGCCTGCTGGGGTTGCGGGTCTGTCCGAAAGGGATATCGCGGCCCCAGCACATAGGCAACGGAAGGAACACGGGTGGGTTTTAGTCAGTAAAAGTCTGACACTCCCTCTCGCTCTGCCCAGAGCGGGAGGAGTCATTTGATGATTTCCCACCAAAAAAAAAAAAAAAAAAGGGTTGCCAAGTTAAAACAAGGATATGCCATTTTAAACAGTGTTTTGCTAAATATTAAACGTTGTTTAATTTATTTTTTGTGGTAAGACTGCATATGTTTTCGAGAGCGCAAAAGTGATGCAACTATTAACAGGTACTGTGACTGAACCGAATGGTTTAGCACCACGAAAGCTGTACTTTTATATTTTTTGGAAAAAATATATAATTTGCCGACCAGATTGTATCTTATGATATATTATTTATGCATAATATTGGCTATTAAAAGCCATTTCAAGCAAAAATCCGACACTTTAAAATTTAAGCTCTTCTTTTCGAGAGCCTCTTTTCGATCCTCAGTCGTCAGGCATCACCACCTCATCGCAAGGCACTGGCAACGTATCGAGTGGTAAAAAATATAGGGCACTTCAACAGTATTCTAAGAGACAGTCTTAGAATACTGTTGAAGTGGCTGAACTGTTACTTTAAGATATTTTGTCGATAATCTGTAGTACTCTTTATTTCTATTATGGTTTCACAGCAGCGATCATTTCGTACTGGGTTCTGTTTGGTTACCTATACATTAACTAACTAATACTTACTTTCCGTCTCGCTAGCTCTTCGTTTCTTGTTAGATACTTCTTCTTCCACTTCAGTTTTAAAGTCCATTAAGGGCACATCATCTTCTAAATCAGATTCCGAACAGTGTGGTGGTATATCTGCTACATCTTGACAGTTATCGTATAAATATTCAAATTCTTCCTCTGTAAGTAAACAAAAACAGTCAAGAGTATATTTTACAACATAATGTGGTTACAGTTAATTTTAATTAAACTTAACACTGCCAAAAGTTTCAAATAGTCCATTTAATGTCTTGATCAATCTATACTTAGTAACTTAAACTTAGAAATTGAAATCATTTATTTGCCAATAATGAAGGCATACAAATATGATGGTTATTTTAATGAGAGTATCGGGACCCTCATCAAAATACAAATACATTTTGCCTTACGGCATGCAATATTTTTTAATATAAGTAGGTAATACATTTACTAGACAAAAAACATAAACAAAAAAAAAAAAGCGTTCCGTTCACTAAACAACATTACTATCATTATTAAAAATACTCAAAAACATTCGGAACAAATGTCAACAATATAATAAAAAAAACGAAAGAAAATTCAATTACAAAATTACAACAAATTAAATTTAAAATTACAATAAGCTTCGCGGCGGCGTGCGTTACAACCACCTGCTCCTCAACTCGCGGGCCGCCTAACCACTCCGCGCCTACGCGATTTTAAATTACACTCTAGGGGTAGGGCAGACGGGGTGCTAGGACAGGAAACCTCCCCGTGTGCCTGGGGGCTGGAGTTCCCTTACGGATGCGTCCGGGGGGAAGGCCAGTCTCCGGGACGGTGCACCCTGGGGTGCGGGCAATGTCTCCCCATTAGGTACTGCGTGCCTAAGGGGTCTCGTTGCCCGTATGCCAATATCCTGTCAGAGGAGTGAACGCTCTAACGTGTACTCGTAGAGAGTACACGTTGAGCAGCGTTCCAGTGGGAGCGGGCTCGGCGTGCACTTACCCTGCCGTCGGGCAGGCGGGAGAAAGTCTTTTCTCCTGCCACCGTTGGTCTCGTAGCCCCGAAGAGTGTCAAGGTCATGTCTCTGGCATTTGACGGGGGTCGAGGGTCTTGGCTTAACCGCCCGGGCCGCGAGATAGAAAACCTCTATAAAAAATCACCCCAAACCTCCAAGCGGCGGCGCACCGTGAGAGAGGTTGACTAATGGGTAGCTTAATTAGTCACTAGTGCGAACCACTATTTTTTGGTTGGTTGGTTGCATATATTTTATACTCGTGGGAACTAAAACGGTTTTTTTTTTATTAAAACAGAACCGAAATGATGACGTGCCAATTTTATTGGCGGAGGAGCCGCTTGCCGGCAACGGCAACCAGGGTCGAGGAGACTCCTGTCCCTCCGGGGACCAAACTAGGTCCGACCAGGACACGGGACGCGGGCGTTTCTGGGGGAAACGCTCGCGCGATGAGAAGTCGCGTGACGAGAAGTCGGACCGCGCAGGATCGGTGGGACAATCCTCGGGCAAGGAATGCCTGCCGGTCGCTAAGGTGCCGACGGTAAGGAGAGGCCGAGGTCGCGTGACGGTGACCTCGAAACCAGGGCGTGGCAATCGGGGTCGCATCAAGCGGCCCGATACCCCCCCAGGAATCGGCGGGGAGAGCGACTCTGAGGTCTCATCTGGGGCCTCAAGCGAAGAGCCGGAAGGGGTCACCGTCCCTCTAAAGGGCACGAAGGCAGAGGCTGGTGCCGCTGCGAACCGTGCCAGGGGAGGAGTGGCGACCGACGATGCCGCCAAAGTTGCCGCTGGGGGCTCCGATTCGGAGCGAGCGGCCAGGTTTGCGGAGGTCGTAGCAGCCGCGATTAGGAGTGTGGCCTTGAAGAAGCTGCAGTCCTCAAAGGACAAGGCCATACCCGCGGCCACGGCTTCCATTATGGCGGCAGCGAGGGCCCTTCAGGTGTCGGACGTACTGTCCGAGATGCGGGCGGAGGTCGGCCGCTTGAAGGCCGCTATGGAGCTTCTCCGAAAGGAGAACGTGGAGCTCCGAGCAGACCTGGCCAGGCTCAGTGGAGCCGGCCCCCGCGTTGTGTTGCAGCGCGGAGCGGTGCAAGGGCAAGGCCCACCCTTGCCGGCGGAGGACCGGGTTTTGGCCCTGGTGCGAAAGGAGCTGGCTGTCTTCAACAGCCGGTTCTCCGTACTGGAGGCCGTGGTCCTGCGCCCTCCGTTAGCGGCGAGCCAGCCGGCCTCGGGCCAGCGGAAGGCGGCATCGTATGCCGACGCCGCCACCGCAGCTGCCGCGGCGGCTAAACCAGGCCCGTCAGGGCAGACCAGGGGTGGGGCTGCTACACAGGCAGCGAGGGCCCCGGCCAAGGCGGTGGGGGCCCCGGCGTCGGCCCCGGCCTCGGCCCCGGCCCTGGCAGCGGGAGCTCCGCTCCCGGCGGCGAAACGGCCCGCTTCCTAAATCTCCCCAGGCTGACGCCGAGTGGCAAATAGCCGTGGAGAAGAAGGCGGGCAAGGCCAAAAGGGCGGCCAAAAAGAAGGCCAGGCGGCAGCGGCGCAAGGAGCAAAGCGTCGCGGCTAGGCTCCGCGCCCCGAAATCCGCAGCTGTAGTGATTACACTACAGCCGGAAGCGGAAAAGAAGGGCGTGTCCTACCGCGACGTGCTCTCCAAGGTTGGGGCGGCGGTGGAAGGTCTGGAAGAGATCGGCGTCACTCAGGGCATCCGGGTTAGGGTCACTGCGACTGGCGCCCGGATGCTAGAGCTCCCCGGAGTGGCCAGTGGCCCGGCCGCTGACGCCCTGGCTGAAAAACTCAGGGCGTCCTTAAATGCACAATGCACTGCTATCGCTGCGGTCAGCCCGGTCACAAGGCCGGCTCGTGTCAAGCCACGCCGCACTGCGCCGTATGTGCAGCGGCTGGCAAGCCGGCCGAGCACCGGATTGGGAGCAAGGCCTGCGCCCAACCCACCAAAGCCAGGAACAAGTCCTCCGCCACCGCCGTCACCGCCGCAGCCGCCGCTACTACTGCCGCCGTCACTGCCGCCACCACCGTCGTCGCCGCCGCGGCCGTTGCCGCCGTGGCAGGGCCCACACGCGGGGCTCAGGGGGGGCTAAAATGGACTGCCAATAGGTCCATTACGCCTCCTCCAGGCGAATATCAACCACTGCACCGCAGCTCAGGATCTGTTGCTCCAGAGCATGGCGCAGTGATAGATTAACATCGCCGTGGTCGCTGAGCCGTACTTTGTCCCGCCCAGGGATTACTGGGTGGAGGACCTGAGCGGCTCAGTGGCCATTATTTCGTCGGCCGCCGCCGGTACCCCGTCCCTCGAGGCCGTCAAGAAGGGACGGGGTTGCGTAGCAGCACGGTTCGGGGAGATTGTCGTGGTAGGAGCGTACTTTTCCCCGAACCGAACTCTCGCCGAGTTCCACAACTCCCTTGGGGAGTTGAGAGTCGTCGTCGTCAGGTACCATCCCCTCCCCGTGATCGTCCTCGGGGACTTCAATGCCAAGAACGTGGCTTGGGGTTCCGGTTAACAGACACACGGGGCAGGATGGTGGAGGACTGGGCTCTGGAGTCGGGCCTGGTCGTCCTAAACCGGGGTTCTGTCCCCACGTGCGTGCGGATGCGGGGCGAGTCAGTGGTGGACATTTCGTTCGCCAGCCCCGCTCTGTCGCCACGTGTCATCGACTGGCGCGTCATGGAGGGGGTGGAGACCTATTCCGATCACCGGTACATCCGGTTTGACGTCTCCGCCCAGACCTCGGGCACGCCGGTCAGACAGACCCCGAGTGGTCCGCGGTGGGCGCTGAAGCAGCTGGACCGGGAGCTCCTCCTGGAAGCCTCGATCGTGCAGGCCTGGGTGTCATCACCGGACAGGCCTGCCGACATCAACGACGAGGCGGAGTGGTTCCGGGAGGCCATGTCCGAAATATGTGACGTGGCAATGCCCCGGGTCCAGCCCAGACGTGCTCAGCGCCAGGTGTACTGGTGGTCGCGTGAGCTGACCGCTTTACGCGCGGCGTGCGTTGCTGCCACTTGTACGCCAGGCACCGCAGGCTTCGTATCCGCCCGCCGGATACGGATGCCGACCTACCTCTGTCGAGTGGTCGAGGCCTATTTGACGGACAGGGCCGTCATCTACCTCGGTCACCACGGAGAGTGGAACCGGCGAGAGATGTCGTGCGGTGTCCCGCAGGGATCGGTCCTGGGGCCGCATCTGTGGGACATTGGCTACGACTGGGTGCTGCGCGCCGACCTCCCTAGCGGCGTAAGCGTGGTCTGCTACGCTGACGACACGCTAGTCCTGGTGCAGGGGAGGTCGCATGAGGCGGCGGCCGAACTAGCGACACGTTGGGTTGCGACAATCGTCGATAGGATCCGGCAACTGGGACTCGAGGTGGCCTTGCACAAGTCCGAGGCCATGTGTTTCTATGGTCCTCGGAACGCGCCACTGTCGGGTTCCCAGATAACGGCGGGAAGGGTTCACATCGGTATCGAGTCGACGATGGAGTTCCTGGGACTCGTCCTCGACAGCCGGTGGAACTTCGTCGAGCACTTCCGACGTTTGGCTCCCAAACTGCAGAGGGCTGGGGCTGCTTTGAAGCGGCTTCTGCCCAATCTAGGGGGTCCAAACGCCTCCTGCCGGAGGCTCTACGCGGGGATCGTGCGGTCCATGGCCATTTACGGGGCACCGGTGTGGGCGCGTTCATTAAGGCTGCGACCAGCCCAGCGATTGAACACGTCCCAAAGGTCATGGCCATTAGGCTGGTCAGAGGATACCGCACGGTCTCCCGTGAGGCGGCGAGCCTCTTTGCCGGACTTCCGCCATGGGATCTGGAGGCAAAAGTCCTCGCGCACATGTGGGAGTTGCGCGAGGAGGCGAAACGCCGGGGTGTATATCCGCTGCCGCAAGAAATCACGGCACAGCGGACAGAGCTCCGGCGGGATCTCATGGCGGCATGGAGAGTGCGATTGTCGCAACCCAGCGCTGGGCACGCCACAATTGCGGCGGTAAGGCCCCTCTTTGAGGAGTGGCTAGAGAGGCGCCACGGCGTCCTCACCTTCCGCCTGACGCAGGTCCTCACCGGACACGGTTGTTTCGGGAGGTTCCTGTTCAGGATAAAGCGGGAGGAAACGCCCGGGTGTCACCATTGTGTGGATCGCCCGGAGGACACGGTGGAGCATACGGTGGAGGTCTGCCCGGCTTGGGCGGGGCACCGCCGTGTCCTCACGGAGGCGATCGGCAGCGACGATCTCTCGCGTCCGGCTCTGGTTCAGGCCATGGTCCGGAGCGAGAGTGCATGGGAAGCCGTCACTTCCTTCTGTGAAGCAGTAATGCTCGCGAAGGAGGAGGCGGAGCGCGCGAGGGAAATGCAAGATGCGCGCCCTCGCGCCCCTAGTCGCCGTAGGAGACGCCCCGGGCGTCGGGAGTCGCGAGCCGACTTCCGGCCACCGTAGGCGCGGGCTTGCGGACGGTGGGCAATGGGTAGCTCGCCGTCCGATTAGGACCAGGCCCGGGTCGACGGCGCATTGTGTTCCACGCGCGCCTCAAAGTGGTGTCAGCACCAACTGACGGGGTCCGTAAGGGCCAACGCCTGCCAGGGTTGCGAGTTTGTCCGAAAGGGATATCGCGTCCCGGCACACAGGCAACGGAAGGAACACGGGTGGGTTTTAGTCAGTAAAAGTCAGACACTACCTCTGGCTCCGCCCAGAGCGGGAGGAGTCATTTGATGATTTCCCACCCAAAAAAAAAAAAAAAAGGGTTAGGGCAGACAAGACTGCGTGGAGTCGGATTTACAGCGATTCGTTTCTGTCACTAAAACCTAATTTTTTGCAAATGTTTTAGGACTAATAATTTTATTATAAATGAACATTCGGAATAATACACATTATATACTTCAATACTTAGGAAATTTGACTTTATTTCATGCAAAAATATGAGATTCAATTATTATAGTACTATATATTATGACCAAAATAGTTTTAGAAGTAAAGATTATTATGTAAAACAAAATATCGAATTTTTGAACATTATGGTTACTGAAGTTTATAGCAAACGTGTTATGGATAATGATTTTCGGACAAACATTTTTCGGAGAAGAAAGGGAGTACCATTTTAGGATATCATTCTGTAAATATTTCAATTACAGATTTGATGGCTAAATGTGTGATATTGCCATTTGTTTTTCATCAAAGTTGTTTTTTTTTTCTATATCGTATCTTCGATTTGGGTACAACAACCAGTTAGATTTGAAATATTTTAGTTGCTTTGGATATTCTTGAGGGTGGCCTATGTAACATCACGCTACGAGCCTTAGGAGCCGAGCAAAAAGAAAAATGTCAGAAGTAAAGAATGATAAGCGAAAACGAAGTAATAGCGTGGGCTGGCGATGGGATGCGACGCGGACGAGGTCTCGGACACAAGCTAGTATGAAATAAATAGATTATATCTTAACTTGTTTTAAGATATGATTTATTATTATTATTTTGTGTTATGTATGTGTATCATGCTGTCCCGATCTTTTGGAAGGTCCTAGTACGCCGGCCGAAGCCAACTTGCAGAGGCCCCTTAGACAATTTTAAATGGAATGAGGAACCAACCGACGATTATCCCTGTATGCAATGTGCAAGTGCACCCAAGGACAGCCCCCGGTTGGTGCAGGACTATTGCAGAACATGGAAACAAAAAATATTGGGCTATGGGTTTGGGTGGCTATAGTGGATGGGTTACCTAAAACTATGGAAGGCCTATGTCCCCTGCCTGATCAATGTTACGACATACACGGATAAAATGGCAGGGGCTGACTTGAACACTCAATAATGGGCCCCCGAAAACAATCGCCAGCACATAGTGACGTAGGGCCAAGGGGGCAACATGTCCTGAGGCGCTTGAGGAGTGGAGAGGTATTCCACGGCTTTCAGAACAATCCCAGAGCCCGGAAGATGGTCAAGATCCCTACAAGCACTTACTGGAATACTTCCTTCCTGCGAGCATGTTTGCTCTTGCGAATCTCCACTCAAGCCAGCCAATTAAGGCAAGAATGAGGTCGGAGCTCTGTTCCTCGTCAGTGTCCACTCCTGCCGGCCAATAAATTTAAGCCAGAGTTGAGGAACAAGATTTCTCTCGGGAGATAGGGTCCGTGGGGTTGCTACTGCCCAGCAGCTCGCCACATGCTATCCTGCGGGTTTCTGTTTCTCTTTTGGTCTGGCTCCTCATCATAAACCTGTTCCGGTAAAGTAAACTCTACCGGCACAGACCTAGAGTTTCCCACAACGTCAACACAGAGATATGGCGGTGGGGTTATTGTTATTATTATTTATGTTCTTAAAAACATACCATCACTTTGATGATCCTCTTTTGCCTCAATAATATCATCTAGTCCCTCACAAACAGCTGGTAATTCTTCTTTGATAGCAATGTTTTCTGTTTGATATTCATCATGTATACTTATGTGCACTGTTAGAGTTTTCACAAGCCCACTCAAAAAGTGTTCTTGGTTTATTAAAGGATTGCGCTGTAAAAAGATGATTATAGTATTAGGAAAATATGTTGGTGACCACAGTCCCACGAGCACAAACCACTTAAATGAGCCTCCATGTGAAGACACTTAAGTAGGTCCAATGTTACCTCACAGACCACAGCACAAGCAATTTTTGCATAGCTTGCGCTGACATAAGAGAGCACTGTTATCAAACTGCCACATTTATATGTAGCATTTAACATGTACCATCAAAGATGTTCATATCTAATCAGTTTGAAAACAAAATCCCATGAACACAATGACCACATCTGTTACCGCCCCGGTTCTATAGCCACCGAGCGCTGCTAGCAAGAATAGTCCTTACGGTGGTTAGTTATAAACTTCTTTGATGGTACATGTACACATTTGACAAAAGTGTACATATCACCATTCAACACTCAATGTCATGCTCGTTGTGAAATCCAGACACAATAGGTATAACTTCCACATTATACTGAAAATAAAAATGATAAGAAATGGCTTTTGAAGAATACCTCACCTCATAATCCTCATTCGTCATCTGAGCCAGCAGCTCTTCAGCAGCTAGACATTGTCTCAGTAATCGGTAGCATTGCTTTAGTTTAGCGCAGCAAAAGAAACAAGCAAGAATCGGTCTACTGTCTTCAGTTACAAACTGCAACAAAATTTGTCCTGCACTATGTTGTTAAGAAAAGACTTCTATTCCAAATTCTAATTCAAATCTTTATTGCATATCACATGTATTTACAAGGTCTCAATAATAATAATACGGTTCACAAGGACTGTGTCGGGCACAACAATTTCATAAAAATATGAGTAGTAACATCAGGGTTGATATGATTTAAATCACTTGATTTAAATCGCGATTAAAATCAAGTGATTTTTTTATAAAAATCACTTTACTTTGCTTCAACTTTTTTTTACTTTTTTTACTTCAAATTAGCCAAAATGTGTCAAGGGACTTCCCCCGACATAAACTACGGTGCGCACACACATGTCCAATGCTGTTTAACTACACCCTTCGGAGGTTCTCCGAAATTTTAACTCGTGACTGAATCCGTCCGTTTAGTCTTTGGCGCGGTCATTCGTGATTGATTAATGAAAGTAAATACAACAAGATGTCTGGAAGGCAAAAAGATGCTATATGGGTTTATTTCGATGAAAAACAGTCCACTTGCGGCAAGTTTAACAAAGCGGTGTGTAAACGTTGTAAGAAGGAATTAATGAACTTAGTAGCGAGAATGAAAAAACATTTAGAAACATGTGTGACAGAAATAATCAAAAAAATCCGATTTAAATCCAATTAATCCGATTTAAATCAAATAAATCCGATTATTTAGATTTTTTTATAAAAATCATGATTTTTATCAACCCTGAGTAACATTAACGTTCCAAAAATAAAAAAAATCTATTCTACTTATATAAGTAGTAATGCTGTCCAAGCCAACACTTGGTGGTCCTTAATGCTTTCTGTGTGCATCTTGCAGAGAAGGAATGAGCATTAATCACCACTCTTGCTCTTTAAGTTCAACTTACCCAAGCTGTTTTATGGGAGCATTGGGGCCTAAATCTTCGTGTAGGAGAGGCACCTTATATATAATTTACTTATTTCTTATTTAAATATCAACTTACTGGAATATCAGTCAGCTTCTCATATAGTTTATGTAAGTTCCTGTTGACCACTACATACATACGGACATTCTCCACTAAACAAATCCTACACATTGGCAGTTTTTCCATCTTATAACTCAAAAAGTAACACTTAAGATATTTAGATCAACTTTGCATTTTTATTAAAGAAAACCAATACACTGTTGCGTTGCGACACCATTACACACCGGTAGTTCACGTTTAATTCGATAATACTTCACAAAAGAGCAAGCTAATAAAAAGCTTGTAAAAAGGATGGGTAAGGTTTTTTAGTTTCTGCCTACCTCCGTGGGAAGTAGGGGCGTGAGATTATGTATGTACTTCACAAAATAGCACGAAACCACGTACAAAATTCAAAAGCTATGAATATGAAAACCTCGTTATTTTCACTGAACAACAAACTATTGAAAAGCTTCTTGACAGCTTGTCTGCTTGCTTGACATTGACAGATACAAAGTACTCTGTGCTAGAGGTGGGCAAAGTGTATCATTTTTGCTATTGGAACCTATTGGAACATTTGCATCTGGATCACTGAAATTATCCGAATCATTATCGACTCAAAGGATATAAAAATGCATAAAGACAACGAAAAACTGTGAGAGTATGAGTGATACACATCTCATTTGGTATCTCTTTCTGACTTAAGGTAACTGATTAGATAGAATAATTCATACATACTTCGTAATTATTCCAGACAGAAGTAAGTAATTAGTTAACTAATTTTGAAAGCAGTAGGAAAAGAATTGGTGATTCTTTGTCGCTTACATTCATTTAGCGTCACTACTGAGCAATGAGCGACGTTCCCAAGTAAATCCCGAGGAATCCCCTTTGAACATATTTGTCAATATTACTATTATCGAAAACAATACACACACGCGTGCCATCGGAATAAAGTTCTTATGTCAAAGAGTCATAAATTGCTAATTCTTTGTCGCTTAATTACATTCATCGTCACTATCACTTCACTACTGAGCGACCTTCCCAAGTAAATACCGAGGAATTCCCAGTCATCGACAAAATAACTGTTATTTTTTTTTTAATTCGAACACACGTGATTCATATTTTGTTAGTAATACTTATAAAACTATGTTAGTAACACTTCTAATTAAAATAAATAAAACAAACTGAAATAAAACAGAAACAACAACTAGTTTAAAAACCTATAACTATATCCGCTTCCCGCTGCACCAGACCTGCAGCTCTGCATACGGGTCCAGTGCCCCAGGAACGGGCAATCAGGCTTATTTACTATCACTTTTAGAATGCTGTTGGTGCTCCCCCGAATCCTTCGCATCAGGGATGCTGTTCTTTTGCGCATAATAGCATGAAAGCTATCTGTATCTGCTTCAGCAAACATGCCCGATGCGCTACAGAACCGCGGGAGCCCCAACAGCACCCTAAAAGCGTTGTTATACTGTACGCGAAGAACGTTGTAGGCCCTCTGCGTATGTCTAACCCACAGGCTGCACGTGTAAAACGACTGGCAAAACGCCTTGAAAAGAGTGAGTCTCACTTCTCTAGTACATCGTGCCAACCTACGGGCCAGCATATTACATCGGATCGACAACGCTCTTCGCTTCCTTTCTATGTCACTATCATCATTTAGGTCCTCATTTAATATGTGGCCAAGGTACTTAAATAAAATGTGATACTCTATTTAGTAGTAACACCATAGAGAAATACCGGAGGAACTTGCTCTGTCTTAGGCTTTTTAGTACCTGCCCTAAACACCACAAGCTCACTCTTCCGTACATTGTACAATAAACCATGAGACGTGGCGTATCTCTCACATATGTCGAGCAACCGTCTGAGTCCATCAATCGAGGGACTCAGCAGCACCATATCATCTGCATAACTTATACTATTAATACTTTTCCCATCAATCGAGCATCCAATACCAGTGCTGCTGAGCTCCTCGATCAACTTATTGACGTAAAGACTGAAGAGCGCCGGGGAAGTCAAACCTCCCTGTCTCACCCCACACTCCAACCCATACGCTCCAGACAAAGCACCCGACCATCTGACCTGGTTGATTTGGTGGTCATACCAGTAGCCTAAGAGCTTAATAAGTTCATTAGGAAGACCTTGCTCGCGCAATTTCGACCATAAGATATTATAATCAACCAGGTCAAATGCCTTGGAGAGGTCTAGGAAAGCAGCATACACTGGCGTGTTTCTATCAGTATAGTACCTGACCGTGTGCTTGAGCGCCAGAATAGCAGTCTCCGTGGACAACCCAGCTCTAAAACCGAACTGTGCATCATGTAGATTGAGCTGTCCAGTTACTCCCCGCTCAAGCACACCGTCAAGAACCTTTGCTGTTACAGTGGCCAGCGATATTGGCCTATAATTATCTTTGTCTGAGACATCGCCGGTCTTGTTCTTGACTATTGGCACAACTATCGTTTTCATTAGATCAGTCGGTAGATACGAGTGCCTCACACAAAGATTATACAGCATCGATAGGACTCTTGGGAGATATGGACCAGCATATTGGAAATGTTCTATGCTGAGGCCATCGTGACCCGGAGATTTGCCCCTGGTCATCGACTGTATGATGTTCCGTATCTCTTTTGATGAGATAGTAATCGGAACACCAGACAGTCCACTCTCAGCGACATAACCCCGCCCCTCTGACCGAAGCCGCGAAGTTACTTTAAAGTGCCTCCTAAACATGTTCGCAATCTCCTCAGGCTCAGCCATGCCATTTACGCTCACCGGAACCGTAGGTTTTGGGCCCAATCTCTGTGTGGATTTCCAAAATTTTTGAAATTGCTTACTCCTATGTTCCGTTGCCAAAATGTTCATCTTAATTTGTTCCTCATTATTCTGACAAAACTTTAACTTTTGTTTAAAAACTTTTCTTATCTCACTCATTTCCACAAATTGCTGCCCCGTGTGAGGTTTTCCATGCCACACCCAGTTCAGAAAGGCCCGTCTCGCGTTCCCGTGAGCGTCCCTGACATACCTGTTCCATCCAACCACTGTACGCCGACGCCGCCCATCCCACTAAACTAGAGCTGCCCTCTGCCGCTTCCCGAAGTGACGTCACAATACCACTGTACAATGTATCAATTATTTTACAATGTTCCTTATTACAGCAATATTATCACAACAGTTTCCGAATTCCGATGGGAAGTCTACATTTTAAAGTTTCTCCATACATAACCTATAGTAACTATCCTTTTGTGCTGCATCTCTTTCACCCCATATAGCTTTATCAACTATCTTATTGCCTAGTTTAGCTGATGGATTCGTTAACCTAACCATTCCAAGGTTAACTTGAAAGACAAGTGGAAAATGGTCAGACCAGTAAATATCATGGTAAACTTCAACCTTCCCTAGTGTTTTCCACGCTGCCTCAGACACCAAGCAATGGTCAAGCCAACGTCTGCTCCCGCAAGCATCACTTACAAAGGTATGCGTATCAGAATCTATACCTAACTTAACGTAATCTGCACAGCGCCAACTCTGTTCATCACAAAAACTTAATAGTTCCCGATTAAATAATTCACCAGGGTGCGCATTAAAATCTCCGAGTAGGTATACACCGTGACATTTTAGTCGTCTTACAAAAGCAGCCCACTTCATGTATCCAATGTCTACTAAATATTCATTTAAAAAAATGAGATATATTGTAACAATTTTTTAATTGCTCCTAGAGGTATTTTGTGCCGGGTACATTGAGTGGCCCTTTGTAAGACGACTAAAATGTCACGGTGTATAACATTTTTTTTTTAATGACTGTTTATTAGTCATTGGATACATGAAGTGGGCTGCTTTTGTAAGACGACTAAAATGTCACGTTGTATATACATGCTCCAAATTCGCGCTCTCAACGATAGCAGCTATTTCACTGAGGCACTCACAGAATTCATTTATGTTCTCGATACAGTTAGTCGGCATGTACACCCTAAACAATAACAACGTGCAATCGGCGCATGTCGCTTTAACAGCCGCGATACGATCACTCATACAAGTATAATTTTTTTTTTAGAGCCGCAGTTTGTTCAACCTTGACGTGTTTTATATGGAATTTTTCACTTTTTGTATGGAAAATATGAAAAAATATTACCTTCGTGTTGAGTTTTAGGGGATTATGGGTTTTATAAAGGGGGTCGAAACTTTCATTATTTTTGCGATTCAGGCAAAAGATAAAAATAAATACAGCTGTTTTTGCACGTGAAGTCGAGATGTTGGTGTGAATTTTAGTTCATGACAACTTATTTTATCCCACACCTTTTTAATCGCAATAAAAAATTATCAGGTTTAGTCTGGTTTGGTTTTTACAATCAAAATTTTTGGCGAAAAACATCAACCCACACACCACCACCAGAGGTCGGGATACTCTTGTCACATATGCCTCTAAACTAGACTAAAAATCACAAAAATTAAGTTTAATCCTGTCAAACGACGATTTCTCATTCTAAAATAGACTAAAGTGACACAATTTATCCCTATTTTAGTTTGACAGCACTAAGATTGTACTGAGTTTTTAATTTAGTGAAAATGGCAATTTTGCTATTCTGAATTTGATTATTTTCACCTAAAATTTTGATTGTAAAATACCAAACCAGACTAATTCTGACAATTTTTAATCGCGATTAAAAAGGTGTGGGATAAAATAAGTTGTCATGAACTAAAATTCACACCAACATCTCGACTTCACGTGCAAAAACAGTACTGTATTTATTTTTTCTTTTGCTTATATCTCGAAAATGGTGCGTCCTGTGTCCTATCGCAAAAATAATGAAAATTTCGATCCCCTTTATGGAACCCATAAACCCATAAACCTGAACATGTAGGTAATATTTTTTCATGTTTTCCATACAAAAAGTAAAAAATTCCATATGAAACACGTTGAGAAGGCACCCCCTGCCCGCCTCCGGCTCCGGCAGAGCTAGCAATAAAACATGCCATGCTATCAACATTTCAAGCATCAAAACGAATGCATGGCAATCGGAAGATTGCAAAAAAAAATGGCGGATATTCGCTGATGTTGCGAATTTATATTTTTATTTCTCAAAAAAATCATAAAGAAAGAACAGCTTTTAATAGAGATGTAATTTAAGTAGTTTTTATTAAGATTTGAGACACGGCTTTAGACAATTCCACAAACTCGCAACTTTTCTCTCAACATAAACAACTTTGACATGTCTACAATAATTACAGAGCGTTTAGTGAGTCGGGTTGGCGTTTTGTATTTATGTTCTTGAATGAGAAAAATGGGTGAAAATAACAAAACTTTTTTTTAGTGTAAACAGGCTCGTTTAATTGTAAACCACATTCTTATAAGTCTTATATATTTGAACCAATTGAAAATATTGTATAGATTACGAAACAGTTATTGTTTTATATGGGTTTCATAGTCAAATAGCGAGAAATCTGGGTTTTGTCGCAAGCAAACCCAAAAGGGGCGAACCGGCGAAGAAGAACCTACGTGAAGGTCACGATCAGACTTTTTTTTAATGCGTTTTGACAGCTGACTGTGGCATAGTAGCTCAGAGTAATATGCTTTAGTTATTACTCTGAGCATAGTAGTGTTCAGTGAAGTAAGATGTCACGGTTTGTTTAGAAGTATACTTTCCAATGTTACTCGTATCTGCTGTGCTACAGCAGGACACAAGTCATAATCACCTGACAATTGCTATGCTACGACAGGTAGATTATGGTCCTTTTCTTATGTAGGGTATCTCGTAGCTGACCACTAAGGTCATGACTACTCAACCGGTCAATCCTGTGGCTGCCTTAAGCTTCTACACTCAAAGCCTCCAGCCAGGGGCAAAAACTATGCTAATTCAAACTAGGCGAACGCTCGCTAAGGGCACCCCCTGTGGGGTACGAACCTCGGCTTAGGGCGTTCGCTGGGGGGAGGACAGCAAGAGGGACAGGCTGGATAGAAAGTATATCATTATTATTAATCGGGGAATTTAAAGCTACCGGCTCAGCATCATCGACGCGGGCTGGCGCATCGTCGAGTAAGGGTCGGGGGGAGTATCATTTACTCGGGAGGGTCGCGATCGCGGACCTCTGCGGCGAGGTCGGAAAGTGTGTCGGTGTGTGTGTTTTCTCACTGTATTTGTTTCCCTATTGCTCTCCTGGAGGAGGGTTATGGGGTCGTCTGGGTCGGAAAGGATTTGCCTCGGGCGGCGGACTGTGCTGATTTGGCTCGGGACATAACTGGCGGCCTCGACAACCAGAGGGTTGCGATGGGTGGCGGCGGAATCAAAGAAACGCTTGGCTGGTCGCTTCAGTACTTCGGTACGGAATTATATTTTGGGGGCAGTCAACTGACAGGGAACTTATATTTAAGATGCAAAAACGCTGTATAAGATCTATATGTGGATTAAAAACTACTGATAGCTGTGTACCATCCTTCAAATCACTGAAAATACTAACACTACCAGCATTGTATATTTTAGAATCTGCAATATTTATAAAAAGCAACCCCCACTTATTCGAAAAAATGTCTGATAATAAAAGAAAGCCAATACGTGCTCAATATTTGTCACAGTTATGTAATATAAAATGCAAGACATCTTTAATGCAAAAGAGTTTTTTTGGCATTGCGCCAAAGATCTATAATAAAATACCAGACAATATTAAAAATATGCCTCAAGTAAAGTTTAAAAAAGCTCTCACATTATTGCTAATTGACAAATGTTATTATAAAATTGAAGACTTTTTAAATGATAATGTTAATTAATATTGAAATTTAGTGTAAACCAACTATTTAATTCATTATGTTAATTTTTCTTTTTTTTTCTTTTATAGTTGATATTTGACTACGCATGTTTCCTCTAAAAATATTTGTATGTCAAAATTGACAAGACATAGCGCACTGTTTAGTTCTTAAGATCCATTTATCATAAAACCTATGTTTCACAAATAAATTGATTTGATTTGATTTGATTTGATTTGGAATTGCGTTTGAGAAACTGGTGGATTGTGGGGAGTCTAAAGTCGAGGTGGAGGGTCTCGTTCCTACAGAACCAAGGGGCTTCCGTGGCCTTACGAAGGAATCTGTTCTGTATTACCTGCAATCTATGGATTTGACGGGGTTTAGCTTGGGCGAAGACGGCGCCCGCATAGGTCAGGATGGGGCGAATGCACTTTGTGTAGATTCGCAATTTGCACCTAAGTGACATTTTGCTACGTGCATTTAGCATGGAGTGGAGTCTTCCGAGAGCGAAAGCGGCCCGCGCGCTGGCCTGGTTTATGTCGTCTGCGAAAGTGAGGTGTTGGTCGAGGACCACACCTAGATACTTGGCTCGCTTTTCCCAAGGGATCGGCTTGCCGAGCATGATGATGGGTCGGGGCAAAGGGGGTCTGTATCGAGCCAGCATTTTTGAAAATAAGACCGCTTGGCTTTTGTCGGGGTTGACTTCGATCCTCCATTTCCTAAACCAGGCGCCAAGGTTATTGACTGCGGTTTGGAGAATGCGGGCTATCGAGTCGGGTCCAGCGCCCTTGTAGTAAATGGCCGTATCGTCTGCGAACAGAGCCAACTGTGCCTTTTTACTCTTCGGGATATCGCTGGTGAATAGAGTGAATATGAGGGGAGCAAGCACAGAGCCCTGAGGGACGCCTGCGCGGATGGGACGGGGAGAGGATATTGCGCCTTCGATGCGATAGCGGAATGTGCGGTTCAACAAAAAGTGTCGTAAGATGAGCACGAGACGATCTGGCACACCGAGTTGGTACAGCTTATATATTAAACCGTTGTGCCAGCATTTGTCAAACGCTTTCGCTATATCGAAGAATACTGCACCGGTATACATACTACGCTGGAAGACAGCGCTTATGTATTCGATTATCCGGTGGGCCTGATGCACGCTAGAGTGCTGGGTGCGGAACCCAAACTGTTCGTTGGGGATGAGGCCCTTTGTCTCTGCGTAGTCTCTGAGACGCTCATAAATAAGCCTCTCGTAGACCTTGCCGAGGACTTTGAGCAAACTGATGGGGCGGTAACTCGAAGGCTCGGTTTTGGGTTTGCCGGGCTTCGGGATACCGATGACGGTGGCGTCTTTCCACACTTGTGGGAAGAAATTGTTGCTTAAGGCACCATTGAAGATGGTAGTCAGTAGCATTATCAGGTGGGCAGGGAATAGCTGAATCACCCTATTAGTGATTCCATCAGAGCCAGGGGCTTTACGGATTTTCAGACCCTTGATAATGTCGTGCACTTCGTCTGGTGTGACGGGGGGCAGAGGACTTTCAGGGTCTTCAACGGGAGGGAGAGAGGCTCTACGTTCGACTTTGGCGTCTATCTCTAGGAGGTGAGCTTGGTCTACTGGTAGAGTGCTGGGTGAGCATTGTGCTTCTAGACTATCGGCTAGGCATTCAGCCTTGTCGATGTCGTCAAAGGCTACGGTCTTGTCTGGGCGGACTAGGGGTGGTGTGGAAGCGACTTGCTGGGACTTGAGTTTCCTCTGAAGTTCCCAGAAGGCTAGGTGGTTCGGCTCTAGGTCGCTCAGCATCTTGTCCCAGCCCGCGTCACGCAGCTCCTGTATGCGTGTCTTTACAGATCTCTGTAAATAGCGCATATGGACTTTGTTAGCGTGGCAGGGAAAGTTGCTGTATGCACGAATGGCTGCGTTCTTCTCAGTCAATAGGTCACGCACATCATCAGGTAGTTTCCAGCGGGGGTCTTCCCCCACTGGGACTTCCTTTGAGCAGTCGCTCACGACGGATTGTACGTGATCAGTGAGTGAGTCGATCGCGGCCGTTGTTGCTGCGATAGAGTCGAATTGGTCGGGGATAGAGTCCAATTTGGGGGACGTGTTGGATTTCAGCTGGGTGCTTACTTTCCTCCAGTCCGTTACCCTTCTGGTGGTCGGGGGGCGATTGGGGTCGGGGAGACCTATGCGGGGGTGTAGTTTTAGTATTACTGGACGGTGATCAGAGTGAAGCTCGTCCACCGTCTATCGAATCTAGTCTTAGATTGACGTTCTTAAGGATCGCCAAGTCTAGTACGTCTGGGGTATGGCCTACTATATAGGGATAGTGGGTATTATTCATCGGGGCGATGATGTCGATGCTAAGGGAGTTAGTGAGGTCGAACAAGTGTCGCCCTCTTATGTTGGATCTGGAACTATTCCAGGAGGGATGTTTGGCGTTGAGGTCGCCCGCTATGATAACGGAGTCGCTCAGGGCTAATAGGGATGTGAGATCGTTTTTATTGGGTTGAAAATTCTCTGCACCGCTGCAGGGAGTTACGTAGGCTGATACTATTATGATCGGCTGCTAAAGGAGCAGGTGCGGGTTTGTTTTAGGGCCTGGGGGCGTGCATAAGGGACATTAGGGGCACGGGGGCGCGAGTACGGGGTCCATTTGACGGGGGGTGGTGGTGGGTGGGGGAGGGGGTTGTGGTTGGAAGTAACCCAGGGCAGGAAAAGCCTGCTGGTGGTGGAGGTAGTTCCAAGGACTAGGCCTCTGGGGCATCTGGGACGAGGGGATCTTGTAAGAGATCGGGGCTTCCCTCTGCTGGCGGGCGTCGAAACGCTTGGCCAGTTTGGTAGAGGAGGACTTTGGGGCTTTCGGGCAGCCGCGGTAGTTAGCCGGGTGTCCTACTTGCCCGCATAGTACGCAACTAGGTGGGTCGGGGTATAGACTACGGTCCTTGGGACGGGTGCAGTCGGAAGTGCCATGCTCACCCACTCACTTGACGCACCTGGGCTTCGCGTGATAGTTCCTCTGCGAGTGACCGTATAATAACGATTTATTTTTTTGAAAATTAATTCGCGATCACAACATAATTTGTAATAAAGATAGTTTGAAGAGATCATTATCATTCTAATATGTATGTTATTAGTGATGACGTCCAAATATTTCGCGTGATTTTATATGAAAACTGTAAAAAAACACTTACCGATAAAAGCTTACAAATTCTTTGCTTTCTTTCCGTTATGAATGTGATTTACACGATAACACAAAACAAGCCATGTTAACAGCCTATTGATCTGTCCTTTGCACCATTTTTTTTTAGAAAATTGTGCGTAAATCTATTATTTTGAATAAAATAATGACCAACACCTCAACCGGCACACGTACTGAAATTCACGACGTAATATACGACTAAATCATATACTTTGTACGGTTAACCGTGTACTAAGTAAGTATTGTGCTTTTTTAATTGGTCGTGTAAAAAGAGACCAAATATGACCATTTGACAATTGCGGAACGTCCATTTAGTTTTAAGCATAGATGAATCAATGCATTTGTCTCTTTTAAGTGTACAATCTGCGCCATAAGAGAGAAGAGCTTAGATATATCGTAATTTGTTGTTAATTTGTAGGCTCCCTCTATGTTAGTTATTACTCTAAGGGTTAATATGTTGAGTAAATGGATGTTCACACCGAAATCCTAGCAATGATTGATAATGAGATAAAAGCGAACAAAGTAATGTTTCGATCGCGCGGCCACGTACTTTTTGTTTTGGACTGATTTCGTCTGTTTAACTAAACTTTTGTAGTACTTATTGCTTTCGTTAGGTTTGACAAATTAAGTCCTTTCTTTCTAGTAACAGTTTTACTGTATGAAGCCTTACATTTTAAAGAAATAATCAACAATAAAGAAATGACAAGTGGAGGATTGCGCGGCCATAACTTCCAAGGTGAATATTTCTTAAAATATTGATCTAGAGCTTATAATTCTTTTTTCGTCAATTTTTGACAAATTCAGTCTTCAATTGACAAAAAGAATTAGATCTCTAACCCAAGTAGTTGCTGAGATCTCCATGAGATCCAATCCTCCACGTGACATTGGCGCGGCCAACTTAAAACCCTTATAACTTCTTTATTTCTAATTTGACAATTTTTTGGTTTGTTCCTTTCGATTTTGAAAAATTTCGACAATTTTTTTGGCGAAGTTTTTTCTGTTTGGATAAGTTGGCGGAGCAATCGTAAATCGTAAGGAAGAGTAGGCATGTAGCATGAACACGCGCATCCACGCGTGCGCGGTCGTCCGCACCCCGCTCCGCGACCGCCAGTCTGACCCGCATCACGCTCGCAAATGGCACGATTTTGTTCTTTCGGTGCCCTCCTCGAATTGACTGAACTTTTAAGTATTTCTGTGTTCTGTATTGGTCTGAATAAAATATAAAATATTGTGTAGTTTTCTTGAGAACTGTATTTTATTCCATTCGCCCCTGCACAACAATTTTTTATGACCAATGTCAGAATGTACTTACTGCTGTCCTGTATTGGATATGTCGTTGCGTGGCTCATCCAATATATCTTCCGACTCGTGAGGACCACGTACCATCGAAGAAGTTCATATCTATACACCGTAAGGACTATTTCTGCTTGCAGCGCTCGGCCGCTATAGCACCGGGCCGGTAACAGAAGTGGTCATCGTGTTCACGGAATTTTGTTTTCAAACTGCTTAGATATGAAGTTCTTCGATAGTACAATTCCCACAAAGTTCTGAGGAGCCTGCAAGGTATTTATATTGCTTGGCGAAAGAAAACACCGAGCTCAGATCGAGATAAATTTATTTACAACTAGCTTCCGCCAGCGGCTTCGCCCGCGTGATATCTTTATAAATTATAGCCTATGTTACTCAGAGCTAATATACCTATCCACTGGTGAAAGATTTTTAAATCGGTCCAGTAGTTTTTGAGTTTATTCATTACAAACAAACCCAACAAATATACAAAAAAGAGTCATAAAATCGCGGAGAAAAGTAACAACGTGATTCAGCAAAAAAAAAATACAACAACATCTTTCGGAAAGCTGACAGAACTCAAAATTCAACATATGACAATTTGACACTTAACACAAAGTGTGAAAATAAAAAAATACATATTTCAGAATACTGTGTCATTGTGTATTATTACATCCCAGTCAGGTGTTCACAAGCACATTCAAGTTGGCCCTGAACCTACTATTTAACTAATACTAATAACGAATTATTGATAGATTACCTATTGATCCAATTCTTAATATAGATATTTAAAAAGAAAAATTAATGACTTAGTATTTAGTTACAACTAAAACTATTTTCAATCTTAACTAATTTAATCACAAAAAGTTTGGTTTGACTAAACAATCGATTGAAAACAGGTTTTTCTTGTGGGCTCAAAAAACTGGTTTACAAGACTGTAGAATTTAAACGAGACTTATAATTTTCCTGAATGAACCTAACCTGAACCTTTCTAATAAATTATCATTAGAATTACCGCAAATGATAAAGGACTGGTTCGAGTTACAGATTTTGTGTAACACTTCATCCATTATCTTTTCAAAGCAGTCATACAAATCTGGAGGGGGGTCTGTTCACAATAAACTGCTCCAATTCTATGAGGGCTAATTTCAGTTGAAGAACTACCATGTATAGCAATTAATGCTGAACGAACTACCAACCTGGTGATTACTGAATGTGAACATGAACTGATGGCTTTTAAGACAATTTTCTGCCATACAAAGAATATCTACATCGTGGCATACATCGACGCGAAAACTGATAGCATGGATTCAGTACATGATTCTGAACCACCTACGTTGAAATTCGGTCGGTAGTTTTTTTATAAATCTGTTGTTCCATACATTTTGACCGCGTAGGTATTGCACGTTTCTATGAACCTGTTTTTTTTTATAACCGACGAAAAATTTCAACCCAGGGCCGTTCAGAATCATGTACTGAATCCATAGTAACCGTTTTCGCGTCGATGTCTCTGCCACCCTGTTATTGTTACAATTCAGAACTGAGAAGTGCGATTTACAATGAGCCGTTTAGATCTTTTCAAAATAAAGTTTCAAACGCTTAACGGTTACTTATACGGTTTTTAACCAGTGTGTATTACGAATATGTCTTGTTAAACTACCCTTTTCACTAAAACTACGCTGACATACGTCACACTTATGAGGTTTTTGACCAGTGTGTATACGACTATGATTTTTTAAATTACTTTTTACACTAAAACTACGCTGACATACATCACACTTATAAGGTTTTTCACCAGTGTGTTTACGCATATGATCTGTTAAATGACTCTTGTGATTAAAACTATGTTGACATATACCACACTTATGAGGTTTTTCACCAGTGTGTAGTCGAATATGTTGTGTTAAATTACTCTTTACATTAAAACTACGTTGACATACATCACACTTATAGGGTTTTTCACCAGTGTGTATACGAATATGTTTTGTTAAATCACCCTTGTCACTAAAACTACGTTGACATACATCACACTTATAAGGTTTTTCAGCAGTGTGTATACGAATATGTTTTGTTAAATCACAATTTTTACTAAAACTACGTTGCAATACCTCACATTTGGGTTTTTCACCAATTTGTGTACGAGTATGTATTTTTTTTTTTAAATAAGTGTCGGGTTTAGACGTACGTTTTTGAGTTGTCCGCATAACTTTTGAGTCTGATTCTTCGTTGTTTGTTTGCTCGGCTGTTATTGCATCTTCTAGTTTTATTCTTCGAGAGTCTAGTTTTGGTTTCTTCGCAACGGTGGTCCCTGTGATTATAAATCTGTTAAGTACAATTTTGGAAGACGATTGAAATGCACACAAATCAAAATAAACGCTTTGCATGATTCAAACTAGGACCGAAATGGAGGAATTTCTGGTAACATTGAATAATACACTTTATCATCTGAGACATGAAGTACAAAATTGTACTAACGCCGACATACATGGTCTGTTCCAAAATTATCTGATCAAAGTTTAAAGGAGAATGGGCAAAAATTTATGAAGCGTGGTACCCCCGCCACAAAAGGTGTAATTTATGTATCATTGGAAAGGTATTTTTATCTAGAGTTATGATTACTAAGACGCCTATCTCCATTTGCTGTCGCAATGGAGCAATTTCGTTTTTTTTTATCATTTGATTTTTGAAAATCAGAGGATTGTTGATACCAGGGCATGCCGGTATCAAACGCCTTGGATTGATACCGATATCACCGTTAATACCGGTATCACTCATAACTGAAAATTAAAAATACAGGTATTCAATGTCAGTATTTTTTCGATAAATACCGGTATTATTTTGCAAAAGACCTGTATTTCACTAATTACACTGGCCTACAAACATTTAGGTGCCGGGGATTTTAGACCTGATTTTAAGCAGGTCTTACATCGATATCAAAAATGTAATCGGTTTTTTTCTATCAGCTCTAGTTCCCGAGATAAATAAAAAAACAATTTTCACAAAATATATGTATTTGTTATTGTCATTAAACATCAAGAAATTGTCTTTTGAGTAATTTTCTCGAATGAAACTGTCTTGGGCAATCTCGCATGATTCCCCAGCAGTAGTCGGCCAACATATGAGTGTCCCATCCTTCATTCCTTCCCATTCCTTGATATCTATTCACACATTCTACGCTCGGCATCGGTTGCGGACGGTCGTGCGATACTGTGTGTGTTCGTGGAACCAGCCTACCTGCCAAGATTCGTCGCCCCCTGCGACGAGCTCCGTAGTCACCGGACTACCGCCGACCTATTAATTGCTGTCTTTTTCAAGACACAATTAATAAATATTTCTAAATCAGAGTTGTTTCAAAACGTATTCGTCGCGACTTTTTGACCCCTTCTGGGAAAATCCACAGTTTCGTGGTTCTCGGTGGAAACCTATACGGTGCCAACGAAACCGAGAGGGTGTTGCCCCGACTACACCCGCCGAACCCCATCAGGGCTAGGCAGTCAGTTGGACGGGTCCCAGTGTTCGGCCTTGGGGGATCTCCTAGTCGACATTGGTGACAGTTTTCCCTTCACAGCGACACACCTAGTGTCGATCGGGTGTGTCTACACCCGGCACACTAGACTGGCTAGGACCCCGTTGCACATTAAGATAGGCAACGGGCAAAAGCAAGCTTAGGGCTCACCCTAGGAACTCAACCTCCCTGTCTATACCCGACAGGGAGGGTTTTACACATCCCCGGCAAATCCGCCCGGGGAGTTAGAGTTAGATTGTTAGGAGAAATAGGGAAAATTCCCTCTCATATTTTTTTATCTCCCCCCGATAATGGAGGACGCTCGCCTCACGACGCTCCTCGATTTCTTCCAGGACATCATCAATGATGTCGTCCCCGCCCGTAGAGCCAAATGGCAACCCCGGTTTGTCGCTTTACGACAAACCCTTCTGGGACCCTCAGTCCCCAGCGTCACTGAATTCAGTGACGCGCTGGAGAGCTCGCTCCCAGCAATAGAATTAGAAAGTCCGCTCAGTCCGCCTGAGTATATGGACACTAGCGCCCCGACAGCCGCTTCTTCAAAGCGCCCCCAATCCCCCTACACCTCGTCCGACTTAGAGGAAATCCTCTCCGGTCCTTCCGTTCCGTCCCACACCGAAGACGATGACTACACCACTGTAGTCCCCTTCAACGGAAAAGGGAAGAAACGGAAGAACAGGAAGCAATCCTCCACCCAGGCCAATAAGGTCGTAGCCTTCGAGGATAAGGACACCTTCGCGCTCTCCCCGTCATCCCCAACCCCACCCGCTACTTGCATCCCCGTAGCTACCCCCTCCCCCGCCCCCCGCCCGATCGCGTCAACCTCTTCGCAGGTTACCCTCTCTCTCACCCCCCGCCCGACCGCGTCACCCTCCTCGCAGGTTGCCCCCACCCCACCTACTTCTGACCCTAAGAAGGTCTCTCCGCCACCACCCGTGTTCATTCAGGACAAGGCTAAGTGGACGGACATCTCGAAATGGTGTTGCGATCAAAGGATCGCATACACTAGCGCCCGCAGTACCCAACAGGGTATTAAAGTTCAGACCCCAACCTCCCGCGATTATAGGGACTTAGTTAAGCTTCTGAGAGAGCGACGTGTGTCATTCCATACGTACACTCTCTCAGAGGAACGTCAAATCCGAGTGGTGATCAAACGGATCCCAAAGGAAATTGCCCCCTCCGACATTCTAGCCGACCTTCAGTCGCAAAACGTCCCGGTAGACGAGGTCCACCGTATGCACCGCGCAAAACGCGGGGAAGCATACGACATGATACTCGTCGTATGCACCCCCGTCGAGGGGCATCACCCCATCCTCCAGCTGAAGTCCCTGTGCTCTCTCACGGGCTTCTCAATAGAAAAGCCATGGAAAACTGGCGCCGTAGGGCAATGTCATAATTGCCAGCTATACGGGCACTCGCAGCGGAACTGCCACGCAAAGCCCAGGTGCGTCAAGTGCCTGGGTGAGCACGGCACTTCCGACTGCACCCGTCCCAAGGACCGTAGCCTATGCCCCGACCCACCTAGTTGCGTACTATGCGGGCAAGTAGGACACCCAGCTAACTACCGCGGCTGCCCGAAAGCCCCAAAATCTTCTTCTCCCAAACTGGCCAAGCGCTTCGACGCCCGCCAGCACAGGGAAGCCCCGATCTCGTATAAGATCCCCTCGTCCCAGATGCCCCAGAGACTAAGCCCCCAGAGGCCTAGTCCCTGGAACTACCTCCATCACCAGCAGGCTTTTCCTGCCCTGGGTTACTTCCCCCGTCAAATGGACCACCACCCCCCCGCGTATCCCGACATTACGCACGCCCTGACGTTCTCCGCCACCCAAAGGACCCATAATGTCTAACACCGTTATAGCTAGGTTCAAACCCCGATCCTTCAAGTTAGGTTTTTTCAATGCCGATGGCATTCATGGTCAACGCGATGAGATCGCGGACTTCCTCCGCACCCATCAAATTGACATCCTTCTCGTTCAGGAAACTTTTCTCAAACCCTGTAACCGTGACCGTTACGTGACCGTTACGATAGTTGGCTATGCCAGCATAGCCAACTATCGTAAAGTTCGCAATGACAGGGTTCACTGTCACAAGGGTGGCACCCTAATATTTTATAAAAAGGATCTGTACTGTATGCCTATAGACCCTCGTCCCCTTTCACGACTAGAAGTCTCAGTCTGCCGCCTAGGCATGACAGGTCATCAGCCGATCATAATAGTATCAGCCTACGTAACTCCCTGCAGCGGTGCAGAGGATTTTCAACCCATTAAAAACGATCTTACATTTCTATTAGCCCTGAGCGACTCCGTTATCATAGCGGGCGACCTCAACTCCAAACATCCCTCCTGGAATAGTTCTAGATCCAACATAAGAGGGCGACACTTGTTCGACCTCACTAACTCCCTTAGCATCGACATCATCGCCCCGATGAATAATACCCACTATCCCTATATAGTAGGCTACACCCCAGACGTACTAGACTTGGCGATCCTTAAGAACGTCAATCTAAGACTAGATTCGATAGAGACGGTGGACGAGCTTCACTCTGATCACCGTCCAGTAATACTAAAACTAGACCTCCGCATAGGTCTCCCCGACCCCAATCGCCCCCCGACCACCAAAAGGGTAACGGACTGGAGGAAAGTAAGCACCCAGCTGAAATCCAACACGTCCCCCCAATTGGACTCTATCCCCGACCAATTCGACTCTATCGCAGCAACAACGGCCGCGATCGACTCACTCACTGATCACGTACAATCCGTCGTGAGCGACTGCTCGAAGGAAGTCCCAGTGGGGGAAGACCCCCGCTGGAAACTACCTGACGATGTGCGTGACCTACTGACTGAGAAGAACGCAGCCATTCGTGCATACAGCAACTTTCCCTGCCACGCTAACAAAGTCCATATGCGCTATTTACAGAGATCTGTAAAGACACGCATACAGGAGCTGCGTGACGCGGGCTGGGACAAGATGCTGAGCGACCTAGAGCCGAACCACCTAGCCTTCTGGGAACTTCAGAGGAAACTCAAGTCCCAGCAAGTCGCTTCCACACCACCCCTAGTCCGCCCCGACAAGACCGTAGCCTTCGACGACATCGACAAGGCTGAATGCCTAGCCGATAGTCTAGAAGCGCAATGCTCACCCAGCACTCTACCAGTAGACCAAGCTCACCTCCTAGAGGTAGACGCCGAAGTCGAACGTAGAGCCTCTCTCCCTCCCGTTGAAGACCCTGAAAGTCCTCTGCCCCCCGTCACACCAGACGAAGTGCACGACATTATCAAGGGTCTAAAAGTCAGTAAAGCCCCCGGCTCTGATGGAATCACTAATAGGGTGATTCAGCTATTCCCTGCCCACCTGATAATGCTACTGACCACCACCTCAATGGTGCCTTAAGCAACAACTTCTTCCCACAAGTGTGGAAAGACGCCACCGTCATCGGTATCCCGAAGCCCGGCAAACCCAAAACCGAGCCTTCGAGTTACCGCCCCATCAGTCTGCTCAAAGTCCTCGGCAAGGTCTACGAGAGGCTTATTTATAAGCGTCTCAGAGACTACGCTGAGACAAAGGGCCTCATCCCCAACGAACAGTTTGGGTTCCGCACCCAGCACTCTAGCGTGCATCAGGCCCACCGGATAATCGAACACATAAGCGCTGGCTTCCAGCGTGGTTTGTATACCGGTGCAGTATTCTTCGATATAGCGAAAGCGTTTGACAAAGTCTGGCACAACGGCTTAATATACAAGCTGTACCAACTCGGTGTGCCAGATCGTCTCGTGCTCATCTTACGCGACTTTTTGTTGAATCGCACATTCCGCTATCGCATCGAAGGCGCAATATCCTCTCCCCGTCCCATCCGCGCAGGCGTCCCTCAGGGCTCTGTGCTTGCCCCTCTCAAATTCACTCTATTCACCAGCGATATCCCGAAGAGTAAAAAGGCACAGTTGGCTCTGTTCGCAGACGATACGGCCATTTACTACAAGGGCGCTGGGCCCGACTCGATAGCCCGCATTCTCCAAACCGCAGTCAATAACCTTGGCGCCTGGTTTAGGAAATGGAGGATCGAAGTCAACCCCGACAAAAGCCAAGCGGTCCTTTTCTCAAAAAGGCTGGCACGATACTGTCCCCCTTTGCCCCGACCCATCACCATGCTCGGCAAACCGATCCCTTTGGAGAAGCGAGCCAAGTATCTAGGTGTGGTCCTCGACCAACACCTCACTTTCGCAGACCACATAAAGCAGGCCCGCGCGCGGGCCGCTTTCGCTCTCGGAAGACTCCACTCCATGTTAAATGCACGTAGCAAATTGTCACTTAGGTGCAAATTGCGAATCTACACAACGTGCATTCGCCCCATCCTGACCTATGCGGGCGCCGTCTTCGCCCAAGCTAAACCCCGTCAAATCCATAGATTGCAGGTAATACAGAACAGATTCCTTCGTAAGGCCACGGGAGCCCCTTGGTTCTTTAGGAACGAGACCCTCCACCTCGACTTTAAACTCCCCACAATCCACCAGTTTCTCAAACGCAATTCCAAGCGTTTCTTTGACTCCGCCGCCACCCATCGCAACCCTCTGGTTGTCGAAGCCGCCAATTATGTCCCGAGTCAAATCAGTAAGATCCGCCGCCCGAGGCAAATCCTTTCCGACCCAGACGACCCCATAACCCTCCTCCAGGAGAGCAATAGGGAAACCAGTACAGTGAGAAAACACACACACCGACACACTTTCCGACCTCGCCGCAGAGGTCCGCGATCGCGACCCTCCCGAGTAAATGATACTCACCCCCGACCCTTGCTCGACGATGCGCCAGCCCGCGTCGATGATGCTGAGCCTGTAGCTTTAAATTCCCCGATTAATACTAATGATATACCTTCTATCCAGCCTGTCCCTCTTGCTGTCCTCCCCCCAGCGAACGCCCTAAGCCGAGGTTCGTACCCCACAGGGGGTGCCCTTAGCGAGCGTTCGCCTAGTTTGAATTAGCATAGTTTTTGCCCCTGGCTGGAGGCTTTGAGTGTAGAAGCTTAAGGCAGCCACAGGATTGACCGGTTGAGTAGTCATGAACTTAGTGGTCAGCTACGAGACGCCCTACATAAAAAAAAAAAATTGTATCTATTCTCCGTTGTTTTTATGTCTTGGTGAAAACGTTCTCCTTGTTCTTAGCTTAGTTCACCTAAATTGGGTTGGAATTGATCTAGGTGACTGTTGAGAGTGTAATTTTATACTCATATTACAGCCTAAATCTTTGAATCGAACCAGCATATCTTCTACTAATTCTACGTGGTTGTCAGCCTTATGATTTCCGAGGAAATTTTGTACAACTGCTACAAAAGATTTCCACGCAAGCCTTTCCACATCATTCATAAGTCTCAAATTTAGTGGTGTCTTTTATTAATTGACGTATTTGAGGTCCATCTAAGATACCTGCTTTTAGTTTTTCAATACTTAAACCAGGAAATTTCTGTGAGATAAACTGAAAACATTGACCATTTTTGTCGAGAGCCTTAACAAATTGCTTCCCTAATTTTATATTTAATGGTAGAAGAATGATTTTCTCTCGTGAAACCAAGGGTTTATTGATATCATTTCTTTCCTCAACAACTTTTCTTTTTCCAACTCCATTTTTTTTGAGTCCAATGACGTCATTTGGCTGGACTGTCCCAGAGACAAATAAAGCATGGGTATTTAGTATAACCACTCTGTTGACCCAATAAAAAATTGTGACTGAAACGTGTGCCTTTCTTCCATTGTCGCAGATGTTCAACGCATATTTTACATACACTATGAGGCACCCACACTTTATCTAGGTGTCGAATTTCAATACCGAAGTAAGCAAAATACAAACGACTAACAGTATTTGTAATCGTTTTACGCTGATTTTTCTGGATTGTTAACACAACATCTGGACTTACTAGCCAAAATGAAATAGTAATATAAACTTTATCGATGTTATTGTAATAATGACTATTTGCGAACAAGGCAGGAAAAAAATTAAAATGAGGGTAGTAGATAAACTAGAGCATAAAAACAGCGAGGGGATAGTGGCTGATCTTAGCGTTATGCTCGTGACTGAGTGCTGCTAAATTAACAGTTTATTTATTTAACTACGATGGTTATTATTTTTCAGCCAATGACAACCCCATTTTTATGTCGAAAGCGAGAAAGCCGTCCGTTGTATGTTTTGTAGTGTTAAATTTATTATTCACTATGTATTTTCTGGTGTACAACAAAGTATATATAAATAAATAGATGGTCCTAGTAAGCATCGTAGTTAAATCAATAACTGTTTAATAAATAATAATTTCTGATCAAAAACATGGCCAGCAAGACAACCAGTCACCACAAAGAGCATCATTTGTGACTTCGAGATACAGTCCTATGAATAGAATTCAACATTGCAAAAACATTGTAAGCGGGTACGACCTTTAGGTAACACTAACTACTTCCTATCAGGTGAACCATTGGTCTGTTTGCTTACCTATAGATTAACTATTAACACTTACTTTTCATCTCGCTGGCTCTTCGTTTCTTCTCAGATACTTCTTCCTCCACTTCAATTTTAAACTCCATTATAGGTTTCTCATCTTCTAAATCTGATTCAGAATGATGTGGTGGTACATCTGCTACAGTTAGACAGCTATTGTCTAAATTCTGTTCTGGCTCTGTAGGTAAACACAAACAGTCAAAACAATTACTTGTTTATTATTGATATTTCCAGCAAGTCATGGGGAGAGGCCATTGCCCTGCAGTGGGATGATGCAGGTAACAGTATTGATATTTGTTTTACTTTACAACAATGTGGTTACCGTTTCGTTGAATTAAACTTAACACTGCCAAAAGTTTGAAGTAGTTCATATATTTTTTTTATCAATATGAAGTAAATAGATTAAGTTTATCTTTAATTACCCGACTGCCCGAGAAGGAAGGCAATGTTTCGTATTGAAAGATATTTTTTATTGACAATATTATTTTTGTTCTTAAAAAGAAAGAAAGAAAGTAAATACATTTATTTAGCACAGACTAGAGGCACACAACACAACATAATTATTGTAATACAAATAAAAACCTAATTAAAAAAGAAAGAAAACAAAAAGTGGAAAGTGCATTCTAAGATATTAGCAGGAGTGTGCCTTGCGGCTGCGCCAAATAGGCCTAGAAACAAAACAAACCACACAAAAACAAAAAACATACCATCACTTTGATGTTCCAGCTTTGGCTCAATAATATCATCTAGTCTCTCAGGTAATTCTTCTTTGATAGCAATGTGTTCTGTATGACATTCATCATATAAACTTATGTGCACTATTGGAGATTTAATAAACCCACTGCATAACTCTAAGTGGTCTTTGTTTATTAAAGGCTTGGGCTGTAACAATATGATAATAGTATTAGGATCAGGTGATCAGTCCCACAAGCACAAACCGTTTTTTATTATACTAAAGTCACTCAAAAGAGCCTCCACAAGTGAGGCTACTTAAGTAAATAAGTTCATGCTGACATGAGAACCGTTATCAAATTACAAGTTTCATACAGAAGTTGTAGCAGTATTATATGGAGTATTTAACATGTACATGTACACATTCAACCAAATGTACATATCACCATTCCCCACGCAATGGTATGGTTTGTGTGAAATGCATACACAATAGGTATGAACTTGAGAGGAATCATTTCCACATTATACTGAAAATAGAAGTAAAAAGAATAAATGGCTGTTAAAGAATACCTCACCTCATAATCCTCATTCATCATCTTAGCGAACAGTTCTTCGGCTTCCAGACATTGTCTCAGTAATCGGTAGCATCGCTTTAGTTTAGCGAAGCAGAAGAAACAAGCAAGAATTGGTCTACTGTCTTCAGTTATAAACTGCAACAAAATTTGTCTTGCACTATTTTGTTTATATGAAGAAAATACTTGTATTCCATAAAGAAATGCAGTCCAAACCAACAGTTGGTGGTCCTTAATGCTTTCTGTGTGCGTCTTACAGAGAAGGCATGAGCATTGATCTCTACTCTTGCTCAAGACAGATTAGAAATCCGCCCCTAAGACGACTCACTGACCCAGATTGGTGATTTAATGTACATATTTATTTTAAGTCCAGGTTTCCTACTGCTATTTTATCTAATCTTCATTTATGAGAGGGGCATAAAAGGTAATTTATTTAATTCTTATTAAATATATCTACTTACTGGAATATCAGTCAGCTTCTCGTATAGTTCTTGTAAGTTCCTGTTGACCACTAAATACATGCGGACATTCTCTGCTAAACATATCCTACACATGGGCAGTTTTTCCATCTTTTTACTCTAAAATGATCACTAAGACAACTATAATTTATAGAAAAACAAATCACTGTTGGGTTGCGACACTATCTACTCAATAAATACCAGTAGTTCACGTTTATTTAGTTAATACTTCACAAAAAAAGGATAGGTAACGATCGTAGCCTGCAGGTGGAGTACTGTGGTTTCAGCCTTCCCCACACAGATAACTATATACTAGCTTCCCCATGGGAAGAAGAGGCGTGAGATTAAGTATGTACTTCACAAAATAGCACAAAACCACGTATAAAATGCTACAAAAGTACTAAAGCTATGAAAACATCAGATAATTCGTCTGGTGATCTGGTCCGAGGTGAAAACTAAAAAGCTTTATCACAGAGTACTTTACTGTAGAGATGGAGTGTAGTGTACCTGAGATAAAGTCAAAGTCACAGAACATATATACTCTACGAGAAGTACGAGATAAAGTACACAACACAGCTCGCTTGACAGATACAAATAAATAAAAGTCCACAGAGTACCTACTTTTGAGATAGACTTTACTGGTATTTTTTTTTGGGAATGTAATGTCTGTCTACTGAGGCTTTTCAGTCAAGCCTTTGATTGATTCATAGTTAGTTTTGATTTTCAGTACATAGTCACAAAATGCACTATTACTTCATTGAGACTGTGTGATGTTATTCAAGCTAAAGGCATACTATTTTGCGTTTCCAACTTAGTTTACAAAATGTAAACAATTGTGTAATTTAATGGAAATTTATTTTAATTTAATGGAATTTTATGGAAAAATTACTTTATTGTCCACATCATAATGTTCAAACTTTAACAAATTTTAAGACTTTATTCAGTCATTCTTTAATCAAATTAAACATAACGTAGCTAGGCCTCAATAGCCAAACATTACATTCCAAAAAAACCAGTAGGTACTCAGAGTAATAACGTAGTCTATCTGATCTGTCAATGTCAAGCAAGCTGTCAAATATTCTTTTTATGTGTCTATGATTACGTCCATGGCTTTTGTACTTTTGTAGTGTTTTTTACGTCTTCTTCCCATGGGATAAGTAGAAACTACTAAACGCCACCGGCTACGATCCTAACCATAGAAACATAAATAACAGGAGAAGTGGCATGGGGGCGTGTCTGTGTCCGCGCATCTTGACCACAATGGTCATGCCTCAGGCAAATGGCCGTTTCCGCTAACTAGTGCGCTTTCGAACGCGATCGTGATAACATTTAAGAATACCGTGTTGTTCAGTGGTTTCTTGTAAAAATCGAAGCTAAACTATAAACTTTATAAATGGTAGAACCACTTTTCATAAATCAGCACAAGTATTTTGCTATATTTGTGTTGAAAATCATGAAAAACAACAAATTGTAAAATATTTCTTGCCTTTACTACGTTATTTTTGTTTTCATAAAGGATTTTTTTTTAACCAGTGCGCAAATTTTTTTTGTTGGTTCAAAATCAGTAATAGAACACATTTCCATTATTTATTCAATATTTTTTTTTATTTTTATCCTACTTTAAATCAGCAAAATATGGACACAATCTATTCGTAATAATAAAAAATGGACGCGCGCGGCGCGGCGGCCGGCCCAAGCGGCGGCGGTGTTGAACCACCCCTCCCTCCCCGGGCGGCAAGGCGACGCCCGCGCGCCGGGTGCTGTGACCGACAGTTCGCTCATCGCACGCGCTGTCGTGTGACATCGCGTCTAATCGCTTTCCCGCGCTGCACATGTGTCGTACTTGTACAGACCTACCGGTCACGATGTCAGACTTCACTAACCGCGAGTTTTATGAGATGGTGCGAGTGTATGTACTGAGTGGTGAAAGCCCATAGAATCCTTAACCCCGTGAAAGGAAAAGACCATTATAGCGGCATAAGGTATTAAGTAATGTAAATTTAATTGATAATAATGCTTTATTTTCTGTATTTTGATGGTCCTAAGCCCATTAAAGTATGAAGGAAAAATTGGAATTACTCTTCAAATAACTTCAGGTCACGGCCTAATCATAAAAATGTCTAATTCGAATCTGATAAAATTAGCGATCAATACATTGTAAGTATTGAAACCCACGTAAATACCTACGCCGGCGAATCGAGCCAGCGAACAGCTGATAGGTAGGTACGTTCGCGCGTTCCGCTTCGCCGCTCGCCGCCGGGTAGCCATGCAACCACTTTTAAAGTAAATATCTTTCGTTAACGATAACTTTTTTTTTGTACTATGACGTATCAAAATAAAAAAAGTATGTTCAATAAAGTTTAATTTGTCAAAATTTGCGCAGTGGATAAAAACTTTTCCTGTATATCACAGCGACTGTACTTTTATTGTAGTAAATACATTGCTTCTTTACCACTACCAAAGTATGTCGTTAAGTAACTGGACAAGCAATGTAAAAATTACTAAACTATATTTGCTTTAAGCGGTTGCATCGTTAGTACGGCCGCAGCTTCTTGCGACGGATTAGTGATGTGGTTGTGCAGATCCACTAACGTAGGCTATCGACAATAATGTCGATTGTCGTATGAATTTATATTACTATTAAAGTTTATTCTTTAATTTGTCAACAGTTATAGCCTGATTGGGAGACCGATGTGAAATCTTGTTTTATACTCATTTAGATTTTCTCATGTTTTTTTTTTGGATTACTTAATATTTCTTTTTTTTTACTTACTTATTGTTTATTTATATCATCTTATTATATGTATATCGTTTTTTATTTATAATTTTTTCAGCAACTTTCAAAAATTTTAATACAATAAATGGAAGAATCGATAAGTTTCCGATTTAGTCAATCACTAGCGTATATGTAAAATAAATGGCTTTTGCACAGCACAACGATAGCGAACGATGTTTTCGTGTGGGTGAGTTGTACGGTGCATGGTAAATGCACGCTGTGTTTGATGGGATAAGGTTTATAATTGATTGTGTAGTACGTTCTGATTTGTAAATTGCAAGTGTGAGCGGGACCTCGTATTTATTGGGTTTACTGATCGCATGTGTGATCGCAGGCTAGAGAGTAGGGATAGATTGAAGACATTGGGTTTCGATACATTTTCAACTACCGGGCATATCTCCTTCTTTCTTATAACTATGATCCTAACCCTTCCTTTTTTTGTGAAGTATTATCGAAACAAATGTGAACTACCGACCAGCCTCAGCCGCTCCGCCTAGCACGATTCCCGCGCTTCGTCACAGCGGGCGAGGGCTGCTCTGCCTCCGCGCCTCCGGTTTTTTATATTGTTAAGTTATAGAATTTATTAAAAGTTCACTGAATACAATCGTATTTTTTATTATGTTAAAGGATTATTCCAGACTCATATTTTTCAGGTTACTATGGTAACCAAGAGAAAAGTTTTCATTACGGAGGTGTACAATCTTTACACCCACACTTCTTTTAAGAATTTGTTCGAAGACCAATTCCACGAGACAGGTCGTTAAATCTTGGTCCATATAGAGGTTTTGTAAACATGTCTGCTAGTTGCACTTGTGCTGCAACTTGCTTAACAACTAGTTCTCCTTTTGATACACATTCTCTAATGTAGAAGTGTTTCAAACTAAGCTTTGTTCGACGGTGACACTCGTATGGCGGATTATATGATAATTTCACAGCAGACTCATTATCAATACATAGAGCAACTTTTAAAAATTCTGTGTTATATAGGTCTGCCAAAAGCTTCTTCAACCACACTATTTCTTGTGTGGTTTCGCTTGCTGCAACAAGTTCAGCCTCTGTTGTTGACAGAGCAACTGAAGTTTGTTTCCGACTCTTCCAGGCAATTGCAGTGCCGGCATAAAGGCACACCATGCCAGTGGTGGAGTGCCCAGTCTCTGGATCTCCTCCATGATCAGCATCTGAGTAGCATATTAAGTCACGTGCTTTAGATTTACTCATTGGGTAAAATGTTAGACCTTTATCGAGAGTTCCTTTAACAAAGCGAAGAATTCGCTTAACAGCCACAATATTCCCCTTACTAGTTAACCGACTTCCAAAAAGGAGGAAGTTATATGTTCGACGCGTAAGTATGTTTTTTTTTTAATTTTTTTATGTATGTCCGCCGATTTCTCCGTCAATTATGGACCGATTTTGAAAATTATTTTTTTGTATGAAAGGGTATGCTCCCGGATTGGTCCCATATAAATTTTATTAACTTTGCTTGGATAGTTTTTGAGTAAGCTTCAATAATACGTATTTTTTCCCATTTAGTAAATGTGGTTGATATGATGATAACTTCCTGTGACTGTTATTTACATAGCAGGTACTGGTATTCGAATTTGTGAGGGGTAGGTACCACAACTAAAAAGTGAAAAATAAAAACTTTTTACAAAAAAAAACAACCGACTTCCGAAAAAAACACTACAAAGTGAAAAATAATTTTAATTTCGGAAGTCTGTGGCAAAAAACAAAATTCAAAACCAAAGACACCGACTTCCAAAATAAAAATTATTTTTCACTTTGTAGTGTTTTTTTCGGAAGTCAGTTTTTTTTTCTAAATGCCTTGATGCGACAGACACTGCATAACAGATGTCAGGTCTTGTTGCGACCATCAGGTAAGCCAGAGCTCCGACACAATTTCGATATGGAAATTTTATGTCTTCACTTTCATTTGTCTCTTCCATTTTTGGCATCTTTAATGTCGGAGATGTAACTGGTTTGCAGTTTTCCATGCCGAATCGTTTTAGGACCTTTTTAGCGTAGGTTGTTTGGCTTAAGTTTATTGATCCGTCTTTCATGGGCGCCCGCGCCGGCAGAAATAATTTCCAGGTGGTGCAGATTTTAGTTTTCTTACAATCTTTGCCGTATATGATTGTTAATAAAAAGATGAAATTTTAGTCTGAATGTTCGAGACATTTACAAATTTCTGACTATTCATTATGAATTTATTATATAGGTACCCAGTCGTCACGGCTCACACCTATTTGTTCAGGACGATCGAAATTTATAAATTCTAAGTTGGTGGGCCAGGAGTACCGGGATCGATATTAATCGATTTCCATTACTTCTCTGAACGCACCCTTTAAAGTACCGCTACTCCACACCAGATGGCACCAGCATAAATGGGATGAACTTAACAGAGAAAGCGCAATACAGTTTCTAAGCAGTGCGAAAGAGACCGACTCTTGTCAAAGTCAATCGCGAATGAACTAGAAAGATCATAAATGTGAAAGAGACATAGATTATATATGACAGGGACAGAGCTACGTTCGAGAACGTTTGGGAATCTGGAACCTTCCTTACATTTTGATATATATAAGGGGGCTAGGTCGCGTTCCGAGATCCCCCCCGACCCTTGCTCGACGATGCGCCAGCCCGCGTCGAAGCTGAGCCCGTAGTCTTAAATTCCCCGAATAATAATAATCTATGTTTGATCCAGCCTGTCCCATCTTGCTGTCCTCCCCCCAGCGACGCCCTAAGCCGAGGTCCGTACCCCACAAGGGGTGCCCTTAGCGAGCGTTCGCCTAGTTTTAATTAGAATAGTTTATGCCCCTGGCTGGAGGCTTTAAGTGTAGAAGCTTAAGGCAGCCACAGGAAAGTCCGGTTAAGCAGCTACGACCTCCTCAGAGGTTAACTGCGAGATGCCCTATATAAAAAAAAAAAAAAAAAAGCGTTCCGAGTCAGTCAGTTTTCGATTGAAGTTCGAACAGTTCGTTCCGAGTGGTCAAATCGCGAGTAGTAATAGTTCCCGCCATATTCGTTTCCATAGATTAGTGTTTATATAGTGTTGCCAATATATAGTTGTTGAAAATATATAGATAATTCATACAGTCCAAATAAATAATGTATGTAATAAACTTCAACCCATTATATCTTCGGTCTTATTTTGTGCTACGCATGATTTACCCCTTCAAGGAAAAACAGAAGATGGGTCAGTTTTCAAAGACTTACTACATTTCCGAGTTGAGGCAGGAGATACGGTTTTAAAAGACCACTTTGCAACTGGTTCGAAAAATGCCCTCTATGTATCCCATCAAATACAAAACGAAATTATTGAAACCTGTGCTGATGTTCTTCGTGAAACCATTACTGATGAAGCAAAAGAAGCGGCATACTTTTCAGTCTTGGCTGATGAGACAGCGGATATAAGCGGGACTGAACAGCTTTCAATGGGCATAAGATACGTCAAGTTTGACCAAACGAAACACAGTTACGTAATACTTGGAGAATTTTTGGGGTACAGACCACTTCAAAAATTCGATGCTGCATCGATTTCTGAAGTTATAATATCTTTTTTGACATCATGTGGTTTAGATCTCAACAAAATGGTTGGGCAAGGGTATGATGGTTGCTCCACGATGGCTGGACATGTTGGTGGAGTTCAGAAAATAATTAATGAAATATATCCCAAAGCAAAGTATTTCCACTGTGCTAGTCACATATTAAATCTTGTTGTCAATGATATAAATAATTTGAGTGAAATAAGAAATACTGCTGGAATGATTAAGGAAACTATAACTTTTTTTAGAGAGAGCATTATACGGCGAAAAAAAAACCAAATATTACCTTGTTTTGCGAAGCCAGATGGTCTGCAAAGTACAAAAGTATTCGAATTTTCGCTCAAAATTTCTCCAAAATTGTAGAAGCATTACAAGACCTCTCAGAAGATCAAGCCACTAATTCTAAGACAAAGGTTAGAGCTTACCAACTGCGCACTGCTTTGACCACCACAAATTTTATTGTGGCATTGCATATTATTGCTACTTACTCGGCAAAGCTCGAGCCTGTCTGCAACCAGCTTCAACAAGTGGATATTGACATTAATTCAGTGAATGACCACATTTGCAAACTCACTAAAATAATAGAGGGTCACAGACAGACAGAATGTAGAAATATCCACAGCCAGCGGCAAATGATATCAGTGAAGTTGATCGATATGAAAAACATCTTATAGACTATATCGACGAGGCAAAAAAATTATTTCCTTCAGTAGCAGAAGCGATCAAGATTGGCCTTAGTCTACCCGTCACAACGTGCACAATAGAAAGATCTTTTAGCACACTGAGAAGAGTTAAAACTTGGAATAGGTCCACAACAGGTGACGAGCGACTGTCTGGATTATGCTTGTTAAGTGTCCACCGAGGCAAGATAACCGAGGACAATAAAGATAACTTTATAGAAAACGTCATTAATAAGTTCGGTCAAAAACCCCGCCGGCTGCAGTTGCTTTTTGAATGAGAATTGTGTAATTACTGCCTGCTAATTATTGTGAATAAAAAAATTATTTCCAACAGACGGCTTTTTATTTCAATAATAGGGAATATGCATGTATTTTTTTTCTTTTTTTATTCGATTATTTGCATCGCCAAATAATAGTAAAAAAAAATTCAACGCTAAAAAAGCAATTCAAAGTACTTTAAAAAAAAGTTAAAAATTACCATCCGACCCGGGCGCTATTTAAACGCCATTTTGGCGCGCTCGGTGTGGTGACGTCACAGTCTATGACAACAAACAAATAAATGTCAAATGTTGAGGTTATGTTGAAGAAGTATTGTGCTCTGCTGCAAATATGTGTTTTCTATTTTCGACTAATACATCATCATGGAACCAACTTCTCCCTCTATAGAACAATGCAAAAAACCGACATAAAAATACTGCATTGTGCCTAAGTGCAGAAATACATTATGAAATGCACCCGACCAAGTATTATTTTTTTGTCCTGAGAGGTTCGGAATTACGGAGAAAGTGGTGTAAAATTATGAAAAGAAACATGCTATCTCCCAACTTGTTTTCAATATCCTAGTATTATGACAACATTCTATACTTAACACAATCTAAATTTCGATATTTTGCGAAGCTATGTTATTTTTAGGTTATGATACTTTAAAACTAAATTATTCCGGAAAAGGTGTGGAAGATAAAATAAACATTTATGTTATACTTAATTACCTTAAAGCTTTCTCTCCTTTGATTTCAACAGACGTGAAATCGGTATTTGATGTAAAAATGTGGTCATCATCAAATCATCAGCTTTCGGCAAACTATCCGATTGGGCTTTCACAAAACCGCTTTCAGTCATTTTCGAAAGACTCTTTCGTGTATTAACAAATGTATTACTTCTAAATGTGTACTAAAATCACAATAAAACTGACTGAATCGCAAAAACTCCTACAAAACACATTGACATTACATTGTTGCCAGAGATTGTTACGTCACATTCGCTAAGACCAATAGGGTCGCTTTTCAAGTATTTGAATTTCCCACAGATTTTTTGCACTTTTTAAAAATTAATTTCTTGCTCATTATTAAATTATAATAAAAAATATTGATGGAGGCATAATTCTGAAGTAAGTAATATAGTTTATAAAAAAAAATATTTGACCCTTATTTGAATCTCATGCATATTCCCTATTCTTGTTGATCCCGAGATTCCCAAGGGGTGCAAGTGCACCCCCTGGCACCCCCTGCCGGCGCCCATGCCGTCTTTGTTTTTGTTTATTTCCATACCATGGAAATAAGACGCTGGCTTCGTTGTTATTTTGAAGTTGCTTTCAAGTTCTTTTAAAAACCCTTGACCAGCTCCGTCAGTAGAAGCTACCAAGCCGTCATCGACATAAAGTCCTACAATAACTTTTGAGTTTCCCTTGATTCTTACATACAAGCAAGGATCTGCCTCACTTCTCTGAAATTTGGCGTCTATCAGAAATTTATGTATGCACTCATTCCAGCATCGAGGTGCCTGTTTTAAGCCGTAGAGGCTTCTCAAAAGTCGACATACTTTTCCTTTAGGTACAGACGCCAGCAGGTCAAGCTACCCGAAACTGTCAAATTTTCGCAATCAACCTTGAACCTTATGCTGTAGTGCTAAAGTTGAAAATCTATTAAATAAATTTGACAGATTGTAGTAGCTTGATGTGCTGGCGTCTGTACATCAAGTCCATTCGGTGGTGCCATATATATTTCTTCTTCCACTGTACCGTTCAGGAATGCAGTTGTGACATCGAATTGTTGTAAATTCAGATTTTCGTTAGCTGCAATTCCCAGTATTGCTCTGATGGTTGTAAGTCGTGCAACTGGACTAAAGGTTTTATCATAGTCAATACCTTCTCGTTGAGAGAAACCTTTGATGACTAGTCTCGCCTTGTAGCGTTCTATGGTTCCATCAGGGTTTCTCTTTATTTTGTATATCCATTTGCTTGGCAAAGCTTTTCTACCTTTTGGTAATGCGGCAAATTTCCAGGTATTATTATTCTGTAGTGAATTCATCTCGCTTTGCATAGCTTCTTCCCATTTTTATCTGTTTTCCAATAACATTGCTTCCTTATATGTTTTGGGCTCAGTATAATTGTCTTCTAACTCTGCCACAGCGTTCATAACAAAATCATCAAAGCGTATGGGCTTCCGTATTGATGAATGATCACGCAACACTCTGGTTTCTGGTGGCTCTTCGGTGATTTCAATTTGAGGTGGCATTGGAAGTTCTTCTTCTTCTGCGGAATGAATTTAATTTTCTTCAGAAGTTGAATTATTATTAGTTCCTGTTTGCATTACTGCTTCAGCCCAAATATCTTCTTCTGTTTCTTGATATTTTTGTATTTCTCTATTTATATTATCTTCTAGAAATTCAATCTCGACATATTCGTTTTCTTTTCTTGTTTCATCTTTGTTATTTTTACTAAGATTCTCTTCTTCCTTTATGTCGTAGTAGAATTTCTTCATTATGTTTACATCTTTGGTTACAATTACTTTTTGCGTTGATGGTACCCAAGCCCAACCCGGAAAGCCTTGGATATTTCAGAGTATCCAATGAAAACTCCAGGTATTGCTTTGGCATCAAACTTATTTAAGTTTTGTCTTCCTTTTACGAAAACAAATGCCTTTGCTCCAAATTTATTAAGGTGCACAACACATGGTTTTCTGCCAACCCATTTTTCAAATGGTGTTGCATTTCCAATTATGTTATTTGGACTTCTGTTTGACAGGTAGTTTGCTGTGTAGATGGCTTCGCCCCACAGATACATCGGTGCGTTAAACTCAATCATTAGACATCTTGCTTTTTCCAATAAAGTTCTGTTTTTCCTTTCCGCAATTCCGTTTTGATGCGGTGTATAAGGTGCAGATAATCTTCTGGTTATCCCATTTTCTTTTAAGAAATTTTTGAACTCATTGTTACAATATTCCGTGCCGTTATCAGATTGTAGGCATTTAATTCTCTTTTCCATGAAGTTCTCTACTTCATCTTTATAGACTTTGAACATATCTATTACTTCATTTTTAGTCTTTAAGCAAAATACCCGACTGTATCTGGTGAAGTCGTCAATGAATGTGACAAAGTATTTGTTTCCGGCACAAGAAGCTTTTGGTATCGGACCACACACATCACTGTGTACAATCTGAAGTGGTTCAGAAGTGCGAGGTTCAGTTCTTGGTTTCCCGATCGTAGCTTTCATTTTGGCTTTAATGCAAATTTCACATTCTTCTGGCTGTTCATATATTTTGAAATCAAGTCCAATCAAACTTTCATTAGTAAGTGCTAGTTTCATATCCTTATAGTTTATAATGTCCCAGCTTTGAATGCCATTCAGAAATATTATTATTTTTTGCAAAATTGACTTTTTCATCTTTTGCGTTTATCACAGTCTTGGGAAAAATTGCATAGAGACCATCTTCAGTTCTCTTCGCTTTCATCACAATGCCATATTTTGGATTTTTTACTGTTGCTATATTCTTTTTGGAGAGTACTGTATTACCAGCATCTGTTATCTTCCCAATAGATAGAAGATTGGTACAAAGATCTGGAATGAACAGCGTATTGTGCAGATTTATTTCTTTATTTGTATTTAGTAAGAGATCAACTCTTCCTTTTCCCAGTATGTTTGTGTTGTGATCTTTAGAAGCTAATTTCAGTGTTTTATTCGTTTGTTCTATTTCACTGAAATATTCTTTGCTATAGCACATATGGGATGTGCATCCACTGTCCAAAATCCATTGTTTCTGGAATGCTTCATCTTTTGCTATTAATGCTAAGTAAGCTATTGAATTCCTTTTGGTTATCTCTATTCCCTTTATTGTTGGGATTATTCTTGTTCTTATTCTTGTAATTTTTCCAGCAGTTCTTAGTCATATGCCCCTTTTTGTTGCATATTTTACAGTAAAAATTAGTTTTTGCATAGAACGATTCTTGTTCGCTTGAGCTTGTACTCGGCTGGGTTTCTTGAGTGTTTTTCCGTGCTTGAAATTCCTCTATGATTTTTATTTTTAGTTCATCCGGTTTCGGAAGGTTATCACGGGATTCTATTGCAACTCTAAAGTTTTCAAATTCTGAGGAAAGGGTGTACACACGGCTACACATCAAGCTATACATTACCAGTTTATGCTGATCTCGCATTGTATAGGATTTCCGTACAATGCGAGGTCAGTTTATACTGGAAATGTTTAGCTTGATGTGTAGCCGTGTGTACAGCATCATAATAGTTAATAAATCTTCATGAATCGCGACATTCATTTGTTCCAGTTTGTCTACAACGTCCATGAAGTTGTTTAGATGTTCCCTGATGTCGTTTCCTTTATCATATTTTGCCAAAATAAGTTGCTTCAGTAACGTTGCTTTCCTCGCAGGACTTTTGCTAGCGTAAGTTTCGTTTAGCTTTTTCCAAATTTCATGAGCTGTTTTGCAGCTTTTTATTTGTTTGAGTTCGGACGGCGATATTACAAGAATTAACTCGCTGATAGCCAGCAAGTTTCCTTCAATATCCGACTCAGCTGCTTTCATCAAGTCAATTTGTTGCTCTGCATATTTCCACAACTTTCCTTTCACCAGAACGGCTTTGGCCTGTATTGCCCATGTGTCATAGTTTTCTTTATTTAAGGCTTCAATTCTGTTCGACATCTTCTTTACTTTTATTTATATATTATCTATTTTTCCGATTATGTATTCATTATGAACCACGCTCTGCTACCATGTTAAGATAATATAGAATTTATTAAAAGTTCACTGAATACAATCGTATTTTTTATTATATTATAGGATTGTTCCAGACTCATATTTTTCACGTTACTATGGTAACCAAGAGAAAAGTTTGCATTACGGAGGTGTACAATCTTTACTTATATACACTCTAGGGGTAGGGCTTTAGAGTATACATATATACTCTAAGGGTAGGGTAGACAAGAACACGTGAAAAGTGGGGTGATCTGCATGTCGATTCTGTAAAAATATCACCGTGAAAACTTGCGTGGAGTGAGCTGTCAGTGTCATTTGACTGATGCTAGGGATTGACCAAGCAATACATTAACAATCATAATCGAGATTTTAATTAAATTTTTTATGCTAATTCTATTGATCATTTTATATTAAGTATTCTAAAGCTAGTAGATATTTAACCGCTTATGTCTAAACATTACTATTTATGGGGATTAGCGCGCAAGTAAAATAAAATTGCAAAACAGATATCCAATCAGACACTCAATTTTGTTTTATTCAATTTTGTTCCTAGACTAGTCCCTTGATATAAATAGCCTGAGGCGCGACGCGTTACGCAGGTAGGTACCTACCTACAATAAATAAAATAAAACATACATATCTACACGTTGCTGCTGCATAATAAAGAAAATGCGCATTGACATAGTTTGTTATTATGAACCCATTGTTAACTTATATTATGTAAACGCAATCGAGTGTTAATAGTGTGTAATTTAACCCCACACAAACTATGTGGGAACCTACCTAAACGATGTAGTCATTTAAATAAAAAGATATGTATATTGTATGCACCTACCTACCGAATAATTTATTGGAGATAACCTACATAAGCGTTGAATAAAATCATATTCATCAAATCATTACAAAATTCATAAGTTCAACAGCTGACACTTGCAGCGCGCGCACACCGAATCACTTCACCACGTTGAAGTGGTAAGAATCGCGCTTGCGCGCTAGGCGCTACACTATCACATTGAGATTTGTTTTACTTACTACGTACCTACACTTATTTAAATTATATGTAACGCGTCACGTACTTGCGTACTAAATACCAACGTCCAATAAGTACCTACAATGTTTTATTCATCACCATCATATATAAGCCAAGTAAAACTGACACTTGTAGAGCGCGCGCATCACATCACCGAAGTGTTGTTGCCAAGGAAATAACACGCGTGGTCACCTTAAGGTAACCACTATGATAATATCATGGTGGTAACTATGGAGACCACGCGCGTGATCACTTCATCCGATTCTATAATAAAGAATCGGATGAAGTGATCACGCCGCGCAGCCGCGTTGTTACGCACTTTGTTTTTTTTTTCCCTCTTTGACAGCCATGTCCATAAGCTTATACGTATTCAGAGACAATAATTAGTACCTACCTATTTATTTCAATACTTTTAGATAATAATTCAATGTCTAAATCATACCGTTTTGTACATTAAAAAGTCAGTTTATTGCCTAGATACATTTTGTTTTCAATAATTAAACTGTTTTTTTTTTTTATGAACTATTTACGTACTTACTACATATTTAACCTGTAGGTGTGTAACGCGTCACGCATGTGCAGTCAGAACATTTAAGGCGAAAGCGTCAAGATAGCCCGCGAAATTCAAATTTTCTTACGTTTTTTGCAATTTGCAGGTCAGTATCATGTTGTATGTTGGTCTAAATATGATTCGCGGCCGTATCAAATATTTCAAAATGATCAATACAACACTCTAAGTTCATTTAATAGCATTGAATGACTATTTCATGAAATCATGACATTTGCAGATTGTGCTTACATAAGGAGTTGTATTGATGATTGTAATGATTATAATTATGTAAAGCCTTATTGGTTACGGTCGCGAATCATATTTTAATCAACATAAAACCTCACACTTACCTGCAAAATGTAAAAAACTAAATAAAATTTGAATTTCGTGGGCTACCTTAGCGCATGCCCCTTAAATAATAAAATGCAATACCAATAAGTACCTACAGCTGCTACAAAGCGTCTTTTCGTAGTTTGCGCATAGTTACTTACATTGTTTGTTTTATTAAGAACCTATTGTCAGCTGATGACTTGAATGCAATCAAACTCCTAGCGTGATGAGATGCGCCTTACCTATCTATACGATGTGTGTATTTATCAAATCACCTAATATTTTATTGTACCTCCATAACTAAACGTTGCCAATAATAAAATAATATTCATCAAATCTTAATCAACATCATAAATTAATACTAAGTTCAACTGACACAGCGCGCGCATTGCACCTCGCCGAAGTGAAGTGCTGTTTCCATGGTAACCACCAGAATGCCATGAAGTGAACTTATTCACGTCGCGCATGCGCACGAGGCGCTGCATAGATATAACACACGAAGTGAAGTGCTGTTGCCTGGCAACCAGACGCTGCATAGATATCACACTAAGGTTCTATTTTATTTCCCGTCATTGGGGGCCCATGTCCTTATTTATGCGTATTCGTATTCATAGACAATAATTTATTAGTACCCATTTATTTCAATGCTTTTAGACCTACATTTTATTTCAACAGTTTGATTTTACTTGAAAGGTGAGATTGAGCAACTTCATAAAATTTGTGCTAGGCAAGTAGGTATTCAGTGTTCGTTTACTTACTTATATACATAATACGTAAAAAGCACATAGGTAGTAATATCGTGTGGGTCTATCTGGCTGGCCCCAACGAGATTTATCAACAGGTGATAGGTTTACATAAGGACATTCTTTTTTACCTATATAAAATGAATAAGATGTATTTTTTACCTCGACAGTTTTTGATTTTCGACTTTCTGTGAGCTATACTTTAGAGGATATTCGATATCTAAATAAATATTCAACCAACGGACCTAGTTAAATTTGCGAAAGTCTAAAATTTGGATTTGTAAGGTACATAATAGTATCAAGCTCTTTATGCTAATTGTATGATATTAAAGAGTAGTATTTTAAAAAGGGGCCCGCTCGCTGGACGTTTGTCTAAGTAACGAATATCTTCTAAAGTAGGTATAGCTCACAGAAAGTCGAAATTTTGGATTTGTAAGGTACATAATAGTTTCTAACTCCGAGTACTACTGGGCGATCTGAAAGTATAATAACAATAAAAATAATCACAAGGGGGGCCCGCTAGCAAGACACTTCATAGAAACGTCGTTTAATCAAAAACTGTCGAAGTACAAAATACATCTTATTTATTTTCTATAGGTAAAAAATTATGTCCTTATGTAAACCTGTTGATAAATCTCGTTGGGGCCTGCCAGATAGACCCACACAGTAATACCAAATCATCTAGATTGTTAGAGATAAACCACAGTACAAGATACAAAGCTTGTAACATAAATATACCTACACACAAATTGCGCTTCACTCTTACAAACAAGAAAAATTAAAATTATTATAATTAATATATGTATTTATTTATTTATTTAAGAAGTGTATGTGCGTTTATTTTAAGCTGATAAAATGATGTGTGTTTAGGTTGCTGTAGTCTGTTTAGGTACTGTTTTACACACTGTCTATGTCTCATAGATGTAAATCGACACTATGTCTGTCATCCAATTCTCCTGTCGCAGGTCTGCTGGAAACAAAATCTAATAATAAATCTTTATGTATTTTACATTATTAAGTGTTTAGTGTGTAGGTACTTATATAAATAAATAAATAGAATTTATTAATTTGCATCACATCAAATCAATTTGCTAATACATTTTTGCTACATTTTTCTTGAGGCTGGGAACGGAGCGCTGTCGGATGTGTGTGGACTGCACACCACCACTGCTGGAAATAATGGTAAGCATTTATTACTATTTGATTTATTTCATTCCTACACTCATCCAAGTATTATTTTTTACAATCAATTGAAATAATATTGTGATTATCATCAGTATAGTAATGTAGTACTTTCAATAAGTAATTACTTATAATAGGTACTCATTTCAATCAATCATTATGAGTACAATGAGTTGCAACATTTATTAATTCCATGCTCCTGCTCCAATTTATTTGCTCCATAATTATGTAGGTACCTATGTTTATCAAAAAAAGTGTGTGCAATACTAAATACTAACCAGGATTGATGTGATCAAATCAAGTAGAGGCGGTGTTCCTTTACTGTCTTCAGTTCATAAGGCATTACTTAGCAGCTGCTGGGTCGCATGGGCTCATCTGCTAAGAGATAGAATATTTATCAGATTAATAATATTCACTTGTTTTAAATGTGTGCCTATTCTTTTAGTTAACTTTCCAGTTTTCCATAAGTTGTGCCTTCGCCGGCCAATCGGTCAGGAACGAGTCCGAATCGCCACGACAGCGTTTCTTAGACTTCGGTGATGGTGATGACTGACTGTGTGACGATCGTGGCCTACATTTGTACCTATTATTATCAGCAAGTTAGCTAGATACATGGCATACTTACCTGACTGACCCCCACTCGTTCTTGCAAAGTTTACCATCAGACTGATGATCTAGTTCACTTATTTATGAACAGTAACACAGGAATTGTGGAGTTTAGGCACCGCCACGGTGCCACAATCCGCACCAAAATTCAGTTTTTAATCATTTTAGAAAAACTTTTACCAGCACATGCCAACATTATGTCTTATTACTATCACATTCACGATTACATACTAATAAGTTATTGTCACTGATAAACTAATTCAAAGTAAGTAGGTACTAAATAATTCAAACTTTCATTTGTTTTTTTTACAGCTTAAAATGTAGATTTTGGTTGGAACTCGATCTGCCCGATCTGCCGCTAAAACGCTGAGTCGACGCGTTACAATCGAATTTAATGCGAAATATTGCCTGTCTAAAGTATACCTTTCTTGCTCTCACTTACACAGAGTGTAGGAAATAGATAAGGAAAGGCTTATAGCATCACATGTTAAACATATAACAACATTTCGCTCCGGAATGTTGCATTGTATTCTATAAAGGCTGCGTTCTGAGTTACGCTGTAATCAATTTGAGCATGCTACATCCGTACCGAATTAGCGTGAGCGCGGTAGCGATGTCTCGTGAAGCGCTTTGAGTGTAGAACACTGGAGAAGCCTTAAGCACACTATTACGAACAAAAAATTCTATCACTTTTAGCGGGGGACGCGGTAGTGGAAAGAGAAGTCCGTACCATAAATTTTTATTTTATCGATATCGGTATTCATTCCGAATTTTGCTTGAATCCTAATAAAACATGCTGCAAGCTGTTGCATAATTAGTTACATTTTACTATGAAGAGAAAATAACTACAAAAATAACTAAATTATAAAAGTAACTAAATTTGTATTAAGTAAGTAATCTCAATAGTAAATTAGGTCAAGCACAAAAAAAAAAAAAACCCTCTTCAATGGTCATAAAAAAGTTATAAAACATTCAACAATCAAAAAAAATAAACAAAAATAATTACTAAGTAATTTTTACTACAAAATTATCGACATGTCTATTTTGGTTTCATACATGAATCTCATCCCTTCGGTACATTTTTACTAAAGGACATTCGCATGTCAAGTGCATTATTTTTTCAAATTCTATTCAGTGATTCAAAATGGTGATTCTATGGAAGTGTTACAGTTATTTGCGAAACGAAAACACAAATGATTACCTATGTAATACGTTACATATGCAGTTACGTCGTAGTATTAACACAAAATAAACTTCCTTTCATAATTTATTCAGGGTTATGACGGTTATTTTGTAAGTAGTTACAATCATTTTCGATGCAGTATCGAAATTGTAACTACTTTCAAAGTAACGTGCGTGGTTACAGTTTGACTCGAAACTAGCTATTCGGCTACTTGCCCCGTAGCCAGTTATTGTAACTAGAGACGTGAAATAACGCCGATTAACGCCCATACCTATTGGTCAGTTATGTATGGCGCGCGCCGCGCCACCGCGCCGGCTCGTAGAGTGCAGACGTGCCGCATGGGTCTCTTGGTCTCACAAGTAGCTACTGCTAATAATTTTGCGAAACCCATCGTACATCCGTATTGCACGAAGAGGCGGTTCCAACGGCGGGAAAAATCGCGCTAGGCGCTTTTATTTCGCCGCGATTTTATTAAGTCCGTGAGAACGTGGGCTTAAACTAACGTGGCATTTTCAAAATTGTGCTCCTGGCTACCGTCGCCCCCTAACCAAAGAACAAGAAGCCATTTGTGATCTAAACACAAAGAATAAGCAAGTTTTGACGTTGAGCGACCACTGTTAGCGCGTTTACGAGCGTTCCGAATTGTTGACAGCCCTCCGCTGTCATTATCGCGATATCTAAGACCGCTTTCCGAATATGAACGTAATCGCTCCCAGCGCTGACATCAATAATTGGCGTTCCGAGTTAGATATCACGATTATGACAGCTGAGATCTGTCAACAATTCGGAACGCTCGTGAACGCTCTCACGGTGCTCACACAATGTCAAAACTTGCATATCATATTTCTTTGTGTTTAAACTACACATTTCTTCTTCTTCGTTGGTTAGGTGGCCACGGTAGCCAGAAGCACAATTTCGAAGATGCCACGTTTGTCTAGAGTTATGATGCGACTCAAAACAAAACAGCACAACTGTCATCTTTGACAGCGCTCACGGTGCTAACGGCCGTACCGAATAAGCACGCTCAAATCGATTACAGCGTAACTCGGAATGCAGGGTAAATTTACTTTCAGACTGCTGATGATCTAGTTCACATCATGGTACGAGTATATTAAGACCATGGTTCACACAGAGATGAACAGTAACACAGGAATTGTGGAGTTGAGGCACCGCCACGGGGCGCCACAATCCGCGCCAAATGCCGTCTGTCAATGAGTTGGAAAATATAACAGCTCGTTTTTGATAAGTTTATGTGCTAATCTCAATTTATTTTTGTTTTTTGCTGTTAGCCGCATTACTTCTGATGAGTTGTTATAGGAACTCATCAGTAACGTTATAACTCCAGGGAATTAATGTGAAATATAAATAAAAAACAACAAATACTTACTATGATTTTAATTCTTCAATTAAATTTTAATTTTAATGTATGTTTTATTTAGCATTCTCGAAGGAGATTTTCCTAATAATCTGAATACATTTCAAGATCAGTTGAAAATTATTTATTTTACCCCATGGTCGAGAAAGCCCTTTTTAATTTTGTGTTTTTCACATTATAATAAGTCAATTAAGTACTTAGGCTTGATTAAAAATAAGATTAACCCTTCGGGGTAATCCTATTTTTTTATGCAGGCACTATTGTCTCCCTACCTTTAACATCAACAAATAGTATCTTTTATATTTTTGTATGGCTTCTTGCCAGTACCGTTGGTGTGGTGAATCTGATGAACAGGATGCGCGTAATGCGGGTTTCTCTCTTGATGTCTTACTATTTGAACATCAATCAAGCATCATTCTTGAGTCAGATAGATAGTAAAAAAAAAAAAAAACTGGCATCACTTTCAGCAGTATTTTCGTTAAGGGTGGCGCTAACTACTCTCCCAACAGCATGTTGCGCCTGGAACAAATGACACTCAAATTAAACTTGGTGAACTATCATATAAAGTAAGATAATTGAAAAAAAAAACTGACATTAGTTTCAGAAAATACATGTATCAGAAATATTTAAATCACAACAATTACATTAATGACTGGAATAACTAAATAAATAAAAACAAAAATTGCTTGATTTATTCTAATTATTGGGACCGGTTGTTTAAATGCTAGTAAATGACAACATTATCATTTCTATTTTAAGTGAACTGGGAATTACAACATGAAATCTATCATAGTTATATACTACAAATATCACACAAATACTTACAAAACTGAGATAATTATATAAGTCGAGAGTGGCTACAACTTGTTTTTTTTTGAAAACTCAAGCACAATTTTCTAATATCAAAGGCACTGCAAGTGAGGTATCTGAAAAACAAGTTTTTTTTAAATATATTATTTAAAATGACGCTAAAACGCAAAATCAACAAAAAAGTGTTTACTTTTATTTTATAATAATCATCAGCAGAATCAATAACACAAATAACAATCAAATGAATGTTTATAAATTTTAAACGGTTAATTAAAATATCAGTCTTACCAGGCAGGTGGGCATAACTATGGTCTTCATGTTTAATTTTCTGAGAATACTTATGATCATAATGCTGATACACATCTGAAAAAAGACATGTATACATTAATAGTATTCTTTAAACTATGTTGACAGGCTTCTTTTACATTTATGTATGGAGTGATACTCGTAGAGTAGTGATCAATAATGTTTGTCATTACTTTTAAGGGTTGTAGTCGACCTAATTAACTTTGCCAATAACTCAAACCCTATAGTAAAGTTGGACAGCCTGTTAGAAGCTCAAATAAAAAATCATGCTGGCAAAGAAAATCTTGAGTGGATTGGAAGAAAATATTCTTTAATTCTTTAAGATTAGCAAGTACTATTGATAACGTACGAACCTTCATAAAATATTGTGACTATTCCTGTGGTAATTTCTTCGGCCGAAAACAATGAAGGATTAGACCAACTTCGACCCAATAGGAACTTCTCATTGATGTAGCTTTTTCAAAGTGTTTCTGGTACACACATAGTTTGTGAAGGTCTTGAGCTCATAATCACTGTTAATGGTTAATGCTCAGGACTACCTATGAGCCACTTTTTGTGTCCGATCTCACTAACAGGAAACGTATGCAATAAATAAGCAAAAGCATCCTTTCGTTTAGGACCGCAATGTTCGATACATCAGCTTGTTGTTCATCTTGCACTACCTACCTATGCAAAATACTACACTTTACAATAATTTGAAGCTAAGAACGGAAATTAATCAACGCAAACTTTACTCACAAGTCGCAACTAATCCAACACAAATCAAAACTGAAAAGTCGAAAAGTTACGAAAACCGCGTAAAATTGTCTATGGTGGTTTTTTTTTTTTAATAGCCACTCAGAACTTCAGAAGTCAGAAGTCTCAGACGCCCGAGCGAGGCCATTAGAGATGGGTCGTCAACGTATTTGGTCCAACTTCGTTCATCGACTAGTCGATTAACTAGTTGAATTCGTCGACTAGTTTACGCGTCAACTTGGATAAACTTTGCGACGAAGTCAAAGATGACGACGGAAGGTACCTATTAATTTGATCTTCCCTTCATACTTTTCCAGGCTTAGGATTGGCTGAATACTGAATCACACACTGAACATAAAAAGTCAAAACAAAATGAACAACTTACTATCAATCAGAAACAAGTACAGGCCGGTTTGTCCCGGTGTCTCATTGTTCGACCAGTCCAATCTTACTCTTTTGCACAAGGGAAACTACCATAACGCCATGCCATCCTTTTCTTCACTTAACAATAATTTCATTCGACCCGTATAAATATCAACTCCCTTCTACTAGATTTAGAGTTTAATTTGTTTGCTTTATTTCAACGGACGAATGAATTTGTACTACATTCTCGCGTCGGTCGTCGCGTTGCGAGTTTCAGTTCAATCGTTCGACTAGTCGATCGATTATCGGTGAACCGTCGATTCGTTCACAGTACGTCGACAGTCGAATTAACTAGTTCGTTAATTCAACGCCCATCACTAGAGGCCGTCGTACTTGTAGTCGCGTGTAACACCCAGGAACGAAAGCAGAATTTCTCCCTGTGCCACTTCTAGTAAATTATTGCAGCTATACCAAAATAAAAAATACGTATGTATAGAATAAAAATAAATTATTTATCACCAAGAGTTACTGGATGACGTCAAACATCTGTCAAATCCAGTATTCATTTTATGTAGTTCCGTATTTCGCCACGGTCTTTACAAGTTGTAGATGTAATTACTTTATTTTATTTCATTGCTACGCCTTTAGAAATATAACCACGCAATCGTAGTCGCGCAAGCATTTAAGTTTGAACTAATCTGTGTTTCAAGGAAACAAAATACCTGTGTTATCAACACAGACTAGTTAGCTGATATCTATATATCCCCGCCCATTTTGTAACAAGCACGAGCACCGCGGTTTGACATTGACGCGCGCGTCACGTCACTTTCAACATACAAAAAAAACAATGTGTTACGTAACATTTTTTCAATAATTAGTTGACGAGAACCGTCACGCCATATAGTGAAAAACCCCTTAGACCATAATTTTACAAAAAAAAATAGAGATTTAGGCCGCGTGAGTTGACCGTCGCGCGTCGCTTAGAAGCGACAGCGGGGCTTGACGGTAGGGTTACGTGTCGCCTACATGCGACGCCACAATAAATCTCAACAATGTCAAAGTAATTTAAAATTCTTGTTTCAACACTGGCTAGCGCCGCAACGTCCTAAGTTTCAAAAATAACTGCAGCTCTATTATAAACAAAATAAAATGAATTTTTGAATTTTGTATCTAGGTACTTTGAAATAGTTTGAATAGTTTTAACCTAACGATAATTAGGTAGTTATTTATTAATTAATTATTTTTGAACCATCCATGGTTTTTTTGTTGATGTTGATTACTAAACTTCATCAAATCGAAATCTTAATAATCTGTGGTGAAATTGTCTATGGTTAGCCCTGCAACTTTTTTCTGAACTGCATTTTGTTTGAACTTGCAAACCAAAACCGGTATTAATTTACAATATCTATAAAAACAAATGAAAGTTTGAATTATATAGTACCTACTTTGAATTGGTTTATCAGTGACAATAATAATATTAGTGTGTAATCGTGAATGTGACAATAAGACGTAGTGTTGACATGTAGATACTGGTAATTGTATCAAAAATAAATTTTGGCGCGGCTTGTGGCGCCGTGGTGGTGCTTGGGTAGGCCTATGTCCAGCAGTGGACATCTTTCGTCTAAAATGACGATGAGGATTCCTAAACTATACAATTCCTGTGTTACTGTTCATAATAAGTGATGTAGTAGATCATCAGTCTGATGGTTAGCTTTGCAAGAACGAGTGGTGGTCAGTCAGGTAAGTATGCCAAGTATCTACTTAGTTAACTTGGTGATAATAATAGTTTTAAGGTAAAAATAGGTCACGTGCCACGATCGCCACACAGTGGGTGCCCGATACCGAGCCAGGCCTAAGAAACGCTGTCGTGGCGATTTGGACTCGTTCCTGATCGATTAGCCGGCGAAGGCACAACTTATGGAACACTGAAAAGTTAACTAAAAGAATAGGCACACATTTAAAACAAGTGAATATTATTAATCTGATAAATATTCTATCTCTTGGCAGATGAGCCCATGCGACCCAGCAGTTGCTAAGTAATGCCTTATGAACTGAAGACAGTAAAGGAACACCGCCTCTACTTGATTTGATCACATCAATCCTGGTTAGTATTCAGTATTGCACACACTTTTTTTGATAAACATAGGTACCTACATAATTATGGAGCCAATAAATTGGAGCAGGAGCATGGAATTAATAAATGTTGCAACTCATTGTACTCATAATGATTGATTGAAATGAGTACCTATTATAAGTAATTACTTATTGAAAGTACTACATTACTATACTGATGATAATCACAATATTATTTCAATTGATTGTAAAAAATAATACTCGGATGAGTGTAGGAATGAAATAAATCAAATAGTAATAAATGCTTACCATTATTTCCAGCAGTGGTGGTGTGCAGTCCACACACATCCGACAGCGCTCCGTTCCCAGCCTCAAGAAAAATGTAGCAAAAATGTATTAGCAAATTGATTTGATGTGATGCAAATTAATAAATTCTATTTATTTATTTATATAAGTACCTACACACTAAACACTTAATAATGTAAAATACATAAAGATTTATTATTAGATTTTGTTTCCAGCAGACCTGCGACAGGAGAATTGGATGACAGACATAGTGTCGATTTACATCTATGAGACATAGACAGTGTGTAAAACAGTACCTAAACAGACTACAGCAACCTAAACACACATCATTTTATCAGCTTAAAATAAACGCACATACACTTCTTAAATAAATAAATAAATACATATATTAATTATAATAATTTTAATTTTTCTTGTTTGTAAGAGTGAAGCGCAATTTGTGTGTAGGTATATTTATGTTACAAGCTTTGTATCTTGTACTGTGGTTTATCTCTAACAATCTAGATGATTTGGTATTACTGTGTGGGTCTATCTGGCAGGCCCCAACGAGATTTATCAACAGGTTTACATAAGGACATAATTTTTTACCTATAGAAAATAAATAAGATGTATTTTGTACTTCAACAGTTTTTGATTAAACGACGTTTCTATGAAGTGTCTTGCTAGCGGGCCCGCGTTGTGATTATTTTTATTGTTATTATACTTTCAGATCGCCCAGTAGTGCTCGGAGTTAGAAACTATTATGTACCTTACAAATCCAAAATTTCGACTTTCTGTGAGCTATACCTACTTTAGAAGATATTCGTTACTTAGACAAACGTCCAGCGAGCGGGCCCCTTTTTAAAATACTACTCTTTAATATCATACAATTAGCATAAAGAGCTTGATACTATTATGTACCTTACAAATCCAAATTTTGGACTTTCGCAAATTTAACTAGGTCCGTTGGTTGAATATTTATTTAGATATCGAATATCCTCTAAAGTATAGCTCACAGAAAGTCGAAAATCAAAAACTGTCGAGGTAAAAAATACATCTTATTCATTTTATATAGGTAAAAAAGAATGTCCTTATGTAAACCTATCACCTGTTGATAAATCTCGTTGGGGCCAGCCAGATAGACCCACACGATATTACTACCTATGTGCTTTTTACGTATTATGTATATAAGTAAGTAAACGAACACTGAATACCTACTTGCCTAGCACAAATTTTATGAAGTTGCTCAATCTCACCTTTCAAGTAAAATCAAACTGTTGAAATAAAATGTAGGTCTAAAAGCATTGAAATAAATGGGTACTAATAAATTATTGTCTATGAATACGAATACGCATAAATAAGGACATGGGCCCCCAATGACGGGAAATAAAATAGAACCTTAGTGTGATATCTATGCAGCGTCTGGTTGCCAGGCAACAGCACTTCACTTCGTGTGTTATATCTATGCAGCGCCTCGTGCGCATGCGCGACGTGAATAAGTTCACTTCATGGCATTCTGGTGGTTACCATGGAAACAGCACTTCACTTCGGCGAGGTGCAATGCGCGCGCTGTGTCAGTTGAACTTAGTATTAATTTATGATGTTGATTAAGATTTGATGAATATTATTTTATTATTGGCAACGTTTAGTTATGGAGGTACAATAAAATATTAGGTGATTTGATAAATACACACATCGTATAGATAGGTAAGGCGCATCTCATCACGCTAGGAGTTTGATTGCATTCAAGTCATCAGCTGACAATAGGTTCTTAATAAAACAAACAATGTAAGTAACTATGCGCAAACTACGAAAAGACGCTTTGTAGCAGCTGTAGGTACTTATTGGTATTGCATTTTATTATTTAAGGGGCATGCGCTAAGGTAGCCCGCGAAATTCAAATTTTCTTTAGTTTTTTACATTTTGCAGGTAAGTGTGAGGTTTTATGTTGATTAAAATATGATTCGCAACCGTAACCAATAAGGCTTTACATAATTATAATCATTACAATCATCAATACAACTCCTTATGTAAGCACAATCTGCAAATGTCATGATTTCATGAAATAGTCATTCAATGCTATTAAATGAACTTAGAGTGTTGTATTGATCATTTTGAAACATTTGATACGGCCGCGAATCATATTTAGACCAACATACAACATGATACTGACCTGCAAATTGCAAAAAACGTAAGAAAATTTGAATTTCGCGGGCTACCTTGACGCTTTCGCCTTAAATGTTCTGACTGCACATGCGTGACGCGTTACACACCTACAGGTTAAATATGTAGTAAGTACGTAAATAGTTCATAAAAAAAAAAAACAGTTTAATTATTGAAAACAAAATGTATCTAGGCAATAAACTGACTTTTTAATGTACAAAACGGTATGATTTAGACATTGAATTATTATCTAAAAGTATTGAAATAAATAGGTAGGTACTAATTATTGTCTCTGAATACGTATAAGCTTATGGACATGGCTGTCAAAGAGGGAAAAAAAAAACAAAGTGCGTAACAACGCGGCTGCGCGGCGTGATCACTTCATCCGATTCTTTATTATAGAATCGGATGAAGTGATCACGCGCGTGGTCTCTATAGTTACCACCATGATATTATCATAGTGGTTACCTTAAGGTGACCACGCGTGTTATTTCCTTGGCAACAACACTTCGGTGATGTGATGCGCGCGCTCTACAAGTGTCAGTTTTACTTGGCTTATATATGATGGTGATGAATAAAACATTGTAGGTACCTACTTATTGGACGTTGGTATTTAGTACGCAAGTACGTGACACGTTACATACAATTTAAATAAGTGTAGGTACGTAGTAAGTAAAACAAATCTCAATGTGATAGTGTAGCGCCTAGCGCGCAAGCGCGATTCTTACCACTTCAACGTGGTGAAGTGATTCGGTGTGCGCGCGCTGCAAGTGCTAGCTGTTGAACTTATGAATTTTGTAATGATTTGATGAATATGATTTTATTCAACGCTTATGTAGGTTATCTCCAATAAATTATTCGGTAGGTAGGTACATACAATATACATATCTTTTTATTTAAATGACTACATCGTTTAGGTAGGTTCCCACATAGTTTGTGTGGGGTTAAATTACACACTATTAACACTCGATTGCGTTTACATAATATAAGTTAACAATGGGTTCATAATAACAAACTATGTCAATGCGCATTTTCTTTATTATGCAGCAGCAACGTGTAGATACCTATGTATGTTTTATTTTATTTATTGTAGGTAGGTACCTACCTGCGTAACGCGTCGCGCCTCAGGCTATTTATATCAAGGGACTAGTCTAGGAACAAAATTGAATAAAACAAAATTGAGTGTCTGATTGGATATCTGTTTTGCAATTTTATTTTACTTGCGCGCTAATCCCCATAAATAGTAATGTTTAGACATAAGCGGTTAAATATCTACTAGCTTTAGAATACTTAATATAAAATGATCAATAGAATTAGCATAAAACATTTAATTAAAATCTCGATTACGATTGTAAATGTAATGCTTGGTCATCCCTAGCATCGGGTTGGGTGACACTGACAGCTCACTCCACGATCACTTCCCCTAAGTTTTCACGGTGAGATGGTTACAGAATAGCAAGGCTTGGGTATTTTTCGGATATTCATATAGTGAGAATAAATAAAACACGAGAATTTTTTAAATTGGTATATTTATATATTTTCTATTATTGTCATATTCATAAACATTCTTATTATTACATGTCACTGTGCTGTCATCTGCAAATAGGGTCATGGGGTAGTTAGTAGCATCAGGCAGGTTATATAGGATAAATAAAAGTGATCCAAGCACGCTCCCTTGCGGGACACCGTAAATAGGCGTTCGTTCGCCAGACCTGTAAAATTCCTCTCTTTTTGTCTTAATATTTATTTTTGTTATTTCTGTGTAGGTACTGTTTTCTGTTAATTAGGTAAGACTATAAGGTTAAGTATGTTTCCTCTTATGCCATATGCCTCTAGTTTTTGAGATAGGACGTTAAGGTTTACATAGTCACAAGCTTGCGTCATATCACAGTAAATAGCGCATACTGGAATTCTAACGTCCATATTTACCTATATTTACCATTACCATAAGCAAGAAGTCATAAATTGCCATATTGGAGTTCCTGTTTTTCCTAAATCCCTTTTGCTCATCGATTAAAATGTGTTTCTTTTCAAGGTATGTGTACAACTCCTTTTAAATATACTTTTCAAAGATTTTTGATATGAGTTCTTTATTTAGGAACCTATCCAAATTTTCTTGCTAAATAACTTAATTTTATTAATTAAACCAGATCAAAAGGAAACCAGCATCCGGAATAACCTGTTTCAATCATTTAAACATGTTTTTCTAGGAATACCCCGTATTTTTGAGAGATATCGTAATAGTAAAAATGTATCACCTTACCAAGATGGTTTGACTGAGATACATTTTAAATCTGTTGGTCGGTGTTAGGTTTAGGGGGACGTTTTGTCCCATCGTCCTTTATATGTTGCACCCAGATCCAGAAATTGTCTGAAACGGAGTAATTGATACCTCTTCTTTCCTAAGAGCTGCCTGCGTGAAACAATGGACTTAAAACAACTAAACTCATTTATTACCTCTCGTGATGCTTCACCCAGAAGCTTCGATCCTCCGATTATTATTCCTCATACTAATATTTCCTCATGTGCGCACGTAGCCCTACGTGATACCAACACACTGCGTTGCTTATCTAGAAGCCTTTTAATCCTCCACCTACGCCTATTTACGGTGTCCCGCAAGGGAGCGTGCTTGGATCACTTTTATTTATCCTATATAACCTGCCTGATGCTACTAACTACCCCATGACCCTATTTGCAGATGACAGCACAGTGGCATGTAATAATAAGAACGTTTATGAATATGACAATAATAGAACTTTGACATCATTAATATTATGGTTAGATAGGAATCATCTTAAAATTAATTTAGATAAAACGACGATAATGCATTTAAGTCAACGGGTACATGCTGATAATGACATTGCAGCCCTCTACGGTGGCAATGTATTAAATAAAGTCGACGATACAAAATTTCTTGGTGTAATGAATGATAGACGCAAAATTGAATAAACAAGAAGCTGAGCACGTCCGCGTATGTCTTGTATAAATTGTCCTTAGAACTTAACCCAGATGCTTTGGTGACCGCCAAATGCCGATGCCGCCGATGCTTTGGTGGTGGATTGGTGTCATCAATTCTGGGCTATGGTATCATATTTTGGGGTAACTCAACGGACAAGGATATAGCGTTTAAAGCCCAAAAGAGGTGTATTCGGACTATGTTCATATTAAAATCAACAGAAAGCTGTAGATCGTTGTTTAAAAAATACAAATTATTAACTTTACCGTCTCTATATATTTTTGAAGTTGCATCGTTTGTAAAGTCTAACCCCCAACTCTTTCCACGACAATCTGACACTTTTCCGCGCAACAGACTTGACAATAGCCAACTTTGCTTGTACTCGGCAAAAACTGCCCTCATGGGGAAAAGGTTCTTTTGTATGGCCCCGTAAATATACAACGAAATACCACAGTCCTTTGGAGCTATGACAGCAAATCAATTTAAAAAGAAGATTCGAAATATAACAGACAAGTGCTATAATTGAAATGACTTTTTGACAGATGCCTCATAACATACTTGAACTTTAAAATATTATTTCTGTAGGATTATTATTCTCATAAAATTTAACCGGTAATGAATGTTAGTGAACCAGTCTTTGGTTCACTGAATTATTTGCGATAAATAAAAAAATAAAAATTGTACGTCGGAAGCCTCTGCTACCTCGTCAAGAAAAACATGTACGGACTTTTTACTTTTATTTAAGATCTTGCATGCTCTATTTGTATGTAAACACATGTTTGACAAATAAATTATCTTTTATCTTCTTTTGATCGAGCACCAATTTTCTTTCTATACAATATTCCTATTTTCAAAAAGAAATATGATTAGAATATATTAAATTTTGATAGGGGTTGGCAACACTCGCGGTATTGATTCGACGCACAGATTTGACACCCCCCCGACACCCCCTCGACCATCACCAGACGAAATTAACTGATGTTTTCATAGCTTTTGTACTTTTGCAGCATTTTATACGTGCTTGCTTTTGTACTATTTTGTGAAGTACATACACAAACTCACGCCTCTTCTCCCCATGGGGGAAGGCAGAAACTACGGAACGCCATCTGCCCATCGATTTACACCGAATCAATGCACCTGCTACGATCGTTACCCATCCTTTTTTTGTGAAGTATTAACGAAATAAACGTGAACTACTGGTATTTATTTAGTAGATGGTGTCGCAAACCAACAGTGTTTTGTTTTTCTATAATTATAGTTGTCATTGTTAATTTTAGTGATAAAAGATGGAAAAACTGCCGATGTGTAGGATGTGTTTAGCGGAGAATGTCCGCATGTATTTAGTGGTCAACAGGAACTTACAAGAGCTTTATGAGAAGCTGACTGATATTCCAGTAAGTAGATACCTTTAATAATAATTAAGTAAATTACCTTTTAAGCCCCTCTCATAAATGAATATTGGATAAAATAGCATGAGGAAACCTGGACTTAAAATAAATATGTACATTAAATCACCAATCTGTCTAAATCAATCTGTCTTGAGCAAGAGTGGCGATCAATGCTCATGCCTTCTCTGTAAGATGCACACTGAAAGCATTAAGGACCACCAACTGTTGGCTTGGGCTTGGACTGCATTTCTAAGGAATACAAATATTTTCTTCATAAAAACAAAATAGTACAAGACAATTTTTGTTGCAGTTTATAACTGAAGACAGTAGACCAATTCTTGCTTGTTTCTTCTGCTTCGCCAAACTAAAGCGATGCTACCGATTACTGAGACAATGTCTGGAAGCCGAAGAACTGTTCGCTAAGATGATGCATGAGGATTATGAGGTGAGGTATTCTTTAACAGCCATTTATTCTTTTAATTACTAATTTCAGTATAATGTGGAAATGATTCCTCTCAAGCTCATACCTATTGTGTCTGCATTTCACACAAAGCATACCATTGCGTGTTGAATGGTGATATGTACATTTTGTTGAATGTGTACATGTACATGTTAAATACTCCATATAATACTGCTACAACTTCTGTATGAAACTTGTAATTTGATAACGGTCCTCTCTCATGTCAGCACAAACTTACTTACTTAAGTATCCTCAGTTGTGGAGGCTCTTTTGAGTGACTTTAGTATAATGAAAAACGGTTTGTGCTTGTGGGACTGATGTGATCACCAACATATTTTTCTAATACTATAATCATATTTTTACAGCCCAAGCCTCTTATAAACCAAAACCTCTTAGAGTTATGCAGTGGGTTTATTAAATCTCCAATAGTGCACATGAGTATAGATGGTGAATGTCAAAAAGAACGCATTGCTATCAAAGAAGAATTACCTGAAAGACTAGATGATATTATTGAGCCAAGGGAGGAACATCAAAGTGATGGTATGTTTTTAAGAACAAAAACAATATTGTCTATAAAGCACATCTTTACATAGAAAACATTGCCCTCCTTCTGGGGCAGTTGGGTAATTAAAGATATACTTAATCTATTTATTTCATATTCATCAAAAAAAGGTTATGAACTACTTCAAACTTGGCAGTGTTAAGTTTAATTCAACTTAACGGTAACCATATTATGTTGTAAAGTAAAACAAATATCAATACTATTATTGTAAGCCTGCATCATCCCACTGCAGGGCAAAGGCCTCTCCCCATGACTTGCTGGAAATATCAATAATAAACAAGGAATACTCTTGACTGTTTGTGTTTACCTACAGAGCAAGAACCGGAAAATTATGACAATACCTGTCTAGATATAACATATGTACCACCAGGCCATTCTGAATCAGATTTAGAAGATGAGAAACCTATAATGGAGTTTAAAATTGAAGTGGAGGAAGAAGTATCTGAGAAGAAACGAAGAGCCAGCGAGATGAAAAGTAAGTGTTAGTAGCGAATCTATAGGTAAGCAAACAGATCAATGGTTCACCTGATAGGAAGTAGTTAGTGTTACCTAAAGGTCGTACCCGCTTACATGTGCAATGTTGAATTCTATCCATATTATGTTGTAAAATAAAACAAATATCAATACTGTTACTGTAACCCTGCATCATCCCACTGCAGGGCAATGGCCTCTCCCCATGACTTGCTGGAAATATCAATAATAAACAAGTAATACTCTTAAGTGTTTATGTTTACTTATAGAGCAAGAACCGGAATATTTTGACAATACCTGTCTAGATATAACATATGTACCACCAGGCCGTTCTGAATCAGATTTAGAAGATGAGAAACCTATAATGGAGTTTAAAATTGAAGTGGAGGAAGAAGTATCTGAGAAGAAACGAAGATCCAGGGAGACGACAAGTAAGTGTTAGTTAGTTAAGAGTCCGTGCATAAAATTCATTTGACAGAGTTTAGGCAAATTCATTGCGATGCTATGTTTATGTGCACTGTTCACGCACACACGCCTAAAGACGAGCGTAGTGATCGCTTAAACGGTTTTGATCCTGTAGAATCTGTAGATGATATTTGGTTTTAAGTCTGGAATGTTTGTGTATATTTATAATAATTAACATAAAAATGCTATAATTTGGTGTTACTCGTAGATGCATTTAGACATTCAATAACATTGAGGTGAGCGTTTTACTTATTGCGTGTAGTGGTGCCGATTTTCTTGTACACCGAATTAAACTATCACTAACATTCCTTAGGGCCGATTTTTCAATCCTCAGTTAAATCGTTGAATAGTTATCTAGCGTATAAAATTATCTGGCTGTTTATCAGGCGAATAAATATTTTCAATTTTTCAATCGTATAATAACTGAAGAATAGTTATCCGTGGTCTTTCTTAACCAACTTCACACTATCATGTGCAAGCGAGTTGCACAGATACAGTATTCAACGTGTTAGACAAGAATAGAAACAAAACGTATACAGTTGGACATTTTGACGAGATTTCTTATCTTTTGTTTAGATCCACAGATGGTCAGCAATAATGGTGACCTTTTTTTTTTTGTAATTTTTTGTACCTATCTTGATAGAAGTGGGTATGTGTTTAATTAAAAAGGATCAGTTACAAACAAATGTTCTGTGTGTTACGGTGTTTTCGACTTGGTACTAAAAGTTGACCCTAGTGGTTTTAAATTGTTAAAATAATGTCGCCCAGAAAATGTAAGTAAAGTGATATTTAAAAATATTGTAAAAAGCTATCGTCAATTGAATAAAAAACATCAACAAAAGAGCACGAAAACACGCATAGGCAAAGCACATTTAAAACCCCAAACAAAACAAACGTCAAAACATTATTTATTCCCTAGAATAACGTACTTAACTGAGGCTTGAAGGGACAGTTAACTTTATTGCTCAGTTACGGGCTTTAACCGTCCGATACTGACTATCAGACTGTTGAAAAATTCAGAATCACGCTATCTATGGAATAAACGCTATTCGATTCTTTATCTGAGGATTGAAAAATCGGCCCTTAAAATTATAAAGTTATTCTGCAAAAAAAAAACACTAAATATAAAAATAATTTTGACAAAACTAAAATCCATGTACATCAATCAAGTTTCGAACATTTTGTACCCAAAAAGTGCCGGCCAGAAAAAAAAAACGGTTTTCTTTGGATAATAACACCCTCAACATTTTTTACAATTACAATGATAGTATACAATTAACCCTTCCGCTGCTATTTAAGTTCGAAAATACAAAAAATCTTATTATTATTGTGACTGAATGTTTCGAGCATTACATTAATGTTTTAAACGAGAAACAACCTAACTAAGGTCGTCATCATCATCATTTTAGCCGGAAAACTTCCACTCCTGGACAAAGGCCCTCCCCAAACATCGTTACCTCGACCGGTTCTGTGATTCTCGCATCCAGCGGATTCCTGCGGTCTTCACCAAGTCATCGGCTTGGTGAAGACCGTAGGACCCTCCACCTCGTGGGGGGCCTTCCAACGCTGCGTATTCCAGTACACGGTTGCCACTCCAGAACCTGTCAGCCCCATCGGCCATCTTTTATGCGAGCAATGTCACGCCCACTGCCATATGAGTTTGGTAATTCTCCGGGTTATGTCACCTTGGTTCTCCTGCCGATCTCTTCATTTCTGATTCGATCACGTCATCAGGGAAACTCAAAGCGTAGCCCTCTCCATTGCCCTTTGGGTGACTTTCAGCCTTCTAATCATGCCCATTGTTCGCGCCCACGTTTCAGCTCCATAGGTCATTCACTGTCAACACGGACTGGGTCACGACTGCGGGATGTGAGACGAGAAGATATTGCGTAGGTTCCCGAACACTGTCCAGCCGAGTCGAATTCGACGATTGACTTCTTTCTCGAAATTGGACCTACCTAGCTGGACAGTTGTCCTAGGTAAACGTAGTAGTCCACAACTTAGAGTGTAGAGTCTCCGATCTTCATGAAGGTGGGTGTTACATGGGCTTCATGCCATATGCCATGTCATGTCATGGCATATGGGAATCATGGCTGAGACTTTCTCAGCCATGACTACTATATCGTCGGCAAACCGAAGGGAAGTGCCATTCCTACTCCTTTCCAGTCCAACCTTAGAAGACATCCTCCAATGCAGCCGTGAACAGTTTTGGAGAGATAACGTCTCTCTGTCTCATTTCACCTCGCTGCAGAAGGATAGTTTTCGAGGTCTGATCCTGGAGTCGGACCGACATAGTAGTAGTATTTTCACTGCGGCATTTAGATGTATCGCTTATGAATCTGGCACCGTTGAAGTACAGCCCAAGTCTCGATCGAATTCTTTTTCGTAACCCACAAACGCTAAGCAGAGAGGTAGGTTTATATTATACTCTTCGGTCTCCTGCACAATCTGCCGCAGCGTATGTATGTGGTCTACGGTGCTAAACCCTTTACGGAATCTGGCTTGACGGTTCGGGATGACTCTTGAAAACAGCTTGTAGACATCGCTCTGAAGCATAGAGTATATAACACTGGAGAAGCCTTACGAACACTTCCCCTCTGTAAAAGTACAAGAACAAATGTTCTAGTACGTTCATAAAAACTACTTTCAAATCGATTCTAACGCACTTCATTTTATTTAATCAGTGTTCGCAACAATATGTAATTAATAATTGTTCACCCGGTGCCAGTATTAGCCAATTAATTAATAATATTAAATTGACAAAAATAAACCCCGGTTCCACTGTTATATTATTATACGGGGATAGTTTAACTGTCAGGAAAAAAGACATAATTGAATGTGTCCATTTGATGTTACATCTCAATGAGACCAATAGTTGTAAATTTATTTTCTGTGCCTTGCCTTATTCAAAATATTTGTCTAATGAGAAAAATAGGCACATTCATAAATTAAATATGTTAATTTATAATAGGACTTGTCGTCACAATGAAGCTATTTTATACTTTGATTGTAATCAATTTATTGCTGATTACAAACTGACAAATTATACTATGTATTTGCCACCTAGTTGTAGGAGACAAATTGCTAATCTTTTAGCATACAATATACACAATGACACTGGTACTTGTAGTGTACCATCGATTACTGTTAGTAGTGGTACTAACACTACTTTTGATACGCCTTGTAGTTTAAACTATTAGGTGCGACAACAGATAAGCCGCATATGTTCAATGTTGTACATCAAAATATGCAGGGTCTGTCTGGCAAAGAACTAGAGTTAAGTTTATTTATGGAAAACTATGATGTTCAGGTGTTATGTTTGACTGAACACTGGTTGAAAGAACATGAAGTAGTGTTTATCAATGATGATTTGTTTACTGTACAAAGTGCATTTGTAAGAAAACATGCTATTCGCGGTGGGTCTTTAGTTCTTGTTTCAAACAAGTTGAAATGTAAACAACGTCTAGATTTAGTTAATCTTTCTATTGAGCGCACTATTGAGTTGTCTTGTGTTGAACTAGAGCGATACGTTATAATTTGCGTTTATCGACCCCCATCTGGGGATTTTATTCGTTTCGAATCGGTAATGGAGGATTCACTCAATAGGCTAAAATCAAGTAATAAAAGCATAATTTTATGTGGCGATTTCAACATTAATATTTTAGAGGTTACTCCATTGAGTATTAGACTTCTCAATCTGTTCAGGTCTTATAATTTAATTAACTTGTTTTTTGAACCTACTAGGATCACGGCATCTTCGTCGACTTGTCTCGATAATATTTTTAGTGATTATGATGCCAAAAATAAAATAGTTTTAAGTGACTTAACGTCTGACCACTGTGGTTTATTGGCTAGCTTCCCTATGCCATTAAATAAAAAGCCTCATAAAATAGAATGCAGGCCTTATACAGCTACTCGTTGCATCAAGTTTAAAAACAATATAGCTCATAGAATTACACCATCTATAGTAGAACACCAGAATCCTAATGAAATTTATGGAGCCCTTTTTGATGTTGTGCAAAAAGAGTACCAATCTATTTTTAAGACCAAAACCATTAACATTAATGGCACCTCCGTTGGCTTTAATCAATGGGCTACTCCAGGTATTTATAAAAGTAGAGCGACACTATACGAGTTATATGGTTTGAAAAAATACAGGTTTGATACTCCTTTCCTAGAGTATGTCAAAAAGTATTCAAAATTATTCAAAAATATTTGTGCTTTTGCTAAATCTAAATTTTTAAGCGATAAAATTAAAAAATCTAATAATAAAGTAAAAACCACTTGGAAAATTATTAACAATGAAACGGGTAAGTCGGTTAGACATGAAAAACAACTTGAGATTATGGTAGACGATAAATTAGTTAATACAGCAGCCGACGTAGCCGAGGCATTTAATGAGTTTTTTGCCAACATACCTATAACTACGACTCGCTCCTTGAATTCGTCCCCGTCTAAAGCTGAAAACATTTTGCATAGTAGTGTGCCTAAATGTAGTACCTTATTTAGCTTCGAACATGTAACGCCTCGTGATGTAGTTAATGTTTTTAACACACTCAAGTCAAAAAACACGGGTGATTACTGGGGCATCTCCATTAAACTTTTAAGTAATATAATAGACATCGTAGCCCCCTATCTAGCTGTTACTTTTAATAAATGTGTTGATTTAGGAACTTTTCCTGACCTCATGAAAAATAGTAAAATCATACCATTATTTAAATCAGGTAATAAAAATGACGTTGGCAATTTCAGGCCTATTTCTATTTTACCAGCATTTAGCAAAATATTTGAAAAGTTAACACTCAAGCAGTTGCTAAAACATTTTAATTTAAATAGCCTCCTTCATAATGAACAATATGGCTTTACAAAAGGTCGTTCGACTACAGATGCGGGTGTTGCTCTGCTGAAACACATATTTAACGCATGGGAGAACTCGCAAAATGCTATTGGGGTTTTCTGTGATCTCTCCAAAGCCTTTGATTGCGTGCACCATGACACGCTTTTGCGTAAACTGCGTCATTATGGTGTGCTAAACGAAGCTCTCAACGTTATAAATTCGTATTTACATAATAGGTCCCAATGTGTAGATGTTGATGGTGTGAAATCTTCCGGGCTACCAGTTCAGTTAGGTGTACCTCAAGGCTCAATACTGGGTCCATTCTTGTTCTTAGTGTATATCAATGACTTACCATTCTATTTAAAGGGTATCTGTGAAGTTGTACTGTTTGCAGATGATACCTCTCTTATTTTTAAAGTAGACAGGAATAGACAAGTTTTTGACGATGTAAACAGTGCACTCTCAATGGTTACAGATTGGTTTACGACAAATAACCTAGTTCTCAATGCTAAGAAAACGAAATGTGTAAAGTTCGCCCTACCTAATGTTAGAAATCTAGGTCCCAACATCGTCTTAGATAAAGAGGTGCTTGAATCCGTAAATTCGGCAGTTTTTCTGGGCATAACAGTAGACGCCAAACTTCAGTGGGGCCCACATATATCGAGCCTAGCGGGAAGGCTCAGTTCCGCCGCCTACGCCGTCAGGAAAGTAAGACAATACACTGACGTCGATACAGCTCGTTTAGTCTATTTTAGTTATTTTCATAGCGTTATGTCCTACGGTCTTCTGCTGTGGGGCAAAGCTGCTGATATTCAAAATATATTTGTCCTTCAAAAACGAGCTGTTCGAGCTATTTACCAGCTAGGTGCCAGAGTTTCTCTAAGAGATTTTTTCAAAGATATTGGTATCCTCACGGTGGCATCTCAATTCATCTTCGCCAATATCTTATATATTAGGCAAAATATACACTTATACACTAAAAACAGTGATTTTCACAATGTTAACACTAGAAATAAGGACAAACTACGAGCTCCCTTTCACCGGCTTCATAAAGTTCATAACTCATTTGTTGGGCTTGGTATAACTTTTTATAACAAGCTACCCTCTTCTTTGGTAAATTTGCCTTTTAATGCGTTTAAAACGAAAGTAAAATCCAAGCTTTGTTCAAAGGCATACTATTCTATCAACGACTACTTAAATGATAAGAATAGTTGGTCGCTGTAGTTAACTCAAGACAATGTTTATGTTCTTTCTCCAGCTTACCCACTGACAAGTTATATGAGTTTATATAGGTAATTGTTTAATTTATTTGACTATAAAAGTCAAATTATTTAAATTTAATTATTGTTGACATTTTAAGTCAAGTTATTTTAATTTATTTTTGACAAAATCACACTGTTTTTTTATGAGTTGTATTGCAATATGTGGTTAGCTAGTGACCTCGACAATTGATCATATTATTTATTACTATTAGTAATTAACTGTTTGTTTATTTATTTTACCTCGATGGTCCTAGTTTATCATTTATAACTTCCAGTTACAACTATATGTAAGCGGGCACGCCCTTTATGCCTGGTGGCTTTTATTAAGATATCAAGTTCTGTTTACGTTTTGTTTTTTATTTCTGCCTGAGTATAGTTCTCGATGATTTTGTTTGGTATATTGGCGTGTGCTAGCTTATATATGGCTAATAATTTAAATTATGTTTTGTGTTGTTTAATGTAAATTATTTTGAATACTATTATATAGAATCTTCTTTTTGTTCTTTTAACTGAACAGACAGCTGTGCAGCTGGGGAGTTTGTTGCGCCACTTCTTCTTCCCAGCTAACGCACTAGGAAGTGGTGAAGGGTGGGCGTTTTGGGGGACTGTCTTATGTAATTTTGACGTTCGAAAAGTGCTGATTCTCAGCCTAGTTTGAATAAATGACTTTTGATTTGATTTGATTTGATTTGACTTCGTAAATCGTTTTAAAGGCGCGTGGAGCTCCGTGAAAATGCCTATTTGTGCTGTTAAATGGTGTAAAAAGCGTTCAAATACGTCAAATTTACATAAAGAACTGAATAACTTTCCATATGCATTTTTTTTTTTCTAAGATTTAGTCATGTTTTAATTGAAATTTATAATCCTAACCTCATAATACAATTCGATTTTTCATTCGATTCAACCATTATTCAATATAAAACGTAGCATGAATCGAGTATTTTCCTCACGTTGCTACTGTGACGTCACCGAGTCTCGCTACATCTCGTTTTTATGTTCGTAAAGATCAAAATACTTTTCTTTTGCATTACGAAAATATACGTCAAATCAGCAAAACTTACACGCACTTGACATGCGATTATGTCCTCTAGTAAAAATGTTAAAGAAACTACCGTAGTGTTGAAGTCATGTTTGAAACCAAAATTGATATGTCGATAATTTCCTAGTAAAAATTACTTAGTCATTATTTTTGTTTATTTGTTTTTATTGTTCAATGTTTTATAATTGGTTTATGTCCATTGAAGGGGTTGTATATAAAAATAAAATTGAACTTGACCTAATTTTTTATTGAGATTACTTATTACAAATTTAGTTACTTTTATTTAATTGAAGTTATTTTATTTTCTTATTAAAATGTAACTATTTTATGAAACAGCTGTTTTATTTCATGGATTCAAGCAAAATTCCGAATGAATATCGATATCGATAAAATAAAAATTAACGGTACGGACTTCTCTTTCCGCTACCGCGTCCCCCGTCTCAAAAAGTGACAGACAGTTTTGTTCGGAATATTGTGCTTATGGCTTCTCCAGTGTTATATACTCTAAGCTCTGAAGTGAGATGGGCCTATAATTCTTAAGCAGGGCATTGTCACCCTTTTTAAAGAAGAGTCGGTATCACCACAACTCTGTCCGTCTGTCTGCCTGTGGCGTTTTACCCTCGAGTATGATGGAATCAAACACGTTCTGGGGGCTTAAGAATGGATTTTTCACCGGCTTAGCTACCTGCTATTGTTCTCGTATAATAAAACATTTCCCTCAATCTTTTTCTCGTTGTTTATTTAATACTTAATCATACCTTATTTAACCTGACGCTTAATGCTCATGTCCATTTCTACCACGGGCATAAATGTTTGCGTCTTTAAGTCTTTAAACGAATGCCCAAAATATTATTAAAGTAGAGTACATAACTCGTGAAAATAAAAAATGATCTCGGTCCTTGTATCCGTCCCTCGGCTCAGGATAGTACTCTAGAATCCTTGGCTGTTCTCGGGGTCCAACTTAGTCCCTCGAATGAAATTCCCTTGTTTTTCACTTGTTGTATAATCTACTATTATATAAACCTTTAAAATTAAGTAAATAGTGCAAATAGAAAAGGTCGATTTCGATGTTTTTGAGAGATTTTAACAAAAAAAATATCTTGAAATTAGGGATGATTTCGCAAATATCTGGCGGTGAAACTGTTGGCACATCTATTTAGGTTCGTCATTTGTTTTTTTCCTATATTGCAATGCGGTGGATTTTCAGAAATTTCGAAAACTGTAAGTGCCTTTCAGGTATTTCTTAAGGACTCTCCTCTTAATTTGTAGTTTTAACACACAATTTTTTTATTTGCGAATTCCAACTTAAATTTGCAGTTTGAGAATTGACCGTGACGTATATCGATGTATGGGAGAACACGTTTTTCAACTACAATTTTAAGTTTGTTTTTGGGATAAACTCATCCCAACTACGGAACCCTTCGTTGTGTGTGGTGCGATACGCCTTGGAAGGTTTTATTTTATAACCTCAATGTTCGTCGCTGATGTTTCAATTTAATTATGGTAAAAAACGTATAATTACGCAATAATAATGATTGTTGGCAAAAAAGTGTTTGGTAATAATTTGGGCGCATTTAGGTCACTTCAAATGGGAAATGACTAAAAGAATTTAAAATATATTGTTAAAAACGCTGCTTGTAACAACGGGCTCAAAACCTACTAGTAGTTGTCGGCAAAGTAGTGCCATCATCATAGGTCTGCATAACTGTAAAATATTTAGTTCCAAATGTCACCACGTCAGACTCTTTTATGTCGACCTGTAAATAACATTAATAACTTGGCATTGTGTCGTGAGATATAAAGTTGAAACCTTCTAAATACAGACGAATGTGTTAACAATTCCCTTGAACAAGGATTGATTAAACTTTGTTCAGATAGTTTTGGAACAGATCATGTATGACGACGTTAGTAAAATTTTGTACTTTCATTCATGTCTCTGGTGATTATGTGTATTATTCAATGTCAACAGAAATTCCTCGTTTTCGGTCCTAGTTCGAATCATGCAAAGCGCTATCATTTTGATTCGTGTGCATGTCAATCTTCTTCCAACATTGTACTTACCAGATTTATAATTACAGGGACGACCGTTGCGAAGAAACCAAAATTAGAACCTCGAAGAACAAAACCAGAAGATGCAGTAACAGCCGAGCTAACGAACAAGGGAAACTCTGACTCGAAAGTTATCCGGACAACTCCTGATCAGCGTACGTTTAATCGAGTAAAAAAAATACAACTTACTTGTACACAAATTGTTGAAAAATCCAAATGTGATGTAAATCAACGTAGTTTTAGTAACAAGGGTGATTTAACAAATCATATTCAAATAATACAAAATGGTGAAAAGCCTTATAAGTGTGATGTATGTCAGCGTAGTTTTAGTAATATGAGTCATTTGTCAAGACATATGCGAATACACACTGGTGAAAAACCATATAACTGTGATATATGTCAACATAGTTTTAGTCGAAAGAGTATTTTAACAAACCATATTCGTAAACACACTGGTGAAAAACCTTTTAAGTGTAATGTATGTCAGCGATGTTTTACTAAAAAGAGTAATTTAACAGAGCATATTCGAATACACACTCGTGAAAAACCTTATAAGTGTGATGTATGTCAACATAGTTTTAGTCAAAAGGGTGTCTTAACAAAACATATTCGTATACACACTGGCGAAAAACCTTATATGTGTGATGTATGTCAGCGTTGTTTTAGTCAAAAGGTTCATTTATCAAAACATAATCGAAAAATGCACACTGGTGAATAACCTTATAAATGTGATGTATGACAGCGTAGCTTTAATCAAAAGAATAATTTAATAAAACATGTTTGTAAACACACTGGTGAAAAACCTTACAACTGTATGTTTATGTCAACGTAGTTAAGAGTCATTTGTCAAGACATATTCGAATAACCACTGGTGTAAAACCTTTAAAATGTGGTTGTAGTTTTCGTCTAGTGTTAATTCACACTGGTAAAAAAAACTATAAGTTTGATATTATGTCAGCTTACTTTTAGTGTTAAGATTGATCTAAGAAATCATATTCAAACACACTGGCGTTAAAATCTTTCAAATGTGATAAAAACAAAAACCTTTTTGGCATAGCGTTAAAACTAGTATTTTGAAATGATCTAAACGGCACATTTTTAATTGCACTTCTCAGTTCTGAATTGTTACAATATAGATATTATTCTTTCCCTCATAGAATTAGAGCAGTTAATTGTGTATTAAGTGTGTACAGACCCCCTTCAGGATAGTATGTCGGCTTTGAAAAGATAATAGATGAAGTGTTACACAAAATCTGTAACTCGAACAAGTCCATTATCACTTGCGGTAATTCTAATGTTCTCAAATTTATTAGAATGGTTTGACTAGACAATCGATCATGTTGTTCATTTAGTAAAATTATAAGTCTCGTTTCAATTCTACAATCTTGTAAACCAATATTTGGAGGCCACAAGAACAACCTATAACAGTAATGGGCTCAATTGCAATTAAAAACAATCGATGGTCTAGTCAAACCAAAGTTTTTATATTCAACTAGCTTTACCCGGCCCGACTTCGCACGGGTAGCACTAAACCCTACCTACCCTACCTACCGTCCCTTTTCCCGGTTCCCTGGATTACGACAAACATTTCAAAACCAAAATCAGCTAAATCGGCCCACCCGTTCTCGAGTTTTAGCGAGACAAACGAACAGCAATTGATTTTTATATGTATAGATTCAATTCATTTATTCAATAACAATGTTTACATCGTGTCTGAATTTCTATAACTAAATACCTATATAGGAAACATCATGCATGCCATCTATAATTAAATCATTAAAATTATCCAAATTACATTAAAATCAGAATAATAATAAAATTTCATAAGTGAATTCATAAAATTCAATAAAAAATGTATTTCATATCAATAAAATGATGTTACTTTCAACTTTTGTATTTATTTATAATTCATCAATAGTATATAATAATAATAATATGCGTTCCTGCATTTAAAGCGAGGGGAGATTGTGGAATCCGTGGGAACACAGCTCGCGAATTCCATAAACCTTAGAGCCCTCTCTCCGCATCCGAAACCTATAACGATTTTGGTATGTCGAAAGCGTTGGGCATCAATGTTACTGACATGACATGAAGCAATAACGAATCTGCGTTCGCAATGTATTTGCCAAACATGTAAACAAACACTAGTTTTCCACTTAGACAAACATCAACTTTATACAAGTGTAAATAAAGCTAATTTTAGACTGTCTAGTACTGTTGAAAAGGTCATAAAAAATATGAAGTTGCCGCGCACACTGAACCTTATCGGTAGGCATTACAGTTGTTTTTCCTAAAACTCGTGTTTGTTTACATGTTTAGCAAATGAATTTCGAACGCAGATTACATGCCCTAGGTATTTAAACTGTATGACTGTAGTGGCTTTCCGCTTAACGTCACTGGAGGAACATAATCTACGAGCTAGACTTAGATCTGAAAATCAAAAGCTCACTTTCCTTTAAATTATATGTGAGTCCATGTGACGCAGCATAGGACTCACAAACACCCAACAGCTTCCTGAGCGCGCTGATTGATGGACTCGGCAAGACCATGTCGTCTGCGAAGCTGAGATTATTTACCATAGTGCCATCAATCGAGCAAACGACGTTGGTCTCGCTGAGCTCCCCAATCAACTGGTTCATGTAAACATTAAACAGGGTCGGGGACGTTAGTCCACCCTGTCTAACACCACACTCCAGGATGTATGTATCAGAGTGAGCACCCGCCCATCTAACACTGTTAGTCTGCGAGCTATACCAAAACTTCATTACATTAATAAGCTCTGCGGGTACCACTAGAAGTTTAAGCTTCGACCAAAGTTTGCTGTAACAAACCAAGTCAAAAGCCTTGGAGAGGTCGAGGAAAGCAGCATATACTGGCGTTTCCCTATCTTTGCAGTACTTGACCGTCTGCTTAAGCACCAGAATAGCGGTCTCAGTTGATAGCGCCTTTCTAAAACCAAACTGAGCATCACTTCACTTTAAATACTCACCAGGCCGGCGCTCAAGCAGACTGTAGCGACCGTACAGCGTCATCAATTGCAATTTAAGGTAAGCACTAACATAGAAAATGTAGAGGCGACGCGACGCCGGCAACGCCAGTCACGCCGTGAGCCCCATCCGAGTCAGTGTTATCGTGTACTGAATTGACTGTATGTAATAATCAAGGATATTGTGTAATTAGTGGTTAATCAAATAAAACACCAAGTGAACTCTTTGATCGTATATTCATTAACAAATAGGTACATTTCATATTAATCCTATTATAGCGGCCAAAGAGATAGGCCTGTAATTGGTTTTGCCCGCTATGTCGCTTGTTTTATTTTTAACCACAGGCACCACCACGCTTTCCGTAAGCTCCATTGGTAGTTAGGTATGACGGATACAAAATGCACACAACATTACTAGAACCCGGAAATGTGAGGTCCCGCATGTAACAGATGCTCAACACCAAGCCCATCGTGACCCGGCGACTTCCCTCTCGACAAACTTACTACCACTTTCCCCCTTTCCTACAAAATCCCCTCTTCTATGCCACAACTACACATGCAGATCAGTAAACCCAATAAATACGAGGTCGCGCTCACACTTGCATTTATAAATCAGAACGTACTGCACAATCAATTATAAACCTTATGCCATCAATCACAGCGTGCATTTACCATGCACCGTTCAATTCACTCACACGAAAACATCGATCGCTATCGTTGTGCTGTGCAAAAGCCATTTATTTTTCATATACGCTAGTGATTGACTAAATCGGAAAGTTATCGATTCTCCCTTTTATTATTTTATTAAAATTTTTGGGAGTTCCTGAAAAAATAACAAATAAAAAACGATATACATATACTAAGATGATATAAATAAACAATAAGTAAGTTAAAAAAAAATAATTAAGTAAATAAAAAAAAAACAACAATAAGAGAAAATCTAAATGAGTATAAAACAACATTTCACATCGGTCTTCCAATCAGGCTATAACTGTTGACAAATTGAAGAATAAACTTTAATAGTAATATAAATTCATACGACAATCGACATTATTGTCGATAGCCTACGTTAGTGGATCTGCACAGCCACATCACTAACCCGTCGCAAGACGCTGCGGACGTACTGCGCCATGCATCCGCAGGTGACTGTATCGTTATGTTATTTTTACATTGCTTGTCCAGTCCCTTAGCGATATATTTAACGAGTTAACGAGCAATGTATTTCGTGCAAAAATAGTACAGTCGCTGTGATATTTGAAAATAAAAATAACTTAGTAAAAGCCAGAAATATTTTACGATTTGTTGTTTTTCATGATTTTAAAGACAATTATAGTAAAATAAATGTGGTATGTGATTCCATGATTCACAAAGTTTTTGTTTTGGCTTCGGTTTTTACAAGAAACCACTGAACAATACGGCATTCTTATAATTTTTCCCGATTACGGCCGAAAGCACACTAGTTCGCGGAGACGGCCATTTGCCTATGCAATGACCACTATGATCAAGATGCGCGGACACAGACACGCCCCCATGCCACTTCTCCTGTTATTTATATTTCTATGGGGTAGACAATACGACATCAGTCAGGGACATCACACCAATTTTTCGTCGCGTAGGTATTGCACTTTTCTATGAAACTTTTTATAACCGACGAAAAATTTCAACGCAATTGGGTTCAGAATCATGTACTGAATCCATGGTAGCCGGCTTCCCGTCGATATCCCTGCCACCCTGTATATCGCGTGGTGACAGGCGGCAGCGAATAGATTGGAATCTCAAGTTTTTATATAGAACCGATTTGAAAAATTATTTCACTGTTGGGAAGCTACACTATCCCCGGGTGACATACCCGTAGGCTACATTACATTTAAAAAAAAAATCGGGATCCTTACTAAAACTCCAATAATGTAACCCAAGGTGTAAAAAAAAAATACCTAAAATATTCTTTACATCGCGTGCGCTGCGAAAACTATTGATGATAGAATAAAATAATGTACTAGACTACGGCTTTGCAGAACACATCATTATTTACAAAAAGTGTCGCGACAGCATTATGTCTGACTATTATAGTTACGCCACAATAAGTGTTCTTTTATTTAAAAAATTTAATTGAAATGCCGCTGCTAGAAAAGGCTCTTTTTTGTATCTTGGTATTAATCCTTATCAAAATAAATTATTTTCTTCATATTCAAGACTGCTTCAATCTATACATATAAAATGCTTTGTCCTGAATGACTGACTGACGGATCAACGCACAGCCTAAACCGCTGATCGTAGAGACCTGAAACTTGGAGGGTGTGTTCTTTGTATGACGCAGACATCCGATAAGAAAGGATTTTTCGAAATGCTACCCCTAACAGGGTGAAAAAGGTGGGCAAAGTTTGTATGGGACAACGTGATTCCTTGGTCCAATCTACTTAAAATTTTGCATAAACATTCTTTAACAGAATTAATGAAAGACCTGTTTCGTATTTTATTGAAATTCAGCCCCTAACGGGGTTAAATAGAGGTAGAAAGTTATTTTGGGAGTGATTTGCTTCGAAGTTGATATCAATACTCCTTAGTGCTTTTGATTTAAATTACATCTTATTTTGACACATATTTGAAAAGTCAATCCGATTCTATTCAAAAAAGGTTGAACTCACAAGGCTTGGTGCTTGCAATGCAAATACTCTTTAAAATTGGAATGTCTCGAAAGTCACCGTACTATACATATTAGTACCGCATTTGAAGGTTTGTAAGCTTTACAGAGGTCTGTATTTATTCCGAAGATTCCCCTAACACCATCAAATTACCCCTTCGAATTCAAGAGAGTGCAGTTTCCCATCAAAGTATGCTTCGCAATGACTATAAACAAAGCTCAAGGTCAAACTCTTAAGATAGCAGGAGTAGACTTAAGGGAAAGCTACTTCTCCCACGGCCAGTTGTATGTGGCATGCTCCAGAGTAAGCGCACAGCGTAGCCTGGTGATTCTAGCACCCGAAAGAAAAACAAAAAATATTGTTTACAAAGAAATACTGCGGTAGGTGCAGTATTTCGATTTCGTTGTAAAAAGATAATACACCCGTGTAACTTTCGCCAGATCAAAGGCCGAGCTTCGTGTTCATATTTTTATTTTTCAAGTTTATTTAATCTATACATCCCTACACTATAATAAAGATTGTTATATTTTATAATTATTCAAACATTTTAACATAATAATTTAACTGTTATAACAAAATTAATAATGTAAAAAACCAATAAAAAATCCTTTTAGAACCATTTTCGACTTCTACGCGGACGAAGTCGCGGGCAAAAGCTAGTACCTTTATATAACTTTTTAACTGACGAAAAAAAAAAGAGGAGATTCTCAAGTCAACACGTATATTTTTTTTTTTTGTTATCTGTGACCACGCATAACTTTTTATTGAGTAGTCCGATTTGAACGATTCTTATTTTATTGGGGAGGGTATACCTCGAAGTTGGTCCCATGTAAAATTGGAAACTAAAATCCACCCCTAAGGGTAAAAAAAAATGGGGTTAATTGATTTTTCACTTGCTAAATTTTCAATTGCGAACCGATTTTGTTTTAATTTCGCGCACATGTTGTAGTTCTGATAACACAACTATATAATAAAAACCTGGAGTTGATCTGACGATGGAGACGAAAGACAGTTGCGAGAGCTCCTCAGCAGTTTGCAGCAGCTACATAGTGTTTGGGCTTATTTCATTCATCTTGATGAGAACTTTAGACCTAGCTGGGGTATGACAGTCATCGAGGGTCTGACGATGGAGACGAAAGGCTGTTGAGGAAATTCATTACTTGAGGAAAACAATTAAATTAAATGGTAACTCAAAAGCGAAAAAAAAAAACTCTTTTACAAAAAATGAAACCAACGAAAAAAAAAACTGAAAAGCGAAAAATAAAAAAATACCTTTTAGTGTAACTAAGCTCCTAAACTAATTTAAGTGACTTTTGAGGCGGTGCCAAACATTCATCAAGCTACCATTTTACGCTATAAGAAATTAATTTGTTGGATGTTTTTTTTACGTCGACATAGTAGAAGTGAAACTTCAACGTACAAGTGGAAAAACGAATCGCAACGGACAAGTGGAAAAACGAATGGCAACGGACAAGAGGAAAAACGAATCACAACAGACAAGTGTCAAAACGAATCGCAAAACAAATTTTACTTGAAGTTTTACGGGCAGGTTTTCAAATTGAACAAGTACAATAACAATCTGCCCGTAAACTTCAAGTTAAATTTTTGTTGCGATTCGTAATTATTTTATATAAGTTATTATTTAATAGTTAATTAATTTAAAATAGCTTATAAATTAGAGCATAATATTGAAGATATTAAGGAGATAAAATTTTCTTTAAATAGTATATTTATAAATAATAAATCTTATTTATAAAAAATAAAAATTTACAGTGAAAATGTAAAGTTTTAATTAAACTACCTATATAAATATAAATATTAATGGAAATTAACCACTAAAAATCAAGTTAGCAGCTTAATTTTAGGCTTTATATTTCTTAATTGAATTGGAATATAAATTCAATTTTATCATAGAATAGAATATAATCTTCGATCAATAATGCACTAGATTCCCGGTAAGCGCTTCAAAAACGGAACGAAAAATAAGAGCACAAATTCGGTTGTGGTCTTATTTCAAATTAGTATGGTCCAATCATAGCCAACGTTAAGACGTCAAAATGCCGCAGTACGCGTTCAAAAAATATGTAAATAACCACCGTAACACCAAGATTTTGGAAGGAATATTTTTTTTTCCGTAAGTTTATTATCAATAAGTGATTTTCGTAAAATAAAAACAGAATTAAATAGTAAATATAAATCATTTAGCAAATATTATGATTGTTTGACCAATGTTTGTGACAACTACCAACTATTGTACCAAACATCGACTGTTCTGGAACAGGGAATGCATGGTGTAGTATTGTTATGTTATATTTTATTTCTGTTTGTAGATTTCCGCGAAAGAAAGAGGAAAATAAATATTAATAGATATCAATAGAAATATTAATAGTAATAGCCTTATAAAAATTTGACAATTTGTTCGATTCATTTTAATAGATTGGACATAACTGGAAACACGCAAAGGCGTAGATTACTACAAACAGTACAACAGTAACAATAAATATTTTTGAACTTATATAAAAATGACTTTTAATTTTCATGACACATGACATTATATTTGTTTCTCCGACGACAGAAAGATTTAATTTTGCCATTGTAATTAAACTTTATGTTTGAGTGTCAAGGCTTATAATAAACTGAATTTGTTAGTATAAATTATTTCTTTCTGTATTTCATATAAAGAAATATAAATGTACTAAAGTGTGTACAAACGTGGCCACTCCAGCGACGTATCTTTGTTCTAGTACTATTATTGATCGAAGGTATAAACAAAAATATATTACACAGTTCGACTCCACTCATTCCTTGGCCAAGCGGCGAGCCTCGGTCATAAATTTTTATTGCTTTTATTAGCACTTTGTAATTCGAACTTTAAAACATGCGTGTAAGGTTGAATTTGTTTTGATGTATGTTTGACTTTATTGTTTTTTGTACATAGCTTTGTGAATACAACTTTAAGCATTGCATTTAAGGTTGAATTTACATAATGTATATTTATTTAAACTAGAATTACGTAAACACAATTGGCGACAGTTTTAGGAGAACTTTTGTATGGGATAGTGTATCTAGTGCATTATTGATCGAAGAATATAATATTCTTATTCTTCATTAACAGTGATATACCTCTTTTTGGTTTCAATTAATAGTTAATGTACGAGTATAAGGTATAAGGAGTTAATAGCTCCACCAGAACTCCACCATATTGTCGAAGTTTACCAATCAACATATTCAAAGTTACTTTTAGTTGTACTCTTTTAGTTTCCCAATTTTTTTGCGTAGTACATTTAGGAAATAAATGAACACCGGGGTTAGTAGTTTAGTACATCCTGGTATATCACACTTAAGCATATTATTTAAATTTACTGAATTATAGGTTACAAAATGTATGGAATTGACAGCTTTCAATGGCCATGTCGACGATGCGCCACCTATCGTGATAAAATGGCAGTACAGATCCGCATTGAACTTCGTTATCGTTGAAGCGATAGCGATTGTCGAAATAGAATCGCTCCGAAGCGAATGCCATTTGTCTAGGCCCTCTGATCACTAAAGTCTTTAACAAAGATTTCAATCGATCGATTTAAATCTTTGCCTTTGCTAAAGTTACACGCTCAGTGCAGATCACCAGACGAATTATCTTATGTTTTCGTAGCGTGCTTTTGTGCTATTTTGTGAATTACATGGGTACAGAATCTTACGCCTCTTCTTCCCATGGGGGAAGGCAGAAACTACAGAACGCCACCTGAAGGCCAATTCTCGTGCTTAAAAAACGTTCACATTCAAGTCGCAATCTGTCAAACTTGTCAAAAATGTTGGTAAATAGATTGTATTTTTGACGGATTGCGAATGAGATGCGAATGCGAACGTTCTTAAAAATTACGGGAATTGCCCCTCTGCTCATCGATTTACATCGAATCAATGCACCTGCTACGATCGTTACCCATCATTTTTTTTGTGAAGTAATAACCAAATTAACGTGAACTAAACGTGCGACAATTTAAGAAGCTCGATTTGACAGCTATCAAAATATTTTGTTTAGTGACGGGGAAAAATATCGGTTGCTTTATTATCTGATTCTTGAGACATATTGATTTATCATACTTAGAGTTTGTAATCGGCAATTTACCTATATTACTTAAAACTGATTCTCGAGGCATATCTTTTTATTACACGTCATCATCACGATCACGAAATGTAGAAAAATAAATTCACTTTGTAAAAAAAAAATCACTTTCGTAACTTCGGATGATCCAGAAAAATTATATGTCATCAGTTGAACTGTCTTCGTCGGTTCCCAGTATAATAAATTAATTTTCCATCATATTGTCAAAATGTACATCTCTTCTAAAGTCTTCCGTTATAATTTTCTTTTGATCGATTTTGTTTTTAAATGTTTAAACATTTAATAATACAGTAATTATACACATTTCTCTTTTCATAATGTCTGCCTAACCTTTTCCCAACTATGTTGGGGTCAGCTTCCAGTCTTAGCGGATGCAGCTGAATACCAGTATTTTACATGGAGCGACTGCCTATCTGACCTCCACAACCCAGTAACTGGGTAATACGATACCCCTTGGTAAGACAGGTGTCAGACTTTCGAGCTTCTGACGACTCGTAACGACTGCGACTAGCAATTTATAAATACATACAGGAAGCTTTAAATATAATAAATGACAAAAAATACGCCGTAGGCTTACTATTAGATATGACTAAAGCTTACGATAAAGTGCAATATGACATACTATTAAATAAATTGGAGGGTATAGGGATCCGCGGTAAAACTCATGAATGGTTTAAATCGTATTTAACAAATAGAGAACATCAGGTCGAAATTGAATTTTATAATGAAAATACCAAAGAGATACAAAATATTCAGTCTGATAGTAAAGCAATCGCCTCTATTCCCCAAGGAACTGTAATTAGATGCCTGCTTTTTCTTATTTACATAAACGACCTTCCAAAAACCATAGAAGGGCCGTGTGTGTTGTTTGCTGACGATATATCGCTTCTAACTTCATGCCGGAACAACGTAGGCTTGAGCGAGGACCTAACCACTATAGGTACTAAATAAATCAATAACTTGGATGAACGACCATAACCTCGAAATTAATTTCTCTAAATCTAAAATAATTCCCTTCCACCCCCGACAAAAAGCCCCACTAGACATAAATTTCACTTACAACGGAAAAACAATAGAAGTCGTTCATGAATTTACTTTACTTGGCCTGGATATAGACACAAACATTAATTGGAAATCACACATTAAAAAGATAAAATCCAAACTATCCAAATTTGCATACGCCCTTCGTGAAGTCAAAAAGACCACTAACCTTAAAACTGCACTTGTTACATATTATGCGTACGCACATGCATGGCTCAGCTACGGCGTAATATTGTGGGGAAACAGCACAGATGCACCGACACTTTTCACATTGCAAAAAAGATTAATAAGAATCCTTGTAAATATAGAAGACACCGACAGTAGCAAACCTCATTTCCAAGAAAATAAAATACTTACCCTCCCTTGCCTATACATTCTGGAAATATGCAAATTCGTTCGAAATTACCAGCACTTTTACACGACAAGAGAAAACATACAGTCTAAATATACATTACGCCATAAAAATAGGTTAAACTTACCAGGTTCTAAGTTAAAAATGCACTCAACAAGTACACTAGTCATGTCAACTAAAATATTTAATATAATAAATTACCAGAATTAATAAAAAATTAACAAAAATTGAATACATTTATAAACAAATTAAAACTATTCCTATTAACTAAATGCTATTATGATATCAATGATTATTTAAATGACAAATTTTAATTTACAAGTTTTATAAAATAATTACAATAAATAGGTACTAACTAAGTAAACAAAATTAAAAGCCCTCTTCCTCTCTCCTACTTTTGCTGTGCCCGACAGGGTCCACAATGATCATATTATTTTGTTAAACCTACCACCTAAGTTCAAATGTGGAAGCAATAAATATATTGAGTATTGAGTATTGAGTACTGTCAAAGGTCCACGAATGACAGCCGGGACCAACGGCTTAACGTGCTTTCCGAGGCACGGAGGATTCTCGGTATGTAAAGATGATCACCTATCCACTGACCAACCCCGGCAAGCGTAGCTTAACCTGATGGATCGACCAGTGCGACTATTGTTACTTAGCCACGAGCTCCTCTTTTCATAACGTTATGTTTGTAAAAGTACCTATCGATTTTTCAGTTTATCGATTTTATTCGGTCAAAAAACGACTTAACGGTCACAACACTACAGCAATGAACCCATAGACATGACATGGTCACATGACATTGTAATTGTAACGTGAATCAACGATTATTTCGTGTTTTTGACTGTGTTTTTCCTGCTTTAGATAATACTCTGAGGTTTTTCCAATACAAAGTGAAACTTGGTGCTTACGAATGATATTCATTGTTATAGTGAATGTATAACATAGTGATTCATTAGGATATTGAATTTGATATTTCGATTTCTGTAGACGTTCTGTAAGTTATCGCGGCATGTATAATGAGAAACGTCAAATCGGTCAAATCTAGCTTCATAAATTGTCGTCAACTCGTCGGTTTACCGGTTTACTGGTATCAGTGTTGCCAACCCGTACGATAATTATGGGGGCGTACGATAATTTGGCCAATGGTACGATGTACGATAATTAATGTCAAATAATTATACGATCATTTTGAGATTTGCTGAAAACATCTTTTAAGTTAACAAAAACAAAACGTATTTGTCAAATAAAAATTAAACGCAGAAATAATTCAAAAAAATGTTAATGTCATTTGTTAATGTTGTTTAGTTTGAGATTTTACTTGTAATTTTTTGTTTAAATTCACCACTTTTACCATTTCATAATTTGTTATTGAAGAGCGGGATCTCCTAGCACAGGTATATCTTTTACTTAAAGGAGATGTAAGATTTACTGTAAAAGTTTCTGCAATAAACCCTTTTTTTTTATAGCAATTTGAATTGCTATTTGATTTGAATTTAGGTTTTTTTTTGTAGATTTTTATAATAATAATAATAATAATAGATAAAGATAGAGCTTGGGAGCGATCTGAACTAAACGTGACAGATGTGTGTCGCCCGGATGATGCCGCCACAAGTGCATTCTGGCGCAGCATATGGTCGGTACCTGTCTGTCACGCTGAGGCTGACTGGATGCAGGATGTCGAGCGAGTGTGTGAAACTATACCAGAAATGGAAAAAATCAATATCACATCACTAGATATAGCCAGAGCAGTCCGTCCGTTACCGAATTGGAAATCACCGGGACCGGACGGACTGCAGAACTTTTGGCTTAAATGGCTTATTAGTTCACACACTTGCCTGGCATCTCAGTTCCAGTCATCCTTAGAGTCTGGGTCGCTACCACAGGTTCTAACAACAGGCGTCACCCACCTGCTCCATAAGTCAGGTAGCCCTGCGGAACCCAAGAATTATAGACCGATCACATGTTTGTCGACGGTTTATAAACTTCTTACATCCATTTTGAGAGCGAAAATTAACACACACATTGACAATAACTCTATTATGTCTGCCTCTCAAAATGGATGTAGGAATGGGTCCCGCGGTACTAAGGAGCTACTCCTCATTGACATGGCCATAAGCCAACAGGTTCGTCGATCCCGCAAGGATCTGTCGACATGCTGGATAGACTATCAGAAGGCCTACGACTCGGTGCCACATACATGGCTCATGAGGGTGCTGGAGTTGTACAAGATAGATGCAACTCTGCGCACCTTCCTGAAGTCATGTATGAGGCAATGGAGGACGGTCCTTTGCTATCCAGGATGTCGACGGATCCAGGGGAACGATGAGCCTATATGGATTAAACGGGGAATATTTCAGGGCGACAGTTTGAGTCCACTTTGGTTCTGCCTAGCCCTGAATCCTCTAAGTACACTGCTGGAGGATTCAGGTCTAGGCTATCGGTTGAGGAAAGGTGGTCAGGTCATATCTCACCTCCTTTACATGGATGATTTGAAACTCTTTGCCCCCAACAAATTGCGACTGATGGAGCTACTGAAGGTAACTGAAACATTCAGTAGCGCCATCAGGATGGAATTTGGTGTGGACAAATGTGCTGTCATGCATGTAAAGCGAGGGGAGATTATGGAATCCGAGGGAACTCAACTCTCGGACTCCATACACCTTAGATCCCTCTCCACAGCCGAAAGCTATAAGTATTTGGGTATGTCGGAAGCGTTAGGCATCAACGTTGCTGACATGAAGCAATCGTTGAAGGAGCGCTTCTTTGGTCGCCTGAAGAAGGTTTTAATTAGCCTTCTTTCGGGCGGAAACAAGGTGCGCGCCTACAACGGTTGGGTCATGCCGGTTTTGATGTACTCTTTCGGCATACTCAAATGGACTCAGACCGAACTCGACGCCCTGGACAGAAGGGTCCGTACACTCCTGACCGCAAACCGGATGCATCACCCACGTTCATCGGTGATGAGACTGTACATCCCGCGGAAGTGCGGGGGTCGAGGCTTTTTAAACGCTAAGAGCCTCCACAACCGCGAGGTGTGCAGCCTCAGGGATTATTTTCTTAAAGCCGAAGTGGGTATGCACCGGGATGTGGTCGCAGTGGACAAGGGACTCACCCCGCTGTCCATAGCCAAAGAGAACTGGCGCAAACCTGTAATACTTACTACAGATGACCGCAAGGAGGTATGGCAGAGCAAGGAGCTTCACGGGCGCTACTATCGGGCTCTTCATGAGCCTGGTGTAGATTTCTTAGCGTCCGTATCCTGGCTACGTTTCGGTGACCTTTTCGGGGAAACTGAAGGTTTTGTCTGTGCAATTATGGACGAAGTTATCTTGACGAATAACTACCGGAGACATATTATGAAGGACGGGACGGTTGACGTGTGTCGGGCATGCCATCGTCCGGGTGAGTCCATCAGACATATTATCTCTGGTTGTTCGCGTCTGGCTAACGGCGAGTACTTACACAGGCATAACCAAGTGGCCAGGATTATTCACCAGCAACTTGCTTTGAAATATAAACTTGTTGACTCTGAGGTACCGTATTACAAGTATGTGCCCGACCCAGTTCTCGAAAATGACCATGTCACGTTGTACTGGGATCGGTCTATCATTACTGACAGGACTATTGTTGCCAATAAGCCTGATATAGTGGTGATAGACCGATTAGCGCGCCGCGCAATGATAGTCGATGTTACCATCCCACATGACGGGAACCTCGTGAAAGCTGAGAAAGAGAAACAAATAAAATATCTCGACTTAGCACACGAGGTTGTTGACATGTGGAATGTGAGCTCGGCTATCATTGTACCGATTGTCGTAACGGCCAATGGCCTGATGGCCGAGAGCCTCGACCAACATCTCTCGAGGCTGTCGTTAGGCGGTTGGATCAAGCGCCTGATTCAGAAGGCAGTACTCCTCGATACGGCTCGCATTGTGAGGAGGTTCCTGTCTCTGCAGCCCTAACCACCGGTAGCTTGGACCCTGCTCCCGAAACCGGCGGACATCTATTTTTTTATATTTTTAAATGTTTTTTATTCTTTTTATATCTTTTTAATGTAAAAATATTTAAAAATGTAATTAATATGAGAGTAAATAAATAAACGAAATAATAATAATATTCATTTAATTCGGATTTTCAAATACATCCATATAGTTGTTAGTAACAAAGAAAACCTTATAAGAAACTAATGTTAGTAATGACAAGACAATACACTTAAAAACTAAACACAAGGCAGAACACTACCGGAAACTCCGATACCCGTGCGCGTGTTTACTTGACTGCGTGCAGTCGTATCCAGCGCTCAAGCATCGGACAATCCCACCGGTCCGACAAAACACTCAGGATGCTGTTGGTACTAGCACGCATGCGCGTTAGGACAGAAGTGCAACGCTTGCGCATGACTGTAGCGAAGCTGTCTACGTTGGCCTCGGCAAACATGCCAGAGGCACTGCAATATCGCGGCTTCCCCATCAGAATCCTGAATGCATTGTTGTACTGCACTCTAAGGTCACTGTACGCCCTCTGCAAATAGTCAACCCACAGGCTGCACGTGTAAAAGGACTGACAGTATGCTTTAAACAACGTCACTTTCACTTTCTGTGAACACCGTGCAAACCTGCGAGCTAACATATTACTTCGTACAGACAATGACCTTCGCTCTCTCGCAACGTCAGTACTGTCCTTTAGGTCATCGGTGACCCAGTGACCCAAATACTTAAATTTAGTAACCCTTTTTAAAGAGGTACCACCCAAGTAAACTTCAGGTACGGTTTCATAACATTTAGTTCCTGCTCTAAAGACCATTAGTTCAGATTTCACTGAGTTGTATTTAAGGCCATGGGCCTCCGCATATGATTCACATGTATTTAAAAGCTTTCTCAATGCACGGACCGAAGGGCTCAGCAGCACCATATCATCTGCGTAGCTTATATTATTAATACACACACCATCGACATGACAACCGATCCTAGTGCTACGGAGCTCCTCGATCAGCTCATTGATATAGAAATTAAAGAGATGAGGGGAGGAAAGCCCCCCTTGCCTCACCCCGCAATCCAGCTTGTACTCATCCGAGAGTGTGCCTGCCCATCTTACATGATTCCTCTGCTTATCATACCAATGCATCAGTACAGACACAATTTCTCTGGGTACACTGGTATCCTGAAGCTTTACCCATAACTTATTGTAAGACACTAGGTCAATGGCCTTAGATAAGTCTAAAAAACAGGCATAAACTGGAGTTTTCCTAGCTGTATAGTACTGGACCGTCTGTTTGAGCGACAGAATAGCACTTTCTGTTGAGAGGCCAGATCTAAATCCGAACTGTGCATCGCTCAGTTTCAAGTGTGCCCTTAAGTGTTGGTCAATAAGACTGTCCAGTACCTTGGCTAACATTGTAGCGAGAGAGATGGGCCTATAGTTAGAAACCTCTGAAGGGTCACCAGTTTTATTTTTAATAACAGGGACTACTATGGTTTGCATCAATTTCTCAGGTAAATATGAATGACTTAAGCACACATTAAAAAGCAACGATAGCACTCTAGGAAGGTGGAATCCACCGTCCCTCAGATGCTCGATGCTGAGACTATCATGCCCTGGAGACTTCCCACTCACCATTTTCCTTATTACGGAAGCTACTTCTGCTGCAGTAAATCTTACGCTTAACTCCGAGTCATGGGCCCCAGCATTGGGCATCGTTGGTGAAGCCGGCCCCAGAGGAGATTCTACATTAAAATAGCGACGAAAGACATTAGCTATATCACCAGAATCATGGGCCCCAGCAACGCTCACGGGAAGGCTAGGTCTAAGATTCATCTGGTTAGTCGACTTCCAAAACTTGTTAAAGTCCTTATTTGCGTGGTGTTCAGCAATAATATTAATTTTTATTTGTTGTTGATTATTTTGGCACCATTTCAACTTGCTTTTAAAAGATCGTCTAGAATCACACATGTCATTATAGATATCACCGGAGGTCGGTTTATTGTAAGATAACCATATGTGGTAACAGAGCCGCGCCCTCTCGTGAACACTGCGCACATATCTATTCCAGCCCGTAACATATTTTCCTCGCCGTTTTATTCTAATATTGTAGCTACATTCTGCGGCCTCAGAAAGTACCAACACAATATTGTCATACATATTATTTATTATTGATGTATGTGTAGGATCACTACACATTCGGTCGCACTACACATTTTTCTTTTGTACGATAATTTTGCCCAAAAAACGATAATTTCGAAGAGGGAACTCGATAATTTGAACTTTTGGAGCTCGCAACACTGACTGGTATATCTATATTAGTAGATGGTGTCGCAAACTCGCAAGTTCGCAACCCAACAGTGGTTTGTTTTTTAACCGACTTCCAAAAGGAGGAGGTTATCAATTCGATTGTTTTTTTTTTTTTTGTGTATGTCCGTATAACTGCGTCATTTATAAACGGAATTGCAAAATTCTTTTTTCTATAATATAGTGGTCATAGTGATAATTTTTCAGTTAAAAGATGGATAAACTGCCATTGTGTAGGATATGTTTAGCGGAGAATGTCCGCATGTATTTAGTGGTCAACAGGAACTTACAAGAGCTTTATGAGAAGCTGACTGATATTCCAGTAAGTAGATACTTTTAATAAGAATTAAGTAAATTACCTTTTAAGCCCCTCTCATAAATGAATATTGGATAAAATAGAATGAGGAAACCTGGACTTAAAATAAATATGTACATTAAATCACCAATCTGTCTTGAGCAAGAGTGGCGATCAATGCTCATGCCTTCTCTGTAAGACGCACACAGGCATCATTAAGGACCACCAACTGTTGGCTTGGACAGCAATACTATAAAGAATAAAAGTATTTTCTTCATAAAAACAAAATAGTGCAAAACAAATTTTGTTGCAGTTTTTAACTGAAGACAGTAGACCAATTCTTGCTTGTTTCTTCTGCTGCGCTAAACTAAAGCAATGCTACCGATTACTAACACAATGTCTGGAAGCCGAAGACCTGTTCGCTCAGAGGATGAATGAGGATTATGAGGTGAGGTATTCTTCAACAGCCATTTATTCTTTTAATTACTAATTTCAGTATAATGTGGAAATGATTCGTCTTGAGCTCATACCTATTGTGTCAGTATTTCACACCAAGCATACCATTGCGTGTTGAATGGTGATATGTACACTTTCGTCAAATGTGTACATGTATATGTTAAATACTCCATATAATACTGCTACAACTTCTGTATGAAACTTGTATATTGATAACAGTCCTCTCTCATGTCGGCACAAACTTACTCAAGTATCCTCACTTGTGGAGGCTCTTTTGAGTGACTTCAGTATAATAAATAACGGTCTGTGCTTGTGGGACTGAGGTGATCACCAACAAATTTTCCTAATACTATAATCATCCTTTTACAGCCCAATCCTTTAGTAAACGAAGAGCACTTAGAGTCTTACGGTGGGTTTATTAAATGTCCAATAGTGCACATAAGTATTGATGATGAATGTCAAAAAGAACGCATTGCTATCAAAGAAGAATTACCTGAGAGACTAGATGATATTATTGAGCCAAAGGAGGAACATCAAAGTGATGGTATGTTTTTAAGAACAAAAATAATATTGTCAATAAAACTCATCTTTACATAGAAAATATTGCCCTCCTTCTGGGGCAGTCGGGTAATTAAAGATATAAGTACTTTTTTTTTTTTTTTTTTTTTTTTTCCTTTATTTCTACTTGCAATCGGTCGTCAGACCATAAGCGAATTCGTTCTATGTCAAATGGCGTTGTGGTGGAGCAGCCAGTGCTGCGCCTCCCACTTATAGAAGGTGGTTCCTCTTCAGCCTTTTTACCACCGCTGTCGGGTTTAACAGTTCCGTAACTAGTGGGTTCGGATGCATTGTTAGGCGCGCCTTGTGTTGTTTTTTGTATCGCTCGATTTCAGAGGTTACTGATGGCTGATGTAAATAGTCGTGGATTTCGTCGTTCCTAGCAAACCAAGGTGCATTTGCTATTGATCTCAAGATACCATTTTGGACTCTTTGCAGGCAGAGTATGTTGGTTTTGCTGGCAACGCCCCACAATTGGATCCCGTAGGTCCATATTGGCTTAAGGACCGAGTTGTAGATGAGGAGTTTGTTGTCTACAGAGAGCACAGAGTTTCTTCCCATGAGCCAATACAGGTTGCGGAACTTGTGGTTTATCTCGTCCCTTTTATTTTTAATGTGATGCTTCCATGTTAGGCGCCTATCCAAGTGGAAGCCAAGATACTTTACACAATCTGTGTGTGGTAGGGTATCAGGACCGAGTCTAACAGGAGGGGTATTTCCGCGCCTGAGCGTGAAGGTGATATGGTGAGACTTGGATGCACTGGCACGAATCCACCACTTACAGAGCCATTTATGAGTTTTGTCTAACTGTTTCTGGAGTCTATTGCTGGCCATTTCTGGGTTTTCATCAACTGATAAATAGGCTATGTCGTCTGCATATGTTGCTATTGTTATGCCATCCAATGTGGGTAGGTCTGACGTAAATATGTTGTACAACACTGGGCCAAGAACAGATCCCTGTGGTACACCAGCTTCCACTTCAAACAATCTTGATCTTGCTTCGCCCTGTTTTACTTGGAAGCAGCGCTCGGATAAATATGACTGGATGAGTAGATATAAGTACTTAATCTATTTATTTTATATTGATCAAAAAATGTTATGAACTACTTCAAACTTGGCAGTGTTGAATTTAATTCAACTTAACGGTAACCATAATATGTTGTAAAATAAAACAAATATCAATACTATTATTGTAAGCCTGCATCATCCCACTGCAGGGCAAAGGCCTCTCCCCATGACTTGCTGGAAATATCAATAATAAACAAGGAATACTCTTGACTGTTTGTGTTTACCTACAGAGCTAGAACCGGAAAATTTTGACAATACCTGTCTAGATGTAGCAGATGTACCACTAGACCATTCAGAAACAGATTTAAAAGATGATGAACCTATAATGGAGTTTAGAACTGAAGTGGAAGAAAAAGTATCTGAGAAGAAACGAAGAGCCAGGGGGTCCCTGACATGTAAGTGTTAGTTAGTTAAGAGTCCGTGCATAAAATTCATTTGGCAGAGTTTATTCAAATTCATTGCGATTCTATGTTTGTGTGCACCGTTCACCCACACACGCCTAAAGATCGAGCGTAGTGATCGCTTAAACAGTTTTGATCCTCTAGATGATATTTGTTTTTAAGTCTGGAATGTTTGTGAATATTCGTTTAGTATATTTATAACAATCAACACAAAAATGCTACATTCAGTAACCGTACACCGAACTAAACTAATTAAACTATCACTAAAATTCTTTACTTTTGGCTATGAGAATTATAAGTTATTCTGCAAAAAAAAAAAAATTGGTGGTTTTTTGTCTAGTTTAGAGGCATTTGTGACAAGAGAATTAGCATTGCATCCATTATGCGCATTTCCGCGAAAGACACTTGCACGAACCCACTTACGCGAAAAAAAATCAGAAATGAGATTTTTCATAACATCACGCCATTAATTTCAAAGGGTTCTAACCTAACCCAAACTTTGTAATTGATGGCGTGATGTTACGAAGAAATCTGAAAATTTTTGCAGCCGCCATCTTGGGTTTACATTTTGACCTCACTCGGCTTTAGCATCCTCGAAAATTATGAAACGTTGAAAACGTCACCCATGACGAAAAATTTGAATATGTTCGCAGCCGCCATCTTGGATCTTATTTTGACGTAAAGTAGTCTTCAGTAGCGGTAAAGAACTTCGTTCCATCAAATACTTCACTTATTGCTACTACAGTATATGGGCGTGGGCATGTCGATGACGCGAACCCATAAGCTTTTCCCTTACCAAGAATCACTCAACGCGCTTAAAGCTTTTCACTTTAAAAAATACTATGAAACCCACAGTCAAAATATAACTAGCGGACGTTGTCCTGCGACAACAGCGCCACCCGGGTCCAACTATAGCTAAGAACCATCCAAGTGACACAAAAAGAATTAAAAAAAACATCTAAATCAGTTAAGCCGTTTAGGATAAGAATTACGAACACACGCACACCGGTATTTTATTTATTGTCAGGCATGCAAAAATGTCGTTCTTCTAAAAACAAGTAAGTATTTAAAATAAAAAGCGGGTCAAAATGTGGTAGTCGTACAATTTCTGGAAATGTATGCCGCGTATTACATATAACACGTGCACGCCTTTTTTTTTTTGGGTGGGATATCATCAAATGACTCCTCCCGCTCTGGGCGGAGCGAGAGGGAGTGTCAGACTTTTACTGACTAAAACCCACCCGTGTTCCTTCCGTTGCCTGTGTGCCGGGGCCGCGATATCCCCTTCGGACAAACCCGCAACCCCAGCAGGCATTGGTCCTTACGGACCCCGTCAATTGGTGCTGACATCTCTTTGAGGCGCGCGTGGAACACAACACGCCGTCGACCCGGGCCTGGTCCCTATCGGACGGCGAGCTGCCCATCGCTCACCGTCCGCAGGCCCGGGCCTACGGTGGTCGGAAGTCGGCTCGTGATTCCCGACGCGGGCGGGGCGTCTCCTGCGGCGACTAGGGGCGCGAGAGCGTGCAGCTTGCATCGCCCTCGCGCGCTCCGCCTCCTCCTTCGCGAGCATAACTGCTTCGCAGAAGGAGGTGACGGCCTCCCATGCACTCTCGCTCCGGACCATGGCCTGAACCAGGGCCGGACGCGAGAGATCGCCGCCGCCGATCGCCTCCGTGAGGACACGGCGGTGCCCCGCCCAAGCCGGGCAGACCTCCACCGTATGCTCCACCGTATGCTCCACCGTGTCCTCCGGGCGATCCACACAATGGTGACACCCGGGCGTTTCCTCCCGCCTTATACGGAACAGGAACCTCCCAAAACAGCCGTGTCCGGTGAGGACCTGCGTCAGGCGGAAGGTGAGGACGCCGTGGCGCCTCTCTAGCCACTCCTCAAAGAAGGGACTTATCGCCGCAATTGTGTTTTCAGATCCTTGTGGGTTGAAATAAAAAAAAAAACAACTATTTACGTTGTGTTAGTTTCCAACCAATCAATCTGCCTAGCCTTTCCCCAACTATGTTGGGGTCGGCTTCCAGTCTAACCGGATGCAGCTGAATACCAGTATTTTATATGGAGCGACTGCCTATCTGACCTCCACAACCCAGTAACTGGTTAATACGATACCCCTTGGTAAGACTGGTGTCAGACATTCGGGCTTCTGACGACCCGTAACGACTGTCAAAGATCCACGAATGACAGCCGGGACCAACGGCTTAACGTGCTTTCCGAGGCACGGAGGATTCTCGGTATGTAAAGATGGTCACCCATCCACTGACCAACCCCGGCAAGCGTAGCTTAACCTGATAGATCGAAAAGCTAGGTAGCTAGGTGTTAGTTTCCAACCATAAGCCGAAATACTTTTGATTTTAATTAAAAAAATAAAGAATTTAATAAAAACAAAATTTCATCCCCCTTTTCACCCCTTTAAGGATTGAAATTCTAACAACACCGTTGCGTTAGCTTCCAACCATAAGCCTAGATAGTAAATTTAGTGATTTTTCTTCGAAAACTAAGGACTTTTCAACTTCATCCCCCTTTTCAACCCTTCGGGGGTGGAAATATCAAAAACACTGAGATACATATTAATTAACTTTCAGTCGTCAGCCTAAACACATAATTTGAAGATCCTAACTTCAAAACTGACGCACTTTCATATAAACTTACATCCCCTATTTTACACCTTTAGGGGTGAAATCCTTCTCACACACTCCCTCTCGCTCCGCCCAGAGCGGGAGGAGTCATTTGATGATTTCCCAACCAAAAAAAAAAAAAAAAAAAAGGGTGAAATCCTTTCTTAGTGGATACTTACTCTTTACAAAGAACATAACTTCCAAGTTTCATGTCTCTAGGACCAGCGGTTTGGGCTGTGCGTTGATATATCACCCAGTCAGTCAGTCAGTTTACCATTTTATATATATATATATATATATATATAATTTCACCGTTATCCAACGTACCAAAATAACAGAATATTTTTTGAACATCATCAGTCGATTTTTCAAACCCAGCGATAATGTGCGTAACTCTCCTGTAATGTTTTAACGCTAGCTCTTGTCTACAGCGCTGAGTGAGATGTCGTTCTAACAAGATGCACAGCGCATTAGATAACTATTATTTGGTTTGATTTATTAGAATAATAAAACTAAACGGCTTACTTAAACTTTTATGTCACGATTTAACAAAAAATATTTTTTTACCATTGCCACTCGAAAAAGGGCATTTTATTCATCGATAACAGGGAATAAAACTCTCTTTTACTCACAAGTGAATAAAAACATTTTGAATTTGGAACAAGCACGAACTATACAAAAAATAAATGAAACGTACCTACTGGCTGGCTAGATCTAGCTATTCCTTAGCAGCAGTACCATTTATTATATCCCGCCAACTTTAGTTAGGTTCTTTTCAATCTGTTATCGTGGTTGTTTTAATGTCATTGGAAAATCTAGTTAGCTAATTATAATAAAATGTGTTCTTCCAGTGACGAAAATAAGACACTGAATACCACTGACTTCGGAATCATTTCATTCTGAAGCAGTAATTATGCTAGAAAATTTGTTGCCGCCAAAAATGTGATACATATAAATAACATTACGCCTTTTTTCCCCAAAGGGTTTTGCAGAGGTATACCTTTAGTCCCATGTAATAGGGAGTGAGCCTATTACCATCAACCGGGCACGATTCCAGACTCCGACCTGCTATTGAGAAATTCCTGTTGGAAAAACCCAATAAAACTTTGCCCGACCTGGGAATCGTACCCAGGACCTCATGCTCAGGAGTAGCGCTTGCGACCAATATACCAACGAGACAGTCACATAAATACTACAACTACGACGGATAAATATAAATACTATACTACTATTTATTTTCTCGTAGTCAATAGTAAATAGTAAACAACTTGTGAAAAAAAAAAAAAAACTCGGTCCTTGTATCCCTAGCTCCGCTCTGGATTCAAATCTAGAATCCTTCGCTGCTCTCGGGATCCAACTTAGTCCCTTGAATTAAATTCCTTTTTTTCACTTGTTGTATAATCTACTATTTTACCATCATCATGTCAGCCAAAAGACGTCCACTGCTGGACATAGGCCTCCTCCAAATGCTATGGTATTAAATTACATAGAGAACGCTGCTGCCCATTCTCTAGTAAGTCCCTTAGTCGCCTTTTACGACACCCATGGGAAAATGGAAATTTTACCATTGCCACTCGAAAAAGAGCATTTGATTCACCGATAACAGTGAATAAAACTCTCTTTTACTCACTCAGTGAATAAAAACATTTTGAATTTGGAACAAGAACGAATTATACGAAATATGTACAAAAACCAGTCAAGTGCGTGTCGGACCACGTATAATTAAGGGTTCCGTAGTTGGGATGAATTTAAAAACTTAACATTGCAATTGAAAAACATGTTCTCCCATACATCGATGTAGGTACGTTACGATCAATTCTCCAACGGCACCTAAAAAAAGTAATTTATTCAAACTAGGCTGAGAATCAGCACTTTTCGAACGTCAAAATTTCAAATCAAAACAGTCCCCAAAACGCCCACCCTTCACCACTTCCTAGTGCATTAGCTGGGAAGAAGAAGTGGCCAAAAAAGTCCCCAGCAGCACAGCTGTCTGTTCAGTTAGAAAAAAAAAAACTATGTAATAGTATGCCAAATAAATGACATTACGCAACACAAAACATAATTTAAATTATTAGCACACGCCAATACCAACCAAAATCATCGAGAACTATACGCAGGCAGAAATAAAAACTAAACGTAAACAGAACTTAATATCTAAATAAAAGCCTCCAGGCATTAAGGGCGTGCCCGCTTACATATAGATATACATAGCCAACTAATGTAACTGGAAGTTATAAATGATAAACTAGGGCCATCGAGGTAAAATAAATATACAGTTAATTACTAATAACAATAACAAAACCATGATCAGCAAGACGACCAGTCACCCCGACGCTACCGCACCACAGAACATTAATACTCAAGAGAAGAAGAACAAGCGCAAGGAAAAAAAATGAGACAGGAACGCACGCCATCTAGTGCCACCCCCCTAAAGACTGTACAAACCAAAATTAGGCGGGAAATTTGAATCTCTCTTGTGTGTACCTATATACCTATATAGGTGTATAGTTCTACTATCGAACTTTGGGGATTCAACTTTGTTTACCGATACTTATAGCCTGCGAATTTGAAATGTTCCTGATGTTTTAAAGCTGGTTTGGATATTATCACTAATGCAGAACAGATTAAAACAGAGCCATTTCAAATTTGCAATCTAACTGTGTCGGACCAACGGCAGCACCGGTACTACTATTTTTCAATAATTGATTATGATTATAATTATACCTGTAACAAGGTATTATTAAAATATAATAGTATAAACTGGAAGAATACAAAAAAAAACAGTTTAAGATATTTATTTCTGTAACAGAATAATCAGTAGACACTCATGAGTTGTATCAAAATTATAACAACTTTTATTTACTCTCTTAACGTAATATTCGAATTATAAACCTCAAAACGAGTTTATATTGACGTACATTATAAACACAATACCGAAATTTAAAAATATAATCATATTATAACACTTTTTCTGTAACAAAATAATGTTATAATAGTAGTTTATGAAACTGTTGCATAAAAAGGGGTAAATACGAGCGTGTATTGAAAAACCGAGCCAAAGGCGAGGTTTTCAATAGTATCACACGAGTATTTGAATACCCCTTTTTATGCAACAGTTTCATAAACTACTATTGATTGAATCACTCCCTACGGTCGTGATTCAGTCGTTAGTATCCTTCATGGCTCTCGCTTTAAATCCGTCCTTTATTCACTAATTGCATAATATACTATTACAAACAAGACTTACTCGTAATTTTTAAAAATAAATCATATTTCCAATGATAGTTGTGAAAATAGTTCATCAGCATAAGTAATAAAAGCGTCTTTTCCATTCTACACACTTTTAACATTTTCTATCAAATAGACAAAGTTACAAACAGCTTCTCCTAAAGAAATCCAATTCATAATAGGTATATGAATTGGATTTCTTTAGGAGAAGCTGTTTACAAAATAATGTTATAATAGTATATTATGCAATTAGTGAATAAAGTGCGGATTTAAAGCGAGAGCCATGAAGGATACTAACGACTGAATCACGACCGTAGGGAGTGATTCAGTCAATTGTAGTTTATGAAACTGTTGCATAAAAAGGGGTATTAAAATTCTCGTGTGATACTATTAAAAACCGAGCCAAAGGCGAGGTTTTTCAAATTACGCTCGTATTTTAATACTCCTTTTTATGCAACAGTTTCATAAACTACTATTACAAACAAGACTTACTCGTAATTTTTAAAATTTAAATCATATTTCCAATGATAGTTGTGAAAATAGTTCATCAGCATATGTAATAAAAGCGTCTTTCCATTCTATACACTTTTTACATTTTCTATCAAATTGATAAAGTTACAAACAGCTTCTCCTAAAGAAATCCAATTCATAATAGGTATATGAATTGGATTTCTTTAGGAGAAGCTGTTTGTGACTTTGTGCGCCCAAAACAAATATTATTTAAAAAAAAATTGAATAAGATAGGATCTAATGATCTATTTATAATATTAATCATAATAACTACATATTATATGGTTACGAATGATACACTGGTCATCAAAAACACTTACAACAAACTTACATGAGTAGTGAGACTTGTTTTAACATTAAATTTTGTTCGAATTATCCAAAATTTCATATCAAGTCCATAAAAGACACATTTTTTTTCTTAGACACAACAATATTGAGAATATATAGAAAAAATGGATGGATAAAGCAAAAACGTTTCCGTGTTTCGTGTCCTGACGATAAATCTGTGCCTTTAATGAATTTAATATGAAATAATTTTATTATTGTTAGTAAAATTTTATGTTAAAACCAATCTTATCAGTCTTGTAAGTCTGTTGAAATCTGTTTGAAATCAGTAATTTTGTATATAAATTGCACCTCAGTAAGTTTGAATAAAAAATAAATATTCTTCAACACAAATAATTAGAACCATTGTTTTAATCATTTGTGTTGAAGAATTTTTATTTTTCTCTTTAGAGCAGCCTTATTTGATTCTTGTGCGAACTGTCGATTTTTTAATATACAAAATCTTTTTATGCATATATGAAAGACACTATTTATTACATAAGCAATATTATTCTGTTTGTGTTCTTCACATTTATTGAGGAAATCCCATTTTATAGATTCTTTTAATAATTCTATAATAGATATTTTTAATTTCCTTTTGTATGCCTCTTTTTCTAGGAATGTATTAATTATAGTAGCACTTTTTTCAGTACAATTAATTAAATCTTTTGAGGCGTACGTAAGGGAATTGTTTATTCCTTCATATCTTTTAAATTCTATAAAATTGTGGACTTCCTCTTGTGTAAGTGAGACAAACACTTCTGTACAATATTCACAACTATTGTTTGGATGATTTTTTACTATAAATCCACAGACATAGGCACAAGCTTGCATTTCGCCAGTGATTTCTTCCATACTTTGCTCTATTTCATTCACTGCTATAGCATTTTCCAATGTTGCAGTATCACCTGTGCCTATGTCTGTAACTGGAGTCAAGAGAGTCTTGAAATTTGTCAGGATGACGTCATTTTCATCAACCTCACAATTTCCTGACCCGATGTGTGACAAATTACTCAGGACAGCAGTTTTTAAACCAGCTACAAACTGCCCAGTAGTTGGGTTTGTGTTAGTTCCACAGTTACTGCGAATGCAACCGAATAGATTTTCTATTGGGTCCTGCTGGATTCTTCTTGTTGATAAGCTTTTAATTGATTTGTGTTTAAGATAAGATAAGATTTATTTGTTCAAAACATAAGTATACACACATTGCATGCAAGATGTTACATAAAATTATAGCACAGTCATGTTTTGCCTTGACGGCGTACAAATATAAACAGATAGGTTATTTTTATTAATAGGATATAAACCTCAAAATACTTATTTATTTTGTCCATTATTCAAAGCAATTAACATAACAAATTAAAACTTCTTCAATCAAATTATAATAATAATACCACAGAATAGTGTCATAAACTCGTCATCGAAATGTACAATAAAACAAAATTAGCCAGTCAAGAGTCAAAGTAATTAAGAGATAAAACGTTTACATATTATTATTACACAAAAGTCTGATTTATTTATTTAATATTATACATAATGTCAATAACGAAACACAAAAACAAGAAAAAATAAAAAATAATATTAAAATAAAATGTAAATAAAAAATAAAACTATATCAATACTTTGTCTTTTAAAAACTCGGAAATACTATAGTAAGCTTTTTGAATTAGTAAGTTCTTAATTTTTTTCTTAAATAAGTTTACATTTAATTCTTTAATGTGTGGCGGAATGTGATTAAATATATTTGGCGCCATGCAGAACACACTTTTATGCATCAGTGCTGTATTGGACTGTCTTCCACATAATATACTATAATCCCGTCGACTTCGGGTATTCGTATCGGATAGCTTCTTAAAAAGCTTTGGGTTTGTTTTAACGAAGACCGCAACCTCATAAATGTATAATGAAGGGAGTGTTAATATTTTATTTTTGATAAAATATGGCTTACACGTATCAGTACTTATTAGTCCAAACATCGCTCTGAGACACCTTTTCTGTAACTTAAAGATTAGTTCTCTATTACACGAGTTGCCCCAAAAAATAACCCCATATCTTAAGATTGAGCCTACGATGCCATGATATGCAGTGAGCAAAGCGTCGGTACCTAAGATCGAAGACAGTTTATAAAGAGCATAAGCAGATTTGCTTATTCTTTTGCTTAATTCCTCTGTGTGCACTTTCCAATCCAGCCTTTGATCTATGTTTAAACCTAAAAATTTGGTAGTACCTACGCTTTCAATCATTTTGCTACCGTGTTCTATTATCATATTAGATGCCTTTGGTCGTTGACTGAACAACATTAGTTTTGTTTTATCAACATTTATCCCAAGGTTATTATTATCTAGCCATGTGATTATTGATTGGATGGTTTTGTTAATTTCATTTTCTAATTGTAACTCGTTAGTGTTATTAATAGTTACTGTGCTGTCGTCGGCAAATAGTGACATATGATGAATGGTTACCTTTGGTAAATCATTGATATAAATTAAAAAATAACAGGGGACCTAGCACACTCCCTTGTGGTACACCATACTTAATTAATCGTTTATTTGATCTAAATATTAATTCGGATTTAGTCTTTGGATCTATCTTCGAAATTTCCACGTATTGATTCCTATTTCTTAAATATGATTCTATCAATTTTAATATAGTGCCTCGAATTCCATAAGCTTCTAACTTCTTAAGCAAAATCTTGTGGTCCACGTAGTCGAAGGCTTGGGTCATATCGCAATATACGGAACACACGGGTATTCTGCTATCAACATTTGCGATGACTGTATTCAACCAATCGTAAACAGCCATGTTAATCGTTTTATTTTTTCTGAAGCCTTTTTGTTCCTCAGTTAAACTATTATATTTTTCAAAAAAATTGTAAAGTTGTTCGTATATATATTTCTCAAAGACTTTTGAGAAAATTGGTATGAGCGCAATCGGTCTATAGCACTCCATGTTTTCCCTATTGGTTTTTTTGAAAAGTGGGTTTTTCTTTAAGATTTTTCCATAGTCTTTCCAGCCCATTCAAACTCCAGACCCAACCTTCGTTGGACGGGGGAGAACTTTTGCAACCCAAAAATGTTAAATTTCTGAAAAATTGCTTCATATCCTTAAAAAGCTTCAAGTGGTCTGTACTGTCCTTTAAATTTGTGGACATTAGTTTCCCCCTTCTAAGGTCTGGTGTGTACGCATTAACGCTATCAAATAATTCGTCCATCTTTGAAATTAAATTTGCTGTCGTTGTTGCATCACATGATAATTGTCCTGAAAAAAAAAAACTTTATTTGTAAATAACAATTTTATCACAATCGGAATGCAAAGTAGCGTTGAAAGAGCCTTCATAGGTGACGACACAATTATACATGATTGTCCAGCATACTCTGGGCAGTCAGCCTCACTACCAACCTACTGACTGGCTAATCTTTTTATTACGATCACGGCATGATCTGAATATGTCACCTTTAAGTCATGATTGTCTAATCTTAACTAATATTATAAAGAGAAAAGATTAGATTTTTTGTATGTTTGTTTGTAATGAATCAATTCAAAAACTTTTTCACCAGTAGAATGCTATATTGGTGCCGATTCTCTTGTACACTGGGCTGCATCAATTGGGTACCCCAATTGTATTAAAATTAACTTTGCTACAACTTTGCAATTCAAACATATACATCCTTAAGAAAAATAGAAAAAGTATTCCATATACCCGGACGAGATTCGAACCATCGAATCATTCGGTAGCCTATGATTACCGCGCGCTCTTACCAACTAAGCCAGTTAGGTAGTTAGTAATTATTTGAATGATCAATGTAGTTGGCGTTATAGTTCTGTCTCTGTCTTATCGATATATGTATGAACTCAGAATACATTGTTTGTTAATTGAGGGTAGCTCTCAGAGTAATAACTTATTACTCTGCAGGGGTATTCATAAATTTTACAAATATATAATGGAGTTACCGTCTGATGAGTCTAGTTTTGTTACACCTTTCGCATATTACTATACGTCTTTGTGTTAAAAACATTTTAAAATGATAGATAATTTCTTGAGAACAAAGATTGTGGTTCTTTACGAACAAATTTCAAGCATTAAAGGGATTGCTAGACAGCTGAGAATAGCGGTAAATCAAATATTATCTAATAATAAAATAAATTGAATAGTTAGTAAACTTTGTCACTCGATTGATTAACTTAAAATGTATTTTCTACACAGAGAAAAACGGTGCGCTTGTGGGTGCAACGTTATTTGGATACTGGTGATGTGAAGTCAAAACCTTTTGGGCGGAGAAGTTCAGGCATCTATACAAACAAGTGTGAACGCCACCGTGATATAGTAAATGTTCACTTGAATTCGCCGTTCGCAACCACTCGCTCAAGTGCTCAAAGACACGGCATCTCAATCGCCACAGTGCGGAGGCACTTGCACGCAGCAGACATTCACAATTATCGTCCAGCGAAGAAAATTCAACTATCGGAAGCTCATCGAGCAGAAGAGTTCGGTTCGCACAGGAGCTTATGGACTTTGACTGGGAAAACAACATAGTTATTTATACGGACGAAAAAACTTTTAGGTCCGATAATGATGGAAGAAAAATACTATGGCGGAAACCTAACGAACGCTACAATCCACAAAACATATTACCGAACAGGTCCAGTGGTAGAATAACATTAGGTAAATAAACGGCTTTATTAAGTAAATAAATGATTGATTACCATGTTATGACAGATTTAATTTTATCGGCATTATTATGAGAAATTAAGCTATTATTTAGCAATGTTTATCACCACAATACATTATACTTACTACCTAATAAACTAATAAGTTACTAAAAAATAGTTATTTTCAGGTTTCTGGGGATGGATGTCATCTATGGGCCCGGGCGAATTAACAGAAGTAGGCGGGCGCATGAATGGCAAGACATATATTCAAATATTGCAAGAGGTTAGGTATGTTGCCTACAGTGCGTGTTGCCTACCCAGAAGGTCAAATATATTTCGTCCATGATAACTGTGCTGTGCATAGATCCAGAATGGTGGAGGAGTGGCTAAGTTTACAGGTTGATATAACTGTTATTGCCTGGCCAGCTAAAAGTCCAAAATCTTAATCCAATTGAAAACATGTGGGGTCAAATGATTTTAAATTGGGACTCAAGTGAATGGAAGTCCAAGCATAATCTACAACAAGAAGTCATAAGAACTTGGGAATTGATGCGTGGTAGGAATATAGACTGGAATATGGTTACTCAAATGAGAAGCCGACTACAGCAAATAATACTCAGTGAGGGTCATCCCCTCCGTTACTAAAATAAACATTAATAAAAAACAAAATGACGTATGGTAAATAGGTAAGTGGGTCCTAATTGCGATCCTCCTATGTATTTTCGATCCCGTAATCCCGTTTGGTTTTTATCGTTTTATTAAAATAAAGTGTCAACATTGACACATTGAAATAACTGAAAGAATAAATCATTTGACCTCACTATTTCATTATTGTGATTAATAGCTAATAGTAATTGGAGGTAGATAATATTTATGATTTACGAGAGATGTCGGTTGTTTATTCATAAGAATGTTAACTAATGATAACATGTTTTTTCACTCTTTAATTATGAATATTATTCTACTAGTTTGAAAGGCAAACTTTTAACCATTATAAGTAGTTGTTGCAAGTTAACTATTTTGCAGTGAAGCGATACAAACTTTTTATATGTTACAGTTATCTATAATGTTATACTTACAGTTAAGTTTTTCAATTTATAATAAATTTTACTAAAATAAATAATATTTATTTTATTTTAATATAAACCTATAAACTTAAAACAATATATAAAAAGCAAAACTTGCTTAAATAGTATAACTAAGAGAAAAATAAAATTTGACGAAAACAATAACCTAACTATCAGAATGCCAGTATCGAACCTGAATCATGTGTTTCGCATGTCACATCCTTGACCACCAGACCAACTATTATTAACAATTTTGAAATATTCTTTAGCATTGTTGTTTATCTATAAACTGTCTGAAAAAGTATTACAATAAAATACAAAACTTGCTATGCGGCCATCGCGGATTCGAACGTAGGTGCTTTCAAGGGGGGTACCCATATCGTGAAGCCGACTGTACACCGAACTAAAGTATCACTAAATTTCCTTACTTTTGGCTATGAGAATCTTAGAGCTATTCTGCAAATAAAATTCTCTAAACTAAAAAATAATTTTGACGCAACTAAAAACGTTTGACAGGGATAAACTTAATTTAAGTGATTTTTAGTCTAGTTTAGAGGCATTTGTGACAAGAGATTCGACACCATTGTCACAGACAGGCTATAATTTATAAAGATATGCTGGCAAAGCCGCTAGTATAATATAAAATGTTTAATGAAACAATTTTCGATCATACTGTTCAATGGTCTATTATTCAAATTCAAATTCAAAAGTCATTTATTCAAACTAGGCTGAGAAATCAGCACTTTTCGAACGTCAAAATTACATAAGACAGTCCCCCAAAAACGCCCACCCTTCACCACTTCCTAGTGCATAAGCTGGGAAGAAGAAGTGGCGCAACAAACTCCCCAGCAGCACAGCTGTCTGTTCAGTTGAAAAAACTTGATTCTATATAATAGTGCATATTATTATGCTAAAATAATTTACATCACCACAAATTGCAATACAACTCATAAAATAAAAACATTTTAAAGAGTAGATTATGTCAACAATAAATGAAAACAAAATTAAAATAAATTGACTTACAGTCAAATAAAATAATCCAACAATTATATGCTCATATAGTATCGTGTAGTCTAAAATAGTCTAAAATAATTGTTTGTTCCTTGGGGTACATTGGAGTAGCTTAATTAGTCCCAAGCCTTTTTGTCGTCTATGTAGTCTTTAACTTTATAGAAACCTTTTTGACATAGTTTCTGTTTAATAAATGATTTAAATTTATTGAGGCTCAGTTCTTTGACATGGCTTGGGAGTTTGTTGTAAAAACGTATACTTTGGCACTTAAAAGAATTACTAATTTTTTGGAGCCTAGTCCTCGGCACAATAAATAAATCTTTGTTTCTAGTATTTAAGCTATGAATGTCGCTGTGTTTAGAATATAGATTTATATTCTTTTTCACATAAATCAGGTTCTCATAAACATATTGGGATGCGACTGTCATTATGTTTATTTCCTTAAATTTATCCCTCAGTGAATGCCTGTATTGAGTAGATCATACCAACATGTGGAATCCGAAATAGCTTCAGAGGTATTATTGCTGTCAAACACTTCGTAAATTAATCAAATGTGACATTAAGATAGATTCATAATCTTTTTTTTAGACCTTTTTCTGTAGCTGCTAATATTTGACTTAAGCTCAAAATGGATGATCAAAGAAAAAGATCCTTACCTTGTGCTATTTTTGCATACATGCCGGCTGCTACTGAGTGGCTTAAAACTTCAGCAGCAAGCTTAACTTTCATTTTCTGTTTTGTGTTTGGATTAAGGTGGTCTGGTTTAATTAATGGTGCAAACACAAAATTGGGGTTACTGTTGTCCAGCTCATAAAATTCTTGAATGTAGCTCCATTTAGCAATACCTGTAACACAAATTGAATAAGAAGTAAAGAAGAAGTAGAAGTGAAGTAGGTGTTAGGATAGAGTAAGGTATTCAAATTCAGATTAATTTATAAATAGCTGTGCATTTGCCATACTCGTAGTAGATTTCATAGTAACATGTATTTTTAGGAAATTTCATTTACCTACCTATTACAGTTATTAAAGATACAGCCTTGTGATAGACAGACATAAGCCTAATTATTAAAGGGTATATGGGACCCTCTTGGGTATAGAACCCTTAAAAGGCTGATAATATCATATTATATTATGATGATCATACATTCATGAAAATTAAATTATTTGACAGTTTCTTACCAATTCCACATCTGTTGTCGGATGTTATATTAGTATGACATTTTATATCATATTTTAGAAATAAATTTCTAAAACACTTTAGCAAATGTGGTGTGTCAAAAATGGTGACAATTTCATTAATGCCTAATTTAATATAAGGCTGCTCTACAGTAGCTCCCAAGGTGGTTACAGCTCTCTTGTTCACCGAATCCAGATCACATACTGTGGCAGCTATATTGAGCCCAGCATCAAAACAGCACTTCAAAACCTGAAATGATTAAACAAATTATGATGATAAACTGGGTGAAGAGAAATGTCATGATTCATGAATGATTAGGAAATAATATAATTCTTCATCTACTGTGTCAACATCAGCTATACAATAGCCAAACACCAGGCAGGTAGTGCAGCTGACCGTTTCATAGGGCACAGGATGATCATTTTAAATGTTAGGAATTAATTAAAGGACATATTATGCTCACCTCTTTTAGGAGAACTGCCAGGCGATCAGCGGTTACAGATCCACCAGAAAGATAGTAGGCGACTGGTTGTTTAACAGGTTTTCTAATACCAGCCACCATAAAAACAAGTGCATATGATGCCATTTGTGCCGATCTGCCCTGAGAAGGATGATCTTGGTAACCTTCTACCAAATCCTCTTTTGAATTGTACCATAAATTCTTTTTTATGGATATCTCATCGAACATCAACACATATTCTCTGTCAGATGGTATACACTTTTTAACTGTTTTTTTCAAAACATTAAAAATGTTTTTGTTGATGCCAACGCACAGGTGAAATTTATTTAACAGGGACTTTAATGTGCCAGGAGCTGGTAGACATATCATTCTTCTTAATAGCTTATAACATGTCGGGGATCTTTTGTAGAGCCTTAAAGCCGTTATTTTTGCCTCTGTGTTCCATCTACGGGCTCTTCCTTTTCTTTTATAGTTTTGTAATTCCCCTTGCAGTAATAGTGCAAAGGTTGATGATACTTTTGACTTCAAAATATCATTGACTGTACTGTGTTTGCATAAAACATTGACAAATGACACATTTTTCAGGTTTTTTATATTTTTTTGAAGTCTACTGACTTTCTTCATATTTCTTATCATCCGCGTATACAATTTTCTTTCTCTTTCATTTGGAGGTTGCTTCAGAGACATTGCAACTGGTTTTAATTCCTGTGCAGACACATTAGTTGTGTTTAACACATTAATATTTTCAGCCAATGGTTGACTTATTCTTGATGGGCCTGCTACTGGTACAAACACACTGCTTGGTTCCAAAGAATCAACAGGATTCGTCAACTAAAAATTAAAAAATAAAAATTGTGAAAACCAGCGCATTCTAAGTTGGCCGGCCTGACTAAAGTTTTCAGGGACTAAATAGTGGCAGAAGGTTTGGGGCTAAAGCATCTTAGTGACTGTACATAGGCAAACTTTTAGAGTGGCTAACTTCAAGCTCGCCAACTTAGAATGTACGTATTGTAAGGGTATAACCCGTACAATACGCACAGCCTCGTACCATTTGGGACTATTTCACCCAATTCCCCAACCCACATTCATGGACTGGGTTATCTTGATTAGTGAATGTGTTGTACAATCATTAACTATTCATTAGTTACAATAACAATAATGTTTATTGACTGACCTCATCAAATTCTTCAGATGGTACTGCAGTTCTAAAGAGCTTCTGATCAATGAAACATGTTCTTTTGAAATGTTTACTGCACAGCATTTTATGTTGAGAAAATAGTTTTCCTTGGAATTCAGGTGATGACCATGGTTCATTCGGGAAACAGTATTTCGCCCATAATTCACAACTGAAAGAAGGTGCAAACTTGTAGCTACATTCAAAAATTACATTGAGTTTACAACAAGTTATGCACTCAAAAAGTAACTAAGTAATACCAACACATACCGAAGACTATTTGTTCTGCCTGGTTTTGGAAAACGGTGTAACGTGATGCTGGCATCTTGTGAAGATGAGGATCCACACTTAATGCACTTTCTTAAGTTTTCCTTCATCGTGAAACACGATTCTCAAAAAGAGTCACTATCTCACTAAGAGTCACTATCTCACCAAGAGTCACTATCTTGTTAGAGTTTCTAACACTTGATAATGGAACGGAGGAACTGGATGCTCGACTCAACGTTTTAATGGCACAATAGGATACTTTGTTTATTTAAATTAAAATAAACACAAGAAAAACGATCGACCTCAACGGAAGACATTTGCCTTGTGTTGTTGTTGTTGCCATAGCAAAATACCAACCAGATTACCAAAGGCCATTAAAATTTTTGAAACTGATTATATTCATTTATTTTCTAAATGAAGTTAATAACTGTCAAATATAATTAAATCAACGAAAAATCATTAGATTGCTATCTATAAGCTACGTTTAGTGAAGAAAACGATTTTATAGCAAATCGATATTTCAGTTTATTTTACATGGTAACATTATAGTGCATGACAGCCTGTTGGAAAGAGTCTGCAACAATAAATACTCGCTATTCTTGTCATGCTTTATGCCCCCCGTCGAGTCCAAGGTCACCTATACACTGTTGACTGGGCCTGGTACCGCACGCAGTGACATCTAAGGGAGCCTGACGAACTTGCAGCCGGTTGCTCAGGCAAAAAATAATATGATCAATTGTCGAGGTCACTAGCTAACCACATATTGCAATACAACTCAGAAAAAAAAAATTGTAATGAGTAGATTATGTCAACAATAAATTAAAATGACTTTACTTATAAAGTCAAATAAAATAAACAATTATATAACTGTCAGTAGGTAAGCTAATTCCGGAGAAATAACATAAACACCATCAAGAGTTAATCACAGCGACCAACTATTCAAAGATATTTGAAAGTTTGTAACAGAAAAAAAATATTGTGTTATTAAACTACAAACTGCCTAACGATTTTCGGACTTTTTCTTTCTGTGACCTTGCTTACTGTCAAATTTCATGATTCCTTTTTCTTTTTATTGCGTAGACTTAGAAGTTTGATTTGTTTTGAGCTCCAAGGGTCCATAGACCTAAGTATTTGATATTAATTAAGGGTCTTGACAGACTGATAGACAGACGGACGGACAACGAAGTGATCCTATAAAGGTTCCGTTTTTTCATTTTGAGGTACGGGACCCTAAAAATAAATAAAACGTGCTGAAAGTATCTACTGGCTGGCTAAGTGGAGCTAGTCCATAGAGCTGTAAAACGTTTTTTTTTATATCCCGCCAATCTAATAACATAATAATAATAAAATGAGTGCTTCCACAAAATAACAAAATAAGACTCCGCAATCAATCACTTGGCCGGTTTTATTCAATTTCAATGTAATTATGGTCAAAAAAACATATAATTACGCAATCTTTACATATCTTTATCTTTACATTTCTTTATCTTTATCTTCTTTATCTTTACATAGTATAAAACAAAGTCGCTTCGCGCTGTCTGTCCCTATGTATGCTTAGATCTTTAAAACTACGCAACGGATTTTGATGCGGTTTTTTTAAATAGATAGAGTGATTTAAGAAGATGGTTTTTGTGTATAATACATTAAGGTTTTGTGTAAATTGGCTGAAATATGACGATTATTGTCGAAGATGTCGGAAAAAATCATGCCGAGAGGGAGCTTTACTGGCGTGCGCCGCGTAAGCCGTAAGAGATACATCAAATTTATGTTTTACGCAATTCTAAATCTTAAAAAGTTCAAAAATAAAGTCCGCGATAGCATATGTCTATCTTCTAAGGATGACCTACAGTAACCATTTTTATCTTTCAGAATTTGAAAAAAAATTCATTGTTATTTCCGAAGCTATTTTGACCGGTATTTTATTTATCCTTATCCAGTAAAATATGTTATTTAAATTGGGCATTTAATTTAAATTAAAATATGCCTTGACATCATATCATTATAATGAATACTTTAAAAGATATCACAGATTCAAAATTACGCATGACAAAATAATTATTGTTGCCGACAACGCGGGCGCAGCGGTAGGAATCAACGACTTTTCCTCGGATATTAGGTATGATCTAACTAATCCCGGTAGTACGTACCCGTGGGATATTTTCCGACATCCACGCGGGCGAAGCCGCGGGCAAAAGCTAGTAATAATGATATTTGGCAAAAAAGAGTTGGGGAAAAAATTAGGGCGCATTTAAGTCAGTTCTTCGGGAAATGACTAAAATAATTTATACATATTGTTAAAAACTCTGCTTGTGGCTGGCTTGTGGGTGGCTCAAAACGTACTAGTAATTGTCGGCAAAGTAGTGCCATCATCATAGGTCTGCATAACTGTAAAATATTTAGTTCCAAATGTCACCACGTCAGACTGTCGACCTGTAAATAACATTAATAACTTGGCATTTTTTCATTGAAATGAAATACAAAGTGGAAACATTCTAAATACAGATGAATGTTTTAATAATTTCCTTGAACAAGGATTGATTAAACTTTGTTCAGATAGTTTTGGAACAGACCATGTATGTCGACAATTTTGTACTTCATGTCTCTTGTGATTCAATGTCAACAGAAATTTCTCCTTTTCGGTCCTAGTTTGAATCATGCACAGCGCTATTATTTTGATTCGTGTGCATGTCAATCTTCTTCCAAAATTGTACTTACCATATTTATAATCACAGGGACGACCGTTGCGAAGAAACCAAAACTAGACACTCGAAGAACAAAACCAGAAGATGCAGTAACAGCCGAGCAAACGAAAAAGGAAAAATCTGACTCGAAAGTTATGCGAATAACTCAAAAACGTACGTCCAAACCTGGCACATATTTAAAAAAAAAAATACGTACTCGAACACAAATTGGTGAAAAACCCAAATGTGCTGTATGCCAATGTAGTTTTAATAAAAATTGTGATTTAACAAAACACATTCGTATACATACTGTTGAAAAACCTTATAAGTGTGATGTATGTCAGCTTAGTTTTAGTATTAAGAGTTATTTAACACAACATATTCGAATACACACTGGTGAAAATCTTTATAAGTGTGATGTGTGTCAGCGTAGTTTTAGTGAAAAGAGTCATTTGTCGAGACATATTCGAATACATACTGGTGAAAAACTTTATAAGTGTCATGTATGCCAGCGTAATTTTAGTGAAAAGGGTAGTTTAAATAACCATATTCGTTTACACACTGGTCAAAAACCTTATAAGTGTGATGTATGTCAGCGTAATTTTAGTACTAAGAGTAATTTAACAAAACATATTCGACTAAACACTTGGGAAAAACCTTATAAGTGTGATGTATGTCAGCGTAGTTTTAGGGAACAGGGTAGTTTAACAAGACATATTCGAATACACACTCGTGAAAATCCTTATAAGTGTGATGTATGTCAGCGTTCTTTTAGTGAAAAGGCTATTTTAACTACACATATTCGTATACACACTGGTGAAAAACCTTATAAGTGTGATGTATGTCAGCATAGCTTTAGTCATACGAGTCATTTGTCAAGACATATTCGAATACACACTGGTGAAAAACTTTATAAGTGTCATGTATGTCAGCGTAATTTTAGTGGAAAGGTTAGTTTAAATAACCATATTCGTATACACACTGGTCAAAAACCTTATAAGTGTGATGTATGTCAGAGTAGTTTTAGTACTAAGAGTAATTTAACAAAACATATTCGATTAAACTCTTGGGAAAAACCTTATAAGTGTGATGTATGTCAGCGTAGTTTTAGGGAAAAGGGTAGTTTAACTACACATATTCGAATACACACTTGTGAAAAACCTTATAAGTGTGATGTATGTCAACGTTGTTTTAGTGAAAAGGGTAGTTTAACTACTCATATTCGTATACACACTGGTGAAAAACCTTATAAGTGTTATGTATGTCAGCGTAGCTTTAGTCATACGAGTCATTTGTCAAGACATATTCGGACATTACACAGTGGTGAAAAATCTTATAAGTGTGGTGTATGCCAGCGTAGTTTTAGTCTTATGGATAGTTTTTCAAGACATATTCTAATACACACTGGTGAAAAACTTTATAAGTGTGATGTATGTCAGCGTAATTTTAGTGAAAAGTGTAGTTTAAATAACCATATTCATATACACACTGGTCAAAAACCTTATAAGTGTGATGTATGTCAGCGTAGCTTTAATCATCAGAGTAATTTAACAAGACATATTCGAATACACACTTGTGAAAAACCTTATAAGTGTGATTTATGTCAGCGTAGCTTTAGTCAAAAGGGTAATTTAACAAAACATGTTTGTAAACATATTGGTGAAAAACCTTACAACTGTATGTTTATGTCAGCGTAGTTTTAGTATTATGAGTCATTTGTCAAGACATATTCGAATAATACGTGTAATAAGTGTAAAACCTTTCAAATGTGGTCAGTTTTCGTTTAGTCGAAATTCACACAGGTAAAAAAAAATATAATTTGATATTATGTCAGCTTAGTTTTAGTGTTAAGATTGATCTATGCGGGCGAAAACAGAGAGTGGTGGTAAATGGCTATCAATCTCCGGAGTATATCGCAACCTCCGGTGTGCCTCAAGGATCTCATACCGGGCCGATTCTCTTTGTTATTTTAATTAATGACATAATAAACTGCATCAAACATAGCCAATGTTCCTTATTTGCCGATGACCTTAAAATCTATCGTCAAATAAAAACTCAAGAAGACATTGCTCCACTTCAATCTGATTTGAACTCAATGCAGAGCTGGTGTGTGGTGAATGGGATGGTTCTGAATGCCAGCAAATGTTATCACATAACATTTACGAGGAAAAAGCATCCCATACCATCCCTACTTACTCTCTCAATGGGACGTCATTGCAACTAGTCAAAAACATACGGGATCTTGGTGTAGTGCTTAGTAGTGATCTATCATTTACCACACACATCAATAATATAATTAAAAAAGCAATGAAAATGGTTGGGTTTATCAACAGACTGGGCAAAGATTTTAAGGGAACCTTGGCATTGAAAGTGCTCTATAACACTTTTGTGCGGAGCCTCTTAGAATATGCATCTCCCGTCTGGTGTCCGACTTACAATATTCATAAAGAGCGAATTGAGCGCGTTCAAAAAAAAATTACGAGATGCTTGCGGTTTAAAGACCACACATGCCCTTATAGAGCCGATTACGTGGAAAGGCTAAGCTACTTCAAATTAGACTCATTGAAGCGACAAAGGGTTCTACATGACCTTTTTTTTTTTTTTTTTTTTTTTTTGGGTGGGTCCTCCCGCTCTGGGCGGAGCGAGAGGGAGTGTCAGACTTTTACTGACTAAAACCCACCCGTGTTCCTTCCGTTGCCTGTGTGCCGGGGCCGCGATATCCCTTTCGGACCAACTCGCAACCCTGGCAGGCATTGGCCCTTACGGACCCCGTCAGTTGGTGCTGACATCTCTTTGAGGCGCGCGTGGAACACAACGCGCCGTCGACCCGGGCCTGGTCCTAATCGGACGGCGAGCTACCCATTGCCCACCGTCCGCAAGCCCGCGCCTACGGTGGCCGGAAGTCGGCTCGCGACTCCCGACGCCCGGGGCGTCTCCTGCGGCGACTAGGGGCGCGAGGGCGCGCATCTTGCATTTCCCTCGCGCGCTCCGCCTCCTCCTTCGCGAGCATTACTGCTTCGCAGAAGGAAGTGACGGCTTCCCATGCACTCTCGCTCCGGACCATGGCCTGAACCAGGGCCGGACGCGAGAGATCGCCGCTGCCGATCGCCTCCGTGAGGACACGGCGGTGCCCCGCCCAAGCCGGGCAGACCTCCACCGTATGCTCCACCGTGTCCTCCGGGCGATCCACACAATGGTAACACCCGGGCGTTTCCTCCCGCTTTATCCTGAACAGGAACCTCCCGAAACAACCGTGTCCGGTGAGGACCTGCGTCAGGCGGAAGGTGAGGACGCCGTGGCGCCTCTCTAGCCACTCCTCAAAGAGGGGCCTTACCGCCGCAATTGTGGCGTGCCCAGCGCTGGGTTGCGACAATCGCACTCTCCATGCCGCCATGAGATCCCGCCGGAGCTCTGTATCACCGGATGCTCCGGTATCACCGGATGCCGATCCGGTATCACCGGATGCCGACCTACCTCTGTCGAGTGTTCGAGGCCTATTTGACGGACAGGGCCGTCATCTACCCCGGTCACCACGGAGAGTGGAACCGGCGAGAGATGTCGTGCGGTGTCCCGCAGGGATCGGTCCTGGGGCCGCATCTGTGGGACATCGGCTACGACTGGGTGCTGCGCGCCGACCTCCCTAGCGGCGTCAGCGTAGTCTGCTACGCTGACGACACGCTGGTCCTGGTGCAGGGGAGGTCGCATGAGGCGGCGGCCGAACTAGCGACACGTTGGGTTGCGACAATCGTCGATAGGATCCGGCAACTGGGACTCGAGGTGGCCTTGCACAAGTCCGAGGCCATGTGTTTCTATGGTCCTCGGAACGCGCCGCTGTCGGGTTCCCAGATAACGGCGGGAGGGGTTCACATCGGTGTCGAGTCGACGATGAAGTACCTGGGACTCGTCCTCGACAGCCGGTGGAACTTCGTGGAGCACTTCCGACGTTTGGCTCCCAAACTGCAGAGGGCTGGGGCTGCTTTGAAGCGGCTTCTGCCCAATCTAGGGGGTCCAAACGCCTCCTGCCGGAGGCTCTACGCGGGGATCGTGCGGTCCATGGCCCTTTACGGGGCACCGGTGTGGGCGCGTTCATTAAGGCTGCGACCAGCCCAGCGATTGAACGCGTCCCAAAGGGTCATGGCCATTAGGCTGGTCAGAGGATACCGCACGGTCTCCCGTGAGGCGGCGAGCCTCCTTGCCAGACTACCGCCATGGGATCTGGAGGCAAAAGTCCTCGCGCACATGTGGGAGTTGCGCGAGGAGGCGAAACGCCGGGGTGTAACTCCGCTGCCGCGAGAAATCACGGCACAGCGAGGGTTCTACATGACCTGACAACTCTTTATAAAATAGTAAATGGGATAACATCAACTCCAGCTATCTAATTACGCAACATATTCTCGATTTGCAATCGAGTCAAATTGGTTTCGTTTGACTAGAATTGCTTTCAATTTACAACTTTTGAAAGCAATTCTAGTCGAAACGAAACCAATTTGACTCAATTGCAAATCGAAAATGTGTTGCGTAATTAGATAGCAGATCTCCTTAACAAAATTAACATAGACGTACCTCGTCATTCTCACCTCCGGTCCAAGCGTACCACTAGAACGTTTGCCACTAAACCTTGTCGCACAAACCTGGGCCAGCATGCTCCCCTAAACAGAATGTTGACTTTCTACAACAGAGCGTGTTCAGTTGACAACAGTATCGATATTTTCTTTGATAGTCTGCCAATATTTAAGACTAAAATTAGTCAAATTGATCTGTAATCAGCTGCCTACTTATACTTATACATAGTACTGACTTGTTCTAATTTAGTTCAATATTAATGTAAATTTAATGTAATTAATTGTTTTGTAAATTTTAATTTATTTGATTGGATTTTAATTTAATTTGTTATCAGAATAATAATTTAATTGTAATTTAGTTTAACGAAATTAGTTTTTCGGCTTTTATTTTATTTAATTTTAAATCTTTTAACTTTTATTACGTGATTAACTTTATTTTATCCCATTTAATTCGTTTTGTTACCTTATGTGCGAATATTTTGTTGTGATTTTCTGTGGTTGTATTGCTCTCATGCAATGTGAGGCAATGTATTGTTTATTGTTATTTTTATAATCTAATCTGTTTGGTAATTTTATTATGTATTCAATTTTATAAATATCGTATTGATTTATAAAATTAATTTCTAATTTAATAGTAGTTCATCCTTAAGAATGTTGTGCATGCCTATAAGTGATGTCACACAGTAGTGAAGACTTGTGATTACCTATTGTCAATTTTTTTTTTTTTAATATGTCGTTATTTATTTTTATTTATTTTATTTTTAAATAAATAAAAATAAACAAATAGATCTAAGAAATCATATTCGAACACACTCTGGCGTGAAAATCTATCAAATGTGATAAAAACAAAAACCTTTTTGGCATAACGTTAAAACTAGTAATTTGTAATTATCTAAAACGGCACTTTGTTAATTGCACTTCTCAGTTCTGAATTGTTACAATATAGATATTCTTTCCCTCATAGAATTAGAGCAGTTAATTGTGTATTAAGTGTGTACAGACCCCCTTCAGGATAGTATGTCGGCTTTGAAAAGATAATAGATGAAGTGTTACACAAAATCTGTAACTCGAACAAGTCCATTATCACTTGCGGTGATTCTAATGTCACACAAATTTATTAGAATACCCATGTTCATTTAGTAAAATTATAAGTCTCGTTTCAATTCTACAATCTTGTAAACCAATATTTGGAGGCCATAAGAACAACCTTTAACAGTGTTGGGCTCAATTGCAAAAAAAATCAATCGATTGTTTAGTCAAACCAAAGTTTTTATATTAAACTAGCTTTACCCGCCCCGACTTCGCACGGGTAGCACTAAACCCTACCTACCCTAATTTTCTCACCGTTTAAACTTTCCCAACTATTACAAACATTATAAAACCAAATTCAGCTAAATTGGCCCAGCCGTTCTAGAGTTTTAGCGAGACTAACGAACAGCAATTGATTTTTATACATATATGTATATTACGCAGATAAGATACAGTAATCATATCAAGATTGAAAATTTTAGTTTTAGTTCTAACTAAATACCGGTCAACTGCCCTAACTTCGCCTGGCATCCTATGTTTGCCTATAATGAAAAAGATGTATTAACTTGTTTATTTTACTTGTATGGCAATCTAAACTTAAAGCGCTCTATGAAAACTCAAAGTTTTGATTGCCATACAAGTAACATGAAAAATATATTACATATTTTTCATTATAGGCAAACTTAGGACGCCAGGCGAAGTTAGGGCAGTTGACGGTACTTAGTTATTAATTTTAGTTTTTAGTACTAAAACAAATTTTCCTTTTTAAATATCTATTTAAAGTACTGGATTAATAGGTAATCTATTTTAGAGGCATGAGGAACAGGGTCACTCATCCTCATTAAAAAAGGTAGGGTCCTCCGACCAGACAAGTGTCGTCTGGCGGGCAACTGCCCAACGATTGATGTCGTATATAATCTTTATATGTCGTTCGCGCGATGCAGGATTTGTGTGATGTTAGGATTTTGTGAGTTGTCAGGTCTTTGATGCGTAGTTCGCATGTGGCGATGTAGATGCCGCCACATCACTTCCCTCTGGAGACCGGAGGTCGATGGTGGGCTGAGTCTTGTATCTTGCGATGCTTCACAGTGCCAGCTGAGGTTCCAGTGAGTCGAAACTGCCGCATAGTTCGCGGTGAGTTGGAACTGTTTTTGGTGATTGCGGTGATTGTGCTGATTGCAGTGATTGTGCTGATTGCAGTGATTGTGCTGATTGCAGTGATTCCCCAGTGTGTCGGTGGGGCGCTGCGTCATGATCCAGTGAGTCAGATGTTGTTAGCGTCAGGTCGTGGTAGAATGGGCTCTTCTTGTAAGACCGGTCGGAAGTGCTGGTGCTGTGCCAAGGTTGCTGATGAGGGTGATGGTGATGAATACGCGTTCGCTGCATGCTGGTGGTCAGGATACCCGTTTGAAGCCGTGGGTGCTGGCTGACTGTGCGACTAGCCTCACAAAAACTTGCGGGAGTGATGATGATGATGACGTCACGCTGAAATAGTTGCACGAAGGCTGCGCTGACGTTCTTGTCCGGGGTCACCAATTTATAGCGATGAGGTACGGTGTAAAGTTTACTCATCCTCTATAGAAAAGGGAGGATCCTCCGGCCAGACTGGTGTCGTGTCTGGCGGGCAACTGCCTAACGGTTGAAGTCGGGATCTTCGCGCGGTAAACTCTAATAGTACGATGCAGGATTTGTGCGACGTCGGCATTTTGTATGACGTCAGGGAGTCTACTCCGAAGTGATACATCCGAACTATCGGCACAGATTACCAGATGAAGCACTCCATACAAAATTGTCAATACCTACTGCTATAATAGCCTACACCATGGTATAATAAAACAAGGTATGGCACTCCGAAACACAATGGTCACGTGGGAGACACAAGACTACGTCATCACCGCTATCCATGGTTCTCAAACTTTTTAGTTTGGGGAAATTTTATAAAACATTGACATAATTATTAAATTACTTCTAGCTTTTGCCTGTAGCTCTACCCGCGCGTTGTAGGTTTCCCTAGACAAAAAAAAAACAAATTAGATAAATCTACTTTAGCATTCATAATATAAGTGTATATTCATTCTTAATAATAAGTGGATTCTAGGGATTACTAAAATAATACTCAAACACATTGTTAAACTCGTCTCCTTACGAAGTTTTATTCAAAATCAAAAAACAAAAAATATTTTAACCATTTTGATATTGTGGTCAAAGAAAAAAATGTATCAAACCAACTTGTTAGACGTCCACAAATAAATGTTTGAGAATCACTGTGTACAATGGGACTGAGCGAGACCAACATACGGGTTCGACAAGAATAGCGATACATGACAAAATGTCAGAATGCCAATTAGACAGCCCGTTTCTGTGTTACCAGTAGTGTGTAATAATAACTCCCCAACCTCCTTTATTACTTATGCGAATCTGATACAATAATGAGGTTTTAATTAAAAATTACGTTGGTATATGTTTGTTTCGTTTGATAAGACAAACGAAACGACAATTTCAATGTATATATTTTTTAACAGAATGGTGATTGAAAATCTTTCCTTAAATTCAAGTTCTGTTGCAATAAAGTGGCAACTGAATAGTGACGTAGGCATGTGTCGCTCCCGGAATGCCATACCTTGTTTTATTATACCATGGCCTACACCTACTTTTTGAAAATAGTTATTTATGCTATAAGTGCGGAAGGTAGGTGATTTCCGATGAGTGGCATTTTATTAACGAGCGAGCGCAGCGAGCGAGTGTATAAGTCGACACGAGTCGGAAATCATCTTACGCACGTGTATCATACAACGTTTTACTATGCATTGTGAGAGAAAAAAAAAACTTCGACTTCGACTTCCACTTCGACTTCGACTTCCACTTCCAGTTTCACTTCCACTTCCACTTCCGCTTCCACTTCCAATTCCAATTCCACTTCCACTTCCAATTCCACTTCAACTTCCACTTCCAATTTCATTTCCACTTCAACTTCCACTGCCACTTCCACTTCCACTTCGACTTTGTCTTTGACTCCGCCATTGCCATCGCCATCGATATCGTCATCGCCATCGTCATCCTATCGCCGTCGCCATCGCCTTCGCCATCGTCATCGTTATCATCATCATCTGATTTGTAAAACTTTTCTCAAATAATAAAAACTCTTTGCAACGGGCTGACGACGTCCACCAAAATTAAAAAAAAACAGAAAAGTAAAAAGCACTAGTCAAAAAAAGTGACACTTTCCGCACTAATTTACTGCTTGGAAAAGGCTCTTTTCGAGCAAATGCATTGTAATAGTTATTTATGCTATAAGTGCGGAAATCATCTTACGAACGTGTATCATACAACGTTTTACTATGCACTGTGAGAGAAAAAAAAAAACTTCGACTTCGACTTCTACTTCCACTTCCACTTCCACTTCCACTTCAACTTCCACTTCCACTTCCACTTCAACTTCCACTTCAACTTCCACTTCCAATTCCACTTCCACTTCAACTTCCACTTCGACTTTGTCTTTGACTCCGCCATTGCCATCGCCATCGTCATCGATATCGTCAAGGCCATCGCCATCGTCATCGATATCGACATCGCCATCGCCATCGTCATCCCATCGCCGTCGCCATCGCCTTCGCCATCGTCATCGTTATCATCATCATCTGATTTGTAAAACTTTTCTCAAATAATAAAAACTCTTTGCAACGGGCTGACGACGGCCACCAAAATTAAAAAAAAAACAGAAAAGTAAAAAGCACTAGTCAAAAAAAGTGACACTTTCCGCACTAATTTACTGCTTGGAAAAGGCTCTTTTCGAGCAAATGCATTGTAAAAGTTATTATAGTATTAACCCCTAGATTACTACTAGAAATAGCCACATTTCTTAAAAATAATATACTACTCTTTAATTTTGATAAGAACGAGCGCCGCAAAATTAATTCTACCAGCACCTAGACTAGAAATGTATAAAAATTGCCCAGAGTACCGCAGCATCCAAATATATAATAAGTTACCTAAATATACATAAAAGATCCACAAAAATACTGTGCTTATTTAAATTTAGACTTGAAGTCATTACTTTTAGAAAAAAGTTATTATAGTATTAACGAGTTTATGGAAGATAAGAAGCTAAAATAAAGCACAACTGTTATACTCATATATCTATGTATAAAATGATTTTATTAATGTTACTATATATTTCAAATGTCTTAATTAATATAGATAAAAAGAGATTATATATTAGTAGTAATAATATTGGATGTTGTGATATTCATATTTAGTAGGTATGCAATATAATGTTAACTTCCAAATATTTAACCTAGATATAAGTTAAATGTAATAATACTTGCTGCGCCCTAACAGGGTCATGTACTCCTAAGTTTTAGCACAGCCTGTAACTGCGTGTACATTATGCAACAATAAGTAAATAATAGCCTACACCTTGGAGTCATTAGACGTGGCAAACGAAAATGTACCTTACAAGTTTAAAGTGAGTTTTGTAGCAGCGCGTGGCTGTGCGCCGCCGCGTGGTTATTGTTAATAGGGTGAAGCCAGGGTCAAAAAAAAAAAAAACTAATTAGTCCGCCAGTCAGATGATAAAAAAATATTAGACACGTATTTTTTGCTTTATCATATTAATAAAAAATTACTTAGATAAAGCGCATTTTAATTTGGGGAGTGGGGGGCACTACGTCACTAGTACGTATAAAATCTACATACTCGTGACGTCATGGCACATTTTACCTCAATGTATCGCCGTAATCTTTAGATTACGTAAAAAAAGAAAAAATACGTGTCGATTATTTTTTTATAATCTCAAAGACTAAAAAAAATTCTTCAGTCATCATCCCTATTGCCAGGGCTGCCTCTTTCAATAAACTCAAACTCAAAGCATTTATTTCAAATAAACCAATTACAGGCACTTTTGAATTGTCAAGGGGTCGGTCAGTCAGAAATATGAAGCTAGTTGCCCATTCAAACGCGTAGTAGGTTCCTATGTAGAAGAACGGGCAAGAAACTCCACGGACACTCTTTTAAATCAGAATATTGTTACAAAATATTGGTTACATCATTCATGTTGTAATTATACATGTGAGAACAATGTAGAGAGACGTGCACGGATAAAAATGTCAGTAGGTATTTATAGTACACTTTATGAAATAAAATAAAATGCTTTTAATGTTTCAGCATGTTTAATTGATAAAAAACGTCTGAAATAAAGATATATATAAAAAAATCTTACAGGTGTTTTAAATAATGATTCTTTTTTTTTTTCTCTTAGCGAAATTCACGATTGTTGAACTTTAATGTAGAGAATATTCGCAATTGAACAAAAAGTTTTAATTGATACGAGGGCGGAGTGATAAGTCTGGTAAAAATGAAACAAGGAGACAACTTTATTTAAAAATTATGGTTTATTTTTCAACGTAATTTCCATCTAATTCAATGCACTTCATCCAGCGTTTCTCAAACTTGTCGATCCCTTCCGTAAAGTACGACTTAGGCAACCCTTTGAAATAGGCATTGGTTTCGAGCATGATCTCCTCGTTGGAGCTAAATCTTTTTCCACCGAGCCATTTTTTTAAATTCGGAAACAGAAAATAGTCGCACGGGGCCAAATCTGGCGAATATGGTGGGTTAGATAGCAACTCATATCGCAACTCATGTAATTTGGCCATGGAAATCGCGCAGGTGTGCACTCGTGCGTTGTCTTGGTGGAAGAGGATTTTCTTCTTAGCCAAATGCGGTCGTTTTTCAGGTAAAATTTGGTTAAATTGGTCCAATAAATTGGCATAATATTCGCCATTGATCGTTTTACCCTTCTCTAGGTAGTTAATATGGATTACCCCACGTGCGTCCCAGAAAACTGTAGCCATCACCTTATTGGCCGATAAAACTGCTTTGGCCTTCTTCGGAGCTGGTTCGTCCCTAGCAATCCATTGTTTCGACTGTTCCTTGATTTCTGGTGTATGGTGGTGGATCCACGTTTCGTCTACCGTTATAAAACGACGCAAAAAATCAGGTTTATTCCGTTGTAACAACGCCAAACCTGCCTTCGAAGTAGTAACTCGCATGCGTTTTTGATCAATAGTCAGTAAACGCGGCACCCATCGCGCGAAGAGCTTTTTCATATCTAAATGTTGGTGTAAGATATTGCGCACACGTTCGTCTGAGATGCCTACTATCTCGACTATCTCGCTCACTTTTACTCTTCGGTCGTTCAACACTATGTCATGGATTTTAGCGATTATCTCTGGAGTAGTGACCTCGACTGGGCGTCCTGGGCGTTCAGCATCACTTGTGCTTGTACGACCACACCGATAATCCTTAAACCATTTATGAATCATTTTAATCGACGGAGCAGTCCCCATAATATTTATCAAGCCTTTGTTTCGTTTCCGTTATAGTTTTTTTGCGCAAAAAGTAATGTTTAATCAACACTCGAAATTCACTTTTCTCCATCTTTGCGAAAATGCGTTCAATTGTTTTTATTTAATGGCTCTCAAAAAAAAAATTAACCGGCGGTACTGGCTGAAAATTTAAATATAGTCTCTCAAAAGAGGTGTGAACAAGGAGGTTACATGCAATTTGCGATAATTTTATTCCAAAATAGATTTTACCAGACTTATCACTCCGCCCTCGTACTCTTGCGGGAAACAAGGTCAAGGGGAGTTAAATGTTATATTTTTTAAGTTCAGAAATCGTGCTACCGGGCTTTTGTCTCATATGTTGTTTAAAGTTTTCAATAAATGTGGTCTCTAGATCTTTAACATAATTATAAAACTTTCTACGAACTGTTGAAACGACCCTCAGATTCCTTTTTAACCGACTTCCAAAAAGGAGGAGGTTATATGTTCGACGCGTATGTGTTATGTATGTCCGTCGATTTTTCCGTCAATTGTGGACCGATTTTGAAAATATTTTTTTTGTTTGCAAGGGTACTCCCGGATTGGTCCCATATAAATTTTATTAACTTTGCTGGGATAGTTTTTGAGTAAGCTTCAATAATACGTATTTTTCCCACTTAGTATATGTGGATGATATGATGATAACTTCCTGTGACTGTTACATAGCAGGTAGTGGTATTCGACTTTGTGTAGGGTAGGTACCACAACTAAAAAATTTAAAATAAAATCTTTTAACAAAAAAAAAAAACCGACTTCCGAAAAGAAACACTACAAAGTGAAAAATAAGTTTAATTTCGGAAGTCGGTGGCAAAAAACGAAAATTTAAAACCAAAGACACCGACTTCCAAAATTAAAGTAATTTTTCACTTTGTAGTGTTTTTTTTCGGAAGTCGGTTGTTTTTTTTTTGTAAAAAGTTTTTATATAATTATGTGTTCGTAGAAAGTTTTAAAATGAACAAACATTCTGGATTCATTGAATCCGGGAACATTATTTAATTCAGAAGTAAATTTGGGACAGCTATGCTTCTTACTGCATATAAAAAGTAAATATATGTTTTTATTTAAGTTTATGTACACATAATATATATGCAGACAAGAATAGAATAGAATAGAATATTACAAGAAGAAAGGAACAGAAAAATACGTACAAAGGTAATGCTTATTTCTAAATAAATCACTTCCAGCATACCTGCGATAGGAAAGTAGTTAGAGATGTAGACAACGTGTGTAAGATTAGAAGAGAAAAAAAATACATAAAATAAAAACAGTTCATTATTCACTAATTTAACAATAAACATAGAATATGTAACTATAACTTATTACAATATGTATATATTAAGCCGTGTCTCCTGCGCGTGTTTTTTCGAAACATTACATCGAAACAAAGAGGCGTGGCCATAGACATTTGTGTATGCACACTAGGGAAGGTGCGTATTTACGCAATCATGTTTTTATACTAGGTATTTACTTGCAAGTGTGCCGACCAGAAATACTCGCAAGACTTCAAAGTATTTTGCTCCGTCTACGCTCGACGCGATTCTGCTCCTTATTTATATTCAGTTACTGATCAATGTTCTATGCAAGTATTTTTACCTTTAAAGGTTTGCAAGTATTTTTTTTTGTAGAAGCGGTTCTGCTCCTTATTTATGTTAGATTACGAATCAATGTTCTATGCAAGTATTTTTTCTTCCGACAAGGCTTGGGGACTTTATCAAAGTATTTTACTCGGCTACTCGCTCCGTCGACGCGACAGCGACGATCCTTATTGGTACCTCTACGCTCGACGCGATTCTGCTCCTTATTTATATGCAGTTACAGAAAAATGTCCTATGAAAGTATATTTTACTTTTTATGTTTGGAAGTATTTTTTTGTAAACGCGATTATGCTCTTTATTTCTATAAAGTTACGGATCAATGTTCTATGCAAGTATTTTTCTTCCAACAAGGTTTGGATCCTATGCAAGTATTTTTACTTTTAAGGTTTTGGAAGTTCTTATTTGTAAACGTGATTGTGCTCTTTATTTATATCGAAATACGGATCAATGTTCTATGAAAGTATTTTTCTTCCACCAAGGCTTGGTTGGAAGTATCTTTTTTTGCATACGCGATTGTACTCCTTATTAGTATGAATTTACGGATCTATTTTCCATGCAGAAAGAAAATACTTGAAAGTATTTCGAGCCCTGGTTTTTGGCGCTGGTGTCTAAAGGTGGACGTACTTGGAAGCCCTGGTACTCGATTTTGCAAGTACGACCCATCTCTAATGCACACACAATGTTTTTGTTTTCCGAGCTGCATGGAAAACATTCCCCGCGCGGGTGAAGAGGGGAAGGGTTTGTTTCATTTTCAACTGCCACGCGCACCGCGAACATCTGTCATTGTCAGTCAACTCAGGTTTTGAGGTTATATTGTCCTGTAAATAGTTGTGAACAAGTTGTGATAAATAGACGATGGATTGTAATAGAGATACTGTTCGTTACTTTTTAAGCACGTCTTCCTCGTCGGAACTCATTACCACATCTACATAAAATGTGTTATTCATAAAATAAAATAAATATACTTTCGCAGGAGACAGCTTGTGTATGAAAACAAATTAGGCTTGTGTAGTACATGTACTATGTACTATTAAGAATTCATTCACGACACTGTACTAGAATGAACTATTCCGTAAGCTTAATAGTACTTCGGTCATTTAGTACTTCGTTTCGATCACGTTCCATCCGATCGGTCGCTCGGACTTGGATCCGCAGAGATCACGCATTTCTCGATTCATGGATCGCGCAGGAAACAGACCGGTTGCGAGGGAGCGAGGAACTAGACGCACTCTTGACTCCTGTTTCACTCTGACTTCTCAAACTTACAACTTCTTAACTCTGATTTGCCAAGGTGTTTAGATCTTTATTACGAAAATAGTTTAAGTATTTTGCTTTATTTCTTTCGAAACTTATAGGCATGCGAGGTTACCGATTTAAAAAAGATATTTTCTGTTTTCTTAGAATAATAAGTACCTACGTTCTAGTTAGTTTCCATTTTAAATTTAGTTTAGATGGTAGATACGATTTAATTGTTAAAGTTCGATGTAAACACCTATGAGCCTGTGATACCATCCAAGCCTCAGAGTAATAACTCTGAGATTCAAGCACTCGTAATACTCTTCATTCAGTTAGTGTACTAATAGTACTAGAAGGCCGAACTAGTACGTTTCACAGATTGTACTAGATCGGAGCGATCCGTTCAATGACCGAGCAAGAACAAGTCTAAAACAAATGTTTATGTGTAACGTTTTTTGTGTAATGTTTGAAAAAAACCATACTTCTAAAATAAATATCACTAAAATATATATACTTAATTATAATGTCGTTTAAAATAATAAATACAAAATATGCAACTATGAAGAAGTGGAAAGGTAGTGTTCTTTCACTCCTCTTTTAAAACCTGCAACCGAACCGCATGCACGCTGAAGGAGTAGGACTAGAAGTCGGTTGAGTGGGGAGGGGATTTAAGGAGATTTCTAAGATACGACCTGCAAGGTGCATCAGAAGGAAGGGCGTAGAAAAAGCGTTCCCGCAGATAGGATGGCGTTTAAGGCTTGCGAAGGATGTAAAAAAGCAGACACAATATCCGAGAGTTCCTGCAAAGTCGAATAGGGAGCCACTTGAGCATCTTGCGAAAGTTAGAAACGTGGTCATACTTTTTAAGGTTAAAAACAAAACGAATACAGATGTTTTGCAAACGTTCAAGTTTATTTAAAAGCTCCTCGGTGGCATCAAAATAACAGGCATCAGCGTAGTCAATGATGGGCTGTATGAGAGTTTGAGCAAGGGGAGATTTTGCTCAAGGGCAAAAAGGTCTGGAAGCATTTCAGCGAATAGAATGTGCAGTGCACTTAACAATATAATAACAAAACTTGACATTTTAATTATTCATCACAATAAACCAGTTTTATAAACACATTGATATTGTCGAAAATTATATTCAAAATGACACGATTAGGTACTTTGTAAAGTATTATATTATTTTAATTATTGTGAATGTGAAGACTATGTCTGTTAGTTTTATTATATACATCGCCATGGTTAAACCTCATCTAGACTACCTAATAGAGGTGTGGGGCACTGCAGCTAAAACAAACTTAAAAGAAATCGAAACATGTCAAAATAAAATAATTAAACTATTATTCCATTACCACTGGTGCCGATTCTCTTGTACACCGAACTAAACTAACTAAACTATCACTAAAATTCCTTACTTTAGGCTATGAAAATCTTAGAGCTATTCTGCAAATAAAATTCTCTAAACTAAAAAATAATTTTGACACAACTAAAATAGAATTTGACAATCGCGAAACCACGTGGTACCCGTGGTTTGTCCTCACTCACCCGTGATTCTTTTTAGAGCCGGAGGCGTGCAGGGGGTGCCGCCTCGACGTGTTTTATATGGAATTTTTCACTTTTTGTATGGAAAACATGAAAAAATATTACCTACATGTACAGGTATAGGGGTTTATGGGTTTCAAAAAGGGGGTCGAAATTTTCATTATTTTTGCGTAGGACGCACCATTTTCGAGATATAAGCAAAAGAAAAAATAAATACAGTACTGTTTTTGCACGTGAAGTCGAGATGTTGGTGTGAATTTTAGTTCATGACAACTTATTTTAACGCACACCTTTTTAATCGCGATTAAAAATTGTCAGAATTAGTCTGGTTTGGTATTTTACAATCAAAATTTTAGGTGAAATATGTCAAATTCAGAATAGCAAAATTGCCATTTTCACTAAACTAAAAACTCAGTACTATCTTAGTGCTGTCAAACTAAAATATAGTTAAATTGTGTCACTTAAGTTTATTTCAGAATGGGAAATCGTCGTTTGACAGGATTTTAGTGATTTTTAGTCTAGTTTAGACGCATTTGTGACAAGAGAATCGGCACTACTATCTAACTCCCACAGAAATAATTTACAAAGAAACTAAATTGATGACACTATCGCACATTTATAAATATGTCGGGGGATGGTATGTGTCTCTCTCGTTATCTGGCATATTATAACTACTGTGGGCGTACTATGGGTAGTGTTGGGTATTGCGCAATAGAAACACCGTTGCAGCTCAGATCAAATTATAATTTTCGATAACATTACTTTCACTAACATTTCACACACTGTAGGTACACAATACAACTATTCGAAACGGGGGACAGTTCCTAGACTGGAGGTTTTGTTCGTTCTCTAGAACGGTCGGAAGGCAAGTCCTCTCGCCCTGGCGCCCCTCCATTAGTTAACATTATGATAACCTAGGAACTGAATTCACAGTTCCCTGTTACCATTTCACCGTTTACCATGGCCTGACGTTTGTTCGTTCATCGTTCATTTATCAGTTATTTTGTCGATGACTGGGAATTCCTCGGTATTTACTTGGGAAGAACGCTCAGTAGTGATAGTAACGTTAAATGAATGTAAGTATGCGACAAATAATTAGCAATTTAAGCCTCTTTGACATAAGAACTTTATTCCGATGGCACGCGTGAACGTATTGTTTTCGGTATTAGTAATACTGACAAATATGGTCGAAGGAGATTCATGTTTTTTCATTTACTTATTTTCCTACTGCATTAAAAGTTAGTTAACTAATTACTTACCTGTCTGAAAAATTGTCGTGATGGCCCAGTGGTTAAGGCCTCGCCTCTCATGCACGAGGTTGTTTGTGGGTTCAAATCCGGGCAAGTACCAATGTGACTTTTTCAATTCATATGTACTTTCTAAGTTTATCTTGGACATTATTGACATCGGTGAAGGAAAAACATCGTGAGGAAACCTGGACTTATAGTTAATATAAGTCTGAAATCACCAACCCATCTTGAGCAAGCGTGGTGATCAATGCTCGTGCCTTCTCTGTATGAGAAGAGGCCTTTGCCCTGCAGTGGGACAGTAACAGGCTGATATTATTATTATTATTATGTACTTATATGAATTATTCTATTTAATCGGTTAGCACCTTAACAAGGAAATTTCCCTGTTAAAAGTAACAGGTAATTTCAGAGCCTAGGAACAAGTTACCTGGTAACAGAATTATCCTGATAAATCCCATCTCTTATTGACAGATATAGATCACACATAGCCTGCATTCCGAGTAACGCTGTAATCGATTTGAGCGTGCTAATGCCCGTACCGAATAAGTCTGAGCGCGATAACGATGTATTGTGAATCGTCATAGATGACGTCATGCATGACATGCACCATCTTGTGATAGCGCCGACCATGCCTTTTACTAATATCACCGTGAGCGCTGTCAAAGATGACAGTTGTGCTTGTGCTGCTTTGTTTTGAGCTGCTTCACATCTTTAGACATAGGTACGTGGTATTTTCGAAATTGCGCTTCTGGCTACCGTGGCCACCTAACCAACGAAGAAGAAGAAATGTGTAGTTTAAACACAAAGAAATATGTTAGGCAAGTTTTGACGTTGTGCGATCACCGTGAGAGCTCAGAGTAATAACTAAAGCATAGAAAGAGCCTACAATTTACGATATATCTAAGCTCTTCTCTCTTATGGCGCAGATTGTACACTTAAAAGAGACAAATGCATATGGATTCATCTATGCTTAAAACTAAATGGACGTTCCGCAATTGTCAAACGGTCACACTTGGTCTCTTATTACACAACCAATTAAAAAAGCACAATAGTTACTTAGTACATGGTTATTAACCGTACAAAGTATTTGATTTAGTCGTATATTACGTCGTGAAGTTCAGTACGTGTGCTGGTTGAGGTGTTGGTCATTAATTTATTCAAAATTATAGATTTATGCTCAATTTTCTAAAAAAAATAGGTGCAAAGGACAGATAAATAGGCTGTTAATTTGTGTTATCGTGTAAATCACATTCGTAACGGAAAGAAAACAATGAATTTGTAAGCTTTTATCGGTAAGTGTTTTTTTACAGTTTTATAACATACATATTAGAATGATAATGATCTCTTCAAACTATCTTTATTACAAATTATGTTGTGATCGCGAATTAATTTTCAAAAAATTAAATCGTTAATTTATGCTAGTGATGTAGATACTTTTTATCGATATGATAATTTTATGCCGATTAATTGGAAAAGGTATCGTTTCTTTTTCAGTATACCTTCAAATGAGAAAGAAAATTGGTGTAAAGTGATTCCAAGAGCCAGAAATTATTGAACTAAGCATAGCCGAGTATGTTCTAAACGTTTTACGAACGACTGCTTTGTAAGTAGCGATAAATGGAGAAGGTTAAACCTTGCGCCATGCCATCCCTAGTATTGGTAAGTAAAGCCATCTTCACGTGCGCTCACTTAGTGGTCAATTCGAGTAAATTTTTACCTATCACAAAACATTCACAGTTCTGTGCCCGAAAGCTCCGTGAAAAAAAAAAATCTTGATCTTCAGTTGTTTTTCTTGCAGGCTTGAGGGGTCGACTAAAATAGTGGGAAAGTCCGAAAGGGATACCGTGGCCCCTGGCAACGTACAGGCAACTGAAAGAACACTGGTGGATTTTAGTCAGTGTCTGATACGCCCTAGCTCCGCCCAGAGCGGGATAAGTTATTTACCAATTTCCCACCAAAAACAAAGGTGTCTACTAAAAGGTTTGTATGGGGACAGTGAACGTGTTAACCTTTACCAATTGTTTTACTTTACTATACACGTTACCATACCGTTCTTCTCCATAGGTAGGTACTTACTACGCTTTGGAATGGACAATTAGCTTCATATTTCTGACCGACCGATTCCTTGACAATCCAAAAGTGCCCGTAAATGGTTTAATTGAAATAAATGCTTTGAGTTTGAGTCTCCTCTCTTTATTTTATTGTTTATCCCCAAATACTAAATACAAATCCGTTTTGATCCGATTGTTTCTATTCCATTTCATAAATTTTTGGTAAAAAATCTTTTTCACAAAAAATAAACCGACTTCCACAGAAAAACACTAAAAAGCAAAAATAACTTTCGTTTCGAAAGTCGGTATTTTTACCTCTTATGTTTTTGTCGTTTTGTGACACGGAATTCCGAAACGAAAGTTATTTTTGATTTTTAGTGTTTTGCTTTGGAAGTTGGTTTATTTTTTGTGCAAAATCTATTATTTTTCTCTTTTTAGTTTTGGCACACCATCACAAAAAAATGAGTAAATTCTATAATAAGGTATCTAAAGGATTGACAAAATACCCATAAGAACACAATTTACACATTCGTACTGTTTGTCGTTAAGGACTTCGGTTATATGTTCCATATCTTGACAACTTCTGAACGATTTTGATGAAACTTACACATTTTCCTAAGTTGAGAGATACCTAATCCAATAAAAAAAGAATGACCACGATCCGATTACGAGTTTCTGAGAAATGCGTGGACAAACATACATAGATACACTTATGAAATTTGGCACACGTGTTTAGAAGCCCACATAGAGTAACTTATATGAATATTGTGCAATTCCAACAATATTAGATACATACATATCGAATTGATAACCTTTTTTTAGAAATCGGTAAAAAGAAAAGTAAGATGGTTTCATGCTTCGGAAGGAACGATAAGCTGCGAACTAATGGTTGTTACTAACATTGAAGCTTGGAAAGCGGTAAAAAAACTGACATCAGTGTTTGGTTGATAGATCTTGCAGTTCACACGACAAGAAGAAAAATTGGATTAACATGTAAAAGCCTGTTGGAACCAGAGCGTTTTTAAACAATCAATGTATTCTTTGATTTTATCATCCATGGAATGTATGACATAACACTAACGTACATTCAATTCAATAAGTAAATTACCTGTCTAAAATAAATTAAATCGAAACTTCTGCAAAATACGGCACATCACTGCCGAGACAAAAAAAGTGGATAGCATTGCCATATGCAACCCTTACAACTCTCTATCCTTGTTTTTCACACTGAATTTGTCATATATAATCATCATCATATATAATAAGTATAAACAGTATAACTAGACTGAAATTTCACGCTCCCTCTATGTTAGTTACTCTGAGCGTGAGAGCGTTCACGAGCGTTCCGAATTGTTGACAGCCTTCAGCTGTCATAATCGTGCTATCTAAATCGGAACGCCAACTATTGATGTCAGCTCTAGGAGCGATTACGTTCTAATTCTGATTCGGAAAGCGGCCAAAGTGTGATCTGTCTCAGGTCTCACTGTCTGTCAATGTCAAGCAAGCTGTCAAGTGTCAAGTGTAAAGTAGCTTTTCATTAGTTTTCACATTTAATGATCTGATGTTTTCATAGCTTTTGTAGTATTTTATACGTGTTTTCGTGCTATTTTGTAAAGTTCACATAAACTCATGCTTCTACTTCCCTTGGGGGTAGGCAGAAACTACAGAACGACACCTGCTACGATCCTTACCCATCCTTTTTTTGTGAGATAATAGCGGAATAAACGTGAACTACCGTAAAATAATTAGTAGATGGTGTCGCAACCCAAGACGACCCCAACAGTGTTTGGTTTTATATAATTATAAATGTCATAGTGATAATTTTAGAATTGAGGACCCCGTGGCTAACTAATAACAGCCCCACGGGTCGATCCATCAGGTTAAGCTACGCTTGGCGACGTTGGCCTTTCGTGGTCGATCTTTACATACTGAAACTCCTCCGTAGTACGGAAAGCACGTTAAGCCGTTGATCCTGGCTGTTATTCGTTGATCTTTGACAGTCGATATGGGTCGTCGGAAGCCCGTAAGTCTTACCAAGGGGTATTGTATTACCCAGTTAATGGGTTGTGGAGGTCAGATACGCAGTCGCTCCATGTAAAATACTGGTATTCAGCTGCAGCCACTTAGACTAGAAGCCGACCCCAACATAGTGGGGAAAAGGCTAGGCAGATAGATAGTGATCATTTTATAGTTAAAAGATGGATAAACTGCCAAAGTGTAGGATATGTTTAGCGGAGAATGTCCGTATGTACGTAGTGGTCAACAGAAACTTACATAAACTATATGAGAAGCTGACTGATATTCCAGTAAGTTGATAATAAGTAAATTGCATATTAGATATTAAGCACCTCTTCTACACAAAGATTGGCTAAAATAGCATGAGAAAACCGGGACTTAAAATAAATATGTACAATAAATCAATTTAAGGTGATCAATTGTCATGCTTTCTTTGTAAGTGCTCTGGGACACAACGCTGTTGCTGCCCCTGAAAGCTGTGTAAATGCAATATTGCCAGCCCGCTGCCGCACCGCCCCCAGGCCGCCGCCGCGGGTTGTAGAGTGATATGGCAAAATCAAGTGGCGACGGCGCGGCGGGGGCTCATTCTGTATGGTCACGCGAAGCGGTGCCATTAACACAAGCATGCGCACTGAAAGCTTTAAGGACCACCAACGATTGGCTTAGATTACTATATAGAATAGAAGTACTTGTTCTCTTTACAAAATCAAAATAGTGCAATACAAATTTTGTTGCAGTTTGTAACTGAAGACAGTAGACCGATTCTTGCTTGTTTTTTCTGCTGCGCTAAACTAAAACAATGCTACCGATTACTAAGACAATGTCTGGAAGCCGAAGAACTGTTCGCTCAGATGATGAATGAGGATTATGAGGTGCAGTATTCTTCAACTGCCATTTATTCTTTTAATTTCTAATTACAGTATAATGTGGAAGTGATTCCTCTCAAGCTCATCTATTGTGTCTGGATTTCATGCCAAGCATAGCATACCATTGATTGTTCAATGGTGATATGTACACTTTTGTCAAATGTAGACAATTATAACATATTAAAAACTCCACATAATACTGTTACGACTTCTGTGTGAAACTTGTGTGTGGTAATTTGATAATAGTCCTCTCTCATTTTAGCGCAACCTATGCGACAATAGCTTGTGCAGGGGTTAGTTAGGTTACATTGGCCCTACATGTATCCTCACTTGTGGAGGGTTATAATGAATAAAAAAGTAATTTAAAAAACAAAAAAACCCAACTGCAAAAACACATTACTGGAAAGAGAATAAAAGCAAGCATTCTAGTCTGTGGAATTTTGTTATAGCAGGCGGGGACAAACAAAACTTACACCGTGGTCATTGGTTTGTCCCGCCTGCGATACCAAAATGCTTTAGACTAGAATGCTTGTTTTATTTAGTTTTATGCTTTTGCAGTGGGATTATTTTTGTTTTTTATGTTGGATTACTTGTTTTATTTTCAGCTTTTTTGTTTTTTTGTCACTTCTCATTCCAAATTACATTTAAACATACGTAATAATATGTATATATTTTTGGAAACACCTTTCTAAACCCATCATTTTGATAGGCCTTCCCTATCAGTTTATTTTTTAATAAATCAGTTGGCGCCAAAAATCGAATTTGATTTTTTTATAATTTGAATATACCCAGTGTCACTCGGGCAATAAAGACGAATCTAACGACATATCATTCATTGAAATCGTTTCCGCCGTTTAGTAGTAAGGAGGGAACATAGAGAAAAGCACACATACATACATACAGGTCAAACACATAACATCCCTAGCCTCAGGCATAAGTAAACGCATAAGGCTAAGCATATGCTGAGACGCAGGTGACGCAGCACAGCACAGTACAAATTTTGCAGGGTAGGGAAGGCGATGCAAGCGCATGCTGCGACGCAGCTCCACAGACACATTCGCGTCCAAGCTAGTACAAACAATCTGTCATTGAAACAAAATTATGAATCAGTGGTTAAACGCAAGTAACGAAATGCAAGGGTCGTGCAGAAATCTGTGCCGGCTCTACAACGAGACGCAGAGCAGGACAGACACGTCTCCGTCAGTACGATCATGCAATACAAAATCTGCTCTGCCCTGCGCTGCGTGGACCTGCGTCTACTGCGTCTCAGCATACGCTTAGCCAAACCCTGCTTTTTAGGCTTCGCCGGCTTTTGTGCTCGTGGGACCGTCACCAACATATTTTCCTAATACTATAATCATCTTTTTACAGTCCAATCCTTTAATAAACCAAGATCATTTTGAGTTTTTGAGTGGGTTTATTAAATCTCCAATAGTGCACATAAGTATAGATGACGGATGTCAAACAGAAAACATTGCTATTAAAGAAGAATTACCAGCTGTTTGTGAGGGACTAGATGATATTAATGAGCCAAAAGAGGAACATCAAAGTGATGGTATGTTTTTATGAACTTATATAATGTTATCAATACATAATATCGTAAAACAATTAAGATATAATCTGTTTACTTCATATTGATCGAGACATTTTTAAGCAGTGTTAAGTTTAATTGAACTTAATGGTAACCACATTAAGTTGTAAAATAAAACAAATATCAATAATAAACAAGTAATACTCTTGACTGTTTTGTTTACTTACAGAGTCAGGGTTGGAAAATTTAGACAATAACTGTCTAGATGTAGCAGATATACCTCCACACTGTTCTGAAACTGATTTAGAAGATGATTTACCTTTAATGGAGTTTCAATCTGAAGTTGAAGAAGAAGAAGTATCTAACAAGAAACGAAGAGCCAGCGAGACGAAAAGTAAGTGTTAGTTAATGTATAGGTAACCAAACAGACCCCAGTACGAAATTATCGCTGCTGTGAAACTATAAATGGAAATAAAAATAAAGAGTAGCTACAGATTATCAATATCATAACGTAAAGTAACAGTTATGGGTAAATAAAAAATATGCCACTTCAACAATATTCTAAAAGATATACCACCCGATGCGTTGCCAGTGCCTTGCGATGCCGGGACGGAAGCGCAGCGAAGTCATCCATACTAATATTATAAATTCGAAAGTAACTCTGTCTGTCTGTATGTTACCTTTTCACGCCTAAACCACTGAACGGATTTCGATAAAATTTGGCAAGGAGATAGATGGCATCCCAAGGAAGGACATAGGCTACTTTTTGTCTCAAAAATAACCCCAAGGGGGGGATATAGGGGATGAAAGTTTGTATGGGAAACCTATCATTTCTTAAGTTAGGGCTATGAAAATTTAAATTTATGCTTTTGGTAACAAATAAAGAAATACGTATTCAGCGGTTTTCAAAAACTATGCCGAGGGGGTAAAATAGGGGGTGATTTAAAAATTGACATGTAATATTGTTTTTTTTGTGACTTCTTTTCAAGAGATATAAGGAATTGGAAATATAGTCATAGTTAGTCTCAAAAATAATCCCAAGGGGGGGATATAGGGGATGAAAGTTTGTATGGGAAACCTATCATTTCTTAAGTTAGGGCTATGAAAATTTTAATTTATGCTTTTGGTAACAAATAAAGAAATACGTATTCAGCGGTTTTCAAAAACTATGCCGTAAGGGGGTAAAATTGCGAACGGTGAGCAATGGGTAGCTCGCCGCCCGATAAGGACCAGGCCCGGGTCGACGGCGCGTTGTGTTCCACGCGCGCCTCAAAGAGATGTCAGCACCAACTGACGGGGTCCGTAAGGGCCAATGCCTGCCAGGGTTGCGACTCTGCGAAAGGGATATCGCGGCCCCGGCACACAGGCAACGGAAGGAACATGGGTGGGTTGTAGTCAGTAAAAGTCTGACACGCCCTCCAGCTCCGGCCATAGCGGGAGAAGTTATTTGATAATTTCCCACAATAAAAAAAAAAAACAAAAAAGGGGTAAAATAGGGTATGATTTTAAAATTCACATGTATTATTGTTTTTTTTGTGACTTCTTTTCAAGAGATTTAAGGAATTGGAAATATAGTCATAGTTAGTCTCAAAAATAACCCCAAGGGGGGATATACGGGATGAATGAATAGCTATTATGTGTTCAATGGCGGCAAGAGTAGGTATTACAAATCAATGGTTATAATAATAGTAAAATGAGTAATAAGTATTTTAAGCAAGGCATTTTTAGAATCATATAAACATGTTTTTTTTTTAAACCGGTCAAGTGTGAGTAGGACTTGCGCCCTGAGGGTTTCGTGTTAAAGCTGTGCTTGCTCGGCTGTCCGAATTTCTAAATCTGGATTGAAGGACAAACTTAACTTTCCAATTGAAAAATAACTTTTATAGAGTAATGAAATCCGCACTTAGTCTAGTGCGGATTTCACCAATAAAATTGAAAGCGTTCAGCACTTCTAAACGCGTTCAAGAGCTGTTAGTGTACATTACCGCATAACAATTTTGACACTGACTTTTGGCTCTTGAACGCGTTTTAGACATGCTGATGGCGTTCAGTTTCATTGGTGAAAACAGCCCTAAAGGTTACTTCAAGAGACGGCCTATGAATGTTTGATCCCAGATTGGAGAAAAAACTTAAATTTGCAGTTCATATATAACTATAAATTACCGATTTTCGGATTTTCCTCTTTACTGACCTTGCTTCTCGCCAAACTTCATGCTGCTGGGCCAACGGGAAGTATCAAATAGACTGATTTATTTGCGAGTGTCAAACAATACGGCATAAAAAGCCGTCTTTTTAATTATTGACTTGATTGAAGTTTGATTTTCGTTACAGCTCCAAGAGACCGTAGATCTATATTTTAGATATATACTTAATTCAATTTAATGCCTCCACGCGTTCCGGCGTTCCTGAGAAAAAGGGTCTTGACAGAAAACCAAGTCATCTTTTAAGGGTTTCCATTTTATGTTTTGAGGTACGGAACCCTAAAACAGATTTATTGTCTGCCAGTTACCATTTCATGCCGGAACGGGTTCAGATGAAAGGCATACGGATAGGCCGACCATACCTAGGTTAGGACATATAATACTCTGAATCCCGGTAGCAAGTTCCTGTGGGATATTTTCCGACATCCACGCGGGCGAAGCCGCGGGCAAAAGCTAGTACAATATAAAGGTACCGCAATAACAGACCGCAGCAACTAGGCGTGTGTAACTCTTTACGGAACTGACTCACTGATCCGGATCATTGAAGTGTTCCAAAAGATTGGTTCGGTAACAACGTTTCAAACGCATCATTTGAATCTGAATCATTACTTTGTCTCCGTGTCTTTCCGCGCGACCGTCGCTTGCGAGGCGACTGAGCAGCAGTGACCGAGTGAGCGAGAGATAAAGACTGAGACACTGAGTTACGTTACTTTAGTGTCAGTACTACCGAACTGACTCGTGAGTGAGCGGGTGGCACATTACAATCTATTTAAGTCAGAAAGAGATACCAAATGAGATGTGTATCACTCATACTCTCACAGTTTTTCGTTGTCTTTATGCATTTTTATATCCTTTGAGTCGATGATCCAAATGAAACATATCAATGATTCGGATCATTTCAGTGATCCAGATGCAAATGTTCCAATCGCAAAAATGATACACTTGGCCCACCTCAACAGCAACACTACTGGATTCAAAATTCAAAAGTCATTTATTCAATCTAGGCTGAGAATCAGCACTTTTCGAACGTCAAAATTACATAAGACAGTCCCCCAAAACGCCCACCCTTCACCACTTCCTAGTGCGTTAGCTGGGAAGAAGAAGTGGCGTAACAAACTCCCCAGCGGCACAGCTGTTTGTTAAGTAAGAAAAAAAATGATTCTATATACAGGGTGGCAGGGACATCGACGCGAAGCCGGCTATTGAAAAAAAAAACAGCTGCTCCATACATTTTGAGGTATTGCACTTTTCTATGAAACAGCAGTTTTTTTTTTTTTAAATAACCGACGAAAAATTTCAACGCTGGGGGGTTCAGAATCATGTATTGAATCCATGGTAACCGGCTTCGCGTCGATGTCCCTGACACCCTACAGGCCGTCCCACGGATATGCCACATGGAGGAAAGTACCTTGAATATTGGAATATTCAAGGTACTTTCCTCCATTACTTTTTGGTACAAATAAGACATTATTTGAATTTAAAAAACAATTTAAACTGCATTCATAGATATTTAAATAATTTACATGGTTGAACCGGAAATCGAACCCGTTACACGGTAAAAATAATCACCCTGTAGCTTTATCATACCGATCGAAAGGCTTCATCTTAAGGATTATTTTTTGCTAAATAACATAGTGTCACAAATAAAAGGAAGACCATGAATTTTAATACAAAATTAATCAATTTATTTAATGCTCAAATACTCAAATACCCTATACCCTTAGGTAAGGTTTGTCAGACTTTTGGGGCTTCTGACGACCCGTAAGGACTGTCAAAGATCCACGAATGACAGCCGGGACCTACGGCTTAAAGATGGTCACCCATCCACGGACTAACCGCGGCAAACATAGCTTAAACCTGATCGATCGACCCGTGTGGCTGTTATTACTTAGCCACAAGACCCCCCCCCCCCCCTCATGATAAATTGTAGTATTGAATGTCATCAGAAATTACTCCTCTTAAATTCTAGTTTGAATCACGCAAAGCACTATTATTTTGATTCCTGAGCATGTCAATCTTCTTCCAACATTGTACTTACCAGATTTATAATCACAGGGACGACTGTTGCGAAGAAACCAAAACTAGACACTCGAAGAACAAAACTAGAAGATGCAATAACAGCCGAGCAAACGAACAAGGATAAATCAGACTCGAAAGTTATCTGGACACCTCCAAAATGTACGTCCAAACCTGACACTTATTTAAAAGAGCCTTCCAAATGTGATCAGCGTAGTTTTAGTCGAGTAAATAAAATGAAACAACGTACTCGTACAGAAATTGGTGAAAAACCCACATGTGATGTATGTCAACGTAGTTTTAGCAACAAGAGTAATTTAAAAACACATATTCGAATACACACTGGTCAAAAACCTTATAAGTGTGATGTATGTCAGCGTAGTTTTAGTGAAAAGAGTAATTTAAAAAGACATATTCGAATACACACTGGTGAAAAACCTTATATGTGTGATGTATGTCAGCGTTGTTTTAATGATAAGGGTCATTTTAATACACATATTCGAATACACACTAGTGAAAAACCTTATAAGTGTGATGTATGTCAGCGTAGTTTTAGTATAAAGATTCATTTAGCACAACATAATCGAATACACACTGGTCAAAAACCTTATAAGTGTGATGTATGTCAGCGTAGTTTTAGTGTAAAGAGTCTTTTAATACAACATATTCGAATACACACTGGTGAAAAGCCTTATATGTGTGATGTATGTCAGCGTTGTTTTAATCATAAGAGTCATTTTAAAACACATATTCGAATACACACTGGTGAAAAACCTTATAAGTGTGGTGTTTGTCAGCGTTGTTTTAATGATAAGAGTCATTTTAAAAGACATATTCGAATACACACTGGTGAAAAACCTTATAAGTGTGATGTATGTCAGCGTAGTTTTAGTGTAAAGAGATATTTAATACAACATATTCGAATACATACTGGTGAAAAACCTCATAAGTGTGATGTATGTCAGCGTTGTTTTAGTGAAACGAATAGTTTAAAAAGACATATTCGAATACACACTGGTGAAAAACCTTATAAGTGTGGTGTTTGTCAGCGTAGCTTTAGTGTAAAGAGTTATTTAACACAACATATTCGAATACACACTGATGAAAAACCATAAAAGTGTGATGTAGTCAGCGTTGTTTTAATGAAAAGCGTAATTTAAAAAAACATTCGAATACACACTGTATAATAAAAACTACCCTAGATCTAAAACAACTAATACCTCAAAATAGGTACTAATTATAATATTTACTTATTTACGATATTTCAGGGATAAGGAAAATAATAATATGATACACCAAGATATTTTGTCATTCATTTATATTTCTTTGCCAGCATCAAATCCAATATTCTACACCATACCATCACATCTCTTATTCCCACATAATATATCTATTTATTTAATAATCGAATATTTACAATAAAACTAATAGGTTACCTTAATTTACAGTAGATCTCCAACAACTCAATGCCAATCTATCTTTTAACCGACACAGCCACTAGAAACATCCTACCTCCGCGCACGCTCGAACAAGAAGGCCGTTGGCGCCCGTTGGTGCGCCATTTTGACATCTCGAATCTTTCGGTGTTGCCAGTACAATACCCAACAAATATGTATTAATACATTGAAACCTAACAGTAGTTTAGCCTAAGGTTTGTTTTAACTATAATTTTATATATTTTAAAGATTTTATCCAAGGTGGAAAAATGAATCGCAACGGACAAGTGGCAAAACGAATCGCAACAAAATTTTAACTTTTTAAGTTTTACGGGCAGATTGTTAATGTACTTGTCCAATTTGAAAACCTGCCCGTAAAACTTCAAGTTAAAATTTTGTTGCGATTCGTTTTGCCACTTGTCCGTTGCGATTCATTTTTCCACTTGTCCGTTGAAGTTTCACTTCTACTATGTGTCCCAGCACACATTTTTTTTTTCGCAGGTTTACTGCAAAATTATGATTTGGTTAGGTTAGGTACATTTTAATAAATGCATTTTTTATTTAAACATATTTTATTTTATCAAACAAAAAACTGAATTCAATCCGGAACCAAAAAAAAACATCCATAGTCTACTCTAAACTTATACACACACAAAGGAACATTAACAAATGCACATCTTTCGTCATCAATCTTCATTCGGCTCACCTGCGTTATAATCAATGATTGATACAATCGGCTTATGGTAACTAAAATATGATATCTGCTCATTGTATCCATCTAATACAGCCGTTGCCCTCAAAAGTACTTATCTACAGCGCACCTACCTACCTATCTGCCCTACCTATCTACCTACCCTACCTATCTGCCCTACCTATCTACCTACCCTACCTATCTACACTACCTACCCACCTACACTACCTACGCTACATTACCTACCCACCTACCTACGTACGGCACTTCATTTCTTGACATTGACGGCCAGTACCCCAGGGACGCCTACATTGCATAAGTTGCTTCCTAGCTAGCCGAGCAGGGTGAGCGGCTACCACGCAACTTTTTTCTAATACTTACATGTTTAAACTCGTGATATCTTTCGTATGGAATGTCCGAATTGAATAATTCAAAAGAAAAGTTATGTAAAGGTATTGAAGCAGTCTTGAATATGAAGTAATTTATTGTGATAAGGATTAATACCAAGATACAAATAAAGAGCCTTTTCTAGCAGCGACATTTCAATTAAATTAAAAAAATAAAAGAACACTTATTGTGGCATAACTATAATAGTTAGACATATGCTGTCGCTACACTTTTTGTAAATAATGATGTGTTCTGAAAAGTTGTAGTACACTATTTTATTCTATCATCAATAGTTTTCGCAGCGCACGCGATGTAAATAATATTTTAGGTATTTTTTTAACACCTTGCGTTACATTATTGGAGTTTTAATTAGAATCCCTATTCTTTTTGAAAATTTTAGCCTATGTCACTCGGGGATAGTGTAGCTTCACAACAGTGAAAGAATTTTTCAAATCGGTTCAATATAAAAACTTGAGATTCCAATCTACGCGGCCGTAACGCTTTTTCGTGACAGAAAAATCCTAATACCCCCCCGTCTATAAAGAAGTTTCACTTCAAAAACCCCCTGATCCCTTTGAATACACTCACCGTGTTAACGGTTTCTCTCCCCAATGACAATGTGCTAGAAAATGCAATGGACTCCGAATCGACAAGTAGAAAAAGATTAGCTACTTCTCCCCCGACTACTATAATAAATCTTCCTAAGTTAAACGATATGCTGTAATAAAACCAAGCATTGTAAAAAAAAAAAAAACCGACTTCCGAAAAAAAACACTACAAAGTGAAAAATAACTTTAATTTCGGAAGTCGGTGTCTTTGGTTTTGAATTTTCGTTTTTTGCCACCGACTTCCGAAATTAAAGTTATTTTTCACTTTGTAGTGTTTTTTTTCGGACGTCGGTTGTTTTTTTTTGTAAAAAGTTTTTATTTTTCTCTTTTTAGTTGTGGTACCTACCCCACACAAAGTCGAATACCAGTACCTGCTATGTAAATAACAGTCACAGGAAGTTATCATCATATCATCCACATATCCTAAGTGGGAAAAATACGTATTATTGAATCTTACTCAAAAACCATCTCAGCAAAGTTAATAAAATTTATATGGGACCAATCCGAGAGCATAACCTTTCAAACACAAAAATAATTTTCAAAATCGGTTCACAATTGACGGAGAAATCGACGGACATATATTAAAAAAAAAAAAAAAAACATACGCGTCGAACATAATAACCTCCTCCTTTTTGGAAGTCGGTTAGAATAGAATAGAATAGAATAGAATATTTATTTGCTCAGAATGTAGGTATTTACAATAAGGTGGTTACAATAATATTAGAGAATCCTTGTACATTCTACCATTTTGGCATGCAAACATTGATGCAGTTCATTGTCAAGCATACAAACGCAACTAAAATGTATCAGCCAGAAAATCAGATACGGAGTAATAACATTTATTTAATAGAAGTTCAGTTAGTTTCTTTTTGTAAGTTGTTACTGGTTCGTCTTTTATGGCATTAGGAATGTGGTTAAAAATAGCCGGTGCCATACCAAAAACACTTTTCCTCAACAAAGCAGTCCTATATCCAGCTGTGCGTAGCATGTTTTGGTATTGAGATCGCAAAGCTACATCTCGGTATCTGCTTTCCGATAAACTTAAAAATAAATGTCGATTACATTTAACGAAAAGAGCAATTTCTAAAATGTAAAGGCACGGAAATGTCAATAAATTATGACTTTTAAAAATTGGAACACAGCTGTCAGTAACTTTCAATCCAAATATTGCTCGTAGGCAGCGTTTTTGGGCCTTAAATATACTCTCTCTTTCGGTACAATTGCCCCAATATATAATACCAAACCTTAAAATGGAAACGACAAGACTATGATATGCTAGTAATACTGTTTTGATATTAACTTTTTTTTTAAGATTATAAAGTGCATATGCAGATGCGCTAAGTTTTTTACAGATTGCTTCTGCCTGTGCCTTCCATGTCAGTTGACTGTCAATTAATATTCCTAGAAATTTTGTGACATCTACTCTGTCCACATTTTGACTATTGTGATTAATATTTAGATCATTGATAGGAATTCTCTGGTAAAAATGCATTATTTTTGTTTTTTGTATGTTTATTTGTAAGTTGTTACTATTTAGCCAATTTATTATAATTTTAATGGTGTAGTTTATATCGTTTTCATAATTTTCATTATTGTCACATTTTAAGAGCGCTGTACTATCGTCGGCAAATAGTACCATGGGATGGTGGATTTGGCGTGGGAGGTCGTTAATGTAAATTAAAAATAACAAAGGCCCAAGGACGCTTCCCTGTGGTACACCGAATTTAATTTCTCTATTGGCAGACACGTATTTTTCTTCCAATTTAGACTTGACACATATTTTGTAAATTTCTGTCATCTGTTTGCGACCGGATAAATATGTTTTTAACAGGTTCAGGATATTACCTCGAATGCCATAGGCGTTCAGTTTTTGAAGCAGTATGTCATGGTTGACAAAATCGAAAGCTTTCGACATATCTGTATATATAGCACATATAGGTGTTTTTGTATCTACATTCGACATAATAATATTCAACAAGTCAAATATTGCCATATTAATATTCCTATTTTTCCTGAACCCGTATTGCTCATGGCAAAGTATATTAAATTTAGTCAAGAAGGATGATATTGCTCCATATATGACTTTTTCTATTATTTTAGAAAAAACGGGAAGTAAAGCTATCGGCCTATAGTTCGACATATCGTCTTTACTGTTCTTCTTATGAATTGGTTTTACAATTACAGTTTTTAAGTTATCAGGAAATATTCCAGATGATATGCTTACGTTAATAATGTGAGTTAAAGGGCCAGCTATATTATGAACAACAAATTTTATGACTTGAGTGGAAATCCCGTCATAACCAACGCTCTTTTTGTTTTTAAGCGATTTAATAATTCTCATCACGTCTTGAGGTATGACTGGTGACACAAATATTGAGTTTGGGTTATGGTCTATTTTCTTAACGTCGAGCATTGGGTTATTCGGTATATTAGTAATTTGGTCAATGAAAAAATTATTGAAAGCCTCTGCTATTTCTTTCGGTTCCGCTATTGTCTGATTATTACATCTTATCTGTGAAATTGGTTCCCTATTAATTTTGCTGTTATTTATTATTTGCCATGAGGTTTTAGATTTATTCTTCGAGTTTTTGATCAAGTAATTATTTTGGGCTTTCTGGGTTAATTTTTTTTTTTTTTTAAACCTCTTAGAGTAATTAACAAAAGTGTTTTTATTTTCTGGTGACGGCCTTAATCTATGTTTCCAAAGTAAACTTCGTTGCTTTTTACTGCATAATCTTATGCCACGCGATAGCCACTTAATTGGTTTTTCTGATTTTATTGTCACTAGCTTATAGGGAAAACATAAGTCATACATGAGCTTAAATATTTCAAAGAAATTATCATACGCTTTGTTCGAACCCTCTGTGTTATATACGTCAGAAAACGATAGATGTTGCAGATAGTTATTAAATTTAATGAAATTTTCTTTACTAGTATCTCGAATCTTAGTTCTCCAAGTTTTAATCATGCATGATTTATTTACTTTGATCTTAATTATTTGAGCTGTATGATCTGATAGCCCGAAGTCTATTACTTGACAATGACATTTTTGTCTGGTATTGTGTGCAAAATTATCCAAACAGGTATTGCTAATAAGACGTGTCGCTTCATTAATTTCCAAGATAAGGTTGTAACTCTGGAGAAAGCATTTAAATTCCAAAGTAATTCTATTATTTTTTAAAACGTCTATATTAAAATCGCCGCATACAATTATTTTAGTGTGACGATTAGTACAAATATTTTTTAGAATAGTGTCCAAATTTTCATAAAATTTACTTAAGTTAGACAGCTTAGGCGGTCTATAAATACATAATACAATTAAATTATGTTGTGTCATTTTAATGGCGCAACATTCTATTATTCCTGAAACCGAGTGTTTCATTATGTCGGGTAATTGTTTAAACGCATGACCCTTTTTGACCAAAATGCAGGCTCCACCGCGTTTTATATTGTCTCTTGCATAACATGCAGCGAGCCTATAATTCGGTATATGAAGAAGATGTTCCTGGCCCGACATTATAAAATGCTCGGTTATGCATATAACATCTACAATTATTTGTTTGCTTAACAGCTCCTGAATGTACACGGTTAATAGATCAGACTTATTTATAAGTCCGGCAATATTCTGATGCATAACATACATGTGATTAACGAAAAAACTCGGTATGTGTGACCGCATTCGTGTTTACATTATTTGACAGATCATGTTCAAGTTCAAGTGGTGACATGGAGAGATTATTATTTATAAGTAACAGCAAATTTTGAAAAATATTTCTCATTCCTTGGTTATTTAACTTTCTATTATATTTCGAAAACATAGTAAAATCGTAGAATAAGTCTAAATTTGAGTCTAGTACTATTAAAAATACGGTTAAAAAAGGGTAAGTACTATAAAATTTCTGATTATTTAGAAGATAAAAAAAAGCTTGGAATTGAGCTGCTCGCTCTGCTACTAAGCCTTGTGAAAACCATAAAACTTGACATTTTAATTATTCATCACAATAAACCAGTTTTATAAACACATTGACATTGTCGAAAATTATATTCAAAATGATACGATTAGGTACTTTGTAAAGTATTATATTATTTTAATTATTGTGAATGTGAGGACTATGTCTGTTAGGTTTATTATACAACGTGTCCCAAAATTCAACGATAAGCTGGCATCAGACGGTGGACCTGGTCATCACTACCCAAGAAAAAATAATGAAACTAACTCCCACAGAAATAATTTACAAAGAAACTAAATTGATGACACTATCGCACATTTATAAATGTAACACTTGCATATTAGTACACAGGCTATTAAACAAAGTCATACACTCTAAAATAACGTTTACAAAAAAAGGACAAACACAAAAACGTATTACTAGACGAAAAAACAACATATGCCTAAGACCACCACGTACTAACTACGGAAGGAAATAGTACATTATGATACGAGTGTGCTGTATTGCGGCATTGGCGCGCGAGCCATAGACGAGCGCGATAATTTAGCCGAGTGGGTAATGATCAAGGCACACGCGTTTCATTCATACGACGTTTTTCAACAAACTTGCGAGGAAAAAAACAGACTTGTAAGAACTTATGCTGGAATAACGTAACTATAGAGATGATAATTTAGATTTATAAAGTTCAACTGACCTTTGTTGCCAGGTACTGTCAATCGGAGCTTCTTTTAAAAACTGTTGTACGTCGGTTGATGACAATAGTTTAGATTTTAATATTTTTTATAACAACAAAACAAAAACGATAACAAATATTTACGGAAAATGGCGCGATGGTATTTTTTTTTCTGCTAGCGATGCGCGCGCAGTTGTAATAAAGGCACAGGCAAAACCGCTGAACAGCCTATATAAAAATATAATATTTAAACACAAAATAATAATTTGAATACGCAAATTAAGATTAATATGTAGTGAAAAATATATAATTTGATGAAATATTATGTAAATGTATCACATTTTATTTATTTACACTGTTTTTTCTGTTCTGTGATTTACACAGTAGGCATAAAAAGGCAAGAAGTACCCACGCACAATGGTCTACCTGAAGGAAACCAAACCCCGTAACATAGAAGGCAAGAAGTTTCTTTGATGAGATTTAAAAAAGCACAAATCTCTGCTCGGGTTAAAATAGAGAATGCTCATTTAATAGTACAGGATAGTTCATACTAGTTCCATGTATTCAAAGTCAATTTCTTTATACAAATTCCATGCTACTTACTAATTCCATACTGCCATGTCGCGTTTCAAAATTTGTCAAACAACAATGGCCGCTAGAAATTGTCTATGGTTTTAGTGATGTGGAATCTTTTCAATATGCGTTGCGAATTTTGCTCGGAAGTCCACAAGCTCTGTTTCTGCAAGCAATTTGCAAAACAGCCCACAGAAAGTAGACGCGAATTTGTAGCAAAAAATAAAATCTATTTTAACTGTCTAGGCAGCAATCATAGAGTATACGACTGTAAAAAACAGACCGTCTGTAAAGTTTGCAACAAACGTCACCATTCTTTGCTGCACCCTAATGGAGAACCTCAAGGAGAGAAGGAAACCCGAGATGCTACCGTAAAGACGATAATCCGATAGTCGCATGCTTGTCTACGGGCAAGGTCTTCAAACCCACACAGGTTTTATTAGCCACAGCGTTAATAAAAGCAGAGTCCAAGACGGGTGAATTTCAAACAGTTCGAGCATTACTTGACCAAGGTTCACAGGCTTGTTTTATTACAGAGGCCACAGTTCAACTTCTTAGACTGAAGAAAATACCAGTTAGAGGTCTCGTTTCAGGCTTAGGTGATGATAGATCAACCATTGCGAAGCACATGGTAAACCTGACAATTGAATCAACAATTGATCTCGATTTTCAACTTAAAATAAACGCCTATGTTTTGAGTAAGATCACCTCATACTTGCCTGAGAGAAGTGTAAACACAAGTTCATTGGATTGGATTGCCATCAACAATCTGTATCTAGCAGATCCCAATTTTAACACACCCAATAGAATAGATATTCTTTTGGGTGCAGATGCTTACTGCTACATTCTGAAGGAAGGTATAGTCAAGAGTCCATCTGGTACTCTCATCGCACAGAGCACCACTTTAGGGTGGGTCCTTTCAGGTGTAGCCAGCCAAAATAGTGAGATTTGAACTCTCACTATTTTGGCTGCATCACACAAAAAATATAAAGGTGCATTGTGCACAGTTCAATGAAGATGACATTTTAAAGAAATTTTGGGAGATCGAAGAACAAGTTAGTACGAAGAAACTACTTAATCCAGAAGAGCAAAGGTGTGAAGAATTCTATATTAAAACGACTAAGAGAGATGATACAGGCAGGTACATTGTACGATTACCATTCCGAGATGAAGAACCTGCTTGTAAGGCCGGACGTTCACGTGTATAGCTGAAACAAGATTTAAATCATTAGAAAAAAGACTAAGTAGGGATACAGATTTAAAAGAAAAATATATAGAGGTAATTAATGAATACTTACAATTAGGACACATGAGACCTGTAAAAGATGAAAATAGTACTAGAGATGAAGCCGTTTACCTACCACACCACGCGGTGATAAGAAATGACAAGATCACGACTAAGGTTCGTGTTGTTTTTAACGCCTCGGAAAAGAATAAAAAAGGAGTTTCACTAAACGACACTCTAATGGTAGGACCAACACTGCAAGCAGATTTGAGACACACTGTTTTGAGATGGAGAATGCATTCTATAGGTATAGTTGCGGACATAATTAAAATGTATCGTCAAGTTAGGATAGCGGATGAAGATGCTGTTTTCCAGCGAATACTCTGGCGAGACAATCCTGAAAAGCCGATCAGAGATTATGAGCTGGTAACTGTAACCTTCGGAACAGCCTCTGCACCATACCAAGCCGTTAGATCGCTCCATCAGGTCTCATATGATGAAGGAGATAAGTTCCCACTTGCAGCAGACAAAGTGTTAAATTGTTTTTATATGGACGATTTAATGACTGGATGTAATAACATCGAAGATGGTGTAGAAATCTGTAAACAAATGGTAGAATTATTAGAAAAAGGAGGATTTACATTACAGAAATGGAATAGCAACAATCAGCAATTATTAGATACAATAGGCTCTATGGATAGGAGTAAAGAAATTCAGCAAACAGGACAAAAATACATGAGGAATAAGGACAAACAGGACATGATAGTAAAGGAAAAGGAAATAAATAATAAGGACACAGAAATTAAACTAGATAGTACTACAAAAATTTTGGGACTCACCTGGAACCGCCACGAAGATTCCTTTCAGTACGTGGTAAATCTCCCACCGCTGACGACGGCACCTGTAACAAAAAGATCTATAATATCAGACATAGCTCGGTTGTTTGACCCATTAGGATGGTTAGCTCCTAGTGTGGTTGTAGCAAAGGTATTCATCCAGAAGTTATGGCTCGCAGGTGTTAGTTGGGATGAGAAATTAACTACGGAATTAATAACTGAGTGGAGTACTTACCGGGAAGAGTTAAAAATACTTACTAAGGTTCGGATACCTCGTTGGCTCGGGACAAGTTCAACTGATGATCTTGAATTGCAAGGTTTTAGTGACGCCTCAAAAGCTGCATACTCAGCAGTCGTTTACTTGAGGATAATTGATACCACAGGCAAGGTTCATGTTTCATTGCTAGTTGCAAAAACAAGAGTAGCTCCAATCAAACAAGTCAGCATTCCTCGATTAGAGTTATGTGGTGCAGTACTCTTATCAAAGCTATTGACAGAGTCTGCAGAGGTCTTAAATATACCAAAGACGAAGATTTCAGCGTGGACTGACTCGACAGTAGTACTTTCGTGGCTTAATAGCCACCCTAGTAGGTGGAAAACGTTTGTTGCAAATAGGACCGCTGAAATATTGGGTGTAATGAGTTCATCTCAATGGTTTCACGTGTCGACCAAAGAGAACCCAGCAGACTGCGCTTCAAGGGGAATACTTCCTAGTTCATTGGTTAGTAACGACTTATGGTTTTCTGGACCGTCATTCCTGAAAAACAAAATAATTGAGTACAAAAGGCCAAAGGATTTAAAAATAGATTTAGAACAAACAATAAAGGCTCACGCGGCTGTCATTCCAGAGCGCGTAGTTCTAGAAAATTATTCTAGTCTACGAAAATTAGTTAGAGTAGTTGCGTATTGCCGACGATTTTTAAAGAAGGACAAATACAATAGTAAATATTTGAAGGGTCACGAAATAGAAGCAGCGTTAGAAACCTGTATAAAGAAGACACAAACAGAGATATTTACATTAGAATATACACAGTTAAAAGAAATAGGGTATTTAAATATGAAGTCTAGTAAACTGAAATCACTTTGCCCTTTTCTCGATAATAAGGGTATTATGAGAGTTCGCGGACGACTTGCAAAGTCGGAACTGGACAAAGATTCGAAACATCCAATAGTCCTACCACATGCAAGTCATCTGACTCACCTTATAGTTGCAGATGCGCATGAGAAAACACTGCATGGTGGTCCTCAGTTGCTGTCAAACTTTTTAAGGTCAGCCTACTGGATAATAGGTGCTAGATCTCTAATCCAGCAATATGTACGCAAATGTGTAACTTGTGCAAAACAAAGGGCTAGTGTCAGAAAACAATTGATGGGTGATCTCCCATCAGTCCGATGTACACCAGCAAGACCATTTTTACATAGCGGAGTGGATTATGCGGGACCCATAAGCATAAGAACGACAAAAGGCCGTGGTCATCGTTCATACAAAGGCTATATATGCCTCTTTGTTTGTATGTCCACCCGTGCTATTCACTTAGAGGTCGCTAGTGATATGAGTACACAGGCATTTTTAGCTGCCTTTCGACGATTTGTGTCGAGACGAGGTCACTGTGCTAAATTGTGGAGCGACAACGGCACCAATTTCGTAGGTGCCTCCAGAGAGTTACGACAGTTGGCGTCTATACAGCCAACAATAGCAGAACACCTGGAAACAAACAATACGGAGTGGCACTTTATACCGCCTCATGCTCCCAATTTCGATGGTCTTTGGGAAGCAGGTGTAAAGTCCACCAAGTTTCACCTTAAAAGGGTAATCGGCGACTCTACACTTACGTACGAGGAAATGTCTACACTCCTCAACCAAGTTGAAGCATGTTTAAATTCGCGACCGATAAGCGTTATTAACTTTGATGATCCTGGTGAACCCCTGCCGTTAACTCCTGGACATTTTCTGATCGGCGAACCGATAGTTAATGTGCCAGATAAAAATTATGCAAGTTCAAATGTAAATTATTTGACTCGGTGGCAATTAGTTCAACGAATGTTTCAGTCTTTTTGGAAACGATGGTCGCAAGAGTATTTGTCAAATCTGATGAATAGGTACAAATGGTCTTCCCAAGTTCCGGAGCCCAATATCGGCGACATTGTTTTGATTAAGATAAGATAAGATAAGATAAGATAAGATAAGATTTATTTGTTCAAAACATAAGTATACACACATTGCATGCAAGATGTTACATAAAATTATAGCACAGTCATGTTTTGCCTTGACGGCGTACAAATATAAACAGATAGGTTATTTTTATTAATAGGATATAAACCTCAAAATACTTATTTATTTTGTCCATTATTCAAAGCAATTAACATAACAAATTAAAACTTCTTCAATCAAATTATAATAATAATACCACAGAATAGTGTCATAAACTCTTCATCGAAATGTACAATAAAACAAAATTAGCCAGTCAAGAGTCAAGTAATTAAGAGATAAAACGTTTACATATTATTATTACACAAAAGTCTGATTTATTTATTTAATATTATACATAATGTCAATAACGAAACACAAAAACAAGAAAAAATAAAAAATAATATTAAAATAAAATGTAAATAAAAAATAAAACTATATCAATACTTTGTCTTTTAAAAACTCGGAAATACTATAGTAAGCTTTTTGAATTAGTAAGTTCTTAATTTTTTTCTTAAATAAGTTTACATTTAATTCTTTAATGTGTGGCGGAATGTGATTAAATATATTTGGCGCCATGCAGAACACACTTTTATGCATCAGTGCTGTATTGGACTGTCTTCCACATAATATACTATAATCCCGTCGACTTCGGGTATTCGTATCGGATAGCTTCTTAAAAAGCTTTGGGTTTGTTTTAACGAAGACCGCAACCTCATAAATGTATAATGAAGGGAGTGTTAATATTTTATTTTTGATAAAATATGGCTTACACGTATCAGTACTTATTAGTCCAAACATCGCTCTGAGACACCTTTTCTGTAACTTAAAGATTAGTTCTCTATTACACGAGTTGCCCCAAAAAATAACCCCATATCTTAAGATTGAGCCTACGATGCCATGATATGCAGTGAGCAAAGCGTCGGTACCTAAGATCGAAGACAGTTTATAAAGAGCATAAGCAGATTTGCTTATTCTTTTGCTTAATTCCTCTGTGTGCACTTTCCAATCCAGCCTTTGATCTATGTTTAAACCTAAAAATTTGGTAGTACCTACGCTTTCAATCATTTTGCTACCGTGTTCTATTATCATATTAGATGCCTTTGGTCGTTGACTGAACAACATTAGTTTTGTTTTATCAACATTTATCCCAAGGTTATTATTATCTAGCCATGTGATTATTGATTGGATGGTTTTGTTAATTTCATTTTCTAATTGTAACTCGTTAGTGTTATTAATAGTTACTGTGCTGTCGTCGGCAAATAGTGACATATGATGAATGGTTACCTTTGGTAAATCATTGATATAAATTAAAAATAACAGGGGACCTAGCACACTCCCTTGTGGTACACCATACTTAATTAATCGTTTATTTGATCTAAATATTAATTCGGATTTAGTCTTTGGATCTATCTTCGAAATTTCCACGTATTGATTCCTATTTCTTAAATATGATTCTATCAATTTTAATATAGTGCCTCGAATTCCATAAGCTTCTAACTTCTTAAGCAAAATCTTGTGGTCCACGTAGTCGAAGGCTTGGGTCATATCGCAATATACGGAACACACGGGTATTCTGCTATCAACATTTGCGATGACTGTATTCAACCAATCGTAAACAGCCATGTTAATCGTTTTATTTTTTCTGAAGCCTTTTTGTTCCTCAGTTAAACTATTATATTTTTCAAAAAAATTGTAAAGTTGTTCGTATATATATTTCTCAAAGACTTTTGAGAAAATTGGTATGAGCGCAATCGGTCTATAGCACTCCATGTTTTCCCTATTGGTTTTTTTGAAAAGTGGTTTGACTACAGCCGTTTTGAGATTGTGTGGAAAAACACTAGTTGTAATACACAAATTAACAATATAACTTATATGGACACTAATATAATCAGAAACATATTTAATAATTTTTGTAGAAATACCATCGTGTCCCACGCTATTAGTATTTTTGAGGGATTTAATTATATTCTGTATGTCACCAAAAGTGCTAGGTGCCATAAACATAGAATTATTTAATATTGGAATATTTGATGTTACTTGAAAGCCATCACGGGTTATAGGCTTAATTTTATCAATGAAAAAATCATTAAATGCATTTGCTATATGTCGCGGATGCGTTTCTGTTTTATTTCCAATTTTAATACTTGCGATAGAATTCTTTGGTAGATTTACCTTAGCTTGATTTATGATTCCCCAAGTGGTTTTTGACTTGTTTATAGATGTTTTAATTTTGTATGCATTTTGCGCGCGCTGTGTTAGTTTAACAATTTTTTTATATCTAGTAGCGTAATTTTTAAATGCTTTTTTAGTAGTCTCATTTGGTTTGAACCTATAATGCCACAACAATTGCCTCTTTTTTCTACTACATGCACGGATGCCACGCGATACCCACTGAGGTTTTTTGTATGTTTTTATTACAACTTTTCTAAGAGGAAAGCAAAGGTCGTAAAACAATGTGAAGGTCTCTATGAACAGGTTATAAGCCACATCGGGATCGTTAGTGTCGTAGATTTCTGAAAAGGAAATGTCATGTAAACAGTCTTTGAACTTTTTTATGTTGTCATTACTATAATCACGTCGTTTTATATACCAGTGATCTAGTAAACAGACCCGTTTGATAGGACATCTTAAGGAAGATGATTTACCGCCAAGTCGTTGGTTGTTGGGACGGGTTGTGGAGAAACACCCCGGTGATGATAACATCACCCATGTGGTCACATTGCGCACAAAATCCTCTATAATTAAGAGACCAACTTCCAAATTATGTATTTTACCGATAGTTCAATGAATTGTTTATGGTTTTAATTAAGTTTATGTAAAACGTCAGTAGATCAAATCTTTAATTTATTAAGAAGAAATGTATATTTACAAAGTTTACCATTTTTTATTGTATACACTTTATAAGTTTATTTTTACGTTGTTTATATCTTTATCGCAAATTTTAACGATAAACTAAGTTTTTACAATTGTTTTAGATAGCAACATTTTAAACTGTTAAAGATTTTTTATTTTTATTGTATTCCTTAGATTTATGGACTATTTTAGCTTATACTATATACAAAGTGCAAATTTTTGATTTAAATGTAATATAAGAAGGACATTCCGTCACTAAATGTCCTTGGTGGGCGGTATGTTCAAGAAGAAACCATAGTCATTATTGTTAAAATTGAAAAGTTGATGTCAAGCTCGATAGATGGCGTTGGCGTCGAAATAGATCTCGCTATGGTTTCGTTACGACGATTTAGTTAGGGTCTTGCAATTTATATTAAATATACCAGCTTAGATCAGAACACAATTGTGGTTTTATTTTCAACCCCAATAGTTCAATAGTTCAAATCATTACCAGCTCGGTAATAAACAGTAACCCTAACATAACATTATGAAGGTACTTAGGCGTACAAAATCCGGGGGGCAGCTGCCCTCCCCTCACCCACCTTTTTTTTTGGAATGGATGGGAATTTATCAAATAACTTCTCCCGCTCTGGGCGGAGCGGGAGGAGTGGTACGACTCTTACTGACTAAAACCCACCCGTGTTCCTTCAGTGTTGCCTGTACGTTGCCAGGGGCCACGCGACCCCGGCAGGCATCGGTCCTAGCAGACCCCTTCAGCTGTGCTGACATCTCTTTGAGGCGCGCGTGGAACACAACGCGCCATTGAGCCGGGCCTGGTCCTTGTCGGATGGCGAGCTATCCCCTGCCCCCCTGGGTACGCCCATGGTCGCAGGAGCGAAAGCTGGTCCTAGATACGATCTCCAGATCGGGTAAAGATTTATTGTTCTTCCCATTAGCAAATTATTATTATTATTGGTTTCCAGTTGATAGCAATAGGCTCGCCCCCTATTAAATGGGACTTCATAACTCGCGCTTGTCGTTTACATACACCTCTGCCCAACCTGTCGAGAAATACAAGCGTGGTGTTATGTAATCTAGTTAGTAGTATCATGCATATTTCTCCTGTCCTTATTCCAGTTTAGTAGTGGTAGACATACTTCTCTATTATTCTCCTTATTTCGGTAGTCACCTTTCTTTCCGGCTTTTATTCTCGTATTAAGTTCTGTTTACGTTTTGAGTTAGCTAGTGACCTCGTCCATTGATCATATATTATTCTTGCCTAACTGTTTATTTATTTTTACTTCGATGGTTTATCATATATGACTTTGAGTTACAGCTTTATTAGCTATATGTAAGCGGGCACGCCCTTTATGCCTGGAGGATTTTATTCCAGTATTAAGTTCTGTTTAATGTGTGGCAAATAATTTTATTTACTGTATTGTGTTGAGTAATGTAAATTATTTTGCATACTATTGTATAGAATCAATTTTTTTTTTCTAACTGAACAGACAGCTGTGCTGCTGGGGAGTTTGTTGCGCCACTTCTTCTTCCCAGCTAAAGCACTAGGAAGTGGTGAAGGGTGGGCGTTTTGGGGGACTGTCTTATGTAATTTTGACGTTCGAAAACTTGCTGATTCTCAGCCAAGATTGACTAAATGACTTAAATTTTGAAATTTCCAGCCATATCTAGACACGCCGCAGCGTGTCAAGCCAAGTTCAAGACAAGAACAGAACAGGCAACGCAGCAACCATGTGTTCATCTTTCACACAGTCCATCCATCGTTTTATCCTTTGTATGAAAGAATACTAGCTGGTCCTAGTTTATCATTTTTTACTTTTTGCCTGGAGGCTTTTATTTAGATATTAAAGACTCAAACACTGTTTTTTGGGGAGCCTGGTAATCTGTGTGACAGGTTTTCCTAGTGCAGATACCAGTCTCCCATAAAGTATTTATCAGATTTTGTAATGTTCATATTTTTAAGGCACCTTTGTGGAACAGAAATAAAATGTTTATTATTATTATTATTATTTTATTTGTCAACAAATCTCGGGACCATGGGGTCCCGGTCTTTTGGAAGGCGTACGTTACGAGGGGCCGAAGCCAACTCGCAGAGGCCGAAGACAATTTTAAATGGATGAGGCACCAACCGACGATTAACCCTGTATACACTATGCAAGTGCACACAAGGACAACTCCCGGTTGGTGCAGGACTATTGCAGAACATGGAAACAAAAAATATTGGGCTATGGGTTTGGGTGGCTATAGTGGATGGGTTACCTAAAACTATGGAAGGCCTATGTCCCCTGCCTGATCAATGTTAAGTTATTATTCTGTCTTTGACATTTCTCGGAACCCTGGGGTCCCGGACCTTTGGAAGGTGTACGAGGGGCCGAAGTCAACTCGCAGAGGCCCGTTAGGCGTTTTAATGAAATGAGGCACCAACAGACGATTATCCCTGTATGCACTATTAAAAAAAAAAAAAAAAAATTAAAATTCATTTATTTTCAGGTAAATAACACCCATAGCCAAACATAAATTAATAAAATACAATAAAATCAAACATCAAATAAAATTAAATTAAATTACGTTAAATCGAGAGCAAAATATAAATCAAATAAAATTAAATTAAATCCAAATAAAATTAAATTTAAATTAAAAATAAATAAATAATCAAAAACAATAAAATTAATACCCTCTCTCCGACATTGGTACAGCAACATGTCTGCTGGAACAATGCCGAACGAAGGGGCAGTCCAGCCTTCCCGCAATCATCGCCAGTACGATGTTGGGGCTAACCCGTACCCTGCGCACAAAGGACGCGGCGCGCTTGCGCATAGTCGCATGAAAGCAATCGGTGCGCGCCTCTGCGAACATACCCGAGGCGCTGCAGTATCGGGGTAGCCCCATCACCGCCCTGAACGCGTTATTGTACTGGACGCGGATGGCGCTGTAACTTCTATTAGAGTAGTGAGCCCACAGACTGCATGAGTACAGCGATGTACAGTACGCTCTAAAGAGCGTAGCCTTAACCTCATAAGAGCACCGCGCAAATCTGCGGGCGATCATGTTAGCTCTAACAGATAACGCCCTCCGCTCCCGTTCCATGTCTGCGTACTATGCAAGTGCACCCAAGGACAACCCCCGGTTGGTGCAGGACTATTGCAAGATATGGAAACAATGATATTAGACTATGGGTTTGGGTGGCTTAAGTTGACTGGTGGAAGGACTATGGCCCCTGCCTGATCAATGTTTTATAATGTACACGGAAAAATGGCAGGGGGTGACTTGCACACTCAATAATGGGCCCCCGAAAACTGTCGCTAGCCCAGGGGGCAACATGTCCTGACGGCGTGAAGCCAATATCTGTGTATGAACCAGCGCTCTAGGCGTTGAGTCGCAATATTATGCGTCCCCGATATTAAGGTTATTATGAATTTTTTAATGGACAAATCTGTTACGAATTAACTCATGGTTACTGAAAATATTATTAAAAGTATTATTTCCATTCTGATATTATATGTCTTAGGATGATTTGATAATTCGAATTTTCGCAAAAACCCTAGGATACCCTAGGGATATTGAACCGGGTGAAATAGGTTAGGTTAGATTAGAACTGTGACCACCCGCGCGCGAGCCGAGCGAGCGCAGCGAACGGTGCGGCGGCAGCGGCCGGCGAGTGCTACTTCCAATTTGCTTGTCTAATTAACCGTGTCTTCGCAATATCCCTAGGGTATCACTAAGGTTTTTGCGAAAATTCGAATAATAACAAACAAAGGTAAACTTTGATGCAATACACTTGTCTCGCTCTAACTCACACCATATTCGGCATCGATTTATTCCTAGACGCCTTACTTTATTAAAGGGACAATCATGTTGCTATATCGCGCGTAGCTTTAGAAAAGTGTTGAGAGCGAACATGATTGTCTTTTTATCTGTTGCAAACATAAGAGGGCCAACTCTGTGCGGTAAAAACCAATCAACTAAGGTGCTGGCTAGAAACAGATTTGTATGATTGTTTTCAAAATTATGCAGGACAATGTCTGTGTACTATTCAGCACCATTCAGTGCTGGCTCATATACAGGAATTGGCTTTACGCGTCCTGAGGTGCTTGAGGAGTGGAGAGGTATTCCACGGCTTTCAGAACAATCCCAGAGCCCGGAAGATGGTCAAGATCCCTACGAGCACTTACTGGAATACTTCCTTCCTCCGAGCACGTTTGCTCTTGCGAATCTCCACTCAAGCCGGCCAATTAAGGCAAGAATGAGGTGGGAACTCTGTTCCTCGTCAGTGTTCACCCCAGCCGGCCAATAAAGGCAAGCCAGAGATGAGGAACAAGATTTCTCCTGAGAGATAGGGTCCGTGGGGTCGCTACTGTCCAACAGTATTATTAAGTTCTATTTACGTTTAGTTTTTATTTCTGCCTGAGTTTAGTTCTCGATGTTTCATATTGGCGTGTGCTAGCTGACATAAAATAATAATAATAATTGAAATGATGTGTTGTGTTGCGTATATAGAATATTTTTTTTCTAACTGAACAGACAGCTGTGCTGCTGAGGAGTTTGTTGCGTCACTTCTTACCAGCTAACGCATGAAGTGGGCGTTTTGGGGAACTGTCTTATGTAATTTTGACGTTCGAAAAGTGCTGATTCTCAGCCTAGTTTGAATAAATGACTTTTGAATTTTGAATGATTTTATTTACCAGGAATGACGAGGACAGTAAGTACAATCATTTAACAGTTATTTTACCTCTGAAATGAAAGTGTTTGTTCTGAAAATTGCTTAGGATACAGGAATCACTTTAATACGACATATAAAAATCATACATCACATTTACCTGACTTGACTTCAAACCTACCCCTGAGAAAAAATGCCGACAAACTCAAGGGTCAAAGTCTCGATCATGTGAGCGTCATGTGAATTTGCATCACTGTCAAAATCAAAGTGATCTTTGTTTTCGTTGCATTATGGTTGCTCTTGGGTTGCAGCCACTGACAAGTGTATCGAAAATCGCAGTGATAATTATTTTCGTTACAATATGGTTGCTGTTAGGTTGCTGCTGTCAGAGGTATTTATTATAACTGTCGAAGGACTGTAGTATCATCCTATACTATTAAAATAATGAGCAATATTTGTATATACAGGTTGGAATTTTTTAACCTTATCTGGGGGGAAAGTACTCTAAATACCGGAGATAGCAAATTTTACTTAAAGGAAACATTCCTTTATTTTTTTGAAGAAAAATATCTGCATTCAAAGATTTCCGAAAATTCGCTTCCCACACTTGGGAATCGAAGCGGCAAAAATACGAAAAAATAACATTCTGTATTTTTATTGGATCAATCGATAGAGTCAATCATAAGGATCAAATCTCACTAACAAACATGATAATATTATATAAAGGAAAACGGTAATTTTGTAATCACGTTCTCGAAAACGGCTCTAACGATTTCGATGAAAGTTGCATTATAGGGGTTTACGGGGGCGAAAAATGGATCTAGCTAGGTCTCATATCTGGTTTTCTCGTTTCGTTTTCTCTATTTTCTCCAGGTACCTACTTACTAATAAATACCATAAAAAATACCTACAACGTTTTTCCGAACGGCCCCGACTGATTGTAGGTTCGAACCCAGACAGGCGCTTCACTTTTTGTCAATAATTTCATCACCACTGCTCTCAAAACGGTGAAGGAAAACATTGTGAGGAAACCGACATGTCTTAGAACCAAAAACTCATAGACATGTGACGTCTACCAACCCGCACTGGGCCCGCGTGGTGGGTTACAGCCCACTGCCTCTCACAGAGAGGAGGCCGGTGTCGCAGCAGTGGGAACAATATAGGCTGATTATGTACTTATAATTCAAAAACTCATACGTGCATAAACTCGCGCCTTATTCGCATGGGGCTAGGCAGAAACTACAGTACGTCACCTACTACGACCCTTGCATACTCTTTTTACTTCGTTTACGTTCATATCATCAGAGGGGCAATTCCCATAATTTTTAAGAACTTTCACATTCGCATCTCATTCGCAATCTGTCAAAAATACAATCAATTTATTAACATTTTTGACAAGTTTGACAGATTGCGACTTGAATGTGAACTTTTTTTATGTACGAGAATTGGCCTTCTGGTCACACACGCGCGCCGGTTGCCAGTACTACGCGCCTGACCTTTCTGAAGAACATCATCAATAAGGTCACTATATGTCCTCCTAGGACGTCCCCGGCGTTTCCACTCACATCTGCCTTGTATATATACCTTTTGTTAATCACCTTTTATTTATCCTGTCAACATGACCAAACCATAAAATTGCCACTATAATATCTACTTTTAAACAGTACCGTTGCCTTAACACATAATTCCTACCTAAAAAATGGTAAAAAAAACCTATGTGTGCTCTGGCTAAGTTTCAGTAAGTACCTAACTATTCATTACCTACATAATGATTTCGCGTTAGGCAGAGGCAATAGTCAAACAAAAAATATAGCTATATTTATAAAACAAAACATAATAAACACATAATTAAAAATAACTTAATAATAAATAATCAAATATAAAAAAAAACTAACAATTATAATATAATTCATAAAGAAACTCGCGCCGATTCGCTGTCTCTCTCACTCGTTGTCTGTCCTTTTCTAGCATGGATCATAACGTCTGACAAGGGGTGGAATGGAGGTGGTATATTTTCTTGAATAGGCTTAAAAGGGGTGTTTTTTTAAGGTAAGTTTTTAGGGTTCCGTAGTCAACAAGGAACCCTTATAGTTTCGCCATGTCCGTCTGTCTGTCCGCGGCTTAGTTCAGTGACTGTTAGTACTCGAAAGCTGTAATTTGGCATGGGTATACTATACATATTAATCACGCCGACAAAGTGGTAAAATAAAACGAAGAAAAATATATTTTTAGGGTACCTCCTGCACGTAAGTGGCGATAGATTTTTTCTAGTCTAGCCCATTGTGTGAAAGGTCGTTTAAAAATATTGGGAGATTGTGATATCCATTTTTGAATTCAGGTATCCGTTTGCGAAATATTAAGCTTTAAAATGCTTTAAATTTAAATATGACTAAATAACTATTACTCATTTTGTTTGAAAGAAGAAAGAAAGAAAATACATTTATTTAACACATACTAAAAAGCACACAATTTATACAGCAGATAATAAAATATAAAAATAAATGTAAGTACAAGTGCAGTGTGTGTGTAGTGCTCGTATCCGGGGGGGGGGCCCTCTGCCGGCTAAATGATTGGTTTTGGATGGATATGTGGAAAAATTCGCAGCAGTAGTCTATATCAACGAAATTAAAAGGAAAACTATCACAGCTGAGTAAGCTCTACAAGATAACGAGTAATAATCGCCCAACTTACATTTGCAGTTGATAAAACATGTTTTTCAACTTACAATGTAAAGTTTATTCTTGGGATAAATTTATCCCATCTACGGAACCCTTCATTGTGCGTGGTCCAATACGCACTTGGTTGGTTTATTTACTTTAACAGGGGAAATCATAGAGTTTCCAAAGAGATTTTAAATTACTTAATTTTAGATGTTTTTTTAACGAATATTTATAATAGTATAGTGAATTAGAATTATATTAGGTATTATGATATGGATTTTGTGACTATGAAATCGATGTTTTCTGTATTTATATTGCACATATATGTCGGCGCAAGGCGCAAGACGATGGTGTCAACTCACATCTCGTCCAGTTCTTATCAGCGTGAGACGAAGGCGTCAGTCACACCTCGTCTCACTCTCAAGATCACGGTGGTCTTTGTTAGCGCTTAGAGCTTATTGGTAATAAATAATGAATAATGGTTTCCAATATGAAAGGCGACGACGTAAATCTAATTACGTCGAATGTGGCCGGGGTCAGATGGTATTTCTCGTGGGAAAGTTTTAAGACGATAACGAGTTAAGCATCAGAGAAGCCTGGATCAGGCAGTCAGTTCCATTTGGACCACGAGACGAGATCGATTGAGCGCGACCTGCGAACTCGTTACGCCCTTCTAAATTAATTTAAGAAAAGCGTAGATTATTAACCAGTGATTATATTTACCTCGCGCGTTTCCTTTGCCCACGAAGTACACAGACATCTAAATAATGAACGATTTAATCGATAATTACCCTTCTGACGACGATTGTGAGCCCGGCGCTCCGACATATATATTTGTAATTACGTTCTCGAAAACGGCTCTAACGATTTTGATGAAAGTTGAAATACGGGGGCAAACAATCGATCTACCTATGTCTCATATTTCGGAAAATTCGTTTTCTCCGTATTTTCACCCAAGCAGAGCTCGGTCGCCCAAAGTTTAGAACAAGATGGCTACCTTAGAATAATGACATGGCAGCATGGAATTAGTAAGTACCTACTATCATGGCAGCATGGAATTAGTATGAACTATCCTATACTATTAAATGAGCATTCTCTATTTTCACCAGAGCAGAGCTCGGTCGCCCAGGTACTTTATTTATTAATAAGCAAGTTATAAATTTTACAGTTTGCACCACACATGCAAGTTATCGGTCAGTGCTAGTAGAAAAAAAGAATTGGTAAAATTATATAAAACTAGACAAAATAAGAAAGAAGAATCGCCAAACTAAAGTGGCAGTGAGCAGGGCACATTGCTCATAGAACAGATGGCCGATGGGGCCGAAAGGTTCTGGAGTGGCGACCGCGTACCGGAAGACGAAGCGTTGGAAGGTCTCCCACAATATGGACCGATGACTGGTGAAGGCCGCAGGAATCCGCTAGATGCTTGAAGAACAGAATCAAATGATGATGATGAGACAAAATAAGATAAAATTAGATAGACGAGTAATCAGTCAAAGCGTGTGCTATGCGATTAGGGTGCGGCCCGGCTGTTGTTCAATCACATTTAGGTTCTTATAATAAAAAACTAAGAAAGTAACCAGGTTGTTGTTTTACCAGTTGTTTGCATTGTTTAGAGTTAGCCAGGCCCGTTGATTTAAACATTGTCTAAAGATAGACGTGTTATGATAGAAGACTGGTTAGTTAAATAAACAAATAAGATCATCGATTAATTTAATGTGCTTTCAAATTCAATCCATTATTTCTGTATATAAAGCAAAAGTTTATTATTCTTTTATACATTAAAATGCTTATACTTATACAATATTATAGAACACAACTAACTATAAACACTAGGTACTAAATAAAGAGGTTTATTTATAAACGATGCTTGAAGTTAAGTAATTTAACCATACATTTGTGACGTTTGAACGTCACTTAACTTTAAGCAACTTTTATGAATAAATCCCTAAATGACTAACTATACAAATAAATACAAAAACAAAAGGTCACTTAGACGTCGAAGTACTCGCCCGCATCGCTGTCATCAGGAAATGTGCCCAGAAGACTGGCAGCATTGCCACATTGAATGGCAAAGTAAACTGTGTACTGATTACAATCATGTTTATAAACTCCTTACTCCATATAAACATTCACCACGATTCGTCCTACCTATCAAAAACCATAAAAAACACCACCCCACACATCCCACACATATTATAACAAAATGTCATATCCAAAACGTTCCCCATTTCATCGCTCCTTGGTTGAAAATATCGAACCTCCTCCAGTAGTCGCCGGAAAGCGTGGGGGGAAGAACGTGCGTTCCCTTCTCGAAAACCCTGAATAATCCTTACAAAAAAACTGTATTAAAGACTAGAATTGTTTAAAAATAAATGCTAACGTTATATCTGAGTGTGGACTAGTGTTATTCAGTGTGTCTAAGTGTGTGTTTTTGGAGAATTAAGCGAAAATTTTCAGTCAAGATGGCTGTGGATTTTCGGAGCTGAAGAGATAGGAATTTCAGTGGATTTTTGGGGTGTTGTCTTCTGAAATACTAGTAAGTTTGTCTAGCATGGTTTTCTACGAAAAAATATGTTTGTAAAAGTGTTATTTCCAACGTGAAAGATAGGTCTTAACAGTGCTATCTGTGCTGTGCTAGATTGACAATGTGGCCGGTTATAAGCAGGCCAAACACAATTCTTTCATTAAGCGCATGTCTGGATTTATAAAAAAGGAAATACCGTGATATCTTCGAAAATATTCAGCTTAGTAACCGTAAATTTCGTATGTAGATCCCTAATTAGACCTAGAAAAGGATTTTGCTGAACTCTACCTGTAAAAGAAACAATATGAGTTGATATTTCATGTGATGACGGAGTAGAGAACAGCTATTTCTAAAAATGTAGTCCTAAAATGGAATTCGGAGACTTCATTTGTTTATGATTTATATATCTGACTTTCACTTGGTATTTAAGCTTTTATTACTAACATTGGCAGAGGTACGTATATAGCACACCACGGTTTCTCAGTTATGTTGAGTGCGAGTTATGAAGACCTATGTATTAGAGGGCGAGCCTATTGCCATCAATCGGGTACAATCCAGACTATTCTGTTCAACTATTCGGTTAGGAAACACCGACCTTATTCTAGTTTTAAAATGATATTATTTCTTTTTGACGTTTTGTTAAACCAAGTTGCAGAAAAAAATAAATTAAACACCGGCCAAGTGCGAGTTGGCCTCGCTCACGAAGGGTCCGTATCACCGTACAATATTTAGCTAAAAATGTCGAATAAAATACGTTTCTAGTATGGGGACTCCCAAAGCATAGCGTAGGGATATGCAGAAACGAAAGTACGCCACCAGCTACAATCCTATAGGGATATATATACCCGAAACGATTAATTGCAAATTTCAATTGTATTAATATTATCGATCAATCTTAAATTGCATTTGGTAGAAGATTAATTTGCGCATCATTGTGTATCAATCAAGTAAAAATGTACAATTGTCATTGATCGTTTCGGCGACCGTTAACATACAAATTTTGCCTCGTTTACTTTCATACATCTGTATAGCTAACATGACAAGCGCGAACAATTGTGAAACTGCCATGCTATTTGGGAGTTTCTTTTTGTATCATTATTTTGTTTACTCTTCTCGTCGTCAAAATCGAGGACGAGTAAATACGAAAAAGTGACAGAAAAATCGTAGATTGTCTCGTGTTGAATTGTCAAAAATCGAGATAACTAAGGTGTCATGTTAGAGTTTGTCAACAAAATATCAAGTTTGACAGAACGAGTCGACTATTTTGTATGGCAGCGCTGTCAGAAAACGAAAAAGTGATAGAAATAGACGACAATTACTCGCGCGAGAGTGAGTAATTGTCGCGTGTGTCAAGTTAGCCGCTAGGTCATACTCGCACATCGGCTGCGAGTACTACGCGCCTGACCTTTCTAAGGATATCACCAATAAGGTCATTAAAATGTCCTTCTAGGGCGCCCCCTCACTATATAACACGATTTACGAGTTTTTGTTTCAATTCATAGATGTTATTCTGTGCCTAGATTTTTACATAAATTATTTCACGCAAGGACAGCCGTAGGCAGAACTAGTAAAATAATATGTTAGTTACTAGCTTTAGCCTGCGTTGAGGTCGCAAATTATCCCATGGGAACTTACTACCGGGATAAAAAGTATCCTGTGTCCTATGACTGAAGAAACGATGGATGGACTGTGTGAGATGATATGGCTAGAAAGGAGGTGAGTACCGAGATGATAATTGATAGGGAAGTATGAAGGAAAGGGACATGTTGTGCCGACCACTAATATATTGGAATAAAGCCAAGAGAATAATGATTATGATGATGTTCAATTATATTCCCACGACTGGGAAACAGGTCTCCTCTCTGTGAGAGGGAGTGAGCCTATAATCCACCACGCGGGCACAGTGCGGGTTGGTAGATGTCACATGTCTACGAGGTTTTGCTTCTAGGACATGCCGGTACCACTAATAAATTATGATAAGGCAAGAGAATGATGATGTCCTAACCCAAGCCATGGTCTCCCTATGCGGATCTCGAACGGATTTCGATGCACAGGGATTTTATTCTAAAAGATGGCAACGTCGCAAATAGCTGTCAAATATTTACCAGTTTTATTTATTTATTTTATTTTATTGTATTTCGGTGGCTTACGGCTAGCTATCAATACAGTGAGGTAATTGACGGCAAGCCATTTACAAGCCTCCACAGTTAGCAATAGACTATAGTATTGTACAATTGATTTTTTTTGGTAATATTACTGTATGGAAATAAGAAATATCGCTAATTTGTGAATTAGAATATTAATGATGAATTGCAAATAAAACACTGAATTTGATGTCGTAACCATTTTAGGTGTAACAAAGGCATTTAGAAAGTTTCCGAATACTTTTTTTACATCTATAACGAAATATTAGGTGTTACGATATTAATTATTGCATTTCATAATCAATATTCTATTTCACTAGTTAGCCATATTTCTATATATTTACAGTAATATTAGCAAATTAAACAAAACGGCGAAAAATTCGACATCTATTTGCGACGTTGCCCACTTTTAGAATGCGCGTTCAACATACAGACAGAATTACTTTCGTATTTATAATATACGTATAGATTAGGAACCACGGCTTCCCTACGCCCCTATTTATTTTTCTAAAATAAAAGTACTTCATAAAACATCAACTCATCTGCCAGTGAAAGTCCCGTCAAAATCGGTCCAGCCGTTTCGGAGATTAGCCGGCACAAACAGACGGACAAAGTTTCTTATAAATATATATTTTTAAAGTTCTTTGTACTTTCATATGCATTTTGTAAAAAGCTGTTATTTTGACGTTACAAACAGACAATTTTTTAAAATTTATTTGTATGTATGTATGTTTTGCACATGTGGGAGTTGCGCGAGGAGTTGAAACGCCGGGGTGTAACTCCGCTGCCGCGAGAAATCACGGCACAGCGGACAGAGCTCCGGCGGGATCTCATGGCGGCATGGAGAGTGCGATTGTCGCAACCCAGCGCTGGGCACGCCACAATTGCGGCGATAAGTCCCCTCTTTGAGGAGTGGCTAGAGAGGCGTCACGGCGTCCTCACCTTCCGCCTGACGCAGGTCCTCACCGGACACGGTTGTTTCGGGAGGTTCCTGTTCAGGATAAAGCGGGAGGAAACGCCCGGGTGTTACCATTGTGTGGATGGCCCGGAGGACACGGTGGAGCATACGGTGGAGGTCTGCCCGGCTTGGGCGGGGCACCGCCGTGTCCTCACGGAGGCGATCGGCAGCGGCGATCTCTCGCGTCCGGCCCTGGTTCAGGCCATGGTCCAGAGCGAGAGTGCATGGGAAGCCGTCACTTCCTTCTGCGAAGCAGTAATGCTCGTGAAGGAGGAGGCGGAGCGCGCGAGGGAAATGCAAGATGCGCGCCCTCGCGCCCCTAGTCGCCGCAGGAGACGACCCGGGCGTCTGGAGTCGCGAGCCGACTTCCGGCCACCGTAGGCGCGGGCTTGCGGACGGTGGGCAATGGGTAGCTCGCCGTCCGATTAGGACCAGGCCCGGGTCGACGGCGCGTTGTGTTCCACGCGCGCCTCAAAGAGATGTCAGCACCAACTGACGGGGTCCGTAAGGGCCAATGCCTGCCAGGGTTGCGAGTTTGTCCGAAAGGGATATCGCGGCCCCGGCACACAGGCAACGGAAGGAACACGGGTGGGTTTTAGTCAGTAAAAGTGACACTCCCTCTCGCTCCGCCCAGAGCGGGAGGAGTCATTTGATGATTTCCAACCCAAAAAAAAAATTCAAATTTTTGTTTTAGATGTAGAGATTAGCATGGATAAATGGTTACAAAGACTTTCAGTAAAGAACATTAAGTTACTGGTATTTAGTGAAACGATTTATAAAAGTGACAGAGCGATTAGTATAGTGATTACTAGTGATCATTAATAGTAACATAACATTACGCTTGTAAACCCCCGAAGGGTCAGGCAGAGGTGTTCCTATAGTACACCCACATTTCACCAGTTATGTTTTAAGTCCTACGTAATAGGGGGCCACGAGCTCGTGGCTAAGTAATAACAGCCGCACGGTTCGATTTATCAGGTAACTATAACAAATAACCGGGGTTGGTCCGTGGATGGGTGACCATCTTTACACACCGAGACTCCTCCGTGCCTCGGAAAGCACGTTAAGCCGTTGGTCCCGCCTGTCATTTGTGGATCTGACAGTCGTTACGGGTCGTCAGAAGCCCGAAAGTCTGACAACCTGTCTCACCAAGGGTAATCGTATTACCTATTTACTGGGTAGTGGAGGTCAGATAGGCAGTCGCTCCATGTAAAATACCGGTATTCAGCTGCATTCGCTTAGACAGGAAGCCGACCCCAACATAGTTGGGTTTGTGGTTTACGTTTACCAACGTAAACCACAAACCTTGCCAGTCTTGAAAGCCAACATTGAACAAGAAATCACCAAAATGGGAGCCAGATTAATTCAAAATGCCGTAAAACGAGCACAAAATATGCATCAAGCCAGGAGGTGGTCATTTGACCGCTATAATATTATTATATTATATAAATTTTACACCTTTAAATAATCTTCCCGTGAAAACACGGAATCAATTATTTTCATTTTTAACAAAATATCAGCCAATTCTCATTATGACATTATTTTTGCCCCTCCATGAAAGATATTAGAAACATACCGCCTTGTGTTGCTACATTGCTAGTAGATAACTAACTGCTACGAAACATCTACGGTAATATTACTCCCTCCGTAGCAACTCGCTACGAGGCGGCTACGAAATTACTACGGCGTAGCTACATATTGCAAGACTAGTATATTAACTGTGGCAAGACTGAGGTATAACTATACGATAGTCTTTTTATTTAGACTGTAACCTAGGTACTGTCGAGGTATCGTGTTACCCAAAAACTGGGTTGTGGAGGTCAGATAGGCAGTCGCTCCATGTAACATACTGGTATTCAGCTGCATCTGGTTAGACTGGAAGTCGACCCCAATATTCAATTCAAATGAATTAATTTAGCTTACACAAAGTTCTTAAATATACAAGTAGTATGGTATGAAATTCTAACTAACAGAAGACTCAGTGCTCGGTGACACGACGGCGTCGCCGCGCCGCGTAACCATGTAGACTGAGCCGCCGCCGCACGGCCACCACGCCGCCGCTGCGCCGACACCGCGCCGCCGCCGCGCCCTCGCCGTCTAATTTTTCCATATATCACTCTACAATCCGCGGCGGCGGTCGGTAGCGGAGTGGCGATGTTGCATATGCAAAGCTTAGAGGTGCGGTGGCGGTGCGGCGGCGGCGCGGCGGCATCGCGGCGACGGCGTCGTGACGCCGAGCACTTAGACAGATTAAACAGCGGATCTCAAACTAGGCACAACCTATATCGTGGTGACCCAAACACTAAGTAACATAGATTATACATACAAAAACAGTTACGGTGAGTAAGTGTGTGGTGTAGGTGTGAGTGAGGGTTTGTATTAAACAACAGAACAGAGAGTGTGTATTACTTCATTTGAAACAGGTTTGGTTTACAAAGGGTCGTTCAACTACAGACGCGGGCGTGGAATTACTGAAGAGCATAATATTCGAGGCCTGGGAGGAGTCGCAAGATGCTCTTGACATTTTCTGCGATTCGTCCAAGGCCTTCAATAGATAATAGATAATGGACTGTATATAGGACGTCTGGTAATTAATGAATAACCTAAAAATCTTTAAAATGTATTACAAAAGAACTCCGTTAAACATAGTGTAAAAATATATCTCAAGTGGGATTAACAAAGAATTGGCCTCAAACCTCATGATTTCATGAAATTGTCACAGTAAGGTTGAATCTAGAGAGTTCTATTGATGAATTTAATGATTATACTTTGGTAAATAAATATTTGTTCCGAGTCGTATTGTTATTTATTACTATACAACCGGATAGGAGAGGAGCTCGTGGCTAAGTAATACCAGCCGCACGGGTCGATCCATCAGGTTAAGCTACGCTTGCCGAGGTCGGTCCGTAGATGGGTGACCGTCTTTACATACCCTGTGCCTCGGATAGAAAATAAATAAAGAAAATGCGTTTATTGGCATAAAAAAAAATACACCTAACTATAAAAACAGAAAAACAAATTATTATCATGCCAAAAGGGCCTCAGCTCAGCATAATGTCACATGACAACACAAAGTGCACGAGTGCCATACGCTAGAATAATAAAAACAGGGAAGTGTGTGTCCGATAGCATGATAAGCCGTAGGTCCCGGCTGTCATTCGTGGAACTTTGACAGTCGTTACGGGTTGCCAGAAGCCCAAAAGTGTGACAACCAGTCTTACCAAGGGGTATCGTGTTACCGAGTAACTGGGTTGTGGAGGTCAGATAGGCAGTCGCTCCATGTAAAGTACAGTATTCAGCTGCACCCGGTTAAACTGGAAGCGGACCCCAACATAGTTGGTAAAAGGCAAGCCAGATTGATTGACCATACTACCGGATACAGAGCTACAAAAAAAAAAAGTTAGATTTGAATTTCGAGGGACCCTGGCGCTTTCACTTTACGAACGTGTAAGCTATTATTTTTGTTAACATAACGAGCCTATAACGTTCCCACTGCTGAGACGCAGATTCCCTCTCTGTGAGAGGGAGAAACAAGCATATTACAAATTAGAGGATTATATCCTCACACTTCCATTTCCTTCTTTTTAGGCCTTTTATGTTATTTAATTAAATATTTCTGTACCTTCCATCATATTTGTGAACATAATTATTTCATTTTTCTTTTTAATTTGTAACTTAATCAACTAACGATGACTAAAACGTCTTTTAATCATTAAGCTCTCTGCTAGTGCTGTGCACTTCTGTAAGTGACGAATTCACAATACCTAAAACTTTATGTGATTTCTGTATGTGTATGTTTTAGTGATTAAGTCGTTGAGGTGCCTTACCAATAAATAAATAAATAAATAAATATCCTAGATAAGAATGCTTGGAAACATGCTGGTCCTGCTCCATAGGACAATTTAGAGTCTAGACAAAATCAAACTGGTCGCTTATAAATAATAATACCAGCCTGTTACTGTCCCACTGCAGGGCAAAGGCCTCTTTTCACACAGAGAAGGCACGAGCATTTAATTATATAATTTGTTATTTTTTATAACTCTGATTTTACATTCTGTGATTTCTTAAAATCACACACTGACTTATTAGTATTACTTGTTAGAATGTTAGGAATATCGTATAATTTTGCAATGTTTGTAAATATGTGAGCACCATGTATCTATCACATAATTAATTTATCTGTAATTGCTTAATTTTTCATCCTTTTTTACCTATCGTGGTATAGTAATCTTATTCTAGATGCATCGTCTTCACATATAATTATATAATTAATGTATACATAATATTGTAAAAACATTTTAAAAGAGTAACGGTGGAGTTTCTTGCCCATTCTTCTCCATACGAAAACTACCTTTTGGAAGGGGCGACTAGAATCTTATATTTTTTGTAAAATTGACATTCATAAGTGCCTTTTATGTGCCTAATTGAAATAAATTGAGTGGGCTAATCCCCCACACGAGCACAGTGCGTGTTGGTGGGATATCACATGCTTTCAAATTTTGGTTCTAGGACATGCCAGTTTCCTCACCATATTTTCCTTCACCGTTTTGAGAGTAGTGGTGATGAAGTAAGTTACGTAAAGTAAAGTGCCCGCCTGGGTTCGAAGCTACGACCTACGACACATAAGTCCACCGTTACCACTGCTCCGCCTTTCCTAGAAACAATAACATCTACCCCTTTTCCCAGCTACGTTGGGGTCGGCTTCCACTCTAACCAGATACAGCTGAATACCAGTATTTTACATGGAACGACTGCCTATCTGACCTCCACAACCCAGTTACTGGGTAACACGATATCCCTCGGTAAGACCGGTTGTCAGACTTTTGGGCTTCTGACTACCCGTAAGGACAGTCAAAGATCTAGACAGCTGGGACCAACGGCTTAGCGTGCTTTCCGAGGCACGGACGGGTCTCGATCACCCACGAGCCGACCAGCTTCGGGCTTAACATTTCTTAAGAACATCTAATCTATTATTGAGGTACTCTCATTAAACCTGTCTGAAACGCATTAAAGGAACCTAATGATTATTTAAGTGTTTTTTAATGACGACGTTTTTAAGATTCCCCTCAATTGACGAGAGCTCCAATATTACTCAAGGATTATAAATAATTCCTTATTTTGTGAATTAACAATCGAAATCGGAATATCCTTTCTCGACATAAAAGCACCATCGGTTTCTGAAAACCTTTTCAATTTAAAAATCTGTTATCAAACCAGTCTTTCTAAAGAAACTAGGTTGTGGAGGGCAGATAGGCAGTCGCTCCACGTAAAATACTGCTGTTAAGCTGCATTCGGGTGGACTGGGAGCCGACCCCGATCTTAGTTGGGAAAACACAGGCAGATTGATTTTAGTAACTTACTGAAATTATCAATGAAAAAATCATGGACGAAAATTTATTTAAAACATCTTTAATTAATTTATTTAGCTACAACGGCTACACGGTGCTACAGCCAATTACAATAACTAAAATTAAAAAAATTACGGAGACAATTATAACTCATTAAAATATACAAAAAAAAAACATGAAAACATACATTTAAAAAAAAGAAGGTTGACAACACTTTCATAAATTCCTCTCACAGTACTTCTGACATACCAATAAATTCTTCGTCCGTCCATCCGCAAACAGGTCGCACGTTGGGTTGGAATCCAAGAGATCATTAAGCGCGGCCAGGGTGCGAGGAATTGGCGACTTAGCACGTGCAACAGTACGACATGGAGGCACGGCAAACAGCCTGTGCCTTCTGCCCCGGCAGTAATTGTCTGGGACAAAAAAGCGCGCCAGCACATCAAGCAGATCAGGAGCGTCAATAGCGCCACGGAGCGTCTAACAGGCTATTGTGAGCTGATCTCGAGCTCACCTTACCTCTAGCGAGTTGTATCCGAGGCAACACAATTTTTATTTTTTATTTTTTATGTTGGTTTAAAAGAAAAAATTGGCTTTAAGAATACAAATAAACAAATCAAAGCACCCAACTTGTTAGTGGTACTACAAGTACAAGTTGGCGTACACCACAGTTACGTTTCCTGATCTATTTGTTTACATTTTCATCAGATGGTTTTGGAACAAACCATAATAATATACTTGAACTTTCTTTCTTTTCCGTGTGGTTAGTGACTAACCTGGTGTCAGAGTTTTTTATGCCGCCCACGGGCCTTTTACTTGGCTTCATATGCCGTCGAGACCAATCTCTCAGACATTTACTATGTTTTCCTTCACCGTTTTTGAAGCAAGTAATTTTTATGCAATACGCACATGAATCCGAAAAGTCAGAGGTGCGTGCCTTGGGTTCGAACTCGACACCCATGACTTGGCAGTCTGACAGTCAAACCGCTATCACTGCTTATAATAATATAGTAAAATTTAACCCATTTGATCTATCTATGTATCCAATAGTTATAAGAAAAGTTTTCTATCAATAAACTAAAGCTTTTTACCAAACCCTATTTGATTTAGGATTGTCGATCGCAAATGCAATTTGTTCGGAAAATTTCGGCCCTAGGGGTTCCAAACCTTTTTGTAGTATTATATCACAGAAGAGGGACTAGCATGGGGTGGTCTTAAACAGTGGTGGAACTAATATTTAAGAGAGTGTGTGGGATAGCGAGTGGACTGTATGATGACGGTGGTTGTAGAATGAAGATAGGTAGTTCTGTACGAACGGAGTTCAAGGGGCCTAAAACGGCTACATTAAGCAATTCCTCTAAAAGCAATTAATTACACACAACCCAAGGCTTATAGACCTATAATAAGCCTCACATCCTTTTTCCTGAAAACCCTCGAGAGACTCTGTGATAGGCACATCCGAGATGGACCTCTCCGGGCCAGACCACTGCACAAACAACAGCATGCGTACTCCACAGGCAAATCAACCTCCTCCTTTTTGGAAGTCGGTTAAAAAATGGATAACGACAACGAAAAACTATGTGAGAGTACGAGTGATACACATCTCATTTGGTATCTCTTTCTGACTTAAATAGATTGTTATATGTCACCCGCTTACTCGCGACTCGTGAGTCAGTTCAGTAGTACTGACTAAAGTAACGTAACTCAGCGTCTCAGTCTTTCTTTCTCGCTCACTGCTGCTCAGTCGCTTCGCAAGCGATGGTCGCGCGGATAGAGCACCGAGGCAAAGTAGGTAATGATTCAGATTCAAATGATCCGTTTGAAACTTTTATTTTATTTTTATTTTTAATGTTTTTATTACTAATTTTATTTCCATTTCTGATATCATGTTGTTTTTCGCTTTGTCAATCTTAATGTTGTAGCTAGATTATATGAGAATGATGTGGTCTCCTATAATTGGAAGCGCACACTGTATTTCTCCCTATTCCTAGATTGTAAACTTGCATGTAATTGTGTAAATAAATAAATAAATAAACGTTTTTACTGAACCAATCTTTTGGAACACTTCAATGATCCGGATCAGTGAGTCGGTTCCGTAAAGATTTACACACGCCTAAATTACAAAACGAATTACAAGTTTTAAGTTGCTACCTACATTAAAGGTACGATCTCCTAGAAGAGCGGTGTCCGCCACATAACGGCCGCAGTGACGGCTGTCATGAACATGTTGACAGCGGGGTTTGACTTTTCGGTGTCAAAAAACTTTCTTTAGGAAAACACACCCATTTATTTTCATAATGACGTTTCAGTGACGTCATTCCCCGATAAATTACGGACGATATGTGGCGGCCACGGATCTTCTAGGAAACCGTAGCTTTACTAATATTAATATAACATAACTGTATTCCCCGAAGGGTCATGCAGAGGTGTACCTATCCTATAAACACACATTTCGCTAGTTATGTTTACGTTCCATGTGTGGGGCGAGCTTATTTCCACAAATCCAGACACCGGATTGCTACTGAGAATGTCACAATACAAAAATACAGTAACACTTTATCTGACTAAATTGTAGAACCTAAGACGAAGAGATACCGCAAATATCCGCTATTATTCGGTATTCGGCATTATCCGACATTTTTTTGTTATTCTTCGAATACCGAATAATATTGTCTATTATTCGACATTCGGCGAATAATTGTCTAAATACTTAAAAATAAACTTTTAATGAACCAAAAAATATGGACGTCAAAATAATTAAACTTTTATTAATCTTTAAAAACAAAACACACTAATAGTATTATTTTCATTAATATAAAAAGTTTGCCAAAAATCAGTCATGTTGAAATGAATTAGTTATTCTGCACGTTTGGGATCAAGTCGGTTGCGCTTTTTTTCATAAATCAAACCTGCCTCAGTAAAGAAATAAACTTTTTATTATATTCCCTTTTTTATGTCGACTAATAATGGCGAGTATTCGACTATTCGCCATAGGGAATGGCGATTAATCGGTATTCGACTATTCGATTCGCTATAACAAGTATTCGCGGCATCTCTACATAAGACCCTCACCACTCAGCAACAGAGCTTGCGACCACTACGAGGTAGTCAAAAACCAAATTATAACTTGACATTCTGCTCATCCTATTTTTGTTAAAAGCTTTAAATTGACAGGCACACCCCATAATGACATTTGATGGTCCCCCACGCCATCCCCTGACATATGAGAGAAGGAAATCAAAGCAGAAACCATGGTTTATTGGGTTATATCTACTTTAAACCCCCATTGATGTAAACTACAACCGAATTTACACTTTGAAACTAGTAACGCACAGTCGGAAATCATTTGCAGAAGCTTCGTGGTACACAAATTGGGTTGTTTATACAGTTTCAAAGAAATATGTGAGTTATTTTGAGGATATAAGGTTGAAAGTTGTTTGTAATGTCAGTTTTAAAGTGCAAATAGTTATTAAGTATGAGTTTTTAGTAAAAGCGAAGTGTTATTATTGTGTTTGTATAATCACTAGTTATGTTCAGGGGTTTAAATACCTCATGTTTTTAAGGCAGCAATTACTTTTAGGGTTCCGTGCCTCAAAAGGAAAATACGGAACCCTTATAGGATCACTTCGTTATCCGTCTGTCTGTCAGTCTGTCAAGACCCTTTTTCTCAGGAACGTGTGGAGGTATCAAGTTGAAATTAATATCAAATACTTAGGTCTACGGTCACCTGGAGCTTTAAAAAATTCAAGCTTCTAAGTCACAGCAATAAAAAAATACGGCCATTTATGTCACATATTTTAATACTCGCAAATAAATCAAAACCCATTGTACTTCCTATTGACCTGGAATCATGAAATTTTTCAAGAAGCAAGGTCTCACAGCACAAGTAAAGGGTAAAGTCCGAAAATCTTCATTTGTAGTTTTATCCAATTAAATTAAACCGGCCAAGTGCGGGTCGGACCAAGCACAATGAAGGGTTCCGTAGTTGGGATGAACTTATCCCAAGAACAAACTTAACATTGCAGTTGAAAAACATGTTCTCCCATACATTCCAACCGCAAATGTAAGTTTGTACGCACAATATTGAGAGATTTACTATGTTATTTTAATACCATACACTCCTTATAGGTTTGAGTTTGATTCCCGGGTCGGGGAAAGTGTCATTGAGTTTTTCCTTCCAGAATATCGCAGTGGCAGCCCGGAGTCTGGTTTTGTTCCCGGTTGATGGCAATATTACATGGGACTTTAACATAACTAGTGATATGTGTGTGCACTATAGTACACTGCAGAACTCTTAGGATTATTGATGTATTGTTATGTTTTATGTTATGTGTATTTATAATCCTACTAGAAACAGGTACACAAACAGATGTTGCGTTTGAAGAACACACTTATTTCTTTGTGCTTACTATCAATAGTTTCAGACAAAATTGCTCGTGACAGAGACGCGTGTGTATTTTGGTTCAGTATGCTCTTGGGACTTTCTAAATTGATTTGAGTGTATTTCTTGTCTGATCTTGGATTTTTACAAAACATCACGCCTGCATTTCCCAAAGGTGTTAGCAGAGGGATTTATGTGTCACCCTCTGTGTCAAAATACTAGGCTGTTCAAAAAGTAATGATGATCGGATAAATTATTTTCTATACTAATAATAAAGCTGAAGATTATTTTTGTATGTTTGAACGCGCTAACATCACGCCAGGACTCATAGACGCCGAGCAAAAAGAAAAATAACCGATTATCATTACTTTTTGAACAGCCTAGTATGTTCGTTACGTTAAGGGCTATTTTTGTCTGCTCATTGCACGATGGAATCTGCATTTTACGTACCTATAGTGCGTCGTAATGTCAATACCTGAGAATGACATTCAGCCATCTTCTTTACATGTCAGACCCTCAGAGTAATAATTACTCTGAGGTCAGACCGAATAAAAAATGTGACACTGACAGTGACAATGAAACTTACAAAAAAAAAAAAAAAAGGTTTTAGGTTGATGTCAACACGACATTCGTCACAGTTGTATGCTATTTTGATCTTCGTTATCAATCTGTTATATATAGGGTGGCAGGGACATCGACACGAAAAATTTTACCATGGATTCAGAACATGATTCTGAACCCCGCTGCGTTGAAATTTTTCGTCGGTTATAAAAAATAGAAAAGAAATCTGCTGTTTCATATAGAAAAGTGCAATACCTACGCGGTCAAAATGTATGGAACAGTTGATTTATTTTTAAATAACCGACGAAATCACGTACTGAATCCATGGTAACAGCTTTCGTGTGAATGTCCCTGCCGTCCTGTATAGTTTTCTATCAATAGTCTACTCAGGTTTCTGCTGGCTGTCTGCCCGCTGTATGTAAGGCTCATAGCGGATGGCGTTCTGTAGTTTCTGCCTTCCCCCTTGGAAATAACGCGTGATTTTATGTATATACTAGCTTTTGCAAGCGACTTCGCCCGCATGGATGTCGGAAAATATCCCACAACAACGTACTACCGGGTCTACCGAGATTTTTACCGGGATTTTCATATAACTCTATTGTTTTACGCAGCAAGCTCCCAGTCGGCATGATTATTTCGGATATCTTCAACAATAATCGTCATATTTCAACTAAAACTACACAAAACCTTAAGAGCGTTTATTCTGAAAGTGGGCAACGTCGCAAATAGGTGTCAAATATTTCACTGTTTTGATTATTACTTTTTAGAAATAAAAAATGTGGCTAACTAGCGAACTAGAATATTGATTATGAAATGCACTAATTAATATCGTAACACCGAATGTTTAGTTTTAGATGTAAAAAATCTATTTGGAAAGTTTCCAAATGTGTTTTGTACACCTAAAATGGGTACAACATCAAATTCAATGTTATAATTACAATTCATTATTAATATTCTAGTTCGTTAGTTAGCCACATTTCTTATTTCTATTCAGTAATATTGCTATACTAGCTTTTACCCGCAACTTCGTCAGCGTAGAAGTCGAAAATGGTTCTAATAGGATTTTTTATTGGTTTTTTACGTTTTTAATTTTGTTATAACATATAAATTATTATGTTAAAATGTTTGAATAATTATATAAAATAACAATCTTTATTATAGTGTAGGGATATAAAGGATAAATAAACCTGAAAAAATCAAAAAATCTGGCGAAAGTTATGCGGGTGTATTATCTTTTTACAACGAAATCGAAATACTACACCTACCGCAGTATTTCTTTGTAAACAATATTTTTTGTTTTTCTTTCGGGTGCTAGAATCACCAGGCTACTCTGTGTGCTTACTCTGGAGCATGCCACATACAACTGGCCGTGGGAGAAACAGCTTTCCCTCAAGTCTACTCCTTAACCCTACTCCTAAACCTTCCTCATGAATCACTCCGTCTATTGGTGAAATCGTTTGAAAATCCGTTCGGTAGTTTTTGAGTTTATCGCGTTCAGACAGACAAACGTGGCGGGGTTTTATAATATGTATGGATGTGTAGTCTTCTCAGTGCCGTATCTTTAAAACCTGGTTCTAGTAGTCCTAACTTCAAGGAAAGAATTTGAACACTGACGAAGATAATATAAAGAAAGAAAGAAAATACATTTATTTAGCACAGACTAAAACACACAAAATGTAATTTACACAGCAGATAAAACAAATAAAAAGTGTAAAGTGAAGACGACAAGAAAGAAAAAGACTTCAAATCAAATTAAATCTTTTTATTGTGGGCATAGGTTAAACAGACAGATGTTAGATAAATTACAGTTCCATTATGTCCTGCCTAATAGGCATACAATAATTATGTCAACATGCAGTACAAAACAATTCTTAGGTATCACATATTATTATACTGCTGGGGTTGCGGGTTTGTCTGAAAGGGATATCGCGGCCCCAGCACATAGGCAACGGAAGGAACACGGGTGGGTTTTAGTCAGTAAAAGTCTGACACTCCCTCTCGCTCCGCCCAGAGCGGGAGGAGTCATTTGATGAATTCCCACCCAAAAAAAAAAAAAAAAGGTATCACATATAAAACATTTCTTACAGAATAACAATTAGGTGTATGGTGGTGGTTATGGTGTACTTGACTGTAGTATTTTTTTTTATTTCAGGTTTTTCGTGTCTCCTGCCTGCATTTAAAGTTTAAGAGGTAAGTTTAAGTTCAGTTTACTGTATACTTAGTTAGTAGTAGAGATGCTAGTGAAACAGTTTCTTCAGGGAAGAACTGTTACCAGATTGTGTCGTCAAGCAATTAATTGCTGTGTTTTGGCTTGAAGGAGAACTTTGACATACAGTCAGTGGTGGCCTAAAAAACATCGCTCATTATAACAGCACCGCTCCGAGACGGCAAATAACTTGTCATTCAAGTTAGGATTTTAAATCAAATGTATTTTACCTATGAAATTGGCGTTTTTTTTCTCATAAATAGCGTCGTCACTTCTATGATCTAAAGTATTCATCAATTGCTTGGTAAATCGAAAAATTACCATCATAGACAACTACCAATAGTAAAAAATCTTATTACGTATAGTTTTATAAACGTAAAAAATACCTTAAAAATTACTCCTCATTTTGTTAGCAGAAATGACCAATATTTGTTTTAACTTAGCCAAAACTTATTTTTGTCGCTTAGGTAATCTAAGTGGCATATTCGTTAACTTAGTTTTTAAACATAAGTGCATAAAAGTTTTAAAACATTCGTGTTCATGGTTGTTATTTATGTAAAATAAGAAAATTTTAGTATGAAAAATGCAACTTCTTAAAATTCTCCATACAAAACGCTGATTTCATAGGTCCTATTATTACAGTCTATTGGTGTATAGTGGGGTTCGAACTCACGACTTCACGCTGAGCTCATGTTTTAACTAACAAAGCTATTATTGAGTACTAATTGGAATCACACCCTTTTAAAGTGTGATTAGGTATATAGACTAGGCCCCTAATTGGACCTGTGATTCAGAACTTTTCGATAGAAAACCTCATTGTATAATCGACCTCGTATTTGCATTACACTTTTGCCAACAACTCCTAGAAAATAAATATTCACTGTGGTTGAAAATAACTAACTATCACATAAACAAGTACACTGCTACAAGGATCGATTGACGCTCGTATGACGTCGATAGAGGGCGCTGTTGGTAAACATTTATGCAATTGTTTTGTGAAATGTCACTTGAAGTGTATTAAAAAAACAAGATGGCGGCATTAGTTCCAATTTTGGCCACGCGCCACTATTACCTCGTAGCGCTTTATTACGTTGTTATTTTTTGACGAGCAAGTGTCAAATTCAATCTTAGGATGTTAAAGCAATAATGAAGCACATCTGTGAGCACTATGTACCTACTTTAAAGCTACCGTTTACTGGATATGTCTTTCATTGACTTGAATGTGCCCTTGCGGCTGAGAGTATGTCATGCTCACTCAAATGTCTCGCTGGTGGTGGCGTGTGTGTTGGATCATTAAGTTCCCTTCAAAATGGTTGAGCTAAATGGTGCTGATCCATGCGTCATGTTCGTGAACGGGCGCCGTCAGTGGGGACTGGTCATCTCTTAGCTGCCAAGGCTTAGGTATTTGAATTTATTTTAATTTTTGAATTGTTTTTGCTTTAATACGGACGCTTTTAACGTGCACGTCTCTCTACATTTTTCTCACATGTATAATTACAACATGAATGATGTAACCAATATTTTTGTAACAATATTCTGATTTAAAAGAGTGTCCGTGGAGTTTCTGGCCCGTTCTTCTCCATAGGAACCTACTACGCGTTGGAATGGGCAATTCAAACATGTGTCAAAGTAAAATTTAATTTAAATGAAAAACACTAAGGAGTATTGATATCAACTTCGAAGTAAATCACTCCCAAAATAACTTTCTACCCCTATTAAACCCCGTTAGGGGATGAATTTCAACAAAAAACGAAACAGGTCTTCCATTAATTCTGTTAAAGAATGTTTATGCAAAATTTGAAGTAGATTGGACCAAGGGATCACGTTGTCCCATACAAACTTTGCCCCCCTTTTTCACCCCCTTAGGGGTAGAATTTCGAAAAATCCTTTCTTACCGGATGCCTACGTAATACAAAGAACTCACCCTCCAAGTTTCAGGTCTCTACGATCAGCGGTTTAGGCTGTGCGTTGATCCGTCAGTCAGTCATTCAGGACAAAGCATTTTATATGTATAGACTAGCTTTTTCCCGCGGCTTAGCTCGCGTGGAAGTCGGAAATTATCCCATGCAAACCTAGTAGGTAATTTTTGTAAGGTTACTGCTCAGAAATTGTGCGCAACGTCTAATGATTATAGACAATTTATATGATCATAAAAGCTTGTCAGAGGGATACCCACCCCTCTGTCTACCCCTTAGAAGAATGCAGGCGTGATATTATGTTAGATAAAACGTCGTAATATTAATGTAAGTTAATATTTTATGTTTAAAAGTCGTAATGTTACTAAAATTTCGTGGCATTTAAAACTTTACATTGTCTTGACATTTCGGCGCCCTCTGCCGGTGATATTTGAAATTATTAGTTGACTGACATTTTGAAAATTATTGCCTACTCATGCACATTTAATCATTATTGAATACTTATTACCAATAGGGATATTTAATGACATTCTTTTAAATTTTAAACTCTATTAAATATTACCTACCAAGTTACAAACTTTTAAAATAATTGCTATTATAGACAAAAACAGAAGTGAAACAAAAGAGCGAGAGAGTGTAACAGAAGTGATGTCACGATTATGTCACTTTGTATGTACTAGCGCCAATTGTCCGTACCGCGTGACAAGAAGGGAATAAATTCCTCGCAACAACGTTTAAAGTTGCTACTTCATAATACTTTTATAGCATTTACAGAATTTTTCGATTATCTTATTAGGTAAAAAAAAAGAAAGTAAAAAGAACTTCAAAGAAGTTTGAAATTACTTTATTTATTTGAACGTTACGCCCAATATGTTGACTAGTGTTTTAGCCGTTTGTCTCGGCAGTCATTCGTACCTAGATCTTTGACAGCTGTTACGGGTACCTAGTCTTCTGACTAACCCAGTAACTGGGTTGTCGAGGTCAGATAGGCAGTCGCTTCATGTAACATACTGGTATTCAGCTTCATCCGGTTAGATTGGAAGCCGACCCCACCATAGTTAGAACAGGCGGGCAGCTGATGGTGATGCAATACAAGTAGTAATGCATACCTATTTATTAATCCGCGTTCGTAATTTATTTGTCAAATATGTAAACAAACACGAGTTTTTGGAAAAACAACTGTAATGCCTACACATAAGGTTCAGTTTGCGCTAGAACTTCATATCTTCTTTCTTATATCTATGGTATAAGTAGACCTTACTTTACTACTGTTGGTCCTGCGCCTGATCTCTCTCCGGTCGAGTCGGATTGCCGCCCCATCGGACTATGAGAGTGAGGGAAGAGAGAGTGCACCTGTGTCTGCGCACACATTTGTGCACTATAATATCTCCCGCGTCGATGGCTGGTCTCCGCTGATTGGCCGCCGTGGCCGAAGTTCAGTCGTAGGACTATTATTATTATTAGTTCTGTTTGAGTATTGGGTTCGGTTCCCAAACAAAGCAAATATTTGCCTACGTCCTGTACATTGTTGATCCAATGCTGTAGGTACTGTTTATGTTTGAGTTTGTAAACACGACTACGAAATAGGAGAAACCGGGGCACTGTGTCTACTAAAACAAAATTAGTTTATTTTACAATATCTAAATAAAGAACAGAATTCTATTTGTAGTTGCGATAACAGTTATATAGATGGCGCTTTTTGCAATTAGTGTGATTGTGGCCGAGTACAACGAGGGGTTGTATAGGGTTGCCACACTTTCTATTTTGTATTATATGTTTTTTTAATTATTAACTTTTTCTGAATGTAGAGCACAAAGGCTCATAAACGACGAAACATTCGTAGCTAGGCTTCACAGCCTGACTCATTGGCGTAATGTTGCTTGCCTATCGGTTTTCTACAGACTGTGCTTCGGAGAGTGCGCTGCGCAGGAGCTCCATGACCTGATCCCACCATCGCCCTTTTACTACCAGAATACCAGGTGTACTGCAGGGTACCATCCGCACTTGGTTGATATCCCGTCCAGTCGCACTCAGCGCTTTTCCTCCACATTTATTATGCGCACAACCAAAGTGTGGAACTCTCTACCAGCGTCTGTGTTTCCTTCCACATTTATTTATTTATTTGTTTTTTAATAAAACGGCCTAGGCCAATTACATTAGTTAAAGACATAGGCAAAGGCTCAAACACATAATTAAAGTACAGTAAACAAAAGTATACAACTATACGACAGTCATACGCTCATCTCACAATACTCCAGACATACAGACAAGATCTTCTTCCATTCATCCGCGAACACATCACAGTCAGGCTTAGCGTCCAAGAGAGCGTTGAGCGCAGAGAGTGTGCGAGGGACAGGAGACTGGGCTCGAGCGACGGTTCGACTTCTAGACACACACACATAAAACCCGCCTGCCTTCAAATCAAGAGTGAACAGATGTTCTGGGCACGCTCTATCCATCATAGACCTCATCCATCAGGCGAGATCAAGGTCAAGAGCAGGCCAAATCAGCAATAAAAAAATAAAATAAAATTGTATATTGCGTGGCATAATGTGACATAAAATTCATAGACAAAATATTGCGGATGATTATTGCTGACTTTCATTCTTTATCAGACTATTATTGTACAATGTTTAAATGCAAATATAAAATATTCTGTTCTTTATCTCAGCACGTCTTTTGTCCGCTTCGTGAAAGTAAATGAAATAAATAATATCAACATTACATAATCATCCTAAAATGTTCTCTCCTCCTCCTCTCTCCTCTGTGAGTGGGCCCTACTTAACCACGAGGATTGGTGGAGTGGTTGATGGATGTCACATTAGTTTTAGGACAGGCCGGTTTCCTCATGATGTTTTCCTTCACTGTTTTGAGAGCGTCATTGAATCATGTCTACTATGTTTAGCCTTTTTACTACTTACTATGTTGGTGTCGGCTTCCAGTCTTAGTCAGCTAAATACCAGGATTTTACATGAAGCGACTGCCTATCTGACCTCAACAACCCAGTTACTGGGTAATTCGATATCTATTAGTAAGACTGGTTTTCAGACTTTCGGGCTTCTGTCTACCCTGGAGAACCCCTAACGGCTGTAAAAGATGTACTAAATTCTAATTCCATCAATCTGTGTCGCCTTTTCGTAGATATGTCGGGGTCAGCTTCCAGACTAACTGGATGCAGCTGAATACCAGGAGTTTACATGTAACTGGGTAACAAGTATATCTACAACTTGGTCAGACTGGTTGTCCGACCTTTGGACTTCTGACTATCCGTAACGACTATCGAAGATCTACGAATGACAGCCGGGTCCAACGGCTTATCGTGCTTTCTGAGGCACGTTAAACGATCTCGATATGGATCGTCCCCCATCCACGAATCGACAGCGGCAAGCATCGCATAACCTTCGCTCGACCCGTGCCGTGTTTTTTAGCAACGAAATGCCCATTCATTTCTTTTAATTACTAGTCGGTATAACAGTTGAAGAGCCAGCCCTAGTACATAGGCTCACTGTTTGCGTGTCCGATAATAATATATCCTACGAGGTGGTTAGGACCTCGTTCCATGGTGATATACGGTGGATGGAAATTAAAATCATTATCGCTGTTGTACTAAGGTAAAGTAGGTGTGAGTAAATTCGACCGTCCACTGGCAGCTACGTAAGATGTGTAGGCATGGAAGGGTTAATAATATCATTGCTGGCAGGCAGTGTTCATTTTATTTCTGAATAATTTGCTTGCAAGATCAGTATAAGAAGCGTAGAAAATTAGTTTCCAAAAATGTAAACAAATGTGTGTTTTTGAAAAAATAACTCTATGACCTCACATGTTCAGTTTGCTTTACAACTTGTCAGTTGTTATCATCTTGTCGATCTTTTCAATAGTACTAGTCATTCTGAAATCAATTTGATACAGGGTGGCAGGGACATCGACGCGAAAACTGTTACCTTTGATTCAGTACATGATTCTGAACTTCATGCATTAAAATTTTTCGTCGGTTGTTTAAAAAAAATCTGCTATTTCATAGAAAAGTGCTGCTTGTTGTGTATCTGTTTTTTTTTAAATAACCTACGAAAAAGTTCAAAAGTTCAACTCGGGTTCAGAATCATGTAGGTCGTAGGTACTGAATCCATGATAACAGGCTTCGCCTCGATGTCCCCCTGCCACCCTGTATATCCTGCGTTTGAAATTTAGTTTCCAAAAATGTAAACAAATATGTGTTTTTGGAAAAATTGGTCTAAGACCACACATGTTCAGTTTGCTCTACAATCTACAACTTGTATCATCTTGACGATCTTTTCAATAGTACTTAGTCATTCTGAAATCAAGTTCATATACAGTAGCATAAAGTATTTGTTTAAGTAGAAATAACATGAATCGGATAAAAGGATTTGAATTATGGAATACGTAGCACATGGCGTATTAGTCGATCGTTCACTGGTACGTAGGATGTGAGTCTGGATTTTTGCCCGGTTGATGGCAATAGGCTCGCCCCCTATTACATGGGACTTGAATATAACTGGCGCAATGTGGGTGTACTAATAGGTACATCTCTGCCTGACCCTTCGGGGAATACAGCCGTGATGTTATTTATGTCTGTCATATTTCTGAACGGATGTTCATCCGTTGGTTTGATTCGAACTCCAATGGGTCTTAAATCTGCGGGGTAATTGTGTTCAAGACAAAATTAACAGAATGGCTTTTAGTTTTTTGTTTTTATAATTTTAAGGAATTTATGGAACATAAAATTGAAAATTAGTAGGTACCAATAATTATAAGAATATTGACAATATAAATAAAATTGTGAATAAATACATGGTAATAGTATTTAATAATAATAGTAATAAAATAAGAATGTATGATCACTTAATAAAAAAATTGCATGCTTGCTTGCAGGCAGAATACAATGACACTTAGGATACAAGATCTCACCTGTACCAAAACAATGTATTTCTAGCAAATAAACAATTGATTTGATTTCATTTCATTAGGTACACACTTACAATGGTCATACCTTTCATTTTGACAATTCAACAACATTGTTTGCGTTAAATACGTTGTCGAGCAGACGAATTTTTAACCCCCGACACAAAAAGACCGTGTTATAAGTTTGACCGCTATGTGTGTGTGTCTGTCTGTGGCACCGTATAGCTCATAAACTGGGGAACCGATTTGAATGCGGTTTTTTATTAGAAAGCAGGTTTTCTAGTGATGGTTCTTAGACATATTTTATCAAAATCGGTTCAGTCGTTTGAAGATTATCAGCTCTTTTCTAGTTGATGAATGGATGTGAGCATCTTCCACTGGTCTGATCGATTTACAGATTAAACAATTTCATTTCATTTAATTTTGAAAGTAACAGAATACCAAAGTAATCTGTTGCGAAGGGGCGCTGCCTGGTTCAATTTACACTAGCTGGGCCCTCGCGTGGACTAATACATTATAAATCCTAGCCATAGAAAACACATCTAGGTAATTTCAAATTAAAATCATGTAAATCGGATATGCAAGTCTAGAATTAATTGCAGTAACGTGCAGTTAGACAGAGACAAACTGCGTTTTATACTCGTAATATTATTTAAGGATAAGCTCATGTAAATCTTCGCATCGCCTGCCCGCGCTACGAGTATAATTTCGTTTTCGTAGCACTCTTTCTGTTTTTTTTTCGTTTTGCTCTGCTCCTAAGGGTCCTGGCGTGCTATTAAATACCCTACAGCCTTCCTCAAAAAAGATTTTTTTAAATTCCAGTGATAGTTCCAGAGATTAGCGCGTTCAAACAAACGACCAAACTCTTCAGCTTTATTAATAGTATACCTATATGGTCAACGACAAAAGTCCATTAACACGGCTATTTTTAAATTGACACAAAATTATTCGTTACATCTTTATTTTACTTACAGCGAAATATATACGTTTGTATAAATAAATTACAAAGTAATAGTCTTAATATAATAATAAAAAAATGTATTAAAAAAAGGGAAGGAATCTGATTTGATACGTTGTAAGTATTTCATTAGCTTAGAGTAAATTTTATTCAATTTTACTTCTGCTCCGTGTTTAATGAAATGTTTCGCTCAATAAATAAGATTTAAAAAAACTGAAGTTTTTTAATCGACCTTTGTCGCTGACTCGACCATAGAGCGAAATGGCAAGATTGATGTAGAGGTGTATCGTTGTGATACGTGAAAATAAAATTATAAGAATGTGGAACAAATGATTGAGTTTGTATATTTGGGGAGTCTGTTTGCGCGTATGACTAGCGGGTGGTAGGTATAAAGCGTAACACATATAATTTTTTTTTTTTTTTTTTTTTTTCATTTTGGCAGTTCAGCAACGTTCATGGCGTTATTAACGTTGTTAAATAGAAGAATTTATAAAACCTATGAAGCAATGGATTAGAAATATCCTTCAAAACTCTTGAATTGTGATAGAAAATGTTACGCAATTAGGGTTCGGATGCGTGAACGTAAATTAATCAAGAGGGGTATGTAAGGAGATGGTGGTCGGTAGTCTCTACCTACCCCATGGAGAAGGCGTGGATTTATATAAGTCCAGTAGGCGCTCGGTAATCCAGCGTTCACTAATCCGACTAATACTCCGGCGTTTCCTAACTTAGCTCTCCCAAGGTATATACTTCGCCAGGTATAGCATTCCGAGACTAAGTGGTCAATTGGGTGACACAAGTCTACGTCGTCACATAGATCTCTGTTACCAGAAGTTTGTAATAATAACTCCCCAACCACCTTTATTACCTGAGCGAATCCGATAAATCAATGAGGTTTTAATTAACAATTAGGTACGTTGTTTTATGTTTTAAATTGAATTGTTTCGTTTGATTAGACAAACGAAACGACAATTTAAATGCTTTGTACATATTTTTGAACAGAATGGTGGCTGAAAATCTTTCCTTAATCGTGTTTTGTTGCAATAAAGTGGCAACTTTTTTTTTTTTTTTTTTCTCAAACTTTACATTAATTGTTGCTTTTAAAATGTTACTCGCCAAACTTTCCAGTTTGATGGCGAGAAGCGCTTGTTAATCGGTATACACAAATAATGTAGTAACATTAATTTAATTAAATTTCGTTATCGAGAAATACACTCCTTAATTTTGACTTTAACATACCTTTTCTTACTTTAGGGTTTTGTCTTAACAGATGTATCTATTTTATTAAATACTTTTGGGACTAGTTATTTTGAAGTTCTTTACCCATAATAATTTGTTACCTTCGGTTCAACCAGTTTTTAACACGCTTTTATTAGGTCGACCTGTATGTAACTATGTAATGGAATCTAAGGTAGGTAACTAATTTAACCATCTTCCAAAGGTTGTAGCGTAATGAAAATTGGCAGCTGTATGTAGTTCTGATGACAATACAATAATATGGTACTGTCGAACTGATCTGATGATGGAGCCGGAAGATATGAACTGGAACTTCATGATGGAAAATCGTATTTTTGTTTTTACGTGCATTTATAAAAGCGTGTTTTTCTAGTATTTTCTAAACTATTAATTTCTCTCTTAAACTTCTTGTATTATATTTATTTTTAACAGGTACTTTATACTCGTCACTAAAATAGTGTTAGAACACTATTTTAGTGACGAGTTTATAGTACCTGTGAAGTGGCTTATCAAATAATCGACTTTCTTATCTACTGGTAGAATAGAACTGAATAGTTAGGGACTCGTAAGCATGTGTTAGTCCCGGAATGCCAGACCTTGTTTTATTAGACCATGAGTTCTCCTACCATAGATATCCGTCTCCTACTCAGGTTTAATCATAGATAAAAGAAAGAAGGGTTTAATACAAAAGTGCAGTAATTACAAGCGCGCGCATAGACCCTTGTCGTTCTACAGAGTACGGGTAAACTAATAAAGATTTTTTAACTTTGCAAATCTGTGTTAAATTATTTCTTGCTAGCTAGCTGACATTTCATATAGAAATACAATAATCCGGGGTTCCCGATTGGCGAAAAAAAAATGGGTGCTGGATTACCGAGCGCCTACTGTATGTTATAAGTTCTCTATTACCATTAACCGGGCACAAATCCAGACTCTGCTACTGAGAATTTCCGAGACAATACTGGACCGTTGCCATCCCAGAGACAAAGTAATGAAGTGTTTCATGTGACTGTAACTACATCGGCACCTATATCCTTTAACCAGGAACACAGCGACGCTGTTTGACAGTAAGTACTTCCCCAGACAAGCTCATTCAAAAAGAACTCTATAACTACTATCCTAGAATTTGTTTCATCGACCTCGTAATTGGTTTATTACCCAGGTTGAATGACAGTTGCTAGGTCTTTAACGCTACAAGGCTATTGTGGCGCGTGGCCAAAATCGGAACTAACGCCGCCATTTTGATTTTTATGTAAAACAAAATGTGTGTACCTACTTAATATGAAATGAGTAAACACTTAAAGCCCATTTCTAAACTGGTATTTATCATTAAAATCTTCACTATAATTATTATCCAACTACATAAGCTTGGGCCTGTCAATCACAACATGTCACAGGCTAATCATAGCAGTAGGTCTCTGCATATGATAGCATGTGCAGTGTTCGCGTGACAGATAGCCATCGGGTGACATGCTACGTATACTGCTTACACTGTGGCTTTGGACTTCGGGAAGTACGACCCGAAGTACTGAGGGCAGATTTCACCAAAGTTTTTCATGCATAAAATAAAATTGACGTCTGACAGATTTTGTATACAAAAATGTTTGTTTGAGTCAGCTCCGACGTACTATTGGAGTTTACTCCTTATAGCGTTTATTCAAATGTGTCGTCAAATATTCGTGAATGTGATGTCGTGATTGTGATAAATGTCGTGAATGTGATGTCAAATATTTCGCTGTTTTGATTCTTTTGCAGCTTTGGCAAGAAATACTGTATGGACCATTAACTTGATGTCTGTACTTAATTCTACTAGACACAATGGTGTAGATTCTCTTGTCACAAATACCTCTAAACTAGACTAAACATCACGAAAATGTTGTTTATTCCTGTCAAACGACGATTTCACATTCTGAAATAGACTAAAGTGACACAACTTAACTATATTTTAGTTTGACAGATGAAATGTAGCAAATTTTACAAGTTTATCTGCGTGATTAATATGCATACCCATGCCAAATTAAAGCTTTTTAGTACTCCCTAAGCTAAGTAGTGGACAGAGAGATAGACAGACAGATGGACATGGCGAAACTATAAGGGTTCCTTGTTTACTACGAAACCCTAAAATCGAGTTGAAGAGCACCGAGTTCGCGACGGCGACAAGCGATTACCGCTGGGATGCGTATACAAGCGTGAGTCTCTCAGCGAGTGTTCTGCCCGCGAAGCGAACGTCGCTGAGCGAGTACTCTCTTTGATAGCGCTTATCGCTGCGACAAACGAGTACTCGCCGGCGCGGCGGTGTGAACAGTCAGCGATCAACTATTAATAAATGTATCTCTTCTACTTACACTGGATCTACAATCTTTTGTATGTTTTTTGAGCGAGCAAATCGTGGATACATAGTCGTTTCCTCATTATCCTATAATATTAAATGATCAATATTTGAATATATATATTATATTTGTATTCACGTTCTCAACAACGGCTCTACCGATTTCGATGATAGTTTCAATATAGAGGTTTACGGGGGCGAAAAATCGATCTAGCTAGATCGAATATCTAGGAAAAATCGTTTTCTCCGTATTTTCACCCTCTCAGAGCTCAGTCGCCCAAAGGTTAGAACAAGATGGCTACCTTAGAATAATGACATGGCAGCATGGAATTAATAAGTACCTACTATCATGGAAGCATGGAATTAGTATGTACTATACATGGAATTAGTATGACCTATCCTATATTATTAAATGAGCATTCTTTATTTCAACCAGAGCAGAGCTCGGTCGCCGCCAGTTACCGAAATAAATGTGCGAAGTTCTCAGTTTACGTTGTCGTTGTAACAATCAATATAATTGTTATGTACTACAGGAACATGCAATGTAGAATGTAGTGCATATTGAATTAAACCTCTGTTGACACTGTGTAAGACCACCCCAGAACATGCACAAGATCGCATCGATTCCGAGAAAATATGATGTGTGAATGATAAATGATTTTATTGCTGTAAGTAGATTTGAACAAACACTTTAACACGTCAATCATATTTTAAAAACTAGATGAGGTCCACGTTTCGTATCTGACTACTCTGAGAAAAAAGGCCGAAATAAACTCAGAGGTCGCAGTCTCCATAATCTTGATCAGATCATGTGAAGACCATGTTGTATGAAATAGTTTTTTGACGAAAGAACCACACAGATTTTGAGTGGACTTGTCCAGTCAGTGCACGCAACCCAGAACTTAAGGAGCTCAAGAGGGTTTAACATCACGCTTGTGTACGCCGAAGGAGTGGCAGAGTTGTACGGTACGCCCCACATTTACGTCAGTTATGTAGTAGTAGAGATATAGGGTCCGTTGGCTGAATAATACTGGACGTCGATCCAAGGTTAAGCTACGCTTGCCACGGTGGCTTCGTGGATGCGTGACCATACATTAAATATCGACACCCCTGCGTGCCTCGGTCATTCGTAGATCTTTGACTGTCGTTACGGGTAGACAGAAGCCTAAAATCTGATAACAAGTCTTACCAAGGGGTATCGTGTTCCCAGTAACTGGGTTGTGGAGGTCAGATAGGCAGTCACTTCATGTAAAATACTGGTATTCAGCTGGATCCGGTTAGACAGGTAGCCGACCCCGACATACCCGGGAAAAGGCTATAGGCAGATTAATTAAATTAGAGTTTCTTACATCTTTGACAAACCGTTACGGGCTGTTCAGAGTAGACAGAAGCCCCTTACCAAGGAGTATCGTGCTATCCACTAACTGGGTTGTGGAGGTCTGATAGGTAGTCGCTCCATGTAAAATACTGGTATTCAGTTGAATCCGGTTAAAATTGGAAGCCGACCCCAACATTTTTGGGGAAGGCTAGGTAGATTGATTGAAACATTTCAGCTTTGTCATCGACGCATCTGCGATTTCTTTGGTATCATACGTATCTGGATCACCACCTAGCATCAGATGGATCGCCTGTTTGCTACCCAATTTTCTACTGTATCTATTTAGTATAAAACAAAGTCGCTTTTCGTGTCTCTCTGTGTGATTACATTGTTCTTTTAAACTACACAATTGATTTTGACGCAGTTTCCCCACCATGACAAAGCAGAGGATTTTACGAAACAAAACAAATTTTTAAAATCTTTTTTTACTTAAATAAAACTTTTTACAAAAAAAAAAAACACTAAACCTTTTTTTTTTTGTAAAAAGTTTTTGTTTTTCACTTTTTAGTAACAGTGACAGGAAGTTATCATCATATCATTCCACATACACTAAGTGGGACAATACGTATTATTGAAGCTAACTCAAAAACTATCCATGTAAAGTTGATAAAAAAAGTATGGGACCACCTTAACATACATTTTTTTTTTTAATCGGTCCTCAATTGACGGAGAAATCGGCAGTCATAAAAGAAAAAAATGAAATAAAATAACACACATACTCGTAAGCTCCGAACATAGTACCTCCTCCTTTTTGGAAGTCGATTAAAAGAAAGTAAAAAAAAATAATGGTTTGAGAAACTCCTCCTTTTTTTGAACTCGGTTAAAAACTTAACCCGACTACGACAAAATGCCAACTAAAAGGGTAAAACGAGATAAGTATCGATATAGATTTTTTCGGTTTTCGTATAGCCGGAGTCGCACGTCATTACCGAATTATGTAATTAGGCATAGATCGTACAGATTACGTTACGTAAGTATGTATTTGAATTTAAGTTTTTAATTAACATTCATCTCAACCTATTCCAAATATTTTGGGGTTATGTATAATTAAAGGTAAACAATATATTTTTAGAATGTACTCCTTCAGACCTTTCATTTGACGACATCCCACTCGATACGATAGCAAACATAACAAAACAGTGAACCCCATTTTTTATGTAACCGTGTCATATTGATTTTGTTAGTTATAAAATGTATAGCGAATGTCACCCGGACTTTACGAACGAATCGATTGACATCTAAATCATTCATCAAAATCGGACGAGTAGTTCAGGCGCTACTGTGGAACATACGTAAATATAAACATACATACATAGACTGCTTAAAACATAACCCTTCCTTGTAGCTTCGCCGCAGTCGGGTAAAATGAAAAGTCTTAGCAGGCAACAATACACAGGTACAAAGGAAAACCTTTAAATAATTAAACAGAGTAACTCCCAAATGGATCATCCGAATCTGTCCAAGTTTTGTGTAAATATTACATTAAGTTTGTAAGTATGCTTGATCTTAGAGAGTCGATCTTTTGAACTCTCTTTGGGCACCCGTCCCACCATCGAGGAAGCGACTTGCTCCCCTACTTCGTCGCTCAAGAAACGTAAGTAAAAGAGATACATAATACAATGGCGCCCTTTTTCTGAATATTCATGTAAAATTCTCGAAAATTAACTTTAAAAGCTATTAGAAATAATAAACAGAATCCAAATCAAGCCAATAAAACGCAAACGCTACTCAAGAAATAAATAAATGATAACATGAAATTTTTTAAAAGATTTTTAACATTTTTCATGTTAATATTTTTTTTATTTTAGGCTCTTATTGCCAATTCTCTCATGAACAATTTTCTAATAGCCATCGTTTGGTATGTCTCGTTACTCGCCGGCGGTGGGACAGGTGCCTCAACCCAGAACTTATCAGGAACATTATGATAAAAGATTAATAAATCCAGGAACTTGTGTTTAAAAGGTTTATCTTAGAACTGTGTTTGATGTGGGTTTAAAATCCTCAAATGTGAAGCTTATCCGGGTTCCATGCTGGGGAGTTTGTTGCGCCACTTCTTCTTCCCAGCTAAAGCACTAGGAAGTGGTGAAGGGCAGGCGTGCCGGGGGACTGTCTTATGTAATTTTGACGTTCGATAAGTGCTGAATCTCAAGCTAATTTGAATAAATGACTTTTGATTTTGATAGCAAAGAATATAACGCTTATTTTCTCAAAGGAATAGGCAGAGGTGCCTAACTCATTTCGCAGTTATGTTTAGGTCCCACCCATGTACCTAATAGGCGACTCTATTGCCATCAACCGGGCACAAATCCAGATTCCACGCTGCTACTGGAAAAACTCGTAGTGGAAAAACCCAATAACACTTTCCCCGACCTGGGAATCGAACTCCGGATTTTACGCTCGTCAGCCGTGCTTGCGACCACTAGACTGAATTTTATGTCATCCGATAACTTAATATTTTAGATGACTTATTTGGATGAAATTTGACACATGGGTAGGCCATGGCCTGGGTTAGGAAATAGGATACATTTTATCCCTTGATGATAATTGCAAAAAAAGCAGTGATAGCCTAGTGGTGTGACAGTCAGACTGCCAAGTCATAGGTCTCAAGTTCGAAACCAAGGCACGCACCTCTGACTTTTCGGATTCATGTGCGTAGTGCAGGAAAACATTGTGAGGAAATCGGCATGTCTGAGAGATATTTCTCGTCGACATGTGAAGCCAAGTCAGAGGCCCATCGGCGGCTTTAAAACTCTGACACCAGGTTAGTCACTAACTACACGAAAAATAAAGAAAAGTGGGATAATTGCCGACCTCCACGCAGGCGAAGTCGCGGGCAAAATATAGTATTAAATATAACGTGATGCAGATAATAATCTCCACAAGTGGCGATACATGGATGTTATAGGTACGTGGAACGCACCCATGGGCATTCTGCGCTGCTACCACCTATATAATACCAGCCTATTACTACCCTACTGCAGGGCAAAGGCCTCTTCTCTTAGAGAGAAAGCATGAGCATTGATCACCACGCGCGCTCAAGACTGGTTGGCGATTTCAGACTTATATTGACTACTCTATCTTCCGTCAGCAGCTGCGCACGCGTGATATCTTTATAAATTATAGCCTATGTTACTCAGTGTTAATATAGCAATCTGCTGGTGAAATATTTTTTTATCACATCTATTCAAAAAGAGCTAGTTTATTCTTAGTAAACAGGGACTAAAATTGCTCTTTAATCCCTAGGGACTAAAAGTGTTTTGAATTTGGAAAGTGGATATTGTTAGTAAAAGTTCCAATCATCAAAGAGATCAATCACGAACATTGTATGAACAAGTAACAGGATGTATGAACAGCTGTAAACAACATGAAAAAATAAAAAAAACGCGCGATATGCATTCCACTTTCGTTCGTAATTGTTTACTCGAATTCGGATTTTACTTAGTTTTATAAAAAAGTGTGTCTTCCTCTAGTAGTGAGAATTAAATAAATAAACGTAGGTACTATTCTTATTCATAAGTTGCACTTACTTATTTTCTCATAGAGGGTGATAAAATGTACAGTGTCCACCTCGGGAGCAACGCACTATTTGAAGCTCGAGTGACGTACTTTGAATCCCTCGCTGCACTCAGGATTCTACTTTAGAATCCCTCGATACTCTTGGGATTCTACTCTAGAATCCTTCGTTCCGCTCTGGATTAGAAAAACAAACTAGCCTTTAATATAGTTATTTGCTCCCTAGGCAAACAATCTACTATTTTAAACCGGTCTTTTTTCAATTTTAAAACTGGTTGTCAGACTTTTAGGCTTCTGACTACCCGTAAAGACTGTTAAACATCTAGAAATTACAGCCGGGACCAATGGCTTAATGTGCTTCAACTCAGAAAGTACTAATGAATTTAAAAAGTCACATTTTTTACTTGGCCGGATTTGAACCCACAAACTTCTCGGAAAACCTTGCCGACTGGATAATATTTTGCTATTCTCAAATGGTTTGTTGTTTAAATGCGAGTGAAGAATGATTGTTTTTTTTTTCGTTATAAATAAATTAACCATGGTTGGTACTTGTCAAATAAACTTTTTGAAAAACAACCCTTCATAAAGGAGAGGTTTTTTACAAACTTTACCTCCATAAAAATGGGAAAGAATTCTTTTGTTACCAAAAAGTTTACAGTTTAAAAATAATGGGAGTAATGTTGTTTTCCTCCTTGAGAGATTGTTCTCTTGCGAAGTTTCAATTCACTGGGAACTCTTGTCAAAAGTGATAAAAAAATACCGAGGTATCCTATACATGCACAAAATGGTCTACTGTTAGAAATGTTTAAATTCAATGTGCTTCTTTAAACTTGTTTAGGGTTCCGTAGCCAAATTACCCTTAACCCTTATAATTATTCATGTCATGTCGGTCTTTCCGTCTGTCAGCCTCTCTGTGTGTCCATCCGTCCGGATATTCCAACCATTTTACTCGGAAACTATTTGCGATGAAGGTTAGAAAGAAGGTGTATTCTGTGCTATTCTGTGCACCACTTTAAAATGGTTTAGAGAACGAATGAAAAAAAAAATTGGGTTGGCACTCCTTATTAAACCTACATCAAACCGAGGGATAAAAAAATAACAATACTCCTATGCCTGTGGGGTATTGTTGGAACATATAATTTAAAATATTATTATGCTTATAAGTGACTTTGCTATTTATGACAATAGTTTTTTTGAGTTAGGGAATATTTTCGGTTACAATCGCTTATACAACTCGTAACTTTGTTTCTCATAGCTTTATCGAGAAAAAAACATAAGGGTTAAACAGAGGCGTACCTATAGTACACCCATGTTTCGCCAGATAATTTTAAGTCCCATGTAATAGGGGGCGAGCCTATTGCCATCAACCGGGCACAAATCCAGACTCCGGGCTGCTACTGAGAAATTACAGAAGGAAAAACCCAATAATATTTTGATCGATCTGGGAATCGAACCCAGGACCTCATGCTCAGCAGCTTGAGACCACTACACCAACGAAGCAATACGCGAGAAATATTCATCCCAAATACGGAACCCTGCACTGTGCGTGGACCGACATGCACTTGGCCGGTTTCATATTATTAAAAATGAGATTTTATGTAGGTATGTAAGTATAAATTTTCCAATAAAATAATGTTACCATCTCAAAGACACTTCCCAACTAAGTCTTTTTTCATTTTTATGTACTTTGATTAGGTATTTATTTGTATATTTTTAAGAATGCCCATACACTTGTCGGTTCCCTCTAAGACCCTTTAAGGGTTTGAAACCCGTAAATGATCCCCCACATCTCTGGTTTCAAAAGGGTCATCCACAGGAATGAAGCAATTTTACGAGTGAGTAAGTAAAAAGTTTGAGACTGACCCTTTTAAGAAGTGTAACGGACATTGCTGGGATATTTTGTGTTTATTGTTTTGGTGTTAAAGGAATGAGTACATCACCCTGTATATCTAATATGTATACAGAGTGTTTATTTGAGTGTTATACCTACACTTATGTGAGTAATGCGTATTAGAGAGATAACCGGTGTTAAAAGACGCTTAACGAACCCCAGAGTCTCTTGTACTCTCCCTATCTCTGAGATATTTTGACGTGACAACGTCTAATAAATCGATGAACGCCGGCTGCACGCACGAAAACGGATAACTCATTGTCCCGTTACGCTCATTGTCCCGTTACGCTCATTGTAACGTTACGATCGGAGCGAGGAAAGGGAATGTTTTGTTATAACGTTGTCACATTAAACTATCGTCCGTAAACCGACTTTACAGACAACCAATTTTTACCAAGTACATACAAAAAAAAAATGTGTGCTGGGACACATAGTAGAAGTGAAACTTCAACGGACAAGTGGAAAAACGAATCGCAACGGACAAGTGGAAAAATGAATCGCAACGGACAAGTGGCAAAACGAATCGCAACGGACAAGTAAAAAAATGAATCGCAACGGACAAGTGGCAAAACGAATCGCAACGGACAAGTAAAATCCGGAACCAAAAAAAAAACATCCATAGTCTACTCTAAACTTATACACACACAAAGGAACATTAACAAATGCACATCTTTCGTCATCAATCTTCATTCGGCTCACCTGTGCGTTATAATCAATGATTGATACAATCGGCTTATGGTAACTAAAATATGATATCTGCTCATTGTATCCATCTAATACAGCCGTTGCCCTCAAAAGTACTTATCTACAGCGCACCTACCTACCTAGCTATCTGCCCTACCTATCTACCTACCCTACCTATCTACCTACCCTACCTATCTACACTACCTACCCACCCACAGTACCTATCTACACTACCTACCCACCCACAGTACCTACGCTAAATTACCTACCCTACCTACGCTAAATTACCTACCCTACCTACGCTAAATTACCTACCCTACCTATGCTAAATTACCTACCCTACCTATGCTAAATTACCTACCCTACCTATGCTAAATTACCTACCCTACCTACGCTAAATTACCTACCCTACCTACGGCACTTCATTTCTTGACATTGACTCCCCTCCCGTACGACCAGTACCCCAGGGACGCCTACATTGCATAAGGTGCTGCCTAGCTAGCCGAGCAGGGTGAGCGGCTACCACGCAACTTTTTTCTAATACTTACATTTTTAAACTCGTGATATCTTTCGTATGGAATGTCCGAATTGAATAATTCAAAAAGTTATATAAAGGCATTGAAGCAGTCTTGAATATGAAGTAATCTACTGTGATAAGGATTAATACCAAGATACAAATAAAGAGCCTTTTCTAGCAGCGACATTTCAATTAAATTAAAAAAAATAAAAGAACACTTATTGTGGCATAACTATAATAGTTAGACATATGCTGTTGCGACACTTTTTGTAAATAATGATGTGTTCTGCAAAGTTGTAGTACATTATTTTATTCTATCATCAATAGTTTTCGCAGCACATGCGATGTAAATAATATTTTAGGCAATTTTTTTACATCTTGCGTTACATTATTGGAGTTTTAATAAGAATCCCATTTTTTTTTGAAAATGTTATATAGCCTATGTCACTTGGGGATAGTGTAGCTTCCCAACAGTGAAAGAATTTTTCAAATCGGTTCAATATAAAAACTTGAGATTCCAATCTACGGCCGTAACGCTTTTTCGTAACAGAAAAATCCTAATCTCCCCGTTTATAAAGAAGTTTCACTTCAAAATTTAAACACAACAATACACTAATATAAATACTGGTATGTATGCCTATTACAGGTATCTACCTGTAATAGGCATACATACACAGCATTCGCTATAAAACAGCATCGTAATTATGTAAAAGAAACAACATATTAATGTTGTTTCTTTTACAACATATTAGAAACTTGTTTCTTTTACGTAATTAATTATAATTTCTGACTGAAGCATTTATTTTGACATGGATTTTTTATTAATTAATTTGTTATTTACTGTTGACATTTTAATAATTTGTTATTGTTTGTTGGATACAGTTTAAATGAATGATATTGATTTGAAATTAATTATTAGCAATCATAACTATTAATATTTATATATATATCGTGGACAACCAGAGGAAGATTTTAGTGTTAAAATTCATACTTGCAATAACAAAAATCGCAATAGTTGTGGCTGCTCAATGATCAACAAAGTACGTCATATTAAGTACTAGGTGTTATCGTGGACCAGAGACTATCATGGTACCCACACATTTGAGCAGGTTGCCAAATAGAGTCAGAAAATTAAGCTGGATATTCAGGATTCTTAAATACGTCGTTCCCAAGACTGCCGCTAATCATTCAGGCCATCAAAAATATTTTCTTAAGATGATTTATGTTGCGCTAGTCCAGTCAGTACTTTCCTATTGTATACCTGTCTGGGGTGGTGCAGCCAAAACAAAATTTCTGGCGGTGGAAAGGGCACAACGCGCTCTTATCAAGTGCATGCATTTTAAAAAGAAGAGATATCCTACTGAAGACCTATTTCGTCTTACCAACTTGCTCTCGGTCAGGAAACTTTACATTACACAAATTATATTAAAAAAACATAAGTCTCTTTCCTATGATGCTGACATACTGAAAAAAAGAAGGAAATTTATGATAGTAAATATCCCTAGGACAAGGACTTTGCTTGCCAGCATGCAATTTAGTAAACGATCTGCTGCGCTATATAATAAAATCAATAAATACATCTACTTTTATCCCAAAAACTACTATGACAGTAAAAAAAAAATAATAGAATGGATACAAACGCTTACTTACAATGATACCGAAACACTTTTGCAACCTTGAAATATACGCACCCTCGCACTCATGTACTCTGTCACACCTACAGGCTACACTTTCACTCACGACACACATACTTACACCCACTCATACACACATTTGATTTCATATATTTTAATGTTAGTTTATGTAATTTTAGCATAAAAATTATACGTTTTGCTTTTTATGTAACACGTCTTGCTATGGAAGAGCGGACTTTCCTAATACAGGCACTATCTGCCTAAAAGGAGGATCCAATCAAATAATTTTGTTGATACCAATACTTGTTTTACCAATAAACTATTCTATTATTATTATTATTTGCACGCCATAGCTTATGGCAAACATGTCTGAACCTGTATTTCTTTTCGTTATGTCATCCTGCATGCACGTTTTTATTCTTGTATGTGTACCTACACATGTTTGGGCAAATAAATATATCTTATCTTATCTTAAACAAAGGAAAACATAAAATACAATTAGGAAACAAAATTCTAAATAAATGGATATTAGCATTATACCTACTAAATAAAATTATATACAATAAGGTTACCGCGAAAGGTGGAATGAGAAAGGGTAGGGATCATCTTTCATAGATATCGTTTCAGTAACGTCATTCGCCTGTAAATTACAGACGCTATAAGGCGGCACCGCTTTTCTAGAAAGCCGTAGTTTAAAGGACTTGGTTATTCTGTGTTTATTATCCTGATAGTTAATTGACTCAGGCGTGACTTTGCGGAAATCCATTATAAAATACAATAGACGACGTATATTTAGTAACCTAATCCGCTTAACTGTTTTTAAAGAGTCATAAACATCCCTATAACGATTTGACACGTGTTTCACCTCGTAATGACACATTCTCAGGATGACGATTGACTTGTTGCGAACCCGGATCCGACGTGTTGACACGTCAAGCGTCGGGAGCAGAGCTCTGCTTACAGGGTTATTTATGACTCTTAAAAACAGTTAGCGGATTAGGTTACTAAATATACGTTGTCTATTGTATTTTATTATCCTGGTGTAAGTGGGATGAGTAGATATGCAGGGTGGCAGGGACATTGACGCGCATCCTCTTACCATGGATTCAGTACATATTTCTTACTTTTCTCTGCGTTGAAATTTTACGTAGGCTATTTAAAAAAAAAATTGCTGTTCCATACTTTTTGACCAGAATCATGTTCTGAATCCATGGTAACATATTGTGCGTCAATATACCTACCACCCTGTATACAGAATGTTTGAGCAATTTATAGGATGGGCTTTGAGGAAAATACACAGTGTGATATTATAGTTTTTTTATGTTTAGGGAGATACATGCTGTGATTTTGAGGGCTATACAGGTTGAGATTTTTTATTTATGGAATAATATATTTAATAAGGCAAAAAATGACTGTGATATCATTTTATTGTAACATCTTACATGCCATGTGTATGTCTACTCATGTTTTAGACAAATAAATGATCTTTATTTTTAAATAATACAATAATTTTCATTCATGTCACATATTTAATTTCTTAACCATTCAGTCTTATAACATAAAAATAACAATCAATAAAAAATAAACACAATATACAAAGAATCTCAATATAGATACTATTAAGATTAAGCTTCAATATTATTCACAAAACGTTATTAAACTGTAGGTACCTTTTAAAATAATACTAAAATTATATTTATATAATATTATTTAGCTGATACCTAAATTCTATTGAAACAGTATTTATTTATTATTTTTCTAAACTTATACGCTAAAAATCCATAAAATTTATCTTTCAACATCTGTCAATTTACCTAGTCGTTTCCCAACTATGTTGGGGTCGGCTCCCAGTTAACCGGATGCAGCTGAATGCCAGTATTATTACATGGAGCGACTGCATATCTGACCCTGAACCTGACTGGGTAACACGATAACCCTTGTTAAGACTGGTTGTCAGACTTTTGGGCTTATCTTTCAACATCTAATCTCAATATAATTATATGTTCGTGTAAACTTGAAAGACCTACACATTATATGTAGGTATTTCATGTTTATTTTTGAAATTTTTACATTTTCGGTCATGTATGTATGTATGGTAGGCCGCTGGTCAGTGGTAACAAAATCTGTTTAAGCTCGCCTCTTTCAGAATACACGCAGTTCACTAGTTATCCGTATTTCTTATTTTCCATACAATAATATTGCCAAATTAATCAAAACAGCGAAATATTTGACAGCTATTTGCGACGTTGTCCACTTTCAGTATAAACGCTCTTAAGGTGAAATGGGTTCCAAATACTTCCAAAGCAGATGTTTCGACTTCACGCAAAATCAACGTTTCTCTTAAAAAAACAACGAATTTGCATTTTTTTTTGTGATTACGAAATTTGAAGAGTGTCCTTAGTGAAGTATGAGGCCCGAAACACGATTGACAAAACTTTCCTCGATAGAAAAAAACGGCAAAGTTACCTTAAAATCTGCTTTTTTTATTACAGCCACTAAGAGAAAACCCTATTCCATTCGATTGCTATCAAAGCAATTGTATTAAAATTGTGTCTACGTGTTCACTATTAAATACTTTAAGGAATTATGGACTTATTTTTCTATATGAACACAAGTAAAATGTTTAAATTCAATATTTGTAATCATAGTGCAATAGAATTGCGCGCGGGCCGGGTCATACCGCCGCTCCCGGAACGCTACCGCGATACCATTTCGCCTTAAGCTCTCTGCCCACTTCACCGTATACCATGACCGTGATATGAACGTATTAATAGTGTATCATACCCGTGCATAACGGTTTTAGCGCGTTGTAGCTAGGGAATGCAAATCCGTTCTGTTTTAAAATCCGGATTTTTAAGTACGGATTTTTGGTCCAAACCGGATTATCCGGATTTTACGGATTTATCATGAAAATAAACGAATCTACCCATATTAGTTCGTTAATATGATGTTTCATAAATTTGTGTAAATGGATTAAAATAAAAACACATGAAAATCAAATCAAATGTTATTAGATTTTTTGTTATTTGGAATTATTCAAACTATTATCATTAAATACCATAAATATGGTATGGTAAGTACATATTATGTACCTACTTATTGTTATTAAAATAATCATTATGTGACTCGCGTGCTGACTAACGTAAGTAAAATAATTAATAGGTACTTACTAATTAAAAGAAACTCTGAAGAACAAAAATTAAGATAAATAGAGTCCTTGTCAAATTATTAAACATAAACAAAAGTAACAAAACAATTAACTTCACTTAAATCAACATAAATTTAACAACGTAAAAAAACGATGTAATTTTTTTAGAGATAAAATGTGACCTCAAAAATAATATTATATCTAAAGTGCTGTCGTTTAACCTGCTGCGAATTCGATTGCACATAATTCCTGCTGCGGAAAAAACACGCTCTGATTCGACGGTTGTATGCGGAATGCACTGAAGATGCTTGTAACAGGCCTCCAAGTATCGTCCTTGTGAAACGCTATCCTCGAATAACGCCATCTCCAGTCGCAGTCTCGCACTAAACTGAGAATATCAGTTTTAAGCTTTCGGCTGATGAGCTTATTACTTCTTCTATTTCTGACTTAGATGGCTTATAAAATACTTCATCGGCGGAGGAGTTGGAAAACTCACTAGGATTGTGGAGATAAAATATGGCTCCTGCGACACAATTTAAGCGTCGTTTTTTTATTCTCTTTTGATGAAACACCAATATCTGTATCTAATGAAGCAAGCAGATCATTAACCGACTGCGACGGTAAATGGCGATAGTTTTTGTTATATAACACATCACAGATTGCTAAATGTATCCTGTTAGCAAGACATATTTGATGAAATAAAGGCAAAAGACGGCCTACTTTGCACATCACACTCGCTCCATCTGCGGTCAGGCCAAAACCATCACAGTCATCCAAGATCTAAGTATTCAAAAAATCCGGATTTGGTTTTCAAATCCGGATTTGGAAGTCTAATAAAAATGTGCGGGTATCCGGATTTTTTGGATTACGGATAGTCCGGATTGCATTCCCTAGTTGTAGCACCCGCGTATCTGTGGGTATCCGTACGGTTCCCGTTCTCTCGGTTGTATTAGTTCACCTGTATTTTTTGTGAGGCAGGCGCGTTAGGAAGAGCGAGTAAATATTTTTGTTGAGAACATTATTTCGTAGAACGATCATCATACACGTTTATAACCCGTATGCTCACCGTTTTACCGCCTTCGCGCATTGGTTTGGTAGCGTGCCATGCACGGAGTGTGTCGGCACCAGCAAAATATTCTCGCCGACAATTGTTGACACTCCGTGCATGGCACGCGACGGTGTTGGTAGGTAGGTGATGGAACGGGCATAGTCTCATACTTTTCAATACAAAGAATTGTTTTTGCCTCACACGTTCCTAACACGGTTATGATAATAATATGATACGGTGTAGTAGGTAGACTTCTTAATTCTATTAAAAATCCGTACTACACTAGGCTAGTCGCCATGCTCCCTTCTGACTGGTTTATATCGTCATCATGTCATGAGCTACTCTTGCTTTTCTCCTGCTGTTCTCGTGCCGACACGAGATAGTAAAACAAGCGTTTTCATACATAATTAGTAGGCCAAAGTAAATTATATTTATTATCCACCGCTTTAGAATCAAAATCCTTTATAACTGTATACTTATTATCAATAGTATACGGCTCATTTATTTCTATATGTTTTCCATATTTCTCATCAATATAATTTTTGACTATCTTACGAATTTCTTCCATATCATATTTATTTAAATTGTTAACTATAGGCATGAAATTATTCACTGATAAATCTTTGAAGTTCAGTTTTAATTCGGCTTCAGCAATTTTCACTTTTGATTTCCATACTTTTAATCCTATTGAAGGATTATTCGTTTCTATAGTGTTAGCATTGTATGGTTCTTTTTTTGTTATAGCGATATTTCCTATAGGTATTGTTAACTCAGCATTATTGCTAAACAAATTATTTTTAACGTCTTCTCTCTTGTTAATATAATTAATCAAACTTGTTTTTAGTTCAATATCTTCATTTATACTATCGGCACTTATTGGTATATCTTCTATAAGATAATTTTCGTCAAATTCTGGACTTTCTTGCAAAGTGTCAAGACCTAATTTTGTTTGAAGTGTTGTTATTGTTATTGGTGTTTGGTACTGAGGAATAAGAGGCTCAGAAATTTCTGTAGGTTTATAAAAATAAGGAGAGCTTGGATTTTGATGAACATTCGAAGGATTGTGAGAAGAATAAGAAACTATAGAGGGACTATACCTTTGAGTCGGTATTCCTAGATTATGCGGAGTTTGAGGAGATTTAAAAGAAGGTATTTGATATGTCGTATAGCCTGAATATTTGATACCATCAATATTGTTGTAAGGACTATAAGAAGTAGGAGTCATTTCAGAAGCTTCAGCAATTTCAATAGTATTGTGAGGGGATTTCATTTGTGAACTATATTTCAAAGGAGGATTTAAGTAATTTTGAGGATTAGGGATCGTAACCGGGATGTTTTCAGGAGAGTCTGTTATTTCGGGGTAATACTCATTTCGCGTAAGGGAATAAGTGTCTAATTTACGGGTAGATCCAAAATGTGTAGTAGATATGTTATTAAAATCTTTTAAAATCCCTGCGGATGTTGTGGTAGAGGGACTTTTAACGTTTATAGGAGAAATTAAAGGTAAAGTGTTATCGGTAGGAACAGTAAAAACTTGTGGGCTTTTTCCTATATGATTATTGGAATAGAAATGGTCCAATTGTGGTAATCTTTTAGGTATTTGCGCGATTTTGATGTAATTAGGGACACTTAAAGCTTTGATTATTTCTGGTAGACTTTCAGTTGGTTTAGCTTCGAAAATATTAGGTTGATTTTCATCTAAACTTACATTGTCTGATTCAGGTTCATAATCATTTTCTTCATTCGGTTTTAAATGTTCTATATATTCTGTGTAATGTTTTTTTGATTTAATCATAGGAGTTACAGGTCTTACAGAATCCAGTTCTGAAGGCTCTTCAGATAATATAGAATATTCAGCTTCATAAGGATAGAAGTTTACATCTAGTGGTGTTATTTTGTTAGCAGGTCTATATTTCTTTAGAAGAGTTTGTATATTTTCTTTTTCTGCTAAAGGCTTTTTATAAAACGGTAAAGATTTTGAAAAGGTTGGTGTCTGAAGCCAATTATCAGATGTTGTTGACATCGGGCTTGTGTAAAATGGTATCTGTGGACTTGGTCGTTCTGTCAACGGACTGCTCACCAGCTGAGTTTCAGTGTTGGTAGATGATAAGACGGGAGATGATGATGATGCTTGAATAGGTGAGAGATCTTGGGTTAAGTCTTTATATTCTTGTGCACTTAAGTAGACTGGTGATGGCAGTGGTATTTGATTGCTATAATGCGATTTTTGTAACAGAGGTGGTAACTGCTTGTATGCGGAGGGAGGGAACTCCGTATTTAATAATGTAGTGTAAGGTGATAATTTTAGAATATCAGGTTCTGGGATATTTGATGACGTATTCGGTTTTGCTGCTTTTCTATCAGTTGGAGCGTAGTCAGCGATGATTGGTTGAGACTTTATTTGTGAGAGGGAAATAAAATCTGTAGTATCTATTAGTTCAGCTTCCGTAGTAGAAGGCATGGAAGACGGTGGCTTTGGCCTTAAAGTTGTATATGTTGATGAAGGCCATGTTTTAGGTGGTTGAAGAGTTTCTAAATATTTGGAAGTAAAAGCAGGATGAAATGGTCTGTGTTGCTTATAACCCAGTGGTAGCGCTGCGATTCTACTTTTCAAATCAGGGATAAGTTCATATTGATTTGTTTCTATCGTTTCTGCATCTAATGAATCGAGTGATAATGGTGATGATTCTGAGGCACTAATTGCTGAAATTTTAACAGGCTTAGCAGTGTTTACTCTTATTGGAAGTTTTGGTAGAGTTTCTAGAATATCATAATTTGAATATAAAGGCATATTTTTCAGAGTACTTACTGGTGATTTAAAATGTTTGTTAAACGGTGACTTTAAGAAAATATTCGGTGTGGTTGATGATGGATTTATTGGCGTCATAATTTCAGGTATTTCTGAGACCAGTGAGTCATATGGACCAGAATATTTGTGATTACTAGAACCGAATGGAAGATAATTTGATAGAGCAATGTCTGGGCTAGTAACAGGTGGAACAGCTTCTATAGGAAAGGCTTCAGGGAATGCTGTATTTGTGTTAGAGAAATGCATTGGTAATAATGGAACATTGTTTAGGGATGTAGTAAATAAGGGTTTTAGCAACGGACTTTTCAGCAATGGACTAGTAGATGGTAATAACTGTGGAACACTATCTATTGGTAATTGAGAAACATACTGCGAATTACTAGGAATTTTGTGGGGTTGATATTGACGTGATTTTTGAAGCAATGTGTTTACTAAAGGTTTTAATAAAGACGACGAGAATAATGGAGCTGAAGATGTTATTGGAGAAGAATATAAATTCTGAGGTTCTTGAGAAATATCTTGAGGTCTCAGATTTGATATTAGAATACTTGTAGAAGGAGCTGATATTGGTGATGAGATAATATTCTTTGGAACGGTATACAATGGTACTTCTGTAATAGGTTTAAAATCTGGGTTTATAAACGGGTTTCTACATGAAGGTGGCGAATGAATTGGGGTATCATATACAGGAACATACGGAAGAGTATATTGAGGTGCACTAGGATTATTTATTAGTTGCTTAGGGACGGTTTCCAATGGTAAAGAAGTATACATTGGTGATAAAGATGGGGAAGCATAATGAACTGGAACTGGTGATAATTTTGGATGAGGTTTGGTAGTATATTGTACATTAGAAAGTGGTTGAGTTTGGTAAAAATCTGTTGGCCGTATGGGCTGAGTGAAATACGGTGATGAAGACAATGGGACTGCGTATTGAACGCTATATTTTGATTTTAATATATTTTGTGGGCTAGCTGTCATATCTAAGGGTCTGCTTGGTGTATAAAAAGGAACTGTTTCTAAAGGTTCTATTAAGGAAAATGATGGATAACTTTTTCTTGGAATATTGTTATGAGGGGATAATTTATTTGTTTGTTTTTGGAAGTCTGTATCGCAAGACATAAATAGTGATGAAGGTAATAGATGATTTGTCAATGCTTGCTGTGGTATATATGGACTAACCTGGGAGTAGGGAACATTAGAATGAGAAACAATGGAACTTGATAATGGAATAGGCGAAAATGATGATGGCAAAGATTGTTGTGGAGTAAAAGGTGACGATTGGGGTCTATTGAGATCTGTTCTTTCAGGTTCAACCATAATAACATACGGTAATACAGTATATGGTAAAGTAACTGGTGGACTTTTGGACATATTATTTATTGAACTGGTAAGTGCAGCTGGTTCTGGAATAAATGGTTGATAGTGAATTGGTGCTTCATTTAATAGTAAACTGTCTTGCAATGTTATCTGAGCTGGTGATACAAAGGACACGTATTGAGGAGAGAAGACTGGTTTTTTCTTTTTCAAGTTTTGAGGTGGGGTTAGAGGAGTCATATATTGAGGAGTAATTGGCATTTCGAAAGGTGGAATATGTGATATGATTGGTACATATTGACTATAATGTGGAATTGACGATGGTTTTACTATAGAGCTTAGAGATGTAAGTGTCTTTGATTTAGGTTCATAGTATGTACATGGTAATTGAATATAATTATCTAGAATACAAGGCGATATTGGTGGTTGAGATCTTAATGAAACTATTGGCAATGAGACAGGTACAAAAGCTTCATTTATTGGGATTTGTGAGAAAGCTGTTGTTACTTGTGGAGTAACAATATTCCTAAATTCACTTGGGTCAATGGGTTGTGGCGACTTGTCTTGGCTCGGTAGGGAATAATACGGAGAAGATGACAGAGATTGTAACTTTTCATTCATCGGTAATATATAATGTGAACTTAGAGATGTATCTGTACATGGTATAGGTAATAAAGGTGACGAAATAGGGAAGTTAGGTGCAGAAGTTAACGGTGTTAGCGGTTTCAGTAACGCGCTGGACAAAATTGATGTTGGTATCGAGACTGGGTATTTCAGAGGCCTTGATAAAGGCACTAGTGGTGTAGTATCAAAGATATTTTGTGGAATAGTTTCAATTACAGATTGTGGTTGCAAAAATTCTGGTGGTGGACATGGTTTTAATAAAGGTTTACCGTGAAGTGGAGTATGCGGTGTGAGACGATGATGTTGGTATAACTTTGTTTGCAATGATGGTTCAAAATTATTCACAGGTGCAAGAAGAGTATCTTCTTGTTTTATAAAATCTTCACAAGGCAAAGCTTCAGTGATCTCTTCTGGTGCTAGCGTATAAGATAGAGATTCTAAGGGATATTTTAATTTCGGTTCTTCATAGAATTTGGCATCTTTATCATTACTGTTGCAAGTACTTTCTTCTATAACATCATAAGAAAGCATTTCTTCTGTCAATGGTATAGTTAGCAAATTGGACTCTAACGCATTGTCACAAGGTGTATTTTGCTTTATTTGTGAACTGGAATAAGGCGACGATTTTGGTACGTGTGTAGAATAACTTTTTATTGGTTGTTTATTTGGATACAACTGTATCCTTTGATTAGTATTTAAAAATGGGTACAGTGCATTCGAAATTGGTAATGAATTCATTTGTCTAAGTGATTGTAATTCTTGTGCTGTTATTTGAGTATTTAAGTTAAATATTGGATTTAAGGATAAAGGTGTACTGCATGACGGAATATTGGAACTCACTGGAGTTATAAAAGCCGGTGAAAGAACATTTGAAGGTCGTTTTAATTTATTTATAGGGATTGGTAAAGGACTCAAGTATTGTGTTGATAGAGGTTCATAGTAAACTGACGATTTTGGACTTGTCATAGCTGGACTTGGACTAGCATATGTAGGTAAATATGGACTAGAATAAGTTTGAGATGGCTTATATAGAATTTCTGATGGTATTGGTCTATTGTGTGCTACTGTTGGTAAATATGGATAGTCTGATATTGGTGTTATTTTTAAAGGCATTACTGGACTAGAATACTTTGGTGTAAGTGGTCTAGCTGCGTTAGGGTTGAAAGGCAACGGTAGAGGATATAGTGGACTATCTATATAAGGCACATTTAATGATAAACTAGTACTTGGTGTCGAAATTGGTTTAGCATAAGATACTGATAATGGACTAGTATAAATTGGTAATATTGGATTTGTAATCACATTTGACAATGGTGTTGTATAGATAGGAGATATTGGTGTAAAATATTCTGGTGGTAATTGACATGGAACACTGTTTAATTCATTTAAAGCTGTAGGGAATTGTAACATTGTGTCCAATGACGAACTAGGCAATATTACTGGTAATTCTACGCGTGGTTTTGACAATAGTTGCTGTAAAAATGCTTTCGGAGATTCAGTAGGTAATGTTACTAATCTCGGTTCAATTATTTCAGAAATTTGTGACTGCAATGGTATATTGGAATAAGGTTGTAAATTGTATGGTGTGATATTTGGTGTTTGTATCATGTAGGGTATGTTTTGCGGATTGTACAAGCCAATTTGTGGATTATAGATAGATGATGGAACCAATGGATTAGGAATAGGTAACAGTGGTCTCGTTTTGGTATAGTCTGAGTTTAATTCTGGCACAGTATCTAATAATGATGGTGAAACAATTTCACCTTTTTCAAATACTGGAATAGTAGGTGGTAAAAAAGATTGACTAACAGGCAAAAAAGACATATCTTTTAACAACTGATAGCTAGTTTCATCTAAAAGAGACATAATATCATCAACTACTATTGGGTTATATTCCGGATTAGAAATTGTAGATTCTAAATTCGATATATGAACAGGAGAGTTCTTTTTTGTATGTAAACGACTATATTTATCTAGCGGCAAAATATATGATGGTGTAGTCCATTCTGACGATGGTGCAATGGCGTCTCCTGGTATATTCATATTAGGAATGGATAATTGAGGGTAGTGATTACTATTGGAAGCTAAATCTAATAACGGTTGGAAATCTTCGGAAGTCAATGGTATTAATGTATTAGAAACGAAAGGGACGGGAGGATAACCTACTACTGGTCTAAAACTATGTGAAGTTTGAGGAATATTTTGGAAATTGAGAGGTTGTGGAAGCCAATTATTGTCTATGAGAGGTTTCATTTGAATAAATGGAGAATAAGGCGACATAGGTATTTGAGGTACTCCTTGGGCGTGAAGTAGTGATTTGGCAAACGTTTTTGGAGTTGGAAAATAATTTGAATTAAGGCAAGGTGGTAGTTTTACAAAGGGTTCCACAGGTTGAAATTCATGTGTTGGGGTAGTCATTGTTATTGGAAAATACTCATTTAATGTTTGCAATTCTGTACAAGATGGTGATATATTTTTGATATCTGATGATATTTTAGCTATTGATGACAGTAACTTGTCACATGGTTTTAACTCAGATGGTGATAGTTGAGATTTAGTAATTGCATTGGTGAATTTTGATAATAATTCTTGTAGATCAGATGTACATATTGATGGTAGAGTAATTGGTTCTAGCGGTGACACCCTTTCTACTAAGTTACAAGGTAATTCAGTTGTTTTACATACATCAGGATTAATAAGTGATGTCAATGTTGATTCCGGGTTTTGGTATCGTGATATTTCTGACTGTTTCAGTTCACTTTCAAAGTCTACATGAGGACCTACGAGAGATGAATCCAAAAGAACAAAATTAGCAAAACCTGATTTCGGCTGTAACTCTTCATTTATCATTTGAATTTCATCACTAGAGAAAGGTACAGTTGATAAATGTGGACCTACTAACGAACTATCTAGAAGATCTTTAGAGTCAAAGGCACGAGACACTTCTAGTGTCTCCTGATGTAAACTTGGACCTATTAAAGAGCTATCGAGTTGACTTGGCTTTAAGAGTGATGTCGTTGCTGAAGACACTTTTCTTTCATGTAGACTTGGCACCAAAGATTTATCAAATGAATCGAAGGCATTTGAAGTTTCTTTTGAATTTATTTCATGGTGTAAAGTGGGACCTATTAAAGAACTTTCAATTTGAGTTGAAGAATAGACGGGTGAAAAAAATTCTGAAGGCTTTTCGTTCTGATTGCTAGTTTTAGCTGCTAAAGAGGTTTGAAGTTGATCTACAGAGTCTAAGATTGGTGAAATTTCTCGAGAATCTATATCCAGGAGTATACTTGGACCTATTAAAGAGCTATCAGGATGAATTGATGAATCTAAGGATATGGAAACTTCTGGTTTAACCAATTTGTGAAGTATACTTGGTCCTATTAAATAGTTATCAAGTAGAGTTTCAGAATCAACTACATGAGTAAGTTCTGATGATTTTAATTTATGTTTTAAAGTTCTAGAATCTTTTGTTAGTGAAGGTATAGTGCTATAATCTAGAAGTGATGGTAACTCAGAAATTGTTTCTAAACTTTTAAAGTTTGTTTCATTAAATGGAATTAGTGAAATATCTGTGAGTGGTAGTTCTATATTAGTGTCTAATGATGGTTCGTCAAGTTCTTCATTCAAATTTGATTCTTGGGTAATAATGTTAAGGTTTGAATCAGATTTTACTGGGTTGTTTAGTAATGTTGGTAATAATGATGAAGGTAAGATTATACTCTCCAGTTCTTCAACTTTATTATTTGTATTTTGAAGACTGTCTTGAGATATTGCTGGTACAATTTTATCTTCTGCATTGTTTTCTATAATAGGCGAATTTCCTAATTTAAGCCTAGGGCCAACGAGAGACGAATCTAACGGTATCAATCTAGAAGAATGTGATGCTAATATAAACTCTTCTTCTGTTATATTTGAGGATAAATATTCAGTTGTTTTATGTAAATTTATACTAGGAACAGCTGTAGATAATGTTACAGCTGCTTTTTTATGCTGTAAGATTTTTGACTGATCAAGTTGTTTTACTAAATCTTCCTGAGTATGTATGAGGGGTGAATCTAAAATTGTCAAGTCAGTAAGATCTGTTTCTACCGGGATCATGCCATTGATAATTTGTATTTCATCACTGAGTAATGGTTTAACTGCTGATAATGATGGCAAATGTGAACCTATTAAAGAACTGTCTAGTAATACGTTTGTAGGTTGATTTTGAATGTTCAATTTTGGTTCGATTTGTGATGATATTGTAATTGGTACTTCGGTATGTGACATTAGAATATCGCTTTGGGAATTAATAGATTCTTGTACTATTGGTGGGCTTCCTATTTCTAAATGAGGGCCTATCAGAGATGAATCTAGGGGTAAAGAAAAGTTAGAAATATCTGATTCTGATAGTAACACCTCATTTTCATTTCGGTTTTCATCACTGAGCACAAAATTACTAGTAGATAATGTTGATAAATGTGGACCAATCAGAGAACTATCTTTTAGTACTTTTGTTGGTTCATTTTCAAAGCTAGAATATGAATATGGTAGTACTGTAGTTTCTGATAAAACAATGTTACGTTTGGAGTCATTTGATTCTAGCATCAGTGAGCTTTCTAGTTCTAAATGAGAACCAATAAGAGATGAGTCTAAAGGTGACTCTTCATAACCACTTCGGTTTTCATCATCAAGAAAGGCATTTGTTTTTGATAATATAGGTTTACTTATTAGAGAACTATCATCCACCAAATATGAATAAGGTGTATCGAGAGTCTGTGAACTAGTTTTACTGTGAGCATCAGCGATTTCTGTCTCTAAAGAGTTCAAGATCTTTGATACAGGTATACCATATTTTAATGATAGACTTTGTAAATCACGTTCCAAGGCAGATGCTGGATTTAAATTAATTTGAATTTGTGGTGTGTAAACTGGTGAAAAGGGTGCGTACCTTGGTGGTGTCATTTCTAAAATATTTTTTATTAAACAGGGCTGGTCAGGGACTGACGAAGAAACTGTTTTTGATAATGGTTTAAGAATATGATTTTGCTGTAGAACAGTAGATGGTGTTAAATAATTGTTTTCAATAGGTGGATAGTTTCTTATATTTTGGTCAGGTAAGATGTTATACGGTAAATATGGAATATTGTTCCATAGATTTTGACAAGGTAATCTAGGTAGTAACAATGGGTTTACAGGTGAAAATGCAGTGTTAGGTAGGAGTGAAATTGGTTTCGTTTTTCGTGGGTAGTCTCCATTTAGATAAGGATAACTTTGGTCTAAACATATTGGTAAAGAATCAAGTGTTGTTATTTTAGAGGCTGGTTGTAAAGGAGCTACAGGCAGCAATGGTTCCAAATACGGTGGTATGAAATGAGGTGTTTTGAAGTATGGGTTTGCGAAGTAAGGAATTGAAGTGTAAGGATAACTGTTTTTACATGGTGAACATGGAATCATAGTTTCTTTTGAGTTATTGTCAAATGGTGAATGCATCGGACAAGGTAAGTTCACTGCGTCTTTAAAGCTGTCAGGCATTACTGTTAAAGGAGTTTCACTTAATTGATAAGTTGTAGATATTCTATCTAAATCAGTATTGGGTGTAGGAAAATATAATTTTGATGGCAATACGGGTTTTGGTGGCATTAGAGTATCTATTTCTAAATGATACGGTTCAGTAGTTAAATATGGTTCTTGAATGTCGACACTGAGGGAGGGAACAGTTTGAAATAAACTTGGTTCTTGAACTCGTATAGTATGATCTGATAATGAGGGTTCAGGACAAATACTGTCAGTAACCTGTTTATTTTGAAGTTCTGGTAAATACATTAAGGATTCTTGTGGTAAAGGGTTTGCACCACATAGCAATCGAAGTTCTTCAATATGTTTATAGGGAGGTAGCCAGCTATAACCAAAATTGAGAGGTGAATATTTAGAACCTTTGTTTAGTTTTACAACACATTCAGCAGGTGGTGATGGGAATATATTTGACATTTTAGGCCTAGTAGTTTGATGTCCAAAATCAGAGTCCAATGGAGAATTATAAGAAGTCATACTTTGATGATCCAAGTTAGATTTCAATGGAGTATTTTGAGAAGCACTTGCAGGTATATGTAAAGTAGCATACGTTGGAAAAGAAGATTGCAAATGAGAATCTGTTTCCAATACTTTTGCTAAGTCTTTTCCAAATAATGGGACAGTAGTGTATGGTGATAATGGTATACCAGGCGGTGGAGAATGATCCTGTAAGAATGTAGGTCCTTGTCGATTTTCAGACGGAATTGCGTCTAATTGTGAGCCTGTATAGTCTGAAATCTCAGCAGTTAGTGATGAGGTTAATTTAGGTTCAGTATAAATGTAAGGAGTAGATTTCATCAGCTTATGCTCTTGCACAGTCTGTTCATCTTGTAAAATAGGTTCATATAGATGTAGTTTTGAGAAATCATGAGTGTCATCAAAGTCAATATCGATAGAAGTATCATTGTTTTCTCCAAGTTCAATAAAATAATCATCATCGAAAGTTACATTTTCATCTTCTGTAGATGGTTCGTAATTCGCTGTCGAGTTATCATTGTCATTTTCGCAAGGAACGTCAACATTTTCAAAAGTACATTCTATATTGTCTAAATCAAGATCGATACTAGTATTATTTTCATTAAATTCTATAGTATCAAGAGGTGTCCCTTCATTATAACCAGTCTGATGTGTATCTGTCACATTTGTAATTTCTAGTAATTCCAAATGACCATTTGGTATTTCATCTGTTATATTATCTATCTGCGATTCTACATACAATTGTGCTTGATTTATATATTTGTTTGGTACTGCAAAATTCTTACTGATATTTACAATTTTCTTAACATTTCCTGTCCTGTTGTCTGGAATAAGTTGTTGCTTAGCATTTATATTACAAATAGACGGTTTTAAAATATGTTGAGTAGATTCTCCTACATCTATATCGAAGTTTGTTATATCATCACAGACTGCAGAATTTGTATTCACATCGCTTACCCTTTCATCATCATTTGAGTCACTATAAATATGGTGTTTCTTATTTGAAGATTTAGCCACATTATTAAAAGCTGTATCAGCAATTTCAGATAGCTCATCTAATTCAATTTTTATAGGTTTAATGCCATTGAGTTTTTTATCAATTTCCTCATCTAAAAGTATAAATTCGTTTTTGTCCCTGTCAACCTCAACGTATATTGTTCTTGGTTTTCCCGTTTCTTTGTCTTTTGGAATAAAAACCTCAAAATATCTATGGTCATTATTATATTCTGGAACTAGTTCAATATGGTTTCCGTTTTTCCATTTATGATGATGATTTCTATGATGTGTTACTTCAAATTTTTTAATATGATGAGTATTTACTATTTTATCATCATCAGATTCGTTGGTATTATGATCTACTTTATCTATATGTACACCTTGATTTGTATATAACCTTTCTGTTTCACTGATCTTAGTTGAATTTTCAATTTGCCCTTCATTACTGTAGCTACCATTCACATTAATACTTGCCGTATCTAAAGAGCTATCTTCTTTTGTTTTCCCATCTAACGACACATTCTTTTTCTCGATATTTTCAGCAGTCAACAGCCAGTTATCGAATTTCATTAACAAGCCGTCAAATAACTCTTTATCAATATCTAAAGTACCAATATTTTGATATCCATGGTTTACAAAATGATAGAAAGTGCATCTCATGTCTGTACCGTTGCAGGACTCTTGAGCTTTGTTCATTATTTCAAAGATGTTGGGGTCTGCTGAAATGCAGGCGACATCTTTTGATGATAGGACATGTCCAGGTATCTGAAAAAAAAGAGAGAATTTGAGTTCATAATTACCATGTTTCGTGTTTTCTGGTTAAAAACAAAGACCTCTTTGTATACACGCTCTTCTTAAAAGAAGGAACCTAACCAGTCAACTGCCGACAGAAGTGAAAACTTAAAACTGGTATTAGCGCCATCTATATTCTAGGTTACAGCACTACAGCACGCGGTGACGCGAATCCATCAGTGTACTCCCTACCAAATTCACTTCAAAATCGATCAACGCGCCTAAAGAAATTCTCACTTAAAAAATGTGGTCATTAAAGATATAAAAGTTAGTTTAAAAACTAAAACCCGACTACTGGAAAATCACGCTCTAGAAAGTATGAAACAAGAAAATATTTCAGACAGAAATCAATACACGTACAAAAATGGTCAAAATAAAGCCGTGGGCGCATGCCTGTACACCTACAAAATTATAATGACATGCGACCACGGCACGGTGAATTTAATGTGACGTCACAGCCTATAACCAGCGGACAATCAAGATGCTTCCAACGATACATCATTTGTCAAATTATGATCAGTAGTTTAGAAGTTATGAGGTAACAGATGAACATACATACATACCGGTCAAAATCATAACCCTCCTTTTTGCTTCGCCGTAGTCGGGTAAATAATACGCAGGTTGAGTTATTATAATCTACTCGTTTTGCAAAAATTATGAACATCCATACATACTTTCATCCTCATTTGACCGTTTTAGGGGGGGGGGGGGGGGGACTTCCTTAGTCCACCATCGTTGTAGTATTAGAAAATGTTGTCTAAAATTATATTACAAGCTCAAGTGTAGCTCAAGTTTAGGCTATGCTTTGTCTGTTAGTGAATGAACGAGTCTAATGCCCGTTTTCACCGACAAATAAGTGACACTTCATTTAAGTGTCACTTAATGAAGGTAAAAACGGCCATAAGATTTTTATTAAGTGGAAAAAATCATAGAAAAGATTTAATTGAATTGACTCTACAGTTTATCATATTTCTCACAATCCACTCGATACATTACATGATGATATAGGTTTAAGAAATTCTGCCGCGCTTGCGATAACTACAGTCAGTATAATTTTTGTCCAAATTGAGTTAAACATAGATTCGGAATTATCTCAATGAGCTGTACAATTTGATCTGACTGCCAATTTAATATCTTAACGGGAACCTATAATTTTCAATGAGGATAACGGCAGTAAGTCGATTTTATGATAAGTTTTCCTTAGCATAACAGCAGTAAGTAACGGCGAGTTTCTAAATGCAGTATCATCATTAATGTTTAACTTCTGCTAATTATATGAGCAGTAACTTGATACTTACTGCGGTTATATTAAACTTTTCTTACCCATTAAGAAATCTTTTTTTTTTTGACAACAACGCCATCTAGGGAACGGGTACTAATGTCGAAGAGTGTGTGTAACAGCAATTTATTTTTGTGAAAAGTCATATTCTTGCCTGACTATAGCTGTGTGTTTTATTAAGCAATTGATGCAAACGTTATTTATCGTACTAGATATAAAATAGTTTTTGTCATTTAAAATGATTCTAAAATAGAAATACATATTTAATGATTGCACAATGAAATAATACTTAACTTAGGCTACATATTTCAAAAATCAACATTTAAATAAGTTAATAAAACAAGTCAGAAAAGGTAAAAATGGGACGAAAAACTTTGAGCGCCAATTACTCGAAACTATGCAAAACGTGCTTACTTCTACTATCGCTAGCGCAGCAGAGATATGGACTGTTGTTAATCTAGTGGTTGCAACTGTCGCAAGCACTACAGCTGAGCATGAGGTCCTGTAGGGCTAACTTGACGCCCGCGACAATTACTCACTCTCGCGTGAGTAATTGTCGTCTATTTCTGTCACTTTTCTCGTTTTCTGACATCGCCGCCATACAAAATAGTCGTCTCGTTCTGTCAAACTTGATATTTTTTCGACAAACTCTAACATGACACCTTAGTTATCTCGATTTTTGACAATTCAACACGAGATATCTGCCATTTTTCTGTCATTTACTCGTCCTCGATTTTTACGACGAGAAGAGTAGACAAAATAATGATATAAAAAAAAAAACTCCAAAATAGCATGGCAGTTTCACAATTGTACTTATTTTAGTCATATTTATTTTTTACAATATATTAATAATGAAAACACTTAGTTTTAAACTACTATTTATATTGGAACGACATGTCTTATATGGAAAAAAAAAACACCTACATGTTGAGCTCTAGGGGTTTATGGGTTGCATATAGGGTGTCGATATTTTCATTATTTTTGCGATAAGACACACCATTTTTGAGATATAAGCAAAAGAAAAGAAAAAAAAAGATACAGTACTGTTTTTGCACCGTCGAAGTGTTGGTGTGCATTTTGGTTCATGACAACTCATTTTAATCCACATCTTTTTAATCGCGATTAAAAATAGTCAGATTTAGATTATTAATCAAAATTTTAGGTGAAAAACGCCAAATTCAGAATAGCAAAATTTCCGTTTTCACAAAATTTATAGTTCAGTGCCATAATAGTGGCAAAACGTCGTTTGACAGGAATAAACAACATTTTGGTGATTTTTAGTCTAGTTTAGAAGCATTTGTGACAAGAGAATCGGCACCATTGAACGAATGAAACGGAATCTCAAGCCGATGTTGCTATCATAAAAATTATTTGTTTTTAATAATTTGCAACATCGGTTTCTCGTCGCGAGATATAGAAGTGTCAAAGTGCCTTTTTCCAGTTTACTCGTCGTTAACGGTCATGTTAGGGATTAGAATGACGTCAGAATCGTCGACAAATTTCGACAAAACGAGAAAAAGAGCGTTCTCGCGCTTGTCATGTTAGCTATGCTGGGTTCGGTTCCCAGGACAGGCAAAGTGCTGTTGTGTTGTTATATTACCTGAATTCCAAAAGGAACAATAGTGTTCTGATGTTTCTTCTGCGGCATGCTGTCTCCGTGATGCGACCCATCGTGGTGGGATGAAGTATGCTCTGTGGTGACACTTGATATTCCTATTATTGAACCTGCAATTAATGTTAGCTATTATTTTAAAATTATTATTATATTAATACGTGAAGCAAAAACTTTGTACCCCTTTTTACGAAAATAACGCGGGCGGAGGAGTATGAAATTTGGCACAGTTAAAGTTTATATGGAGAAGGAGTGCAGAAAGCTAATATTTGTGTCCTTCACCACACAATCCTCACTTTTGAAAAGTTCATGAAAATCAATTTTGAAAACGCCAAAAAATAGTCAAGAAATAGTCATAAATAGTCACCAAGGTTAAAAAAATAGTCGCATTATGGTTCCGAAGATACAGCTATAAGTTGGTGAGGATTGTGGGGTGAACGTCTCCACACAATCCTCACCTCAGTGCAAGCAAACGGCTGGGAGTACCGACTTGGTTTCCATTCCAAAAAATAGTCAATAAATAGTCATAACGCTATGCCAAATCTCGAAAATAGTCATTAAGGGATTCCAGAGATATAAAGGGGTCTTGGTGAGGATTACGTGGAGAGCCTTTCTCGCCACAATCCTCACCTGATTACCGCGGAACGCCTAGGTTTTTGAATTTGAATTTGGTGTCAAAAAATAGTCAATAAATAGTCGTCTCGAACCATGACAATTTCAACTTGGTTTACTATGTAGAAGTATGTTAAACTTCAACGTCAACTTCTACATACATTTTGTTTTGGTACAGTCGCGAACAGTAAAATTGTAAATCTATTTTAATAGTGTTGTGTTGTTGTGTGTAGTGTCGTGTTAATTTAAAACAGTAATAAAATATTGTAGTTACTTACGTATAATTTTTTTTCTGTCAAAGTTTAATAAATACCTACACCTAGCTGTACATAATATTCCTCCAATTTTTCCGGTTGGCTTTATGAGACCAAATAAATGTCTATATTTCAGATAAATTTGATTGTAGTATGAGTAATTAAGACTATCTATCTACGTACGTACATACGTATATGTACTCTATAACCTCTCAAATAAACTAAACATAAATACATTAGTTATAGCCTATCATGGATTAGTTGCTTCATTATTAAGATACGGTGTCATATTTTGGGGCAACTGCAGTAAGAGGGAAAGAATATTTAGGGCCCAAAAACGATGTCTTAGATCAATGACAGGTCTTAAGTTTACTGAAAGTTGTCAACCTGTATTTATATCCCTAAACATTCTGACATAACCTTGTTTATATATATTAGAAGTGACCCTATTCGTTAAATTAAATAAACACCTATTTACTTCAATGATTGACCTAAGACAACGAACAGCACCAATGAGGTCCCAGTATAAAAACCAATTGCGCACAGGCGGTCATAACACAGCCTTATTAAAAAATTGCATCCTGTCCATGGGACCGCTTTTATATAATAAATTACCTGAACATTTAAAAGACCTACCCATAAAAATGTTTAAAAAACAATTAACAAAACTATTGCTGGAGAAATGTTATTACACAGTTAAGGACTTTTTAAATGACAAAACTATATATATATAATATAACTATAATAAAATGTTTTTGTTAAATGTGCGTTGCCAATGCAATTACGAATGTCTTAGATGAAATTGACATAATGAAATTGTTATTTATTTATTAGCGATTTTTTATTTTTTTATGGTTGTTGTTTATTGTAATTTGATATAATAGATCTTGACATTATGATTGTGATTGTTGTTAATGTTTTGGAATATTTTGACATTAAGCTTTTTGACATTACACATTTCGACATTTATACTCCTTCATTGAATGATTTGCGAGAGATTTATTATGTAACTAGCTTTTGCACGCGGCTTCGCCCGCGTGGATGTCGGAAAATATCCGACGGGAACATACTACCTGGATTAAAAATAACCTATAGGTTAATCCAGGTTATAAACTCTGTGTGCCAAATATCATCCAAATCCGTTTATCTGTTTTTGTGCAAACCGGAACATACATTCAAACAAACAGACCAAAATTCTAAAAACTATGTTTTCGGCATCAGACTCGAATATTCAATGTAAGATTTGACTTCGTTACTATTTTATTTTACTTCGTCTGCGTAGAGTATAAATTCTTTTTCCTAGATATTTATGAATAATTATAACAATTACAATATAGAGCTTTGTTCATGGCTAATTGTCCTCCACTATGTGTGATATTTGAGGAATACTGTCAAGAAATACCTACTGTAAAGGACCGGTATCTACCTAAATCCTTTACAGTATTTCTCTATATACAATGTTTTTCACTAATACGGAAGCGGGCACTAAAACAACCAGGCTAGTTGGAGAGCTAATACGTGAGTGAGCCACATAAAATTGGCCGACGAAGAAACAGTCTTGCCGCAAATCAACTCCAGCAAATTTCAGAGTTTGTCCCTGTGACTTATTAATAGTTAACTGCAATCTTTTAAATTCAAACGGAAGGTCATTATTTGTTATCAATGGTATACGCGGCACGAAGACTGTTTCTCCTCTGGCAGATCCAGTTAGTACTTTGGCCTCAATAACATTGCATAGATGTTCCCTATACGTGTGGTCAGTCTGTAGGGTACAAATTATCACGCTATTTGCTATGAGGGATGAGCAGTATCGCATTCTGTTCGTATCCTTACTATCCTAATCTATATCTATATCGATTCTCCCGGAGAAGGGGAAGGGGGGGGGGGGTTCTCCGGGGGAGGGGCCCGTGGCTAAATAATAACATCCGCACAGGTCAATCGATCAGGTTAAGCTACACTTGCCGCAGTTGGTCTGTAGATGGGTGACCATACAAAGACCCGTCCGTTGCTCGGAAAGCACGTTAAGCCGTTGGTCCCGGCTGTCATTCGTGGATCTTTGACAGTCGTTGCGGGAAGTCAGAAGCCCGAAAGTCTGACAACCAGTCTTACCAAGGGGTATCGTATTACCCAGTAACTGCGTTGTGGAGGTTAGATAGGCAGTCGCTCGATGTAAAATACTGTAAAGTTAGAAGCAGTACACGTGCACTTATATTATTTTTACTTGAATACAAAATTCAGCGAATGAACAACTTCAATACAAAACTTCATGGCCCTTTTCAGACCCTTTTTTTTTTTTTAGGTTGGGAAATGATCAAATAACTTCTCCCGCTCTGGGCGGAGCGGGAAGGCGTGTCAGACTCTTACTGACTAAAACCCACCCGTGTGTCTTCAATTACCTGTACGTTGCCAGGGGCCACGGTATCCCTTTCGGACTTTCCCGCTACCCCGGCAGGCATCGGTCCTAGCGGACCCCTTCCGTTGTGCCGACATCTCTTTGAGGCGCGCGTGGAACACAACGCGCCCTCGACCCGGGCCTGGTCCTTGTCGGACGGCGAGCTACCCATTGCTCACCGTCCGCAAGCCCACGCTTACGGTGGCCGGGAATCGGCCTGCGATTCCCGACGCCCAGGGCGTCTCCTGCGGCAGCTAGGGGGCGAGAGGGCGCGACATTTGCCTCTCCCTCACGCGCTCCGTCTTCTCCTTGGCGAGCATTACTGCTTCGCAGAAGGAGCTAACGGCTTGCCACGCCCTCTCCCTCCGTACCATGGCCTGGACCAGGGCCGGACGCGAGAGATCACTGTCACCGATCGCCTCCACAAGGACAAGGCGGTACCCCGCCCAAGCCGGGCGGACCTTCACCGTATGCTCCACCATGTCCTCCGGGTGATCCACACAGTGGTGGCACCTGGGCGTTTCCTTAGCCTTATGCGAAACAGGAACCTCCCGAAACAACCGTGTCCGGTGAGGACCTGCGTCAGGCGGAAGGTGAGGACGCTGTGGCGCCTTTCTAGTCACTTCTCAAAGAGAGGACTTATCGCCTCAAATGTGGCGAGCCCAGCAGTGGGTTGCGAATATAATAGAATAATATGCCGAAATATCAGTGATTTTAACTTAAAAAATAACGAACTTTAATTACAAACAAAATTTCATCCCCCTTTTCACCCCCTTAAGGGTTGAAATTCTAACAACACCGTTGCGTTAGCTTCCAACCATAAGCCTAGATAGAAAATTTTGTGTTTTTTTTTAGAAAATTAAGGACTTTTCAACTTTATCCCCTTTTTAACCCCTCGGGGGTGGAATTATCAAAAACGCTGAGACACGTATAAATTAATTTTCAATCGTCAGCCTAAACACAAAATTTGAAAATCCTAACTTCAAAACTGACGGACTTTCATATAAACTTCCATCCCCTATTTTACCCCTTTAGGGGTGGAATTCCCAAAAATCCTTTCTTAGTGGATACCTACTCTTCACAAAGAACACACCCTCCAAGTTTCATGTCTCTAGGACCAGCGGTTTGGGCTGTGCGTTGATATATCACCCAGTCAGTCAGTCAGTTTATCATTTTATATATATAGATATAATTTTGCATTAACAAGCATAGTTTGTCCAAACTATGTTGGAGTCGGCTTCCAGTCTAACAGGATGCAGCCGAATACCAGTATTATACATGGAGCGAGTACCTATGCACCTAACTCAGTTACTGGGTAACACGATACCCCTTGGTACTCGTAAAACTGGCTGTCAGACTTTCGCGCTTCTGTCTGACTATCCGTAAGTAATGACTGACCTTAGACCTTATAGGTAAATTAATATTAGTAGTGGTCACCCAGAGGTCGAAATTCGACCATAATTCATTTAAATGTCATGATTCTAAGGTAGCCATCTTGTGTCAAACGCGTGGTAGTGTGTGTAATGTTTTTTTTTATTAAATTAATTTATTTCGAATGTATATTATATAAAAATATTAGTGTCCTTCACCACACAATCCTCACTTTTGAAAAGTTCATGAAAATCAATTTTGAAAACGCCAAAAAATAGTCAAGAAATAGTCATAAATAGTCACCAAGGTTAAAAAAATAGTCGCATTATGGTTCCGAAGATACAGCTATAAGTTGGTGAGGATTGTGGGGTGAACGTCTCCACACAATCCTCACCTCAGTGCAAGCAAACGGCTGGGAGTACCGACTTGGTTTCCATTCCAAAAAATAGTCAATAAATAGTCATAACGCTATGCCAAATCTCGAAAATAGTCATTAAGGGATTCCAGAGATATAAAGGGGTCTTGGTGAGGATTACGTGGAGAGCCTTTCTCGCCACAATCCTCACCTGATTACCGCGGAACGCCTAGGTTTTTGAATTTGAATTTGGTGTCAAAAAATAGTCAATAAATAGTCGTCTCGAACCATGATAATTTCGACTTGGTTTACTATATAGAAGTATGTTAAACTTCCTCGTCAACTTCTACATACATTTTGTTTTGGTAAATTTGTAAATCTATTTTAATAGTATTGTATACTAATTTAAAACAGTAATACAATATTGTAATTACTTACGTATAATTTTTTTTCTATCAAAGTTTAATAAATACCTACCTAGCTGTACATAATATTTCTCCAATTTTTCCGGTTGGCTTTATGAGACCAAATAAATGTCTTTATTTCAGATAAACTTGATTGTAGTATGAGTAATTAAGACTATCTATCTACTTATATATTATGTACAGTTAGGTAGGTATTTATTAAACTTTGGTTGGTGGGTGTGTCAGTGGTAGGTTGGTGGGTAGATTGGTTGGTGGGTAGGTAGATGGGTACAAACTAACCCAAACATAAGGAGGCTATCTTGGTTAATTGAAGATATCGTATGACGAGCTTAATACCAGCTCCATCATCAGATCCTGGAGTACACTCTGGGATAACGTACGTACTTGTCAAAAAGAAACCAAATGGCCGAAACAAAACAAGCCTATCTTGTTTGATAGTTAGTTGTTAGGTACTCCTCAACTAAATAAGATAGCGTCGTTGAGTTTGAACTCGTTGGTTTTGTCTTGACAAGAACTATATCCCAAGATGGTGTCCAGGGTCTGATGATGGAGCAGGTAAGTGGCTATCGAAACTCCTCAATCAAATAAGATAGCACCATCGTATTTCATTGGTTATGTATTGAGAAGTGCTATTACATAAGGTGGTGTCCAGGGTCTTTTCGGGCATTTGGAATTGTTTTAACAAGTAGGTACGTTATCCCAGAGTGTAGTCCAGGATCTGATGATGGAGCTGGTATTAAGCTCGCCATACGATATCCTCAATTAAACAAGATAGCCTCCTTATGTTTGGGTTAGTTTGTACCTACAAACCTACCCACCAACCAACCTTTCCACCAACCTACCCACCAACCAACCAACCAACCTACCCACCAACCTACCTACCACCAACCTACTCACCAACCAACCTACTCACCAACCTACCACCAACCTACCCACCAACCAACCTATCCACCAACCTACCCACCAACCAACCAACCAATCTACCCACCAACCTACCTACCTCCAACCTACCCACCAACCAACCTACCCACCAACCTACCCACCAACCAACCTACCCACCAACCTACCCACTATACTACCCACCAACCTATCTACCAACCCATCCACCAACCAACCTATATACCAACCTACCTACCCTCCTACCTACCTACCCACCTATTTACCAACCTACCCACCAACCTACCTTCCAATTAAGCTACCACCAACGCACCCACCCACCAACCCACCAACCAACCAACCTACATACCCATCTACCTACCCACCAACCTACCCACCAACCAAGGTACTACCAACCCACCCACAAACCAAAGTTTAATAAATACCTACCAAGCTGTACATAATATACGTAATAAGTAGAAAGAAAGAAAGAAAGAAAGAAAGAAATCATTTATTTGCTGATAATGTAGGTATACATATAAGTTGGAATAATTATTAATAGTCCCGATACATTTTACATTACGGCATGCAAAATATTAGGTTTGAATTAATTAGTAATATAGATACAGCTATTACGATCATTATTTGCCCTACTCGAATTTAATAGGCTGTTATAGATCAGACAACAAAATAAAAACAAAATAATTAATTAATCTATCTATATATATCTATATATATAAAATGATAAACTGACTGACTGACTGGGTGATATATCAACGCACAGCCCAAACCGCTGGTCCTAGAGACATGAAACTTGGAGGGTGTGTTCTTTGTGAAGAGTAGGTATCCACTAAGAAAGGATTTTTGGGAATTCCACCCCTAAAGGGGTAAAATAGGGGATGGAAGTTTATATGAAAGTCCGTCAGTTTTGAAGTTAGGATTTTCAAATTTTGTGTTTAGGCTGACGATTGAAAATTAATTTATACGTGTCTCAGCGTTTTTGATAATTCCACCCCCGAGGGGTTAAAAAGGGGATAAAGTTGAAAAGTCCTTAATTTTCTAAAAAAAAACACAAAATTTTCTATCTAGGCTTATGGTTGGAAGCTAACGCAACGGTGTTGTTAGAATTTCAACCCTTAAGGGGGTGAAAAGGGGGATGAAATTTTGTTTGTAATTAAAGTTCGTTATTTTTTAAGTTAAAATCACTGATATTTCGGCATATTATTCTATTATATTCGCAACCCACTGCTGGGCTCGCCACATTTGAGGCGATAAGTCCTCTCTTTGAGAAGTGACTAGAAAGGCGCCACAGCGTCCTCACCTTCCGCCTGACGCAGGTCCTCACCGGACACGGTTGTTTCGGGAGGTTCCTGTTTCGCATAAGGCTAAGGAAACGCCCAGGTGCCACCACTGTGTGGATCACCCGGAGGACATGGTGGAGCATACGGTGAAGGTCCGCCCGGCTTGGGCGGGGTACCGCCTTGTCCTTGTGGAGGCGATCGGTGACAGTGATCTCTCGCGTCCGGCCCTGGTCCAGGCCATGGTACGGAGGGAGAGGGCGTGGCAAGCCGTTAGCTCCTTCTGCGAAGCAGTAATGCTCGCCAAGGAGAAGACGGAGCGCGTGAGGGAGAGGCAAATGTCGCGCCCTCTCGCCCCCTAGCTGCCGCAGGAGACGCCCTGGGCGTCGGGAATCGCAGGCCGATTCCCGGCCACCGTAAGCGTGGGCTTGCGGACGGTGAGCAATGGGTAGCTCGCCGTCCGACAAGGACCAGGCCCGGGTCGAGGGCGCGTTGTGTTCCACGCGCGCCTCAAAGAGATGTCGGCACAACGGAAGGGGTCCGCTAGGACCGATGCCTGCCGGGGTAGCGGGAAAGTCCGAAAGGGATACCGTGGCCCCTGGCAACGTACAGGTAATTGAAGACACACGGGTGGGTTTTAGTCAGTAAGAGTCTGACACGCCTTCCCGCTCCGCCCAGAGCGGGAGAAGTTATTTGATCATTTCCCAACCTAAAAAAAAAAAAAGGGTCTGAAAAGGGCCATGAAGTTTTGTATTGAAGTTGTTCATTCGCTGAATTTTGTATTCAAGTAAAAATAATATAAGTGCACGTGTACTGCTTCTAACTTTACAGTATTTTACATCGAGCGACTGCCTATCTAACCTCCACAACGCAGTTACTGGGTAATACGATACCCCTTGGTAAGACTGGTTGTCAGACTTTCGGGCTTCTGACTTCCCGCAACGACTGTCAAAGATCCACGAATGACAGCCGGGACCAACGGCTTAACGTGCTTTCCGAGCAACGGACGGGTCTTTGTATGGTCACCCATCTACAGACCAACTGCGGCAAGTGTAGCTTAACCTGATCGATTGACCTGTGCGGATGTTATTATTTAGCCACGGGCCCCTCCCCCGGAGAACCCCCCCCCCCCCCTTCCCCTTCTCCGGGAGAATCGATATAGATATAGATTAGGATAGTAAGGATACGAACAGAATGCGATACTGCTCATCCCTCATAGCAAATAGCGTGATAATTTGTACCCTACAGACTGACCACACGTATAGGGAACATCTATGCAATGTTATTGAGGCCAAAGTACTAACTGGATCTGCCAGAGGAGAAACAGTCTTCGTGCCGCGTATACCATTGATAACAAATAATGACCTTCCGTTTGAATTTAAAAGATTGCAGTTAACTATTAATAAGTCACAGGGACAAACTCTGAAATTTGCTGGAGTTGATTTGCGGCAAGACTGTTTCTTCGTCGGCCAATTTTATGTGGCTCACTCACGTATTAGCTCTCCAACTAGCCTGGTTGTTTTAGTGCCCGCTTCCGTATTAGTGAAAAACATTGTATATAGAGAAATACTGTAAAGGATTTAGGTAGATACCGGTCCTTTACAGTAGGTATTTCTTGACAGTATTCCTCAAATATCACACATAGTGGAGGACAATTAGCCATGAACAAAGCTCTATATTGTAATTGTTATAATTATTCATAAATATCTAGGAAAAAGAATTTATACTCTACGCAGACGAAGTAAAATAAAATAGTAACGAAGTCAAATCTTACATTGAATATTCGAGTCTGATGCCGAAAACATAGTTTTTAGAATTTTGGTCTGTTTGTTTGAATGTATGTTCCGGTTTGCACAAAAACAGATAAACGGATTTGGATGATATTTGGCACACAGAGTTTATAACCTGGATTAACCTATAGGTTATTTTTAATCCAGGTAGTATGTTCCCGTCGGATATTTTCCGACATCCACGCGGGCGAAGCCGCGGGCAAAAGCTAGTGTTGTCATAATTAGAAAGAGGTAATAAAATCGCTATTATGTTAACAATGAAAATCTAAAATTTTGGAATTTATATTTATGGTAGGTGCCCGCCCAGTGGTTGCGCGCGAAATTGAATTTTTCTTACGTTTCTTGCAATTTGCAGGTCACTGTCAGGTTGTATCTTGATGCAAATATGATGCGTGACTAGAGAACTTTACTCAATACTCAAAATCTTTATTGATTTACCATAATGTGTACATATGTGGAAACTATTTTTTTTTTTTTTTTTTCCTTTTCCATAAGAGTTAAGAGATGGAACAAATCTAAATTATAGAGATACTATTCATGATTCCAATGATTATATTACTTATCTGTTATAGTCGCCAATCATATTTTTATCAAGATACAACCTTACACTGACCTGCAAATTGCAAAAATCCGAAGAAAATCTGAAATTCGCGGCTACAAGTGAGGATTAACCTTAACTTTTTTTATGCCAAGTCTTTATGTGTCTTTAACGCAATATTTTATTTATGATATCTTTATTTACTATAGAACAAAGATTTTTCTTCTCCTAATTAAGTTTTAGTTAGTAATCCATTCCTTTCAAAGCAGAACAAAGCTGCTGCTTGGCGGCAGAAAAGGTGACAATGACAAAGAATGAACATTCTTGCAAAACATTACCGGAATAAAGGAGACGAGTTTAAAAATAAAATAAATATGATGGTACAGTCTACATCAAAACTAAAATATAACAATATTTATAAATCGTCGATTATTAAAAAAAAAAAACTGTTTCATAGAAAAGTGCAGTACCTTCGCGGTCAAAATGTATGGAAAAACTGTTTAAAAAAAATAACCTACACCTCCACCTATAAAAATATCAACGCAGGGTTCAGAACCATGTACTGAATCCATGGTAACAGTTTTCGCGTCGATGTCCCTGCCACCCTGTATAAGTTTCTCGAAAATATTTTTTTATAATAATAATATTAATATCTTCAATTATAATCTTCTCCATTCGACGTTCATAATAATATTCCCAACCCGGTATATTCTTAAGCTTTCTCAGAATTTACCCGTCAGGGATAAACAAAATTAAAGCAAATCCACAAGATGGCCGCTATTAATTCAAAACATTCAACATTGCTCAGGTGTTTTACAAGAGGGCGATTTGTATTTGTTTGTTAATATTTTAATTTATTTCCTTAGAGCGAGTTTAGACTGTATTACCTACTTGGTTTGTTATTTTATTTTGAGGGGATGAGCCCCTCCACAGATTGTGCATATCTATTGCCGCTATAACAAGAAATAATACAAATTTAATAAAGTTATTAATTAAAGGGGGTCACTATACAAGAAACATGTTTTTTTCGGCGTTTTCTTGCTTTATCTGGTACGGAAATCTCTGTGTGCCAGTCCGACTCTCACATGGCCTGTTTTCATTAATAACAAAGTGACAATTCTTATCGATTTTTCAAATCAACATTTAAGGCCTATCGTACACTGGCGTCGGGAATCGCGGGTGGATTCCCGGCCACCGTAGGCGCGGGCTTGCGGACGGTGAGAAATGGGTAGCTCGCCGTCGGATAAGGACCGGGCTCGGGTCGACGGCACGTTGATTTCTACCCAAAAAAAAAAGAAGGGCATATCGTCCACGACGCGACTTACTATCGCGTTAATCTTCTTCTTTGTCGTGTGGTTAGTGATTAACCTGGTAACAGTTTTTTTATGCCGCCCACGGGCCTTTGACTTGGCTTCACGTGCCGTTGAGAAATATCTCTGAGACATGTCGCGTAAATTAACAAGCAAAATTAATTGAGATAAGGGCAAGACAACAGCCTCGGATTTGGGGGGGGGGGGGGTCAAACCGAGGGATGTGCCCTGGGCGCCAACTTTAGGGGGGCGACAAATTCAAGTGCAGCAGAAAAGTGCACCACCCAGCACATCGCAACTTTGCAATAAATGAGACGTGCAGCACATAATTATAATATCTTTCTTTTTTACAGCAGGTTTGGCGCCCCTGTTGGATTGGCGCATTATTGATTGATAAAATGTGATTAATATGTTGCTGCCAGAATTTTAATTTCTAGAAAGTTTTAATTTCGCGGGCTACCTTAGCACAGCCCCCCCCCATAAAGGATTGGGGGGGTGACAGACAGCAGTTTTAGCCCCACCACAAAAAAAATCTAGATCCGGGGCTGCAAGAGAATCCTCATCTTTTCGTGTGGTTAGTGACTAACTTGGTGTCAGAGTTTTAAAGCCGCCCATGGGCCGCTGACTTAGCTTCACATGCCGTCGAAAAATATCTCTCAGGCATGCCGGTTTCCTCACGATGTTTTCCTTCACCGTTTTTGAAGTAAGTGATAATTATACAATACGCACATGAATCCGAAAAGTCAGAAGTGCGTGTATCACCACTAGGTTATCACCGCTTCAAGAAAATGATGATGTGATTGGTTGCGTCGTTTATGGACCATCAATCGAATGCTTGTGCTGTGACTTTCTGACTACCTACTTATTGATGATAACATGTTACTTTTGACTAGACGAGTCACGACACCAGTGACTCGTGTCGGTTGACGTCATCACGTCAACGCCGACTGCCGCTTAAAACCAGCTGTGTGGCTCTGTCTCGCATAGGGTCTCAGTATTATACTGCGCGATGGCCGTTTTGCGTGTACGTGACGGATATATTCCTCCAATTTGTTATTTTTGAAGTGAAATTTCTTAGGCGGCGTTTCGATAAATTAGATGAGAATTGAGAGTGAAACAAGGACGCATCACGTTTAGGCACATTTCGTTACATGAGAGAGAAGAAAGCTATAACTCTCCCTGTCTCTCACACTATATCTCTCTAATTCTTTATTTTTTAAGAAGTTACTGTATCACGTGTACGCAAATAAACATATTTTCTTTTTCCTTTTTTTTTCTTGTACGGTAGCCCTAACTGTCAAATTCCGATCGTTCAAATCCGCCATCTTGGAATTTCTTCCTCACTTTATATTCAACCCACGCCGTTACTTATTCAGAGAAGATTTGAAAAGAATGTTTTTTATAAGGGCGGTTTTAATGTTCAGCATTATTTAATTGTTGAAAGTTCACAATGGAATCGTGTCTCGAGTTTTTATTACCAACTTCAAAAGATGAGCTCTGCATTTGTCGCGTTTTTAGGGTTCCGTGCCCAAAGAGTGCCAACGGAGATCCTATTACTAAGGCTCTGCTGTCTGTCCGTCTGTCACAGGGCTGTATCTTTTGAACCGTGATAGGCAGATACTTGATATTTTCACAGAATGTACACCACTACGGGCGCTATATGTATAAACAAATAATAAAAATAAAATTAAGATAAAAATTACAAAAAACGTGTTATTACGGCCTATTTTGCACACCAAAAACATGTAGTGTTAAATATATTGTACAGTAGTACGGTCCTCTTCGTGTACTAGTCCAACTCACACTTGACTGTTTTTTTTTCTTTATTTGCAAATTGAATATTCGAGATTTCTGGGCCGATTTACGTGATTATTTTGGTTGATAAGTAACTAAAAGTCAACGTAAGTAACTAGAAGTCCGAAATTCTGCCGAGCCCGACAGTCTGACAACCACTCTTACCGCGTGGTATCGTGTTACTCAGTAACTGGGTTGTGGAGCCATGAGAAATACTGGTATTGTGCGCTTTTATCATTTCTAACGTATTATCGTGGTCATGCACGTCCATAAAATGTATGGAAATACGTGCACGTTATAATGATATCGTGAACGGAATGGTAAGGCTAAGCGTATGCTGAGACGCAGGTGACGCAGGTCCACACAGCTCAGGACAGAGCAGTTTATGTAATGCATAAACGTACTGACAGCTGCGTACGCTGCGGCGTTGGCACCTGCGTCGCAGACATGTGTCTGTCCTGCTCTGCGTGTTGTAGAGCCCGGCACAGATTACTGCGCGACGTGTCTTCACTTGCTTTTTGCTGAGACGCAGGTAACGCACTACAGCCGTGTATTGTTTGTACTAGGCGTGTGTAACTGTTTACGGAACCGACTCACTGATCCGGATCATTGAAGTGTTCCAAAAGATTGGTTCAGTAACAACGTTTCAAACGCATCATTTGAATCTGAATCATTACTTTGTCTCCGTGTCTTTCCGCGCGACCGTCGCTTGGGAGGCGACTGAGCAGCGGTGAGCGAGTGAGCGAGAGAGATAGAGAGTTACGTTACTTTAGTATCAGTACTACCGAACTGACTCGCGAGTCGCGAGTGAGCGGGTGACACATTACAATCTATATAAGTCAGAAAGAGATACCAAATGAGATGTGTATCACTCATACTCTCACAGTTTTTCGTTGTCTCTAAGCATTTTTATATCCTTTGAGTCAATGATTTAAATGATCCAAATGAAACATATCAATGATTCGGATCATTTCAGTGATCCAGATGCAAATGTTCCAATCGCAAAAATGATACACTTTGCCCACCTCTAGCTGGGACGCGAATGTGTCTGTGTAGCTGCGTCGCAGCATACGCTCGCGGTCTGCGTCGCCTGCCCTACCCTGCAAAATCTGTACTGTGCAGTGCTGTGTCACCTGCGTCGCCCACGCTTAGCCTTAGACTGTTTGTCAGAAAATACATCGGTCAGTCAATGAAATCAGCCACACTTGCCACATTCTAAACAATGAATCATTAAGCTTGTTAATTAGCATAGTGATAGCGTGTTCAATAGTAATTAGTTTGTTGTTTTTTTTGTAAATTAATTGCTATAAATCTGTGACGTCACTTTGATTAATGATGCCTCGTATTTAGCTTACGGATTTCTATCTATATATAAATGTGGAAGTGTGTCTGTCTGTCTGTAACGTTTTTACTGCTAAAAATGAAGATACACCAGTAATTTTTTTAGAGGTATGAGAACAGGGTGTAAAGTTCACTCACCCTCTATAGAACAGGAAGGATTCTCCGACCAGATGGGTGTCGTGTCTGGCGGGCAACTGCCCAATGATTGATGTCGGATAGTCTTATATATGTCGTTCGCGCGGTAAACTCTAATTGCGCGATGCAGGATTTGTGTGACGTCAGGATTTTGTGTGACGTCAGGTCTTTGATGCGTAGTTCGCATGTGGCGATGTTGATGCCGCCACAAATGACAACAAAAAGTGGAGAGGTGTCGTGGGACACCCGGTTAGAACTAAGTTTCATTTTCCTGTAAATTATGAACTATCTTCTGCCGCAACTACGTCCGCGTGAAATTACGGACCCCGACCCACCACATTGTTGTCACTGACGCGCGGTTGACCTTGACAGTACCTAATCAAAAGTCCAAAAGCACTTGATTTTATTTGTCTTCTCTCTACGAATAATAAACCATAAAGCTGTTACGCCAAGAGGTTATTTAAAAATATATGCATCCCGTAGAAAGATGTCGTAAAAGGCGACTGGGGAAGCTAGACACTCGAAGCAAACCAAACATACAAGTGTTTGGTTTGCTTCGAGTGTACGACACCATAGCGCGATTCAGCTGGACGGGACAACGCCATCTATCGAGCACGCGGGTAAACTTTTACACTCATTCGGGATTTGTTGAAAAATGATTTAGTTATTAAAAACAGCTAGTTTTGTTCAAAGAAGACTTAGTATATTTTTAGGGTCCCGTACCTCAAAACGAAAAAACGGAACCCTTATAGGATCACTTCGTTGTCCGTCCGTCAGTTTGTCAAGACCCATTTTCTCAGGGACGCGTGGAGGTACATATCAAGTTGAAATTAATATCAAATACGTGGATCTATGTTCCCTTGGAGATAAAAAAAAGTCAAGCTTCTAAGTCAACGCAATAAAAAAATACGGCCACATATGTGGCATATTTTGATACACGCAAATAAATCAAAACCTATAGGGTACTTCCCGTTGACCTAGAATCATGAAATTTGGCAGGAAGCAAGGTCTCGCAGCAGAAGTAAAGGTAAAAGTCCGAAAATCGTTAATTTTTTTTTGCGTTAACCTATACTTTGCAGTTGGAGAATTGACCGTGACGTACGTATATCGATGTATGGGAGAACATGTTTTACAAAAAATAAACTTACATATTAAAATCCAAGCCTTGATCGTTGTTTGTTGTTTCATATCGGGCGCCGCATTTATTGGGCATTTAGACTTTTACCTTAAACAAACAAAAAAGCTAATAAATATAAAAATAACGTTACATTCTCCTATCCTAGGGAACGCCCTTGGAGGACTAGCTTCAACTTTCTGACTAACTGACGCGACTATTTGACAATTCAAAAATGCCTGTAAATGGTTTAATTGAAATAAATGCTTTGAGTTTGAGTTGAGTTTGGACATAATAGGGATGATGCCTGGGCAAAAAAAAAAAACTGATTAGTCCGTCATTCAGATACCTAATAAAAAAATATTAGACACATATTTTTTGCTTTATCATATTAATAAAAAAATACTTATATAAAACGCATTTTAGTTTGGGGAGTGGGGGTCGCTACGTCACTAGCATGTATAAAATCTACATACTCGTGACGTCATGGCACATTTTACCTCAATGTATCGCCGTAATCTTTAGATTACGTAAAAAATGAGAAAATACGTAGTCCAATATTTTTTTATAATCTCAAAGACGGGCAAACAAAAATGTTTTTGTCATTATCCCTATAATGGTGATGTTCTTACTATTTGCGTTACACACTTTCGATCACTATCCAAGAGATTTCAAGGATATTGCTAATCCATTGCTTCTTCGGTTTGAAAAAGTCGACTGCTCAACAACGCAAATAACGCGATGAACATTGCTGAACTGTCAAAATGAAACCCATTGCGATCAATTGTCATTTCATATGTGTTACACAATTACCCTGCAGATGTATAAACGTAAACGAAGCAAAAGGATCGGAAACGGAAGTTTCTTGCCTGTTCTTCTCCATAGGAACCTACTAGGCTTTGGAATGTCCAACTAGGTTCATCTTTCTGACTGCCCCAGACAATTCAAAAGTGTCTCTAATTGGTGTATTTGAAATAAATGCATCCTATACTATTAAACGAGCAATATTTGTATATACCGCATGTTTTTTTAACCGTCTTGAAAAAAATAGGGTATAATAGTGAACGGAGTAGAAGCCTATGGCAGTTTTTTTATTTTATTTTTAACTATAAAAAATATTTAAATTAAAATCATACGCACCCTACTAAATGCGCGGAATTTATCAATGAATTCGTAGCTTTCCTTAGCGGCCGATAGGTAGTCGCCGCACTTGCCGTCGGCCTCTGTGATATCCTTTCGCAGGCGCACAAGCCACTCGCACATCCCCCGCCCGCCCGCGTGGTCAATGCTACTAAGCAAATATTCCCGGGTATGGCTTCTGTTCCACTTACACAACACACCATATTATTCTCGAGACGGTAAAAAAATTCAGCCGGTATATATTTGTAATGACGTTCTCGAAAACGGCTCTAACGATTTCGATGAAAGTTGCAATATAGGGGTTTACGGGAGCTAAAAATCGATCTAAAATTCATTTTCTCCCTTTCTTCAAAATTATTCTCTCTCTTGTTCTCTCTTTTTTCAAAGTTAGAATGTCATTACCATGTCATTACATGGAAGCATGGAATTAGTAAGTCCCTACTGTCATAACAGCATAAAATTAGTAAGTACCTACCTACTATCATGGCAGCATGGAATTAGTATGAACTATCTTAAACTATTAAATGAGCATTCTCTATTTTCACCCGAGCAGAGCTCAGTCGACCAGGTACTAATTATAAATAGATAAAGAAATCCTACTTTTTCGAGGTTATAATAACGCACTTTTTTACCCGTAAAACATTGACGTACTTTAGAAAAACACCGACATTTCCCACGAATGCTAACACTAGAGTAATCAAACATTGTTTAAAAACATGACTGCGACTAATTCTATGTTTTATACTCGTTTTAATTTCAAGATAAACCATGTCGATGGTCAGGCACCTCTTGTGAGATTGGAAGTCAATGTTAAAATAGTAGTTTTTTTAATTTTTTCACAAAAAATTATGTTTTAGAAATTGTTGATAACACGGTTGACCGTTGATTTAGCAATTTGTTAATAGATTAATAAAATATCCATATTAGAATGATGTAGCAATAGTGTAGCAACAAATTTTATTCTATTATGGATATTTTACTGCAAATCGTCTTAGTTTTACGAAATAGTCATAGTGTTTTGTCAAAACATGACACGCGTTTTAGTCTTTTGTTATTTTTAGTGTTTTGTCATTAACAAAGCCAAAGAAGGCGAGTTCGAGACATGCTATATACATGGTAAGTATATAGCATGTCTCGAACTCGCCTTCATTGGCTTTGTATATTTTGTAACAAGTTATTTCATTTCGTTATAATAATAATAACATACATATTTATTTGCTCAAAACATGGTATAACAGGTCTTACAGTTTAAAATAGAACAAACATGTTTTGCCGGGTTTAGACTCAGCATGCAAATTCGAGAATAAAAAAAATTTTAAAAGTACTTAACTAACATTTTGTGTCAAAAAACTGTTTCAGACTATAAAAGTTATTTTGGCTTAGCCATGCACTCAATTTCCGCTTAAAACAGTATCACTATAAATCCGTACACACATAGCTATGCAGCTGTTGTTATATTTAGCAAGCCTAGGAGCATTGCTTACTACGAGCCTGTATGTTCACACGTCCCAGTTCATTTTTTATTAAAAATATCATAATTATTAGGTTTCGGATTGATTTTCTGCTGTTTAGTTATTGATCCCATTAATAAACATATCAAAATAAAACAGCCTAGCCTTTTCTCAACTATGCCGGGGTCGACTCCCAGTCTAACCGTATGCAGCTGAATACCAGTCTTTTACATGAAGCCACTGCCTATCTGACCTCCACAAAGCAGTTAACACGATGATACCCCTTGGTATGACTGATTGTTAGACTTTTGGGCTTCTAACTACCCATTATGACAGTCAAAGATCTACGAATGACATCCGGGAACGACGGCTTAACGTGCTTTCCGATGCACGAAGGAGTTCGATAAGTAATGGATGGTCATCCATCCACGAACCGACCGCGGCAAGCGTACTAAGCTTAATCTTCGATCGACCCTCGTGGCTGTCATTATTATGCCAGGAGTCTCTCCAACATAAAAATAAAATCCGACATATAACTATTACAGATTTTATGGTTAAGACGCAGATATATGCCAGTGACCTTGAGTAGTTAGCTTTCGTGTTCTGTACTGAGCTCACGCAACGCGTCGTACGTCCAGCCAGTAATAGGACTCGCCCATCAAGGAGCGCTGTCCTAAATTAGACGCATTATTAATTGATTATACATAAAACAAAGGTATTTTAATAAAACACGTATACTAAAAGATCAATAATTAAATTATCTTTAAAATGGGTTTCAGAAAAATCCGCTTGATAGATTTTGCGTGATTCTCAGTTTTTTATCCGCGAAAGACATAACTTTACAAATTAATTTCACTTTGTAATATAAACATAATTTAAAATATTCCTATATTAAGTTATTAAGAAATGCTCTATTTTAACATATATTTTTTCCCAAATAATTAACACTACTCGTTTAGACGAGATCTTCAGTATAAAATCATTAATAGTCGGTTATCGTCACCCCGTAATATCTAAAAAAAAACAGACAGCACTACAAGCAGAACTTACTTATAGATTTTTTTATTGAGATACAATGTCTTCACTGCTTCACCTATCCCGAGGCCGTACACTTCTGCTTAATCCTTCGAAGAATACAGGCCTAACGAAATTATAATGTATTTGTATAAATAATTGGGTATTAAAAACTCACATTAACTTGCATGATAATAAGGACGCACTAAAAAACTATAACTTCTAATAAAATAATATTTTGCACTTTATTGAAACTATATCTTTTAGTATTAAGAAAATAAATTACCACTTATGAAAATAAATTTATTCATATATACAGCATGTACTTATTAAAAATGTATGGTCATATTAAGGGTGTGGTACAGGCCATAAAACTGGATAACTTTCTCCATGGAACTAACATCTTAATCGCGAAAAATTATCAGCTGTCCTATCTACAACTTCAATCGCTACTCGACCCAAATGTATGAGATGGCTGATAATTTTTTCGCGATGACGATGTTGGTCCCATGAAGAAAATTGCTCAGTTTGTTGGTCTGCATCACATCCTTAAATACCACCTTTCTGATGTATACTGTAGAAATTAATTAGTTCGTTTCTTGTCTTACAATACCTTACACACTACAGTATCATTTGAAAATACTACGTAAATAATAAGTTATTTTCAAAAGTGGTGTTATTTCTTTTTATCAATAAAAGTGGACTACATCAATACCACTTCAAAATTCAACTGGCTAAGGTTAACTCAAACATGTTTTCAAAACATAATTATTTTCTTTATAACTATGTAATTATAAATATAAAAATAAATCTGTCACAGTCGCATATCTATTGTTTTTGATAAAATTAAGTTTGTTTATGAATATAAAAAAAGAAATTCGAAACAATGTTACAGTTGACGCATGTTTGGTTACGGTTTGGTAATGTTTTTACAGCTGCAACGTGTGCGGTTGAACGTTACGCAATTTTTGAATGTCAAGTTGATGTATGCGCTTTGCGCAAATGTGATGGTAATTACTAATTTACATAATATTACGCCTATAATTTCTAATAGTCAAATTAAATAATTTTTTTTCAAATAGGCCCTTTGAAAGCACTTTGAAGATCAAAATTTACAAAAAATATACTAATTGCCCCTTAGGTAGTTTTCGTATGGAGAAGAATGGGCAAGAAACTCCACCGTTACTCTTTTAAAATGTTTTACAGTATTTTGTATAGGTACATTAAATAATTACATGTGAAAACGATGCACCTAGAATAAAATAACTATACCACAATAAGTAAAAAGATTATTGGGTCATCTAATCGCAAAAGCAGTGGTGGCTCATTGATAACGGCCGCGACTTACAAGTTGTAGGTCATGGGTTAGAACCCAAGCCGGCACTATATTCAGCCAATAATGTTCCCACTGCTAGGCTCCTCGAGAGGGAGTGGGCTATAATCTACCACGCAGGCCCAGTGCGGGTTGGTAAATAGCAGGTGGGTACACCTCTAATTTCTCTCTCTTCTCTTTATTTGTGGTATAGGTACACCTCTGCTTATCCTACACACTGACTTATTCATTGTAAATTTTAGGAATATCGTATAATTTTACAATATTTGTAAATATGTGAGCACCATCTATCTATCACATAATTAATTTATCTGTCATTGCTTCATTTTTCATTCTTTTTACCTATCGTGATAAAGTAATCTTATTCTAGATGGTTCGTCTTCACATATAATTATATAATTAACTAGTGACTCGCCCCGGCTTCGCACGGGTATGTATTATACATGTAAACCTTCCTCTTGAATCACTCTATCTATTCTATTATTAAAAACTGCATTAAAATCCGTTGAGGAGTTTAAAAGATCTAAGCGAACAGACAGTGGAAGTGACTTCATTTTTAACCGACTTCCAAAAAGGAGGAGGTACTTTTTTTATATTTATTCCGCCGATTTCTCCGTCAATTGTGGATCGATTTTGAAAATTATTTTTTTGTATGAAATATAATAAAATTTATATGGGACCAATTTGGAAGCTTACGCTTCCACATTGGTCCCAAAAAATTTTTATTAACTTTGCCTCGATAGTTTTTGAGTAAGCTTCAATAATACGTATTTTTCCCACTTAGTACCTATATTATGTGGATGATATGATGATAACTTCCTGTCACTGTTATTTACATAGCTGTTATTGGTATTCCAATTTGTATGGCGTAGGTACCACAACTAAAAAGTGAAAAATAAAACCGACTTCGAAAAAAAAAACACTACAAAGTGAAAAATAACTTTAATTTCGGAAGTCGGTGGCAAACAAAATCAAAAACAAAAGACACCGACTTCCGAAATTAAAGTTTTTTTTCACTTTGTAGTGTTTTTTTTCGAAGTCGGTGTTTAAGTTCCTTGCCCATTCTTCTCCATACGAAAACTACCTTTTGGAAAGAGCGACCAGAATATTTTTTTTTTTTTGTAAAATTGCCGTTGCCAAAAGTGCCTTTTATGTACATAACTGAAATAAATTGTTTGACTTTGAAACCAAGCAGCCGTTTTACTCTGTGTAATTTATTTCACCAGTGAATTCGGTCGCAATGTCCAAATGGCGTCACTAGACGCGCGCCACGTGCTAAGCAATTTTGACCGTCTAGGGACGCCATTTGAAATTTGCGACCGAATTCGGTCGTATAGCGATCGCTATCTATGTCGAGACTGAAGGGCCTGTTCTCAAAACTGTTAAGGAAAACATCGTCGAGGAAACCTGGATTTCCTAGAAGACATGTGACATCTACCAACCCGCACCGGGCCCACGTGGTGGATTACGGCCCACACCCTCTCACAGAGAGGAGGCCGGTGTCCCAGCAATGGCAATAAGTTTGATTATGCAAAGAAACCTGCTCTAAAGATAAACCTCCTCCTTTTTGAAGTCGGTTTAAAAGTTAGAAAGTTGAAAATCAATAAAATATCATTTGTTTGTTCAGATATTTTTAATTACTTTTACAGTCCGCAGAGAGATTGCAAAAATCGTGAATGCCAAAGTAATTTAAAAAGTTGTAATATCCGAACTTTTTTGTACGATTAATTGTTGCAATTTTATTTCAATTGGAGTTCTGAGTTATCGACATCTAAAATTCATGACTTTACTTCTTTTATTTTTGTCCTTTATGGTTTATTCTGGAGAGAAACAATAGACAAGCTAACACTAAAATATACTGTATTGTATTAAAGAATATATGAAATAATACCGGCCAAGTGCGAGTCGGACTCGCACACGAAGGGTTCTGTACCACCGTACATTATTTAGCAAATAAATGAAAATACTAAACGAAGAATATTATTATTTTTCATGTTAATGAAAATCACAAAGATAAATTTGTATTTTATAATAATATTATGAATTACTAAGTTGTTTTTCCAGTTGCAGAAAATCACCCATATTTAAATAAATAACTTATGAATCGGAGTTTTTAGTATTTGTTGATTATAAAAATAGTTTAGGGTACATGATATACAGAAGTTTCAAATTCCTAACTTATTTAGTTGTTGAGATAGACCTCGTATAAAAATGGTCTAAAACTGACAACTTTTACGGCAGCCTATTTCATCATTTTAGAAGATTTAAATAAAATGGTTCTCTATTCGATGAGCTCTAAACATTGACACCCCTATGCCAAGTTTAGATTTTTTTTTCTCAAAATCTAAATTTTATTGTATGGAGAAAATATTTTTTTTTAATTTTTTTATTTTATTTTATTTTTATTATTTGTTGTTATTGCGGCAATGAAAATACATAATCTGTGAAAATTTCAACTGTCTACCAATTATGGTTCATGAGATACAGCCCGGTGACCGACAGACAGACAGCGAAGTCTTAAGTAATAGGGTTCCGTTTTATCCCATCCCTGTCAATGGGAAAAGTGCCCAAAAGGCTGGCAGCAGTATCACGTTTGTTGGCAATGCTGATTCTTTGGTTCAGACTTTTTTACCCGACTACGCGACAGCAAAGACAGGGTTATGTTTTTTTACACTATATATGATCTATGCATCTGTGTATGTGGGATAGTTATTACAGAAACCCACAGCTAAGCTACACACGTGTACTTAGCTTCGCTTTGTATGAACATGTATGCGGGATCGTCAACTGTGACCCTCGGCCACGCTATGCACGAATGCGTGGCCGGCAAACAAATGAACCGCGCAGCTAACGTGGCGAACCTCTCGGTGCACATCCTACGTCGCAGTGGACGGCCAACTTTACGCCATGTGCTTCGTATTCCATATTCAAATCCTTGTTTCCAGTTGATGTCATTTCCACTTTAACAATAATAATATCAACTTTAAGGCTTGTCCAGACCAGCGCGACTTGTCGCGCGACGCGACACCGGTTATTGTTATACTGTGAAGTTTTCTTAGAAATTGTATTGTTCGTGTCCAGGCAATTTGTATGTCAATAAATTTGTTGCCGTTAATGATAATACGAGTATATTATTATAATTATAACTCAAAAAAAAAGTGGTCTCAGACCTACTTTTACGTTTACTTGCATATAATAGAAATAGATTTACCTGCTAATTTCACTGGACAAGTATCAAAATCAAAATTCATTTATCAAACTAGACTGAGAATCAGCACTTTTCGAACGTCATCATTACTTAGGACAGTCCCCCGGCACGTTCGCCCTTCACTACTTCCTAGTGCTTTAGTTGGGAAGAAGTGGCGGAACAAACTCCCCAGCAGTACCTAGTATTTATAAATCATTTTTAAATGTATTTTTAATTAATATTTGAAGCATTGAATTTCGTAAAACCAGTACTTACGTAATTAAGAAGGGGTACTTATTCAAATTACGGGTATTTTATAATGTATATAAGAAATAACAAAAATACTTCTAGATTCTTTATTATTTTGAAACGGCATTATTTAATCGAACCCCTATTAATAATTCCCATTTTGCGCTTCTAAAAGTAATAATGAACACAATGCGCCTCTTCTTTTTGTGAACCTAAAATAATTACTATTTTGGGGTCTTATAAATATTTAATCGCCAAGTAAGTGCGACCAACATGGAAGTAGCGCTCTACTAGTTTAAATACGGCCTACCCAAATGTCCTTTTAGTATTTTTCGTCGAATCGTTGAGTTCGTTAAGACGCAGATAGGTATATGCCAGTGACTGAGTGGTTAGCTTGCGTGTTCTGTACTGAGCTCACGCAACGCGTCGTTTGTCCAGCCAGTAATAGGACTCGCCCATCCAGGAGCGCTGACCCAAATTAGACGCATTATTAATTTATTATACATAAAACCAAAACGTATTTTAATAAAACACGTATACTAAAAGCTCAATAATTAAATTATCTTTAAAATGGTGAGGTTTCAGAAAAATACGCTTGATACATTTTGCGTGATTCTCAGTTTTTTATCCGCGTTAGACATAACTTTACAAATTAATTTCACTAGGTGTGTTATGTAACATAATCTGAAATATTCATATATTAAGTTATTAAGAAAATGCTCTTATTTAACATATATTTTTTTCCAAATTATTAGTACTACTCGTTTAGACGTGATCTTCAGTATAAAATCTTAAGTTCTGAGTTGAGCTACACGATTACTGACAAATGCTTGCACTGGCTGGACACGTCCACTCATTCTGTGTGATTCTTTCCACAAAAATCCATTTTAGACACCAATCTACATGGTTTCACACCCAAGTAACACAGACGTGCTGAATAAAGATTGAGTAAAAGCAATCATCAAGAGCATAAGCTGGTATTCAGCTTATGCTCTTGATGATTGCTTTTGCTTTTTTTAGCTGAATAACGTCTTAGTACCGTCTATTCAGCTGTAATTATTATTATTTCTTTATTACATTTTTATACATACAAATTACATTTTTAAATATTTTTATGAAAAAGAAATAAAATTTAAAAAACATTTAAAAATATAAAAAGTAGTGGTCCATCGGCATCAGGAACAGGGCCCAAGGTGCCGGTGGTCAGGGCTCTAGAGAGAGGAACCCTTATTATTATTATTTTTAGTTTTAAAGTTATTTATTTTTTAACCCCCGACGCAAAAAGAGGGGTTATCATTTTAACGTATGTATCTGTGTGTCTGTCTACGCCATATAAGCTGCCAAAAGCTGACTTGATCGAAGGTGTTCTTAGCTATGATTCGAGAAAATCAGTTCAGTCGTTTGAAGATTATCAGCTCTTTTTAACCTACTTCCCAAAAAGGAGGATGTTATCAATTCGGTTGTAGGTTTTTTTTTTTTTTTTCTAGTTGATAATTGGATGTGAGCATCTTCCACAGATCTGATTGACTCAAAATGTGGTATTCTGTTACTTCAATGATATTAGAACATAGTAACCTTGAACAGATGCTGCATCAACACCTGGAATTTGCAGGATACCCAATTCCCTCACCAACTTACAGCAGAGTTAGAGTGTTTGGCCTTATTGGAAAGATTTCAGTAAATAGGTTATAGATGTGATGGTGATCGGGGTCTGATGATGGAGCAGGAAAGAGAAATGAGAATAAATTAGTAACTAACTGCACTGTGGGAAAAATACGCACAACTGCGCAGATTTTGGCAAGGCACGTGTCGTTCGTAGCATGTCTACTAGTAATAAGTATATAAAGTTTAAAAGGCAGAATATATATAATATAATAAATAACATAAAAATAAAATTTAAAAAACCCCGACACTAACTAAATCCTTTAAAAAGTAATAAAATAAATGTATTGGCCCTTTAAGTTTAAAATAAGTTGTAGGTAATATTTTGATCCAAGCGTCTCGCGTCGGGGGACAGCTAATGAAAACGCCAAACAGCCGAGGCTTATACCTAGCAATAATGAATGTACCTATGCTATTGTAGAAACGATAGCTGCTGGTAACTTCCTATTTTCATTAGCCATCCCCCGACGCGATGACGCGGCGACGCGCGACGGTCTGATCAAAATATTACCTGCAACTTATATTAAACGTAAACGGCCAAATACATTTAATTTGATTACTTTTAAAGGATTTTGTTTGTGACGGGGGTATTTTAAATTTAACTTTTATTTCTTTTAACCTGACTGCAGCGAAGCCAATATAGGAGGGTTATAGGATTTTGTTTGTGTTGGGGGTTTTTTAAATTTTACTTTTATGTTATTTCATTTCAAATAACAATCGACGCACGCAGTCATGTCCTGATAACTGCTCGCTTCCTTCTGTTTGGCCAGAGCTTGATGCCTTGATCATATGTACCGAGTAAATGGTCCAGACAGCAAAATTATACTAGGCCGAGAGAGTTGGGTGAACGAGTAGATGTTTACACGTATTTTTACCCGACTACGGCGAAGCGAAAAGGAGGGTTATGATTTTGACCGGTATGTATGTATTTTAACTTGACACTGAGGCAGTCTTTATATCTGCCGAGAAGGCAAGCGGTTCAGCGCGGGGGTGGGCACTTGGTCTAGTAACTTAGAACAGCGTCGAAGCACTCGGTGATGTGTTTACACGTACCGAGCACTCGGCCAACAGCACTGTCTCGCCCATTTACTCGATACGTGTGATCAAAACATTATTGATGTCCCCTACCTATTCATAAAAAGGCGTGACCGCAAATATGATAATTTGAGAAGATATTTATTTTGAGAATAATGTTTACTTACCGTGTTTGGCAGTTTGATGGATAGGTAGAGACCAAATTGATTCAGGATTGATGTTTATTTTGAACCTATTTCAAGATAAAAGATAAGCCAAACGTTTTCTGGAAGCATCATCTTTTTATTAGATAGATAGATAAAACATTTATTCAGTGCACACAAAAGCACAAATATATATATGATAAAAAATTACATCAATATAATACAGGCTTAGTTTTTGTTTACCCTAAACCTCTTAAGGGGTCATTGTACCTACTCATCATTATGAACAACTTTCACTATTGGACCAACGCTGAAATCGCGAAAAAAAATATCTACGAGGTATGCGAAGATAAATGTAGGGAACAGCTGATTTTTTGAAAAGTGAAAAATAACTTTATCTTTGGAAGTCCCGTCACCGACTTTCGAAATTACTAGTTAATAGTTTTAGTTAAGTTAGTATATAATTTTGCTACTTTTATGAATTAATTAGTTATAAATTGTTTGTACCCATTTAAATAAATCAAGTAATCCATGTAAAAATCATAGGTAATTATGAGTTTTATTTTTCACTTTTTAGTTGTGGTCCCTACCCCACACAAATATACATACGCGACGAACATATAACCTCTTCCTTTTTCGAAGTCGGTTAATGACGAGGATTAATCCTATTAGTTAGGATTATTTCTCGTCATTCTAAATGTGAAAGTGAGTTTGTTTGTTACCTTCACGCTAAAACGGCTGAACATATTTGGATGAAATTTGGCACATGGGTAGACCATGACCTCGGTAAGGACATACGCTACTTTACATCCTAAATTAAAGACGAAAAGTACTGTAGCGGCATCTATCGGCATCGCTACATGCGAACTACGCATCAAAGACCTGACGTCACACAAATCCTGCATCGCGCAATTAGAGTTTACCGCGCGGTAAACATATATAGAATCTCCCAACTTCAAACCTCTGGGCAGTTGCCCGCCAGACATGACACCCGTCTGGTTGGAGGATCCTCCCTTTTCTATGGGGGATGAGTGAACTTTACACCCTGTTCCTCATACCCCTAAACTGGTGACCCCGAGCATGAACGTCAACGCAGCCTTCGTGCAGATACTTCAGCGTGACGTCATCATCATCATCACTCCCGCAAGCTTTCGTGAGGCGAGTCACACAGCCAGTCAGCACCCACGGCTTCAACGGGTATCCTGACCACCAGCATGCAGCGAACGCGCATTCCTGGTCATCACCCTCAGCCACAACCCAGCGCTGTACCACATCCGACCCACTGGATCATAACGCAGCGCTACCCCGACTCACTGGGGAATCACCGCAGACAGTTCCGACTCACCGCGAACTATGCGGCACCCGGTTCCGACTCACTGGAACCACAGCTGGCACTGTGAAGCATCGCAAGATTCAAGACTATGCCCACTATCGACCTCCGGTCTCCGGAGGGGAGTGATGTAGCGGCATCTACATCGCTACATGCGAACTACGCATCAAAGACCTGACGTCACACAAATCCTGCATCGCGCAATTAGAGTTTACCGCGCGATAAACATATATAGAATCTCCCAACTTCAAACCTCTGGGCAGTTGCCCGCCAGACACGACACCCGTCTGGTCGGAGGATCCTCCCTTTTCTATGGGGGATGAGTGAACTTTACACCCTGTTCCTCATACCCCTAAAGTACCATCGAAGAAGTTCATATCTATACACCGTAAGGACTATTCTTGCTTGCAGCGCTCGGCCGCTATAGAACCGGGGCGGTAACACATGTGGTCATCGTGTTCACGGGATTTTGTTTTCAAACTGCTTAGATATGAAGTTCTTCGATAGTACGCTGGAATAGGGATGATGACAATTTTTTTTTTGTTAGTCTGAGATTATTATAAAAAATCTTATTTTACGTAATTTAAAGATTACGGCGATACATTGAGTTAAAATATGTCATGAAGTCATAAGTATGTAGATTTTATACTTACTTGTGACGTAGCGACCCCCACTCCCCAACTTAAAATGCGTTTTATATAAGTATTTTGATAAATATGCAAAAAATATGTGTCTAATATTTTTTTGTTATCTGACTGACGGACTTATTCGTTTTTTTTTTTTTTTTAGCCAAGTTCAACCCTATTGCGCTAGTCTTCCGGTTACTATGGCACATCGAATATTAGAAAGAGACACACCTTAGGTATAAGTGACAGAAATGACGTTCTACAAAACTGAGCTTTTTCTGAAAATAGATGTGCCATATTTACGGTCAGTACCTGAAAACCGAGCGTGATTTGCGCAGCTCAAAATAAGTTACTGAATTTACAGTTTTTTGCTTTAAACGATGTTATAATTCCAATTCTCGACGTAAAATGAGCTCACTGTTTACTGGTGAAACATAATTGTCTTGTCGCGACTCATTTTAGGCGGCAAAACTTATGCTTGTTATAGGTAGGTAGGTACGCTCTTTAACCACCGATTTCCAAACTTTAAGATATCTTTAAAAGGACGATTCAAAGAGTTCCGCTTACAAATGTTCTCTATCTCGAAGTAAAATTAGCCCATTGTAGATTGTAGCTTTCCGCAACTCATTTTAACTGCCAAAAATGACGCTGGGATGGCTTCCGAATTCTAAAAAGACACTTATCTTTCCAATCTGCCTAGCCTCTTCCCTACTATGTCGGGGTCTGCTTCCAGTCTAAACGGATGCAGCTGAATACCAGTATTTTACATGGAGCGACTGCCTATCTGACCTCCACAACCCAGTAACTGGTTCATACGATACCCCTTGGTGAGACTGGTTGTCAGACTTTCGGGCTTATGACGACCCGTAACGATTGTCAAAGATCCACGAATGACAGCCGGGACCAACGGTTTAACGTGCTTCCGAGGCACCGAGGAGTCTTGGTATGTAAAGATGGTCACCCAACCATGGACCAACCCCGGCAAGCGTAGCTTAACCTGATAAATCGACCCGTACGGCTATTATTACTTACACAGCCACAGCCGCACGGGTCGATCCATCAGGTTAAGAAAGCTAAAAAAGACACTTATCTTTAATTATTTAAATTACTTTCTTCTTTAATTACAACGTAACTTCTCCACCTACTAATGTATCTACAACAGCTCCAGGAATAGAGAACAATGAAGTAAAGAATCTTCTCGAAGGTTGTATGGATGGAGAAGACGGCGGTGAAGAACATCTCTTCTTCGGTGGTGGTTCGGGGTCTTCTGGCGGTGGTTTCGTGTCTTCTGGAGGAGGTTTCTTCTTTGGTTTCGGTGGTGGTGACGCTGGTTCTGGTGGGTCGGGCTTGGCTGGCTGTTGGCGTGACCTGAGGTTGGGTAGGGTCTGTGGTTGTGACCCTTCAGGCATTTCATCATAGTCTGTGTAGGCGTCTGTAAAAGAAGATCATATTTTTAAAGAGGTCAAAAGTGGAAATGTATTTTTAAAATTGACATCACTCAGTGCCCAAACTTGGCCATCATTCTTTATTCGAAAGAAGAAGCATTCAGTTCTACAGGAATAATGAACAATTGTTAACCTATGAGAAAGAAGTAACTAGTGTAGAGTCCGCGCCACCACTGAAGTCCTTTTGACGCGGCGCTAATGTCTATGTCATTGCCGCTCTCGTACTGTTAACGTACCCGGGCCGACCGAAACCAAAAAATGTAGTTATCCACAATTTTCCGCCGGACTTCATTCGTGGCGCAGATTCTACGTACGACAGTCGTGGAGAGAATGCGTTCCTGACACCTGACAGTTGGACAATTTCTAGAAGTAATAAGGATCAAATTCGCAAAACACACATTCGTTAGGTGTCAGGTGTCAAGAACGCAATCTCTCAACGGCCGGACTGCAGTAGAGCTCTTTGTGAAGGTGCTCGTCAGGGAAAGAAGCAGGCAGTGCAGCTGTGTTCTAATTGGAAGAGCATGGTTGCTGACTTAAATTACAGTTCAGGCAGATCAGAAATTTCAGCTATATCTTTGGGATGGCTACGCTTAACTTTTAGAGTTAATGGCGTTCAGCGCCCATAGTACACGGTGCCCTAGCATCTACCTATGCTATACAACCTCTTACGGCGGCACAGTAGTTCCGATACAGAAGCCTATAGAGCCAGTCCCATCGACGACTGTGGAACTAGATAGTTAATAGGCTGCGGTGCCAACTTACCATCAGGTGCCTCCTTTTTGCCACACATCTTCATCATCATTCTCCGAGGTGATGCGGAGGAATGAGGAAAGTTTTGAGTATGAATGAGGAGTAAGAGTAGAGGAAGACCAAAGAAACGATGGATGGACTATGTGACAGATGATATGGGTGGAAAGGGGGAGACTGCCGAGATGACGACTGATAGAGAAGTCATCATAATCATTCTTATGCCCTTATCCCAATTGATTTGTGGTCAGCGCATGTCTACTTCTTCCATACTTCTCGATCGACGATCAACTACGACCACGACCAGGTAAACTATAGAAACCGATACAAATCGCGCACTTGGTCGCAACGGCCAATAACGGCGCACATCATACAGTACCTATAGCCACGAATGGCCGGAGTCGTGGCCGTCTAGTGCACGAGATCCTTTACGACGAATAAAGGATCTCGGTAGTCACCATCTTTCGGAGCGGGAGGGCGTGTCATACTCTTATTGAGTTAAACCCACCCGTGTTCCTTCAGTTGGCTGTGTGTTGCCAGAGGCCATGGTATCCCCTTTGGGCCCTTTCGTACTTTTCCGTGACCCTGGCAGGCATCGGCCCTAGCGGACCTCAGTTGTGCTGACATCTCTTGGAGGCGCGCGTGGAACACAACGCGCCGTTGACTCGGACCTGGTCCTTATCGGGCGGCGAGCTACCTATTGCTCACTGTCCGCAAGCCCATACCAGTGGTGGCCAAGGGTAGTCACCCCCTTACTAGTCATATCGCCTTTCGCTTGCTTGCCGCACAATAACATAAACAACTAGTTACCATAGAAAGAAGACCTGGCCATGGGTCTTGGTCTTCTTGGTGGCAGCTGAATGGCTCCGTAAGAAGAGGGTGGTTGAGGTGGTCCCGTGAAAGGGCAGGGCAGGGAGCAGTACGTGTTGAACGCATTGCTTAACACCTTTGAAGATTCTGAGGAAGAAAAACAAGCTTTGTATCTCACCTGTTTTGGAAAATAAAAAATTGCTCGCAAAATATACGTAATACATTCCTTATTAAACTTAGCAGTAAAAAACGTAGTACATTCCGTATAATAAAGTGACGAATTATACAACTAACAGACAAGTCGGGCTTTCGGTATTTATTTTTGATTTGTTTGTAGTTTATGGGCTCGTATTTACTTTTCTAGCAATCATCTGCGTTAAATACGAATTTTATAAGATTCTACAGTAACTTCAGATGAAAATAAAAATAAAATTTTGCCAGTTTTGTTGTTTTTAAATGAAATGATTGACGTTTGAAGTTTTGACAACAACATTTATTTTTATTTTGTTTTAAACCTCGTTATTGGGCCTAAAAATGTAGTAGACGGCCCCATGGATCCGCCATTTTCGTATGTTCAACCTTCTGCCGAACACCCTGTATATAATTTAAGTCATGTGTCTGGTAAACGTCATCTGAATAATTTTATATGACGGTAATATTGGTTAAGTCGAGTAAACGTTTCAGTCAGAAAATGAAAATGAGAGCTCGGTCGGCCAGGTACTGTTATTATTATGAGCGCTACTGCTGAGCATGAGGTCCTGGGTTCGATTCCCAGATTGGATAAATTGTTTTTGGGTTTTCCATCTGGAATGTCTCAGTAGCAGCCCGTAGTCTGGATTTGTGCCCGATTGATGGCAATAGGCTCGCCCCCTATTATATGGGACTTAAACATAGCTGGGAATATTGGTGTACCTACTATGGATAACTAAATTAATCAAGTATATACTCTGCCTAACCTTTCGGGTCAAAAAAGGCGTGTGATGTTATGTTATATTTATGATTAAGATTTTTTACTTACCAAAAATTATTAATAAAATAAATACACTTATTACAACCATTTTTTACTACTAGTATCTTCAGTCTACATTTCTTAAAACAAGCATTAGATGTTTTCCTAATCGATTTTATATAATTTCGGAACTAATTTCTTGTTCAAACGACATAGCACCTTATTTTCATGAATGTAGACTACAAAATTGTGTTATATACGTTTTGTATTTTAATTTCTTCGATGCGTTTGATTTAGTATTAAAAATCAACTTTAGATTTTGTTATAGATTTGATATTCAAATGTAATTTTAGATTTTTCTTGCTTTATATACAATAAAAAATTTGTTAGTGTGTGTATGTTTATAAAATACAATTCGTTATTATGTTAATTTTAATTAGTGTGTAATTTATTAATAAAATATATGAAATTATAGTTGATTAAATTCATTTGTCTGTTTGTAATTCACTTATAGTAAATGCACTTACTAATTCTATGCTGCCATGATAGTAGGTACTTACTAATTCTATGCTGCCATGATAGTAGGTACTTACTAATTCTATGCTGCCATGATAGTAGGTACCGTACTTACTAATTCTATGCTGCCATAATAGTAGGTACTTACTAATTCTATGCTGCCATGATAGTAGGTACTTACTAATTCTATGCTGCCATGATAGTAGGTACTTACTAATTCTATGCTGCCATGATAGTAGGTACTTACTAATTCTATGCTGCCATGATAGTAGGTACTTACTAATTCTATGCTGCCATAATAGTAGGTACTTACTAATTCTATGCTGCCATGAAAGTAGGTACTTACTAATTCTATGCTGCCATGATAGTAGGTACTTACTAATTCTATGCTGCCATAATAGTAGGTACTTACTAATTCTATGCTGCCATGAAAGTAGGTACTTACTAATTCTATGCTGCCATGATAGTAGGTACTTACTAATTCTATGCTGCCATAATAGTAGGTACTTACTAATTCTATGCTGCCATGATAGTAGGTACTTACTAATTCTATGCTGCCATGATAGTAGGTACTTACGAATTCCATGCTGCGATGTCATTATTCTAAGGTAACCATCTTGTTCTAAACTTTGGGTGACCGAACTTTGCGCGGGTGAAAATACGTAGAAAAAGAATTTTCCCAGATAAGAGACCTAGATCGATTTTTCACCCCCGTAAACCCCTACGTATATTGCAACTTTCATCGAAATCGTCAGAGCCATTTTGAAAACGTGATTACAAATTTATTTATACAAATATTGCTCATTTAATAGTATAGGATATCTGTGGAGCTAGTAGATAAATGATAACAGCCGCACGGGTCGATCTAAGGTTAAGCTACGCTTGCTTCATGGATGGGGGATCATCCATTACATATCGAGACCCCTCCATGCCTCGGAAAGCTCGTTAACCCGTTGGTCCCGACTGTCATTCGTAGATCTTTGACAGTCGCTACGGGCCGTCAGAAGCCCGAAATTCTGACAACCAGTCTTACCAAGGGGTAGGTATCGTGTTACCCAGTAGGTAACTGGGTTCTAGTGGTCTGATAGGCAGTCGCTCTATGTAAAATACTGGTATTCCGGTTAGACTGGAAGCAGACCCCAACATTGTAGGAAAAAGGCTGATTGATTGATGTATCTATGTTGATTATGTTTTGATGAATTCATTTAGTTTCTAAAACCCTTCCTTAGTGTATGTTTATTTTATGTTAAACGGTTTATCTAGGCTATCTGTGATTTTGTAAATCAGTCACAGATTGGAAAAGAATATTAAAAAATCTTTTTACAAAAAGAAAACAACTGATTTCGTTTTTTGTCACCGACTTCCGAAATTAAAGTAATTTTTCACTTAGTAGTTTTTTTTTGAAGTCGAGAGTCGTTTTAAATTCCAGCTTTAAAGGGGTCAAAAAGAGGGGGATTTCGTTTGTATGTATGGCAAATCTTATTCCTAAACTTGAAACTTGGCACAAAAAGTACTAGGCTTGCAGGAATTCTATTTCAACCATTACACGTTGTACACAATTTCTGAGAAGTAATTATAATCTAACATAAAGTACGAGGGATGCATGAATTCACGATAGTATTCAATCATTATGTTATGCTGGTAATAGGATTTGGATGAGGCAGACAGACAGTTTATTAAATAACCTGGATTATCATATAAGATACTTTTTTGAAACGTATTACCGGGTACGTTTCCATGGGATAATTTCTGACTTCCACGGGAGCGAAGCGGCGGGAAAAAGCTAGTAGTTAATATATAAGATTGAAATCTCCAACCCGTCTTGAGCGCGCGTGGTGATCAATGCTCGTGCCTTCTGTACCTATATGAGAAGAGGCCTTTGCTCTGCAGTGGCACAATAATAGGCTGGTATTATTATTATGGTCGATCGTTCAGATGCATCGATAGAACTTCTAAATTGTGTTGTATTTTCCTGGATGAACTTTGGAACGCGATAGCTTTTATAGTATAAAGTTTTGAGTAGTTTGAAATAGTTTATATTCGAACTGAAATCTGTAATACCTTGGATCTTTGGGCCTATTGGGTCAGTATTGCAAAAAGCTGTTTAACTATCCCTTTGGTCTCGCTGGGCATGAGGTCCTGGGTTCGCCCCAGGTCGGCAAAGTGTTAACGGGTTTTTCCATTTGAAATTCCTCAGTGGCAGCCCGGAGTTTTGAAGTAGATGGTGTGATACCCTCGTGCATTGAATTAGTATGAACTACCCTATACTATATTATATGAGCATTCTCTATTTTCACCCGAGCAGAGCTCGGTCGCCCAGCTACTAATATGGTAATATTTATTTACCCACTCGGAAATTATTATATATCCTGCTCAGTGGCGGACTAACAGGGGGGCGGAAGGGGCGGCCCGCCCCGGGCCTCCGGTCATGGGGGGCCCCCAAATGCCTCCGCGTTCCCCTGATCATGGGGTCTCAACTCGAACAAATTATAATTAGTTTTGAAGAAAATACAATAGATGGCAGCATAGGTAACAATTATGAAATTAACAATCATTAAAAGCGTTAAACGGCAGATTATGGCTGAATACTAAAGCTCCGGCGTAATTTTTTCCGACATCTCCGACAGTCATCGTCATAGATTTTTCTAAGTATGCAATGACAGGTAAGAATGTAGGATTCTAGCCACGATTTCAATTGCAAAATGACTAGTAATATGTGATTAACAACAACTTATTCTAAGCTAAACACTTTTTAGAGAAAAACCCAGAGGCGACAACTTTTTAATCAAATTTCAAACAAGACCAAGACATATTCTGTAAAAAGGCAGTTTTTGATCGAGAGCGAGCGAAGCGAGCTCGAAATTTTAACAACTAGTTTACATTTAACATTTAACATTGTTTTTTTATTAGAATTCTCTGCGTAAATCGACAATGTATTTCCTATTTATATATGGATGGTCAAAAGAAAAACTGACTTATCCGGGACGGGGTGTTAAATTTTCGAGCTCGCTTCGCTCTTGCATACTACATTTTCAAAATATTCTGTATAGGTCAACAAAGTAATTCCTGTTTCTGTATAAGTGTTTAAAAGATATTTTTTTACAATGCAGAGTGTAAAAATTTTCGAGCTCGCTGCGCTCGCTCTACCATCCTATATTTTTCTGCTCCTCTAGCTAGCTTTTCGGTTGTATATGTTGTATAAGTATCCTCTATTTCTGTATCAATTTTCAACAGAAACCTAACCTTTTCGAGGCAGTGTGCTAAATATTTCAACGTTCGTTCCTGAGTTGGGGGGCCCCATTTAATTTTACCGCCCCGGGCCCCCAACAGGCTTAGTCCGCCACTGATCCTGCTTCTGCCCACGACTTCGTTCGCGTGGAAGTCGTAAGACCACAATATACTAAAATACCAGCTACATTTCCCGCCCATTTTTTCCTAGCTATAACTTTGTTTTCACTTGGAGTTATTTCTGACTTTTTTTTTGCTTTTAGCTCGGTTCCTAAGTATTGTACCGTGATGTTAAATAAAAGCCTTTATATCCTTCCTCAGAAATTGGGCTTTCAAATGCTGTTTTTTTTTACAAATCCATCAGCATAGTTCCAGCGATTACCGGCACCGCGTTCAAACAAACAGACAAACCAACTCTTTAGCTTTATTACATTAAGTACAGAATATGTAAATAATTCGATGCCAGAAGGCCAATTCCCGTAAATTAAAACGTCACAATCGCATTTCAGCGACAACTCAATGTCGCTGGTTGTCAAAATCCTAACTACATTATAAATGCGAAAGTAAGTTTGTTTGTTACGCTTTCACGCTAAAATGGCTGAATGGATTTGGATGAAATTTTGCATATGGGTAGACTATGATCTGGGTTAGGACACTGACACACACGGACTTTTTGTCCCAATATTCCCACGGGATCGAGACTTATGTGGGGCGAAGCTAGTTACAGATAAATTTGAGGTATTTTTACCCGACTATGGCGGAGATTATTATTATGATTTTGACCAGTATGTTTATATGTATGTTCATCTGTTTCTCCATAACTTCTAAAGTACTTATCTTAATTTGACAAATGAGATATTATTGGAAGCGTCTTGATTGTCCGCCGGTTATAGGCTGACGTCATATTAAATTGAATAGTTTAATCTGTTCGATTTATGCCCTAACACCTGTGACTCCGGATTTTTAATTAGTCTGTGACTGTGATGTCTTGTTTATACCCTTTTAGATGACTTTTTTGTCGTAGTTGGATGTTTTGACAGTTTGAGACTGAGATTAGAATGCGAACGTTCTTCAATATACATACGGGAATTTATTGCTCCTGAGTTCCAATGCTACTTCACGTCGTGTCTCGGATAGTTTACTCTGACGTGACGCTAAATCCAGTCGTCTGTCTGTCATATTGACGTGACTTAGAGGCAGGCTGCCAGGTTGAGAGGGTTCTAGTCTTAGCTGAACCGACATATAGATGGCTGTCTACGTAGATAGTTGTCATTCTAACGTAAGCAGCTGGGGAAATATGTATAGAATCTTCAGTATCTATACTGAAGTATTTATTGCCGATATATTATGTATAGACATCGTATAATATACACAGGGTGGCAGGGACATCGACGAGAAAACTGTTACCATGGATTTAGTATAAAGTAAACAGTAAATTTCAACGCAGAGGGGTCAGAATCATATACTGAATTCATGGTATCAGTTTTCGCGTCGATGTCCCCACTGCAGACCCACACCTGGTGGTATCGTTTAACTTTAAAATACCCACCGTATCACCAGAGGTTCGGCCAGGGGTACGGTGGGTCTGCAGTGGATGTCCCTGCCACCATGTATGTGTACGGTCTAAGTCATTGGTCTAATGGTCACAAGCACTACTGCTGAGCATGAGGTCCTAGGTTAGATTCCCAGGTCGGGCAAAATGTTATTCGGTTTTTCCATCTAGAATTTCTTAATAGCAGTCCGGAGTCTGGATTTGTGACCGGTTGATGGTACAGAGGCCAGCACATCAAGCTACTACAATCTGTCAAATTTATTTAATAGATTTTCAACTTTAGCACTACAGCATAAGGTTCAAGGTTGATTGCGAAAATTTGACAGTTTCGGGTAGCTTGACCTGCTGGCGTCTGTACATGAAATTAAAAAAAAACAAAATTCAGAAGTCATTTATTCAAACTAGGCTGAGAATCAGGACTTTTCGAACGTCAAAATTACATAAGACAGTCCCCCAAAACGCCCACCCTTCACCACTTCCTAGTGCGTTAGCTGGGAAGAAGAAGTGGCGCAACAAACACCCCAGTAGCATGGTACTTAAACATAACTGGCGACATACTTACTGGCGTAATTACAGCGTCTAATTAAAATATGACAGTGACATTTCGCTGAATTAAAAAAAAAACCTTGTTAAATATGTAAGTAGGTACTCGTATCATAAGCTTTCTAGCTTATTCCCCTCCGTAGAAAACAGTTTAAGACGCTTTTTCAATTTTCTGAGACAGACGTGAGCCACATCACAACTTGTCGCTTAATTTGCTTAGGTATAAACAGTACCTGGACGACAGAGCTGTGCTCTGATGAAAGTAGAGAATGCTCATTTAATAGTATAGGATAGTTCATGCCATGATAGTGGGTACATACTAATTCCATGCTGCCACGATAGTAGGTACTTACTGATTCCATGCTGCCATGTCATTATTATATGGTAGCCATCCTGTCCTAAACTTTGGGCGACCGAACTCTGCTCGTGAAAATACGGTAAAAACGATTTTTTCCAGATATAAGACCTAGCTAATGTGCGTTCGCAATTCATTTGCCAAACTGTAAACAAACACTAGTTTTAGGAAAAACAACTGTAATGCCTACACATAAGGTTCAGTTTGCGTTACAACTGCATATTTTTTATAACTTTTTCAACAATACTAGTCGGTCTAAAATCAACTCTATTAACATTTGCATAAAGTTGATGCTTGTCTAAGTGGAAAACTCGTGTTTGTCTACATGTTTGGCAAATAAATTGCGCACGCAGATTAGATTGATTTTTCGCGCCCGTTAATCCCTATGTTGCACTTTTCATCGAAATCGTTAGAGACGTTTTCGAGAACGTGATTACACATTATAAATAAATATAAATAGATACAAATATTGGTCATCTATACATATAAAATGCTTTGTCCTGAATGACTGACTGACGGATCAACGCACAGCCTAAACCGAAGGATGAAAAAGGTGGGCAAAGTTTGTATGGGACAACGTGATTCCTCGAGTTATTAACTTTGCACAAAAAGTACTAAGGTTGCATGAATTTCAAGATGGTATTTCAATCATTAGACGTTGTGCACAATTTTTGAGCAGTAACTTTACAAAAAGTACTAGGCTTGCATGAATTTCAAGATGGTATTTCAATCATTAGACGTTGTGCACAATTTTTGAGCAGTAACCTTACAAAAAGTACTAGGCTTGCATGAATTCACGATAGTATTCAACCATTATGTTATGCTACTTATAGGATTTGGACGAGCCAGACAGATAGTTAATTACCTGGAATAACACATAGGATACTTTTAATCCCGGTAGTACGTTCCCGGGGGATAATTTCCGACATCCACACGAGCGAAACTGTGGGCAAAAGCTAGTCTAATAATAAACGATTAATTACCACACAAATAAAAAATATAATTTAACATAGATTTTATTTCTTACAAACTGAGTAGGAACCTTCTTTACAATAATAATAATTATTATTCGAAATAATTATATATATTTAGAAATAAAATTAATTATACAAATAACATCACAATTTATTCCTGGAACAATGGCAAATACAGAAACAGTTGCATCACAAGAGCAGATACCCCCAAAAGGCTACTTCTAGACCCTAGACCCCAACTAGATTATCCCTTATGAACACTTTTCGTGCCCCAAATCCCAAAAAAAAACACTTTTTACGTCCCCAAACCCGCATACGAAACACTTTTTCAACCCCCGACCCCAACAAGGTCTTTAGGAATTTAAATAAACACTAGGTAGATCTGGAAACTTAGGAGGTATTCTAGGTATAAAATTATACCGAAACGACACCTGCTTCTTGTCTGTATCTACTCCGAAACCAAATCCTGGGGCAGCTGCTACAGGATATAGAAGAATACCTGGAAACACAATTATGGTTATAAATCATCATTTGCTTCAAAAACGGTGCAAGAATACATCGTGAGGAATCCGGCATGCCTGAGAGATATTTATCGACGGTGTGTGAAGTCAAGTCAGCCCATGGGCAAAGGCATAAAAACGATGACACCAGGGTAGTCACTTAACACACGAAAACGAAAGAATATTAACCATATGGTTAATATGTAGTAGGCAGAGAGATCGGTCAGTCTAACCGGATGCAGCTGATGACTAGTATTTTACGTGACTGTTTATTTGACCTGAGGGGCTCGTGGCTACATAACAACAGCCGCAAGGGTCGATCGAAGATTAAGCTACGCTTGCAAATAAATGAATTTGAATGTTTTCCTTCACCGTTTTGAGAGCAGTGGAGATGAATTTATTTAAACGAAAGTAAAGCGCCTGTCTGGGTTCGAACTCACGACCCACAACTCGTAAATCGGCGCCGTTACCACTGGGCCACCTCTGCTCTTATAATATAACATCACACCAATTTCCCCGGAACGGTTAGGCAGAGGTGTCCATACCTATAGTGCACCCACATTTTGCCAGTGATATAACATCAGAAAGGAAGTAATATATCAAATACTTACCTAATATAATTATTAGTAGCGCACTCATTGCGATTTGGATCAAACTGAAAACTTTCTATAAAACCTTTTTATACATGCAGCCCTTTCAAAAACATTTTCTGGGATCGTTAACCAAATATCAACTCAATTTTGTATCAGTTAAGGTTTATTATTCAGTCGTTACGGTGTTCATGCTTAATTTCGTATTAATAGTTTAATTATATCAATATTTATATGATCGGATTTATTCAAATATCACATGACACGTTTTATAACATCATGCAATCAAGGAAGTAGGCACAAGTGTTTTTTGAAAAACAATTGCAATCTGTATCGGGTGACATACATATCAAATGATGGCTTGGCTTGGCTTACTGTGAGGCAGGGTATCAAATATATATTTTGAAGTTATTTAAGAATATGACCATTGTCCATTGAACATTGATAAACCGTACGACCTTATCTCCGAAACGACTAAGCCAAAAAATTTGATAAATTATTGAAATTTGTTCTTTACTCATAGATTCCAGGAAAACCTATATGAAGTCTATGGTCTTAAAATAACATGGTAAATCGCTCAATATTGTTGTTGTGTGAGAACATGATTTTCAACTGCTATCTTGTGACAAATTGTTGGTACTACTCGTTTGACTTAATTTTCATCGTACGGAACCTTCTTCACGCAGGTTCAACTCAGACTTGTCTATTTTTTTTAAAAAATCTGTTTTTTTTTATTAATTACTCAATTGTTTCATTTTATTTACAGGTACGTTTCGAAGCTGTAATTACATATATCGGTAAGTGAGTTTAGTTTTTTTCAGACTTTCGGGCTTCTGACGACCCGTTACGACTGTCACAGATCTACGAATGACAGCTGAATACCAGTCATTTACATGGTGGGACTGCCTATCTGACCTCCACAACCCAGTAACTGTGTAACAAGATAACCCTTGGTAAGACTGGTTGTCAGACTTTCGGGCTTCTGAGTACCCGTAACGACTGTCAAAGATCTAATAAATGACAGCCGGGACCAACGGCTTAACGTGCTTTCCGAGGCACGTATAGGTCTCGTTTTGTAATGAATGGTCACCCATCCACGGATCGACCTCGGCAAGCGTTGCTTAACCTTGCGTGTAGCTGTTATTATTTAGATACGAGCCAAGACACGCTGCGCCGACTACTAATACATTGGGATTTCCTAATCCCATCTTCCCTCTGTCCTCAGAGGGAAGATGAGTATCTTACCATTTGAATAACTATATCCAAATCAATATCCAAAGTTAACATCTACTCATATTAACCTAAACGATTAAATGAGCAATATTTGTATAAGTTACTGTAAAAGCCAGAATTTTGCAAGTCTCACCAGTCGGTAAATCTTAGGTTTTACCACAGTTACCGGTAAAAGTTAGGTTTCAGAGTAAAACAATGCAGTTAATAAACAAACTATTTATTCAACATTACTATAATAATAATAATTATTATTATTATTATTAGTCAAGTCTTAAAACATGATTTAGAAAAATAAAATGCAATAAAGAATACTTTTCACTAATAACACTTTGCCTAGGTACACACGGCTACATAACAAGCTATACATTTCCAGTTTAAGCTGATCTCGCATTGATTAGGATTTCCGTACAATGAGAGGTCCGGCTATACTGGAAATGTATAGCTTGATATGTAGCCGTCTGTACGAGTAAGCTAAACATTCTTAACTTAAGGCGAAAGCGTCAAGGTAGCCCGCGAAATTCAAATTTTCTTACGTTTTTTGCAATTTGCTGGTCAGTATCATATTGTATGTTGATCTAAATATGATTTGCGGCCGTATCAAATGTTTATTTATAGAATTATAATCATAAAAATTATCAATACAACTCTCTAAGTTCATATAATCGCAATGAATGACTATTTCATGAAATCATGACATTTGATGTTTGTGCTTACTTATGTATTGCTGATTGTAATGATTATAATTATGTAAAGCCATATTTGTTACGGTCGTAAATCATATTTAAATCAACATAAAACCTCACATCAGTGTGAGGTTATCATTATGTTGGGTTGGGTTTGGTTGTTTATTGGGTCATTATGTTTTTTACATTTTGCAGGTCAGCCTGCAAAATGTAAAAAACTAAAGAAAATTTGAATTTCGCGGGCTACCTTAGCGCATGCCCCTTAAACTTAAAATTGGTCGGCCCGTGGCCAGTGCACGGGCAAGCGCCGGAGGCGCGGTAGCGGGGCGTTGGGGGATCATACACTATCCGCTAGCCGAGCGGGTGTCGAGCGAGACACGAGTTGACATGAGTAATTTTCAATCTTTGTTTTCGGACATTTACCGGTGTCTGCAGTTATATCTAGAATTTACCGACTGAATGCCAGTAAAAGTCCGAAAGATTATTATAGAACAATTCGGAGTTTTACCGGTAAACCTTAGGATTACCGGTAAATCCTAATATTTACCGCAGTTCGGGCTTTTACAGTAACATAGATATATTTATTTAGATATTTTTGTAATCACGTTCTCGAAAACTCGAAAACGGCTCTAACAATTTTCGATGAAAGTTGCAACATAGGGGTTTATGGGGGCGAAAAATCGATCTAGCTAGGTCTCAAATTCGTTTTCTCAATTTTCACAGCCTCGGGAATGTGATACAACGCTGTTATACCTGGACGATATGTTTATCTATTTTCACTCGAGCAGTGGTCGGTCGACCAGGTACTTTATTTTTAAAGGAATTTAATTAACCCAATGTTTTCAAAAACATTTTTTAATTAACTCTAAAACTCCTTTTTTTTCAAAATGTTGTTTTAGGTCGTCTGTTACGGTAAAGTTATCAAGCCGTGAAAGATAGTTTTAATAATAAAAGTAATTAGTTTTTTTGGTATATAATGTGAAAGATTTTAAATCATGGACACAGACTGTCCAAGGCACAGAAATGGCAACCAAGGCATTAGTATTAGCTGGTAAGTAAATCATTATCTTATTAATACATTTTTTTCTGCTACAGAAGTAATCAAAATTCAAAAGTCATTTATTCAAACTAGGCTGAGAATCAGCACTTCGAACGTAAGACAGTTCCAAAAACGCCCACCCTTCACCACTTCCTAGTGATATGCAGCACTACTGTCTGCTAACTTAGAGAAAAAAAAATTAAATCAAACAACACAAAAATTACAACAAAAAAAATGGGATTTAAAAGAAACTGGTGTTCTGAGTTGGGTTGAATTTGTCCCAAGAGCAAACTTAACATTGTAGTTGAAAAACATGTTCTCACATTCATTCCAACTGCAAATTTAAGTTTGTACGCCCAATATTGAGCTATTTTCCATGTTATTTAATATTTTAGATTTCTTGTAGGTTTTCTTGTAATTATACAACGTGCTGCCACAATGGCGCCATTAATTTAACACAAGGGTAGGACTAGTGGTCAGTAATCATAAAAAGTAATCATAAAAAAATACAATAATGATGAAATAATACGTACCTACGTAAATAGTTTTGTTTTTTAAACAATATATATAATAAACCTCTCTGTTTCTTTCAATTTGTCTAATCTTTGCACGTTATTCGTTTGTAATTTCATAGATGTGATATTATGTTCCGTAACTCCGGCAAATGACCTCTGCGCTGCAGTTCTCTAAGTACAGGTTGCTCCAAGATGTTATTTTAGAAAATTGGGATTTTTCAATAAAAAATAACGTTTAATGAAATTAAAATATCTTCATAATTACGCGAAAATTGATGTCACCATTAAAGCGGCACGCTGTAGAACTATTTTCTGTATGTTTTTCACCATTTTAGGCTCAGAAGTTTCGGAGATAAAAGCCCAATCGTTAACTTTCTTAAATAACTTTATAACTATTCATTTAAAAATTAAAAAAATATATTTGAGACCCTCACAGGTTACCCCTTTCATTTGATAAGTCACATAGTTTGCAAATCTTTTTTTCCGACTTTTTTTAATTTTTTAATTTGTACTCTAACTGACCCCATTTTCAAAATTCATCTAATTACGACACACGTCCGTGTTTGGGTCACAGAAATTCATACGTGTACCTTTCAACTTAATCGGTCCATTTCAACTCGTAGCAACTTGGCTGTGACAGACAGACAGACACACGAGTGATCCTATGAGGTTTCCGTTTTTTCATTCGGACGTACAGAACCCTTAAAAATCTATATAGATAAAAGGAGAAACTGACTGACTGACATATCAACGCAATACCGAAATTACTGGGACTAGGAAGGTGAAACTTTGCACACGGCTTCCATAATAGAGGGGAACACTAAGAAGGAGTTTTTGGAAATTTGATTTATGAAGGGGTGAAAATACCCCCCTGTTTTGTTTGTATGAAAAATCTTATTCCTTGAGTTAATAAACTTGAATCTTGGCACAACCTAACAAAAAGTACTAGGCTTGCATGAATTCACGATATAGTATTTCAATCATTAGATGTTGTGCACAATTTCTGAGCAGTAACCTAACAAAATAAAGTACTAGGCTTGCATGAATTCACGATAGTATTCAATCATTATGTTATGCTACTCATAGGATTTGGATGAGGCAGACAGACAGTTTATAACCTGAATTAACACATAAGATACTTCTTATCCCAGTAGTACGTTTTTGTGGGATAATCTCCGACTTCCACGCCAGTGAAGCCGCGGGAAAAAGCTAGTTATGAAATATGTAGACGAAGTCGACGGCAATAGCAAGTCATCTTCTTCACGTGGCTGGCACGACTGTATTTCATTCAATTTTTTTTGGCCTAAAACTTCGCCACTTCCACGGCGTCGTCGGTGGCAGCACAGAGGTCATTTTGACTGCATGTTTTAGGACACAGAGGGAAGGACAGGAGGTGGGCATAGTTTGCCACATAGCTCCACAACAGCTAGTATAACTAAAAAGGTTTTTATTTTCTCAGCTTTCCTGTGCGTCGCCCGCTGCAATCCCCTGGGTTTGGGGCAGACCACGGTATGCGAGTCGGGCCCCAACTACCTGCCCGGACTTGGCGCGACAGTCTGTGAATCTGGACCCCTCGGGTTGGGCGGCCTCGGGTATCTCGGCGGAATCGGAGGCCTCGGCGGTCTTGGCGGTATTGGACTCGGCCTTGGAGGATTAGGCAGCGCAACTGTCTGTGAATCTGTACCTGCCTACGGTGGTTATGGCCTCGGCGGTATGGGCGGTATGGGCGGTTTGGGAGGCCTCGGAGGTCTCGGAGGTCTCGGAGGCCTCGGCTTTGGAGGACTTGGCGGCATGGCAACTATCTGTGAATCTATGCCTGCCTACGGTGGTTATGGCCTTGGTGGTATGGGCGGTTTAGGAGGCCTTGGAGGTCTCGGAGGCATCGGCCTTGGAGGACTTGGTGGAATGTCAACTGTCTGCGAATCTGTACCGAATATGGGTTACGGCGGATTAGGCCTCGGTTTAGGGCTTGGAGGTATGGGTAGCGCCACTGTCTGTGAATCGGTACCGTCATACGGCGGTTATGGCCTCGGCGGTATGGGTGGTATGGGCGGTTTGGGAGGCCTTGGAGGTCTCGGAGGTCTCGGCTTTGGAGGACTTGGCGGCATGGCAACAGTCTGCGAATCTGTACCGAATATGGGTTACGGTGGATTAGGCCTCGGTTTAGGTCTTGGAGGTATGGGTGGCGCCACTGTCTGTGAATCAGTACCGTCGTACGGTTATGGCCTCGGAGGACTCGGAGGCCTCGGCGCCTTTGGCGGAATTGGGGGACTTGGTGGTCTTGGACTCGGTGGATTAGGGGGAATTAGCGGTCTTGGAGGCCTCGGTCTCGGAATTGGAGGATTAGGAGGCGCCACAGTCTGTGAATCTGTACCGTCTTACGGTTATGGCGGACTTGGAGGTCTCGGTGGTCTCGGAGGTCTAGGCGGAATTGGAGGCTATGGCGGTCTGGGTGGGCTCGGCGGCGGCTACGGCCTCGGTCTCGGCCTCGGAGGTTTAGGCGCCGCTACCGTCTGTGAATCTGTACCATCTTACGGCATGGGTGGTATTGGTCCCGGAGGAATGGGAGGATTAGGTGGCCTCGGCGGATACGGCGGCCTCGGTGGCCTCGGAGGCCTTGGATACGGAGGACTTGGCGGCTTAGGTCTTGGTATGGGAGGTATTGGCCGTTCTTTTTTATAAATAGCAACACCTCGTCGGCTTACTTTAACAGCAACACTAAGATCTCTGGAGCTTCGCCGATGATGTCTAGCAATACCTGTAGTGGGTACAACGATCAGGCTCACATTATGACATTTTGATTATAATTAAGAAAAGCATATTTAAAAAAAAAACTCCAGGTGTATTGGCGATATTTGCAAGCAGACTAATTTATTTTGTAATGGGTGATAAATATTGAAAATTAATTAAATTATTTTTGGCGTTTGCATGACCGTTATACTAACAGATTTATTAAAAAAATATGTTAAAATTTTCGTTTAAATTATGACACTGATCTCAGAGTATTTTAATTTGTATTTGAATTTTTGTCGTCTGCTTCAAATAATATGCTTGGAATGAAAAAAATTGTAAATGTATTATTATTTTTTTTTATAAAATTATAATAATGTATGTATCTATGTATTCTCATTGGAAAATAAAATGTATGTATTTGAATGTTTTGTATAATTTTGCGAGGTAGTTTCGTAAAAAAACTTAAAATGGCAATTGATCGTAATGCCTTTCATTTTAGACAGCTCAACCACGTTCATTGCGTTATTTACGTTGTTCAACAGACTAATTTTGCAAGCCTTTGAAGCAATGGATTAGGGATTTCCTTCAAACCCTCGGATTGTGATTGAAACTGTGTTACGCAATTAGAGTGCTGATTGAACCACCAGGGGCCAGTTTGGACATTTGGCTTAGGGGTTAAATTTCGAAAAATCCATGCTTGTGCTAAGCGCACCTCATCAATTTCATGTTTCATTAAGAGTGGTTAAAGCAAGTCTCAAAATAGGCGCATGCCCCTTTCTTTGATTGACTTTTCAAATAACTATGGGCCTGGCAAAGTGTTCAAATTTCGAAAAATCCATGCTTCCTTCAAAGCTCTTGCATTCTGATTGAAAATGTGATAGGTAGTGTACTGATTGTCCCACTAGGGGCCAATTTGAACCGCTTAGGGGTTAAATTTCGAAAAATTCATGCTAGTGCTAAGCCTACCTCACCAATTTCATGTTTCAATCTTTAGTGGTTAAAGCACCAAGAAAACTATCAAGAGAACTGTGAAAATGGGCTGGAACAATTCCTCCTTTATTGAACCCCATCTCATCCATGAGTTTGAAACTTCTCTCTATGGTCCCAGGTGGTAGTTTCAAACCCTGAAATTTACTAATAAGACTAAATGATGATACATTATGTTTGTTTCAGTAAATTGGTTCAAAAAACACTTCGTCAAAAATAAATTATGTTTTAAAACGAGATGAGTTCGGTGTTTCCTAATATCACATCTATTTTCTGAGGGAATCTAAAGGAACGCCCACACTAAGTTTAGTTGTAATGTTACAGTTCAGATCAGTGAGTGAGGAAAACCGAGTATTACAGTGCGCAACCTATTATGACACAATTTGTAACATTACATTCACTGGGACCATTCGCCTGTAATGTAACAATAGTGAGTGGGAGCACCCGTGATACAATTTGTAACATGAAGGCGAATCTTATCGAATCTTGGATTGTGACAGGCGAATGCGCGTCAGTCAGTGAGGCAGTAATGTAACGTAATGCTCAAAATAGAATCTTAGATTGTTACATTACAGGCGAATGCGCGTCAGTCAGTGAGGCAGTAATGTAACGTAATGCTCAAAATAGAATCTTAGATTGTTACATTACAGGCGAATGCGCGTCAGTCAGTGAGGCAGTAATGTAACGTAATGCTCAAAATAGAATCTTAGATTGTTACATTACAGGCGAATGCGCGTCAGTCAGTGAGGCAGTAATGTAACGTGATGCACAAAATAGAATCTTAGATTGTTACATTACAGGCGAATGCGCGTCAGTCAGTGAGGCAGTATTGTAACGTAATGCTCAAAATAGAATTTTAGATTGTTACATTACAGGCGAATGCGCGTCAGTCAGTGAGGCAGTAATGTAACGTAATGCTCAAAATAGAATCTTAGATTGTTACATTACAGGCGAATGCGCGTCAGTCAGTGAGGCAGTAATGTAACGTAATGCTCAAAATAGAATCTTAGATTGTTACATTACAGGCGAATGCGCGTCAGTCAGTGAGGCAGTAATGTAACGTAATGCTCAAAATAGAATCTTAGATTGTTACATTACAGGCGAATGCGCGTCAGTCAGTGAGGCAGTAATGTAACGTAATGCTCAAAATAGAATCTTAGATTGTTACATTACAGGCGAATGCGCGTCAGTCAGTGAGGCAGTAATGTAACGTAATGCACAAAATAGAATCTTAGATTGTTACATTACAGGCGAATGCGCGTCAGTCAGTGAGGCAGTATTGTAACGTAATGCTCAAAATAGAATTTTAGATTGTTACATTACAGGCGAATGCGCGTCAGTCAGTGAGGCAGTAATGTAACGTAATGCTCAAAATAGAATCTTAGATTGTTACATTACAGGCGAATGCGCGTCAGTCAGTGAGGCAGTAATGTAACGTAATGCTCAAAATAGAATCTTAGATTGTTACATTACAGGCGAATGCGCGTCAGTCAGTGAGGCAGTAATGTAACGTAATCCTCAAAATAGAATCTTAGATTGTTACATTACAGGCGAATGCGCGTCAGTCAGTGAGGCAGTAATGTAACGTGATGCACAAAATAGAATCTTAGATTGTTACATTACAGGCGAATGCGCGTCAGTCAGTGAGGCAGTATTGTAACGTAATGCTCAAAATAGAATTTTAGATTGTTACATTACAGGCGAATGCGCGTCAGTCAGTGAGGCAGTAATGTAACGTAATGCTCAAAATAGAATCTTAGATTGTTACATTACAGGCGAATGCGCGTCAGTCAGTGAGGCAGTAATGTAACGTAATGCTCAAAATAGAATTTTAGATTGTTACATTACAGGCGAATGCGCGTCAGTCAGTGAGGCAGTAATGTAACGTAATGCTCAAAATAGAATCTTAGATTGTTACATTACAGGCGAATGCGCGTCAGTCAGTGAGGCAGTAATGTTACGTAATGCTCAAAATAGAATCTTAGATTGTTACATTACAGGCGAATGCGCGTCAGTCAGTGAGGTAGTAATGTATCGTAATGCTCAAAATTGAATCTTGGATTATTACAGGCGAATGCTCCGGTGAGGAAGCGCCTTTAGACACTCTTGTTTTATGATGAAGGCAAAAAATATCATCAGTAAACATGGACTCTATTGCAAAATCAACAAGCAGAGTGCAAGCGTCGTGTTCAATTTTGTACGTCCTTCTTTGTATGATATGAGTAGGTATTGACAATCTTGCTAATGTTTTAATATTTTTAATATTTGTAGGTATATTTGTTATTTAATATGCAATTTTGCACACAGGTAGACTATACCTGGATTGGATTCTGTACAGAATAATTTTTATCCGGGTAGATAAAATAATTTTACTTTCATTTTTTTTTCCAACAATGCGAGAAAAACCACAGTCAAAAAATTAAAACAAAAAACTTAATAATTGCTCAAATTACCCGTACTTTATTTCGAACGCTCATTCACTTACAAATGTATACTAAATCATATATATACATAAAACTACATATATATTATATTCCTATCCGCATGGGCACATGCAGGGGGGAGGGCTGACAGGGCATGGTGGGGATGGGCAACGGCATGGGCAAGGGAGGGGTAGGCATGGAGGTGGTGGGCAAGGCTGTCCACAAGGTGAAATTGGCCCTCCAGACGAAATTAGCCCTCCACATGAAATGGAGGATATGTCGTTTTGCCCGTTAACCCTGCAAATGGTCGCGGCGCCGAGGGTTCTGAAGTTCTGGGGCGGGTTCGGGCGGAAGCAGATGGTCGGGGGGGCGGGCACGATGATCTTCGGGGGTCTGACGATGAGAGCACCAGGGACTGGGGGCTGCACCGGGGGAGGTTGCACCTGTAAATGAAAGATAAGTTAAATATTTTGTGGTCATAATAAAAAAAGAAAAATGCGTTAGTTGGCTTTAGAACAAAAAACACCTAAAATTAAGAAAGGAAGAAAATTAGATTCAAGGTACGTCACTCGAGCTCAAAATAGTGTTACTCCCGAGGTGGACGTGACTTTCGAATTTGAGTAAACAATTACGAACGAAGGCGGAATGCATTTCGCGCGATTTTTTATTTCCATCTTTTCTATTAATTTAGATCGCGCGCGGTTAGCTTTATCTTCAGCCTGATACTTTTTCATACAATGTTCGTGATTGATCTCATTGGTGATTGGTACTTTTACTATCAATATCCATATTCAAATCACTTTTAGTCCCTAGGGATTAAAAAGCTATTTTGGTCCCTGTTATGAAATTCTGTGTGAAATTCGTACGAAAGCGCATCTAAAGTGCGCGTGGCCTTATGGGCCGTCAATGAAAATGATCGTTATTTAGAAAGAAAGAACATACTCGTACGTGGACGTTGTTTGAGTGAAAGGGCTGATTCGATCATATTGCGTACTTAATATAAATATTGCGCAAATTTATTGTAGTTGTAGAGGCCGACTACTGAATTTCCTTTGTGACGATCTCCTTCTTTAGAACTAAGTAGTACAAAATAGAAAAATGGCTTACCCTGATCGGTGAGGGTCTGGGTACACAAACGGGTTGAGGTCGGACGATCAATGGGGGCGGTTGTGGCGGCTGGACGGCTGGTACCCGGACGTAGAACGGTGAGGGGGTCGGGGGCTGTACGGGCGGTGGTCGCACCGTTATCGGGGCTGGGGTGGGTGGTTGCACTGGGGCGGGCTTCACCCATATTGCGGGTGGTTGGGGTAGCCTGATCTCACCAGGGCGCACCACGATTGGGGGTGGTGTTGGGAACCTGATCTGTCCTGGTCTGATTAGGATGGAACCTGCGGAAACGAAAAATGTAATGATAGTTAAAAGAGAGAGATAAAAACAAGAAAAACTAGATACAGTCTTATGTAATATAGTTTGACCGAAACCGCTGTTACCGCGCCTTAGGTAAGTACCTACCCGGTGAGACGGGGGGCAGTGCAGGCCGCTCATTCGTCAACGCTCACGGCGTCCCGCCGCTCATTCATCAGCGCTGCCCCCTGCCTCGCTGCGTATTTCTAAAGCACGATACGGTCTCGGTCAAACTATAGAAGGCGAGCTTATTGCCATCAATAGTCCATAAGTCTGTCAGACTCACGGGCTAGTAATAAGTAATTTCTAATGGATTATGTCAATAGGACTTTGACCGTGCTAGGGACCACTACACCACCTAGGCAATATGCCGCAACCACGACTGTTGAGCGTGGGCTCCTGGCCTCAATTTCCAGGTCGGGCAAAATGTTATTGGATTTTTCCATTAGGTATTTCTTAGTCCGGAGTTTGGAAGTTGGCGGTGTGATACACCCATGCCACGGTTCGCACGTTAAGCCGTTGGTCCTGCGCCTGATCTCCTCCGGTCGTGTTGGATTGCCGTCCCATCGGACTATGAGAGTGAGGGAAGAGAGAGTGCACTGTGTCTGCGCACACACTTATGCACTATAATATCTCCCCGCCGAAGATAAGTTTCCGTTGGGATTGGCCGTCATGATAGGCTATGGTCTTGAGGACTATTATTAATATAAAGCGAAATGCAATACACACATAATTAGCACTTTGCCATTTCATCTTGCAAAGTCTTCAAATGTTACAAGCTATGGAACTTTACAGAAAGAACGTGGCTCTAATAGTCCCATGAATCAACACGTGAAAAATCTGTCTGTGTTTCGACGAAACAAATGATGATTACAAAAATAAAAACTCAGCACTTAAAGCGCTTTTTTATTATGACTTAGATTTGATTGATGCAAACAAATGCATTTTTTTAAATTGTCTTTTGTGCCTGCTCTAAGACCTCAATCTCGCTGATTGAAAGCGATGGATGAGGGCTAGAGAGTGTTCGTTCTTAGAATAGCAATGTATGTCACCACTGGTGACATCATGCAGTCTTATGTAATATAGTTTGACCGAAACCGCTGCACTGCGAATTAGGTAGGTACGTGGTGAGACGGGAGGGCAGTACAGGCCGCTCATTCGTCAACGCTGTTGCAACCATGTTTTGCTATTCATTCTTCTTTGAAACTCACCCGTAGGAGCCTGCCCGTACACATAGTTGACGGGTGGCTCGCAAGGGTTGCACGGTCCTATCTGCTGAGCCGAGCCCCCATCACATGGGCTGGGCGGGGCAGGCTGTGGTTGACAAGGGCAGGGGAACTGAGGCTCCGGCTGTGGGCACGGCTGCCCCAGTGCAGTACCCAGGAAAAGAACTGTAGGGAAAGAATACAGGGTCAACTTAAAGTATGTAGCGAAACTTTATAGACAGTATGGATATACAACCTTAGTTTTTGTTTACCCTAAATCTCTTAAGGGGTCATTGTACTCATCATTATGACCAACTTTCACTATGGGAGCAACGCTGAAATCGCGAAGAAAATCAGCTGTTCCCTACATTTCGACGAGATATGCGAACATATTAATGTAGGGAACAGCAGATTTTTTTTTTTCGTTTCGCTATTTCAGCGTTGAGTCCCTATTGAAAGATGTTCATAATGATGAGTACAATGTGTTGAGAGATTTAGGGTAAACAAAAACTGAGGTTGTATAAAAGATAAAACAAAAAAAATATTAATTGTTTTGGGGTTAACAACCGTATTTACTTGAAATAATAATATCAGTTTGAAAAATTAAGTTATTTTTTTTTACTCATTCGTGAATGGTGTCGATACCTATCTTAACAATATAAAACAAAAAACCTTTTTTTGTTAAAAGTAGTTTTTCCAAACACGAACGTGGTTCACACTTGTAGTTGTTCAGCGGAGCGTGATCGTTGGGGTTAATTCAATATTAACGTATTTCCTCTGTTTTCGCCCTGGTTAATGATACTAGACCACATATTTTTTACGAAGTACTGTATCTACCATTGCCCGTCTTGTTTTTTGCCGTTTTTTTTTTCTTTTAAAATAATATGGAATTAACGCCAACGACCACGTGACCGCGTTTCCTCTTAACTGGTACACATCTGTAATTCTCCGCCTGTCATCCTATAAATACCTAAGGGTTTAGACAAGCTGCAATCGCTGTCAAAGCGTTTATTATTCCTTTATCGACTCAACAGAATTGACATAATATCACACGTCATCATAAACGCTGATAAAATGACGCTTAGGCTACTCCTTGGATGGAAGGATGAATGTATTGGCAAGAATAACTATCGTAAAAACTTTCCTTCCCTCAGTGCCCACTTTTATTATAAAAGGAACTCTGGTGCCAAATATCATGTTCCTATTATTCAACGGTTTAGGCTGTGCGTTGTCTGTCAATTCAATGAATTTATGATTTTTACTTTTCAGAAGATGACCTTCAATAAGTTCTGACTTTCAGAATTAATTTGAAAAGTGAACTTGATTTCTTATGGTCTAAAACGATAAACGACATTTTGCTGATTGCTTTGCACATAATACTCGTAGATTCTGAAATAATGATGTCTTTTAATTGAAGGAGGGAAAAGAAGAAATACTATAAAGAAAAGGAAATATAGAATATTATATTTACCCGATAACCATATGACTTTGCCCTTCGCCATTTTTCGATCGTCTGATGAAAATGATTCAGAAAAATCACCTTTTATACTCTTTCATTATTGAAAATCCCAATCTCTGAACGGCCATTTGCAAACCCCACTACATTCTAAAATCAACTTTATATGTTTGAACAAAGAACTGTATTTCGATTGTATGTTTGTACAGAAAATATCTCTGTATTGTCACCCTCAAATAAATGTTATGTAACGGTATTTGAAATTATTTTTTAGATTTGGAACTATTTAGTTTTGCAACACTGACACCGGTTAATGCTTAACGGTTTTGCTTTTCAATTTTTTCTAATATAATATTTAGACCTTTACAATTCGTTACCGTGAGACACGAGAGTAATTTTGTTTTAAAAACAATTTTATTATTATTCATAGTTTGTACTTTAACGTTACACTTCCTTTTGTTATTTAAAATCTTTATTATCAAGCCCGTACACAAGATCGCGGTGACAAGCTTGTGGCTAAGTAATAATAACCACACGAGTCGACCCATCAGGTTAAGCTACACTTGCCGGGATTGGTCCGTGGATGGGTGACCATCATTACATACCGAAACTCGTCCATGCCTCGGAAAGCACATTAAGCCGTTGGTCCCGGCTGTCATTCGTGGATCTTTGCCAGTCGTTACGAGTCGTCAGAAGCCCGAAGGTCTGACAACCAGTCTTACCAAGGGGTATTGTATTAACCAGTAACTGGGTTGTGGAGGTCAGATAGGCAGTCGCTCCATGTAAAATACTGGTATTCAGCTATCTTCCATACATCTCTATCAACCTAATCGTCTTTTCAGTATTCACCCCTCGTCTAACCATGGATAGCCAGTAGGTATATCGCCTGGTCGGGCAAAGTGTTATTGGGTTTTTCCATTAGGAGTTTCTTAGTAACAGCCCGGAGTTTGGAAGTTGCCGGTGTGAAACCCCCGTACCTCGGAAAGCACGTTAAGCCGTTGGTCCTGCGCCTGATCTCCTACGGTCGTGCCGGATTGCCGTCCCATCGGACTATGAGAGTGAGGGAAGAGAGAGTGCACTTGTGTCTGCGCACACACTTGTGCACTATAATATTTCCTGCGCCGAAGGTTGGTCTCCGCTGCGATTGGTCGCCAAGGCCGAAATTTGGTCTGTCGAAATACGGGTGTACTTACAGGTCTGTCTGCCTGCCTCTTAAGGATATACAGGCTTGATGTTACGTTATGCTTGTTACGCTAAAGTTCTAAAGAAGTTTATATTATCTAGCCGTGGTTTGAACATTCTTGAGTCATAATACTCGTGAAGCAGAAACTAAAACATGACTATCGCCACTACTTTCTAAAGTAAAGTATGACCTGCATATATAACTTTGTTAAAGAAAAATCAGAGAAAATGAAGTGAAAGCGCGTCTCCTTTTTAAGGAAATTTCTCGCCAACTTGTCGACATTTCACGTGACCAGAGGGCTGGCTCATTCTTTGACCATAGAATTAGCATTGCCATTCAACGTGCCAATGCTTCCAGTCTTCTCGGCACGTTTCCGGATGACAGCGATGCTGACGAATACTTCGACGCCTAAGTGTCCTTTTTCTTTGTACTTACGAGTATTTGTATAGTTAGTTAGTTAGTCGTTTAATTTAGTAGGTAGTGTAAATAGAGAGAATTAAATATGTAGTATTTATTTTTAACCCCCGACGCAAAAAGAGGGGTATTATCGTTTGATCGCTGTGTGTGTGTGTGTCTGTCTGTCTGAGGCACCGTAGCTCTTAAACGGGTGAATCGATTTGAATGCGATTTTTTTTATTTGAAAGCAGGTTTTCTAGCAATGGTTTTTAGATATGTTTTATCAAAATCGGTTCAGCCGTTTGAAGATTATCAGCTCTTTTCTAGTTGATGAATTGATGTGAGCGTCTTCCACAGGTCTAATCGATTTGTAATGTGGTATTCTGTTACTTCAATGATATCAGAAGAACATAGTAACCTTGAACTGATGCTGCAGCATCACCTGGAATTAGCAGGATACCCAACTCTCTTACCAAGTTACAGCACAGGTATCGTGTTTGGGCTCATTGGAATGGTCTCAATGAATAGGTTATAGATAGATGATGGACAGGGTCTGGTGATGGAGTAGGAAAGAAAAATGAGGAAATGTTTGTGTCGGGGGTTTTTTAAGTATTAATATAATTTCACTTGTAAAAAATCCGTTCTCACAGAGAGGAGGCCGGCTGGTTACGCTATGATATATTATAATGATGAATGGAGCAGTGGCGGTCCAGTGGTAACGGCCGCGTTGTAAGTCGTAGGTTCGAACCCAGACAGGCGCTTTACTTTGTGTAAATTATTTCATCATAACGGCTCTGAAAATGGTGAAGGAAAACACCGTGAGAAAACCGGCATTGCCTAGATATTAGCCTCTGGGTCTGAGGCAGGTGGTCTTACCGAGACCACAGAGGCGTTTAAAAGGCGGTTCCTATACATGTCTGAGTAACCATTCGGGGAATACAAGCATGAGGTTATAACGTATGGTTTCTTCCATAAACCGAAGGGCCTCGAACTTATAACCTTCGAAGTCCGAAGCCCTTTGGCCCAGTTAAATAGTTAAACAGAATAATTGCCATAGTTATGGCAATTATGATATTTAACTTGTCATCGTTATAATCGCCCATGGAAAGCTGAAGTTCCAGCTGAAACCTGAAGGTCGGAGACGCTACACTCGAAGTTGAGGACGAGTATATTCTATATTTACCTAGGACAAACTGTTCAGTTAGGTAGGTCGAAGGCCGCAGAAATCCCCTAGATGTGGGACATAAAAGTCATTTTTGAACATTACATTTTCAAAAAAATTGAATTTTTTCTAGTCGCCCCATTCCAAAAGGTAGTTTAGTATGGAGAAGAATGGGTAAGAAACTTCGCCGTTCGGGAAATACAGGCGCGATGTTATGATATGTAACTTTAATAAACTTAAATTACCTAGCTGTTATTGTTCTGTATCCCATATACATATATTATATTTATCTATACTAATATTATAAAAAGTTAAACATTTTTTTGTTTGTAAGTTTGTATTTAGGAGGTAATCTCAGGAACTACCAGTCGGATTTTTAGGAAATATTCTTTTTGCATTGGATCGCTCAATTAGAGGAGCTCGTGGATAAGTAATAGGTAACAGCTGCACGGTTCGATCCATCAGGTTAAGCTACGCTTGCCGGGGTCGGTCTGTGGATAGGTGACCATCTTAACATACCGAGACTCCTCCGTGCCTCGGAAAGCACGTTAAGCCGTTGGTCCCGGCTGTCATTCGTGGATCTTTGACAGTCGTTACGGGTCGTCAGAAGCCCGAAAGTCTGACATCCAGTTTTACCAAGGGGTATCGTATTACCCAGTTACTGGGTTGTGGAGGTCAGATAGGCAATCGCTCCATGTAAAATACAGTATTCAGCTGCATCCGGTTAGACTGGCAGCCGACCCCAATATAGTTGGGAAAAGGCTTGGCAGATTGATTGCATTGGATAGCCCAATTCTTCATTCGGTAACGAAGTCGCGGGCAGAAGCTAGTAATATTATAAATTCAAAAGTGTCTGTCTGTTATCTTTTCACACCTAAACCACTGAACAAATGTTGGCAAAGAGATAGATTACATCTTGGGGACGGACATAGGCTACTTTTTGTCTTAAAAAAGTCCTAATGGAGGTGATATAGGAGATGGAAGTTGATACGGGAAACCCAGCATTTGTTATGTTAAGAATATGAAAATTCAAGGTTATGCTTTTGGTCAGAAATAAAGAATTACGTTTTACAACGCTTTTGTAAATACAATCCCAAGGACGTAAATAAAACCCAACTGCGACAAAAAGTCAACTAAAAAGGTATAAACAAGACATCATAGACAGTTTTTTATTTTTTATTTATGTTTAGTGTGTTTTTAGTTAAATTTGTGTTTTTTTTTTTGTGATATGATAAATACGTTTTCTTTCTTTCTTTGATTGGAAATATAGCCATAGTCCGTATTTTAAGATAACATTTAGTCTATATTTCATTAAAATCTGAGTACTACAATTTATTATTTGTCCATTCTGTTACCTTTTCACTCTTTAACGGTTGAACGGATTTGGATGAAAGGCATGGTTTGGGGTAGGACATAGGATACTTTTACCCCGATAGTACGTTCCCGTGGTATGATATGGCAACCACAGCGGGCGAAGCCGCGGGCAAAAGGTAGTCTGTTATATTTTTGTCAAACAGTATAATTACTAGATTATTGGATTGTTTGTTTGTAGTTGTTGTGATTCTCATTACTGTAAATGAACGTGCCTGACTGCGTTAGTAAGCTACACGAAACAAAAAAAACACACTAGATCTACATATAATCACAAGCACAAAACAGAAATACTCGGAAGCTGCACGTCGTGACTGTGACAAGAAGGCTTCCACTCAGCATGATGCTGTGCTATGGGGACCCACAGCACAGCGCTGATTTTCAATGCTCACATCTTATCACTTAATAATGTCCTGTGTCACTCAGCAATAATGTAGGTTTCTATCTGTAAAAGATTTTTTGTAATCGGGTCTATGCTTCCACAGACAACCTCTTACAAATTAACAATTATAGCTCAGTATAATAATTATTACAAGGTCACGTCGTGCGGTGCAGCTGTCAAACACAGACGGTTGCTATAGCATCGCGGCCGTGATTGGCAGAACATCTGATAGACGACCTCGGCGATAACCTTGTGTTGTCGTCTTATAAAATTCTTGTAGTACGTCAAGATGTTATTTAAGGGCGACTTTTATTACTCTATGGTGCTGTTTATTTGTTTCGCCAGCGTGATATATTTATATGTTAGTCAGTGGTAATATAGAATTCTACAGGTGAAAGATTTTTTAATTATGTCCAGTAGTTTTTGAGTTTATTCATTACAAACAAACATACACTTTTTTTTTTTTTGTGTAGATAGTGTAGATATATTATATGGTATATTATAAGTTTAGACGAACAATTTTAAACCTACTAAGTATAGTTGTCGCGTTTTAGCATGGCAATATCGGTCATTGCCCTTTCCCTATTATCTCTCCGCAGGAAACCAAACAATAAACTATGTATGATTTTTCGTTATTGGAACATGTTGAATATCACAATAGATAATTTGATTCAGGACGTCAACGGACTTTATATCAGTTTTTGAAATAAAAAAATCCGGCAAAGTGCGTGTCGGACCACGCACAATGAAAGGTTCGGTAGTTGGAATGAATTTTTCTCAAGAAAAAACTTAATATTGTAGTTGAAAAACATGTTCTCCCATACATTCCAACTGCAAATGTAAGTTTGCTCGCACAATATTTTGAGATTTACCATGTTATTTTAAGACCATAGACTTCTTTCAAACTTTTAGGCTTAGTACCTCGTTTTGGAGATAAGGGCGAGGAATGGTAAATTTTCATAAATTTTCTTAAATATCTTTAAAAGTTTTAAAACAAAAATTAGAAAAAATTAAAATACTAGACATCCTCACACTAATCCTAGTTCTTTTGATGTATCATACGGTACAGTTTGCAAAACATTATTATTTTCCGATTTGCCGCCGAAAAGTGATCCCCTTATTGAATATTCATTTATTTATGTTACACGTCCGTGTTTGGGTTACAGAAATTCATATGTGTACCAAATTTCAACTAGATTCGGAGGAAATTGGCTGTGATAGACGAACAGCCAGCCATCCAGACAGACAGACACACGAGTGATCCTATAAGGGTTCAGTTTTTTTTATTTTGAGGTACGGAACCCTAAAATTGCTAGAAAATATAGGTGGGTCAATCGCCGCTACTGCCATGCTACAGTAGTTAATATGGGGTAAGTTAGAAATAACAAAAAATAAACCAGAAGTTGTAATACATATTATGCGTATAATAATTCGTTATTAAAATACATAAATACTTATAATATACATTTGTAAACGACACACATTCGAAACTCTTACGGGTAATTGTCTAACCACTAATGTACCATTATCACATGCCTTAGTTAATCGTAAAGAAACCGGTTAAGAGATCTTTGAAGCATACTAAAATAAACACAGGACTTATCTCTAAAAACGACCCGATAAAGGACAAAAAATCCACTAACTGAAAAGTTGCACTGCTACTCTTTTTTATACTGTGGTTCTTGCAAATGTTCAGCGTTCTTGGGCGGAAGGAGTGCGTGAGGTAATTCTTAGTCTTCTGTACTTTTCTTCAGTTATTACCTCAGGAATTGCTCAGGCGACGGTGTACAGCTTTCTCCTTTTCCTCCAGTGACTTGTTCGGGTCGTAATCATTCTTAGCATCAGTACTCAAATGGGGCCGTTTTAAAAATAAGTCCTTAATTTTTATTATTTAGCATGGCGAGCACGGTGGTGGCTCGCAGGCGCAGGGGCAAGGTGCGGGTACTGGCTCGCACGGGCACGGCGGGGGTGGGGGCTGCTCGCATGGGCACGGGTTGCGGCACGGATTGGCACACGGGTTCGGTGCCGGCTGCACGCATCCACATGGATTGATCGGCTGCTGCAATCCACATGGATTGATGGGCTGCTGCAATCCACATGGATTGATCGGTTGCACGCATCCACATGGATTGATCGGCTGCACGCATCCACACGGACCGATCGACTGCCCTTGAATACCCTGGATCTGCGCCTGGTATTGCGCCTGGTATGGCGACTGGATCGACTGGGCACCAAGCTGTGACTGCAACGACTGGAGCGAACAGGTCGATACGCAGATGGTAGGAGGCTGAATGGTCTGCGACTTAGGTGTTCTCACCACAATCTGGGGTGGGTTGATCGGGGCTGGACGTGGCTGAGACACACTGATCGGCGCTGGCTGGATAGCTGCTGGCTTCGGCACTCTCACAACTAGAGGAGGAGGCTGGACGCAACGAACTGGTCCAGGACGAGCCAACACTGGAGGAGGAATTATCGGCGACAGAGGAGGTGGTCTCACGCAGAACGCAGGTGGAGTCACTGGTGGCTGCGTAGGTGGCTGGACAGTCAGAGCCGGGGGCGTGATGGCAGCCTGTTGAGGAGGTCGCACTAGGATCGGCGGTGGCTGGATGATGACGTCTGGGGATGCGCTGATGAAGAACGTGCCTCCGGGAACGGCGATCTCTTGGAAGCCGGCGGCCCTCAGACGTTCAGGCACGCAGTTCTTTTGCAGCAGTACCTTGATTGGTCCATCACCGCATGGTGCTAAAAGGAATATAATCTTTAGTAGTGATACTCATAGAGGTCTTTGCGAAAGAACTCGGGGGTACTGAGAGTTCATGTCAAAAATCTTGTCGGTTAGCATTGCTGTGTACCGGTTTGAAGGGTATGTGTGCAATGTGCATAAAGGACATTATTAGGCAGAAGAGACTACAACTCAGAGAGACCCTCAGTGGTTGGGGATTCGGATATCTCTACTTTGCGGTATTTTAGTCGATGGTCTTCTTAATATGACAAAATATCTTTTTCTGTCACATACAATAAAAAAATTGTAATATGATGCTTTCTATGACCCTCCATAAGTGACGGTTGCTGTAACTAAAACAGTAGTGGTCTCAAAATCCAAATCAAACCGTCGTCCAAAAAGGCCTTTCCTGTAGGGAAACAGTTTCAGCAGAGCGCGTGGTTTATAATAAAATAAAAAGGTACAAATACTTACAAGCTGGAGGAGCGCAGGGGTCGCAAGGGCACGGCGGGGGCACGGGAGGTGGGCAGGGCGGCGGCGGAGGCGGGCATGGACACGGCGGGGGGGGCGGGATACACCCGCAGTACTGGGGCGCTGGCGCCGCTGCCGCTGAAGCAACTAATGCTGAAAAAAAAACTACGTTAATACGAGTAAATATTCGAAAGCACATTAAGCCGTCGGTCCCAGATGTCATTCGTAGATCTTTGACAGTCATAACGGATAGTCAGAAGCTCGAAAGTCGGACAACCAGTCTTGACAAGGTATCGTGTTACCCAGTAAGTGGGTTGTAGAGGTCAGATAGGCAGTTGTTCCTAATTTAACTGGACGCCCACCTTAACATAGTTGGGCAAATGTTGACGCAGATCATTAAATAACAGAAATCGGAATTTTGTAGATGTCACCACTGTTCCACTGATGTCGTCAAAGAAATTTGTGCGTGAGAATATAAATATATAGTTGTACGATATTATCCATCTGGCAAAAGTCCAACAGAAAATAACCCTATTTGGTTTGAAAATCTTCCCTTTTCGTACCGTATTGGATTCCAGAAAACGCCCGATTAAAACGTTTCGCACCACAGTATTTTTTTTCGTAGGTAATATTATTGACCGATCTTCATTTTGCTTAAATTTTAAGTACAGTTGAAGACTTCGTTAATGATAGAGATGCTCGAAGCAGCCAGGACTTCAAAGCAAGTTCAGTTGACTTAAAACTTATAGATATGTATAAAGTTGATTAAAGGAATGGATAAATAGTAAATGTTTAGTTACCTATTATACCCAATGCCGTTAGACGCCCCATGGTTGACAACCTTGTGTATTAACCACCAACGATTTGAACCTTTTATACTCAAAAGCATCCTCAGTTTGTTATAACTCACAATTAACCATCGGCTCTCGCTAGACTGAGCATAAATATAACAAGTTCAATTGTTTATACTTCTGTGTGGAAATCGATGTGATATGACGGAGTATGATCCCTAGGCTTTTCCTATGTTGTGGTGAGCTGCGCTGCGGAACTTCCGCATTTATTTAGACCCCCGCATCCGTATTAATCAATGCTGATGCAGATGTGGGTAGAAAAGCGTGAATATAGCTCTAAATCTCACTTTCTCCTGATTTTAATTATATGTAAGTTAAAACTTGTCCCCACAATAACAACTTAATGATCTCCTTAAACAGGGCTTCCTCTCTCCTACCCTTTTGCTGTGCCCTACAGGGTCCATAATGATCTAAATATATAGTTACCACCTAAGTATACGTACATAAATTATGGTAAAGCAATAAAGATATTGAGTATTGATTACTTTTACGAAATAGTCTAATATACGAGTACATCAAACACATATAATTTCGAGAGCTATATTGATATTTAAATGAGTACACACATACATAAACTCACGCCTGAAATGATTATAATTTTGTAATTATTATATAGTAATTGCCGCGAATTGAATTATGAACAACATACGACGGCAACTGCAATTTTTAAAAAACGTAAGATGAATTTCACCTTGCCGCCTTGACGGACCCCTTAAAAAAACTTGAGGCATCCGCATCCACATCCCCAGCTCATGTTAAAAAATCTGCATCCGCAACATCCCTGCTCTACGATAGTTTTGAAAAATTACATAATAATATCGCTTTCTATGTACCTAGAATCCGCTCCACCATAGTCACTGAAGTCCGGCAGAAATTGATTGAAATGTCATGAAATTGAAATAGTTGAACGACATTTATAAACATGCAATTTGATGCAATGACATAGACACTAGCGCCACGTCTATCGGACTTGGGTGGTGGCGCGGACTCTACGGTCATTTCAGTTATTTTTCTTCTGATTTTGCATCCCTGTCAAAAGTTATTCTCGTTACTATAAGGTTGCTGATAGGTTGCTGCACTGACAAGTCTGTCAAAATCACAGTGATTTTTATTGTTCGCTTTAGTGGGGTTGATGTTGGGTTTCCGCCGTCAGAGGTAAAACGAGACTGTAACATGACGACTTCTATCTCTCTACGTACATAGAATGATTTGTTGCCGACTAGTATATTTCAGTTTTTAGCTTCTAAAACTTATCATCATGCTGAGTGGAAGCTTTCTTGTCACAGTCATGACGTGCCAGCAGCTGCCGACTATTTCTGTTTTGTTATCTTATATCGTTATGTTGTCGTTATCTACTCGAGTTTATTATCTTCTTTTTTTGATGCACGTGTTTCTGTGACAAATAAACTTATTTTTAACCGACTTCCAAAAAGGAGGAGGTTATATTTTTTTTTTTTTATGTTTGTCTGCCGATTTCTCCGGCAATTGAGGACCGATTTTGAAAATTATTTTTTTGTATGAAAGGGTATGCTCCCGGATTGGTCCCATTACATACATTTTATTAACTTTGCTTGGATAGTTTTTGAGTAAGCTTCAATAATACGTATTTTTCCCACTTAGTATAAATATGTGGGTGATATGATGATAACTTCCTGGGACTGTTATTTACATAGCAGGTAGTGGTATTCGAATTTGTATGGGGTAGGTACCACAACTAAAAAGTGAAAAAAAAAAAAAAAACAACTGACTTCGGGAAAAAAACACTACAAAGTGAAAAATAACTTTAATTTCGGAAGTCAGTGGCAAAAAACGAAATTTCAAAACCAAAGACACTGACTTCCGAAATTAAACTTATTTTTCACTTTGTAGTGTTTTTTTTCGGAAGTCGGTTGTTTTGATTTTGTAAAAAGTTTTTCTTCCTTTCTTTTCTTTCTTATACTAGAATGCTTTGTATTAATACATACTATACAGCGAAAGGAGCTCCGTTCCAACCGGGTGTCCCACGACACCTATTTATTCTATTTATTTTTTAAACAGTGTATACGAGTGTCAGAAATGTGTGGTCATATTATAGGCCTGACCATCAAACTGAACAATTTTCTGACAGTACTATCTTCGACATGCAAAGACAAACTCAAACTCAAAGCATCTATTTCAATTAAACCTATCACAGGCACTTTTTAATTGTCAAAGAGTCGGTCAGTAAGGCAGAAAGTTGAAGCTAGTTGCCCATTCCAAAACGTAGATCTCTATGAACAAGAACGGGTAAGAAAAACTCTTTATAGATATTACAAAATCCTGGGTACATTATTCTTGTTGCTTCTACGTTTATGTATATATGAGAACAATATTTAAAAAAAACAATTCAAAATAGATGACCTGATGATAAAAGAGATGACCAGTCTCAACTGACGGCGCCCATTCACGAACATGACGCGTGGATCAGCACTATCCAGCTCAACCATTTTGTAGGGAACCGAATGATCCAACACACTCACCACCATCAGCGAGACAAATAATTTATTTCAAGGAGGTAATTAAAAGACACTTTTGAACGTCAAAATTTTAATTCTAAAGATAATAGAAAACATTCTAGATTTCTCCCCTTCCAAAAGTTAGGTTTCGTATAGACAAGAGCAGGGAAGAAACTCTTTTAAAATGTTTTACAATGTGTATATTAATAAACTAGCAGCGCCCCGCGGTTTCACCCGCATAAGTCTCGATCCCGTCGGAATATCGGGATGAAAAGTATTATATGTGTTAATCCAGGTTATAAACTATCTGTGTGCCAAATTTCATCCAAATCCGTTCAGTAGTTTTTGCGTGAAAGAGTAACAAACATCCATCAATCCATCCATCCTCACAAACTTTCGCATTTATAATATTAGTAGGATAGTAGGATTATAATGTGAAGACGATGCACCTTGAAAATGTAGTACCAGCTGAGGTATCGTTGCTATCCCGGAGACAGCTGAAATTAAATTAAATTGGATATCAAAATCACTTTTACGCATCATACTTCTTCTTTTCGTGTGGTTAGTGACTAACCTGGTGTCAGAGTTTTAAAGCCGCCCATGGGCCTCTGACTTGGCTTCACATGCCGTCGAGAAATATCTCTGAGGCATGCCGGTTTCCTCACGATGTTTTCCTTCACCGTTTTTCAAGCAAAAGATAATTATACAATACGCACATAAATCCGAAAAGTCAGAGGTGCGTGCCTTGGGTTCGAACTCAAGACCTTTGACTTCATACTCGTCATACTTAAAAAATATAAAAATATGAGAAGAAATGCCGAAAGAAACTCAGAGGTCAAAGTTTCTTTTAAAGTCCAGACATAATCTTTTTAGTGTCTGAAATTTTATTTTTTTAGAAAAAATCCACACAGATTTGAGTGAACTAGTCCAGTCAGTGCAGCATTGACGCATGTGCCATGCTCATGTGGACAACTGTTCGCACACTCACCTTTTGAGCGTTCGTCTTGGGTTCTATACCCAGCTATCTAATTACGTAACATATTTTCGTAAATGATTACGACTAATCTGTTTCATTTTGACAGTTTAACAACATTCATTGCGTTGTTGAGCAGATTTTTTTTTTGACCTTATGGAAGCAATCTGTTTCAAAACGATTCAGATTGTGATTGATCGTGTATTACGCAATAAGGGTAACCTAATAATTACACTTGGTCCAGTGTCATTAGGTTTATCCCGTGGAAAATACTTAATAGGCCGAATTCTGACATCATGCCCAGGTATTGCCCAGTTAGTGGCAATAAGCTCATTCCCCAAAAAATGAGAACCATAATCAGTCCGGTCTAGCCAAGGAGTAGCGTGTTACCCGGTAACTGAGATAGGCAGTCGCTCCATGTAAAAGACTGGTATTCATCTCCATCCGGTTAGCCTGGAAGTCAACCCCAACGAAGTTGGGAAAGGCAGACAGATGATGATGATGTTGATACACCTGCCTACCTCTCCGGGCAATAAGCTGGCGTGAAGCTACATGTTATCAGCTTACCTCCTTCAAACAACCATGATGTTGCATTTAACGTAATCGACGATAATTTTCACAGTCAATAGACCTATTAAAAACACGATAATCTTGAAAGTATATAAGAAGAACTCGCAACCAAATAATGCACTGAAAGGCAAAATGGGTCTACAGGCATTCGTGGTTCTTGGTAAGTCTACATCTGACTATTTATCTTTAACTCATCCTCCTGCTCTCACCACAACATATTAGTGGTCGGCGCAACATGCCATAGTCTCCGCATTCAAATCTCTATCAGTCGCACTGGTCGATCCATCAGGTTAAGCTACGCTTGCCGGGGTTGGTCAGTGGATGGGTGACCATCTTTACAAACCGAGAATCCTCCGTGCCTCGGCAAGCATGTTAAGCCGTTGATCCCGGCTGTCATTCGTGGATCTTTGACAGTCGTTACGAGTCGTCAGAAGCCCGAAAGTCTGACACCAGTCTTACCAAGGGGTATCGTATTACCCAGTTACTAGGTTGTGGAGGTCAGATAGGCAGTCGCTCCATGTAAAATACTGGTATTCAGCTGCATCCGGTTAAACTGGAAGCCGACCCCAACATAGTTGGGAAAAGGCTTGGCAGATTTATTGCATTGGATAGCCCAATTCTTCATTCGGTAACGAAGTCGCGGGCAGAAGCTAGTAATATTATAAATTCAAAAGTGTCTGTCTGTTATCTTTTCACACCTAAACCACTGAACAAATGTTGGCAAAGAGATAGATTACATCTTGGGGACGGACATAGGCTACTTTTTGCTTAGAATATTCTAGACGTCTTGATTGACTTCTCTATCAGTCGTCATCTCGGTAGTCTCCCCCTCTCTACCCATATCATCTGCCACACAGTCCATCCATCGTTTCCTTGGTCTTCCGCTACTCTTACAGCCAACCAAATTCATACTGAAAACCTTCCTGCTGTTACATAATCAACCTTATATCGTTCCCACTGGGTGGCTTTCCCTCTGTGAGAGGGAATGTGAAAATGTAATACCAGCTGAGGCATCGTTGCCATTTCCGAAACAAAGCTGAAATGTCTCAAGTGCGATGTTCATTTGGTCTAGTTTTCGTAAGCGCGACTTTGCAGCGTGGGTTTATCCAACGGAAAATTCTTAGCATGGAGCGACTGCCTATCTGACCTCCACAACCCAGTTACTGGGTAACACGATACCCCTTGGTAAGACCGAACCGGCCCGGACCGGTTATAGTTGCCATTTTTAACCCCCGACGCGAAAAGAGGGGTATTATAAGTTTCACCGCTATGTGTGTGTGTCTGTCTGTGACACCGTAGCTCTTAAACGGGTGAACCGATTTGAATGCGGTTTTTTTTATTTGAAAGCAGGTTTTCTAGCGATAACCATCGCTTAGACATGTTTGATCAAAATCGATTCAGCAGTTTGAAGATTATCAGGTCTTTTCGACATTTTTTTTTCTGCCATCTTAAAATCATATCTTTATTTGCGTTGAACGAGATCTTACGAGTACAATGGCTTAAATGTAAATTACAATTTATGTAACAAGTAGGCCACTGAAAAAAAATCATGTAAAGAAATATTATAGAATAGAATAGAATCATTTTATTTCGGACAGAGTCCATAGGGTTAGTTACAATTTTACTTATTATTTAGTATTAATAGGTACAGACACGGATAAACATAAAAATTAAAATTCAGCGTGGAGCTGCATCCACCTCCGCATTATCGAGGAATCCCACCGATCTGCAAACACACTGAGAATACTGTTGGTGCTGCCACGTACACGTGACATCAGGGATGCACATCTTTTTCTAATAATCGCGGCAAAACCATCAACATTATTATCCGTAAACATCCCTGACGCACTACAACGCCACGGCAGCCGCAGAAGTACTCTCAGTGCATTATTATACTGAACACGTAGGTCGCTGTATGCGCGCTGAGTGAAGTTAACCCACAGACTGCACGTGTAGAAGGATTGACAGTAAGCTTTAAAAAGCGTTACTTTAACTGCCCTCGTACATCGTGCAAACCTGCGGGCCAGCATGTTACAACGGACAGCCAGCGACCTACGTTCCCTTTCAGTGTCACAGTTATCTTTAAGGTCTTCCGTGACCCAGTGGCCTAGATACTTAAACTTGTCCACTCTTCGCAGGGATTCTCCACACAGTGCAACATGAGGAATACACGAATATGTCAGGTTGCCTGCTTTGAAAACCATTAGCTCGCTCTTTGTGTCAATTAATAATTCGTGGCATGATGACTTAGAAGCGAAGAGTGGAAAGCTGTGGGGGATACCACAGTAAAAAAAAAACATAATTATTATTATCTTCTGTTCATTGTTTTCTATAAATCAGAAGTACCACATCTCTTAAAGATAAAGGCTTGTGCAGACCAGCGCGACTCGTCGCGCGACGCGACACTGGTTATTGTTATACCGTGAAGTTTTCTTAGAAATTGTATTGTTCAAGTCGCGTCGCGCGACAAGTCGCGCTGGTCTGCACAAGCCTTAAGTGTATCAGTGGTCTATCACGCTTGCTCATTGCGTGTCTGACGATGTCCTGAGGGCTTAGACCAAGAAACATTCTAGCAGCGATAACGTTGATGGCAGAGTCAAAGTTAAATATAAGCTACCGAAAGGCTTAATTCGTAATATCACTTTTGTACGGACCAAAAGCATTACGGACCAAAAAGATAGTTAAAGAAAGAAACGGCCGGCCGTTTCTTTCTTTAACTATCTTTTTCTCATTTTATTTCTAATTCATGAAGTTTTTTATGCCAGCCTGATCTGGACAAAGGCCTGCCCGATTCCTTGCATTTCTTCATTTTAAATTTAAGTTTATTTCTTTATTATTTACCTCGTTTTCTAGCACTCATCAGCGTCGCGGCCGCCGCTCCTTGGCGCTGCTACAGTACCTGCGACGGGAGTACTGTTTGCTTTGGGGAAGCTGGTCAGCCATGCATCAGCCCACCAGCCATTTGCATTGGGAGACCCAATCCCCCATGCACGGGACCAGCGACTGTTTACACCCCCTGTCAGTGCCCGCAGCCCCCTCCGCCCCCACCCCCATGCCCCTGCCAGCCCGCTTGCCCAGAACCCCCCCCACCCCCACCCTGCCCCTGCCCATTGGGCCCATTATACTAAAATGAATCTGCGTTATAAGAATCGAAACTGATAAAAAATTGGTGGTTAAAAAATTTGGTTCTTCGATTTAGATGTTTTTCTGTTGGTATACTTAATTGGTTACTAAATTGTGTTTTGGATTGAATTAAAATTGATGGTTTGGAATGAAATATAGTTTTCGTTTTTTTTCTTATTTTTTAATTTTTTATTTACTACTTAATATAAATTACCCACAGGTATCTATTCAGAATGAATAATGAAATATATACATATAACAACTTCTAAATACCTAATGAATTAATAAAAATAACAATATTATAATAACCTAACGTAACTAATACTTTTGGCAATCTAAAGTCAATTAATCTGCCTAGCCTTTTTCCCAACTATGTTGGGGTCGGCTTCCAGTCTAACCGGATGCAGCTGAATACCAGTATTTTACATGGAGCGACTGCCTATCTGACCTCCACAACCCAGTAACTGGGTAATACGATACCCCTTGGTAAGACTGGTTGTCAGACTTTCAGACTTCTGAGGACCCGTAACGACTGTCAAAGATCTAGGAATGACAGCCGAGACCAACGGCTTATAGTGCTTTCCGAGGCGCGGAGGAGACTCATGTAAAGATGGTCACCCATCCACAGATCAACCCTGGCAAGCGTAGCTTAATCTGATGGTTCTACCCGTTCGGCTGTTATTACTTTGCCACGAGCTCCTCCGTAATAATAACCTAACTTAACTAAAACTTTTGGCAAACTAAAGTATGGCTTCGAAAAAAAATCTCGAAAATCATCTGCATCGCAGTCGACTGGTAACGTACCCAAGAGACACGGCGGCGTTGCCACGTTGTATGGCAATGCCTCTGGCCGAGGTAAAGTGTCAACCGGCCGTTATATACATAAAAGAAATAAATAAAGAAAAATACATTTATTTAGCACAGACTAAGAGGCACACAACACAACATAATTATTGTACTACAAATAAAAACCTAATTAAAAAAGAAAGAAATCAAATAAAAAAAGTAAAGTGCGTTCTAAGACATTAGCAGGAAAGTGTGCCTTGCGGCTGCGCCAAATAGTTCAGCAAAAATGCCAGACAACTAGTGCCTGACGCTGGTTTTCAACTAGACCTGACAGGTGACCTGACCTGACTTAGACATCACAACATCACACCGGTATGCCCCGAAGGGTACTATAAAATTTGCCCTATGCCATCAACCGGGCACAAATCCAGACTCTGAGTCTCTGAGTTGCTACTTAGAAAGTCCTAGTGGAAAAACCCAATAACCCTTTCCCCGACCCGGAGATCAAATCCAGGACCCAGCGCGCTCAGCAGTAGCGCTTGCTATTAATTACTAGAAAAAACCGGCCAAGTGCGTGTCGGACCACGCACAATGAAGGGTTTCGTAGTTCGGATGAATTTATCCGATGCAAGTCTTGTATTACATTGTTAGCTGCGCGGTTCATTTGTTTTCCAGCCGCGCATCCGTGTGTAGCGTGGTCGTGGGTCGCAATGTATGATCCCGCATACATCTATCTATATATACAGGGTGCAATTGAAGTCATGGGCAATATTTTAAACTAAGACACTACTCATGATACTATTTGCATTAGGGCTACTATTACGCAAATCAAAAATATTATTAATACAAATACGGAAAACCTTTAAAAGTCATAAAGTATCAAAGTCGCGCATCGCGGTAGCGAATGCTGCTGTAGGTAGACTACGCCGCACGCCGTACGGGTGGTACGTGTCATTGCGCGTGACCCCGCCCGACTCACGTGGCTTAGGTAAGTTGCTAACAATTTGATGTCTAATTCATTCCAACTTTCCCTTAACAACTAATGTGTTAGTTGTCGTAGTTAAAATAAAATAAATGTGTAGGTAAAATTAATTTCCTGTAGTTTTGGCGTATTTACAAAGTTGGAATCACAGTATTTACATTAATTGTTCAGGAATCACAATATGTAATTACAATAATTTTAACTAACTTACTAACTAGCACTTACCTGGATCAATCTCCAAAACGGGCGTATTCGTGTGATCTCTCTGGTGCTTTTCAGATATTGATATTTAATGGTAATTATGTATCTCATTAAAAATAATGATATTCAAATAGTACATTTTTACTATTGGCCTTCAATTTACACAAACAGTTATGGAAAAATTTAAGTTCAAAAAAATTCGCGACCAGAGCCAGAAGGGCAGGCAGGGCAGGGCAGGGTAGGGGTCATAATTGGTGCCAGAGCGATCATAAATGGTGAAATCAGTGAAACAAAAAAAATAATATTGATATAATATTATTTATTTAGCCGATTTCAGTCTTATTCAGTGTACGTGTAAGAAGAATTTTTTTTATCTTGGCCATTCTACGACGCTCAGCCAATTTCTTCCTAAGACGTTTTTCTTCAATAGATAATAATTTATTTCGAGGCATGATTTCAATCTGAAACAATAGTTGCCATTAAATTTTAGAGAAGAAAGGGTAGGTACAGTTTGTGGTTAGCTAAATGCCAATATGATAATATCATCAAGGTAAAATACGTCAAAATCTGTTTATGGGTTTAGGTTACCCAAAGAAATCTAGGAAAGGTTATATGCATATGACATCGTTTGTCATTGTTACAGTCCGGTACTACTTAAAATAGATTTATAACGTACAATTCATGCAAAATATCATCGCTCTGGTCTTTTTGGACAGAGCAATCACAGCCATAGCGATCAGAAAAAGTCACAAATTCATAAATATAGCCGAATTTAAAAGCAGTATAAAGTTGTGATTACGTCTCATGAAAAACATCATAACGATCACTTGATTCACATAACAAACACATTCACAAGCTTACTATTTAATTTAAATAACGTGCCATAGCAATCATAAAATTCGAGAACCAAATCCAGAGCAATCATAAACTTACCTTCGTAATGTTGGAGCGCGGGAACGTGGCACACAGGTATCCTCCTCGGCGGTTAGACCACTACCGACGTTGCCCCGCGGGAGGGGAATAGAGTGTCAATAACGCGTAACTAGGGATCAGCGCGATGTTTTACCTCAGCGCAGAGCGATGAGATAAAATGCCCGGTCACGATTTTAAATTCAAATTGTGGCAAAAGTATTGTTAATATAACTAAAAATATTTTATTACTATGAAGATTAACTATTTATTATATAATCTAAATAAGTTGTTTCATATGAACCTTCTCATTAAAAAGTTAAAAAATATTTTTTTCATTCAATCGGGAGTTGGGTCAACCCAGAGCGATCAGGATTTAAGGGTTTAAGATTTTTTTTTTAATATTTAAAATAAACTTATTCATAATACTAGCCTTTTTTCACATAGATTAGACACCGAACTGCATATTAAAAAATATTTTGAAAACGTTTTTCGATTTTAAAATGGGTTTATCCAGCCCGACACGAAAAAAAATGCCTCTGGAGATCTACCCACCTACACATATTTTAAAAGATGTTCAAAATGTCCACCACCTTTTTCAATACACAACTGAGCCCGACGACGTCTGTGATTGTCTTTCACTCGGGTGAACACAAATTCCTGTGATTTCACTATTTCGAATGCGTTAATAATTTTGTTTTTTAAATCGTCTCTCGACTCACTTTCCCACTCATACACAATTCTTTTAATTTCACCCCATAAGTAAAAGTCCAGGGGTGTTAAATCCGGTGACCTCGCTGGCCAAGGCACGGGCCCACCGCGACCTATCCATCGCTCGCCAAAAGTTTCAGTAAGATAGGCACGAACATCGCGTCGGAAATGCGCCGGGGCACCGTCGCACAGTGGATCGTCCCCATACAAGAGGTCGGACATAGAATTAAAAATTGAAAAAGTATTTAATTGAAAAAAATGAAATATACAGTTGCATTACTCTATTATGGAACTACAAAAAATGTTACTACAATTTTTTTATTTGACCAGTACTTTATGAGCAATTCGATGAAAACTGTTATTTTTCTATGGAAATGGTCACAAAAATGTCTGTATCTCATGATTCCCTCCTTGTTTCGATTTGCAGTTTTCACTACTGTTATTTACCCATTTTATGCCACATTTTCTTCTAGGACACATGTTGCCCCCAGCGACCCCCTTCCGAGATATTTTGCTTTTAGTAACTATACTTTTTATTATATAACTGATGAAATGGAGGTACATTAAGTATATTCATTACTGAGAATAAGTCATCCCTAAGTAGTTCCTTAAATAACAGGTGCATTTGCGATTACTTTAATGACTTATGAACGCTTCTGTTGCCATACAACAAAAGCGTTAATGAGTCCTTAAGTAAAGATTACCAGTACTTGCTTAATCTAATTAGTTATTGTAATTATTACTATATTATTATTATTATTATTGTTACCAACTGCGTCTAAAATTTTTGAGAAGGCTATGTGTGACCGCGTATACTCCTTTTGTGAAAAATATAAAATACTTGACGACTGCCAGAACGCTTTCCGTAAAAACCGGTCTACAACGTTAGCAGTCTATAAATACGTACAAGAGGCTCTAGCTATTATTAATAATAAAAACTACGCCATAGGTATGCTGCTCGATATGACCAAAGCCTATGATAAGGTGCAATTTAAAATATTATTAGACAAGTTACATGGGATAGGAATACGAGGAAAAGCCCATAAATGGTTTGCATCATACCTAAAGGATAGGGTACAACTAGTAGAAATTGAATATTTCGATAACAACACAAGTGAAATAATTAAAATGAGATCCGACAGTAAAGCAGTTAACGCGTCAATTCCCCAAGGGAGTGTGATAGGCTGCCTTTTGTTTCTTATCTATATAAATGACCTTCCTAAAATTATAAACGGACCATGTGTTCTATTTGCGGACGATATCTCTCTGCTCACCTCATGCCAGAACGATGACAATATAAACGCCAAATTAAACTCCCTTCTTTCTACAGCTGTAAACTGGATGGATAACCATAATCTAGAAATTAACTTCACCAAAACAAAATTAATTACTTTTCATCCCCATCAAAAATCCCCATTAAAACTAAATTTCATTTTTAATCATGCAAAACTGGAACGAGTAAATGAATTTACTCGCCTTGGTTTGTCTATAGATACCCACATAAATTGGAAATCCCATATACAGAAAATAAGAGGAAAACTATCAAAATTTTCATATGCCCTACGCGAGATTAAAAAAACTACCAACCTTCAAACTGCACTTGTCACTTACTATGCATATGCCCAGGCATGGCTAAGCTATGGGGTCATGCTGTGGGGAAACAGTGCAGATTCACAAACCATTTTTATTCTACAAAAGAAGTTAATTCGAATAATAACCAACATACAACAAACAGATAGCTGCAAACCACACTTCCGAAAACACAAAATACTCACACTTCCCTGTTTATATATCTTAGAATTATGTAAATTTGTCAGAAAACACCCAGATTTTTACACCACTTGCGAAGAAACACAAACAAGATACACTTTTCGACACAACAAAAACAAAATAAACATACCCCAATCCCGACTCAAAATGCACTCAACCAGCCCTTTAGTTATGTCTATAAAAATGTATAATAAATTGCCAAATGACATTAGAGAAGTAAGCAAAACAAATATATTTATTAATAAACTGAAACAATTTCTGGAATCCAAGTCATACTACTCAGTAAAGGAGTTTTTAGACGACAAATCGATTGCAAAATGAAAATAAAATTATTCTTTCTTTCATACACCAAACATTATGAAATATAACATATATATATATATTTTTTTTTTATTTTTTTTATTTTATTTGATTTCCTATAAGTAATATAGGAAATCAAATTTAAATATTAATACATAAATAATAACATAATTTAATAATAATGAAAATACTTCTAAGAATTTAAATAATAACTACCTACATTATTCTTATGCAATACACAAAATTAAAATAGCTAATATACTATACCTATATACACAAACCTCATAATATACAATATATACATAATTATACACCCAATTAAAAACATCTAATAATATTGAATTACTGCTTAGCCTTCTTCCTCTCTCCTTATTTTGCTGTGCCCGACAGGGTCCATATTGCTCTCTTACTTATTATACCATCTATGTAATACATATGGAATGCAATAAAAAATTGAGTATTGAGTATTGAGTATTGAGTAATTACTATCTTAACAGCCCTTAATCTCTGCATTGTGATTGTCTAATGTCATCATTAGCTTATCAAATTCATTGCTAGTTGCCTACTTGCTGCCCTATATATTTGAGTGTGTTTAGCAAATGTAATTCAGTTGTTATTATAACTTCTATCAAGTGTTGTCATTATGGCTTTCCGTGGGTTTTCTACTTATCTAGATCTTTACGTTGCTCTTCGTAATCATAAAGATCTTCGTGACTATGACAATTTATTTAACACATTGAAGTCGAGTACTAACGTCCAGTTAAGTGAAAGTGATGTGACGGATCTCAAGAACTGGTGTCGACGATTTTGCTATAGGGTTTACACCAAATGGATGCAATCAAGAAGGACAGTCGACAGGTTCATTAACAAGAACGGAGAGTGGTTAAATTCCGATATCGTTTGGCCAGATTGCTTTAAAGAAAATGTTGTTGACACTGAAGAAGCAAATGAAAATGAGACAGAAGAGGTAGTCAGTCCATCAAAATCAGATGCATCAACTTCAACATATACATCTCCTCGCAAACGCTTTGAAGATTTATCGACTATACACAAAAGAAGATGTGTTAATGAAAATGTTGCTAGTTGCAGTCGTCCGGATGAGCTTTTGCATACTGTTGAAAGTATACTTAAGTCTGCCGGAAAAAATGATATGGCCAGAATAATGAAAAATTTGCTGGAAAATCCTGAACACGTCTCAACAGTTTTAAATGTCCTGGAAACTAAGCAGAATCCTTCGCTTCGTGAAGTTCCTACTCACAAAGCACTTGCTCTTTACGTTTACTTGCAGTTATCCAAGTGGCGTTACATCACACTTCGGGACTTTAGTTTAAAAGAAGGTCATGCGAAATACCCAAGCTACTACTTGTTAGTTAAAGAAAAGCTTAAATGCTACCCGGCAAAAGAAGACATAACTGTGACTGAAACTTCCGCAAAGATACGGATCCAAGCCCTCCTTGATCTCACAGTTAGGAGGCTGATCGATTCACTTGAATCAAATTTTGATGCTGGTGAACCACTTGTGCTTCACAGTAAATGGGGTTTTGATGGAGCTTCAAGTCAAAGCATTTACCATCAAACGACAACAACAAGTGAACAAGACTTATCCAGTGTATTTATGGCAAGTCTTGTACCGCTTAAGTTAGTGACTTCTAGTTGGTGACTTATAGTGTGGCAGAATGATCGGCCATCGTCAACCACATATTGTCGCCCGATTTCATTTACATTTATGAAAGAAACGGAAGCGAATGTTAAGGCTGAAATGGAAATATTTGAGACCGAGATTCGTGAACTGAACCCGACTGATTGCGGCAATGCTACTGTTACTCACAATCTATGGCTAACCATGATTGATGGTAAGGTACATTCAATCATACCTGGTACATCGGCAGCAGTGTGTGATTTGTGCAAAGCTCGCCCAAGCGAAATGAATAACTTGGAAGAAGTGAGAGCTAAACCCGTGAATACAGATTTATACAAGCATGGATTTAGTTCATTGCATGCTTGGATTCGGTCTATGGAGTGTTTATTACACATTGCTTAAAGAATGGACATAAAATCATGGCAAGCAAAAGGCGGCGAAAATAAAAAAAAAGTTAAAGATAAGAAAGAAGCCATTCAAGAAGCTTTCCGAAGAAGCACAGGCTTACTTCTAGACGTTGTTAAGCAGGGTAGTGGCAATACAAACACTGGAAATGCTGCAAGAAGGTTTTTTGCAAACCCTGAAACGACTGCGGAAATTACTAAATTAGACGTTAATTTAATTAGAAGACTCGCCGTTATTTTGCAATGCATTTCCTCAGGCGAAAAAATTCAAGTCCAAAAATTTAAATTATATTGTGATGAAACAGCAAATTTATTCGTGGAATTATATCCATGGTATAACATGCCAGCAAGTTTACACAAATTGCTGATTCATGGATCACAGATAGTGGACCACTTATCAGTAGTACCTATAGGTTTTTTGTCTGAAGAAGCATCTGAAGCAAGAAACAAGGATTTTCGTAAATTTAGAGAATATCATACACGAAAGCATAGTAGCATCGCCACTAATGAAGACATTCTTCATAATCTGCTATTATCTTCCGATCCTCTTCTCACCAGCTTACGACCGAAGATGACAAATAAAGCCAAAAAGTCTTCATTTAGTGAACTAGACGATTTACTCATAGTTGATCAGAGTGAATTGGAGTTCATTGACGTTTCAACTGATACACTTGCTGCATGTAGTGACGTTGAAGAAGATGATGACGATAATAATGATCATGATGTCGTTATTGATGAAGATGAAGAAAATATAGTTTAAGTCTTATAGTACCTAATATTATTATTAACAAGCAGTTTCTTTGTTAATTTCTTGTTTTTGTGTATTTTTTTTTTATTCTGTTCTTTTTTTGTTTTGTGTTATGCCACCCATCGGCCAATAAATGTTTTTTTTTTCTTTCTTTTCTATTGTTGTTAGTAACTAAATGGTCGTGTTAATTAATTAATTTCCTATTATAATTTAGTTCTTAGTAGTTGTTTAATTTTTTAGTTTGTTTTAGGGTACATAGTTGTTTTATTTTTAAATTATTTTTACAGTGTTATATTATTTAAAAAAAATATATTTTTATACCTACATATTTTCTTATTGATCATAAAACTCTTATTTCTTTTCGATGTGTTATTGTAAATTCGACTCAGTCATTGCTAAGCTAATGATGACATTATCCAATCACAATGCAGAGATTAAGGGCTGTTAACATAGTAATTACAATAACTAATTAGATTAAGCAAGTACTGGTAATCTTTACTTAAGGACTCATTAACGCTTTTGTTGTATGGCAACAGAAGCGTTCATAAGTCATTAAAGTAATCGCAAATGCACCTGTTATTTAAGGAACTACTTGGGGATGACTTATTCTCAGTAATGAATATACTTAATGTACCTCCATTTCATCAGTTATACAATAAAAAGTATAGTTACTAAAAGCAAAATATCTCGGAAGGGGGTCGCTGGGGGCACCATGTGTCCTTGAAGAAAATGTGGCATAAAATGGGTAAATAACAGTAGTGAAAACCGCAAATCGAAACAAGGAGGGAATCATGAGATACAGACATTTTTGTGACCATTTCCATAGAAAAATAACAGTTTTCATCGAATTGCTCATAAAGTACTGGTCAAATAAAAAAATTGTAGTAACATTTTTTGTAGTTCCATAATAGAGTAATGCAACTGTATATTTAATTTTTTTCAATTAAATACTTTTTCAATTTTTTATTCTATGTCCGACCTCTTGTATGGGGACGATCCACTGTGCGTCGTGCTGACAGTACAGATATGGTACTTCCTCCAGTTCAAGCTCTTCCACAACTTGCCTCAACAACTGTAAGTAGTTTGTTCCGAAGTACGGTCCGATTATCATTTCGTTTAAAATGCCTGCCCAGACATTTTTACAAAATCGATGTTGAAAGCCGTCACGGCGTGTTACATAGGGGTTGCGTCCACGTCAGCTCCACCACGCGCTTGTGAATGTGCTGGCACGTGAAAAGACGAATAATCCAACAGGTTTTGCGTCGTTCTTAAAATGAGACCCCGAGAAGGAATAGGGACGTTCGGGTAGCGGCAATGGAATATTTCACGAGCTCGTAATTAACTTGTGCCATTGTAAAGTAAAACCATTTGTAGGTAATGTTGGTTTATGTACCTAGCCTGCACATTACGCGGTCGAGACATCGTGTTCACAGTGAGTACACTAACAAACACTTAATGCACTGCAATCCAAGGGTCAGAAGAGTGAGGCGCGTGCGGCGTTTACGTCCGGATCAATCGTAAATCAATAACAAGCGTCAACGCACTTGCGCAGTTGTTATGACACTGGTTTGGGAAGCCACCCCCGCGCGGGGGTGATATTCATATTTTTGCACGTGAGGGAGAGCGGGACGGAGAGAGTGCGGGGCGTGCGGCTTACCTATTCTTTGATGCCGCGTGCCGGCCGGCCGCAATGAACCTAGCTATTATTACTATTTGATGTTTGTTTACCTTTTTTTCTTTCCGCTCTGTACTGCGCTTTAATATTTTGATAGTTTATGACTTATTGGCGTTTATGAACTATTTTATTTTTATTATTTTTAGTGTTTATTTGCAGTAATAGTTTTTTGCAATATGACTTACTACATTTTAAAGGTTTTCCATACTTGCATTAATAATATTTTTGATTTGCGTAATAGTAGCCCTAATGCAAATAGTATCATGTGTAGTGTCTTAGTTTAAAATATTGCCCATGACTTCAATTGCACCCTGTATAAAATGCTTTGTCCTGAATGACTGACTGACGGATCAAAGCTGGCATCCGATAAGAAAGGATTTTCCGAAATTCTACTCCTAAGGGGGTGAAAAAGGGGGGCAAAGTTTGTATGGGACAACGTGATTCCTTGGTCCAATCTACTTAAAATTTTGCATAAACATTCTTTAACAGAATTGATGGAAGACGTATTTCGTATTTTATTGAAATTCATCCCCTAAATAGTTAAATAGGGATAGAAAGTTATTTTGGTAGTGATTTGCTTCGAAGTTGATATCAATACTCCATAATTTGATTTAAATTACATTTTATTTTGACACATGTTTGATAACTCCTTTAGTAATTACTCTGAGGATAACTCAATCCGATTTGATTCAAAAAAGGTTGAACTCACATAATAGCTTGGTGCAATGCAAATACTCTTTAAAATTGGAATGTCTCGAAAGTCACCGTACTATTTTAGCTTTAGGCTGCCTGTCCACTGGAGTGGAGACGAGAGGAGAGGAGCGGAGATGTGCCAATATTAACGAATAAAATCTAAGCTCTGGACCGGAGTTTAGATTCAATTGGTTAGTATTGGCGCATCTCCGCTCCTCTCCTCTCTTCTCCGCTCCAGTGGACAGTCAGCCTCACAGAGGTCTGTATTTATTTCTAGGATTCCCCTTACTCCATCAAATTACCCCTTCGAATTCAAGAGAGTGCTAGAGACGAGCTACAAAGCTCAAGGTCATACTCTTAAGGTAGCGGGAGTAGACTTGAGGAAAAGCTGCTTCTCCTACGGCAAGTTGTATGTGGCATGCTCCAGAGTAAGCGCACAGAGTAGCCTGGTGATACTAGCACCCGAAAGAAAAACAAAAAATATTGTAATTTATATGTTATAACAAAAACAACAAGAAGCCAACCCCAACATAGTTGGGAAAACGCTAGGCAGATTGATTGATATGTTATAACAAAATTAATAACGTAAAAAACCAATAAAAAATCCGATTAGAACCATTTTCGACTTATGCGCGGACGAAGTCGCGGGCAAAAGCTAGTTTTCATATAAAGGCGGAGCCCCCACCGCTGCGCACGGAGAGGCTTCGCTTCGCTTTGCAAGAAAATGTATGTGATAACGTCCACTGCAACCGACAAACACGCTACGTTTACGAATAAGTACAATAAAAGATTAATTACGTCATTGCTACACGCGTAGCTTACTCCAATAAGGGTGCCTTTCCACCAGTGATGTGCTATGCTACGTTGCTATGGATGCGTTTAATATCCACCAATCATATTCATTGTATTGGTCCACATAGCGAATGAATATGATTGGTGGATGTCACACGCATCCATAGCAACGTAGCATAGCACATCTCTGGTGGAAAAGCAGCCTAAGGCGCCCTCGCAGCTCAACGCTGTCAACGCTATGCACGCGGTACACGGAAGCGTGCGTAGCTTCACTGCGGGACGACGTATATTAAGTAACCCAATCCGATTAACTAAAGAACCCTGTAAGAAATCGACACGTGTTTCAAACGTGAACATTATTGCTACGTCAAGCGTCGAGAGCAGAGCTCACTACTCTCGACGCTTGACATGGCATCACGTCGTGTCCGGGTTCGAAACAAGTCAATCGTCATCCTGAGGATGCCTCGTTAAGAGGTGAAACACGTGGCGATTTCTTAGAGGATTCTTTATGAGTCTTTAAGAACAGTTAAGCGGATTAGGTTACTAAATATACGTCGTCTATTGTATTTTATAATGGATTTCCGCAAAGTCACGCCTGAGTCAATTAACTATAAGAACATTTAATTTATTCTAGTCGCCCCTTCCAAAAGGTAGTTTCGTATGGAGAAGAATGGGCAAGAAACTATAATACTCTTTTAAATGGTTTTATTTTATAATATGTTTCTCTCTAAGTATAGCACCAACCGAAGCTCCTAACTATTGCTTCGGCCTTACTAAAATGAAGACAAATTGCCTGCACAGCGAATCAAGTTAATGCTTCGAAGTCCATTGCTCGGTTTCTATGAAACACATTAATTACTTTATTAAGTAAAGTGTTAATATACGAACGACTACTGTAGACTGACCCACTTTCCTATAGTTTCTAAGACGTATTACCGTAACATACTCGTTTTGCTTCGTATACGTTCATACATCTGGTCACACACGCGCGCCTGTTGCGTGACCTTTCTGAAGAACATCACTAATAAGGTCACTATAACATTATAGTGACCTTATTAGTGATGTTCTTCAGAAAGAGGAGACGCCTTCGGAGGACATCCTCCTAAGGCGTCTCCTCCCGGCGTTTCCACTCACACCTGCCTTGTAAATACTAATAATACACCTCGCCAGGTATGGCATTCCGAGACACAGTGGTCACGTGGGTAACACAAGTCTACGTCATCACATCTGTGTTACCAGAAGTTTGTAATAGTAACTCCCCAACCACCTTTATTACCTGTGCGAATCCGATAGAACTATGATTTTAATTATCAACTACGTTGGTTTATGTTTAAATTGAATTGTTTCTTTTGATTAGACACACGAAACGACAATTTAAATGCTTTGTACATATTTTTTACAGAATAGTGGCTGAAAATCTTTCCTTAATCGTGTTTTGTTGTAATAAAGTGGCACCTGGATAGTGACGTAAGCATGTGTTAGTCCCGGTATGCCAGACCTTGTTTTGTTAGACCATGGTCCCATATGGTCATGGACATGGACGTTTTGTTAATCGCCTTTCATTTATCCAGTCAACATGACCAAACCATCTAAGCATACTGTTTGAAATGTTTGACACAAAATCTTCTATAGAAATAACAACTAGTAAAACATTGGATGACCTCTTCCATTTTTACGGTTCCAGCATACTCTTTTTATTTTTGTCACTACAAAAACCACGTCGTCAACTAAGACTCAATGTTGACAAATCTCAAAGCGCTGCACCTCAGCAGTCCACGACTAAGCTACGCACGTGTACTTAGCTTTGCTTTGTATGAACATGTAGTTGAGATGGTTCGCCACGAACCTCGGCCACGCTCCGCACGGACGCGTGGTTGGCAAACAAATGAACCGCGCAGGCGTGGCGAACCTCTCCGTGCACATCCTACGTAGCAGTGGACGGTCGACTTCATGTCAATTTCCATGTACATACTTATGTATGTATATGATTGGTTGTTGTTATCACGGTTTACCAATCACAACCAGTACAGTATGTCTTGATGGCCCAGTGGTTAAAACCTTACACGAGGTTGTGGTTTAAAATCCGGGCAGTATGAATGTCACTTTTTCAATTCATGAATACACATAATAAATTACAGACATTCAAGGACGTACTATACGTCTACCATCAATAGCGATCTGTCTTATACTGAAAATTGATTATTTGGTTCGGCCGTTAGGTATCGTAATAACCAATAATTAGGTTATGGAGTTCAGATAGGCTCCATGTATAATACTAATATTCAGCTGCATCCGGTAAACCTGGTAGCCGAACACAACATAGTTGATAAAAAAAAACAACCGAATTCCAAAAAAAAAACACTACGAAGTGAAAAATAACTTTAATTTCGGAATTCGGTGTCTGGTTTTGAATTTTCGTTTTTTGCCACCGACTTCCGAAATTAAAGTTATTTTTCACTAAGCTGTTTTTTTTTTTGAAAAATTTTATGTTTCACTTTTTTTTGTATTTTACCCCACACGCTAACTCAAAAACTATCCATGCAAAGTCAATAAAATTTATATGGGACCAACTTGAGAGCATACCCTTTCAAACAAAAATTTCAACGCTACGAATATAGAACCTCTTCTTTTTTGGAAGTCGGTTAAAAAGGCTAGGCCAGTGGACGGCAAACCGCGGCTCACGAGCCGCATGCGGCTCTGCGGCTCTGTAAAATGTCGATGAATGCGAGCGTAGACACGCGCGGGGGTCGAGGTTTCTGTCATTAAGCAAGATACCAAGTCTTAATCAAAATTTTCAAAGTATTTCAAAGATTTATTTCCGAAATATTTTCACCAAAAATTAACAGGATATCGAAAATTAATCATTTACTGTACCTTTCAAAGTTTTCCAAGGTTAACTTGTTAATAAGTAAAATGCCTTCATCATAATATTATCAGCCGATATAATGATGATGAAGGCATTCTACTTCTTAGCAATTTAATTTTAGGAAGCGTTGTGGAGTGAAAGAGGATGGGAGTTTTAAGGATTAAGAGTTTGTTGCGCCACTTCTTCTTCCCAGCTTAAGCACTAGGAAGTGGTGAAGGGTGGGCGTTTTGGGGGACTGTTTTATGTAATTTTGACGTTCGAAAAGTGCTGATTCTCAGCCTAGTTTGAATAAAAGACTCGTTTTTTTTTTTTATACTATAAGAAAAGTGTATTAAGACAATTTCGACGTCAGACAGGATTGGCTCTCATAAGAAATCTTGGTTGTTATAGTTTTGATATTTGGCTCTAGCGCCTACGATTTTGCCGACCACTGGGAGACTCACAGTCGTAATCATATAATTTTCTGATACCTATAATATCTTACAATGGGATAAAAAGCTTCATAATATCCTCTCACAGACACGGTCTAAATCCCGGCCTGAAATAAGAATTTTCCTACCATATAGTTTTCCGAACACTACCAAATTACATTTTTGTCCAGTGAAAAGATTGAATTCAAATCCTAATGATGATTTGAACTACTAGCTTCTGCCAGCGACTTCATCAGCTTATTTAAACGTAAAATATATGGGAGCACTATGGTACACGGCAATAGCGTAGCTCTATAACAGTGAAAGGTCTCGGTCAAACTATAGCACATTGTTTGACCGAGACCACTGTATCGTGTCTTAAGAATGCACGGCGAGGCGGGGCGTTGATGAATGAACGGTGGGATGCCGTGAGCGTTGATGAATGAGCGGCCTGTATTGTCCCCCGTCTGGCCACGCACATACCTAAAGGGCGGTACAGTGGTCAAACCATTGCAAAATTTACGGAAGATTTGAATGAAATTGAAAACACCTTTTTTTATTTATTACAATTTCTATAATTAATCATAAAGTACATAGGCTAGGGGTACGTATGGAACAGCAGTAAAAAAAAAAAAAAATATTAAAAATTAATAATTTCATAGGTTTCCGTTGTCCTTGTCACAAAGGCCATTGACATTGGTCTTTTTTTGTTATTGTAATTGGCTGTAAATAAATAGGGTCATATTTGAGTGACCCACTCTCCTGGTTTTGCAATTTTTAATTATATTGAAAGAGTTGGTAATATTTTAAAGTTTATCGTTAAAGTTGAAGTTTAACGTTTTAATACTTCAGATGTGACATCACGAAGCTTATGACTCCCCCCCCCCCTCAATTGACTGGAAGCCGACTCCAACATACACTACTACAACAAGGCTCTTTACTGTAAACAAATGTGCAATTTATTGTTTTGTGAAAAGTCACTTGAAATGTATTCAAAAAACAAGCTGGCGGCGCGGCGTTCCGACTTTGGTCACGCGCCAAAATAAACTTCTAAGCGCTAGAAGGAGTAAGGCTAGGCAGATGTCATCCTCTTGATGTATTTTAACGTCAATCATTTTTTTTAAACTAGATGAGGTCGGCGTTTCCTATCCGACTACTCTGAGAAGACAGGCCGAAACAAACTCAGAGGTCGCAGTCTCTTTTAAAGTCTAGACATATCTTATCTTGGTCAGATCATTGGAGGACCATGTAGATTGAGGTGGTCTTTTAAAGAAAGATCCACACAGATTTAAGTGAATCTGCCCAGTTAGTGCACGCATTTGTCAGTAATCGTGCAGCCAACTCAGAACATAAGGAGCTCAACGATAAAAATAAAACAACAGATTTCGAATTATCCTTTCATTAAACTAGAGAGGAAGTTCATAGGTAGCTGTAGAGGTAGGGTTAGTAGTGAAAGAGGGTTTTGTTGAGCATCCGGAGTAGGGACAGTTTGGGTGACCACCTGAGGCATGGCCGAAGACAGGATCAGCATCACTGGGAACAAAAATGTTATCGGTGAAAAGTTACGTATCGTTTTTTTTCTTGACGCTACTTCGTAGTTTTATTAAATATGCTATAAAATAAATAAATAATATGATATAAAATTCAACTAATAATAATAATAACTAGTGGTCGCCTAGAGGTAAAAATTCGACCATAATTCATTTAAATGTCATGATTCTAAGGTAGCCATCTTGTGTCAAACGCATGGTAGTGTGTGTAATGTTTTTTTTTATTAATTTAATTTATTTCTAATGTATATTATTATTAAAAATATTAGCTTTCTGCACTCCTTCTCCATATAAACTTTAATTGTGCCAAATTTCATACTCCTCCGCCCGCGTAATTTTTGTAAAAAGGGGTACAAAGTTTTTGCTTCACGTATTAATATAATAATAAATGTGAAAGTTTGTATGTTTGGATGTTTATTACTAAATCACGCAAAAACAGCTGAACGGATTTAGATGAAATTTGGCCCACAAATTGTTTATAACTTGGATTAACGCATGGGATAGTTTTCATCCCGGTAAATGACATCCACTTGGGTGAAGCCGCGGAAAGCTAGTAAATAAACACGTTACTTGTTTGCTATAAAGTGTAATGTAAATAAAGTTCATAAGAAATCAATGTTCTCTGCTCTGCCCCTCTCTTTACTCTCATATCCAGGGTGTTATTTTAAAACAAAGAACACTTTGCTAAAAAAAATAACCTAGGCCGATGCCTATTCCATTTTCAATCACATTAATAATATTATGGAAACGAGATTGAGTGTTTTCTCTGTCCGATAGTAGGAAAAAATGTTTGGTAAAGCAATACACGACCATTTTTTTTTTAAACATAACCTTTCTGTGGCAGTCGGATATAATTTTTTTTCATTCATTCTAATCAATTCGTTCATAGGTAGTTTGCTAGGGACCTGGATAAATGAGGTAACTACAGCCCGGACGAATTAAAACTTAACACAAAGGCTACCGAGGTTGAGACATTAGAAAATACGTTGTGAAAATGTGAAAGTGAAAATACGGCAGGGAAATAAATTGTTACGCAAATTGACTACCAACTTAAATTGTCCGTATACAATGTCGCCCATGGGCATGTGACCGCCCGTATTTTTCTGAATATTCATGATTTTTTTTCGAAAATTAACTTTAAAATGGGGGGTCTATCTTTAATATTTTTCATGTTATTCAATTTTTTATGTTTTTAGTAGCGTTTGCCATATCTTCTATGTTATTGGCTCGATTTGGATTCTGTTTATTATTTCTAATAGCTTGAGTTATTTCATCGAATTAACTAAAAAATTTTAGTAAAATTTTAATTTTTTTTTCTTCCAAATAATCAGTATTTATTTAAAAAAACACAAATGTTAATCCATACAATCATAGCGGGATACTGAAAAATAATAAAAATAAAAATAAGAAAAATTGAAAAAATAATAAAAATAATTAAAGATAGACCCCCCCTTTTTAAGTTTATTTTTGATAATTTGTCATGAATATTCAGAAAAATACGGGCGGTCACATGCCCATGGGCGACATTGTATTCAAATCACAACGGTCATTCTTTCACAGTTGTTTGAAATAGCTATAAAACGGCAAATTGACGTTGGGTTACGTACAACTACGGAACTGTACAAATATAACAGGTCGATATTTTTGGTAACTGTAATTATTTTTTCTTTTATAAGTATTCAAAAAAAAAAACACTATTGAACTTTTTTAAGTACGTGTAAACATCATGTATTTTTGCATTTGTCTCAAATAGATTTAATTATACAGCATACAGTGTCAGAAATCACCAAGACCATCAAACTGAACAACTTTCTCCATAGCACCAACATCATAATTTCGAAAAAGTAATCAGCTGTAATTTGGGTCGCGTAGGTATTGAAGCTTTGTATGAGGACAACAGATATTTTTTTTGCTATTACGATATTGGTCCCGCTGACAACTTTCTTGATCAGTTTGAAGCTTTGTATCACACCCTTAAATATAACCACACCTTTCTGAAACACGCTGTATTATATATCTAAGAAAAAAAACTGCACTGAAATCGCACTTACCGCTTACAGCTAAAACAAAAAAATATATTTTAACTCCACCCATCGTGGCACTCAACAGCCTTATCTTCTATAATAATAAAAGTAAATTTGTTTTAACATATTATGCGTAACTATTTATATAAACTCAATAGTTTTCAATAGTCACGCAGAAATCGATTTTTTATTTTTATAATAATAATATTTTAATAAGGCTAGTCGAAATTCTGTGGCGTTACTTGCGACAGTTGCGACTAGAAAATGAAACAACCTGTGTATAATTAGATTATTAATACGACAATAAAATTATTACAGTGAATAAAACTGGCTAGCACTACTGCTGAGCCTGAGGTCCTGTGTTCGATTCCCGGTTCGGGCAGGGTTATTGGGTTTTTCCATCTGGAATTTGTCAGAAGCAGCCCGGAGTCTGGATTTGTGCCCAGTTGATGGGAATACGCTCGTCCCCTATTACATGGGACTTAAACATATCTGGCGAAAGGTGGGTGCACTGTAGGTACAGCTCTGCCTGACCCTTCGGGGAATACAGCCGTGATGTTATGCTAAGTATAGTTGTAGTAGGTACTTCCCGGGAAAACTGTTTCGCAAGGAGATCTATTATTAATTAATTTAAAACGTCATTAACTTTGTCACCTGCTTGCCGTTTTCCAAAAAGGAGGAGGTTGTATGTTCGTCGCGTATGTTTTTATTTTTTTTATGTACGAGTCCGTCGATTTCTCCGTCCGATTTTGAAAATTCTTTTTTTTTGTATGAAAGGGTTTGCTCTCTAGTTGATCCCATATAAATTTGATTAACTTTGCTTGGATAGTTTTTGAGTAAGCTTCAATAATACGTATTTTTCCCACTTAGTATAATTATGTGGATGATATGATGATAACTTCCTGTCACTGTTGTTGACATAGCAGGTAGTGGTTAAAAAATCAAAACTTTTTACAAAAAAAAACAACCAACTTCGAAAAAAAAAACTACAAAGTGTAAAATGACTTTTAATTCGGAAATCGGTGGCAAGAACAAAAATTCAAAACCTAAACACCGAGTTCCGAAATTAAAGTTATTTTTCACTTAGTCGTTTTTTTTTTCTTCTCTAATGTTGTAGTCTAACCGGATACTCTGAATACCAGTATTATAGATGGAGCGACTGCTTATCTGACCTCCACAACACAGTTACTGCTCACGCAATTCTGCAATTTCTGCTTACGTCGTTTTTTTTTTTTTATCAGCTTTTTAATTATATTGTGTGTGTTTTAGTCTGTGCTAAATAAATGTATTTTCTTTCTTTCTTTCTTTCTTTTATTGGGGAATTAATTTAAAACGTATTTTTCTCAAATGAGGAAACCTGGCCTTATAGTTAACTAGCTGCGCCCGCGCTTTTACCCGCATAAGTCTCGATCCCGTGGGAATATCGGGATGAAAAGTATGTTCTAACCTAGGTCTACCCATGTGCCAAATTTCATCCAAATCCGTTCAGCCGTTTTAGCGTGAAAGCGTAACAAAAAAACAAACTCACTTTCGCATTTATTATATTAGTTAGGATGTAAATCTTAAATCGTCAACCCGTCTTGACCAACCGTGGTGATTAATGCTCGTACCTTCTGTGTATGAGAAGAGGCCTTTTGCCCACCAGTGGGACAGTAATAGGCTGGTATTATTATTATTATATTTTCTCAAATAGGACCAACAGAAAGTTCAATTTTTTTTTCCATGCATGTTACCAGAACGTATTGTATTGTTATAGATTAAATATAGTGTAACGATATTTTGTAATAATAACGTAAAATCTATTATTTTAGAAAACTGCATTTTTAAAGACGCAATTATTATTCTTTTTTACCCGACTGCGTACGGCAAAAGAAGGTAATTGTGTTTAATGAAAATATCGTGAGGAAACTGGACTAAATAGTCTGATTATATCATAGATAAAAATGCTTGGCTTAATGCTGGTCCTGCTCCACAGCCACTTGGGCTCACTAGTTAAAAAAAAAATATGTTTGGAAGAGTTGCTTCCCCCTTTTATTTTTCTGACATTACAAACTTAATGTTAATTTTTTATTTAAAACAAGTTTTATTTGTTAATACTCCAATGGATAATGATTTTCTTTCTTTTTGGTAGTAACATTCTATTAATCTCTCAAATACATTGCAAATTAGTTTTGTATAATTTAGAAGCATTTTTTCAATTTTTGTAAATGTGAGTACCATGGAGCCGTTTTAATGTTATTAAGATGTATGTTGACTTGAAAGAGCATGGCAGTTGAGAGTATGTCATGCTCACTTAAATGTCTCGCTGATGGTGGCGAGTGTGTTACTCGTAGATCATTCGGTTCCCTACAAAATGGTTGAGCTGGATGGTGCTGATCCATGCGTCATGTTCGTGAACGGGCGCCGTCAGTTGTGACTGGTCATCTCTTATCTGCCATGGCTTATTTTTAATCTTATATTTTGAATTGTTTTGATTATTTTTTGTACATTGTTCTCACATATAGAAGCAACAAGAATAATGTACCCAGGATTTTGTAATTTTCTATATTTAAAAGAGTGTCCTTGGAGTTTCTTGCCCGTTCTTCTCCATAAAGATCTACGTTTTGGAATGGGCAACTAGCTTCAACTTTCTGACTAACTGACGCGACTATTTGACAATTCAAAAGTGCCTGTAAATGGTTTAATTGAAATAAATGCGTATAATGAGTTTGAGTTTAATAAAACACGTATCCTGTTCTCCCAAGTATCGTGTTACCCAGTAACTGGGTAGCGAAGGTCAGATAGGTAGTCGCTCCATGTAAAATACAGATATTCAGCTGCGTCTGGTTAGACTGGAAGCTGACCTCAACATAGATCGGAAAAGGCGGCGCGCGAGTCGATGCGGATGTCAAACGGAATGTTGCCATTTCAAATATTATCTATAGATACATATGTATATACATACAAATAAATAAATAAAATTGAAGTGTCTGTTTGTATTTTGTAATGTCAAAATAACAGCTTTTTACTAAATGCATATGAAAGTATATACTATTTACATATAACAAAAACATAATTTCATAAAAAATTGTCTGTGTGTCTGTTCCGGCTAATCTCCGAAACAGCTGGACTGATTTTGACGGGAGTTTCACTGGCAGCTAAACAAATAAATTAAAGTTGATGTATAGAATTCCACGCGGACGAAGTCGCGGGTAACAGCTAGTATTGTATATAAATTAATTCCACATCTATACATATTTTCCTTAATCGTGTTTTGTTGCAATAGAGTGGCAACTGGATAGTGACGTAAGCATGTGTTCGTCCCGGAATGCCAGACCTTGTTTTATTATACCATGGTATGAACTATACTGTACTATTATATGAGCATTCTCTATTTTCACCAGAGCAGAGCTCGGTCGCCCAGCTACTAATAACCATAGCGGTAATTATATTTTCGAGCCGTTTGGGGTTAAAACCCTCGGGCGCGAGTGTTCATTGTTTGTTTCAGTGTAGCCATATATACAGATTTCTCCGTATTTATACAGATTTTCGATGTAGGATACAAATAAGCACTGGATACAGATTTTTATACAGAATTTTCTAATTCTATTGATTAATTTAACGTAATCTGCTTTAACTTAGCAAAATAAATCGCGATTGGTAGTACTATTCTGTCAGTCAGTCGCCACTTTCACTTATTTTTCAAACGGGGAATCCGCCAACAAAAGATTTTTGCGTGTTCTCCAAGATATTGCGCTCTCGTGTTGCATTTATCGTAAATAATTAATTTCGTACAAACTTTTAACGGTAAATTAAAAAAAAAAATATCCGAGCATGTCAGATTTTCGGAATTTTTATTGTGCATTACGAGTAAATCAATATCATTTACCATTAAATTAAAAGTTTGTACCAATCTTATTAAGGGGTATCTGGGTCGTGCAGGTCAGATAGGCAGTCGCTCCATGTAAAATACTTACTGGTATTCAGCTGCATCCGGTAAGTTTGGAAACCAACCCCAGTTGAGCACATAGTTGGAAAAAGGCTACGCAGAAAGTAATTTGACTGCATACAGTAAGTAGTTATTTATAATATTAATTAATTATAACATTGAATTTGATGTTGTACCCATTTTAGGTGTAAAAAACGCATTTGAAAACTTTCCAAATAGATTTTTTACATCTAAAACTAAACATTCGGTGTTACGATATTAATTATTGCATTTCGTAATCAATTTTCGCTAGTTAGCCACATTTTTTATTTCCACACAGTAATATTGCCAATTCAAACCAGTGAAATATTTGACATCTATTTGCGAGGTTGCCCACTTTCAGAATAAACGCTCGTAATACAGATTTCAAGTTAAAATAGCATAGGTACAGTTAAGGTTCAATGCATCTAGCAACACGGCAAGGTAAAAGCCAGTCATTGGGTCAGTCACTGACCCAATGACTGGCTTTTACCTTGGCTAGAGGCCTTTGTCCTAGCTCCTAGCAGATAGATTATAATTAATGCATTAGATAAAGCGTGATTATGCTATGTCTTCCTAGGGCGTCCTCTCCCGCCATTTCCACTCACAAAAGCTAAAATATTCATAAAAATTCCGTTTATTCCACTTGGACAATGGGCTTTAAAAATTTTATGCTCGTTTTGAACTGAATTATCCTAAATTCTCGAGCCAACGTTGTATAGTTCAAGTGAAGAGATATTAACGATAAAAGGAGCTATAACTTTTGATTTGTTTGTGAGCATTAAGAAATAATGTATTTTGTTGATTCGAGCGAATAGCTTCTGCGGGGTTTAGTATAAAGTGAAATATTATTATGTACTTCAAGATAGTTAATTTATTGACTCAGGCTCATCTTTGTTGTGATTGTTCGCAGCCCCTTATCGCGCTGATAACGATACTAGCCGAGGTGGGCCGAGCAGTAATCCTATATAAGTGGGGTTGTCGGGTGAAGTAGCTCACCCCTGGCTGGAGGCTTTAAGTGTAGAAGCTTAAGGCAGCCACAGGAAAGTCCGGTTAAGCAGCTACGACCTCCTCAGAGGTTAACTGCGAGATGCCCTATATAAAAAAATATAAAAAAATTAAGTAGCTCACTTTGCTCTCGGCGTTTGACGTGTCAACACGTCGGGTCCGGGTTCGCAACAAGTCAATCATCATCCTGAGGATGCCTCGTTGAGAGGTGAAACACGTGTCGATTTCTTACAGGGTTCTTTATGACTCTTTAAGAACAGTTAAGAGGATTAGGTTACTAAATATACGTCGTCTATTGTATTTTATGTATTTTAAGGAAAAATTATAGCCTCGTTGGTGTAGTGGTTGCAAGCGCTACTGCTGAGCGTAAGGTCCTGGGTTCTATTCCCAGGTCGGGAAAAGTGTTATTGGGTTTTTAGGGTTCCGTACCTCAAAAGGAAAAACGGAACCCTTGTAGGATCACTCGTGTGTCTGTCTGTCTGTCCGCCTGTCACAGCCAATTTGCTCCGAATCTAATGAACCGATTAGGTTGAAAAGTACACATACGTATATATGTGACCCAAACTCGGACATGTAACTAAATGAATAAATGAAAATTGAATATGGGGGTCATTTTTGGGGGCAAATAAAAAATTAAGTTTTGCTAACTGTACCGTGTCACATATCAAATGAAGGGTCTGTTGCGAGGATCTCAAGTTTTTTTTTAAATAATTTAAAAATATACACTTTCAAAGATTTATAAGAAAATTTACCATTCCTAACACTTATCTTCAAAACTACTGACCCTAAAATTTATAAAAAAATACAGAGAATAGTTCTTTTTACTCATAGATTACAGGAAAACCTATAATAAGTCTATCGTCTTAAAATAACATATGGTAAATCTCTCGATATTGTGCGTACAAACTTACATTTGGAGTTTGAATGTATGGGAGAACATGTTTTTCAACAACAATATTAAGTTTGTTCTTGGGATAAATTCATCCTAACTACGGGAACCTTCATTGTGCGTAGTCCAACAAGCACTTGGCCGGTTTTTTTTATCTGAAATTTCTAAGTAGCACCCCGAAGTCTGGATTTGTAGTCTGCAAACAAGCAGACTCCGCTCATCACCATGTCAACCGAAAGACGTCCAATGCTGGACATAGGCCTCCCCAAGCACCACCACTTCGACCGGTTCTGTGCGTCCTGCGTCCAGCGGATTCCTGCGGCCTTCACAAGGACATCGATCCACCTTGAGGGAGGACTTCGAACGCTACGTCATACGGTACGCGGTCGTCACTCCAGAACCTTTCGACTCCATCGGCCATCTGTTTTGCGAGCAATGAGCCCTGTTTATGAGAGTTAGATGTTTTAGAGTGCTAAGGTGGTGCCTCAATTCAGACGTCTGAATTGAGGAGCCACCTTAAACGTCTTGTAACTTTTTAAGGGTTTTACTACAAATTCCAGGATTGGGCCTACAAAATCGGCTAATTTACTACTAATTATGGGTTAGTACCGCGTTTAAATATGAGATATGGCTCCTCAATCCATACGGACACTGTCCACTGCCACTCAAGTTGTTAAGTTTGCTGTTCAATATCATAAAAGTAATATAAAAACGCTGTCGCTTTTAACTTAAAGTGAAGCTTAAATCTAAATTCAGGAACTAACTGGCCGGGGTGAAAAGACAGTCATTTTATATTTTTATTTAACTTCAAAACTTAACTTTTATAAAATATAATAGGAGTCTGCTGTATTCAACAGACTCCTAGTGTTTTATAAAAGTATTATTCATTATTTTATTGTCATTGCTTTCTTAGTAGTCTTGACTGCCCCATTGGTCTCGTGGTCGCAAGCGCGACTGTTGACCGTGGGGTCCTGGGTTCGATGCCCGGGTCGGGCAAAGTGTTATTGGGTTTTTCCATTAGAAATTTCTTAGTAACAGCCCGGAGTTTGGAAGTTGGCGGTGTGATACCCCCGTGCCTCGGTGCGCACGTTAAGCCGTTGGTACTGCGACTGATCTCTCTCCGGTCGTGTCGGATTGCCGTCCCATCGGATAAGGAGAGTGAGGGAAGAGAGAGTGCACCTGTGTCTGCGCACACACTTGTGCACTATAACATCTCCCGCGCCGAAGGCTGGTCTCCGTTGATATTGGCCGCCGTGGCCGAAATACCGTCTGGAAGACTACTGTAATCTTAATTACTTATTATAAGTTTTGAACCGGCTCCCAAAATGGAGGAGGTTCTATGTTCGTTTGTATGTTTTTTTATGTATGGCCTTGCATATTTTCGTCAATTATGGGCCGATTTAGATTTTTTGTTTTTTGCTTTTTTCTACTTATTCTATGTGGATGGTGTTATAATAACTTCCTGTCACTGTTAATTACATAACAGGCAGGACACACAAAAAAAAAAACCGACTTCCAAAAAATACACTACAAAGTGACTAAAGTCGGTGGCAAAAAACGAAAATTCTGAACCAAAGACATTTAATTTTCTTAGTAGTCTTAATTGTTATAAGTTGTATCTTTAAGCAGATATACTCTCCGAGCTCTGCTCGGGTGAAAATAGAGAATGCTCATTTAATAGCAGAGGATAGTTCACAGTAATTCCATGTATCATGATAGTAAGTACTTACTAATTCCATGTATCATGATAGTAAGTACTTACTAATTCCATGCTGACATGATAGTAGGTACTTACTAATTCCATGTATCATGATAGTAAGTACTTACTAATTCCATGTATCATGATAGTAAGTACTTACTAATTCCATGTATCATGATAGTAAGTACTTACTAATTCCATGTATCATGATAGTAAGTACTTACTAATTCCATGCTGCCATCTCATTATTCTAAGGTAGCCATCTTGTTCTCAACTTTGGGCGACCGAGCTCTGCTTGGTTGAATTGTCAAATTCGTTTTCTCCGTATTGACGGAGAAAACGAATTTTCCCAAATATGAGACCTAGCTAGATCAATTTTTCGCCCCCGCAAACCCCTGTATTGCAACTTTCATCGAAATCGTTAGAGCCTTTTTCTAGAACATGATTACATAATAATATACAAATATTGCTCGTTTAATAGTATAGGTTAAACAATAGTCACTTTTCGGGTCTGTATGCGTAAACGCTTAGATCTTCTACAGCATGTATCAGTCAGGTATGGTCATATTAAAAGGGTGTGGTACAGTAAATCGCGGAAAAATTATCAACCGTCCCATACGTTAGGTCGAGTAGCTATTGAAGTTTTGTATGAGACCGTTGATAATTTTTTCTCGATTACGTCGTTGGTCCCATAGAGAAAGTTTTTCAGTTTGTTAGTCTGTACCATACTTAAATATGACCACGCATTTCTGATACATGCTGAATAGATATATAAATATTATGAAATAAAGGCGCTTTTCTGAGTGACGGCTCAGTTCTCCTAAACTACACAATGGATTTTGTTGCGGTTTTCATCATGATTTAGAGCATTTACCCCGGATAGTTCATCTGTATAATGCATTAAAATTAAACTAACATTATTATAAATAAATGTCAATGTTTTGTCAAATTGTAAAAACCAGACGAAGCAGGGACGGGCCGGGCCGCTTGTAAATAGTATTTAAAAATAAAGTCGCTTTTGGTTTCCAATAAATGTATTTTCTTTCTTTCTTTCTTTCTTTCTTTCTTTCTTTCTATCTTTCTTTCTTTCCTTTTTTTCTTTCTTTTGTAGGTCTGTGTTACCGCTGAGATCTTCTATGTATGTGTACTGCACTGCACAATGGATTTTCATGCGGTTTTCACCATCATTTAGAGAATTGTCTTTGATCTGCCTGCCTTTTCTAAATACCAGTACTTATATTACATGGAGCGACTGCCTATCTGAACTCCACAATCCAGTTACTGGGTGATACGATTCCGAAAACAACAAGACGATTATCTGTCATCATAAAAGTTAGAACTAAGCCTTATATTCATTACATTTCTAAACACCACAGCCTGAAAACTTCAGTAATACAATACTAAAACATTCGAAGATCCGCCACAGTTTACATTTAAACAGTATAATCATCTATACAAAAAGTTATTTTGACAACTCATCAGGAGTTGTTAAAATATGCAAATGATCAAAGTTTTCGTTTAGAAACTTATAAATACGCCGCGTTGAGGAAACTTTGCATGAAATCGGGGAGAAATGCGAATGGAATACTGATTTTATTTGATGATAATGGTGGCAGTTTCTTAATAACATAACAGAGGTTAGGCAGAGATGTACCTATAGCACATCCACATTTCGCCAGTTATGTTTAAGTCCCATGTTATAGGGAGCCTATTGCCATCAACCGGGAACAAATCCAGACTCCGGGCTGCTACTGAGAAATTCCAGATAGAAAAATCCAATAACACTTTGCCTGACCTGGGAATCGAACCCAGGACCCCATGCTCAGCAGTAGCGCTTGCAACCAAGGAGGCAGTCCACTGTTTTATTATACTTTTCGTCAACTGCCAACGACAGAATTTAAAAAAAAACAGTATTTATAGACGGGATGTTGACTGGGGAAAAAAACAAAACTATTTAGTCCGTCGTCGGTCAGATAACAAAATAATATTAGACACGTATTTGTTGCTTTATCATACTAATAAAAAAATATTTAGAAAAAAGTTAGGAGTGAGGGCTCGCTACGTCACAAGCCAGTTTAAAATCTACCGGAGAGTGCTACATTTTAACTCAATGTATTGTCGTAATCATTAGAATAGGTAAAAAAAAAACAATATTTTTTAATAATCCATCTGACTGACAAAACAAAATTCTGGCTGTAACCCAGGTAACAACTTAGTAAACCAGTTATGTATAGAGACTAAGTAAATAACTGACATTTCTGCCAAGCCCATCAGTCAAAATAGGCGTAAAGATAAGCATGAATTCACTGAATAAAAGTACATTCATTGTGAAGCATTCACTAAACTTTTACAGATAGACAAGAGGTCTTTTAGGGTTCTGCAACTAAATTAAAATATGAAAACCGTTCTAGTTGAGGCACTGTTAATATAAGGCCAGTTAATACTGAAGAAGCTTCCTTTTTTTTATAACAACATACCTGTATCAGCATAATCAGCTCAAAATGTTCCCAACTTCCCACTGCTGGGACTGCGGCCTCCTCTCTGTGAGAGGGAGTGGGCTGTAATCCACCACGCGGGCCCAGTGCGGGTTAGTGGATGTCACATGTCTTCGAATTTTTGGTTCTAGGACATGGCGGTTTCCTCACGATGTTTTCCTTCACCGTTTCAAAAGCAGTGGTATTGAAATAATTTACACATATTAAAGCGCTTGTCTAGATTCGTTACCATGGGTTCACCATTACTGCATATCCATGTAAAAAACTGGTATTCAGCTCCATCCGGTAAGACTGGAAGCCGACCCCAACATAGATGAGAAAAAGCAGGCAAATAATGATTCATGATGATGAGCAATACTACTCTCCAAAGGGTAAACGCAGATGTACATATAGTTATATACTTATGTTATTAAGTCACATGTAAAAAGGGGGTGAACGCAAAACCAGACTCCTGTGGAGTAATTGCGTAACAAACATAAAATGACAATTGATCGCATTTTTTTTTTCATTTTGACAGTTCAGTCACTTTATTGCGTTATTTATGTTGTTGAGCAGACGAATTTATTAAACTTATGAAGGATTAGAAATATCCTTCTAAACTCTTGGATTGTGATTGAAACTGTGTTAAACAATTAGGTGCTGGATGCTTCTAAGAGATTCGTTGTAGAAAAACTCAAGTAATTTGCCAGACGAGAGGATTGAATTCAGGACTCCACTCAGCAAACACGCTTCATACCATTTGATCAGCAAGGCCGTTAACCGTGTTTTTTTATTGTATTTTTAGTGTTATCAAATATATGAAATTCATCTAATGCCTCTTTCATTCATTGGCCCAAGATAAAGGCATTTTCGCTGAGGAATTGCCAAAGTTCGTTTTTTTTTTGTCTTATCTGCCTATTAATGTATGATGCGTGTGTGTATGTGTCATAATTATGTGTTTTTTGTCGTCCTAGCCGTATCAACACGACACGAGTATTGATCACCAAGTTTTTCAAGACGGGTTGGCGATTTCAGACTAATCGCCAACCCGTTTTGAAAAAGGTGTTGATCAATGCTCGTGCCTTCTCTGTATGAGAAGAGGCCTTTGCCCTGCAGTGGAACATTATTAAGCTGGTAATATCTTATATTATCTACGGAACCCTCCGCGTATCTGTCAAAGTCGCTCTTGACCGCTTTTATTTTTACTTTCGATTCATTAAATTCACTGAGTTTGGTCTGTGATTCTCAAACTTTTATAAGGGAGTTTTAAAACGTTTTATGTAGACTAGAACACGGTACGTAGGGTAGATAAATGACACAAACGACTCAAACTCATATTATTTATTTCAATTAAACCAATTACAGGCACGTTTGAATTATCAAGAGGTCGGTCAGTCAGAAAGAGGAAGCTAGTTGCCCATTCTCAAGCGTAGTAGGTACCTATGGAGAAGAACGGGCAAGAAACTCCACGAACAACCTTTTTCCCACCTATGTTGGGGTCGACTTCCAGTCTAACCGGATGCAGTTGACTAACAGTATTTTACATGGAGCGACTGCCTATCTGACCTCCACAACCCAGTTACTGGATAACAAGACACCCCTTGGTAAGACTGGTTGTCAGATTTTCGGTGTTCTGACGCCTGTCAAAGATCTACAAATGATAACCGGGACAAACGTACTTTCTGAGATACGGAGCGATGTTAATATATAATTGATGGTCACCCATCCACGAAATGACCGCGGCAAGCGTAGCTTAACCTTCGTTGGACCCATACAGCTGTTATGATGTAGCAACAAGCCCCTCAGATGTCCATCAAATTTATGAATATCTTGTTTCTATGTATTATATTGTAGCTGTTTGTTGTTCCGATTGAATAAAATAAAATAAAATAAAATAAAAACAAAATTATACAGGGTGGCAGGGACGTTTAATAACCGAAGAAAAATTGCAACGCAGTGGGGTTCAGAATAATTTACTGAATCCATGGTAACAGTTTTCGTGTCGATGTCCCTGCCACCCTGTATTTTATACAAATTAAACATTTAACAACAAAAAATCTTCGTTTTTATAAACTTCTACAGCCACTGGCTGTCTATTTCTCCTCATTGACATTAAAAAACTTTTTAATTAAAAATAGGAATGGTTTCATTCAACGTTGAAAATACTGCCTCTTACTTGTATATTTATTTTATTTTAATTTAATTCTAGTTGTTCTGAAAAGAGTTTTTTATTTAACTGCCACAGCCTTCGTATAGTGGCGAAAAAAAGATTTTTCTATTTAGTTTGTTAAAGGACGGGTATCATTAAATAGTGGTTAATAAAGCTTCCAAGTACGTTGTCGACCACACACAATAAAGGGTTCCGTAGTTGGGATAAATTTATCCCAAGAACAAACTTAACATTGTAGTTGAAAAACATCATTCCAACTGCTAAAGTAAGTTGGTCGATTGTTACTCGTTAACTTGTAAAGCATACGTAGCTGTGATGGTTTTCCTTTTAACTTCGTTAATACTTATAAGTATTACACGTATATCACGGCATTATAAATACTGCCGTGATATTTTTCACATATCCAAAAACAACCATGTAGCTGGCAGAGCCTATACTTGACTCAAAAAAATTTGCACTTTAAAGCTTAATATTTCGCAAACGGATCCCTGAATCGACGGGTTTCACACACCCACAATATTTTTGAACGACCTTTCCAACGACACGCCACACCACGATATAGACGAGAAAAAACAAAAGCATCCCCACTTTACGTGTCCCGTAGGAGGTACCCTAAAAAAGGCGTGATTGATATGTATACCCATGTCAAATTACATGCTTTCTAGTTCTAAGAGTCTCTGAGCTAAGCCGCGGACAGACAGACGGACATGGTGGAACTATAAGCTTTCCTTGTTGACGACGGAACCCTAAAAACCGACTTCAGAAAAGAATGACGTTTTGTTTTTACCGTCACCTTAGGTGATGTTCTTCAGAAAGGTCAGGTACCATCAACGAAGTTCATATCTAACCAGTTTCAAAACAACATCCCGTTAACACGATGACCACATCTGTTACCGGCCCGGTTCTATAGCCAACGAGTGCTGTAAGTAAAACTAGTTCTTACGGTGGTTAGCTATGAAAAAAAAACTGCTGTTCCTTAGAAAAGTGCAACACCTACGCGGTCAAAATGTATGGAACAGCAGATTTTTTTTAAATAGCCGACGTAAAATTTCAAAGCAGGCTCGTTCAGATTCATGTACTGAATATTCATGGTATCAGTTTTCGCGTCGATGTCCCTGGCTGTATAAGATTTGTCATTTAAGGCTAAAAGCCAAAGAATGACAAACAGCTAGATGCCCTTAAATTTTTTACTTTATTTTATTTTTACTATTTATTGTTTTACCGACCATAGTATTACACAGTCTGTGAAAATTCCAAGTGTTTACCTATTATTATTTTATTGCTGAACTAGGCCATTTTGGCGCAGCCGTGAGGCACACTCCCCATCAAATTTCTTCTTACATCATACTTTACACTTTTTATTTGTTTTTTTTTTTATCTGCTGTGAAATTATATTGTGTGTGTAGTGTAGTGTTTGTGCTAAATAAATGTATTTTCTTTATTTATTTCTTTATTACGGTTCAAAAGATACAGCCCTGTGACAGACGGATGTACAGCAGAGCCTTAGTAATAGGGTCCCGTTGGCATCCTTTGTACACGGAACCCTAAAAAATGCTCGTGTAGACATCATGTTATCCCGATCTTTATGTGTGCGTACACATAAAAATCGGGATAAAATGATCTCTAAACGAGCATTTTTCACGTCAAATATTGAACTAATAAATTATCTCGTCACCAATATGTGACGTCACGGCGATGATGGATAACGATAACTCTTATGAATTCTGTGCGTAGAAATGATGAACATATATTCTGATCTACGTACACATGACACTCGGCATCGTTAAGACGTAGATATATACCAGTGACCTTGAATGGTTATCTTGCGTGTTTTGTACTGACACACACAACGCGTCGTACGTCCAGCCAGTAATAGGACTCACCCATCAAGGTCGCACTATCCCAAATTAGACGCATTATAAATTTATTATACATAAAACAAAAAGTATTTAAATAAAACACGTATACTAAAATATTAATAATTAGATTATCTTTAAAATGGTGAAGGTTTCAGAAAAATACGATTGATAAATTTTGCGTGATTCTCAGTTTTTTATCCGCGCTAGACATAATTTTACAAATTAATTTCACTATGTAATATAAACATAATCTAAGATATTCATATAATTAAGTTATTAAGAAAATGCTCTAATTTAACATATATTTTTTCCAAACTATTAATGATTTGGAAAAAGTATTTGTTAAATTAGAGCACGCTTAGATCACGGGTAAACGAGTAGCAGTAAACACTACTCGTTTACACGTGATTGATAACCGACTTTAAATGATTTTATACTGAATATAAAATCATTAAAAGTCGGTTATCGTCGCCTTAAGCATCTTTTTATACCCCACTTGTAGACCATGTTCCATGACCATGTTTCCATTCATACCGAGACCCCTCCGTGCCTCGGAAAGCACGTTAAGCCGTTGGTCACGGCCATAGATACCTATCACGGCTCAGTCGTCAGAAGCCCGAAAGTCTGACAACTAGTCTTACCAAGAGGTATCGTATTACACAGTAACTGGATTGTGCAGGTCAGATAGTACACCGGTGGTTCAGCGTCAGGTTTTACACTTTGTGTTGCCATCTGAAATTACGCTGAGCTGATTCTGAATCATTGATTTCTGTTTTATTTTTTGTTATAAGGTGTATTTTTCAGCTGTAATGCCAATAAACGCATTTTTCCGATAGTCGCTCCGTGCAAAATACTGCAACTTCAGCTGCATCCGGTTAGACTGGAAGCCGACCCCAACATAGTTCGGAAAAGATTATGCAGATGATGATGTAGACCATGTTCCGTGTCAGACTCTCAAATGATATAAATCTCTAACAATATTTTTCAATTGTTTCAGATTTTAAATAAATCTTCGCTGTACACAAACTGGCGTCAAAAAAGAGGTAAGAAGCTAAATATTAAAACCAACCAAAGAATAATAGGTCAGTAATTTATAAGGTGAGAGGATGAATGAAAGGCGACCAACAAGTTTTTACAAGGCACAGTTGAATGGAAACACCGGTAGATTAGGTTAGGTTAGGCGCCCTAGGACGATATACAGGGTGGCAGGGACATCGACGCGAAGCCTGTTACCATGGATTCAGTACATGATTCTGAAACCCCCTTTTTTTTTTTTGGGTTGGCAAATGGTCAATTAACTTCTCCCGATCTGGGCGGAGCGGGAGGGTGTGTCAGACTTTTACTGACTAAAACCCACCCGTGTTCCTTCCGTTGCCTGTGTGCCGGGGCCGCGATATCCTTTTCGGACAAACCCAGCAGCTGGGTGGAAATTCTTCGCCGGTTATTTTTATTTAAACAGTTGTTCCATACATTTTGACCGCGTACACTTTTATATGGAACAGCAGTTTTTTTTTTTAATAAGCGACCTAGAATTTTAATGCAGGGGCGTTCAATCTCTACGTCGCTTTAGGCTTTTTTTAATTATTGAACTTCTAAGAACAGTTTGCGCTTAACATACAATTTTGTAAAATGATGAGCCTCTTTTAAATTTTCTGGCTTTTAATCACATTTGGTCGCAGTATCTAAGCTAGGTTACCCCGACCAAACGGGTTAGGTTAGAAGTGTGATAAACCGCGCGAGCAGAGCGAGCTGTGCCGCGGCAGCAGCCGGCGAGGTCTACATCCAAGTTGGCCGCAATTACTTGGCTTTTTAGTATTTTTAGGACCCCAAAATAGAAAAGATTTGTGGTTCACAAAAAGAGGCGCAATCATTATTTTAAAGTGTTCAATAATATTATTACGAGCGCAAAATGGGAATTATTACAGGTTCGATAAAATACATGAGAATCATTAATCTCTAAGTTAGATTTGTTTCATAAGATCTTTTTCATAAGAGGTTGGTTCTCATAGAACAAATCTACATAACTTATAGAGATGTATTAACGATTCCAATGATTATAATTCTGTAAATACATATCTGTTACGGCCGCGAATCATATTTTGATCAAGATACAACCTGACACTGACCTGCAAATTGCAAAAAACTTAAGAAAATTTGAATTTCACGGGCTACCTTAGCGCATTCCCCTTAAAGAACAACATGTTTACTGCTAAAATTAGACCATGGTCTTAAAAGTCGGTTAAAAATACTTATAGTCGTAGTCTAGCTAGTAAACTTTAGTACGACGGAAGTAGACAATTGAGAACAATTGAGATTCGTTACATTTTCATCTAACAATATGCGTATGCGTCACTCTGAAGCTATGCAATGCCCTTACTTCTCAAATAACCCAGTTCCTATATTATAACGAATCGTAGATAAACAACGTGTATCAGAAATGTGGGGTCATATTTAAGGACCTGTGTGGTATATAGACTATCAAACTGAATAACTTTCTCTTTAGGACCAAATTCGTAATCGCGAATATAATAACAACTGTCCCATACAAAGCATCAACACCTACTCGACCCAAATGTATGGGACAGCTAATATTTTTTTATTCCCGATAACGATATTGGTCCCGTGGAGATAGTTGTTCTCGGGCCCTATCAGAATACCAGCGCTGCGACATTTTGATTTATTTTTAAATGTCGCGGCATCATGCTGAGATAGGAGCCTTTTGGCCTCGTACAGGACTTCCTTCTTTAAATTTTAATGTTACTTTGTTTTTCATTTATGTTTAATGTGTTTTTAGTTTAATGTGTGATTTCCTGTGCGAGTCTCAATAAATACTTTTTCTTTCTTTTTACCCGACTATGGTGAAGCAAAAAGGAGAGTTATGATTCTGACCGGTATGTATGTATGTTCATCTGTTACCTCATAACTTCTAAACTACTGATCATGATTTGACAATTTTAATGAGGTATCGTTGGAAGCATCTTGAACGTCCGTGACGTCACATTAAATATGGCGCCAGAGAGGACATCAAGCGATGAACTACATGTCTTACAGCCGTGGTCACTTGCTTGAACACCTACAAAATTATAATGGCATGCGACCACGGCTTTATCTTGACCATTTTTGTAGCTATGCTATGTCTTGATTTCTGTCTGAAATATTTTCTTGATTCATACTTTTTAGAGTATGATTTTCAGAGGTCGGGTTTAAGTTTTTGAAGTTATAAAAAAAAAAATTGTCACACAAGAAACTCTACTGCTATAATAAACAGTTTAAATATGCTTCTGGAAATTCCGAAACCCATAATTGATAGGCTCAGAGTATAAATAATAAAATGCCACGCGTTGGGCCCATCATTTCAAATAAAAAGTATAATTTATCAAAGGGTATATTCATAATTTGAAATCCCATTGGGATAACCCCTCTGTAAGGGAAGAGTTTTTCATATTATAGATAGGTTCAGTCAGTTCCACGTACCTCTTTGAAGATAAACAAATTTATTTTTTCGGGAAATTTGTTTATTATTAAATTATTATATTATAATTATTTATTTTGAAATTGAAATTTGAAATTTTCGTCACGACAAACAGCTAGTATACAAGATAGACACAACAATAAATTAAGCTGCTTATATCTAATGACGATCCTAGTCTGCATACAAATATTCAACTAAATATATCCAATAGTGTAGTAAGTATAGTTAATAAACATAGTTAGTAAACCCGTACTCGGCCCATACATAACAAACTAAATAGTAGTGCTATTTAGTTTGTTAGAAATAAAAAAATGAAAAAACAACCGACTTCCAAAAAAAAACTACAACGTGAAAAATAGTCTTTGGTTTTGAATTTTCGTTTTTTACACCGACTTCCAACGTCGGTTGTTTTTTTTGTTTTTCACTTTTTAGTTGTGGTACCTACCCCCACACAAGTTCGAATACCACTACCTGCTATGTAAATAACAGTGACAGGAAGTTATCATCATATCATCCACGTATACTAAGTGAGAAAAATACGTATTATTGAAGCTTACTCAAAAACTATCCAAGCAAAGTTAATAAAATTTATATGGGACCAATTCGGGAGCATTCCCTTTCATACAAAATAATATTTTTTTTAAATCGGTCCATAATTGACGGAGTAATCGAAATACAAAAAAAAAAAACGTGACGAACATATAACCTCCTCCTTTTTGGAAGTCGGTTAAAAGACTATTTAAATCTCGATATTAGGTTTTTTTCTTGTATATTAATTACGGAACAAAAAGAAATATAACCAGAAACATCACAAAAACCTCAATAACAATTACTTAATCTCAATCTCAATTTTAAGTGCTAGGAATTAGTGTTACTAGTGTTTTCAGGTATTGTCTATCAGAGAAGTGCGTTTTCTTTTTTAAATCTTAGTAAGAATCTTTCATGCTTCTTACTTGCTACTTACCTTAAAATTGTGTGAAAATACTTGTAAACTGTGTAAACAACTAAATCATGATAAATAAACATTATATTTCATCGAATTATTTATTTTTGTCAACAAATTAGCATTCATAAGTCTATTACTAATATTACATGTAAAGAGTTTATATTTAGGAGGTAATCTTCGGAACTACTGATCCGATTCCACAAATTCTTTCACTAATGGGAAGCTAGAGTATTGCTGAGTGTCGTAGGATGGGGGTAAGCAGAAACTACCGAACGCAACCTGCTAAAATCCCTAATACTCCATTTGCTTTTGGTTCTACTTTGGTACTACGCACCCGACCTTCCTGAAGACAGGAGGTCACCAATAAGGTCACCATGCGTCCTTCTAGGGCATTTCCTCCAGGCGTTTCCACGCACATCTGCCTTGTGTATCTTTTCTTAGTCGCCTTTTTATTTATCCTGTCAACATGACTAAACCATTTAAGCATACTGTTTGAATTTTTTATTGTAACTAAATCTTTTATTGAAACAACAAATTACAAAACATCGGATGACCTCTTCCATTTTTACTGTTCCGTACCAAAAGGGTGCCAACGAGAACCTATTAAAGGCTCCGCTGTCAGTCCGTCTGTCAGAGAGCTGTATCATTTGAACCGTAATAGGTAGACACTTAACATTTTCACAGAATGTGTACTACTATAGCCGCTTTAACAACAAATAATTGAAACAAATCAAGCTAAAAAAAAGAATACAAAAAACGTGTTTTTATTTTTTAACAAAAGTATTTATACCAAAATGTAAGTAGTGTTAAATATTGTACGGTGGTGCGGAACTGTTCGTATACGAGTCCGACTCGCACTTGGCCCCCCGTTTTTACAAAAAAATTGACAAACCGAAAGCGCTCTCTAACTAATTGATACCCTAACTGACCTCCCCTTAATATAAAAATGATTTGGTTGTGCCAGTCGTTTGAGAGCTACCAAGGGGAGCGCGTGTCTCTCTATTACCCAAACGAAGACGTAAATATTATCGGTATTAACAAAAACAAATGAAAAAAAAATCGTGAATTTGAAAACAGTGACATTGATTCGCTTTTGTTTCTCTGAAAAAAGTGGTGTGAATTTAAATATATCCGTACTTACTTCTTTACCATAACACAACGCCTGTGTTCCCCAAAGAGATATGCAGAGATGTACCTATAGTACTAAATATTAGTTTAATATATTATATTATTATATTCTTAGTATTCAAATCAGTTTTATTTTACTTACTTAGTTTTATCATTGAGTAAAAGTGAAAAGAGGTGGAAAAGACAAAATAAAAGTGTTCTATTGGATTGATATCGAAAATAGGTAAGTACGTACAACATTACCATTTTTTTTGTTAAGCATTTATCGTCCCACTGCTGGGCAAAAGCCTCTTCTCATACGGAAAAAGCACCCAAAAAGCGTCCAGAGTTCATGGGTTCAGATTTCAGAGTATTTATTTGTAAACATAGGTTACATAAATATACACAGGTGTGTGAGATGTAACATTTGTAAGTTTTTTTGTAAGTTCTCTATGCTTTGCCATTAGGTGTACAAATGTTAGTATCAATTTCAATTATTTCATTATTCATTTCACAATATCAAATAAAAATTATAGAAACAGCTAGTGTTGGATGAATCAATATTATATTCCCCTGATAATTAATTAAATTTCAGATAAAAACTACAATGTCAAAACAAGTACCAAATTAATAAAATAATTCAGAAATGTCAAGATAAAAAATTTAAGATAACAGAAATGTCAAAAAATAAAAATAGAATAATGTCAAAATCTAAGAAAGTTAAAAAAAAACCATTCATTACATAGGGGTTGTGGAGGTCAGATAGGTGGCAGTCGCTCCCTAAACAACCTTAGTTTTTGTTTACCCTAAATCTCTTAAGGGGTCTTTGTACTCATCATTATGAACAACTTTCACTATGCGAGCAACGCTGAAATCGCGAAAAAAAAACAGCTGTTCAAAACTAAGGTTGTTTAATACTGGTATTCAGCTGCATCCTGTCAGGCTGAAAGCCGACTTTTTGTAAAATCCAGACGTTCGAAAGTGCCTTTTATGAGCGTAATTGAAATAAATTATTTGATTTTGACCCCAATTCAGGATCAAATTAAATTAGCTAGCGAAATTACGTCGACGTGACGGGTATAAGATACACATGATAAAACAAAAAAAAAAAAAAAGATTTTGGGGTCATCAACCGCAGTGTAGTTAAAATAAAAATATATGTTAAAAAAAATTGCTTTTAGGGTTCCGTACCTCAAAAAGAATAAACGGAACCTATAGGATCACTCGTATGTCTGGGTGTGTCTCTCCGTCTGTCACAGCCAATTTGCTCCGAATCTACAAGTTAGTTAGTTTAGTTGAAAGGTACACATAATATGTATTTCTGTGATCCAAACACGGACGTGTAACATAAATAAATGAATTTTTAATATGGGGATCACTTTAGCGGATCAAATAAGACACTTTCAAAAAAGTTTTGCAAACCATGTACCATGAGACATATCAAATGAAAGGGCTAATCGCGAGGATCTAAAGTATTTTTTAAATTCCCCTCTTATCTCTGAAACTACCGAGCCTATTTTTTTTTTTAAATACTGTAATGTTTTTTTTCAAAACGGTGAAGGAAAACATCATGAGGAAACCGGAAATGTCATTGAACTAAAAATTCAAAGACATGTGACATCTACCAACCCGCACTGGGTCCGCGTGGTGGATTACGGCCCACTCCCTCTCACAGAGAGGAGGCCTGAGTCTCAGCAGTGGGAACATTATAGGCTGATTATGCTATGGTTCTTCACTTATAGATTACAGGAAAACTTATAAGAAGTCTATGGTTTTAAAAAAACATGGTAAAACTCGCAATATTGTTATCTTTAACTTCACAAACGTGATGTCAATAATACACGTCCTGTCCCACACCACTAATGTAGCGAAAACATTCTCTTATTAAAAACGTATAGGTCCCGTATAGTCCCCAGACAGACATTTCTATCCCTAATTGTTGAAACAACCCCTATGACGTCTGTGGCGCGTGTCGCACATTTATCATTATCTGTAACGCTAGTTTATGGCCTGGGGTGACCATAGACGACACTGTGGTGTGAACGTTATTTTTTTTAATGTTTTGGTTAAAAAAATTAGACAAGCCTGTATTAAATGTAAAAGACACTTTGTGCGAATTGATTTTTGCGCGAAAGAGACGAAACGTAATGATAATGTATAATTACGTTTCTGTAAGTAGGTTATCGGAATTACTTTTACACGTCATATTACAAAAAAAAATAAGCTACATGGAGTCGACATTTACCCACCCCTGAGAAGAAATTGATTAATAAACTCAGGTGTCAAAAACTCTTTCAAAGTCCAGACATAATCTTGGTCAGATCTTAAGAAGATCATGTAGATTAGTGTCTGAAATGATCGATTGAAGAAATAACCACGCAGATTTGAGTGGACCTGTCCAGTTAGCGCACGCATTTGTCAGTAATCGTGGAGGCGTGGAGCTCAACTCAGAACTTAAAGAGCTCAACGACTCGACGAACAATACCAAAGAAAGGACATTTGGGTAGGCCGCATAACGTACTTACTCAAACTGCCAGACCATCATTAAAACAAATTGAGCAAAATAAAAAATAAATAAAAAATTGCCACACAGTCCTTACATCCATTATTCAATGAATAATAATTAATAATTCGATTATTTTATAACTTTGGATATTGTTTGACAACTCGGAATCAAACTTAATACCTAACATGCAACAGCTTATATTTTACAACTGCAAAACCAATGTAGCATTTCAAATACCTTTTAGTAGGTACAACATTTGCTTTCTAAAATTAACAAGATTTGTTCAACCGTTCTCTTTGACCCCGAGTATTGTAAACACGTGCCGACCGCGTGCCGTACGCGTGGCGGCCACGTGGCGGACACGATACGATAACGACCCGCGTTTGATACGCTCAATTGTTTAGCTTGTCTTGTTATTTTATTTCGGAGTTTCTGGCCCGTTCTTCTCCATAGGAACCTACTACGGTTTTGAATGGGCAACTAGCTTCATCTTTCTGAATGACCGACTCCTTGACAATTGAAAAGTGCTTGTAATGGGTTTCTTCCTCTTTGTCGACTACTTCTTTTTTCTTCTTTTTTTCGTGATTTCAGCTTTGGACCCATAGTGAAGGTTGTTCATGATGATGAGTGCAATAACCCCTTAAGAGGTTTAGGGTAAACAGAAACTAAACCTGTATATTTGTATACTAATTTTAATTGAACACTTACTAATTCCATCCTATCTCTATTTTTTTTTTTTTATTTGTTTAATCCTATTTTTAACCGACTTCCAAAAAGGAGGAGGTTATAAGTTCGACGCGTATGTATGTTTTTTTTTTTTTTTTTTGTATTTCCGTCGATTTCTCCGTCAATTGTGGACCGATTTTGAAAATTATTTTTTTATATGAAAGGGTATGCTTCCGGATTGTGTGATTGACAAAGTGAAAAATAACTTTAAATTCGGAAGTCGGTGTCTTACTGAAATTAAAGTTATTTTTATTTAAAACACTACAAAGTGAAAAATAACTATAATAAATAAGTTATTTAAAACACTACAAAGTGAAAAACCTTTAAATTCGGAAGTCGGTCGGTTTTCGTTTTTTGCCACCGACTTCCGAAATTAAAGTTATTTTTCACTTTGTAGTTGTGGTACCTACCCCACACAAATTCGAATACCACAACCTGCTATGTAAATAACAGTCACAGGAAGTTATCATCATAACATCCACATATACTAAGTGGGAAAAATACGTATTATTGAAGCTTACTCAAAAACTATCCCAGCAAAGTTAATAAAATTTATATGGGACCAATCCGGAAGCATACCCTTTCAAACAAAAAAAGAATTTTCAAAATCGGTTCACAATTGACGGAGGAATCGACGGACATAGATAAAAAAAAAATAAAAAAAAACACGCGTCGAACATATAACCTCCTCCTTTTTGGAAGTCGGTTATAAACTAAAACATGACGATTTTCGGACTGTTTCCTTTACTTGTGCTGTAAGACGTTGCTTCTTGCCAAATTTCATGATTCTAGGTCAACAGGAAGTACCCTTAGGTTTTGATTTATTGGCGAGTACCAAAATATGTCGCTTATACGGCCGATTTTTTTTTTTATTGCTTTGACTTAGAAACTTGATTTTTTTAGAGCTCGATGGGACCACAGACCTACGTGTATTATAATCATTTCAACTTATTACCTTCACACGTTTCTGAGAAAAACGGTCTTGACAGACTGACCGACGGACAACGAAGTGATCCTATAAGTGTTCCGTTTTTTTTCTTTTTGAAGTACGGAACCCTTAAAAAAAACTTAATATTCTTATTGATATGTATACATATAAAATGCTTTGTCCTGAATGACTGACTGACGGATCAACGCACAGCCTAAACCGCTGATCGTAGAGACTTGAAATTTGGAGGGTGTGTTCTTTGTATGACGTAGGCATCCGATAAGAAAGGATTTTCCGAAATTCTACCCCTAAGGGGGTGAAAAAGGGGGGCAAAGTTTGTATGGGACAACGTGATTCTTTAGTCCAATCTACTTCTTTTGCTTATACATTCTTTATCAGAATTGATGCAAGACGTATTTTGTATTTTATTGAAATTCATCCCCTAAAGGGTTAAAAACGGGTAGAAAGTTATTTTGGTGATTAGCTTCGAAATTGATATCAATACTCCTTAGTGCTTTTGATTTAAAGGAGATTGCCTAGGTTTGGACCAAGTGCTGCCTAGGCAAGTGAGTTGGTCTAGTATAATATAAATTAACACTAAAAGATTCGATGGTACCTGAGGCACGCACACTCCCCATCAAATTTCTGCTTACGTCGCATTGCATTTTTATTTTTTTTATCAGCTGTGTAATTATATATATATTGTTTTATTATATATTGAGTGTGTTTTAGTCTGTGCCAAATAAATGTATTTTCTTTCTTTCTTTTCTTTATGGTCAGCTATCTCGTAGCTAAACTTGCGCTTTCTGCCCATGGGGTAAGCAGACACTACAGAACGTCACCGGCTACGATCCTTACTATACATACTTCCTTCATTTTAATGTTACTTTGTTTTTTATTGTTTTTAATTTATGTTCAATGTGTTTTTAGTTTAATGTGTGATTTCCTGTGCGAGTCTCAATAAATACTTTTCTTTCTTTCTTTCTTTATACTCGTTTTGCTTCGTTTATGTTCATACAACATCTGGTCATACACGCACGCCGGTGGCAAGTACTACGCGCCTGACCTTTCTGAAGAACATCACCATAAGGTCACTATATGTCCGTCTAGGACGTCCCCTCCAGGTGTTGCCACTCACATCTGCCTTGTTAGTTATAGTATTTGTTAGTTTATATGCAACATAAACTAGTTAAAATGGTTGAATGAACTTATCATCATTTATAACTGAACAATGTCCAATTTGAGCGGTTAACTAACTCGAGAGTAGGGATGCCACACTGCGGATTATATAAAATTTGATAAGAGGTACAGGGTTTGTGACAGCTGATGGCGGCCATTATTAGATTGTCTATTGACAGATGAGTCATATAATGTTCGAAAATCAAGATGAGTTGCTATACAGTTGGACAGCGCGTCAAAATGATTAAAGTGTATTATCAAAACGGCAGTTCAATTCGTCAAATCGTATAACATCATCTGTCCTAGCCTTTTCCTAGCTATGTTGGGGTTGGCATCCAGTTTAATCAGATGCAGCTGAATAACTGTATGTTACATGGAGCGACTATCTAACATCCACAATCCAGGTATTGTGAAACATGAATACCTTTTGGTAGGACTGGTTGTCAGATTTTCGGGCTTCTGACCAGTGTTGCCAACTCTAAATAATGGATTACGGTGTTCCCAGTTTATAAATACGGTAGATTTAAAAAAAATACGGTAGATTTTAAAAAGGGGTGTAATTTACATTTATGTTTGAAAAAAAATACATTTCGGTATTCTGTCTCCTAAGCATGTCTACTAATTGCAGAAACTGGATTTAAAAAAATCGGTTTCTTTTAATTGCCTGTTGTGCCAATAAATTTACATTACCTGAATAAAGAAAGTTGATAATAAAAAAGGATTAAGAAGTCTGTCAATTAGACAAGTCTTTAATTTGTACGTATTAAATTGCTTCATACTATTACCTATCTATGGTTGGGGAATTTCCCCTAGTCCACTGCTATTAAGAATGTTGCCATGTTATGGCAAAAAAATACGCTCAATATTCCATCTGCCCTATTACGGTGTTTTTTGACACCGTAATTACATTATTACGGTAGGCGGTGAATCAATGCTGAATACGGTATTTTTACGGTAATTACGGTGTAGTTGGCAACACTGCTTCTGACTAACTAACGACTGCCCGTGAATCGCGATCAATGCTCGTGCCTGCTCTGTATGAGAAAAGGCCTTTAGCCTGCAATGGGGCAGTAATAGGCTGTTATTATTTTACCAAGAAATGATAACATAATCTATGTTTTCTAAATAGAATAGGTTATCATTTAGGTTCAGTTATTAAAAACAAAACATTCTGCGCGCAGAAAGCCAATTCTTTTCGTATTCAACCACTTGTCGATCCTCGGATATATTCGAGATCCGATAAATCCGACTGCTGGCAGCCCTATTGTCCCGTAGAGGCGAATGTGGACGAAATTGAAAATTCCTGCCATCGATCGACGGAATATTGTGGGTACTAGGTGGGTGGCTTGTGGTTTGAATGTGGGGATGGTGTTCTTTCAAAACTGGGTGTTGAAATGCAATACGCAAAAAAAAGCAAAGCATAAAACCAAAAAAATGGGTGGGTGTAAGGGATATCGACGCACAAACCACCAGGAATTCAGTACTTACATGACAGACGCCCAGATTTTTTTCGTCCAAACTAATATTATCTAAAACAAGAGTAAATTACGCAATATTGTCTTTGGCCGTGGCCTTGACATCAACCAATGAACAACATTGTTTTTATTTTTATTTATTTGTTGAATACGAGGCCTTTGGCTACTTTTGTATGTGTGTATTTAATGTATTTTTGTCTTTAATGTGCGTTTTTTTTTGTGCAGAATAAACAATTTCTCTTTCTTTCTTTCTTTCTTTCTAATATTAACTAGTGGTCGACCAGAGGTCGAAATTCGACCATAATTCAAACTGTGCATAAAAAAATATTGCAAGATCAACCTAATTTAGTAGGTACCTACTAACTTAAAATAGCAATCGTTTAGAATTAATATTATTTTATTTGTTTAAATGCTTTAATTACTTACCTACTATCGAACGCGTTGTTATTTTGTCTTTCACTTCTCGCGTCCGAATACTAAGGGCCGGCATTACTTGCTACTGAAAACGGCTCGCGACAAATTAGATCAGATACCTCGGTGTCATCTTCGACAAACACATGAAGATGAACCAGCACACTGAAAAGGTTGTCAAAAAACTGAAACAGGTCAGAAGAGCCCTCGCTCCAATAATAGGATACAATGCGAAGACAGAACTAGACACGAAACTGGCCATCATTCAGGCCTGCATTTTACCGCTGATGTACTACGGAGTGGTACAACTACTCTCAAGGTATAGCGCAATGAACCTAACCAAAATCGAACGTCAATACAGATTGGCAATGAATAATGCCGCACAACTAGCAAGACGAATACCCACGAAAGTGATCTGGGAGATCTGACATGGAAGCCTGGAACCTACGCGCCGAGGACCTCAACACCAAAATGTTGGAAACCATTGCAAAATTAGAAATAGAAGTTCTTAAATACCCTGGAGACGCATACCAAGCGCACGGCGAATTTAACCCCCTCAGGGTCACAGAATAGGCGATATATTGTATATTGTATGGCCTACCGACCGAAAAATATTGTATGGCCTACCGACCGAAAAGAAAGCTCCGCGTCCCCTTTAAAATAGAGTGAAAAAAACTTTTTACAAAAAAAAACCAACCGACTTCCGAAAAAAAACACTACAAAGTGAAAATTAACTTTAATTTCGGAAGTCGGTGGCAAAAAACGAATATTCAAAACCAAAGACACTTCGATCAATAATTGATCGAAGCAAAGACACTTTTTCGTTCGTTCGTTTGTCGTTTTTTTTTTTGTAAAAAGTTGTTATTTTTCACTTTTTTGTTGTGGTACCTACCCCACACAAATTCGAATACTACTACCTGCTATGTAAATAACAGTCACAGGATGTTATCATCATAATATCATCCACATATACTAAGTGGGAAAAATACGTATTATTTAAGCTTACTCAAAAACTATCCCAGCAAAGTTAATAAAATTTATATGGGACCAATCCGGGAGCATACCCTTTCAAACAAAAAAAGAATTTTTTAAATCAGTCCACAATTGACAGAGAAATCGACGGACATATATAAAAAAAAAAAAAACATGCGTCGAACATATAACCTCCTCCTTTTTGGAAGTCGGTTAAAAACACAGCAAACATAGATCCATTAGTACATAAGTTAGCTGACTCACCTGTGTACGGCCCACCGGCCACAGAGAAATTTTGTAATACACAAAGTAGGCAAATAAATTTTATTCTCATATTTTATTATTATATATATATATTTTTTTTTTTTTTTTTTTTTTTTTTTTTTCTCATTCGCGACAAACTAGTAGTAAGTTAGTAGGTACTAAATTAGGTTGAACTTGTTTTTTTTTTTTTTTCCTGGGTTCCTTTATCGATACTGAACCTACCCCTAAACTATGCCACTACCACGTAACTACTATTATTTAAATTATTAATGTAAAATCGTGTCAATAGCGTGTCAATAGCATAGTTATTTTAATGTTTAATGTTAAATAAATAACCCTTACATTTGCGATGCCTGTAAAAGGCCACTTAGTCGTAAGTACCTACATTATAGAATAACAGCAACTGTGTACACTTAGCTTGCAAATAAGTTTTTGACTTTGACTTTGGCACGCAATTTCTTTAACAACCTGTATATACAAATATTGCTTGTTTAATAGTATAGGACAATATAACATCACGCTGTATTACCGAAGGGTTGGGCAGAGCTGTACCTATAGTACACCCACATTTCGCCAGTTATGTTTAAGTCTCATGTAATAGGGGGCGAGCCTATTGCCTTCAACCGGGCACAAATCCATACTCCGGGCTGCTACTAAAAATTCCAGAGAGTAAAACCCAATTACACTTTGCTCGACCTGGGAATCGAACCCAGGACATCATGCTCAGCAGTAGCGCTTGCGGCTTCTAGACCAACGAGGCAGTCAGTTCCGATTTAAATTTTTCTTATTTATCTCGGAGTTTACCTATCTAATTTTATCTGACCCTGTATATTTTTAATTTGTGCAAGTACTACGTTCACTTGATGGCGCTGTCTCCCATACCTCTTATAACATTAGAAGCATGTAATAACAAAGATTCCACTCCCCACCGACCGATATCGTAAATTTTAAGTCTTTACGACTTCCAAAGAATGTTTTGAAGTCGCACTGGAGTTTGGTAGAGGACGGTAAAGTTAGTAACAAGAATGTGTTTGAAACTTCGCCAAAATTGTTGTTTTTTGTAATTAAAAGGGTCTTTGACGTGAGTTAGACTGTTATCACTCTGTCGAATTACGAGCGTGTTTCCATCGAGGTGATTTTGAACGTGCCTTCCGCGGGTAAGAAGCGAGCCATCATCGTCATCATCAATATATCATTCATTCATCTGCCTAGCCTTTTCCAACTATGCCGGGGTCGGCTTCCAGTCTAACCGGATGCAGCTCAATACCTGTGTATTACATGGAGCTACTAACCACACGAAAAGAAGACATGGAGCGACTGCCTTCTGCCTGTCTGACTTCGACAACCAAGTTACTATGTAACGCGATACCCCTTGGTAAGACGTGATTATCAGACTTTTGGGGCTTCTGACTACTAACAGTTGTCAAAGATCCACGAATGACAGTGGCAACAACGGCTTGACGTGCTTCCCGAGGAACATCTCGATATTCGTCTAGTAATGTTTAAATTCATGGGTAAAAGTTCATCGTTATTCAGTTGTCTGCCCGGAGTCTGGATTTCTACCCAATTGATGGCGTACAAAATATCATATTTTGGGAACCAATTTTGTTATGGATTGTGATTTTGAAAATGTTACTATTTGGTTTTACTTAGATTTCACAACAGAGATAATTAATTGTTTTCGAACCATTTTAAAAATTTGTTAACTATAAGTTCATCTGAAAGATGATATTAAAACCGGCCAAGTGCGTGTCGGACCACGCACAATGAAGGGTTCCGTAGTTGGGATGAATTTATCCCAAGAACAAACTTAACATTGTAATTGAAAAACATGTTCTGCCATAGACATGCCTTTAGACATAAAAAGTGCTGTCTACAGTAGCGATTTCAAAATAAAACTAAAACTTACCTATTGAATAAGTGCCTATATGCTGTAGAAGAACTGTAATTTTATTGAATTGTATTTTTTTTATTTTTTTTATCATGGGTTGTTAGAATTTATTGGATTTTGCTAATTCAGATTTATCTATACATTTATTGATCTAACTATAAATTTCATATATACGTATATATGTATATAATTTTATCAATTTATTAAAATCTGTCATTAATTAATTAAATATTTTGTTGTTATTATTTTAAATTTTAAAGTGGTGCCCATATTGTTTAATTTACATGTCGAAATATTATTGAAGAAGTGTAATTTTTTTTTCTTTTTTATATTGTTGATGTTATTTATGAAATTTAAATGTAATTTATTTTAGTGTATACTGTAATTGTGTGTAAATTCAGATACAAGTTACTTGTTTATGAATAAATGACTATGACTATGATATACGGAATGTATGGGAGATCATGTTTTTCAAACTGAAAATTTAATTTGGTTGATTATTACTCGTTAACCTGTACAGCCTACTTAGCTCTGATAGTTTTTCTTTTAACTGCGTTATATATACTACTGCTGTGAATTTTTTCACAAATCCAAGTACACCCATTTAGCTGGCAGGGGGGGGACACTTGACTCTAACAAAAAAAATCTGTTAAAAGCTTAATATTTCGCAAACGGATCCCTGAATCCAAAAATAGTATTCTTAAACTAACAATATTTTTGAACAACCTTTCTAACGATACCCCACAACATAGGGTAGATGAGGGGAAAAAAAAACATTCCCACTTTACGTGTAGGGGAGGTACCCTATTTTTTTTTCTTGATCTTATTTTACCAGTTTGTCGGCATAATTAATATGTATACATATGCGAAATTACAGCTTTCTAGTACTAACCGTCTCTGAGCTAAGCCGCGGACAGACAGACGGACAGACAGACAGACGGACATGGCGAAACTATAAGGGTTCCTTGAGTAGAAAAAAAGAATTAAGATTACGTTTATAACGCAAAAATTACATCCAGGCTAACAACAGACTATTTCGGTTTTAAATCAAAGCTAACAAGGAAAAGTCTTCCAATAGTTAATAATACTCTTCGGTGATAACCCGCGTACACGTGTAAGGTAACTGACTAAGTTAGGGATGTAACAGAGGCCATGTTGCCAGAGGCAGAGAGAGAGTTGCAGATCTTGACCTCCACGGTCGTTGAGCTTAATGTAAAAGGAGAAGTTAGGAAAAAAAAAATACAGCCCGTCGAGAGAATGTGTTCTTGACACCTGTCAGTTTCTACTAACGAATATGTGTTTTGCGAATTTGAGAGAGCCTTGTTCTGTTTCGGCCATTTGGAATTGTTTTAACAAGTAGGTACGTTATCCCAAAGTGTAGTCCAAAATCTGATGATGGAGCTGGTATTAAGCTCGCCATACTATATCCTCAATTAAACAAGATAGCTTCCTTATGTTTGGGTTAGTTTGTACCTACCAACCTACCCACCAACCAACCTATCCACCAACCAACCAACCAATCTACCAACCAACCAATCTACCCACCAACCTACCTACCCACTAACCTACAACCAACCTACCCACCAACCTGCCCACCAACCTACCCCCCAACCTACCCACCAACCAAACTTTAATAAATACCTACCTAGCTGTACATAATATACAGGAAAAATTTAATCCACTGCGCAAATTTTGACAAATTAAACTTAAACGAGTTTTATTGAACATACTTTTTTTATTTTGATACGTCTTAGTATAAAAAAAAGGTTATCGTTAACGAAAGATGTTTACTTTAAAAGTGGTTGTATGGCTACCCGGCGGCGCGCGGCGAAGCGGAACGCGCGAAAGTACTTACCTATCAGCTGTGCGCTCGCTCGATTCGCTGGCGTAGGTATTTACGTGGGTTACAATACTTACAATGCATTGATCGCTAATTTTATCAGATTCGGACTAGACTTTTTTGTGTTTAGACCGTGACCTGAAGTTATTTGAAGAGTAATTCCAATTTCTCCTTCATACTTTAATGGGCTTAGGACCTTTTGAGGGCTCGCATTCGAGGTATGCTCTCCATCGCATACATTCTGCGACCTGCTCGCAAACTCTCACCATCTCATTAAACTCGCGGTTAGTGAAGTCTGACATCATGACCGGTAGGTACAAGTACGACACACGTGCAGCGCGGCGCTTGCGCAGGAAAGCGATTAGACGCGACGTCACACGACAGCGCGTGCGATGAGCGAACTGTCGGTCAGGGTCACAGCGCCCGGCGCGCGGGCGTCGCCTTGCCGCCCGAGAGGGGGGCAGGTTTAACCCCCGTGCAACACCGCCGCTTGGGCCGGCCGCCGTGCGCGCCCATTGATATTATTACGAATAGATTGTGTCCATATTTTGCTGATTTAAAGTAGGATAAAAAAAGAATAAATAATGGAAATATGTTCTATTATTGATTTTGAACCACCAAACAAAATTTGCGCACTGGTTAAAAACTTTTCCTGTATAAGTAGATAGATAGTCTTAATTACTCATACTACAATCAAATTAATCTGAAATAAAGACATTTATTTGGTCTCAAAAAGCCAACCGGAAAAATTGGAGGAATATTATGTACAGCTAGGTAGGTATTTATTAAACTTTGACAGAAAAAAAATTATACCTAAGTAACTTCAATATTTTATTACTGTTTTAAATTAATATACAACACTATTAAATAGATTTACAATTATACTGTTCGCGACTGTGCCAAAACAAAATGTATGTAGAAGTTGACGTGGAAGTTTAACATACTTCTACATAGTAAATTAAGTCGAAATTATCATGGTTCGAGACGACTATTTATTGACTATTTTTTGACACCAAATTCAAATTCAAAAACCTAGGCGTTCCGCGGTAATCAGGTGAGGATTGTGGCGAGAAAGGCTCACCACGTAATCCTCACCAAGACCCCTATATATCTCTGGAATTCCTAAATGATTATTTTCGAGATTTGGCATAGCGTTCTGACTATTTCTTGACTATTTTTTGGAATTGAAACCAAGTCGGTACTCCCAGCCATTTGCTTGCACTGGGGTGAGGAATGTGTGGAGACCCCACAATCCTCACCAACTTGTAGCTGTATCTTCGGAATCATAATGCGACAATTTTTTTAACCTTGGTGACTATTTATGACTATTTCTTGACTATTTTTTGGCGTTTTCAAAATTGATTTTCATGAAGTTTTCAAAGGTGAGGATTGTGTGGTTAGGACACGAAGTTCCGCATTTGCGGAGGCGGAGGCACGATTCCGTTACAACCCTAGTTATCAGTGCACATAAACTCTTGCGTTACATTAAATACAAGAGAGGCAAATAAACATTGTTGAGCCAGCCGTAGTCAGTTACCCGTGTTGCACAAGTGCTGTCGCTACCGACCAGTGTTATAACATAGTGTTGTAGTGTTATAGTGTTGTAACCTCATCAGGGTTAAAGACGTCCAACTGTTGGACATAGAACTCCACAAAAACCGCCACAATAACTGCCCTAGTGTTTCCTCATCCAGCGGATTTCTGCGACGTTCACCAGGTCATCAGTCCGCCTTGTAGGACTCTGGTCGCCACTCCAGATGGTCCAACGGCCATCCATTCCGTGAACAAGCTTACCTTACCATCAAGGACTGCAGCAATGGCACGGATAGAGACATACGTTTTCTTCGATTTGGAGACAACCGGCTTGATAACTGACACAAACGTCCCCGGAATCACTGAATTATGTATTTTAGCAATAAAACAGAGACAGTTCCTCAAGAGCTTACCAGGTGAGGAGTTGCGAGTGCAGTACAAGCTCCGGATGTGCTTCAATCCTCACCAGAAAATAAGCGGCAAATCTTTTAAGCCGAGTGGTCTAAGCAACGAACTGCTAGAGCAGGAAGCTGAGCTCAACAAGGACGCATTTAACGCCATCAATTCCTTCATAAATTGCCTTCAGAAACCAGTTTGCCTGATCGCTCACAATGGTTTCACATTTCATTTTGCAATACTCAAATATTACTTGCAGAAGACGGATGTTCTGATGCCTCTTGACGTAAAATGTACGGATAGTCTTTACGCATTTTATGATTTGTTAGAAGCCGAAAAGATGGGAAAGGAAGGTGTACTTCCTGTTCCTGATCAAACTACATCAAAAGAGAAATTATTTTCCGAGTTATTGAGAAACATTTTCTATTCAAAGAATGAGAAACCAGAGGAATCATACGAATTGATCAAGATTTACGACAGAGTAGTTAAAGTCGATCCTCTGGAGACAAATAGGGCGGAGAATCAATGCATCATGATGCTGTTCTGAAGATAGCACATGGAAGAGCGGAGCGATTTAGTCAGTGGGTCGATGAGAACCACTGTGCCTTATCTGGAGTCAAGCCATGTCAGGTCGTGGAGAGCCGGAACGTGTGTAAGATTCGTCGGCCTAAGCTTACCAAGAAAACCTTGGACTCCGTAAAACCGTACTCTCCGTAGAGTCCGACCGAATTTCTTTTTCAGTTTTCGGCAATTTTCGGACGAAATAAATATCCATTTTTAACCGACTTCCGAAAAGGAGGAGGTTATATTTTCGACGCGTATGTATGTCTTCTTTTTTTTTTTTCATGTATGTCCGCCGATTTCTCCGTCAATTGTAGACCGATTTTGTAAATTCTTTTTTTGTATGAAAGGGTATGCTCCCGGATTGGTCCCATATAAATTGTATTAACTTTGCTTGGATAGTTTTTGAGTAAGCTTCAATAATACGTATTTTTCCCACTTAGTATATGTGGATGATAATGATGATAACTTCCTGTGACTGTTATTTACATAGCAGGTTGTGGTATTCGAATTTATGCGGGGTAGGTACCACAACTAAAAAGTGAAAAATAAAAACTTTTTACAAAAAAAAACAACTGACTTCCGAAAAAAAACACTACAAAGTGAAAAATAATTTTAATTTCGGAAGTCGGTGGCAAAAAACGAAAACCAGACACCGAAATTAAAGTTATTTTTCACTTTGTAGTGTTTTTTTCGGAAGTTGGTTGTTTTTTTCTGTAAAAAGTGTATCAACAATATTTTCGTTTATACGATTATTTTTTTGTAATATTGTAACTTTTTGTGATTTTATGTTTTTGTGATGTGACTGTGGAGTATTCTCTGAAATAAATAAATTATCAGTTTTTTTTACGTCTCTGTTATTTCTCAAAAATTAGGCTATCAAAGATTTTTTCAAATCCGACTGGTAGTTCCAGAGATTTGCGTTTGAGTTCAAACATACAGACACACACATAAAAACAAACAAAATCTTATTAGAATAATAATTGTAATCTGCGTTCGCGTCATTCGCCAAACATGTAAACAAACACCAGTTTTAGAAAAAACAACTGTACGTAATGCCTACACATAATTTAAGGTTCAGTTTGCGCTACAACTTCATATTTTTTATGACTTTTTCAACAGTACCTACTAGTCAGTCTAAAATCAACTTTATTTACATTTCCATAAAATTGATGTTTGTTTTAGTGGAAATAACATCAATAGGAAACTAGGATTTGAATAGACATTAGATGGTCGATGGCAATAGGCTCGTCCCCTATTACATGGGACTTAAACATAACTGAAAATGATGTGCTATAGGTACACCACTGCTTACCCCTTTGGAGAGTACATGCGTTGTGTGTGTGTAAATAATATTTTTAGTAAAATACAGATATCAGTTCTATTCATTCATATGCAATAATTATGTGTGCCAGTGACCTTGACGCTTACGTGTTCTGTACTGAGTGAGCTCTCGCCCATCAAGAACATATATATAATAAAAAAAAAAAAAAAATACGAATTAATTTCACTATGTAATATAACCATAATCTAAAATATTCGTATATTAAGTTATTAAGAAAATGCTTTAATTTAACAAATATATTTTTTCCAAAATATTAACACTACTCGTTTAGACGTGATCTTCAGTATAAAATCATAAAAAGTCAGTTATCGTCGCCTTAATCAGTGTCGAGGAAACTTCGACCTGCCGGTTCATACTCTTATCATCAACCACTGCGTAGTCTATACATAGCTACATACCTATTATTTGAAGGGCACAGGGAAAGAAGGGGCTCATCAACAATTAACACAAATTGAATTAAACGCTAATTTATTAACTTTTATCTGTCACATTATGTCATTTATTTCAAGATGGCGGGGGTATGGGCGCGTTCTTGTTTTGTTAACGTAAAATGTGCTCCTTTTAACTCTGATTGGGATGCAATGAGCACCTTTTAAGCTAGTTCGATACGAAATGAGCTCTTTTTATTCCTTGACGTGTTTTTTAATATTGAGGATTACAAAACAATGGGCCCTTTTTAGTTTGTTTTGAATATGTCATATCAAAGGCCTGTTCAAAATCTATCAAGTGCGATCATTTGTTTGATTTCGTATAAATTGTCGATGAGCCCCTTTTTTCCCTGTGCCCTTCATTTATGATGTATTTTTCCCGTTGTCACTAACACAATGTGACATCTATGTTATGGTTATAAATGTCGTGATGGCACAGTGGTCTGGGCCTCGCCTCTCATGCACGAGGTTAGGGGGTTCAAATCCTTACATATGACTTTTTCAATTCATATTTACTTTTGAGTTTATCTTGGACATTAATGACATCGGTGAAGAAAAAATATCGTGAGGAAACCTGGACTTATAGTTAATAGGAAGCTTATAGAGTGCCGCTATCCCTATCGGATAAAGTGCCGCTATTTGCGGTATAATAATGGCGCTGCCTCGGCCCGGCTAAAATGCCGTAAGCATTGCATTGTCATTGTCACTGAGTTACTGTCACTTGTTATTTTGTTACCTTTGGGTTGTTTTGTGTACTTGGTGTTTTTTTGTGTCGCTAACGGCACTCTATACATTGCCTATTTAATATAGGTCTGAAATCGCCAACCCGTCTTGAGCAAGCGTGGTGAAGCAACAAAGCTCGTGCCTTCTCTGTATGAGAAGAGGTCTGCCCTGCAGTGGGACAGTAATAGGCTGGTATTATTATTAGATTCTAGGACAATCTAGAGTCTAGACAAAATCAAACTGGTTGCTATGAGATGAGAGGTCAGGTTATACTGGAAATATGTGGCACCAAGTAAGATATGTCTCGTTCCGTTGGTTTAGTGGTATCCTATGTGTTAATCCAACTATCTAATTACGCAATAAATTTTCTTTAACAATTGTGACTAATCAGTGTCATTTTGACACTTCAACAACATTCATTGCGTTATTTACGTTGTTGAGTAGAATTGTTTTTCTAACTTATGTAGCAATGGATTTGCAATCTGTTTCAAAACGATTCAGATTATGATTGATCGTGTATTACGTAATTAGTACAGGTTATAAACAGAGGAACGGACGAAAATTCTTAAAACTATATTTTCGGCTTCAGACCCTTGTAGCTTAATTTTTGTAGGGTTCCGTACCTCAAAAGGAAAAAAACAAACTTTTTTTTTTATAACACGGTTATTGGTTATAAGTCGGCAATCATTAAGGGGATGTAGGAGAGGTCATTTACAACCAAATGACCCCTTTGAACTCCTATGCAAATGTCAAAAATTTTCGAGGCATTTGAAATTTTATGAAGGTCATAGATTTTAAAATATAAAATGTAAAATTACTCGAAAATGGTCAACCATTTTCGAGTAATTTATAAGCTTTAAAAATTAATACAAACAGAATCCAAATGAGCCAATAACATCGCAGATATTACAAACGCTACACAAAAAATAAAAATAACATGAAAAATATTAAAGATACACCCCAAAGAGAGATCCCTCTAAAGTAAATTTTCGAAAAAAAAACATGAATATTCAGAAAAATACGGGAGGTCACATGTCCATGGGCAACATTGTTTATAAGTTTACGAGTAGATGTGACTGTACTTGCAATCACTTATTACCCGCCTATGGTTTCTCGCTCATTTCGCTAAATTATTCTATTTAATTCTAAACATCAAACTACTATGTACTAACTTGTATTGTTACATGATTGTAATACGAATAGGTACTTGGTACTTGGTGCTTGGTTGGTGTATTTTATTATTTTACTCGAGATAATTATCGTTTTGTATGCACCTGTTTCTTTAACAAATAAACTTATTTTTCATTCTTTCTTTTTCTTTTACTTGTATAAAATACTACTAAACTAGCTTTACCCGCCCCGACTTCGCACGGGAACCCTACCTACCCTACCTACCTTACCTACCCTACCTACCCTACCTACCCTACCTACCCTACCTACCCTACCTACCCTACCTACCCTACCTACCCTACCTACCCTACCTACCCTACCTACCCTACCTACCCTACCTACCCTACCTACCCTACTTACCCTACCTACCTACCCTACCCTACCTACCGTACCTACCCTACCTACCCTCCCTATCTTCCCTACCTACCCAAGCAGATGAAACACAAAGCCAAAATAAAATCATTATTTTCGACGTCAAAATTTACAAGAAACAAGAAAATAGAATTGATTCTAGTTCTATTCCTTCTAAAAATAGTTTTGTATGGAGAAGAATGGGCGACAAAACTATTTTTTTAAAATATTTTGTATAAGTACATAAATTATAAAGAATAAATAAAAACAAAACGAAAGAAAGTAAAATTGTTTATTATGCACAAACTAAACACACATTACAAAAAAAAAACATATAATACACCTTTACAAATTAATTAAAATAATAATATTTAATTAGGTAGGTACATGTGAAGACGATGTACCTAGAATAAAACCACAATAGGTTACGTACCTACCTACGTTTTTAGGGTTCCATAACCAAAGGGTGCCAAATGGAACCCTACCGTCTGTCCGTCTGTCTGTCAGCGTGATATATCTCATGAACCGTAATAGCAAGAAAGTTGAAATTTTCACAAATTGTGTATTTCTATTACCGCTATAACAAAACATAATAAAAATTTAATAATTAAAGGTAGGAAAAATTTATACAAGAAACGTGTTTTTAAGAGGCGTTTTTTGCTCGATCTCAGTACGAACCCATCGTGTGCGCAATTCTCTCACATTTTTTGTAACAATATAATTTAAAAGAGTGTCCATGGAGTTTCTTGCCCGTTCTTCCGTTTGCCGTTTCATAGGAACCTTTTACTATTTGCAATGGGCAACTAGCTTCATCTTTCTGACTGTCCGACCTCTTGACAATTCAAAAGTGCCTGTAAAGGTTTAATTGAAATAAATGCTTTGACTTTCAGTTTGAGTATGACTTGACCGGTTTTTTTAATCGATTTTGAAACCGAAGCAATACAAAAACTTCGCGGGCGCTGCGCTCGTAACTCACTCCCGTATGTTTCAAACAATTAATAATGACAAGTCTTTAGTCGTTAGCGCCACCTGGCCGCCAACAATTAGCAAGTTTGGCGCGTGACTACTAATTACATTACTGGAGACAATGCTAGGCTCCAACCGATATTTTACAATAATAAAACATAATATTAATTATCCGTGGCTAAATAATCAGCCGCAGGGGTCCATCGAAGGTTAAGCAACGCTTGCCGAGGTCAGTCCGTGGATGGGTGATCAGCCATTAGGTACATCCTGAGACTGAAAATGTACACTTCGTTCGCAAATAAATCTTTGACTTTGACTCTTCCGTGCCTCCTTACGCAGTTGGTCCCGGCTGTCATTTGTAGATCTTTAGCAATCGTTTCGGGTAGTCAGAAGTCCAAGTCTGACAACTAGTCTTACCAAGAGGTGTCGTGTTACCCAGTAATTGGGTTGTGGAGGTCAGTTAGACACTCGTTCCATGTAATATACTGCACGCTTGACATAGTCATAATACAAACGGGTTTTGTCGACGGAAGAATAGACAAAATGACAGATAACAATCACAATCTGTCATTTTGTCTATTCTTCCGTCGACAAAACCCGTAGAAAACTCGTTTCTATGGTTGTCATTCTCTACGCGTGCTGGTATTCAGCTGCATCCGGTTAGACTGGAAGCCGACCCCAACATAGTTGGGAAAAGGCTGGAATTATGATTTTAATATCTGAACCCTATAAGTTAGAACCCTCTTAGTAGGGATCAAAGGTTATGGGGGATGTCGCTAATTTGACATTAAAACCAATATTGACTGGCCGAGGGGTGCAACCTCGTGGGAGTTCGGTTCGGTGCCGGGTAGCGCAATAATTGATATAGTGATTTATGGGCTTATATTTATGTTATTATTGATATTTTTTGGTAGGTTTTTTGTTTCTTTTTACTGGTTTGCCTGCGAATACTTATCGTACTTATTATCTTAAGTAACGCGTTATCTTGAGTAATGCGATTATATGAACTTAGAGAGTTGTATTGATCATTTTTATGGTTATAATTCTACAAATAAACATTTGATACGGCCGCGAATCATATTTTAATCAACATAAAACCTCACACTGACCTGAAAATTGCAAAAAACTTAAGAAAATTTGAATTTCGCGGGCTACCTTAGCGCATGCCCCTTAAGTTTATGAGGCAGTGTTTACATATCTATTAAATAGAAACACTACAAATATTACTTCATCCATCAATTTATTTTGGTAGGTAAGTATTAAAAAGTCCGTATACATACAGGATGGCGATTTAGACATACACATATGTAAGTACATCCCCTAACACAAATACAGAACTTCTCATCAAGTGCAAATCGATAGCAATTTCACGGATTTTTACATTTTGAAACGCTATACGGTCCCCTATTTTGGAAAACGTTAGGCTAACAAATGGGGTTGGGAGCCCGTTTCTTAATTCCACCGGGTGGTCAAGAGGTTGGATTAAATTGGATGTAAAGAGGGTTTTTGGATAAAATAAATCGATAATTATTCTATATCGTGTATAAAGCTGTGGCCAAACTAAAGCGAATCCCGCGCAGAACGCGACTGCGAGTGTCGATTGTTTGAATTATTAGGAAAGTCACTGTACTATTCGCGCCGGTTTGAGCACTTCCATATCTTCCATTTAGTTACTCGTAACACAATCGACGTAAACCAATTTCGTCCCGCAGCCCGCGAAGGATTCGCTTCAGTGTGGTATAACTTTATTGTGTATTCAGTTTTGTATTTAAGTAGGGATAAAACAGCTCGCTTGTAACTTGAAAATGCTCATTTAATAGTATAGGATAGTTCATACTAATTCCAAGTATAGTACATAGGTACTAATTCCATGCTGCCATGATAGTAGGTACTTACTAATTCCATGGCTCCTAAAGATCGTTGAAGTCGTCGTTGTTCTTCCTCAAGAATTGGACTATCAAATACAAAAATAATTTTACGAACCAGACTGGCAGTTCCAGAGATTAGCGAGTTCAAGCAAATAAACTAACTCTTCAGCTTAATTATTACCAAAAACAAAAACCCCATAAAACCACACGACACCACAGAGCACAAAATAATTTAAATAATTATAGTATTCCAAATCACTAAACGTCACCACGACACGCCCTTGGCTCGCCCCCTAAAACTTCACCCCTTTTTTAACAAAAATTTAAATACTGCCAATGACATTTAACTAAACATTTATAAGATTTGTCAGGCTAATCCCTGCCTAATTAAAAAACTCCATGGGAACGTATTTAAAGGCTGGTTCCACAGATATTGAGAGACAAATAATTGTGGGGGACGAGTTTTTGCATAAATTAAAATAATCTGTGTTTCTGTTTTTGTGGGAATAATTTGATGGTATGGTTGGGGCAGTACCTTAGCAATTGACTTTAGCGCTCCAGGTCAAAGGTTCAATTATCGCATGGAAGAAATTATTCTATGCCCTAAGCCGGTGCAGACATAGCTCTAAATATTTAAACGCTTACTTGGAAATTTTGCGGTATGACGGCTTAACGGGATGGCAAAGCGCAAAGTTTATGTGTTCAAAATGAACATTTTAACTTAGTCCTTAAAACCTCGTTAGGTACTAACTGTTTTCGGTCCGTCAAATATCCTATGCTAGTCCTTACAAATAGTTATTTAGTAGCTAGAAAGACTTGCTATTTATATCACATAACATAACATCACGCATAAAATGCCCGATGGGTTAGGCAGAGGTGTACTTGTAATAAACTTGAGCCATTTATGTTTAAGAGGGTTTATCCTAAAAGTTGGCAACGGCGCAAATAACTGTCAAATATTTAACTGTTTTGATTCTTATAGCAATATTACTGAATAGAAATAAGAAATGTGGCTAACTAACGAACTAGAATATTAATAATGAATTGCAATTATAACATTGAATTTGATGTTGTACCCATTTTAGGTGTTAAAAACGCATTTGGAAAGTTTCCAAATTGTTTATTTAAATCTAAAACTAAACATTCGGTGTTACGATATTAATTATTGCATTTCATAATCAATATAGTAGTTCGCTAGTTAGCCACATTTTTTATTTACACACAGTATTATTTCAAAATTAAACAAAACAGTGAAATATTTGACATCTATTTGCGACGTTGCCCACATTCAGAATAAACGCTCTTAAGCCCCGTGTAACAGGGGGCGAACTTAATTGCCGTCAACAGGGCATAAGTCCTAAACCTATCCTAGCCTTAAATTATCGATACTGTCCAATAATTGTGTTGTGGAGGTCAGATGACAGACGCTCCATGTATGGTACATGATTTTTATTTGGAAGAATCTAACTAGATTTTTTCTAAATAAATAATATAATCTGCATGGTCTTCACATGATCTGACTAAGATTATTTAGGGACTTTAAAAGAGACTGTGACCTCTGAATCTGTTTCGGCCGATCTACTCAGAGTAGTCGGATAGGAAACGCCGACCTCATCTTTTTTCAAATAAGATGACATTTAAAAGTGTTTGCAAACCTACTTGAAGAAATTACATCATTTAACATTTAATTTTTTTTAAAACTACAGTAAAAAATCGTTCAATAAACTGACCATGTATAAAACATGTTTTTAACTCAAGAAATAAATGGTTTTTGTACAAAAAACTGGTTCCCCTAATGTCAAATAAATAAATAAACATTGTGTGGGTACCCCTAACAATCTTGTGCTGAGCGATTGATTCCATGAGCTAGGGTGGCAGCTTAAGGGGTAGTTTCCAGTTGGAATTAAAATATGTTTTGATTGATTTGTCTGATGTTAGTTCACGAGGTATACTGCTCTACAAATAAATGCACTATTACTAAGCTAAGCTTTGTGAAACAATTACTTGGATGTGAAAAAAATTACATAAATGAAAAAGCTAGGTAGGTTGAACCTTTTGAAGTTGAACTAAACCTCTTACACGTTAACACACAACAAAGTGGCCAAAATTTCAAAAACTATAGGTACCTACATATTTAAAAAAAAAAAAAAAACAACCCTCAACATGTCCCTTAACAACATTTATTCCGTATGATTTCACCCCCTAGCGAGGGGTGAGAGGGACCAGTCGTATTATACTTAAAAAAACATGTACACGCACATATTACATTCCTGCGACCACGGCGAATTGTTGGAATTATCGTATTAAGATGTGTTTCGTAAGATCTCAGCGGGAGAAGTTTGAAAAATAATCGGTTTCGGGGGTGAAATAAGTGGGTAACACAAATGAAGGGCTTTTATTTTATTGATTGCTTTAAAAATGATTAAATATATTTTTCTTCTTTTTTGGTCGCAAACCTCTGAAACTATTTCACACATCATGATAATGTTCGTTTTTTTTTTAATACGTTTGTCTTTCAGACATCATTTAATTTTTACAAGTAATATTGACTTATTTCTTATTTTATAACACAACTTACTGCTGACGGCTACTTTTACAAAAAAAATATAGAATAAAAGTCACCTGCTTTTTAAACCCCGTTATAAGTTAACTATAAAATAAAAGCGATGCATCAAAGTCAGAGCTATCTGCATAATTATCTGGAAGATAAATGACTTCATTATTAATGCTAATAAAAACTATTTCATAGCTACAGGAACTTAGTTAGTTAAAGTGGAACTTGCCGTGTCACTCGTGTAACTTGACAGACAAAATAAGCAAATTACCTAAAGCTACACTGCTACAAGAATCGGCGTGGCGAGGATGAGATAAGCATTTGCTCAAACATGACTACAATACATACAACACAAATCAGCATGCAAGAGATGTTAAAAGTAGAGATAAAACAGATCATCACGTTTACCTTAAACAATGGCATGCAAATAATAATAAATAAAATAAATATAAAGCTAATTATTTAAAAATGTCACGATAATCCTTACTTATTATAAAACAAAGTCCCCCTGCCGCGTCTGTCTGTCTGTCTGTTTTTTCATGCAGAAGGTGTATAATTCATTAAGGTTTTGTGTAAATTGGCTGAAATAAGACGATTATTGTCGAAGATGTCTGAAAAATCATGCCGACTGGGAGCTTTACTGGCGTGCGCCGCGTAAGCCGTAAGAGATAGGTACATCAAATTTATGTTCTACAGAATTAAAATAATAAATAAAAAGGTCAACAAAGAAGTCCCCGATGGGTCTCCCTTGATTCATCGAAAAGCCAAATTATCACTTCCCAAACAATTTTCCGCATAATTTCATTTGCCAAATTATTACTTAGCAAAGAATCTCTTCCCAAATAATTGTAACGCAAACCTAATGTTTTGCAAGTGAACGTTTAAACAATAACTTGTTTACTAACTAGTACTTTTACCAATTTTTATTTAGTCAAATATTTCAGTTGGAATAACTCATTTTACGCAAAATAAAGACGTTTTATTACAAGGGTGTTTTTTCCACTTGGGACAAATTCTAAACAGGTAATAATAATATTAATTTATTTTAAACTGAAATATTTTTTTTTTGTTATAGCATTTTTTTAAATAATTAATCTCGTCTAACTAGTTCAGTTTCGGGTAGCCTGTTTTTTTCCATATTTTTTTAAAATATAATCTAGTCGTTTCTGGCACTCGCCGGCCGCTCCTGCGGCACACAAAATTTGTTCATTGGTTGATGTCAAGGCCACGGACCAAAGACAATATTGCGTAATTACTCTTGCGACATTGGCAAATGACAACAAAAAAATAGCGATTACAGAGTTAACTACTTTTGTTACAAATAATAAGTAAAATTATGTAATATTAAAATAAAAAAGTTATTGCTATTTAAAATTCACTTTTTTAGTACCAAATCCATGAAAAATTAATAAATTTTCAACAGAAGTCATAAGTTGTAGACACCCGCTAAACGACAGGTATTTTACACAGGGCGCCCTATGTAAAATACCCCGGTAAAATTCCCCTTTGAAAAAAAATGAGGCAATGAATATGTTTTCGTTTTTTCTTGAAAATTTCCACTTAGGTAGGTATATAGATTCTCAGTATAACGATAATTAACAACCCAACAACCCTCTGATGTAGATCCTTAATAAAAATAATAAATTACTAATACATTACTAATACATGATACATACGTTTATTCTGAAGTTGGGCAACGTCGCAAATAGATGTCAAATATAGCACTGTTTCGATTAATTTAGCAATATTACTGTGTGGAAATAAAAAATGTGGCTAACTAGCGAACTAGAATATTGATTATGAAATGCAATAATTAATATCGTAACACCGAATGTTTAGTTTTAGATGTAAAAAACTATTTGGAAACTTTCCAAATGCGTTTTGTACACCTAAAATGGGTAAAACATCAAATTCAATGTTATAATTGCAATTCATTATTAATATTCTAGTTCGCTAGTTAGCCACATTTTTTATTTCCACACAGTAATATTGCTATAAGAATCAAAACAGGTAAATATTTGACAGTTATTTGCGACGTTGCCAACTTTTAAGATAAACCCTCTTATGCTGTGCATTATTGATCGAAGTTTAAGCTGGACGAGAATTGATAGTGAATGGCAAAATTTCAATTATCGTCCCACCCATCCTTGGTGGCAAATGAAATCTTGAATGTGTTGTTTGGTGTGGATGCATTAAATATTAGTTGTTACAACATTGAACTATGTATGTTGCTGCATGAATAGAGTATTTATGTCTACAAATCTCGCACCGGCCCTGTGCTGATCCTCGTTCTCCGTTGTTCCAGATGAGGTACAGCTCGTGGTGGTGCGGCGGTCGCGGTTGACACGATGGAAGTGTCGTGGGTGGTGCTCGCCGCCGTCTTCATAGCGGCGCACGCACAGAATAACAGAAGTAAGTCATTTTCATCGTCTTTCGTCGAGTCGTTGAGCTCCTTAATCTCTCCTTAAGCTCGAGCTACATGATTGTCAAAGGAATTATGAGTATAAAATGTTTTTTTTTATAATTTTACATAACATCACGCCTGTAATCCCGGAAGTGTCAGGCAGAGATGTTCCTTAGTACACCCACATTTCGCCAGTTATGTTTATTGTCACACCAATAGGGTTTTTTTTTTGTACTTCTTTGAGGTTATAAAAAAATATTGGACACGTATTTTTTCTTTTTTTACGTATTCTAAAGATTACGGCGATACATTGAGGTAAAATGTGCCATGACGTCACGAGTATGTAGATTTTATACATACTAGTGACGTAGCGACCTGTTCACTCCCCAACTTAAAATGCGTTTTATCTAAGACATTTTTTATTAATATGATATAGCAAAAAATACGTGTCTAATATTTTTTTATTATCTGACTGACGGACGTTTTTTTTTTTTAGACCCATACATTATCCTTCAAAAGTCGTCCCGGAATACAACCGCGGACGACATAGGTTATTTAATAAAACGAGGTGTTCAGATAAAACCACAAGGTATATTGCACTAATTATGTAGAAAAAAGAAACAAAAAAACAAGTACAAAAAGATTGTAGAAAATTGTAGCCGTCAGAGTTTATGTTTAAAAAAAGCTTATGGTTAAAAAGTTAGATGAATTATTCAGTGGTTATCTTTCTCGGCAAAGAACACTAGGCCCATCGGCATACGTGAATTATCTGGGTTATAGAACGATCCGGACGAACGTACGATAAGCTATCCGTAAAGCCCCGGTCAATTTCCGCGTTTAATACCATAATTGATCATTCATTGCGATGAACCTACGACTTTAAGAGGAAACGGAACCTAAGCTTGACTAATAATTAATAATAATAACAACCTGTCACTGTGCCACTGCAGGGCCATGCCCTCTTCTCATACAGAGAAGGCACGAGCATTGATCACCACGCTTGCTCAAGATGGTTTAGCGATTTCAGACTTATACTAACTGCTGATGTTTTCCTTCACCGATGTCAGTACTGTCCAAGATAAACTCCGAAAGTACACACGAATTGAAAAAGTCACATTGGTACTTGCCCGGATTTGAACCCACAACCTCGTGCATGACAGGCGAGGCCTTAACCACTAGGCCATCACCACATGACTAATAATAACGACAAAAAAAAAAATTTGCTAGTGGTAATACAAAAGGCTAATTAAAGAAACTGTGATATTTAGTGGAACCGCTTGGGAGTTGCCTGCACCAGGGCATGGCGATTCACGGCAAAGGACGCTGGGTGTTGTCTGCACCAGGGCACGGCAAGCGCTCACTGCAGTCCCTGCGTTGGGGTCATCCCCAGAACCGCCCGCGTCCCCGTAGAGGCGCCGGAGCCCGCAGGCCGCAGTTGGGCAGGGCCTGGCTATGCACAGAGCCCAGTGGTGTAGCTGTAGCCGAAGGGTGTAGCCGTAATCCAAATATTTCAATCGTAGATTCGCCCTGCCGCGTTAAAAGATGGTCGCGTTTCTGTTTCGTTTTGACACCTCTGACACACAATATCGCAGACACTTGACTATTGATTGTCATGGAAACGCCATTATTATTGTGCGAGGTCACTTTTTCGCGCGACGTAGTACGGTGAGCGCACATCTACGATTTAAATATTTGCCGTAATCGGCCTTTTCTATCTGGATCCGAGATAAACACCAATTTTATACGAGAAAGAGAGGCAAAATTAATTATAACAACGTGTTCACGTGTTGTTACAGAGAATACTTTATAAGGGAAGATATCTCGGATACGTCCCTTGGAAGGGCCTTAACTAACACTGCGATAGCTGGAACGTGCCTGTTCACAAAAAACTCCCATCAGAACATTTTAGTTCATGCTCAAAAAGGTGACTGACGACTGTCAACTCCCTCAAACAAACACTCAGAGTATTAACTAAAGCAAACAAACACGAATCTTTTTTATTTCTCTTTCCGTAAAATTTAATTAAAAATTCTGTCAAACTAGTCAATATTTTACAAATATATCATTCCCGGCCTTTTTCCATGCGAAGAGGTTTAGTTAGTAGAGTATTGATACACCATGTATTAAGGTGTGAGCCTATTGCTATCAACAAGGCACAACTCCAAACTCCGGGCTGCTACTGAGAAATTCCTGATGGAAAAAGCCCAATAACACTTTGCCCGACCTGGGAATCGACCCAGGACCTTCGGTCTTGCTCAGCAGTAGCGCTTGTGATCACTTTACCAACGAGGCAGGCAATGATAAAATAGCCAATAATGTTAATTTCAGGGGGTTGAAATTCCATATGCATCTTGCATGAGTTATTGGCATTTTCAACCCCTACATAATGTAGGATAAAAAATCCTTATTACCGAAATATTACCTCCCATTTCTATTTCATGGGGCAAAAACCATTAAAATGAAACAGTTTCCTCCGGATAAAATAAAAATGGCGGCTTTAGGACCGGAAGTGACGCAACGGATTCGTCAGTTCCGGTGCAGGAATGTGACATTGTTTCGTTAATGTTGGTAATTGGGTTTTCTTGTTTATTTTGTTATTTATTATTAACTATTGGTTAAGAAAGATGCTTATTCAGGGGTTGAGATTCGGGGGTGAAATAGTTCGCCCCTATTTTTCCGGTATCTAAGTGTTAAAATTTTTTTTTTTTATCAGTCGTGCCTCGGTGGTCTAGAACTACTGCTGAACATCCTATGAATTCGATTCCCGAGTCGGGAAAAGTGTTATTGGGTCTTTCCTTTTGGAATACCTCAGTAGCAGTTCGGAGTCTGGTTTTGTGGCCAGTTGATTTCAATAGGCTCGCTACGTATTACATGGGACTTAAAACGTAACTGGCGAAATGTGGGTGTACTATAGGTACACCTCTGCCTGACCCTTCGGGAATACAGGCGTGATGTTAAAAAACTACAAACGGTCGTAGACCCCAAAAAAAAAGAACGTCAAATCATTTTTATTTAGTTTTTTTGTGTTTCATCACATCTGTGGCGTTTCGCTAGCGAATTTAAATTGACCCTGTATGCACCGTACAATACCTTTTTATTTTTATATACGAATAAAAAGAGGAAAGATTATATTTTTTCTATGTTTGTTTGTAATGAATAAATTCAAAAACTACTGGACCGATTTAAAAAATTCTTTCGCCAGCAAAATGCTATATTAGCATTGAGTAACATAGGCTATAATTTATAAGGATATCACGCGGGCGAAGCCGCTGGCGGAAGCTAGCAATCAATATAGTACTCAAAACAATCCTTTCTCGACTCATCAAACAAAACTTGAGTACAGACTTGGCCCATACATCATTCGCAGCTGCCGAAACCACATATTCTTACATCCCCCAGTTCCAGAAAGTTTGTAAATCTCTGTTTGAGAGTTCCACAACTTTGGCAGTTTATTATTTTTTCTTGAAATACTTTGAATAGGTTTTTAAAATGGCTGCATGAAATATGGCTGGAATTTGATTGTTTTTTTTTTGTTCGGTTTATGCCTAGCTTTTTCACAACTATTTATATACTAGCAGTGTCCCGCGGTTCCACCCGCATAAGTCTAGATCCCGTGGGAATATCGGGATAAAAAGTATCCTATGTCCTAATCCAGATCATGGTCTACCCATGTGCCAAATATCATCCAAATCCGTTCAGCCGTTTTAGCGTAAAACCGTAACTAAACTCACTTTCGCATTAGTAATATTAGTTATTATGGGATCGGCCGGCTGCAGCTGAATACCAGAATTTTACATCCCTTTTTTGTTTCAGATGACGGACCAAGATTCCTGTCGCGGGGACATTCATTTCGAACAGTAGTAGGAGACACTCTACTGTTGCCATGTCAGGTCCAAAACTTGGGTAAGTTGAGAATTTGACTTCTTTTTTAATATAGGTAATGGTACACACGACGAGATAATCACCCCTTCTTCCCATGGGGTTACATCTGCTCCCTAATTGCGTAACACACGTACAAATTATTCAATCGAATTAAATCATTTTGAAGGATATTGCTAATCCATTGCTTCATATGTTCTGTATGTGTTTTTATATTCTGTATCTAACTATCCGGACATCACTGCGGGCCTTAACAGAATACCAGCGTTCAGCGTTGCGACATTTTTTAAATATCGCAGCGTCTATCTGGCTGAGATAGGAGCCTCTTAGCCTCGTACAGGACTTCCTTCTTATTTTTTTTTTATTTTACTTCTTTTTTTATAAGTAGTTTTTTCTGTTTTATTTATGTTTAGTGTGTTTTTAGTTTAATTTGTGATTTCCTGTGCGAGTCTCAATAAATACTTTTTTTTCTTTCTTTCTTTCTATATGTTCGAAAAATTTGTCTGCTCATAACGTAAATAATACAATGAATGTTGTTGAACTGTCAAAATGAGACAGATTGTGATTGGTCGTATGTTACGCAATTAGCGTACGCACGTCAGTTGCGAGTACCTACTACCATAGATAAATACAGATGAGACACTCCGTAAAATCATTAAAATAAAAAAACGACTTTTGCTACGACACAATAAAGTGCAATTCAGGTCGCACAGCGCTAATCATCTACCAAAGAGAGAAATAACTATTCACCTAGAAGTTGCCTCTCTTTCTATCGCGTGACTCTTAGATCTTCTGTCTACGTTACACTCACTGAATTGGCCCAGCAAGACGGGCCCGCCGTTTACTTTTAGCTTCATATCTAAACTGCGGAGTGTCCCATCTATATTAATCTGTGCTACTACGCAACTGACTTTTCTGAATATTAAATTGTCTTCTCTGTATTGCAGGCTCATTAGTCCTGTTATGGCGAAGGGGGCCAGCAGTGCTCACAGCTGCTAGTCTTATGGTGACCAGAGATGAAAGGTTTCGGCTGGTCGACGGCTATAATCTACAAATCACTGATGTTGGACCACAGGTAATTTAATATAAATATGTATGTACTAACAGGTGAAGAAATAACGCTTCGTTAATAGAAAGTCGTCAAACAGTAGAATATAGGAACCCAAAACAATTTTATCGTCATAGGTGCCGCAGTTTTTTCAATGATTTAAGGGTCACCCGACTATTCACCCGTTTGAACACCTCCATACCAGTTAGTTAGATAATACAGCGTCGACTACGCGATCTAAGAATTCGCTTCAATTTGCCCAGAGCTTAAGAGCCCATAGTACCTCAGCTCAAATTCACTTTTCATCTCGCTCGCAACATACTGCTCGCGGACTGAGTGGGGAGCTCGCGGTTCCAAGACGCCAATAGTTTAGGTAATTTCTTTTTACGGCGAGAATAATGGTAATTTTAAACAAATAAAAAAATAGTATCTGCTTTATAGTTAGTTCAGTTATACCTATTATGCAATGTTTCGTGAACTAATTTGAAGTATTTTTTAATACCAGCGGTTTATTGTGCGGTTTGGAGGATTTTTTCTTTGGTTATTTTTTCCTATCGAGAAAATTTTATGGAATCGTGTTTTCGTCAAACATAGTACGTAACATTAATACAAAAAAAAAAAAAAAAATGCTGCAGTATTTTCGATCTATCGCAGGATCGTACTAAGAAATTTGAGGTAGTTTAGACCGTTAAAATACTTCGTTAATACTGTTATTACCTATTCTAATAAGAATTCGTTAACATTACTATAACGATCGGTAACTATTAAAACTTACGCATAACTGACGGTGATAATAACGAGTTGTTACACTAACCGGTAAGGAAGGGTAAGTTATAGGAACCCAAGCTCAATCGCTCTCATTCTACATGATCTGACCAAGATTACTTTGTCTGGACTTTAAAAGAGACTGTGACCTCTTTGCTTCGGTCTTTCTTCTCAGAGTAGTCGGATAGGAAACATCGAACTCATCTCGTTTTAAAACATAATTTATTTTAGATGTGTAAAAGTTTTATTTGAACTAATTTACAGAAATAAATATAGTTTATCATTTAAACTGTAACGACAGGTAAGTTAAAGGAACCCAAGCTCAATCGCTCTCATTAAATCTTCCTGAATCTTCCGTACCGTCCTATCCGCTGTCAGTCCATGAATTTTAATTAGCATTCCATCAAGAAATCTATTGGATATCTGCTAATGAAATCTGAAGTCAACGATTTTAACTGCAGGCATTTGCATAAATTGGTTTTTCGTAACACCATCAGACATAGCTTCAATGATTTACACGCGTATTTAGGTAGCTTCTTCTTCGTTCGTGTGGTTAGTGACTAACCTGGTGTCAGAGTTTTAAAGCCACCCATGGGCCACTGTCTTGGCTTCACATGCCGTCGAGAAATATCTCTCAGGCATGCCGGTTTCCTCACGATGTTTTCCTTCACCGTTTTTGAAGCAAGTGATAATTATACAATACGCTCATGAATCCGAAAAGTCTGAGGTGCGTGCCTTGGGTTCGAACTCGAGACTTATGACTTGGTAGTCCAACGGTCACACCACTAGGCTATCACTGCAGTCCTACCGCCGGCGATTAACGTGAAGCGACAAGCGATTAGATACTCGCTGGTATGCGTATGTACCGAGAACAATGGGCCTAGTGCGAGTTTTTATATGTAGGTAGTCGATGTATTTTTAATTTCATCATCACTGCTCTCAAAACGGTGAAGGAAAACATCGTGAGGAAACCGACTTGTCCCAGAACCCAAAAAAATCGAAGACGTGACATCCACCGGCACTGGGCCCGCGTGATGGATTATGGCCCACTCCCTCTCACAGAGAGGAAGCCTGTGTCCCAGCTAGCGATTGTCGCTGCGACAAACGAGTACTCGCTGGTGGTGTGAACAGTATCTTTTACTTACACACGACCTACAATATTTTGTACGGTTTTTGAGCGAAAAAATCGTTGATAGCTAGTCGCTTCCTCTACGACGGTGAGACAGATGCCTTAGATCAGTGGTCGGCAAACTCATTAGCCAATAGAGACAAATATCAGTAGGTACTATAATGACTAAGATTTCTTATGAGAGCCAATCCTTTCTGTGTGTCCAAATTGTCTCAATACGTACACTCTCTTAATCCCATCCTCTTTCACTCCACAACGCTTCCTAAAATCAACTTGCTAAGAAGTAGGATGCCTTCATCATCATCATATCGGCTGATAATATATGATGAAGGCATCTTAATTATTAACAAGTTAACCTTGGAAAACTTTGAAAGGTAAATGATTTATTTTCGATATCCTGTTAATTTTTGGTGAAAATACTTGGGAAATAAATCTTTGAAATTTAGTTTGAATTTTGAATAAAACTTGATATCTTGCTTAATGACCGAAACCCCGACCTCCTCATTTATCTACGCTCGCATTCATCGACATTTGTATAGAGCCGCACTCCGTAAGCTAAATGCTGCATGCGGCTCGCGACTCGCGAGCCGCGGTTTGCCGACCGCTGTCTAAAATGTTACTAAAGGAATGGAAAAATGCAAAATGTGTTCAAACGTTGAATATTAGCCAGTCGACAAGTGCTAGTGGGGTTGATTGCCCATGTATGTGTCGCAGGCAGATTGTATGATTCGTCATTTTACAAACGGCGCCGTCCGTTTACAAACGCTGGCGGTTTTGCAAAATGCCTAAGGCAAAATGTAAATTCCCTAGTCACTTTATAATATGCCACAAGATTTAATGGATCAATTCAAACGCCGTTTACAAAATGCCGCGGCAAATTGAAGTACCTACCTATTTAGTTATCCGGCACGTGAAAAACGTAAGGTGTCCATGGAATCTGGAGCTCGGAGGACTCCTGCGGAATATTATTGGTACAAAATTGACGATTTTTTTTTACATTTTACAATTTAACTAATTATCTTTTGATAGTTTATAATCTACCGGAAATAGTACCGACAAATTGTGGTTAAAACTTGCGTGCGACGTAACGCGCTAATACTAAATAGCCTGCCTAGATGCGAGCAACTTGGAAGTAACGGTCGCCGGTCGCTACCGCGGCACCGCTCGTTCCGCTCGCTCGTCTTGCGCACGGTTGGTACCAGTTCTAACCTAACCTAGCCTTCACCCAGTTCACAATTTTGTAGATTTCTATTCTCTACGGAGAAGAACGGGCAAGAAACTCCAAAGACACTCTTTTAAATCAAGATATTACTTAATCCTGGGAATATTATTCTTGTTGCTTCTACATAAATGTGAGAACAATTTATATATATTATATATATAAAACAATTCTAAATAAAAGACTAAAGATAAGCCCTGGCAGTTAAGAGGTTAGTCGTCTCAACTAACGGCGCCCGTTCACGAACATGACGCGTGGATCAGCAAGATCCAGCTGCACCAATGATCCAACACATCGAGACATTTGAGTGAGTATGACATACTCTCAACTGTCATGCTTATTTAAGTCAAACACATAAAACATCAACATATTAAACGGCTCCATGGTACTCACATAAACAAAATTGAAAAAATGCTTATAATTCTCGAATCAGCGGAAAACCCGAAAATCTTTTAAAATAGTTCCCTGGCCGGACCTGAAATTCAAATCTCCCGTTATTACCCCCAAATAGGTTTTATAATACCAAAAATCGTTCCACATTTTTTTTTTCCCGTCAAAAATGCTAAATAGCGCCCTAAACGGTAATTGGCCCGGGAAAATATGATAATGGCCGCGTAAAAACCTTTGTGGTATACATCCTCGTTATTTTTTATGTGTTGCAACACTGAGGTACGATTTCCCGCGCAATTCTAGTCGACCATGTTGTTTTTTATTTTGGTGTGGCGAAAAGGTTTGACATGGGAAATGCTTTTTTCGTTTCAGATTTGAGTTTTTCATTTGTTTTATTTTATTTTTTGAGTCGAACTTTCCCGTCGATTGAATCAAGTCGGCAATCTATTGCAGGAAGCTGGGCTCCGCAAAGCCTTTGGGACAAAGGCTTTGCAGAGCCCAGCTTCCTCAAGAACTAATTTTAGATTTGGCGGCATTTGCTTAATTACGTATCTATGCAGGAAACAATGGAACTACAACTAGGCGCTTTACTTTTTATTTGTGATACAGCTACTCCGTCAAAAAAAAAAAACTTGATGTGGAACAAGTTATGTAACATCTGAAAAACAAGCGATTAAGCAAATACCGCCAAATCTAAAATTAGTTCTTAAGGAAGCGGTAAAAATAATGAATTTTGTCAAAACTTGCCCACTGCAATTCCGATTGTTTTCTATATTGTGTGAAGATTATGGCAGCAAACATAAAGTACTGCTGCTCCTTAAAGAAGTGTGATGGTTATCTCGAGGTAAATCTTTAACAAGACTATTTGAACTTAGAGAAGGATTCTCAACTCAACGTATGCAGCTGTAAAAACAAAATTATTTTTATTAACTGAAGGGTAATATTTACAAGTGGGTCCTTAACAACATATAACTAACTAATTAATAAATAAAAATAGCAAAATTATATACTAACTTAACTAAAACTATTAAAAAAAAAAAACCATGCGCCATCCCATCTTCCTGGCTCGGCGTGCTGTGCTGGTGCTGCTGCTGCGGCTGCAGAAAACCTCAAGCGGCGTAAGTATAATAACCTTACAGGTTATTATATTTTCGAGCCGTTTAGGGTCGAAACCCTCGGGCCGTGGGGTCCGAGTGCTCATGGCCTCTTTAATGAAATTTCAAAACGGCTATTTGACACTTCCCGTGAACCAAGGGCTGGTTTTTACCTTGGGCAGAGGCTAAGCATTGCCATACAACGTGGCAATGCGGCCAGTCTCTTGGGTACATTACCATCTTCAATCAAGCCTGACACCAAACAATTGATGACAAGTAAAAATCTATTCTATTAGATGCAAATGTTTTAATGTCAAGTACCTATTAAGATTATTATTGACGAATACACATAAAACCAGCTTTTGATTTTCTTAGGGCTCCGTCAAATATTCCATTTTGCAAAAGGGTTCCGTCGCCAAAAAAGTTTGAGAACCGCTGCACTGGCCCATTTTTTTGCGGTGCACAGAAAACATTTTTCATTCTTTCCAATTTTCTTCGACACAGTGCTAACAGTCTCCGAGTAAAATGGAAGTATCACATCCGGACGGACGGACATGACGAAATTATAAGGGTTCCATTTTTGCCATTTGGTCTCTAAACTTTCACCTCTCTTTCCAGGATGCAGGAGACTACGTGTGCCAGATCTCTGACCGTGTGGCGCGTGACCAGGTCCATACAGTGGAAGTCCTCGTACCGCCCAGCGTGAGGGCTTCTCCAGAGTCCAGGCATGCAGCTGCCAGGAGAGGAGGGGCGGCTGTTCTGGAGTGCCGGGCAGCGGGCAACCCAGTGCCGACCGTCACGTGGCATAAACTTGTGAGGACCTATGATTTATTTGACTTCACCCACGTGGATGTCGAAAATTATCCCACGGGAACTAAAAAGTACCCTATGTCCTAACCCAGCTCATGAACGTATAGTTCATCATTTTTTGTGCTATCCAAATTCGTTCAGCCGTTAAGGTGTGGAAAGGTAACAGACAGACAGACAGACAGAAGGTAGCATAGGTTCACCTCTGCCTAACTCTTCGGGAATACAAGCGTGATGTAATGTTATGTGTGAATGCCGAAGAAGGAGAGGATCTGGGACTGTCTTTTGTAACTTTACCTTCAAAAATTGCTGATTCTTGGCCTAATTTTAATAAAACATAGATACATTCACAAACCCGCGCTAAGACATGGATTACGGCAAGGGCGTCGCCAAGGGGAGCAAAGGGGGTAGCTGCTTGCCCCCACTTGAAATTTAAAAAACTTCGACAAATACACACATTACAATATTATACAACAACAACATTATATTTACATTTTAATGTAAAGAAACTACATAATATCTATAAAGCCAATTTTGTTTATTTGGACGACTTTTATTTGGTTTTTCAAAAGTTTCATATCTCCTAAACAAGGTCTAATCCGGAGTCCGGGGACGTAATTATTCGTATCTATGTGTTGGTGGTAGGGCCCAGTCATAATATCCATTAGGTTTCAGCTCTACAGTTCTGAATAGTTTTGGGAAAAATGAACCGAAAGGTCCGCTTCCAATCCATACATTGAAAATGGAAATGATTATTTTACTCAGTTCCTATCGGGACTGACTTTTAACTGATTTGTTAAAAATCGAATGTCCTCCAGCGTCGATATTGACCCCATTGTGCGCCGTAGAGGTAAGACTGGCACTACGAGTGTAAAGCTTCATGTGCTCTTCTTGACTTTCCCATCCTCCTTAAATCAACTTGCCCCCGCTGGGCCATCGGCTGGTGACGCCTTTGGATTACGGCCCACTTCCTCTCACAGCGCCGAGGTCTATGTCCAAGCAGTTGGAACACTATAGACTGATTAGGCTATTATGGTTTATACCTATATATCCACCAACCCGCACTGGTCCCGCCTAGTGGAAAACGGCCCGCTCCTTACAGAGAGGACGCCTGAATTTCGGGAGCAGTGGGAACATTGTTAGCTGTTAAATAATTATGTTGAACTATGCAGCTGGGCAGTTTGTTGCGCCACTTCTTCTTCCCAGTTAAAGCACTAGGAAGTGGTGAAGGGTGGGCGTTTTGGGGGACTGTACTATGTCATTTTGACGTTACGAAAAGTGCTTGCTGATTCTCAACCTAAATAAATGACTTTTGTTTTTTTGATTTTATGCCTTTTAATAATTCCCTTGCTATCGTGAAAGACCATCTTTTATATAAGTAGATAATACCGGTGTTCCAGAACGACACGAACACTCGGCTCGGGGAGGGCCCACAGTTGCAACTGTCGCGGCTAGAGAGGGGACACAGTGGCCGGTACGCGTGTACCGTAGACAATGGAGTCGGTGCACCTCTAGTGGCGGAGTTCCAGCTGCAGGTTCTATGTAAGTTTTTTGTTTATTTAAATCCAGTAATACCTTGTTTTCATATACTCTATTGGTTTACGCGGTGCACGCCAGTTAAGTCGGCAATATTTTTTCCAACAATCATTGTCATATTTCAGCCAATTTACACAAAACGTTTCTCATGAATCACTCCGTCTATTTATGAAAACCGTATGAATATCCGTTCGGTAGTTTTAAAGAACTATAAAACCCGACTGAAAAGAGAATAAAAACAAGAATGATATATATAGCTATAGAATTTTGGTACCGCAGGCCACAAATAAAAGTTACACCATATTACAGGTTATTGGTTTGTCCCGCCTGCTATACCTGCCAAAATTCTATAGATTAGGTAGGTACAATTCCGTAAGTCGTGTCACGGCGACACGTCGCCGGCAGTTTGCCGCCTGCAGTCGGCTACGGAATTGTACCTTTATGCTTGTTATTCTCTTTTCAGTTATGTGTTTTTGCAGTCGGATTTTTTAGTTTTTAGTTCCAACGCAGATGTGATGCCACCAACTGTATCAGACAAGGAAACTTATTCATTCAATCTGTTTCAGATCCGCCCGAAATAACAGTGGAGCGGTCTTGGGTGCACACTGGAGAAGGGTTTAGAGCCGAACTGCTGTGCACAGTACTTGCAGACCCTCCAGCTGAGGTGAGTCGATCATAGATATTTCTTTTATGTAAGTTGCATATTAATGTATAGACCTTCCGGAATAAATTCTCAAAATAATGGTGAAAACCGCATCAAATCGTTTGTTGTTCCAAAACTTGATAATTATCTCAGGGTTCCACCCCCTTGCAGAGTGTTCAATGGCTTTACCATTACAATCTTCTCCTTCCTCTTAATTTTCGTGTGGTTAGTAACTAACCTGGTGTCAGTAACTCTGACACCAGGTCCACCAGGACCTCTAACTTGGCCTCACATGCCGTCGAGAAATATCTCTCAGACATGCCGGCTTCCAAAAGGGTTACCGTGGCCCCTGGCAACGTACAGGCAACTGAAGGAACACGGGTGGGTTTTAGTCAGTAAGAGTCTGACACGCCCTCTCATTCCGCCCAGAGCGGGAGAAGTTATTTGATAATTTCCCAACCTCAAAAAAAAAAAAGACATGCCGGCTTCCTCTCGATGTTTTCGTTCACCGTTTTTGAAGCAAGTGATAATTATACAATACGCACATGAATCCGAAAACTATTACCATTTTAAAATGAGAATGACATGGTTCGTTATTTAAATAAGTTGAGGAAAGGAAAAAAATGTCGAAAGCAAAGTTTTTTGAGTATGAATGTGGATGGCTATAAGAGTAGGGGAAGACCAAAGAAACGATGGATGAACTGTGTGGAAGATGATGTGGATAGAAAGGGGATGACTACCGAGATGACGACTGGTAGAGAAGTGTGGGAGAAACAGACATGTTGCGCCGACTACTAACTTTGTCTATGTGCAGGAGAATAATGATGAGATGGTTCATGAACATTTTCAGGTGACCTGGTATCAGAACTCGTTTCCTCTGAGCGCGTCGGAGAGAGTGACCATGTCTGCAAGAGGCAACAACCACACGCTTCTTATAGCCAACGTGCAGCCCGAAGATTTTGGAAACTATAGGTAAGTTCCTGATGATAGGCATGTATTTAATAGGACATGATTGCACCTCTTTCTGTAAACCTCGAAAATTTCCTATTTCGGAACCCTACCCGCTTTCTATTTTTTAATATGCAACCGCTTATGGTTGTTAGCACTTAACCGCCATCAAACGCGGTGGTTAGTCGCGTGGTTAAACGCTACTGCGTATGAGGGCTAAAAATACTAAATAGCCAAGAAACTGCGACCAACTTGGATGCACAGCGGACAGCGGCACAGCTCGCTTCGCTCTCTCGGCTCTAGCGCGGCTGGCCCAAGTTCCAACCTTACCTAACCTGTTTGGTCTGGGTACCCTAGCTTAGTTACTGCGACCAACTGAGTGAAAAGGCCAGAGCCAACTGTGGGAAAGGTCACTCGGGTGACGGACGTGCGGTGGATGTATCGCTACTTCTTCGCCATCATCTCGTTCTTGGAGAGGTTCCCGGTGATGGCGGTGGTGGACAAACACCCTAAAAGGCACACGACGTATTCTGGAAATAAAAAAAATCATACAAAAAAAGTGCGGTGTAAGAAATGTTGGGCGGCAGGGTTTAGGACACAGTTCCACGAGGCCGGGTTTTTGTCGATTACCAAATTTTCTCACCAGCAAATCTTGCTTTACTTCCCAGCTGCGTGGCCGATAACAGCCTGGGCCGCGCGCGGCAGCACGTGGAGGTGTCGGGGCGGCCCGGCCCGGCGCGCTTCACGTCGGCGCCGCTGGCGCGCTCGCACACGCGCTACGTGCTCGCCTTCGCTGTGGACAGCTACCCCCCGCTTGATGAGCTGAGGCTGCTGTACCGGCAGTTGGCTGTGAGTATGAATAAGAGACAAAATCTATTACATTCCGAAAGTTGTCACATTACTACAACGGTACAATATTATTTAAAAGCGTGTCCAAAATTGAAACTAACGCCGCCATCTTGTCTTGTACACAATGACAGTTACAATTTCACAAAATGTTTACCAACAACGCCCCCTGTCAATGTCATTCTGGCGCCATATCATCCTTGTCTCCTTGTACACACCATGCACTACTAAGTATAACTTGTCCCTTACCGTCATTTTGGCACCATTGCTTGTCACGCTTAGTTTCAGTACCAATAGAGTTCAAAATGGCGACTGACAGAACAGTGCTACCAATCGCGTCACGGGACAAGTTATAAAGAACGCACAAAGTCGCAAATAGTAAATTGTCATCGTTGGAAATAGCCATCAAATCCCACGGAAGTTATCCCACGGGAACGTATTACCGGGATAAAAAGTATCCTATAATGTTAATTTAGGTTATAAACTATCTGTGTGCCAAATTTTTTTTTTTTTTTTGCAGTTTTTGCGTGATTGAGTAACAAACATCCTAACATAACAAACTTTTACATTTATGTATAATATTATTAGGATTGCAGTACTTATTAGCACTGAATAAGTGTTGTAATGCACTGGACTGCGATAAGCTGAGTTGATTATCTTGAAGTTTGAAAATATTTCCCAATGCTTTTTTAATCCTAAAACTAAATAATCGGTTTTCGATATAACTCATGCAATTAGTAATAAATTTTGACCGCTATTGACCAGGTTCTATACATGTTTTCGTCTCTTCTAGATCAACGAGTCCTTCCAGCAGCCAGGTCGCTGGCACGACGTGGTGATCCCGGCCCCCGAGCCCGCCGGCTCGCTGACGCACCGCGTCACGCACGAGCTGCGCGGCCTGGAGCCCGGCGCGGTGTACGAGGCCATAGTGCAGGCTAAGAACAGATATGGCTGGAATGAGGTAAGGGAATGTTCTTCTTTTTCTTCTTTATGGTCATAGGAATTGTTTCGTATGCACTCGTTGCTAGCTCTAAGCAACTGTCTCAGGAATTCAGGATGACCGATTATTGACACCAAAATTGTGGATTTAGCCAGATTGGGTTTATCTCCTAATGAGGGTTTAATGACGTTCACTAGATGGCAGCACTGAGACGTCCGGTCCAGACATCTGTCAAAAGTGTCAAAACGCCTATATTTTCTTTAGTTGTGACTGAAATAATGAACGAATGCTGAACGTCATCATATATTTTATATCCATTGTAATTAATGCACAGAGGTAATGACGTTGCCTTTGTATGGTTGTCATAATGACCAATAATTGAAAATAGCTGAATTGGCCCCCAGTGATAGCCCAATGATAACGGCCCCGACCGCCGAGGGTTCGAGCCCATGCAGGCCAAATTTGTCTAATTATTTCATCACCACTAGTCTGAAAACATCGTGAGGAAACCGGCATGTCCTAGAAGCAAAAACTGGTATACATGTGACATCTACCAACCCGCACTGTGCCTGCGTGGTGGATTATAGGCCCACTGCCTCTCACAGAGAGGAGACCTGCTTCCCAGCAGTGGGAACATAATTGAACATCATCATAATCATTATTCACTTGGCTTTATTCCAATATATTAGTGGTCGGCACAACATGTCTGTTTTTCCATACTTCTCTATCAGTCGTCATCTCGGTAGCTTTTCTAGCCATATCATCTGTCACACATTCCCTCCATCGTTTCTTAGGTCTTCCCCTTTTCAAAATGTTACTCGGAACGTTATTGAATAATTTTGCTAATTTGTTTCAGGTCAGTGACATCTTCCAGTTCCACACCCTCGGAGGCACACATACAGCGCACGCAGACGAACTAACACCCATGTTCTCTTCAACGACAAGAAAACAAATTGCAAAATCTCTAATTCTCGCCTTATACACCTTTTTTATGCGCCTAATTTGAGCCGACCAATCAGCGCTCTCCGTTTGACGTTTTTGACATGTTCTTTTTATAAATCGTAAAACGATAAGACACCAACGTTTTAGTGTTAAGCTTTTTTAAGAGTTGTGACAGCTGTTTTTTGTAAAAATACGCCATTTTATTTTTTACTATGGTATGATTATTATAGCTGTGTGGAGCGGGCGCGATTTTGATGTAATTTTCTAGCTGGGACTTTTATTGCATACAATGTTTTGAGTTGCAGATGTAATAGGTAGATTTTTTTCACTTAACATCAACTTTTATGTTAGAACGAAATAAAGAAAATTCGCTTATTTGCGGTAAACATGACGCAAAGAAACAACAAAACTCAAAAAAGAACAAGTTGGGGAAAATATGCGTCACATCCACGCAAAACGGCCATCGCTCAGCATAATTCTGTGACCCTATGCGAGACAGAGCCACAGCGCTGGTTTTCAGCGTGTTATCTCCTTCAAATAAAAAACTTTAGGTATCTATCTATGTCCTGTACCTTAGCAAATATTTGTCCCAAAAAATTTAACGAGCTAAAAGCACAAAATAGGTTGTCATAAGTTATATTACTTTAAGTTTCAAGCTCTACTTACACCATTGCTAGAAATATCGTGAAAATTTCAAGTATTTCGTATTGACAGTAGCTGTCATTAAAATCGCGCGCGAATCATTAAAAAAATGGCGGTCAACGATGCTTATATTAGTGTTACCGTACCTCGATTCATACTACCATTTTGTAAAAAAACGCATAATGTTTAGGGTTCCTTAGAAATATATATTTTTTATATTGTTTTTACTAACCTTACTTTGATAACCACTTACGCACATATTAATTGTTATCCTTTAATTAAACAATTTCTTAGGTGTTCATGGCGATTTTTAGCTGTGTTTTTGTGGCAATAATAGCAAAAAGTCGTACGACACTAAATATTTAAAAATATAGAGATGTCTAAATATATTTGTTGACTTTGCAAACAAAATGATAATACATACAATACTATTTTTAAAAAAAACTGTTATTTTTAATAATCCTCTGAAAAGATGTCTTGTAGTCGGAGTAAATGACACTGGGGTAAAGCTCTGGTCAAACTGAGGCAAATTGCCGAGCGATGCGAGACGAAATTCACTCGCGCCGATTGTGTTAACTAAGAAGTATGGAGGTGTTCAAACTGGCGCGTGGCTTTATAATCATTTATACAATAGAAGCTCACAGTCGCGTCCCGTGTAGCACGCGGGATTCGCCTCAGTTTGACCAGAGCTTAGAAAATGGAAAATATAGGCTAACATATCTCTACATTTTTAAATACTCTATATGCCATAATTTTCATGTTTATTTTATATTTTGCGTTGTCTAAGGAAACCTTATACAATCTAGTCGTAACATAGTTAATATATAATTTCGCATAAATAGACGCTTTTTACTATAATATTTTACAAACATAATAATATTTTTTACTAAGTAACATCCATGTAAAGTGAATTTACTAATATATGTAGTTAATAATTTATTCTAAGAGTTTCCAAATGGAATTTAAAGAGAACAAAGCTTGTAAATGTCAACAAAAAGCGTTTTTTCACAGTTACTTTACCTCTGACAGCAGCAACCCAACATCAACCTTATTTGCAACGAGAATAAAGGTCACTATCATTTTGACAGTGACGCAAAATCCGAGGTTAAATAAATGTGGAAGGACTATTAGTGCAGCAAGCCCATCTGGGCCGGTGACGACGGCGATCGCGGAGAACATTTTTTTTTTAAATGGTATCTCGCAGTTCAACTTAGGTGGTTGTCGGCTGCTTAACCGGGCTATCCTGTGGATGCCTTAATAAATTAAGGCCTCCAGCCAGGGCATAAAACAAAACTAAGCGACTACATGCTAAGGGCTCCGCCTGTGGGGTACGCACCTCGGCTTAGGGCGTCGCTAGGGGAGGGCAAGAGCCAGGCTGGATCGTATCAAGAGGTGAACGAATGACAGGTTTTTTCACTGTTGTTAGTTATTTTGTTAGTTCCAATTACAGAAACCGTGCCAGATAAGCTTGCTATACTATAACATGCCAGCGCTATTGGTCACATCAAATGGGTTGGATATAATATTAAATGATTTAGATATACAAAATGCGATTTAAAGCAATGATTACTGACCATTTTCGCAATAATGGACATCGTACATCGAAACTCGAGACATCGTCAACATCATCTTCCTGCCCATGTTCAATGTTACTTGGTGTAGTCGCAACACGTTTTCTTCTTCCACTAACTGTCAACCGTCACGCTATCATTCACTCCTTTCTCTCATATCATCGAAACACGAGACAGCGGTTAGGGCAGAGACTACATTTAAAAACCATACGCTTTGTACAGAGGCCAGCAGGTCAAGCTACCCGAAACTGTCAAATTTTCGCAATCAACCTTGAACCTTATGCTGTAGTGCTAAAGTTGAAAATCTATTAAATAAATTTGACAGATTGTAGTAGCTTGATGTGCTGGCGTCTGTACTATTTCGAACGGCTGGTAACTTCAAAATTCGTATTGTAAGTATCTTTCGTGAACTTTCGTCAACTCATTTTTTTTTACTGATTCACTTGTAGGTACCATTTTGATCTGCTTAGCCTTTTCCCAACCATAGTGGGGCCGGCTTCGAGTTTAAAAGGATGCAGCTGAATACCAAACTATTCGCTGGGTAACACAATACCCCTTGGCGTAGTATTATATTATCTGTGCCCTTGGTAAGACTGATTATCAGACTTTCAGTCTCCTGACTACCAGTAACGACTGGCAGAAATCTACAAATAACAGATACGTGTATTGATGATTTTATTATATTTTTTACTAATATTATATTCTTACTACCATAATTTACGTATGAACTCAAATTCAAACCATAAACCGTTTACAGCCACTTTTAGATTGTCAAGGAGTCCGTCAGTCAGAAAGATGAAGCTAGTTGCCCATTCCAAAGCGTAGTAGGTTCCTATGGAGAAAAAGGCAGAAACTCCACGGACACACTTTTGAATAAAAAATATTGTGAAGTTGAAAGTTTGCATGTTTGGTTGTTTGTTACTCAATCACGTCAAAACTGAACTGAACGCATTTGGATGAAACTGGATACTTTTTATCCTAATATTCCCACGGGATCGACTTTTTTGGCGTGGTAATCAAAAATATTATAAAGTAAAATTTTGAATAGAGTGCGATTTTTTCGTGTAAACAGATGAAAATGGCTCTCAGTTTCGGTGTACGCTATCCATTGCTAGACCCACTCTGTCCCCGTATAAGCGCAGTAGACTCCTAGTTATTATTTTAAGTAAGCAATAAATCGTGTTAGTGATAATGCTATCTCTAGAAGTAAAATAATGTGTATTTTTGTTTTGTTTTCGAACGTTTCATGGGGTTTTGTGTCGGCTTGGTGGTGGTAGTGATTTTAAGACCAAGTTGCACAAGCTATAGCTGCTTAATGCTGAACATAGGCCTTTCTCAACTTGCTAACAGCGAAGCTATGAAGCTATATCTAAGTAGAATTCTACGTAGATTAAAATACATCGTTAAGAAACCAACATGTCCTACAACCGAAGACTTATGGAACATCTAGCAACCCGCTCTCCCTCAGAGGGAACCAGGGTAATAGCAAAACACACTTACAATTGCAATGCCTTTCATTCTGATAATTCAACAACATTCATTGCTTTATTTACGTTGTCGAGCAGCCGAGTTTTTCAAACCTTCGGAAAGGGAATAACAATTAGGAATTTTCTTTAAAAAATCTTCGAAGTGAGATTTTGCCGTAATTTTTTTGCACGTTCGCATTCGCATCTCATTCGCAATCTGTCAAAAATACAATAAATTTACTAAAATTTTTGACAAGTTTGACAAATTGCGACTAGGATGTGAACGTTTTTTAAATACGAGAATTGGCCTTCAGGTATCTAATTGCGTAACAAATTTTCGTAAATGATTAAGACTAATCTGTTTCATTACACAGTTCAACAACATTCGTTGCGTTATTTACGTCGTTGTGCAGATTTTTTTTGTAATATGATTCAGATTGTGATTGATCGTGTATTACGCAATTAGGGTGCTGGCAGTGGAAACATTATAGGCTGATTTTGGTTTTAGGTGTTATTTCCTCCCAAGCAATAAGTCGATTGAAGGACACAGAACGATGTGCAACAGAAGTTTTAATATTATACGTCTGGGGACGAAGTGATAAAAACGACTCTATCACAACGAGCTCAGATACCTCGTCTAAATCCACTACCACCATTAAAGAGAACGGCGTATTTCGAAGCTAAATTAGTCCTCATTGATTATAACGTAATTTAGGTGCAATATTAATTTAAGCGTGAATTCGAAAGCAATATTTGAACACATCACTAGTTTTTTGTAAGAAAAAAAAGTTATGGAACAAATTATTGATTCTGGGCGCAATGGGAAATATAAGTACATTTTTCATAAACACATATGGTAATGGCTGGCTCGTTGGTCTAGTGGTCGCAAGCGCTACTGCTGAGTATGAGGTCCTGGGTATGATTTCCAGTTCGGGCAAAGTGTTAATGGGTTTTTAGAAAATACTCAGTAGCAGCCCGGAGTCTGGAGTTGTGCCCGGTCGATGGCAATAGGCTCGCCCCCTGTTACATGGGACTTAAACATAACTGGCGAAATGTGGGTGTACTGCAGGTACACCTCTGCCTGGATTACAGGCGTGATGTTGTAACATAGCAATGAAAAAAACTAAGACCGTTTTTAAAAGAATAACCTTAATATACTTACCAAGATAACAAGATGTTTTAAGCTATAAAAAGCTGTTTTATTAAGTGTGTTTTCTGTTTTGCCTTTGTGGGTAAATGTGCTGTGATATTACCCATTGAAACCAGAAATCCTTATTTTAATTGTAATTATATTAATTTTAAATTGCGTGGAGTGTTCAGAAGAACGTACCTGATTTAGATACTATCATGAATATTATTTATCAATATTTTCTCCTTTTCTTACTTATGTAATGAGAACTGTGTGTAGTCGGTATTTCTTTCGTATTTTTATTATCACTTCTTGTTCTTCTGGACTCTTGGTAGCAATAATCTATCTTATATTGATTTTAAAACCATTTTTGTATGTAAAAATTACGTAAAACATTTAAATAATCACTGCCGATATATTGAATTTTTTATAACAACTTTTTTTATAATTATTTTTAAGACTTAGTTTGTCAAACTCATTAAAAATTAATGTAATTAAAGAAAAATAATCGGCCATAATTCTTTTTAACGAGAATTTAGATGTAAATTTTTTTAGAAAAAAAAGTACTTGGTATATATAAAAATATTATATAGTTTGAGTGAAAATTGTAAATTTGATGGGCTGTAGAAAATCGCCTTTTTATTTGAGAAAAAATGAAAACTGAACCCTGTATGTAGTAAATAAACGTGTAAGTTTATTATATTATTGTGTTTTATTGTCATCATGTCGACTGGTGGAAAACCAGTGCTAAAAGTAAACCCTGCCTATTGACTGCCTACGGTAGTCGTGATTATTTCGGAAAAAATATTGGGTGTACTAACTTCATTCACAGATAATAATAATATAACAAAACAATAACCTGAATCAGTTTTATGTAGTAGATAGTTAGTAATCTGAAGAAGTACGCAACGCATGACATAAGGCAATTTTTTATGCAATTCCGTTTATTACTTTGCTCACCAAATACGGACAGAAACAGATGGAGATCATTTTATTATAAATATAGTAGAAAAAGAAACAGTTTGCTGGCAACTTTTCAATTAACGCTTCTCAATTCTCAAAAGCCTACGTTACGTTAGTCGTACGTTAGTCGATTCAGAAAAACGTAATCTAGTTTTTACATTGAATTGACAGTTGCATGACAGTTGTTTTGTTTGATGCGTAAGTACTTGTGTATACACAAACGCGATTTTTACATTAAAACTACAAAATATAAGTTAAAATGTCCCTGGTAACGCCTAAAAACGAATTCAATGAAGATTTACTAGCCTGCAGAGCTTGTTTGGCTATGAACAGGAAGTTGTACAGCATTCATCAAGACGAACTTTTAAAAGGTTACAAGAATCTTACAGGACACGAAGTAAGTACGAAAAAATCCTATAAACTACTACTACTAATACCAGCCGATTATTCCGTTTATCTACCCGAAAACAGCCACCTTAGAGTGGATACTCGGAAATGCGAGTTCATCTGTCCACCCCGGAAAATCGGAAACCACTTGATTGCTCTTCCGATTTTTTACCCCAAGTGCAATCATTATCACATTGAATGATAGGTTATACTGCTGTAATTACAAACGATTTCAGATATTATCCACCCCGTCGGGGGTGGATTCTCGGTCATACTTTTCTGATTATGCACCATAGGATGGACTTTTTGGGGTGGATAATCGGAATAACCCATACCAGCCAGTTACTATGCCACTGCAGGGCAAAGGCCTCTTCTCATACAGAGGATGAATGAGCATTGATCACCACGCTTGCTCACTACATATTACCGATTCTTTATAAATTATCGATTCCAGCTTTCCTCACAATGATTTCCTTCACAGTTAGTCAGTATGATTAAATAAGATTATAAGTTGACGTGAAATCTCTCGTATCAAAAGAATATTTAGTCTAGTTATAGAGAACAGGAATCTGCTACTAGTAAATTGCTACCAAGATTTGTAGTCATTTTTATTTCAGTAAAAAATTTGAACTGCCTATCATGTTGGTACAGTGGTAGCAAGTGAAACTGTTGAACTTCATCCTGGGTTTGATCCTCTGGTTGGGCAATGGTAGCAAGTGAAACTGTTGAACTTCATCCTGGGTTTGATCCTCTGGTTGGGCAGTGTTATTAAGTTTTCCTTTGAGGAATTTCTCAATAGCAGCATAGAATGTATTCATGTCCAGATTATGGTTATGTTAATAGGCTTAACACACCTAATCTGCGTTTGCAATGTATTTGCCAAACATGTAAACAAACACGAGTTTTCCATTTAGACATCAACTTTATGCAACTCTAAATAAAGTTGAAAAGTCATTAAAAAATATGAAGTTGTAGCGTAAAGTGAACCTTATGTGTTGGCGTTACAGTTGTTTTTCCTAAAACTCGTGTTTGTTTACATGTTCGGCAAATGAATTGCGAATGCAGTATTATAAAAATACACAATACACCTCTGTCTTCCCCATCGGGAAATAAAAGCGTGATGTTATTTGTTTTCTTATCATTAAATCATCGCAGATATGCTAGAAGAGATTTCTTTAGAAATAAGCATCACCTTAGTACATATTTTTTTGTTCCTTTCTTCTTGTCTGTTGTGTGTTCTATTCCTGGTTTGGGCAGTGTTATTGGATTTTTCCATCTAGAATTCCATTGAAAATTCATCAAAGAAAAAGTCTTTGAAGCAATTCTTATCTAACCGAGTTGTAACAGCATGGAATAGGCTCCCGGAGAGTGTTGTCACGGCTCCATCACTGAACTGCTTCAAGAATCGACTGGACAGATTAAACATCTCCAAGCTATTTGATACACACGCATCAGCTAATATGCTGCTAGTGTGTCTAACCAAATAATAATTTCTCAGTAGCAGCCCGGGATCTGGATTTGTGCCCGGTTGATAGCAATAGGTTCGCTCCCTATGAGGCTTAAACATAACTGGCGAAATGTGGGTGTACAGGTACATCTCTGCCAATCCGTTTGGGGAGTAAAAGTGTAATATAATGTTACTTTATTTCACATAATTTTTGTTAAAAAATAAGGTTTTACATTTCAGGTCTGTCCATATGATACTCTACCGCAGTATATCTGTAACTACTGCACTATTCTCCTGCTGAAATACAATACATTCAGGGATCACTGTCACAGAGCTACTAACTATCTAGAAGATGCCAGAGTCAGAAATAAGAATGTATGTATTGTGTGTTGTTTTTATTTTTCTAATCATAAGTACTAATTTTATTTTTCTCTAAGAGAGTATAAAAATGTATGTACTCGAATGAACATAGATGAAACAAAAGTGAAATAAATTAATGTGTGTGTGTTCCTATTATACCTATTATGAGTCTATTTTACTTGAATTAAATTATTTGAAAAGGAGTATGTAAGGATCTGGACCGTAGGCAGGGGGGGTGCAAACCCCCCCGAAATGTTAGAAACCAGAATCTGAACCCAGAGTTCGACCCCTCCTAGGGTCCCACTGTACACTAATAGAGTTAATTGTAATCTTTTTCGCAAAGGCGTACTATACATACACAAAACTTGGTGGTACTTGTTGATAGGCCTACACTGTCCTCTCATAGTTTGAAAACATTGTAAAAACCATTTACTTTTAAAAGAGTAACTTAACCGTGGAGTTTCTTGCCGTCTCTTCTCCATAGGAAACAACCAATTGGAACCGTGCACCTAGCTTCTGACTTTTCATAAGTGCCCTTGTAGGTTTATGTGAAATAAAATATTTTGAATTTTAAAAAGCAGTAGTACGCTTGAATATTGTATTTTTATAAACTCTGACTTTGTACTTAATGAATTCCTGCAACTTCAACATTCTCTGAGAGAGTCTAACCTATCCTAGATCTCTTAATTCTCAAGTTTTTCTGCATAAATGCATCTGATTTTCTTTCGAGCTCGCTTCGCTCGAGCTCGCTCTTGTATCCTATAAACTCCACAGCGACCCCATTATTGTTAAAGTGGCTTTAAAATTCAAAGATGTGCCTGTTTTTGGTCATGATTGCAAAGTGGCGGGAAGAGAGAAGCTTGGCTTCATTGAAATTGATAATAACTAAGCTCTTTATCAATTTGAATTCTGACTTAGAATGTCTAAGACCATAAAATCATTTTTTTTAATATGATTTTCCGCAATAAGAACAAAAAATGCTATTTAAAAAATATCAATAAATAATACTCTTTTTTTTATAAATCTGTAGGTACTCTTTATTTACTCTTTGAAATCAGAAATAGTTTGTTTCTAAAAAAAGTTGGCAGCCCTACCCAGGTACTTGAATTTGGTGACCCTACTTAAAGGCAATCCTCCAAGTGTGACCGGGCGGTGGAATGGCTTTCGGACTCTTATTACTCGCCTTGAATATAAGTAGTTTAGTCTTCTTACTCGTACCTGAGGCCATGTGACCCCTCATACCTCTCACAGATCCCTATGGAGATGTTGAGGGTTCTGACAGATAGGCTCAGTAGCACCATGTCGTCGGCATAACTAATTGTTATGTTCGTGACAATGAAACACAGAGAATCAAAGCAGACTGGTTTATTGGATAGTATTTCGACATACCCTCACTTATTATATATGGTACAATAATACCGTACATAACACTGTCCCCTCTTAATCTGTAATTACAACTAAATTATTATTCTAAAACATTTTAGTCCTTCCTACCTATTATAAAATAATGTGGAGTTTATAGTTATAGTGTTTGTTAATTAAAGGGTACACATACATAAATCTTATATGCGGGCGAAGCCGCTGCCACATTATAGTTAGTAATAAGAATATGAAAAAGGAAATGTACTGATAACTTATGTAATACTACTTATTACAATTTAAAACACACAAGTATGTCAACCCACAGTAGTATGTAAGGTCTCTTAAATTTAAAACAGATTATAAAATTGCGATTTCTTGTTATTTTTTAGTCTTTAACTTCTTGGCACAATCTATGGCAGCTCTCGTAAACGACTATCAATGATCGGCGATGATGTAGTCGACGAACTTTTAGCTGCCGTGAGTACTGATGCGGTACCCTCATCCCTCTGGCATTTCCCTTTACTCTCGTATGACGTATTAAGCGGGGAGTCTACCGATGAAGGGCTTTGTGTTTGTTCAATGGATGTATTAGGTTCAAGTTCGGTTGACTCCATATTTGAACTAGGACTCGGACCCGTGATTGAACGTCTACACTTGGAAACGCCTTTTGTTAACAACTGATCAATATGACGTTTATGAAGATGACCGTCATTGGTTTTAATTGCGTACGTAACCGGCCCTGAGCGTCGCACCACTACACCCTCTGCCCACTTTTGCCTATGTTTCGAATAATCCCGCACGATTACGGCGTCCCCGATGTCTGCTTGCCGCAGCGGCGGACGCGCCGCAGCCGCACGCTGCTCGTGCGCCAGCTGCGCGCCGCGTACCAGTTCGCCCGTGTCCGGCCGCAGTAGGTCTAGTCTGCCGCGCAGTCGGCGCCCGAACATCGCCACCGCTGGCACGCTCCCCGTGGTGCTGTGCTCCGTATTACGATACATAAACAGAAACTTACTTAAAGCAGTGTTGTCATTAACATTTTCTAGAGAAGCCTTCTTTAATACCCGTTTTATAGTGCGTACTGCGTTCTCGGCGGCTCCATTACTGGAGGGATGATATGGTGCGACGGGCAAATGTTTTATGCCGTTACGCTTAAAATACATACCTAATTCCGCGGATGAAAACGGCGGTCCATTATCGCTTACTTTCGCAAAACGAGCAAAAAGCCTTCTGAAACTATCCATAACGACCGTTGCTGAAGTGGTGCTCACTCGTTCCACTTCAATCCACTTAGAGTGAGCATCGACTATTATTAAATAATATCGATTATGTAGGGGACCTAAAAAATCGACGTCTATTCGTGACCACGGCTCCTCGGGCCAGGGCCACGAATGCAAAGGCGCTAGCGCAGGTTGAGCGCGCTGCGACACGCACGCCGCGCACTCACTACAAATGCGTTCAATATCATTATCTACAGTCTCCCACCACACATAGTTGCGGGCTATCTGTTTCATTTTGACTATACCCGGATGACCCTCGTGAAGTTCTTGCAATATTGATTGTCGTAACACTTTAGGTATAACAATCCTGTAACCCCACACTAACCATCCGTGATCTAAATGTAATGAGTCTTTCCTATTAAAATATGGTTTTTCTTGATCGATGCAAACCTGTAACGGCCACCCAAACATTGTATAACCAACTATTTTATTAAGAAGAGAATCCTTATCCGTCTCTGTTTTTATTTGCTTAAAACTGAGTGGAAAGTTTTCTTCAACAAAGTTCAGATAGCTACATTCGTCGTCATCTTCTCGTACTCGTTCTTTAGTCGAGCTAACAGGGAGGTGTGACAGGGCATCGGCAAAACAATTCCTCTCTGATCTTACGAATTCTATTTTAAAATCATATGCTGCTAATTTAACGGCATATCGTTGAATTCTGCTTGCAGCAGTTACAGGTATGCCTTTATTGTCACCCAATATATAACTTAAAGCACGATGATCACTCCTAAGAATAAAATGTCGGCCATACAAATATTGGTGATGTTTAGTCACACCGAATACAATAACTAAGGCCTCCTTATCCAACTGCGAATAGTTGGACTCAGCAGGATTTAAAGTACGCGAGGCACAACAAAGCGGCCGTTCGCTGCCGTCATCGTAACGGTGCAACAACACTGCACCCAAACCGTATGGGCTGCTATCTACTGCTAGTATAAGTTGTAAATTTGGATCATAATGTACGAGCACCGGAGAGCTACTTAAGACATTTTTAATTCTCATAAAAGCATTTTCACATTTATTGTCCCAATTCCATTTAATACTTTTTTTTAACAAATCATATAAAGGTTTTAAAACATCACTCATATTTACGCAAAACTTTGAATAAAAGTTTACAAGTCCTAAAAAACTCCTTAACTGCGTAATATTACAAGGTGATGGGGCAGCTACAATTGCTTTAATTTTTTTATCGTCAGTATGTAGGCCTTGTTTATCAATTCTATAACCCAAATATGTCACTGATTCTTTAAAAAATTGGCATTTACCATAATTAATCCGAAGGCCATTTTCCTTCAATCTCTGCAATACGGCCTTTAGATTTGACATATGTGATGACCTACATTTACCACTAATACAAATATCGTCCGCAAACACAGCCGTAAACGGCAAGCCACTCAAAGTCTCTTCCATTATTTTCTGAAAATTTTCGGGTATGCACTTAATACCAAACGGCACACGATTATAAACAAAAGTACCGACGTGAGTGGTGATTGCCGTCATCGGCCTTGAAGATTTATCGAGTAAACATTGTTGAAAAGCATTCGACAAATCAAGCTTAGTAAACAATTCACCTCCACCTAATGTTGCGAACAGGTCCCCGATCAGTGGCAGCGGGTAGTGAAAGTCTTTCAATCGCGGATTGATTGTCACTTTGTAGTCACCGCAAATCCGGATATCCCCATTAGATTTGACTACAGGCACTATCGGCGTACCATAATCTGATCTGTCAACTTTGTATAAAACTCCTTCCCCCTGTAACCGATCGAGTTCTCGTTCAACGCGCGCACGCAGAGCCAGAGGCAATGGCCGCGCCTTCACAAACACTGGAGTCGTGTCATTTAGGTGAAGTCGTATCTGCGACTTGAATGTACCCAGTCCCTCTGCGAAAACTTCTGGATATTCATCCTTGAGTGTTTTCGCCAACGAATTCTCATCGGATACATAATGGTGGCTATTAAGTGCATCGAAACTGGATAATTTTAACTGTTTTATCCAAGTGCGCCCCATTAACGGCGGCCCCCCATTAGTAATAACGTACAGTTTTAATGAAAGTTGCTTATTGTTATATGTAATTGTCACCAGTATATATCCGAGTGTTTGAATAACGTCTCCAGTATAAGATTTAAAAGTTAATATTTTACTAATTATCGGTAGCTTATGAAACATCCTATCGTAAAACTTTTTTGATATAGCCGATATCTTACTTCCCGTATCTACTTCCAATTTTAAAAAAATACCTTCGACATTCAACTTAATGTAATAGGGACCGTCATCCTCACACTTATTTATACTCCGACTATGATTGTTATGACCCATGTTATAGAAATTACAATCGGTATCAGTATCGGAATCAGTAACAGAATAGTCAAGATAGAACTGACCTTTGTTTGTCTTCTTAGTGTAATTACCATCCTTCTCACTACGAGTGCACACCGATTTTAAATGTCCTTTTTCACCACACTTATCACACGAATAATGCTTGTAACGACACCTGCCCTCCACGTGACCGGCCTTGCCGCACCGCGCGCACGGGCGCCGCTCAGCCGCCGCCGCCGGCGCCGCGCGGGCGCTGCGCGGGCGCACGCCGCCAACTCGGTGCAAGCCGTCGCTCGCGCCGGCGCTGGAATCTGCGCTCGCGGCCTCCGCAGCCGGTGCGCTCGCCACGCTTGCATGCCGCTCCGCCGCTTCGAGAGCCATCGCCAACTCCACACCGCGCTTGTAGTCCACATTCTTTTCGGCAAATAACCTGGATCGCATCTCCTCGCTGTACAGGCCCGAAACGAATTGGTCTCGGAGGTTTACCTCCAGTGTAGCACCGAAGTTGCAGGTTTTAGCCAGATGTTTCAAACCTTGTAGGTAGGAACGAACGCTTTCACCCTGCTGCTGTTTCCTCTGCCTGAAAATATGCCTTTCGGCTATTTCTGATCTCTCGGGTTCCAAATGATCTTTCACCAGTTTAACGAGCACATCGAAAGTCTTATCCTCTGGCTGATCCGGTGAACATAAATCGCACATTAAGTCGTAACACTCCGAACCGACCAACGTCACTAGCGTAGCCACGTGTAAATTTTTTTCGATGTCGTTTAACATTATAAACTGTTTAATCCGACGAACATAAGTGTCCCAATTTTGGGTTCCTACTTGGAAAACTTCGACTTTTCCGATTGGCATGTTGAAACTTTAAACACACGCGTAAAAATGGATAATTAATAATATCCTCGTCGCCAATGTTATGTTCGTGACAATGAAACACAGAGAATCAAAGCAGACTGGTTTATTGGATAGTATTTCGACATACCCTCACTTATTATATATGGTACAATAATACCGTACATAACACTAATGTTGTTCATACAAACACCATCGATTGAACAACTGACACCGGCCCCGCTGAGCTCACCTATCAGTCCATTAACGTACAGGTTGAAGAGTCGTAGTGAAGTTAGCCCTCCCTGCCTCACTCCACACTCCAACCTATACTCTGACGAACACGAGCCCGCCCACTTAACATGATTGGTTTGGTTGCAGTACCAATATCTCAGTATATTGATCATATCCCTGGGCTGGTTTCCCCCTGGAGCTTATCCCACAACACGTTATAAGACACCAGGTCAAATGCCTTCGACAGGTCCAAAAAAACCAACCGTATATAGGCGTTTTGTAGGCCTTGTAACATAGTATTGGACAGTAAGCTTGTAGCAGTACCGCAGTTTCAGTCGATTGTCCAGCCCTGCGAGTACTTTCCGATCTACTACTTTGGCGATCACCGTAGCCAATGAGATGGGTCTGTAGTTGTTCTCATCGGAGGCATCACGCGTCTTATTTTTAGGTATCAGTATGACAGTGGTCTTCATAAGCTCCTTGGGTAAATATGAATGGCCTATACATAAATTGAAAAACATGACCAACACCCTACGTAAATGAACACCTGCGGTCGTCATGTCCTGGAGACTTCCCTCTAGTCATATTTTTAATAATATGGGCGACTTCTGTCGTTTTAAATCTGAACGGCTCACAATCTGCAACCGCAGCATTGAGCACCTGCTGCACACATCCTAGAGGGAACAGTAAAAAAATAAATGGAAACAATTTTGGTGAAATTTAGAAAAGGTTAGAAATTTAGTATTTTTATCACACGGAGCGACCCGCGCTTTATTTGTGGTTACTGTTACAGTGTACAAACACGCTGTCAATGTGTGCGTGAAGACGAGTAGCGTCCACACATAATACACATGCACACACACACACACACTTCCGACTTTGCCATTGTCTCGGACGGTACCCAGAGCTCCTGCAACATTGTCACAAGAAAAGCGCGCGTCGCTTCGTGAAATAAAAATACAATAATACCTACATTTTTAAAGGACTTAAAAGAAAACGTAACTAAATGGTAATGTATAATGTGTAAAAATAATAAGAAATCATATTTTATCTTTTACAGATAACATCAGACTATTTAAACAACTTTCAACCCTACATACAACATGAAAAGTCAGAAAAAACACAAATAAGCATCTCTGAAAATGACATCACTCAGGAAAACTTTTCAGAATTGAAAATTTATAACTATGATGTCCATTTTGACAATTATGATGACTACACATACCCACCACAAAATACTGAAAACTCAAAAATATATGCTGAAACGGTCGAAATCAAAATCGAAAATGACTTACCTAACACAGTCTCAGAAAAACCCAAAAAAAAATTCGACAAAAAGAAAAAAATAACAACTCTAAGAAAGAAATGTACGAAAAAATCTGACACTGTGAAAAAGAAAGGGAAATTTTTTGAAACAAAAGAAAATATGTCAGATTTTGAAAAAGCATTTGATGTTGAAATTATAGTGTTGAGTGAGGAACAGCAAATGAAAGATGTGTTGGATAGGAAGTCGAGTTCTAATTACTTACATAGTCCATATAAGTGCGAACTATGTTTTAAAGGGTATATGAGTGCTGATATTTTGAATAAACATGTTTTGTCCCAGCATGATCCAGTAAGTATCATTTACTGCCCCCGACTTAGTCACCGTGAAATTTCTTGTTTTATCATTAAATATATCCTACGACCTACCGTATCACATCGAATCGCCCGCCCGACCTATTACTTCGTTTTCGCTTAGCGTTCTTTCTGTTTTTTTTTTCTTTTTGTTCGGCTTTTTCCTCAAGAATTGTGCTACCAAATGCAAAAAGAATTTTTCTAATCCGACTGGTATTTCCAGAGATTAGCGTGTTCAAACAAAAAACAAACTCTTCAGCTTTATTGTATTATTAAATTCATCCCCGTCTAAAGCTGAAAACCTTTTGCTTAGTAGTGTGTCTAAAAATAGTCGCTTATTTAGCTTCGAACATGTAACGCCTCGTGATGTAGTTAATGTTTTTAACACACTCAAGTCTAAAAACACTGGTGATTACTGGGGCATCTCCATTAAACTTTTAAGTAATATAATAGACATCGCATCCCCCTATCCAGCTGTTTAAAAAAAAAAATGTATTGATTTAGGAACATTTTCTGACCTCATGAATTAAATTCATACCATTATTTAAATCAGGTAATTAAAATGACGTTGGCAATTTCAGGCGTATTTCTATCTTACCTGCATTTAGCAAAATATTTGAAAAGTTAATACTCAAGGAGTTGCTAAGACATTTTAATTTAAATAGCCTCCTTCATAATGAACAATATGGCTTTACAAAAGGTCGTTCGACTACAGATGCGGGTGTTGCTCTGCTGAAACACATAATTAATGCATGGGAGAACTCGCAAAATGCCATTGGGATTTTCTGTAATCTCTCCAAAGCCTTTGATTGCATGCACCATGACACGCTTTTGCGTAACTTGCGTCATTACGGTGTGCAAAACGAAGCTCTCAACGTTATAAATTCTTATTTACATAATAGCTCCCAATGTGTAAATGATAATGGTGTGAAATCTTCCGGGCTACCAGTTTAGTTAGGTGTATCTCAAGGCTCAATACTGGGTCCATTCTTGTTCTTAGTGTATATCAATGACTTACCATCTTATTTAAAGGGTATCTGTTAAGTTGTACTGTTTGCAGATGATACCTCTCTTATTTTTAAAGTAGACAGGAAAAGACAAGATTTTGACGATGTAAATAGTGCACTCTCAATGGTTACGGATTGGTTTACGACAAATAACCTACATAGTTCTCAATGCCAAGAAAATTAAATGTGTAAAGTTTGCCCATACCAAATGTTAGAAATCTAGGACCTCTAACTGAACAGACAGCTGTGCTACTGGGGAGTTTGTTGCGCCATTTCTCCCCAGCTAACGCACTAGGAAGTGGTGAAGGGCGTTTTGGGGGACTGTCTGATGTAATTTGACGTTCTAAAAGTGCTGATTCTCAGCCTAGATTGAATAAATGACTTGAATTTTGAATTAGTACAGATTTTCAGACCAAAAAAACCAAGACAGCGCTGTCAACAGTGACGAGAGGCCGGTTTCGTAAACATGTGTGCATTTAGTGAGGTGTAGTTTGCAATTTGATTGTAAATGTGTGCGTGTGACCGTGTATGCACAGAGCGAAGGTGTAGTTTTGGCATGCTTCACTGTATTGTTCACAGCGCTATGTCTTGGTTTTTTTATTTGGTCAGGGTAGAGTATAGATTATATTTAAATTGTATCTTATAATTTCAGAGTCGAGGGAGCGTAGTATGTGAATTCTGTAAATTTCGTTACAAAGATCGTCGAGGGTTAAACCAACATCTAAAAAGCCATCGACTGAAATTCGCTTGTAAACAGTGCTCGTATATTTCTAGAACAACGTAAGTATCAATATGCCCGATAGATATACATATACTAACAGTTGATCGCTGACTGTTTACATCGCCGGCAAGTACTCGCCTGTCGCAGCGAGAAGAGCTATCAAAGAGAGTACTCGTTCAGCGACGTTCGCTTGGCGGGCAGAACACTCGCTGAGAGACTCACGCAAGGATACATACGCATGTCAGCGAGTAATCGCTTGTCGCTGTCGCGCACTCGTGCTCGTTCCTCGCCAACTCGTTTTTGGTTGCTAGCTCTAACCGCTTCTCTAGAGATACAAGGATATGTTGGAGCCTGAATGACATTGACCGTTGTTGGTGAACATTTGTATTGAAAAAACAAGATTGTGAAATTAGTTCCGATTTTGGCCACGCGCCGAAATAACTTTGTAGCGTTGTATACAACACTGGTGGAGACAACAATACAATACAATACAATAAATTAAATTGCGTATATATAATGACGGTCCAAATCTGCATACGACAATTCATTCATATAAATTCGGTCATATTGTCGTCTTCATCTTGTTTATGAACTGACATCGGCTTTTGAGTTTGACACTATACAAGGTGTTTTTTCTGTTTTACAGTTTCAATGCTAAAGAACATTTTAAAATGCATGGAGGAAAAATGCACGAATGTCAACACTGTGGGAAATCTTATGAGTAAGTATTTACGATATTAATTGAAAGTAGGTACCTGGTCGACCGAGCTTTGCTCTGGAGAAAATAGAGAATGCTCATTTAATAGTATAGGAAAGTTCATACTAATTCGATGACGGTTGCTATGTTATTATTCTAAGGTAGCCATCTTGATCTAAACTTTGGACGACCGAGATCTACTCGGTGAAATAAAAAAATAAAAAAAACCCAGTTACGAGATCTAGCTAGACCTATGCTACTAAGCAAATATTCCCGGGTATGGCTTCTGTTCCACTCACACACAACACCATATTATTCTCGAGACGGTAAAAAAAAATCATGCGCTATGTATATATATTACTTGTTATAAATATTGTTCGTTTAATAGTATAGGACAGGAGTAAAAAAAAAAATGGCGGACCGCGTACCGATTCCGGACCGCGTACCGATTCCGGACCGCGTACCGATTCCGGACCGCGTACCGATTCCGGACCGCGTACCGATTCTGGACCGCGTACCGATTCCGGACCGCGTACCGATTCCAGACCGCGTACCGATTCCGGACCGCCGACCTATTTTGTGCGGACTTTAAGTAAACAGTTAAATTTATAACAAAAACCTAATCAAGCATTTTTGAGTAATTAAATTAAGCCCACGCCTTAAATTTTCTGCCATCGAATTTCCGACAACGGACGACGCGAGACGCGAGCCGCATGAAGCTGCAAATGTTTTAGTAATAGAGCTAGGTAGGTACTATACAGATCGAAGCGATCGATTTCCAAAAAACACAAAAATACGTAAGGACCTTGAACATCTTTTAATCTTGGTTGCTAGTAAGTAACGTCTTCCAAACGGACCGCGAGTCATATTATTTTGTGATATGGAGCCTAAATAAAACTAATTGGTGATCCCTGGTGTAGGATATGCAAATATTGCTCATTTAATATTATACGATTACATACATAAACTAACGCCGTCTTCCATTGGGGGATTCTTACATACTCGTTTTCCTTCATTCGTGTTGCGAGTAATAGTCATAAGTCCTATTAATTTCTTTGTCTGTCTTTGGTGTAATTGAAATAACTACCTCGTTGGTCCAGTGGTCGCAAGCGCTACCACTGAGCATGAGGTCCTGGGTCCGATTCTCAGGTCGGGCAAAGGGTTATTGGGTTTTCCATCAGGAATTTCTCAGTAGCCTGATTTGACCCCAGTTGCTGGCATTAGGCTCGCCTCATTTTACAATCAATCTGCCTAGCCTTTTCCCAACTATGTTGGGGTCGGCTTCCAGTCTAACCGGAGGCCGCTGAATACCAGTACTTTACATGGAGCGACTGCCTATCGGACCTCCACAACCTAGTAACTGGGTAATACGATACCCCTCGGTAAGATTATATCAGACTTTCGGGCTTCTGACGACTCTTCAAAACTGTCAAAGATACACGAATGACAGCTGGGACCAACGGCTTAACGTGATTTCCGAGGCACGGAGGAGTCTCGGTATGTAAAGATGGTCACCCATCCACGGACGAAGCCCAGCAAGTGTAGCTTAACCTGATGGATCGACCCATGCAGCTGTTATTACTTAGCCACGAGCTCCTCCCCTTTTGCATAAGACTGAAACATAACTGGCGAAATGTATACTTAGCATCTCTGTCTACCCTTCCCGGCTATCCAAGCGTAAGATTATTTAAGGTATTTCTTCTTCTCAGCAAACTGTCAAACCATCTATCTCACTTACGGATACACCACCCCTCCGAGTTCAATTGGTGCGACGTGTGTGGAGAGGCCTTTATCGGTACGTTCGGGCTCAACGCGCACAAGAAGCGGGCACATCGACATGTATGTATTCATTTTTTGATCATTCATTCATTCATTTTGTAACGTTTGAAAAATCGTTATGTAAGTCATTCACTCAGGGAGCGTGTATTTATTTAATAGTTCATTCACTCGTAGGTCCTCTATTCATTCGTTCATTCTCCCGTAAGTTCAGTCATTAAATCTTACATTCACTCACTAATTCATTCACTCAACAGCTCCTTCTGCCTTCCGCGTGCCTCTCCTGTGACAAGCGGTTCGTAGATAACTCAGCGTTAGAACGTCATTCGTCGCATGACTTTTGCAGCGAGCACACGTGTCTACATTGTGGAGAGGCGTTAAATGCAGCGTTGGAGTTGAGAGACCATCTGTTGGACAAACATCGGAGTTCTAAGGTTTATTCTTGTGAGAAGGTTAGTAAATATAACTATTTGTGGTTTCCATTTTCTGTTTAAATACTTGGGACTTAACTGCTCCACTTCCTATTACATGGGACTTAAACATAACTGGTGAAATGTGGGTGTACTATAGGTACACCTCTACCTGACCCGGCCCTGGCCCTGAGTCCGATTCCCAGGTCGGGCAACGTAGCTCGCCGTCCGATAGGGACCAGGCCCGGGTCGACGGCGCGTTGTGTTCCACGCGCGCCTCAAAGAGATGTCAGCACAACTGACGGGGTCCACTAGGACCGATGCCTGCCGGGGTCGCGGGAAAGTCCGATACCATGGCGCCTGGCAACGTACAGGCAACTGAAGGAACACGGGTGGCTTTTAGTCAGTAAGAGTCTGACACGCCCGCTCCGCCCAGAGCGGGTGAAGATATATATGTTATCTTCTCACCCAAAAAAAATCAAATCTTAGTAGTTAGGTGTCTAGATTTATGCCCAGTAGGCTAGCCCAGCTAAGCGTTATACCAAAATTGTCATGGTATGGGGCATGTGAAGAGGAGGGATGAAACGCATGTAACTAAAAGAGTGATGAATATAGAGATTAAGGCCAAAAAAAAGATGGAAGGATTGTGTGAGGAATGAAATGAATGAAAAGAGAGTGAATGATTACTTGACAGCTGACAGTAGTTAATGGAAGCGCACCACCACCACCTTTTTTAAATCGAATCTCGTAGGCGCAGCGTCTTAAAGATGGCAGTACTATAATTTGCTCTGTTCCGTGACTTAGGAATGAGCGGCGGGCGAGACGCCGCGCGTCGTGAGCTTTGACGAATGAGCAGCCTGCACTGCCCCCCCGTCTCGCCGCGCACATACCTCAGGCGCGGTCCCGATCAAATTATAGTAAACTTCGTAACATCGAAAGTGCGGACCGCCAATCAAAGCCGTCAGCTGGCAGCTGCTATGTCATTAGTGTCGCTTTGCGAGTAAACAATTGCACGCTTGATTTCTATGGAAAGTGTTGACAATGCAGCCTCTAGCAGCGCCGCCGAGGCGTCTCTGTGGTCTGTGGGTAAGCAGAAAAATTGGTAACAGCCCTGACTTACTAGTTATAGGTACGTTCAAACCCATTCAGGCGCTTTGTTTAAATAATTTCATCACCACTGCTCTCAAAATGGTGAAGGAAAACATCGTGAGGAAACCGGCATGTCCTAGAACCAAAATTTCTAAGACATGTGACATCTACCAACCCGCACTGGGCCCGCGTGGTGGATTACGGCCCACTGCCTCTCACAGAGAGGAGGCCTGTGGCCCAGCAGTGGGAATATTATAGGCACGAGCATTGATCACCACGCTTGTTCAAGACGGGTTGACCATTAAGCATTTATATAAAAACCGGCCAAGTGCGAGTTGGACTCGCACACGAAGGGTTCCGTACCACCATACAATATTTACCAAATATGACGTATTAAAAAAAAACTACTTACTAGATCTCGTTCAAACCAATTTTCGGTGGAATTTTACATAGATCATATATTTTTTTTAGTTTTATCATTCTCTTATTTTAGAAGTTACAGGGGGCGACACATTTTACCACTTTGGAAGTCTCTCGCGCAAACTATTCAGTTTAGAAAAAAAATATATTAGAAACCTCAATATAATTTTTGAAGACCTATTCATAGATACCTCACAAGTATGGGTTTGATGTTTTTTTTTTTTTATATGGGGAACCCCCAAATGTATTGTTTTTTTTTTTCTATTATTGTGTGAAAATCTTAATGCGGTTCACAGAATACATCTACTTACCAAGTTTCAACAGTATAGTTCTTATAGTTTCGGAAAAAAGTGGCTGTGACATACAGGCGGACAGACAGATATGACAAATCCATGAGGGTTCGGTTTTTTTCCATTTGGCTACAGAACCCTAAAAAGTACATAAAAATTGGAAAAAGTCATACGAAGATCCTAAAAATAATTTTATTAATTTGTGTTCTACAGTGTGACAAGACGTTCTCCCGCGAATCCTTGTACAGTGCGCACTACCGGCGCATACACGTGGACTCTAAAGATAAGGCGAGTAGGAAGAAGGAGCGGCCGTGGGTGTGCGAAGTTTGTGGGAAGACTCTACCGGTGAGTGTGAAGATGTTCATCTGTACCAGTACGCATAGCTTGACAACCATACAAACGGGTTTTGTCGACGGAAGAATAGACAAAATGACTGATTGTGATTGTTATGTGTCATTTTGTCTATGCTAAGCGTGCAGGTATCACCAATTAGTTTCATTGGAGATACGTTTAAAAAAAAAATATGACTGTCGCGGTCAGTTTGGTAGATTTCACTACAACCAAGATTAAAAAATAATATTTAAGAAATAGGTAAAACGAAAAGAAGCCGGAGTATTTTTCTATTAAGTAATAAAGAACCAAAATAAATATAAGTCGTTAATATAATACTAATGTTTTTTTTTTTTTACTTTATTATATCCGATTCCAAAAATTCTCACGAATGGGAAGCTCCAGTGTTGTCGAGTATCAGATATATTAATAAAAAAATATATATTAAAACAAGAAATTTCATTGGCGGGAAATGGTTCGTCGGTTGATAAAAAACACTAATGTCACACAACGATGTTTTCTTATTTTTGAATGACCGCTCTTGCGTTCGTTCTGAAAGTGAGCAACGTCGCAAATAGATGGCAAATATTTCGCTGTTTTGATTAATTTGGCAATATTACTGTATGGAAATATGAAAGATGGCTAACTAGTGAACTAAAATATTGATTATATAATGCAATAATTAATATCGTAGCAACGAATATTTCGTTTTAGATGTAAAAAAAAAGTATTTGAAAACCTTCCAATTGTCTTTTTTGCACCTAAAACGAACGTCAAATTCAGTGTTATAATTACAATTCATTATTAATATTCTAGTTCACTAGTTAGCCATATTTCTTATTTCCATACAGTAATATTGCCAAATTAACCAAAATAGGTAAATATTTGACAGCTATTTGCGACGTTGCCAACTTTTAGAATGAACGCAAGAACGGCCATTCAATAGAATAGAATAGAATATTCTTTATTATGTACACCATAAAAAATACAGATAAAAATGTAGTCATTTTACATAGGGTGACACAATGGGCGGTCTTATCGCTAAAAGCGATCTTTTACAGACAACCTTTGGATGGATTAAAGGGAGAAGGAGAGACAAATACTGCAGGTAGTCAGTGGTGTACCATTTACATACACAATAAATACATACATTCATAAAGCATACACTTATCTATATATATATATATATACAATAATAAACATGAAACAAGTTCAAGGAACTATATGTAATGATGATGTTTAAGGAGAGAGGACAAAACTAACAAAACTATGAAGACATCGTTTTGTGACATCCGTATGCTCAACAAAGTAAATAACGCAATATTTGTAGCTGTTGACAGGTCCATGTTCATTAGGATCGATTTAGACTGGATACACACAGTATTTCAAACTCAAACTCAAAGCATTTATTTCAATTAAACCATTTACAGGCACTTTTGAATTGTCAAGGACTCGGTCAGTCAGAAATATGAAGCTAGTTGCCCATTCCAAAGCGTAGTAGGTACCTATGGAGAAGAACGGGCAAGAAACTCCACGGACACTAAATACCCACTTTCATCAAATTAATGGCGTTTATATGAATATTTTGTTGTTACAGAATAGATGCGTGTTACTATACCATCAGAGGAACCATACCGGGGAGAAGCCGTACCACTGTGCGCAGTGCCCCAAGAGCTTCACAATGATGAAGTTATTACAGGTAAGCTTTACAGTAACCGTTTTTTTTTTTGGGAAATCATCAAATGACTCCTCCCGCTCTGGGCGGAGCGAGAGGGAGTGTCAGACTTTTACTGACTAAAACCCGTGTTCCTTCCGTTGCCTGTGTGCCAGCTTTAAAGTAAGCTTTACAGTACCCTAGATAGTATTCATTTTTAAACGACTTAAAAAAAAAGAAGAGGTTCTATGTTCGTATATACGTATTGTTTTGTTAATTCAATTGTGACCCGATTTTGAAATTTATCATACTGAACAACTTTGGGACCAACATCGGAACAACATGGGATCAACATCGTAATCGCGAAAAAATTTGAACGGGCGGTCGTTTCGTCTGCGATCCAGGATGAGAAGTAGCCTATGTCCTTCTCCAGGTCATGGTCTACCCATGTGCCAAATTTCATCTAAATCCGTTCAGTCGAAACCGACGTTGTCGGGCGAAGTGGTTCACTCTGCTCTCGACGCTTGACGTGTCCACACGTCGGGTCCAGTTTCGCAACAAGTCAATCGCCATCCTGAGGATACCTCGGTGAGAGGTGAAACACGTGTCAATTTATTACAGTTCTTTATGACTCTTTAAGAACAGTTAAGCGGATTAGGTTACTAAATATATGTCGTGTGTTTTTTTTTTTTTTGTAAATTTTTACGTTCAAGAGTGTCTTTCATGTGCCTAATTGGAATAAATCATTTGACTTTGACTTTGTTTCATGATCATGATATTCACACATTATTTTATCTTTTTCAGTCTCATCTAAGAGTACATACGACTGACCGTCCCTACACCTGCAAGATGTGCCCAAAGGCTTTCAAAGGATTATCAGCTCTAAGAACACATGAGCATGTAAGTATTCTATTTTCTTTCCTATTCCTCATGTTCTGAGGTGAGCTGCACGATTACTGAACAATGCGTGCACTGACTGGACAGGTCCACTCGAATCTGTGTGGATCTTTCCTCAAAAGACTATTTCAGAGACTAATCTACGTGGTCCTCATATGGCCTGACCAAGATTATGTCTGGACTTTAAAAGAGACTGTGACCTCTGATTTTGGTTCGGCCTTTCTTATCAGAGTAGTCGACCTCATCTAGTTTTAAAACATACTTTATTTTTAACGTCAAAAAATTTTTCGTTGAACCAAATTACAGAAATATATATAATTTATCAATATTATTTCTATGTATTTTTCGGAAAGTTAGTCGTTGGTCCGGCTGTCATTTGTAGATCTTTTGACAACCGTTACGGGTCGTCAGAACCCCGCATATCACCAACGGGTATCGTGTTACCCAGTAATTGGGCTGTAGATGTCAGATAGGCAGTCCCTCCATGTAAAACCTGGTATTCAGCTGCATCCGGTTAGACTGGCAGCTGACCCCATAGTTGGCAAAAGGCAGGCAGGTAATGTTCTAAAGTTAGATCTATCATTTAAAACTTGTAACCTGTTACGACTGTAAAAGAACCTCGAAGATGTTCACCCATCGTTGCGGTGACCGCAGAAACTACATATCTGTAATACAGCCGCATCAGACCTCACGGCATCGCATTTCAATACAAAAGCGTGATGCATCCTGGCTGTAGTTTGCGATGGTCCATACAAAGTGTTCGAAAGAAATTTAGGAAGATTCAGAACAACGCTGCACGCGCCAGTGCTGCCGCGGCATTGCTGCCTGCCGCGTGGTTCCGAGCACTGCTGCGTGAAACAGCTGTTCGTAGTTTACTTCTCAACATTCACGTGTTAGCGCTGTGATGAACGCTGCACTACTATTCCTTAATTACGTAATACACGATCAATCAGAATCTGAATTGTTTAAACAGATTGCCAATCTACAATCGCTACATGCGAACTACGCATCAAACACTTGGCGTCACACAACATCCTGACGTCACACAAATCCGGCATCGCGCAATTAGAGTTTACCGCGCGATGGTCATATATACAATCTCCCAACTTCAACCTCTGGGCAGTTGCCCGCCAGACACGACACCCGTCTGGTCTGTGGGTCCTCCCTTTTCTATGCTGGATCAGTGAACTTTACACCCTGTTCCTCATGCCGCTAAAGCTTCAAAGTTCGAAAAAAAATCTGCTCAACAACGTAAATAACGCAATGAATGTTGTTGAACTGTCAAAACGAAAGTCTTAATCGTTGACAATATGTTACGTAATTAGATAGCTTGTCTGCAGCGGCGGCAGGGCGACACTGCCGCGCAGCAGAGCCGTCGCAGCTATGTCGCGCAGCGTTGCTGCCGTGCTCGGAATGTAATCTTATATAATCATACAGAAAATGTGTGAGGAGCATGACACGGGTTTTGTCGACGGAAGAATAGACAAAATGACAGTTAACAATCACAATCTGTCATTTTGTCTATTCTTCCGTCGACAAAACCCGTTTCTATTTCGTATTACGCGTGCTGATCGCCGCAAATGATTAAATCCGGTACTTATCTTGTTTCAGATACATACGGGCGGTCAGACAAAAGTATCACCGAAGAATAGAACAATACAGTAAATTGTGAATAAATCTCTTAAAATCATAACATCACGCCTGTATTCTCCGAAGAGTCAGACAGAGGTGTCCCTATAGTACACCCACATTTCGCCAGATATATATAAGTCCCATGTAATAGGGGGCGAGCGTACTTTTTATATAAGTAGTAAGATTGATGTTGTTTATTTACATTAAATATTATGTCAAAATCATTTGTTGTTTCATTCCTTACTACCGCCAGCGGCTTCGCCCGACTGATATACCGGCTGAATTTTTTGTGTGTTGGTGTATTAGGACGTGTGAGGGTGAATGTATATATTTGACACCCAGTTGTCAATAATCCCCCATTTTCCTAGATTGTGCGTGCAGCGGCCTGCTTGGGTCCACAGCCTATTGATTGCTTGTTGATGTTGGCCACTGCATCTTAAGTCCGGGCGGTAGAACAAAAAATAAAAACGACAGCTTTCCGACAAAATACGTGGTTTTTATTCGTTATCAATCAGATACATAATGTAAAAGAACATAATATTCAAATACACAAACTTCATTTCAGTGCTTTATATAACTTGTGTTGATTTTTCACAAAACAAAAAAAAAACCGCGGTGCATCCCGCTGTAGTGTGCTAATAGTTAATACAAACAAAATGTACGAGGATTATTGCAATGCGCTGCGGCCTGCCCTGCTCCCTTAGCAAAATCCGTAGTTTCGGCCGTCGCTACGGGCGCTTCGTTCTCCGTCTCACATACAGACTTACCGCAAGCGAGAAGGAGAGCGAAGCGCCCTTAGGGAGTAGGCTCCCTGATGTGCGTCAGCCTGTATGCGGTACATAACATGCATACTCAATCTATTATGTTCCCATTGCTGGGACTCAGGCCTGCTCTCTGTGAGAGGGAGTGGGCATGCTGCGCAGGCGCGGTGCGGGCTGGTGGCGCTGTATGTGCGGTGTTTATGTATTAATGTACAAATAAAACATTTTTCTTTCTTTAAATAAATCTTAAAATCACGATATCGCTTATATTTTCGATTCAAAATTAACTAGGGGAATCGTGTTACCCAGTAGCTGGGCTATGGAGGTCAGGTAGGCATGCAGTCGCTCCATGTAAAATACTAGTAATCAGCTGCATTCAGTTAGACTGGAAGCTGACCCCAACAGACTTGGGAAAAGGCTAGGCGGATGACCTTGATGAAATAGATAAAAAATTATAGAAGTCAATTGTATACACATTCTAATTTCGCAATAAAAAATACATTTAAAATTATTTTAAGCGCTAGTCACACTGAGGTAAAGAACGCGCGGGAAGCGACTGATTGTTTTAATAATTAGGTAGTCACGCGACTATTTGCACCAGTTTGAACACCTCCATACAAGGGAGTTGACACAGTCAGTAAGAGCTAATTTCGTCCCGCTTCCCGCGCGGGATTCGCCTCAGTTTGGCTAGAACTTTAATCCTATATTTTTACAAAACTTGATGAAATTTTACATTTTAATTTTTTTGATAGTCAAGTAAACAATATTATACAGATTAGATAAAAAAAAAAAATCTGTATTACAATTTGGCAAAATAAATGAAAAATTATTGAACCATAATATTTTTAGTAGCGCAAAATGGGAATTTGCGTTTGCGTCCAATCATAATTTTTTTTTTTTTATCGCGTTGTAACACTACCAATTATATATCTGACGAAATATGAAGCCTCATTAAATAGAGATGTTGACTGGGAAAAATAAACTATTTAGTCGTAGATAAAACGCATTTGATTAACGTCAGTCAGTCAGTATAAAATCTACCGGGGAGTAACGTCATGCCACATTTTAACGTATTACCTATTCAATATATTACCGTTATATTTTGATTACGTAAAAAAAGAAAAAATACGTGTCCAATATTTTTTATTAATGATGGATAAAAAAAATACTTTTGTTAACATCCCTATTCAATAGGGCGTAAATACTGGGTCATATTATATTATCCAGCGGTACTCAGACGAGGTGGGTATCGATAACTTCATAAAACAGAAAAAAAACGAGCCAGCCTTACAGTAGTCGCTTAAGTGTAACATCTGACATCTCACCTTGGTATTATGCAACATTAAAGGGGCGGTGCCTCGTCAAGGTCGTTTCTGACGGCCAACTTTAGCACCGCGCGCGCTCACTCCCACAGATTGCAGGAAAGCGAAAGGAAAGAACAATTTTTTTTTTCTATTTGTCTGATAAAAAAAACTAGTGTTTTTTTTTTCAAATTCAAAAGTCATTTATTCAAACTAGGCTGAGAATCAGCACTTTTCGAACGTCAAAATTACATAAGACAGTCCCCCAAAACGCCCACCCTTCACCACTTCCTAGTGCATTAGCTGGGAAGAAGAAGTGGCGCAACAAACTCCCCAGCACATGTCGATACCCATAACGTCTGCGGCGTTTCGCTAGCTAATTTAATCCGACCTTCTAAATTCTAAGTCATACTAGCCCCAAAAACATTCATTATTTTTGCCAAACTATATTTAAAAAAAAAACAATAAAAGTCCTAATCCACCAGGTACAGTCGAACGCACGTCGCTGATAACACTGACCTTGGCCGGCCTAGCGTACTACTGATAAAATTTGCCCTAGTAGGCAGGATAGGTAAACGAATATGAGCATAATTAACTGAAGAATAAGGTCGATATTCTTATGGGACGCTAACTTTATTACTTAACGTAGTAATGTCAATAGTTGGATCTGTGATTCCCGCCCTCAAACGTAACTCAACCATAAGCCCTCGTACCCACGGCCGATTTTCTGCCGCACACTGGATTTTCATCGCACTGCTTAGCGTCGAGAGTTGAAAATCCAGTGCACGATAAAATCCCGCCGCGATATTTTTACGCCTGTGCGAACCTGGGCTACCTATATTCCCATATATACCCATATTCGATTCCCGAGTCCGTCAATACTTCAATAGAATAACCAATTACAAGGATCTTTTGACGCGTCACCAAAACCGAAAATAACGCCGCCATGTGAAAACTTGTTTAGGAAACTGTCACGCTCGGGTCGGAGACACTGACTCGGGTATACTCGGCCCCAGTCGGTCAGTGACGCTGAATCGCGTATACTCGGCGATGAATCGCGTATATTTGGCTCCATACGGTCGATGACGCTGAATCGGGTATACTCGGCGATGAACCGGGAGTACTCGGCGCTGAATCGCGTATACGCTGCTCCAGTCGGTCGGTGAAGCTGAATGCGGCGCTGCATCGCGTATTGTCGAGTCCGGTCGTAAATTTTCACTTCTTTCGAGTCGTCAAAAGCACACACCAATCTTTTTCAAAACTATTTCAGTAATATTTACCAACAGCGCCTCCCCTCCCCCTCCCAATGTCATCCAAGCGCCAAAAAATCCTTGCAGCACTGTTTTGTATGTTTCATACAGATTAAGTTTTCAAATATTATTCTCTTGAAGAAAGCTCCATTTTATTCTTCATAAACCACTTCGTAAGTTATTTCCCTAGAGTCCACGTCTTCGTACAAAATTTCGGTTTCTTCTACTTCCTCTTTAAACATAGCGACATCATCTGGTTTGATGAAACGCATTTCCGATTCCGACATTTTACTTGTTTCGCTTATACTTTGCGCTGGAAGGAGAGAAAATGACATTAACATACATATTTATTTATTTTATTTATCTTAGTCAGACTAAAATGGTCTATAGTGTTACATTTACATTATATAGCATCACGGGTGTTTTTACTAAAGCGATAGGCAGAGGCGGCGGTGGAAACATAAAATGCGTTTTTATTTTTTAATAACCGACGAAAAATTCAACGGTTTCAGAATCATGTACTGAATATGGTATCAGTTTTCGCGTCGATGTCCCTGCCACCCTGTACACCTATAGTACACCCACACTTCGCCAGTTCTGTTTAAGTTCCACGTAATAGGGGGCGAGCCTATTGCCTTCAACCGGGCACAAATCCAGAGTCGAAGCTGCTACTGTGAAATCTCTGGCAGAAAAACCCAATAACACTTTGTCCGACATGGGAATCGAACCCATGTTCCGCATGCTCAAAAGCGGCGCTTGCGACTAGGTCAACGAGGTAGCTTGGTTAATACTATTTAGAATGTATCAAATCACCAGGCGAAATTTCACAGACGATCTAGCCTTCTCCCAACTATGTTGGGGTCAGCTTCCAGTCAAACCGGATGCAGCTTATTATTCTTCTAAAATAAACGTAGCCTAAGTTATATCATAACATCAGCTATCTGCCAATGAAAGTCCCGTCAAAATCGGTCCATGCAGGCCGTTTTGGAGATTAGCCGGAACCAACAGACAGACAATTTATTTTTTTGGATTTTTTTTTAATCGTTTATCATTTAGTAAAAAGCTGTTATGGTGACATAAAACAGACACTACAATTTTATTTATTTGTATGTATGTATTAAATCTCTTACCCGCAGTACTATCCTCGTTGTCAATGACCCTGAGGATGGCTTCCCTCAGCATCTCCCTCTCCTTGGCCTTGTTCCTCCTCGTCTTGCTCTTGTACGGCGCTGGCATCTTCAGGTGCACGGTGTTCACGTGCAGCTTCATCGAGTTGGATTGAGTGAAGAATTTCCCGCATTCTGGGCATTCGTACGGTTTTATGCCGGTGTGGACCTGGAAGGAGTAAATTATATTGTTTTTTTTTTTTTTTGTAGTTATTCTTCTTAGGCGGCGATTCGATAATTGGGCGAGATAGTTGAAATTACACATTTCGTTACATGAGTGAGAAGAAAGATATACAGGGCGTCTTACGGATATGCCACATGGAGGGAAAGTACCTTGAATATTGTAGATGGAACATTTTACTGAAAGAAGACATTATTTGAATTTTGCATTTTTTAAGCACCTGTAAAGCTTATAACATAATGTTATACGTAACTATTTATTATAATTGTTATTCACCATAAAGTCGTTGATCATGGATTACTGTGGAATACTGTTACAACTATTCGTGTGATTATTTGAAATCAAACGCCATCTATTGCCCAGCTTGTGAACTCAGTCAATATACTGTGAGTTCGACTGGAAGAGAAACTATTAAACTAATTTCGATGTTAGAGCTAAAACTAAAGTTAAAATTATTTTGGGTTTTTTGTCAAATTAACAAGTGATAATTTGACAGTAAATTTGTTTGTGAAAAAGCGCTACCTACATGGGGTGCGTACCGAGTTACGCTGTAATCGATTTGAGCGTGCTAACATCCGTACCGAATTAGCATATACGCGATAACGCTGTCCCATGAATCGTCATAGATGACGTCATGACATGCGCCATCTTGCGATAACGCCGACCATGCTCTAAATTAATATCACCGTGAGCGCTATCAAAAATGACAGTCACGGAACACTGATGACAGTTGTCTTGTGCTGGTTGTGCTTGTGTTTGTTTTTGTTATTTGTTTTGAGTTGAGTCGCATCATCATTGAAGAAGAAGAAATACTCATCTTTGAATCCAAAAATGAGTAAACAAGTAATTATTGCTGACGAGCCTAACGGGCGACAATTTTCGGTCATGCTCACATCAGAGCAATACGAGAGAGCTCAGAGAGGAAAGTTCTGGATTTCAGCCCCCTTGCAGTTCTATCGACTGATCAAATGATTGTGATGCAAATGTTTTACTCATCACAACTGCTTAGCTGTCTGGTTGCAAAAGCTACCTTAGAGTCAGTATAGTGCGTATAACCAGTGTATTGTCTTCTGTTTGAAATCAAAAATGTTTATTAAACTTGTTCGTACTGTTTACAGATAGTGATTATGTTCAGCAATTGGTGCATGATTTTGATAATACGCATACACAAGAAACAGAGGAGTCCCTGCCGAATGAACAACATCGTAAGTAAGTATTTTTTATCTGGTTATGTGCAGATACATAATAGCTGAATGTGCCTGTTCTGTTTGCATAACATATCATGTTGACAACAGTTTATGTGGTCACTCTTACTGCAATACATATATAACAAAAGTAAGATATAAGTGTTCTATGATTTTGTCATATTAGTATGTTGACAATAAATTCTTTTGGTACATGAACTTGCTCGCAGATTCTATTACTTAATTTAAAGTTTTAAAAGCATTTTCTTTAGTACAAAATATAATAATATTTTGTATGATGTATGATTATTATCTATGTTTATCCAAGTTTCATTCAAATCCATTGAGCTATTATTGGTGAATTCAATAACAAAAATCCTCACAAACAATTATTATAGTGTTAGGAGGAAGTTACTTACTTATTTTTTTATTTTTTTCAGTAGATCAAGAGCCATCTCTGTTTTTATGGAAAGAGGCATGCATTTTGTTGCTACTCACACTATACAGCGAGCTTAAAGACAATTTTGAAAGAATGCGTCGATTGTCTATGAGAACATAGCAAGAAAGATGTGCGATGCACAATACAATGTTACTGGTACCCAGTACCAGTCAAAAATCAACAGTTTGAAAAAACATTTTGAAAAGATAGTGGATCACAACGCCACATCTGGAAACGATAGAGCAACATGGCCTTATTTTGATGTAAGATTTTATTTTACTTCTAATATTTATTAATTATTATTAGCAACAATTTGTAGTACCTAATCAAAATACAAAAATTCAAAATTCAAAAAGTTATTGAAACTAGGCTGAGAATCAGCACTTTTCAAACATCAAAATTCATAAGACTGCCTCGTTTGTCTAGAGATCGCAAGCGCTACCTACTGCTGAGTATGAGATTTTTCCATCTGGAATTTCTCAGTAGCAACCCGGAGTCTGAATTTTTGCCCGGTTGATGGCAATAGGCTCGCTATTACATGGGACTCGTACATAACTGGCGAAATGTGGGTGTACACCTCTGCCTAACCCTTTGGGTAATACAGGCGTGATGTTATGTTATTTATGGATGCATATCTAATTTTGTTAAAACAATGAAATTATATTCAAATGCTTCAGGTGTTTGTAGCGTAATGCTAATAAACCATGCGTTAATGTTATTATTTTTTCAGCGAATGAATGAGTTATTTGGCTCAACTGGATGGGTTAATCCTGTAGCGCTGGCTTCAGAGCTAGGACCCACATCAATCGAATACTAGTCCAAATCAAACGGAAGCTAAAAAAAGAAAATTTGATTTTATATTAGAGGACTATAGAAAGGATATGAAAAAGTATAGGGAAGAAAGGTACAGAGAAAAAATGCAAATTTTACAATGCAATCTTTACATCTATATAGATTTTAGATTTGATAAGCACCTGTTTTTATTATTAGTAGTTGTGATTTTTTATAAGTTTTTAAGATTTCATTAGTATTATACCTGTGAATTTTATTAGTGTTTAAATGTACTGCATGTCTGCGATTTTACATATAAATATATTAACTCCTTGTTACTTTTGTACTGATTGATATTTTTCTTCTATTAGCATAATTAATCATTAGGAGAAAAATGTGGCCTAGAGCGCGAGCGCACCTGAGGTTCAGTCTGATTAACTGTGATTGTAATTGTTAATAAAAATGTTTTATTACTATTATTGTTGAACATTATTTACCTACCCATCCCAATACATGGCGCAATGGTAACAAGATCCCTTCTCATATATTTTAAATAGGTACTTAAATGAATATGAATATTTAAAACAGCAAGAAATTTGCTACTTGGCATGTAAATTTTATAATCTTTTTGCCAAAAATGAATTGCACATTTACCTATCAGTTAAATGTATAATTTAAGTTTATTAAATATGACGAGGATGTTAAAAGTAAAGCTGTTTGTGGTTGTTATTCTTGGTATTTTTCGTCGGGGTAAATCTTTGCCGGGAGCATATAAATATGCTAGTACAAGTATTTCGTCATCCTCTTCATCACTGGACGAATCGTCGTTCTCAAACTCATAGTCAGAGTCGATAGAGTCAAACAACAAAACAGTGCGTTGAAGTTCCATTTTCAAAAAAAGATTCAATTATCCTTTCTTGTATGGTTTGAGGTTATGATTTATATTTTGACGTTGAGCGACGACTGTGATGACTGTGAGCGCGTTCACGAGCGTTCCGAATTGTTGACAGCTGTCAGCTGTCATAATCTTGATATCTTAATCGGAACACAAAGTATTGATGTGAGCGCTGTGAGCGATAAAGTTCTAATTCGGAAAGCGGCCCTAATGTCACGAAGATGGCGCGATTTGCGAATATTATGATCAACTGAATGTAATAATATAATACGAGAACTAAATAAGTTTCAATAATAGAGAACCAACTATAAAGTAATAAGATTATTTTACACTGCAATTTACTAATGAATACCTGTTGTTTGATTAAATTCCTTGAATCACAGGAAGTGTTGTCAAAAGTAGTAAAGAATGAAGGTGTAAAAAGTAATGAAAGGTTCTAATTTAACTTTAATTCTGAATAATAGTATTTGTGAATATTAGCATTGTTTAATTATAAAATAATTAACTGATAATCATTTTAGCATTATTTATAAGTTTTATTGAACTAACTAAGTAATAAGATTTTGTATTGGAATACGCGGTATGTCCGCTGACTTTGAGAAAGGGTCGCGCACACAATGGCGTGTGTGGGTACATGAGGTGAAAAGAAAAGTTGTGTTAGAAGAAAGGACTGAAATTGTAATTGTTGAACAAGTAACTAATTAAATCATTTCCGAAATCCTTGCGGGCATGAGCTAGTTTCTAATAAATACTCACTCGATCATGGCGCAGCAGGGCTGCCTTATTACTGAAAGCTTTGGGACAAATACTGCACTCGTAAGGCCGCTCCCCAGTATGTGTGCGCATGTGGATCTGAAAATTATAACGGACTTATAATATGCAATCATGTTATTTGGTTTAAAAAAAATAAAAATTACCAATGGTCGCCCAGAGGTCGAAATTCGACCATTTTATTTATTATTTTATTATTATTAAGTTTCATACTCCTCGGTCCGCGTAATTTTCGTAAAAAGGGGTACAAAGTTTTTGCTTCACATACTAATTATTATTTTATATAACTTTTATATATCCTAGATCTTTTCTATTTTGTGAATGTGAGAATGTTTTTGTAGACCATCTTCTATTTTGTTAAGTACCTGGTACTTGTTGAAAGGCCTACACAGTCCTCCCATATCTGATAACCAACACTGTTATTTTAAAATACACTGTAAATAAAACTATTATACTTTATATATGTATTGTGAAGTATGACGCATTCTCTCAATATATTTTGATTTATGTTATAATTCTTCTTCATGTGGCTGGTACGACTGTATTTCAGAACTTGTTGGCCCAACACTTCGCCACTTCCACGGCGTCGTCGGTGGCAGCACAGAGGTCACTTTGACTGCATGTTGTAGGACACAGAAGGCAGGTTAGGAGGTGGAGCATAGATTGCGACATCTACACTAATATTACAAGATAAATGATTTGTATTTTTGTTTTATCTATAAATATTTTACGATTACTGACAAATGTTTGCATTGACTGGACAGGTCCACTCAAATCTGTGTGGTTCTTTTCTCAAAAGACCATTTCAGACACTAATCTACATGGTCCTCATATGGCTTGACCAAGATTATGTCTGGACTTTAAAAGAGACTGTGACCTCTGAGTTTGTTTTCGGCCTTTCTTCTCAGAGTAGTCAGATAGAAAACCCCGAACACATCTAGTAAATTTTACTATTTTTTTAATATGACGTGTAAAAGTGATTCCTATATCCTATTTACAGAATAAACAATTTCATTTCATTTCAAACAAAGTCGCTTTTCGCGTTTGTCTGTATGTCCACGGAAGCTAGTATAAGTTTATGTCTGTACCTGTAAAAACAGCGGCATGGTGAAACTCTTGGAGCACTCGGTACATATGTACGGTCTCTCTCCAGTGTGGACCCGCTGGTGGTATTTCAGAGCTGCGTTAGACTGTAACGAGGGAAAATAATATCATTTATTATCAAACACAGGAGAACCAAGGTAACTGACATAGCCCGAAGAATTGCCAAACTTAAATGGCAGTGGGCATTGCTTGCAGAACAGATGGCCGATGGGGCCGAAAGGTTCTGGTGTGGCGATCGCGTACCAGACGTAGCGTTGGAAGGCCTCCCTCAAGATGGACCGATGATGACGCGGGACGCACAGAACCAGTCAAGTGGCGGTGCTTGAGGGAGGCCTTGGTCCAGCAGTGGACGTCTTTCGGCTAAAATTATGAATATCAAACAACTCAGTTTATATGTATTATACATTATACAGATATTCAAATTCAAGGCATTTATTCAAACTAGGCCGACAATCAGCACTTTTCGAATGTCATAATTACATAACAATCCGTATGATTCCGAACAACGCTTTATGTGATAAAACAAAAAAAAAACGATTTACGGACCTTGATTTTTGCCAAATTTCATGGTTTTGATTTATTTGCGAGTATCAAAATAGGTCGTTAAATAGTCGTATTTTTTTATTGCGTTGATTTAAGGACAACGAAGTGATCCTATAAGGGTTCCGTTGTTTCCTTTTGCGGTACAGTACCCTCAAAATACACTTATCCTAAGCCACAATAACTCATTATGATTAAGACACTTTATTAGGCTAGCGATTCACCTTTCAAAGCTTTTAAGGGATATTTTTATAACTGTTAACAACATAAACATGACACACAAAAGTTACATGATGACAGTTACCCAAATTTTTTAGCTAGTTATAATTTACTGATCACCAGAAACAGCAGTGACGCGGCAGCAATGCCGCGTGCGGCGTTGTTCGGAATCATACCTTAACTGTCAAGAGTTTTTATACCGCTCATGATGGGCTTTTGACTTGGCTTCATATGCCGTCGAGAAATATATCTCCGGCGTGTTTTCCTTCACCGTTTTTTAAATAAGTGATAATTAAACAATTCGCACATGAATCCGAAAATTAAGAGTTGCCTTGGGTTTGAAGACACCTATAATTTGGCAGTTCCAGAACTAGGCTCAATGTTCACTCACAGTTGACATTAAAAAAAAAAACTCAATTCTTTACCAAAAATCCGAAGATTTAAAGAATACTGTTGCTGTACTATACTATTATTGTATCGCATATTGTGCTTATGTCCGCAACTCAACGTCCAAACTGCGCATACAAATGGGATAACTATTCTTTTCTTCTTTACCAGACTACTATCCTTTACCAAACAACTCTATATCTTTACCAAACTTCTCTATTCTTTACTAAACACATTCTTCCATTTCCATTTAATTCTTTACTAAATACCTTTTACCAAACAACTCTATTATTACCAAACAAAAACAACTCACCGCATATCTCTTCCCGCACACTTCGCACACTATGTTCTTCGTGTTGTAGTTAGTTTTGGTCTTCTTCTCCTTCTTGCCTCTTATTTTGGGCTCCGGCCGAGGCGGGTCCTCCTTAATCACATGCTCGAAGATCTAGAAGAAGATTGAGTTAAATCAGTACACAAATTAAAAAAAATACCATAGTGTTACAGTTCCAAATGTATCTGATAAAAATGTCAACAAATGGATCAGAAAATGTATGTGGATGCAATTTGTACTGCCACACGTTGGGAGATTTTATTATTTGAATACTTATATCCAAAATATTTTACACTGGACGAAGGCACAATAGTAATGAAGATCTCCGCAGAGATAATATTATACATACTATCTCGCTGCTCTCTCCCTCCTCAGCGTTCTCGGTCCCCACATAGTCATGTTCCTCTACATAGTCTTGTTCTTCCACATAACCATGTTCTTCAACGTAATCATGTTCTTCTTTTATTTCAATATGGTTCTCGCCATAGTGCTCTATGCAAGCCTCCTCCGTACTGAATATAGTTTCGCACTGCAGAGCAAAAATTTTCATAGAAAAATCCAAATTTATATACATACCATATTTAAATGGTAATCCCTCCATATTGGTGGCCAAGATACAGGCTTGCCTAGTAAGGGGCCAATGTAAAACCTTTATAATCTTTTTAGCAATAATAATAGGCCTCCAGACCGAATTTCAGTCATAGCGACCAATGTCAGCGGAGACTAGCCACTAAACACAGGTGCACTCAGACGGCACTCCAACACTTGCTATCGTTCTATCAGGCTCAGGCCACAAGGCGCCATGCCGAACCGGGAATCGAACCCAGGACGTCATGCTCAGGCAATCTGGCTGTATAACATCTTACTAAGAATCACCCTGTATTATGGAGTACTTCGGTCAGTGGAGTACTTCGTCTTTACTTCATATAAAGGTTTTCTGTATATTATTGGCTTACCAAAGATTATTGAATATGGTACCAATGTAGTCGTTATTATGAGTTATTATTATGACATTCAGAAGTAGATGTATGTACAAATTGTAAAATTTTAAGAACAAGACGGGGTAGTTGCCTGATCACTAGAAGTTAGAAAGCATTTTGGTACGCTTCACCTTCACACTGCTGTACAGTGATCAATTCTTGATAGGTTAGGCAACCTAGTAACTATACGCATTGTCATGAAGACCACAGCACGGTAGTCTACTGATACCAGTCAATTTTCTCAAGTGACAGACATCCTCACCCTATGATTTACTGGAGCCCGAACCACCGAGAAAAACAATTTTTCTGCAGATTCCCCCATATACATAGAATAACTATAAATAAACATTCATCTCGAACTTACCACCCCACATTTATACTCCTTTTTCTCCTTTTTGAGAGAGTGATCCTTTTCCAAATGCCCTTTTAGGTCCTCTTCAGTTGGAAATGTTTCTCCGCATTCACAGATAATATAATGGATGCTCACAAAAGAGCAATAGAACATATCGTCCGACATAGCGAAGATTTTTCAAGCACAGATTAGTAATTTAATGATAAAACTGATATTAATTTTCTATGCTTCGGCCATCTTAGTTTCTATTTTCTGTGTGGTGTTGTTAGTGACGTGACGCGATGTGATGTGAGTCACTCGTGAGTGAGGTGTAATTCGATTATTTTGACAATATTAATTAATTTGGTTGAAAAATATGATAATTATACTATTTTTAATAAATAGTTTTTTTTGTAAAAATTTAGTGGCGAGAACGACCTTTCGGTTTCGCAGATGAGAATATTGCCAGGTGACTTCTAGCACTAATGCGTATAAACAACGCATACATGTTTATGTTGTGATAAATCGCCAGCGGATTCGTTTTGCTAATGTGGTGAAAAAGCTTACTTATAGTTATTAATAAAATAAAAACTAGATCATAAATAAAACATACATAACACAATAAACACACACAGTTCGCACTGCACACACGCTGCAATGTGTTGTGTTCACTGGTGACACTTAATCGGTAATTCTAATTAGAAGTTGTATTTTCAGCTGGAGCTTTTGTTTTCAGCGCACCATATTTTTTAAATGTTTACGTTTTTTTTTTATAAACTTGAATAAATAGCAAAATAAACTTTCTATAGGACCTTTGTGATAATATTTAAATTCTTCTTCTTCTTTTCGTGTAGTTAGTGACTAACCTGGTGTCAGAGTTTTAAAGCCGCCCATGGACCTCTGTCTTGGCTTCACGTGCCATCGAGAAATATCTCTCAGGCATGCCGGTTTCCTCACGAAGTTTTCCTTCACAGTTTTTGAAGCAAGTGATAATTTTACAATACGCACATTAATCCGAAAAGTCAGAGCTACGTGCGAGAAGTAGAAGAAAAATAATCGATTATTCACTTTTGACTTTTGTTTAGTAACGTAATGCACATCACTGTCTGACTTATTCAGTCATATCATGAGTGACATAATTATTTGTTTTACATCCATTAATTTCAGGCTTACGCTAAATAAGCGTAGAATTAACGTTTATTTGACTGATTATTTGAATGTTATTTTTCCTTTCGTCAACTTCTTGTTTAAAATTGTATTTTGTATTTTTAATATATAAACAGCTTTTTTGACACTGTATTTGTATTTTGACATTTTTGACTGCAGAAACGTCAATACATATTTTTTTATCTGTGAGCTCATCTCGTACTTCTTTGGTATATTATTGTTAAATTTTGTTTGTTTTTTGATCAAATATTCGATAATTTTGTGTGAAAAATGTTGTGAATTTGATCAAATATCATGGAAGATTTACTAGCATGTCGGGTCTGCCTCGCTACCAACGTGAATCTGTACGATTTGTACAAATACAAGCTCAAAAATCTATTTGAAATAATCAGTGGAATTCAAGTAAGTTTGTTGTTATTTTTTATACTGTATAATGTCTAGGCTTTGTTTACATGCGTTGACTAAATTTTTTATATCCTACTAAAAAGCTTTACGGATGAAGTTTCGATAATTTACAAATGAATTAAATTCTTTCAATAACTTTTATTTTTCTATTGGTATGCCATTGCCCTGCTAGCTGCCAAGCACTTTGCAATATAATCAATAACAGCAATAGGTATATCGTGGCTAAATAATAACATCCGCACACGTCGATCTTTAAGGTTAAGCAACGGTTGATGAGGTCGGTCCGTGGATGGGGTGACATCCATTACATACCGAGACGGCAAGAGGGCCCCTAAGACGACCCACTGACCCCTCCGTGTCCTGGAAAGCACGTTAAACCGTTGGTGCTGGCTGTCATTGGCAGTCAGTATAGGGTAGTCAGAAGCCCGAAAGTCTGACAACCAGTTTGTCCAAGGGGTATCCTATTGCCCAGGAACTGACTTGTGGAGGTCCGATAAGCAGTAGATCCATGTAAAATACTGGTATTCAGGTGAATTCTGTTAGACTGGAAGTCAACCCCAACACAGGGAAGATGCAGGAGGGGGAATACAGGCTGGGCAGATAATGCAGCATATAAAAGCCACTATCAGCCTACATGGATAAAGGCCTCTCCAATCACACACCATTCAGCTCCTCTCATCCAGCTGCTACCAGCCACTCTGCGTAGAATACACATAAAAAGTATCAACTTACATACCTACAGAGCAGCCTAAAAAAAAAAAAAGTTTTGATAACTTAATTATCATTTTTTAGTGTTATGTTTGATTATTATTATTTTTTTGTTGTTTTTTTTTTTTTTTTTGGTGTTCAATAAAGTATAAGTATATAAATAAATTAATTAATTAATTATTGTAGTTTGTAGGTTTTAGTTTAAATAGAGTGGTTTGTAGAGATTATTTTTATGTGTATTCTGTGGAAATTGTTTGGCCATTTCTTTTTAGGGTTCCGTAGTCAACAAGAACCCTTTATAGTTTCTTCATGTCCGTACTAGAAAGCTGTAATTTGGCATGGGTATACATATTAATCACGCCGAGAAAGTGGTAAAGCGGGGATGTCTTTTTTTCTCGCCTATCCCATAGTGTGGTGTTGGAAAGGTTGTTCAAAAATATTGTAGTGTGTTACAATTAATTTTGAATGCAGGGATCCATTTGCGAATTATTCAAATTTAAAGTACAAATTTTTGTTAGAATCAAGTGTGTGTGTGTCAACTAAATGGTTGGTTTTGGATATGTGAAAAAATTCAGGGCAGTAGTATATTATACAGGATGTTCTAATTAAATAAAATAAATTCATCCCAACTACGGAACTCTTCACTGTGCGTGGTCCGAGTCGCACTTGGCCGGTTTTTGTATTTCTTCCTACTAAAATGTATTGTGTCACCGTTTGTTCGACCATTTTCTTCCATAGATACATCTCTATCAGTCATTCCCTCTCTAATCATATCTTTCACAAAGTCCATTCGTCGTTTCTTTGGCCGTCCCCTACTCTTAACATTTGTACTCAAAACTTCCATTAGACAAGCCATGCACCTGATGGGCGGCAAAAATTACGAACTTCAACACAAATTTTCATTTAACCCCATTAGAAGAAGAATTTTCAGGATTATGAGGAGCTCGTGGCTAAGTAATAACAGCTGCACGGGTTGATTCATCAGGTTAAGCTACGCTGGCCAGGGTTGGTCCGTGGACCATCTTTACACACCGACACTCCTCCATGCCTCGGAAAGCACGTTATGCCGTTGGTCCCGGCTGTCATTTGTGAAACTTTGACAGTCGTTACGGGTCGTCAGAAGCCCGAAAGTCTGACAACCAGTCTTACCAAGGGGTATCGTATTACCCTGTTACTGGGTTCTGAAGGTCAGATAGGCAGTCGCTCCATGTAAAATACTGGTATTCAGCTGCATCCGGTTAGACTGGGAGCCGACCCCAACATAGTTGGAAAAAGGATAGGTTGAAAAGAAGAATTTTCAAAAATCCTTCATTAGCTCACCTTCGTAATGCGGGCTTCCGGACGGTGAGCGATGTGTAGCTCGCCGTCCGATAAGGGCCAGGCCCGGGTCGACGGCGCGTTGTGTTCCACGCGCGCCTCAAAGAGATGTCAGCACCAACTGACGGGGTCCGTTAGGGCCAATGCCTGCCAGGGTTGCGAGTTTGTCCGAAAGGGATATCGTGGCCCCGGCACACAGGCAACGGAAGGAACACGGGTGGGTTTTAGTCAGTAAAAGTCTGACATGCCCTCCCGCTCCGCCCAGAGCGGAAGAAGTTATTTGATAATTTCCTACCCAAAAAAAAACTCACCTTCTTAATACAAAGAACTCTTGTGTAAAATTTTATGCGTCTAAACCATAGAAATTTCTAATACCTATGGTCTAAGCACAACGGTTTAGGCGTTTTTCATCAAGTAACGAAAAAAATAAAAGTGAACAGCAGTGGCCTTTACTTACGAGTTGTAGGTCATTCGAACCCAGGCAGATATTTGACTTTGTGTATTTAATTTCAAAACCACTGCTCTCAAAACGGTGAATGAAAACATCGTGAGGACACTGGCATGTCCTAGAACCAAAAATTCGAAAACAACTGACGTTTACCAACCCGCACTGGGCCTGCGTTGTGGATTACAGCCCACTGTCTCTCACAGAGAGGAGGCCGGTGTCGCAGCTGTGGGAACAATATTAGGCTGATAAGACTGCCTATCCATTGATGCGGAACGAGGTAGCTGAGCGGTGTTGCGGACTGTGTGGAGCTAGACCGAGTTCACGTATTTTTCCGCATCGCGTCTCCGTTTCCTCGCTCCGCTTTCCCGCTCCGTTTCCCCGCTCCGCTTCCCCTCTCCGCTTCTCCGCTCCGTTTCCCCGCTCCGCTTCCCGGTTTTGTATGAATTTTTAAACTAGTTCGCAAATATCTGTCCACTGAAGCGAAGCGGAGGTTTTATGCTATTCCATTGGTTAATATTGGCACACCGCTACTCCGCTCCAGTGGACAGGCAGCCTTATGTATACATTGTTAAGTCACGAAAAAAAAAACAAATTTCACAGGTGTCCCCAGCTGATAACTACCCACAATACCTGTGCAGTTACTGCAGTGCCTTGCTCCTCAAGTGTGATGCCTTCAGGGAGAGATGTCGGAAGTCACAGGAGCTCATGAAGTATGCTGAAATGAAGAGTCGACTTGTAAGTATGTTCGTGAACGGGCGCCGTCAGTTGGGACTGGTCTTCTCTTAGCTGCCATGGCTTATTTCCTATTTCTTCGTCTTCCTACATCATTCTCACTTGTGTTATTTCAACTTGAATGATCTCACCAATATTTTGTAACTATGTATATGTATATTATGATTTAAAAGTATCCATGTAGTTGACAAGAAACTACATTGATACTTTTAAATCATAATTATAAATATTCTTCTCGATACATTTTAGAATGGGCAACTAGCTGCCGCTTTCTGACAAACTGACCGACTCCTTGACAATTCAAAATTGAAATAAATACTTTGAGTTTTAGTTCGATAACATTTCATGTGATGACTCCATCTTATTATGGCTAATGAAACTAAATGACAAAAGGAAAAACATAATAAACTATGGTGTATGACAAATACATTGAAAGTATCAACCAGTAGCTTCTGCCAGCGAGTGGTAATAAAATAGGTAATAAGCTAATAAGTAATATGTGCAGGTATCCGCAACTCCTCGTCAAAGCGCGTATTTCTCGTACGGGTGGGAAAATCGGTTATTCGATCCACGCCAGCTCCTCAAAGAAGGCCAGCAACGCCTTGGTGTCACTGAAAATTTCACGTAGGGTACCTGAGTTACCGAAGTACTTTGCCCTGTATGTGGCGACCACCGCGCTGTATAACAGCACATGAGCTGCTGTCTCGTTGTCCTCCATGCAGGCTCTGCACAGCGGACTATCTGTGACTCCTATGACAAAGAGGTGTTTATTAAATGATCCATCTGCCAGCGAGTGTCCACGTGAAACATTTTTTGGAATCGGATCAGTAGTACCAAAGAATACCACCACATACAAACTCACAAATTCCGCCTCTGTGACCAACCGCGCGCAAACCGAGGAGTGAGCGCTACATCCAAGTTGGTCGCAGTTACTTGGCTGTTTAGTATTTTTAAAACCTTAAAAAGGAGTTATTTGAGGATCACCAAAAGACCCGCAATCATTATATTTGAGTGTGTTTAGGGCAGCAAAATGGGAATTATTTGAGGTTAGATATACATGCAACACCTTGAGGCCTAAATTCCCCGAAGGGTTAGGCAGAGGTGCACCTATAATTCCCACCCACAGGCACCCACATTTCGCGGAGCGGGAGGGCGTGTCAGACTCTTACTGACTAAAACCCACCCGTGTTCCTTCAGTTGCCTGTACATTGCAAGGGGCCACGGTATCCCTTTCGGACTTTCCCGCGACCCCGGCAGGCATCGGTCCTAGCGAACCCCGTCAGTTGTGCTGACATCTCTTTGAGGCGCGCGTGGAACACAGCGCGCCGTCGACCCGGGCCTGGTCCTTATCGGACGGCGAGCTACCCATTGCTCACCGTCCGCAAGCCCGCGCCTACGGTGGCCGGGAATCGGCCTGCGATTCCCGACTAATCCATACTTTTCAAATAATTTTTCAGTTGACAACCTCGCAAATCCACTCGATAGCCGTATCAAACCACACGAAATTGCCACTCTCCATATCGACCCCAGAGTCCACCACCATATCAGACGTACACATTAAGTCAGAGGAACATGTAACAGATATAATATTCTTTAAGGAAGAAATTGACTTTAGTGATGAAGAACCTCTAGCAAATAAGGTGAGTTTGAATTTAGTAGAACTTTATACAGGCTGCATCAAAAATGTGTGGTCAAATTTAAGGGTGTGGTACAAGCCATCAAACTGAACAACTCGAGTAGGTATTAAAGCTTTGTATGAAATGAAATTGTTTATTCTGTAAATAGGATATTGGAATTAAATTTTGCAGGTCATATAAAAAAATATTAAAAATAATCTAGATTAGGTCGGCGTTTCCTATCTGACTACTCTGAGAAGAAAAGCCGAAACAAACTCAGAGGTCACAGTCTCTTTTAAAGTCCAGACATAATCTTGGTCAAGCCATGTGCGGACCATGTAGATTAGTGTCTGAAATGGTCTTTTGAGAAAAGAACCACACAGATTTGAATGGACCTGTCCAGTCAGTGCAAGCATTTGTCAGTAATCTTAATGGGATTTCACGCTTAGCATGACAACAATAGAAACGGGGATTTGTCGACGGAAGGATGGACAAAATGACAGATTAACAATTATTTATGTAAATTTGGAAAAAATAAATAAAAAAATACATATTTTTTTAAACAATCACAATCTGTCATGTGGTCTATTCTTCTATCGACGAAACATGTAGAAAACCTGTTCCTATGGTTGTCAGCCTACGTATGCTCCTGATATTTTTTTGTCTATGACGATGTTGGTTCCACGGAGAAAGTTGTCCAGCTTGCTGATCTGTACCACACCTCTGATACATACTGACGTACTGTATAAGGTGTCTGTCGCGTTGGTCTAGTAGTCGCAAGCTCTACTGCAGAGCATGAGGTCCTGGATTCGACTCCCGGGTCAGGCGAAGTATTATTGGGGTTTTCCATCTGGAATTTCTCAGTAACAACCCAGAGTTTGGAAGTTAGAAAGAAAGAAAGAAAGAAAAATTGTTTATTCTGCACAAACAAAACGCACATAAAAAGACATAAAATACACCCATACAAAAGTAGCCAAAGGCCTCGTATTCAACCAATAAAAATAAAAGTTGACGATTTTGTTCATTGGTTGTCAAGGCCACGGACCAAAGACAATACTGCGTAATTACTCTTGCGACATTGGCAAATGACAACAAAAACAAAATGCTGATTGCAGAGTTAACTAGTTTTGAAACAAATAATAAGTAAAATTAAGTTGGCGGTGTGGCACCCCCGTGTACACGGCGCCGTGTGGCCTGCGCCTGGGAGAGCGAAAGTGAGTGCCGTGAGGACAGAGAGTGAGGGAACACACACGTCTGCACTATAAAATCTCCCTCTTCGAAGGCTAGTCTCTGCTGAGATTGGTCGCCATGAACGAAATTCGGTCTGGAGGACTATTATTAACGTGACATCGTCTAATAAATCGATGAACTTCGGCTGCACGCACGAAAAAGTGTCCCGTTACGCTCATTGTCCCGTTACAACGTTACGATCGGAGCGAGGGAAGGGAATGTTTTGTTATGACGTTGTCACGTTAAACTATTATTTGTTTAAATTATTAATTTATTAATTGAAGGTTAAGAAGAAGGAGCAAGATAATGGCATAGAAGTGGAGGTGCCAGCTTTAGAGAAAGACGGTGATGGCGATTACCATGACTATGACGACCGAATAGATTATGATCTGAACGCGTCAAACGTGGTCGTATGTGACACTGATTTTGACATCCCTAGTAATGAAATTGAGGTAAGATTTTATTGACAGAGCTTGAGTATTTTATTGATATACTAGCTGCGCCCCGCGGTGTCAACCGCATAAGTCTCGATCCCGTGGGAATATCGGGATAAGAAGTATTCCATGTCCTAACCCAAGCCATGGTCTACCCATGTGCCAAATTTCATCCAAATCCGTTCAATGGTTTTTGCGTGAAAGAGTAACAAACATCCATCCGTCCTCACAAACTTTCGCGTTTACAATATTTGTAGGAAGTACAGTTGAAAGCAGCCCCGGATCTAGAATTTTCCTGGAAATTAACATTTTGGCAGCAACACATTAATCACATTTTATCGATCGATAATGCGCCAATCCAACAGGGGCGCCAAAATTGTTGTAAAAAAAATTTTTATAGAAAGATTATAATACGTGCTGCGCGTTTCATTTATTGCAAAGTTGCGGTGTGCTGGGTGGTGCGCTTGTCTGCTGCACTTGAATTTAGCGCTCCCTGAAGGTGTCACCTGGGCACAGGCCCTGGTTTCTTCATTAATTTCATTCATTCTTTCCAGGTCATATGTTTAACAAAAGAGGAGCAACTGAAAGAAATACTGGAGAGAAAGGATTCTTATAATTATATTAACTCATTTTATAAATGTGAACATTGCTACAAAGGATTCATTCAAGACGGAACCTACAAGAACCATATGCTGAGGCATGATCCGGTATCTAACAGCTTTTTTTAATTTAATGGCTCAGCTAAATTATAACAGCCGGGTCTATTGAAAGTAAAGCTACGCTTGCCGCGGTCGGTTCGTGGATGGGTTACCGTTCTATGCTATGGGGTTTGGTTTCCACACTTAGTCCTTCAAATGGACCATTGTGGTTTGGTGGTTATTAAAACCAGAAAAGAAAGAAAATTTGTTTATTCTGCACAAACTAAACGCAAATTACAAAAAAAAAAACCATAAAATACACATTGGCAAATTAGCCAAAAGCCTCGTATTCGATATTCAAAATGAATAAAAGATTGACAAATTTTGTCTATTGCTATTTACAATTGCTTGCATATAGTGTTGCGACAATAATAAATGACAAAAAACATAAACAAAATGTTTGAGTATCTTGTTACCCAGTAGCTAAGTTGTGGAGGTTAGATAGCCCGTCGGTCCATGTAAAATACTGGTATTCCGCTGCATCCGGTTAGACTGGAAGCTGACTTCAACATAGTTGGGTAAAGGTTAGGTAGATTGATTGAAGGCATTGCAGGGACGGTCGCCCTGGTTCGAACGGGTGCAGTGGCGACATGTCAAATCATCGAGATATCTGTGCTATATCTAAGTCAAATATTAATGTATTATACTACCTACCCACCTTTCGGTAATTACAAGCGTGATATTAAGCCCGTTGAGCTCCACGATTACTGACAAATCACAGATTACTGACAAAGGACAGGCGGTGATAGCCTAGTAGTGTGACCGTCGGACTGCCAAGTCGTAGGTCTCGAGTTCGAACCCAAGGCACGCACCTCTGACTTTTCGGATTCATGTGCGTATTGTATAATTATCACTTGCTTCAAAAACGGTGAAGGAAAACATCGTGAGGAAACCGGCATGCCTGAGAGACGGCATGTGAAGCCAAGTCAGAGGCCCATGGGCGGCTTAAAACTCTGACACCAGGTTAGTCACCAACCACATGAAAAGAAGACTGCCAAATGCTTGCACTGACTGGACAGGTCCACTCAAATCTGTGTTCTTTCCTCAAAAGACCATTTCAGACACTAATCTACCTTGCTTGACCAAGATTATGTCTGGACTTTAAAAGAGACTGCAACCTCTGAGTATGTTGCGGCCTTTCTTCTCAGAGTAGTCAGATAGGAAACGCCGACATCTACATAGATAATTTTTTATATTTTTAAGTGATTCCGATATCCTATTTAAATAATAAACAATTTAATTTAATGATATCTTTCAAAAATAACAATTCTTTTCAGTCCCACGGCAAAGAAACCTGCCCGATCTGCAAAACAAGATGGCCGAACTTACGTTCACTGAAATCCCACACAACGACGGCTCACGAGCGAAAATACATCTGCAAACTATGCAACCACGTTTCCAAAAGCAGTCATAGGGCCAAGGAACATTTAAAATGGCATAAGGGACATAAATTTGTATGTAAGATCTGTGGAGCCATGTTCGCTAAGTCCACAAGCCATTTGACCCATCTGAGGTTACAGCACCCAACGAAGTTCTGTTGTGAAGTGTGCGGCGAGAGCTTCTTAGGAGTAATTGGGCTGAATATGCATATGAAGAAGTCTCATAGAGGCAGCGAGGTTAGTACCTATTGTTTTATAGTACAGTAGTGTTATTATGTAAGCTCGTGGAGGAGCTCGTATAACAGCCGCACGAGTCGATCTATCAGGTTAAGCTACACTTGCCGGGGTTGGTCCGTGGCTGGGTGACCATCTTTACATACCGAGACTCCTCCGTGCTGTTATTTGTGGATCTTTGACAATCGTTACGGGTCGTCAACCAGTCTTAAACGTATGAAAAAGTTTCTATAAAAAACATCACGTGATTCATTAATCACGTGATGTTCTCTACAGCTTACTTTTCTCAGTAAGATGTTTACAGAATAGACAAGTTGAATTTAAATTTTTAAACGTGTTTCACCTCTCAACGAGGCATCCTCAGGATGACGATTGACTTGTCGCGAACCTGAACACGACGTGTTGCCGCGTTGAGCGCTGGTCGCAAAGTGAGCCGTTCCGCCCAACAACTAACTATCTTGACTGTTTTTTTCCAGAAAATTAATTTAAAACCACAATTCAAATGCGCAGTTTGCGAACAATATTTTAAAAGTATGGAGGCCTTAAAGCATCACTGCAATAGCTATGAAAGTGGTATTTGTGATGGCAGCTTATGGTAAGTGAATAACATGACGTCACGCTTGCGTTCCTCGAGGGGTAGACAGGTGTATAGGACACATGTATAGGTTATGGCGGCATCTACATCGCCACATACGAACTACGCACCAAAGACTTGACGTCACACAAATCCTGCATCGCGCAATTAGAGTTTAGCGCGCGAACGACATATATAACACTATCCAACATCAATCGTTGAGCAGTTGCCCGCCAGACACGACACCCGTCTGGTCGGAGGATGCTCCCTTTTCTAATGAGAATGAGTGAACTTTTCATCCTGTTCCTCATACCTCTAAAAGATCATCATTCATTATAACAGCACCGCTCCGACACGGTAAATAACTTGCCATTCAAGTTAGGATTTTAAATCAAACGCATTCAAGTCTATTTTACGATGGCTTCGACTATACAAATAGTGTACAGCTGGCGGGCAGTGCGCGGCCCGCGAGCCGTCACACGTCGCGCTGACAGCGTGCTTCAAGCAAAATCAAAGTCAAATCATTTATTTCAATAAGGCACTTTTGAACGTCAAAATTTAAATTTACAAAAAAATATTGAATTGATTCTTGTCGCTTCTACCAAAGGGTAGTTTTCGTATGTAGAAGAATTGGCAAGAAACTCCTCCAAGCGAGTACCCTGCTCCCCGGCGAAGGAACGCCTGCAGATGGTATGCATGCGCGAGCGCACGGTCCTCGCGCCGCACGTCTGTCTCCCCTTGCCTGCGCACCATTTCTTCTGTTATCTGACAACTACCCGTCGGCGCGTGGACGGTGAGCTACCAACTAGTGACCGGCGCATGAGCAACAAGCTGTCACCTCACCAGTGGTGTGCAGGCAGCAAGCGGTCTCCTTGCTGATGGCGCGTTGGCGACAAGCGGGCTGATATTTTTCGAGGCGGTGCCGGACCGCAAGGCTATGGTTTCCTATAAAAGCCGTCGGCCGCTTACAGCGTCAGCGTCACGATGCTTACTATAGAAATGTACTGTTGTGGTCTCTTTCACACGTCGACGTCAGCGTCTTATTGCGTTCAGACGTCGATCGGAACGTTGACGCTGACGTTGGACGTCGCATTTATCAAACATATTATAAAACAAAGTCGCTTTTCGCGTTTGTCTGTATGTCCGCGCTATTCTTCTAAACCACGCAACAGATTTTGATGAGGTTTTCACCATCGTTTAGAGAATTTATTCTAGAAGGATTATGTGTATAATACTGAGGCGTAGATTAATAACTAAGTAGTCATAATAATTGTTTGCGTATTCTACAAAATGTCATAATCGAAAAATAAATAATTATGTATAGGCCGCGGGGTTGGCCGCTCTACGTCTATTGTTTACCGCGCGAGGGGGGGGGGGGGGGGCTAGGATTCCAGAGCCGCGCCCGTGCACCTTAGGCAACCGATGGCCCGCCAGTCAGCTTGTCGCTATTCATCTCCATACACACGCATACCTCAAAAAGTCATCGAAATCTCGATGTTTTGTCAAGTCGTAAAAACCGTGCGAATCAGGAGCGGGTCGCCAGTATAGCATAAAATAAAAAACCAAAGTCTTACTGCGCTGGAGCGGTGCGGTAATAATGAGTGATGACCTTATCAGTAGCAGCCCGGAGTCGGGATTTGTGGCCGCTTGATGGCAATATGCTCGCCCCCTATTTCATGGGACTTAAACATAACTGGCGAAATGTTGGTAAATAGGGACACCTCTGCCTGACCCTTCGGGGACTTCAGGTGTGATGTTATGTTAAACAAATAAAATATCTATACCCATCATGAAGTCTAGTTTATTTTTATTCTTATTTATTTATTTATTAAAACTTCATGCACAAGTAAAAAAATACTGTACAAAGGCGGACTTAATGCCTAAGGCATTTTCTACCAGTCAACCTTAGGGTGATGCAGAGACAATACATGGCAGGTGCAACATAAGGGATAGATAACTTGAAAATTAATACATACTAATACATAGATACATAAATACATACATATAAACCGAATAAACTTTGTCAAGAGAAATAACGATAGGTAGAGGAGAGAACAAATCCAACAAATCAGCGCTGCAATGATTCTGCCAACTTTTTACGAATATGTTCACGTGCCTTCACTTTGAAAGAAAACCGACTGGTTGCCATCCTGATGTTCAAAGGGAGCGCATTCCAAAGAAAAACCGCCTGGACAAAGAAAGAAGAGTGAATAAAACCAGAACGGTGAGAAGGACATCGTAGAAGACGATTGTTGGTAGAACGAAGATGTTTACTATGGGCAGAGCATAGGTATTGAACATGGGAAGTCAGGTAAGAAGGAGAAGTGGGATTGTCCAGTATAGAATACAACATAGACATAGCCCTCAACTCTCTGCGCTGACGTATGGGTAACCATTTTAAAAGCAATCGGTGCTCAGACACATGATCATACTTACGAAGATTGAAAACGAATCGAATGCAGTTATTTAGAAGGTGGTCAAGTTTATTGAGGAGATCTGCATTCAGGTCATAGTAACACACATCACCATAGTCTATTATGGGAAAGATTAGGGACTGTACAAGCATTGCCTTTATGTGTGATGGGAGAAGATTTTTCAACCGATAGAGCGACCGCAACGTTCCGGTGACTTTATTGCTTACAGTTCTGACTTGCTTTCGCCAGTCAAGACATGTGTCAACATGCAGACCAAGATTCTTAACATCGGAGCTAAACGGGATGACCGAGTTGTCAAACACGACAGGTGGCACAGTTAAGCCATTTAGCTTCCTCATACTGTGGGTGCTCCCTACAATGACAGCCTGACACTTGGTAGGATTAACCCCCCCCCCCCCTTGGATTTTTTTATTTAAACCCCTATCGGATAAAGTGCCACTGTCACTGACTTACTGTCACTTGTTATTTTGTTTGACTGTTGAGGTTAGTTCGCTGTAAAACATCACATTCCCAAAACATTACATTTTCTTGTGCCTAAACGGACCCTGGCCGGAACCGTTGTGTTGTCACAGTTCTAATCTAAGCTAACCTACCTTTCAGCCATTTTCATTTGCTACTTCATTTTTCGTAAATTCAGGCATTGTAGTGACTTTTGATATAATTATCTAAAACTGATACGATCAATCAATACATAGGGCAGCGAAATAACCTCAAAAATCAATCAAAATAGCAAGTGACAGTGACAACGATAATGCAATGCTTACGGCACTTTAGCAGGGCCGAAGCGGTGCCACTATTATGCCGCAAATAGCGGCACTTTATCCGACAGGGATAGGACACTTCCTTTTTTATTTTATTAAATGATTAATTATTAAATTGAATAATTGGACCTTGTTTATCTTGTCGACAGCTCCTGTTTCCAGTGTGGGGAGAACCTACCGACACAGGATGCGCTCAGAGATCATTTGAAAACGCACGACGTTGGCGTCAAATGTGAGGAGGTGAGTGTTATACGGGAGGTTAGTAAGTAGAGACTTTTATACAGCGTGTATCAGAAATGTGTTGCCATATTTCAGGGTGTGGCACAGACCACCAACTGAAATACTTGAAACGATGAAGACTTGCAAACGTTATACAAAACGAGTTCGAAAAGTTATAAGTACAAATCACAGCGTTTCCTTACACAAAAAGTCTCCAAGTGTACAATCTATAATGATGATAATAATTCAAACGTACCAACGTTTGAATTATTATCATCATTATAGATTGTATCATTATGGTAATTAACATTTAAAAATAATAAGTTAGAACTTAAAAGGAGCGGCTCGCCGGCACACAGATAAACCCTGTGAGGTTTTCGTTGTGTGGCTAAACACCAGATTGTAAAATAGGCTAAAAAAATAAAGTAGGTATTTAAGTTTTGTATGGGACTGTTGCGTTTCGGGATTACGATGTTGATCCCACGGAGAAAGATGTTCAGTTTGATGGTCTGCACGACACCCTGAAATATGACCACAACTTTCTGATTCATGCTGTATAAGTTCAAATTGCTCTATTGTATGACTATTTCATGAAATCATGACAGTTGTATTGATGATTAAGTAAAATAAATCAAAAAGCCTCATATGTCTTACAAAAAAAAAACAAAATTATACAAAACACTTTTCCTTACACATGACAATTTCTTACATACTATTAAGTTAAACTTATTTTTATATACATATAAAGCTCTAGTAAGAACCCCTCAGTTAATTGAAGGTGAAGGCCTCCTCTAGACATTTCCATCCTTCCCTGTCCTCCGCTGTGTTCATCCACAGTTCGCCAGCCACTAGTACTATGTCATCTGCCCACCGGGCATTAGGTAGATCTCTGTTCCTAGTGCCTGATGGCCCGTTCCAAGATGTTCGTAGTGTTAGTTACTAATTATTATAATTATGTAAATGCATATCTGTTAAGGTGTGTCACAACAAGAGCGCGGCAGCTACACGCGGCGTTTGCAGGAACAAATCTGCCGCGCTCTAGTTAGGACCAAACCGACGAATGCTTGCGCGGCAGTACTGCGCGGCACATCCGACACACGCCGCGCTGTTCAGGTGGCATCAGAGTTAAAATGAAAGCGGTTGTTTGACGCGGCGCTAGTGTCTGTCATTGCACCAAATTGCATTTAAAAAAATGTAGTTTCACTATTTTTCGCCGGACTTCAGTGGTAGCGCAGACTCTACACAGAAATACGTCCAAACACAATTACTGACGAACGTTTGCCAGAAATGTTTGTGCGTGGCAGGTAGACTAGATTACTGCTTTAGGTGAAAATTACCTTTACGACGCAATAACTTGTGAAGTCATATAACCAAGTAGTCACTGTTTACGCGTATTTGTTAATGTTACTCACACTAATCGTTAGTGGAAGCTTGTAATTGGCCATCGTTTACACATTGTACTAGATATTAAAATGTTATTAGCTGTAAGTTTAACTAAAATTAATAAAATAAAATGAAATAAGTACATTCGTAAAATTAAAAAGAATGAATTATTTTTTTCAAATTAATGCTACGTTTAAATGGTGTCGTACTTCACACTGTCCTCCAATACCTATTAACATTGTAAAAGCCAATTATTTTTAAAAGAGTATAAAGGAGTTTCTTGCCGGCTCTTCTCCATAGCAAACGACCAATTGGAACCGTGCACCTAGCTTCTGACGTTTTATAAGTGCCCTTGTAGGCTTATGTGAAATTCAATATTTTGATTTGTTTAACTCCTAGTTTTTTTGTTCCAGTGTAACAGAAACTTTGCGCACGAGCGTTCTTTCTCCATACATTATCAGCGAGTACATCTGGGTATCAAACTGAAACACTACAAGCCGAGGGACAAGAGGAAAAAGGTGCCCTGGGTCTGTGAGATATGTGGCACGAAGTGCGTAGTAAGTACAAACCGTAGCGTATTTCCAATCTATACAAGGCCAGAACGCAGCCATAGGAAACTGCTCGCGTATACATTGTAATGCTATTTTTAAATCTATGATTACAAAGTATACACGAATTTTGCGAACTGCTCGTGTATAGTTCGTAACGTGGACGCGCGCGTCCTGGCTCCATACTATACTACATCACTTACGCTTGACATGAGTTTTAATAATATAGATTAAAAATAAATTGAACTGGGTGAAATGGAACAGCTAACAGATAATGGAATATGAAATGGGTTAGGTTAGGTTAGAACTGTGACCAACCGCGCGCGAGCCGAGCGAACGTAGTGAGCGGTGCCGCGGCAGCGACCGGCGAGCGCTACTTCCAAGTTGCTCCCAGCCAGGCATGCTATTTAGCCCAAGGCGCAATTACACAAACAAGTTAAATACCAGTTCACAATTTGTCGCAATCTATACACGATTAGAAAGAAAGAAAGAAATAAGTCCGTACGCGTACTGGCACTGTATATTTTGGAATAAGGTAGTGAATTAGGTCACTACGAAGTATACGCTAGTATTTGCGTACTTACTCTTGTATAGATTGGAAGACTTTAGTAAAAAAGTGATTTCCAATCTATACGCGATTAGTTCAAACCCTTGCGTTCTGGCCTTGTATAGAATGGAAAGACGCCAAACCGTATCGAAATCCTTTTATAAAGTACTAGCTTCTGACCGCGACTTCGCACGCGTTAAATCTCGGCCCCCGACCCGCCGCGTCGCATCCCATCGCCCGCCGGCGCTGGTACTTCGTTTTCGCTTAGCGTTCTTTTTAGCGAACAAATTTTACCTCTTTTTTTCTTTCTTTTATTAGTATAGATTTAGGTATTAAAAGATTCTGACGAATTGAGAAGCTACTTCTTTTTTTTGAAGGCATGATTATCTTAAGGTGGCCACACACGTAACTGCAAGCATGACAAACCTGCATGAACAATAATTTTGTGCAAGTGTTTTTGCACAACTTCCCTATAGGCTACACACTGTACAAGCAAGCTGTTCCAGCAGCATCACTTTTTGCTTAAGCGATGAACGACGACGTGCGTGCTATAGCTGCATTATTTGCGTACAACTGGTGTTCCTGGGCGTACCTAGGGGGGGGAGGCAGTGGAGATCTGCTGCCCCCCCCATAGATTTTGTATGCCTAAGTACCTACCCACTGTTATTATATTAGTATAAAATTGCATTGCAAGCACAGTTATCTGATAATTTCTCAACAAAAAAAAAAAGGTGGCCAACCGTGGGCCGGTTTTGAAGGAGGTAAACATAGGCGACGAAAAATATTCATTGTATAACTTTATCAAACTATATAAAACATGTGGCTTCTAAAATTTCTAATTTGACCAAACCCCCTGTGCCAAAAACTGGATACGCCCATGCTGGCGTGCGTATGATTACGCAAGCAAAATAGGTTAATTTGTCACAGAAACACGTGCATACAAAAACCCAAGAGTAATCAGAAAACGAAAAAACAAAGTACATATGAAATCAACATAAAACAGAAATAGTCGGCAGCTGCATGTCATGACTGTGACAAGAAGGCTTCCACTCAGCATGCACATGTTCAACCATGCTTGCACAACCGTGGCTTGTTTAACCCGCATAATGAAAATTCTCTCAATCTTCATGCCGCTTGCACAAAATATCATACAGACGCTGTTCATGCAGGCTTGTCATGCTTGCAGTTACGTGTGTGGCCACCTTAATTCATCATCCTGCCTTAATCCAAATACCGCATGATTTTTTTTACCGTCTCGAAAAAAATAGGGTATAATATGTGAACGGAGTAGAAGCCTATGGCACAGACTTTTTTTTTTTTTCTTAAAAATTTCGAAATTCAACTCATACGCACCCTACTAAATGCGCGGAATTTATCAATGAATTCGTAGCTTTCCTTAGCGGCCCATAGGTAGTCGCCGCACTTGCCGTCGGCCTCTGTGATATCCTTTCGCAGGCGCACAAGCTGCTCGCGCATCCCCGCCCGCCCGCGTGGTCAATGCTACTAAGCAAATATTCCCGGGTATGGCTACTGTTCCACTTACACAACACACCATATTATTCTCGAGACGGTAAACAATTTTAGCCGGTATACGAGTATTAGTGGTCAGCGCAACATTTCTTTTTCTCCCACACTTCTCTATCTGTCGTCATCTCGTCAGTCACCCTGTTTCTATCCATTTATCATCTTCCACACAGTCCATCCATTGTTTCTTTGGTAATTTTATTAATTAACTTATTCTGTTCTCAGTCGAACGCTGCTTTGGTGTATCACCAACGTACCCACACAGGAGAAAAACCGTTCCAATGTATCGAGTGTCCGAAGAAGTTCAGCATTTTTCAGAGATTACAGGTAATTATTATATTAATACGTGAAGCAAAAACTTTGTACCCCTTTTTACGAAAATTACGCAGACGGAGGAGTATGAAATTTGGCACAGTTAAAGTTTATATGGAGAAGGAGTGCAGAAAGCCAATATCTTATATATAATATACATCAGGCGACCACCAGTAACTATAATATTGCATTCGCGCTTGTTTCCAAACATGTAAACAAATATGTGTATTTTTTGAAAAAACAACTTTATAAGTAATCCACTCAAAAAGTTCAGTTAATGAGTTTTTAAATAGTGGTAATTATTCTGAAAGCAATTTAATTTACAGAATAAAGTTGACATTCGTTTAAGTGGAAATAACACCTATTAGTGTAAATATTGGAATAACATCCTAGGTTCGATTCCCAGGTCAGGCAATTATTCCCATTAGCTAATAATCTGAATCAGACCTTATTCCCCTGGTTGATATCAATAGACTCGCCCTAAAGAATGCAAATAATAAGACTTTTTACAAATAAAACAAGCGACTTCCAAAAAAAAAACACTTTTTTGAATGTCTGCCGCAAGCCCTACTACTGACCATGCGGTCCTAGATTCCATTCTCAGGTCGGGCAAAGTCTTATATGGTTCTATCTGGGTTTCGTTTTCCGCACTTAGTCCGTCAGGTGAACCATTGTGTTTGTGCCCGGTTGATGGCAATAAGCTCGCCCCCTATTACATGGGACGTAGATATAACCGGCAAAATGTGGCTGTACCTAAGCTCTATTTAAATCCTTGTTTCCAATTGATGCTATTTCCACAAACAAACATCAACTTTATAGCAGTGTAAATAAAGTTGTTTCTAGACCCAAACGATCCTTATGTGTAGGCATTACAGTTGTTTTTCCTAAAACTCGTGTTTGTTTACATGTTCGCCAAATAAATTGCGAACATAGATTACATGCCTATCCCTTCGGGGACATATTCGTGATGTCATGCTATTAATTTCGTCCGCAGATACACGTGCGCACACACACTGGCGAGAGACCGTTCAAGTGTTCGAGCTGTCCGAAAGCTTTCAAACATAAAGCTGCCCTCAACAGACATGATCGGGTAAGAAATTATGTCATCCATATTCATACTTTTAACCTTTATAGTTTCGCCATGTCCGTCTGTCTGTCTGACTGACTGTCTGCCCGCGGCTTAGCTCAGAGACTCCCAATTTACATTTGCGGTTGCAAAAACATGTTCTCCCATACATTCCGTATGGGAGGACATTTTTGTCAAATAAAATGTTAAGTTTGTTCTTGGGATAAATTCATCCCAACTACGGAACCCTTCTCCGCACAGACAAAATTATTAATGAGGCAAATCGATATTATGTTTATCTTTGGATGTATAATCTCAAACAGTGGAGAAAAACCCCACCGAAATTTGTATGGAAAAAATATCAACTAGTTCCACCTTAATATTTTAATTTGGTTTTTATCATTCATATATATCAATATTTATCCGCAGGTACATTCAGGCGCAAAGCCATACCAATGTGGTCACTGTGGCAAAACGTTTTCACAGTCAAATTCTATGAAACTCCACGTAAGAACAGTTCACCTGAAAATGCCGGCCCCCTACAGGGCCAGGAGAGGGCATAACGAATGTGATATATTAGAAAATGAAATAAATTGATATTGAATTTCTGTCTGTGTGTTTTTGTTTTCCGGCGAAATGTGGGTGTACCCTGCTGTAGGTACACTTCTGCCTGTCTCCTCGGGAATTACAGGTGTGATGTTATGTTATGAATTTCTGTATTTTGTTTTTCACCCCCGACTCAAAAAGTAGGGTGTTACGAGGGTGACACTGAAAGTTCTTAGAAAATCAATGTGTCCATTTACATCAATACATCGCTGCATCCGATGGAACCACTGAGAAAAGCACTTTGCCCACTCGTCCTTAGTCGTCTTCGACGGCATTTTGAAACGCAGCCACTGCTTCCTCGACGTCCATAAAACATTTTCCTCGAAGTTTTTCTTTTATTTTCGGAAATAAATAAAAATCGCTGAAGTGACACAGACAATTTTCAATTTACCGCCAAATCGTAAACAAATGACAAATGAATAAAATACATAGCTACACAATAATATTGGCATAGAGTTTCATTTTCAAAATTTGAACTTATTTTTTATTATATCGTTTACAAGTGGCCAGTTCTAAAAACTTTCAGTGTCGCCCTCGTATAAGTTTGACCGCTATGTAGCTCTTAAACAGGTGAACCGATTTGAATGCGGTTTTTTTTTAATTTGAAAGCTGGTTTTCTAGCGATGCTTCTTAGACTTGTACTTGGACTTGTGATTGTTTTATGAAAATCGGTTCAGCCGTCTGAAGATTATCAGCTCTTTTCTAGTCGATGAATGGATGTGAGCGTCTTCCACAGGTCTGATCGATTTGAAATTTGGTATTCTGTTACTTCAATGATATTAGAAGAACACACACTCAGCGGCACGGAATTTGGCCCAAGCGTATTATGTAGTTTATTGTCAAAATTAAACACGAAGGACATGTTTTATGTTTTATAAAACTTAGAGGATGATCTGATACCTAAATTAAAATCACTAATTCCGAAAAAAAATTGAACACTTTATTAAAACTTCACTAAATTACAAAAATGGAAATTAGCACAAACATTAAAATAAGGTTTGGTTACAAAAAAATCACAAAAGAAAGACATTTTAGTAAAAATTTATAACGTGTGTTTCCAGCTCTGGCTCTGATCACCGCTTATTGGAATGTTCTCAATGAATAGGTTATAGATGGATGATGAACAGGGTCTAGTGACGGAGTAGGAAAGAGAAATGAGGAAATTTGTTTGGTTTGTGTCGGGGGTTTTTAAAATGTTTAATTAATGCTTGTTGTCTTCGGGTTGTCGGACGAAGTGGCTCACTCTGCTCCCGAATCTTGACGTGTGCACACGTCGGGTCTGGGTTCGGAACAAGTCAATCGCCATCTTGAGGATGTCTCGTTGAGAGGTGAAACAAGAGTCGATTTCTTACAGGGTTCTTTATGACTCTTTAAGAACAGTTAAGCGGATTAGGTTACTAAATATACGTCGTCTATTGTATTTTATAATGTATTTCCGCAAAGTCACGCCTGAGTCAATTATCTATCTACGTATATATAAGGGGCAGTTTGAAACTGGCGCCAGTGACAGAAAAGTTGAAAGGACATCGTTTGGCTTGGTATGGGCATATGATGAGGAGAGAGGAAACGCATGTGACTAAAATAGTGATGAATATAACTGTTGATGGATGGAGAGGAGAGGAAGGCCGAAGAGAAGATGGATGGGTTGTGTAAGGAATGATATGGACGAGAAGAGAGTGAATGATAGCGTGACGGTTGACAGGGGAGAGTGGAAGAAGGAAACGTGTTGCGCCGACACCAAGTGACGTGGGGCAAGGGCGGGAAGATGATGAGGGTTCCGTAGCCAAGAGTCAAAAATTTAACCCTTTACAATTTCGCCATATCCGTCTTTCTGTCTATTCGTGTTTTCGGAAGTTACACAGCCATTTTACTCGTAGACTAAACAGTTCGATGAAAATAGGAAGGAATATGTATTCTATGCGACGATAAACAATAGTGTAGTGAAATTATAGTTTGTCCAGTCTGAAATGACGCGCCCCACTACCGCATTTTAAGTACGCGGCGCTGCGGCGTGTAGGTACGTAAAATGCGGTAGTGCAAGAACATAAAAATAGGGGTGGCTCTCCCCAAACATGTATGCGAGGGAGGAAAAAAAAATCAATGCACTTAAGAGCGTTTATTCTGAAAGTGGACAACGTCGCAAATAGATGTCAAATATTTCACTGTTTTGATTAATTTGGCAATATTAGGTACTGTGTGGAAATAACAAATGTGGCTAACTAGTGAACTAGAATATTGATTATGAAATGCAATAATGAATATCGTAACACCGAATGTTTAATTTTAGATGTAAAAAATCTATTTGGAAAGTTTCCAAATGCGTTTTTTACACCTAAAATGGGTACAACATCAAATTCAATGTTATAATTGCTATTCATTATTAATATTTTAGTTCGTCGTATTTCTATTCAGTAATATTGCTATAAGAATCAAAACAGGTCAATATTTGACAGTTATTTGCGACGTTGCCAACTTTTAGGATAAACCCTCTTAACGTGTGGGGTATTGTTGGATCCAAAAAGATTATGATGTTTCAAAGTAACTAACACACAGTTGCACAAAGACAAACATTACGTAATGGATCACGCTAATGATTTAATTAATTTAATTAAAGAACTATTAAAATCGAGTCTAATGTCGCTTTCTGCAACAATTTAACACAAGTTAATAGAAGATTAGTATTTAATGACAGCTTTAAAAGTTAAAGTTCGTTTCTGCAACTGGCTGTTAGCAATTAAAGTCCATCCCATGGGGGTAGCCAGAAACTACAGAAAGCGTGGCGTGTAGTTTCTGGCTACCCCCAGGAGTATGTAAATGTCGTAGCAGGTGCTGCTACGAGTACGACCCTTAGGTACATATATTACATCCTTTTGCTTCGTTTACGTTCAGACATCAGCCTAATCGCGTAACCCGATTTCAATCATAATGATGGTTTTGAAAAATATTCCTAATCCATTCCTACGTTTGAAGAATTCGTCTACGTTGAGTAAATAACAATAATGACGAATTAACGTAAATAACGCAATAAAAGTTGCTGAACTGTCAAAATGAAAGACATTGTGACCAATTTGTAGGTATGTGTGTTACACAATTACCCCGCTAGTCACACTCACGCCGGTTGCAAGTACTACGCACCTACACCCTAATTGCGCAATACACAATCAATCACAATCAAAGCAATGGATTAGCAATCTGTTTCAAAATGATTCCATTTTGACAGAGATTGCTAATCCATTACTTCATACGTCCGAAAAAAAAATGCTCAACAACATAAAAACAACGCAATGAATGTTGTTGAACTGTCAAGATGAAACAGATTAAAGTCCCCATGACGAGAAGCTATTAATTTTGTAATTAAAGAACTTCTACTAAGTTACGTAGCGACAATTCAATCAACAACAAATAATCCCAAATTCAATCAACTCAAAGTAACATACGTGTAATACGAAACTAACGAGCAATTTCAATTGGTCGGGTTATATTTTAGCGATATAAAGCGCTGTCGTCTAATGTCCCAGTGCCGCACGTAGCAAAATGACACTTAGGTGCAAATTGCGAATCTACACAACGTGCATTCGCCCCATCCTGACCTATGCGGGCGCCCGTCTTCGCCCAAGCTAAACCCCGTCAAATCCATAGATTGCAGGTAATACAGAACAGATTCCTTCGTAAGGCCACGGGAGCCCCTTGGTTCTGTAGGAACGAGACCCTCCACCTCGACTTTAGACTCCCCACAATCCACTAGTTTCTCAAACGCAACTCCAAGCGTTTCTTTGATTCCGCCGCCACCCATCGCAACCCTCTGGTTGAAGGGTTAAGGCCGCCAGTTATGTCAAGAGTCAAATTATTACAGTCCGCCGCCCGAGGCAAATCCTTTCCGACCCAGACGACCCCATAACCCACCTCCAGGAGAGCAATAGGGAAACCAGTACAGTGAGAAAACACACACACCGACACACTTTCCGACCTCGCCGCAGAGGTCCGCGATCGCGACCCTCCCGAGTAAATGATACTCCCCCCCGACCCTTGCTCGACGATGCGCCAGCCCGCGTCGATGATGCTGAGCCTGTAGCTTTAAATTCCGCGATTAATAATAATGATATACTTTCTATCCAGCCTGTCCCTCTTGCTGTGCTCCCCCCAGCGAACGCCCTAAGCCGAGGTTCGTACTCCACAGGGGGTGCCCTTAGCGAGCGGTCGCCTAGTTTTAATTAGCATAGTTTTTGCCCCTGGCTCCAGAGGCTTTGAGTGTAGAAGCTTAAGGCAGCCACAGGATTGACCGGTTGAGTAGTCATGACCTCAGTGGTCAGCTAAGAGATGCCCTACATAAAAAAAAAAAAAAAAAAAAAAAATGTTCCAGTACCACAGACAGCGCATTATATTGCTTCGAGTTGATTGAATTTGGGTTTATTTGTTTCGACTTAGTAGAAGTTCTTTGTTTAAAAATTTATAGCATCTGTAGATTTTAGTCTTCATCGCTTACCGAAAATGTTTACGCAATTAGATAGCTGTTTTTGAAGAACATCACCCAGGGAATATGTCCTCCTAGGGCGTCTGCTCCAGGCGTTTCCACGTCTTAAAGTCAATAGTTTTTGAGGTATGCTATATTTTCGGGTAAAACCGTTGAAATAACTTAATTTGAAGCTTAACTTGACCCTGTGTAAGCGTATCAACAGACAGACGAAAAACACGTAGCTTTACCTTCAACTTGAAATCAATAATGTTAATAACTAAAGATATTTATGTAAATAAACTTAAATACATTATTAATCTGTGTTTTAATTATTTCCTCAATATGTTTAGTCGGAAGTTCAATAAATATTAATTTTTATTACTTATTGTGGTTTTTCTTTTAAAATAAAAATATTTCCGTTTATTTATTTAATAACAATACTCGTATAGCTTTTTGGCTTAGTGTTAGTTGGCTGCTTAGCGTGTGATCCTAGGTTCGATACCCAAGCCGGGAAAAGTGTTATTAAGGTTTTCCACTTGGAATTTGTACCTACCCGCTTGATGGCAATATGCTCGCCCCCTATGGGACGTAAACATAACTAGAGAAATGTGGGTGTACTATAGGTACCTACACCTCTTATTTTCGTGAAAAAAAGATGGAACTCATTATCTCCGTAACCAGAAGGTTCCCAAGTAGGCTTCGCTAAGCGTATTTTAACACCCGTTAATTAAATAAGGTTAAGCAACGCTTGCCAAGGTCGGTCCGTAGATGGGCGAGGGCGACCATCCATTACATATCGAGACGCTCCGTCCTTCGGAAAGCTCGTTAAGCCGTTGCTCCCGGCTGTCATTTGTAGATCTTTGACAGTCGCTACGGGTAGTCAGAAGCCACAACCAGTCTTACCAAGGAGGAGGTGGTTAGATAGGCAGTCGCTCCATGTAAAATTCTAGTATTCAGCTGCATCTGGTTAGGCTGGAAGCCTACACTAACATATTTTGGAAAAATCAGGCAGATGAACCTTGAACTGAACTTATAACAAAAAAAAAAAACAACCGACATAAAAAAAAAAAAAAAATCACTTTGTAGTGTTTTTTTTTAGAAGTCGGTTGTTTTTATTTTGTAAAAAGTTTTTATTTTTCATTTTTCAGTTGTGGTACCTTCTCACACAAATTCGAATACCGATACCTGTTAAGTAAATAACAGCAACAGGAAATTATCATCACAAAAAAAAAAACATAAATACTTTACGAACATAGAACCTCCTCCATTTTGGAAGTCGGTTAATAAATGATATGAATAGACCAATGCTGCATTTGATAATGCTTTATTCGTGACAACATATAGTGAGCCATTCGTTGTGCAACATATTAACTAACCTGATTGTATAACCTTCGATCGGCCGTGAATTGAGGCGAACTGGTTAAGTAGTGATGTCACTGATGGTCGAATTATCGATATCGATTTAACGAAGTTAAAGAATGCTTAAATTTCAAATAACTACGTACGTACGGTTAGCGAAAAAAGTCGATCAACACCTACTGAAAAAACTTGCATGCATATTATTATATTGCCAAAACATGTTTTGTTCTAAATTATACTTTTACCATCATTTATAACGTGTTTTAAGCAATTTTTTTAAACATTACTTGTAATAGTTAAGAGTTAATATTCTTTTTAATTTAACTTTTTGTTCTTGTTAAATATTTAGTTCAAAAATGAATAAGTATTAAAAAATACTGAAATGTTAATCGACTTTTTTTGTTGACTGTACGGTACAGTCTGTACGTACATAAAATTACTTTTATTATTTTGCTGTAAGCGATGAAGCGAGTACAATAACAAAAATTAAAACAGCCAAAAACTTTTTTTGTGAATATCATAACTAAATAACTGGCTTCAACAAGAAGACAAGTCCTACAAATTATCTATCGATAAAATTATCTATATACTTTCACACACGCAGCCCAACACTACGGCGTTAAGATCAGCGATAATCGGCAGTCCAATCTGATACACGGTGCTTCAAACACAGTATCGATACTAATAATAGTGCTTCATACATTTGTGACAAGGAATAATTGGTTAAAAATAATGTGTTTAATATTTCTTAGTTCAGATAACTGAGACACGCATCATACTACATTTGTGCAGTTGGGAGTGAAAAATGTAAGTACATTTTTAGGGTTCCGTAGTAAACAAGGAACCCTTATAGTTTCGCCATGTCCGTCTGTCTGTCTGTCCGTCTGTCTGGCCGCGGCTTAGCTCAGAGACGGTTAGTACTAGAAAGCTGTAAAGTAAAGTAAAGTAAATATTTATTTGCATAGATTGCAGGTACAGTAAATAAGATGTGACAGTTTGGTGGTTGAACCTTGTGCAATCTACCTTATAATAGGCATGCAACATTATTATAAAATTAGTGAATTAATAATTAAAGTGCAGTGATGACATACTAATAATAATGAAAATAACAGGTGCCTCAATACATAAAAATGTCTAAGGGGCCTCTGCGAGTTGGCTTCGGCCCCTCGTACGCCTTCCTAGGGTCCCGAGATATGTCGAACACATTTAAAATAAAAATAAAAATAATAATTATTATTATTATTTTAGATATGTCAAAGACATTTAAAATAATAAAAATAATAATAATTGTAATTAAATAATAATAGTAATAATAATCGGTAATTTGGCATACGTATACATAGCAATCATGCCGACAAAGTGGTAAAATAAAATCAAGTTTTTTTCTTTTGGGTCCCCTACACGTAAAATGGGGATGTTTTTTTCTACCCCTTGTTGTGGGGTATCGTTAGAAAGGTCGTTTAAAAATGAGTTTGTTTAAACCATTTTTGGATTTAGGAATTCGTTTGCGAAATATTAAGCTTTTAACTGAAATGTTTTGTTAGAGTCAAGTGTCCCCCCCCCCCTGCCAGCTAAATGGTTGTACTTGGATTTGTGAAAAAATTCACAGCAGTAGTATAAATAACGAAATTAAAAGGAAAACTATCAGAGCTAAGTAGGCTGTACAGGTTAACGAGTAATAATCAACCAAGTTAAATTTGCGGTTTGAAAAACATGATCTCTCATACATTCCGTATGGGAGAACATGTTTTTCAACTACAATGTTAAGTTTGTTCTTGGTTGGGATAAATTCATCCCAACTACGGAACCCTTCATTGTGCGTGGCCCGACACGCACATGGCCGGTTTTTTTTTTGTTTAGGTTTACCCACAGTTAAGTTGGTTTTTAGGGTTCCGTACCCGAAGGGTGTCCAACTAAGCCTCCGCTGTCGGTCAGCGAGCTGTACGAGTATCTACTAACTATCAACCTATTACGGTTCATAAGATACATCATAAACCGTAATAGTTGACATTTTCACAGATTGTGTATATCTATCGCTGTTATAACAACAAATAATAAAAATAAAACTTACATGGGCCCGATCTAGATCTACTAGCGTCTGTATCCTGGCTGCGATTCGGTGATCTCTTTGGGGAAACCGAACGTTTTGTCTTTGCGATTATGGATGAAGTTATGATGACGAACAACTACCGGAAATATATTGTGAAGGACGGCACGGTTGATATCTGTCGGGCATGTCACCGTCCGGGGGAATCAATCCGACACATTATTTCTGGCTGTTCTCGTCTGGCTAACGGAGACTACTTGCATAGGCTTGTGTACCCTTGTGGCCAGGATTATCTACCAGCAACTTGCTCTGAAATACAGTCTTGTGGAATCAGAAGTACCATACTATAGGTATGTGCCCGACCCAGTTCTCGAAAATGACAATATCACGTTGTATTGGGATCGATCTATCATCACTGACAGGACTATTGTTGCCAATAAGCCAGACATAGTGGTGATAGATCGATTAGAGCGTCGCACAATGATTATTGATATAGCGGTCCCGCATGACGAGAACCTCGTGAAAGCTGAAAAAGATAAACAGATCAAGTATCTCGACCTGGCTCGCAAGGTTGTCGACATGTGGGAAGTGGATACAGCAGTCATTGTGCCGATAGTCGTGACGGCCAATGGCATAATAGCCAAGAGCCTCGACCAACACCTAAGGAGGCTCTCGTTAGGCAGCTGGATCAAGGGCTTGATCCAGAAAGCGGTACTTCTAGACACGGCGCGTATCGTTAGAAGATTCCTCTCTCAGGAGCCCTGACCACCGGTAGCTTGGACCCTGTTCCCGATACCGGTGGGCTACTATTTATTATATTTTTAAATGTTTTTGCTTTCCGTTTTGTTTTTAAAAAAATATTTTAAAATGTAAATTATATATATATACATACATACGAGTATATGAAATAAAGGAAATAAAAATAAATAAAATTAAAGGGGACCATTTAGGTACAAGAAACATGTATTTTTCGGCGTTTTTTTACTCAATATTGTACGGTGGTACGGAAGTCTTCGTGTGTGAGGCCGACTCGCACTTGGCCGGTTTTTTTTAATCCCAGATAGTGATTGGAGACACAAAAAAAAGAAACAATGATTTGAAATGTCACTTTACTATCAAAATTAGTTTAATTACGGATAAAAAAACGAACATTAATTGTTGTCCGCGACTTCGTCTGCGTGTATTATGTTTAATTATTAAATCGTTTATTGAGAACAAAAAACAAATACATACAAGACAAAAATGTTAAACTAGATAGTTCGTCATCATCGCAAGCGCTACTGCTGACCGTGAGGTCCTGGGTTCCATTCCTAGGTGGGGCAAAGTTATTGGTTTTTCCATCTGGAATTTCTCTGTAGCAGCCCGAAGTCTGGATCTGTGCCCACTGATGGCAATAGGCTCGCCACTTATTACATGAAACTTAAACATAACTGGCGAAATGTGAGTAGTATTGGTACTTGCAGGCGTGATGTTGTCATTATGTTAAATGTGCAAAAAAACCTGGACTTTTACAGTCTGAGGCCCGTATTACAGAACCTCACTCAAGACTCCAGCATTCAAAATCAAAAGGCTTTTTATTTAAACGAGTTTTAAGTAATGCTTGACTTTTGAGTGAGGTTCTGTAATACGGGCTTGAAATTGCCAACTCGCAGTGAGCAAGCGTGGTGAGCTGGTGCTCAATGCTCGATCCTTCTCTGAATGAGAAGAGGCTTTAGAATTGTTATTTTTTGCACAGAAAGTAGGTACAAGTTACAGGTGTTGATGGTGTGTTACCATGTTGGTGTTACAGGTTGTTTTGTTAGCTCGGGGGCTAACAGGCTGATCATAATGCCACTATTAATACGTCTACGTGTTCATATTTGTTTTTTCTGTTGATTTATATTGCAACTTAAATATAATGTTATTCAAAAGCAAAAACTCGTTTCTCAGATAATATTATTGTGTTCTATTGGAATTTTCCAATAGAAAAAGAACATGACTTCATAGGTACCTATTACTGTCCCCACATATGCACCTGCTCCCCCCCCCTATTTACCTCTGTATAGTTGCATTATTACATAGGTAAGTACCAGACTGCCGCTTGCTGCGCCTCGCGGTTTCACCCGCATAAGTCTCGATCCCGTGGGAATAAATATAGCCAAATATCATCCAAATCCGTTCAGCAATTTTAGCGTGAAATCGTAACAAACTTTTTATTCCTGTAGTACGTTTCCGTGGAATAATACCCGACCTCCGCGCGGGCGATGCCGCGGGCAAAAACTATATAGTTGACTTTAAGTCCAAGTTTCCTCACGATGTTTTCCTGAACCGATGTCAGTAATGTCCAAGATAAACTCAGAAAGTACATATGAATTGAAAAAGTGACCTTGCCCGGATTTGAACCCACAACCTCGTGCATGAGAGGCGAGGCCTTGACCGCTGGGCCATCGGTGGAGGCAACAGCAGGCGACGTGTCGCCACGACACGACTGGTTTCTATGAAATACCTTCCGTAGCTAGCGACACGTCGTCTTCATAGAAATACATAGTAACCAGTCGTGTCGCGACACGTCGCGCTGCAGTTGCCTGTGGAATAAATACCTTTAACCTACGTGTTATCTATAGGCAAAATTGTGGTGTCTCTATGTCTCTTCTACAAAAATCATTATTTGAAGAGTTGCAGTTTTCGTTGGTGGAAGTCAGTAATATTTTGTATAAACAAACTGATAACGTAATTACTATAACAAAAACACAAATATTTTGCCTTGAGGCTTGCATGTGTCAACATAAATAAAATTAATATAAAACCATCTTGTTTTACGTGAATGTGTAAACATTGGTATCGATTCTCTTGTCACAAATGCCTCTAAACTAGACAAAAAATCACTCAAATTTTGTTTATTCCTGTCAAATGACGATTTCCCATTCTGAAATAGACTAAAGCGACACAATTAACTAAGTTTATGTATTCTAGTTTGACAGCACTAAGATAGTACCTACTGAGTTTTTAATTTAGTGAAAATGGTAATTTTGCTATTTTGGATTTGACATTTTTCATCTAAAATTTTGGTTGTAAAAACAAAAAGCCAGACAAATTTTAATAGCGATTAAAAAAGTGTGGGATAAAATACCATCATGAACTAAAATTCACACCAGCAACATCTCGACTTCACGTGCAAAAGCAGTACTGTGTCTACTTTTTTTTTTTTTGCTTAGGTATATCTCAAAAATGGTGCTATCTATCTTAACTTATCTTATCTTGTCATTTACAACCAAATGACCCCTTTTGACTCTTAAGCAAATGTCAAAAAAATTCGAGGCATTAGACATTTTATATTTTTATTTCATATTAAAATGTTAAATAACTCGAAAGGGTTGACATTGGCATAGGGGTCATCAGGGGTCATTTGGTTGTAAATGACCTCTCCTACATCCCCTTAGCGGATTGCCGACATATAACCAATCACCCTGTTTAAGATATGAATATTTTCGAATAACGATCTCCGCTTTGTCTGTCGTATCGACGTAAAATATGACAGTTCATACCGATGTAGAATATTAATCAGACCATGAGATGGCAGGCGGGCTTGTGGGGCTAACTACATACATAAGGTACAGTGGGCTCCCCCCATAGCAATGTAAAAAATAAAGCAAGGGGGTAAGGTTCCTCTGGAGCCCACTGTACGTACGCACTACGTCGGACATATGTAGATTTAGCGCTTCTCATCTACTTTATTATCAGCGTCGCCTTTTCCCAACTATGTTGGGGTTAGCTTCCAGTATAACCGGATACACCTGCATACCAGTATTTTACATGAAGCGACTGCCTATCTGACCTTCACAGCCCAGTCACTGGGTAATAGCCCCTTGGTAAGACTGGTTATCGTACTTTCGGGCTTCTGACGACCTGCAACGACTACCAAAGATCAACGAATGACAGCCGGGAGCAACGCTTTAAAACGTGCTTTTCGAGGCACGATTATCATCATTTCAGCCCGGAATCACCCTCTGCTGGGTATAGTATACCCAGTGATTCCTACTCGTAGGCAAACCTCCCCTTTCTTTTGCCATGCTTCCCGGTTCTGTGCGTCCCTCATCCTGGTGTTTCCCGTGACTTTGAAGATATCGTCAACCCAGCGCGCCTTTGGACGGCCCTGGTTTCTTTAACCTAACCATTCGGTCACAGCTTTACTCCATCGGCCATCTCCGCACATTTATTATGCGCATGACTCTGTGGAACTCTCTACCAGCGTCTGAGTTCCTTTCCCGTCTGCCTTCAAAGCAAAAGTGACCAGGCATCTTCTAGGCACGCTCGATCCATCATAGACCTCATCCATCGCTTTCCATCAGGCGAGATCGGGGTCAAGAGCAGACCCATTGAGTAATTAAAAAATATATAAATTGAAAAGTCACAACCATTAAGTGCATGAGGCATGAGGTTGTGACTTTTTCAATTAATGCATATGTAGGTACTCTCTGAGTTTATCTTGGACATTACTGCCATCGGTGAAGGAAAAACATCGTGAGGAAATCGCCAACCCATCTTGAGCAAGCGTGGTGATCAATGCTCGTGCCTTCTGTACAATATTATTATACAATGTCGCCCATGGGCATGTGACCGCCCGTATTTTTCTGAATATTCATGACAAATTATCGAAAACTAACTTTAAAAGGGGGGTCGAAAAATTACTTTAATAGAAAAAAAAATCAGCTGCTCCATACATTTTGACCGCGTAGGTATTGCACTTTTCTATGAAACAGCAGTTTTTTTTTTAAATAACCGATGAATAATTTCACCGTTCGCGTCGATGTCCCTGTCCCCCTGTATACACCGTGACATTTAAGTCGTGTTACAAAGGGCCACTCAATGTATCCGACATAAAATACCTCTAGGAGCATTTCATTTTTTTTTAGCAATATACCTTTTTTTTTTTAGTTCTTTGGATTCATGAAGTAGGCTGCTTTTGTTAGACGACTAAAATATCACGGTGTACAGCCAATACGTTTAGTGTCAAAGAGATAATATTAAATATTTTTTGTCTGTTGATTAGATGGAAACACCGGCGGCGGAGGCATCTTCAAACACAGATGCTGAGGAGGAGTATACCGAAGGAGTGAGAGTTGTACTGGTGAGTCACCATCCTCTTACACTAGGTACATAGTGGCAGTCCTAACATCTTCTGTAGGTATTCCCAAGAAGCAGTGGAGTATTATATATATTCATTTAAGTCAAGTAATTTACACACTGCCAAAAATTCAAAAGTCATTTATTCAAACTAGGCTGAGAATCAGCACTTTTCGAACGTCAAAATTACATAAGACAGTCCCCCGGCTCGCCTGCCTTTCACCACTTCCTAGTGCGTTAGCTGGGAAGAAGAAGTGGCGCAACAAACTGTCCAGCAAAACATAATCTTACTATAAAACTTAGACACTTGTTCAACCTGTCTCGTCAAGGTCAAAGTCCATTGTCGTGTTTATAAGGTGTTTAGCCTAAACAACTGATAAACATAGTTTTGTGGTAGTAAGGAAAATTATTATCTGTTTTTAACTTGCTTCCGCTGTCTCACTCCCTGACAAAGGCCTCCCTCCACTCCTTCAACCTTACGCAAGCCCGTGCGTCCTCCTTCTAGTTTAGTTTGGACGGAATCTATCCTGCCATATCCTACGTGATCTGCCGCAACCATGCTTCTCTGTCTCAGGGCACCAGTTCTGTGGTATTTGGACTCTCAGTATCAGCACATACATGTCCTGCCCAGTCCTATGTAAGTTGGGATGCAAAATAGAAAAAAAAAAACAATAATTACTAACACATATTTCGCTAGTCAAGTGACTAGCGAAATATGTGTGAGTAATTAATGCCACTCACAAAAATACAAAATCCACCTTACAATGAAATGATATTGCTCCAATTTATTTACAAATAGGCGGTGTCCAAAATTGGCTAAAACTATTATGATTGGGAACTCCTTAAAAGTGTTAAATTGGTCACCCAAAACACAAACATCGGCGGAGGAGGAGGAGCTCGTGACTAAATAAGAACAGCCGCAATGGATTACGCAACACTTGCCGAGGTCGGTGCGTGAATGTGAACATTCATAACATACCATGACCCCTCCATGCCTCGGAACAGTAGATCTTTGACAGTCGTTACGGGTAATCGGGTAGTTTAATTGATTACTAGTTTATTTATTTACTACCTTTTGCCCGCGGCTTCGCCCGCGTGGATGTCGGAAAATATCCCACGGGTACGAACTACCGGGATTAATTAGATCATACCTAATATCCGAGGAAAAGTCGTTGATTCCTACCGCTGAGCCCGCGTTGTCGGCAACCATAATTATTTTGTCACGCGCAATTTTGAATCTGTGATCAATATCTTTTAAAGTATTCAAATTAATGATATGATGACAAGGCATATTTTAATTTTAATTAAATGCCCAATTTAAATAACATATTTTATTGGATAAGGATAGATAAAATACCGGTCAAAATAGCTTCGGAAATAACAATGAAATTTTTATAAAATTCTGAAAGATAAAAATGGTTACTGTAGGTCATCCTTCGAAGATATACATATGCTATCGCGGACTTTATTTTTGAACTTTTTAAGATATACAATTCTGTAAAACATAAATTTGATGTATCTCTTACGGCTTACGCAGCGCACGCCAGTAAAGCTCCCAGTTGGCATGTTTTTTTCCCGATATCTTCGACAATAATCGTCATATTTCAGCCAATTTACACAAAACCTTAATGAATTATACACAAAAACCTTCCGCATGAATCACTCTATCTATTAAAAAAAACTGCATCAAAATCCGTTGCGTAGTTTTAAAGATCTAAGCATACATAGGGACAGACAGCGCGAAGCGACTTTGTTTTATACTATGTAAAGATAAAGAAGATAAAGAAGAAGAAGAAGAAGATTTAGAAGTATAATAATTATGTATTAGGTATGTTGATACTGTTTGTACTCCCCGTCACTTGTCCTTAAGGGTTCATTAGAAAATTAGAAAACCAGCGTCAGACAGCATTTGTCTGGCACTCAAGGTCTGGCATTAATGCTGAAATGAACCTTTTTGGCGCAGCCGTGAGGCACACACTTATTGTCAAAAGATTATCTACTATCAATTTTAGTTTGTTTGTATTTTGTGTTTCACGAACTGTGTCGAAATAAACGTTTTCTTTCTTTAATCCGAAGCCCGAAAGTCTGACAACCAGTCTTATCAAGAGGTATCATAACACACAGTAACTGGGTTGTGGAGGTCAGATAGGCAACCGCTCCATGTAAAATACTGGTCACCAAAAATTTATAAAATGCTCTAAATTAGCTTCATAATGAAATGCAAAAAGGCGACGAAAAAAAAATGTTAATTCAACAGCTGTTTCATTTCCGAAATGAGTCAGTCGTTCATATAACAATTATAACCATTTCCGAATAATATTAATGAAAATAATATTACCATGTTTACAAAAGAGTTTTAAATCAAGGTCTGCTTGCTCGTAAGATGTGAAGGTAAACCCTAGTTAATGTCAATGCCAACCGGATATAACGTGACTCTTTGGAAATATACGAGTGCCTACTTCCTAATTCATATACCATAACATCTCGCCTGTGTTGCCCGACGGGTCAGGCAGAGGTGTACCTATAGTACACCCACATTTCGCCAGTTATGTTTCAGTCCTCTAAGTAATAGGGGCCGAGCCGCCAAGCCTATTGCTAACAACCGGGCACAAATCCAGACTCAGATCCAGAAAGTTAATTAATTAACTTGTATGTTGTTTTCAGTTAAATCTACCAGAGGATGAAGGAGAAGGCTTGGGCTTCAGACTGACGAGGACGCTGTGGGATCCATATCCATGGGTAAGATTTTTTTTTATAAAACATATACAATACAGTACAAGCAAGAGTACGCTGAAAATCTGATTTAAAGCACCGTGACTCGAGACTACAGACAGTCAGGCGCGGATCTAAGTTTTCGCTCAAGGGGAGGCAAATGTTTCTCTCTTTGGTAGGGGGAGGGGGGAGCTAATTTCTCAGGCTGTGAAAGCCCATAAAATAAAAACGTTGGCACCTATTTTCTTCTCCCGCTCTGGTCAGAGCGAGAGGGCGTGTCAGACTTTTACTGACTAAAACCCACCCGTGTTCCTTCCGTTGCCTGTGTGCCGGGGCCGCGATATCCCTTTCGGACAAACCCGCAACCCCAGCAGGCATTGGTCCTTACGGACCCCGTCAGTTGGTGCTGACATCTCTTTGAGGCGCGCGTGGAACACAACGCGCCGTCGATCCGGGCCTGGTCCTTATCGGACGGCGAGCTACCCATTGCTCACCGTCCGCAAGCCCGCACCTACGGTGGCCGGAAGGCGGCTCGGGACTCCCGACGCCCGAGGCGTCTCCTGCGGCGACTAGGGGCGCGAGGACGTGCAGCTTGCATCTCCCTCGCCCGTTCCGCCTCCTCCTTCGCGAGCATAACTGCTTCGCAGAAGGAGGTGACGGCCTCCCATGCACTCTCGCTCCGGACCATGGCCTGAACCAGGGCCGGACGCGAGAGATCGCCGCCGCCGATCGCCTCTGTGGTGAGGACACGGCGGTGCCCCGCCCAAGCCGGGCAGACCTCCACCGTATGCTCCACCGTGTCCTCCGGGCGATCCACACAATGGTGACACCCGGGCGTTTCCTCCCGCTTTATCCTGAACAGGAACCTCCCGAAACAACCGTGTCCGGTGAGGACCTGCGTCAGGCGGAAGGTGAGGATGCCGTGACGCCTCTCTATCCACTCCTTAAAGAGGGGACTTATCGCCACAAGTACAACGTCCCCCTGAAGCGAACAATGCGCACACGGTTGCCAACAGAATAGATCTTTTCTCATTTTGTTCACTGAGCGAGTTCGCAAGGGTAACGTTACACGTATCTGGATTTTAATGCGTGCATGGATATTAATGTTGTAAATTATTTCATGAACTGTTCATTAACTAGGTAATGGTAGCTTACGTAAGTAAATAAATAAATAAATGTTTATCAGCCAGTTGTAGAAACGAACTTTAACTTTTAAAGCTGCCATTAAACTGGTCTTCCATTAACTTGTTGCAGAAAGCAACATTATCCATTATTAATAATTATAAGTAGATAGATAATCTTAATTACTCATACTACAATCAAATTAATCTGAAATAAATACATTTATTTGGTCTCATAAAGCCAACCGGAAAAATTGGAGGAATGTTATGTACAGCTAGGTAGGTACTTATTAAAGTTTGACAGAAAAAAAATTATACGTAATTAACTACAATATTTTATTACTGTTTTAAATTAATATACAACACTATTAAAATAGAATTACAATTTTACTGTTCGCGACTGTACCAAAACAAAATGTATGTAGAAGTTGACGTGGAAGTTTAACATACTTCTACATAGTAAACCAAGTCGAAATTATCATGGTTCGAGACGACTATTTATTGACTATTTTTTGACACCAAATTCAAATTCAAAAACTTAGGCGTTCCGTGGTAATCAGGTGAGGATTGTGGCGAGAAAGGCTCTCCACGTAATCCTCACCAAGACTCCTTTATATCTCTGGAATCCTTTAATGGCTATTTTCGAGATTTGGCATAGCGTTATGTCTATTTCTTGACTATTTTTTGGAATTGAAACCAAGTCGGTACTCCCAGCCGTTTGCTTGCACTGAGGTGAGGATTGTGTGGAGACGTTCACCCCGCAATCCTCACCAACTTATTGCTGTTTCTTCGGAATCATAATGCGACTATTTTTTTTACCGTGGTGACTATTTATGGCTATTTCTTGACTACTTTTTGGCGTTTTCAAAATTGATTTTCATGAAGTTTTCAAAGGTGAGGATTGTGTGGTGAAGGACACAGTGTTGTGCGGCGTATGATAGAGACTGACAAAAGATTGACTTATCAGCAGATTCGGACAAACTTAGGCATCGCCCAAGCAGCACGCATGCGTTTTCAACATCAATATACCAGCCTATTTAGAACTTAGAGTTCTTTTAGAGACGTACAAGAGTGTCATAAAATGATTTTTGTCTTTGTAAGAGTGATTTATGAGTGACAGCTCAAACTGTATAAAATCTTTATTGAGGGATCTGCGTAAGCTTGGGGTGCTTAAACAGAATATTAAAACTCTACTATACAACTTTAAGTATTTTGTGACACTTCAATCTGGTTTCATCGTTAAAGCTGTATACAGGCTGTATTTTGCATGTGATCACTTACTTATTACAACTCTAAGTGTTATTACAGTACCACTTGATACTTGTTTCTGTACAATGGTGTATGCAAACTCCGTTCTCAAACTTATTTTTATGGCGTGATTGTACACTATTGTAAATACAGTGGTTTTATGACTTCTGTCTATGAGGGTGTTTTAAAACTAAAAAATAAATGACAGCTATAGTACAGCTTTAGTCTGTATTACTGACTGACACAGTTGCTTGATTGCATGATGGTTTCAGCAACTGTAGTAACTTGTATGAGGAGGCTTTAAGCAAAGTTAGGGACCTAGAAGATGAATTAATTCATGCTAATAGTCATATCATCCAGTTAGAGAAAGAAAAAGAATGTACACAGGTTAAAGAAACTAACCACTTATACAATGAATTATTAAATACTAATTGTAACCCTCATTCCATAATAACTATTGACCTTACTGAAGATTCCTTACTGAAACAGAATCATAGTTATAAAGTTAGTCATAAGAAAATGAAAAAATATGCAAAATTGAATAGAATAATTAAAAAATGTACTCAAATTAGGAAACAACAAAAGCACTTTTCCAAAAATATTCCACGAAGAAAAGAACGTGTTGATCTACTCAATAAATTAAACAAATATCAAATCAATTTAGAAGACAGCAAAATATATGAAATTGATACACAGCGCTTACAGTCTGACATACAGTTACTTGAGGGAAGACTTAATTCCCTTTACATTAAATATGTGGGGTCTCAGAACCAAATTAAAGAACATATTCTTGCTGCTAATGAGTTAGTTATGTGTCAGTGTTCTTGTCAGAAGGTTTCAAACCCTGATGCTGTCCAGCCTGAGGCAACGGAGGACCCGTCCCAGACTGAGAGTTTGACTCAAGGCTGTATCCTCGACCAAGATATATCTGATATAGTACAAGATCTATCTCAAGTGGTACAGCCTGAGGTTGCTAGTTGTCCATCTTTCAGTAGTCATGATTATCTTTCAGTAATGTTCTCAGATAGTATAGGAAGAGGTATAGGTAAATTAATTAGTAACAACCTGTGTTTTTCTACTCAAAATTATTGTATGCCAGGGTCTACCTACAAACGAATAATGGCATCAGTAACTGCAAATGTATACAATCCTAAAACCAACATTACTGTATTTGTAGGTAATAGTTCTAAGGTCAAAAAAGAAGAAATCACTGACTGTGTAACTGAATTGTTAAAGTTAAATTGTAGTAAAATAATATTGTGTGCTTTCCCTTATTTTGAAAAATTGACAAATAGACAAAATAATTATATTCATATGCTTAATAAGCATATGCACTTCTTAGTTAGTCATTATAGTGACAAGCTTGTATTTCTTGACACCAACAGTTTTGTGGACACTTTAAAATCGACTAGGGGTACTGTGTATCTGCCTGTTAGTTTTAGACACATAATAGCAAGGCTATTAGCTTTTTATATAAACTCAGACATAGGTAGTATGTCGAAGTCTTGTATTATTAACACCACAATGATTAGTAATAATACTAACAATAAGGTGTTTACCGTAAATAAATGTAGCTCAAATGCTATAAATATTTTTACAAATTGTACGAAGGAGGTTCCATGTCCCTCACTCACTATGAGCTCACTGCCTCTGGATAGTAATTTAAACTAGTTTGTAAGACAACAGAAGGTACCTGTAAGAATATTCTTATACCTAACAACAACAAGGTGTCTTCTTGCTCTAAAATAAATAATTATCAAAAAGGAGATCAGCAGAATGTCTTGAAATTATTTCATCAAAATATTCAAGGTATTTTTTCCAAATTATTAGAAATTGAAATGTTTTTAGAAAAAACAAAGTTTGACATTGTTTGTTTTACTGAACATTGGTTAAAGGATTACCAAATGCTAATTAATTATGAGAACTATACTGTGGGCAGTTGCTTTAGTCGTAAATCTATGCTGCGTGGAGGTTCTCTAATCTTGATAAAAAATTGTTTAAAATCTAAGCAACGTAATGATATAGATGGTTTATCAGTTGAACATTCCATTGAACTGTCCTGTGTTGAGCTGGATAAGCATGTTGTAGTGTGCGTGTACAGACCCCCTAATTATCAGAACTATTCTTTATTTGAGTCAATAATGGAAGATGTCCTAGCGAAACTTGCATCAAGTAACAAAACCGCAGTTATTTGTGGTGATTTTAATATAAATATTCTGGAAAATAATTCAAATAGCAGTAGAATATTAAGCCTTTTTAAATCGTTCAATTTGTCTAATGTTTTTACAGAACCAACTAGAGTAACTCCAACTTCTGCTACTTGTATCGATAATGTCTTCTGCGATTGTGATTATTTATATAAAGCCATCGTAAATTATTTGCCGTCTGATCATAGTGGACAAACGGTAACTTTTAAGTTTAAAACACTTAAGCAAAAAGTGCAATACACAATACAATACAATACGATACAATTTAGACCAATTACAACTGGCAAATTAAATAGATTCAATAGTACCCTAAATAATAAGTTAAATGCTCTGGGCCATAATATGAACGATGCAAATAAATTGTATGAGGGTTTCTTTTCATTAGTGCACACAGAATTCAATAAAACTTTTGAAAAGAAAACAAAAAATATTTGCCCTAATTTTATTTTTAGTGACTGGGCAACTAGAGGTATTAGGGTAAGTAGGGAAAGACTGTTCGAGCTGTATGGCCTTAAGCCTTACATTAACACTGAGACTTTCAACAAGTATGTTGCTACATATTCCAAAATTTTTAGAAATACATGCAAGATAGCTAAAGCTCTGCGTATTAGCAACAAGATCAAATCAGCAGAAAATAAAATAAAAACAGTTTGGAAAGTTATAAATAATGAAACTAATAGGAAAAAAATACGAAAAACCGAGTTCACATTGGAGACTTCACGTGGTGTCATAAGCTCTAACTTAGAAGTAGCTCAAGAATTTGTAAGTTTCTTTACTAATATACCACATAAAACGACGGAAGCTTTAAATTCCTCACCCGATGTCTCAATAGATTTATTAAAAGCAAATGTTCCAGGCTGCCCGGTTGAATTTCAATTTAAACATATAAACCCTATGATAGTTATAAAAGCTTTTCGGCAAATTAAAATCAAATTGACCGAAGATCTATGGGGACTATCTATCAAAGTTTGTACATCCATAATCGAGACTATAGCACCATACTTAGCTTTAATATTTAATTTGTGCGTGGATCAAGGAGTCTTCCCGGATTTAATCAAATACAGTAAGGTTATACCCCTTTTTAAATCTGGGGACAGTAAAGACACCAACAATTATAGACCAGTATCCGTGCTGCCGGTATTCAGCAAAGTGTTCGAAAAGGTAATGCTCAATCAAATGCTTAATCATTTTAACACTAACCAAATTTTACACGATCAGCAATATGGGTTCACCAAAGGACGACTGACGCCGGTGTCACCTTATTAAAACACATATTTACAGCGTGGGAAGAGGCCCAAGACGCCTTAGGAATCTTTTGTGACCTCTCAAAAGCATTTGACTGCGTAAATCATGAGACCTTACTCTTGAAACTTGAGCATTACGGACTAGGTAAACTTGCGCTCAGTTTGGTAAAATCGTATTTAAATGATAGACAACAGCAAGTTCAAATTAATGGGGTCAATTCACTCGGTCTAAAAGTAAAAATGGGTGTCCCACAAGGCTCGATATTGGGTCCTTTCGTCTTTTTAGTATATGTAAATGATCTACCCCATTTATTAAAAACCCAACCACAAATGGTGTTATTTGCTGACGATACTTCTCTAATTTTTAAGATAAATAGACGTGCATCAAATCTTGACGACGTAAATAACGCCCTACTGCAGGTCCAAAATTGGTTCACTGCTAATAATTTAGTATTAAATGGGAATAAAACTAAATGCATTAGATTTGCTTTACCGAATGTTAAAAGTAGTGATTGTAACATACTATTGAATAGGGAGAAATTAGAATTCGTCGATAAAACTGTTTTCTTGGGGATCACGTTCGACTCAAGGCTGCAATGGGGTCCTCATTTAACATCTCTTGCAGGACGCCTAAGTTCAGCAGCATATGCTGTAAGAAAAATCCATCAATTTACTGATGTAGGTACCGCGAGGCTAGTCTATTTCAGTTACTTTCATAGTATCATGTCTTACGGTATTTTACTATGGGGACGGGCTGCAGATATCGAGTCTATTTTTATTCTGCAGAAAAGAGCCATCAGAGCAATATATGGCCTCCGCAGACGCGATTCTCTAAGGGAACTGTTTAAAGATATTAACATCATGACGGTACCTTGTCAATATGTCTATGAAAACATCATGTACGTTAGGAAAAATCTGTCTTTTCAGTAAAAGAGGTGATAGACATAATTATAGGACTAGAAATAGGGACCAAATAATTCAACCGGGTTTTAGACTGGCTAAAGTAGACTCATCCTTCATGGGGTACTGTTTGAAATGTTACAATAAAATACCTCCCCACATACTCCAACTGAATGAAACAAAATTTAAATCTTGTATAAAACGCACAATATGCAGCCAAGCATATTACAAGTTGGGGGATTACATCGATGACAAAAATGCTTGGCTCAACGCTGGTCCAGCTCCACAAGGGCGCATAAACTAATTGATTAGCATTCAAAAATATTGTTGGAGCTGCTGAAGATTGTAAAACTATCATTAGATTGTATAAATTCAGTCTTTTAGTATTATATAATTGCATAGCACATGTGTGAGCACTATGTACATACTTTACAGCTACCATTTACTGGGTACGTCTTTGATTGACTTGAATGTGCCCTGGCGGCTGAGAGTATGTCATGCTCACTCAAATGTCTCGCTGGTGGTGGCGTGTGTGTTGGATCATTAAGTTCCCTTCAAAATGGTTGAGCTAAATGGTGCTGATCCATGCGTCATGTTCGTGAACGGGCGCCGTCAGTGGGGACTGGTCATCTCTTAGCTGCTACGGCTTATTTAAATTTTTGAATTGTTTTTTATTACGGACGCTTTTAATGTGCACGTCTTTCTACATTGTTCTCACATGTATAATTACAACATGAATGATGTAACCAATTTTTTGTAAAAATATTCTGATTTAAAAGAGTGTCCGTGGAGTTTCTTGCCCGTTCTTCTCCATAGGAACCTACTACGCGTTGGAATGGGCAACTAGCTTCATATTTCTGACTGACCGACCTCTTGACAATTCAAAAGTACCTGTAATTGGTTTATTTGAAATAAATGCTTTGAGTTTGAGTTGAGTTTGAGTTTGAATAAAATTAATGTTTTCATTGTGAAGAAATCCAATATGTGGAAAAAAAGGTAAAGATCTGGTGCAGTCAAGAGGAGGATTGAAAGGGAATATTTGAATATTACAAATTACCAACCAAATAACAGTTATGATAGTGAACCATCATTTATTGAGGAAGCAAGAGAATCATTAATAAATCGGACAACCTACAGTCAAGCGTCAATTCCATCGATGTCCAAAGAAGAAGGTTCCGTAGCAAAAACATTAAACAGGAATTATAAAATTTCATCAAAATCACATCATAAATATTGTTTATGTAACAATAATGACGTTTTAAAAGTGAAGAAAATAACTGTTGTTAGCAATGAAATAAAAATATATGGCTATAAAATAACAGTCTTGATAGAAGTGTTTGATCAACCGGTGAAATCATCATACTTGAACATGAACTAATGACCCACAAAATCGTATGTGTTTGCATTTATAGAGTACCAAATGCCAATAATTTCAATGAATGTATTACTAAATTAGAACGGATATTACACATTTTGCAAAAAAATAATTGTAAAAATATTGTTTTGACGGGAGATTTTAATATAGATGTACTTAAAAGAAATAATCAATCAATAGAATTCGAGAATATGTTATTAAGCTTTAATTTGAAACTGGCAAATCGCCAGTTTCAAATTAAAGCTTAATAACATCAACCGACTCGTCTTCAGAGCAAAACATGCATTGATAATTTTGCGCATAATTTTAACAGATTCTGTAAGGCTTCAGTATTAGAGTTAGCGTTGTCAGATCACACAGCCCAGTTACTGAAATGCCCAATTAGCACAGTATGTACTTTTAATCGGTGGAGTAGGAGAAGACGTGACTATCATAACGATAATACTATTAAATTTAAGGCCTATCTGCGGAGTCTGACGTTTTCAGAAGTGTTTGCAACGCATGACCCAAATGTAGCATTTAACGCGTTTTCAGATATTTTTTCGAGGTTATATTGTAGTCGTATTCTGAATAGGGCGGTATTCTGGTATTTTATACAATCGTTTTTGTGTGTGGTCATGGGCTTTTTTTTTCATTGTTTTAGACAACAGCATGCTTTATTGCGATTTACCTGCTAAAATGCATGATAAGTCTTCGGTATGGTGCTATTTTTTGCGAGCCAATGATAATGCTTCTGCCAAATGCAAAACATGCCACAAAATATTAAAGACTTTAGGAGGAAATACAAGTGGTCTTCATAAACATCTTAAGAGTACCCATAACATGATATTGTCAAAGCAAGAAGTACGACTTGCTTCATCATCTGATAATATCGCTTGCACAACTTCAACAAGCAAATGCAAGAGTCAAGATGAAACTTATAAACCACCCGAAAAAAAAGCTAAGATGACGGATTTCTTTCAGAGAGTTGACGGAATTGAAGTTAAAGTTTCGAGAATGGCTGCTCTGGATGGAATACCATTTCGAACCTTTATCGAATCTAAAGATTTACGCGAGCTGTTCAAAAAATCTCAATACACACTACCATCATCTGTAGCTACCATATCAAGCATGGTCAAAAAACAGGCCGACTATGTCAAGTCTCTGATAGTAAATGAGATAAAAAAATTGAAAGAGAGCGGAGTTAGATTTAGCTGTACCTTAGACGAGTGGACCTCAACTCAAAACAAGAGATACATGAATGTAAACATACACTCACCATTTTTTGAAGGTGATAAATACAAAAACTTAGGTCTCGTTAAGATATCTGGTACCATGCCTGCTGCTGTTTGTGTAGATTTGTTAAAAGAACGTTTGTCGGAGTTTGATATTCATTTAGACACTGACGTTATTAGTCTGACTACAGATGGTTGTAGTGTAATGAAAAAAATGGGAAAGTCAGTCAATGCTTATCACCAAAAGTGTCTGGCACATGGTATGCAGTTGGCGATACTAGATGTATTGTATAAAAAAACAAAAGTCGGTGAAATACAGAATGACTTACCACAGAATATAAAGGATGACGACGATGAAAATGAGGATGATGATGAAAAAGACGAAAGTGGAAGTTTTGAAATAATTGAGAGCAGCAAGCCGCGAAAAAATGAAGAAATAATTTATGAACATGTGACTAATAAAGTCCGAAAAGTTGCAAAGTTGTTCAGAAAATCACCAACGAAACAAACAGTATTAAGGAAATACGTAGAGGAAGAGTTCCACAGAGAACTAAAATTAATAATTGATTGCAAGACGAGATGGTCCAGTTTAGCGGAAATGCTTGAACGATTTCTAAAAATAAAGATATGCGTTCGAAAAGCTCTAATGTTGATGTAGGATCCGGAATAGAGTTCACTGAATCAGAGTATACTACACTGGAAACGATCTCAAATTCACTTGGTATCATGAAAGTGACCTTAGAAGCACTGTGTAGGCGAGACGCTACTCTTTTAACAGCGGATACTGCCCTCAATTTCTGTCTAAAGAAATTAGACGAACAACAAAATTCTTTGAACATTAGTCTCGCCAATTCACTGCGTATCCGTATTAAAGAAAATAGACTGATTGAGGCAAGTATCTTACAATACTTGCGCAGTCCTTCTCAGTTTTTTGAAAAGAAGTTGGATGCAAGAGCATTCCAAACGTTAAGCAACGATGAAATGACAGTGTCGTTGAAAGAATTGTACGAAAGGCTAAATAAATCCACAACCACAACTGAAGAAGCAACTGACAATTATCCCGGAAATACCAGTGATTCAAATGATGCGACGATTGCGGAGCTCACAAGTCTAACGACAGGAGAACAGTTGGAATGTGAGCTTAATAATTTGCTTAACCCCCAAGAAGACAAAGTTCAGAATATAACTTCCATGTCTATCCATGACTTGCAAACAACCCTGCACGTGGAAAAAGCTCTCTTTGAAAATGGAGGCGACAGGGGGAAGTACCTAAACCATTGCTACAATTACTTAATATCTATCCCCCCCACTAGCGTAGAAGCAGAGAGAGCTTTTTCTAACGCGGGTTACTTTTGTAATAAAATCAGGTCCTCTCTATCTGAAACTACATTAAACGCCCTTTGTTTTTTACGTGCCCACTATAAAAATGAAAAAAACTCTCTTAAATAATTTTTATTCTATAATTTGAGTGTTGTTGTATGTTTATTAAAGTATTTGATTGAAATATCTTGTTTTGACTACATAAATGTCTAGCCTATAATTTGAGAGTTACTTTTGAAATAGTCTCGAAAGTCTCGTTTTTCCCGGGAATTTCGAGACCGCATCGAGTCTCGATTTTTTTTTCCCGAGACTCAAAAATGCAGCGAGACTGAAAGCCCTAGTCAGTACATGTTAATAAAAAACAACAATGGGTATCACGTGGTATCAAAAAGTGCAGTGCGAAGAAACGGCAACTACTGTGGCAATTCCGATTGAAACCTACTCATCAGAATAAAACGCGATTTAAAAATTACACAAAACTGTTTAAAAAGATTATTAATTTAACTCAGCAAGCTCAAAATAACCACAAAATAAAGACATCAAAAAATAAATCCAAAACAACGTGGCAAATTATAAATCAAACAAAGTTAAATATTCCAAAGAATAATATTAATAAAATTAGAATTAATAATAATGAAATTATGTCGGATCCAAAATGTATTTCTAATGTATTTAATAATTATTTTATTGATAAGATTCAGCGCAGTATTAATTTGGGAGACAGTGTCACAAAACATATTTTAAACAGAAAGGATTCTATGTTCATGGCTCCAAGTTTGCCAAATGATGTATTAAAAATTACTTTAGCCCTTAACAATACGAATAGTGTAGGTTACGATGGCATTTGTACAAAAATACTCAAAGCAGTAGCCGAGGAAATTTGTTGCCCTTTAAGTTATATTATAAATTTGTGTATAGGCGAAGGTATTTTTCCAGATACCCTTAAAAAATCTGTGATAAAGCCATTGTTCAAAAAACAAGATAGAGAGTTAATGGAATACTACAGGCCGATTTCATTGATACCAATATTCTCTCAAATTATTGAAAACTATATTTATAAACAACTCAATTAATATTTAGAAGCAAATAATATTCTTTGCAATGAACAAAAAGGATTTAGGAAAAACAAGACAATAAACATGGCTATTTACGACTTTTTACATACGGTTATGACAAATATGGATAAAAAAATACAGTATGTGCCATATTTTGTGACATGACCCACGCATTTGATTATGTGCAACATAATATTTTACTAAAAAAACTTGATGCTTACGGTGTAAGAGGAAATGTCCTTGAGCTTTTAAAATCATACTTACAAGATAGAAAACAAATAACGGAAATAAGCAGAATGAATATAAGCACCAAAAGAGAAGAAATCTTTCTATCGGAGGAACGTAAAGTTATCTACGGAGTTCCACAAGGAAGTATACTAGGACCACCGCTTTTTACAATTTACATTAATGACTTTCCAATGGCAATCAAACACCCTATGACATTGTTCGCGGATGACAGTACAATAACTATACCGAGTAATCAAAGGATTTTTTATAAAGAGGACATAAATAATACATTAAAAGAAACTATATAATGGTTAGACAATAATAATTTAAAAATAAATTTAAATAAGACTGTAATTATGCATTTTAGCCAGCGCGCATTGACTCTTTCCAATCTTGACATAACATACAATGACATTAGAATTGACACAGTTAATACAACGAAGTTTCTAGGACTAACAATAGATCGCAATTTAAATTGGAAGGCGCATGTAGAGACCCTGACTAAAAGAATAAGCAGTAGTGGCACTACAAAATGTACAAGGCGTACGCACTACTGTAGTGCGTACGCCTTGTACATTTTGTCACGCACTGTTAATATAGATGCGTTACTAACTGCTTACTACGGTCTAACGGAATCTGTTCTCAGATACGGTGTTATTTTGTGGGGTAACTCAACTAACAAAGAAGTTGCATTTAAAGCACAAAAGAGATGCCTCAGAGCCATGTTTAAGTTAAAAACGACCGATAGTTGTAAGCTTTATTTCATACGTTATAACATGTTGACATTGGTATCTCTTTATATTCTGGAATCAGTAATGTTTGTTAGAAATAATAGTAATTTATTTTCGCGAATGGCAGATACATTTCCGAGAAACAGGCGTGATCGAAGTCAGCTCTGTCTGCATAGTAGTAGGGCTGCACTTATGCGCAAGAGTGTTTTTTGCATGGCTCCCATTATTTATAATGTTACCGAAAAGTTGGAGGGAGCTTAATAATGTACAATTGAAGAAACAACTAAAGTCATTTCTAACTGACAAAGCTTATTATAATATTAAGGAATTTCTGACAGAACCATTTATTTTGACATAGATTTTTGGGAATAATTTTTTGTTTACTGTTGACATTTATAATTTATTAATGTTTGCTAAATATTCAAGGTGATTTAATGTTAATGACTTGACTACCTAAATTATTAACAATCATAATTATTAATATTTGCACGCCATAACATGTGGCAAACATGTCTGAACCTGTATTTTTTTATGTTATCCTGCATGCACGTTTTTATTTCTGTATGTGTACACATGTTTGAGCAAATAAATATATCTTATCTTAACATATTCAAAGCCAAATTACATACTGGCAGGCGCACTGAGATCATTGTTAGTCCCTAAGATATAAAAATGAAATTAGTATGTACTGAACACAAAAATCTATACTTCATACCCCTTTTGCATACAGTTTAAAAGATAAATAAAAATCATGTCTACGAGAAAATGCTTTTTATTTTTTACTCGCTCTTATACCCGTATACTTACAATTAAAGATATTATATAAAACTGTGTAAATATAGAGGAAAATCATAGCCACGTTATTACGCTAAGTAAGTTATCATTGTTTTTTATGGTATAAGTTTTATCCCAGGAACGTATCAATTCATAGAAAAAATTGAGGGTGTTTTTATATCCCTTAAGTGCAACTTTTACTTCGTCACTCTTTCTGCTACAAAAACAATAATATTTTTTTTTTCTTATGGATAATCACAGTCACGAGATTGTTTCTCTTAAATGCTAACATATATTTTTTTGTCTCAAGGACAATCACAGCCACGAGATTACGTATTTCTCTTAAATACTAACTAGCTCGGATAAACAAAATTTAACAACAAGTAACATTTACATAAACATTGTGACTTAAGGACATTGGACAATCAAATTAACATGATTATTAAGTGTTTATCTATGAAAGGTTTAAAAAGTAAATTAACCACTTTAAAAGATCACCATATAAATGTTCATTGTTGTAAAACTAACAAAGAGATTCCTCCTCTTCTTCTTCAATAATTTATTTTTCACTTGTAGCGTTTTCGTCGATTGTATCTTTTTCATCTGTATCCATTTTATTTTGATTCGTGTCTCGATTTCCCTGAGTGGTTTTTTTTTAAGCGCATCTTTTTTGGTTCTCATCCTTTTAGTTGAAGCTCTTTAATTCTTACCGAGTTTCCTCTTCACAGAATATTTCAAGACAATTTTGAAAAAGTTATCATTGTTTTTTATGGTATAAGTTTTATCCCAGGAACGTATCAATTCATAGAAAAAATTGAGGGTGTTTTTATATCCCTTAAGTGCAACTTTTACTTCGTCACTCTTTCTGCTACAAAACGGCATATTTTCCTGAAAATAAAGTAAAACAGGTATAATAATTATACACAACACACTAATAATACTTTACAATAAGTTTACTTAGGTATAAAATAAAACAACTTAGTAACTCTTTTGGTTTGTAACATGTATTTTAGTTTAAATTAAATTGGAACAATTTTTCAACTTTTTTACCTGAGTACATAAACATTAGGCTTGTGTGTAGGAGATCTATACTAGCAAATCACAAGTGCGTTTTTAATAAAATATTATTGATAAAGTGAGGAACGGATCAAAGTAATTTTGTGCTCAGGGTTTTTCATTTCTTTGTTATTGGTTTATAAGTTTTATAGAGATTTTATAGAGAACTGATATACAGCCTAAGTGATAAATATATTCTATTATAAAGCTGATTAAAAGCCAATAGCTGTACAATGTATTCATAACTTACTTAGTACAGCTATTCAGACTATAATACTCTCCAAATACCGTTTAGGCTGCTTAGCTAATTGTCGCCATTTTCGAGTGTTTAAAAACAAAATTTTAAGTATAATTAAAGGATTTTTTTACAACACCTAAAGCCGCATCATGATAATCAGCTTGAATAATGATCACTGTGCCCTCATATCTTTTTTTTTTTCTAACCTATACTGTCCCACTGCTGGGCAAAGGTCTCCCCCATATTTTTCCAGACTTCCTTGTGTTGTGCCTTCTCCAGCCAATTGGTCAGGAACGAGTCCAAATCGTCGTGCCAGCGCTTTTTAGGCCTGCCCCGGTGGCGACGTCCGTCATCAGGCACCCACTGTGTAGCGATTATGGCCCATCTGTCTTGATGCATCCTATAGGTGTGACCTGCCCAGTCCCATTTGAGCCTCGCAGACTTATCGCCAACATCGGCGACACCTGTCTTGGAGCGTATTATGGTGTTGCGAATTTTGTCGGTGAGATTGATTTTTAAAATCATATCTATTACTTTAAAATTATTTTTTATACTAACCTTAAAAACAAAAATTTACTTACCGTATGTAGAACGTTTCTATTACACGCATATGTCATCGAAAATAGTTGGGTTTCTGTTCAAAAACCTATTTAGAACACTTTTCTTTACAAAATAATTATAAGATAATATCTGTAGTATAATGGTTTCTTTATACACCGAATAACAGCTTTAATACAGCTATTATACAGCTTCTCCATTGCTTCCACAGCTAATATACAGCTCTACTAACGCAAAAAGCTGTGTATTATGGGTCCTTTTTATACTTACAAGGATTGTATAAGCGCTTAAACAGCCTATATACAGCCTGAATATACAGCTTCTAGTATAAAAACCAACTTAAATACAGCTTGTATACAGCTTGCAATGCTACTTGGGCGGTATGAGTCAAGTGCACAAAATCCTCCATGAACATTTAGCGGTCAGGAAGCTTTGTGCCCGGTGTATACCTCATAATAAACCATATAATACCATATAATACCTCGTGATTTGAATAAATAAATTAATAAATAATAATTAAATAATTTGACAGAGGCCCAAAAACTCCGTCGTGTTGATGGTGTCGTAAAATGGTTCAAAGATTTAACGGAGGTGACTCAAATGCTGTGTTCGACATACTTACGGCCGACGAAAGCTGGATTTATTGTTATGATCCTGAAACTAAGAGACAGTCTGCTGTCTGGGTGTTTCCTTCCGAGGAGTTGCCAACTAAAGTGAAGAGAGGTCGAAGCGTGGGAAAAAAGATGGTGGCCTCGTTCTTCGGAAGGACAGGTCATTACGCAACAATTGTTTTAGAGGATCGAAAAACAGTTACTGCAGAGTGGTACACTAACAATTGTTTGCCACTTGTCTTGGAAAAAGTTCGGGAGAAACGACTTCGCAGTAGGATCCTCCTTCACCACGACAACGCCTCGTCGCACACCGCCAAGCATACATTCGACTTCTTGGTGACGTCAGACCTGGAATTACTGGGTCACCCGCCCTATACCCCGACCTCGCACCTTGCGATTTTTATTTATTTCCGAAAATAAAAGAAAAACTTCGAGGAAAACGTTTTAAGGACGCCGAGGAAGCAGTGGCTGCGTTCCAAAATGCCGTCGAAGAGACCCCTAAGGACGAGTGGGAAAATTGGTTTTCTCGGTGGTTCCATCGGATGCAGCGATGTATTGATGTGAATGGACACTATTTTGAAAAGATATAATAAAACTAACTTGCTAGTTTGTTCAGTTTTTGATTTTCTAAGAACTTTCAGTGTCACCCTCGTAATGGGGCATAATCTTTGTCTGTGCAACTGGGTGTATGTCTAATTTACAGTTTTAGACTCTACCTCTGTCTACAATACAGGTGTGATGTTTTTGTAATGTCTCAGGTCCGTGAGGTGACTCCTAATGGCAGAGCAGATCAAGCAGGATTGAAACCAGGCGACTGTATTCTGCAGGCTGATGGGAGAGACCTGCTAGGGCTACCTGTACGTATCTATACTATTATGCTGCGGCCGCATCTGCGTCTATCGTGACTTAGCGACAGCGATACGATACACGCAGATGTGACCAACCCTTATCGGATATCGTCGCGTAGTTCGGGCTGCGTTGCACTTATCGCCCGGAAGGCGGTAGATAATAAACGTGGCGAAGCCGCTAATGTGACCACCGCATTACCGCGATAAGTTTTTAGCGAGTGACACATGAAGAAGCTTCGGCTCGCATTGCTTTGTCACGATAGACGCAGATGCGGCCGCAGCATTACATAAAGTAAGACATCACTGACATCGGTGACACTGACGGACTAAGGGGGAGCGTCAGGGGCGCCCCAGACCGCAATCCTGCGGGGCCCCTAAATCTCGAGAAGTAATTATTATTCAAATCCCGAACAATACTGAAATATGTTTTAAGTAAAAGACAGTTTGCAGTTGGAGGCCCTCTACGTATGCAAAATATAAACGGAAGGGTATTAGGTTTCGAGCTCGCTTCGCTCGGTCTTCGCATTCTCACATTTCTTAAACTTTTCTGATTAGTCTACAAAGTTACTCAAATGTCTGTATGAATGGTCAAAAGAAAACCTTATCTAGCCGGGTCGGGGTGCAAAGATGTTCGAGCTGACTTCACTCGCTCTAGCATCCTTGTATATTCTTCTGAAACTAAATTTACAAGCTCGCTTCCCTTGCTCTTGTTTCCTGCTTTCTCCTTCTTCTGAAACTTCTTGCATACCCCGGGAAGGGGTGCTCATTTCGGGGTGGTGAAATCGCCAATCCGTCTTGAGCAAGCGTGGTGATCAATGCCTTCTCTGCATGAGAAGAGGTCCTTACCCTTCAATGGGATAGTTATTATTAAGCAGTATTATTAATATGTTCCAGGTAGGACAAGTAGCTGGTCTAATTAGAGGTGATGGCGCGGGCGGCGGCGTTTCTTTAATTGTATGGAACTGCGGAGTGGATCCTAAACATGATCCTGAGGTAATTTTATACGTACCTATTATATCGTATTAGAATAATTGATTTGTACGCTCATGGGCGCCGGGAGCGGGGTTCAAGGCGGTGCACTTGCACCTCCCTGGCTTCAAAACAAAATATATGTGTAAAAACATTCAGAACTAAAGAAATATCCGAGAACGCTCAATGACTCCTATGGCATGGCCGCCGGCTTTTGCCGCGCGGCACGTACCCCCGGCTTTTTCACCTTCATTTCTTTTGTGCGGCTTTGTGCGGCATTACCGGGCGCGCCTCGGCTTGCCCGGCGGCATGGCCGGCGGCAGTGCCCGCGGCCGGTCCTCCGGCATAGTGTGTAGGAGCGATAACACAATACGTCAATACCTAATAGAAAACTTACTATTCGAGGTGAGATCCTAAAATTTTCGAGCTCGCTTCGCTTAATTGCCTTTGAATCCTACATAGAGAATGTAGGATTCAAAGGCAAGCGAAGCGAGCTCGAAAATTATCTATTTGTTAAGCTTTTCTGCATAAGTCGACAAAACCTCTTTCTGTACGAATGCATAAAATAAAACCTATCCCATTAATTAAAAAAACCTGCAAACATGATCTCCTGACTAGAGCTACGATCTATAGTGAATATATTTTTATTGAATTTTTGTATGCAGATTGGGAACGAGTTTGGATCTACGAAGTTTAATTTATTGTCGTCTCCACGTTAATATTGTTTTTCTCGCCAATTTCCAGTTACTTTGGAGCTGTGGCGGTGGCGTCAGAGGCGAGAAGTCACGCCGAGCGCTCGCCGGCGTGGTGCGAGCACTCGCTTGCTCCGTGTGTGCCTCCACTGCCACTAAACCGCTTACCTGCGCCCGGTCACACGTGTACTGTGAACGTAGGTATCAACATCTTTCACGCTAAACCATCCAAGCAGTGTTATATACTCTAAGTCCAAGCCTTAGAGGTCCAAGCATGTTACAAGGGTACATTCTGAAAGTTGGCAAATGTCACAAATAGATAAATAGCTGTCAAATATTTACCGGTTTTTATTCATTTGGTAATTTATTTTTATGGAAATTTTAAATATTGCTCTTTAAAGCACTAGAAAATGTATTATGAATTGAAATAATTAATATCGTAACACTGAATATTTCGTCGGGAAAAGTATTCTTTCATTGGGTTTTTTCATGAGGAATGTCTCAGTAGCAGCCCGGAGTCTAGATACGTGCCCGGTTGATGGCAATAGGCTCGCCCCCTATTACATAGGACTTTAACATAACTAGCGAATTGTGGGTGCACTACATCTCTTCTTTACAACTCTTCGGGGAACCAAGGTGTGACGTTTCCAAATACTTCTGCATTACATAAACTCCTACAACCTCTAATCTAGCGTTAATATTACAATTCATGATCAATATTTTAGTGCACTATACATTCTTCGTGGCTAAGTAATAACAGCCGCACGGGTCGATCTATCAGGTTAAGCTACGCTTGCTGGGGTTGGTCCGTTGATGAATGACCATCTTTACATACCGAGACTCCTCCGTGCCTCGGAAAGCACGTTAAGCCGTTGGTCCCGGCTGTCATTCGTGGATCTTTGACAGTCGTTACGGGTCGTTAGAAGCCCGAAAGTTGGACAACCAGTCTTGCCAAGGGGTATCGTATTACCCAGTTACTGGGTTGTGGAGGTCAGATAGGCAGTCTCTCCATGTAAAATACTGGTATTCACCTGCATCCGGTTAGACTGGAAGCCGACCCCAATATACTCGTAGTTGGGAAAAGGCTAGGCAGGCAGATCGAATCCCCTCGGTGCCTCTGAAAGTACTCTCTCGCCCTGAGCCTCTGTCACTTTAAGATATAACATATTCACAGCATGTTGGACCCGGTTGGAACGCTGTGCCTTATGCAGGGAAGCCTTGCCGTCGAAGAACTCTCCCTACGCCAGGAACCTAGTCGCGGAACAGGTAACTAGCAGTTGATTATCAAGAGATTAGAGATATATGAGATTATCAAGCATATTAACTTCTATTTAAATACCTTATGCTACGCTTCCTAGAAGAGCGGCGGCCGTCATAAAATAACGGCCGTCATTTTCACCAATAGGTACCTATTTGATATTAAAGATGTCAAAAAATGCTCTTTAGTTGGACGAGAGTTGGACACCCGTTGTTGTATGACCTCTCACCGATGACAAAGACAAAATAAATCAGAAACCAAAGCCTTAGCACAGAATAAATAAGTATCAGTATTAAATTAAAATAAAGGGCCCCGGGGGGGCAAATCAGAAATTTCTTAAGGTGGATCCGCAAAGGTAGCCCGCGAAATTCAAATTGTATTTCGTTTTTCAAGTCAGTGTCATATGATTTTGCAATTTGCAAGTCAGTGTCATATGATTTTGCAATTTGCAAGTCAGTGTTATATGATTCCCCACCATCAAATAAGTATTTACAGAATTATAAATCTTTAGAATCATTAATACATCTCTCTAAGTTAGACTTTTTCTGAAATGTCATGATTTCATGAAAAAGTCATTCAATGGAACAAATGTAACCTAAAGAGGTGTATTAATGAATACAATTCTGTAAATACAAATTTGTTATGATCGAGAATCATATTTTGATCAAAATACAACATAACAGTGACCAAAGACTGACAGAGCAAATGGCTGAGATCAACAATGGTCAAAGACAGGTTAAATGGGGGATTTAACCTGTCTTTGACCATTGTTGATCTCAGCCATGTTTTTACGCGTCTGAGTTTACTGATTGACATGAATTGCTATTATAATTTACAAGAGACGCGCAGCGCGGTTTTTTCTATAATGATTGCTATATTGTAATTGCAAAATAAGTCATAAAGTGACTCTAATATATTTTTTATCGACAACAGCAGGTACTTCGGCATACAAAATCCGGGGGGGGGGGGGGGGGCAATTGCCCTCCCCTGCCCCCCAGGTACGCCCATAGTTGTCTATGTCTTTATAAACAACTAGGTCCTGCCCGCGACTTCATTCGCGTGGAAGTCATAATATGTAGGTAATGCTCGTTTCTCGGCGACCTACCGCATCGCTACACATCGCCCGCCCGCGCTATTTCTTCGCTTAGCATTCTTTCCGACTTTTTTTCTTTTTGCGTGTCTCCTCAGAGTCGTACCGTGATGTCAATTAGCCTATATTCTTCTTCAAGTAATGGGCTATAAAATACAAAAAAAAATAACAAATCCAACTGATAGTTCCAGAGATTAGCGCGTTCAAACAAACAAACCCCAGCTTTATTATATTAGTATAGATTATATATTTTAAAGCTGCTATATTTTACAGGTTTTCGAAGCAATAGCAACAGAATACGAGCTAAAAAATCCTAAAACGAAGCGCCCAACGCAAACCTCATCGGCATACACTTCACCGAATCGCTCCCGAAACTCGTCACCTTCCCCGAATCGAAGAGGACCAGGACAGTACCAACACTCAATGATGAATAAATACAAGAAAGCCGTACGTTTCAACGAAAAATTCGGCCAAACATATGCCTCAGACCCAAATATACACAGATCTCTACATACAACAGAATTAAGACCGAACATCACGACAAATTCAACTAATTTGGTAGAAAATACCCAAGCTGGCAACTCTAGTGATGGCGGGAATGTCAATTGTCAATGTCAAAGTGACATAAGTGTTCCGAAGATTAATGTTGAAAATGTGGATGAGGGGTATAAAATATGTGGCAGTGATTGTTCTAGTCAGTCGAGTTTGAGTTTGCCTCATAAATTGGTAGCGAGATTGAGGCAAGCTTGCTCGCTTGCTGACTTGAATAATGTTGTTGGGCAATGCTCACCGTCGAGGTCTTTGAATAGCTTAGGTGATCAGTGGTAAGTTGAAAATATATATAACTTATAAAATGAAATAAAATAAATGACAAACCGACTCAAAAAAAAGAAAAAATATGTAGACCAAATTGTTATAGCGATCAGTAAAAGAAAAAAACCGGCCAAGTGCGTGTCGGACCACGCACAATGAAGGGTTCCCTGGGATGAAATATCCCAAGAACAAACTTAACATTGTAGTTGAAAAACATGTTCTCCCATACTGAATGTATGGGAGATCATGTTTTTCAAACTGCAAATATAAGTTGGTCGATTATTACTCGTTAACCTGTAAAGCCTACTTAGCTCTGATAGTTTTCCTTTTAAATTTGTTATATACAGGGTGTTCGGCAGAAGGTTGAACACACGAAAATGGCGGATCCGTGAGGCCGTCTACTACGTTTTTAGGCCCAATAACAAGACCCAGGCCACAAGGGTTTGTTTTAAATGTTTTTTTTATATATTTTTTCGGAATTTGACGTTGCCAAAACTTCAAACGTGCATATTGCATACCGTTAGATTGGGCATGAACCAAAGATGTTTTCCTAAAGTTAGAACTGCTCTATCACTGTTAGTTTTTTTTTTTAACGCAGTTCAAAGTCGGGCTTTCGGTATTTATTTTTTGTTTGTTTGTAGTTTAAGGGCTCGTATTTACTTTTTTAGCAATCATCTGCGTCAAATACGAATTGTATAAGATTCTACGGTTACTTTAGATGAAAATAAAAATAAAGTTTTTATATGAAATTATTGACGTTTGAAGTTTAGGCAACGACAAATTCCGAAAAAATAAATAAAAAAAATCATAAACAAAAATCCTTGTGGCTTGGGTCTTGTTATTGGGCCTAAAAACGTAGTAGACGGCCCCACGGATCCGGCATTTTCGTATGTTCAACCTTCTGCCGAACACCCTGTATATACTACTGCTGTGATTTTTTTCACAAATCCAAGTACAACCATTTAACTGGCAGGGGACACACACACACACACACACACACACACTTGACTAACAAAAATTAGCACTTTAAAGCTTAATATTTCGCAAACTAATTTCTGAATTGAAAAGTGATTTTCACACAGCCACAATATTTTTGAACGATTTTTCCAACGATACCCTACACAATGGGATAGACGAGAAAAAAAAAACTCATACCCACTTTACGTGTCCCTAAAAAAAACTTGATTTTATTTTATCACTTTGTAGCCTTTTAATAATAAGCATGGTATAATTTTATTATACCATGATAATAAGTATGTATACCCATGCCAAATTACAGCTTTCTAGTACTAACCGTCTCTGAGCTAAGCCGCGGACAGACAGACAGACAGACGGACATGGCGAAACTATAAGGGTTCCTTGTTTACTACGGAACCTTAAAAACTCGAGTTGGACAAATGTACAGTACAAAAGCTGTACCTACTTACAAATAGTTGTTCACAAACATTCGATACACTTCCGTGCCGAATCGAACATCAATCAATGTTATTGAAGGAGAAACGCTATTTACAAATCCAAAACCCGAAAATGTTGTCATTATCAAATACAACCGCTATACTTCCAACAGTTATTTCGGCAGCTGTTTGCTGGGCAAGGCAAATCAGGTAATCGAAAATGCGGCCTTTTTGACACGAAAGCCTGTCTAACGATTGTGATTTGTGAATAACTACTAAAAGCAGCAGTAATTTCATGCTGTCATCGGTAATCCAAGAATAAATTCTTTTTTTGAAGTTTGCAACTACATTTTTTTGATGGGGCAGTGTGACCAGTACAGATTTCAAATATTTTTCTTATTCACTTAAATTTTTTTTTTTTTGTTTTTCAGCAAAAACTGTCACCATGGATCTTTGGAGAATTTGAAAAATCATTGCAATTCTATTTGTGGTTTGTCTTTATTATTGTACATCATGCACTAACTCGATGCGTCATAAATAAAGGCTTGTGTAATGAGATTATCACCATAAATAGTACAGGCTGCCTCGTTGATACAGTGGTTGCAAGCGTTACTGCTGAGCATGAGGTCCTGGGTTCAATTCCCAGATTGGGCAAAGTGTAAGTGGGTTTTATATCTGGAATTTCTCAGTAGCAGTCCGGAAGATGGATTTATATTAATAGGCCCGCCGTCTGTTGCATGGGACTTAAATATAACTGGCGAAATGTGGGTGTACTATTGGGACACCTCTGCCTGACCCGTCGGGGAATACTGGCGTGGTGTTATCACCGGAGAAGGTAGCTCGACAGAGATAACACTTCCTTCAAACACGCATTACAGATGCACTACTATAAAGCACGGTATGCGGCAGTACAAAACTTACAAGCATGCCTCCGTGGGGGGTTACTCTGTGGCGCGACGTTCGTACTAATTCAGAAAAGCGAAGATTACCGAGGAGCACCTTTTCTGGTTAACATTACGAACCTATGTTGTTGTAGTTGAGCTGCACGATTACTAACAAATAGGCGTGTGAAGCTCTTTACGGAACCGACTCACTGATACGGATCATTGAAGTGTTCCAAAAGATTGGTTCAGTAACAACGTTTCAAACGCATCATTTGAATCTGAATCATTACTTTGTCTCTGTGTCTTTCCGCGCGACCGTCGCTTGCGAGGCGACCGAGCAGCAGTGAGCGAGTGAGCGACAGAGAAAGACTGAGACGCTGAGTTACGTTACATTTAAGTTTAGTGTCAGTACTACCGAACTGACTCACGAGTCGCGAGTGAGCGGGTGACACATTATAATCGAGTTATAATCTATATAAGTCAGAAAGAGATACCAAATGAGATGTGTATCACTCATACTCTCACAGTTTTTCGTTGTCTTAATGGATTTTTATATACTTTGAGTCGATGATTCAAATGATCCAAATGAAACATATCAATGGTTCGGATCATTTCAATGATCCAGATGCAAATGCTCCAATCGCAAAAATGATACACTTTGCCCACCTCTACTAACAAATGCTTGCACTGGCTGGACAGGTCCACTCAAATCTGTGTGGTTCTTTCCTCAAAAGACCCATTTCAGACACTAACCTGGCGGACCGCACCGTGCTTCTTTTGCGCTCACTTGGCTTAATACGTACCTACCTATGTATTTATATTGTTTACAGACGCACCAGTATTTCTGCTGCCAGCGCCTCCTGTGTACGTGTTAGCGTGCGACCATGGCAAGAAAGAATAAAAATTACTTGTGTTTTTTGTATTGTTTTTCGTAATCAATAAATTATAATTAATGTTTTATATGATTTGTTTAATTTCCTCAGTGGCTTGGCAAACGAATAATGCCCAATTTAAAAAAGGAATAAAGCTCAGGCAACGCATGCCGCGGCCTAACAACCCAAGCAAACGCCAACACGCGACTGTCGCGTTCATTTTGTTCGGCGATGCCGAACGCGTCGTCGCGCCGACACAGGGCGCTTTCCGATTTTCCGAACTAAAATTGACATAGGAACGCGACGGTCGCTTATTCGCGCGACCGACACACGATTTTCGATACCGCACGTCCTAACCAAAAACGATCGCTGGGTGAGTACGCGATCTTTTTATGAATTACTAGCTGCGTCCCGCGGTTTCAGCCGCAAGTCTCGATTCCGTGGGAATATCGGGATAAAAGGTATCCTATGTACTAACCCAGGGCATGGTCTCCCCATGCGCCAAATTTCATCCAAATACGTTCAGCCGTTTTAGCGTGAAAGCGTAACAAACAACTCACTTTCGCATTTATAATATTAGTTAGGATGACATACAAAATAAATGTGACTTGATTTATTTATCACGATTTTCCAAAAGAAAATTCTAGACTCACTTACCGAGGGTCCTTGCTAGCCGTTATTCTTAATTCCTTCTCAGTCACGAGATAATATTTTTAAAGGAGCGGCGCTAGTGTACCGTTGACCGCCCTCTTAATAGCTGTAGATTTGTTCCAGTGTGAAAGAGATGACAGTAACGCACTTATGAGTTTGACACTTTTCTTTTAATTCATTTCAAGACTAAGAAACCGGGGTGTTTTTTTTAAGTATTTAATAATTACAAAGTCAAGTTTACAAAATATATTTTATTTATTTACCACAATCAGTTCACACAATAGATACTGAACACTATAAAATCAAGCATAATTTTATATAAAAAAAGTAAAAGTAAAAGAAAACATTTCCTATTGAGATCATCATTATAAAATAAGTTGTAAGAGGGTTCGGGTCGGCACATTCGATTCGGCAGTATTTTATTTAACAAAGCCGTCCCGAAGCATTTACCACACATGCAGATGGACATCGACCCTCGCTAAACCATGTTCGGTTCGGGTCAGCTTGATACGGCACAGCCGGGCGGCAAAATCAAATGTACTTATGTAAATATTTATTCGGGAAAAGCTTTACTCGGGCTATGCTCGTATTGTGCCGAGCCGACCCGAACATGGTTCAGCGAGGGTCGATGTTCATCTGCATGTGTGGAATATGCTGTAGCACCCTTAAAACTTGAAGGAGTAAAGAAATGCACGAACACTACTCGGGAATTGAAAATCCGGTTTTTCACGGACTGATAAATACAAAAATGTTTTTTATTTTTATACATAATTATAATTCTTCTGTAAGTCTGTATGTCACTGAAATACTTCAAAACGGCTGGACCAATTTTAATGCATTTTTGTGAGTTTCAAGTGAGTCCCTGGATGGTTTAGATTCTCATTTGGACCCGGTAGGTGGCACTGCGTTCGAGCAGGACAAATTATGTAGGGGCCGTTAGTTTGTTTATACAATGTTTAACCAACAGAGCGGCGTACAGTCAACCGCACATCAGTGGTAATACAGAGGTATGAGGAACAGGGGGTTTAGTTCACTTATCCTCTATTGAAAAGGGACGTCGTCCGACCGACGACCGGGTGTCGTGTCTGGCGGGCAACTGCCCACCGATTGATGTGGGAAAGTTATATATATGCTGATCGCGCAGTAAACTCTGCTTGCGCGATGCAGGATTTGTGTGACGTCAGGTCTTTGATGCGTACTTCGCATGCGGTGTTGTAGATGCCGCCACAGTAACTACTTGACATTGACAGCGCTTTTATGTCGTAGCAGTAATGGTGATATTCATAGTAAGTGCTACCACGGTTGTGCGGTTGACTATACAAATGTTCCATCACAGACACTGGTGGTTGACCACTTTCAACCTTATTGCTTAGGTCATAAGACACATACGTGCAGGGAATATATTGCAGAGAAAATACTGCCCGTTTAAGAGCGCCATACAAAAAAACTTTCCGCGTAGATTCGCTTTTTCGCAAAAGTAGCAGTGTTAGTCGACCTTTGTCGCTGACCGTACCCTTGCTAGGGCTCTGCAGTCAAGGGCCTGCGGTGACATGGAAGTAGACGTCACAAGGCTGTCTCCAGGGCTCCAGTAGCGGCTCAGGTTTGAACACATCTATCTTCGGAGACTGCACTTCTAAGGGAACCTCGGGCTTCACCTGCAATTGATAATACAATCATTAGAAGTACCACCATAGAAATATAAATAACAGCAGAAGTGGCTTGGTGGCGTGTCTGTGTCCGCGCGCCATGATCACGATGCTCATGTCTCAGGCAAATTGCCGTCTCCGCTAACTAGTGCTCTTTCGAACGCGTACGTGATAACATTTAAGAATCCCGTGTTAATCAGTGGATTCTTGTAAAAATCGAAGCCAAACTAGAAACTGTATTAATCATAGAACCACTTTTCATAAATCAGCACAAGTATTTTACTATATTTGTGTTGAAAATCATGAAAAACAACAAATCGTAAAATATTTCTTGCCTTTACTACGATATTTTTGTTTTCATATATATATCACAGCGACTGTACTATTATTGTAGTAAATACATTGCTTCTTTACCACTACCAAAGTATGTCGCTAAGTAACTGGACAAGCAATGTAAAAATCACAAAACGATACGTTCTTTAAGCGGTTGCATCGCGTACGGCCGCTGTAACTTGCGACGAGTTAGTGATGTGGTTGTGCAGCTCCACTGACGTAGGCTATGGACAACAATGTCGATGTTCGTATGAATTTATATTACTACTAAAGTTTATTCTTCAATTTGTCACCAGTTATAGCCTGGTTAGAAAACCGATGTGAAATCTTCTTTTCTTATTTCTGTTTTTTTTTTATTTGCTTAATATATATATATTTTTAGCTACGTATTTTTTATTTATATCTTCTTAATATGTATATCGTTTTTTATTTATAGTTATTCAGGAACTTCCAAAAAATTTAATACAATAATAAATGGGAGAATCGATAAGTTTCCGATTTAGTCAATCACTAGCGTATATGTAAAATAAATGGCTTTTGCACAGCACAACGATAGAGATCGATGTTTTCGCGTGAGTGAGTTGTACGGTGCATAATTGATTGTGTAGTACGTTCTGATTTGTAAACTGCAAGTGTGAGCGGGACCTCGTATTTATTGGGTTTACTGATCACATGTGTAGTTGTGGCTAGGTAGTAGGGATAAATTGGAGACATTGGGTTTCGATACATTTTCAACTACTGGGCATAAAACCAAATTATCTCCTTCTTTCTTATATCTATGAGTACCACAAAATAATTGAGTTAATCACCTATCTAATGTCTGTTCTAAAAGTATCTGGTGATAGTTACAAACCCTGTTCAGAACGGACTAAAGGGAATTAGTTTTACTTTAGCCCACGGACGTAAAAAATATCGCGGGCGGCGGGATTTTATCACACACTGGATTTTTCAATTTTCGGTGTTAAGCTGAGCGTAGAGAATCTAACAGAGTGCATCCCAGCGCGTCGAAATAACACACTGTTGGATTTTCAACTCTCGGCGCTAAGGAGAACGGTGAAAATCCAGTTTGCGAACAAATCGCGCCGCGATGTTTTTACGTCCGTGCGAATGTGAGCTAACTGCCAATATATTTATATAATAGGTATTAGATTATTCACCTAGGGAATAAAGCAGTGTCTTATGTCACGGGATTTAAGCTCGCTCAAGACGAAGACACCTTTATCTCTTAGGATAATACTCTACTTTTCACACCTTCTCCGAGATAACAAAAAGCAATTCGATATTCGAACAAGTTTTTTCGTAAAAGTTTTCATACGGATTGTTTGTTGAGGTACCAAATTCCATGTCATTATTAACCAGCAGATTATAATGAAATTCAGAACCTATAATATTATTGCCCGGTTAGCCGCTAGGGCTATAATGACTTACTTTAAAATTGTGAAAATTGACTGAGACTGTTTTATGTCATTTTGACGTTTAAAAAGTGCTGCTTCTCAGCCTAGTTTGAATAAATGACTTTTTATTTGGAGCTATTTACCTTAGCAGTCTTCCTCAGCTTCAGATGCACCAGTTTGACGTGTGTCCGCATGGCCGTCCGCTGCGTGAACCTGCGCCCACACTCGCCGCATTCAAACGGTTTCTCCCCCGTGTGTGTGCGCACGTGGTTTGTTAACACGCTCTTACCCTAAGGAAGAGTTAAGAAGTATATTTTTATAATAATCCATATTAAAATCTTTATTTGCAATTGATGTTGATTTTAGTTTTAAAGAAGGATCACATCTTCGATCAATAATGCACTAGATACACTATCCCATACAAAAGTTCTCCTAAAACTGTCGCCAATTGTGTTTACGTAATTCTAGTTTAAATAAATATACATTAATGTAAATTCAACCTTAAATGCAAGGCTTAAAGTTGTATTCACAAAGCTATGTACAAAAAACAATAAAGTCAAACATACATCAAAACAAATTCAACCTTACACGCATGTTTTAAAGTTCGAATTACAAAGTGCTAATAAAAGCAATAAAAATTTATGACCGAGGCTCGCCGCCTGGACAAGGAATGAGTGGAGTCGAACTGTGTAATATATTTTTGTTCATACCTTCGATCAATAATAGTACTAGAACAAAGATACGTCGCTGGAGTGGCCACGTTTGTACACACTTTAGTACATTTATATTTCTTTATATGAAATACAGAAAGAAATAATTCATACTAACAAATTCAGTTTATTATAAGCCTTGACACTCAAACATAAAGTTTAATTACAATGGCAAAATTAAATCTTTCTGTCGTCGGAGAAACAAATATAATGTCATGTGTCATGAAAATTAAAAGTTATTTTTATATGAGTTCAAAAATATTTATTGTTACTGTTGTACTGTTTTTAGTAATCTACGCCTTTGCGTGTTTCCAGTTATGTCCAATCTATTAAAATGAATCGAACAAATTGTCAAATTTTTATAAGGCTATTACTATTAATATTTCTATTGATATCTATTAATATTTCTTATCCTCTTTCTTTCGCGGAAATCTACAAACAGAAATAAATTATAAAATAACAATACTACACCATGCATTCCCTGTTCCAGAACAGTCGATGTTTGGTACAATAGTTGGTAGTTGTCACAAACATTGGTCAAACTATCATAATATTTGCTAAATGATTTATATTTACTATTTAATTCTGTTTTTATTTTATGAAAATCACTTATTGATAATAAACTTACGGAAAAAAAAATATTCCTTCCAAAATCTTGGTGTTACGGTGGTTATTTACATATTTTTTGAACGCGTACTGCGGCATTTTTACGTCTTAACGTTGGCTATGATTGGACCATACTAATTTGAAATAAGACCACAACCGAATTTGTGCTCTTATTTTTCGTTCCGTTTTTGAAGCGCTTACCGGGAATCTAGTGCATTATTGATCGAAGGATCACATTGAAATATTTTGTAAAAATATTTTTAGTTCATCCTATGATTTGAGTGGGTTTCGCTGTTTCTCTCAGGTGTCGACTCCATCTAGCTTATTTTTGTAATATGAGCCATCTTTAGAGTACACGCAAGGGGCAGTTGTGAACCACACTTTAGAGTACACGCAAGGGGCAGTTGTGAACCACACTTTAGAGTACACGCAAGGTGCAGTTGTGAACCACACTTTAGAGTACACGCAAGGTGCAGTTGTGAACCACACTTTAGAGTACACGCAAGGGGCAGTTGTGAACCACACTTTAGAGTACACGCAAGGTGCAGTTGTGAACCACACTTTAGAGTACACGCAAGGGGCAGTTGTGAACCACACTTTAGAGTACACGCAAGGTGCAGTTGTGAACCACACTTTAGAGTACACGCAAGGTGCAGTTGTGAACCACACTTTAGAGTACACGCAAGGTGCAGTTGTGAACCACACTTTAGAGTACACGCAAGGGGCAGTTGTGAACCACACTTTAGAGTACACGCAAGGTGCAGTTGTGAACCACACTTTAGAGTACACGCAAGGTGCAGTTGTGAACCACACTTTAGAGTACACGCAAGGTGCAGTTGTGAACCACACTTTAGAGTACACGCAAGGTGCAGTTGTGAACCACACTTTAGAGTACACGCAAGGTGCAGTTGTGAACCACACTTTAGAGTACACGCAAGGTGCAGTTGTGAACCACACTTTAGAGTACACGCAAGGGGCAGTTGTGAACCACACTTTAGAGTACACGCAAGGTGCAGTTGTGAACCACACTTTAGAGTACACGCAAGGTGCAGTTGTGAACCACACTTTAGAGTACACGCAAGGGGCAGTTGTGAACCACACTTTAGAGTACACGCAAGGTGCAGTTGTGAACCACACTTTAGAGTACACGCAAGGTGCAGTTGTGAACCACACTTTAGAGTACACGCAAGGTGCAGTTGTGAACCACACTTTAGAGTACACGCAAGGGGCAGTTGTGAACCACACTTTAGAGTACACGCAAGGTGCAGTTGTGAACCACACTTTAGAGTACACGCAAGGTGCAGTTGTGAACCACACTTTAGAGTACACGCAAGGGGCAGTTGTGAACCACACTTTAGAGTACACGCAAGGGGCAGTTGTGAACCACACTTTAGAGTACACGCAAGGTGCGCGGCTTCGTCAGCGTGATATCTTTATAAATTATAGCCTATGTTAGTCAGTGCTAATATAGCATTTCACTAGAGAAAGAATTTTCATAAAATCCGTCCTTTTTGAGTTTATTCATTACAAATAAATATACAAATCTTTTATTTTTATAATTTCGACCCCAGGGGCTATAATGACTTATGATATGCATCCATGACATTAGCAAGCAGGTGGTGAGAAAAATAATTAATTATACTAGGCAGATGAGGCGGCCAATGACAAAAACGTTGAAAGGATATTTATTTTGGTTTGGTATGGGCGTGTGATGAGGAGGGAGGAAACGCATGTGACTAAAACAGTGATGAATATAAATATTGATGGATGGAGTGGAGAGGAAGGCCGAAGAGAAGATGGATGGATTGTGTGAGGAATGATATGGAACAGATGGGAGTGAACGACAGCGTGACGGTTGGCAGGGGAGAGTGCAAGAAGGTAACTTATTGCGCCGACCCCACATAATATGGGACAAGGCGATGATGAGATGCGTCGTTACCCGGAAGGCCTTCCCGCACGTGTCGCACACGTGGCGCGGCGGCGGGCGGCGCCCCAGGTGCACGGCGCGCGTGTGCTTGCTGAGCGACGCGCGCGTGGCCAGCGCCGCGCCGCACTGGCCGCACACGTGCGCGCGCACGCCCTCGTGCTGCACGCGCACGTGCGCCGCCAGCGAGCGCGCGCACGGGAAGCGCGACGGGCAGCGCGCGCACGAGAATCTGGGGTGGCAAGTGACGGGATTTATGTCTGTTTTCCTTTGACGATTATGTCGAAATTAATACAAAACCAATACTTACACCACATCCACAGATGAATACAAAAAACGCACTCCACATTAGGTATGAAGCTACAAGTACGCGGCAGTCTCGACTTGTCGGGCCAGTTCAGTGAACGTAACGTAGTCAAGATAGAAAAATTACGCGATAGAAAAAGAGGTAACTTCTAGATGAATATAACTGCTGGTAATTAGCGCTGTGCGACCTGAATTGCACTTTACTGTGTCGAAACAAGAGTCGCTTTTTATTTAAATGATTTAAACAATCTGTATTCATCTGTGCCACATCCCAATATACATTTAACGGTAAACGAATTTAAAACATCCTTCCGTCTCTATCATCTTCAAACAATTGACAAAAACAGAACGATGTTTTAAATACGTTTAGCGATACCCACATTGTAATTTGTAGTGCAAACGCACCATCATTAAGAGCTATTTTCCTCTGACAATAGTTGCGGGGCAGCGGGGTCTGTGAAGTTTTGCCTTGTATAAAAAATATATAGCAGCCCGTAGTCTGGATCTGTGCCCGGTTGATGGCAATAGGCTCGCCACCTATTACATGGGACTTAAACATAACTGGCGAAATGTAGTATACTACAAGTACACCTCTGCCCAACCCTTCGAGGAATACGGGCGTGATGTTATGTTATTCAAATATAAAACGAAACTTACTTTAAACTCTGCTTATCTCGATGTTTTAAACTCTTCTGCAGATGCTGCCTGAGACTATGCGCTGATTTAAATCTGAAAACAGAATAACTATAATTGAAAATTACATAAAATATTGATAGCGCTACACTTTTTGTATTAATATTAATAGCAGATTAGTAGTAAAATAAATAATAAGCTTAAGCTTAAATAATAGTAAATAAATAATATAGCTTAAATATACCACTTACAGCTTAAATAAATATTAAGCTTTTAACTGAATTTTTTTGTTAAAGAAAGAAAGAAAAAGTATTTATTGAGACTCGCACAGGAAATCTCTCTCATCTCATTAAACATAAATAAAAAAAACAAAGTAACATTAAAATGAAGGATGTCCTGTACGAGGCCAAAAGGCTCCTATCTCAGCATGATGCCGCTATGATGATATGATGATGATGTGATGTTAGAGTCAAGTGTCCGTCCCCCCCGCTGCCAGCTAAATGGTTGTACTTGGATTTGTGAAAAAATTCACAGCAGTAATATATATAACGAAATTAAAAGGAAAACTATGTTTGCATTTTGAAAAACATGATCTCTATGGGAGAACATGTTTTTCAACTACAATGTTAAGTTTGATCTTGGGATAAATGCATCCCAACTACGGAACCCTTCATTGTGCGTGGTCCGACACGCACTTGGCCGGTTTTTCAATTTGAATTTGAACCAGTTTCAAAACGAAATCCCGTGAACACGATGACCACATCTGTTACCGGCTTGGTTCTATAGCCGTCAAGCGCTGCAAGCAAGAACAGTCCTTACGGTGGTTATGTATGAACTTCTTCGATGGTATGTGTATGTTTCTGATCGTACCTTACATCGCACTCGACGCAATAGTAGTCCTTCACGTCCGTGTGTGTGAGCTGATGATGTTTGATCTGAGTTCTCGTTCTAAAGCGCTTGTTGCATATTGAACACTCGTAGTTCTTGATACCCTGGTGTATTCTGTAACAAAAACACGATATTTTTAAGAGTTCTTTGCCCAAGGAGTACCAACGGAACCCTATTGCTATACCTATGCTGTCTGCCCGTCTATAGCAGGGCTGTATCTTTTAACCCGTATTAGTCAGCCAGTTGAAATCATTACACAATACGTGTTACTATGGCGTCTATCATAGCGATACTGATTTTAGTACTCATCCGCCCGCCTTTTCCGAACTATGTTGGGGTCGGCTTGCAGTATAACCGGATGCAGCTGAATACCAGTATTTTATATGAAGCGACTGCCTGTCTGACACAACCCAGTACTTGGTAAAATGCTACCCCTTGGTTGTCAGACTGTCGGCTTCTGACCCGTAACTATCGTTTTATCTAAGGTATTTGAGAAGATAATGCATTCTCGTATGACCCAATTCTTGACTAAACATAAAATACTAAAAACCGAACAAAATGGATTCCAAAAAGGCAAATCGACAACTTTGGCAGCTTTTAAATTACTGTCAAAAATCACTGAAAATGTAGATAAACATACACATACCTGCACTGTGTTTTTCGACATGAGCAAGGCTTTCGATTTTGTTGACCACAATATTCTACTAGCTAAATGTGAACTGTACGGTTTTCGCGGCCTAGCGTTGAAGTGGCTGGAAAGCTATCTCTCAAATAGGACTCAATATACAGCGATTTCCGAAATAAACTCAAATAAGGAAGAGATATTATGCAAGTCTAACATTAGAAGCAACAATACAGGAGTGCCCCAAGGTAGTGTTACAGGGTCGTTATTCTTTCTGTTATATATTAACGATCTACCAAATGTGACGAAGCATTTCTACTCACTTTTTGCTGATGATATTGCGGTGGTTATCACAGAGAATAAAATGCTTAATTATAATACAGAAATTAATGAAGCGGTTAATGCTATCATAACATGGCTTAATAATAATAATTTAAAAGTGAACATCGATAAAACCTCCTTCGTTCAGTTCTACAATAGAAAATTTAAATCTGACCTTACAATTACTTATTCTGATCAGAGAATTAACGAAGCACAAGAAGCTGTTTTTCTTTGTATAACAGTGGACAGTGGCTGCACATGGAAACCTCACTGCTTAAATGTTACAAAAAAGATTAATCGTTTCGCTTTTGCCTTGTGGAGACTTTGTAAAATAGCTAACCAAAAAACAGCCCTCTTAGCGTATCATGGTTATGTAGCTTCTACTATAAGATACGGTATTGTTCTATGGGGGAACTCTGTTCTTATAAATAGGGTATTTATAGCCCAAAAACAATGTATCCGTGCTCTTTGTGATGTGCCACCATTGACTTCATGTAAACCTCTTTTTAAAGATTTAAAAATATTAACTGTTCCCGGTATGTACATATTTGAATGCTGTAAATTTGTAAAAATGCACTCCGAATTATTTCAACGTCTTGGAGACACTGTTAAGTTTAACACAAGATATCCTGATAGACTGATTATTCCTCCAATGAAAAGCCACTTATATCACAGAAGTTGCTTTCCAATGGTTATAAGGATATATAATAAATTACCAAAATTATATAGAGAACTGCCAATCAATCGTTTCAAAACAATATTATTCAAATGGCTTATAGAAAAATCATTCTATTCTGTGAATGAGTACCTAAATTTTAAGGACTCGCACTGACATTCTACTATGATAATTTGACAAATGATTGACATTAATAATCTTAAATATAATAACCTTAAATATAATAACTTTAATGTATGTTCCAATTTAATTAACATTATTACAATTATTTAATTCATCTAATTTGCATGCTAGTTTTAGCGAATTGTTTTAGAAACTGTTAAACGACCCCACCAACTGTAATGTACTACAATTCTTGCGAATAAATTTCATTTCATTTCATTTCATTTCATTTCATTTCAACTACTGTCACAGAACTACTAATGACAGCTGCGACCAACGGCTTAACGTGCTTTCCGAGCCACGGAGGGGTCTTGGTATGTAATGGATGATCACCCATCCACGGACTGAATTTGGCAAGCGTTTCTTTACCTTGAAGATGGACCTGTGTGGTTGTTATTAAACAAATTTAACTACTAAAATAAAACTATTATTATTATTCAGTGTTACAACAGTAATTATTGCAATAGCTCACTGGTAAATAATACTTTGTAACTTTGTATTGTACTTACTGCTGATGTTCCGCTAAAGAGTCTTTATTAATGAAAGTTTTTCCGCACTGGTCACATTTCGGTCTGTCGCCACTGTGGTGGTTCCTCATATGGCCTCTATGCGTTTTGTTGTTACTGCAAAAATAATAATAATAATAAATACCTGCACACAACTACTGACTGGACAGGTCCACTCAAATCTGTGTGGGTCTTTCCGCAAAAGGCTATTTCAGACACTAATCTACATCGTCCTCATATGGCTCGACCAAGATTATGTCTGGACTTTCAAAAAGACAGTGAGTTTGCTTCGGTATTTCTTCGGAACACTCTAATATAATGTTGCATGGTTGATAAGAAGCAGAAAGACTTACTTAAAAAGGCAGAGGAGGATATACTCCTCGAAACCGGCGAAATCCTCACAGGCTTGTATTAAATGACTTACCAAGATCGGCTAAATATAATAAAAGCTGTTTAGCCATGTGTGTTCGTATATACAATGGCGCATGCGCATGTGTCCGCCCATATTTTTCTGAATATTCATGAAAAATTATGGAAAATTAACTTTAAAAGCCCGGTGTTTAATATTTTTCATATTATTCTTATTTTTTATTTTTTTGTATCGTTTACCATATCTCCTATGTTATTGGCTCGATTTGGATTCTGTTTATTATTTCTAAAAGCTTATGAGTTATTTTATCGGATTAACTAATTTTTTTTTGGAATATATAATATAAAATAGCGGAATTGTAAATAATAAACATATATATAATTAGTTATTACTACCATAGTTTTAAGTACTTTTTACAAAAAATTTATGGAATGTTTTTTATTCTGAAATAAATGATTAATAACAATAATAATATTCAGCGACTATGAAAAAAAAGGAGGCGAAGACATTATTTTCAAAAAAAATCAGTATTTATTTTTAAAACCACAAGTGTAAGTCCATTAAAGCATAGCGGGATTTTTTAAAAAAAAAAAAACTACCCCCCCCCCCCCTTTTTAAGTAAATTTTCGATAATTTGTCATGAATATTCAGAAAAATACGGGCGGGCACATGCCCATGGGCGACATTGTATAATAATATTCCAAGTAACTTAAAAGCTTTAGATCTTGTATTGTTTAAAAAAATACTTCATAAATGGTTAAACTCTAATAATTTTTACAGCTTAAAAGAATTTATTGACGGGAAACATTTGTTATGCTACTTTGAAAGATACAATATTTGCATGCTAGGATACAAGCAAAACATGTATACTCATAATGTTTTTTAAGTAACAACTTTATATACCATGTTTTATGCAAATAAATATTATTGCTATTTCTAATAAATGCTTCCCCTTTTTGTGAACCTAAAAATACTAAATAGACTAAAAATATCCAAGTAAATGCGACCAACTTGGATCTAGCGCTCGCTGGCCGTTAGGTAGGCCGAAGGGTTCGGCAGAGGGGTACCCAAATGTCACCAGTTATGTTTTAGTCCCACGTAATAAGGGGTATCAACCGGGCACTAATCCAGACTCTGGGCTGCTATTGAGAAATTCCTGATGGAACAACCCACTAACACTTAGCCCGACCTGGGAATCGTACCCAAGACCTCAAGCTCATCAGTAGCGCTTGCGACCACCAGACCAACGTGCGAATCCTACTGTAGTTAACAAATATTATAAAGACAATATGGATACTTACTTTGAAACTTTTCCACAGAGATGGCAAGTGAATAGTGTCAGGAATCCTTCGTGTTGAGTTCTTAAAAAAAAAATTATTGTCTATTATTAAATAATAAAAAAACGAATGAGCCTTACAGTAGTCGCATATGATGTGTAACATCTGACATCTTGGCTGACAGTAGTAACCTCTCGGAAAATGGATTGGTACCATCTGACGGCCAACTCTAGCACCGCACGCATTTATTGGTCAAATCAATTGGCGCTTCCTGTAAAATACAATAGACGACGTATATTTAGTAACCTAATCCGCGTAACTGTTCTTAAAGAGTCATAAAGTACCCTGTAAGAAATCGACACGTGTTTCACCTCTCAACGAGACATGCTCAGGATGACGATTGACTTGTTGCGAACCCGGACCCAACGTGTTGACACGTCAAGCGTCGAGAACAGAGTTTCTCATATACGTCGTCTATTGTATTTTATAATGGATTTCCGCAAAGACACGCCTGAGTCAATTAAATATCTTAAATTTGAGGCTTCCTGATACACACTTCCGTTCTTTTTCACGAAATCACTCCCACAGATTTCAGGAAAGCGGGAGGAAAGATGTTACACATCAATAAGTATCCACAAGTACGATTTCTGATCCATTTGTTTACATTTTCATCAAATAATTTTGGAACAGATCATATACTTATACCCACAGAACAGATAAAAGAGGTTAGAAGGGCCTTGTGGGCGGGGCAGGCGCGCCGCACATGAGTAAACGCTCATAGTTAACCGAATTTTGGTTCACCGGCCAACAGTCGCGCTCATATTGTGATAACGTGGGAAGCTCCGCGAAAAAGAAAGAATTATGCCGTCTTGCGCTATCATAACGTGTCGGAAAAGAAGGGTGTGTAGTGTAGCCCGATTTCTTTTCACCGGTAAGTCCAAAAACCTTAAAATACAAGTAATATTTGTAATTATTACAATAGTATTATGTAGTTTGTAGACAAAAACGATACAATCGCTAACAGATGCAAAATTATACATTGGTTGCAATGCATGGATACCATCTTTTAGTTAGATGAGTGATCGCGCCATGTATTGCGTTCACTACGAACGTCGCGTGCACCAAGCCAAAGTTGAAATTCCGCGAAATCCACGCGTATCGATAGTATTGTACTAAGTTGTAAACAATGTCGATATTAAGTATGTCATTGTGTGTTTGATACAAAATTAAATGATTATTATCAGTAATATTATAATTAAAATAACTTTGTTTACCAATTATTGTTTATTGTGGGTAATTAATTTAGTTTCTGAGTGGGTTTTCGTCTAAAATTTGGTTTGAGGTGACCAACCTCATTTATAATGAAAACATTGTAGGTTTCCAGCAGATCCTGATAAAAGAAGTCCACACTAATTGTCCCCCTTCCCGAAATTATAGCCAAAAATTTCAAAACTTAGAAATTACAGTAATTTTATCGATATCCATAATCGACCTTTTGGTTGCCGTAACATGTATGAGAAATAAATTGCTTTTGCGCGTGTGTGAGTGTACTTCAAGTGTACGTCAGCGCAGTGTTTGCGTTAGTGTGACAACCAATAGCAAACTCGCGATCTAAGTGCGTGTGGTTTATTTGTGTGCGTAATGCGCGTACTATTGGTCTCTTGCTTTTAGGTGAGTTAAAGAGTGGGGGATATGCGGCGACACTCGTTCTAATACAAATCAGGAACTATTTCCTTTCTAACCTCTTTTATCTGTTCTGTGCTTATACCCACTCACTTGTAATGGTCTATAATGGAGGCTCGGTCGATCATCCGCCGGCCACACGCGACACACTCGTACCGTCTGTTGTGTATCAACGAGTGCACGTTGAAGCTGTAGGAGGTCGGCAGATGCATACGACATAACTTGCATTCGTATGGCCCTCGAGACTGTGAAAAAAAAAAAAAAAGTTCGGTGTCCAACTATCAAAATAGGATCAGTAGTTGGACGCGCTTAAGACAGACGGACAGACAGACACACAGATGTACAGACAGACGGACATGGCGAAACTATAAGAGTTCCTTGTTGACTACGGAACCCTAAAAAGATCGTCAAAGTATCGTCGTCTCTGTCACTCATACCCGTGTGATAGTCTCTTTCTAAATCTCGATGTGTCATATTAACGCCCAGGTACTGTAATCATTTTTTAACCGAGTACGGAAAACTCAAAGGCATGTTATCTATGTTCATCTGTTCCCTCGTAACTCCGAAACTTCTCATCCTATTTTGACAAACGAGGTATCGTAGGAAGCGTCATGTTGTTCCGTGGGCTATATGACGTCACTTTACATCCATCATGGCAGCTAATATCGGACGTAAAGTGCTACCGCAAAATATATATTTTAGATTAATATATCGTGTTTGGTATCCATGAAAGGTCTTTAGGAGAACTTCCTAAAAATATATTGGTCATCTACCTATAACGATACCCACATAAGAATAAAACTTACCGGGCTGTGTTTGCTCATATGATTTTGTAATTTAGACTCAAAGTTAAATCCTTTATGGCACAAATTACATTGGAACGGGAACTTCAAGCCTGCTTTACTCTCTTCCTGAAAAAAAAAGTTATCGGTCAAAATATAATTAATGTTATCTCTTTCTAACACGTTAAAAAGAAAGAGATACAGGAAAAGGGATCGTATATTATTATACAAACGGTACAATCATAGCCAAAATTTATGTTCGCCACCTTAAAGGCTATTTTTGTCTGCTCATTGCACAACACACAATATTATACATATATGTATTGCGTCGTAATATATAATGCTGAACTTGCTTGCTGAATTCAATACATGAATCTGAGGCCATTTTTTTTTTTTTTTGAATATGGGAAATCGTCAAATGACTCCCGCTCTGGGTGGAGCGAGAGGGTGTGTCAGACTTTTACTGACTAGGCCCCCTGCGTTGACATTTTTCGACGGTCAGTAAAAAAAAATCTGCTGTTTCATAGAAAAGTGCAATACCTACGTGGTCAAAATGTATGGAACAGCTGATTTTTTTTAATAAACGAAGAATAATTTCGCCGCAGGGGGGTTCAGAATCATGTATTGAATCCATGGTATCAGTTTTCAGGTCGATGCCCCTGCCACCCTGTATAAATCTGTGTTAAAATTATTTCTTACTAGCTAGCTGACATTTCCTAAAGACATCTAATAATAAATATGCCTTGACATCATATCATTAAAATTAATACTTTAAAAGATATCACAGATTCAAAATTACGCGTGACAAAATAATTATGGTTGCCGACAACGCGGGCGCAGCGGTAGGAATCAACGACTTTTCCTCGGATATTAGGTATGATCTAAATAATCCCGGTAGTACGTACCCGTGGGATATTTTCCGACATCCACGCGGGCGAAGCCGCGGGCAAAAGCTAGTCCATTATAAAATACAATAGACGACGTATATTTAGGAACCTAATCCGCTTAACTATTCTTAAAGAGTCATAAAGAAGTCTGTAAGAAACGCTTGACGTGTCCACACGTCGTGTCCGGGTTCGCAACAAGTCAATCGTCATCCCGAGGATACCTCGTTGAGAGGTGAAACACGTGTCGATTTCTTACAGGGTTCTTTATGACTCTTTAAGAACAGTTAAGCGGATTAGGTTATTAAATATACATCGTCTATTGTATTTTTCTTTGTTATCAAGTAATCCATATCTATACTTATAATAAACTGAAGAGAAATAATAATCAGCCGTCCCATACATTTAATGGCTCGAGTAGGTCTGTATTGAAATTTTGTATGGGACACTTGATATTTTTTTTTCACAATCACGATGTTGGTTCCATGGTGAAAATTGTTCAGTTTGGCGGTCTGTACCACACCCTTAAATTTGACCACACATTTCTGATACGTGCTGTATACCAAATAGCTTTACAGACTGTATTTATAACCTTATTCCCACTTAAACAAACATCAACTTTATACAAGTGTCAATAAAGTTGATTTTAGACTGACTAGTACTATTGAAAAAGTCATTAAAAAAAATGAAGTTGTAGCGCAAACTGAACCTTAAGTGAACTGGACATTATAGTTGTTTTTCCTAGAAGTCGTTTTTGTTTAAACGCGATGAATGTACCGTAAGCGTGGGGCGCGTCTTCGTGGATGGCACTACCTAATCTGCGTTTCCAATTCATTTACCAAACATATAAACAAACGAGTTTTAGAAAAAAATACTGTAATGCCTACACATAAGGTTCAGTTTGCGCTTAAACTTCATATTTTGTATGACCTGTTTAACAATACTAGTCGGTCTAAAATCAACTTTATTTACACTTACATAAAGTTGATTTATGTCTAAGTGGAAAACTCGTGTTTGTTTACATGTTTGGCATATAAATTGCGCACGCAGATTGCCTGCCTATCCTTTGACGAATACAAGCGTGATAATACGTACCTCTCTGTGCTTAATTTGCTCCTCAGGGTTCAAAGTGACTATTCTAATTTTAGTAGGGTCCAATTCTATTGGTTTTCTAATTGAAGATTTAGTTTCCACCGTCATCCCTTCTTCAGGAGTTGTTTCACTGAAACATTGTTTTTATTTGTTAAACAGAGGTCGATAGGTCAAGGTTAGTGCAAAAGCTAGTATAGATCTATGAGTAAACTCACTTTTCCTTTTTCTTCTTCTTAACTTCTTTAGTCTTCTTCCTCTTGATGGGAGGTTCTTCTTTAATTTCTACTGAACCAGTCTCTTGTAACAACGATGCTATGTCATCTTCTGTCATTTTCGTTGCTACCGATCTGAAAACGTAACAAGTGAAGTTATATTAAAATTTAAAAACCCCCAACACAAACATTTCCTTATTTCTCTTTCCTACTCCATCACCAGACCCTGTTCACCATCTATCTATGTTCATTGAGACCATTCCAATGAGCCCAAACATGATACCTGTGCTGTAAGTTGGTAACGGAGTTAGGTATTCTGCAAATTCCAGGTTATTTTAAACTTTGGCTAAATGTTTGTCTATAGTCGACCTCGTATTCCCAACTATGTCGATGGATGCAGCTGAATACCAGCATGTTACATGGAGCGACTGCCTATCGGACCTCCACAACCCATTTACTGGGTACTACGATACGCCTTGGTAAGACTGATTGTCAGACTTTTGAGCTTCTGACGACCCGTAACGACTGCCAAAGATCTACGAATGACAGCCGGGACTAACGGCTTGACGTGCTTTCCGAGGCACGGGGGTCTCGGTATGTAATGTATGGTCACCCATCTACGGATCGATCTCGGCAAGCCTTGCTTAACCTTGAAGATCGACCTGTGCGGCTGTTATTAATTAGCCACGAACCCACGAGCGGGGTGGGTGGCTACAGTCAGGCCGTCGAGAGAACGCGTTCCTGACACCTGTCAGATGGACAAATTTTAGTAACTTTCAGGATCAAATCCGCAAAACATTATATTCGTCAGTATGAAACGGACAGGTGTCAAAAACGCATTCTCTCAACGGCCGGACTTTATAGTTAAAAATATATGTATTTTGGACTGTTACCTAAATTCTTCTAAAGTAATATTATCTTCATAGTCTGAGAAGCCGTTCTCTTCCTTCACGATATCTTCTTCCATTTTACTAATCATTTGAATGTCAATTTCATCTAATCCTGAAGATTGAACTTGCTTTTCATGCTGAAAATATTTGTTTACATAATATAACATAACATCACGCTTGTATTGATCGACGGGTCAGGCAGCGGTGCTCCTATAGTACACTCACATTTCGCCAGTTATGTTTAAGTCCCATGTAATAGGGAGCGAGCCTGTTGCTTTCAACTGGGGACGGATCCAGACTCCAGGCTGTTACTGAGAAATTCCAGATGGGAAATCCCAATAACACTTATCCTGACCCAAGAATCGAATCGACCCAGGACGACGCTTGCGACCAACGAGACATTCAATAATTTTTTCTTTACTTTTTAAAGGCGAAAGCGCCAGTAACGAAATTCAAAACTTCTTACGTTTTTTTTCAAACTCAAACTCAAACTCAAAGCATTTATTTCAAATAAACCAATTACAGGCACTTTTGAATTGTCAAGGGGTCCGTCAGTCAGAATTACAATTTGTAGGTCAGAATCAGGTTGTATGTATCACATTATGATTCGCCACCGTAACAAATATGTATTTATAGAATTACATACATACATACATGCATTCTTCATTTCTTCTTCATTTTTATTTGTCAATTATTATTTTTATATAGGTACTCTAAATGATAATAAAAACCGCATCAACCTCCGTTTCGTAGTTTAGAAGAACAACGCAGTCACACGATTTTGCATTGAAGGTACTTTCTATTTATAGATAATAGATTTATTATTGTATGTAGGAAATACACAGTTATTGGGTATTTAGTTTAGTTTCTCATTAATCACCACACAACGCGCACACACACATGTATGTCACAAAATTTGATTAGATTTTTTATGAATTATTTTTTATTTTTTATACTACCTTTAATTTATTTATTATATCGGACAGACACTTCCCTATGTTTATTATTCTAGCGTATGGCACTCGTGGGTTGCAGCTGAAAATCAGCGTCAGGTGGTACACTTTGTGTTGACATCTGACATTATGCTGAGCTGAGGCCCTTTTGGCATTATAATAATTTGTTTTTATAGTTTTGTGTAATGCCAATAAACGCATTTTTCTTTCTTTCTTTAACTTAGACAGCAGGTCTGCTGCGGAGTATGTTGCGCCACTTATTCTTACCAGCTAAGATCAAAATGTGCTGATGTTCTCAGCCTAATTTAAATAAATAACTTGAGTTTGAGACTGACACTTACCTCTAAAACCTGATGGTACCCAGTCTTGCCTTTGCCCACGATATCTATCGTCAGCACACTCGTGGTACTCAAGTGAGGACTGGCATACTTGGACAACTCTTCGTCTTGAGCCTCGATCGGGAACTGCAATAGTTTTACATTACAATAAGCCTGATATAGTGGTGATATATTTAATTGATTATAACTTGTTCCAAAAGTATCTGATGAAATGTAAGCTAATGGATCAGAAAACCTACCTGTGGATGTTTTTTTTTACAAATTGAGTGCTTTGATTTGATTATTTTAAATCACCTTTAAGGGCCTATCCTACCTCAAATTGTACAGCATGATGCTCCGTTATATTGATAATACTGCAGCATTCAGTTTCAAATAAATATATGTTTTTGAAGATTAAATGTACTATAATTGACAAAAACAAGTTTCCATAACTCTGGTATTAAAAAAATACTTCTAATTAGATCATGAAACTTTGCATAATAACTGAACTAGCTATAAAGCAGCTAATATGTAGCTGCTTTATAGTAATTTATACTTTTATACAATGTTTTTTTATGTTTTATATATTCCCATTATTTTCGCCGTAAAAAGCAATTACCTAAACTTTTGGCGCCTTGGAGCAGCAAGCTCCTCACTCCGTCTCGCTCTCACTCAATCCGCGATCAGTATGTTGCGAGCGAGATTAAAAGTGAATTTGAGCTGATGTATTATGGGCTCTTAAGATGTTTTTCCTTTCACCTCAATTTTCGTTGATGATTTTTCAATAACAATTTAATAATATTATTCAAAACTTTATATTCCAATAATTGTTGGAAAAAGTGGTGAAATTTAAAGTTGAAACCTTCTTAATGAAAACATAATGCATGTGTTTGTGTGTTACTAATTCCCATTAGTGATTAATTTAACCTGAACAGGGTTTGTTTCCACTTTCGTCAGATAGTTTATAACATAATAATAATAAGCCTTTCTTCAGATATGGTTACAAATATAGGTTTACACATATGTATAATATACATTTATTTTAATGTTCAATATCACTGTTCCACTTTTTTGGTTTAGAGTAGTCTCTAGTATAGTTAATTTTGATTTATTTATTTTCCTGCCTCAACTTTTCCTTGTCTGTTTGCGTATCAATAGCAAAGCGTCGATTTCTGCTACCAGCTTTATTTTATTTTTTTATAAATGGCATCTCGCACGTCAAGGAAGGCCTAGGAAGTTGTCGGCTGCTGAACCGGATTTTCCTGAGGGTGCCTCAATAAATGAAAGCCTCCAGCCAGGGCATAAAACTTAAAAGCTAAGCGACTACACGCTAAGGGCACCCCCTGTGGGGTACGGACCTCGGCTGGGGGAGGGCAGCAAGCAACAGGCTGGATCGGATTAATTTTTCGGACGAATTTAAAGCCTCAGGCTCAGCGGCACAGGCTGGCACGACCAAGAGTCAGGGCAGGCATGGACTGGGGCGTCGCAGCGGGCCTCGGCGGCGAGGAAGGAGTGTGCTACCCGCTATAGCTCTAATTTCTTACATAGCTCTAACTTCGCCAAGGTCTTCCTAGATAATTTATAACAGAGATTATTATCTCACTATTACCACAAAAAAATACTCACGGGAGCGCATCGTGTAAGATACTCGTACAGCATCGTGTGAGCCCGCAACACCTTATGTTTGAACTTGACTGACTTCTGTAGGAGTGTAGCGCACTCGAAACACAACCACTGTGGTAGACCATCGGATTCCGTTACCTGGAAACACAATGAAATCTATATAAATACTTATTAATATTATAAAGGTGAAGAGCTTGTTTTTTTTTAATTTTCCACTATGCCGCGAGACGTGGCCCGGAGTGGGTCATTTCTCGAGGGTAAAGTGGAAAATTTTCACAAAAATTAACACAAAAAAAATTGATTTATTTACGTTGCCAGTCTGTGTTTGGGTTACAAAAATTCATATCTGTACCAAATTTCAACTAAACTGGTCCAGTAGCAAATTGGATGTGACAGACGGACGGACGGACGGACGGACGGACGGACGGACGGACGGACGGACGGACGGACGGACGGACGGACAGCCAGTCAGCCAGACCGACAGACCAGTGATTCTAAAAGGGTTCCGTTTTAAGGTACGGCAAAAAAAAACAGATAAAACACCAAGCGAAAACGAAGTACCTAATAGCGCGGACGGGTGATGCGATGCGGTGGATCGGGGGCCGAATAAGTTTTATAAAAATGTGGCTGTTTTAGTATATTGTATAGCTTACGACTTCCACGCGAACGAACTCGCGGACAGAAGCTAGTAATACCTATTAAGAAAGTTTATGGTATGCAGAAAGCAGCAGGAATGTTTAACAAGCATAGCAAATTCAGCCTGAAATCTTTCCACTGCTGGAACACAGGCCTCATCTCAATGAGAGGGAGTGGGTGACTTCCACGCGCGCCCAGTGCGGACTGGTGGATTTAATAAGTAATCTGATAATAATGGTTTACAATTTATTTAATGCCTGCCTCGTTTGCTCTAGCGCAGCGATCACCATGAGGCATGACTGTCGCGCTCCATATGGTAGTAGTTTACTAGCAACCAAGAATAAAAATATCAATTAAGAAATAAAACAAAAATAAAGAAATATTTATGTAATGAACAAAAATAATACAGTAACTAATTATTATCAATTTTTGCTTTGACCTCTCTGTCTTAGTCTGGAGTAAAGTTGGAGAATACTACAAAAAAAAAAGAAAAGAAAAATACATGTAGTTTTTGTTATAAATTTTAGTTTTACAGGTCCGCACAAAATAGGTTGGCGGTGCAGGTCCAGACCACAGTCCACCATTTGGTGACTCCCTAATGGTTTAAGCGCGACTGCTGGCTCACTAGCAGTCTGGACTTTAGATTTAGTTGATAGCAACAATAAATTATATTTTTTAAACTGGATCAGTCTGATCAGTTGGTGTCCTAACCGACTACTCTGAGATGAAAGGTCGAAACAAACTCAGAGCTGACAGTCTCTTTTAAAGTCCAGATATAATCATGGTCAGGCCATATGAGAACCACACAGGTTTGTGTGGACCTGTCCAGTCAGTGAACGCATTTGTCAGTAATTGTGTAGCTCAACTCAGAACTTAAGGAGCTCAATCCGGATGACTCGGCTCCTATTACTTGGGGACTTAAATATAACTGGCAAAGTGTTGATGTAGTGTAGGTACGCCTCTGCCTAACCCTTGATGATGATGCAAGTCTCATAAAATTATCAACCTATGAAGCTTTACTAATTATTGAAATGATAGTAAAGTAACACAGCACAGCACAGCACTACTAAGGAAAAATATTATGTCGATGGGACCTATCATATACAATAAAATTCCGCACAGTTTCAAAGAACACCCTATTCGAACATTTAAATCTAAGCTCACTGCATTATTATTGGATAAATGTTATTATTGTATCAATGACTTTTTAAATGATAAAGAAATTTGACAATAAAATTTGTAAATGACATTATGTTTGTAAAATAATATTTCACTTAATTATAATTCCAAGTAATGAAATTCATTTTATTGACAAGATTTATTTATGTGCAATTGACTATTTGATGATTATTATTATTTTATTATTATTTCCTTTTTTATGTTTGTTAGTGTTAATTAGAATGACATGTTAGTTGTTAATTTATAATAATATTGTATGTAATCTATTAGTTTCTATGAATTTGCATGCCGTAAGGTAGAATGTAGCGGTAACCTTCAGCTATTGTATCATCTTAAACTTGTACCTACATTGATGGCAAATAAATAAATCTGAATCTGAATCTGAACATGTTATTTTTACTTCAATTATGACTTGTAAGTACAAGGTAGTAAGAAGGAGATTTTAGGAAGCACAAGGAATTCTAGGAAGGTTTTGCTTTAGTAAAAAAAAATGCAAGCATTAAACATGAAATTAAGCACATAATTTTTTTAATTTTTCATGTCTGTTTCAGTAAGGTTATTGTCAAAAATTATTATTGAATCTCTTTAGAATTAATAGAAATATTAAACTAACGAATTTTGAGGGTTCATTAAACATAAAATAGTTGAATACTCACGTTTATTCCGGCAAGATCTTTAAAAAACGCTTCGAACATAACAGCGCTAAGCATTCGTCTTTCCGTCATCAAACAACACCTACAAATAGCTTTCGCCGGTTCAAAATCAAGTTTAATATCTCCCTCATTGCCTAAACTCATCGTTTCCATTTTATTACAAATATTTATTAGTCAAAAATAATCACACACAAATAAACCCCACACAAATCTGGGAAATGTAAACAATATGGCGGTTTGGCAACTTTGTTTTTTTTTTTCGATGCGTTTTGTTGCACGTGCGGCCTAGTTCCATTGATTACCGAATAATGATTGATAATGAATGCATGAAAGTAATCTTATATGGTAGCTTGACGATAGTTTAAATAATAATTATTTGCATAATCGAATGATTTTGTTAAGTGAAATAACATAACTTAAAGCCGCGTCCCCACTACACACCCTAAAGCTGGGAACAAACTATCGGACGCGTCCGTAAGCCGCAACTGACAGTCGCGGCATAATTGTATTTGGATAGTACAGACGCCAGCACATCAAGCTACTACAATCTGTCAAATTTATTTAATAGATTTTCAACTTTAGAACTACAGCATAAGGTTCATGGTTGATTGCGAAAATTTGACAGTTTCGGGTAGCTTGACCTGCTGGCGTCTGTACATACACTATGCAAACTATGGGTCGTAAGTCGCGGACGTGACGTTGGGCCGTCCTTGAGCGTTCGGGCGTCTGATAGAAATCTGGCCGGCTGGATGTTTGTTTCAGCCGCGGACATCCGCGGACAGGGTGAACGGGGTTCGGACGCGTCCGTGGACGATTCGGGAGTCAAGTCATAAGCAAACCGATGATGGTAACAAATTTGGTCGCTAAGTAGTTTAGCAAGAGGTACGCAACGTCGACTGTCATTCTCGGCTTACGGACGCGTCCGAAGACCATGCACACCTCAGAGTAATAACTAAAGCATAGAGGGAGCATACAAATTAGAGACAAATTACGATATATCTAAGCCCTTCTCTCTTATGGCGCAGATTGTACACTTAAAAGAGACAAATGCATATGGATTCGTCTATGCTAAAACTAAATGGACGTTCCGAAATTGTCAAACGGTCTTGGTCTCTTTTTACACGACCAATTAAAAAAGCACAATAGTTACTTAGTACACCGTTAACCGTATAAAGTATTTGATTTAGTCGTATATTACGTCGTGAATTTCAGTACGTGTGCTGGTTGAGGTGCTGGTCATTATTTTATTCAAAATTATAGATAGGTATATGCACAATTTTCTAAAAAAAAATAGGTGCAAAGGACAGATCAATAGGCTGACAGATCATGGCTTGTTTTGTGTTATCGTGTAAATCACATTCGTAAGTTCGTAACGGAAAGAAAACAATGAATTTGTAAGCTTATATAGGTAAGTGTTTTTTTACAGTTTTCATATAAAATCACACGAAATATTTGGACGTCATCACTAATAACATACATATTAGAATGATAATAATCTCTTCAAACTATCTTTATTACAAATTATTTTGTGATCGCGAATTAATTTTCAAAAAAATAAATCGTTAAATTGTGAGGTTATGTTATGCTAGTGATGGAGATACTTTTTATCGATACGATATTTTTATGCCGTTAAATTTGATAAGTTATCGTATTCTTTTTCAGTATACCTTCAAATGAGAAAGAAAATTGGTGTAAAGTGATTCCAAGAGCCAGAAATTATTGGACCACAGCCGAGTATGTTCTAAACATTTTACGAACGACTGCTTTGTAAGTAGCGATAAATGGAGAAGGTTTAATTAAACCTGGCGCCATACCATCCCTATTATTGGTAAGTAAAGCCATCTTCACGTGCGCTCACTTAGTGATCAATTCGCGTTATGTTTTATCTATCACAAAACGTTCACAGTTCTGTGCTCCAAAGCTCCGTGAAAAAAAATGTTTTTCTTGTACCTTCAGTTGCTTTTCTTGCCGGTTTGAGGGGTCGACTAAAATCGCGGGAAAGTCTGAAAGGGATACCGTGGCCCCTGGCAACGTACAGGCAACTGAAGGAACACGGGTGGGTTTTAGTCAGTACGAGGCTGATACGCCCTCCCGCTCCGCCCAGAGCGGGATAAGTTATTTGCCAAATTCTCACCAAAAAAAAGGTGTCTACTAAATGGTTTGTATGGGGACTGTGAACGTGTTAACCAATTGTTTTACTTTACTATATACTTTACCTAATGTATATTGATATGTATTTTTGGCTACAAATAAAGTATAGTAGATAAAACACAACACACCAAGTTAGTTTTCTTTGTTGTTGCATATAATTGTATGGTTGAGCTGAATGGTGCTGATACATGCGTCATGTTCGTGAACGGGCGCCGTCAGTTGGGACTGACCAACTCTTAGCTGCCATGGCTGATTAAAATTTTTGAATTGTTCTTTTTTTTATTTATCTCCTTTATTTATCTTTTTATTACGGACGCTTTTAACGTGCGCGTCTTTCTACATTGTTCTCACATGTATAATTTCAACATGAATGATGTAACGAATATTTTGTAACAATTTATTTTATATAAAAGAGTGTCCGTGGAGTTTCTTGCCCGTTCTTCTCCATAGGTACCTATTACGCTTTAAAATGGACAATTAGCTTCATATTTTTGACTGACCGATTCCCTTGACAATTCAAAAGTGCCCGTAAATGGTTTAATTGAAATAAATGCTTTGAGTTTGAGTTGAGAAGAAAACAGTTTAAATTATTCGATTTTCAATCGAATAATTTAAACTGCTTTCTTCTCCTCTCTTTATTTTATTGTTTATCCCCAAATATTAAATAAAAAACCGTTTTAATCCGATTGTTTCTATTCAATACAATACAAATTAGCAAAACACTAAAAGCAAGAATATCTTTCGTTTCGAAAGTCGTCATCTTTATCTCTTATTTTTTTGTCGTTTTGTGACACGGATTTCCGAAACGAAAGTTATTTTTGCTTTTTAGTGTGGAAGTCGGTTTATTTTTTGTGTAAAATTTATTATATTTCTCTTTTTAGTTTTGGTACACCATCACTAAAAAATGAGTAAGTTCTATATAAGGTATCTAAAGGATTGACAAAATACCCATACTAACACAATTTACACATTCGTACTGTCGTTAAGGAGTTCGGTTATATGTTCCATATCTTGACAACTGCTGAACCGATTTTGATGAAACTTGTACTGTTTCCTAAGTTGAAAGATAAAAATCCAATAAAATTAGAATGACCACGATCCGATTACGAGTTTCTACACTTATGAAATTTGGCACACGTGTTAAGAAGCCCACATAGAGTAATATGAATATTGTGCAATTCCAAAAATATTAGATACATACATATCGAATTGATAACCTGTTTTTAGAAATCGGTACAAAGAAAAGTAAGATGGTTTCATGCTTCGGAAGGAACGATAAGCTGCGAACTAATGGTCGTTACTAACATTGGAGCTTGGAAAACGGTACAAAAACTGACATCAGTATCTGGTTGATAGATCTTGCAGTTCACACGACAAGAAGAACAATAGGATTAACATGTAAAAGCCTGTTGGAACCAGAGCGTTTTTAAACAAACAGTGTATTCTTTGACTTTATCATCCATGGAATGTATGACATGACACTAACGTACATTCAATTCAATAAGTAAATTTCCTGTCTAAAATAAATTAATATCGATACCTCTGCAAAATACGGCACATCACTACCGAGACAAAAAAAGTGGACAGCCTTGCCATAAGCAACCCTTATAACTATATATCTGTCCTTGTTTTTCACACTGAATTTGTCATAAGTATAAACAGTATAACTATACTGAAATTTCACGCTCCCTCTATGTTAGTTATTACTCTGAGGTGCACACTCATCGGTCGCGACTGTCAGTCGCGGCTTACGGACGCGTCCGATAGTTTGTTCCCAGCTTTAGAGTATATAACACTGGAGAAGCCTTAAGCACAATATTCCGAACAACACTGTCTGTCACTTTTTGCGATGGACGCGGTCGCGGAAAGAGAAGTCCGTACCATTAATTTTTATTTTATCGATATCGATATTCATTCGGAATTTTGCTTGAATCCATGAAATAAAACAGCGGTTGCATAAAATAGTTACATTTTAATAAGAAGATAAAATAACTTCAATTAAATAAAAGTAAGTAAATTTGTACTAAGTAATCTCAATAAAAAATTAGGTCAAGTTCAATTTATTTTTGTTTTGATATACAACCACTTCAATGGATATAAACAAATTATAAAACATTGAACAATAAAAACAAATACACAAAAATAATTACTAAGTAATTTTTACTAGGAAATTATCGACATGTCAATTTTGGTTTCAAATATGACCTCAACACTACGGTAGTCTCGTTAACATTTTTACTAGAGGACATAATCGCATGTCAAGTGCGTGTAAGTTTTGCTGAATTGACGTATATTTTCGTAATGCAAAAGAAAATATTTTGGTCTTTACGAACATAAAAACGAGATGTAGCGAGACTCGGTGACGTCACAGTAGCAACGTGAGGAAAATACTCGATTCATGCTACGTTTTATATTGAATCATGGTTGAATCAAATGAAAAATCCAATTGTGTTATCATTATGAGGTTAGGATTTTAAATTTCAATAAAAACATGACTAAATCTTAGAAAAAAAATATTGCATAAGTAAAGTTATTGAGTTCTTTATGTAAATTTGACGTATTTGAACGCTTTTTACACCATTTAACAGCACAAATAGGCATTTTCACGGAGCTCCGCGCGCCTTTAAAACGATTTACGAAGTGCGTTAGAATCGATTTGAAAGTAGTTTTTATGAATGTACTAGAACATTTGTTCTTCTACTTTTACAGAGGGGAAGTGTTCGTAAGGATTCTCCAGTTATATACTCTAAGCCACTACCACTAGGGCCGTGCGTTCGAGTCTCGTGAGTGAGAACGTTTACAAACTCACGAGGCTCGGCCGGTCGGCTAATTTATCCCAAAAGCTGACATAGTAGTTGAAAAACATGTTCGCCCTTATATCGTTATACTTACGTCACGGACAATTCTCCAACAGCAAATGTAAGTTTCAAATCGTATAAAAAAAAGGAAGTGGTATGATAAAACTACAAATTAATGATTTTAGAACTTTTTCGTGTCATTGACTCTGGCAGCGTGAAGTGTGTGCAGTGCGCTGCGTGGCCACCATCAGGGATTTTAATTTTGATTTCACAAAAAATTTGTCGCTAATTAGTCGAAATTTGTCGCCAAATATCAGAATTTGTAATAATAGTAATAAGGGTTTATTTTTTCTTGGCAATTTTTCGTGAACTCTTCGACTATACATTGTTGGCAAAAGTGGAAAAGAAAGTAAAAAACATGCATAGATAAACGAAAAAGATAAGGATGAAAGATAAGCGCTAGTCAATAATATTGTTATTTGCAGAAAAAAGTCTTTGTTAATTTGACTGCTTAATATGGTTTTATTCGCCATTGAGCTTTCGATATAACCCTCAGCTACTCCATCAGAGCTCCAACCACCGTGTCTTTTTATTGACGTAATATCCGCCCCCGAATCCGCCAAGAAAGTCGCCGAAGTTCTTCTAAAGCAGTGACCGGTGTAGAGTTCAACATCTTTAAGTTTTAAATATTTAGCAATTTCCTTTGGCATATTGCTAATTTTATTTTTGCCGATGGCTTGTCGAGTACATTTCCCATTCCGATAGTTTATAAAAAATCTATTGTTTTCCATGTTGGTGGGACGTAATGCTTGGTATTTATGAATGATTTTAGTATATTGTCCTTGTACAATGAATGATCGATTTTTCTTTGTCTTAGTTTCCTTTACATTAATCAGCAGCAACTCATTGGAATGATTTTCAACGTCCTCCACCTTTAAGTTGACAAGTTCACATCCGCGGCAAGCACCATTGAGTCCAAAAATTAAGGCCTATAACAAAGATAAAAAACAGGTAAATATATAGAATAATTACCATTACTAAGATACGAAATATTCATAGTTAAATCATGTATACTTACTTTTGTGGCCAGAAAAATTTCGTCAGGAGCTTCTTTAAGAAATTTTTCCATATTTTGAGTCGTAAAAATTTTAGACTTCTTTGCGCAATGCCCTTCTGATTTTCTTTTTAAAAAAGCCAGTAATTTCGTGAATCTATTTATTTCAATGCTGTGTTTGATGGTTATTGTAGCTTTCAGTTTTGAGTATATGCACCAAAGTGTATTCGGATTCTTTGTCTTGGATAAATAATCAAAATAGACTGATTCTGAAATTAATAGGCTTTTCGCACTTCTCCACGTTGAAAATTCTTCACAAGTTTTTAAATAATTTTCCTTGGATTTTGTTGGAAGCAAATTATTTATAATTGCGGCAGCATTTGCACTGATGGAATCCGACAATTCACTGTCACTGTCGCTTTGATTTAACATCGTAACGTATTTTTAGAACATTAACTTATTAAAAAAATAAGATAAAATAAACTTAACGTTTATGTATTTGAAGAAAACAAAAACGCGGCAAATTCCTAGACTAATATTTTTTTGTCAGAAAAGCAAAGGCATCAAGCTCATACGGCCTCGTCGGTTTTCGTAATTTTATTTAATAATCTTATCTGCATAATAAATGCGTATTCCTTTTTCAAAAAGATGTATAATGCTTTATATATAAACTCAATGGTGTAAACACAGATGTAGTTCTGTATAAATTTCGGTAAGTATTCCAAATTTAAATCACATTCCCCTAGAGGATGAATGAAATTCAGTACAATTTTCTTTCCCTGTTTTTAACAGATTAAAAATGACTATTGTTATGTTCGCTTTTTGTGGAATAGAATGTCACTTTTTTGAGCAAGTGGTACGAAATAGTTATTTATGCTATAAGTGCGGAAGGTAGGTGATTTCCGATGAGTGTATAAGTCGACACGAGTCGGAAATCATCTTACGCACGTGTATCATACAACGTTTTACTATGCATTGTGAGAGAAAAAAAAAACTTCGACTTTGACTTCCACTTCCACTTCAACTTCCACTTCCACTTCAACTTCCACTTCCACTTCCACTTCAACTTCCACTTCCACTTCCACTTCGACTTTGTCTTTGACTCCGCCATTGCCATCGCCATCGTCATCGCCATCGCCATCGCCATCGTCATCCCATCGCCGTCGCCATCGCCTTCGCCATCGTCATCGTTATCATCATCATCTGATTTGTAAAACTTTTCTCAAATAATAAAAACTCTGCAACGGGCTGACGACGGCCACCAAAATTAAAAAAAAAACAGAAAAGTAAAAAGCACTAGTCAAAAAAAGTGACACTTTCCGCACTAATTTACTGCTTGGAAAAGGCTCTTTTCGAGCAAATGCATTGTAAAAGATTTTTTTGATAAAAAAAGTAACAGATAAATATAAAATAAGATAATGAATGAGTTTTAATTAAATTAGTTTATGTACCTATTTATTATTGTTAAGTGTTTAAATAGAATAATAAAATAATACGAAACCCTAATAACCAATGTTATTAGAAACTTGTAAAAAATAATAATAATGTGTTGTATAAAATTTATAAAAATAACATGTTTAAATATTTGTATGCCAGTCCATGGCGAAACATGTAAGATCATTGCTATATTATAAGACCTTAATGTACCATGTTTTAAAGCAAATAAATATATTCTATTCTATTCTAATTAACGACAAAATATGGGAGAAAACAGATCTTCGCTAGGTGCCTTAGTTTTTGAGATATAAATGTGGCCCTGCTGGGGACACTCTCCAGATCGACCACCTATAAATCCTTATATCTTTCACCAAATATCAGAACTTTTGAACCAGTGACCGACATCACTGGTTCAAAAGTTCTAATATTTGGTGACAAATTTCGACTAATTAGCGACAATTTTTTTGTGTAATCAAAATTAAAATCCCTGATGGTGGCCCTGCCAGAGTCAATGACACAACTTTTTCCTTTAAATGTGCTGTGAGACCGTGCTTTCTGGCAAGTTTCATGATTCTAGGTCAACGGGAAGTAGGTACCTACCCTGTAGGTTTTGATTTATTTGTGAGTATCAAAATATATAATGTCGCATATATGGCCGTATTTTTTTATTGCGTTGACTTAGAAGCTGGATTTTTTTAGAGCTTCAGGGGTCTATAGACCTAAGTATTTGATTTTAATTTCAACTTGATACCTCCACGCGTTCCTGAGAAAAGGGGTCTTGACAGACTGACAGACGAAGGCGGTCAACGAAGTGATCCGATAAAGGCTCCGTTTTTCCTTTTGAGGTACGGAACCCTAAAAAAGACCTCTGCGAGGCCAAAAAGGACCCAACGTCAACATAAAGCTGCAATATTAAAAAAAACATATACCGTAGCGCTGGTACTCAGATACGGCCCGCTGTGATGCCGTGGACACACCTACGGACATAATTATATTAATCCCACTTGGGGAATAAAAAAATAAAACATAATAAAATAAACCACTCGTGTGCGGTTGACTGTACCTACCATGCGAGCCACCGTGATATTTCAGGATAGGTATAATATAAAAATAATCATTTAGCTTCACATCAAAATATTTTATTTACAATAGATATTCATTTGAAATAAAAATAAAATAAGTTTACTTAATTTTTGTAGATCCCACTTATCATATAGATAGACCATTTTTTCAGTTATATGGCGAAAAGAACGCAGACCAGATTTCAGAGAATCGATGATATTGTACAGTCGCGAGCACCAATATGTATCCACTTAGCAAAATTCTAAAGCGATTTTCGCATGGAATAACGACTGCAACTTTGAGATAAGACCTATTTCATATTAGTGTGGGTTCCAAAATACTATGTTCGTAACAACATAAAATTACAATCACCACAGTAGGAGAAAATCTCTTTTTAAAGTTGCTAAGTGTATACATATTGGTGCTCGTGACTGTACATTAAACTTTATTGCAAGTGTTATAAAGCTCAAACAAGAACGAGCAAGCTCGCCAGACTACGACCGAGGAGAAAATGTTTGGACATCTTTGCACTTTATGAAACTTATAATAAAGTAAATTTTTCAATGTCATCAAATATCCTGTTTTCCTCTCCCATTAGATATTCGCAAAGCCTTCAGAGTCCAACTGTTAATTAATTATGAATACAACCCCTGAACTGTCACACGACACTTCTTAAGTTATCACCTGTCCCACTGCCGTCGCGTCGCACCTGTCAGCGACAGCCTTTAATCGGCGGCAGTGGGACGGATGCCTAATTCTTTCTGGCTCTACAATACACCTTACAAGTAACAGCTTTAGACTTAATCCAACTAAGCCCAGGTTCGTACGGGCGATTTTTTCTGGCGCACTGAATTTTCAATTCTCGGTGTTGAGCAGAGCATTGAGAATCCAACAGCGTGCATCCAAGCGCGTCAAAAATAAACACTGTTGGATTTTCAATTCTCGGCGCTGAGCAGAGAGATGAAAATCCAATGAGCAATAGAAAATCGCCCGTGGCTTAAAGGTTGAGTTGCGTTTGAGGGCGAGTCACCGATCAAACTTTGACAAGTAATAAAGTTAGCTTTTCATAGGAATATCAACTTTACCCTTCAGTTTATTATGATCATAATCGTATAAGTGAATGTGTGCAAATGTTTCATGCTAATATGAACCTTATTTGCTTATAGTTTCATTTCATATTTAGCTGCCTTCTACTATCCACAATTGTTATTATTTACTATTACTGTTCCACCTGCTGAAAATCTCACACCTGGACATGAGTTGCCTTAGCTTACCTGGAAGTCTTCAAATAGACTCCAGACCCAGGTTGGCCGAAGCAAGGAAAACCTGCTCAGGTGGCAGATTTACAGATGACTCCGCCCTCGCGGTTTTAGATTGCCATCACACGCTATGAAGATAACTGAAGAACTGGTCTGCCCACCTCAATGACTAAGTAACTAAATAATTAAATAATAACTTTATATACATATTAACATTTATATTATGTACTTTGTTGGCCGTGGACTGAGTAGACATTAAGATTTGAATAATATTTTGAGGGTAGTCAGAAATTGTTACTCAAACAGTCTTTACAAAACGAGTTTTAACTTTGATTCAAACCTAAACATTTGGGCCATTGTATTTTGAACTTTATTCCGATAAAAATAAAGTTCTTAATACAAAACTGACAACTGGGAATTAGATTTAAGTTGTCGTATTTAGAACTTTAACTTTGTAGGAATAAAATTCGATAATCAAAATTGACTCAATGGTTTAAACCTGGGTCTAAAGATATGTTACCCTCTTAATTTTTTTGCAAGGCATAATATCTACGAAGCTTACAGCCTACTTCTAAAAGCCTGTTCTGTTCATCACAAAAATGTATTATTCAAGGTCAAATTAAATTAACCGACGAAACTCCACAGACGTAGGAGGTATCGGTAACTACAGTACAAGCGGCCGTTGACCCCGTTACATATTTTTGCTTGAAATGATTCAATTGAAAGACAAAATGACATGAATATTAACATGCTAAAGTGTTATATTACTTTAAGTACCGGGGCGACCGAGGCGACCTGCTCTGGTGAAAATAAAGAATGTTCATTTAATAGTATAGGATAGTTCATACTAATTCCATGCTGCCATGATAGTACACACTAATTCCATGCTGCCATCATAGTAGGTACTTCGTAATTCTATGCAGCCATGATAGTAGGTATTTACTTATTCCATGCTGCCATGATAGTAGGTACTTACTTATTCCATGCTGCCATGATAGTATGTACTTACTAATACCATACTGCCATGATAGTAGGTACTTACTAATACCATGCTGCCATGATAGTAGGTACTTACTTATTCTATGCTGCCATGATAGTAGGTACTTACTAATACCATGCTGCCATGATAGTAGGTACTTACTTATTCTATGCTGCCATGATAGTAGGTACTTACTAATACCATGCTGCCATGATAGTATGTACTTACTAATACCATGCTGCCATGATAGTAGGTACTTACTAATACCATGCTGCCATGATAGTAGGTACTTACTAATACCATGCTGCCACGATACTAGGTACTTACTAATACCATGCTGCCATAATAGTAGGTACTTACTTATTCTATGCTGCCATGATAGTAGGTACTTACTTATTCTATGCAGCCATGATAGTAGGTACTTACTAATACCATGCTGCCATGATACTAGGTACTTACTAATACCATGCTGCCATGATAGTATGTACTTACTAATACCATGCTGCCATGATAGTAGGTACTTACTAATACCATGCTGCCATGATACTAGGTACTTACTAAAACCATGCTGCCATGATAGTAGGTACTTACTTATTCTATGCTGCCATGATAGTAGGTACTTACTAATACCATGCTGCCATGATACTAGGTACTTACTAATACCATGCTGCCATGATAGTATGTACTTACTAATACCATACTGCCATGATAGTAGGTACTTACTAATACCATGCTGCCATGATAGTAGGTACTTACTAATACCATGCTGCCATGATACTAGGTACTTACTAATACCATGCTGCCATAATAGTATGTACTTACTAATACCATGCTGCCATAATAGTATGTACTTACTAATACCATGCTGCCATGATAGTATGTACTTACTAATACCATACTGCCATGATAGTAGGTACTTACTAATACCATGCTGCCATGATAGTAGGTACTTACTTATTCTATGCTGCCATGATAGTAGGTACTTACTAATACCATGCTGCCATAATAGTATGTACTTACTAATACCATACTGCCATGATAGTAGGTACTTACTTATTCTATGCTGCCATGATAGTAGGTACTTACTAATACCATGCTGCCATAATAGTATGTACTTACTAATACCATACTGCCATGATAGTAGGTACTTACTAATACCATGCTGCCATGATTGTAGGTACTTACTAATACCATGCTGCCATGATAGTAGGTACTTACTTATTCCATGCTGCCATGATAGTAGGTACTTAGTTATTTCATGCTGCCTTATGAGTGATTTGACCTTGTATAACACTATCCATATTTCAATAATATCATTGTCTACTAGTCCACGGCTTAAGAGCGTGCATTCTGAAAGTGGGCAACGTCGCAAATAGCTGTGAAATATTTCGCTGTTTTGTTTAATTTAGTGAAATAAGAAATATGGCTAACTAGCGAACTAAAATATTGATTATGAAATGCAATAATTAATATCATAACACCGAATATTTAGTTTTAGATGTAAAAAAAGTATTTGGAAACTTTCCAAGTGCATTTTTTACACCTAAAACAGTTACAACATCAAATTCAGTGTTATAATTGCAATTCATTATTAATATTCTAGTTTACTATTTAGACCATATTTCTTATTTCCATACAGTAATATTGCCAAATTAATCAAAACAGCGCAATATTTGACACCTATTGGCGACGTTGCCCACTTTCAGTATAAACGCTCTTAACTCTTTTTAAATTATGAGGATTGGATACAAATTCAAATATTTTTCATTGTAGAACATAGGTAAACAAAAAGTACAGATGTTAATATTTATAAATTGAACGCTGTCTTGCCGTCAACGGCGTACAAATATTCTAATTAAAATGTCTAGTTAAATATATTAAAACAGTTTTTTTTAAGTGAGACGCGTTCATGTCAGATCTATATTTACCGGAGTATGATCATTAAAATCATTTATTAAAATCTCTAAGGTAAAATTGCCCGATTGAATGACTACATACAAAACATCACGCCTGTTTTCTCCGAAGGGTTAGGCAGACTGGCCCACATTTTGCCAGTTACATATTTTTTAACTCCCATGTAATAAGGGGCGAGCCTATTGCCATGAACAATAAATCCAGACTCCTCAAGCTCAGCAGTAGCGCTTGCGACCACTAGACCAACATATTTCTTAGTTATAATTGCCCGATTGAGTGATTATTTTATGAAATATGACATTTGAGGGCAATTCTAACTTAAAGAGTTGTATTGATGACTTTAATGATAATATTTCGGCAAATACATATCTGTTACGGGCGCGTCTTACTTTTTTATTACCATTATATTGACCTGCAACTGGCAAAAAACTTAAGTAATTTTAGCCTAGCGCATCTCCCTTAACATAACCCCCATGTTAAGCTTTGCCACTCTGAAATGACGACCCAGCATTACCCATAGAAATCCGCATTACAGTGTGCATAAATGCGCGTCATTTCAGAGTGGACAAGCTATAATTCTGTTGCCATGTTACAAAACATTTGAAATAAAAAAATTACCACTATTTTAACTTATTCTACATTGTTAAAAATATTGCACATGATCAACCTCACTAAACGAGTAAAGAAAAAGAAATAAACATATATTGACTCAACCCTCTAATTCCCACTTTACTCTCCTAAAAATATTATTGGACACTCTAATATAATGGTTGCGCCTCTTAGAAAAAACGAGGCTCAATTATTAATAAAAGTGTGTACTATTAGATGCACTAAAAAGTTTAAAGATCTTCATTAATTTAAATAAAGTGTCCGTCAATAAGTTTTTAGAGGCTCAGTTAAATATTTCACAATAAAAGGGTGAATTTTAAATATTATGCCATTATTCTAGTGAATTTCGAGGTTCTGTTTAGGGGACGATGCGACTTAATAATTAATATCCTCATAATTTTAAAAGTCCTACTTAAGATTAAAATTACTGACCCCAAATAGATAACAATTTTGATATATGGCAACACTGGATTCTCTTCGTTTAGTCTCACACCTCTTTACATTTTTATTTCTCCTATATTGGTGACTGTTTCGACGGCCGGGTGTATTTCCCTGTTGGTAATAATTAAGTGATGTTTCCAGATATATATTCGAACTCATAATTTATTTACCATTAAAAACACAATCAATTATAAACAAAAAACAAAAAAAATAAAAAAATTGTCTAGTTTACTAAAAAAAGAAATAACAAAAAAGAATGTATATAAAAAAAATTGTGTAGTAAAATTAATCAATCATTATGAAATTAATATTTTCGAACGCTGTCACTCATAAAAGTTGTTGTCATGTAATACCTCCTACGCCGCCGGCATAGTGTGTAGGCGCTATAAGATCTAACATAACATCACGCCTGAATTCCCTGAGGGGTTAGGCAGAGCTGCACCTACACCCACATTTCGCCAGTTATGTTCAAGCCCCAAGTAATAGGGGGCGAGCCTAACCGGCGGGGGGTAAAATATTATGCTGGTCAATCAAAGTTAATTATTGATTTCTAAACGACATCTCCGAGTGTGGCAGTTAAAATTCTATCTGCTGTCAACTTAGAACAGCAACTCGGCGCCAAACCCAGTCACCATCAGTCTTTTCTACCAAAATCTCAATATTGCCATACTCAATATACATCTACCAAATAAGAAACAGTTAATAAGAAAAACTATTAATTTTTATTTAAACTCTATCGTTAACGCTTTAAACTCCCCTTTTTCTAATAATTTAGATGCTCAAGATATTTTATAAAAGGCGCTCCTTCACCGGGACCATTCGCCTGTAATGTAACAATCCAAGATTCTACTGTAACGGCTAGGGCTTTGCAAGTAGACTGCGCAGACCGTCACCTGCCAGGTAGTGTAGAGATATAATTGAAACCAGCAGGATAGGTTATTACATATAATAGGGATGATGACAAACATTTTTTTTAGTCCGTCTAGGAGATTATTGTAAAATATTGGACACGTATTTTTTCTTTTTTTACGTAATGTAAAGATTGACGGCGATACATTGAGTTAAAATGTGCCATGACGTCACGAGTATGTAGATTTTATACTTACTTGTGACGTAGCGACCCCACTCCCTAACATAAAATGCGTTTTATCTAAGTTTTTTTTTTAATATGATAAAGCAAAAAATACGTGTCTAATATTTATTTATTGTCTGACTGATGGACTAATTAGAATTTCTTTTATTTTACCCAGGAATCATCCCTATTAAATAGGAAGAAGTTACACGGCTAGGTCGCAAGGTAAGTTACATTACAGGCGAATGCTCCCAGCGAGGGAGCGACTTAAAAGCACAAGCTTATTCCATAAGCTAAGTCTCGATAAGATTTAAAATTGAATTTAAAATTCGTCGGGCGGAAAAACGCTTACCGCAGGTAACCGTACCTCAGTGGTGGGCCTTTAAGCTCTGGTCAAACTGAGGCGGATTCCGCGCGGGAGTGGGAATCGACTAAGTTTTAAGGAATTCACACCACTACTCGTGCTAGTTTGACCACCTCTATACAATTGAGTTGGCACAATCGGCGCGAGCAAATAGCGCCTCGTACCCCGCACTAGATTCGGGTCTTTATTCAGTTAGACCAGAGTTTTACAGTTCTTGCACGTTAGCCTTAGCCTGCCTTGTTTGTTTTAGTATAAACGCACTCTAAGCGCGTCAATTACTTCCAAAAAAGCCACAATCGCACCAGCTTTTCGATGAGCACCGAGGCAGTTCAGTTTCACGAATCTAATTTGTCAAACAAATAAATACGTCTCGTCGTTTCGTAACTGACAGCCACTGACAGCACTACTGGTATGCCGTCTGCGGTGGACCGCAGCAGCAGGCGGCACTGTCGCCATCCACGGAAGCATTATCACATTACCGTCGCCTTCGGAATAGGGTATTTGCCTACTACCAAAAATATACCTACTAAAAAACTATTTAAATAAATTAATAAAATCGTTGGAAAAATGGAGAAGTTGCACGCTTTTGAAATTATTCTTCTTTCCTTGTCACTTCTTTCTTTCCTTGAGTTTAAAACACATACCAGTTCGCTATTTTTGTGTCTGTGGCTTAACGTTTTTCTAGGTTGAAACCTAGAATTATTAGAACAGGTAAAATAGAGTTTAAAATACTCTATTTTGCCTGTATCATATTCCGCCCGACGGTTTCTTAGAAAATGTCTACGAATAAGAATAATTTGCAAAAATTTGGTCCTAACTATACGAGCCAAAATCAAGACCCTTTTGCAAGATCAATAACTTTAGAAAACTTGTTACATCTCCTTGGAACATATCTACAACGGTATGCCACAAAATTAATCACCAGTGACTTTTCTTTTAACTTTTTGAAGTAAACTGCACTGAAGGAAGCTCTAGCCGCACTGAGGCGATACCTGCGCGGGACAAGACTGCGCGCGTCGATTATTTAAATGATTAGGAAGTCACGCGATGATTCGCGCTAGTTTGAACACCTCCATACAAGGTAGGTTATACATTTCTCGAGAAAATTTCGTCACGCTTGCAGCGCGGGAGTCGCCTCAGTTTAGCCAGGCTTTAATTTTCACTTTGCACTCTTAAAACACAAAACTTAGACACTTAATCCGAACAAGGTTTTCGCCAGAAACTCAATCAGAGTCATCTGTTTCCGTCTCCCCGGATTCCGAATCGGAACTCGAGACCGGCTCGCATTTAATAAATTCAATTTCGGCTCTCGCTTTTCTCGGTCTCCCTCTCTTTTTAACTGGCACGTCTTTCTCGTCCCCCATCACAGTCTTCACCATCTGAGAAATTCTCTTTAGATGCTGCTGTTCATGCCTCTGGATGTGGTTGTTTAAATACTTCTTTAGCTTAAACTTTTTCCCGCACTGCTCGCAAGAATGAGGGTACTCCGTCTCCTCGATTTCTAAATGAACCGCGTTGTTATGGCGACGGAGGTAGTGGGCGTGTGCGAACTCTTTATCACACTTCTCGCAACGGAGCTTAGGTTTTGATGGATGCACGATCTTCTTGTGTTTCTTGAGGCGGATAGCGGAGTGAAAGAATTTGTCGCAGATATCACATTTGACTTTTGAGTCCAATGAAGAGTGAACCTGCATGTGTTCCTTGAGATACTGGTCGTTTTTAAACTCCTTCAGACATTCCGGGCAGGTCACTTTAGACTCCAAAGGAGGATGTATGTTCAAAACATGTCTTTTCATATGATGTCGAGATTTAAATGTCATATTGCAAAACACGCACGGGTGTCTCTCAACGGGCGTGTGCTGAAAATGAAGATGCCTGTTCAAATTCAAAGTGTTCTTGTAAAGCTTATGACATAAATGACACTTGTATTTATCCTTGTCTTGTCTATGACAAGCCTCGATGTGGTACTTCAGTTTGTAAGGTACCGCAAACTCTTTCCCGCATTCATTGCATTTGATTTCTGGGAGTGTGTTGGGATGAATCCTTTTGACATGCATATGTAGAGCCCTCCTCGTCCGGAACTCTTGGAGACAAAACTGGCAGTAACACTTCTCTAACTCCGAGTAATGCTTATTCATTCGATGCATGTACAAATAGTGTTTATTTTTGAATGTTTTGTCGCAGATATCACAAATAACGGCGGATTCTTCCGAGGAATGGACTCTGGTCGTGTGTAGGTATAAGTTCTGGTAGTTTTTGAATTCTTTATTGCATTTGTTGCAAATGTAGCGTTTTATTCTCTTAGGGAACATCACAGGTTTCCACGTGGAAAGGACTGATTCGTACATCTCTCGCTGCTCCTCGGTCAGGGCTTCGCTTGTGACGCTGATGAATTTCATGACCGGTGGGGGCGGCGGCTCCATCTTTACGTCCTCCATTTTGATCTGAAAAGATGAAGTGACAAATTTTTAAAGAGTATGCTTAGATGCGATGGGTTGGTCATGTTGAGAGGATGAATAAATAAAATAAACAAGCCATTCGAGCAATTTATAACCTAAGTTGTAGGCATTCACTGAGGGATAAACTTAAGGAAATAAACATAAGGACAATCGCGTCTCAATATGTATATGAGAACCTGATTTATGTAAAAAAGAATATAAATCTAATTCTTTTTATTGTGCCGAGGACTAGGCTCCAAAAAAATTGTAATTCATATACATGCCAAAGTATACGTTTTTACAACAAACTCCCAAACCATGTCAAAGAACTGAGCCTCAATAAATTCCTCCTAAGTACACCCCCCCCGCAACAAACAAGTGTTTTAGAATCAAAGAGTACATGATACTATAAGAGCTCATTATAATTCTTTGTATTATAATTTTGTTTTCATTTATTAAATATATAATTGTTTATTTTATTAGACTTTTTAAGTAAAGTTATTTTAATTTAACTTTAATTTATTTTTGACAAAATCTACTCATCACACTGTTTTTTTTATGAGTTGTATTGCAATATGTGGTTAGCTAGTGACCTCGACAATTGATCATATTATTTACTGTTATTAGTAATTAACTCTTTGTTTATTTATTTTACATCAATGGTCCTAGTTTATCATTTATAACTTCCAGTTACAACTATATGTAAGCGGGCACGCCTTTTATGCCTGGAGGCTTTTTTATTTAGATATTAAATTCTGTTTACGTTTAGTTTTTTATTTCGGCCTGAGTATAGTTCTCGATGATTTTGTTTGGTATATTGGCGTGTTCTAGCTAACATATGGCTAATAATTTGAATTATGTTTTGTGTTGCGTAATGTAAATTATTTTGAATACTATTATATAGAATCTTTTTTTTTGTTCTTCTAACTGAACAGACAGCTGTGCTGCTGGGGAGTTTGTTGCGCCACTTCTTCTTCCCAGCTAACGCACTAGGAAGTGGTGAAGGGTGGGCGTTTTGGGGGACTGTCTTATGTAATTTTGACTTTCGAAAAGTGCTGATTCTCAGCCTAGTTTGAATAAATGACTTTTGAATTTTGAATTTTTGAATTTATTGTTGACATAATCTACTCATCAAAATGTTTTTATTTTATGAGTTGTATTGCAATTTGTGGTAATGTAAATTATTTTTGGATAAGTACTACTATATAGAATCAAGTTTTTCTAACTGAACAGACAGCTGTACTGCTGGGGAGTTTGTTGCGCCACTTCTTCCCAGCTTAAGCACTAGGAAGTGGTGGAGGACGGGCGTTTTTGGGGGACTTTCTCATGTAATTTTGACGTTCGAGAAGTGCTGATTCTCAGCCTAGTTTGAATAAATGACTTATGAATTTTGAAATAAATAATAACTGATAAATGATTTTATTTTTGTAAGTAGGTTTGTAGAAACACTTTTACACGTCAATCATATTTTTTTTAACTAGATGAGGTCGGCGTTTGGTTGGCCTATCTGACTAATAAGTTTATTATACTAAGAAAAAACACATTAAGGCGAAAGCGTCAAGGTAGCCCGCGAAATTCAAATTTGTAGGTCATTATCATGTTGTAAGTTGGTTTAAATATTATTCGCGGCCGTATCAAATGTAAATTGTAATCATAAAAATGATCAATACAACTCTCTAAGTTCATATAATTCCATTGAATGACTATTTCATGAAATCATGACATTTGACCATTGTGCTTACTTATGGAGTTGTATTCCTGATTGTAATGATTATAATTATGTAAATCCATATTTGTTACGGTCGCGAATCATATTTTAATCAACATAAAACCTGACACTGACCTGCAAAATGCAAAAAACTAAAGAAAATTTGAATTTCGCGGGTTACCTTAGCGCATGCCCCTTTTTTTTCTTTTTTTTTTGAGGGTGGGAAATTATCAAATCCCCTCCCGCTCTGGGTGGAGCGGGAGGGCGTGTCAGACTTTTACTGACTAAAACCCACCCGTGTTCTTTCCGTTGCCTGTGTGCCGGGGCCGCGATATCCCTTTCGGACAAACTCGCAACCCTGGCGGACCTCGTCAGTTGGTGCTGACATCTATTTGAGGCGCGCGTGGAACGCAACGCGCCGTCGACCCGGGCATATTAATCATGCCGACAAAGTGGTAAAAAAAATACAGTTTTTTTTTTTCTTTCCTCTTCTACCCCATGTTGTGGGGTATCGTTAGAAAGGTCTTTCAAAAATATTGTGAGTTTGTCAAAACCATTTTTGGATTCAGGGATCCGTTTGCGAAATATTAAGCTTTTAACAGATTTTTTTTATTAGAGTCAAGTGTGTGTGTGTGTCCCCCTTTTAGCTAAATGGTTGTATTTAGACTTGTGAAAAAAATTAACGAAATTAAAAGGAAAACAATGAGAGCTAAGTAGGCTGTACAGGTTAACGAGATTTAATCAACCAACTTAAATTTCCAGTTTGAAAAACATGATCTCCCATACATAGACACGTAGGGGAGAACACGTTTTTCAACTACAATGTTAAGTTTGTTCTTGGGATAAATTCATCCCAACTACGGAACCCTTCATTGTGCGTGGTCCGACACGCACTTGGCCGGTTTTTTTTTATTATTTGTTGTTATAGCGGCAATAGAAATACATAATCTGTGAAATTTTCATCTGTCTACCTATTACGATTCATGAGATACACTCGCTGACAGACAGACGGCCAGCGGAGGCTTAGTAATAGGGTTAAGTTTGGCACCTTTCGAAACCCTAAAAAAGAACATTGTCATGCACGCGCGTTTCACTACCACAGCGCCGTAATTTAAAAAAGAATCTTACACATTCTTTGTATTAGATACTCAGCAATTAAACTTTCCATGAATTTACATAGAGTTCTTACAACACTGTACAACAGAAACTAAAGGTTTCAGAAACTTTTATAGAGGACTGACTAGCTTTACCAGCCCCGACTTAGCACGGGTAGCTTTAAACCCTACCCTAATTTTCTCCGTTTAAACCTTCCCTGGACTATGACAAACATTTCAAAACCAAATTCAGCTAAATCGGCCCAGCCGTTCTTGAGTTATAAAATTACAACGAAAAGTGGCATTGATTCTTATAGATAAAGATTCATAAGTACAATATTTAAAATTGCATCATTTCATACAGTCGTCGGCGACTCACGCGCAGCATCGCAGCTGTCATAATAGTTATTTGTGCAACTGTTGTATACTACGGGGTATTAAAACACGAATGTGGGTTTATCACACGAGGCGAAACCGAGTGTGATAATAATATCACATGAGTATTTTAATACCTAATTATGTACAGTTGCATACAAGACTTTATCTCCACCCATGATATATGACTAAGTATTGTATTTATTTAATTTTTGTTTTATTTTATTTCAGTATATTATTATGCTGCACCGGTTGATGTCATCACGTCAACTTCGACTGTCGCTGAAAACCAGCGCTGAAGCTCTGTCTCGCATAGGGTCGCAGCATTATGCTGAGCGATGGCCGTTTTGGGTGGATATGACGCATATTTTCCACCAAATTGTTATTTTCGTGTTTTGTTCTTTCCTTGTCATCTTACGGTAAGAAAAAAAAGTTTATTTAGGGTAAGATTCTTACCCTAAATAAACTTTCTTTCTTAGTTTCTGGTTACTCCCATGGGAAGAAGGCGAAGTGTATGTATGTGCAGAAAGATTTGTGAATAGATATAGGCAAGTCGTATCTTCATCAGTTTTCAAATTGTTTCCTTTTTCAAGTTAGTACACATACCTTCTGAAGCTACGGCTCTGTGCAGACTTCTACATAGAAAACTATATTTAATTACTCCAGTTGACATCAAACTAAAACCTTTTTAATGGCCTGTCCATTTTATGAAATACTGGCACTTTTCCCGCGACTTCCCTCGCGTTTCTTTTAAAAAAAATACCATTCATCAAACAAAACATCCATCAGAAGGTTGCGTGTTCAGATCACGCCGGGGTCGGCAATTTAGGGGTATGAGGAACAGGGTGTAAAGTTCACTCATCCCCCATAGAAAAGGGAGGATTCTCCGACCAGACGGGTGTCGTGTCTGGCGGGCAATTGCCCAGAGGTTGAAGTTGGGAGATTGTATATATCGTTGGTTTAATGGTAAAAGTCTAAGTTTTGTGAAATGTATAATGATTTTTTCCTCTCGTTAATCTTCTTAAAAACGCTACTTACGGATTTTTATAAATGCGTAACTCGAAAACTTTTGTAATCAGTACAGTTAATGAGTTCTCCAATGAAAGATTACGCCAAATTACTGACGAAAGTGAAAAAAAGTGATTTTTACCAAAAATGTCACTTAGTGACACTTTTAACCAACGATATGTCCATCGCGCGGTAAACTCTAATTGCGCGATGCAGGATTTGTGTGACGCCTGGATGTTGTGTGGTGACGTCAGGTCTTTGATGCGCAGTTCGCATGTGGTGATTGTAGATGCGGCTACAACCCTTTCCACGGGGTCGAAACTTATGCGGGCGCAGCTAGTAATATTATTTTCATTTTATAACCCCTATAAAATGAAAATATATTATTACTAGCGGCGCCCCACGGTTCCACCCTCATAAGTTTCGATCCCGTGGGAATATCGGGATAAAAAGTATCCTATGTCCTAACCCAGCATCCAATTACGTAACACATTTTCGTAAATGCTCATGACCAATCTGTTTCAATTTGCACATTTTTTTCGGTTTCTGTTTGCCCCGCTTGTAAGGGTCGTAGCGTGATGCCAATAGCCAACAACCTTCCTCAAAAAATGGGCTATCAAATGTACAAAGTTATCTTCAAATCCAACTGGTAGTTCTAGAGATAGCGTGTTCAAACAAAAATTAACCTATACAGCCTACTTAGCTGTTATAGTTTTCATTTTAATTTCGTTATATATACTACTGCTGTGATTCTTTTCACAAATCCAAGTACAACCATTTAGCTGGAAGGGGGGGGGGGGTTGGACACTTGACTCTAAAAAAATATGCAGTTAAAAGCTTAATATTTCGCAAACGGATCCCTTTTTTTTTGGGTGGGAAATCATCGCTCTGGGCAGAGTGAGAGGGAGTGTCAGACTTTTACTGACTAAAACCCACCCGTGTTCCTTCCGTTGCCTATGTGCTGGGGCCGCGATATCCCTTTCAGACAAACCCGCAACCCCGGCAGGCATTGGTCCTTCCGGACCCCGTCAGTTGATGCTGACATCCCTTTGAGGCGCGCGTGGAACACAACGCGCCGTCGACCCGGGCCTGGTCCTTATCGGACGGCGAGCTGCCCATCGCTCACCGTCCGCAGGCCCGCGTCTACGGTGGCCGGAAGTCAGCTTGTGACTCCCGACGCCCGGGGCGTCTCCTGCGGCGACTAGGGGCGCGAGGGCGTGCAGCTTGAATCTCCCTCGCGCGCTCCGCCCTCCTCCTTCGCGAGCATAACTGCTTCGCAGAAGGAGGTGACGGCCTCCCATGCACTCTCGCTCCGGACCATGGCCTGAACCAGGGCCGGACGCGAGAGATCGCCGCCGCCGATCGCCTCCGTGAGGACACGGCGGTGCTCCGCCCAAGCCGGGCAGACCTCCACCGTATGCTCCACCGTGTCCTCCGGGCGATCCACACAATGGTGAGCCCGGGCGTTTCCTCCCGCTTGATCCTGAACAGGAACCTCCCGAAACAACCGTGTCCGGTGAGGACCTGCGTCAGGCGGAAGGTGAGGACGCCGTGGCGCCTCTCAAGCCACTCCTCAAAGAGGGGACTTATCGCCGCAATTGTGGCGTACCCAGCGCTGGGTTGCGACAATCGCACACTCCATGCCGCCATGAGATCCCGCCGGAGCTCTGTCCGCTGTGCTGCGATTTGTTGCGGCAGCGGAGTTATACCCCGGCGTTTCGCCTCCTCGCGCAACTCCCACATGTGCGCGAGGACCTTCGCCTGCAGATCCCATGGCGGTAGTCCGGCAAGGAAGCTCGCCGACTCGCGGGAGACCGTGCGGTATCCCCGGACCAGCCTGATGGCCATGATCCTTTGGGACGCGTTTAACCGCTGGGCCGGTCGCAGCCTCAATGAACGCGCCCACACCGGTGCCCCGTAAAGGGCCATGGACCGCACGACCCCCGCGTAGAGCCTCCGGCAGGAGGCGTTTGGACCCCCTAGGTTGGGCAGGAGCCGCTTCAAAGCAGCCGCAGCCCTATCCAGTTTGGGAGCCAAACGTCGGAAGTGCTCCACGAAGTTCCACCGGGTGTCGAGGACGAGTCCCAGGTACTTCATCGTCGACTCGACACCGATGTGAACCCCTCCCGCCGTTATCTGGGAACCCGACAGTGGCGCGTTCCGAGGACCATAGAAACACATGGCCTCGGACTTGTGCAAGGCCACCTCGAGTCCCAGTTGCCGGATCCTATCGACGATTGTCGCAACCCAACGTGTCGCCAGTTCGGCCGCCGCCTCATGCGATCTCCCCTGCACCAGGACCAGCGTGTCGTCAGCGTAGCAGACTACGCTGACGCCGCTAGGGAGGTCGGCGCGCAGCACCCAGTCGTAGCCGATGTCCCACAGATGCAGCCCCAGGACCGATCCCTGTGGGACACCGCACGACATCTCTCGCCGGTTCCACTCTCCGTGGTGACCGGGGTAGATGACGGCCCTGTCCGTCAAATAGGCCTCGACCACTCGACAGAGGTAGGTCGGCATCCGGTGATACCGGAGTGCCTCCCTAATGCAACTCCAGGGCAGGGTATTGAACGCATTGGCGATATCAAGAGACACCGCCAAGACTACCCCACCCCGGGCAACAGCATCCCCCGTCGTGAGGGCTCGAACGCGCATGATGGCATCCACCGTGGAGCGCCCCTTGCGGAAACCAAACTGGCTTTCCGCCAAATCCGGCCCCACTCGCACCAGCCGCCCGACAAGGCGGTCCGCAATAACTCTTTCGAAGAGCTTGCCCACCTCGTCGAGCAGCACGATGGGCCGGTAAGCGGACGGAGAGTCCGCTGGGCGCCCCGGCTTCTTAATGAGGACCAGTTTCCCCGTCTTCCAACGAAGTGGGAACTGGCCCCTCTCCAAGCATCCCTGAATCCAAAAATGGTTTTTGTAAACTCACAATATTTTTGAACGACCTTTCTAACGATACCCCACACCATAGGATAATTGAGAAAAAAAGCATCCCCACTTTACATGGGCACTTAACCTAAAAAAAAAAAAAAAAAACACTTTGTCGGCGTGATTAATAAGTATACCCGTGCCAAATAACAGATTTCTAGTACTAACCGTCTCTGAGCTAAGCCGCGGACAGACAGACGGACAGACAGACAGACATGGCGAAACTATAAGGGTTCCTTGTTTACTACGGAACCCTAAAAAACAAACTCTTCAAGCTTAATTATATTATAGTAATAGATTTTGCCCGCGGCTTCGCTTCGCCCGCATGGATATCGGAAAATTTCCCACGGGAACGTACCACGGGGATTAAAAGGAAGCGAAGCGTTGATCGCCTACCTAGCCGAGGAACGGTCATTGACTCGACTTACGCGGCGCGGTCCACCATAATTATTTTGCTCCGCGTAATTTTAAATATGTGATATCTTTTACAGTATTCATTTAAATTATATGATATCAAGGCATATTTTAATTAAAATTAAATGCCCAATTTTTTATGATTTTGAAACTTGGTTAATTAACTACTTCCTCTAACTGTTTGATGTTTTGTTTACCATCGAAAGGTCTGTTAAAGTATTAGGTAAATGGAATAGCAATGCAGGCCATTCAATTTGAGAGTTTAGAGAAAAGTGATATTTACTGACGAATTCAGAGAAATTCTCAAAAATGCATAAAAAATTGAATTAAGTTTTCTCGAATCCCATGATTTTTCGCCTAGGCTACTCGTATATGGGGTGCTTAATTGTTGCAAATGGGACACACTAAACGTAAAATTTATAAGTCACCTGTATAATACTGAGACGGTTACATCTACCTACCTACAATCTAATAAATTTTACTTTACTTTAGTTTAAAGCAGATTCTATAGTGCAATTAGCAGACAAAATAGCCCTTAAGGGGGTGTGCGCTAAGGTAACCCGCGAAATTCAAATATTCTTACGTTTTTTGCAATTTGCAGGTCAGTGTCACGTTGTATCTTGATTAAAATATGATTCGCGACCATAACAAATATGGCTTTACAGAATATATAATCATAAGAATCAGCAATACAACTCCATAAGTTAGAATAATCCTAAAATGTCATGATTTCATGAAATAGTAATTCAATAGGATTACATGAACTTAGAGAGTTGTATTAATGATTTTTATGATTATACGAGGGGTGTTCAATAAATAGTGAGAATGCGTTACATTCTCCTTGGAAAGAAAAAAAAATAAATACTGGCAGGCATAGCCCAGACATTAGTTAAGATGATAATAAAAAAAGCAATTAATTCTCTTTTGTTTTTTAAAAGTAGAAGTCTATTGTTTGCGTCGTTTCGGAACGTGTTCTTAAAAATGGATAAAATTGAAGTTCGCGCGGCAATAAAATATCTCTGCTTGAAAAATTTTACTACGGAGCAGGTAAATCAAGACTTGAGAGCAACATTAGGGGTTCATGCTCCTCCATATTCTACGGTTGCGCGTTGGTGTGCTGAGTTCAAGCGAGGAAGAACTTCCACTAACGACGACCCACGTTCGGGACGCCCCATATCGGCAGTGACTGAACAAATGATTAAAAAAGTTGAAAATATTGTCTTGGCGGATCGTCGTGTTACTGTTCGTTTTATAGCTGAAGAAGTAAAGATTTCGATAGGAAGTGTCCATAATATTATAAACGACCATTCGGGTATGAAAAAAGTGTCAGCACGCTGCGCTGGGTGCCCAGAATGCTTTCTGACGCGCAGAAACAAACTCGACTGAGAATTTCACAAAGCTGTTTGGATTTGTTACAACAAGATCCTGACCGATTTTTGGCTCGATTCATAACTATGGACGAAACATGGATTCACCATTATGACCCGGAAACGAAACAACAGTCCATGACTTGGAAGCGACCGTCATCTCCAACTCCAAAGAAATTTAAGGCGATTCCATCCGCCGGAAAGATCATGGGCTCTCTTTTCTGGAACAGCCAAGGGGTGGTAATGATCGAATATCTTAATCATGGAGCCACTATTACGGGGACTATGTACGCAGGACAAGTAACAAAGTTGCGTGAGGAAATACGCAAGAAACGGCGTGGCAAACTCGCTAAAGTTGTTTTGTTTCACCAAGATAACGCCCCTGCGCACAAGTCATTGATGGAACATCCTCCATATTCACCGGACCTTGCTCCTAGTGATTTCTACCTATTTCCGCGCTTAAGGGGCCTATTACAAAAATGCGCGTAGATGCATGATTTCCTCGTTGAAATTGAATAAATTTCGTTGGTTAGTATAAATAACAATTACTTGGTAAAAATAGTTCGTTTTCTCTTCTACAATAATAATAAAGCGATTTTTTCATTATTTATTTATTTATCTAGCAATAATCGTTCTCCTGATGCATGTTTTGGCAAAAACTCATGTAGAGCTCATTTGAGAGCTCTAATTTGCGGATTCTGTTGAATATAATTCATCAAAACAATTTTTCTCATATTAAACATATCCGATACTTTGATAATAATAGAATACATTTTTGTTATATGACTTTTATTTAAAAAAAAAATGACTGGACCTAATTCAATTTTCTACTAAAAAGGTTTGGAAACAAGTCTGAATATCCGAAGTTCTACATCATTTTCGTACGTAGTATTTATACTAAAATAATTATATTAAATATTTATACTAAAATACTAAAACATTTGCTTAATAACAAACAATTTTCTTTATTTTTTTTATTGCTATTTCTATTTTTTTATGAATAAAATAAAAGTACCATATATTTCACTGCGCCGGCAATGTGCGCTCAGTATCGCAAGAATGCTTTAGCGCAGCACCGAAATGTAAGAGGGCTCTTAAAGGAACATCTCAGGGGCCAGAAATTCGAAGATGATGACGGAGTAGTCGCCGCCGTAAATGATTTTTTAAGGGATCAGGAAGAAGATTTTTTTAGAAAGGGAATTTTATGATTAGAGAAGAGATATACAAAGTGTATAAACCTGAAAGGTGACTAGGTCTAAAAATAAAATAACATATAATAAAAGATAATTGCGTCTTACTCATTCTCACTATTTATTGAACACCCCTCGTAATTCTATAAATAAATATTTGATACGGCCGTGAATCATAATTAGATCAACATACAACTTGATACTGACTTACAAATTGCAGAAAACGTAAGATAATTTCAATTTCGCGGACTACCCTGGCACTTTCGCCTTAAGGTGAAATATTTTGGCTGCGACTGTACTTTTGATTCAAATGAACTTGTGACTGAATGAAAATTCAAATAAACGAACCTGCTGGATGCGAGAAGCACAGGACTGCGGGTAATTTCATAACACACTTACAATGGCTTTCATGTTGACAGATCAACAACATTAATTGCGTTAGTTACATTGTCGAGCAGACGAATATTTCAAAGATATGAAGTAATGTATTTCCTAAAATCCTTCGGGTTGTGACTTGAAAGTGTGCTACGGAATCGGGGTGTTGGTCGATGTGGCAACGTTTAGGGGAGGCTTATGTCCAACAGTGTGTGTCTTTCGGCTGAAATGATGATAATGATGACCGATTCTTCCGCGTTAAAAAAAAAGCAAAAGAATTATGCCTCTAAAACCTGAAAAAAGCGAGACGGACCACGCACAGAGAAGGGTTGGTCGAAGTGAATATTTACGATTGCACAGTATTGATTTTATGGACCGCAAAAATTTGTTCGTATTTCATAGTATTTTTCGAAAAATAAAACATCGTTTTTTTCTGCAGAAAGAGACAGTTGTTCAACGCGTTGTTTAATTGCATTCTTACGTCAAACTCCAATTATGTCGTGTTGAAAAGTTGTTTAGTATAATTCTGTAATCACATAGTAATGTGCGCTTTTATAATTTCTAACGCCATCACCACCACCATACATCCAGCCACCCACGATCCACGTCCACGTCCATACATTTTATGGACGTGGACGTGGGTCCACGTTCATAAAGTGTATGGAAATACGTGCACGTTAGAACGTTATCCTGAACGAAAATTTAATAGCATCTTAATATATTACCATTCATCTTACTTCCTGTGTTATCGTGATACCGTGACGTCAATATGGTCATGTTAGAAATTATAAAAGCGCACATTTGTTACATTCGCGAATCATATATTTTGTATACACCCATACACCAACCTACAAATTGCTAAAAACGTAAGAAAATTTTAACTTCATGGGCACCTGGCGACTGGCGCTTTCACTTTAAATAGCAAAGGCACTATGAAACATCCCGAAAGAAAAAGAGGGGTGTTATATATTAGTTTATCGTGTGTATCTGTGTGTCTGTGTCTGTCTGCGTCATGGTAGCTGCCACACGGCTGAACAGATTGTGTTTTTGTTTCGAAAGGTGACTTGATCTAGAGTGTCCTTAGCTATGATTCAAGAAACTCGGTTCAGCCGTTTGAAGATTATCAGCTTTTTTCTAGTTGATGAATAAATGTGAGCATCTTCCACAGGTTTGATCGATTTGAATTATATATTATATTTATTATTATTATATATATATTTGAAAATTTGGTATTCTGTTACTTCAAAGATATTAGAAGAACATGGTAACCTTGCACTGATGCTGCAGCATCGCCTGGAATTTGCAGGATACCCAACTCCCTTACCAACTTACAACTCAGGTATCGTGTTAGGGCTCGCGCGCGTGAACAGGATCTAGTGATGGAGTAGGAAAGAGAAATGAGGAAATGTTTGTGTTGGGGGTTTTCAAAATTTTAAATTTATGCTGTTTAATATGCAACAGAACAATACCGTGGTGTCATACACTCCTTTTGGTTCGTTTACGATCATATACTCACTTTGGTTACGAGTACTATGCTGCCCTACTAAGCGCAAAAGCGGTATCTCAAGGAAAGCTAGTTTCGAGATAATTGGAGTTTTGTAAAATTATCTTTCTTTTATTTTGTATAATGAATTTTTTGCTTATTATATAGAATTTATATATTATATTGGATCTATTTGTTACTACAATAGTTAAAATATCAAAAATGTATGTAGATATAGCTTTTTCATGAGATACTGCTACACCGCTTAGTAATTATTCAATTTCAATTTGAGTTACCGCTTTTTCGTTAGCTTTTCTCCTACATTTATGCATACAAAAAAATATGAATTTTCTATCGAATAAAATATGTATATATAATATATATAATAAGGAAAAAAAACGATCAAAGTATATTTATTAAGTCTTTTATTAATCAGATTTATTATGGCAAAAAAAATATTTGAAAAAAAAAAACGGATTCTATGAAATGAATCTAATCAAAAGTAGGGAGTTCTCTCCAAAAGGGCATTCTTTTTTGAGGTATAATATTTTAATATAATATTAAAACATGAATTATTATAATTATATAATAATATTATATAAAAACTATTTAAAATTTTAATTTTAATATAATATTTTTTTATTTGACGGTATTTAAATATACGGCTGTTTGCCTACGTAATATTGATATACCTATAGTGATTTATGTTAAAACTGAGATAGGGAAATCTTTCTTAAGGGTATTTTTATATGTTTTCAACAAGATAACGCTAAAAGGTTTAGTTCATTAGATGCGTATTTTTTAAAGCTATCCGATGGCATAAAAATCAAATTTACGATATTTTTTGAGATACCGCTTTTGCGCTTAGTAGGGCAGTATGCACCTGACCTTACTGAAGAACATTTCGTCACCTTTCATTCAACCCCTAAACATGACCAAACCATACAAGCATACTCGTTTTAATATTTGTCACTGCATCTTCTTTGAAACCACACCGTTGCCTTATCACATAATTCCTCAGCCTATCATTCATAGTCACATCACACATGCTTCACAACAAATGCATTTCCACAGCATTTATTCTACTTTCATGCTTCCTTTTGCCACACCCAGCATACATATACATACATAAGCGTAGGCACCAGCACACTATTGTGAACAACGAGCCTTTTTGCACATTGATTGGTGGGTCACAGTTACATGTATAGCACTATTCACTTTATTTCCCCCAATCACTCTCATTTCCACATCTTCATCAATCTTTCCTTCTCTTGGAAACAGACTCCCCAAATATGCTCATTTACTTGCTCAACAATCATATTGTTTATATTTTTGAAGTTAAAATAGTCACTACACATGCAAAGGATTTGTAACTTTCAGCCTTGTAAATATTATATGTTGGCAAAAGCCTACAAGTTTTTGACTTTCTGATGATTCAATCCTATTTTATCTGGCAATAGGCTCGCCCCCTATTACATAGGACTTACTAACTTAAACATAACTGGCGAAATGTTGATGTAGTATAGGTACGCCTCTGCAGAACCCTTCGGGGAACACGGGCGTGATGTTGTTTTATCATTACAAAGGAAGAATTGCAAAAGGAGTCATAATAAGAATAAATAAAGAATAGCACAAAATCATTCTCGCCATTAACAATGTTTTTACTCGTCCTTCGATAAGTCGGCAAGTAATAGAAATGGTTCGAGAAAATAAATACAAACAAATAATCTTGTTTTACTTACAATGTAATTAGTAACGGCAGTGGTAAACACGTCAGAACTTTATGAATGCGTAGATGAAGCACAAAAGAATTTTACGCTATCAAAAAATGGCTAGTGCCTTCAGGGAAAACATCTAGCAAAATGGCGAACAATCATGTTTTCACTAATAACACAATTAAATAAAACACAAATAAATTCGAAAACTATTACTGCACAATAATTTGAGATATTATCGACGTAGATTGATTATTCTTTAAGGTTTTGCCGATAAAATTACTACGGAAAATCTGATTTGACATTTGGCTTTGCTTTGTCAGAATCGCAAAACGTCAGAGGCAATGCGGGTTATTTGAATACGTTTTGTTTAGTGAATATTATTTATAAAAAAAAAGACGTATGAAATCATTTTAATTTAATAAGTTTCTTGAATTACTGTTTTTAAAATAGTAAAATAACATAATAGTAACACAAAAATATTACGTACGCAATACTTTTAAAACTTAACAATAGATGGCGCTGCAATAAATTTCTTGTTCCCACATTTCTGCCCCACTAGCGGCCACAACATGATTTTCTTTTACAGATTTCTACGAATATTAAAGAAAAATATCGCATCAAACACTTTTGTTCTAATCAAGAACGAATAAAAAAGAAAATTATTGCGATCTTAGATCTAACAACCATCCCACGTGGTAGCCAGATCTACGCGCGTAGACGATTCCCAAAATAGTACATTTCACTTGGACAGTTTGTTTCGTTTGGGTGTTTTAAAAGTGAAAACATTTAAAATGCGTGAAATAGTGCATTTGCAGGCGGGACAGTGTGGCAACCAGATCGGCTCGAAGGTGGGGACTATAAACAATATTTTTATAATTATCGTAACAACAATACTTGTCTTAGAAGTAGGTAATCTATTTTTACGTCATGTTACGGTTGATCTGAGTAGCGGAACTCGTCTCGTGTAGTTATTATAAGATGTGATATTTCCCGTTGATTGACTTATAAAGTTCAATAGATCATATCTATCTGTTTCCAATCATATTTAAAACGTATGTGCCTATAAATAGGTACCTAGTCACAGTTACGTAGGTAAGTACCTACTATGCAAAAGCATTTTAGCTGCGCGGTGAAAATTCGCGCACAATGTTAAAAAAAGTAAAATTTTTTTTTAAAGAAAAATGCCTCTTTATTTTTCTATAAAAAAAGAAACTAAATCATCTTAGACCGCGACCACATATGAAAAATTTTAGTTTCAATACAAAATAGAAACATACTGGTTATAGCAAAAGTGTCGTGACTGTCAAAATATTACACTTTTTTCGGTCTAGCTCTCATTGTCCAAGTGTGCAGAGTATAAGGCTCAATTTGCTTTGAACGGTATAGAAGTGAGTTATTGTAATGATATTGTACATAGCAAAATGAACTTTATGAACATTACTAATTGGATAACGTACAAACTACATACGAGCTTGTAACTGCGGGAATGCGCGAGAATTCTCCAGAAAACGCGCGACTTTATTTTTTTGGCTCGTATCTAATCTGCGTTCGCAATTGATTTGCCAAACATGTAAACAAACACGAGTTTTAGAAAAAACAACTATAATTCCTACACATAAGGTTCAGTTTGCACTACAATTTCATATTTTTTATTAATTTTTCAACACTACTTCAGTCAGTATAAAATCAACTTTATTTACACCTATATCATCAATTGGAAACAAGGATTTGAATAGACCTTACATAGTTTGTACGTTACACAGTTACACTATTGACTTAAACTTAAGCTTTGTAAAAAAAAATCGCTTCCGATTCCGTTCCGCGGCAATGCAAATTGAGTCCGTGCGATAAATTTAATTTAATTTAATTTACACATTGATTTCAGACATAACATTTTACACACACACATTTAAATTATAAACTATTTTAAATTAAATTGCCCAGAAACCCAAAATAAAATTGTGATTAATTAAATTTAAATATTCAACAACTCATAAAAAATTATAAAAATGTCCGAACCGTTTATCAAATAAAATGTCAAATTGTAAAATATTTATTAAAAATTCAAAATAATAATAAAAAAATAAAAATTAAGAAGATATGGAACTTCGTTTCAATAAAACCCAAAACCCAGCATTTCAAGCAAATTTTACTATACGTAACAGAAAAGTAACAGCTGATTACTGACTCAATGGCCGCTGGCAGTGTAGTGCTTGAAATGATGAGTTCAGAAAATCTTGTTTTTTTTGTTATAAGTATCGTGGGTAATAACATCCGCACGGGTCGGTTTTGCCGCGGTCGATCCGTGGATGGGTGGTCACCCATCCACGGATCCATTACATATCGAGACTCCTCCGTGAGGCTCCCGTACCTCGGAGAGTATAGGTACGTAAGTACTTTAAGCCGTTGGTTCTTGGCTTGTGGTGTTCCGATAGGCAGTCGCTCCATGTAAAATACTGGCATTCAGCTGCACCCAACCCACCACCCCAAAAGCAGGCAGATTGACTTCATTCAAGTCATCATAAAATGAACAAAGTCTACTACAATGTCGCCAATGCGCATGTGCCCGCCCGTATTTTTATGAATATTCATGAAAAATTATGGAAAATAACTCTATCTATAATAATTATTTATGGGTTTTTTATTGGTCTATCTTTAATATTTTTCATGTTATTCATTTTTTTATTTTTTTACTAGCGTTTGCCATATCTCCTATATGATAATGGCTCGATTTGGATTCTGTTTATTATTTCTAAAAGCTTATGAGGTATTTTATCGGAATAACTAACATTTTTTAACAAAATTTGTATTAGTATTTATTTAATAATACACAAGTGTAAGTAAAAAAAACCACAGCGGCATACTGAAAAAAAAAGTACGAAAAAATTTAAAATTATAAATAAAGATAGACACCCCCTTTTTACTTTAATTTTCGATAATTTGTCATGGATATTCAGAAAAATTCGGGTGGACACATGCCCATGGCAAGGGCGACATTGTATACCAGTTATAAACCCATTCAAAGGAGGTCAGTAGACGCAGCTGTTAGAAAGATCTCGGATTCTCATCATTAGCTTTGTATGATAATTTGCAGTTAATTGTAGAAAGCAAGTGCGGTCTACATAGTACATTCTGTACATGATGCCTAGTTTTTTTACCGACTTCCAAAAAGGAGGAGGTTGTATGTTCGTCGCGTATGTATGTTTTTCTTTTTTTTTATGTCCGCCGATTTCTCTTTCAAAATTCATTTTTTGTATGAAAGGGTATGCTCCCGAATTGGTCCCATATAAATTTTATTAACTTTGCTTGGATAGTTTTTGAGTAAGCTTCAATAATAAGAAAGAAAAGAAAAGAAAGAAAACTAAGTTTATTTGTGACACATGCATAAAAAAAAATAAGATAATAAACTCATTTGAACAAGAAAATAAAACAATAGATTAATACGTATTTTTCCCACTTAGTATATGTGGATGATTTGATGATAACTTCCTGTAACTGTTATTTACATAGCAGGTAGTGGTATTCGAATTTGTGTGGGGTACCACAACTAAAAAGTGATAAATAAAAACTTTTACACTTAACTTACAAAAAAAATCCAACCGACTTCCGAAAAAAAAACACTACAAAGTGAAAAATAACTTTAATTTCGGAAGTCGGTGGCTAAAAACTAAAATTCAAAACCAAAGACACCGACTTCGGAAATTAAAGTTATTTAATTAAATATTTCTGTACTTTCCATCATATTTGTGAACATAATTATTAAATTTTTCTTTTTAATTTGTAACTTAATCAACTAACGATGACTATAACGTCCTTTAATCATTAATTTCTCTGCTAGTGCTGTGCACTTCTGTAAGTGACGAATTCACAATACCTAAAACTCTATGTGATTTTTGTATGTGTATGTTTTAGTGAGTAAGTCGTTAAGGTGCCTTACCAATAAATAAAATAAAATAAAATAAAAATAAAAATTAAAATGAAATGAAATTGTTTATTCTGTAAATAGGATATCGGAATCACTTTTACACGTCATATAAAAAAATATTAAAAATAAGCTAGGTATTTTTCTCTTTGTAGTGTTTTATTTTGGACAGTTAGACAGTCCCCCAAAACGCCCACCCTTCACCACTTCCTAGTGCATTAGCTGGGAAGAAGAAGTGGCGCAACAAACTCCCCAGCAGAGGTGGTGCCGGCCACTCCTCAACCAAACAAGATAGCCTTGTTTAGTTTCGGCAATTTGGAATTGTTTTAACAAGTAGGTACGTTATCCCAGAGTGTAATCCAGGATCTGATGATGGAGCTGGTATTAAGCCAGAGTGTAGTCCAGGATCTGATGATGGAGCTGGTATTAAGCTCGCCATACGATATCCTCAATTAAACAAGATAGCATCCTTATGTTTGGGTTAGTTTGTACCTACCAACCTACCCACAAACCAACCTATCCAACAACCTACCCACAAACCTACCTACCGCCAACCTACCCACCAACTAACCTACCGACCAACCAACCTACCCACCAACCAACCTACCCACCAACCAACCTACCCACCAACCAACCTACCCACCAACCAACCTACCCACCAACCTACCCACCAATCAACCTACCCACCAACCTACCCACCAACCTACCCACCAACCTACCCACCAACCTACCCACCAACCTACCCACCAACCTACCCACCAACCTACCCACCAACCTACCCACCAACCTACCCACCAACCTACCCACCAACCTACCCACCAACCTACCCACCAACCTACCCACCAACCTACCCACCAACCTACCCACCAACCTACCTACCAACCTACCCACCAACCTACCCACCAACCTACCCACCAACCTACCCACCAACCTACCCACCAACCTACCTACCAACCTACCCACCAACCTACCCACCAACCTACCCACCAACCTACCCACCAACCTACCCACCAACCTACCCACCAACCTACCCACCAACTTACCCACCAACCTACCCACCATACTACCCAACAACCTAACTACCAACCTATCCACCAACCAACCTGCATACCAACCTACCTACCCACCTACCTACCTACGCACCTACCCACCAACCTACCTTCCAATCAAGCTACCACCAACCCACCCACCAACCAGCCCACCAAACTACCCAGCAACCTACCCACCAACCTACTCACCAACCAACCTAACCACCAACCTACCCATCTACCTACCTACCCACCAACCTACCCACCAACCAAGGTACTACCAACCCACCCACCAACCAAAGTTTAATAAATACCTACCTAACTGTACATAAATGTAAGTAAATAGATAGTCTTAATTACTCATACTACAATCAAATTAATCTGAAATAAAGACATTTATTTGGTCTCATAAAGGCAACCGGAAATATTGGAGGAATATTATGTACAGCTAGGTAGGTACTTATTAAAGTTTGACAGAAAAAAAAAAATACGTAATTAACTACAATATTGTATTACTGTTTAAAATTAACACAACATTACACTACACACAACAACACAACACTATTAAAATAGATTTACAATTTTACTGTTCGCGACTGTACCAAAACAAAATGTATGTAGAAGTTGACGTGGAAGTTAGTCATACTTCTACATAGTAAACCAAGACGAAATTATCATGGTTCGAGACGACTATTTACTGACTATTTTTTGACACCAAATTCAAATGAAAAAACCTAGGCGTTCCGCGGTAATCAGGTGAGGATTGTGGCGAGAAAGGCTCTCCACGTAATCCTCACCAAGACCCCTTTATATCTCTGGAATCCCTTAATGACTATTTTCGAGGTTTGGCATAGCGTTATGACTATTTCTTGACTATTTTCTGGAATTGAAACCAGGTCGGTACTCCCAGCCGTTTGCTTGCACTGAGGTGAGGATTGTGTGGAGACGTTCACCCCACAATCCTCACCAACTTATTAGCTGTATCTTCGGAATCATAATGCGACAATTTTTTTAACCTTGGTGACTATTGACTATTTCTTGACTACTTTTTGTAAACAGCTTTTTTTATAAACATAGCTAATTAAATTAAGTCCAAATTGCAAAATAATAATGGCCTAGTAGTAGAGATTATAACAAAACATATAAATGAAATGATTCAATTAATTATACAATAATAATAAACAATTTTAAAAGTAAATACCTATCGGTCGAGACTGTACTTTAAACTAAACGAATGGGACGTGCATATAAGCTAGAAAGAGAAAGCCCGCCGTTCTGTCGCCAGCATATTCTGCTCAGGATGCGCACGCATAGAATCTTAGCACATGTTTGTTCTGTTTTCAAAGAGTTTCTTTTGATGAATGAAACAGGCAAAGGTCTCTAAATTCTGCCTTTCGCATAACCAAAAGGTTTGCCTATGTACTTTTAACATCTTAACAGATTATTATTACAATGTAATAATAATAATTCGTTGTTGTTAATATCTGTTGTTACTAATTATTCAACTATAATTTTAATAATTGGATGCGTAAATTAATTATTTTGCGTAAGTCAAGAAGGTTTTATTGTTTACATACTCTTTGAAGCCAATGACATGTGACATTTACGTGGGTGAAAAAAACAATTTGGAGGTAAAATAGGAAATCGAAATAAAACCTGATACTTTTATGGTGTTTTTTATACGGAGAATTTAAGGAATCGCATTACTAGATAAAATTATTATATTTAAAAACAAGATTTATCAACATTATAAACTTAAGTCACCACAGAACAAATAGCGATACCAGAAATGGTCAATCTCTTTTAATTTATAAAAAAGTTTTGATGCAGGTTGATATGAGACAGATCGATTATGCGCTCAGTCCACATGTGACGCGCAAAATGTCTGAAAACAAACTTTTTCGTAATAACGTAATTACGTACTGTAGTACATTTTCAGACATGTGATGAAACTGTCTGCATATTTTTTTTGACAGCAGAAATGGGTACCCTTAAAACTGTGTCCTTCACCACACTATCCTCACCTTTGAAAAGTTCATGAAAATCAATTTTGAAAACGCCAAAAAGTAGTCAAGAAATAGTCAATAGTCACCAAGGTTAAAAAAATTGTCGCATTATGATTCCGAAGATACAGCTAATAAGTTGGTGAGGATTGTGGGGTGAACGTCTCCACACAATCCTCACCTCAGTGCAAGCAAACGGCTGGGAGTACCGACCTGGTTTCAATTCCAGAAAATAGTCAAGAAATAGTCATAACGCTATGCCAAACCTCGAAAATAGTCATTAAGGGATTCCAGAGATATAAAGGGGTCTTGGTGAGGATTACGTGGAGAGCCTTTCTCGCCACAATCCTCACCTGATTACCGCGGAACGCCTAGGTTTTTTCATTTGAATTTGGTGTCAAAAAATAGTCAGTAAATAGTCGTCTCGAACCATGATAATTTCGTCTTGGTTTACTATGTAGAAGTATGACTAACTTCCACGTCAACTTCTACATACATTTTGTTTTGGTACAGTCGCGAACAGTAAAATTGTAAATCTATTTTAATAGTGTTGTGTTGTTGTGTGTAGTGTAATGTTGTGTTAATTTTAAACAGTAATACAATATTGTAGTTAATTACGTATATTTTTTTTCTGTCAAACTTTAATAAGTACCTACCTAGCTGTACATAATATTCCTCCAATATTTCCGGTTGCCTTTATGAGACCAAATAAATGTCTTTATTTCAGATTAATTTGATTGTAGTATGAGTAATTAAGACTATCTATTTACTTACATTTATGTACAGTTAGGTAGGTATTTATTAAACTTTGGTTGGTGGGTGGGTTGGTAGTACCTTGGTTGGTGGGTAGGTAGATGGGTAGGTTGGTGGTTAGGTTGGTTGGTGAGTAGGTTGGTGGGTAGGTTGCTGGGTAGTTTGGTGGGCTGGTTGGTGGGTGGGTTGGTGGTAGCTTGATTGGAAGGTAGGTTGGTGGGTAGGTGCGTAGGTAGGTAGGTGGGTAGGTAGGTTGGTATGCAGGTTGGTTGGTGGATAGGTTGGTAGTTAGGTTGTTGGGTAGTATGGTGGGTAGGTTGGTGGGTAGGTTGGTGGGTAGGTTGGTGGGTAGGTTGGTGGGTAGGTTGGTGGGTAGGTTGGTGGGTAGGTTGGTGGGTAGGTTGGTGGGTAGGTTGGTAGGTAGGTTGGTGGGTAGGTTGGTGGGTAGGTTGCTGGGTAGGTTGGTGGGTAGGTTGGTGGGTAGGTTGGTGGGTAGGTTGATTGGTGGGTAGGTTGGTGGGTAGGTTGGTTGGTGAGTAGGTTGGTTGGTGGGTAGGTTGGTCGGTGGGTAGGTTGGTTGGTCGGTAGGTTAGTTGGTGGGTAGGTTGGCGGTAGGTAGGTTTGTGGGTAGGTTGTTGGATAGGTTGGTTTGTGGGTAGGTTGGTAGGTACAAACTAACCCAAACATAAGGATGCTATCTTGTTTAATTGAGGATATCGTATGGCGAGCTTAATATTAGCTCCATCATCAGATCCTGGACTACACTCTGGCTTAATACCAGCTCCATCATCAGATCCTGGACTACACTCTGGGATAACGTACCTACTTGTTAAAACAATTCCAAATTGCCGAAACTAAACAAGGCTATCTTGTTTGGTTGAGGAGTGGCCGGCACCACCTCTGCTGGGGAGTTTGTTGCGCCACTTCTTCTTCCCAGCTAATGCACTAGGAAGTGGTGAAGGGTGGGCGTTTTGGGGGACTGTCTTATGTAATTTTGACGTTCGAAAAGTGCTGATTCTCAGCCTAATTTGAATAAATGACTTTTGAATTTTGAATTTTGACCAACCTACCCACCAACCAACCTATCCATCAACCTACTTACCACCAACCTACCCACTAACCAACCTACCCACCAACTAACCTACCCACCAACTAACCTACCCACCAACTAACCTACCCACCAACCTAACACCAACCTACCCACCAAGCTACCCACTAACCAACTTACCCACCAACCGGGGTATAGACCTATATCTGTGCTACCAGCATTGAGTAAAATTTATGAAAAAATCATGCTAAACCAGATGTTGTTTCATTTTAAATCAAATGGGATTTTACATAGTCACCAGTTTGGTTTCACGAAAGGTAGGTCGACGACTGACGCAGGAGTAAAACTCATTAGTCACATTTTGGAATCCTGGCAGAAGTCACAGGATGCAATTCATTTTCTGTGACCTCTCAAAAGCGTTTGATTGCGTTGACCACAAAACCCTAATCTGTAAATTACACCACTACGGAGTTCGTGGACAAGCTGCTGATCTTGTTCTTTCCTATCTATCAAACAGGCAGCAAAAAGTATACGTTAACGGGGCGACGTCCTCAGGGTCTCTAGTTAAGATGGGCGTGCCTCAAGGATCAATTGTTGGCCCTTTCCTATTTTTAGTCTATATTAATGACCTTCCTTACATGATGGCCAACTTATCAGATATAATTCTATTCGCTGATGACACTTCTCTAATTTTTAAAATAGATAGAAAAGATACGGATGTCTTACATGTCAACAATAGTCTGGCAGTGCTTTCTAAATGGTTCGCAGCTAATAATCTTTTACTTAATACGAACAACACGTAGACGAACACGAATACGTGTAGGTATATTTTATATTTTTTTTAGTATAAGACTTCGCAAATTCATATTTTTTTTTTTTTCTTTTTGTTCTCACACACTATTGTCTACATTTCTTTCTCATTTCTCCTTTCGCAGGTCTGCTGGAAGAAATTTCTTAAGAAATAAGCAGTACCTTTGTACTCAAATTATAATTATGTCATATCGCTATGTATTTTACTGTGTGTACATAAATAATAAAATAAATAAATAAATAAATAACAAAACTAAATGTCTTAAGTTCTCTTTACCAAATGTACCTCAAGTAGGTCTAAATTTAAAACTAGATGGCAATAAACTAGATGCTATTACGGAAACTGTATTTCTAGGAATAACCTTAGATTCGAGATTGCAATGGGGTGCCCACATTAGAACTCTTTCAGGTAAATTAAGTTAAGCTACATATGCAGTAAGAAAAATAAGGCAGTTGACTAATGTAGCCACAGCTACGTTAGTATACTTTGCTTATTTCCACAGTATTATGTCTTATGGCGTTCTGCTGTGGGGATCGGCAGCTGATGTAGATTCAATTTACATTTTGCAAAAGAGGGCAATTCGCGCGATCTATAAAATGGGTCCTCGTGAGTCCCTTAGAGAAAAATTCAAAGAAATTGATATACTTACTCAGCCTTCTCTTTATATATTGGAAAGTATTTTGTATGTTCGCAAAAACTTAGGATTTTTTAAAATAAGAATGTATTACCATAATATAAATACACGTAGTAAACATGAAATTGTGATACCCAAATTTAGATTAACAAAAACTAGTAAGTCATTTGTTATAAACAGTATTCGCTTTTACAACAAGTTGCCAAAGTCAGTTACAGAACTTAGCGATGGAAAGTTCAAAACCCACATCAAACGTGTCCTTATCAAAAAAGCATATTATAAGATTAAAGACTACGTTGAAGACAAGGAAGTTTGGCAATAATTCCATCTGCACATGTGGCTTCCCTGGTACTTCATTAACGGCATAACTATGTAAATGTCTATTAACTGCTCCCAAATTACGATCATTATTTCATTTTACCCTTATTTTTATTTTATTTTTTTTACATCCTTGATATAATCTTTTTATTATTTGTCAATGTGTTGTATATACTTACAATATTCTAAGTATATATATATATATATTTTAATTAAATTTGGTTTGTTACAGCTGTAGTGGCAATCATGTCATTTGGTTTAAATAGGTCTTTATTTTTATTTATCTTTTATATACCTAGTTTCTTCAAAATTTTGTGAATGTGAGAACGTTGTAGGCTTAACAGACTGTAGATCTGTGGACCATTTTATATTTTGCTAAGTACCTGGTACTTGTTGATAGGCCTACACTGTCCTCTCATACCTTTTAACACTGTAAAACCATTTACTTTTAAAAGAGTAACCGTGGAGTTTCTTGCCGGCTCTTCTCCATAGGAAACGACCAATTGGAACCGTGCACCTAGCTTCTGACGTTTCATAAGTGCCCTTGTAGGTTTATGTGAATTTTTTTTTTGATTATGAATCAACCTACCCACCAACCTAACACCAACCTAACACCAACCTACCCACCAACCAACCTGTTTAACAACCTACCCACCAACCTACCACCAACCTACCCACCAACCAATCTACCCACCGACCTACCCACCAACCTACCCACAACCAACCTATCCACTAACCAACCTACCCACCAACCTACCACCAACCTGCCCACCAACCTACCTATCCACCAACCTACCCACCAACCAACCTATGCACTAACCTATGCACTAACCTACCTACCACCAACCTATCCACCAACCAACCTACCCACCAACCTAACACCAACCTACCCACCAACCAACCCACCAACCAACCTACCCATCAACCTAACACAAACCTACCCACCAACAAACCTATCCACCAACCTACCCACCAACCAACCTATGCACTAACCTATCCACTAACCTAACACAAACCTACCCACCAACAAACCTATCCACCAACCTACCCACCAACCAACCTATGCACTAACCTATCCACTAACCTACCTACCACCAACCTATCCACCAACCAACCTACCCACCAACCTAACACCAACCTACCCACCAACCAACCCACCAACCAACCTACCCACCAACCTAACACAAACCTACCCACCAACAAACCTATCCACCAACCTACCCACCAACCAACCTGTTTATCAACCTACCCACCAACCTACCCACCAACCTACCCACCAACCTTCCCACAACCAACCTACCCACTAACCAAACTACCTACCAGCCTACCAGCCTACCACCAACCTACCCACCAACCTACCTACCAACGAACCTACCCACCAACCAACCTATCCACCAACCTACCCACCAACCAACCTATGCACCAACCTACCCACCAACCAACCTATGCACCATCCTACCCACCTACCTTTTTTTTTTTTTTTTTTTTTTTTTTTTTTCGGGGGGAAACCTTCAAAAGGCGCCCGGTCTCTGGGGAAAAGACCGGGGAGTGTGGGATTCCTACCTCACTAAAACCACCCCGGTGGTCACCATCTACACATGGAAGGGGCACCGTTACCTCCCACTAACCCACCCACCAACCAAAGTTTAATAAATACCTACCTAACTGTACATCTATACATATAAAATGCTTTGTCCTGAATGACTGACTGACGGATCAACGCACAGCCTAAACCGCTGATCGTAGAGACCTGAAACTTAGAGGGTGAGTTCTTTGTATTACGTAGGCATCCGATAAGAAAGGATTTTTCGAAATTCTACCCCTAAGGGGGTGAAAAAGGGGAGCAAAGTTTATATGGGACAACGTGATTCCTTGGTCCAATCTACTTCAAATTTTATAACAGAATTAATGGAAGACCTGTTTCGTCTTTTGTTGAAATTCATCCCCTAACGGGGTTTAATAGGGGTAGAAAATTATTTTGTGAGTGATTTGCTTCGAAGTTGATATCAATACTCCTTAGTGCTTTTGATTTAAATTACATTTTATTTTGACACATGTTTGAAAAGTCAATCCGATTTTATTCAAAAAAGGTTGAACTCACTTATAGGCTTGGTGCTTGCAAGTCAATGATTCTTTAAAATTGGAATGTCTCGAAAGTCACCGTACTATATATATTAGTACCGCATTTGAAGGTTTCTAAGCTTTACAGAGGTCTGTATTTATTTCTAGGATTCCCATAACACCCTCGAATTACCCCTTCGAATCCAAGAGAGTGCAGTTTCCCATAGTATGCTTCGCAATGACTATAAACAAAGCTCAAGGTCAAACTCTTAAGGTAGCGGGAGTAGACTTGAGGGAAAGCTGCTTCTCCCACGGCCAGTTGTATGTGGCATGCTCCAGAGTAAGCGCACAGAGTAGCCTGGTGATTTTAGCACCCGAAAGAAAAACAAAAAATATTGTTTACAAAGAAATACTGCGGTAGGTGTAGTATTTCGATTTCGTTGTAAAAAGATAATACACCCGTGTAACTTTAGCCAGATTTTTAGATTTTTTCAGGTATATTTTCCTTTATATCCCTACACTATAATAAAGATTGTTATATTATATAATTATTCAAAAATTTTAACATAATATTTATATGTTATAAAAAAAAAATAACGTAAAAAACCAATAAAAAATCCTATTAGAACCATTTTCGACTTCTACGCGGACAAAGTCGCGGGCATAAGCTAGTAATATATAAGTAGATAGATAGTCTTAATTACTCATACTACTCGTACAATCAAATTAATCTGAATTAAAGACATTTATTTGGTCTCATAAAGCCAACCGGAAAAAATTGAGGAATATTATGTACAGCTAGGTAGGTATTTATTAAACTTTGACAGAAAAAGAATTATACGTAAGTAACTACAATATATTATTACTGTTTTAAATTAATATACAACACTATTAAAATAGAATTAAAATTTTACTGTTCGCGACTGTACCAAAACAAAATGTATGTAGAAGTTTACGTGGAAGTTTAACATAGTAAACCAGGTCGAAATTTTCATGGTTCGAGACGACTATTTATTGACTATTTTTTTACACCAAATTCAAGTTCAAAAACCTAGGCATTCCGCGGTAATCAGGTGAGGATTGTGGCGAGAAAGGCTCTCCACGTAATCCTCACCAAGACCCCTTCATATCTCTGGAATCCCTTAATGACTATTTTCGAGATTTGGCATAGCGTTATGATAATTTCTTGACTATTTTTTGGAAGTAAGTCGGTACTCCCAGCCGTTTGCTTGCACTGAGGTGAGGATTATGTGGAGACGTTCACCCCACAATCCTCACCAACTTATAGCTGGATCTTTGGAATCATAATACGACAATTTTTTTAACCTTTGTGACTATTTATGACTATTTCTTGACTATTTTTTGGCGTTTTCAAAATTGATTTTCATGAACTTTTCAAAGGTGAGGATTGTGTGGTGAAGGACACTTAAAACTGGGACGTTTCTGACCGGTAGTTCCCACCGAGTCGGGTTCAGAATCATCTAAACTAACGATTTTATACGGTTTTGGCCGTAAAACGATCTGACATGGTTTTGGTCATGGACTCTCGTACCAATTGTTAAGGAATGTTTATTTTATTAATATCTTTTGAAATACTGAATGTGCAGGATGTTGGATTACGCCAATATTTAGTAGAAATTATTACTAAATATTGGTGCTATTGTTATCCGATTTGATCAACTACTTTAGTAGAGCTACGTAACATATATTTTCTACAGACCGCCGCCGTCAGGATTGAGGAGCTACATTAAACGTCCTGTAACTTTTTAAGGGTTTTACTACAAATTCCAGAATCCGGCCTACAAAATCGGCAAATTTAGCGCTTTCGCTTAAATATTAGACATGGCTCCGCAATCCATACGGACACATTTACTTGTTACTTTCTTACATATTTGTAGGGTATATTAAACAGGGCCCGGGACGTGATAGCGAACGCGATGACGGCGCCGAAGTAGCGATAGGTTACATACATTTACTATGACCGCACTTCCGTCACCCGAGCGCCGTCATCCCGGCAGGCAAAAATTCTGTACTTCGGCTCGACCGCAAGAACACGGCCCGAGATTGTGACGAGCCGATGAGCCGGCAATATCGCTACTGTCGTCGCACCGCGCCGTTCGCACGGATTTTGTGTTGTCTATCATAAGTCATAACCGCCAAGTTTGGCTGGATCGTGTGTGGCTACCAAACTCGGCATGATCCCTTAAGGCTAGGCGCAAACGAGACACCAGCCACAGTCACCGGTGGCCCAGCGACAAGCAGTTCACGTGCTTTTTGCTATGCATTCGTCGGACACGCGTGGTCACTCGCTACAGCAGTGCACGCCACCGCAGTAGGTGGCTACAGCCACCGGTCGCTGTGGCCGGTGGCTCGTGTGCGCTTACCCATAGGATGAGCTACGCCCAACGGTACTGGCTGAAGCTTGGTGAGAGAGCCATCACGCAAGAGAAAGGTGGAGCTATACAAGATCGTACCACCAATCACCATCTCTCTCTATCTCATAATCATACGTCTGTTGGTTTGTTCACAGTTCTGGGAGATCATATCGGACGAGCATGGCATTGACCAGACGGGGTACTACCGCGGCGACAGCGACCTGCAGCTGGAGAGGATCCAAGTCTATTATAATGAGGCGGCTGATGGTAAACTGCGGGATAATTGCGTAACTCACATACAATGGCAGACGGTGGCAATGCTTTTCATTTTGACAGTTCAGCCACGTTCATTGCGTTATTTACGTTGTCGAGCAGACGAAATTTTCTATGAAGCAATGTTTTGGAATTTCCTTCAAAACCCTCGGATTTATGACCCTTGAAGTGAGCTGTCATTCCACCTGATGCTATGGACTGACGTTATTGACCGCTCACTTCACGGTGAGATTTTTTCAGAACAGACTGGAACTTTACAATAAATTGTTTCTCAGGCAAGCGGTTCGTTCCTCGGGCAGTACTCGTGGACCTGGAGCCAGGGACCATGGACGCTATCCGATCCTCGACTTACGGTCAGCTGTTCCGACCTGACAACTATGTGTTTGGGCAAAGCGGTGCCGGTAAGTACTAATCATAATGGCAGGTATATACAGGGTGTTCGGCAGAAGGTTGAACATACGAAAATGGCGGATCCGTGGGGCCGTCTACGTCGTTTTTAGCCCCAATATCAAACCCAGGCCACAAGGGTTTTTTTAAATAATTTTTTTTATTTATTTTTCGGAATTTGTCGTTGCCAAAACTTCAAACGTTAATTTCATTTAAAAATAACAAAACTGTTAACATTTTATTTTTATTTTCATCTATCTTGATGTTGGTCCCATGTAGAAAGTTGTTCAGTTTCATGGTCACACTCTTAATTAAATATAACCACATCTTTCTGATACATACTGTATAGTTGCCCACATTCATTCGCAAAACTTTCCCTACGACATGTTCCTCGTGTCTCCGCAATGCAACATATTTTAGTCTGACTGACTTATATTCTTTTTCGCATTGCCAGGTAACAATTGGGCCAAGGGTCACTACACTGAAGGAGCAGAGCTGGTGGAGTCTGTCATGGACGTAGTGCGGAAGGAGGCGGAGCCCTGTGACTGCCTGCAAGGTACGTAACACCACGCCTTCCTGAAGGAGCAGAGTTGCTGGAGTCTGTCATGGACGTAGTGCGGAAAGAAGCGGAGCCTTGTGTCTACCTACAAATACAATGTACGTAAAACCATGCTTCACTGAAGGAGCAGAGTTGCTGGAGTCTGTTATGGACGTAGTGCGGAAAGACGCAGAGCCCTGTGACTGCCTGCAAGGTACGTAACACCACGCCTTAGTGGAGGAGCAGAGTTGCTGGAGTCTGTTATGGACGTAGTGCGGAAAGACGCAGAGCCCTGTGACTGCCTACAAGGTACGTAGCACCACACCTTACTGAAGGAGCAGAGTTGCTGGAGTCTGTCATGGACGTAGTGCGAAAAGACGCAGAGCCCTGTGACTGCCTGCAAGGTACGTAACACCACGCCTTCCTGAAGGAGCAGAGTTGCCGGAGTCTGTCATAGACATAGTGCGTAAAGACGCAGAGCCCTGTGACTGCCTGCAAGGTACGTAACACCACGCCTTCCTGAAGGAGCAGAGTTGCTAGAGTCTATCATGGACGTAGTGCGGAAAGAGGCAGAGCCCTGTGACTGCCTGCAAGGTACGTAACACCACGCCTTCCTGAAGGAGTAGAGTTGCTGGAGTCTGTCATGGTCGTAGTGTAGAAAGAGGCGGAGCCCTGTGACTGCCTGCAAAGTACGAAACATACACACATAAACTCACGCCTTCTTACCATGAGGGTCGGCAGAAACTACAGTACGCCACCTGCTACGATCTTTACATACTCGTTTTGCTTCGTTTACGTTCATAAATCAGGTCCTACACGCACACCGGTTGCGAGTACTACGCAGCGAGGATGAATGAAAGGCGACTACAAATGGTATTTACTAGACGGTTGTGAGTGAAAACTCTGAGAGGGGACGCCCTAGGAGGACACAGTGACCTTATGGGTGATGTTCTTCAGAAAGGTGAGGTGCGAAGGTACATAGCGGATAGTACGTACGGGATAGTAAGAGGCGCGGAACACGGAGACGCGTTGACGGCCGCTGCTAGAGGTGGCATTGTTAGCACTTTCCATACAAAGCAAGCGTGTCACTGTTTACTCGCACAGCGACACAACATTCTTAGAAAGACACGACTTTTAAGGCAGACCGTGACAGAAGTTGTGCGCGCAAGGAAGTATTTTTGAAAACTCGTCCCCTAAGGCTGCTGAGAAGTTGCCCATGGGAAACGTCATCGGAAACACGTCGTAAAGATTAAGAACTGCACCCTCATTGCGAAACACACGATCAATCTGAATCATTTTGAAGGATATTGCTAATCCATTGCTTAATTTATGTTCGAATTTGCCTGCGTAACAACGTAGTTAACGCAATAAATGTTGTTATACTATCAAAATTAAACAGATTTTGATTAATCGTGTGTTACGCAATTAGGGTGCTGGTGTTGTAGCCTTAACTCTTTATTGTCCAGGTTTCCAGTTGACCCACTCTCTGGGTGGAGGCACAGGATCTGGACTGGGCACGCTCCTCCTCAGCAAACTTCGTGAAGAGTATCCAGACAGGATTGTCAACACTTTCAGCGTGATGCCGTCTCCTAAAGTAAGTAAATTTTTGGGTTTATCCGCATACCATAGCCTCAGCCATCAGCCTTTATTATTCGCACTACTGGAACACAGACCTCTTCTATTCGAGAGGGAGTGATAAAAATAAATGGAGAAGAAAATGATATTTCATTAATAACTTCCTGTAATGACTCTCAACACTTACATGAAAATTTAAATAATAAAATGTTTAATATACAAAATTGGATGAAAGACCACAATTTAGAAATCAACTTCTCAAAAACAAAAATTATGCAATTCAGGCCTTACCAAAAAAAATCCTTGACTATACATTTTACGTTTGACGGTATCAAATTGGAATGCGTAGATACTTTTACTTTGTTAGGTCTAGACTTAGATATCCACATGACCTGGAAAGCGCACATACAGAAAATTAAATCTAAACTATCTAGTTTTATTATTATTTTATTTATTTGTCAAACACAGGTACATACATTTGGTCTTCAGTTAAAATTCAGTTGGCTCTCTATGTTTTGCCATTGGCGTACAAATTTTATAATTACAGTAGGTAGGTAAAATAACATTAAAATTAAATTCAAAGTCATAATAAATTAAGTATTTACAAATTTAGTAAGGTATTTTAAGATTAATTAGTATAAATTCAATACACAAATCACACAATATACAACAAAAACACACATTCATTACTTAGTCAAATTATGATAATATTATTGTCATTAAGGAATTCATCTACAGTGTAATAACATTTATGGATTAGAAAAATTGATAATTTCTTCTTGAAGCTCGTAATCTTAAGTATCTTCAAGGAGTCAGGTAACTTATTATATATTCTGGGTGCTATTCCCATCAAGCTTTTGCGCATTAAAGCTGTCTTACATTTTTTGGCACATAAAACATTTTGATATTGAGCACGTATAGGACCTCTCCGTATTTGAGACCATTTAGTAAATAGCATTGCATTTGTTTTGACAAATGTTGCAACTTCTAGAATATACAATGATGGAAAAGTTAATATTTTTAAAGATTTAAACATTGGTACACAGCTATCTCTTGTTCGCAGATCGCACATAGCTCGAATGCATCGTTTTTGTGCTCTAAATATCATAAGTCTCTTAGTTGAGTTCCCCCAGAATATGATTCCGTAGCGTATGCCAGATGCTACGAGACCATGATATGCAGTTAGTACGGTTTCTCGGTTAACGACTTTGGACAATTTAAAAAGAGCATAAGCTGATTTGCTTATCTTTTTACAAATATTATCTGTATGATCTTTCCACGTGAGTTTGTTGTCTATCATTAAGCCTAAAAATTTTGTGCTGTTTACTTCTTCTATAGAGATTGACCTATAGTTGATATTTAGTTTTTGAGGAGTCATTTTTTGATAAAATTGCATAAATTTTGTCTTCTGTAGATTAATGATTAAATTATTTTCATTTAACCATGTGATTATGTCATTGAGTGTATTATTAATGTCTTCTTCGTACGTAGCTATATCGTTACATTTTATTATCGCTGTACTATCGTCCGCGAAAAGGATCATAGGATGGCGCACTGCTTTTGGTATATCATTTATATATGTTAAAAATAATGGAGGACCTAATACGCTCCCTTGCGGGACACCGTATTTTATAACTCTAGGCTCTGACAAGTGCTTTATCTCCATTTTTGTACTCGGGCATATGCAAGATATTTCAGTCTGTTTTTCAAATAAGATTCGAGTAAGTTAAGTATGTTACCCCTGATTCCGTAGTCATTTAATTTGTTTAATAGTCTGTCATGGTCAACGTAGTCAAATGCTCTTGTCATATCTGTATATATTGCACATATTGGTGTTTTGTTATCCATATTATCTAAAACAGTATTAACTAAGTCATAGATTGCCATATTAATGGTCTTATCCTTTCTAAACCCTTTTTGTTCATTACATAATATATTGTTTTTATTTAAATATTTGTGAATAGCATTATATATATATTTTTCAAATACCTTTGAGAATATGGGAATTAGCGCTATAGGTCTATAATTTTTCATGTTGTTTTTGTTATCTTTTTTATGTAAAGGTTTTATTATAGAAATTTTCATACCATCCGGATAAACTCCACTGGATATGCACGTGTTTAGTATATGTGTTAGGATGGGTGATATTGTTTCGGCTACGAACTTAACAACTATTGTGGCAATGCCGTCATGGCCAACGCTTTTTGTGTTTTTTAGTTGATTGATGGCTGAAACTATGTCAATTGGGATTGCCGGGCTCATGAACATGGATTTTAACTGTCTATCAGAATTAGTTCTATATTTTTCATAATTAATGTCATTGTTTATATTGTCAATACTGTCAATAGATTTCGTTTTCGCGACCTCATCAATGAAATAATTGTTAAAAGCTTCCGCTATGTCGCTTGGAGAGGAATATGTCGCTGTATCTGTTTTGATACATGATATGTGTTGTGCTGGTCGGTTATATTTATATTTATTTATTAGTTGCCATGTGGCTTTTGATTTATTAGCCGATGTCTGAATATTGTAGTTATTTTGAGCCTTTTGTGTTAAATTAACGATTTTTAAATTATCTACGCATTACGTGAGCTCAAAAAAACTACAGATTTCAAAACTGCCCTATCCACATACTATGCATATGCATACGCATGGCTTAAGTACGGTATTGTTCTTTGGGGAAATAGTGTAGATAGCAATGACTTGTTTATCCTACAGAAAAAGTGTATCAGGATAATGGTTTATATTGACAATGACGTAAGTTGTAGACCGCATTTTAGGAAACTAGACATACTAACTTTGACATCTATTTATATTCTAGAATTATGTAAATTCGTTAGACAATATCCACACTTCTACCTTAAAATTGCAGACCAACTTCGCCGATATGCACCACGTTCACGGTTTGAAAATATGCTAGTAATACCGCAATCTAAGCTAAAATTACACAGCACGAGCCCCCACGTAACATCAATTAAAATATATAATAAAATACCAAACGACATTAAAATGGAACAAAATGAAAATATATTTATTAAACGGCTCAGAAAATTACTGGTGGAGAAATGCTACTATTCACTTAATGAATTTTTTAATGATGACATTTAAATGGAATGACCTCCACCATTAATTCAGTTTTAGACATTTATTTTGATTCTGTAATACTATTATATTAATCTGTGACATATTTTTTTTTTTTTTTTTTTATGAATTGTTTATTTTTTTATTACATTAATATTTGACTTTTTGATTTGACTGTTTATATTACCTAATTTAATCTGTGACATTAATTTTAATCTAATGAATTAATCGTTGAATAATTTAATTTGTGTGATTTTATTTGAAATTAATTAATTATTTTTCATGACTTCTAGAGCTAGTGAGAATTTGCAAAGACGTATATCACGTATTTAAATGAGATAATAAAATTGTATTATATTTTTTGAAGGATAATGTTACTACTCATATTTTTATGAAATTGTTGTGCCCGACAGGGTCCATGTGAACTTTATTATAATTATTAAGACCTTGTAAACACATGTGTTATGCAATAAAGATTTGAATTTGAATTTGAGTGGGCCATAATCCACCACGCGGGCCCAGTGCGGTGTGGTGGATTTCACATGTCTTCGAATTTTTGGTTCTAGCACATGCCGGTTTCCGCACGATGTTTTTCTACACCGTTTTGAGAGCAGTGGTGATAAAATGATTTACACAGAGTAAAGCACACGAGTACAGCTCGTAAGTCGGGGCCGTTACCCTGGGCCACCAGTGCTCAGAGTTTATTCCGCATAGGTACTAATATTATAATTAATGAAAGTAACTCTGTCTCTCCGTCTGTTACCTTTTCACACCTTAATGACTGAACGGGTTTCCACTTGCAGGCCTATCACCGCCGAATAGCAGTATTATTTTAAGGTGCATCCGCAGTTGTAGCCCGCAAACTTCAAATTTTCTTACGTTTTTTACAATTTGCAGGTCAGTGTCAGGTTGTATCTTGATCAAAATATAATTCGCGACTATAACAGATATGTATTTACAGAATTATAATTATTAGAATCTCTCAAATAAATTTGTTCCATAAGAACTTTTTCATGAGAGATTTTATCGCATGGAACAAATCTATCTTCAGATGAATCCAGTTAGACAGGAAGCCTGCGGATCCACCGTTAATCCTTTGGTCCCGGAAGTCATTTGTAGATCTTTGACAGTCGTTACGGGTCGTCAGAAGCCCGAAAAGTCTGACAACCAGTCTTGCCAAGGGGTATCGTGTATTCGTGCTACCCAGTAACTGGGTTGTGGAGGTCAGATAGGCAGCCGCTCCATGTAAAATGCTGGTATTCAGCTGCATCCGGTTAGACTGAAAGCCGACTCCAACATAGTTGGGAAAAGGCTAGGCAGATTGATTTTTGTTGTCAAAAGTGTCAAAGCAGTCACGAGGCTGATTCTTTTTACTGTTTCAGGTCTCAGACACCGTGGTGGAGCCGTACAACGCCACCTTGTCAGTGCACCAGCTAGTCGAGAACACGGATGAAACCTTCTGCATTGATAACGAGGCGCTCTACGACATCTGCTTCAGAACGCTACGTCTCGCTTCACCTACGTATGGAGATCTCAACCATCTTGTGTCTGTGAGTATCCGAAACATCACTCCTGTATTTCATGAAAGGGTAGGTAGAGATAGATAGTAGATAGACAGAGAGATAGATAGATATGTAAAGAGGGCAGAGGTGTTAGTACACCTTCATTTCAGCGGCTGTCGCGCGTTAGAATGCGACCTTAATTTTCGGTTTTCTTTTTTTTAGGCGACTGTTTTGCCCGGGCATAAATCTGATTCGGAGATTCACTGCTGGAACACAGGCACATCCTCTTTTCGAGAGAAAGTGGGCTGTAATCCACTACGTGGACCCAGTGCGGGATGGTAGATGTCACATGTCTTCGAATTTTTGGTTCCACGACATGCCGGTTTCCTCGCGATGTTTTTCTTCACCTTTTTGAGAGCAGTGGTAATAATTATTTACACAAAGTAAAGTGCCTGCCTGCGTGCGAACCCACGTCCTAGAACTCGGGGCCGTAACCACTGGGCCATTCATAGATAAAATAAGTATAATCACAAACTCGTTTCTCTGCAGCTGACAATGTCCGGCGTGACCACATGCCTTCGGTTCCCAGGACAGTTGAATGCAGACCTCCGTAAGCTAGCCGTCAACATGGTGCCTTTCCCAAGGCTACATTTCTTCATGCCAGGTAAAAATTAAATTATAATTCAATTCCACAGCCCGACTTCACCCACACATTGCTGGTCATAGGCCTCTCTATTCCTGTGCCAGCTTCAGCCAGCTATCACATATTTTCTTAACGATAAGAACGGCGATTGTTTGGCCAATAAGAATTTAAATTGATAATATGACATCTCTTTACTCCTGTACCCTAATTGTAATACACGATCAATCAGAATCTGAATTGTTTTGAAACAAATTGCTAACCCATTGCTTTTTTTTTCGAACTTATGAAGCAATGGAACTGTTTCAAAACGATTCAGATTCTAGTTAGTCGTGTATTACGTAATAAAGGTACAGGTTTTCGAGTGATGGTAACGATATCGTCTGCCCAGCTCGCCGCCGGACGATCAACACTTGGTCTTCCAGTACTTGGAACCCACTCGGTCACTGTTTTATTTATGCGTCATGTTCGTGAACGGGCGCCGTCAGTGGGGACTGGTCATCTCTTAGCTGCCAAGGCTTATTTGGATGCCGGATGGAATACCACAGTATTTGGTTAAAGACGGCTGCGAAATTTTCAAATTGCCTTTGCAATTTATCTTCAACCTGTCTATTACGACTAACATATATCCAATGGAGTGGAAAACATCCAAAGTACTCCCGGTACATAAAACCGGCCCAAAAAGTGACATAAAAAATTACAGGCCAATTGCTGTTTTATCCATATTTGGCAAAGTATTCGAATCGGTATTATATAAAAAAAATATTTAATATGCTGCAACGGTGGTTCGCGGAAGAGCAGCACGGATTCCTTCCAAATCGCTCAACCACGTCTAATCTATTTAACATTACTACACTCTTAGCCAAGAATGTTAACGTTAACGACAAAAAGCAGATCGAAGTAGCCTATTTTGATTTTCAGAAGGCCTTTGACCGGGTTGACAACGACATACTTCTATATAAACTGGCATTGGCAGGTTTCTCTGTGACATCGCTTAAATTCTTCACAAACTATCTGCACGACCGCAAGCAATTTGTAACATATAAAAATGCCAATTCAGAGCGCTACTCGGTCACTTCTGATAGAGGGCAGGGCACTAACCTCGGGCCCCTTCTTTTTCTAATAGTAGTTAACGATCTTCCCACATATGTAATACACTCCACAGTCATAATGTACGCTGATGATGTCAAAGTTGCTCTTCCTAAATCTAATGCTAGTGATATGGCCACACTTCAACTCGACATCGACAACATTTATACTTGGAGCACTTTAAACAACCTCAATCTAAACATTAGTAAATGCGAGGTCATGACCTACTCAAAGGCCACACAACCCATACACAACCTCTACACTATGAACAATGAGCCCCTGAAACGCATTTTAACCGTACGCGATCTGGGTGCTCAGTTTGATCCACATCTTACATTTAACCAGCACATACTACAGACCTGCAACAAGTCCCGCAAAAACTTAGGTTTTCTCTTGCGTCAGGCCAAATTTTTTACAAATCGTCAAGCACTGGCCATGCTTTACAACTCCTTCATCCGCAGTTTGCTAGAGACTAACTGTGCAATCTGGAGCCCCCATGAAAAAGTGTATACACTGGCCATTGAAAAGGTTCAGAATTCTTTTGTCCGCTACCTCTACTTAAAACTGTATGGATATTATCCGTACATGTACCCAACACCATTTGTGCTAGGTATGGTGGGCTATCAAAGTCTCGTTAAATATTTCATCCGCCTAATTCGTGGCACCTATTTCAATTCATTTTTATTACAGCACATCCCCTTTAACATCCCACTACCCATTTGACACACGCTTCGCCCTCGCCAACGTCCTCTATTCTTAATACCTCAAACGAGTACCATAACTCTCAAGGCCAGTCCATTGTACCTAGCCCTCACCCATATTTACAACATTTTGCTGTATGACGAATTCTCAGATGTCTTTGCGAGTAATGAACTGGGATTCCTGAACACTGCAACTCGATACCTGGAATCCATTGCCACTCCCAGTACAATCTCCTTGGAGTGAATTAATTAATTAATTTGTTATTAATAATTTTATTCTAATTTTAATCCTTATAATTGTATTCCAATTTTTATCCTAATAATTGTATTCCAATTTTTATCCTAATAATTTTATTCCAATTTTTATCCCAATTATATCTAATCTTATCTAATTTTGTCTACATACTTTTAAAAAATGTTTGCCTGATCTTGACTAATTTCGTTTCAACATATTTTGTTTACTTTTATGTAATCTAATCTAATTTTAATTTTATGATTGTATGGTACTAATAGATATTGACCTATAACTTGTATGTGTGGTGCAAACTGTTAGTATAAGTTGGTTTTTTAAATAAATAAATAAAAATAAATAAATTTGAATTTATTTTAATTTGTTTTTGCTTTATTACGGACGCTTTTAACGTGCACGTCTCTCTACATTGTTCTCACATGTTTAATACAACATGAATGATGTAACCAATATTTTGTAACAATATTCTGATTTAAAAGAGTGTCCGTGGAGTTTCTTGCCCGTTCTTCTCCATAGGTACCTACTACGCGTTGGAATGGGCAACAAGCTTCATCTTTCTGACTGACTGACCGACCCCTTGACAATTCAAAAGTGCCTGTAATTGATTTATTTGAAATAAATGCTTTGAGGTTGAGTTTATTTATTTAAACTTTTCACTTAGCTGGCAACGCCAGGTCTCTATAGCTCCGACTAGTATATAGTTATCTGTGCTATAGCGTTGCCAGCTAAGTGTCGAGTCAAGATGCAAACCGAGATCTTTCACAGTAGACGTAATGGGTACGACGACGGTACCATTGAAAATAAGATGAGGAAGAGAGCTAAGCGTCACCCTTCCCATCATGCGTGAGCTCCCAATTACAAGACACTTTGAGGGGTTTGCCCCAAAACTATCAGACAACTTTTTGATGGCATCTAAATCTCTGTTTACATCTGCTATAGCGTCCGATAGACCCTCAACCCGCTCAGCCGTATCATCTTTATGATACGAACATCGAAGACAGTGGCCAGTGACCGAGCCAAAAGCATTGCGATGGATTGCCATTGCTATACGATGTTACGTAATTACCTCGCAGGCTTCGCGCCGCTCACGGCCCGCAACAGCCAGGACTACCGCGCGCTCACCGTGCCCGAGCTCACGCAGCAGATGTTCAGCCCCGTCAACATGATGGCGGCCTGCGACCCGCGCCACGGCCGCTACCTCACGGTGGCCGCCATCTTCAGGGGCCGGATGTCCATGAAGGAAGTCGACGAACAAATGTTGACGGTGCAGGATAAGAACTCCAGGTAAATTTCAAGCTAGGTACACATAAAAAACCATTTTACGAAAAAGCAACCTATTTTCAAAAATACGCTGCCTACAAAGTGAAACATTACTTTAATTCCGGAAATCGATGGCAACAAATCGAAAAACTGAGAAATACAGCGACTTCTGAAAATCAGGTTGTTTTTTTTTAAAGAGCTTTATATTTTTCACTTTTTATTTGTGATACCTACCTACACCAATTTGACCACTACTTGCTATGTAATCACCAGTGACAGAAAGTTTTATAACATCATCGACCTACACCAAGTGGATTAAGTACGTACTCGTATTATTGAAGCTCAAAAACTACCCAAGCAAAGTTAATAAAATACCGGTACGGAACCCTTGGTGTGTGAGTCCGCCTCGCACTTGACCGCTTTCAAATGTTAGTCTGTGTCTGTGGCCAGCTACTTCGTGGAGTGGATCCCCAACAACGTGAAGGTGGCGGTGTGCGACGTGCCGCCGCGCGGGCTCAAGATGGCCGCCACGTTCGTCGGGAACACCACTGCCATCCAGGAGATCTTCAAGAGGATATCGGAACAATTCACCGTTATGTTCCGTAGAAAGGTAGGTATTCCACTAGGAACGGCTGTAATTTACTTTTTAATACAGAGCCATCTATTATAAGTTTTTAGAAGCTAAAAACTGGATGTGTGCCTGGTTGATGGCAACAGGCTCGCCCCCTATTACATGGGACTTAGACATAACTGGCCAATTTGGATGTACTATTAATATGTACACCTCTGTCTGACCCTTCTGGGATTACAGACGTGATGTTAAGTGTGTATAATGTAAAAGTACCTACTAAGACGAAGTTTTGCATACTATTGTATAGAATCCAGTTCTTCTAACTGGGGGCCTATTATACACTCTTATCGAATCCCCTAGAATAATGTCTAATTCGTTTTTCAAATATTTAAATCGTAGTGTACGCCTAGGTCCACAAGTCACTGTCGCGTCCCATTGGTCTAACCAGTATATTCCCAAAATTATCTCCCGAACTAAATTTTTAATAATTAAGCATGGCGTCTCTATACAAATACCTTTTATTATGAATGGTACCAATGTTGCCTTGTCTACTCTACTACTTTTCGCTCTCGTTGCTCCTTGTGTTTGAACAGGAGAAACCGGCATAATGGGCATCAGTATACCTCTGCTCCTAATCCCCATATACTCGTAAGTTGCTTCGGCTATGCAGGTTACTTGACTTCCTGTGTCGATAAGGCATTTTAAAGGATAATCTTTGACCCTAGCTACTATTTCTACTAGCCGTGAGCCCGTACTCACCTCCTCATCTTCATTTAATCCTATATCTTCAAAAACAGTTAATACGTAATCTCTCCGGTCTAAGTCTTTGAGATTTATCTCTTCTTTTATTTTAGGTGACTGATTAAGAACTTGAGTGAATAGGATTTGGATTTTCTCGTAATTACCAATAGGCGATTTCGATCTTACACAGGTCAATTGTCGGGCTGTTTTGTACCATGAACACGTCAATTAACAGGCGAGCCAGCGATCACGTGACTAAACCCGGTCAGTGGTCACGTGACAACATTCCAGTGGTCTGACCTGCTATAAGCTCTACCATCAAGTCCTTTTTGACATATAAAACCTTGAATACTGAACTGCCCTGCAGTCATACACACAGACAGCTGTGCTGCTGGACAGTTTGTTGCGCTAGTTCTTGTTCCCAGATAAAGCACTAGGAAGTCGTGAAGGGCGGGCGTGCCGGGGGCGTAAATACAAAGGCGGATGCAACACAGACACCCATAGTCTGTGCTGCATTATGTCGCGAATGGCCTATAGCAGTAATAGTCTGTCCGAACCCTGCTGCAATACAGCAATTTGTAATGCAGCCGCATTTGTTTGTATAAGGCAATGAAAAGGCGGCGCCTGGCGTTCAACGCAGACTCTCATAGTCTGTTATCAATTTAATATTGTGTACTCTACACAGTCATTCAGAAAAGTCATAAATTTGTTTTTATCAATCACTTTGCAAAGAATAGATTTTTTATCACATAGTTTTTTATGTCACTTCCGGCATTGTCGGACGCGACGCGTTTTGAGTATGCGTTCCGATCCACCAAAAAAAAACGCAACATAAAATAATGAATTGTAAAAAGTAATGCATAAATAAAAAAATTGAATATGTGAATACTTTTTTTTTTAAAACGTTGCCCCACACTAAGAATTTCTTCTTGTATCGTGGGTGCGTTTACAAACATAGAAACTCACATACACTAACACCCAGACCCGAAACAACTACTTGCAGATCATACAAATATTTGTTCCGTGCGGGGATCGAACCCGCGACACGTTGCGCAGCAGTCGATCCCTCAGCCACTGCGCCAACCGTGTCGTCAATTGACTCTATACAATATATTTAAATAGGTAGAATAATGAATTTATTGTTAGTGTCTCCCGCAATCAGTCTGTAAAGCCGCCGCTTTCGTGGGACGTTGCCATTCCGAACGCGATCATAGTATAGACCTCTTGTGGTACAGACACTAGTTACCTAGCGATCTGCAGTGTAGACAGAGCAATTATACCTACTTAAAAGCTGTATTGCGGTTGTTTTTGTTAAAAAAAAATCGGAACCGATCACATTGCACAGACAGTGTTCAAATATAATAATAATAATAATAAATCATTTTATTTCGGATAGCACAAAAAGATCCATAAATTGTTAGTAACATGTTTGCACTTCCCAACCAACCAGTTTAGATATTTAATGAGTCAATGTACTTCACCAAACTGTACAGTTTGTGGGGTGGTTGAAGATATTTATCACGTGTTGATGGAATGTGACCGGAACATACAAGAAAGACAAAGTCTATTTGGTATTGGGTTTGAGGTGGGGGCATGTAACAGTATCTTAGCGTCCCCGAGGTCGGAGGAGGCTAGGATATTGTGTAGCCTATTATCGGCTATCTACCGGGATGTATAGGCCATCATGTCATTCGATTGCTGATTTAGAATGTATGATAACTGAGTATTACCCATTGTGTTAGATTTAAGTTATTGATTGTTTTTCTCAACGGGGGTGACATTATCACTAAGTGACAAAACCCCTTTAAACAAATAAAGAAAAAAAAAAAAAAAATGTTTGCACTTAAATCACTATTGTTAGTACCTAACCTAAACTAAAGACGAATTTGTGGGAAGACCACCCAATATCTAGACACAACGAGAAATGGTAGTGGTCTAACTATGGTATCAGTCTTCGCACAAATTGTCTTATTATGGCGGAGGAAGTATCTGCCGCCACAGCCATCAGGATACTATTGTGACTGCCTCTTATTCTGCTCAGGAGTGAGGCTGTTTTTTTGCGGATGATGGCATGAAATCCGTCGGTATGATTTACCGCGAACATTTCTGAAGCACTGCAAAAACGAGGCAGTCGCAATAGCATCCTAAACACATTATTGTATTGGACGCGTAGAACATCCAGCGACCTTTTCGAGTAGTTGACCCAAAGATTACCGGTGTAAAAACTCTGACAATAAGCTTTAAAAAGCGTAATCTTTACTTGGTCAGTACAACGAGAAAATCTTTGTGCCAATATATTACCCCTGACCGCCAGAGCCCTACGCTCCCTCTCAATGTCACTATGGTCACTGAGGTCGCTGGTAAGAAAATGCCCAAGATATTTACATTTTGAGACTTTACGAACTGGCGTTCCGTTTATGGCAAGTTCGAGGGCATCTTCCCGACACTTACCAGCGACCCCAAAGACCATGTATTCACATTTTTTGGCATTATAGACTAGTCCATGTGCAGCAGCGTAGGTCTCACATACTTTGAGCATCTCTGCGATCGACCCCGGCGACGGGCCCAGCAGCACCATGTCATCCGCATAACTGATGTTGTTACAACTAACACCATTTACCCTGCATCCGACACGCATGCTGCTGAGCTCGGCAATGAGGTCATTTACATATAGATTAAAGAGCCGGGGAGACGACAAACCACCCTGCCTCACACCGCACTCCAACCCATATGATTCCGAGAGTGCATCAGACCATCTGACACGGTTTGTCTGGTTTGAATACCAAAACTGCAATACTCTGAGCAGCTCCTCCGGTATACCCCTACTCCTCAATTTACTCCAAAGCACATCATAGGAAACGAGATCGAAAGCCTTGGAGAGATCAAGGAAGCAGGCGTACACCGGTGTCTTACGGTCAGTGTAGTATTTGACAGCATGCTTGACACCTAGAATAGCACTTTCGGTTGATAGTCCAGGACAAAACCCAAACTGTGCATCGTGCAACTTTACATATCTTGCCAAATAAGAGTCAAGCATACTGTCCAACACCTTAGCCGCAACAGTTGCAAGAGAGATCGGGCGATAATTGTTTATGTCCGAGATATTTCCTGTCCTATTCTTCACGATGGGTACAACAGTGGTCTTGATTAAGTCTGCCGGTAAATGGGAATGGCTGAGACATATCGTATAGAATAAGGACAGGACCCTAGGCATATGCATGCCTGCATATTTCAGATGTTCTATGCTGAGCCCATCATGACCAGGAGATTTGCCCCTACTCATACTATTTATGACCGACCTTACTTGCTTCGTGCTGAAGTGTAGTAGCGGCTCATCCGGCCATGTCTCATGGCCGTGGGGCCATGAGACACAAAGCCGATTTCCGACACTGAGGGGCCAAGTGGAGACCTCACTTTGAAATGATCCCTAAATAAATTAGCAATCTCCCCATGCTCAGATGTCTGTGGTGTAATAGAATTTTTAATAACTACTTTATTCATACGGACGCGACTGCGTTACAGAACAGCTACTGTCTGTGTTGCATCCGCCTTTGTATTTACGCTGCCGGGGGACTGTCTTATGTAAATTTTGACGTTCATAAAGTGCTGACTCCCAACCTACATAAGTTGAATAAATGACTTTTGATCTTATTTGAACTTTATTTTTCAGGCCTTTCTGCATTGGTACACAGGCGAAGGCATGGATGAGATGGAGTTTACTGAAGCCGAGAGTAACATGAACGATTTGGTGTCAGAATACCAACAATACGAAGTAAGTTCCCGGGCCTCGTAACTCGTCGAGCTTTAGAGAGAGACGCAGGTTATGAGACGACGATATACATAACGTTGACAGGTGTAGTGGGAGGGGGGGGGGACCGGTTGGAACTAAGTCCTTTCGATGTATCTGGGTGTTAAAGAAATTGCGTGCCATAGCTTAGGGGTAGGTTTAGTATCGATAAAGGAACCCAGGAAAAATATTTTAATATTTTTTTTTATTTAGAAAAAAAAAAAAATATGCAAGATCAACCTAATTTACTACCTACTACTTAACTTAAAATAGCAATCGTTTAGAATTAAAATGATTTTATTTGTTTAAATACTTTAATTACTTACATAATATATGTATAACGAATGCGTTGTCATTTTGTCCTTCACTTCTCGCGTCCGAATACTAAGGGGCCGGCGCATTATTTCTATAAAAAATACCCAAATCGCTATAGGTGTACCTATAATATTTGAAGAGTTCCCTCGATTTCTCCAGGATCCCATCATCAGATCCTGACCTGATGACAATAGGACCATCTCGAAAATATACCCTTCCTAACAAAAAAAAAATGCAAATCCGTCTTTATGTGACGGAGTTATGCCCGAACATACCATAAAAGAAGTTCATGTCTATACACCGTAGGACTATTTCTGCTTGCAACGCTCGGCGACTATAAAACCGAGGACTATAACAGATGTGGTCATCGTGTTCACGGGATTTTGTTTTGAAACTGGTTAAATATGAAGTTCTTCGATAGTACATTTAAAAAAAAAACATCCGAATTGATAACCTCCTTTTGGAAGTCGGTTAAAATGGTTTTCACACACTCGCTAATATTTTTGAACTTTTCAACGACACCCCACGCCATGGGATAGACGAGAAAAAAAACATTCCCACTTTACTTGTACGGGAGGTACTCTATTTTTTTTCATGCGTTTATTTTACCGCGTTGTCGACGTGATTAATATGAATCGTGAATATCGAGATCCCTCAGCGCCTCGGAAAACTCGATAAAACGTTGGTCCCGGAGTCTTTGACAGTCGTTACGGCCGTAGAAGCCCAAAATTCTGACAACTAGTCTTACCGAGATAAGATAAGATAAGATAATATTTATTTTGTGAAACATGAGTACAGTATGAAGGTCTTATAATTAATATGTGGTGGCTACATGTTTTGCCATTTATGGCGTACAAAATTAGTTGCACTAGACAAACAATAGAAAATTAAAAAATTAAAATTATAAAAAATACAATGTCAAAATTAAAATTATAAATTAATATTACAATATCAAAAAATTAAATTAAATTTGAGTAAGACATACAGAAAATAACAAATGAATACGCACAATCAGAATTCTATATAAGCAAAATATCGTTTGAAAATTCGTCTACACTGTAATAGCACTTCTCTAGTAATAACCCCTTTTTTTTTTCTTTTTTTTTTTTGTGTGGGAAATCATCAAATGACTCCTCCCGCTCTTGGCGGAGTGGGAGGGAGTGTCAGACTTTTACTGACTAAAACCCACCCGTGTTCCTTCCGTTGCCTGTGTGCCGGAGTCGCGATATCCCTTTCGGACAAACTCGCAACCCTGGCAGGCATTGGCCCTTACGGACCCCGTCAGTTGGTGCTGACATCTCTTTGAGGCGCGCGTGGAACACAACGCGCCGTCGACCCGGGCCTGGTCCTAATCGGACGGCGAGCTACCCATTGCCCACCGTCCGCAAGCCCGCGCCTACGGTGGCCGGAAGTCGGCTCGCGACTCCCGACGCCCGGGGCGTCTCCTGCGGCGGCTAGGGGCGCGAGGGCGCGCATCTTGCATTTCCCTCGCGCGCTCCGCCTCCTCCTTCGCGAGCATTACTGCTTCGCAGAAGGAAGTGACGGCTTCCCATGCACTCTCGCTCCGGACCATGGCCTGTACCAGGGCCGGACGCGAGAGATCGCCGCTGCCGATCGCCTCCGTGAGGACACGGCGGTGCCCCGCCCAAGTCGGGCAGACCTCCACCGTATGCTCCACCGTATCCTCCGGGCGATCCACACAATGGTAACACCCGGGCGTTTCCTCCCGCTTTATCCTGAACAGGAACCTTCCGAAACAACCGTGTCCGGTGAGGACCTGCGTCAGGCGGAAGGTGAGGACGCCGCCGTCGTGGCGCCTCTCTAGCCACTCCTCAAACAGGGGCCTTACCGCCGCAATTCCCAAAATATTATATATAATTTACAAAATAGTAATAACCCCTGAAGGGACTTTTTAAATTTGTTAAGAGGCATACATTTAATAATCTCTGGTATTTCATTATAAATATTCGGAGCAATACCAAAGAAACTCTTTTTGAATAAAGCTGTTTTACACTTGTTTTGACATAACAAAGTCTCGTATTGGGCACTCGTATTGAGCACGAATTGGGGTTCTCTTAACTGCTGAAAATTTTCGAAATAAATGTTGATTCGCTTTAACAAATAATGCAGTTTCCAATACGTACAAAGATGGAAAGGTTAGTATTTTTAATTTTTTAAAGTAAGGAACGCAACTATCCGTTGTTCTTAAACCACACATTGATCGTATACATCTTTTTTGCATCCTGAATATAAGTTCTCTATTAGTTGACTGTCCCCAAAAAACAACACCATATCTTAAAATAGATGCGACCAATCCATGATAGGCTGTTAATAGTGTGTCAGTATTTACTTTCTTGGATAATTGGAATAATAAATATGCAGATTTACTTAGACGCTTGCCGATTTCCTCTAAGTGAGGTTTCCAGGTCAGTTTATTATCTATGGTTATTCCTAAGAATTTTGAATTTGTAACTTCTTCTACTATACAGTTATTATATGCAATGTTAACTGGAGGATTCTTACGGCGCTGGTGGAAATGAATAACTTTTGTTTTATTTAAATTAATTACAAGATTATTTTTGTCAATCCAACTTATAATGTCAGTCAGAGAATTATTTATGTCATTTTGATAATTATTAGCATTAGTATATTCCACAATAGCCGTGCTGTCATCTGCAAATAGTACCATTTTATGATCTATAGCTTTTGGCAGATCATTAATATATATTAAGAAAAGGGGTGGCCCCAGTACACTACCTTGAGGTACACCATATTTTATATGGTTTAGATACGTACTTTTTCTCCAATTTAGTAATAGGACAAATTCTAGTGATTTCAGTACATTGAGTTCGGTCACTCAAATATGCTTCTAGGTAAGATGTTTCCTCTTATGCCATACCCATGTAATTTTTGCACCAAAATCTTATGATCCACAAAATCAAACGCTTTTGTCATATCTGTTAGTATAGCACACACAGGATTACCTTTATCTACAGATGTCATTACACCAGATAGCAAGTCAAATAGAGCCATATTAATATTTGTATTCTTTCTGAAGCCTTTTTGTTCATTGCAAAAAAGTTTGAATTTTTCGAAATATGAATATATAGAATTATAAATTACTTTCTCAATTATTTTTGAGAATACTGATATTTTTGCAATAGGTCTATAATTTTGAACATCACTTTCATCTTTTTTTTTGATGACTTTTTTTAGGCTATTTGGGAATAAACCATCAGAAATGCAAAGATTAATTTTATGTGATAGTAGAGGCGCTATAATTTCCTTTACGTATTTTATTACTTTAGTTGATATGCCATAAAATCCAACCGTATTTGTATTTTTCAGGCTGCTAATTATTTTGATTATATCAGAATCCTGTGTAGCATAAATAGTGATTGCGAATTCGAATGTTCAATTGTAATTATTTGATAAACTTCTTTTAGTTTTAATATTATTTTCAATGTCCTCTATGAACTAGTTGTTAAATTCATTTGCAATATTCATAGGACGTGTAACAGTTAAATTATTTTTGTTTATTGACAGTAGAGGTTCTTGTGGTAAGTTGAATTTGGATTTTTTAATGACTTGCCAAGCAGCTTTTGATTTATTTTTTGACGTACTAATGTAATTGTTATTTTGAGTTCATTTTATTATTTTTCTATAAATTGAAGAGTATTTTTTAAACGCTAGTCTATTTTTTGTATTAGGATTGAATATATATTCCCAAAGTAACTGCTTTTGCTTTTGACTACAGATTTTTATTCCACGAGATATCCACTTATTTTTTTTATTAGTATATACTCGTACTGTGAAAGTTTTATTTGGAAAGCATAATTTGTACAATAATGAAAAATCATTCATAAAATGTTCATAGGATTCATTCGCATCTTTGGCTTTGTATACTTGTGAGAAAGATAAGCAATTTAGATGACTTTTGAAATTTTCTAAGTTGTCTACAGAGATATCCTGTTTTTTAGTTTTCCAATATTTCAGTGTACAAGTTTTTTTAATAGGAACCTGGAGTAACTGAGACGTATGATCTGAAAGAACTAAGTCCATTATTTCAGCTTTACATTTTTTTCGGTAGGTGTGAGCAAAATTATCTATGCAGGAATTACTACTCAATCTAATCGGTTTATGTTCTAATTGTAGGTTATATTGCAAAAAAAAGTGTTCGAATTCTAATGTTATTTTATTCCTTTTTAACACATTAATATTAAAATCTCCAGCTAAGATAATATTGATTAATATATGAGAGGTATCTTGTTACCCAGTATGTGGCGGTCTGGGGGCCTAAAACGGCCACTTTAGCAATTCTGCAATAGGCAGTCGCTCCATGTGAAATAATGGTATTCAGCTGCATCCGGTTAGACTAGAAACCGACCACAACATAGGGAAAAGGCAGGGAGATGGTGAATTAAGATAGACTAGACTTGAGTTACTGGCTGTAGGTACTACACACCGCTGCGTACGTATCCGGGATACGAGGAATGATATGCTATTCTTCGTTACAGGAAGTGGGGGTCGACGATGCAGAAGAATTTGACGAGCAAGATGAGGAAGCTGCTGAAGAGTACCCTGATGAGGAGTAGCTTCCGTGGCCAACGAAACTGCTTTAAGGGGGTTGCGCTATGGTAGGTAATTCAAATTGACTTTAGTTTTTTGCAATTCACTGTGTATAATGTGTCAGGTTATGTTGAATAAAAAATGATGTACTTACAGAATTGACCTCAAATGTCATGATTTCATGATATAGTCATTCAGCAGGGTAATTGAACTTAAAGACTTGTATTGATGATTTTAATTCTCTGTAAAATAAATATAAATAAATATTTGTTACGTTTGTGAATCATATTTTGATAATGACACTGACCTGCAAATTGCAAAAAAATATAACAAAATTTGAATTTCGTGACCTACCTTATCGCATTGGATTTGCCCAAGGACCCAAAAAAAAAAAAACTGTATAAGTAGGTACCTATTGTATTTAAGATTTTGTCAGAGTTAAATTATAGTTTTAGAACAAAAAAAATCTGACTAAGATTTCGTTTCTAAGCACAATTGTATTTAGTGGACTTAAGCTTAAGTTAATAATAAAACATGAAAACCGATCGTTTTTTTTTCTAGCAGCCTACATATCCAGTTTATGCTGATCTCGCATTGTATAGGATTTCCGTACAATGCGAGGTCAGCTTATACTGGAAATTTATAGCTTGATGTGTAGCCGTGTGTACCTACCTCATCTATACTAATTTGTTTCAACGCGCTAATCCATGGAACTCAAAGAATGGACTATCAAGCCCATTCTTGAGGAAGGCTATTTAACATCACGCTACGACCATTAGGGGACGTGCAAAAAGAAAAACTTTTTATTTTTCACTTATAGTTACCTTCTATTAGGTATCTGCTATGTAAATAATAGTCACAGGAAGTTATCATCATATCATCCACATAATTATACTAAGTGAGAAAAATAAGTATTATTGAAGCTTACTCAAAAACTATCCAAGCAAAGTTAATAAAATTTATATGGGACCAATCCGGGAGCATACCCTTTCATACAAAAAAATAATTTTCAAAATCGGTCCATAATTAACGGAGAAATCGGCGGAAATACCTACATCTTTTTTTTTTTTAAAACATACGTGTCAAACATATAACCTCCTCCTTTTTGGAAGTCGGTTAAAAAAACGATAAATTAATTAATTAATTTCTAGTTTAATAGTGGTTCATCCTTAAAGAATGTTGTGCATGCCTTTATGTGATGTATTTACACAGCACTGAAGACTTGTGATTACCTATTGTTTATTTTTTTGTAAATATGTCGTTGGTGTGCCTTGCTCAATAAATAAATAAATAAAAAACGATAAATTAAAGAAAAAGAAAAAAGATAAATTAAAAACGCTAAGCTAAAACGAAGTAACGGGCTAACGGGGCATAGCTATAGGCAGGGCTGGGCAAAATACATGCTTTGCTTTAATTGAAATACAAATTACAAAATACAGTACCTATCGCAAGTAATTAAAATACAAAATACAAATATCTTTAAGTAAGGTATTTGAAATATAAAATACAAAATACAGTATTTTAGCTATTTTTTATTGAAATACAAATTACATATTACAAAATAAGTAGACCAGCATGGGCTGAAAAGTAGAGGAAAACAGGATTAATTAATCAGTAAAACCAGAGTTTCCTTTCATGAACACTAGATTTTTAAATGTATTGTCAGACAAACAGCCTCTTGTTGCAGAGTCAATAAAACCTGCTAAAGAAAACAATCTTTCTACAGGTCGTGATGAGCACAAACTTGTGTTAAATTGTATGAACACAAATTTTATATTTGGATACCGCTCAAGAATTGAAAGCTCTTTGCTTCTAAAAACTAAAAAAAAACCGTTAAACCGTTATGACTTGACATTGACAATTCGACGTACATTTTTTTGCGTTTTGTTGGCCAATTTTGACGTACAGTGTACTTATTATCTCAGAGTAATGTACAGACGCCAGCACATCAAGCTACTACAATCTGTCAAATTTATTTAATAGATTTTCAACTTTAGCACTACAACTTAAGGTTCAAGGTTGATTGCGAAAATTTGACAGTTTCGGGTAGCTTGACCTGCTGGCGTCTGTACATAACAGGTGCAGTGTTGCCAACTCTAATAGCTGCTTTACCATCATTGCACTCGAGCACTCTCGCCTCGCACTCACACTCACGATCGCTAAATGAAGGTTAAATGTATTTTAATGTTAAAATGTATTTTGAAGTCTCAAATGTAATGTATTTGAAATACAAATTACTTCGTCGTCAGGTATTTGAAATACGAATTACAAATTACATTTTAAGGAAGTAATTGAAATACAAATACCAAATACGTGTTTGTATTTCAATTACAAGTAATTCAAATACTGCTCAACCCTGTCTATAGGATATATTGTACGTTAAAACAAGAAATTTCACGCCGACGTACCTAGTTAATATAAGTCTGAAATCGCCGTATGAGAAGAGGCCTGTGCCCTGCAGTGGAACACTAATAGGCTGGTATTATTATTTTTTACTAAGGTCTATAAACCACATTCAAATTGGATGAGGTACGCTCAAGTAGCCTCAAATTAAAGAAAAATAAAAAACGACATTTCTCAAGTATTTTTATTAATATTGAATTTTATTTTATTAACTGGCTTATAAGGTACTTTTCTGATCACTTCTTTGCCAAAGTTGTCGTAATTTAAAGATTCATTAATATTTGTAACAATATCACTTTCCACAGATGTAAAATCAACAATTTCACAAACAGTATTTGTTAAATTATCAGTATCTGCTGTCCTTTCAAACTCTTTCTCACAGGCAAAATCATTTTTGGTAACGGCGACACACGTTCTGTCAAAATTTCTTGATTTTTTAAGCTTGCAATGTTTCACAGATTTAAAATCAGTTTTTCTTTTACCAAATCCAATATTATTTTCAATACCCATGTACAGTTTTTGGTTAACAATATCTTTTTGGTCTATTTCATGTTCTCTATCATCTGGTTTATGTACACAACTTTCAATCACCGGTTTCTGCAAATTTTTGAGTCTTGCAGCAACGCGTTGTTGCCGTAGAAGTAACTTTACCTTTGTATCATTCACAGTTTCCAGTTCAGGTGCATAACAAACGTGTAGATGACCACCATAGTAGTTTTTTGTGTCCAAATTTTTTTTTGCAATCCTAGCGGCCTGTATATCCTCGAATATTGCATGGTAAGTTTCAGTAAACTGCTCGGAAGGGTACTTTGTTACTTTGAATTGTAGTTTACCAAACCTTGCGAATAATGCTTTGGTCTCCTGCCGTAGGTTGAGGGATGGTACTCCAAATACCAGAAGGTGTCTGGATTCATTGTTGACGGTGTATACCTGTCAAGGAAAATAGAATATTTATATTTTTCTTTAAATAGAATAAATAGTGTGACTGACACCCAATTTCAAGACCCTCTTAAAAACAGTACGACTGCCTCACTGGTCAAGTTGTTGCAAGCGCTACTGCAGAGCATGAGGTCCAGGGTTCAATTCCCAGGTGGAATCGGACAAAGTGGTATTGGGTTTTTCCATGGGTCTAGATTTGAGCTGGGTGATGGCAATAGGCTCGCCTCCCATTACATGGGACTGAAACTGGAAACCTAACTGGCGTAATGTGGGTGTACTATTAGGTATGCCTCTGCCCAACCTTAGGGTAGAAACAGCCGTGATGTTATGTTACATTCTGTTATTACCAATATACAAACTGTTGTGTTTCTTCAATGTAGGTACTTGGAAATCTTCTTGACTAATAAGATTTGTACAAGTACCCCACATGTGGAATAATATCACATTAGTGTAAGGCTACCTAGTGCTTATGCTATCCACAAAATAAAACAGTGAATTACCTAATTAGTGTTTTATTGAACATAATACAAACAAATGCTAAAAATCTAGGAACTCAACTGAACCATTGTGGAAAATTCTCTGATCAAGACAGAAAAATTACCTAACTTCCTAATTACATTATGTAGTTAATTGTACATTATACATAATACGAGCGAAGCTATGGGAAAAAGCTAGTGTGTTTATGAGATGGGGTAGCAAGGGCAAGCTACAAGAAAACAGTCTCAGAAGACTGTTGACTTTTAAAAAAAAATTGATATGCATTGCATTCACAGATAAAAAAAAATACAGTCTTTCATTTATTGGTAATGTTCACAAAAACTTTTTTTGATGCCAAACGATCCTGTTTCATAAAAGGAGCAAAAAACTCAGTGACCAACCGAGGTTACAGTACTAGAAAAGTCAAAAATTGCAAATAACTTATTCTGAACATTTCTTAGCAAATGAGACTCCAACTAGACTGGCTGCTTTACCGTATACCGTCACTACCCTGTCTCAATCCACCCTGTATTTGAATGGTATTTGACGGTTTGTATAAAACATTGGTTGGTGGGTCGTCTTAGGGGCAGAATTAAACCAACTCAAATGGTCTAGCAAGTATGTTATTGTATGTACGGTAAGTATATGTATATATTAAGAACAGTAAGTATACACCCACTCACTAAATAATGTAGTTTACATACTGTGTACACACGGCTACACATCAAGCTATACATTTCCAGTATAAGCTGACCTCGCATTGTACGGATATCCTATACAATGCGAGATCAGCGTAAACTGGAAATGTATAGCTTGAGGTGTAGCCGTGTGTACAAGCTCATGATTGTTTACAATGTATATATCTATGTGATGAAATAATGTAAGTAAAGGAAAGGCTTATTTTTTTTTTTTTTCTGTGTCACTTACTTTTACAGCAGTAAGTTTTCGACCCTGTCTGTAAGGCAAACGCGTCGAGCATAGAGCCTGTTGCTCATGATGAGGTAAAAGTATGAGCACCGTATTATCTTGAGCCATTATTTATATGATTTTCGAAATAAACGTTCAGTAGCTTGTTGTTTTTCATTTCTATTGCAGACAATCATTAATACAGACAACTAGTAACACAAAAAAATTCAACGCAAATCAAAATATAAATAACTCAATGAAATTATTGAAATCAAATGATGCGAAACGAAAATAATTGACATTGACAATGACAGTGTCATACCAGTAGGCATGGGTTCGATGTATCAAAACGTAACTTATATCGGATATGTGTTTATTATCATACCATATCGATATCTAAATATACATAACCGTTTTCACAAAAACTTCATCGAGCTATGGCTTATCCAAAGCGCAACAACGAGAACGAACTACGAATAATGTCGAATAAGTAATAACGAACAAAACGCAAACTTCACATCACGAACGATATGACATCGACGGTGGTGGTTTTTATTCGCTTTGTCTCTGTCTTACCATTCAATGTTTTACTGGCGTAAAAGTGATGAAGCGAATATTACGTAACTTCGGCTAGTGATTGGTTATTTGGTTAATAATAGTGCGTGCGTAATATCTATATCCTAACGCGCTAGCAATAAGGTCTAGTTTCTATTTATTTAGTTACAACAAATATTCCATAAGTTAGCAACTTTAAAAAACGAAAGCACTTATATCAATGTATTAACGGTAAAAGTGTGAGTTTGCGTTTCGTTCGTTTCAGTTACTTGTGCAAATCGTACTACTGATATCGATATCTGAAAACGGTTTTCGATATCGATATGAAAACTGAATATCGGTTACATATCCGTTAGCAACTAAATACGAAAACGCCCATGTCTACATGTAAGATATTACTCTGAGTGAAAGAAACAATTTAGAGGTAAAATAGGAAATCGAAATAAAAACTGATACTTTTATGGTGTTTTTTATACGGAGAATATAAGGAATCGCATTACTAGATAAAATTATTATATTTAAAAACAAGATTTATCAACATTATAAACTTAAGTCACCACAGAACAAATAGCGATACCAGAAATGGTCAATCTCTTTTGAGCAACCACGAATTTCCTTTATATTTAAAAAAATCCTTGCTGGGTCTTGTTAATGGACCTAAACACGTAGTAGACGGCTCCACGGATCCGCCATTTTCGTATGTTCAATCAATCTTCTGCCTAACACCTGTATATCTTCAATCAAAGACGTAATAAACCATATTTTCGAGAGCGCAAAAGTGATGCAATTGTTAACAGCTGCTGTGACTGACACGAATGGTTTAGCTCCATGAAAACTAAGAAAATCTTTTGTTATTTATGGTAGCGGCAATAGAAATACACAATATGTAAAAAAATTAGCTGTCTACCTATTACGGTTCATGAGATACAGACCGCTGACGGACGGACGGATGGACGGACTGCGGAAGTTTAGTAAAACGGAACCCCCGTTTGGCACCCTTCGGGTACCTACTGAACCACAGGAAGTATTGGAAGAATAGAGCCATTTTTTTCAACGAAAATTATTAAAATTGGACCCATAGATAATACACGTTGGACCTTCAATTTGGTTACTTAGCAACTGCATACCTATTGTTTTGTCACTCTCGTGTCAAGAAAAAACTCGTGGTGGTTTATATGATTTTATTGTAAAGTATTGTTCTTGTGTATTTGTGATTATACGTATTTCTTTTGGCTAAAACACGCTCTACTACATTAATCTCCAAAAGGTTATGGGCCCAGAACGCAGAAGTGTAAAATGGAGCTTTCAAAAATACAGATCACAAAACTTGATGGCCACAATTGGGTCGCCTGGAAATACCGAATGGTTGCCCTACTAAAAGGCATAAACGGAATTTGGGAGATTGTGGAAGGCAAGGCACAAAAACCGGCGAAACCTGCGGAAGGCAGTGGTGATGCCGTAGTTGAAATTTACAATAAAACTTTACGAGATTTTGTTACATTGGAGAGCACAGCCCTACTGCTAATAACAAACAATGTAACGGATGAAACACTAGGGAAAGTAATAAGGTTGTCCACTCCCAAGGAAGTATGGAAAGAACTCCATAGGCTGTATGAGGGTCCTGATGAGGGCAGGCTCTACGACTTATGTTTGGACTTCTTTAAACTTAAAAGGGATCCGTCAGACAACATGTCGACTCATGTCTCGAAACTGAAGAATTTGTGGCACAGTCTGAAGGAAGAACTGCTCAAAGAGGAGAACGTTGAAATGCCTGAAGTTCTCTTGATTTGTAAGATCCTGGACACGTTGCCGGAAACTTATTTTTCGTTCAAGTCTAGTTGGCTATTGATGTCTAAGAAGGAAAGAACAGTAGACAATATTACGGCCCAACTGTGTGCACATGAAAAAGCGCTGAAGGCAACGATGGCTGACACTGAATCGAGCGAAAGTGCGCTTTATGTAAAAACGAATAGAAAGGTTGCTAAAGGAAATGACCAAAGAGACCAGCAAAATAAAAAGAGGTACAAATGCTTTATTTGCAAAGAGTCTGGACATCTTAAGAAGGATTGCCCGAATAATGGCAAGAAAGACAAGGAAAATAAAGCTCACAGTTCCAACATGATGTTACTGACGGTGAATTTAACAGATTCTGGGACTAAACGTGATTGTGATCATTGGTACATAGACAATGGAGCGACACATCACGTCACAAGTCGAGGAGATCTATTTCAAGATTTTAAACATTTTAGTGAAACTCACACAGTAACGACAGCTGACGGAAACATGTTAAACGCTGTTGGAAAAGGCACAGTCCGTGTAGAGGCCATTGTTAAAGGAAAAAGTGACTTCCTTTTGTTAAGAGATGTTTGGTATGTTCCCCAGATTAGCAAGAACCTTTTCTCTGTGCTTAGTACACAGGACAAGAACCCCTCAAGTGTTTTTGAGTCGCGGGTTACAACATGTTCCATGAAGATCAATGGTAAGGTTGTCTTAACAGGAAAAAGGCAAAGGTATGGCGGTTTGTACAAGATAGACTGCAAAGCCATATGTGCTGATTTTTCAGTCAACTTAATTGAGCATGAAGATACGCTGCAAGTATGGCACGAGCGTATGGGACATCAAGACAAGAAACATATCAAAAGATTGATAGAGAAAGAGTTAGGAGTAAAGACATCTAACAGTGGAGAATTATGCGAAGGTTGTATCTTTGGTAAAGCGCACAGGAAACCATTTGGTGTTCGCGAAAAGGCAACAAAACCTGGTGAGCGCATACACTCAGACGTCTGTGGACCCTTTCCTTGGAGTGTCTCTGGATATCGATACTTCGTACTGTTTAAGGATGAGTTCACACGATACAGATATGTATACTTCCTTAAAAATAAATCTGAAGTTCCTGAAAAGTTGAAACAGATGATGTCTGAGGCTAGAAATGCTGGACATACTATTATCGAGATTTTAAGCGATAATGGAGGCGAATACGATAACAGGAAAGTACGAGATCTACTTGGACAAGCTGGAATAAAGCAAAGACTCATTATGCCGTACACTCCGGAACAAAATGGGTGTAGTGAGAGAGATAATCGCACTATAGTTGAATCTGCTCGAGCGATGATGCACGCGCATGAGGAGATCCCTCGGAATTTGTGGGCTGAGATGGTAAATACTGCTGTTTACATACTAAACAGGACAGGGCGTACATCAGTAGAACACAAGTCGCCTTATGAACTGTGGCTTAAGAAGAAGCCTCAGATAAAGCACCTGAGGATAGTCGGTTCACCTTGCTTTGCGCATGTACCAAAGCAGAAGAGAAGGAAATTGCAAAAGAAAGCTACACGGTGCATTTTTATTGGATACGACAATGATGACGGATACAGACTTTGGAATCGAGAGAGAAATTCATTAGTCCGATCTAGGGACGTTATTTTCGATGAAAAAGCGCTAGAGACTTCAATGAATGAATACCCTGAAGTAGTCTGCAGTCCGGCAAATGAAATTGAAGTAGACCTTGGTAGATGTGCTCTAGGAGATAATGGACAAAGAACTCCTGTTATGCCTGATATTGAAAGAGTCGGTGAAACTGACATGAATATACGTGAACAAAATATAGATGTCGGAGAAGAGTTTCATGACGCAGAAAATTTAATAACTGAACAATCTGTTGAATCAGAGGGAGATGGAAACGTTAACGAAGATGATAATGTCGTTGATGAATATCAAGATGATATCAATGATGAAATTATCGCAGATGAAAGCGAAGATGTGTTCCCGGAACAGATGATACTTCGAGACCGTTCTTTGTTACGTCCTCCAGATAGATTCAAAGACTTTGTTATGAACGCTATAATGGGATACAATGAACCAGAAACGTACAAAGATGCGCTCAGAAGCCCAGATAAAGAGCTATGGGAAAAGGCCATGGACAGCGAAATCAGTTCTTTGAAGGATAATGACACATGGAAGCTTGTGAATCTACCCAAGGGCAGAAAAGCTTTACCTAGTAAGTGGGTTTTCAAAGTTAAGATGAATGCTGATGGCTCTATAGATAAGTACAAGGCTAGATTGGTGATAAAAGGTTTTTATCAAAAGAAAGGTATAGACTACATGCAGACCTTTAGCCCTGTGACCAGAATGGCAACTGTTCGCTCAGTGATTAGTACAGCAGCAAGCGAAGGCATGTCAATGCGACAGTTCGACATTTCGACTGCCTTCCTGTATGGCTCTTTAGATGAAGAAATCTTCATGAAACAGCCAGAAGGTTATAATGACGGCTCCGGTCAAGTATGTCTTCTAAAGAAGAGTCTGTATGGGTTGAAGCAAGCACCATGGTGCTGGAACCGGTGCATTCTAGATTGTTTCAAAGAAATCGGTTTTAAGGCAAGTGAGGCAGATCCTTGTCTTCTGATACGAAAGAGAGGATGTGGAAAGCTTATAGTAGCTCTTTACGTGGATGACGGTTTAGTCGTCGGATCCAATGACGTACTGATAGACGAGTTGATGGAGGAGCTCAAACGTCGTTTCAAAATAACCACGAAAACTGCGTCCTATTTTCTTGGAGTAGAGATAGATAGCAGAGGAGATAGAATTAAGATATTCCAAACGTCGTATGTGCATAAGATTTTGCGGAGATTCGGAATGGACACCTGTAAACCGGTCTCAACGCCGATTGCAAAAGACGGCACATGGAGCGAGAAGGTGGACATGAGTTATATGAAAGATAACTACAGGCAAATTGTTGGAGCCTTGGCTTACTTGATGGTATGCACTAGACCTGACATTGCATATGCTGTAAGTGTAGTCTCACGAAGTCTGGAAAAGCCAGAAGAAGCAGACTGTGTCCGACTGAAGCGCATAATGCGATTTTTGCAATACACGCCAGATCTAGGTATCATGTACAAGAAAAATTACAAACAAGGCATTTTGGAATGCTATAGTGATGCTGACCATGCAGGAGATATCAGCACTGGTAGATCCACTACTGGAGTGCTGTGCATGTATGCAGGAGGAGCGGTGTCGTGGCTAAGCCAACGACAGGCAAGCGTTTCAATTTCGACCACCGAGGCAGAAGTTGTTGCCGCTAGTGAAGCAGCCAGAGAGACTGTTTGGCTATCTCGGCTTATGAATGATCTTATCGTTCTTAAAGAGATTCCATGCATAAGAGTGGATAACGAAGCTGCAATCAGGCTGGCTGAAAATCCAGAATTCCATCGACGGACTAAGCATATCCGAGTTCGACATTTCTTTGTGAGAGAATTGGTGACTGGTGGTGAGCTAAAAGTCGATAAGGTATCTAGTGAAGATCAGCTGGCAGATATCCTGACCAAGCCACTAGCAAGACCGAGGATCAGAAAGATCTCTGACCGAATAGGTATTTGTTGAGAGGAGATATTAAAATTGGACCCATAGATAATACACGTTGGACCTTCAATTTGGTTACTTAGCAACTGCATACCTATTGTTTTGTCACTCTCGTGTCAAGAAAAAACTCGTGGTGGTTTATATGATTTTATTGTAAAGTATTGTTCTTGTGTATTTGTGATTATACGTATTTCTTTTGGCTAAAACACGCTCTACTACATTAATCTCCAAAAAAAATATAGTTTACTAGCTTCCGCCAGCGGCTTCGCTCGCGTGATATCTTTATAAATTATAGCCTATGTTGCTCAGTGATAATCAAGCTGTCTACAGGTAAATATTTTTTTAAATCGGTCCAGCAGTTTTTGAGTTTATTCGTTACAAGCAAACTTACTAAAATCAAATCTCTTTTTAAAATTAGTTTATATTTAGTCGATTCTAATCGTTCTTTAGTTGAGTTTTAATGAATGTGGTGGTCCGTGGTCGTCTCATTGGTAACACTGGCAACAAAGTTACATGGTCTGTGATAGGCAATCAAAAATCAAATTCGAATTTCAATTCAAAATTTCAAAAGTTCCTTCATTGTTCATTCATTTATTTCGTCGTTTACCGGAGATGGAGGTCTGTCTGTGTTGTTCTCAAATTTTTGTCATTTCTCAATTTCTGTAGTTTTGCAATAACGGAGAAAAATAGCAAAGTTAGAATCGGTTGATGGGTCGTCTCTAAGGAACTAGACATTTATTTGCGGAAACTGCTGATGTCGCTCTTGGTTGGTCATGATTCTTGATTTTAAAACTTTCAAAAATTCGGCGTCATTAGGTTTCAAGTTTCATGTTTTGCTTCCTCTTCTTGCTCATTGTTTTTGGTTAGATTGAAATGGTAAGGTTTAATCGTAATTGAAAAAGAAAATGTTTTGTCGTATCGTTCGTGGCACTGCTCCTCATAGTGTCGCTTTTGTAAAAATGGTTGTTGTTACTATACAGTGCTGTTTGTAATCAGAGTAAGTACTTTCTAATATACTTTTGTAATACGCGCGGCATCTAGGTTTTATGCGTGAAGTCCGTGACCAGAGGTGTGCGGTGGGTTGGTCCTCTTGGCCCCGGTGGGTTGATTGGGCGAGCAAAATCCAAGTTTGAGAGTTCAACAGATACAGCTGGTCCATAAAAAAAAATCCTTTGACCTTTATGAATGGCATCTATCTGCTGGGCATGTTGTGCCACTCCTCTCCAGCTACAGCACTAGGAAGTGGTGAAGGGCGGGCGTGCCGGGGGACTCTATCTCAGCCTAGTTTGAATAAATGAGTTTTGATTTGATTTATTAGATATTTCTGTACATAGTATCTCACTACAGCAAATTGTCTGTTTGAAAATGGACTGACATGACCCCTGAATGTTTATTGGTCACAGGAAGGTCAAGGTCAGTGGGTCGTCTAATCGTCTTAAGGGGTTTCTTCTCAGTACCTAGCAGCCAAGAGTCTGGGTTTGTGATCGTTTGATGCCAATAGGCTTGCCCGATAATACATATATGGCATAATATGGGTGTAATATAAGAATGTGAGTACATACATACTGCTATAAATCAAGCTATTATACATTTCCAGTACCTATATGTTGATCTCGCATTGTTTAGCATTTCCATACAATGCGAGGTCAGCTTATACAGGAAATGTATAGCTTGATGTATAGGAATGTGGGCGTACTATAGGTGAATTATTAATAAAAGTAAGTTCTGAAAACAAACTCTTTTAAGTTTTGTTTGTCAGTACTTTTCAAATATCGAAATAATGGTTGGGTTGTCATGTACCCTACATACAAGCAATCTGTTGGTCACTAAATTGTGCAGAATAAACCAATTTTTCTTTCTGACACTGCTATAAGTTGAACATAGGGTTATCTGCAGTCTGTTCATTCCCTACAAGAAGAATGAACATTCCCATCACAACTGTGCTCCCTCTGCAAGTTGGATGAAGTTCTAAGTTCTAGACTGGTTTTGTCTGTAGCCTGTTCTGAAACAAAAAAGATGGTAACTTTATAATAATGTTTGTAGTTTATTTCCAAATCTTAGTAGGGCCAACCTCTGAACTAGGACATCTTGTATGACAGGGGTCGAGGGTTCTCCAATAAATACACATGTTCTTCTTTGGTAGCGCTAAAATAATGTTTTATGGAGGCCCATTACATTTTGGACACCTGTAGAGGTACCAAATGAACTATATCTTCAACAAACAATAGCACTTTTTTAATAATGAAAAGAGAAAAGACATTATACTTACATTGTTTTTTATAATTTAATGTTACATTTTCTCTGTAGCCAATCTCAACCAAGTATAATGTATCTTTGATGGGTTTTTAAGACATAACGTTACATAACATTGTCGGTTGACCATCCTCAACTAAATATAATTTTGTATCTTCTATTGGTTTATAATTATGAACATATTAACGGTGTTGCATTCTGCCTGTAGCCTGTTCTTAACTAAATAATCTATCTTTCTGTTCTTAAGTAAATAATCTGTATAATGTTACATTCCGTCTGTAACTCATAGGCCCATTCTCAACTAAATATAATTTTGTATCTTTTATTGGTTTTTATTATAATTAATAGCATTTAACAACAGTGTTACATTCTGCCTGTTCTCAACAAAATAAGATTCTTTTATGGGTTTATAATACAATTTAATGATACATTGTCTGTAACTCTTGTATCTTCTATTAGTTTATAATTAATTACATACTGGTGCCGATTCTCTTGTACACCGAACTAAACTAACTAAACGATCACTAAAATTCCTTACTTTTGGCTATGAAACTTTTAAAGCTATTCTGTAAAAACAAATCAATTTAAAAAATTGACAATCGTGAATCCACGTGGTACCCGTGGTTTGAGTAACTTTATTGGCAAGAATATCACGGATTTCATTACATAGGCGCGTTCAGAGCGTGAGTTTCAGTATTGTATAATCGAAAAGCTTGAGGGGTAACGCATGTTGGGTACGCCACGCAGGTCAACCAACATCCCGGCTCTAGCATGTCCTCAGCGCTGGTGTTCCTCGACACAACTAAAAGCGTCGCATCAGAATACCCACATAGAAACCAAAGTCGTTCCCATGTTTGCTCGTCGCTGTTAGTAGAATTAATTAATTAATTCGCAATGGTGTAGCCAAGATCGCTATAGAGCTTAGGGCTCAGCAGTATACCGCAATAAATGCCTGGAGGCTCTTAGGCTGAAGGTACGTCAAATATTTCACTGCTTCCTAGGTTTTCGATCCCTTAGGGATTATTGTCTCTCTGCACTATAGTACCTACCTAAGATTTTACTTCAAGCAGTTAAAGTTTTTTTGCAAATGCCGTTTTTATGTGGCCTCTTGCCACTGGGGTCCTGATCCAGGATTCCGATTTACTAACGCTCATAGTTGAGCCTCGGTGCCTTGGCGAGACCGGGATGAGCTACAATTACCAAATATTAGGTCATAGTACATTATAATACAAATGTGCTGTTGGTGATTCTGATTACCCACAAGGCGGTATTTTACGATAATGTAGCTGAGTGGGTGGGTAATGATCAATGCAAACGCGTTTCATATGACGTTGTTCAACAAACTTCCGAGGAAAAAACACTTGTTGTAAGAACTTGGGTTGCTACAATAACGTAACTATAGAGATGATACATTTAGATTTATAAAGTTCAACTGACCTTTGGTGCCAGGTACTGAACAGGTGCTTCTTTTAAAAACTTTTCTTACGTCGGTTGGTAACAATACTAATTTAGTTTTATAGGTAACCACAACGAAAATGATATCAAATATTATGAAAAATGGCGCGCTGGTTTTGGTTTTCAGGTAGCGATGCGCGCGCAGATGTTAATAAAGGCAATGGCAAAACAGCTGAACAGCCTATATAAAAATATAATAAACGCAAAGTAATAATTTGAATACGCAAATTAAGATTAAAATATGTACTTAGTGAAAAATATATAATTTTATGAAATATGTTAACAATTTTAGGGTTCAGTAAACAAGGAACCCTTAATAGTTTCGCCATGTCCGTCGTCTGTCCGTCTGTCTGTCTGTCCGCCTGTCTGTCTGTCCGCGGCTTAGCTCAGAGTCGGTTAGTACTAGAAAGCTGTAATTTGGCATATGACAGTGGTAAAATAAAATCATGAAAACACATTTTTTTTAGGGTAGGTCCCCTACACGTAAAGTGGGGATGTTTTTATTTTCCTCATCTACCCCATGTTGTGAGGTATCGTTAGAAAGGTCCAGGTCAAATATTGTGAGTTTGTCTTCACCATTTTTGGATTCAGGGATCCGTTTGCGAAATATTAAATTAACTGAAATTGTTGGGTGAGTTCACTTCTAGCCAGTGAACGAAAATAAACATGGAAGCATTACTTCAAGGGTACTAAGCGCGCTTCTTGACACAAAATCCCAAACAAACTGACACAAGTGACACATCGAAAACCCGTCGCTGATTCGCGAAACCACACAAACAATATTATTACTACTCTGGATGCACAGTTCAAAATGAACCTTATTTCCTGATAGTTTGGGTTTAAATTACCATGTTACGTATAGGCCACTAACGACATTTCTACGACGCCGCTTCGCCCACCATTCGTGGCCGGGGGTTTTTTTTATGTAATAAGGTGCAACGCAAATATTTAACGTGATATTGATAAATAGAATTATGATATAGTTATTTATGCTATAAGTGCGGAAATCATCGTACGCACGTGTATCATACAACGTTTTACTATGCATTGTGAGAAAAAAAAAAAAAAATCGAGTGAGTGTGTGTGTGTGTGATGTAACATCTAGCATAATGACGACGTATATAAATGATAAAAACAACATTCATGACTTTGACCTTCGACTTCGACTTCGACTTCTTCCACTGCTTGCTCTTGTGTTCTGTGCGTGTTGCCGCTAAGGCCTCCTGCTTTATGTGCTCTTTACTACCAAGCGCTCTTTCAAATGCGCACAAGTGACTCGTTAAATTGTCCACTGTCCGTTCACTAAGTAAAATATTTTTCATCTAGTGTCTAAGATTTTGCAAATGAGGAATAATTCCGGTAGCTTGACAGTGGCATCTTTCTTTGTGATTTCTATATTTAAATTTGTCCAAATGTTTTTCAGTTTTGACATATGGGTGGACACGTCATCCTCATTGTGACGTTGAAAACTGAAGAACTCTGCACACAAATTGTATGCCCTGTCATCCGACTGACCATCAAATAATCTATGAAGCTCCTGCCAGACCTCATTGGCCGTTTCAAATCGCATTACTTTTTTAAGTGTATCCTCGGACATATTAGTAGTATGAGCAGAGCGCTACATTGAGTCTTCCTATATTTAGCCATGGCCAAATTATAGGTGCCGACCACAGCGTCACCAGCTTCTTGGGCGGGGGTAACGGTCTTTTCGAGGGTTCCCTCGGCTGCTTCCATTGCGCCATCTACACCTCGTAGCATTATGGAAATTTTATATTTCCATGTGGCCCAATTGTTTTTCCCCTCTAGATTGCCTATTTGCAATTTTGACGTAAAATTTTCCATTTCGGCAAATCTCTTTTTTTCTGGGCCCATAACCTGTTGCGGATAACTCGACTTACCCCTTAGAAGTAGTTTTCGTTCCGATATAGTTTCTCGTCACACACAATCCATCAGAACTACTAGAACATTTTGCTAAAATCTTGTGCGCAAATTACCAAGTTGTTAGGAACTTTCCGAAATAGGCACAATAAAGAGAACGAATTATTTTCAACAGTCTTTAAAAGTTACATGCAGCGTGTATGCGTAGCACAGAGAAATCAAGTCTCCAGCTTTATGTGGGACAGAAGCTCTTATAGTAAGAGGTCTGCCCAGTACTCTCTTAGCATCTGTGCGTGTGGTGGTAGGTGTGCAGTCGTGAGCGAGGAGGTAGGCTCTGTCGTATAGAGCTCGGGCGTTAGCACCACTGCCGCCTGAAAGCGTTGACCTGAAATTAAAACGATATTCATTTTATGTCTCGCTGATATTAATGTGGGCTAAATAAGTTATCCACGTGGTTTCTAAATAAGAATGGCCAGAATGGTCCTCAAGTAGTTAGACTAGGAACTGTAGAATAGACTCGCGGTGGAAAACGACTAGAATATATATAAAAAAAGACTTTAATAGGCTTAAAGAACTTCATTACTTGCTTGTAAATTATTCAACGACCCAAATGGAAATTGCAACCATGATCACTTTGTAACTGGTTTAGAAAAATTTGTATAAAATGATATTTAGTAAACGTGATTTTTCCAAAATAATCTAAATATTAAATGAAAAATGTTTAAATTATTAAATATCATGAAGAACTTCAGTACTTGCTTGTAAATTATTCAACGACCCAAATGGAAATTGCAACCATGATCACTTTGTGAGACTGGTTTAGAAAAATTAGTATAAAATGTTATTTAGTAAACGTGATTTTTCCAAAATAATCTAAACATTAAATGAAAAATGTTTAAATGATTAAATATCATGAAGAACTTCAGTACTTGCTTGTAAATTATTCAACGACCCAAATGGAAATTGCAACCATGATCACTTTGTGAGACTGGTTTAGAAAAATTAGTATAAAATGTTATTTAGTAAACGTGATTTTTCCAAAATAATCTAAATATTAAATGAAAAATGTTTAATTGATTAAATATCATGAAGAACTTCAGTACTTGCTTGTAAATTATTCAACGACCCAAATGGAAATTGCAACCATGATCACTTTGTGACTGGTTTAGAAAAATTAGTATAAAATGATATTTAGTAAACGTGATTTTTCCAAAATATTAAATGAAAAATGTTTAAATGATTAAATATCATGCGAAGCATTTCGACTCATCCGTAGAATAAAGTCCGATCTGTAGGTTTGATCGTTTTCAGTAGAGGTTAGAGAAGTTGTTGACTTGTGTAACTCGTAAACGGTGAGACTTAACATGGTTTAGAAAAATTAGTATAAAATGATATTTAGTAAACGTGATTTTTCCAAAATATTAAATGAAAAATGTTTAAATGATTAAATATCATGCGAAGCATTTCGACTCATCCGTAGAATAAAGTCCGATCTGTAGGTTTGATAGTTTTCAGTAGAGGTTAGAGAAGTTGTTGACTTGTGTAACTCTTAAACGGTGAGACTTAACATTTAGATTTTTTGGTATGTTGTAACAATGCCCCAGCCTAGTTAAATTCTATTTAGTGTTTTTTTCTTATCCTTTTATTTCACGAGATAGTGAGTTTCATATCACAACATAGGACGTTTTATGGCGTAAGAGCTCCAGTCCGTAGTGAACATTATACATTGTTTTACGGAGACGTCTGAATTAAGTGACGTTCTATAGTAACATGGGTCATTTTTTGTTGGAAATACCCATCCCTTATAAGTCCTTTGTGAATAAACCACCTTAAAATATTTAAACATAATGTTAGCCAAATTAGAACTACCCTGAAATATAACTAAATAAAAATGTAATTATTATTTAAAATCGTTTATTTAATTAATAAAATTTAATCACATCACAGTTAGGTACAGACTTAAAAGTAGCAGTCTAAAACTTATAGATCTATGCACCTATTAGAACAATGCGCGCGCGCTTGAAGAAATTTAAACTTCAAATTATTGTAAAATCAACAATAACATATTTTTTTCAAAATAACATTCAGTCTTTATAATTTTACCAATCAGAAGCATCGTGACCTAGACGAGGTTCTATACGTCTTAACAACAATTAAACTGTACGTATACCTAAAACTGACTTGATGGCTTTATTAGTTAATACTTAAAATAGTAATTAAATGGCATTTCGTATCACAGCATGGTAACTAGGTAACCTACATGACTACGGCACGGACTTAAATTAGCAGTCTTAAACTTATGAAATGTTAAAATACGTATAGTATGAAGATATTTAAACTTTGCACTAGTTACATAATTGAAAATAAAGTATATGTTGTTATATACTTTATTTTCAATTAAGTAACTAGTGCGAAGTTTTGCAGCCTTTGTAATATTATCAATCAGTCTTACATCGTGACCTAGACTTGGGAGCACATACTTAACAGCAATTAAATTATACGTAGACAAACATTAAATAACTTAGTTGAGTGCTTATTATAATTAACATTGTTTCGCTACTTCTACTGATTATAAACCACAAAAAGAAAAAAAGAAGCAGCAAAAAAGAAAATTCTTATTCCGATAGGTCATCATCCGATTCTTCAGAAACATCAACAGTGGTGTGATGTGGAAAGTATGGATGATACTCTAAGGGAATTACTTCTGAGATTCACATATCCATTAACTCTTTATATTTAGCAGCAGGAACCATAATAGGTTCAGAATATGCAGGTTTTAGTTCAGAATGTGCTGTTGTTTAATAAACATAGTTTGGCAGTTTGGCATACTTCAGTTTTCTCGCAGTGAGATTCGCTAGAACCAGTGATCAGCGGCAGATACAACTCAAAAGTATGTTTCCTATTATTAGGAGTATCTTGATTCAGGCATCTTTTCTTCTTCATTTTATCGGAATATTTGATGATGAAATTCCACTGCATAGCTCGATCTCCCAGTAGCCAAAATTTTGTGAAGTAGTAGTCCAACCGTTGTTGGTGAGATATTTTATCAGGGCATTTGTATATGCATGGTAGACCCAACGTTTTTTCATCATATTACATATTTCTCATATTACTTAAGTTCTTAAGGCATTTGCGTTTAATGTCTGTCCAATCTTTTGGGTGCCTCTGTCGTTTTCTAGTCGTTTTAGGAGTCACGGTGCAATCGCTTGAGTGCGAAGTAGCAGGCGAATTCGTGGTGCAAAATGATGACGAAGAAATCACAGAGAAACTGTCTACATGATTAGGGCAGAATGTGCTATCGCAGACCGAATGGATGGTAGTAGGAGACGGCATAGCAGAGTTGGCTACTGACAGTTCCAAATTAACCGGGGTAGATCTGTGGTGAGAAACTTCTAATTCTTCAATCTGTATTAATGGTGAATTTTCGAAACTAGAAGGCTCATCCAAAGAAAATGTACTAGGTTGATTGCTGTAAACATCCTCGGCAGACGGATCAGACATGACATTCGGTATTGAGCTGTCGCAGGTAATTTATTTGGTCCCACCATGTTCATGTAGAACTTCTTCCCATATGTCAGCTAGTTCCTGACTGATTTCTTCTGCACCAGAAGGCAAAGGTGACGTTTGTCGTATCATGGCGTTCCAATCAACATTCACAAATGAACGAAAAAAAAAAAACTGTTGATTGTAGTAGGTATTCATAGAATACTATTTATATCAAAAGAAATATACCTAACAATTAATTAAACAAATATCAAATAAAAAATCTTTATATTTAACGATATTTTTAAATGAAACAACGTCCTAACTGATTTCATTATCCCAGTAACAACGTCCCATCTTAATATCGAACCCACAAATCGTTTCAAAGATTCCGTAGAAAAACGTCCTATGTTCACATAAGACGCTTAGAAGTTCAATAATGTTCGTATAAAATTGCCCTAATATTTCATAAGACCTGTACTTTTTACTATTTATTATTACAGAAAGAATGATAACCCTGTGAATATGCATTACGCCAATCCTATTTTCGCACTAAAAATGCGTTTCTGTACCTCTCCGTCAAAAAACGTCCTACATAAAAATCGATCGCCCACAACTGTTTATTGAGCCAAAAAGCAATATAGACATAATATTTATTAATTTATGAACTTTATAGTATGTACCACGAAATAATATAACTGAAATCGTCAAATTACCAGTATTTACACTTTTCTCCTTAAAAACAGCAGGAATATTTGAAAGCGATGTACTAAGCTCAGGCCTTTCTGCATCTTCTTTAAGCATGTCCGACATTTTCTGTGATCGTGACATCTCTAAAAATATGTTTTTTTATGCAAAACACTTGACAAATTATTATTTGTTTCATCAAACCGAAAAAAGCTAAGCGCATGACAAAAAAGCCCTCCTTCCAACAAACAACGGCCGGTCTGACGAATGGACGGGGCGCCCGCGCCGCCCCCACTCCCCTCGCACCGACCCCACTCCCCTCGCACCGACCCCACTCCCCTCGCACCGACCCCACTCCCCTCGCACCGACCCCACTCCCCTCGCACCGACCCTTGGTCACTTCGTGCGTTTTTAGATACGAAAATTCTAACGTACGTCTGTAGAGTTCATATTCCTTAAGGGGCCTATTACGAAAATGCGCGTAAATGCATGATTTCCTCGTTGAAATTGAATACTATTCGTTGGTTAGTATAAATAACAATTACTTGGTAAAAATAGTTCGTTTTCTCTTCTATAATAATAATAAAGCGATTTTTTCATTATTTATTTATTTATCTAGCAATATCTTTCTCCTGATGCATGTTTTGGTAAAAACTCATGTAGAGCTCATTTGAGAGCTCTAATTTGCGGATTCTGTTGAATTCATCAAAATATTTTTTCTCATATTAAACAAATACTATTTTGTTATGACTTTTATTTAAAGAAAAAATGACTGGACCTAATTCAATTTTCTACTAAAAAGGTTTGGAAACAAGTCTGAATATCCGAAGTTCTACATAATTTTCGTACGTAGTATTTATACTAAAATAATCTCCAACATTTGCTCAATAACAAACAATTTTTTTAATTTTTTAAATTGCTATTTCTATTTTTTTATGAATAAAATAAAAGTACCATATATTTCACTGCGCCGGCAATGTGCGCTCAGTATCGCAAGAATGCTTTAGCGCAGCGCCGAAATGTAAGAGGGCTCTTAACTCGTCTAGCTATTTAACTCGTTTTTGCTCCATGATCACATCCGACTCTGTTCTACGGATAAGTCGATTTGTAAAGAGAAGCATTTGCTAAGTAAATATTTGTAAAGCGAGTGTTTATAAAAAAAAACATTTGCGGAATAAGTTTTTTGTGATAGAAAAGTTAAAGTTCAAGTAAACGGCGTAAACTCATTGGGGTCTGAAATGGCAATGGGCGTTCCACAGGGTTCGATATTGGGTCCATTCCTCTTTTTAGTTTATATTAATGATTTACCCCAATTACTTCAAAATCAACCGAAGATGGTGTTATTTGCAGATGATACATCGTTGATCTTTAAAATAAACCGACGGTCACAAAATCTGGACGACGTTAACAGCTCAATTCTTCAAGTCCAAGATTGGTTTACGGTAAATATATTGGTACTAAATAAAAAAAAAACCAAATGCATTAGATTTAAATTACCTAATGTTAGAAGTAGCGAATGTGACATCATATTGAATGGAGAAAAACTAGAATTTATTAATCAAACGGTTTTCCTAGGAATCACGCTAGACGAGAAAATTACAATGGGGACCACATATAACATCTCTTGCGGGGCGCCTAAGCTCGGCCGCTTATGCTGTTAGAAAGATAAGACAGTTAACAGATGTAGAAACCGCGCGTTTGGTCTATTTCAGTTACTTCCACAGTATTATGTCGTATGGCATTTTACTGTGGGGTCGGGCTGCTGACATTGAATCCATATTTATTTTACAAAAGAGAGCTGTCAGAGCCATTTATAATCTACATCGTCGCGAATCTCTCAGGGAACTATTTAAAAGGATTAATATTATGACGGTACCTTGCCAATTCATATATGAAAATATTATGTATGTAAGAAAAAATCTTCATATTTTTAATAAAAAAGTGATAGACATAATTTTAATACTAGAAATAAAGATAAAATAGATCAACCATTTTTCAGATTATCTAAAGTACATACATCTTTTATGGGGTACTGTGTTAAATGTTACAATAAAATACCTTGTGATATATTACAATTAAATGAAAGAAAATTTAAAACTCATATTAAAAGTACACTCTGTAAACAAGCATATTACAAATTAGAGGATTATATCCAAGATAAGAATGCTTGGAAACATGCTGGTCCTGCTCCATAGGACAATTTAGAGTCTAGACAAAATCAAACTGGTTGCTTATTTAATTATATAGTTTGTTATTTTTTATAACTATTTTACATTCTGTGATTTCTTGAACTCACACACTGACTTATTAGTATTACTTGTTAAAATATTAGGAATATCGTATAATTTTGCAATGTTTGTAAATATGTGAGCACCATGTATCTATCATAATTAATTTATCTGCAATTGCTTTATTATTATTATTTTTTATTTTATTTGTTTTTTCATTATTTTATTACCTATCGTGGTATAGTAATCTTATTCTTGATGCATCGTCTTCACATATAATTATATAATTAATGTATACAAAATATTGTAAAAACATTTTAAAAGAGTAACGGTGGAGTTTCTTGCCCATTCTTCTCCATACGAAAACTACCTTTTGGAAGGGGCGACTAGAATCAATTCTATTTTTTTTTGTAAATTTGACGTTCATAAGTGCCTTTTATGTGCCTAATTGAAATAAATTGTTTGACTTTGACTTTGACTTTGTGAAATAAATAAAATAGTATACGAAACGTGGGTTGTAAAGTAAAAATTTGTCAATGGTGTTTTGGTGAAACATTAGTGAACCGTGATTTTTCCAATAGAATCACAATATTCAATGAAAAATGTAATAAATGATTAAATATCATGCGAAACATTTGTAAAGAGAAGCATTTGCTAAATAAATGTTTGTAAAACGAGTGTTTATGTAAAATAAATAGTATACGAAACGTTGGTTGTAAACTAAACATTTGTCAATGGAGTTTTGGTGAAACATTAGTGAACCAGTTGTCCATCCACACCGTGCGCCCCTTGTACTCAAGCCCCTTCAGGAGTTCGAGCACAAGGGCCGGTATCGCACCAGACACAGGCGTCACCTCTTGCTCAGTCTCTTCCTCTCGCCCTGCATGCACCTTAAACCTCCATAAATACCCAGTCTGGGCCTCACACACCTCATACGTTTTGATGCCAGCCACTGCGCGGCTTTTTCTTTATGAACTGTTATGAACTGTTTGAAATCAAGCAGTCCATTCCACTGGGTGAGGGATTCGTCAATTGCAATATTGCGACCGAGTCGGTAGAGACTCTGGAATCGGGGGGAGTTCAGGTGACTAATTACGGGAGCAATTTTATGTATTTTGGCTTGGGATCGAGACAGTCTTCTTAAATCTGAAGAATTTTGATGCCAGCCACTGCGCGGCTTTATTCTTTATGAACTGTTTGAAATCAAGCAGTCCATTCCACTGGGTGAGGGATTCGTCAATTGCAATATTGCGACCGAGTCGGTGATCCGGGCGGAGGTCAGGTGACTAATTACGGGAGCTATTTTATGTATTTTGGTTTGGGATCGAGACAGTATTCTTAAATCGGAAGAATTTCTGTTAAAATGGAGACAACGAGATAGGAGTATGAATCGGCCGTAGGACATGTATTGCGGAAAAATTGGAGTAATCAGGAAGTCTTCCCTGTTCCAGTATTCTGCGAGCTCAGATTTGACGCAGATTCCTGTCGCCAAAATGAGCCCGAGAAAGACGTTACTCATCGGCATTAGTGTCATGTCAATGAGTTATACGGCTACCTGGTTCAAGCGAGCCATCGCCATCCTGGAACCGCTTCTCCACTAATTCTTGGGCGTACTGATTCGTTTCAGTAGCAATGTACTCCATAAAATCTCGGCCCCATATAGCAATAAATGCGTCATACGGAGTGATTAAAGGAGCTATGGGACCACAATTAATCTCGGAGAACACTTCTCTTCTCTCAGTCGGTGCAACTGGAGGAATTGGAAATGCCCTCCACTCAAAGTTAAATTTATCTAGTGGCTCCAACGGGCACGAGGATGGTGGCGATGCCGGAGACACGGGTAACGGCGATGGTGGTGAGGACTCCGCGTTGATCTGTGGTGTTTGTACCACAGAGGCAACAGCTTCTTCGACGTCGGCGGCATCTTCACTGCCGAAGAACATTATCTGCGCTCTTGGTACAAACACCGACAAACCGTCGTCGTCCTCCCCACCCACATCGTCGTCGCTGTCATCTTCACTTCCTACAAAACACAAATAGTGTTCAGCCACAATTCATTCATTTTTGAGTGCGGTTTTTTGGGTGCGGAGAAGAACTAATACAGTATAAACTTACCGTAGGTAATCGCCAAAACAATTTCCGTCTCCCGCAGCGGGCGACGCCGGATGGATTTCAGGATTCACCGAGGAGTATCCTGATCGCTACCGCCACCGCCACAAGTTACGTACCTGAAATTAAAAAAAAATGTTCACCACAGCGTGTTTTGTAATCCTAACCTAAAACGTAAATAGACACTGTACTTACGCTGCAGGACACGGAACCGCGTCCGCTGGAGTCGGGGTTAAAGACATCAAACTGAAACAAAATTTTATGTTAGAGCATAAGTTAAATTGGAGCATAAACAAAATATTATCATCACTCACAGTATTATCACTGTTGATAAATCCTGAGAGCAGAATAAAAAAAAAGGGGTTAATAACTGAATAAATGTGATGTGACAATAAGATGGTGTTGTAGACATGATAAGATATACACACCTGCCCGATACGTCCGGCCTTGTTGAGCGCCCTCGGGTACTCGAGCGTCCCCCCCTAGAGCCAGCCGCAGTTCTCGACGTACCCCGATTCCGTGGCCCTCGGGTGCGAGCCCGGCCGCGGGTTGTCTCTTCGATACTTTACGGTTAAAAACCAACAAGCACCACAAATTCCAGACAAATCCATAACCAAACATGCAAAAAAAGAAACAACAAAACGTGCAAATGTTTAAACTCAAAACACGCAGGCAATTAGTGGTCCTAGGTTTAATAATGGCATTTCTAAAAATGATTATCTGTTAGTAAAACACACCTGTCTGCGTTCCCCAGGCTTGCAGGCGCCGGTCTCACACCCCGGATCCTCGGCCCTCGTCAGACGGACATACAGCATAAAATATTAAAAGTTTAGCGGAAACCGAATCTTATGTTATTAGTATTAAAGTTATTTATCCGAAATCACTATGAAAAATCAATATGAAACTAAATTTAAAACGCAGTAGAGTATGGCCGCCAAAAATTGTACAATAACACTCGTGAATTGGTAACACACGGTAACGTTCGTGAATGAAGGTAACACACGTGAAGTTTGTAAAGCCCTAAGTTCATGTAAGAGAAATTCAATACTCAATATCTTTATTGCTTTACCATAATGTGTACTTAGGTGGTAACTATATATTTAGATCATTATGGACCCTGTAGGGCACAGCAAAAGGGTAGGAGAGAGGAAGCCCTGTTTAAGGAGATCATGCAAGTTTTAACATACATTTATTCAAAGTCAGGAGATCGCAAATAGGATCTATCATTTCGTTTATCTATTGTTTATGTATTGTTTTATCTGTAAAAGTGTACTTAAATATTTTAGATTATTTCGATATGTATGTACATATCTATTATAATTCTGTTTATTAATTTATATAAATTGTTTATCTTCGAATAATTATTATTGCTATATTGTTTAATTTATTATAATTGCTAATTTTTTATTATTATTTTTGTTATATACACTCCTTTGCAAAAAAAACGGGCACCTTACAGTCATTGGCTTTTCTATGGATAATATTAATATTTTTAGTATGTCGTTAGCATAAATGACTAGTAATTTCTTATACTCAATGAGAATATAGTTTTTAACACTTGAATCCTGGAATCGTTGTTTTAGTCAATGTAAACAGAGTGCCGTGTTAAAATGGATATTTTTATCGGTATAATGAAATGAAGACTACGAGTATTTCTATGGTATTTTAATAAAAAAAAGACATAAAAAAATCAAAATTAATAACGAGTATGACCTCCCCTTGCAGCAATTACGGCATTTAATCGTCTTTGCATGCTTTCTACCAGGCTTCTGATGGTGTCCTGTGGAATGTGTTCCCACTCAGTCGAGATCACACGTTTAAGCTCCCTGATGTTCTGTGGAAGTGGTTGGACAGATCGTACTCGCCTTTTAAGGAGGTCCCAGACGTGCTCAATGGGGTTAAGGTCGGGGCTCCGCGCTGGCCAATCCAAACGACGAATACCGACCTCTTGCATATAAGCATCTACGTCGCCAGAACGGTGGGCCCGAGCATTATCGTCCATGTAAATGGCATCTTCACCAATTACAGTCAGTGCGGGTTGTGCATGTTGACAAAGGATTTCTGTTATGTACCTTTGCGCATTTAGTGAGCTATTTTCAATGAATACTATCTCGGTGCGATAGCTGGAAGTTACGCCCGCCTAAAACATAACGGACCCTCCACCATAAGGGGTGATTTCTTCAAAACACACGTCGGCATAGCGTTCCCCTGGTCTTCGTAACACTCGCCGACGTCGGTCCTCACCATTCAGACAAATTCGAGCCTCATCGGAGAAGAGTACGCTACTCCAGTTACCTAGTGTCCAAGATAGGCAATTTCTAGCGAACCTCAATCGAGCTATCCGGTGCTCACGGAGTAACTTGGGGGCCCGCGCTGGTCGTCGACTGCGTATATCAGCCGCTAAAAGCCTCCTCCTCACTGTCCATAGGCTAACTTGTGCTCCTCGTACCTCTTCAAGGTTTCTTTTGAGGTAACTGCATTTGCGGTTTCTCAGCGCCTGAGTCACTAAAAAGCGGTCGTCTCGTGGTTGTGTGCAACGTTTTCTCCCAGAACCTTGCTTTCTCTGAACGGAACCTGTCTCTTGGTATCGAGTCCAGGTTCTTTGGACGGTTGAACGACTCACGTTTAACCGCTGTGAAACGTAACGTTGGCTACACCCCTCTTCCAGCAGCGCTATAATTTTACTAGCTCGTATTGCTTTTTCTGCCATTACAATCGACACAAAGATATCTGTTTTAAGTCACAATAAGGCTGGATTATGAGACAAACATAAATTATTCTACTAAAAATAACGAGAAGTTAGTTTTAGTTGCTTGATAACCTTCTAACCGCAAACCCGCGAAAAGTTAGTAAAAAGTCACAAACTGAAAAGGGGATTATTATTTTTTAAACAAAAGTTTCGAATTTTAAATTAACTTTTTTTCATACCCAGACTCTTTATTAAGTGCCAGTAACATAGTTTGGCTATTAAAACCTCTTACGAACTAAATGATTACCATTAATGTAGAAAAATCAAAACCGCCCGTTTTTTTTGCAAAGGAGTGTATTTATATATAAAAAAAATCCGTATCATTAATATATATATTTTTTTTTTTTCATATTTTGTGTATCATTTGTTCATCAGTAATTTTTTAAGTTTATTAATAAATATATAAGATATTTCTTATCTCAATAGGCGTAGCAATAAAACTCCAATGTGTTGCTGAAATTAAAGATTTAATTAATATCTAGGTTTTAGTACATGGGATATTAGTAAACTAAAATTATGTCGGCACTAGGTATTTGTATACATAAAACATACCTGAAATTAAAGAAACGACATTTAAAGTTTTCTATTGCGCCTAAGTCGATTCTCCTTCTAATTTAATATTCTAAATAAAATATTAACAACTAAAACAAAACATTGTGTTTTCTATGTCATTTTGTCATCACTACCAAAAGACATCCATGGTAACTGTCACTGTCATAAAACAACTCTTTAATAAGGCTATGCAAAAAGTATGAATAATAACAACAATAAGAAATACATTTTCTTTACATCTCCCCCCCCCTTAGAGTAGAAAATTTACAAGAAATTTTCGTTCTAAATTAGTCTTCCCCCCCTTCTATTACAACTTCTTTATTTCCAAATGCAGGAACTGGAATAAGTTTCGTGATATGGAAAAGATTTGATTCATTTTTCCTGTGTCTTGTTCCTATTCTATAAATAGAGTTTGATATTTTTTCTAGAATCTCATAGGGGCCAATTTTCAGTTCATCAATTTTTTTCCTATTTAGTTTGTTTCCATTTTCCACGTAAACCATGTCCCCCTATATTAAATACATAGTGTTTACGATTTTTTTTTAATTTTTTTTTTTTTTTTTTTTTTTTTTTTTTTTTTTTTTTTTTTTTTTTTTTTTTTTTTTTTTTTGTTGAACAATAACCAATAACCCACAATGATCACAATAATAATAGGAGAATCGTGTTTAAAACTCAGGTGATGACAAAATCAATACAATAATATTTCATACCTAGGAAAAACTTTTGAGCAACTGAACAACAATGAAAAAGCCAATCCATTAACCATAACTTGAGCACTTAAGGAATTATTTCCTCCCTAGGAACAATCTTCTAAATATCTTTGAAAGAAGGTTTTCTTTCTTCTCCTTCACCACAGCCCTTATGTGTTCCACTGCAGCAATCTTGTGTCTCTCATATCTAGTAAGAGTTTTTCTTTTCTCATAGCATAATCCAACAATGAACCATCCTTGTATTTAAACAGTATTGTAAATTGTAAATATACCCCATCTTTCAGTCGTGTTAATCGATTTAATCTGGGTAATCGATTCGAATTAATCTGGGTAATTTTTTTTACTTTTTTAAATTGTAAGATAAAACTTTAGATTTTATATTCTCTATTAATTTCTTTGATCATTATGTCGAACAAGAACCAAAATAGAAACGATAATTATCCGAAGAATTCAACTGTTTATCAAGGTAACTCGAAGTAGGTTCCTTATCCAACGCCTAATGTGGAGTATCATGCCTATGTTGACGTGCCGGTTTGTTACGCTCAATCTGATTGTAATAAGCCTGGTGCTGAGAGGTATTATAACTCACGTTTGTTTGATGTGAAGAGGAAATCGATTTTTAGTACCATTAGAAAATAGTCTATATTGTGAGAAAAATGTTTAGACTGGTATATTGAATCAAATCTATAAAATCTAACTCCTATTCTCTTATGTCTGTTCATAATGCGAATATCCTTTCGAAATATGAGAAGGCGCGGGAGGCGGTAAAACCGCAAATCACCAATACAAAACCATTATCCAATTTTATATTCGGTAAAAATAAATCGTAAAACTCTATGGTTTGAGTTCAATTGTTTTCTTAAATTCCTTATTATTTTATCATTCGCTACATATATATATATAATATACATGTATTCATTATTAAAAAAAAAAAAAAAATGAGAGATGTCGCTACTGTGCGTAAGCAAACATTAGCTCCGTAAATAAAAATCTTATAAAATAGTTATTGTGATTATATCATAACAAAAAGTGATTAAGGTTCAAGCTAACAAGGACATATAGTGATAAAAGTTGAAGTACCAGTGAATTTTCTAAAACCTAAAGAGTAACAGTGATAATACCTCCTAACGACATTTTTGTTCAAATTCAATTCTTTCCACAAACACCCATACAAACAGTGAAGTTCCAGCAGTAAAAAGCAAACAGCGACCAGAGTTACAAACCTGAAGAAAGGTAGGAAAGAATTATGAATAGCGAATAATCTATTTCATTTTACTATAAAAATAATTGCAAATAACTGGACTGCACGGAAGTTTGATTTTGAAAACAATGCCATCTACCGCGGAAAAGAGAAACAAACTGAACTCACTTTCCGGCAAACTACACCATCTGTTGCCAACAAGAGAAACATACACCAAACGTCAATACCTCAAGTACTATCACAATCCACTACTAGAGGGCGCTACTGGTCGAAAAAATTAACACAAATGGCTTCTGAATGCGCGGGTTGTTGTCAACAAATACTAGAAGAAGAAAACCTTACCTGTGCGCATTGCAAAGACACATATGACTTAAAATGTGCTAATGTTTCAATTCATCGTTTTACAAAATTGATGACTTTTGAGCAAAAAATAAATTGGCAATGTCAAGCTTGCTACTGCAAAACCCCTAAAGTCGGTAATACAAATACCCCTATACGCCTACAAGACCGTGAGCTACCACAACAGACAAAATCACCTTCTGTAGAAAGTAATGTCATCATTAGAAGAGGGAAAACAAACAAACAACTACACTTTTAACTCTGAAGACCTAACTATACTAGGCGACACACTGAACACGGAGGAAAAGGAAACAGACATTCAAACCGAACGAACGCTACAAAATCTAAGCGAAATTATAGTACTGCGACTTAAGGAAAATAATAATAATAATAATAATACGCCTATTGAGATAAGAAATATCTTATAAAACAATTGAATGAATTGACACAGGTAGTTTGATTGATCTTATTGCAGCTGGTTTACCGGAATTTATTCTTAAAAAAATTTACAAGCAAAACTTCTAATGCAAATCAGTGGATGGATATTTTCGAAAAATAATGTATGCGTTTTGATGTGACAATAGATGAAAACAAAATAGAAATACTCAGATTATTCATGGATAAGTCTTGTATGGACTGGTACGGCTCAATGATTATAAAATTAAAATGAAATCACATGGAAAAAAAAATTCTCTTGAAACTTTTACAAACAAGGGCTGGATTCCAGTTACTTATGCAATACCATGTAATACGTTTATTCGATAGTATGGACATGGATCTGCATAAAACGTTCCGTCGGCATAATAAGATTTTAGGGATTTTATAATTTTTCTGCTTAATTTTGTAGCGAACTTTAATATTTTTTTAGTGTCGCCGTCTTCCGGGACTAATTTTTTTTCTCAATATCCGGTAATTTTATAGTTTGTGTGTTTCAATTTATCCGTATTAAAAAACTTTTTACAGGCACGATTTAACTTATCTTTTATCGATTTGAAAGACGGATAATCAATACTATCCAGATTTTCCTTTATTTTCTTGTTAAGTTTCTTGAGTTGAATCTGACTTCTATTTTGCGCCGGGTCAGATAATAACGGGCAGAAATATAGATTTTTAGGTTTTTGAAATCTTCAAAAAAAAAAAAAACAAGCTCGCTTACCGATGAAAGGAAATTTCTTCATTTTTGCGCTCTGTGCGATTCATACATCCTAATACACAGCAACGCCCCATAATAGTACTTATAATATGGTGTTTGTATTACTTTGTACCCTATAAATTTACTGAATTATACGCGCCGCGGAAAAAATCGTACAGCGACAGCAGTTGACAGCCGTTGTCTGTTGCATCACAGTCTATGGCTAACCAATGCGCTTTTACAAAAAGTTCGTATACGCAAAAGATACAGAAAATAAATTTTTTTTTATGCCCGGTCGATGTCAAAGCTCGCCCATTGTTACATGGGACTTAAACATAACTGGCGAAACGTAGGTGTACTATAGGAACACCTCTGCCTAATCCTTCGGGGAATACAGGCGTGATATCTCGTTTACTCTCACTACTGGGTCCACATGTCGCGGCGACACGTCACCTGTAGTTGCCTCCTGCGGTCGGGTACGGAATGGTACCATAAGGCTCCACTGCAGTTTATGACCCGCGTGTGCGAAGTTTCCCAATTTTATAGCGTATACATGTAAAACCCTTTCGCAAAATTTCACACTGAAGAAACGCCTAGTTTTTGAGAAAAAAATCTGTTCTGAAAACATTTGTAAAAATTCAATATAATTTTAATTCAATATGTATTTTGATGTAGTTATTATTTTATTTAAAATTATTTAATTTTTCAGCTGCCATTCTTTTATAGGCTCCTACACACTATGCCGGCTTTTGCCGCGCGGCACGTACCCCCGGCTTTTGCGCCTTCATTTCCTTTGCGATTCTTTGTGCTGCAGGGCCGGGCGCGCTGTGGCTTGCTTGGTAGTGCCGGCGGCCATCCCGCCGACTTAGTGTGTAGGAGCTATAAACACATCAATTAATACTTGATTTAGAGAAATACTTTGCAGCCATATGCAAAACAAAGAAATCGACTTTTCAAGTTATAAATAGTTTTGTTTAATTATTTTCCCTTTCTCCCAACTAATGAACAAAATTGATCAAAATCAGTCGATTTCGTGCATTTAACAACTGGCGAAATGTGAGGTGTAACTGGTACCTCTGCATTACCCTTCTGGGAATACAGTCATGGTGTGTATGTTATAGTAAACAGTATCATGTTTTTACTCTAGATATGGGCCTGCCTGCAGGAGAAGTATGTATCTACGCTAAACGATTACCAGCAGACTGCAAGCCGAGCTGCAGCGTGTTCGGAATACGAAGACGTTTGTTTCCATTATAATATGCCTGTACTACTACACATGTTGAAAAAAAAATACCAATTATTAAATAAATCAATGAACCCATTGTCTTGTCTTAATCTCTAATCTCTAAATATTATAGAAAACTTTACAAAAAACTACACATGTTGAAAAAAAAATACCAATTATTAAATAAATCAATGAACCCATTGTCTTGTCTTAGATTAGAGATTAGAGAATCTCTAAATATTATAGAAAACTTTACAAAAAAAAACAACCGCCTTCCGAAAAAACACATTAAAAAGTGAAAAATAACTTTAATTTCGGAAGTCGGTGTCTTTGATTTAGAATTTTCGTTTTTTGCCACCGACTTCCGAAATTAAAGTTATTTTTCACTTTGTAATGTTGTTTTTTCGGAAGTCGGTTGTTTTTTTTTTTGTAAAGTTTTATTTTTCAGTTTTTTGTTGTGGTACCACCTACCCCACACGAATTCGAATACCAGTAGGTATCTGCTATGTAAATAACAGTCACAGGAAGTTATGTGGGAAAAATACGTATTATTGAAGCTTGCTCAAAAACTATCCAAGCAAAGTTAAAAAAAAAATCAAAATCGGTCCACAATTGACGGAGAAATCAACTCAAACTCAAACTCAAAGCATTTATTTCAATTAAACCATTTACAGGCACTTTTGAATTGTCAAATAGTCGCGTCAGTTAGTCAGATAGTTGAAGCTAGTTGCCCATTCCAAAACGTAGATCTTTATGGAGAAGAACGGGCAAGAAACTCCAAGGACACTCTTTTAAATATAGAAAATTACAAAATCCTGGGTACATTATTCTTGTTGCTTCTATATGTGAGAACAATGTACAAAAAGTAATCAAAACAATTCAAAATATAAGATTAAAAATAAGCCATGGCAGATAAGAGATGACCAGTCACAACTGACGGCGCCCGTTCACGAACATGACGCATGGATCAGCACCATCCAGCTCAACCATTTTGTAGGGAACCGAATGATCTACGAGTAACACACTCGCCACCATCAGCGAGACATTTAAGTGAGCATGACATACTCTCAACTGCCATGCTCTTTCAAGTCAACATACATCTTAATAACATTAAAACGGCTCCATGGTACTCACATTTACAAAAATTGAAAAAATGCTTCTAAATTATACAAAACAAATTTGCAATGTATTTGAGAGATTAATAGAATGTTACTACCAAAAATCAAGAAAATCATTATCCATTGGAGTATTCAACAATTAAAACTTGTTTTAAATAAACATTAAGTTTGTAATGTCAGAGAAATAAAAAGGGGAAGCAACTCTTCCAAACATATTTTTTTTTTTTTAACTAGTGAGCCCAAGTGGCTGTGGAGCAGGACCAGCATTAAGCCAAGCATTTTTATCTATGATATAATCATCCAACTTATAATATGCTTGTCTACATAGTGTGCGTTTAATGCATGTTTTAAATTTCTTCTCATTCAGTTGAAGAATATCGAGTGGTATTTTATTATAACATTTTACGCAGTACCCCATAAAAGTAGTGTGCACTTTAGACAATCTGAAACGTGGTTGATCAATGGATATACATAAAAAAAAGAAGATATATACGCGTCGAACATATAACCTCCTCCTTTTTGGAAGTCAGTTAAAAACAGTCTCTTTTCGCAAGAGAATGTTTTACGGAAGGTTTATAAATATAATTCTTTTATATTAAACGTAATAAACGTAGTACTGAAACTTGACGTTTTGTCCAGTCGTGAAAAGGGCACTTTTTTGAGCGCTTATATAGCGTGCGCTGACTAAACCGTAACAGTTGTAAATCAACAAAAAAGTCCGCGATAGCATATATGTTTATCTTCTAAGGAAGTCACCACAGCAAACATTATTATCTTTCAGAATTTCTTAAAAAAATTGTTATTTTCGAAGCTATTTTGACAGTTTATATTACTCATATTATTAATCCTTATCCGATAAATCACTTATATATAGCACAGAAATTTCGATGTTTTCGACATGTCGCCTCATCAGTACATTGCACCCGTGTGAAGCAGGGGTGGATCGCTAGCATGTCTATATATATCTTTATAAACAGGGTCAAATTAAATAAGCTAGCGAAAGTGCAGTGATGGGTATCGATATTAAATGCAAATGGACGTGCGATTTTACATACTCGTACATCGTGAAAAATTATTATGATTATGAAAAACCTGTCGTAAAACAAATGCGCTCGCTCTGTTTTAAATATTTAAGTATAAATTATATGTAATAAAGATAAGCTCGTGGCTAAGTAACAACAGCCGCACTGGTCGATCCATCAGGTTACGCTACGCTTGCCGGGGTTGGTCAGTGGATGGGTGACCATCTTTACACACCGAGAATCCTCCGCGCCTCGGAAAGCACGTTAAGCCATTGGTCCCGGCTGTCATTCGTGGATCTTTGACAGTCGTTACGAGTCGTCAGAAACCCGAAAGTCTGACACCAGTCTTACCATGGGGTATCGTATTACCCAGTTACTGGGTTGTGGAGGTCAGATAGGCAGTCGCTCCATGTAAAATACGGGTATTCAGCTGCATCCGGTTAGACTGGAAGCCGACCCCAACATAGTTGGGAAAAGGCTAGGCAGATTGATTTATATGTAATCAATAGTAGATTTATGTTTTGTCTTATAGTTGCAAAACGTTTTATGTTTCGTCTTGAGACTTTTATCACCGATTAAAATAAAAATCATTTACGACAGTATCGCGGCCCCTTCTTATTATTGCATGAAAATGGCGATAATTTGTCTATAGTTTAGTCTACTTATAGAAAATCTTTAGAATAAGAATAGGTTAATTTTACTTTCTATAGTCGTGCTATAGAAGAGTTACAGCTCTTGTGGTTAACTTATGGTTATTTTTATTTATTTATTAGCTTTATTTAATCCCTTAGGACATGTAGTTCCTATCTACTGTTTTCTATTGTGTACTTATTTATTTGTAAGTAATCGTAGTTTTGTACTTAAATAAAGGTTAGTATTGTTAGGTGTAAGAGCCGCCTTGTGCGGTGAAAGCCTCCTCCAAACGATTCCAGGTGGGTCTATCCTTTGCCCGTCTGGGCCATAAGTTTCCGGCTATTTCTACTATGTCGTCACTCAATCTTTTAAATGGTCTACCCATAGATATAATAAATATAAGGAGATATGCCCGGTAGTTGAAAATGTATCGAAACCCAATGTCTCCACTTAGTCCCTACCATCTCGCCACAACTACACATGCAGATCAGTTAACCCAATAGCTACGAGGTCGCGCTTACACTTGCATAAAATTGTACGTCAGTTATTTAAAAAAAAAAAAAACAGCTGTTCCATACATTTTGACCGCGTACTGTATTGTACTTTTCGATGAAACAGCAGTTTTTTTTTTATAACCGACGAAAAATTTCAACGCAGGGGTTTCAAAATCATGTACTGAACCCATGGTAGCCGTATTCGCGTCGATGCGGGATGCCACCCTGTATTGATGTATTAAAAAAAAAACAGAATAATACGAATGACATTCATCAACAGTAAGTATTGCTAGGCAACACAACCATAGAGTACTAATTAGGAGTATGCATTCCTCAACACATTCATGACATTTCGAGTGATTTCGTGACTGACGGACCATTGTTGTAGGTTCATTCTCACGTTAAATGCACGATCATCCTGGTTAGTGTCAGCTGTAGAAACTCCAACATCAAACACTATAACAATACACAACGTGAATCGAAAATTTAAGGTGATATTAGTATCCCTACGGAATCTCAATAATATCACCTAGAATTTTCGATTCACTAGCAGGATCTTGGGAGGCAGGTGTAGATTGTGATAATGTTCGATTTTGAAGGTTCTGCAGCTGTACCTAGTACGTAAGTAGTATTGCGCGAAGAGAACTTTGCGGGAACTCGGCTTAGTTTTGTTTATTTTTAGGGTTGCGTATCTCAAAAGGAAAAATACGAACCCTTGTAGGATCTCTGCGTTGTCCGTCCCAAGAACCTTTTTCTCTGGAACGCGTGGAGGTATCAAGTTGAACTTCATATCAAATACGTATATCTATGGTCCCTTGAAGCTCTTAAAAAATCAAGCTTCTAAGTTATGATACTCGCAAATAAATCAAAACCTACAGGGTATTTCCCGTTGATCTAGAATCATGAAATTTGGCAGGAAGCAAGGTCTCACAGCACAACATGTAAAGGAAAAAGTCCGTAAATTGTTAATTTGTAATCACAAAAAAATATTACTTACATTTGCAGTTGGAGAATTGACCGTGACATACCTATATCGATTTATGGGAGAACATGTTCATCAACTACAATGGTAATAGCCCGACACGCACTTGGCCGGTATTTTTTAATATTGTTGCAATTTTCTGACCTGCAAATTACAAAAAACATATGAGAATTTGAATTTCGCGGGCTACCTTTGCTGTGGGCTACATCCGCCTTAATGACTTCTTTTCATTGAAACATAAAACTAAGGGTGAATTAGACATTTCTTAAATTAAACTAAGTACCATCTTACAACAACTTAGATTACTAGGACATGCCGGTTTCCTCACGATGTTTTCTTTAACCGTTTTGAACGCAGTAGTGATGAAATGTTAACAAACAGTCCAATAAATTCACATCGGCACATAAATCAGTCATAAAAGTAAACTTCGCAACTAATACGAAATAAGTACCTAGTGATCGGGGTACTATGACACAAACACAACTCCAACTATTGTGCGTGTAAACTCTGTAATATATTGTAATAAAAAAAATGTACATAAGAACAGTGAGGTACTTATTATTTAACAGAACTGGATACTTGATCTGCGTTCGCCAAGCGCGAGCGCTGTTATCGGATGTTTGCGACTGACCGCCATGGCGGCGCGGGGCGACTTGCGTATTGTTGTGCCGCCCGTAGTGATGTGACGAGGGCGGTATACAATGGGCTCTAAGTGGAGCGGGGGAGTCGACTAAAAAGGGGTCGCGCTGCATCCTCGGCCCCCAAATCAGCAGATGGCTTTGGAACGTACTTGTTCGTACTTGATTTTTCAGATTAGTTGCATCATAAGTAAATAGTTACATCGTGTGCAAGGATATAACGGTTATTTTCTCCGTTCCGGAAATATAAGCATTAGCGCCATACATTCTTTTTTGCAAAAAAAATAAGTTGCTTATTTGCCTACCTGATTGTACTCGTACGTATCCTATGATATATTATGCATAAAAGGCTATTAGAATCTATTTAAGCAAAAAACCGACAATTAAAATTTTAGCTCCCTATTTCTTCAAAAGCCTTTTTTCGATCCCCAGTGCGGTGGTTTTTGTCCGCTGCTTCCTTACGGATAATTATGCTGCTGTCGCTCGACCAAAGGGATATACCCATGTGCCCGCAGTATCTTCATTCAGGAAGATTTTATGACCCTCACCTCAGGTACGAGTTTAAAGGACCAAACGATTCTTTGACGTTGACTTCAAAACGTTGCTGCGAGACAGGCGTTTGCAGTAGGCCAGGAACTTCGACGACTGACGGCTTACGGGACGCCCTTACGGGAAATCCCACTAAAATCGGTCTAATTTCCTATTTACAGCTACAATGCGACTGATCGCTGCCATTCAGCAGCGACGGGGTCTAGCACTCGCGATAATAGGAATCTTCGCCTTCACTCCTGTATGGCTGTCGCTCCGGTCTTATCCAAAACGGGATCTCCCTCCATTGATCGCTTCAAATCCTCCACCACCGATTCCTGTCCATTCTAATTCAAGACTACTTCCTTTTCGGTACTGGAATCACCGGTCGTTGTACCCAGAGAGATATACGGAGAACTCCTGTATGAACATTCCTGCTGTCGGTGATCTGCAGTATGCGGCAAGCTCTTGGCAACTCCTCAAGGTTGATAACGGAAGTGTGTATGTGTATGGAGCCTATTATGATGCCCGGTTTGAAGAGCCGATGGTTAGGATTTTGATCTACACCGATGTGGCTCCCGTGCCTAAGCTGTTCTGTCAATTGTGGTGAGTTCTGTTTTTAAAAGCTTTTATTTAACTTGCAATGTACGTATGTATGTATGTTTGTTCGCGTGGAATCTTGCTACTCAATTTTGAAGCAGATATCTTCAACAGATTGAGCTGAAATTTTCCTTTGTTCCCACTAGTACCACCCAACTGTACCACCGGTGGTACTAGCGGGAAATTTCGTTCTCTATAGTACCACCATTTATATTAATTAATATTAGTGGTACTAGTGAGACTGTTTGTTCCCATTTGTTCCCACTAGTACTACCGAACTGACCCACGGGTGATACAAGCGATAGTACCTACCACCACTTATATTAATTAATATTAATGGTACTAGTGACACTGTTTGTTCCTAATAGTACTACCTACCTATATAAAGAAATCAATACATATCACTTTAATTTGCAAAACAAAAGTAAACAGAAATCAAACTTATCTCTCGGCTAAAGTAAAAATAAATCATATCGCAACAACGTTTATATGCGAACTAGCGAAGTTTCTCTAAAAAGTGGCCAATACAAGTTTCTCCTGATGTCAATTGCATTTGTGCTTCAATTATCCGGTCATCAGAATCAATGTGTTGTTTTGCTCGCTTTGGTTGTGAGCTCTTATTGAACTTCTTCAATTTGTTGCTTCGGAAGGTTGTTATGTGAGATTCTTGAAACAAAACATGCAAGATTTGCAAGAAATTCGGTTTATTTCTGCTTATGTAAGAATTTAAGTTTAATGCCAACCCTCTGCCGAATTATTTGTTCGATGTTGACAGCCAAAAACGCTTAATATATCTTTGAAAGGACTTTTCATCCAAACTGTCTCGTAGTATTTTTGGAAATTTCTCATTGCAGGTACTACGTCTTGTTTCATTTCTCTTACAACATAATCCCATCCTTCCGAAATTTTGTCTGTTGGGAGTAAAGCAAGGTTACTAGCCAAATGAATGATTCGTTGATTATCCCTAGTTTTCTTCATAATAAATAATAATATATTCTTTAATTCGGACTACACATACAAGTACACACAATCCATATAGTATTAGTAACAATGACTTAAAAAACTATGTTAGTAAACTTTTACAAACTAAAAATAATTAAAACTGACGTGGCCCAACACAGGTTGGCACATGCCTCCGTACCCAGTGCCTTATAAAGGGACTATCGACTTTGTCTAATAATGTTTTCAGGATGCTGTTGGAGCTTCCGCGCAACCTACCCATTATTGACGCTGTTCTCTTTCTTATAATGGCATGAAAGTCGTCAACACGGGCTTCCGCGAACATCTGCGAAGCGCTGCAGAAGCGCGGAAGCCCTCAACATCCTGAACCCATTATTATACTGTACGCGCAGGACGTTGTAGGCTCTCTGCGTATATTTCACCCACAAGCTGCACGTGTAGAAGGTTTGGCAGTACGCCTTGAAAAGCGAGACTTTAACATCCCTACTACAACGTGCAAACCTGCGGGCTACCATATTACATCGAACCGCCAACGCCCTCCGCTCCCTCTCTATATCAGCATCGTCAGATAAGTCTTCCGTGACTACATGCCCTAGGTACTTAAACAGTTCGACCCGTAACGACTGTCAAAGATCCACGAATGACAGCCGGGACCAACGGCTTAACGTGCTTTCCGAGGCACGGAGGAGTCTCGGTATGTAAAGATGGGCACCCATCCACGAGAATCAACCCTGGTAGAATCGCACCGTGCGGGACTCTCTGTAGTGGCTTTCCGCTTAACTTCACTGGAGGAACATTATCCAACGAGCTTGACTTAGATGAGAAAATCAATAGCTCACTTTTTTTTACATTATATGTGAGTCCATGTGACGCAGCATAGGACTCACATACACCCAACAACTTCCTGAGCGCACTGATTGATGGACTCAGCAAGACCATGTCGTCTGCGTTGGTCTCGCTGAGCTCACCAATCAACTGGTTCATGTAAACATTAAACAGGGTCGGGGACGTTAGCCCACCCTGTCTAACACCGCACTTCAGGACGTATTCGTCAGAGTGAGCACCCGCCCATCTCACACTGTTAATCTGCGAGCTATACCAAAATTTTAGTATATTAATAAGCTCCTCGGGTACTTCTAGAAGTTTAAGCTTCGACCAAAGTTTGTCGTAACAAACCAAGTCAAAAGCCTTGGAGAGGTCGAGGAAAGCAGCATATACTGGCGTTTCCCTATCTGTGTAGTACTTGACCGTCTGCTTAAGCGCCAGAATAGCAGTCTCAGTTGATAGCGCCTTCCTAAAACCAAACTGAGCATCACTCAACTTTAAATACTCACCAAGCCGGCGCTCAAGCAGACAATCAAATACCTTTCCAACCATAGCGGCCAAAGAGATGGGCCTGTAGTTGGTTTTGTCCGCTATGTCGCCTGTTTTATTTTTAACCACAGGCACCACCACGCTTTCCATAAGCTCTATTGGTAGATAGGTATGACGGATACAAAACGCATACAGCATTGCCAAAACCCGGTAAATGTGAGGTCCCGCATGTAACAGATGCTCAACACCCAGCCCATCGTGACCCGGCGACTTCCCTCTCGACAAACTTACTACCACTTTCTTTACCTCCTTAGCAGTAAACCCAAGAGGAAACACCGCTGGCACTCTCGCTTCATCCGTACACCTAGCATCTGTCAATGAGGAAGATACCACAAAATGTTCCTTAAAAATGCTGGCTATGCGTCCCGCATCCAAATCCTTTTGTTCGTGGCTCTTAACTATCAAATCGATACGTATTTGCGATTTATTATTTTGACGATATTTTAACTGTTTCTTGAAATTAATTATTCCTACTCTGTTTCATTGCAATACAAATGGGGCCATCTGAAGGCATTCCACAGGATTTCCATAATTGAAACTACACACGGGCCTCAGTGTGTGCGCTTTTAACGTACTTATTCCACCCTATTACATGCTTGCCTTTCCCAACCCCCCCAGACTCATAACTTTGCACGGCGGCTTCCTGTAGTGTTCTGACAGTTTTTTGGTATAGCTCGTCGATAACCAACCTATGCCTGACATCAGTACACATGTTATCACAGCATTCACTGAGTTCGGATGGAAAGTCTATGCTTCTTAAAACTGTATTACATAAGTGTTGGTAGGTATTTATTTGTTTATTATTTCGCTCTCCCCAGTGTATCTTGGTATTATTGGAGGCCGTATAACATAAAACAGACTTCACTCTAGTTACCTTAAGGTTACACTTTATTTTCAAAGGAAAGTGGTCTGACCAGTAAACATGACAAATCGTGACATCACTAACCGACCGCCACGCAGCTTCAGTAACTAAGCAATGGTCCAGCCAGCGCCTTGAACCATGTGCATTGCTTATAAATGTATAGCTGTCACTGCCCTGACCAAGCGTAGCTACATCAGCGCATACCCATTCCTGTTCTAAACAAAAATTTTGCAAATCTTTGCCAAATAATTCACCGGGGTGAGCATTAAAGTCACCTAACATGAACACAGACTCAATATGATGCTTCAATCGTAGCTACAATCTCGCTCAAACACTCATAAAATTCTGTAATGTTCTTTAGACAGTCGGTAGGCATATATATACACACTAAAACACAACACCTCTCGATTCGCAATAGAGGCTCTTATAGCAATAATGCGATCACTTTTGCACGGCACAACAGATACCGAGGTGAAAGCATTTTTACGCCACAGCAAAGCTACTCCGCCGTAGGGCCTACCCCTCAATACACCAGCTGATAAGTCAACGGCAGACTTACCCGCTTTCATGCCCAAAGATTTTGCCTTACGTCGCCGAGCATTTAGAAAGTGATAATGACATCCTGTAACTTTTATACCAATTTTAGTTAATGCATTTATGGCTGCCTGTTCAAAATCAGTCATGACCACACCAGGCTGCCATTCCGGAATTCTTATTTTGAGTAGTTCGAACAGTGTAGAGTACGCTTTTTCATTTTGATGAGTCATAAATGCAAAGGCTAATGGGACAAATTTTTGTATTCCAAATTGCTACCAAGGTCTCCATGAATGACGTAAATTTTTGACGAAATGGTTCCGGGCATGACTTATAAGTACCGTCCATGAAAAACATTGTCGAAGTTTTAAGCAAATCTTTCCCTGTTTCATTGCAAAATAGTATGATTCTCATGGAATCTTCACAATAATCAGCGAGCAAAAATTTCAAGAATTGTTGAGGTACTTCTACCTCTCCACCAGTTTTGGAAAGAGATTTTTCAACACAGGCAGCTTTATTTCGTTGCCTGTAAATTAAAGATTTTTTTTCAGAGTAAATCCCAACGATTTGTCGTGATTTTAGCTATTGCCCGTTTAAAAACTTTAGGAGCTGGCTCCTCGCCCTTTACTGCCTCATCACAACATTCGCTAATAGTAGCATCAATACAATTCTGGGCAAGGTCAGGCTGGCACTGTTCACTATGTGTCTTTCTATTTATAACACCATCTCGGTTCTAAAACAAAAAAGTAGGTCCAACCTCACGTTAAAACGCCAAACGCCTAACAAGTAACAGCATTAGAAGGATCCAGATTTGACAGGATTAGGAAATTTAGAGTGGCGTTCATAAAACGGACTCACGTTCGACTCAATGTTGAGCAGCCGATTTTAACAGAAAAATTTATAGACAATTTGTCAAAATCGGCTACTCAAGATGTAAGTGGAACTATGGTCGAACTTGAGCCCTTGAGGTCGCTTTATGAATGTCACGAATGCCACTCTTTTTAAAACTATCCCGAGGACTCGTATAGAGTAGGTGCACTGGTCTGTGACGTTATGTAAGAGTCTAAAGAAAATAGTTACCTTCGATAAAGTTACCGATCCTTTACATTTTAAATCCAACTTGTATTTATTTTTCACTTTCATTTTTATATTTTTTATGGTAGTAATATTGATGCCCACCTTCAAGCAGCACTCTTCCACGCCCGTTTTTTTTTATTTTTAGCTCGGTTTCGTTCATAGTTAGGTAAATAAAATGAAGAAATATTTTTGTTTTTTATTTAATTTAATGAAATGGCGGTTTGTGTTATTTTATTTCATTAAAATTTGCAATATATGTTGAAACCATACACATAGGCGATATAAGTACTAGTTGAAACATATCAATTTTGACAAAACAACAATGAAGTTATAAGTGGACAAGATTGTCACTATCTTCCTGCACTTGAGGAAAATAGACTACTCTACGTCTAATCAATAAGGTAGGTATTTCGTCCCATAAGTTTATAGTCGGTAAAAAATAATGTTACACAATTTGCATAGGTAGTAATATTGGGAACAAACAGTGTCACTGGCACCACTAAGTAAATGGTGGTAATATAGAGAACAAAATTTCCCGCTAATACCACCGGTGGTTCAGTTCGGTGGTACTAGTGGGAACAAAGGTTGGGAACAAACAGTCTCACTAGTACCACTAAGTAAATGTACTATAGAGAACGAAATTTCTCGCTAGTACCACCAGTGGTTCAGTTCGGTGTATATATACATATATATTATTCGGTGTATATTATGAATCCGTAGTCATTAATGGCGTAGTTTGGATTTCATGTCAGTTCCTATATGAGTAACGGATCGTTTCTTTCTCCCATACGTACAGTCTACCGCACATCAGTGGTAAACTCAAAGCATTTAGATAATGGTACCTGGGCGACCGAACTCTGCTCTGGTGAAAATAGAGAATGCTCATTTATACATATGTATAGTACATACTACGTAATTCCATGCTGCAATGTCATTATTCTAAAGTAGGTAGCCATTTTGTTCTAAACTTTGGGCGACCGAGCTCCAACTATAAGCAAGCGGGCACGCCCTTTATATCTTTTTTTTTTTTTTGGGTGGGAAATCATCAAATGACTCCTCCCGCTCTGAGCGGAGCGAGAGGGAGTGTCAGACTTTTACTGACTAAAACCCACCCGTGTTCCTTCCGTTGCCTGTGTGCCGGGGCCGCGATATCCCTTTCGGACAAACCCGCAACCCCAGCAGGACGCCCTTTGTGCCTGGAGGCTTTTTATTTAGATATTAAGTTCTGTTTACGTTTAGTTTTTTATTTCGGCCTGAGTATAGTTCTCGATGATTTTGTTTGGTATATTGGCGTGTGCTAGCTAACATATGGCTAATAATTTAAATTATGTTTTGTGTTGCGTAATGTAAATTATTTTGAATACTATTATATAGAATCATTTTTTTTTTGTTCTTCTAACTGAACAGACAGCTGTGCTGCTGGGGAGTTTGTTGCGCCACTTCTTCTTCCCACCTAATGCAGTAGGAAGTGGTGAAGGATGGGCGTTTTGGGGGACTGTCTTATGTAATTTTGACGTTCGAAAAGTGCTGATTCTCAGCCTAGTTTGAATAAATGACTTTTGAATTTTGAATTCTGCTCGGGAGAAAATACGGAGAAAACTAATTTTTCCGTAAATGAGACCTAGCTAGATCGATTTTTCGCCCCCGTTAACCCCTATATTGCAACTTTCATCGAAATTGTTAGAGCCGTTTTCGAGAACGTGATTACAAATACGAGTATATACTTGAAATATGGCTCGTTTAATTGAATAGGATAACGCCTGTTTCTGGTTTCACGCAGCTCATAATTTGGATTTATGTCCAGTTGATGTCAAACGGCTGATGGAAGGACTGATACTTCCATCATTGGCGAAATATAGGTGATCTTGATACATCCGCCTCTCCTTCGGCCGTGATGATATGAATCTTCGTGTTAGTAGCAAAGGTTGTTGATATCGTAATCTTGCTGGGAAAAACGATGTTCATTTTCTTGGGAAATATCTTCGATCAATAATGCACTAGATTCCCGGTAAGCGCTTCAAAAACGGAACGAAAAATAAGAGCACAGATTCGGTTGTGGTCTTATTTCAAATTAGTATGGTCCAATCATAGCCAACGTTAAGACGTCAAAATGCCGCAGTACGCGTACAAAAAAATTGTAAATAACCACCGTAACACCAAGATTTTGGAAGGAATATCTTTTTTTCGGTAAGTTTATTATCAGTAAGTGTTTTTCATAAAATAATAACAGAATTAAATAGTAAATATAAATCAATTGGCAAATATTATGATTGTTTGGCCAATGTTTGTGACAACTACCAACTATTGTAACAAACATCGACTGTTCTGGAACAGGGAATGCATGGTGTAGTATTGTTATTTTATATTTGGTTTCTGTTTGTAGATTTCCTAGCGACCCATTTCGTTATGTAGAATGAATGAGTATCTGAATGAGAATGGGTATCTACTGTCGCGAAAGAAAGAGGAAAAGAAATATTTTAGCCTTATAAAAATTCGACAATTTGTTCGATTCATTTTAATAGATTGGACATAACTGGAAACACGCAAAGGCGTAGATTACTAAAAACAGTATAACAGTAACAATAAGTATTTTTGAACTTATATAAAATTGTATTTTTATTTTCAAGCGACATGACATTATAATTATTTGTTTCTCCGATGACAGAAAGATTTAATTTTGCCATTGTAATTAAATATTTGTTTCTCCGACGACAGAAAGATTTAATTTTGCCATTGTAATTAAAATAAATATTTGTATCTCCGACGACAGAAAGATTTAATTTTGCCATTGTAATGAAACTTTATGTTTGAGTGTCAAGGCTTATAATAAACTGAATTTGTTAGTAATTTTTTTTTTTCTGTATTTCATAGAAAGAAATATAAACACATTTCGACTCCACTCATTCCTTGTCCAAGTGGCGAGCCTCTGTCATAAATTTTTATTGCTTTTATTAGCACTTTGTAATTCGAACTTTAAAAAATAAGCGTTTAAGGCTGAATTTGTTTTGATGTATGTTTTACTTTTTTGTTTTTTGTACATAGCTTTGTGAATACAACTTTAAGCATTGAATTTAAGGTTGAATTTACATTAATGTATATTTATTTAAACTAGAAGTACGTAAACACAATTGGCGACAGTTTTAAGAGAACTTTTGTATGGGATAGTGTATCTAGTGCATTATTGATCGAAGGGAAATATCAATGAAACCGGTATTACAAGTTAATTTGTAATTGATTACCTTTCTATTTGTAAGTAAGTACTTTAATAGATGACGGAAATGGTTCTTGGAAGGAAGTTACGCACGTTATACTCTGCACGCTTGACGAATGAGAGCTAGATAGAAAAAAAATAAAAAGTGTAACATTTTAACCGTCACGACACTTTTGCTATATACTACTTATACAGGTGGATTTTTGAGATGGGGCGGTAAGGACAGCTACCTTAACCGTTGTCGCTAGAAGAAAACGGTCTTAGAAGACTGTCCTTAACTTTTTGAAAGATATCGATCTGTATTCACATATTTAAAAAAAAAATGTAGGTACAGTCAGCAAGAAAATGGGCATTTTTCACAAAAACTTATTTTGATGCCAATCGATCCTGTTTCCTATAAGGATCAAAAAACTCTAAAAGACCAACTGAGGTGTGAGTACTAGAAAAGTCAGAAATCGCAAAAAACTTTTCCAATACATTTTGTAAGAAAGAAACTGCGAGGTAGGTATATTACGGTAATAAAGACGTGTGGTAGTTTCGACTTTAACCCAACTATGGCAAAGCTAAAAAAGAGGGTTATGATTTTACCCGGTATGTATGTATGTTCATCTGTTCCCTCATAACATAAACTACTATCTTATTTTGACAAATCACGTATCGTTGTAAGCGTCTTGATCTACCGCTAGTTAAAGGCTATGTGACATCACATGATTAAGGCGCCCTCTAGAGGACAAAGTCATGAACTAATTTTGCCGTGTTGGATATCAAATGAAAGAGCACATTCCAACAATTTTATAGTATAAGTATAACCCCAAAATAATAAAAATAACAAACGTAATCTATTCGATTTGTGACATGTGACTCTGGATTTTTATTTTGTCTGTCTGTGATGTCTTGTGGACCTTTTTAGATGACTTTTTTGTCGTAGTTAGGTTATAGTTTTATAACTTTTATTTTTTAATATTAGTTAGATACAGATGGGAACCCCACATGCCAACCGCGTCGGGGAACATAGGGCGTAATGTTAAGTTACGTACTTAATGAATTTCATGCAATATCTGTGGAAATATGTCTGTAGATTCAGAGGAAAAAAATCAATTACGAATTTCATCGAAAAAGATTTGAACTCAAACCCGCGACCTTGAGCCCAGCATCAAATCATTAAATTATTAGACCATGACCTATGGCTATGCCATGACATCATCATCGGCCAGCGTTTTCCCAACTATTTCGCGGTCAGCTTGCAGTCTAAGCGGATGCAGCTGCATACCAGTATATTAGTTTGGAGTTGTGTGGTGAAATCAGAATTTTCTGTTCTTGGCCTAGGTTCCTTGTATCAAAAATTGGCCGGGGTGTGGATCCATTGATCCTTCTTGTCAGGGACTGAACCAAATGTCTCAGTCAGTTTTTTGATCTTGTCCGCCTTTTCCTGAAGTTTGTTAAAGTCTTGTACGAATGTTGGGTGCATTAATAATCTCACCAAGAGAGACTTATGATCTTGGTTGAGTATATTTGTCAGTCCATTTCAGTTACTCGCGATCACCCACTTAGCAAGCACGCACTTTGCTCGTCCGCTACGCACTTCGCGCGATCGCTTCGCAAGTACCTACGCGCCCCGCTCGACCAGTCCTTATCAGTGGTTCTAAACATTTTACTTCAAACTTCAACGTTTATTATGATGAAGTGTGCCAGCTGCAATTCTGACTTCAATGACGGCGTTCAGTGTGCCTCATGTAAACGGCACCTCGATTTTGGCTGCGCTAGCATCACGGAGGGCGGATGGAGGAAACTTGGAGCTGACCGAAGGGCGGCATGGAAATGTCCTAAGTGCCGAATTTCCTCACCGTCACCGACCCCGTCCCCGTCTCCGCTACCAACACCTGAACCTGCGTCTCTGGAAACGATCCTAAATGAGATTCGTGAGCTCAAGGTTCAATTGGCTGGCCTGCCGACGCTGTCTAATGATGTCAAATACATCAGAGAGGAACTCAAAGAACTCAAGATCAGTTGTGAGTTCGATGGTAAACGACTGGATGATTTCTCTGTGAAACTTGCAGGCATTGAGACTAGGGTTGCTGGTCTTGAGCATCTTCAGGAATCCGTTTGCTCTCTTCAATCCAACATTGACTTGATTAAGTCGGAGCTGTCTGCTAGCGACCAGAGATCAAGGTTGAACAATGTGGAAATTAAGGGCATTCCCCTAAAAAAGGACGAAAATCTGTTTGCTATCTTGGAAAAGATAACCCAAAAGGTTAAATTTACATTTCCTAAAACCCAGGTCAACTACATATCTAGGATTCCATTATTCAACACAAAGGATAAGTCAATTGTGGTCAGCTTTCTGAACAGATATGTCAAGGAGGACTTTGTTGCGGCTGCACGCTCTTGCAAGACGTTATCCGCACATGACCTTGGATTCACAGGCCAATCGAACCGGGTTTATGTGAATGATCACCTCAACCCTGACTCCAAAAAGTTGCTGAACAAAACCCGAGCATTAGCTAAGGAGAAGGAGTATAAGCACGTATGGGTCAAACACGGAAAGATTCATGTCCGCAGGCAGGAGGGATCGGCTGTCTTTGTGATTTCTAAGGAGAAGGATTTAAACAAGCTAAATTAGAGTGGCACATTTTTCGGTTATCATTACTTAGTCAACATAGTTTAAATCATAAGTCTAAAAGTAAATTCATTTTTATACATTATGTACTAATAGTCCTAACTGTTTATCACTTGAATTTTTGTAAAGGGTTTAGTGCCATTGACGTGGTCGAAGCTTCGTCACCTCGTCTTTGTACTCGTAATTGGGACTTTTGCTTATCTTATCGCGCTGTTCTATTCATTAGAACATCCCATTCTATGCTTATCTCGCTCGCACTCATTATTGAATCTAATTACTGCCTGCTTATTCGCACAGTTACCTGTGCTACTGCTGCGTTTTTTGTGCCGTTTAACAATCGTGTTTACCTAATTACCCTACTTATTAGCTTATTATTCGCTTTTAATTTGTTACATTACATTAACGTTGAGTATTTATTATCTGTAAACATTGTCATAGAAACTGCAATCGTTAGTCTTGTAGCGCTTTGTTATTTGAGTGGTTGTTATCAAACTAATAATTATGTTGCTATAATTTGTGCAAATTATCGATGGCTATAGACGATAACAGCAAACTGCATGTCTATTATCAGAATGTTCGTGGGCTCCGTACCAAGACTGAATCCTTCTTTCGTCAACTATGCCTATGTTCATACGATGTTATTGTTTTAACGGAGACTTGGTTGGTCGACGGCATATCAAACTCGGAGTTATTTGGTGATCAGTATATTGTGTGGCGACGCGACCGGGATTACTGCCTCACGGGTCAGTCTCGTGGAGGCGGTGTCTTGATAGCTATCCGTAAGTGTATATCTGCTGTTCCCAAACCATTATTTCACTCCTCGGCCGAAGACTTGTGGGTAACTTTGAGTGTACGTCAGCCCAACACAAGAAATTGCCTTAAATTGAATGTTTGCGTCTTATATCTGTCTAGGCAAAACCATGGTTATACTTTTTCCGACCAATTATCAAATTTTCTCCATAGTTTAAGTAGTGTAGTGTTAAAGAATCCAACTGATAAATATTTAGTAATTGGCGATTTTAACCTTAGTGGAATTTTGTGGCAATTAAATAACAACACATTATTACCTGTGAATATTTGTAGTGGCGACGAGTACATGCTAACTGATGAATTGCGTATTTTAGGGTTCAGTCAATATAATGGCATATTAAATAGTTATGGTAAGATTCTAGATTTAGTTTTATGTAATGAAATGGTTTCAGTATGTGAATGTTTGGTGCCTTTATCACCTGTCGACAAATATCATCCGGCCCTCTGTATTGACGTGAACTTTGCAGAGTACACTTATTTAACTCCCGCACCCTTTACTCGTTACCTTTACGGTAAAGCTGACTTTGCGGCCATTAACGGTGAAATAGCAGCTATAGACTGGCCACACGTATTTTTTGACATGTCGCTTAGTGACGCCGTAGACTACTTTTATGCTACTATAGCGGATATTCAAAATAAGTATGTGCCAACTATGACAGTCTCTCACAGCTCATATCCTGTTTGGTACTCCCCGGCACTTAAACGCTTGATCAGGGAGAAGGCTAAATATCTCCGTAAATTTAAGACGTATGGCAGACTTTCAGATGAGGCGACCTTTAAACATTTACGTGAGCGGGTTAATAAACTTGAGGCGGATTGTTACACCAACTACTTAGCGGATACAGAAGCCTCCATCGAAAGGAATCCTAAACGCTTTTGGACCTTTGTGAAGCAGAGATCTAAGTCCAATGCAATACCCAGTTTCCTCAAGTATGGTGATATGACGGTTTCTTCTCCTGAGTCTATTTGTAATGCATTTTCTTCCCACTTCTATTCTACTTATCTTGATCCTACCAATGTTGTGACTACTAGTTACTGTCCTCATCAAGCTGCAAATTATAATTTACCCTCAGATATTCACTCAATTGAGATAGACCCACATGTTATAGTTAAACTAATTAGTCAAATTGATCCAATTAAATCTGCTGGCCCGGACCACTTATCACCTAAATTGCTGATTGGGAGTGCTAAAACCATAGCATTACCAGTATCTCTATTGTTTACAAAATCACTCTCTTCTCGTTCTGTTCCCCAAATCTGGAAGTCCGCCTTTATAACTCCGGTGCATAAAAAAGGGCACAAAAATGAAATAGTTAATTACAGACCTATTTCCAAACTGTGCATATTAGCTAAAGTCTTTGAGAGGGTTGTCTACGACCAAGTTTACGCAGCACTGAGTCAGTCTTTCAGCCCTTCTCAGCACGGATTTCTTAAGGGTCGTTCAACTGTATCTAACCTGGCTTTGCTCAATGACTTCCTAACGGACAGAATGGATAATGGGGCACAGGTCGATGTCGTTTACACGGATTACAGTAAGGCTTTTGATAGAATTGACCACAATATCCTTAAAACAAAGCTTTTTAACAATGGTATCAGAGGTGATCTACTTCGTTGGTTTACTTCATATCTTGAAAACAGATCTCAAGCTGTCGTTGTCAGTAACTATATGTCGAGCTGGGTTTCAGCTCCAAGTGGTGTGCCTCAGGGTTCCTTGATGGGTCCGTTACTTTTTATCATTTATGTGGGCGACATCGACTCGTGTTTCCATAACTCAAATTTGCTCTGTTTTGCTGATGACATGAAGATATTTTCTGCAATATCATCAGATGATGACATGGATGCTCTCCAATCTGACCTGGCGCGATTGGATAATTATTGTTTAACTAATAAATTAGACTTGAACCCTGTTAAATGTTCATTAATCTCCTTTAGCAGAAAACGCGTCCCTCTCCCTACAACTTATAAACTTAAAGGGCAGCTATTAAACAGATGCGACGGTGTGCGCGACCTGGGCGTTTTTCATGACTCCAAACTCTTATTTAACGTACACATTGAGCAAATAGTGGCCAAAGCTTCGAAGTCACTGGGTTTTGTTATGAGACTCGCAGGGTGTTTCAAAAAAGCCAAGACCCTTAAGATTCTTTATTGCTCTTTTGTGAGAAGTCATCTTGAATATGCGTCACAAATCTGGAACCCGTGTTATGGCAAGTATATTGATCGTATTGAGAATATACAAAAAAGATTTATTCGTTTTCTATGTTTTCGGCTACGTATACCATACCATTCTGATAATTACTTAAATCTTTGCAAGAAATTTCATTTACAGCCACTCAGAAATCGTCGTCGACTAGCAGATTGCACTTTCCTTTTAAAAATTATGTCAAACAAAATTGACTGTCCTGATCTCCTACATAAACTACGTTTCAATGTTCCTCAGAGATCAGTTAGATTTAATCCGCCTATCTCCATTCCCTTTTCCTCTTCTAACTACAGGCAAAACTCATACATGGTGCGAGCGAGTAAGGACTTTAATATTCTTTGTAAAGAGTTTTCATTTGACCCATTTACCATCAATACCTATTCTGCACGCGCTCGGCTGAACGCTGACTTCTTTAAAAGTACATAGTGCTTATTGTACCTTATACATATATATAATTATATATTTTCTTTTTTTTTCTTTTTTCGTGCTTGTTAGTGATCCTAAGATTTCTAATACTTATTCTGTTTTTACCCGTGAGAACCTGTAATTGGCTGTATGTTTCATATACAACTGTTATCCATTTATTATAGCTGTTGGTTCTCCTAACAATAAATAAATAAATAAATAAATAAATTACATGGAGCGATTGCCTATCGGACCACCACAATCCAGTTACTTACTGAGAAAATGGATACCTCACGGTAAGCTTTCGCGGTAAGACTTGTCAGAGTTCCAGCCTTCTGACAACCGGTAGCGACTGTCAAAGATCTACGAATGCTAGCCGGGACCAACGGCTTAACGTGCTTTCCGATCTTCCGCTGGTTATAGGCTATGTGACGTCACATTAAATATGGCGCCCTCTAGTGAACATAAAATCATGAACTAAAAAACTTTTTACAAAAAATAAACAACAGTTTTGAATTTTCGTTTTTTGCCACCGACTTCCGAAATTAAAGTTACAGTCACAGGAAGTTATCATCATATCATCCACATAATACTAAGTGGGAAAAATACGTATTATTCAAGCTTACTCAAAAACTATCCAAGCAAAGTTAATACAATTTATATGGGACCAATCCGGGAGCATACACTTTCAAACAAAAAAAGAATTTTCAAAATCGGTCCACAATTGACGGAGAAATCGAAGGACATACATATAAAAATAAAAAATAAACACATACGCGTCGAACATATAACCTCCTCCTTTTTGGAAGTCGGTTAAAAAGATCCTTGTACATTATTGTACATAAGATTCGCTTCTACAACGTTTTATTATTAATATTATTATTCTATGGTAGTTGGTAGCTAAATGAAAGGCTTGTGGCTAAATAATAACACCCGAATGGGCCTATCAAACAGGTTAAGGTACGCTTGCCGCCGTTGGTCCGTGGATTGGTGACCATATTTATCTAACAAGACTCCTCCATGCCTCGGAAAGCACGTTAAGCCGTTGGTCCCGGCTGTCATTTGTAGATCTTTGACAGTTGTTACGGGTCGTCAGAAGCCCGAAAGTCTGACAACCAGTCTTACCAACACGGGTATCGTATTACCCAGTAAAGGTTGTGGAGGTCCAGGAGGTCAGATAAGCAGTCGATTCATGTAAAATACTGGTATCTACAGCTGCATTCGGTTAGACCGGAAGCCGACAACAACATAGTTGGGAAAAAATAAAAGTTAAAAAACTAAAACCCAACTACAACTAAAAAGTCAACTAAAAAGGTATTATTTATTTATAATTAATTACAACGGCTTGCGCCAATGACAGTAATTAACAGGTAAAACTAAACATATTACATTTAATACTCGTAAATCAACATAATTCAAAAACAAATAACAAGTCAGAGATCAAACATACTTAACAATAACTTTAAGAAAATAAAAGAAAATAAAATCGAATAAAGTGATAACAACATACAACTTATTTACCTAACAAACAGCTTTCACAGAACATGAGACAATTTGACATGAGCACCCTAAGTGTGTCATTAAAGATGTCACATTCCGGGACTGTCTCCATTAAGGAGTTTATAGCACCATGCATGCGACACAACGGGATTGCGCGCGCGACACAGTGCGGCAATGGGATGTGGCGAACAGTCGGTGTCGTCGAGTAGGCCTATGACGCAGGTAGTTGTCAGGCACATAAAGTGCACACAAAGTACTGTGTAGCTCTGGAGAATCTACCATACTCCTTAACAATTTTATGGCTATTAGAATCTGATCTCTGGCTTTACGCACTGAAAGGGACAGCTCTAACGTTACCCGCAGGAAATGAGTAGGATACATAAATGGATAATATCCGTAAATCTTTTTATACAAAAAACGCAGGAAGGCTTTCTGAACCTTTTCAATCAATAATTCATATGTGGATTCATGGGGATTCCAGACGGCTGCAGCAAATTCTAACTTACTTCTAACTAGACAGTTAAATAATAATTTTATGACAATAGGATTATTGAAATCACGGGCATTGCGCAGGACAAAACCTAGGCGTCTGTAAGATTCAGAAGCTAGGGCAGACATGTGTGTATGGAAAGTCAATCCGCAGTCAAATGTCACGCCAAGATCTCTAATGGTTGACACGCGCTTTATTTATTCATAAACAAGACATCGCAGATAGACAAATTAAGCATCCGGAGTCACACGTGTGCCCTAACACGTGTGACTCCGGATGCTTAATTTTTCTGTCTGTGATGTCTTGTTTATACCTTTTTAGATGACTTTTTAGTTGTAGTTGGGCTTTAGTTTTATATTTTTTTTTTTTTTTTTAATAATTTTGGGGTTTATAATATTTTATGTATATTTTTTTTAAATGTGCTAATTAAGCCCTTTCATTTGATGCCCAATATAGCACAATTAAACTTCTTATTATTATTATTCATGACTTTATGTCCTCTAGAGGGCACCATAATCAATTGAATGTGACGTCACATAGCTTAAAACCAGCGGACAATCAAGACTCTTCCTACGATACCTCATTTGTCTAATTATGATCAGTAGTTTAGAAGTTATGAGGTAACAGATGAACATACATACATACCGGTCAAAATCATAACCCTCATTTTTGCTTCGCCGGAGTCGGGTAAAAGACAAGATGGTGGTAGTAGGTAGGTAAATATAAATTCGCAGAACTCGCAACACATGGCCTGTTCTGTTTGTATTACTCATCGATATGAAGATAAAGTAACCACGGAGTTTTAATATAATTTTTCATCTGCCACGAATAACATAACATAACACCTTGTTTTACCGAAGGGTGAGGCAGAGATGTACCTCAACATTTATGTACACTCACATTTCACCAGTTATTTTTAAGTCCCATGTAATATGGGGCAAGGTGAGGAGCTCGTGGCTAAGTAATAACAGCCGCACGGGTCGATCCATCAGATTAAGCTACACTTGCTGGGGTTGGTCTGTGGAAGGGTGACCATCTTTACATACCGAGACCCCTCCGTGCCTCGGAAAGCACGTTAAGCCGTTGGTCCCGGCTGTCAGTCGTAGATCTTTGACAGTCGTTACGGGTATTCAGAAGCCAACAAGTCTGACAACGAGTCTTAATTACCAAGAGGTATCTTTTTACCCAGTGACTGGGTTGTGGAGGGCAGATAGGCAGTCGCTCCATGTAAAATACTGATATTGCGCTGCATCCGGTTAGACTGGAAGATGACCCCAATATAATTGGGAAAAGGCTAGGCAGATTGATTGTAATAAGGGGCGGGCCTTATGCCATCAAACGGGCATAACTGCAGATTTATCCTGCCCTTAGAAATTCCGGATGGAAAAGTCAATAGCACTTTGCACACATAAAATTTTACATTGATTTTATATTATGTGATTACTTTAACGACTTATTAGTACGTATTACCTACTTGTTAATTTTTTCTAGAATCAATTTTATTTTGTTTTTGTAAATGTTGACGCTCAAAAATGCCTTTCTTGTGCCTAATTGTAATAAATTATTTGACTTTGACTTTACATACGAAATATTTTAGGAGATCTATCCTGCGCTCGTAGGCACTCCAGCTTCCAAACATGTAAACAAATAATTGTTTTTGGATAAATAACTTTAAGGGCCTTACTCTCGTTTAGTACAGTAAAACGGTCACTTTAAAAAGCTATCTTCTCATTAACGGCTTGGTTAAAAGGTTTGAAAAAAATATATGTTTGCTATAGATTCATGAACAACATTTATATTATCGGGATTTTTTCGTAAGGTTAATACGTTTGCCTTAAAAAAATATTTACCAAAACGCAATTTTTGGCTAATATCCCTAACTACTTCTAAACAGCTTTGATATTTGGAAATATTTTTACACTGAAAAATTGAAGGTTAGAGTTACTACAAATTTGTCATTTTTTTTTGTAAATCAATCAATGTTTACTAAGAAAATATCCTCATCTAGAGATAGAGGTTCAGAGGGGCTCTGTGCGGGCGCGGGCGGCAGTCGTGCGTTAGCACTGAGACGGGACGGCTGTGTCGCTCGTTGCTCCGCTCCAGCTATCGACCGACTATGCGCATACATATGTGTTAGTGCTAATGTTTACGAACTTATTGTATTAGTGTGCGTTTATAGACTAGCTCGCTGCAGAGTCCAAACCGATTGTGCGCGTAGGCGGTTTATTGTTGACTATTTTTTTATGTGCAATTATTAATACTTCTTTTAATTTTCATTGACAATTTACAATAAAAACAAATAAATGTATATATAAAATATAACAACATAACATCACGCCTGTATTCCCCGAAGGGTTAGGCAGAGGTGTACCTATAGATCACCCACATTTCGCCAGTTATGTTTAGAAGTTCCATGTTATAGGGGGTGAGCCCATTACCATCAACCAGGGACAAATTCGGACTCGGCTGCTATTGAGCAATTTTAGAAAAAATGCAATTTATATCACTTTGCCTGACCCGGGAATCGAACAAAACGGAACGGAAAAAATTAGGACCAAAAGTTTTAACAACACTTTTGCTATAGTTGTAAGCCGAGCGGCGTGCGCGTGTTTCTCTGTCTGTCTCTCTCTCAAAGTCAAAGTCGAAATCGGAGTCGAAGTCGAAGTCGAAGTCGAAGTCGAAGTCGCAGTTGGAGTCGAAGTCGGAGTCGAAGTCGGAGTCGGAGTCGAAGTCGAAGTCGGAGTCGAAGTCGCAGTTGAAGTCGGAGTCGAATTCGGAGTCGGAGTCGAAGTCGAAGTTGGAGTCGGAGTCGAAGTCGGAGTCGAAGTCGAAGTCGGAGTCGAAGTCGAAGTTGGAGTCGGAGTCGAAGTCGGAGTCGAAATCGAAGTCGGAGTCGAAGTCGAAGTCGGAGTCGAAGTCGGAGTCGAAGTCGGAGTCGGAGTCGGAGTCGAAGTCGAAGTCGGAGTCGAAGTCGAAGTCGAAGTTGAAGTCGAGCGAGTGTATAAGTCGACACGAGTCAAGAGACTTATACTTATATACTTATACTTATACTTCGAGACCAAAAGTTGTAACGACACTTTTTGCTATAGTTGTAAGCTGTGTCGGAGTCGAAGTCGAAGTCAAAGTCAAAGTCAAAGTCGGAGTCGAAGTCGTAGTCACAGTCGAAGTCGGAGTCTGAGTCGGAGTTGGCGTCGGTCGGAGTCGGTCGGAGTCAGTCGGAGCCGGTCGGAGTCGGTCGGAGTCCGTCGGAGTCGGTCGGAGTCAGTCGGAGTCAGTCGGAGTCGGTCGGAGTCGGTCGGAGTCGGTCGGAGTCGGTCGGAGTCGGTCGGAGTCGGTCGAGTCGGTCGGAGTCAGTCGGAGTCAGTTGGAGTCGGAGTCGAAGTCGGAGTCGAAGTCGGAGTCGGAGTCGGGGCCGGAGTCAGGGTCAGAGTCGGTCGGAGTCGGTCGGAGTCGGTCGGAGTCGGTCGGAGTTAGTCGGAGTTAGTCGGAGTCGGTCGGAGTCAGTCGGAGTCGCTCGGAGTCGGTCGGAGTCGGTCGGAGTCAGTCGGAGTCAGTCGGAGTCGGTCGGAGTTGGTCGGAGTCGGTCGGAGTCAGTCGGAGTCGGAGTCGGAGTCGGTCGGAGTTGGTCGGAGTTGGTCGGAGTCGGTCGGAGTTGGTCGGAGTCGGTCGGAGTCGGTCGGAGTTAGTCGGAGTCGGTCGGAGTCGGTCGGAGTCGGTCGGAGTCGGTCGGAGTCGGTCGGAGTCGGTCGGAGTCGGTCGGAGTCGGTCGGAGTCAGTCGGAGTCGGTCGGAGTCGGTCGGAGTCGGTCGGAGTCGGTCGGAGTCGGTCGGAGTCGGTCGGAGTCGGTCGGAGTCGGTCGGAGTCGGTCGGAGTCGGTCGGAGTCGGTCGGAGTCGGTCGGAGTCAGTCGAAGTCGGAGTCAGTCGGAGTCGGAGTCGGAGTCAGTCGGAGTCGGAGTCAGTCGGAGTCGGAGTCAGTTGGAGTCGGAGTCAAAGTCTAGAGACCTTAGAGTTTAGAAAAAATTAAGACCAAAAGTTGTAACGATACTTTTTGCTATAGCTGTAAGCCGTGCGGCGTGCGCGTGTTTCTCTGTCTATCTGTCTCTCTCTCATAGAAAGAGGAACTTCGTTCCATCCGGGTGTCCCTTGACACCTCTCAAGTTTTTTTTAATTTCCTCGCACAATGCATAGTAAAACGTTGTATGATACACGTGCGTAAGATAGACACGTGCGGAAGAGAAATCACCTACCTTCCGCACATAAAGCATAAATAACTATTCTGACACTTATTATTTTTATTGGAAAATTTTCTAATTTTTCCTCATGGGTATCGTTTTCTTGGTTTTCGCAGGTGCGGAAGTCGATAGTGATGTCAAAATGAAATTCCAAAATGGCGGCTGCGGACATTTTCAAATATTTTCATCTTGGGTGTCGTTTTCATAGTTTTCTCGGATACTAAAGCCGATAGTGAGGTCAAAATGTAAATCCAAGATGGCGGCTGCGAACATTTTCAAATATTTTCGTCATGGGTATCGTTTTCATAGTTTTTTCGGATGCTAAACCCGATAGTGAGGTCAAAATGTAAATCCAAGATGGCGGCTGAGGAAATTTCAAATATTTTCGTCATGGGTGTCGTTTTCATAGTTTTCTCGGATGATAAAGCCGATAGTGAGGTCAAAATGTAAATCCAAGATATCGGCTGCGAAAATTTTCAAATTTTTCGTCGTGTGTATCGTTTTCATGGACTCCGAACGTTGGGGATGTATCTCACAACAAGTTACCCAATTATGTAAGTTAGGTACCTATTTACCTTCTTAGCTACTAATTGTTTACATACTTTTAACTCAACCCACGAATTTTTTTTTTTTTAAATCTGCGTGTTTAGTGTGGATCTTTGTAGAGAAGGTGCGTATTTACGCAACCAGGTTTTTATACTAGGTATTTACTTGCAAGTACGCCGACCAAGTGCCGACCAGAGAAATACTCGCAAGACTTCAAAGTATTTTGCTCCGTCTACGCTCGACGCGATTCTGCTCCTTATTTATATTCAGTTACCGATCAATGTTCTATGCAAGTATTTTTACTTTAAAGGTTTGGAAGAATTTTTTTCTGTAGAAACGGTTCTGCTCCTTATTTATATTAGATTACGAATCAATGTTCTATGCAAGTATTTTTTCTTCCAACAAGGCTTGGGAACTTTATCAAAGTATTTTACTCGGCTACTCGCTCCGTCGACGCGACAGCGACAGCGACGATCCTTATTGGTACGTCTACGCTCGACGCGATTCTGCTCCTTATTTATATTCAGTTACAGAACAATGTCCTATGAAAGTATATTTTACTTTTTATGTTTGGAAGTATTTTTTTGTAAACGCGATTATGCTCTTTATTCCTATAAAGTTACGAATGTATGTTGGATTACAATGTTCTATGCAAGTTTTTTTCTTCCAACAAGGTTTGGATCCTATGCAAGTATTTTTACTTTTAAGGTTGTGGAAGTTTTTTTTGTAAACGCGATTGTGCTATTTATTTATATCGCAATATGGATCAATGTTCTATGAAAGTATTTTTCTTCCACCAAGGCTTGGTTGGAAGTATCTTTTTTTGCATACGCGATTGTACTCCTTATTAGTATGAATTTACGGATCTATTTTCCATGCAGAAAGAAAATACTTGAAAGTATTTCGAGCCCTGGTTTTTGGCGCTGGTGTCTAAAGGTGGACGTACTTGGAAGCCCTGGTACTCGATTTTGCAAGTACGACCCATCTCTAGATCTTTGACACTATGTATTCTGATTACCATAAATAATAGTATTTTTTTGTAATTTGAACGAGGTCGAATATTATGGTCACCCTAGACGACTTTATGACGTTTCGACTCATATTTTTTTAATGACACACATTTATCAATATCTCTGAAGTAAGAACATAATTAATAAATGGATAATCAAAATCCTTGTTTTTTATTATTCTTAGCTCGGAAAGATGTTATTTATCTGAATTTACGGACATCGCGTAAATATAAATTATAGGAATATTTGTCATTTACTAATTGGGACTTTTCATAAGCCCACATTCGCACGGACGTAATAATATCACGGTGGGATTTTATCGCGCACTGGACTTTCAACTTTCGGTGTTTAGCCGAGCGTTGAGAATGCAACGTGTTGGACGCACTCTCGTCCCAGCGCGTTGAAAAAACACACTGTTGGATTTTCAACTCTCGGCGTGAAGCAAAGCGTAGAAAATCCAGTACACAAAAAAAATCGCTTCGATATTTTCACGTCCTTGCTAACGTGCGCTAACACTTTTATTATTTGATTGTATTCATTACATAGTAATAACAGTATTTGAATAATAATAAATAATACAGAAAAACCATTATTTTTTTAAAGTTGAGACCACCCTAAACGAAATAAATAAACTTAAATAGGCTTAAAATAAATAAAGACAATAATAATAAATATCCCAATAATTTATATTTACGCGTCAGCCGAATTTCCCCCAAGGCGGACGGCCATGCTCGACAACAATGTATGGGTACCTGCCCGTATTTGTATGAATTATCTACTAGCTATACTCCATAGGTTTAGGTAGTTAAATAAAGGTAAACAAAAAAACCACGTGACGAGACACCTGTCAAGTAACCGACTAAACGTAATACCTGTCACTTTAGTTGTCATGCTACGGCACAGTTGTACTCTTCAATTTAGCAACGTTATAATTCGTTGACGTTTAGATTCTGGGCTCTTTACAATAGACAGATTACAAAATACGTATATTATTATTATGAATCTAACAAAAAAAATTGTGCTCAAGCAGATACATGTACGGAGAGTAGTTTATGAATAAATGATAAAGTTTAACATACATTAATAAAAGAGGAAATTATTGTAAAAATCTAAAATGAATTTAGTTTGGTTTATCGTATATTTAAACAAGAAAGTGTCATCCACAAAAACCCTTGTTACGATTTGTTTACCTTTATTTAACTACCTAAACCTATGGAGTATAGATTTTCTCTACAAGGCCTAAATCTCGAGATTAGTCGAAATATGCTAATATGTTGAGATCTCGGCATGGTAAAGAAATTTCCAAAAAACGCATTACTAATCTGTACATTCACTAACGATTCCCCATAATAATCAACAAAAATAAAGCAAATAATGAACATACCTAATTTCTAATAATAAATATAAATGCTGTCGACTCGTTATGAATGAATGGCAAGTACTTACAGCTACTATAAGCTATAGTATCTATCCACACACACTGAAGCGCCCGCATTGTTTTGTCAAACAGAGATAGCAATATTCCAAACGAATTTTGCACACATCTCGATTTGAAGTGCGAGTCGCGCTCGCCCGGCCCTTTCGCTCGTTTTTTTTTTCCTCGCACAATGCATAATAAAACGTATGATACACGTGCGTAAAATGATTTCCGCGCTTGTAGCATTTTTCATACGAGCTAACAATTGGGTAAACAAAACCAAGCCTTACAGTAGTTACCTATGATATGTAACATCTGACATCTCACCTTGGTAATAAGCATCATTAAAGGGGTGCCCCGCCTCGTCAAAATCGTTTCTGACTACTAACTCTAGCACCGCGCGCGATCATTGGTCAAATCAAATAGCTCGCGCTTCCCCGGCTTCCTGTTACACACTTCCGTCCCTTTTCACGAAATCACTCCCACAGATTTGATTATTTAGATTTAGATTTAAATTGCAGGAAACCGAGCGGAAAGATGCTACACATCAAAAACTGGCCAAGTGCGTGTCGGACCACGCAATGAAGGGTTCCGTAGTTGGGATGAATTTATCCTAAGAACAAACTTAACATTGTACTTAGTTGAAAAACATGTTCTCTCATACGGAATGTATGGGAGATCATGATTTTCAAACTGCAAATTTATATTGGTTGACTATTACTCGTTAACCTGTAAAGCCTACTTAGCTGTGATAGTTTTCCTTTTAACTTCGTTATATATACTACTGCTGTGAATTTTTTCACATATCAAAGTACAACTATTTAGCTGGCAGGGGGGGGGGGGGCGACACTTGACTTGAAAATTATTTAGGTTTAGTCAAAACCGTTTTTGTAATTAACTGGTTAATCAATGAACGGTATTATAACGGTTTATGAACAATATTAACCGGTATTCCAAAACGGGTTTCACGTCCTGATCTATCAATACAAATATCAGCCTTGCATGTACCATTCCCTTAATCGTAGGTAAAAATACCGACCAACGTGCGCATGTCTGAGCCCCTGCATATTCTTTGACCGTCGTTTTAGTGTAGCGCGCCACCGCGCGCATTTTTCGTATTCCAGGGGTAGGGCGTTTAGCTCCGCCCACATGCGCAAGGTCAGTGAGCCTACTATTCACCTTAATACCCACACATAAAGTTCAGTTTGTACGAGGCATATTTTTAATAGTGACGTTTTTTATATTCCCAGCGATTTAAAAATAGAAATAACAAAAGATGGCCGATCCAATCAAAACACATGAACACAATGATGTTGATTTTATAAATCGTTTTTTTGGGTTCCGTACCCGAAGGGTGCCAAACGGAACCGTATTACTAAGCCTCCGCTGTCCGTCAGTCTGTCCGTCCGTCCGTCTGTCTGTCAGCGAGCTGTATCTCATGCACCGTAATAGGTAGACAGATGAAAATTTCACATATTGTGTATTTCTATTGCCGCTATAACAACAAATAATAAAAAATTAATTAAGATAAAATTAAACGGAGGTGCACACAATAAACATAAGTTTAAGAAAAGAACCAAAACTAACCCTTGCATATTAATTTCATTGTCTAGAGCTCATAGAGTAGAGAATAAATATATTTTTTTAACCGACTTCCAAAAGAAGGAGGTTATCAATTCGGATGTTACTATATATATATATATTTTTTTTTTTAAGTATGTTAGGGCATAACTCCGCCATAAAAATATAGACAATGTTTTTTGTTTGAAATGGTACCTATATTTCCGAGGTGGTCCCATTGTCATCTGGTCAGAATCTGTTGATGGAATCCTGGAGAAAGCGAGGGAACTCTCCAAATATTATAGGCACACCTATATCGATTTGTTTTTTTTTTATAGGTAGTAACTCGTGCAGTTGCTCTTGAAAAGCACCATTTGGTGAAGAGTTGACATCATGTCATTTAAATGAATAGTTTAAAAGATATCTCAGATTCAAAATTACGCGTAACAAAATAATTATGGTTGACGACAACGCGGGCGCAGCGGTAGGAGTCAATGACCTTTTCCTCGGCTATTACGTATGTAATCCCGGTAGTACATTCCCGTGGGATATTTTCCGACATCTACGCGGGTGAAGCCGCGGGTCAATTATAAACTCGTTTTAGTAGGTCATATGCTTGAACTAACATTAGGATCATGTCAATAGTACCCCGAGTGACAATCGAACTCATAACCGCAAACAGCCATTATAAAAAACCTATCGAAAACGGAAAACCCAAATAAATATTGAATAAAAAGGTCAACTATGTCCGTAAAAGTATATTATTAATTCATTGGAGGTCATTTAATGATACTTGCGGGGAATTCCGATCTGACAAAATTTAACTTCTCCCACTAAAATTTTACAACTGGGGTTTGTAGAATCGTATACAGTATGACCTACGTAGAAAAATGGCCAACATTTTTGAAAAAAAATACAGAGGATATACAGAGATATAAAAATATATATATATATATAGATATATATATAGATATATATAGAGATATATACGTTCTTTACTCAAAAAATGACAGCAACACCTATAAGATGTCTATGGTCTTAAAATGACATGGTCAATCTCTCAATATTGTGCCTACAAACTTACATTTGCAGTTTCTTAACTACAATGTTTTAAGTTTGTTCTTGGGATATTATATTCATCCCAACTACGGAACCCTTCATTGTGCGTAATCCGACACACAATTGGCCGGTTTTTTTAGGGTACCTCCCCTACACGTAAAGCGGGGATGTTTTTTTCCCATGGTTGTTGGGTATCGTTGGAAAGGTCGTTCAAAAATATTGTGAGTTTGTGACAACATTTAGGGATGCGTTTGCGAAATATTAAGCTTTAAAGTGCTAATTTTTGTTAGGGTCAAGTGTGTGTTTCCCTGCTAGCTAAATGATTGGTTTTAGATATGTGAGAAAATTCACAGCAGTAGTATATTATATAACGAAATTAAAAGGAAAACTACCACAATTAAGTAGACAAGTTAACGAGTAATAATCGACCTGCTTACATTTGCAGTTGCAAAAACATATTCCATATTCAATTTAATGTGACTTCACATCCTAACCAGCGGACGATCAAGACTTCCATCGATACCTCATTTGTCAAACTATGTTGAGTAGTTTAGAAGTTATGAGGGAACAGATAGAACAGAAATAAATGTATTTTCTTTCTTTCTTTTCTATTTTTTCTTTTCTAGATGAACATACATACATACCGGTCAAAATCATAACCCTCCGCCTTAGTCGGGTAATAAAAAAAGGCTTTTTTTGAAAGCTTACATTATTAATAGTTCAAAATATTTTTAGAGGATCAATTAAATATTTCCCCTATTAAAAATTGTAGCGTCGAAAGTGCGTTGAGCACGACTTTATGTGTGCGGTTTCTTGAGTTTCTATGCAAATGCAACACTAGTGGAGCTCATAGTGCGAGAACGGTGACACGCTTGGTCTGTATGGAATGTGTGCGTCTCCGTGGTGGGTGAGCTCTGATGGGGATAACAGGCTGATCAAACTGGGATTTAATACAGTAAGTCTAGAACGAGAGGCTCGTGGCTCAGCAACAGCCGCACAGGGCGATTGAATAAGGTAAAGCTTCGCTTGCTGCCATCCATTTCAAATCGAGATCCGTCCCTGCCTCGGAAACCATCATATACTCGTATTTATAATTCTGTGCCGTTAGTCCCGGCTGTCATTCGTAGATCTTTGATAGTCCTTACGGGTGTGGCGGCATCTACATCGACCATCAAAGACCTGACGTCACACAAAATGCCTCTGGAATCCTGCATCGCGCAATTAGAGTTTACCGCGCGAACAGCATATTATAAGACTATCCAACATCAATCGTTGGGCAGTTACCCGCCAGACACGACACCCGTCTGGTTGGAGGATCCTCCCTTTTCTATAGAGGATGAGTGAACTTTACACCCTGTTCCTCATACCTCTAAACGGGTAGGTAGTCGGAAACCAGAAAGTCTAATAATCTTACAGCGTGATATCGTGTTACCCAGTAACTGGGTTGCGGAGACCAGATAGGCAGTCGCTCCATGTAACATACTATTTCAGCTGCATCCGGTTAGACTAGAAGCAAACTGCAACATAGTTGGGAAAGGCTAGGCAGTTGATTTGTTAAAATCATGGGTTTAATTATGTATGAACATTATCTTGTGGCCATATAAACTTCGTAGATTAGGTTCGCAGATGAACTAATGTCTTGTTTTTAGCGGAATCGTTAGTAGGTTAAGGAAAACGTTGCGCGAAATCATTTATTAATGTTATTGGGTGCGCGTGCGATGAAATAAGCGAACGGCCCACATGATGCCAAGTGGTCAAGCCGTCTGCAATACCATCCCACTGTTGCCATCCCAGAGAGAAATCTGAAATGTCTCATGTGCATTTTGTTGGTATCATGACATGTACTAGCTACATAAGCACATAATCACCCTATAATGTTTCCACTGCTGCGACACCGGCCTCCTCTCTTCAAGAGGGAGTGGGCTGTAATCCACCACGCGGGTTCAGTGCGGGTTGGTAGATGTCACATGTTTTCGAATTTTTGGTTCTAGGACATGCCGGTTTCCTCACAATGTTTTTCTTCACCGTTTTGAGAGCAGCGGTGATGATGATATTTACAATTAAAAAAAAAATACAAAAAAAAACAACCGACTTCCGACCGTTTTTTTTTTATGTATGTCCTTCGATTTCTCCGTCAATTGTGGACCGATATTGAAAATTATTTTTTTGTATGAAAGGGGGGTATGCTTCCAAATTGGTCCCATATAAATTTTATTAATTTTTCTTGGATAGTTTTTGAGTAAGCTTCAATAATACGTATTTTTCCCACTTAGTCTATGTGGATGATAACTTCCTGTCACTGTTATTACATAGCAGATAGTGGTATTCGAACTTGTGTGGGATAGGTACCACAAGTAAAAAGTGAAAAATAAAAACGTTTTACAAAAAAAAAAAAAAAAAAACAAAAAAAAAACACTAAGTACAAATGAAAAATAACTTTAATTACGGAACAATTTTTGTAAAAAAAAAAAAAAAAAAATATTTGCGCCGGCACGCGTACCCTTCAACCCGGAACAGAGCAAAGCTTGGCAGTGAACATAGATATGGTGGTAGTATGCTCACCAGCACTTTAGAGTAACACTTGAACTGCGAAAAACGCGCTATCAATAGTTACCGTGGACGTTCGGTTGACTGTAATTCCCCGGACCAGTTTCTTCGGTTTTAATCGATTCAAAAAGGAGGAGGTTCTCAATTCGACTTTGTTTTTTTTGTATGTTTGTTACGCGATTACGCCAATTATTAATTGATTTTGATGATTATCTTCAATAATATGTATTTTTCCCTCTTAGTTTTTAAGGATGAATAAGTTCCTGTCACTGTTATTTTTTCGTTACCAATTCCTCAGTAGCAGTCAGCAGCGACTAATGGCAGTCTGGTCAACCAAATGTCAATGCTAAGAGTATTAAAATAAGATTCAAAATCAAATCAAAATTTGCCATGAGCCCTTTGAGAGAACTTACAATAGTTGAATAGAGTTTACAAACCGGAGCACGTATTGTTTTTTTACGTCACTGAATTATTAATTAGGAGGATAAAATCGTGAAGAAACCTGAGGCCATAGACATTCAAGTGCCAGCGCAATATGAACGTCCAGTTGCTGCAACAAGGCGCAAGAGTTGTCGTTTGCATGTGCCAGTGTCTCCAACCAAGCTACCGTAAGCTACCTCCTACCATAGACGGTATTGTCTTATTTTCCAAAAACCATAGCAAACATTTTATTACGGTGCCGCATTCTACCGTAATTTCGTCCGTGTCCTCATTTCTATAAGTAATGGCAACACTTAATTTAGTTAAATATTACTATTTTATTACCGCAACACTGCAATGGGGAATAGGGGAGTCCCCAAGATTTGACATGTGTACAAGATGACAAAGCGACCAAATTACGAAGTTCATAAATATCTAGGATATACACTGTAACTGCACGGTAATTAAATTAAGCCATACTGACATCGGAGATGAAAACCAAAGAAGAGTCGCCGCCATTCTTTAACTTGACACGTTTTATGTTAGGAATGCTATCCCTGCCACATTTAAACGCAGACTGAACGCAATAAGAAAAGGAATCAGTTGTCCACAAAATCTATTGCTGGGAACCTGTTCGCGAAACAGGTTATTAAGAGACATGGCAAAAACTGTGTTGATGTCCATCCCACCTACAATCTAGTGATAAAAAAAAATAATGTGTCGATGTATAAAAATACGGATCATTAGGTATTTAACTTGAGTTAAGTGAGAGCATTAATTGTTATGATAAATAAATAATAGTATACGTATTTAGAATACAAACAATTCAGTTTTCTTGAGCAAAAAAGTTACCGTATTTTTTACGTATAATTCTTTTTTTTTGTGTACTGTTTGTTGTATTCATTTGGAAATATTTCATGATAAGTCAGTGTCCGCCGATTTCTCCGTCAATTCTGGAGCGATTTTGTAAATTCTTTTTTTGTATGAAAGGGTATGCCGAATTGGTCCCATATAAATTTTATTAACTTTGCTTGGATAGTTTTTGAGTAAGCTTCAATAATACGTATTTTTTCCCACTTAGTATATGTGGATGATATGATGATAACTTCCTGTCACTGTTATTTACATAGCAGGTACTGGTACTTATTCGAATTTGTGTGGGGTAGGTACCACAACAAAAAAGTCAAAAATAAAAACTTTTTACAAAAAAAAAGTTTTTTTATTTCTATTGGTCGTCAGTGTATTTGAAAATTGTCTACCGCACGCAGCCTGTGGTCGCGTCTAGTCACCGAGCTGTCGCAGTCGCATAGTGTGCGCCATGTCTTAGGGGCAATCGGTTTCAAATTGTTTCGGATTTCTACAACGGTTTTCAATAGAATTGACATAAAGCTTTCTGAAGCTTGTGTTAAATTGTCAATCCAATACTTTTTTAGGGATCCGTAGCAAAACTTAGTCGCTTTGGACTCGCTTATCGCGTCGTCGGTTATCGCGGATAGGACTTCACTTTGTCTATGATCTCTGAAGTTAATTGTCTGAAATGAATCGCAAGTGTGCAGAGTTGATATGATTTAAATCAGTGATTTAAATCGCGATTAAAATCAAGTGATTTTTTTATAAAAATCAAATATTTTTTTACTTCGACCAAATCAGCCAAAATGTGTCAAGGGACTTCCCCCGACATAAACTACGGCGCGCACACACGTGTCCAATGCTGTTTAACTACATACACCGTTCGGAGGTTCTCCGAAATTTAAACTCGTGACTGAATCCGTCCGATTAGTCTTTGGCGCGGTCATTCGTGATTGATTGAAAGTGAATTCAACAAGATGTCTGGAAGGAAAAAAGATGCTGTATGGGTTTATTTCGATGAAAAAAAGTCCACTTGCGGCAAGTTTAACAAAGCGGTGTGTAAACGTTGTAAGAAAGAATTAATGGGCTTAGAAGCGAGAATGAAAAAACATTTAGATACATGTATCACAGAAATAATCAAAAAAATCCGATTTAAATCCAATTAATCCGATTTAAATCAAATAAATCCGATTATTTTGATGTTTTTATAAAAATCATGATTTTTATCAACCCTGCAAGTGTGCAATGCTCGTTTTTCTGTATGAGAAGAGGTCCACTCCTTCTCAGTGAGAGTGAGTGGACATTAGCCACCACGCGATCACAGTGAGGGTTGCTAGGACATGCCTAACATAACGCCAGTCGTCGCCGAAGGGCTGGCAGTAGTACATCCACATTTCGACAGTTATGTCTACGTCCCATGTAATAGGGGGCGAGCTTATTGCCATCAACCGGGAACGAATCCAGACTCCGGACTGCCACATAGAAATTCCAGATACAAAAACTCAATAACACTACCCGACCTGGGAATCGAACACAGGACCATCATGCTCAGCAGTAGCGCTTGCGACCAGTATATCAACGAGGCAGTCAAAGCATCGGTGATTCTCTCTCATTCCGTCTGTATGAGAAACACCTCCTCTCTGTGAGAGGGACTGGGCCATTATCCACTACGAGGGCCCGCTGCAGGTTGCTAGGACATGCCAATTTCCTCGAGATATTTTCCTTCATTATTACCGATAAGACTCAAATTTCCGGCTACATCTAAAGATTTCTGAGCATTCGCAGCATGTTTACACAAGCCAATTTGCCAGTTCTGTGAATCAACCGCGAACTCTCAATGAGTCAAGGTTGCCGCTCTTTCAACCGCTAAACGAATGAGGCAATTTTAACAAGATACATTTTATTCAATTTTCTAACTGACCAAACAGCTGTGCTGCTGGGCAGTTTGTTGCGCCACTTCCTAGTTTATCATTTATAACTTCCAGTTACAACTATATGAAAGCGGGCACGCCCTTTATGCCTGGAGGCTTTTTATTTAGATACTAGCTTTACCCGCCCCGACTTCGCACGGGTAGCACTAAACCCTACCTACCCTACCCACCTTACCTACCCCACCACCCCACCTACCCTACCTACCCTACCTACCCTACCTACCCTAATTTTCTCACTCCCCAGCAGGGCCACATTTATATCACAAAAACTAGGACACCTAGCGAAGATGTGTTTTCTCCCATATTTTGTCGCCAATTTGTCGCCAAGTCACAGATTTAATCGGGTCTTAGTTTAGGAGATATAATGATTTCAATTAGTAAGGTATAGTCCAAGAGCTATAGTCGAAGAGTTCACGAAAAATTGCCACAAAAAATTAAGCCATATCTTTTGAACCAGTGACCGACAAATTCTGATATTTGGCGACAAATTTTGACTAATTAACGACAAACAAAAAAAAAAAAAAAACTATCATTTATTTGCATAAATAAGGTACAGAAGGTTGGTAAAACGTACAAAATTGTTCTCTTATTCTGCCTTTAATTTCGGCGTGCAAATATAAAATAAAGTTACATAATTTAATTTAATTAATTGATCATAATCATGCAGTCATTAAACAGATAATCCCATTAAAATTGTATTATTGAATCAGATAAATGTCAATATAACAACGAATACACAAATAAAAATAAATAAAACTTTTTAGTTAAAATTACCATACAATTTACAAAACTTTACAATTTATAGTCTAAAAACTCATGTACACTATAAAAGCATTTTTCAATTAAAAACCTCGTCAAATTATTTTTTAATCTAGAAAATGGTAGCGTTTTTATGGAGTTTGGTATTTTGTTATACAATTTTATGCACATAATATAGCTGTTGTTACCTGTAAATGTGAGATTCGTCCTCGGTTGAAATAACTTATTAGTGTACATAGATCGTGGGGATAGTAGCTTGTCGCTTGGTGAAAAAGTCTCTTATGTTTGAAAACAAATACACAGCATTCTAATATATAAATACATGGTAGACTTAGTATTTTATATTTCCTAAAGAATGGACGACATGACTCTATTTGCTTCAACCCAAATATAGTTCTTAGACACTTTTTTTGCATTACGAATGCTTGATCAATCTCCACACAACGTCCCCTCAGGATAATACCATACCTTAGAGTGGAGGTTATATAGCCATGGAAAGCCATTAATGCGGCATTTCTAGATACCTCGCAGCTAATACGCCTCAAAGGGTATATAAAATTATTTATTTTAACACAAATGTCATTTAAATGATTTTTCCATGAGCAAAATTTATCTAAATTTATACCAAGGAACCTAACAGAGTCAGTTTCCGCCAGGGCGACCCCTTTATAAGATATATTTAAGGCCAGCGGTTTTGATCGATAGGTATGGAATTGCATAAATTTAGTTTTATTAATATTAACTTTTAAATTATTAGCCTCTAGCCACTCTATAGTTCTTTGAAGAGCAGTGTTTATTTCTTGTTCGTACGAACTTTTATCTTGTCCTTTGACTATAATTGTAGTATCGTCGGCAAACAGTACACATCTATGATTTATAACTTCTGGGAAATCATTTATGTAGAGCAAAAACATTGGCGGCCCTAAAATACTGCCCTGTGGCACGCCATATCTATTAATCATAAACGAAGATTGGCATGATTCTAACCTTTTAGTTTGGTCATTATAATTCGTTATTTCCACTGATTGTACTCTGTCGGACAAATATGATTCCAGCCAGTTATATGCCGTTCCTCTGATTCCATATCTGGAAACCTTTTCCAATAATCGTTCATGAGAGACGTGATCAAACGCTTTACTCATATCCATGAATAAAACTGTAACAGGTATTTTCTTGTCGATACAGTCTGTTACTTCTTTTATTTATTTATTTATTTATTTATTTATTATTACACTTCACACACTATCCTTACAGGATGACCCCAATACAATAGTGGTTTGCAAACACACCCAAAAAAAATAAATTAAAATTCGACTTACGGCTAATACTTAAAAATCTAAACTTAAAAAAAATACAAAGCATTACTAAACTACTTACGGATCTTTTTTTCTCATCTGTCCCATTGGAAAGATCGTTCAAAAATATTGTGAGTGTGTGGAAATCATTTTTCAATTCAGGAATCCGTTTGCGAAATATTAAGCTTTAAAGTGCATTGTTAGTCATGCCCCCCCCCCGTACCAGCTCGATGGATGTACTAGGAGTTGTGAAAAAAATCACAGCAGTAGTATATATAACGAAGTTAAAAGGAAAACTATCACAGCTAAGTAGGCTTTACAGGTTAACGAGTAATAATCGACCAACCTAAATTTGCAGTTAGGAAAATATGATCTCCTATACGTTCCGTAAGGGAGAAAATGTTTTTCAACTACAATGTTAAGTTTGTCTTGAGATAAATTTTATTCATCGCATCTACGGAACCCTTCATTGTGCGTGGTCCGACGCGTACTTGGCCGGTTTTTTGAAAGCAAAAAGGAGGTTCTATGATCGTAGCGTATGTTTTTAAAATCTTCTATTTAACTTGCAATGTATGTATGTATGTTTGTTCGCTTGGAATCTTGCTACTCAATTTTGAAGCAGATATCTTCAACCGATTGAGCTGAAATTTTGTATACACGTTTAGTTTGGATGACAATACACGATAAGCTATGTGACGTCATTCTAAATCCAATGTGGCGGACCATCCAAGATGGCGGAATAGTTATTTTTAATGCATTTCTACAATATGGGTATCAAATGAAAGGGCTTGTTGAGAGTAACTCGAAAAATAATGTGTTGTCATTCTAAATCCAATATGGCGGAACATCCAAGATGGCGAAATAGTGCAAATATGGGTATCAAATGAAAGGGCTTGTTGAGAGTAACTCGAAAAACAATGTGACGTCATTCTAAATCCAATATGGCGGAACATCCAAGATGGCGGAATAGTTATTTTTTATGCACTTCTGCAATATGGGTATCAAATGAAAGGGCTTGTTGAGAGTAAATCGAAAAATAATGTGACATCATTCTAAATCCAATATGGCGGAACGTCCAAGATGGCGGAATAGTTATTTTTTATGCATTTCTGCAATGTGGGTATCAAATGAAAGGGCTTTTCGAGAATAATTAGAAATAACTAAAAAGTGAAAAATAAATTAAAAGCAAAAAAGCCTTTAAAAAAAAAAAGCTTTTAATTAAATGCAATAAGAAGAAAATAAAATTTTCTGTTGTCAACTTATGACTTCATTATACACAATTTATATGACCATAAAAGCTTGTCGCGAAGTTTGCAAAAAATAAATAAAATAAATATAACCACTCAAGCGTGCTCGGGGACTACACTCCCCGAACAAACTTTCACCTTAAACGATCACGGGGAGAACACTCCCCTAGCAACATCGTTCGGTTTAAACGCGTACCGCGATAAAAGTTGGTTGGATTGTTGTACAGTAAAAAATTGGAGATGGCGCTCTATTAAATTTGTCATCCGCCAGAGTAAATTTAACCTGTGGAACGGCAACATTCGATTCAGAAAAAAAAAAAGAAAATGACAGTTCTTCTTTGTTGTGAACAAGGTTAGAGTGTGTACTGGAAAACAAACAAAAATGTGGTAAGTTTGCTGTTTTTATACCCTATTTCTATTGTTATTGTACATCAAATTAAACGTGAAGATATTTCCTTTTCGAAATATGCATTACTGCGACAATTTCAAAACGTTTACATGGAATTATTTAGCTGCAAAAGTTATATGATCACAACGCGATCATCGTTTGATGATTTTAAAGTTGTTTACATTATATTCTACTTGTTGTTTTTGTTAAATAAATGCTAAATGTAAGAAAATGCTTTACTATTAGCACGTTAATTGCCATTTACAAACGAAATATATTGAGATGGAGTCTAGAAGTGATGAAAATACAACTCGTTAATAATGATTTTAGTGTTGGGGACTGGAGTCCCGGTGGACATGTCGACTTAGAACGTGAATAACGGTTTGTTCAGACTGAGCGTTTGGTGATCTGTTTGGGAATATTTTGTGGCTTTGTATTGGTGTTTATGTTCCTACTATAGGTGTGGTGTTTATATTTTTCGTTTTTGAATATCAAAGAATAAAAAAATATCTATAATTATAGATTTTAGATTATAGTGTTATTTACTTTTATGTTGAAAAATAATAATAATAATTTATTTTTAATATTGAAAGACAAACGAAAAATAGGAATACTTACCAATATAATAACAAAATTCACTCGGAACGCACTCAAAATATGCATGTGCATTAGAATGCCAGAATTTACGCAAAAAATATTTGCACGCAAATACGCAAATGCTTACAAGCCAATTTTTACTAATGATCTTCCTACAATTACTGTTATTTTTATCGTAATTTGCTTTGTCTGCCACTGCTAGTGTACAACTTGCTAGTGTGTAACCTTATGCTTAAGGGTGAATAGCGGTCGACCGCCAGTGAGTGCGGTTGTACACACGGCTACATATCAACCTATATATTTCCAGTTTAAGCTGATCTCGCATTGTTTAGGATTTCCGTACAATGAGAGGTCAGTTATACTGGAACGGTATAGCTTGATATGTAGCCGTGTGTACATTTATTTTTGGTGTGTGTTATTATGTATATAAAGTATATCAAATAAGTTTTATTAACATGATTATATATATTACAGTGACCAAGATGAAATAGAGCCTCAGCCGTAAGTACACATAATTTACTTTCACGTCCATTAGATACAATGTATTGCAACGCAATACATTAGAAACATTGATTTTAGATCGACGAGTCGAGGAGATGGTCGCTCGAATCGTCGAGCAAGAGGACGAGGACGCGGGCGTGGCCCTAATAGGCCAGAGGAGGCTCTGCCGTAAGTATAATTGTGTTTCATAAAGTTTCATTTTCAATTAAATATAATGTAATGCAATGAAATACATTTAAAATATTGATTTTAGTTCCACAAGTTCAGAAAATGGACCGAGTCGGGGACAGGGACGGGGCCGTGGCCGTGGACGCGGCCGCAGACGTGGCAATAATAGGCCAGAGGAGCCTCTGTCGTAAGTATAATTGTGTTTTTTAAAGTTTCATTTATTGGTAACACGGTTTATATTATCTTTATCTTAGTTCAACAAGAGCAGTAAATGTAAACAAAGATGTATTCGTGTCTACATTGAGTCTGTATAGTAGGTTATTTTATTTTTGCAGTGTAGAGTTTATAAATGTCAGGGCTGAAAAAGCCCTGACAAAGCGCCGTATAAATGCCCTGCCTGCCGAAGTCCGGCAGGAGTTGACCGCTCGGAAGCGTCAGGCCGAGCTGCAGCGGGTTCTGCTGCCAGATGCGCCTCCCCGTAAGAGGCAAACACGGTAATTACTTCATAATGATATCAATGCGTTCGATATTCTTGTTTAGTTACTATGAATGAGATTTATATGATACAATTATCTTGCAGGAAACAATCCCCGGAGCGAGAGGCTTGCCCGGTAATTGAGGAACCGGCAGGCGATGAGCCTGCAGCCGAGGTTGTGCCTATTCTAGAGCCCGAACCACAACAAGAGGCCGCAATTGAACAGTATCAAGCGGAACCAGAGCTCGTGGACATGCAGGATCTGGAAGATATGGGTACGCCAGAGGCCGATACTGTTCCTAATTCCCCGAACAGTTCGCCGAGCCGACTGTCAACTGCCCTAAGTTTGGAGTGGGCTTCACGCACTCCTCAGAAGAGGCCACATAATTCACCACCATCATCCGAATAACACACACACACACACACACACTTACATGTTGTTTAAAAAAAAAAAAAAAAAAATATTATGTCTTATTATTTTCTACAAGATTTCATCATCTTGGGGCAAGAAGTGGAGGTGGAGACCTCAACAAGGACTTCACACAGAACTTCAACTAGTAAGTCCACCCCGTGGTGTTACCCACATAATTTAGGTATGTATATTTGTTCAGATGATATACGTATTTTATTTGTTTCAGATATAACAGACAAACATTTTGAGAAAACTCTTGACAATTGGTTACATGACGATGACAGTGACGGTGACGGTGACTTTGACTTCAACTTTGACGACAATGACGGTTCTTTTCTGCCGGTCATGCGTAACGCATTAGTTGAACCAGCTTGTGCCACTGACATGACGGAACTTGAGACAGAAGTTTTGCAGGCTGAGGACGAACTAAATGACCGACATTTACGCGAGATAGTGGCTGACGATGACTACTACAATTTTGACTGGAAGAAGGATAGGGAGAAATTTACTGGACAGCGAGAGACTTTCACAGGGTTATCGGGACCGACTTTTGACGTAACTGACAAGACGCCTGTTTACGTTTTTTACAGAATGATTGACTCTAATTTTATTGACTTACTGTGCATCGAAACTAACCGCTATGCAGAGCAGAAGATAGCTCGCTTAAAAGCTGAGAACAAGCTTCTTCCAACTTCGCGTCTGCATAGATGGACGCCGACTGACTCCGACGAAATGATCACGTTTTTAGCAGTGTTAATACTGCAAGGCCTGCACCCGTTACCAGAGGAGGAAAAATATTTTTCGTTTAACGGGTTCGGGACCATGCCGTATTTTTCAAGAATAATTTCATTCAATAGGTTCTCATTGCTAAAATCGATGTATCATTTCGTCGACAACGAGACTATAACCGACAAGACGAAACTTTCAAAAATTCGACCGGTGCTTGACTATCTCAATGACAAATTTTCGACACTTTACATGCCTGCCCAAGAACTTGCCATTGATGAATCTCTGCTGAAGTGGCACGGGCGATTGAGCTTTGCTCAAAAAATTGCCACTAAAGCCGCCCAAGTTGGCGTAAAAACTTATGAACTTTGCGAGTCTCGGACAGGCTATCTATGGAAGTTTTTTGTTTACGTAGGTAAAAATACTCAGACTGCCCCGACCAATAGACCTACTGAGGACGAGACCGTTGACCGACCCGATGACGAGACTGTTGACCGACACCATGACGAGCCTGTTGACGAACCCGATAACGAGACGATTGTAGATAGACCGGATGAAGACACATTAGACCAACCCAATGGCACATCGCATGACCGGCCTGAAAACGACGAGACTGTTGACCGACCAGATCATGACTTTGCACGTCCCACCAACGCTACCGCAAAAATTGTGTTTGACCTAGTAGAGCCACTGCTTGATCGTGGACACACGGTCATAATGGATAATTTTTATAACAGTCCCCTGTTATTGCGTTGCTTGAAAAAGCAGAAAACCGATTGTTATGGCACATTAAGATTAAATCGAGAATTTGTGCCTGACTCGCTCAAGACTCTAACCAAGTCTGACCTACGACAGGGTGAGGTATTGGCAAGCTACACGTCAGACTTGTCTGTGATGGTATGGCGAGATGCAAATTTAGTGAGCATGATCTCGACATACCACCACTTACAAGCTGGGATTCAAAATAAATACAACCGACTGACATATAAACCCAAAATAGTTATTGATTATAATAAGTCCATGGGCGGAGTGGATAGAAAAGATCAATTTCTATCTGCTCAGCCGGTGGAACGGGTTAAAAACAAGGTCTGGTATAAGAAGGTCTTCTGCAGGTTGCTGAACACTGCCGTGTTCAATGCCTATGTGATATTTTCATCACAAAACCCGAAAATATCACATAGACAGTTTCGGACCATTTTGACGGAAGACCTTCTTAAAATACATCGACGCATCGACTTGACCACTGAACCTCGACTTTACGCGAACAGGACTGGACAAGGTCAGTTGACAATACGTAAAAACGACCGACCGCATGTTGACCATGACCACTTCCCTGCGCGGTCTAATCTTAAAAAAGCGCGGTGCTGGATGTGCACACGCCGAAAACGGGATACGAGGACAATTTGGAAATGCATTCAGTGCGATATAAGTTTATGCATTGAGCATTGTTTCAGGGAATACCACAAAAAAAATCTGTAAAAAAAAAAAAAACTAAACTAGCTTCTGCCTGCGACTTCGCCCGCGTGAAATTTTGACCCCCGACCTACCGCGTCGCATCCCATCGCCCGCCTGCACTATTACTTGCTTTTCTCTTAGCGTTCTTTCTGACTTTTTTTCTTTGTGCTCGGCTCCTAAGAGTCGTAGCGTGATGTTACATAATTTCAAATCCGACCGGTATTTCCGGAGATTATCCCTTACATACAAACAAATTTTACCTCTTTATAATGTTAGTATAGATAAATAATAAACCAATATATATAATATACTTATATATATAATAAACATTTATATATATATTTAGATATAATAAAAATGTGTTTGCTAAATAAACTTGCCGAACATGAATATTTGTGTTTCATTAAAATAACCTCGTCGTGTGCGCACGCCATTAGCCGGGCAGCCATCTTGTCACATCTTTACGTCGCCCGAGGCCCGAGGACCTTTTGAGAAGTACTTGACTTTGTTTATTTTTTCTTGACAGAAAAGTAAATATTAATATTGAGATATGGGTATCATTTTAAAGGGTATATAGTGTTCTATTATAATAAAAAATAATTGTTAACAGTAACTGTTATACTTTTCTTGTAAAGCTCGAAATAAAAAATAAATACGGTATTTTTTTTAATATTATCAACTTTAATCTTTATTTTCATCCCTTATTATTAATTTGAGTAATTTACTCTTAACCAAATTAAATTCTGGATTCGTTGAGCTTTCCGTGAGTATTTTTTATTTGACTGTAGCTGTAGCAGTTTTTCAGTAGTACGCGTTTTTGTTGAGGGAGTCTCGCGCGGTCATAAAAAAGAAAGTCAAATTTCATGCGCGGACAGGGGGGGCGAGAATCGCCGCGCGGCTTGGACGCTTGAGTGAATCGCGCGACAATAAATAAGTTTTTTTTTTAAAGGTTTTTTGCTTTTAATTTATTATATAGTTTTATTACTATATTTAATTTATAATGACTAGCTGACCGACTCCTTGACAATGACAAGTTCCTGTAAATAGTTTAATTGAAATAAATGTTTTGGGTGTGAGTTCAATATACTTGTGTGCGTGTGGGTGTGAGGAGGGAGAGAAAAGCCACTGTCTGCCCTTTCTTATTATAAACTCAATGTTTCTCGCGTTTAAGTGCCAACAATTTGAACACTAAGGTTTTATTCTAAAACCATACGAAGTAAATAAAGCTTCTCCAATGCCTGGGCATTGGTTGCATATCTGAACACAACTGTGATTTGGTTTAGGTTTTTTCTTTAATATTTTTGGTTAACTTTTTACTATCTCATAAGAGCTAAGAATGTGCAGGGGGAGAGAAACAAAAAAAAATTGGAACGGATCGTAAACAATAACAAAATGGTTAATTATACTGAATAAATGAAAATTTTAAACTCGAAAATTATAAAAATTCTCTAACTTTTAAACTAATATCCCAGTGATTCATACCTCAAAAGAATCTCTATGACTTGGGGCAAGTTTTTCTAATACGTGGTAAACTTTCGCTAGTGTCACTTTTTCCTATGAAAATAGCTCGAAAATTGAGTACGAGTTTTTGCCAGACCGAAGCATTTGCAGTAAATGTTTTATAATTGAACACATGTTTTCAAGCTGCGTATAGGTATTAACCAAAGAAAAGGCCCACTCCAATGCATAGTCCTGAAAGGTTTTATTAAATGTTTTTTTTTGTTTGTAATATGCGAAGTGATTAAAAATAAGTTAAATTAGTCCATAACTTTATCAATCGTAAAATAATACACACATTCTCAGGGCAAAAAAATTGGGAAATGACCTTAACCACGCTCCTATTCTATTTGATCCATACTTCCAGGGACACCCTGTATACGAGTGCGTGCGAAAATCGTTAGGAATTTCGTTCCCGACGGGGGTTCTCCGACCGCACACGTTTTGTTTTTAAATATCCTTTCGTCCTTAGGTTTCCAGACAACAATGAGCCGCAGATAGAGTTAGCTGAAGCAACGCATGGCTGGCAGCCTGCTTGGGGCGGTCCCATCCAAGGAGTCAATGAACCCTATATCCTGGGCTGTAAGTTTAGGAGATACCTCCCAGAGGTGGAAGTAACTCCCATTGCGGCTGCCGTGGTCACTGCTCCATGCGGTGTAGCAACCAACCTGATGGATATACAGGTAGGGTCACCAACCGATCGGATTTGTTCGGACATAATCATTTGCCCAGCCTTTTTCCATGTTGGAGGCGGCATCACTCTAGTATAATGATTGCACCTCAAATAATTCCTATTTTGGGGTCCTAAAAATTCTACACAGCCAATAAACCGCGGCCAACTTTAATTTTGTGCTGAATTTGTATCTATATTTTGTTTTTTATTAAGTTTCTAGTTCTGGTGGTGTCTAGAGTCTGGTGATGGAGCCGAAAGATGGCCATAGGAACTACTCAACAAAACAAGAAAAGCACCATCGTGCTTGTACTAATTAAATAGGTATCGACAAGTGCTATTACTCTAGGTGGTGTCTAGGGTCTGATGATGGAGCGGCAAGGTGGTCACAGGCACTCGTCAACCAAACAATATAGCCCTGTTTCGTTTAGGCCATTTGGATTTGTTTTGACAAGTAGGTACGTTATCCAAAAGTGTAGTCCAGGATCTGATGTTGGAGCTGGAATCTCGCCATAGGATTTCCTCAACTAAACAAGATAGCCTCCTTGTGTTTGGGTTCGTCTGTTTTGTCTTGACAAAAACTATAGCCAACAGTGCAGCCCAAGGTCTGATGATGAAGCCAGAAGGTGGCCACAGGAATTTCTCAACTAAATTAGATAGCCCTGATGTGTTTGGGCTCGTAAATTATCAAATTTGTCGTCGTGGGTGTCTTTTTCATAGTTTTTAAGGATGCTAAAGCCGAAAGTGAGGTCAAAATGTAAACCCAAGATGGCGGCTGCAAACATTTTCGTTTTTGTTTTAAATCATACGTGGGAAGGAACTCCGTTCCTGACGGGGTTCCACCGACCGCAAATGTTTGCGTGGTCCGACACCCGGCCGGTTTTATTTTAAACAAGCTTTTAATTAACTAAATAATAGTTACGTAAACATAGTACTTTAATAATTTCTTAAAAGCTTAAGCCTCAGGCTGTTATTCAACTTCTATTTTAGTGAAAAATACAGGGTCGCGCACATGCGACTGTCCTCTCAGTGTGACGTCATAGGCAAATTATATCCTGCCTCAAAATTGTTATAAAATATGACCTATCTTTGGCGTGCTTAACCATGACTCTAGCATTAGTTTTGTAGTTATTAGCAATTGAAATCTTACATGTTTTTGACTGTCAGAAATATTGAACTTTCCACCAGTACTCTGAGCGAAAAGGCGTTTTCACGTCAAAATACTGTGATATCCATAATATAAATACTAGGAACAAACACTTTGTTGATCCTACAACCAGGCTCAATGTAATAGGTGGTTCGTTTAGATGCCAATGTATACGTTTTTAGGGTTCCGTAGTAAACAAGGAGGAACCCTTATAGTTTCGCCATGTCCGTCTGTCTGTCCGCGGCTTAGCTCAGAGACGGTTGGTACTAGAAAGCTGTAATTTGGCATATGTATACATACTACTCGTATTAATCATGCCGACAAAGTGATAAAATAAAATAAAGAAATGTTTTTTTTGGGGTACCACCCCCTACACATAAAAGTGGGGATGTTTTTTTCTTTCTCATCTACCCCATGTTGTGGGGTGTCGTTAGAAAGATCTTTCAAAAATATTGTGAGTTTGTGAAAACCATTTTTGTATTCAGGGATAGGAGAACTGAATTTCTTTGTTAGTCAAGTGCCCCCCCCCCTGCCAGCTAAATGGTTGTACTTGGATTTGTGAAAAAATTCACAGCAGTAGTATATATAACGAAATTAAAAGGAAAACTATCAGACCTAAGCAGGCTGTACAGGTTAATGAGCAGTGATCGGAGTAGGTAGATTGATTTTTGGTAATTGTATCATAAATGCACACAGAAAGAATAACATGGATAAGCCATTTTTCCGGAAAGTAATTCCGGTATTTCCGGATTCAATTAAATATTGTTAATGTTGGTAGTGATATTATTACTACTCAATTCAATATTTATATACTGATTGGTCGTTGGGTTTTGTCAAATCGTGACTGTGTGCCGTTAAAAAAAAAATGAAGAATATAATATTGCTCATTTTGTTACAATTCCTACCTTTTTTTTTTGAGGATGGCAAATCATCAAATGACTCCTTCCACTCTGGCAGAATACAATTCCTACATAAGTTCCGTTTTTTTTTTAATAATCCACCAATTCCGGAGGAATGTCCATATTAATATATACGTTTCGGATCAATGGCCCCAGTTCAATCTACCTACTCCGATCACTGTTAATGAGTAATAATCATCCAACTTAAATTTGCAGTTTGAAAAACATGATCTCCCATACTTTCCGTATGGGAGAACATGTTTTTCAACTACAATGTTAAGTTTGTTCTTGGGATAAATTCATCCCAACTACGGAACCCTTCATTGTGCGTGGTCCGACACGCACTTGGCCGGTTTTATAATTAACTTCCTAGCCACATTCAAGAACTAAGCCTTCATAAATTTTATGTTTTTATAAAGCGAAAACCATTCCAGAATGCTTTATACTGTCAAAGACTAGGTATATTGAGGAGAAAAAGGCTTTGGATTGAGCTGCTCCAATAAATTTACACAGTGAATGGGAATTGTAAATATAATTTTTATGTAACAAAACTGTTTTCAGAACGCTCCTTTCGACAGTCCGCTAAACTTTAAGAACGAAATTCCGTCACGTCACAATCGCAACAGCACATCCGTTGCCGTCTGCGTAAAATGGCTGCATTACAGAAATGATGTGTCAGTGCAAGTAATTGAGTGGATGCAGCTGATGAAGCATTTTGGAGCTGAGAAGGTGTATATGTATATCATCAAAGTATGTGTGTCTTCGACCTTTAACTAAATAACAACCTTAGTTTTTGTTACCTTTAACCTGCAAAGGTATTGTTTGTACGTACTATGCATTATGGCTCATTCTACTTCGCAAAATATCTACCGGTCTTAAAATCTTTCGCAGAATACCTCTTTCAGAAAACATTGATTTAAGAAAAAACCGAGGGTAACATTCTAGTTAAACGAATCCATTAATAAAGTCAACAGATCGTAAATGTCTTCATTTTGGTCATGTACACAAATATAGAATAAAATATGTGATAACCAAAGGAATCAATAAACAAATAACACAAAACAAATACTTTTTAGTACAGTAGAAAGACAGCCACAAAGCAATGTATTTATCGATGGTCTCAAAATGTCACCTAAAATTTATTTGAATATTTGTAAAAAAATAATGCGGCAGCGTCATCTCCTTACTCTATTTACTGTCAAAGTATTTATCTTTCTTCTATCTATTTTGTGTTAGTAAATAAATTATCTGTCATTCTTCTGTCCCAATATTTACTTGGCTTTCGCAATTTATAAAAGAACATGTATATAAATTTGGCTTTTTGGGATGCAGCTTGCATTTAGACGCCATCGCCCCTCCACTGCGTTAGTTGTGCGACGACGTTGGTAAGCGCAACTTAGCAAAGATGGTGCTATTTGGGTACCATGGGTTTTCGTAATACTGTATAAAATTGTTCATATCAGGATTGTCTGGAGCTATACTTAAAACATACGCAGCAGGGATTTTGTTGGCCGGACATTTGTGTTCCTCAAGCAGAAATAACGGGATTTTTAAGACTTTGCTGTGGGACCAACCATGTTACCTGTTAAAAACAGTTTAATCGATTAAAAAATTCCAGTGAGGTATGAGAAACAGGATATAGAGTTCTAAAGCAGCCTCTGGCCAGACGGGGGAGACGGCCGATGTATCATGTCAGGACGTTGTATTTATGCTGATGCACGATGCATTATTTGACGTGAATTCGCATGTGGCGTTGTAGATGCCGCCACAAGTCAATTAAAACAGGTCTGAACGTTACAGCTGCACCTGAAAACCAAAAAGGTTCTCAAATACTATGAAGACGAAGGCTTCGCGATAGTCACGAAACTGTCGCACCCGCCGCAAGTGTCAGGATTCCAGCAGGACCGAGAGTTCTGGGAATACTTCAGGCATTTGAGGAGAGAGCTGCTGCCCCTCAACGACTGCCTATACCGCAACATAGGGCGGCACGACTGGCTCGCGGTAATTGATCTCGATGAGATCATTGTGCCGACGCCGTGAGTTGTACTTTACCATATATATCATCATCATCAGTGGCAGCCTTGTTCCTACACTGCTGAATATATGCCTCCTGTTGACCCCTTTTTTTTTGGGTGGGAAATCATCAAATGACTCCTCCCGGTCTGGGCGGAGCGAGAGGGAGTGTCAGACTTTTACTGACTAAAACCCACCCGTGTTCCTTCCGTTACCTGTGTGCCGGGGCCACGATATCCCTTTCGGACAAACTCGCAACCCTGGCAGGCATTGGCCCTTACGGAACCCGTCAGTTGGTGCTGACATCTCTTTGAGGCGCGCGTGGAACACAACGCGCCGTCGACCCGGGCCTGGTCCTTATCGGACGGCGAGCTGCCCATCGCTCACCGTCCGCAGGCCCGCGCCTACGGTGGCCGGAAGTCAGCTTGTGACTCCCGACGCCCGGGGCGTCTCCTGCGATGACTAGGGGCGCGAGGGCGTGGAGCTTGAATCTCCCTCGCGCGCTCCGCCTCCTCCTTCACGAGCATAACTGCTTCGCAGAAGGAGGTGACGGCCTCCCATGCACTCTCGCTCCGGACCAGGGATCCCTGGATCCAAAAACAATTTTCACAAACTTATAATATTTTTGAACGACGTTTCCAATGACACCCCACACTATAGGATAGATGAGAAAAAAAGCATCCCACTTTACGTGCAGGGGAGGTACCCTCTTTTATTTTACCACATTGTCGGCGTGATTAATATGTACACCCATGCCAAATTACCGCTTTCTAATACAAAGAGTCTCTGAGCTAAGCCGCGGACAGACAGACGGACATGGCGAAACTATAAGGGTTCCTTGTTTACTACGGAACCCCAAAAAGGCGCGCTACTTCATGAGTGATCTGCTTGTTTGCGGCACCTGGGGAAGAATTTACAAAAACAACGCGGTGCTTCTCAGCGGCACTGAAAGTGTTACTTGCAACTTTCCAGAGGAGGTACCTGGGTTGACCTGATAAACTATGAGACGGCCGTTGCAGCAGCCGAGCTGGAGGGTTTGCCGTTTGATGCCATGTTCTACCCGAACTATTACGTACTGGACGGTGCTCAGAAGGACCTAGCGGCTCCGGCGACCACTCGCATCTTGGCTCACACTTGGAGGACAAAGACCCCCAGTCCACCTGGTAAGTTGTGTTTAGAAAGAAAGAAAAGCTATTCATCATGATCATTATTCTCTCCTGCCCTTATCCCAATTTATTCGTGGTCCTATTCATCATGATCATTATTCTCCTGCCCTTATCCCAATTTATTCGTGGTCCTATTCATCATGATCATTATTCTCCAGCCCTTATCCCAATTTATTCGTGGTCCTATTCATCATGATCATTATTCTTCTGCCCTTATCCCAATTTATTCGTGGTCCTATTCATCATGATCATTATTCTCCTGCCCTTATCCCAATTTATCATACTTCTCTATTAGTCGTCATCTCGACTCGGTCGTCATTTCGACTCGGTCGTAATGACGACCCATATATTTTTGGTAGTAATGTAGGTTTAATCTGTTAGAAACTCGTCAAAATGTATATTTTGTCCATTTTAATAAAATCTGGGTAAACATCATCTACTGTTTCCTGTGTAATCCTATCGTATTCTTCATAACTCGCATCATATCCTCAACTCCATAATGATAAGGAGAATTTATCAGAGAAGTCTAGTTCCTTTTCAAAATTAATCTAAAACCTGGTCATCTTTGCTGGCACTTGTCGTTGAAGGTGTAATGTGCAACATCTGACTTGCAGCTCTAACAGTGATACTTGTTTAGGTTTTCTATTGATTTCCAGTCACCCATTTCTTCGGCATATTCAGGAAGCTTTATTAAAACTACGCGTGGATTATAAGCGTAATCAGAAGCACTAACTTCTTCGCCTCGATTATTTCATTTGCCTTAATCAATTGCGTAAGCAACTTTAGAAAGTGGTTTTGCTGAGTGCCGTTTGATTTGGATTTTCCATTTTGTATTGTTGTAATAAGATACGCCAGGCTTTTTTAAGAGCTGCAAAAAACCACGTCACGTGGCTGTGTAAGACGTGTGGAATTAGGAGAGATAAACACAAATGAAATGTTGTGATCTTGCATTACCACTTTTCTTCCAGTCAAACCCTCCGCCCATGTCAATATAAGTGTTACCTTCCGGATGACGTTCGGTTGTATCTTGCACCACGAGGGCTACCTTGAATCGATTCTGAATATAAATTGTCTGCCTTATGCCACATGAGGAGATAGACTATAGACCGTTTGGTGTCGCAAAAAACATCAGCGAAATGGCGCTTTTGAAGAACTCCTATCTTGAACGGGTCCTCTACCCGTTCAGGATATTTCACTCCCCTGCGAAATAATTTTATCTAGATTTAAAATGTTAGACGGAGGAACATCTCTTACAGTTTCTTCCAAGTTTTGAAAATATTCACATTCGCACTTTTTTGAGCTCGACCCAGTCCTTCCCAGGTGGTTTTCCATGAAATAAATTTTCTCGATTTCCACAAAAATACACTTATATTTTATACGAAGTATATACCAAAATATACCGTAATGTAGTTATATATGAAAGCGATTCATAACTATAATGACTCCTCCCGCTCTGGGCGGAGCGAGAGGGAGTGTGACTTTTACTGACTAAAACCGACCCGTGTTCCTTCCGTTGCCAGAGTGCCGGGGCCGCGATATCCCTTTCGGACAAACCCGCAACCCCAGCAGGCATTGGTCCTTACGGACCCCGTCAGTTGGTGCTGACATCTCTTTGAGGCGCGCGTGGAACACAACGCGCCGTCGACCCGGGCCTGGTCCCTATCGGACGGCGAGCTGCCCATCGCTCACCGTCGAAGTCGGCTCGTGACTCCCGACGCCCGGGGCGTCTCCTGCGGCGACTAGGGGCGCGAGGGCGTGCAGCTTGCATCTCCCTCGTGCGCTCCGCCTCCTCCTTCGCGAGCATAACTACTTCGCAGAAGGTGACGGCCTCCCATGCACTCTCGCTCCGGACCATGGCCTGAACCAGGGCCGGACGCGAGAGATCGCCTCGATCGCCCCGCCCAAGCCGGGCAGACCTCCACCGTATGCTCCACCGTGTCCTCCGGGCGATCCACACAATGGTGACGGGCGTTTCCTCCCGCTTTATCCTGAACAGGAACCTCCCGAAACAACCGTGTCCGGTGAGGACCTGTGTCAGGCGGAAGGTGAGGACGCCGTGACGCGTCTCTAGCCACTCCTCAAAATTCAAATTCAAATTCAAAAGTCATTTATTCAAACTAGGCTGAGAAATCAGCACTTTTCGAACGTCAAAATTACATAAGACAGTCCCCCAAAAACGCCCACCCTTCACCACTTCCTAGTGCATAAGCTGGGAAGAAGTGGCGCAACAAACTCCCCAGCAGCACAGCTGTCTGTTCAGTTGAAAAAACTTGATTCTATATAATAGTGCATATTATTATGCTAAAATAATTTACATCACCACAAATTGCAATACAACTCATAAAATAAAAACATTTTAAAGAGTAGATTATGTCAACAATAAATGAAAACAAAATTAAAATAAATTGACTTACAGTCAAATAAAATAATCCAACAATTATATGCTCATATAGTATCGTGTAGTCTAAAATAGTCTAAAATAATTGTTTGTTCCTTGGGGTACATTGGAGTAGCTTAATTAGTCCCAAGCCTTTTTGTCGTCTAAGTAATCTTTAACTTTATAGAAACCTTTTTGACATAGTTTCTGTTTAATAAATGATTTAAATTTATTGAGGCTCAGTTCTTTGACATGGCTTGGGAGTTTGTTGTAAAAACGTATACTTTGGCACTTAAATGAATTACTAATTTTTTGGAGCCTAGTCCTCGGCACAATAAATAAATCTTTGTTTCTAGTATTTAAGCTATGAATGTCGCTGTGTTTAGAATATAGATTTATATTCTTTTTCACATACGAGTAAATCAGGTTCTCATAAACATATTGAGACGCGACTGTCATTATGTTTATTTCCTTAAATTTATCCCTCAGTGAATGCCTACAACTTAGGTTATAAATTGCTCGAATGGCACGTTTCTGCAGCACAAATATAGCCTGAAAGTCGGCTGCATTTCCCCACAACAAAATGCCATACGACATTACACTATGGAAATAACTAAAGTATACTAATCGAGCTGTTTCTACATCAGTCAAATGACGGATTTTATACACCGCGTAGGCTGCAGAACTTAGCCGCTTCGACAATTTGGTTATATGTGGGCCCCACTGAAGCTTCGAATCCAAAGTAATACCTAAGAACACAGTGGTGTCCACAAGATCCAATTCTGTCCCATTTACTAGTACATTGGTTTTCACCTGTTTAACGTTAGGTGTTAGAAATCTAATACATTTAGTCTTTTTCTCGTTTAAAAGTAAATTATTAACACTAAACCAATGCACTATTTTAGAGAGAGCATTATTCACATCGTCAATAACTGTCTGTTGTCGCTTAAGCTTAAATATAAGTGACGTGTCATCTGCAAATAACACTATTTCATGACTGTTCTTTATAAGGCAAGGTAGGTCATTAATATATACGAGAAATAAAAAAGGGCCAAGAATTGAGCCCTGCGGAACTCCCATAGTGACAATAGAACCCGGAGATCGCTTGCCGTTAACGTCCACTCTTTGGATCCTATTATCCAAATAAGAAATAAGAAGATCCAAGGCAGTGTTTCTAACACCATAGTGATGCAATTTCCTGACCAATGTGTCATGAGAAACACAATCGAAAGCCTTAGATAAGTCACAAAAAATGCCTAGGGCATCATGTGACTCCTCCCAGGCCTCAAAAATATGTGAAAGAAGCTCAACACCAGCGTCGGAAGTCGAGCGACCCCTTGTGAAACCGAATTGCTTACTGTTTAATAACTTATGTTTATTAAAATGTCTTTGCAATTGATCTAGCATCAATTTTTCAAATATTTTACTAAAAGTAGGAAGCACAGAAATAGGTCTAAAGTTCGTGGGGTCTGATGTGCTGCCCGATTTAAACAAAGGTATTATTTTACTACTCTTCATTAAGTCAGGAATTACACCACAGTCAATACATTTATTAAAAATAATTGCTAATTCAGGCGCTACAGTGTTGATAATGCATTTTGCAACCTCTACGGAATTTCCCCATAGATCAGCAGTTTTTTTAACATTGAGTGTATTGAAAGTTTTAATAATATCTCGAGCACTAACATAGTCGAAATTAAACTCATGGTTACAAATATCAACATTTTCTTTCAATAGGGACTCGGCAACAGTGGGTGAAGAATTTAAAGATTTTGTGGTTGAGACTGGAATATCTGCAAAGAAATTTTCAAAAACTGTGGCAACTTCTAAATCTTTTTTAATAACAGTAGTATTAATATTAAGGCTGTAGTCACTACTACGCTTTTTGTCTCTTCCAGTCTCATTGTTTATAATTTCCCAAGTAGCTTTAATTTAATTTTGACTATTTTTAATTTTAGAGCTTAAATATCGACACTTAGCTTCGCTACAAACTTGTTTAAATAATTTGGAATAGTTCTTAACATATTGATAGAATTCTTTACTTTTATTATAATTTCTTTCTTCATACAGTTCAAAGAGTTTGATTCTACTCTTAAATATCCCTTTAGTTGCCCATTCACTGAAAGTTGCAGAACCATCAACTGAGATCTGCTTTGGTATAAAAGTTGAGTTAAATTCTGTACAATACATGGCAAAAAAGGAATTGTACAGTTCATTAGGATCATCACAATAAGGCAAGTAGGGTAATTTACTATTAAGTTTGTTTTTAAAACTCTCCAAGCGACCTGCAGTTTTTGGCACTACAGTGATATCTCTCTTAGTCACTTTTTTAACTTGTTTACTAAATGTAATCAGCTGTCCACAGTGGTCAGAATCCAGTTGACTTATAATTTTTTTATTAATTGGTAATATGTCAGTAAATATATTATCTAAACATGTACCTGATGTGGCGGTTATTCTAGTAGGCTCCAAAAATAAATTATTAAGGTTATATGACTGAAATAAATTTTGAATTTTTAGGCTCATTGATGAGTCTTCTAATAAATTAACATTAAAATCACCACATACAATTAATTTTTTTCCTAATTTTCCAAGCTTTTGTAACACATCATCCATGATACTCTCAAAGCAATCATAAATCGATGATGGAGGCCGGTACACGCTCAATACAACTAGCCGCTCCAACTCCACACAAGCTATTTCTATAGTCCGCTCAACAGATAGGCTTACAATATCCTTACGTTCTTTGAATTTAAATTGTTTAGTTAACAGTATTAATGAGCCACCATGTATTGCATTTTCTCTGCTGAATGAACTACCAACCTGGTGATTACTGAAATTAAACATGAACTGATGGCTTTTTAACCAATGTTCTGTAATACACACATCAACACGGTCTAGGGATATTTCATACTCAATTAAATAACTCGAAAAGTACTAGCCGCATTGGAATCTTTTATACACCGATTTGTTTGTAATTTATCTCAGACTAATTCCAAATTCAAATTTTTGAAAATTATTTTGTTTCGGTGGCATAAAAATGTCTTGATGTGTAGGAGAGGGTATTTTCATTTGTGCGAAATTTAGAAAACAATACGAATTACATTTAGTTACAGTTTTTTTTCATTTTTAAACGAAAGATAAAGTTAAAATTGAGGTATTGTAGCCATGCAACGCCAACATTTGACGAGGGCGGAGATGTTACGAGCTGTGGGAATGCTGGAAGCTGGGTCTGTTCAGCGTAATGTTGCTGAGGCCATAGGGACCCACCACAATGTAATTTCAAGATTGTGGACACGCTATCGTGCCACAGGTGAAGTAGCGGAGAGGCACCGGGGCCCAAGTCGCATCACTACCCCCAGACAAGACCGATTTTTGCAAATTACTGCGCGAGCTCAACCAAATGCAACGGCGACTCAATTGGTCCAAAGGCTGCGAGTGGAACACCAAGTGCTTGTGAGTGACCAAACTGTAAGAAGGCGACTGCATGAAAGCAATCTACGCTCTCGTAGACCACTCCGGGTCCCACCTTTGCGGAGAGGCAATCGTGGACGACGATTAGAATGGGTTCGGAACCACGTGGACTGGGGCCGTGAGCAATGGTCCAATGTGCTGTTCATGGATTAATCCAGGTTCGGCTTCCATCCAGATTCACGAAGGACGTGTGTTTGGTGAGTTCCTGGACGATGGAGCCGTCTTCATAACCCTCAGGAAGTTCACCCATACCAAGGAGGAACAATTATGGTTTGGGCAGGAATTCGTCTTGGAGGACGGACGGATCTCGTTTGGGTGCGGGGCAATATGATGGCAGAACGATACGTCCAACAGGTGCTGGGGCCCGTAATCTTGCCCCACAGAACACAAATGGGGCAAGATTTCCTGCTCATGCACGACAATGCCCGGGCACACACGGCGAGAACGGTAGCAGCTTGGTTACATACACACAATTTTAGGGCCTTAGACTGGCCTGCTCAATCGCCAGATCTAAATCCCATTGAGCATGCGTGGGATATGCTGCAAAGAAGAGCTCTGAAGGAAGTTCCTGAAAATCTGGCTACAGAAGATCAACTTTTTGCGCACCTCAGAAGGACATGGGACAATATTCCGCAGCAAGACATTGACAACCTTGTTCTGAGCATGCCGAATCGTTGCCAATGTGTTATGAACATCATGGGCGCTTTCTCAGACTACTAACTTCAAGTTTATAAACACAAATTAAATGATTTTTCTATTTTTTTCAGTTTTTACTCATAAATTAAAAGTTAATTCATATACGGTTTCCGTCTATGCTTCATTTTTTTCCATAAAATCCTGAAATTTTAATCGAAGTACCTTAACCATTATTAAAAAATGGTAGAATATTAAATAACGTATCTTTTAAATATATACATGTCATATAAATAATTAACACATTGATAGTAATTCGCTTTTTTAAAAATATCCCTAGACCGTGTTGATGTGTGTACATAAAATATCAATGTTGTTACAGTTCATGAATAATTCAATTTCAAGGTCTTTTCTTAACATTCCTTGAATATTTTGGTGCACCAGGTTAACTGTTTTAGAACTTATTCTGACATTTTGATGATTTAGACTAGTATTTAAATTTAAATTATTTCCATTAATTATGCAAGAGGTTTTCTCTTTTGTCTCAATTTCTAATTTAAATTAATGTTAACTTGTGTAGCCAAGTTTTTGGCTGAATCAATGAAAATGTCAGATAATTGCTCAATAGAAGCTAAAGTTTTATTAGCCAATTTCTTGGCTGATAAATCAATTAAAAAAAAGTATAGCGATACAGCTATTTGTCTTTTCAAACATTTTGCTAAATACAATTTGTATTTTGTCACATATAAATATTTACTAACATACTTGTTAGTGTCAATAACATGGAAATTATTACTGTGTAATGTCATATTATTGATCATTACATTTAATTTGTGCCTAAAATTATTTTCTTTCTGTGGCAAACTTTTACTATAAGGAAATGTAAACAAAACAATCTGTTGTAAGTCTAGCTCAAATAGTTTGTTAATGTAATGAAGCAGGCTGTCCTGAGTCACATTTCCTCTGTTACTAATTAATATTATCAACGTTGTATCCTGGTGGAAATTTAAACTAATAATCTTTTTCACTATATCAACATAAGTTAAGCCAGGCATACAATAATTGGTAACTGACTGTCCCTTGCAAATATTTGATAATAACTGGCCCATGTCTTTTCCAATTTCATCACTAAATATAAAGAGGGGACTTATCGCCGCAATTGTGGCGTGCCCAGCGTTGGGTTGCGACAATCGCACTCTCCATGCCGCCATGAGATCCCGCCGGAGCTCTGTCCGCTGTGCCGTGATATGCCGCCATGAGATCCCGCCGGAGCTCTGTCCGCTGTGCCGTGATTTCTCGGGGCAGCGGAGTTACACCCCGGCGTTTTGCCTCCTCGCGCAACTCCCACATGTGCGCGAGGATGCTGAACTATATCCCTAAAGATATAACTATATCACGGCTTCATCAACTATCACGTTCTGTATTTTCGTTTTTGCCACCGACTTCCGAATTTAGTTATTTTTCACTTTTAATTGTATTTTTGTGGATTTCGGTGGTTTTTGTTTTGTAAAAAAGTTGTTTTTTTTGGAAGTCGGTTGTTTTTTTTGTAATTTATTTTTTATTTTTAACCGACTTTCAAAAGGAGGAGGTTATCATTTCGAATGTTTTTTTTTTTTTTTTTTTATGTTCGGGCATAACTCCGTCATTTATAGACGGATTTGCAAAATTCTTTTTTTGTTTGAAAGGGTATACTTCCGAGATGGTCCCATTGTCATTAAGTCAGGATCTGATGATGAGAACCTGGAGAAATCGAAGGAACTCTTCAAATATTATAGGCACACCTATAGCGATTTGAGTATTTTTTATAATAACACGTGCAGTTGCTCTTGGAAAGCACCATTTGGTGAAGTGGAATTGATGAAGACCACAGATGGCCACCAGAACTACTCAATAATAAGTATTTCACGGGTTGCGATTCGATTACATTAATATGAGTACCAAGCAATTTATGCTCGTCACAATGTATATGGACAATTGGAGCTGATGGTGAAGTACCAGGAGAACTCCTCAACGATTAATGTCCCAGCTTCGGGAAAAGCAATATTTTGTAAAAGGTGATGAGTAGTCAACATAAGGCTATTGTAACTTAGATTAAATTATAAACTATCCCACTACAAAGCGATTTACAGACATTAATGTTGCGTACTGCGATGGCAAAAATATTTCTACGTTTTTTATCTTTCTCGCAACGACAGAATGGACAGAGTCCACCTCCATCTGTGTGTGTCCCCTTTCGAGGTATAGCGCATTAGAAACAGTACTGTTTCGATTTTGCGATGTGCAACCATCTGTCCATATTACTACATCTTTTGCGTCTTCATGTAACAGATTTGTTACGTAATCCACAAAAAAAGTAGCGTAGGTGGTAGCTTTTAAGTCACAAGTGGTTTCATCGAACCAATAGCATGTGACATCGTCTGTTCCAAGATTGTAGACAGTGAAATTATGAACTGCTAACTTCGTTTTGAAGTAAAGAGCACTAGCCGTCAAATAAGGACATAGTTTTACAGCTTGTAAATCAGTAGTCACAGTGTGAATGATTCCATTTTTTGCAGCTTGTTTATCCATGTTCTTTTCCTCTCGAGCCATGTTCTTGAGTTCAATATGACGCTGATAATCTTCTTCTAAGACGTTGCCCACTTTATAAGCACAGCAAAGGTCACATGCGTCTTTTTAAGGTTGGAACAAACCTATGTTTTCTTCTGCTAAAACGTCACAAAAAAGCTTCCTTGAAGCAACAGGTTTGGATGATGATGATGAAAATTCCACGTATAAATTGTAAAGCTGTGATTTGGACTGAATAAGAGGTTCCAAATATTGCTTTGTACTCGATTTGCGACAATAATGCGATGATAATTTAGGCAAGATTGATAGGTAGCTTTTAATAGAATCTCGCTTACTCTCAGTACTTACTAATGAAGACGTACTCATATTTGTATGATTCTCTTTATTACCTCCATCACCAAGCCAATAGCGAACCGTCCATTCCTTTATACCAAGTGTATTTATAAATGTTATCAAGCATACTCTTTCTTTTTTGCCTTTTATTTGAAAATAATACGCTTTAGACCTTGAACGTCTGGAGTCAGTACCTTTGGTTTTCCTCAGTCTCAGTTTTATCCACCATAGAAGACACAAAAACTTTTTTTTGCGGCCATGACATGCTCCAAAATTTATTAAAAATAGATACTCTCATCTCTTGCGTTAGATGTGAGCAGAAGAATACTTTGCTACGAGCACAAAACTGTGAATTGCAGAGAGGACCCATGGTTCTCTCAGGTTTAGATTGTTTGACGGTATTTATTACCTATCTTTTTGTATCCAAGATATTCCTTCCCTCTTTGGTTTTCCTCAGTCTCAGTTTTATCCACCATAGAAGACACAAAAACTTTTTTTTGCGGCCATGACATGCTCCAAAATTTATTAAAAATAGATACTCTCATCTCTTGCGTTAGATGTGAGCAGAAGAATACTTTGCTACGAGCACAAAACTGTGAATTGCAGAGAGGACCCATGGTTCTCTCAGGTTTAGATTGTTTGACGGTATTTATTACCTATCTTTTTGTATCCAAGATATTCCTTCCCTAGCATTCTATTTTTCCTACTATGTTCTCTTTTCCATGTTAACCTGTCAGCTTTTCTTTTTCTCGATCTTGATCGTCTCCCAACCTCTGCCTCAGTGTCTCTCTCAGGAAACCATTCAATATGATCTGATGACTCGATCGGTTGTACATTTGTAATTTGAGATAGTGGAACATCAACAGAGTCATCTGACGAAAAATCCAACAGTGACTCAGTAACAACTTCCGGAAGACCTGATGAGCTAGGAACAGCTTCTAAAACTGTGGTCAAAGTATCACAGTCAGCAATAGAGTTTTTGATATTCGTAGATGTACATGGAATTTGTTCGACAGGTTTTGGAAATATAAGTGGATTACCTGCCCGTTTTTTATCCAAAATTTGCTTCCTTTTATGTAGAAGTGTCTGGCGTCGATTTTGAAGCTCTTGTAATGTGACAACATTACTACTGACGTCGGCATTTCTCCATACTACAGCCTCGTCAACACCTGACTCTTCTTCCATGATCGTCTAAAATAAAAGTAAAAGTGAATTTATAGATTCTAATAAGTAACCAAATTGATTAAGAAACAAGCAATAAAACAATATTAAAAACTTACCGATCGCTTCGTATTACTGTGAAAATATTTTTATTTTCCGGAGCACCACACAAAAAAGACACATCTCCTTGTTATGATCGCGAGAATGCGCGGTATTGGTCAAATTATTTTGACAGGTTTGCTCACGCGGTTTTAACTAGTTGTGATTGGTGGCGTATTGAATGAGCGAAAAGCCGAACTGTGAATGTGGTCCGTAGCCAATCGGCATCGATGCTTCATTGCCGCCAAATCTAAAATTTTATACTTTTGTACTTCCGCGGTATTATCCACTGTTAGTTACGCGGTATTGCAGTATCAACGACGCTATGTCACCCGAGGATAGTGTAGCTTCCCAACAGTGAAAGAATTTTTCAAATCGGTTCAATATAAAAACTTGAGATTCCAATCTATTCTCTCCGTCCGCCCCTGCCGCCGCTCACCACGCGATATATCATCTACCCCCTCTACGCGGTCGTAACGCTTTTTCGTGACAGAAAAATCCTAATACCCCCCCCCCCCCCATCTATATAGAAGTTTCACTTCAAAAATGAAAAAGGGCAAATATACGTCGTGCTTAGTCGTGTCAGAAGTTTGAAAGGCATAGTTTTATCAGATTTGGACGCGAACAAATTATTAAAGCGACCACACGACGACAGGATCATTGTCGTAAATAACGAGGCTACGCAATCTGTCTTCTGACAAACTGACTGAGCACAATTTGATGCCAGGATACTACCATTAATCATTTAAAGGCAGAGTGCACCTGACTGAGCACAATTTGATGCCAGGATACTACCATTAATCATTTAAAGGCAGAGTGCACCTCATGGCAATTTCAATAAACCCAAACACGGCTAGGATACATTGTATTATGACGGAGTTCCGGTGCCTTCCTTCCGGCTTCATATTCAGATCAGTTCAATGGTACCGTTTTCATCAGATTGTGCTTCATAGTCGCTTAACTATTTAAATCGAGATACCTTATCGCCACCCGTAAAATACTTATCATTGATTCGTTCCGGTGGCCATCTGTGGTCTTCTACATCAGTTCCACTTCACCAAATCATACTTTCTGAAAGCAAATGCTTAACTCGTTGCTGAAAATTCCAAAATCGCTGTGTATGCCTACAATATTTGAGGAGTTACCTCAATTCCTCATGGATTCCATCATCAGATATTTTCCAAATCGGTTCATAAATGACGGAGTTATGAGGTAATAAACATAAAAAAGCATACTACCGAATTAATAACCTCCTCCTTTTTGGGAAGTCGGTTAAAAAGAAAACCGAATTTAAAAATTGATTGCATTTGCCCGACAGTCGTTATTTTGTAAGACTGAATGGAGAGTCGCTGGACACTTTACTGGCCATGACTTTTTACAAATTGTAAATTGTTTTGATACAGAGGGTACCTGGTCTTGTTAAGGGTACAGGTATAGGCCTTGTAGTTCCGAAGGAAAATATATTGCGGCTTAGATTTAGGAGGAAGAATACTGTAGGACATACAAGATAAGGTCATGGTAAGAAAAACAAGCAGTGAGCTGTCCGTGGACAGATACATTATTAGAATTAGAGACAATCATCAGGTCCAACAGAGAAGGGGTGCAGTTAGGAAAAAGATGTGTAGCAGAAAGAGGCAGAATACTATGGTTAAAAGAAGATGAGATTGAAGTGTACGACTGTCGTTTTTAAGAATGCAAATATTTACAATTACTTGCCTAGTTACTTGTGCTAGACCGAAATCGATCAGCACGCGTAGCATGACGCTTTCTATTTCTACGAAGAATAGATACGGTTCTTTCTATACAAAGTGACATTTCGTTTCTCCATTTTTGACATCGCACCGTAGAAATCTTACTACAATCTGTCATTTTGTCTTTCGTTTTTATCGATCTTTGTCTAGGTCTTTTTCTATGTAGACTATTGCAGAAGAAAGTTTTCTATCCCAAACTGTCAAAAAAACACTGACAACTGACGGTTGTCTAAGGTAGTGAAGAGAATTTGATTTTGTAATCGCCATGCTAAAGACAGTAGAAAACTTTCTACTCGACGGCCACAAAGTATAAACGGTTATTTACAAAATCATGATTTTACAAGAGAGCGTTTTGAACGCAGAACTGTGCTAATTAATAGAAGAACAAAGCTTTCATCTTATATTTTACATCGGTCAGTTAATAGGGCATTACTAAGGAAATGGTTAAGGCAAATATTACTGTAATCTTTTTTTGTTCCAAAATATGGTAGTTGGACACTGAGAAAAATTGTTGTAGTTGTCTCTAAATACGTGACTTAATATCAGTAAAAATTGACAACCAAACAGAAAAAAAAATCTAAAGAATTCTGAGTCGATTTATGTAAAAGAGTGTACACGGAACGTCACTTTTTTCTACTCTTCCGTCGACAAAACGGTGCTCATGCTACGCGCGTGTGAGGTTATTCATATTTATCGGAGAATATCTAATTGTATTGATCACTTTAATTGATTGTTTACAACAATAAATCACAGTATGAACGTCAGCTGTCAGAATGATAGATGACATTGACGTATGGAAACGTTCCATTTCAACAATATTTTATTATACATAAATTAATGTTTAGTAAATAATATAAGGTAGTAATATTTGATTTGCATTTCTATAATTGATATTTCATAAACAGATGTATTATATAAATAGTTTTAATGTGACTCAAAAGTCACTGCTCAAAAGGCTGTTTCATAAACAACGATTATAGACTTTTCGAACAAGTCATGATTTGTGGTTTTATGAAGATCAATATAAATGTTTATTAACATAACAGTACAATAAATAATTAATATTGAAATATGTAATAATTAATATGATACTAATAATATTTATCACGATTTTATAATGCAGTTTTAAAGTAACATGGTGTTTCAAACGATTTTCGGAATATCCAGTTGATGTTATTATTTTATGACATTTTATATATAGATTACAAATAAATACATAGTATATTGCTAAATAATGTTATTAAGTTTTAAGATAGTTCCACTACATAAGATTTGTTAATTATTACTTTGGTTAGAAGATATTTAACATTTATGTATGACCATCTATGATTCGTCTAAAATGGCGGGAGAATGGGCGGCAATATTTGAGGGACCTGTAAGGTTGATAGGCTGGTAAGATGGTGTGACCGCCAATCTTGAAAAGGAACTTGAGTTATACGGTTGGACGTTATAGGACCTCCGACTTTTACAGGACAGACCCTGAGTGGTGTCCATGTCCGTAATATAAAGTTGCTAAAAGCCTATGTAAGAATAAATCATGTAGCATAGCGGAAGCTCTGCCATTATTGTAAAAAAGGATTGATGATCAGATCACTTCTTGTGAAAGATCGACAGACTACCTACAATGTTCATGTAAGTTAATTGATAATTATTATATCTTGATTATTGCTGATAACTATGTTGTTCTGTACTTATGTGTTTTAATATGCCTAATATTGCTAGCTTGGAGAAATGGTCCAAGAGATTAATGTGATATTATAATGATCTAAGCTGATGTAACAATGTGTTGATCCAATAATATAAACGAAGCTGCCACGGAGTTTCTTGTCCTTCTTCTCCGTGATGACCTAGATTAGGAACGGACAAATAGTTTTCTCATTAACGATACAAGACCTATGTATTGACAAGCCTAAATGTAAATAAATGCCTAGTCTTGTCTTTCTGTGCTTTTCTTCATAAAATCCTTTCCCTACACCATATTCATAGAAAGTACCTACATACAAAGTAAATAACTAGTAGGTACTTAACCATCCTGACACTCAAAACTTGATAATTAAGTGGATACCTATACCTATAAATGTAGTTATAATCCACTTTCTAACACGCGCAGGGGGATTATACAGGGTGGCAGGGAGGGACATAGACGCGAAGCCGGCTACAAAAAAAAAACAGCTGCTCCATACATTTTGACCGCGTAGGTATTGCACTTTTCTATGAAACAGCTGTTTTTTTTATAACCGGAAAAAAAATTCCCCACTGGGGGTTCAGAATCATGTTCTGAATCCATGGTAACCGGCTTCGCGTCGATGTCCCGGACATCCCGTATAATACCTGTGGAAAGACACCGGTGACTTTTCATAATTTTAATTTATTTCCCAATAAGTACACACCACCCCCTGTTAGGACCTAAGCGTAAGACGAGGTTCGTTTCACTCACATTTCCCCAGAAAGTCCCGAGTAATAGGGTACGAGAATATTGCCATCAAACAGGCACAAATCCAGACTTAAGAGCTGCTAAAAAAAATACCATCACGCCTGCGGAGTTTCGGAAATTAATTTAATTTTACCTTGTAGATATCAACCATAGTTTTTATGATATTTATATCCACGTCTGTCTGCAGGACTACTTCGTTGGTCTAGTGGTCGCAAGCGCTACTACAGAGCATGAGATCCTGATCCTCCCGAAGTGTTATTGGGTGGTTCCATTAAGAAATTCTCTCAGAAGCAGCCTGGAGTCTAGATTTGTGCCCGGTTGATAGCAATAGGCTCGCCTCCTATTACATGTCTTAAAACAGAACTGGCAAATTGTAGGTAAACTACATATAATAGATGTACACCTCTGCCTAATCCTTCGGGGATTACAGGCGTGATGTTATAATTATGTTATGTTATGTCTGTCTCCAGGTTGGGCTGTGAAGTCCTTTATCAACGTATCCTCAGTGACGGCGATGCACAATCATACCCCAATGTCCTGTAAGTCGGGTTGCAGGAGCAGAGTGATGGACAATGGACTTGGCAGGATGCTTCATTTCAGGAAGAAGTGCGCCAATGGTCAGGAGGACTGCGAGGAACTGCATGACGTAGTGAAGGAAGACAGCCTCGGAGAATGGAGAGCGCCTGTCTTAAGCGAAGTTAAGGAAGTGCTGGCTGTACTAGGGTTTGACGCTCTAGAGTGATTTATTGATTGACTAGCTGACCTGACAGATGTCCTGTCCAAAGAAGAATAGAAAATATCCTCTGAAAAGATAGATCTCGGTCAAATTAAGATAGAAGGGGTAATCACAGCATATGTTTGTCATATTGGGGATTCGCCAGAAAAACTTTGTTTAAAAAGCAGTGGTTAAAAAAAATTAAAAATTGCAGAACAATATTCATTTTCTTAGAACTAATCTAACTGGCAATCGACTTAAATTCTTTTTCCTACCTATTCAGTCTCGAAGATAAAAAAAAACATCAGTATATATACGTATATTAAGCTAATCGATCTCTTTTACAGAATAACACCCTCTTTTAATCAGTGTTGGGGGTCTGGTCTTCTGCAAAACATCTGTCCAGGCATACAACTGTTCCTCGCGCACATCTGGGAGTGTCGCGAGGAGGCAAAACGCCGGGGCGTAACTCCGCTGCCGCGACAAATCACGGCACAGCGGACAGAGCTCCGGCGGGATCTGATGGCGGCATGGAGAGTGCGATTGTCGCAACCCAGCGCTGGGCACGCCACAGTTGTGGCGATAACTGTCTGAGGAGTGGCTAGAGAGGCGCCACGGCGTCCTCACCTTCCGCCTGACGCAGGTCCTCACCGGACACGGCTGTTTCGGGAGGTTCCTGTTCCGCATAAGGCGGGAGGAAACGCCCGGGTGTCACCACTGTGTGGATCGCCCGGAGGACACGGTGGAGCATACGGTGGAGGTCTGCCCGGCTTGGGCGGAGCACCGCCGTGTCCTCACGGAAGCGATCGGCGGCGGCGATCTCTCGCGTCCGGCCCTGGTTCAGGCCATGGTCCGGAGCGAGAGTGCATGGGAGGCCGTCACTTCCTTGTGCGAAGCAGTGATGCTCGCGAAGGAGGAGGCGGAGCGCGCGAGGGAGAGGCAAGATTCGCGCCCTCGCGCCCTATTCGTCACAGGACACGCCCCGGGCGTCGGGAGTCGCGAGCCGACTTCCGGCCACCGTAGGCGCGGGCTTGCGGACGGTGAGCAATGGGTAGCTCGCCGTCCGATTAGGACCAGGCCCAGGTCGACGGCGCGTTGTGTTCCACGCGCGTCTCAAAGAGATGTCAGCACCAACTGACGGGGTCCGTGAGAGCGGGAGAAGTTATTTGATAAACTGTTCGTCCTTAATTAGTGACCATTTCCAAAATTTGGTTCCTCTTTTCATACACTTAAAGCGGCTTCCTCAGCACGCGTAGCATGAACACCGTTTTGTCGACGGAAGAGTAGAAAAAATTGACGTTCCGTGTAGACAGTACGACGGCAGCAAAGTAATCAACTACACTTTTTAAGAAATTCACTCAGACATAATTCGACTCAGAATTCTTTGTATTGTCGTAGGACATTTTTTTGTTGTTTGATTCTCTATTTTTACTGATATTAAGTCACGTATATAAAGACAACTACAACAATTATTCTTAAAATGACGAAGTACCATGTTTTGGAACAAAAAATATTACAGTAATATTGGCCTTAACCATTTACTTGGTAATGCCCTATTAATTAAATGATGTAAAAATAGGAGAAGATAGCTTTCTTCTTCTATTAATTATCACAATTCTGCATTCAAAACGTTCTTCTGTAAAATCATGATTTTGTAGATAGCCGTATATACTTTGTGGCCGTCGAGTATAAAGTTTTCTACTGTCTTTAGCAAGGCGATTACAAAATCAAATTGTCTTCACTACCTTAGACAACTATCAGTTGTCAGTGTGATTTTGACAGTTTGGGATAGAAAACTTTCTTCTGATATAGTCTAAGTTTAAAAGGACCTAGACAAAGATTGTAAGAAACGAAAGACAAAATGACAGATTGTAGAAAGATTTCTACGGTGCGATGTCAAATATGGAGAAACGAAATGTCACTTTGTATAGAAACAGCTGTGTCTATTGTTCGTAGAAATAGAAAGCGTCATGCTACGCGTGCAGAAAATGAAATTATTTCCCCCGGATATGTTTTTTCGTCCTACCTCACAATGATGAATGATCACCTATCTTTTATTAAGCAGGATTGTAGCCACTGGAAATAAAAGCATTTGATGATGAGATTGTCCTTGCAAGTTAGTCTTCTTGGTACGTGTTTGTGCTTTAGTGGGCTTTGTTGTTAATAGAAGGATTCGAAGACGAGAGTAATATCCCAGATGATAATGAGTACATTTTCTCACACAATCAAAGCAAGAAAGCTTTCTGAATTTTCAGCACATCACTATTGAAAACAAAATGGCGAATTGGTTGAGTTTCACGGAATGCAGACGGGTAGTCCTGGGCTAGGAGGTGTCCTCCTCATCTAGAAGTCTTCTTAGATTTTTACGTACTTTAGCTCTATTATCTCTATATGTCTGGCTATTTTCCTTCCAGTTTTTCCTCTTATTCCTTCTTTCTCTGGAACTCATGTTTGATATCGATTTTACTTGGCCTTTCTCTTTCTTTTTTAGGTATTTATTAAGTCTTTCATTTTCTCGGAGTGCCTAAAAACTTGAGGGTCAGATTTAATTTTTTCCTTCGCTTCTCATCATAATATTCTTTACTCTTCACTTATTTTCTTTTTTCTTGCCATTATTGTACCCTAAAACAAGGTGTTAGTTAAATTCAATGGTTTGCTACAGCATGCGACAGCAAAAAAAAATCCAATACAGTCAAAATCATTACCTCCTTAGTCCCTCACTGCAAATCTATATGAGGTAATGATGATGAGGGAATGACGAAACAAAACATAAGCTAAAAATACTAGTGACACGGCTATGCTTTTAATAAGGTTATTTGTGTAAGTGAACTACTCCCAAAACCCTACTTCATCATGCAATTAATAATTGTTATAAGTATTTACTTTCCTTTTTTCTAGGACGTGATGTAATGACGAACACAAATGTAATTGTTAAAAATTATGAATTCTACCTTTTTACAACAAAACTTCGAACGCGTACACAATCAATTCGCCATATTGGTAAAATGTCAGTTGCCAGCTATCAAAAACAAATGGTAGCGTTCACGTTTGATTAAAACGGCGTTCATAAAATATTTGTTAGTAAAGTTGTGAGGGAATGATTTAATTTCATTGGATACAAATGGTTTCAATTTTTTTTTAAATCATTTATAGCTTTTTTATCCTAATGAAGAATACGTTCATAAATCCACTGTTTTTAGAATAATGTAATGAAACTTTCATCGCTTTTACTTTATTAACTTTTTATTTAAAAGTATTTGAAAGTGGGACTTGGGACATTGTGAGGGAATGATTTTAACGACATTATTATACACAATTTTTTTTATTTACACGTCTCAGAAATTATAACTAATACGCTTAGCGAGGGTGATGTTTATTGCAGGGAAATAATACTTGCCAATATATATTTACAATTTTTTTGTGAAAACATGAAGGACAAGAATTTCGAGATTCGTGAGAACTACCCAAATACGTGAATACTTACCAGTAATACTTGTCAGTGGGCTTAACGGGACAACTGTCAGTGCTAGATGTCATTTACAAATATTTTCAATATTAGGTAACAGGTATTTAAAAATTATTCTCCTATACCTACCTATTATATTTATGCAAGGTTCAAAGGCGAATGTAGAATTTAACACCTGTGAAGGTATTCAGGCTGGGGAGGCCGCGCATCCCATTATGATATCTTACTATTTTGGTCAGCTTATTCCTACATATTATGCATTAAGCAAAAATAAAACTTAAAAATAAATAATTGAATAAAGCATTTTTATTATATTATTACATTCTAATCTTCGAAGAACTTCTTCGAATAACTTATTAGCCGGCGCGGTCGTCATGCTTAACGTCAGCATCACCCGCGTAATTTTGAATCTGCGATTTAAACTATTCATTTAAATGATATGATGTCAAGGCATATTTAGGCTAACCATATAATTTTAAGGGCACCGAGGGCAAACTACGGTAGGACTAACGTAGGTATATGAAGGAGGAGCTGAACTCTATACCTAAAATAATTAAGGAATCGAAATCAGTTCCAACTTTTATAAGGCTATTAAAGCACCACCTGAATCATGTATGAATTGTAAGTTTTATGTTTTTCCTCATATGAGTGAATATTTGTATTCTTTTTGAGCGAAATAAATTTCTTAAACCGTAAACCGTATTTTAATCTAAATGAAATGCCCAATTTTAATAATATATATTATTGGATTAATAAAATACCGGTTAAAATGGCTTTGGAAATAACAATGAAATTTTTATCAAATTTTGAAAGATAATAAAAACTTATAATAAAAAGTTTTTTTTGTAAAAAGTTTTTATTTTTAACTTTTTAGTTGTGGTCCCTACCCCACACAAAGTCGAATACCCACTACCTGCTATGTAAATAACAGTCACAGCAAGTTATCATCCACATATATAAGTGGGAAAAATACGTATTATTGAAGTTTACTCAAAAACTGTCCCAGCAAAGTTAATAAAATTTATATGGGACCAATCCGGGAGCATACCCTTTCAAACAAAAAAATATTTTCAAAATCGACGGACATACATAAAAAAAAACATACATACTTTTCGAACATATAACCTCCTCCTTTTTGGAAGTCGGTTAAAAATGGTTATTGTGGGTCATCTACTCAACCTACACCCCTCCGGCCAGCGCGGAACATATGATCGAGTCCATTTAAGACCGTGCGCACCGCTACCCTGGATTCATTCCCAAAGCCGGCGCGCACTTTGCTATTATCGGTTCTTGATTGTAACCTAATTGTTTGATTAAAAAGTCTTTCTTTGTTAACTTTAGATTAGTGTTAAATTAAATTCCTGAAAATATAATATATATGCCGCGTAACGACGCGAAAACTGATACCATGGATTCAGTAGGTAATATGAAGCGGTCAGCGGACCGTAAAGGCTTGTGCATATCGCGACGCGCGACAAGTCGCGCGTCGCGACACGAACAATACAATTTCTAAGAAAATTTCACAGTATAACAATAACCGGTGTCGCGTCTCGCGACAAGTCGCGCTGGTCTGCACGAGCCTTAATATAAAGATTGCGATAAGGGGGCTACCAGCAGATACAGCCCCCCAGGAAATAGAGGAGGAACTCCGGACGTTAAGCCTAATTGAGCTAAATGTCTAGCTTTGTCTTTCTGTGCCTTACTTTTTTTTTCTAAAAACCATATTCATAAGAACTTTCACAAACAGTAGCCATTGTCATTCAAAGTTGGCTATTTAGATAATATCTATGTGTATGTATAGAAGTATAGTTTATACTGCCTCTTCTAACGAGCACATGAGCTCGGCTGGTGTTATTAATTAGTCATAACGAACACCATTTTAATTCGCCTCCCAAAAATAATAAAATATTGCCTGTTAGTGAAACTCTCCGATTAGAATCAGTTCAGCGAATGATCTACTTCTACACAGACATGTGGGCCAACCTGTTCATTTTCTTTTTTGTGCAAAACCAACATAATGGGTTGGTTTTGCAAATTGCGGTAATCCACCGGTAAGCACCTCCACTCGATTTCGTCAGAAAGTTGAAGCTAGTTGCCCGTTCCAAAACGTAGATCTTTATGACACCCACGAACTGGCTTTGAATAGAATTACAGAACTTAGTGTATCAAGGTTAACAAACAGGTTGCTAGGACCAGTAATCTATTTAGTGAGTTGGTAGGTAGGTACTTAGGTAGTAAGTTAAAATCAGTGTGTGAGCCAGCTGTAACGATAGATTTGACTGGTGATGACACCATACTATTGTCATATTGTTGTGAGTCACAATAAATTAAAAAAATACATTAAAATCAAGAAATTAATTAAACGGTAACAGAGAGCAACCAAAAAACAAAATCTCTTAAAATTAAATCTTTCACTTAGAAAGGAATGTGTTGTCTTATCAAAAAGTTTAAATACTTCACTATTGATTTAGATAAATGTAGGGAAATATTATGACACTGATATCCAGCTCCTATATAATGATATACTTCTCAAGGAGCACTTGTTGAAGGATATTTTTGAAAAATATCCGAGACTTCACAACAGCTACTAACACCTATATTCTAAGTCGTCACCTCAAAAGCTCCTCGACTCACAACTCAGTCAAGGAGACCTCAAGGCGTGCCTCGAAAGATCCTCAAAATCGGTATTCATAGTCGTAAGACTAAGGAAATTATGAGGTTCCTTGAGTGAGTGTGAGGCGAGGTGATACGTCATTATTTGGAGGAATATTCCGTTTATTATATTGGCTAAACTTATTTTTAGAACAGTCTATGAGCGCGTTACCTGTGGTTTTCAACTTGAAGTGTCACATTTTATTGTTTGTCAAATGAAAATAGAGTGATAAAATAAACAAACTATTAATTTATCTAATTCAACCAAAAACTATGTCCTGGGCAAAAAATAAGGTGATACGTGAGAATTGGATGGCTTGGAAACATAAAAATGTTTTCCTGTTGCATAAAATCTTAAAGCGGCTAATGATACTTGGGTTATGGGTGGAATTGGCAATCCACGTCTGTTACCACCACCAATATCTTGAAACAATAGTGGTAACACAAATAGCTCACCACAATATCTTTAGTAAAGCGAAATCTCATTTTAAATTTATTTTCATCATAAAACTCAATTGGATCTTCTGCATCTCATAAGTAGCGTCGCGATACGTAATTGTATGGATTATCGTACAAATATTCAAAAAAATCTTCAAAAAACGAAAATCGGATGAAATACGCTTTTTTTTTGTTAAAAACTTCCTCAAGGTTGATCGCGACGTACCTTATACAGGAAAAGTTTTTATCCACTGCACAAATTTTGACAAATTAAAACGAGTTTTATTGAACATAATTTTTTTATTTTGATACGTCTTAGTACAAAAAAAAAGTTATCGTTAACGAAAGATGTTTACTTTAAAAGTGGTTGTATGGCTACCCGGCGGCGCGCGGCGGCGAAGCGGAACGCGCGAAAGTACCTACCTATCAGCTGTGCGCTCGCTCGATTCGCCGGCGTAGGTATTTACGTGGGTTACAATACTTACAATGTATTGATCGCTAATTTTATCAGATTCGAACTAGGCTTTTTATGTTTAGGCCGTGACCTGAAGTTATTTGAAGAGTAATTCCAATTTTTCCTTCATACTTTAATGGGCTTAGGACCATCAAAATACAGAAAATAAAGCATTATTATCAATTAAATTTACATTACTTAATACATTATGCCGCTAACGGTTAAACTGGTCCTTTCATTAGGGACCGCAGGGTTTAGGGTTCCATGGGCGGCTCGCATTCGAGGTATGCTCTGCGAGCTGCTCGCAAACTTTCAGTACATATATATATATACTTTATTGTACACCAGATTATACATATACACTACAAAATATACAATGGGCGGCCTTATCGCTTACTGCGATCTCTTCCAGGCGACCTTGGAATGGACAGTGATTTTCTGGACATAAAATGGGGTTGTCTTAGGTGCAAATAAATGGTATATAAGTACAATATACTATAATAGATACATGGATACATACATACTAACTATATAAGCAACGAAAATAAATGATGAATATTATTACAGCTAACGATAAAAACAGAATCATAACGACAAGTAATGTTCTTTCACGAGTCTTTTAAACACTGGCAACGATTGCGCGCGCTTTATTGGAACTGGTAATGCATTCCACAAACGAGCTGCCTGGACAGTAAAGGATTTGTCAAGGAAAGTTGTGGAATGCATTGGCATTTTAAGCTTCAAGTTATCTGATGACCTTAATAATTTTGTGTGAGAGTCACAAAGAAACTGGAAACGTTTCTTGAGATAAAGAGAGGGGTGGAAGGGGAAAAGAGCACATTATACAAAAGGGAAAGAATATGAGCATTCCGGCGAAGGCGAATTGGTAACCACTTGAGCTTCACGCGAAGTTCGGAAACATGGTCATATTTGCGTAAACCGTATATAAACCTTATACAAAAATTTTTAAGCCGCTCAAGTTTATCGAGTTGGTCTTGAGTAAGGTCAAGATAGCTGGCATCAGCATAATCAAGGATGGGTAGAAGAAGAGACAAGCGCAATCTTGGTGGCAGTCGGTAGAAAATTACGTATTCTTTTCAAAGATGCAGCGGAAGCAAACAGCTTGCGGCTTACTTGCTGTAGCTGGGCAGTCCAAGAGAAGTTCTTATCAATGAAAATCCCCAAGTTTTTAACTTTCTCGCTGAAGGGGATAACTGATTTGTCAAAAGAAACTTGGGGAAGAGTCGTCCAGTCAATCCTTGAGACCATCCTACTACTGCCCACCACAACAACCTGCGTGTTTACAGGGTTGACCATAAGTCCATACCTCTTGCCCCAGTCGCATATACGGGCCAGATCGCGATTGATCGTTAAGATAGCCTCTGAAAGATTTCCAAGAGGAGCTCGTGAGTAAAGTTGTAAATCATCTGCATAAAGATGGTAGGAAGAAATTAGTTCATCGGAGATTGAGTTAATAAAAACTGCGAAAAGTAAAGGTCATAGCACGCCACCCTGTGGTACACCGGCAGAAGTATTACTCCAGGTAGACAAGGTCTCACCGATGCAAATACGTTGCCGGCGACCGAACAGGTAACTTCGAAACCAGTCAATTACCGATGGAGATATATTAAGAGAGCATAGAATGCCGAGCAAAACATCAAAATCAACAGTATTAAAAGCATTACTAAAATCTAGTAAAGTTAAAACCGTTAGATTACCATTTTCCATGGCTGACCTTATATCGTCCGTAATATTCAAAAGCGCTGTGGTGGTGCTATGACCAGGGCGGAAGCCGGACTGGAAGGGGTTGAGGAGATTATTTTTGGAGAGGAAAGTGCTTAATTGATTGTGGATTAACCGTTCGAGGACTTTTGATAGGAATGGTAGGACGGATATTGGACGATATTCAGAAGAGGATGCGGGATTGGTCTTTTTAGGTAATGGAATAATTTGAGCATCTTTCCATGAACATGGAAAGACACCACTAGACACGGAAAAATTTAGGATATGACCAAATGACGGGCAGGATTACATCCAGCACAGGGACTAACATATTACGGCTGATACAGTCACTTCCTACTGCGTTGGAAGTAATCGATAGTATGCTCTTCTTAACATCACATGCGGTGAATTGACCAGAAATAAATGGAGAATAACTGGGAGTCGGAAGAGATTGGACGAAGCAGTAAAATGATTATTCATTGCATCGATGTCTGTATCTTTTGGGATTGAGTCTTGTCGGGTTTTACCGACCCCCAGTGACCTAAGAAACTTCCAAACTTTGGATGCGTCCCCATTTTGGACAGAAGTATGAATGTGACACGTGTACACTCGCACCATCTTATTAAACTCGCGGTTAGTGAAGTCTGACATCGTGACCGGTAGAGGTACAAGTACGACACTCGTGGAGCGCGGCGCTTGCGCGGGAAAGCGATTAGACGCGACGTCACACGACAGCGCGTGCGATGAGCGAACTGTCGGTCAGGGTCACAGCGCCCGGCGGGCGCGCGGGAGGTTTCACCCCCGTGTAACACCGCCGCTTGGGCCGGCCGCCGCGCGCGCCCATTGATATTATTACGAATAGATTGTGTCCATATTTTGCTGATTTAAAGTAGGATAAAAAAATAAAATAAAATATTGAATAAATAATGGAAATGTGTTCTATTTACTGATTTTGAACCACCAAAAAAAGATTACGCACTGGTTAAAAACTTTTCCTGTATTTGACAGTTGGTTCCTCAACTCAAACTCACCTCGAATGAGGAAATTCTTTAACATGAGGAGTAAAATTGCAACTATGAATATCAAACTACCTAAGTGAGGTTGAGTCGAGTCGAGGAAATCATGACGTTTTGAGAGGCTGGGGAACTACTTGACTTGGTGAAGTGCAATGCCGAGATCTGACTAACAATCTCTCATGCAGCTGTGCCAACCAACCGCTACCTCCTCAGTCTCAGCCTAACTTGCCCCCTCCAGTGTTGGCTCTTCCAGCACAGAGTTGTGTGTTTTTGTGTGATGAATTAGGTTCAAGCTTTAGGAAAATTTTACTCAATTACCTTATATCAACACACAGCCCAAACCGCTGGTCTTAAAGACATGAAACTTGGAGGGTGTATTCTTTGAGAAGAGTAAGTATCCACTAAGAAAGGATTTTTGGGAATTCCGCCCCTAAAGGGGTAAAATAGGGGATGGAAGTTTTATGAAAGTCCGTCACTTTTGAAGTTAGGATCTTCAAATTTTGTGTTTAAGCTGACAATTGAAAATTAATTTATGTCTCGAGTGTTTTTGATAATTCCACCCCCGAAGGGTTAAAAAGGAGGATGAAGTATTTAATTATATAATATAATAATAAAATATAATAATTTTATAAGAAAAGGGGGATGGAATTTTGTTTTTAATTAAAGTTCATTATTTTCATTAAATCACAAATATTTCGACTTATGGTTGGAAACTAACACAACGTAAATCGTTGTTTTTTTTAACCTACTTCCCAAAAAGGAGGAGGTTATCAATTCGGTTGTATGTTTTATTTTTATTTTATTGTTTGTTACCTAACTCCGTCATTTATGAACCGATTTGGAATTATTTTTTTTATTTGAAAGGAAATACTTCCCGATTGGTCCCATTTTGAATCCATGAGGAATTGAGGGAACTCCTCAAATATTGTAGGCATACATATAGCGATTTTGGAATTTTCAGCAACGAGTTGCTTTCAGAAAGTATGATTTGGTGAAGTGGAACTGATGAAGAAGACGGGCCCTATCAGAATACCAGCGCTGCGGTATTTATTTTTAAATATCTCCGCATTATGCTGAGATAGTGGCCTTTTTGGCCTCGCACAGTTCGTTACTATACTGTTTGTATTTTAATTTTATAATTTTTTATTATTACTTACTGTTTGTATTTCCTGTGCGTGTACCAAATAAAATATTTTTCTTTCTTTCTTTCAACTAATCAATGATAAGTATTTTACGGGTGGCAATAAGATATCTCAATTTAAATAGTTAAGCGACTATGAAGCACATTCTGATGAAAACGGTACCATTGAACTGATCTGAAGATGAAGCCGGAAGGAAGGCACCGGAACTCCGTCATAATACAATGTATCCTAGCCGTGTTTGGGCTTATTGGAATTGCCATGAGGTGCACTCTGCCTATAAATGATTAATGGTAGTATCCTGGCATCAAATTGTGCTACTTGAGTCGTCTGCTATGTGTGGCCTTGATTGTCAGAAGACAGATTTCGTAGCCTCGTTATTTGCGTCCAAATCTGATAAAACTATGCCTTTCAAACTTCTGACACGACTAAGCACGACGTATATTTGCCCTTTTGCATTTTTTTTTACCAAGGTAGATCACAGATCTTTCGAGGATGGTACCCTATAATTTATGGACCGTGACCGCCCAGCTTAATATTACGAGTAGAGGTAGCATACGACGCTCCACATCTCCGTAACCCCTTGCCGCCTGGAACGTAGTGCTTGTTGGTGGTATGGGTATCACATTGAAAACTATAAATTAGCATATCTTTTTATTGGACGAGACGATTGCAATGAAACAAAAACTAAATGCTATTTACAATTTTAATAAGACTGTAATTAAATTTCAAAAATGTTATATCTGCTAAATTGTATGTAGACTATGCATTCATTAGTACCATATTGGGCCAATAGATGTCATCGAGATGCAAAAAAATAACTTACGCCCTTTCTACACTTTCAAGCCAGTTTTGAAAAATGTATGATTAAATCTTTATTATTACCTAGATAAGTTTATACCACGTTTTCTAAACCAAATGAATAAGATCTTTCTTACAAAATGTATCCCCGTGTTCACCCACAAAGGGGTTTATTTAAATCATTCCACTTTGCCCCACCAAGGCGCCACTCTGGTCCAAAGTGGAATGCCTAAAATTTTCAGTGGAATCTGCCCCACTAGTTCGATTTGGTGGGGCAGATTCCACTAGTCTAAAATCTTGATGGATTACTTGCCCCACTAGTAGTACCCACTAGGTGTAATTTTTGAAAAATGTTTTGATTTGTTTCCATTATTCGAATGGTATACTAATTTGTATGGGGTAGGTACCACAACTAAAAAGTGAAAAATAAACTTTTTTTTACAAAAAAAACAACCGACTACCAAAAAAAAAAAAAAAAAACTATTATACAAAACAAAAACCACCGAATTCTCCAAAAATACACTTAAAAGTGAAAAATAACTTTAATTTCGGAAGTCGGTGGCAAAAACGGAAACAAAGGTTGATCTTTTTGGGAATACACTTCCAAAGGTTGATCTTTTTGAGAAGTCAAAGTGCAAATCGATTTGATCATTACAGCTATTTACAACCTTGCATATCCTTGCATAGGGGGAATTAACGCCTAGAACCGTTCTTCTCTGCGGTGGGCAGAGTGGTGTTATTGCACTGCGAGGAATTCTTGAGGGGGCACGGAAATTAAAGGTGTGTAATATTTGTGAGCAGTCAATTCTATGTACTATCCGATGAAACAGTCGATAATGCTGGCAAAGGTCGAATTTACTGAAACTTTTAAATTTTGTGTAATAATCGAATTAATTAACTGATTTAGGCCATCCCACTACTTTCTAACCTCTCAGCAATCCATCACACGCTAGGCCCACCCAGGCCACCCAGGCCACCCAGGTCGTCAGGTCGTGGAACGGGACCGTGGTCTACACGCTGGTCACGGTTCACTTGTCGCTTAGTTCGCGTATGTTTAAACAAAATGTTAGTGATAAGTCATTATTTGGCGAGAGCTGCGAAAACTATTAATGATAAAAAAAAAAAGTACTACATGTTTATAGCATTTATCATTACCGACGAAACAGTCCGCGAGGCTATATGTCTAACTACTTGTATTATAGCTAAAGCACTAGGAAGTGGTGAAGGGTGCCGGGCGTTTTGGGGGACTGTCTTATGTAATTTTGACGTTCGAAAAGTGCTCTCAGCCTAGTTTGAATAAATTACTTTTGAATTTTATAGCTTTTATTGCTATGTTATGAATTTACTTCAAATTAATTGAATGTTTAATGGTATAATTTGTAAAGACGTAATCAGCAAAATGTGATGTTATTTATTTAATTGATTTGTTTTTTAATGATAACTGTACACTACTTATATCCTATTTTTTTAATTATGACGTACGTACAATTAATATATATTTACTTAATTATTTTAAAGCATGCTACTTTTCATATTGTATTAAATTGTTGTGCCCGACGAGGGTCCATGTGAACTTTATAAATGCAATAAAGATTTGAATCGAATTGAAGGACAAATTACGAGCTCCATTTCACCGGCTTCGTAAGGTTCATGTCTCATTTGTTGGGCTTGGTATAACGGTTAATACCAAGCTAACCTCTTCTTTGCTGGTCGCACTTGACGGCCGCAGTGATGGCTGTCATGAAAATAATGACAGCGGCAAAGATTTAAATCGTTATATTCGCCCTACCGGGTCAAAAAATAGTCGCGTTTCTGAATAAAATAGAATAGAATAGAATATTTCTTTATTTGCACAGAAAGTAGGTACAAGTTACAGATGTTAAGGTTAAAATGATCCTTATACAAACTACCTTAACTAAAGAATGCAAACAGTTTACTTATTATAAATATTATTAACAAATTCAATCAAATCAATACAATTTTAGAAAATCGGAAAAAAGAAAAATACAAAATTGAAGTAGGCAATACAACACAAAATGTCAAGTTTAATAAAGTGGGATTATAAATTTGTCAAGTTCGAGGTCAATACATTTAAATTAAAAATAAAAGATTTAGTAAAAGTCAGGAGTACAGAGATGTCATATTATCAATTTAAATTCTTATCGGTCAAAAATTCGCCAATTGAATAATAACATTTAGTAATTAATAGATCCGTCAATTTCTTTTTGAAACGTGGAAGTGTCTCATTTTTTATTACATCGGGTATTTTGTTAAATAAGATCGGACCCATACATATTATATTTTTCTTTAATAAGGCGGTAGCGGAACCACTAACAATTAACAAATTTTTATACTGTCTCCTGATTGGCCGGTTTCTATTTTCAGACACTTTATTAAAAATATGCATGTTTGATTTAACAAAAACAGCCACCTCGAAAATGTAAAGTGATGGGAATGTTAGTAATTTTAGGGACTTAAATACAGGTACGCAGCTATCTGTTACTATTAAATTGCACATAGCCCTTATACAGCGTTTTTGAGCCTTGAACACCTGTTCCTTCAGACTACAATTCCCCCAAAATATTATGCCGAATCTCAAAATCGACGCGACTAACCCGTGGTATGCAATTAATCTTGTGGCCATAAGTTTTTTGCATACTTCTTCTGCTTGTGGCTTCCACGTTAATTGGCTATCTATCATAATGCCAAGGAATTTTGCAACTAGAGTACTTGGTCAACTTTTTGTCCATTATAGTGTAAATGCAAGATTCCTGGTGGAATCCGTTGATAAAAGTGCATTACATTAGCCTTTGATAAATTAATCATTAAATTATTTTGGTCAAGCCAGCGTATAATGTTTAGTAAAGTATCATTTATGTCATATTCATATGTTTTTTTGTCAATACATTTAATCAAGGCAGTACTATCGTCAGCGAATAAGACCATAGGATGTTCAATGTGGCGAGGTAAATCATTTATGTACAGCAAAAACAATAAAGGGCCCAGCACACTACCCTGTGGTACGCCAAACCTAATAATTCTAGCCTTAGATAAATATTTTTCTTCGCGCTTAGTTTTTAGACATATTCAAAATATTTCTGTGTGCTGCTTACGATTATTAAGGTATGATTTTAAGAGATTAAGTACATTTCCTCTGATGCCTATGATGTCTAGCTTTTTTATAAGAATTTCGTGATCAACACAATCAAAAGCCCTCGTCATGTCCGTAAAAATTGCGCAAACTGGTATTTTTTTATCCACATTTTGCAATATGACATTTATCAAATCGTAAACAGCCGATTGAACAATGTCTTGATTGTCTTGGAAAATTAAAACGCTATTTAATAAAGTGCGCGCACGCTTTTCAGTATGAACACTTTTTCGTGTGACTAGTACGATGGAGTAAGTCTAGCGATTTAAACCTTTGGGCAGCGGGGTTGACTATACGGTGTAACACCAACGTTCTTTCATAAATAGCGTTTTCAACACATTTGCTCAAAAAATACATTTACGAAGCCTGTATACATTGTTCGCAACATTACGCACCATACAACGGAATGTGCGATAAAATAGGTACTCTGACCTAAGTACCTGTTTTACCGCATACCCCGCGTACTCTGCATACGCATACTCAAAGACGCGAATCTAACGATTTAATTCTGCCGCTGCCATCATTTTCATGACAGACGTCACTGCGGCCGTTATGTGGCGGCCACCGCACTTCAAGGAAAACCGGCCTATAATTAAAAAATAATCTTTGTCCGCGAAGAAAAAAAGGTTACACCCCGTGTTAAAACCTTGAAAACCGTGCCTTCGCTTATTTTTCTTACCTGAACAAAGAATTAACTATGAAAACAAAAACCTGGTGCAACATAAACATGTTTGCAAGTTAAGGAACAACAGATTTCTGTACGTAGGTACATTTATTGCAATAATAACCTATTATATTAAAAAGAAAGATTTATTAAAACAAATAACACGAGGTTACACACACTACCAAAGTCAAATAAACAACTTATAACATTGTTATATTTATTTGATCAGTCCGTTGTCAAGGCGTAGTGCAGTCGGTAAGCAGGTATCAGAGAGGTAAGTAACGTTACATACATTTCATTCGTAATGCGTGAAAAAAATCGACACACCATGTGATCTTCGATTTGAAGTACAAGTAAAATATATTTTCATAGATTGTAGGTACAATAAATAAGATGTACCAGTAAAATGGGGTGATCCTTGTAAAATCTAGCTTATATTAGGCGTGCAAACATTATTATTGAATGAGTGAATTAATACAAAATTAGTAAGGTATTTATGACGAAATTAAATTATTTTTGAGCTATTAACACTTTGCACTAAAGACTTTGCTAGATACGTCGATGCATAACATAATAATGCAACATTTAGTTGTGTGCGTTACCCCAGCAAGAAAATCTCTTCTAAAATGAATTGAATTATATACAAATAATTAGAGCGTAATCTGCTGTAAATGTGCGCCAAGTAAAAAATTTGTGCGCGCGGCCGTTTTCGAATAAAAACGAAAAAACTAATTCTGCTGGAGTAACGTTGTTCCAGCAAGAAATTTTTAAACGAATGACCGGAGAGGGAATTAAAGCACATGGGCGGATAGCTTATATTTGTGCGTAAATGTGCGCTGGAAATGAAATTTGTGCGCCTTAATGTTTTCGAGATATTTAACTTCCTGCTGGAGTAACGTTTTGCAGAATCTTGTTTCTCGGAAACCAATGATTGTGCGCCCGTAGAATAACCGGATATCAGGAGCTCTTAATTTGTGCGTATTTGTGCATTAATTAGGTTTTCAAATATTTTTACCGTTTTAAAGAAATCAAGCATTTATGAAAACACAAAAAAATTGTCTAGCGCTTAAATGAACAAACGCATAAACTCACTGAAAACGGTATTCGGTTCTTCTTGTTATTCCTAACATCCATAAAATGTTTCAATATTAAGTATACACGCGTTTTTGAATAATATCACTTCAAGTCAAAACCAAACCAAACCAATTTTGATGTCGAAATGCAAGAAACAGAATCAACCCAAGATGCTTGGGTTTAAACCAAAAATTAGAGCGTTTAGTGAAATATATATCCTAAAGTTTTCAGCTTCGAATGTCTCGTATTAAAGTAGATAAAGACAAAAAACCATAGATTGCTGGTAATCCGACCAAATTAGAATGACCACAAAAAAGCGACGGATTCATACATGTTGATGACCTTCTTAACTTTGCTCACAAATAGGTTTAAACATTATTGTGCCTTGGTACACTGAAATACAAAACTGCTAAGGGAAGTTACTAAATTGCCTTTTATTTTAAGTTAAGGTAAATAAAATCAAGTAAGTTGCTACCTGTAGTTTTATGGATGTAAATGAAGTTTTGAACGGAACCTATCCTGTTCGACCTGGATAGGCTCCGTCCAAACTGGATGGAGGACGCGCGCGCGGGCTCGCGAAAGATGGAAGGAGTGGAGGGAGGCTTTTGCCCAGGAGCGGGATAGGGGTGGCTAGAAAATAGCACTCACGTAAAATACTGTTTCCTGTGTAAAGAAATAATCAGGAATATCAGAATAAAAAAAGAAGAGCATGCGTTCAAGAGAAACAAGAAACAAATATTTATTAAAAAGAACCTTTACTTAATTTGCGTCTTTAATGTGACATAATATGAAAACTATGTTTCTCTATGCTCTAAACAATAGAAGTAACAAATCTTGACATCCTGCCAAATAGTGCAATAGATGTATCGGTGATTCTAATGAATTTATAATTATGTATGCACATATTTCTTAGAGTCGTGAATCATAGTTTGATCAACATACAACTTGCAGATTGCAAAAAACTTAAGAAAATTTAGCGGGTTACCTTTGCGCATTCACCTTGAATGAATGTTGAAACAAAATGAATGTTGCATTTTTTTTAGGGTCTCTGAATTTTTTTCTTCCACCGTGCCGCTGCCACCAGTTCTGTTTCTCAGAACTATAAGTGGCTCGGCTATAGCCAAGCATCGTCCCATGAACTCCATACCGCAACGGCATTTTATTAACAAGCGTGAGATACCTAAACGTGTGACAATCTAAGAAACCCGATTTGACACCTATCAAAATATTCTGTGTAGTGACGGGGAAAAATGGTTACTATAACCGATTCTTGAGACATATCGATTTATCATACTTAAGAGTTTGTAATCGATAATTTACCTACATTGCTTAAAACTGATTCTCGATGCATATCTTTTCATTACACTTCATATCATCATGATCACGACGTGTAAATAAAGAAATTCACTTTTGTAAAAAAATATTCACTTACGTCACTTCGGATGATCCAGAAAAATTATATATCATCAGTTGAACTAGACAGACAGATACTAATCTACATGGTTCTCATATGGCTTGATGTCTCTGTTTTGACGTAATGTTAGCAAATGTTTTACGAAGTATTGTAGAGGTGGGGTGCGGCAAAGAGGGAAAGAATGTTATATTGCTAGTTTTTTTGGTCAAGGTCTCGGGTTATCAAAGTAAATAGCGCGTTCACATTAAGAACTATCAACATTGTTAGACTTATAGATAATTATTGATCTGTGATTTGAACTCAAACAACAATAAGGTCTTTCATTTGACATGTCACATGGAGCAACAAGCAAGATTTTTTTTAACTATGTATATACTTTATACTATAAAATTCAACTACATATAAAAAAAACTTCTTTTTTTATTCTGATATTCCTGATTATTTCTTTACACAGGAAACAGTATTTTACGTGAGTGCTATTTTCTAGCCACCCCTATCCCGCTCCTGGGCAAAAGCCTCCCTCCACTCCTTCCATCTTTCGCGAGCCCGCGCGTCCTCCTTCCAGTTTGGACGGAGCCTATCCAGGTCGAACAGGATAGGTTCCGTTCAAAACTTCATTTACATCCATAAAACTACAGGTACCAACTTACTTGATTTTATTTACCTGAACTTAAAATAAAAGGCAATTTAGTAACTTCCCTTAGCAGTTTTGTATTTCAGTGTACCAAGGCATAATAATGTTTAAACCTATTTGTGAGCAAAGTTAAGAAGGTCATCAACATGTATGAATCCGTCGCTTTTTTGTGGTCATTCTAATTTGGTCGGATTACCAGCAATCTAAGTGTTGTTTTGGTTTTTTGTCTTTATCTACTTTAATACGAGACATTCGAAGCTGAAAACTTCAGGATATATATTTCACTAAACGCTCTAATTTTTCATCTTGGGTTGATTCTGTTTCTTTTCTTCATCAACATTGGTTTGGTTTGGTTTTGACTTGAAGTGATATTATTCAAAAACGCGTGTATACTTAATATTGAAACATTTTATGGATGTTAGGAATAACAAGAAGAACCGAATACCGTTTTCAGTGAGTTTATGCGTTTGTTCATTTAAGCGCTAGACAATTTTTTTGTTTTCATAAATGCTTGATTTCTTTAAAACGGTAAAAATATTTGAAAACCTAATTAATGCACAAATTACGCACAAATTAAGAGCTCCTGATATCCGGTTATTCTACGGGCGCACAATCATTGGTTTCCGAGAAACAAGATACTGCAAAACGTTACTCCAGCAGGAAGTTAAATATCTCGAAAACCTTTAGGCGCACAAATTTCATTTCCAGCGCACATTTACGCACAAATATATCCGCCCATGTGCTTTAATTCCCGCTCCGGTAATTCGTTTAAAAATTTCTTGCTGGAACAACGTTACTCCAGCAGAATTAGTTTTTTCGTTTTTATTCGAAAACGGCCGCGCGCACAAATTTTTTACTTGGCGCACATTTACAGCAGATTACGCTCTAATTATTTGTATATAATTCAATTCATTCTAGAAGAGATTTTCTTGCTGGAGTAACGCACATTAATAATAAAATAAAAATAAAATAATAAAAAACTTTATTGTTCAAGAAACCAGTACGGTACAGTAAATAGCACTAGCCTCCACACTAGGATTCCCTGTGTCGTGGAGACTAGTCTCCTTCGTCTTACAACTATATAACGTACAAAGTGGTACTTTAGGTGGGCACATACATAACATCAGTCGGTAAGATTTTTGAAGCGACAATAATGGAATGTTATTCCAATACAATAAAGTCAACTAAACATCTTGTCTATCTTATACTCAGATGCATTCAATTTATATGTGTAGAGTATTGTATTGGATACAATGTATAGTGTGGGTGTGTGATGAATGAGTGAGTTAAGGTGGGTTTGGACCAAACGAAGATAGAACCAGGGCAAGTGTAAGAGCAATTCCTTCCTTGACATCCATAACAGACCAACGAAGGAATACTCCCACTCCGTTTAAACATTTATTCAAACTAGGCTGAGAATCAGCACTTTTCGAACGTCAAAATTACATAAGACAGTCCCCCAAAACGCCCACCCTTCACCACTTCCTAGTGCATTTGCTGGGAAGAAGAAGTGGCGCAACAAACTCCCCAGCAGCACAGCTGTCTGTTCAGTTAGAAGAACAAAAAAAAAGATTCTATATAATAGTATTCAAAATAATTTACATTACGCAACACAAAACATAATTCAAATTATTAGCCATATGTTAGCTAGCACACGCCAATATACCAAACAAAATCATCGAGAACTCAACCAATCAATCATCGATACTCAGGCCGAAATAAAAAAAACTAAACGTAAACAGAATTTAATATCTAAATAAAAAAGCCTCCAGGCATAAAGGGCATGCCCGCTTACATATAACTGGAAGTTATAAATGATAAACTAGGACCATCGATGTAAAATAAATAAACAAAGAGTTAATTACTAATAACAGTAAATAATATGATCAATTGCCGAGGTCACTAGCTAACCACATATTGCAATACAACTCATAAAAAAACAGTGTGATAAGTAGATTTTGTCAAAAATAAATTAAAGTTAAATTAAAATAACTTGACTTAAAAAGTCAAATAAAATAAACAATTATATAAACTCATATAACTTGTCAGTACGTAAGCTGGAGAAAGAACATAAACATTGTCTTGAGTTAATCACAGCGACCAACTATTCTTATCATTTAAGTAGTCGTTGATAGAATAGTATGCCTTTGAACAAAGATTGGATTTTACTTTCGTTTTAAACGCATTAAAAGGCAAATCTAGCAAAGAAGAGGGTAGCTTGTTATAAAAGGTTATACCAAGCCCAACAAATGAGTTATGAACCTTATGAAGCCGGTGAAAGGGAGCTCGTAGTTTGTCCTTATTTCTAGTGTTAACATTGTGAAAATCACTGTTTTTAGTGTATAAGTGTATATTTTGCCTAATATATAAGATATTGACGAAGATGAATTGAGATGCCACCGTGAGGATGCCAATATCTTTGAAAAAATCTCTCAGAGAAACTCTGGCACCAAGCTGGTAAATAGCGCGAACAGCTCGTTTTTGAAGAGCAAATATATTTTGAATATCAGCAGCTTTGCCCCACAGCAGAAGACCGTAGGACATAACGCTATGAAAATAACTAAAATAGACTAACAGAGCTGTATCGACGTCAGTGTATTGTCTTACTTTCCTGACGGCGTAGGCGGCTGAACTGAGCCTTCCCGCTAGGCTCGATATATGTGGGCCCCACTGAAGTTTGGCATCTACTGTCATGCCCAGAAAAACCGCCGAGTTTACAGAAGCACCTCTTTATCTCTTTATAAGACGATGTTGGGACCTAGATTTCTAACATTTAGTAGGGCAAACTTTACACATTTCGTTTTCTTAGTATTTAGAACTAGGTTATTTGTCGTAAACCAATCCGTAACCATTGAGAGTGCACTGTTTACATCGTCAAAATCTTGTCTATTCCTGTCTACTTTAAAAATAAGAGAGGTATCATCTGCGAACAGTACAACTTCACAGATACCCTTTAAATAGAATGGTAAGTCATTGATATACACTAAGAACAAGAATGGACCCAGTATTGAGCCTTGAGGTACACCTAACTGAACTGGTAGCCCAGAAGATTTCACGCCATCAACATCTACACATTGGGACCTATTATGTAAATACGAAATTAAAACGTTGAGAGCTTCGTTTTGCACACCGTAATGACGCAGTTTACGCAAAAGCGTGTCATGGTGTACGCAATCAAAGGCTTTGGAGAGATCACAGAAAACCCCAATAGCATTTTGCGAGTTCTCCCATGCGTTAAATATGTGTTTCAGTAAAGCTACACCCGCATCTGTAGTCGAACGACCTTTTGTAAAGCCATATTGTTCATTATGAAGGAGGCTATTTAAATTAAAATGTCTAAGCAACTGCTTGAGTATTAACTTTTCAAATATTTTGCTAAATGCTGGTAAGATAGAAATAGGCCTGAAATTGCCAACGTCACTTTTATTGCCTGATTTAAATAATGGTATGACTTTACTATTCTCCATGAGGTCAGGAAAAGTTCCTAAATCAACACATTAAAAGTAACAGCTAGATAGGGGGCTACGATGTCTATTATATTACTTAAAAGTTTAATGGAGATGCCCCAGTAATCACCAGTGTTTTTAGACTTGAGTGTGTTAAAAACATTAACTACATCACGAGGCGTTACATGTTCGAAGCTAAATAAGGGACTATTTTTAGACACACTATTAAGCATAAGGTTTTCCGCTTTAGACGGGGATGAATTTAAGGAGCGAGTGGTAGTTACAGGTATGTTGGCAAAAAACTCATTAAACGCCTCAGCTACGTCAGCTGCTTTATTAACTAATTTATTGTCGACCATAATCTCAAGTTGTTTATCTTGTTTAACCGACTTACCCGTTTCATTGTTAATAATTTTCCAAGTGGTTTTTACTTTATTATTGGATTTTTTAATTGTATCGCTTAAAAATTTAGATTTAGCAAAAACACACACCTTTTTAAATAATTTTTGACATACTCTAGGAAAGGATTATCAAACCTGTATTTTTTCAAACCATATAACTCGTATAGTCTCGCTCTACTTTTATAAATTCCTGGAGTGGCCCATTGGTTAAAGCCAACAGAGGTGCCATTAATTTGAATAATAATATCTTTGAATAATATCGTGTTGTAAATAATACCTAAGAGATGTAGTAAAGATGAATTAGAACGTAGCCGGATAAATGTTTTGTAATAGCACAATGGAATACTGAAGAAATTGCATATTTAATTCGGAGTGGCTAACCAAGAAACTATGATCCTTGGAACACGTACTTATCACCGAGTTTTCGTGGAATAGTCGTCAATTTATTTTATTTTTTATTTAGTCGAGTCATATTCAGCAGTGGCCGCGATATTGTGAGGGATCTCATATATTTAACAATTTTACAAATAATTTCTTGACCTTTTGTAACATTCATTTTAGTATTGGTATTACGACTGCAATCGAAAGGAGATCTACGGCGATTTTTTTGTTCCATATGCTGGTCTTGCGTCCTGGTGAATATTAACTTGACAGTTGGTCAGACAGGTCTATTCCATACTTGGTTTTGTTAGTCGTTTGTAATAGTAAGATCATTTTGGTTTACAGAACTGGTCTGAAAGGTTTTGACATTTCCATCTCCTTACCATGGCAAGTTGTCAGCATGAGCACGTCTCTTATCGTGCCACTTCAGGACTGTCATATTGTTATTTTGCAAGACGGCAACTTTTCCGACCTTCAGTTTAGCTTTTACAACCTCTTTTGGCAGATTTCGTCTATTAGGGCGAATAGTGCGACATAACTCAGTGTTTTGCTCTTTTAAATATTTCGCTAATGGTACACTGGTATAATAATTGTCACAAAAAGCCGCCCTTCGTTAAGTAAATCTTGTCTTGTCCTAATTGTGTAACCAGGCGAATCAGTTTTATCAAGGGAGGTTATAAACCTTATCATCTCCTGCATAAACTTTATAACTCCACGTGTACCCTTTATCAGTACACAAAAACAGTTCGAAAAATATTAGACCGAATTTCATTTCACCTAAAAAATTTCAACTATTATCGTATCGTATTTTTGAAGTGAAGCTTCTTTATAGACGGGGGGTATTAGGATTTTTCTGTCACGAAAAAGCGTTACGGCCGCGTGGAGGGGGTAGACGATATATCGCGTGGTGAGCGGCGGCAAGGGCGGACGGAGAGAATAGATCGGAATCTCAAGTTTTTATATTGAACCGATTTAAAAAATTCTTTCACTGTTGGGAAGCTACACTATCCCCGGGTGATATAGGATATATTACATTTTCAAAAAATTTGGGATTCTTATTAAAACTCCAATAATGTAACGCAAGGTGTAAAAAAAATTACCTAAAATATTATTTACATCGCGTGCGCATCGAAAACTATTGATGATAGAATAAAATACACATCATTATGTGTCGCGACAGCATATGTCTAACTATTAGTGCCACAATAAGTGTTCTTTTATTTTTTTAATTTAATTGAAATGCCGCTGCTAGAAAAGGCTCTGTATTTAATTTTGTATCTTGGTATTAATCCTTATCAAAATAAACGGACAAGTGGAAAAACGAATCGCAATGGACAAGTGGAAAAACGAATCGCAACGGACAAGTGGAAAAACGAATCGCAACGGACAAGTGGAAAAACGAATCGCAACGGACAAGTGGAAAAACGAATGGCAACGGGACAATTGGAAAAATGAATCGCGAAGTTTTACGGGCAGGTTTTCAAATTGGACAAGTACATTAACAATCTGCCCGCAAAACCTCAAGTAAAAATTATGTTGCGATTCGTTTTGCCACTTGTCCGTTGCCATTAGTTTTTCCACTTGTCCGTTGCGATTCGTTTTTCCACTTGTCCGTTGAAGTTTCACTTCTATTATGTGTCCCAGCACACATTTTTTTTTTTACTTTAACCGATACAGTGGCAGACGTGACTTCAATGAGAAGTCACGTCTGCCACTGTATCGGTTGATATATTATCAATTCGATTTCTTTCGTTACTCCGACGTTTCATTACGTCGAAAAACTTTTTACCGAAGTTACACTTAGCCCAAATAACATTTGTTCGAAGTATTATGTTTCCGAACATTAATTATACCACGAGGTATGGATCGGCGAAGGAAGGCTGCTTGCTTCAAGCATGCAGCATGCAAGCAGACATACAACATGCAAGCAGGCATGCGGCGTGCAAGCAGGCATCCAGCATGCAAGCAAGCATGCAGCGTGCAAACAAGCATGCAAGATGCACGCAGGTATGCAACATGCAGCAAGCATTGTTTCTGTCACGGCTCCGGCACTGCGGGGTTTGGGTGGCCCCACGCGAGCTTATCGTCGCTGATGGTTTTAATGCTCACCACCGCAGCTTCGGCTGCGGCGGCGGGTCTTCAAACCACCTGCTCCTCAGCTCGCGGGTCGCCCCACCCCTTCGCGCCTACGCGGGCTTAAAATACACTCTAGGGGTAGGGCAGACAAGACTACGTGGAGTCGGTTTTGCAGCGATTTGTTTCTGTCACTAAATTTTGTAGCACAACAACATATTGACTTTTTATGACACTATTTTAATTTAATATTGAAAAATATTGTTTCGGTGTGGTGAAAATATGGCAAATAAATCATTTGGCAAATGAAAAATGTTCAAAAGAGGCTTCGGCCAATAGCAAAAAGTTATTTTGTAAATCGGCGAAATATAGTTCGGTAAAATAATACCTATGACACAGGATACTTCGATGATCTAAAAATCTGTCAAATAATACATATAGCAAAAAAGACGTCGGTCAATAGTTTTCGTTAAAATGAAATTCGAACCAAAAAAAATCGGAAAAGTTATCGGTTCCCTGTAAATTCGCATACCGTATTTAACTTATTTATGAGGATTAAACTCGAGTCTTCCTCAAAATTTTACAACAGATTCGTCAACTGCAACTACAAGCCCTGGAGTAAAATTCTCTTAGTTTGAAATTATTTTGTTAATGAATGGTTGTATTTTAAACAGACGACTTTCATCAAAATTCATGTTATCGACGAAATGCATTTGAAAATTAAAATGAACCTATATATGATGTGTTAATTTCGTGAAATATTAATCAAAGGCAGATTGTGCCTACCTTTTTCCCAATTTGTTGGGGTCGGCTTCCAGTCTAACCTGATGCAGCTGAATACCAGTATTTTACATGGAGCGACTGCCTATCTGACGTCCAAAACCCAGTAACTGGGTAATACGATACCTTTTGGTAAGACTGGTTGCTGTGCGGACGGGCGATGCGTTGCGACGCGGTGGGTCGGGGCCAAGGTCGGCTGCCCGACGAGAACCGAGCATTACCAAGAAGAGCCGAACTGTGCATGCCTATGTCAACGAGGAACCATACCGCGCGGCTCAGAAGCTTTACGCGAATGTAATCGCGAGCAGAAGCAGCTAGTTCTATATAAGACCTCCGTTACTACTCTGAATTCATGCTTATGTTTCGCATATGTGCAAGAAGTTCCGAGGTTCCGTTACAACCCTAATCTGGGTCTTGTTTCATTTAGGTACATGTTCATTGTTGGGACTTAGGGGTCCATTGTTGGGTCAGAGGGGAACCAATGTTGGGACACAGGGGGTCGATGGTTGTTCTTCTCCGTCAGTGTGTCGCCCATAATTCACCACACGGGCCCAGTGCGGTTTGGTGCATTTTTTTACACGTACATCACGCATGATTCCCGAAGGGATTCGCCAGAAGTGTAGCTACAGCTACACCTCTGCCAAATCCCTTCGGGCAAACTAAAACATAACTCCCGAAATATTGGTGTACTATTATAGTACAACAACATCTCGCCAGTTATGTTAAAGTTTCATGTCATAGGGAGACGCGCGGAGTCTGGATTAGTGCCCGAAAGATGGGAATAGTTTCGTCATTCGGGCACTAATCCAGACTCCGGCTACTGAGAAATTTCTGATGCATGAACCGAATTACAGAAAATCCCACTAAAATCGGTCTAATTTACAGCTACAATGCGACTGATTGCTGCCATCCAGGAGCGACGGGGTCTAGCACTTGCGATTGTAGGAGTCTTCGCCTTCATCCCTGCATGGCTATCCCTCCGGTCCTATTCAAAACGGGATCTCCTACCATTGATCGCTTCGAATCCTCCACCACCGTTGCCTGTCCATTCTAATTCAAGACTACTTCCTTTTCGGTACTGGAATCACCGGTCGTTGTACCCAGAGAGATATACGGATAACTCCTGTATGAACTTTCCTGCTGTCAGTGATCTACAGTACGCGGCAAACTCTTGGCAACTCCTCAAGGTTGACAATGGGAGTGTGTATGTGTATGGAGCCTATTTCGATAACCGGTTTGAAGAGCCGACGGTTAGGATTTTGATCTACACCGATGTGTTTCCTGTGCCTAAGCTGTTCTGTCAATTGTGGTAAGTTCTGTATTTTAATAGTTTTAATATCTATATTGTAATTTTATCATTTTCTTCCATATTAAATACAATTTTAAATATTATATATTTTAACGTGATGAAATAAAAAAAATGCTGAAGTTGCGGGCAAGACCTAGTTGTGTTATATTCTGAGGGGACGATAGCGTGCGCGCGAACATTCTCAAACACCCGCTGCGTCCGCCGAGTTTAAAGTGCTACAAGGATCTTGGCGCTCGAATGACTTCGACAGGGAGACGCTGTTGGTTAATATTTGAGTGATTATTTTGTGAAATGTATTGAACAAACAAGATGTCGGCGTTAGTTGACCACTGATTTTGTTCAACCAGTTGCCACTGACTGCGCTGACCGTTATGAACTATTTATAGGCTATTTTATTTATAAATATCCTTTCATCCTTAGGTTTCCAGACGACAATGAGCCGCAGATAGAGTTAGCTGAAGCGAAGTATGGCTGGCAGCCTGCTTGGGGCGGTCCCACCGACGGAGTCAATGAACCCTATATCCTGAGCTGCAAGTGTAGGAGACACCTCCCAGAGGTGGAAATAGCTCCCATTGCGACTGCCGTGGTCACTGCTCCATGCGGCGTCGCAACCAACGTGGTGGATATACAGGTAGGGTCAACCATCCGGCTGGATTTGTACAGACAATCATCTGCCTTGCCTTTTCCCGACTATGTTGGGGAGGCTTCACTATAATACAAAGATTGCGCGTCTTTTTGTGAACAACAATTAATTCGTATTTTGGGGTCCTAATGGTTCTCCCACATTGCCGTTAGAAAATGTTTGTAAACATTTTCTAACATAAAAACGTTTACTAAAAAATGTTGTCAATTGTTACATTTTATTAGGAACTGTTACATGTTATAAGTGCTCCTACACTAATAGAAAATGTTTACTAACATTTTATAACATTTAAATCTGGTATTGGCTCGCAGTTTGGTTTGCGTTCTGAGGGCGTCTACACGAAAATGGAAGAGGATTTGCTCATTGGAATAGCTTTCATTTTTTATAGTTATTTGATTCAGGCGTGACTCTGCGGAAATCCATTATAAAATACAATAGATGACGTATATTTAGTAACCTAATCCGCTTAACCGTTCTTAAGGAGTCATAAAGAACCCTGTAAGAAATCGACACGTGTTTCACCTCTCAACGAGGCATCCTCAGGATGGCTATTGACTTGTTGCGAACCCGGACCCGACGTGTGAACACGTCAAGCGTCGAGAACAGTGTGAGTCAATTCGCCCGCCAACCCCACTTATATAGGATTACTGCCCCGCCCACCTCGGCTAGTATCGTTATCAGCGCGGTAAGGGGCTGCAATAGGCTAACGAGACACTAATTTTAGAAAATCTGTAAGTGTGACGGAAAGGCGGTAACGTTGAGATTTTTGGCAACTGGTAGCAGTTATAAAAGTCTTGGAAATGTGTTCAAGTTGCCAGACCAAGTGATATCTATAATCATACCAGAAGTGTGCGAGGCTCTCAATGAGGTTTTACAAGAATACATACAGGTAAGTCAAACAACATTTTAATTTATTTTTATTTTTGATTACTTTTAATATGATCTAACAAAACTTTCTGACAGTTGTGGTGCGAGGGTGGGTAACTGCTACGTTGGAAAAAAACACACACATTAACAAAAATAATTTGTGTCTTTAGATAAGATAAGATAAGATAATCTTTATTTGCTTAAACATGTGTCGTACATACAAGAAATACAATCATGCATGCAAGATGGTAAGAACATTAAAGTACAGGCATGTTTGCCACATGATGTGACGTGCAAATGTCAAGGATTATTATTAATTAATTAAAACATTATTATAATTAACAATCAAATAAGTAGTTAAAGAGCAATTTCAATCTGCCTAGCCTTTTCCCAACTATGTTGGGGTCGGCTTCCAGTCTAACCGGATGCAGCTGAATACCAGTATTTTACATGGGGCGACTGCCTATCTGACCTCCACAACCCAGTAACTGGGTAATACGATATCCCTTGGTAAGACTGGTGTCAGACTTTCGGGCTTCTGACGACTCGTAACGACTGTCAAAGATCCATGAATGACAGCCGGGACCAACGGCTTAACGTGCTTTCCGAGGCACGGAGGATTCTCGGTATGTAAAGATGGTCACCCATCCACTGACCAACCCCGGCAAGCGTAGCTTAACCTGATGGATCGACCAGTGCGGCTGTTGTTACTTAGCCACGAGCTCCTCAAGTAGCTTAAGAGCAAAATAACAAAAATCAAACAGAACATTAAAACAAAAATAAGTTAATAAAACAGTTAAATACAATAATCATGTCAACAATAAAAAAATAAAAAAATATAAAGCTCCAAAAATTAAACAACACAAAAAAAAAATATAATTAAATCAAATAGCTACTATGTCAATACAAATCTTTCCTCTAGGAACTCGTTAATGTTATAATATGCTTTATTTACTAAATGTGTCTTCAGTTTTCTTTTCAAGTGTACATCTTTAAGCTCCCTCCAGCTCTTAGGCAACTTATTGTACACAATTGGAGCCATATGAAAAACACTTTAGCGCATAAGTGCAGTTCTACAGGGAGGTACACAAGTTGGGTTTGGTCACGCCTGTTCCTGGGAAATTGCTCTGATCTGCGCGGAAATAATTTAGGATTATTCCTGACAAACATAACAGTTTCAAGAATATATATAGATGGCAACGTTAAAATTTTATGCATTATGAAATAGGGTTTGCAACTGTCCGTGGTTTGCAAATGGAACATTGCTCTAAGGCATCTCTTCTGTGCTTTAAATGCTATTTCTCTATTAGTCGAGTTACCCCAAAAGATAACACCATATCTTAGAACGGATTCAACCAGACCGTAGTAAGCTGTTAATAACGCCTCCCTATTGACATTTCGTGACAGCAAGTACAATGCATAGGCACTACTACAAATACTCTTACTCAGAGAATCTATGTGATCCTTCCAATTTAAATGTCGGTCAATAATTAGTCCCAGAAACTTAGTTGTATTAACCGTGTCAATTGTTATATTATTATATGTTATGTCAAGTTTGGAAAATGTCAATAAACGCTGGCTAAAGTGCATAATTACTGTCCTACTTAAATTAATTTTTAAATTATTATTGTCTAACCATTGAATAGTATTGATCAATGTATTATTAATGTCATATTTATATAAGTCTTTATTATTACAGGGTATGATATAGTACTATCATCCGCGAAAAGTGTTACAGGATGGTCAATTGATTTAGGAAAGTTATTTATGTACAGTGTAAAAAGTGGAGGTCCTAAAACACACTAACACTTCCTTGCGGAACTCCGTAGTTCGTTCCTCCGAAAGAATGTTTTCTTCATGTTTGGTTCTAATGTTCAGACTACTTATTTCGGTTATTTGTTTTCTTTCATGCAAATATGATTTTATAAGTTCAAGAACATTTCCTCTAACACCGTACGCATAGGGTTTTTTAAATAAAACATCATGTTGGACATAGTCAAATGCCTGAGTCATGTCACAAAATATAGCACAGACTGGAGTCTTTTTATCCATATTTGACATAATCGAGTGCAAAAAGTCATAAACTGCCATATTTATTGTTTTCTTTTTCCTAAATCCTTTTTGTTCGTTACAGAGTATATTGTTCACTTCTAAATCTAAGTTGATTATAAATATAGTATTCAATTACTTTTGAGAACATCGGTATTAATGCAATCGGCCTGTAACATTCCATTAGTTCCCTGTCTTGCTTTTTAAACAATGGCTTTATTACTGATTTTTTTAATGCGTCTGGAAAAATTCCTTCACTTATACACATATTTATGATATGACTGAGTGGGTGACTTATTTCATCAGCTACTGTTTTTAGTATTTTTGTACTGATCCCATCGTATCCCACACTATTAGTATTGTTTAACGCTAGAATGATTTTCGATATTTCATTTGGAAAACTTGGAGCGATAAACATAGAATCCTTTCTGTTCATAATATTTTTTGTTACTATATGCCCTGGATTTATCGAGGGTTGAATTTTGTCAACAAAAAAATCGTTAAATGAGTTAGAAATATGGTTTGGATCCGAGATTTCATTATTAATTCTGATTTTGGGGATATTATTCTTTGGTATATTTAATTTTGTTTCGTTTATAATTTGCCAGGTAGTTTTGGATTTATTTATTGATGTCTTTATTTTGAAATTATTTTGTGATTTCTGAGTCAAATTTATTATTCTTTTAAATAGTTTTGAGTAATTTTTAAATTGCGTTTTATTCTGTTGAGTAGGTTAACTTCGATACTGCCACAATAATTGACGTTTCTTCTGACTGCATTTTTTAATACCTCGCGATATCCATTTTTGTTTATTGTGGACATTACATTAACTGAAATAAGTTTTACGGGGAAGCACTGATCGTATAACAAAATGAAAAAGTCTACGAACTCCTTGTATGCTACATTTGGGTCGCTGGCTGCATGGACGTCAGAAAAAGTTAGGTTTTGCAGATAGCCTTTAAACTTATTGATGTTGTCGTTATTGTAGTCACGTCTTGTCTTAGTCCACCGTTTAAAAGTGCAAACGTTACTAATTGGACATTTCAATAACTGCGCAGTATGGTCAGACAACGCTAACTCCAATACAGTAGCTTTACAGGACTTTTTAAAATTATGCGCAAAATTGTCTATACATGTTTGGCTCTTAAGACGCGTCGGTTGATGAAGAGCTAGTTTTAAGTTAAAGCTTGAGCTTTAAAGCAATCAACAAAATTTGAAAACATGTTATTGATAACATGTTTTCAAATTCTGTTGATTGCTTATTTCTCCTAAGAACATCTACATTAAAATCACCTACTAAAACAATATTTTTATAATTATTTTTCACTGTAGTCTGTAATATTATTTCTAATGTATTCATACATTCGTTGAAATTTTTGGTATTAGGTACTCTATAAATATAAACACAAACAATCCTATGAGTAACAAGTTCAATGGCACAGCATTCAAAGATACCCGTTGATGAATTTTTTGCAATTTTTGGCAACTCTCTCCATTGATGGCCTGACTTCACCAGTATACATGCACCACCTCTTTTGCTTTCTTTTCTACTGAAAGAAGCCGCCAAGCAGTAATTCTTTAAGTTAAGGTGTTTGTCATAGCCTTCCGCCATGAAATGCTCCGTAATGCATAAAACATCCACGTTTATGTTTTTATCTAACAATTCATTCAAGCTGACTGCAAGGGTGTCACATTTTCCCACAGGGATCGGTTCTGGGGCCGTATCTGTGGGACATCGGCTACGACTGGGTGCTGCGCGCCGACCTCCCTGAAGGCGTCAGCGTAGTCTGCTACGCTGACGACACGCTGGTCCTGGTACAGGGGAGGTCGCATGAGGCGGCGGCCGAACTTGCGACACGTTGGGTTGGGACAATCGTAGATAGGATCCGGCAACTGGGACTCGAGGTGGCCTTGCACAAGTCCGAGGCCATGTGTTTCTATGGTCCTCGGAACGCGCCACTGTCGGGTTCCCAGATAACGGCAGGAGGGGTTCACATCGGTGTCGAGTCGACGATGAAGTACCTGGGACTCGTCCTCGACACCCGGTGGAACTTCGTGGAGCACTTCCGACGTTTGGCTCCCAAACTGGATAGGGCTGGGGCTGCTTTGAAGCGGCTTCTGCCCAACCTAGGGGGTCCAAACGCCTCCTGCCGGAGGCTCTACGCGGGGATCGTGCGGTCCATGGCCCTTTACGGGGCACCGGTGTGGGCGCGTTCACTGAGGCTGCGACCGGCCCAGCGGTTGAACACGTCCCAAAGGGTCATGGCCATCAGGCTGGTCCGGGGATACCGCACGGTCTCCCGCGAGGCGGCGAGCCTCCTTGCCGGACTACCGCCATGGGATCTGGAGGCGAAGGTCCTCGCGCACATATGGGAGTTGCGCGAGGAGGCGAAACGCCGGGGTATAACTCCGCTGCCGCAACAAATCGCGGCACAGCGGACAGAGCTCCGGCGGGATCTCATGGCGGCATGGAGTGTGCGATTGTCGCAACCCAGCGCTGGGCACGCCACAATTGCGGCGGTAAGGCCCCTCTTTGAGGAGTGGCTGGAGAGGCGCCACGGCGTCCTCACCTTCCGCCTGACGCAGGTCCTCACCGGACACGGCTGTTTCGGGAGGTTCCTGTTCAGGATCAAGCGGGAGGAAACGCCCGGGTGTCACCATTGTGTGGATCGCCCGGAGGACACGGTGGAGCATACGGTGGAAGTCTGCCCGGCTTGGGCGGAGCACCGCCGTGTCCTCACGGAGGCGATCGGCGGCGGCGATCTCTCGCGTCCGGCCCTGGTTCAGGCCATGGTCCGGAGCGAGAGTGCATGGGAGGCCGTCACCTCCTTCTGCGAGGCAGTTATGCTCGCGAAGGAGGAGGCGGAGCGCGCGAGGGAGATTGAAGCTGCACGCCCTCGCGCCCCTAGTCGCCGCAGGAGACGCCCCGGGCGTCGGGAGTCACAAGCTGACTTCCGGCCACCGTAGGCGCGGGCCTGCGGACGGTGAGCGATGGGCAGCTCGCCGTCCGATAAGGACCAGGCCCGGGTCGACGGCGCGTCGTGTTCCACGCGCGCCTCAAAGGGATGTCAGCAACAACTGACGGGGTCCGGAAGGACCAATGCCTGCTGGGGTTGCGGGTTTGTCTGAGAGGGATATCGCGGCCCCAGCACATAGGCAACGGAAGGAACACGGGTGGGTTTTAGTCAGTAAAAGTCTGACACTCCCTCTCGCTCTGCCCAGAGCGGGAGGAGTCATTTGATGATTTCCCACCCAAAAAAAAAAAAAAAAAAAAAAGGGTGTCACATTTCGCAAGCAGGCCTGCGATGTTTTGGTGCAGAATATGTAAATGTTTAGTCACGAAAAAACTTGTCATCCGTTGTAGTTCCTTCGCTTTTGTCGATATCATTTTGTTTTGTGTCTGCGTAATTATGAGTAATTTCAGCAAATAATTCCCATAAATCGTTAAATATTGTACGTAGTCCAAGATTATTGATAGTCCCTGAGTTGTATATTAAATATGCTGTCGTCATATTTCAGATTAAGGTTGCTGTCTAAAAGGTATGCATGTCCATGCGTATGTATAAGAGATTATTGAATGTCTCTACTCGACAGTTGAATAAAGTAGCGTCAAAGGGATACTTATAAGTAGGCATGCAAATAATGATGTTAGTGTTTCTTATATCTTGAACTATACTTCTCAAATGGAAGATAATATCATAATAGTCATTAGTTTTTTTGAAGTCTTCTTGCCCAAGGAGTATGATGCAGCAATCTTCCATAGTATATTTTTTTAATTTTGTACCCAGTCCATCCAGAAGCTGTTTTGTATTTCCATTTGATTTTAAATAATGAAATAGATTACAGTTACTCTGAAATGCATTATCAGCCGATAACCATACATCGTTTTTATTATTATTACTACTTATTATGCATATTTTCGGCCTAGTCTTAGCCGTGTGGCTGTTCGGATCGGTTAAAGGTGTTTGAGTAGTTTTGAGATTTGTGACATTTTTTGGTCGCCTGTCTTGCCGAATCAGACATCGACTTTCTCAGGGAACTAATATCTTCAACAGCCCTTTGTTGAGTTGATACCTTTAACGGAGTGGATAACTTCCTTGGCTTTGGATTTGGTGAGCCTACTCGGTTGTTAACATCTTAGCGGTTTTTTTTAAAAGCTCACATTTATTAGTGACTTCAGACAGTTTTGATTTTAAATTACTGTTTTCAAAGGACAGTGTGTTTATTTCCTCATGGGCTGATAGTAGCTCCAATTTTAATTGGTCTATTTGACATTTTAAAGCTTCGGTTTCGTCACTTACATCATCGGATATGTTGGGTAGACTACTTGCGCTGTCATCTAGCGTCAAGTTATTTGTATTTGATTCTTCGAATGTAGACTCCGATAATGACTGAGTTCGTACTCTTCGTAACGTGATATTCTCGAAGAAGTTAATTATGGATACAAATTGAATTGTTATGGATAAGAATTGTAAAATGTAAAGGAAAAGTATATCGGTTAGCGGGGATCGAACTTGCGCCCGACAGTTACTAACGCAGTGGTGTGACCGCTAGGCTAAGCGACCGTTCATTAATCAAACGAAATTGTTGACTACACCTTAGTCTTGGTTGATTGATGTATCGAGTAATAGTCCAAAGGTCGTTTCTTTGTTCTTTCGACGATTCATATGACGGAAGAAAAAACAATAATTCACCGTTGTTTCTTTGTTGAATTCGCCGTTTCACCACTATTGCTCTCAAGGCAAGAGTAAGCATTTAGTTTATGAGTTATCACACTTATCACACGCACTAAAAAGAGAGTAAGACTTTCGTCAGGTTTTGGTTTACACCTAATCTTCTGTTTTATTTTATTTGATTGAATCTTCACAAATTGTCACAATAATCACTGGATAACAATGTCACATGCATATTGTTGTGTCCTTTCACTAATTGACGCGTTTTATCTACTTTTTTACGATTATAATATTTTTAAAACAATTTCACGTATGGAGCTTATGTTTACACCGGTGACGTTGCCGGTGGCAGACAAACTTATATTAACAAAAAAATGCAACACGAGCTTATTTTTTTGCACACAATTGAGACAAATCATACTTTACTGATATTCACTTTACTGATATTCACTTTACTGATTATCACTTTACTGATATTCACTTTACTGATTAAATTTTTAATAATCAACAAATAAAACATGTACCTATTTTTTAATTTTGGATTGATCCCAACAAATCGTTTAATGATTGGGTCGAATCTTGGCTTGATTCCGATACATTAGACGGACTCGGTGTTCTTGCGCTGGTACGAGTATGTGCAGTATGTGCCCTGGAGCTATCCGAAGATCTGGTTTCAAATGAAGCTGAGGGACTCGGTGCAGTGTAGTATCCTCTCGAGCTACAGACAGCATTATTTTCCAAAAAAGGGGATAGATTTGGTTCAGAGTTGTATCCCCAGGAACTACTAGCAGTTGGGTTTGTAGGAAAATCATATTGTCCTATTGATGCATTGTACAAAATATTGTTAATTTGATGTTGAGCAGTATTCCTAGCATAACTGTTTTTTATTTGTTTCAGTTTCATAGAGAAATGGAAGGATTTTACAGCGTTGTACTTTTAGCGCTAGTGGACGCAGAATATAACTTTTTATACGTGAATATTGGCTGCCAAGGACGCATAATTGATGGTGGAGTTTTCGCAAACACAAAATTTCGAAATAAAATTAACGACAATAGTTTGAAAATAGCCAATGACAGCTCACTACCAGGCAGAAACAAACCTGTTCCTTATGTATTCGTAACAGATGATGCGTTCCCGTTAGAAAAACACTTGTTAAAACCTTTTCCAGGACCACAGGATAGCAATTCTAAGGAAAGAATCTTCAGTTATAGACTGAGTCGTGTGAGGAGAACAGTAGAGAACGCATTTGGTATTTTGTCGGCCAGATTTAGAGTTTTACGAACTACAATATTATTAGATCCAGAAAAAACTACTACTTTAATTATGACATGCGTGCTACTGCATAATTTTCTAAGAAAAACTGGATCGAGCATGATTTACGCTCCATCTCAATACTATGATAGCGAAGACGAAATAACTGGTACACGTATCGATGGACAATGGAGATTAGAACAGCAGCAATTAACACCACTTGAAGCATGTGAATCCCAGGCAGATGATGGGAAACAAATAAGAAAAGAAAATGCTGAATATTTTTCAAATGAAGGGTTATTGGACTGGGCACCTAAATACTATTAAAAGACGTTAAAATAAAACTCACCTGCAACCCTCCATCGACAGTTGAACTTGGGATATTTTTGCCCTTAAGGAACATGAGTTTTTTAAATGCAAACCATTTACTTGATTCATCAGCTCCTGCACCAGATTTAGGTTTACATTCTCGGTTAAATTGACTTACGAGTGATCGAATCTTTTTTTCTATTACTTTTTTTATCCAAATTAAATTCACTGGCAATTACCATCCAAGCATCGTGTTTCTTATTTCGGTTTTTGTAGTCCTCTGATATCGTGTTCCACAGTACTTCTCTTGCTTGAAACATTTCAATCAATTTGTAAACATCTTCGTTATTCCAATTATAACCTGACATATTTTATTGCTTGGCGCACGCGCAACCACTAATCTGTATACGCACAGCGACCCACGCTTAGGACTGACAAGACACCAGACACAGCGCGCAGCGACCGGCATACTCTAACCCCCCCCCGCATCCCCGACTCACCGCATACCCCGCCGTCACCTTTATAAAAGGTTTACAAACAAAAGGTAACACATGTTTTATTTTGTTATACTCGTAATTTGTTTTGTTTAATTTGTTAACTAAAAAATTTCATATACGAGTATAATCTTTTCATAATAACATGAAAAGATTTTGATTAAATGTTTGCTAACCAATGTTTACTAACGTTACTAAACATTTTCTAACGGCAATGTGGGAGCACCATAATAATAACAACAGACTTATTCCTATTAAAATGCGGCATATATGCCAGCGACCTTGAGTAAGTAGTTAGCTTGCGTGTTCTGTGCTGAGCTCACGCAATGCGTCGTACGTCCAGCCAGTAATATAGGAGTCGCCCATCAAAGAGCACTGTCCCAAAGTAGCGTATTATTAATTGGATATACGTAAAACAAAAGGTATTCTAATAAAACACGTATACTAAAAGATACATAATTAAATTATCTTCAAAATGGTGAAGGTTTTAGGAAAATAAGTTTCGATAGTTTTTGCGTGATTTTCAGTTTTTTATCCGTGTTAGACATAATAACTTTATTAAATCTAAAATATTCACTAAATAAGTTATTAAAAAAATGCTCTTATTTATTTATTTTTCCAAATCATTAACACTACTCGTTTAGACGTGATCTTCAGTCTAAAATCATTAAAAGTCGCTTAGTGTCGCCTTAACCGTGACCAACTTGAAGTTTATGGTGAATTTGTTGAAGTTTATGATATCTTGTTTTATTATTTTCATTGAATAAACCGCAGCTGGTATTTTAAGGGTTGCGTACGTCCGAATGAAAAGCCGAAACCCTTATAGGATAACTCGTGTGTGTGAGTAAATTGGCTGTGACAGCCAATTTGCTCCGACTCGGGTGGCGACTATGGTGGGTCCATTGGAGTCGGAGCAAATTAAGTTGAAATTTGGTACACATGAATTTTGTGACCCAAACAAGGATGTGTAACGAATTCAATAAATTTCGAATATGGGAGTCGCCAGTGACGGCGCTAGACTAACCTTAGACGTCGGCGACATCAGCTTTGCGAAGCCCCTTTCATTTCCCAGTCGAAAGAAAAAACGTTACATCGAATGTGATAATACACTAATTTATGAGTACTTATGAGTTTGATTGCTAATCAAATGATGATACATAAACAAACACAAATTCAAATAAAGGAAATTTTCGGCTTTTAGCCTCACAGATTTTTTTTAAGATTGACGGTTCACTAATGTTTCACCAATTCACCATTGACAAATTTTTAGTTTACAACCAACGTTTCGTATACTATTTATTTCACAACCAACTTATTCCGCAAATAATAATAAATAATAGACGACGTATATTTAGTAACCTAATCCGCTTAACTGTTTTTAAAGACTCATAAAGTGTCGATTTCTTACAGGGTTCCCTGTAAGAAATCGACACTTGTTTCACCTTTCAACGAGGCATCCTCAGGATGACGATTGACTTGTTGCGAACCCGGACCCGACGTGTGGACATCAAGCGTCGAGAGCAGCGTCGAAACTTCGCCCGACAACCCCACTTATATAGGATTACTGCCAAACCTACCTGCCAACTGGAGAGGTGAACACGTGTCGATTTCTTACAGGATTCTTTATGACTCTTTAAGAACAGTTAAGCGGCTTAGGTTACTAAATATACGTCGTCTATTATATTGTATAATGGATTTCCGCAAAGTCACGCCTGAGTCAATTAACTATCTTACTGCTTTCTTCAACCGTCGAGATTGATCACTGAAACTATTGTTTAACTTCTGTGAGTTGCCCCAAAATATGGGACAGGCAGGAGACTATACGTTCGTGGATATTCTCAATAATATTCGAGTTGGAGAATTGACGATGAACCAACTTGAAATCCTGGACAACCGCAGGATCCCAATAGTAGGTCCATTTTTCGACGGAGAAGCGGTAAGGATTTTTCCAACTACAAGAAAATTGATTCTTATAATTCAACAATGACTGCGGAGTTAGGTAAATCTTTAATACTGTATCAGGTAAACGCTGTTAACATGTGTTTAGAGGCAAGAACCTACGGCCAGTGCCCACGCAAAACATTCATACCTGAGGATCCAAACAAGACGGGGACATCCTCAGCACATTATGTATTGGGCTTAGATCGCGATTAATGTTACGCCGTAACATGAATGTTAACCTCCGTCTAGAGAACGGCTCTATGGGTGTAATCCGAAAGATTGAGTGGCCAGCTCTTCGCAAGGACCAATTAGAAACAGGAGTCTTGTCGCAAGCAGTATTTGTTGAGTTTGATGACTCTAAAATCAAAGGTAATCAACCCCCTGGTTGATTACCTTTGATTTTAGAGTGCATACGGATTGAGCCCTGCACGATCCATTTTGATGCGCTTCGGGGACAAGGAACTAATTTATAATTTAACGGAGGATGTTACTTTGTTGGGATGTTACTGTACACAAGCTTCAAGGTACCGCACTCGATCAGGCAGTTGTGGACCTCAGTTCACATATAGTTGCAAAGGGTCAAGCTTATGTAGCCCTTAGCCAAGTAAAAACATTGGCTGGGTTAGCTACTAGTAACCTTGATCTCAAAAAGCTGTGGGATCGGACACATGATAAAAAAAAAACCTATAAGAAGTCTATGGTCTTAAAATAACATAGTAAATCTCTCAATATTGTAAGCACAAACTTACGTTTGCAGTTGGAGTATATGGGGAACATGTTTTTCAACTACACTGTTAAGTTTTTTCTTGGGATAAATTCATCCCAACTACGGAAACCTTCATCGTGCGTGATCCGACAAGTACTTGGCCGGTTTTTTTTAAATACGTTACCTGTTTCTTTCCGCATTTTTGCAATAAATGTTCTTTTAACGCATGTTATGTATCCATACTTCTATACTATTATTATCAAAAAGAAAATAGCTCTGTTTGTCCCCTTTTCACGCTTAAACGGCTGAACTGATTTGGATGTTTGGTGCAAAGGTAGATCATGACCTGGGTTAGGACATTAGCTACTTTGTATCCCGGTACACGGGCGAAGCCGCGGAAAAATCCCGGTACACGGGCGAAGCCGCGGAAAAAACTTAGTTTTTATATATTTTCGAAATCTTCTCTTCGAGTCACTTCATTAAACTGCATGACCAAGTCACACGGCTAACATCCGCCATCTTGTAAATAAATTTTAAGATTAAACACATGACCGCTCCTTTTGGGCCTCGGTACAAAACAGTTCAGCTTCACTTATATCATTCTGTAATAATGTATGGGGGTGCTGCACCAATGACAGCTCTAAAGAAAACTATCGCTTTGTCAATTGCATTCGTTGTACTAAGTCGTATCACTTTGTTTGTTTATCTACGAGTATCTCGGAAATACCTACTGAATCGGACGCTTATAGCGATTGGAAATGTTCGGTATGCATAAGTACGAGCTTGCCCCCAACGTCTTCTAAGATGGACTGTACTCCGGTGCGTAACATTTCAACTACTAGAGGAAATAAGAGACCTGCTTTGAACTCTCCTCCTGAAACTTTACCGGCGGTCACTAGCGAGGACGTGCGTTCTATCGTACAAGAAGTTATAAAAACGGAGTTCGCTGTTATGCTTCAGCAGATAAATAGTACCATTGTTAACATCATTAATAGGGAGTTGGCCCCGATTCGCAAAGATTTTGAGGAACTTAGTGTCTTTGAATTTCCACACGAAAGAATTTGATAAGTTTCAGTCGGAACACGCAGAGTTTAAAAGTACTACGAGAGAACTTAAAGATGAAAATATTAAATTGCAAAGCACAGTAATAGATCTTAGTCAACGACTTAATTATCTGGAGCAACAAGCACGAGCCAACAACCTGGAGCTGCAGTGTCTACCGGAAAATAAACAGGAAAACCTGTATACCGTCGTCAAGCAGTTAGGTTCAGTGGTCGGTTGTGAGATTAAGGATAGCGATATTTCACACTGCACACGAATTGCAAAGCTTAGCACTAGTAATTCTCGCCCTCGGTCTATCGAAGTCCAGCTTGCCTCGCCGAGAATCCGCGATCAACTGCTGGCCAGTGTAATTAATTACAACAAAGATAAAACCCACGACAAACTCAATACCGCGGATTTTGGCATAGCAGGCAACAGGTCCCCCTGTCTTTATTGCTGAGCATTTATCCCCTGTTTACAAAGCTCTTCATGCTGCAACAAGAATCAAGGCAAAAGAAAAGGGTTATAAATATGTCTGGGTGAGGAACGGGAGGATATTTGTCAGGAAGATGGATGGTGATGATCATATTTTCATTAAAAGTTTGGACATTTTAAACAACTTAAAATGTGTTAATTAAAACTAGTAATATTATTCCTACTTGTACGTGCACTTATAGACTAATTATATAAATTCAATAGTTTGCAAATATACTATCAGAACAGCAGAGGGTTAAGAACAAAGACACATACTGTATACCGTAACATTTCCGGTAATGATTACGACATGTTAGTTATGTCTGAAACCTGGTTAAATAGCTCTGTATTGAGCAGTGAGCTATTCGATGATCGATATGTGGTATATAGGAGAGATAGAGAAAGTTCTCATTTTCAGTGCGGCAAAGAGAGGGGGGGTGGTGTTTTAATAGCCGTTAAGAAACAAATTAAATGTAAACGCATTAAGTGCTGGGAAAGTGGTTGTGAAGACCTATGGGTGAGTATTGATTTGTCAAAATCATGTACTGCTCGTCGAATGGTTATTTGCGCAGTATACCTGCCTCCTCCTTTACGCCGTTCTTCTCTGGAGCAATATTTAGATCACTGTAATGCTATTTTTGAACAATGTACTGATTCGGGAGTTTTTATTGTGGGCGACTTTAACTTGAGTAACATTGATTGGAATTTGTCAGGGAAATCGACTAATAAACTTGGCTCGTCTAGTACTAGCGAAATTTTAATTGATTTCACAAATTTTAATGTGAACAGGCTTAATCAACTTAATTGTGTTACAAACGATGCAGGTCGCATATTGGATCTGGTTTTAACAACACATTCATCGTGTAGCGTCAGTGAGAGTATAAATCCGATTAGTAATGTCGACAAACATCATCCACCTCTTGATTTTATTGTTTCCTTAAGTAAGGAAGCAAGACTACCATACAATAATGTCATACAAAGACCCAATTTTCGTACCGCAAATTATGCATCATTCATCCCAATCAATTTGTTTTTAAAACAAATTGATTGGGATGAATTATTTAAGGGGCATAATGATGTGAATGAGATGTTGGATGCTTTTTACGAGACACTTAATCATGGTATACAGGAATTTATGCCCTCTCGGGCACCAAAGAAACATAAATTTCCACCGTGGTTTAACCGTAATTTAATCAGATTGTTAAACTCAAAGAACAACATCAGAAAGAGATATCATAAATATAGAAACCCAATGGACTTAATTGAATTAAAACTGCTTAGTAAGCGCTGCGATACTTTGGTCACTCATTGTTACAACAATTATATCAAAAATCTAGAAAACAAGCTTAAATCCAACCCTAAGTTATTTTGGACGCATGTAAAAAATAAAAGAGGGGTGTCTAGTGCCTACCCCATGACCATGAATGACGGATCAGTGTTCACGTCTGATGGTGTGACAATATGTGAGATGTTTGCTACCAACTTCTCGTCTGTTTATAGCCTCGACCAAGAATCAAGTAATGAGTTTAATACCGAATTATTTTCACAGTCTCTTGGGAACACCAGTCTATGCTTAACAAGACCAAATATAAGCAGTAAGTGCCTACTTAAGAAATTATTGGATATTTACAAAGGTCCTGGCCCGGATAGCATACCGCCAATATTTATTTCGGCTTGTGCGGGAGGAGTTGGTGCATCCACTCATGGTCATATACAGCAAATCTTTGATTTCTGGTGTATTCCCTACGAAATGGAAAATGGCAAAGGGCACCACCTTTGCCATTTTCCATTTCGTAGGATCTGGGCCCAGTTAACCATTATCAATTTTTAAAAGTGGTAACTGGTCCGCGGTCCCAGTTCCATAGTGGGCCGAATGACCCCTAACCCAAAACATCAAGCTGATGGATCGATTGAATAGTATGGGGGTCATGGAAGTGTTTACAGTAAAAATCTTACGTAAAAAATGTAAAATGTACATAAATCGGATAGCAATGACAACATATCTAACTATAGGCCCATCTCAATTCTCTCAACGTTTGCCAAACAAAGTGTTTGAATCACTACTCTGCCCGTATTTTTCTCAAGTTATTCATAACCGATCATCAGCATGGATTTGTTGGATCACGATCCACGAGCACTAATCTAGTTGCATTCACAGAGAATTTGATCGGGGCTGTTGATTCTGGTTACCAGGCAGACGTCATTTACACTGATTTTAGCAAAGCCTTTGATAAAGTCTCCCATAAAATCCTATCTCATAAGTTAAATGCATATGGTATCACTGGTAGCTTGCTTAAATGGGTAATTTCGTATTTGGCAGATAGATCTTTCTTTGTCGTGGTAAACGGTTACCAATCTAATGTATATAAAATCTCCTCTGGAGTCCCGCAATGTTCGCATTTAGGGCCTATATTGTTTATCTACTTTATTAATGACATTCCCTGCTGTTTGCGGCATTCCAAGATTTTTATGTATGCGGATGACCTAAAGTTTCTTAGAATAATTAAGTCTGATAGAGACTCCTCGCTTTTACAGATGGACCTTAATAGTCTCATCCGATGGTGCAAAAATAATAATAATAATAATAATAATCCATTTAATTCAGGCGACGCAGGCCCATAAATAAATACCTTAACCTAAACATACATATATTTTTATTATAATTACACCAAATCATTATTGTACACGAAGTGATGACTGTGTCGGCGTCGTGTTGCGCTGCGTGGTGTCGCGTAACCTTCCACGAAATCGTCGGTACGCCACACCTTTCGGCCAAAACTCTTCTTTCATGAAGGTTTCTAGGTACTGAGTTGGAACCCGCACCACAAACGACTTGAAGTTTATGTTATGGCGCGACTCCAACTTCTCTACTCTCAAGGTCCACTTGGTCTTGGTTCTGATGTATTCCACGATGTCTTCAGTCATCGTGGAGTGATGCAGACGGGATACGTACAGCTGCGTCGACGGTGTAGCAGGACGCAGCAACATATTTGGTCCCGCCAGAGCAGTACCACATCGATTACGGCAAGTGGGCTTCTTTCGCTTAGATTCCACCTTCACGAAGCCGTCCTTGTCTGGCTGCCCTTTCTTAGGGGCTGGGGACAACATACCAGGAGCCGGTTCATTGCGGCTCTTAGATGCCCCCTCGGTTGATTTTGCACTTTTAGCAAAAACTTTCTTCTGTTGCTGCTCCTTTTGGATGGGAGGTTGTGCAGCAGCTGCTGAGTAAGCACGGTGAGGTGTTGACGTGCTAACTTGTGACGTCACCACTACTGCGGTAGAGGCGGGATCGGCGGGGTGCGGTATTGCATCGCTTGCAGTGACGGCGGCCGGTGACGAGTCCAATTTCGCTGACTCGAAACTGGACAGCGACGCGTTGTTTGCACCACGACGAGTGTTCACCTTTGATGCGAACTCAGGTGACCTACATACCGCTACAGTATTGCGTAAGTCAACCATATCGGCACGTAACTCACTGATGGTGTTTTGAGACGCATCCAACTTGAACTTCATCTCGGCCAGGCTTGCCTTCAGAGTAACAATATCCTTTAGCAACCTGGTGACGTCGACGTGGTCAAATGTAACAGGGGGCAGCTTCCGCAGCTCCTTTGCCACAAAGGACGGCACGTCGTCAGGGTCAGTCTCCTTAAACACCCGAAACATGTCTTGGAGACTCCTCTCTCCCTTTTCGTCCCTCCTGCGGGACGGCATTCGGTCGGCTAAGTCGAGCGATGTGTACAGTGTCGTCTTTGCACTGCGTATCTCATCTTCGGTGTAGCTCGAGGTGCAGATCTGCATGAGGCTTACTTCGTCCATGACGTCCAGTTGATGTTGCAGGAACGCCAGGAGCTCGTTGACTATGAGTTTTTCGGAACCCATGACGGCGACGGCTAATGCCACGTTAAGCGCGAATTAATAATTCGTAGCGAAGAGAGATGCGCGACCGTTTCCGAGCGCGCATCGCACTAGACTGAAATGCATATAATGAAATGAATTTGAACACAAAGAAATGTTACCATGTTAAGTATACAAGAAAAAAATAATCTTATAGAGATAGTATATTACATTAATGAGGACAGGGTTAATGAAGTAGACACTATACGTGACCTTGAGTTTTGTTTGACCAAAATTAACCTTTGTGCCACACTTAGATCATGTTGTTAAAAAAGCGTCAAAAATGTTGGGGTTTGTTATAAGACAGTGTAAAGGTTTTCGACAAAGTAAAACAATTTTTTTACTTTATTATAGTTTGGTACGTAGCATATTAGAATACTGTAGTGTGGTGTGGCGGCCGCACTATGCTACTCACAGTTTGCGTCTAGAACGCGTCCAAAAACGCTTTGCTTGGCATTTGGCTTTTTCTGTCGGTATAGCTAAAGAAACGCCTTCTTACAAAGATAGATTAAAAATCTTCAACATACACACCTTGGAAGAGCGAAGGCGTTTAAACGACGCAATGTTTGCGAGCAAAATCTTGAAAGGAAATATTGACTCACTGCCGCTGCTCGCACTTATAAACTTTCGTGCTCCTTCTAGAATTCCACGTAAACCCATAACTTCACTTCGTCCTCCACAGAGAAGAACGGTGTTGGGATCTAACTCTCCATGCGCTAGGTTCTGTAAGGTTTTGAATAGTTGCAGCGATATAATCGATTTCCACTTTGATTCTCTGATTAAGCAGAAATCTAAAATCTTGAGTTGTTTGTCAGAGTTGTTGTAAAGCATTCATTATTTTGTTACTTACATAACTTTAGCAATCTCATTTCTCATTTTAAACTAAGTCTTTATTTAGACTACATATTATAATTTTTCTTAGTTTTAAGTTGGCTTGTGAACTGTACGTGTACCTAGTGCTTACAAATTAGCATAATTTTTGTTCATGTGGTGTTTACCTTTAAGTAATTGTTACACTGTTCAAAGTTTTTAAGTCGTTATTTTTATCAAGATGTTAGTGTAAACAATTGTTGGTGAACCAAATAAATAAATAAATAAAAAATAAATATCCGTGTGGTTCTTTCCTTAAAAAATAATTTCAGACACTTAATCTACATTGTCAATCTTTGACCCCTGAGTTTGTTTCGCCATTTCTGCTCAGGGGGTGGGTGCCCAGTCAGATAGGAAATGTCGACTCCATGTAGCTTTTTCTTTTGTTAATATGTGTAAGAGTGATTCCGATATCCTATTTATAGAATAATTAATTTAATTTCAAACAAAACCTAATAAAACAATACTGTTTTCAGAACGCTCCTTTCGACGATCCGCTAAACTTTCAGAATAAAGTACCGTCACGTCACAATCGCAACGGGACATCCATTGGCGTCTGCGTAAAATGGCTGCATTTCAGAATAGACGTGTCAGTGCAAATTATTGAGTGGATGCAGCTGATGAAACATTTTGGAGCTGAGAAGGTGTATTTGTATATCGTCAGGGTATGTGTGTAACCTTTAACCAAATAATGAATATCCTTAGTTTTTGTTACTCTAAACCTGCAAAGGGATTATTTTGTACGTACTCATTATTATGAACAATTTTTACTATGGGACCGACCAACCATGTTACATGATGTTGAAATCAGTTTAATCGATTTAAAAATACGTTTAAAAACGTCTATAGAGGTATGAGGAACAGAGGAACAGGATGTAAAGTTCCTCTTCCTCTATAGAAAAGGGAGGATCGTTCGACCAGACGGGTGTTGTGTCTGGTGGGCTGACGGTTGATATAGGGACATGAGTGTACTGTGTGGATCGCCCGGAGGACACGGTGGAGCATACGGTGGAGGTCTGCCCGGCTTGGGTGGAGCACCGCCGTGTCCTCACGGAGGCGATCGGCGGCGGCGAACTCTCGCGTCTGGCCCTGGTTCAGGCCATGGTCCGGAGCGAGAGTGCATGGGAGGCCGTCACTTCCTTCTGCGAAGCAGTAATGCTTGCGAAGGAGGAGGAGGCGGAGCGCGCGAGGGCGAGGTAAGATGCGCGCCCTCGCGCCCCTTGTCGCCGCAGGAGACGCCCCGGGCGTCGAGAGTCGTGAGCGTCGAGAGTCGCGAGCCGACTTCCGGCCACCGTAGGCGCGGGCTTGCGGACGGTGAGCAATGGCTAGCTCGCCGTCCGATAAGGACCAGGCCCGGGTCGACGGCGCGTTGTTCCACGCGCGCCTCAAAGACATGTCAGCACCAACTGACGGGGTCCGTAAGGGCCAATGCGCCTGCCAGGGTTGCGAGTTTGTCCAAAAGGGATCTCACGGCTCCGGCACACAGGCAACGGAAGGAACACGGGTGGGTTTTAGTCAGTAAAAGTCAGACACACCCTCCCGCTATTTAAGCTATTTAAGTTATTTGATAATTTCCCACCCAGAACAAAAAAAAAGGGACGTCAGTGTGATGTGTAGGTCGCATATTGCGTTGTAGATACCGCCACAAGTCAATTAAAACAGGTCTTAACGTTACAGCTGCACCCGAAATCCAGAAAGGTTCTCAAATACTATGAAGACGAAGGCTTGGCGGTGGTCACGGAGCTGTCGCACCCACCGCAAGTGTCAGGGTTCGAGCAGGACCGAGGGTCTCGGGACTTCAGAGATATGAGGAGAGAGCTGCTGCCCCTCAACGACTGTCTGTACCGCAGCATAGGGCGGCACGACTGGCTCGCGGTAGTTGATCTAGACGAGATCATTGTACCGGATCCGTGAGTAGTGCTTTACCAACTTTAACTATATAATTATCATTGTCATCATTGGCAGCGTCCTCCCTTTTGTGCTCTTGTGATCTGTTATTTAAAATTCCTCTGCATTATATAAGGGCCGAGTCACACCGGAATGACAGCGGCCGCCAGCGGCCCCCGGCGTCGCCGCTGGCGGCCTCGCACGACCTCCAGATCGCACGCCCCTAGTCTCCTTGACTACTTTTTTTTCTAAATTACATACGCGCGGCCGCCCGCGGTGCCGCAAGCGGCCTCGCGTCGCCGTTGGTAGCCGCGGGCAGAACCACCGATAAGATAGGCGTGGCGTGCGACCGCTCGAGTCTTTTCAAGCTTTTCAAGCGATACTGGTCTTTTAGTTATGTAGATAAAGTTTAAAATTATTTCACACTGAAAGTGTTCGCCTCGTCGCTACCGGCCGCTGCTATTCCGGTGTGACTCGGCCCTTAGTATTTGAAACCCAAATGATAAAGTATAAAAAAGTCGCTTTTCGTGTACCATACTCTCTTGTACATATCTGTATGAGAAAAGGCCTTTGCCCTGCAGTGGGTCAGTAATAGGCTGGTATTATTATTATTTATTATTTTAGTACTTGCAACTTTCCAGAGGAGGTACATGGGTTGACCTGATAAAAAATGTCACGGAAACAGCAGCCGAAACGGATGGTTTGCCGTTCGATGCCTTGGTCTATCCGAACTATTACGTACTGGACGGTGCTCAGAAGGACCTAGTGGCTCCGGCAAAGACCCGCATCTTGGCTCACACTTGGAGGACAAGGACCCCCAGTCCACCTGGTAAGTTGTGTTTGGAAAGAAAGAAAAGCTGTTCATCATCATCATCATCATTATTCTCCTGCCCTTATCCCAAGTTATTCGTGGTCGGCGCAACATGTCTCATATCATCATCTCGGTCTTCATTTTGACTGCCTCGTTGGTCGCGTGGCCGCAAGCGCGAATGCTGAGCGTGGGCACTTGGGTTCGATTCCCAGGTCAGGCAGTGTTATTGCTATTGCAATTGCTCAGTAACAGCCCGGAGTGTGGAAGTTGGGTGGGTGATACCCCCATGCCACGGTTCGCACGTTAAGCCGTTGGTCCTGCGCCTGATCTCTCTCCGGTCGTGTCGAAATTTTGTCTGGAACACTGTTTGGTCACTGCCTTTCTAGCATTGATCATCTTTCAAACAGTGCATCCATCGTGTCTTTGATCTTCCATCCACATTAAAACGCAAGACTCTTCTCAGGACATAATAAAGAAATGCTATAGATAATGCTAGAGCTCATAAAGAATCTATTAGCCTGAACGATAGCGGAAACAGTAGCAATTTTATAGAAATATTCATTTATTCAAATATGATCTGATAGTACAGGAGCACCTGTCACGCAACTGGGTCTACATTATCTGAGCCAGAATGTCTAAAAGAGTTATTGACGAAATTATACACAAAGTTAAATAAGCAAAATACTACGCCTTCTTGCTCGATTGCACTAGGGATGTGAGCCGTGTTGAACAAATGTCAATAATATTAAGATTTTGCAATTCCTCAACTGGAGAGATAGAGGAACATTTTATAATCTGGAATCTGGATAATCTGGACCCCCAGCGTTGAAACTTTTCGTCGGTTATTTTAAAAAATCTGCTGTTTCCTACAACAGTGTCTAGACGAGCTGGTATGTTTAATAGGGTGAGTCTATTGTCATCAAGCGGGCACAAATCCAGACCTCCGACCTGCTAAAATAAACGCCATCACGTCTGCGGAGTTTTGCTAGCTAATTTAATTTGACCTTATAGATCTGACTAAACCATAGTTTCTACGATATGTATATCCACGTTTGTCTCCAGGACTGCCTCGTTGGTCTAGTGGTCACAAGCGCTACCGCTGAGCATGAGGTCCTGGGTTCGATTGCCAGGTCGGGCAAAGTGTTATTGGGTTTTTCCATTAGGTAATATTCAGCAGCAGCCCGGAGTCTAGATTTGTGTCCGGTTGATGGCAATAGACTCGCCCTCTATTACATGGGTCTTAAAACAGAACTGGCAAATTTTAGGTGAACTATAAGTTCACCTACATTTTGCTAGTAGTACACCTCTGCCTAATCCTTCGGGGATTACAGGCGTGATGTTTTGTGTTATGTTATGTCTGTCTCCAGGTTGGTCCGTGAAGTCCTTTTTCAACGTATCCTCAGTGACGGCGATGCACAATCACACCCCAATGTCCTGTAAGACAGATTGCAGGAACAGAGAGATGGAGAATGGACCTGGCAAGATGCTACATTTCAGGAGAAAGTGCGGCAATGGTGAGGACGACTGCGAGCAACTGCATGACGTAGTCAAGGAAAACATCCTCGAAGAATGGAGAGCGCCTGTCTTGAGCGAAGTTAAGGAAGTGCTGGCTGAACTGGGATTTGACCCTCTAGAGTGATTTATTGATTAACTAGTTGACCCGACTGACGTCTTGTCCAATTCTCAATAATTTTGAAGATCTCATAGAAAAAAGGACGTTCAGTTTTGCCTGAATTTGAAAATTTTCTGGAAACTTTTCCAATTTTTAACCGACGAAAAAAAAAGGAGGAGGTTCTCAAGTCGACACGTATATATATATTTTTTTTTTTTTAGGGTTCCGTACCTCAATAGGAAAAAACGGAACCCTTATAGGAACACTCGGGTGTCTGTCTGTCCCTCTGTCCGTCTGTCACAGCCAATTTGCTCCGAATCTAATGGACCGATTTAGTTGAAATTTGGTACACATATGTATTTATGTGACCCAAACACGGAAGTGAGACGTAAATAAATGAATTTTGAATTTTGGGGTTACTTTTGGGGGCCAAATTAGAAAATAAAAATAAAAAGTTTTGCAAACTGAACTGTGTGACATATCAAATGAAAGGACTTGTTGCGAGGATCTCAAATATTTTTTTTTAATAATTTTAATTTAAATACTTTTAAAGATATTTAAGAAAATTGATGAAAATTGACCATTCCCCCCCCCCCCCCCCCCTTATCTCCGAAACTATTGAGCCAAAAATTTTGAAAAAAATGCGGAGAGTGGTTCTTTACTCATAGATATGGACACATGATAAAAAAAAAACCTATAAGAAGTCTATGGTCTTAAAATAACATAGTAAATCTCTCAATATTGTTGTTGTAATGTTAAGTTTGTTCTTGGGATTAAGGACGCGTTTGAAAAATTCATAGGTATTGAATCGAACTACTACGTTACATTGACACGGGCCAGCTGCGGGAATAGTGGTCAAGTGAACTAATTTTGATACTTTGGTTTTTTATTTTTTTATTTTTTTTCTTATGTCTATAATACATTGGTACCTCCAAAAACTATTTCGTACGGTTCTTTAAATTTTTACTAACCTCCGGACTTGATGGAGTGACCTGAAGGTGTACTTCGGTGACTGCCACTGGAACTTCTCGACGAGTAGAACTAGGTGTGCCGAGTTTGGGCTCGTTTTGTTAGTTATGATGAGACCTTACCTCCGGACTTGATGGAGTGACTTGAAGGTGTGCTTCGCTAAATGCTTCTATTAGTAAGTTTGAATACTACTGGTTTATCTTGTTTAGGTATAATAAAGTGCATATTGTGTAACTTTCAAAACTGAATTGTTGTTTTAGATGCCGATATATAAGGCATTTGGGAAAAGCTCTCGTAAAATAATTCGTGCCTGTAGACATAACTTTAAGTTAGGTCTAATTGTGTCCTCCTAGAATTGATTGACCCAAGACCGGTGAGAAATATGGAGCTAAGAGCACATTCGTCACATACTCACACAAATATTTTGGTCTCATCATAACTAACAAAACGAGCCCAAACTTGGCACACCTAATTCTACTCGTCGAGGAGTTCCAGTAGCAGTCACCGAAGTACACCTCCAGGTCACTCAAAATAACCCTTAATGCAATCGATTAAGATTCATCCGTAATAGCAAAATATTTGAAAAAGTTAGTTTCGGTTTTTATTTTCTTTTGCGGCTATTTGTGACATTTTAAAACATTTTTTTTCCAAAGTTTTACAATTGAATATGTCTGCCTACTAATAGTATTTTTAGAAATGTTTAAATATATTGATAATAGAACAAAACATGTACCTAAACTCAACCCGGTATCGTTAATTTTGTGGAAAATGGCAACGGAAGATCGTTTTTATTTTGAACAAAAAAGTTGCAATCATTTGAAGATGAAGAACCAACCTATATGTGGTAGTTATTAGTTATATTTGATTCGGTTTAGTTTTGTCACAAAATGTACTGAAAAACCGCATCATTTTTTCCGATTTGAAAACGCGCCCTGACTACGGAACCCTTCATTGTGCGTGGTCCGACACGCACTTGGCCGGTTTTTTAATGTATCACCCCTAAGGGTAAAAAAATTGGGGTTAATTGATTTTTCACCTGCTGAATTTTCAATTGCGAACCGATTCTGTTGTAATTTCGCGCACATGTTGTAGTTCTGATGACACAACCATGTAATAAAGACCCGGAGTTGATCTGATGATGGAGACGAAAGACAGTTGCGAGAGCTCCTCAGCAGTTTGCAGCAGCTACATAGTGTTTGGGCTTATTTCATTCACCTTGATGAGAACTTTAGATCTAGCTGGGGTATGACCGTCATCGAGGGTCTGACGATGGAGACGAAAGTTGAGGAAATTCCTTACTTGAGGAAAACAAATTAAATGGTAGCTCAAAAGCGAAAAATAAAAACCTTTTTTTACAAAAAAATTAACAAAACAAATTTTGAGGCGGCGGCCATCCAACAAATTAATTTCATAAAGCGTGAAATGGTAGCTTGCTTTAATGTTTGGCACAATTTGTTACTTAAATTAGTTTAGGAGCTTAGTTACACTAAAAGATAATTTTTTATTTTTCACTTTTCAGTTTTTTTCGTTGGTTTAATTTTTTGAAAAAAGTTTATTTCGTAGGCTGCACGCACTGCACATGCAGAATAATATAATATTTTTTGCCAGTACAAAAAAGAAACTTCAGTCGAGTGAAGCGTCTGATATCGGCAAACGGCTGTGCATGAAAGCGACTGACTACTTCTTATCAGTTTTTTCAATTTTATTCACTTTGTGGCATCTACATCGCCACAAGCGAACTACGCATCATAGACCTGACATCACACAAAATCCTGCATCGCGAAAACAAAGTGGTGACCCCGACGTGAACCAATTTAGAGGAACAGCTTGTTAAGTTCACTCATCCTCTATAGAAAAGCGAGGATCCTCCGACCAGACGGGTATCGTGTCTGGCGGGAACTGCCCAACGATTGATGTCGGAAAGTTATATATATTTTGATCGCGCGGTAAACTTTGTTTGCGCGATGCAGGATTTTGTGAAGAAGTTCGAAGTTATTATAATTACTCAAACAGCAAAAAGAGGAAAAAACACCACACTGTACACCACAGAGTATTAAAGAACATACTGAAACTACACGTTTATAGTAATTACTTACATACTTGTTTTATATTCTTATTGTATTATGGTGGTCTTAGTTTGAATATTATTATTATTATTATTTCTTAAATTTATGTTATGCACAATTACAGATGTATATTTTTATTACTTGTATAATCACATATACACTTATTTCAGTGAAAAATAACACTTACCCGATTTATCACGCAGGGGGACGTCAATGCGTCATTCCATAAGTAATTGCTGAAAACCAGCGCTGTTGACGTTAGGTTCGTCCGAATTCACAGAATTTCGCTGAGCAATGAACTGTTCTTGCACAGATGCGACGCACAGCATAATTTTTCTTATTATTTGTAAAAAAAGTAGTTTACTCTGCAATCAGCATTTTGTTTTTGTTGTCATTTGCTTATTTATGTCACAAGAGTAAATTACGCAATACCGTCTTTGATCCATGGCCTTGACATCAACCAATGAACAACATTGTTTTTATTATATTTTGTTTTATTTATTGGTTGAATACGAGGCCTTTGGCTACTTTTATATGTGTGTACTTTGTCTTTTTGTCTTTAATGTGCGTTATGTTTGTGCAGAATAAACAATTTTTCTTTCTTTCTTTATCTACTGTAAATTAAGGTAACCTATTAGTTTTATTGTAAATATTCGAATAGTTAATTAAATAGAGATATTATGTTGGGAATAAGAGGTGTAGAATATTGGATTTGATGTTGGCAAAGAAATATAAATAAGTGATAAGGAAAATAATATACAAGTAAATAAATAAAAATACAAAAATGATACACCAAGATATTTTGATCTTGGTGTATCATTTTTGTATATTTTATTTATTATTAAAATTAGTACACACGGCTACACATCAAGCTATACATTTCCAGTTTATGCTGATCTCGCATTGTATAGGATTTCCGTACAAATGTGAGGTCAGCTTATACTGGAAATGTATAGCTTGATGTGTAGCCGTGCGTACCTATTTTGAGGTATTATTTGTTTTAGATCTAGGGTAGTTTTTATTAGGGTTCCGTAGTAATCAAGGAACCCTTATAGTTTCGCCATGTCCGTCTGTCTGTCTGTCTGTCCGTGGTTAGCTCAAAGACGGTTAGTACTAGAAACCTGTAATTTGGCATGGGTATACATATTAATCACGCCGACAAAGTGGTAGAATAAAATTAAGAGATATATTTTTTTAGGGTACACCCTACACGTAAAGTGGCGATGTTTTTTTTTTCCTATCTATCCCATTTTATGGAGTAGTGTTAAAAAGGTCGTTGAAAAATATTGTGAGTTTGTTAAACCTATTTTTGGATTCAAGGATCCGTTTGCGAAATATTAAGCTTTTAACTGTAAATTTTTGGAGTCGAGTGTCCCCCCTTCCTTGCCAGCAAAATGGTTGTACTTGGATTTCTGAGAAATTCACAGAAGTAGTATATACTCGTATAACGAAATTAAAAGGAAAACTATCACAGCTAAGTAGGCTGAGAGTAATAATCGACCAACTTAAATTTGCAGTTTGAAGAACATGTTTTTCAAACTGCAATGTTAAGTTTGTTTTTGGGATAAATTCATCCCAACTACGGAACCCTTCATTGTACGTGGTCCGACACGCACTTCACCGGTTTTTTATTACAGTACAATACTTTACAAAGTAATCATGGACCGGAACATACATATAAACAGACAGACCAAAATTCTAAAAACGTAAAAACTATATTTTCGGCATCAGATTCGAATATTCAATGTAAGGTTTTATTTCGTTACTAATTTATTTTATTTCGTCTGCGTAGAGTATAAATTCTTTTTTCTAGATAATTATGAATTATTATAACAATAACAATAATAGAGCTTTGTTCATGGCTAAATTGTCCTCCACTACGTGTGATAATTGAGGAATACTGAAAAGAAATGCCTGCTGTAAAGGACCGGTATCTACCTAAATCCTTCACAGTATTTCTCTAGGTATATACAATGTTTTTCAGTAATTCGGAAGCGGGCACTAAAACAACCAGGCTAGTTGGAAAGCGAGCAAGCCACATAAAATTGGCCGTGGGAGAAACAGTCTTGCTGCAAATCAACTCCAGCAAATCTCAGAGTTTGTCCCTGTGACTTATTAATAGTCATCGCGAAACAAAACTTGATTGGGAACTGCAATCTTTTAAATTCAAACGGAAGGTCATTTGGTATCAATGGTATACGCTGCACGAAGACTGTGTTTCCTCTGGCAGATCCAGTTAGTATTTTGGCCTCAATAATTTATTTATTTATTTATTATATTTAACTTACACGCAGTTCTTAACCAAACAAGTAACAAAATAAAATAGTAACTAACAGAAGACTTTTGACAGATTTAACAGCGGGTCCGAAACTAGGCACAGCCTGTATCTTGGTGATCCAGATTATACACTAAGTTAATAATTTAACGTGTTCTGCTAGCGCAATAGCAAACTAAAATTAATATTAAAATTTAAATTCATTCGTTACATAAATTAGATAAAATTTACAAACATGTGAGTACAAAGAAACCAATAGATTACAAACAAAACAGAAGTGTGTGAGTGAGGGTATGTGTTTTTAAACAGAGAGTGTACAGGTATTAGCTTGTGCCACAAAGTTAACTTTCAGTTTCCTCAGAAGTTCGGTCCAGCAACCATTCTTTTAATTTAGTTTTGGCGTCAGAGTAGTTGTTCGGTACAGTGAAGGTTTTGCTTATAGCATTGAACACTCGTATAGGTAAATAAGACGAAAACCCGGAAGAAAAGAGGGTTTTTGTTTTTGGAAGGGGGATTCTTTCAGCTGTTTTCTTACCCCTCTTACTGCAGCTAGAGCGATTTCTGTTTACTTTAATAAGGTTTAAAAGGGACCCCAGGATGAACAGTTGGCGTACGCGTAAAACCCCCCAGATTGTAAGCGTCAGAACCCCTCGACCCAGTGACAGTAATTACCCAGTAACTGCGTTGTGGAGGTCAGATAGGCAGTCGCTCTATGTAAAATACTGTAAAGTTAGAAACAGTACACGTGTACTTATATTATTTTTACTTGAGTACAAAATTTAGCGAATGAACAACTTCAACTTCATCGCCCTTGTGGGTTGAAATAAAAAAAAAACAACGATTTACATTGTTTTAGTTACCAACCATAAGCCGAAATATTAGTGATTTTAACTTAAAAAAATAAAGGACTTTAATTAAAAACAAAATTTCATGCCCCTTTTCACCTCCTTAAGGGTTGAAATTCTAACAACACCGTTACGTTAGCTTCCAACCATAAGCCTAGATAGTAAATTTAATGATTTTTCTTCTAAAATTAAGTCATCCCCCTTTTTAACCCTTTGGGGTGAAATTATCAAAAACACTGAGAAACATATAAATTAGTTTTCAATCTTTAGCCTAAACACAAAATTTGAAGATCCTAACTTCAAAACTGACGGACTTTCATATAAACTTCCATCCCCTATTTTACCCCTTTAGGGGTGAAATTCCCAAAAATCCTTTCTTGGTGGATACTAACTCTTCATAAAGAACACACCCTCCAAATTTCATGTCTCTAGGATCAGCGGTTTGGGATGTGTGTTGCAGTGATGCCAGAACGTCCCAAAAGGGACGATTTTTGTCCGTTTAGACATCTTTACGTCCCTTCGATGTCCGTTCATATATTCAGTCCCTTTTCCGTCCCTTTTCAAATATCCAACTACAACAAACTACCAACTACAAAATCGTAAAAATGAAACGCGCGGCGTGTGAATGCAATTAATTTCAGACCACTGGCGAATATCGCCAGCCATCTTTTTTCCACGCGCAGTGATCCCGTATCGCTTGCCTTCCACGCACACACACAATTCGGATAATCAGCTGAATTCATTACTAAGGGGGGTATTACACTATCAAATCTTTGATCAAAGTTATAATGAAATTGTAAAATAGATATATTATGAGTATATCCCCCTCAGGGTGATATTATACTATCATTATTATATCATATAACTATCTACAAAGCTCACAAATTACCCATAATATTATGTCTATTTTCATTTTCATTATAACTTTGATCAAAGATTTGATAGATAGATAGATAGAAAAGATTAGTTTTTTTTTTGGTTTGGTTAGATATGCAGGTATGGGACGGACAACAGTCAAACACGCTAGTCAATGACACACTAACTTTAATCTATATGCACGGATTATTTAGCCGGGTCGCAGCCGCGGTACATTACACATACATATATAACATCCCCTTCCCTTTAATTTGCAACTATATATCAACCCTAATTAAACAAACATTAAATGGAAAACTATGCTATGGAGTAAAGTTGTCTGGTGACAACTCGAGACGTCGTGGATTTATCACAGGTATGGGTGACAGCGCATCTACCGAGCTGTCTGTGTCAGCTAGGGGTGTGGCGAAGGTCACATTTGGCTCTGTACTACATTCACCTTCTCCCTCTCCTCTGACCGGTGTACTCGTGACTGATGGTGATATCGTAATGTTTTCTGGTGGTGGTATTCCTATTTCCTCTATATCAGAGTTGGTGTTGTTGGTGGTTCGGTGGTTGTCGTTGGCGTTTATTTGATGTTGGCCTTCGTCATCCAGTGTCTGGTTTGCGTCTGGTATATCGCTCTGAACATCCGGAATGACATCTGAATCCCAGTTTGTGTCGCGTTCTGACATTTGGTTTTCTCCATGGGTCCGTATCTGATCCAAGTGTCTTTTTACTAACCGATCCAATTCTGGTACATAAACTTCGTACATTACGTTTCCAATCCTTTTGTTAATTATTCCTTCGATCCATACAAATTTTTTATTATTTAAATTTTTCATTATCCACACCACTTGTTTTTCTTGGAATTGTTTACGTTCTTTTCCTTTATAGTATTTACGCTGTAAGCACTGGTTTTGCTCCACGGTTTGAGTGAGGCAAGTGGAAGAGGAGGTCGACGCTGCGGACATCACCGACGCCGATGTTGGTGACAATAAATCGAGCCGCGTGCGAAACGACCTACCGTACACGAGCTCAGCAGGTGATTTCTCGGTGGTACTATGCCTGGAGTTCCGATAGTCGAACAAAAACTTTGAAATTTGTTCCTTTAATGGTTTTCCTTTATTATTAAGGATTATACCCTTGAGACCCTTTTTAATAATTTTAACAAAGCTTTCGGCTTGTCCGTTACTTGACCGCAGCGCGCTGCACACTGCGCACGCGCTGGCCAGTCGCTCGCGCGCCGTCCACGCCCGGGAACCACAACCGCTTGCGCGCCTCTGCCTTCATCTTTACCACTCCAAAATGTGAACTGTGAAGTTCATTACATATTTGATCTCTCAACAATTCTGGTATGATAACTTTATGGCCACGCATCAAACATCCGTTTTCTACCGATATTTGGTTACGACAGTAAAAGTACGGCTTTAATTTGTCGTCATATACTTTTCTCGGCGAACCTAAATCTACATAATCTCTCACTTTCCGCAAAGTTGTATCTTGCTCGGTTTCGCGTTGTAAAACAGTTAGCGTAACAGGTAGCCCTCCGTCCACGACGAAGTAAACATATGTGACGCGGTCAACAGCGGCGTGCGGTTGGTCTCGCCCTAGCCCTGCCACCGCGCGCGCACCACCGGCGTCGGCGCCCGGCCCTGCGCTGCTTGATGACGGTGACTCATTCCCTACCGGAGCGCGCGATAGATAATCGGCACTATTATTTTTACTGCTAACATATTCGATGACATAATTGTATGCATATAAAAATATTGCATAACGCTGTAGTCGATTAGCTGATACCTCCGGTATTGTGGACCGAATATTGTTAATAGCGGTCTATGATCTGTTCGCAAGGTGAAGGGCACCGCTCGGGCATATAAATACTGGTGGAATCGTTTTACCCCGAATACTATAGCTGTTGCCTCTTTTTGTATTTGAGCATAGTTTTTCTCGGCTCCTGTTAACGTCCTGGATGCATAGCTAATCGGTCGTTCGCACCCATCGCTTCCTACTTGTGATAGCACAGCACCTAACCCGTATGGAGATGCGTCTACCGTCAATATTAATTTCGCCGCGGGGTCAAAATGTGCCAGTACCTCATCCGATGCCAATTGTTGTTTCATTTTTTTAAAAGCATTTTCGTGTACTTGTGACCATTCCCATTTAGTCGTTTTGTGCAACAAGTTATATAACGGTGCTAGAATGGTTGATGCGTTTGGGACAAAATTGCGATAATAATTTGTTAATCCTAGAAATGATTGCAATTGTAACACGTTCTGTGGTCTAGGTGCTTGTGAAACTGCTGTGACTTTTTCGGGCGACTTTTTAATACCGTTTTTATCTATAATATGCCCTAGATAACTAACTTCATTTTTGAAGAACTCACACTTGATTGGTTGTATTGTGAGACCTGTGTCCGCCAGCCTTTCTAGTACCATGACTAACCTGCTCATGTGTTGTTTATTGTCGATTCCTGTTATTAATATATCGTCGAGGAAAAATACTACTCCATCTAAACCAGATAATATACATTCCATGGCACGTTGAAATATTGCTGGTGCGCTCGACAAACCAAATACCAACCTTGTATATTTAAACAGTCCGCGATGTGTATTGATGCAGGTCATAGTCTGTGATTGTTCTTTTAAGCAAAATTGATTATATGCCATAGACAGGTCTAATTTGCTAAATTGTACGCCACCATGTAACTTTGCGAACAGATCATTTACCGTTGGCAATGGGTACTTATCGACGATTAGTTCCTTATTAATTGTCACGGAAAAATCTGCACAAATTCTCACTCCACCGTCCTTTTTTAAAACGGGTACGATTGGTGACGCGTAATCAGAGTACTTGACTGGTTCTAATACTCCTAATCCGGCGAGTCGATCTAATTCGTTATCAATTTTGTCTTTCAAAGCATATGGTACAGAACGTGCTTTAATAAAAATAGGTTTCGAGTGTGGTTTTAAATGCAACTCCACGGCGTACTTATTAAATTTTCCTAATTTACCAGAGAACACGGTGGGGAATCTTGTTATTAAATAGTCCACTATTGAATTGTCATTCGATCCACCAATTGATTTTACTGTTGGTGCAAGTTCCAAATCAAACGTGCTTATAAAATCTCGGCCTAACAATGATGGGCCACCGTTACGCACAACAAACAAGTGAAGCTCACGCGTCATTTTAGAATACTCAATATTTAAATGAATAACACCCACTGTTTCTAAAAGTTCCCCCGTATAACTGAATAGTTTTTTATATGTAACTAATAACGGTACTTTGCTGAAATGCTCGTTATATATGCGGTGTGATATAATACTAACCGCGGAACCACTATCTATCTCGAACTCCAACCCTAGTCCACCAATAAAAACGCTTGCCAGCATCGGTCGACCCTTATCACAACGTATATTTAAACACAACTTACCGTCGTCGCCCTCATCATCCACTTTACCTTCCTCCACGTGTTTCACTTTCGCGTCACTTGAGCACATCCGTCTCAGATGGCCCTTGTTATTGCACTTTTTGCACTTATAGTTTTTAAACCGGCACTGATTGGATTTGTGATTAGCATAGCCGCACACACTGCACTTTTCCTTAACCGCGAACACGGAACCCTCATCGACGCTGCCGGCGGCCGCGCTCGAACCACGTGCTACCGATGCGGCATGGGAGGCGCGGCGAGCACAACGCACGCTCTCCGCTAGTTCAACCGCCTTGGCCAGCGTTAAGTCCATCTGGTCCTGAGTAAAGAGCTTGTCTCGCTCGGGTCCTGGCATCATGCCCATGATGAACTTATCCAGAAGAGCTTCCTCCAAATTCTTAAACCCGCAGTGTGCCGCCAATCCCCTAATTCTGGCCGCCCATTGAGTGTGGCTCTCGTCTGGTCGCTGCACCGCTGAGTAGAAAATCGATTTTTCTGCAAATCCGAGCCGCTTCGGCTCAAAATGACGGTCTAGAAGTTTCAGGATTTCTTCTAAATTCGTTTCTTCTAACTTCTTAGGCAGCGCCAGGTCCCTCGCTAGCATATATGTTGGTCCGGTGAGAGCGCTTATGAGTATTGCCCTCCGTTTGACCTTCAACTTGTCCGATTCGTCCGTAATGTCGTTGGCAATAAACCATTGTTGTAGCCGAGACTTGTAACTTATCCAGTCTTGGGATAAATGGTCAAAGTTCGTTATTAGTCCGAATGAAACACCAAAATTAGACATTTTGCACTCGTAAATTCGTCCTCGTCGCCACTGTTAGATATGCAGGTATGGGACGGACAACAGTCAAACACGCTAGTCAATGACACACTAACTTTAATCTATATGCACGGATTACTTAGCCGGGTCGCAGCCGCGGTACATTACACATACATATATAACAATAGTGTAATACCCACCTTAGTATCCTTGATAGCAACAAGTTCAAGAATCAAGGATTTCGTGAAGTTTGAGCCGACCAAAGACATGCAAAAAAACAAAACCTAGCTGGCGGGCCCCGCATGCCCCCCGGGTTGGGGGGCTACGGGAATGGCCGGGACCAATATTGAACATCTTAATTTTTTTTTCACTTATTTGTTTGCCCTAAAAATATAACAGTATTCATGCCATTTTAGGTATACTTTTTTCTCATTCAATCGTAACAAATTAATATTTCTCCAGCCGTCCTTTTTGTCCAAAAATCGTCCCATTTTAGATAATGAATCGTCCGAAAGTCGACGGTACTGGCAACACTGGTGTGTTGATATATCACCCACCCAGTCAGTCAGTCAGTCAGTCAGTCAGTTTACCATTTTATTTATTTAGATTGGAGGCTATAGTCAGAATATTTATTTCTTGTTAAATAATAATTAATTACTTCAATATTATCCAAGGAGTCGTCAAAGGCGTCAAAAGGCTGTTGACAAATGCTGAACCCTAAAATGTTGTCAGAATCAAATAGACGAACTGTCATTCTTTCAGCAGCTATTTGCTGTCGGGGGGTAAGAGGCGCCTAATAGGGGCGCGCGTGGAACTCTACACGCCACCACTTCGTGTCTTATATTATAGGGGGCGGCGGACGTCCCCGAGTCCACCGTCCCTGGACCCATTTAGGGGGGGCGAAGGAGGGCATTATCTGCCCTTTGCCGACGCCCGGTGCGCCTGCTGCAGGCCAGGAGAGCACTAGAAATCTCCCTCTCCCTTTCCGCTGCCTCCTTTTGCGACATGACATATTCACAGAAGGACATCACCGCGTTCCACGACGCTACGCCGCCGACCATGGAATGAATCACAGCCGGCAGCGACAGGTCGCTCCCCACTTCCGAAACGAGGGCACGGCATGGCTCCTCCCAAGCTGCACACTCTGCAAGCGCATGCCACGCCGTGTCCTCTCAACTAATCACAGTTCTAACTTAACCTGACATTATTTCACCTAGTTCAATATAACGAATCATACAACCTGCCTGCGACTAGATAACTAGACAATAGTGAAAACGTATGATTCGTCATTTTGAACTGGGTGAAATAGGTTAGGTGTGACCAACCGCGCGCGAAACGAGCGAGCGAAGCGAACGGTGCTGCGGCAGTGGCTGGCGATCGCTACTTCCAAGTTGCCCGCAGAACATGGAACTACGGGGAATAAAGGCCTAAAGTTTGTTAATACTCCCACTAGTTCCATACACGGAACTAGTGAGTTGCATTAGTTCCATGTGGAACTAGCTACATGGAATTACTGAGAATAAAGGACTACCATACGGAAGGGGCAACTAAAACGTAACGACTGTCAAAGATCTACGTATGACAGCTGGGTTTAACGGCTTACACATGCTTTCTGCGACACGTAGGGATCTCGATATGTAATGGATGCTCACCCCATCCACGAACCGACCGCGGCCAGAATAGCTTGATTTTCGATCGACCCGTGCAGCTGTTATTATTTATCCACGGGCCCCTGCTGGGTCGTGTGTCATCGTATTTAATTGATAAGACAGTAAACAAATGTTACTAAATAAATATTTATTTATTCTTACAGCTAAGCAAACTACATTACATTAATTGTTCTTCTTGAACCGTGAAACTAATATACAAACAAAGTCAAAGTAATTAACATTATTAACTACATGGGTCTTCATTATATTATAATCCATATTAGTCAAATCGCGTTCATTTCAAATAGGCACATAAAATGCACCTTTGCGACGTCGACATTATTATAAACGGCCACAAACAGCAGTTAAAATAAATAAATTAAAAAAACAACACAAAATATTGATCATGCAATGATTTTAAAATAACGATTACTTATGCTAATTGTATGCCTTAGGTCATCGACCTTTTTGAAGTCAAGGGCCAAGAACACGTTGATTTTGGTTCAGCGGGGTGCAAAATAAGGGAAATTGATCTATTCCATACGTAGTTAATTTATTTTAAAATTTTACAAAGCTAGAAATACCATGATTGTAATAAAAATCAATCAATGAGATTAATTTGACATCGGTGATTCTGGTCCTTGCTTTACGTTTTACATTCGAGAAAATAGCTGCTCGCATTTAAAATATGGAGCCAAAAAGTGATGTCATTTTCAGTGCATAATGTCTGATTCTAGGAAAAAATCTGACATGGGGATGTATTTTGATGGATTTTTGCTGGTTTATTTTGTTTTGATTTCTAGACATGAATAGTATGTAATAATAGTACATTATGATACGAGTGTGCTGTATTGGTCATTACCCAAAAGGCAGCATTGGCGCGCGAGCCATAGGCGAGCGCGATAATTTAGCCGAGTGGGTTGTCAATGCACACGCGTTTCATACGACGTTTTTCAACAAACTTGCGAGGAAAAAAACAGACTTGTTGTAAGAACTTATGCTGGAATAACGTAACTATAGAGATGATAATTTAGATTTATAAAGTTCAAACTGACTTTTGTTGCCAGGTACTGTCAATCGGAGCTTCTTTTAAAAACTGTTGTACGTCGGTTGGTGTCAATATTTTAGATTTTCGTATTTTTTATAACAAGCCCATTAAAGTATTAAGGAAAAATTTGAATTACTCTTCAAATAACTTCAGGTCACGGCCTAAACACAAAAAAGTCTAGTTCGAAACTGATAAAATTAGCGATCAATACATTGTAAGTATTGTAACCCACCTACGCCGGCGAATCGAGCGAGCGCACAGCTGATAGGTAGGTACTTTCGCGCGTTCCGTTTCGCCGCGCGCCGCCGCGCCGCCGCGCCGGGTAGCCATACAACCACTTTTAAAGTAAACATCTTTCGTTAACGATAACTTTTTTTTTTTGTACTAAGACGTATCAAAATAAAAAAATCTGGCCAAGTGCGTGCCGGACCACGCACAATGAAGGGTTCCGTAGTCAGGGCGCGTTTGCAAATCGGAAAAAATAATGCGGTTTTTCAGTACATTTTGTGACAAAACTAAACCGAATCAAATATAACTAATAACTACCACATATAGGTTGGTTCTTCATCTTCAAATGATTGCAACTTTTTTGTCCAAAATAAAAACGATCTTCCGTTGCCATTTTCCACAAAATTAACGATACCGGGTTGAGTTTAGGTACATGTTTTGTTCTATTATCAATATATTTAAACATTTCTAAAAATACTATTAGTAGGCAGACATATTCAATTGTAAAACTTTGGAAAAAAATGTTTTAAAATGTCACAAATAGCCGCAAAAGAAAATAAAAACCGAAACTAACTTTTTCAAATATTTTGCTATTACGGATGAATCTTAATCGATTGCATTCCGCTAGAGCCCCTCCCCGCTGCGCGTGCGATACCCGTTGAGTACCGAACGACCCCCCGCGGTGACAGATTTACGACCGCACTTAAATAAACAAAACACTCAGGGTTTTTTGTTTCGCCTCCGGTGTTATCGCTAGTTGATTTGGGTTCGTGTTTAGACAAATGTTTCTTTGTAATACTTAGAAATGTCGAGTGGAACCCTTTGAATTCATAAATACGCATTGTAATCGACGGCTGCGCCGTTTAGTGATAAGACGATTTGTGATAAAACTACTGTTCCAATTTACACGAAATTTTGCAGGGTACATTATGAATAGATAAGTTATATAAAGAGAGCATTTTTTACAGATAAACACAGTAAATAAAAACACGAAAAATTACGACTTTTGAATAGGTACTAACCGTCTGTTTACGTAAAATTATTTTCGTGTTTTTTAATTTACGTTGTTTATATTTTAGTTCATTTATCGTTTATAACGATATTTGAACTATTTATATGAAAGAAAATAAGCACTTACCAGCGATTACAGACACAAATCACTCACAAAACACAAAACAACACCACAATCACTTTTTCCACAGACACTTTTGCTCACATGTTTTTGGTTGCCCAAAATAGGTATCAAACGATGTTATTTAGTGTTAATATTATTCACCACGATGTAAAAACTACTTAGTAATGCAATTAATATCACCTCCCGTCGATTTACACAAGAAAACCATTTAAAATAACGAAATACATGCGACCGAGCACTCATGACCAGCGTAGTTAGACTCGCGTCTGACCTGCGTGAACTGTCAATTTCAAATTTTTTTTGCAATTTTGTCCATGAATATTTTTGTCTGCCAATGATTTAGTCGACGAGAATATCCGTCAGGCCCATAGAGAAATAATCCACAGACCAGATTAGCACTTTATAATAATAGAAATAGAGATTAAAGCTGCGTGTACACGCCATCGCCTATTGGCGATGGCGGGGCTCTAAGGGGGTCGTGTTTGCATGACCAAATGTAGATGACGGTAGCCGACCGGTTAAGGGTTATTTTGAGTGACCTGGAGGTGTACTTCGGTGACTGCTACTGGAACTCCTCGACGAGTAGAATTAGGTGTGCCAAGTTTGGGCTCGTTTTGTTAGTTATGATAAGACCAAAATATTTGTGTGAGTATGTGACGAATGTGCTCTTAGCTCCATATTTCTCACCTGTCTTGGGTCAATCAATTCTAGAGGACACAATTAGACCTAACTTAAAGTTATGTCTACAGGCACGAATTATTTTACGAGAGCTTTTCCCAAATGCCTTATATATCGGCATCTAAAACAACAATTCAGTTTTGAAAGTTACACAATATGCACTTTATTATACCTAAACAAGATAAACCAGTAGTATTCAAAAAGTCACTCCATCAAGTCCGGAGGTAAGGTCTCATCATAACTAACAAAACGAGCCAAAAATCGGCACACCTAATTGTACTCGTCGAGGCGTTCCAGTAGCAGTCACCCAAATACACTTTCAGGTCACTCCATCAAGTCCGGAGGTAAGGTCTCATCATAACTAACAAAACGAGCCCAAACTCGGCACACCTCTAGTCGTCGAGAAGTTCCAGTGGCAGTCACCGAAGTACACCTTCAGGTCCGGAGGTTAGTAAAAATTTAAAGAACCGTACGAAATAGTTGTATTATAAAGATCCAAGAAAAAAAAAAAAAAAACCAAAGTATCAAAATTAATTCACTTGACCACTATTCCCGCAGCTGGCCCGTGTCAATGTAACGTAGTAGATCGATGCAATACCTATCAATTTTGCAAACGCGTCCTTAATCCCAAGAACAAACTTAACATCACAACAGCTGCAGCTTTCAGCTGGGGAGTTTGTTGCGCCACTTCTTCTTCCCAGCTAACGCACTAGGAAGTGGTGAAGGGTGGGCGTTTTGAGGGACTGTCTTATGTAATTTTGACGTTCGAAAAGTGCTGATTCTCAGCCTAGTTTGAATAAATGACTTGATTTTGATTTGATTTTGAACAACAATATTGAGAGATTTACTATGTTTGTTGACCACCCTGATGCGGCACTCGACGAGATTAAATGTTGAGTACGGGGTGGTCAAATTGGTAATGTATTTTACTGTTCAATTGTTCAGGTGGACGGGAAAAGGAAAACCACGAGTTTACTGAAGCACTTGTTCTTATTTATTCGCTTTAACACACACAATATTAATCACAGGGAATAAAATAATCTACGCCTTACGCACTAAGGGACTAAAACTAATAAACATTAACCTAGACACACTATTAACTTAATAGGAAATGTTTATAATGATGCTGAAAATACGAGACTTAACTAGACTTGACTTGAACTTGCATGAACGCGGCGAATACTCTCTTGTTAAAGGTTTAGATATGACTGGACTGTCTAGTTTAAAGGTTTTGAGACGACTGGACTAACGAATCCAATATTGGGTTCTATTTATAGTAAAGAGGCACACTATCACACAATGTGTGTGTCTTTACTATTATGACATTCTCAGTTCCCAATTACGTCGGTGTGCTCACACTCGCGGGGGTTTACAAGTAAGCGGGTGTTTGCGGGGTACGGCTACTCTCGGGCGACCGAGGGGTACTGGAAGGGATGAGGGGAACGTAACTGCGCAGTAGATTTCTTTATATAATACTGTTTACGTTCTAGAACAAAGGAATTACATAATTTACGACATGTTTAAGAGATTTCCTTATATAAAATGGGTATTTAGGTGGGAAATGACCTATCTAACGTAAATCTACTAATTAAAATGCTGTATTAAGTACGGGTAAAATATTACAGACCTTTTTGCAAGTATATAAGGCTTTTTTGTATAGAATCATAGTAATTTTAGTTTTACTACCTTTTTGACTAATAATCATGTGTTTATCAATACTTTTAGCTTATGTATTTATGTCGACAATGATTCCATACTTAAACTAAGCTCGTATTACTGTGCTTCCCTTACATTCCACCCCCTGTAACAGGGTTCAGCCGCTGTACATCCTGGTTTGTGGGGAGCACAATAATCTTTGCTACGGGTCGACGCAGGACCCCATTTACTGTTTTTACATCAACTACACGGATGATTCCATCATTTCCGTGATATACAGTTTTAATTAGACCTTTTGTCCACGCACTTCGTTCTTTATTATTGTCCACTATTATTACTACGTCACCCACACTCACATTTGGTACATTGTTCGTCCACTTTTCACGACGTTGTTGTAGCGTTGGGAGATATTCCCGCAGCCAGCGTCGCCAGAACATGTCAGCGAGCGCGTTCACTCGCCGCCACTGCCGGCGGGAATCGATGTCCTCGGTGGAACTCGATGCGAACGGCGTACTCCCGGACGCAGTGCCCAGGAGTAGATGATTCGGAGTCAAAACCACAGGTTGGTTGTGGTCATCGTAGACGTAGCTTAACGGCCGGCTGTTTATAATCAGCTCGGCTTCGGTGAGAAGGGTGTAGAGGACCTCAAGGGGGCACGCTCCTTGAGCGTGCTTCGAAGTGCGTTCTTGACAGATCTCACCAGGCGCTCCCAGCAGCCACCCATATGTGGGGCCGCCGGGGGATTGAAGTGCCACTCGATGCCTCGGTTGGTGGCCTCAGTCTTGATTTGACCCTGATCAAGGTCTCTCACGGCCGCCCGTAGCTCGGTGTTGGCGCCGATGAAATTTGTACCCTGATCAGAGTACAGGTGGGCTGGCTGCCCACGGCGCGCAATGAGGCGCCGCAAGGCTATTATGGCGGAGTCGGCGCTCAATGAGGCGGCCAACTCTAGGTGCACGGCGCGCGTAGTGAGGCAGGTGAATAAGGCACCCCACCTCTTTTCGCGACGTCGGCCCACAAAAATGAGGACGCGTGCCATGACGCGCCGTATGCGCCTCCACGAAGAGTAGCGCTCGTACTGCAGGAGTGGCGCCACCGGCGATGCTGTTGTTAGATAGTACCTGTTCCGATGATGAAGCTAACAAACTGATAGAGAAAGTTACCAGAATACGCGCCTCCGGTGGATTCACTATACGGGGGTGGGTAACCAACTCATCAGAACTGAGGGACAGGCTCAAAACAGACATGCCTAAAAAGGTAGCTCTCGAGAAAGGCATAGGCACAGTGGAGAGAACGCTAGGCCTAATATGGGCACCTAAAAAGGATAACTTAGGTTTTGATCTGTCATTTAAGCGACTTCCAGAACATGTTATAAATGGAAGTCTAGTGCCCACTAAAAGACAATTTCACAGTATGATTATGTCCATTTATGACCCACTGGGTTTCCTGTATCTATGCGTAATTCATACACGCATATTAATGCAACAAATCTGGAAATCAGGAATCCAGTGGGACGATCCGTTACAGGATAAAGACGCAAAGGTTTGGTTTCAGTGGTTAAATTATCTGCATTATTTTAACGAAATAAAGATACCCCAGTGGTATGGACTTAGCCTCAAGAATCTAGAAATCCACGTCTTCGGAGATGCTAACGAGCTAGCCTACACTGCCGTAGCGTACCTAGCAGGTCATGACGCTGACGGGAATAGGGAGGCTGTGATGATCCTAGGGAAAGCTCGTGTAACACCTCAAAAATAAATTTCTATTCCCCGGTTAGAGCTGCAAGCAGCTTTATTAGCCTGTCGACTAGCAGACACGGCAGAGAAAGAACTCGGGCTAATGATAGCCAAAAAGTTTGATTGGACTGATAGCAAAACAGTCCTTAAGTGGATAAATTCTGAGGCACATGAATTTCAAAGGTTTATTTCACATAGATTAGCTGAGATAGATAAATTATCAGACCGAGGCAACTGGCGCTGGGTACCCTTGGAGGACAACCCTGCTGACAAGGCGACCAGATTGTCTTGGCCCGATAACCACGCAGCGTGGCTGTCGGGCCCCTCTTTTCTTCGTGATCCACAGGAGCGGTGGCCAGCATGTCACGAGGCTGATGTCTCGGAGGTGGACCTCGAGCGCATCCAGCGAGTACATGAAAAAATATGAAAACGAAACCCATAAAGAAAAATTTTAAAAAAGTCGTAGCCGCCATCTCGGATTTACATTTTGACCTCACTATCGGCTTTAGCATTCGAGAAAACTATAAAAACGACACCCATAAAGAAAAATTTAAAAAAAATCGTAGCCGACATCTTGGATTTACATTATGACCTCACTATCGGCTTTATCATCCGAGAAAACTATGAAAACGACACCGATGACGAAAATATTTGAAATTTCCTCAGCCGCCATCTTGGATTTACATTTTGACCTCACTATCGGATTTAGCATTCGAAAAAACTATGAAAACGATACCCATGACGAAAATATTTGAAAATGTTCGCAGCCGCCATCTTGGATTTACATTTTGACCTCACCATTTTTTCGGTCATCTTTGACATAGTGGTCGCAAGCGTTACTGCTGAGCATGAGGTACTGGGTTCGATTCCCGGGTCAGGCTAAGTGTTATAAATTGCATTTTTCTAAAATTGCTCAATAGCAGCCGAGTCCGGATTTGTCCCTGGTTGATGGTAATGGGATCGCCCCCTATAACATGGAACTTTTAAACATAACTGGCGAAATGTGGGTGTACTATAGGTACACCTCTGCCTAACCCTTCGGGGAATACAGGAGTGATGTTATGTTGTTATATTTTATATAATATACAGTTATTTGTTTTTACTGTAAATTGTCAATGAAAATTAAAATAAATAAACCGCCTACGCGCACAATCGGTTTGGACTCTTTGCAGCGAGCTAGTCTATAAACGCACACTAATACCATAAGTTCGTAAACATTAGCACTATACGCAGAGTCGGTCGATAGCCGGAGCAGAGCAACAAGCGACATAGGCGTCCCGTCTCAATGCTAACGCACGACTGCCGCCCGCGTCCCGCGCAGAGCACCTCTGAACCTTTATCACTAAATGGGGACATTTTCTTTGCAAATATTGATTGATTTACATGTGCAGTTTCAAATCTGTAGTACCTTTAGTCGTAAATTTTTCAGTGTAAAAATATTTCCAAACATCATAGCCGTTCAGAAGTAGTAAGAAATATTAGCCAAAAATAGCGTTTTGGTAAATATTTTTTTAAAGCAAAAGTATAAGCCATACTAAAAAAGTCCTGTTCCCGAAATGTTGTACATGAATCTATAGTAAATATTTTTTTTTTTTTTTTTTCAAATCTTTTAACCAAGCCGTTCATGAGAAAGATAGCTTTTTAAAGTGACCATTTTACGGCACTAAACGAGAGTAAACATAATCTTAACCTAAACATTACGTACATACTCGTATTTTAATATAAGCAAAAAACTTGTGTTAATAAATAAAGCTTAGACTATGTTAGTAGCACTTCACTAATAAATAAAGCTTAGACTATGTTAGTAGCACTTCACTTTGCACTATCTTGAATTAGTGCTGTCGTGTGGAACTTGTCCGCGGAAGCGACGGAACACTACGTCCTGAGGCCATTTAAAGTCTTCTTCCATGACGAGGGGCAGATAGCAGTTCGGTACACGAACGACGAACGCCTTGAAATTGACGTTCCGGTGCGATTCTAGTATCTTCACCCTCGGCGTGTACCTCGTCTTTTGGCGCACGTACTCCACGATGTCCTCCGCCTTAGTGGTATAATGCAGGCGGGAGATGTACACCGGTGTGTTCGGCTTTGCGGCACGCAGGCTCAATTCGGGGTCCGTAGGAGCTGTGCCGCAGCGGTTCTTGTTCGTTCACGATCGGCGCTTCCTCCTTTGCACCGTCACGAAACCATCCTCATTATCAGCCCTATTCGGCGCCTTTTCTGGCATGGGCTTAATGTTTGGCGACCCGATTACGGCGTTCGTGTCATCTGCAAACATTACAAGACCTGCGTCGGGTTGGGTATTATGCATAAAATTTAGTTAATCATTAGTAAAAATTAAATATAATATTGGTCCCAAAATTGAGCCTTGAGGCACACCGCAGCTTATTTTTGTCATTTTTGATTTATATGTTATTTCAGTCACACATTTTACGTCACAAATGTTTGCAGTAATGTCTTTTACTTCTACGTTAATTTTTCGGTTTTTTAAATAAGATGTCATAAGATTTAACGCTTTACCCCTTATTCCATAATACTCTAGTTTAGCCAGAAGTAGGTCGTGATCCATTGTGTCAAACGCAGAACTTAAATCAATAAATAATCCAACTACCTTTATTTTATCATTCAATTTAAGAATAATGTCATTTACGAGATTGTCTATCGCATCTGAAGTGCCTATCCCCTTTTGGTATCCAAATTGTCTAAAGTTAATTATTCTATTTATATTTAAGTGGACCATTAACCTAGATTACATTATTTTTTCTATTTTTTTCGATAAAATTGGTAGTAAGGATATTGGCCGGTAGTTTTTAGGATCCGTTCTTGTGCCCTTTTTGTGTAGCGGAACCACCTTTGCCAATTTAAGTTGTTCAGGAAAAACAGACTCTTCAATACATTTATTAATGAATTCAGATAGAGGATACGGTAAATATTTCTATGTTATCCTTGATCACCGAAATCGGCACATCATCGTGTCCACAAGACTTTTTGTTCGTCATCTTACGTACAATCTTTGTTATTTTTTGAAGACATACAGAGAAGGCACGAGCATTTATCACCCCACTTACTCAAGACGGGTTGGTGATTTCTGACTTATTTTAACTATAAGTTCAGGTTTCCTCACGATGTTTACCTTCACCGATGTCAGTAATGTCCAAGATAAACTCAGAAGGAACATACGAGGGTGACACTGAAAGTTTTTAGAACGGGCCACTTGTAAACAATATCATAAAAAAATTTGTTCAAATTTTGAAAATGGAACTCTTTGCCAATATTATTGTGTATGTATTTTATTCATTTGCCATTTGTTTATGATTTGGCGGCAAGAGAATAAACAGCACTAAGTTCGTGAGTTTTAACTGCTACTCTGTTAAGAACTCCATTGAATACGTCAGGACATTGTGTCACACGGCAGACTTTTTAGCTTTACAAGAGACATGGCTATTACCGGACGACATTCCATACCTAGGAGAAATTGATCAAGATTTTGCGTACACCGGGAAATCTTCAGTGAACACTTCGTCGGGTATGCTGAAGGGCAGGCCATATGGAGGAGTGGCTCTTTTATGGCGTAAAAGTGTGTTTCAATCGGTTTCGGTCGTAGACTGTGAGAGTGAGCTTATAGTGGCCGTTAAGGTAGTGTTTGATGATCGCGAATTGTTGGTGATGTCGGTATATATGCCAACGGATAGTCTTGACAATTTTGAAGTTTTTGTGAGTTGCCTCGGCGAGATTAGTGCGATTATAGAGACTAGTGGTACTGACACAGTGTATATACTAGGGGATTTCAACGCTAATCCAGGCGCCTTATTTGGCAATGAGCTTTTGAAGTTCTGTGCTGAGCAACGGTGGTCGTGTGCAGACATAGAATGGTTGGGGCTAGATTCAGGTACATATACATTCCTTAGTAATGCTTATGGGACTACGTCATGGTTGGACCATGTCATCATTACCGAAGTCGCAAAAGAAACGGTTCTGGGCACAAGTATACGGTATGAGATGTCATGTTCCGATCATTTCGCTGTCGAACTGTTGTGTGACCTTAATATTTTGGTACCAAAAGTACAAATGAGAGGCTCATTGCCGGATAAGGCTATATGGGGCGAAAGAGATAAAAACCAGATCAATGAATATTTGTACATTTGCTCAACTAAGCTGCGTGATATCAACTTTCCTTGTGAATTACATAACTGCGCAGATGTAATGTGTAATAATACAGACCACAGACAAATAGTTGATAAATTGTATCATAATGTAGTGAATGCGCTTAGGGACGCTGCGGTGGCGTGCTCTAAAAGTAGAACAAAAATAAATAAAAATAAAGGGTATGTGACAGGCTGGAACAAACATTGCAAAAAGGCGTATGAGGAGGCTAGGCTTCGATTTCATGAGTGGGTCGCCCAGGGCAAAAATACGTCCGATCAGACTTATGACCAAATGCGAATCTCACGAAGTCGGTTTAAACATCAGCTCAAGTGGTGTAGGGACAATAAAACTCAGGTAAAGATGGACATTCTTGCATCACAGCATGCCACAAAAAACTTTGGTAAGTTTTGGAAAGAGACCAGCAAATTGAATCCGAGGCCGAGTGTTCCAGTTAGTGTAGAGGGGGTTAGTGACGCCGACCAAATTTCAAACTTATTCAGGGAGCATTTCAGGGTACTTTCTCCACTTGAACCCGCGATGAACACTACAGAGGCGGGTGGTACTGGTGTGGCAAAACCGCTTCGAATCACTGCGAAACAAGTTGCCAGGGTTATTAATGACATGAAGCGAGGAAAATCCCCGGGTCATGACTCGCTCAGCATATAACATTTACAGCATGCGGGTGTTCATCTTCCGAGGGTGCTCGCTATGTTGTTTACATTCTGTATGAGACATTCATACCTCCCTGAGGAAATGATGAGAACTATAGTTGTCCCCATAATTAAGAGCAAGACTGGAGACGCCTCTAAATTGAGTAACTACAGGCCTATATCACTCGCGACAGTCATTGCTAAGGTATTGGACGGTGTTATTGATATTCAGTTAAGACAACACGTTCAGCTTCATGATGCACAGTTTGGCTTTCGCCCCGGTTTGTCAACAGAGATGGCTATACTGAATCTCAAGCATACCGTCCGCTAATACTCTGATAGAAGCACACCTGTCTATGCCTGCTTCTTGGATTTATCTAAAGCTTTTGATCTTGTTGCATACGACAGGTTGTGGCAGAAATTGTCGGATGATACGGATCTACCTACTGAGTACATAAGTCTCCTAAAGTACTGGTATGGCAACCAGAGTAATTTTGTGCGTTGGTCGGGGTCACTTTCGGTTCAGTACGGGTTTGATTGTGGTGTAAGGCAAGGCGGGCTAACCTCGCCGACTCTCTTCAACTTGTATATTGACCGCCTGGTCCGTGAACTCAGTAGCGCCGGTGTGGGCTGTTCGATCGATGGTGTTCTTGTCAACAACATCAGTTACGCGGACGATATGGTGCTGTTGAGTCCATCGATCAGTGCCCTTCGAAAGCTGATTTCGATCTGCGAGCGGTATGTGGGGGCCCACGGGCTCAGATATAACGTCATTAAAAGTGAGCTCATGGTGTTTAAGGCGGGAACGAAAACTTATGACACTGTCCCACAGGTCATGCTGAATGGCAGTGTCCTTAAAAGAGTCTCGCAGTTCAAGTATCTGGGCCACTGGGTCACCGAGACGCTTGTAGATGATATTGATATAGATAGGGAGCGCAGGGCTTTGTCTGTTAGAGCGAATATGCTGGCTCGTAGGTTCGCGCGCTGTACTACGGAAGTAAAAGCTACGTTGTTTAAGGCGTTTTGCCAAACCTTTTACACGTGCAGCCTATGGGTCAAGCATACGAAAAAATCGTACGGCAGCCTGCGTGTTCTGTACAATAATGCCTTCAGGGCGCTGATGAAGCTGCTTCGCTACTGTAGCGCGTCAGGTATGTTTGCGGGCGCGAATATAGATGGGTTTGCGGTGATTATTCGCAAGAGAGTTGTATCCCTGATGCGCCGCATACGAGGCAGTTCCAACAGCTACCTTCAGCTGTTCGCATGGAGGATGGATCTGGATTGCCCAATAATGCGGTACTGGACCAGGCTGCATGTTGAGCATTCCGGATCCAAACCTAAATTTAGACTAAGATAAAACAATATAAGTAGTGTATTTTAACCTTTTTGTTATAAATTATAATGTATGTAATTGTAATTTCTAATGTTTTTATTGATGGCTTTTGTAATATTTATCTCATTGTATTCTTTTAATTAATTATTTAATGTATCTTAAATTTGTATTTCTCATGTATGCATATGGACTAGTTCTGAAATAAAATGAATTGAATTGAATTGAATTGAAAATTGAAAATTGTCTGTGTCACGTCAGCATGAATTTAACGCGAGCAAATTTTCGTACAATGATTTTTATGACTTTCGATGTCATTTAAGTCAACAAGAAAGTTATGATAGACTTCGATTGGCCTTTCACGATGTAGCCCCATCTCGTGCTACTATTTACAACTGGTTTAATGAGTTTAAACGTGGTCGCACTAATGTCACCGATGATCTGCGTGAAGGACGGCCTTTTTCGGAGACGACTGAAGATAACATCAGTGTTATGCGGCGTATGATAGAGACTGACAAAAGAGTGACTTATCAGCAGATTTGGACAAGCTTAGGCATCCTTATGAGTCAAGTGCACAAAATCCTCCATGAACATTTAGTGGTCAGGAAGCTTTGTGCCCGGTGGATACCTCATAATTTGACAGAGGCCCAAAAACTCCGCCGTGTTGTTTGGTGTCGTGAAATAGTTCAAAGATTTAACGGAGGTGACTCAAATGCTGTGTTCGACATACTTACGGGTGACGAAAGCTGGATTTATTGTTATGATCCTGAAACTAAGAGACAGTCTGCTGTCTGGGTGTTTCCTTCCGAGGAGTTGCCAACTAAAGGGAAGAGAGGTCGAAGCGTGGGAAAAGAGATGGTGGCCTCGTTCTTCGGAAGGACAGGTCATTACCCAACAATTGTTTTAGAGGATCGAAAAACAGTTACTGGCAGAGTGGTACACTAAACATTAATCGTGTATTAAATTGTAAGAGATGATATATAGTCGAAAGATTCCGTTCGTGTATTAAATAAAACGGGATACTGTTCGTGTATTATAAATTTTGTTTGCCACTTGTCTTGGAAAAAGTCGGGAGAAACGACCTCGCAGTAGGATCCTCCTTCACCACGACAACGCCTCGTCGCACACCGCCAAACAAACAATCGACTACTTGGCGACGTCAGACGTGGAATTACTGGGATACTGATTTTTATTTATTTCCGAAAATAAAAGAAAAACTTCAAGGAAAACGTTTTATGGACGCCGAGGAAGCAGTGGCTGTGTTCCAAAATGCCGTCGAAGAGACCCCTAAGGACGAATGGGCAAAGTGCTTTTCTCAGTGGTTCCATCGGATGCAGCGATGTATTGATGTAAATGGACACTATTTTAAAAAGAAATAATAAAACTAATAACTTGCTTGTTTGTTCAGTTTTTGATTTTCTAAGAACTTTCAGTGTGACCCTTGTATGAATTGAAAAAGTCACATTGGTACTTGCCCGGATTTGAACCCTCAACATCGAAAGTTGCAAGAACATTTTATTTAAATTGGGCTAAAGGACCAGTCAACCAGTCCTATCAATGGGTATTTCACATGCAGCAACTGCTTGCTGCATGTGAAATACTAATATTCAGCTGCATTTAGTAAACCTGGAAGGACGAGAGAATCGCGGTTATAGTCACGTCGGTGTCATGCCATCGAGTTCTGGCCGAGATGATATCGACGCGTGGAGATTGATTCATACAATTTCTATTGAATTTGACAACACAAGCGTGCTACACATTTGTACGTATTGGCATGATTCGGCACAGCTGGGCGGCACAACTGTATAATAAGTAGATATTATTATGTTCGAGTGTTTCGAGAAAAAGCCGATCGGCTTAGATTGAATTGTGCCGAACCAAGGAGTTTGCCGATTGGCACGAGCTGAGTATAGACCTTCTCTATAATATGGTACACAAAAAGCGACTTTGTTTTATACTATATAATTTGGGTTTCATAGACTTACATAATGCCGAGGCATTTTAAATAACAGCAAGCGTTTGCAAAAGGACGACGTCATTTATTTAATGCCGAATAAATAAATATGCCGATGACATACAGATATAGAAGAAGATCGCGGGAAACACCTGGGTGAGAGTTGTACAGACCAGGGGGAGTTATGGCACAAAAGGGAGGACGCTGCCAATGATGACAATTATAATTATATAGATATAGGTGGTAAAGCACTACTCACGGATCCGGTACAATGATCTCATCTAGATCGACTACCGCGAGCCAGTCGTGCCGCCCTTTGCAGCGGTACAGACAGTCGTTGAGGGGCAGCAGCTCTCTCCTCATATCTCTGAAGTCCCGAGACCCTCGGTCCTGCACGAACCCTGACACTTGCGGCGGGTGCGAAAACTCCGTTACCATCGCGAAGCCTTCGTCTTCATAGTATTTGAGAACCTTTCTGGCTTTCGGGTGCAGCTGTAACGTTAAGACCTGTTTAAACCGAGTTGTGGCGGTATCTACAACGCAACATGCGACCTACACATCACACTGTCGTCCCTATATCAACCGTCAGCCCACCAGACACAACACCCGTCTGGTCGAACGATCCTCCCTTTTCTATAGAGGAAGAGGAACTTTACATTCTGTTCCTCTGTTCCTCATACCTCTATAGACGTTTTTAAACGTATTTTAAATCGATTAAATGAAACATCATGTAACAAGGTTGGTCGCTCCCATAGTAAAAATTGTTCATAATAATGAGTACGTACAAAATACGTAATCCCTTTGCAGGTTTAGAGTAACAAAAACTAAGGATATTCATTATTTGGTTAAAGGTCGTACACACATACCCTGACGATATACATATACACCTTCTCAGCTCCAAAATGCTTCATCAGCTGCATCCACTCAATAATTTGCACTGACACGTCATTTCTGTAATGCAGCCATTTTACGCAGACGCCAATGGATGTCCCGTTGCGATTGTGACGTGACGGCACTTTATTCTGAAAGTTTAGCGGATCGTCGAAAGGAGCGTTCTGAAAACAGTATTGTTTTATTAGGTTTTGTTTATTAAATTAATTATTCTGTACGACGCATTGCGTGAGCTCAGCACAGAACACACAAACTAACTACTCAAGGTCGCTGGCATATATGCCGCGTCTTAATAGGAATAAGTGTTTGTGTAAAGTTCTTAATTTTAGGACCCCAAATACGAATTATTTGAGGTTTACAAAAAGATGCGCAATCTTTGTATTATAGTGAAGCCGTCTCCAACATAGTCGGGAAAAGGCAAGGTAGATGATTATGTCCGGACAAATCCGGCCGGATGGTTGACCCTACCTGTATATCCACCACGTTGGTTGCGACGCCGCATGGAGCAGTGACCACGGCAGTCGCAATGGGAGCTATTTCCACCTCTGGGAGGTGTCTCCTACACTTGCAGCTCAGGATATAGGGTTCTTTGACTCCGTGGGTGGGACCGCCCCAAAGAGACTCCCAGCCGTACTTCGCTTCAGCTAAGTCTATCTGCGGCTCATTGTCGTCTGGAAACCTAAGGACGAAAGGATATTTAAAAATAAAACAGCTTATAAATTGTTCATAACGGTCAGCGCAGTCAGTGGCAACTGGTTGAACAAAATCAGCGCACATACAGCTGTACATGGATCTATTGGCGCGTGGTCAACTAACGCCGCCATCTTGTTTGTTCAATACATTTCACAAAACAATCGCTCAAATATTAACCAACGGCGTCTCCCTGTCAAAGTCATTCGAGCGCCAAGATCCTTGTAGCACTTTAAACTCGGCGGACGCAGCGGGTGTTTGAGAATGTTCGCGCGCACGCTCTAGCAGTCTCGCGGGTGCTCACGTACGCTATCGTCCCCTCAGAATAATAACACAACTAGGTCTTGCCCGCAACTTCGGCATTTTTTTTATTCCATTATTTTATTATAATATTATAAATTAAAAATTTGAAAATGATAAAATTACAATAAAGATATTAAAACTATTAAAATACAGAACTTACCACAATTGACAGAACAGCTTAGGCACAGGAAACACATCGGTGTAGATCAAAATCCTAACTGTCGGCTCTTCAAACCGGTTATCGAAATAGGCTCCATACACATACACACTGCCGTTGTCAACCTTGAGGAGTTGCCAAGAGTTTGCCGCGTACTGCAGATCACTGACAGCAGGAAATTTCATACAGGAGTTATCCGTATATCTCTCTGGGTACAACGACCGGTGATTCCAGTACCGAAAAGGAAGTAGTCTTGAATTAGAGTGGACAGGCAACGGTGGTGGAGGATTCGAAGCGATCAGTGGTAGGAGATCCCGTTTTGAATAAAACCGGAGGGATAGCCATGCAGGGATGAAGGCGAAGACTCCTACAATCGCGAGTGCTAGGCCCCACCGCTGCTGGTTGGCAGCAATCAGTCGCATTGTACCTGTAAATTAGACGATTAATTCGGTTCATGCATCAGAAATTTCTGAGTAGCAGCCCGGAGTCTGGCCCGAATGATAGAACTATTCCCATTTTTTGGGCACTAATCCAGACTCCGCGCGTCCCCCTATGTATGATATGTAACTTAAACATAACTGGCGAAATGTTGTTCTACTATAGTACACCAATATTTCGGGAGCTATGTTTTAGTCAGCCAAATCCCTTCGGGGAACATGCGTGATGTACTTGTACGTGTAAAAAAATGCACCAAACTGCACTGGGCCCGTGTGGTGGATTATGGGCGACACACTCTGATGGAGAAGACCAACAATTGACCCCCTGTGTCCCAACATTGGTTCCCCTCTGACCCAACAATGGACCCCCTATGTCCCAACATTGAACATGGCCATTCGTCACAGCATCAACAATTAAGTATCTAAATGAAACAAGACAACTGCATGTTACAATATTTCGTACGTACGTACGTATGTTTCACCCGTAAGGCGTACAAATTTATAAAATAAAAACTATATTAACAAAATAAAGGCACTTTAATACACAGTAGTGTCATTCAAAAAAACATAAATAACGCATCTTTTTTTTAAACATATATTATAATTACGTTAATTCGACCATAATTCATTTAAATTTTAAGTTGCATAGTATATACTAATTCCATGCTGCCATGTCACGATTCTAAGGTGACGCATAGTAGTGTGTGTAATGTTTTTTTTTATTTATTTCTAACTAGTTTTTGCCCGCGACTTCGTCCGCGTAGAAGTCGAAAATGGTTCTAATTGGATTTTTAATTGGTTTTTTACGTTATTAATTTTGTTATAACATAATTATAAATTATTATGTTAAAATGTTTGAATAATTATAAAATATAACAATCTTAAGTGTAGGATATAAAGATTAAATAAACTTGAAAAAAAAAAGATATATTTTATGAACACGAAGCTCGGCCTTTGATCTGGCGAAAGTTACACGGGTGTATTATCTTTTTGCAACGAAATCGAAATACTACACCTACCGCAGTATTTCTTTGTAAACAATATTTTTTGTTTTTCTTTCGGGTGCTAGAATCACCCGACTACTCTGTGCGCTTACTCTGGAGCATGCCACATACAACTGGCCGTGGGAGAAGCAGCTTTCCCTTAAGTCTACTCCCGCTACCTTAAGAGTTTGACCTTGAGATTTGTTTATAGTCATTGCGAAGCATACTTTGATGGGAAACTGCACTCTCTTGAATTCGAAGGGGTAATTTGATGGTGTTAGGGGAATCCTAGGAATAAATACAGACCTCTGTAAAGCTTAGAAACCTTTAAACGCGGTACTAATATGTATAGTACGGTGACTTTTGAGACATTCCAATTTTAAAGAGTATTTGCATTGCAAGCACTAAGTCTTTATGTGAGTTCAACCTTTTTTGAATAAAATCGGATTGAGTTTTCAAACATGTGTCAAAATAAAATGTAATTTAAATCAAAAGCACTAAGGAGTATTGATATGAACTTCGAAGCAAATCACTCCCAAAATAACTTTCTACCCCTATTTAACCCCGGTAGGGGATGAATTTCAATAAAATACGAAACAGGTCTTCAAAACTAAGCGTGAACTCAAATATTTATCCTCTGGTAGGATAACTAAGTTTGGGGTTCCGCAAGGTAGTGTACTGGGGCCATTGTTATTCCTGCTCTACATTAACGATCTACCGACTCAAATCCATCATCCAATGACATTATTTGCAGATGACAGCACAGCTTTAATTGCATGCACAGATAAAACGACGTACGAAAAAGATATAAATAACACCCTTAAAACTATAATTGATTGGCTTAACAGGAATAATTTAGTAATAAATCTCAAAAAAACACAAGTCATGCACTTCTATCAACGGCTAGAGCCTGATAATATGATTATTCAATATAATGACCACAACGTTGATACTACTACAGTAACAAAATTCTTAGGAGTTCACATAGATAATAAACTGACATGGAAGCATCATGCTGAATACGTATGCAATAAATTAAGTACAACGGCATATGTACTCTATATCCTATCAAAAAAAGTTAATTTGAATACATTAGTGACAGCATATCACGGTCTAGTGGCTTCCACACTAAGATTCGGTGTCATATTTTGGGGAAACTGCAGTGAAAGGGAAAGGATATTTAGAGCCCAAAAACGCTGTATGCGATCAATGACAGGTCTCAAAACGACAGAAAGCTGTCAACCAGTTTTTAAATCGCTAAAGATTCTGACATTGCCTTCGTTGTATGTTCTGGAAGTTGCCATGTTTGTCAAAACGAACAAGCACCTGTTTACGTCAGTAGCGGATAAACGCCAACGCTCAGGACCACTAAGGTCACAATACAAAAACCAACTTTACACAGGTGGTTACCAAACTTCCTTACTAAAAAACAATATTTTAATCATGGGTCCCATAATATATAATAAACTACCACTACATTTAAAAGATTTACCCACCAACGTTTTTAAAAAAAAGTTGACAAGACTGCTACTAGACAAGTGTTACTACACAATTAAAGACTTCATTAATGACACTTTCGGTTAACGACGCTTATGCTGCTTTATTAAACCCAATTTGTTGACATTTAAAATTGAATTTTCTGTAATTGTTAAATCTAATTTGTTGACATTGTTAGCTTGTTTTATTGAGATCTTTGTGTTTAATTATACTTAAAATTATTTTATTTTATTTTATTTTATTGACACTTTGCTTTATTTCTTAATTTGTTAACATTTGTAATTTAATTTCTTTTTGACATTTTAAAACTTAATTTATTGACATTGTTAGTGTGGGTATTTAATTGAGGATGAGAATTTTTCTAATGAATGTTACTAACCGAATGGAACGCTTTTTATGTTTGTTTAAATTTCTTGTATGTTTAATTAATGTTTTTTATGTTAAATAATTTTTGCATGCCGTAAGGCAAAATGTATCGGGACACTTAACAAAATACCATCATATCTGTATACCTACATTATTGGCAAATAAATGATTCTATTCATTAATTCTGTTAAAGAATGTTTATGCAAAATTTTAAGTAGATTGGACCAAGTAATCACGTTGTCCCATACAAACTTTGCCCACCTTTTTCACCCCCTTAGGGGTAGAATTTCGAAAAATCCTTTGTTATCGGATGCCTACGTCATACAAAGAACACACCCTCCAAGTTTCAGGTCTCTACGATCAGCGGTTTAGGCTGTGCGTTGATACGTCAGTCAGTCATTCAGGACAAAGCATTTTATAGGTATAGAAGATAGATTACACAGATATACAGATTGGGAGAGGCGTTGTTCACTTGCCACTGTCCTACCACAGGGTGCCATACGGACATGTGTCATAATTTTTTCATTTAACTTTCACACAGTTTCATACATCCGTCCATACTCTCCACCGTCCATACTATCCACCGTCCATACTATTCACCGTCCATACTATCCACCGTCCATACTATCCACCGTCCATACTATCATAAGATTGTACGTACGAAAGTTACTGGCTGTCTCATGTCTGTTACCTTTTCGCCGTAACGCCTAGCTATTTAGGCAACCCATGACATGGGTTTAGGGGACATAGGATACTTTTTATTCCGGTGGTACGTTGCCGTGGGATAATTTCCGACCTCCACGCGGCAAAAGCTAGTATCGACATAAAATTGGTTTGCTAACTGTCTACAACGTGATATTAAATTAAAATCGTCTTCGCGTATCATTAAGTGGTAGGCATAAAAATCCATACAGGACACCTTTTTGTTAGCCATGGGAAGACCTGTCAAAGGGTTGATTTGCGGGAAAACTGTTCGCCTGTAACCATAGCTGCGACTTCATTAATCAATGGTGCGTTAAATCGTCTTTCATGTTCGCCACTCGGTGTACGATCTGGATGCATCACTAATTTATAATTCTCTCGTGGCATTCTCTCCAAAGCACTTTTGAACGTATTGATAAGGCGATTATGTTCGTGCAACATTTTTTGTATTTTCACCACACTCCACAATATTTTGACATCTGCGGTTCGCCTCATTATTTTCATCCCCCATGAAATAAATCTGCAAGAACTTATGTTGCTCATTGTCTGAAGGAAGTAAAGAGCCAATAATATGGTAAATTTGTCCTTGAATTGTAAAAGTAGAGGAAAAACTAGGCATTACAACTTCTGTCTACGCCAAAAGAAGTCATTTGAAAGCACGAATTGAATTTTCTAATTTTATTCAAAAAACGCCGCGATTCGTTGACTTCGTTTATAAGTAGTGTTTTCAGCGGTTCCTCGGGTACGCCTAACGTTGCAAGTTTAACTTTTCCACCGGAACAGCACATACCAGGAGTTTCCTCTTTCCATTTCAGTACTACAGTGCCTACACTTTTGATCCATTCTTTTCAGACCCACTAATCGATGATTAACATAATTAATTATTGGGTCATAATCAAAAGCAGCATTTTTGAAACCCTCCCATGTGTCACATGTAAATATTTGTCTTCTTTCGGCCTGTCGCTCAGCATTCAAATCGCGACGTCTTTGAGACTCTTCCAACGTCTCCGCGGCTATAAGAGATGCGTGACGCTCTGCATCTAAAATCTGCCGAGCTTGAGTCTGCTCTAAGGTTTCGGCAGCCTTAAGAGATGCGTGGCGCTCCGCATCTAAGATCTGCCGAGCTTGAGTCTGCTCTAAGGTCTCGGCAGCCCTAAGAGATGCGTGGCGCTCCGCATCTAAGATCTGCCGAGCTTGAGTCTGGTCTAAGGTCTCGGCAGCCCTAAGAGATGCGTGGCGCTTCGCATCTAAGATCTGCCGAGCTTGGGTCTGCTCTAAGATCTCGGCAGCCCTAAGAGATGCGTGGCGCTCTGCATCTAAAATCTGCGAAGTTTGAGTCTGCTCTACGGTCTGGGCAGCCCTAAGAGATGCATGGCGCTCCGCATCTAAAATCTGCCGAGCTTGAGTCTGCTCTAAGGTCTCGGAGGCCCTAAAAGATGCGTGAAGCTCCGCATCTAAAATCAGCCGAGCGTGAGTCTGCCCTAAGGTCTCGGCAGCCCTCAGAGTTGCGTGGCACTCCGCATCTAAAATCTGCCGAGCTTGAGTCTGATCTAAGGTCTCGGCAGCTCTAAGAGCCGCGTTACGATCAGCATTTAAAGCCAAACGGGCCTGAGACTGCTCTTCAGATTCTTGCATTCTAGTAACTTTCACGGCTCGTGCTCTGCTTGAGCTACGCGCTAAAAACAGATTTACGCTTGCGAGGCATGTCAAACAAACTTAATTAACTTAAAACTTTATACACTACTAATAGTTAACAATAAAGGTAAGGCGATCGGCAGGCTTGTATGGGAGTTTCGTACACCTAATAAAATATCGTGTTTTGTGTTTTTTTTTTGTTTTAATTGGTAGTCAATACGATAGGCAAGCCCTTTTAAAATTCTTAGATTTTTAGAAGTTGGTACCTAAAAGTTATAACCAGTTTTATTTTTGAGGTTATGTCCCAATAAATATTATTACGTGTAGGCACATAAACATTGTTTTGGTGAAAAAGGATATGTTCTAGATAGCAGGTACTATCTTTGTAGTGTTTTACTTATCCTTACGTTGGCAAATTGACATGAGAATTGTACCTATTCAGTAGGGTGCTTTAGGAGAGACCTACGTCCAGCAGCGGACTGCATTAGTTTGATGATGATGAAGTGCTGATGGAGTTTTGAGTGTGGGTAAATAAAACAACTTTGTTTTTGTAGGAACATACATTTATTTTATTGTTCTTATAATTACTTAATCTATTCTTAATATTACTTCATCTAGGAAAGGGGCAGGTCGGGTCATACCTTCATGGCGAGCGTAACTAAGGTACCAAATAATGCTGAATGCTGAAGAATGTGGATGAGTAGCTAGCTGCCCACATGCATGGCAAACATGGTCAGCAGGTGTTATCTGGAAATAATGAAGTGATTTTGAGTATGGTTCAACATTGCTTTATACTATGACTATGACAGTCATACTAACAGAGCAATATGTAACTATTATAACAGTGGTACGCAAACCAAGTTAGGCAATCAAGTGTAAGGCAAGTAACCAATACATGTAAAAGATCACTTATATGTTTGTTAATGTACAAACACAAAAGTGATCGTTTACAGGACAAATTGTAAATATTTTTACACCCACAACAGTGTTAGTAATTTTTTCAAATAATGTTTAGATTAGTTTTAGTAACATACAAATTATTTTAGTATGTTAGCGTGTAGTTTAAATGGTAAGTCTACTTTTTAACACGTAAAAGTTATCACTTCGTAACTGGCACACTCATACGCAAAATGTTATGGAAACTACTTACATCTCTAGGATATGTCCACAGCCGAATAGTATTGACGATATCTTCACTCTCATCGGATAAAGCGTGCCTTCTTATTCGCGACAAGCGAACGTTGCAATTGATGCATTGCAAACTCGTCATTTTACTAATAAAGCGTCCTTTCGCGAAAGTACTATCAACAGATAGAGTACGGAGGAGCAGTTGCTCGACTCAACGTAAAGATGGCCAGATAATTTGCTAAATTGCTCAGATGCAGTTACAATCCACAGTCCAAAACAACAGCAAAGAACTGAACAGAGACTCGGAAAGCGGGAAAGATTTTCATAACCTGTCAATAAAATAATTGCCAGTACAAAAAAAACATTGATGGCGGATTTAATTCCTATCATTAAATAGTTAATTATTAAGATTGTATGCAATAATTATTCATTTTAAGGTATAATGTGTAATTGGTTAATTATATTTACTGTTATTTCTACTTTTAAATAATTATTTATCATTTCGAGCCTCGTGATATTTTACAAATGGCAACTTCTAAAAACAGAACTACGTTTAGTTGCGTTTAGTTTAAGATTATATTACGTTTAATTACTTGAATCTTTTAGTTGGTATAATTAATTAATCCGGACTTATAAAAATACTAATGTTTCATGAAAATGAATGGTTTAGTTGGTTTAATAAGTGGTACAAATTCTATCACAAAACAACAAAAAATGTATGTTGTACGAATCCTGCCGATTGCCTTTCAAATTAAACTACTATTTAGGCAATCCTACCTTCCTACAAAAAAGCACAATAAATAAGTGAGATAGAAAATATTCAAACAAACTCAACTTAAACTCACAACTAATAGTTAACAATAAAGCATAATTACAAATATTTTATTTACAACTACAATTTTATACAATCTTACCTACCTACAACAAAGTACAGTAAAATCAAATACGTGAGAAAGAAAATATTTTTGAAATTACTTTTGAGATCGTGAAGGCAATTGACACAGTCAACTGCATACAACGGATGTTAGATTAAATTAAATACTCGGCCCAGAACAAACAAACAAAAACGATATTTTTTCAGAGAATTGTGTAGGACTGTAGGACCAAACGACCAATCAACGAAATTTTTGAAAACGACCAACCTAACTCGACTTTCAAACCATTTTCTGATTGAGGGTCACTATCCTACGGAAAACCTTAACACCGCGATTCAGAAAATCGCGTCATTTGGACAACGCCATCTATCGAGTATACTGGTAAACTCAAACTCTCCGTTCCAAGCCAAGCGTTCCAAGTAATAACTTTTGACTGAGTGGACCGATTTTAATGAAATAAAGACTTTGAATCTCTTGAAAAGAGTCACACAGAAAGGGCAATATTACATGTGAATTTTTAAATCATCCCCTATTTTACCCTCTTGGGGGATGACTTTTAAATTTTCAGAGCCATAACTTAAGAAATGATAGGTTTCCCATACAACAAACTTTCATCCCCTATATACCCCCCCTTAGGGTTATTTTTTAGACTAAAAAATAACCCTATGTCCTTCCCCGGGATCCCATCTATCTCCTTGCCAAATTTTATCTAAATCCGTTCAGTGGTTTACGCGTGAAAAGGTAACATACAGACTGACAGACAGAGTTACTTTCGAATTTATAATATTAGTATGGATGTATAAAAATATTAGCTTTCTGCACTCCTTCTCCATTTAAAATTTAACTGTTCCAAATTTCATACTCCTCCATCCGCGTAATTTTCGTAAAAAGGGGTACAAAGTTTTTGCTTCACGTATAATAATAATAATCAATAATATATATAATAATTAATGTGTATAATAATCATGGAATAATCTTCAAGATTATTCCAGATTATTTAGAATTTACTCCAGAAGGATATTGTGTCAATTTTTCAGTAAGATTTCAACGCAAGAAAGTATTGAAACTGTTTATTCTTAAGGAGTATTTTTTTTCTTTATTTATTTAAGGAGGGTTTTAACCTAGACAGATTATGCCACCCTCATCGTTATTATCTTACACTATCTAGATCTACGATTAATCCCAATATTTACGAGCTTGTACACCATCCTGGCTGCTTCCGAAGCAGGAGCAGCAAGGACACTGTTCCATACCCCAATCTCGCACATATGATTAAATACAATTAAAAAATCTCGTCTTTCCGGCTCGTCCCGGACACACTTCATGATGATATGATAAACATCTTCAATTAAGTTGTATTCCACACAATTTGGTGACTCAACTTTACCAATTAGGAATGCAAATTTATTTAATGGTATGTGTCTGGAGCGAAGTCGAAGGGCTGTTATGATTGTCTGCCTTCCCATATTCGCACTGCTTTTCCACATACTTTTAAAAACGCTCGGTTGTATAGTGGCATACCATATACCTTCACTGCGGCTTCTTTCATTGAAATATTCTTGCCAGCTGTTATAACAACGGTGTTTCAATCCACCGTAAAGTTCGGTAAAGTACGGGACACAGGAATACTTTTCACCGTCTGTTGATATCTCTTTAGCGAACTGGTCGATGCCAATTTAAGAAGGCACCCATTGTATTACAACATTTTTGTTCTTAAATTCACACTTACATCTTACTATTAATTACACTAATTAAACAAATACTTGACATTCTTAAATGTATACCTACATATACAGATTTACGAGTATGTACTAATTTTATTAACTTCATTTATTTAAATTAATGTAATCAATCATTTTGCATTCTAGTTTTAGCAAGTCGGTGGAAAAAAACTAAAATACTGATCCAAACCTGTCGACGAATACTTACGACTGCCTGTCTCCTGACGATGTTGGCGAGGTAGCGACCGCGTCTGGACGCCGGCAGGAGCACGCTACCCGACTGCACCTCGTCCCCAATCTATTGTGAACAGGGGGGAATTCTGTTATTATACATTCATGTACCTGAGAAAGGGTTCTATTCTCGCGTACTTTGTACTCGCGTACTGGACTTATCGCCACAATTGTGGCGTGCCCAGCGCTGGGTTGCAACAATCGCACTCTCCATGCCGCCATGAGATCCCGCCGGAGACATTTAAAGCCTACGACGATTAGCCTATCACAGGCGCGAGTACTGAAAATTGCTTTGCTTTGTTATACAACAAATTGCTATACAGGGTGGATTTTTGAGATGGGGCAGTAAGGACAGCTACCTTAACCGTTGTCGCTAGAAGAAAACGGTCTTAGGAGACTGTCCTTAACTTTTTGAGACATTTTGATCTGCATTCACAGATTTTGAAAAAATTGTACAGTCAGCAAGAAAATGGGTAGATTTAAAAAAAAACTTTTTGATGCCAATCGATCCTATTTCTTATAAGGATCAAAAAAACTCTACTAGACCAACTGAGGTTTGAGTACTATAAAAGTCAGAAAACGTAAAAAACTTTTCCCATACATTTTGTAAGAAAGAAACTCCAACATACTTTATTATGATAGACAGACTAGCCAAACAGAAACAAAAAAAATTAACTTCGAACGAACACGCGTTATAATTTTATTTACTCTACGAACAAGATAGGTAGGTAGTTTGTTGCTTGTGATGTCCGACGTTCTAAAAAAAAAACCAGCCAAGTGCGTGTCGGACCACGCACAATGAAGGGTTCCATAGTTGGGATAAATTTATCTCAAAAACAAACTTGTAAAATTGTAGTTGAAAAACATGTTCTTCCATACAATACGTTACGGTCAATTCTCTGCAAGTGTAAGTTTGTAAATTATTTTTTTTTGTGGTAAAACTACAAATTACCGATTTTCGGCCTTTTCCCTTTACTTGTGTTATGAGACCTTGCTTCTTGCCTAATTTCATAATTCAAGGTTAGCAGGAAGTACCCTGTAGGTTTTGATTTTTTTGCGAGTATCAAAATAAGTATGTCGTATAAAAATGGCCGTATTTTTTATTGCGTTGACTTAGTAGCTTGTTTTTTTTTTAACTTCAAGGGACCACAGACCTACGTATTTGATGTTATTTCAACTTGATGCCTCCACGCGTTAGAAAAAGAAAAAGGGTCGTGAGAGACTGATGGACGGATAACGATGTGATCCTAAAAGGGTTCCGTATTTTACTTTTGAGGTATGGAACTCTAAAAATTACCTCTAATTATTTATAACTTTCAGGCTTGTTTGGAAAACGTTAAAAAAGACTGTCCTCTACAAAAGACAGAAATTGCAAAAAAACAGAACTACCCCCTTGTACAAAGTTTTTTCAAAAGCAACAAAGGTTCTAAATTTTGTTCTCTATTCGTTCGAAATTTGAAGTTCAATTTGTTTTAGTTTAGTTTCGGCTAGTCTATCATCGTAAAATAGTAAATTGGAGTCACATTTCCTATGAATGTATGGGAAATGTTTTTTTTGCGATTTCTGACTTTTCTAGTACTCAAAGCTCAGTTGGTCCAGAAGAGTTTTTTGATCCTTATAAGAAACAGGATCGACTGGCATCAAAAATAGTTTTTGTGACAACTGCCCATTTTCTTGCTGACTGTACATTTTTTTCAAAATCTGTGGATGCAGATCGAAATCTTTCAAAAAGTTAAGGAAAGTCTCTTAAGACCGTTTTCCTGTAGCTGCAACGTTTAAGGTAGCTGTCCTTACTGCCCCATCTCAAAAATCCACCCTGTATACAATTTTTCACAAAAATGTCGAGTGACGATAGTGATTTGACTCCGGAGTACATTCAATCCAAAGCCATTGGCATTGCCACCAATCTACTCCCAGAAAAGTCCAAGGAATCGTACATTTAAAGCCTTTTTTTTTTTTGAGGGTGGGAAGTTATCAAATAATTTCTCCCGCTCTGACTGGAGCAGGAGGGCGTGTCAGACTTATACTTATAGACGCGATATCCCTTTCGGACAAACTCGCAACCCTGGCAGGCATTGGCTCTTACGGACCCCGTCAGTTGGTGCTGACATCTTTTTGAGGCGCGCGTGGAACACAACGCGCCGTCGACCCGGGCCTGGTTCTAATCGGACGGCGAGCTACCCATTGATAAATGATAAATGATAAATGATAAATGATTTTATTTCTGTAAGTGGGTTTGGACAAAACACTTTTACACGTCAATCATATTTTTTAAACTAGATGAGGTCGGCGTTTCCTATCTGACTACTCCGAGAAGAAAGGCCGAAACAAACTCAGAGGTCACAGTCTCTTTTAAAGTCCAGACATAATCTTGGTCAGATCATGTGAAGATCATGTAGATCGGTGTCTGAGATGGTCTTTTGAGGAAAGAACCACACAGATTGAGAGGACCTGTCCAGTCAGTGCACGCATTTGTCAGTGACCGTGCAGCTCAACTCACCCACCGTCCGCAAGCGCCTACGGTGGCCGGAAGTCGGCTCGCGACTCCCGACGCCCGGGGCGTCTCCTGCGGCGACTAGGGGCGCGAGGGCGCTAATCTTGCCTCTCCCTCGCGCGCTCCGCGCCTCCTCCTTCGCGAGTATAACTGCTTCGCAGAAAGAAGTGACGGCCTCCCATGCACTCTCGCTCCGAACCATGGCCTGAACTAGGGCCGGACGCGAGAGATCGCCGCCGCCGATCGCCTCCGTTAGGACACGGCGGTGCTCCGCCTAAGCCGGGCAGACCTCCACCGTATGCTCCAACGTGTTCTCTGGGCGATCCACACAGTGGTGACACCCGGGCGTTTCCTCCCGCCTTATGGTGAGGACCTGCGTCAGGCGGAAGGTGAGGATGCCGTGGCGCCTCTCTAGCCAGTCCTCAAAGAGGGGACTTATCGCCACAATTGTGGCGTGCCCAGCGCTGGGTTGCGACAATCGCACTCTCCATGCCGCCATGAGATCCCGTCGGAGACATTTAAAGCCTACGACGATTTTTACAAATGGAAATCTACAAAGGGCGTCAAGTCTGTATCTGAATCAGATACAAAGAAGCCAAGTAGCCTAAATGGTGCATCTATTCTATGCTCAGGTCAACAATAAGCATCAAAAATAATATACAAATTAATGCATATGTTACCGGCAATCTGTATAATCCGGTAGTCTATACAATACCTAGGCAATGTATAGAATACCTAAAACGTTCAGGTAATATGTGAAATATTATTTATTTTATACTTTGCCTAGGCATTCTATACAGTACCGAATACGCAGCCGGCAATGTGTGAAAAGAATAAATTTTTTTTTAGTTATTTAATTTTGAGTAAGTATGCAGTAGACCTACTTCTTATTTTTACAGAATTGTTTTGTTTCCTAAGTTTTCAATACTTATTACCTGATTATTTATAAGCAAATTAGATTATGTTACTTAAACCAGAAGAATTTTAAGTTTCACGTTAATTTTATTGTGATTTTACTGTACCTAGTTATCGAAAGGTACTAAGTTCCTTTTTTTAAAGATTATTTATAGAATAATTGAATGATTATATAAAATAAATATTAGGAGTAAAAAGTGTCTTAAAACTTAGTTCCTAAGAATAAATAAATATTTAAAGAGTGTAATAATTGAATAGTCAAACGAACTTACCTGTAAGTGAAGTTCGACGGTAATTATACTCGTTGCTGTCTCGCTCGAAGATGATGAGAGAATACAATGGTCGAGTCTCTTGTCACATAATTTTGAAGAAATAACAAAAAAATGAACGCGCCCTTTCCTAAGGCGTGCTGCCATCTATCTACCTCTGCAAGCTATCTTCATTAAGTTCATAGCGATTTATTGGTTTTACAACACAGGGCCCATGCTCATTATACCTAGGTATATAGCATGGAATGTTTGGGTTGGGTGGGACTCATCATCTTCGAGCGAGACAGCAACGAGTATAATTACCGTCGAACTTCACTTACAGGTAAGTTCGTTTGACTATTCAATTATACTCGTTGCTGTCTCGCTCTCGATGATGAGAGAATACAATGGTAGATGTTCAAAGACTAGTTGTAAAAACAATAAATCTTAATAAAAGTAATAAATAACGAGGATTTGTTATTTTTTACACAGGTATTAAATTAGCATTCAAGGTATGTACTTGTACCAGTAGTAATCCTGTAACATTAATCATTACATATGAACAAAAAATATATAGGTACTTATTTCAAGTTGCACTAAATCATTTTAATTTGCAAATTAATAATCTTCAGAAAAGTTTATACTTATTGTTCAACAACAATATGAACTTTATAATTTTATTAGACAACAATATTAGTTGATACTTTATCAATAATAAACCTATTAAGGTCTTGTATCAAATCAAACTAAAGTTGAGTAGAGTTTGTAAGAGAATGTACTAATGTCAATAATATTCCACACTCTCCAACAGCTAATTCTAATTTAGCTCACAGATTTACACTGTCTCGCAAGCATTTAGGACTTCTAAAGAACTACAGCCTGCTGTAACTGCGTGCGTGCTCATATTATATTACCTTTAATAAAGTAATTAGTAAAAATATAATTAAATAAATAAGGTTGTTATTTTTCCCTAAAGTTTTCTAGTAGGTACATAACCAATTTAACCTTAGTGTTATCTGTGTGTATTTATTGAAACTTTTATGTGGATGTTATATCTGACAATAGAAAGATATATCTCATTTAACTTATCAGATTTAATCATAATGCAGTGTACTTTGATCACTGTATTCTTAATATTTAATTTATGAGATCGTTAGCTCCCTTTTCGCCTGTGGCTAATATTTATAAAGTCACCGTTTTCAGGTAGCAATTTAAAAAATAATTTTAGTGAAAATAGTTATTTTAAGTTCATATAATGTAAATAAGATATTTATATCCTATGTATTATAATTTATATAGGTTTTGAAGGTCTTTATTTAAAGAAAACCTCTGAATAGTGTTTTTAACTTCATCAGCTGTTGTAGGTAGAGTGCCTAAATGGATAATTAAAGCCTGATTTGATTTAATGGAATGTAACTTCTATAGGAAATTCCTTCTTGAATTAGAAAATAGTGAAAATATTGTCTAATCTTGGTAATGGTAGGTTTTGTAATACTTCATTATATTTTGTAACTTACAGTATTTAGTCTATGCTACAAATGCAGGTGAGTACTGATTCATTGTAGGTACTTTTAGATGCTGACTTTATCATAATTTCTACTGCTACATCAGTGATTCCTTTCTAACAATTTTAATTTCTGGTGAAAAAAGGTAGGTATACTTAATGTATTGTTGCCCTTTTATCTTTTAAAGTTGCTTTGGTTGTGTATAGCTGATAGGGTTTTCTTGGTTTTGAGAACCATAGAGAATAGACGGGAAAAACATAATATAGATTATATGTATTATTCAGACCTACATTATGTACTTAAAGGAATCACTGCCACAGAACAGATCCTGGATCTGGGTTCCACATTGGCACTATGTACCTATTGTTTGTGATGTGAGTAAATAAATACATTTTAGTTACACCAATTTTAAAGAAATATCAAAACTTTTTGATAATGTGTATCATTCAGTTCTTATTCTACATGGCTAAGTCTCATTTTTAGACTCACAAAGCCATAAATTTACCTTAGTAGCTACTTATACCTATATCATCATCATCTTGTCCATATCCCAATGTATTTGGGGTTGGTGCTACAAACAGTTTCTTCCATACTTCTCTATAGGTCGTAGGTATATATTATTATAGATATTAAGTAGGGGTAGTATATAAGGGTACCTGAATATAACAAATTTCATAACTCACACTTTTTCTGTATGGTAGATACTGCAGTATTAGCAAATACTTAGATTAAAGATTTCACAATCTCATAAAAATCTGTGAGAACATATTTATCACAAGAAAGCAATTAATTAATGTGAAGCTGACCTTCATTCTTAATTCATTGCAGATATGCAGTCTGAGAGCTACATGATATTCCCCACCGTGTGAGGATCTGTAGATATATCTTTTTTCTTAATGAATTTCCCAAATGTGGCTAAGTTTATAGACCACCATTGAAGATCATGTGCATGCAGGATCCAATAAACCTGGTTGTGATAATTGTCATCATTAATTTCTTTACTTGTAATAATTAATAACTTGACCAAAAACGGATAAAAAAAAAAAAAAAAAACAATAACCTGAGTATGAAATCTAAACTTAATTTGGTTTTAACCAATTGCAATAATGCAAAAAATATGCTTATTAACTTCAAGCTGTTATTTGTTTCTCTCATTACAATGTTAGAGTTATGTTGTGTTATTGGAAACAATTAGACCTAGAAAGTTTATAATACTGTTTTGGTATAAAATCTAACTCTTTCAGTATAGGTATCCAGTGTTGACTGTGCTTTCCAAACACTAGGTATGTGAATGTTTTCGATTCAAAGAAGACCATCTTATATATACATATATCTGATAACAAAGCCTCTTTCTGTTAAGTAAGCTATAATAGGTTTCATGTTTCCGGAGCCAAACAAAAGGCAAGCATTAAATTGATACCTAGTATTTTCTCTAGGACCGCATCTTTTACATCTGAGGTTACCAGAAAGTAAATTTCTGTAGTTTTCTACTGTTTGGTAGTTTTTCCAACTTGATATGTATTATTTTAACAATACTAACATCTTCCAATTCAAAGTAAGAAGTAATGTCCCATTGGGCTTTTAAACAAGAAATAATTGACAAACAAAACTTGTTATGTATAGTTATAAAAAATAACTAAGATAGTATTTAAAGAAAGGTCATGAATTAATTTCAGATGTTAACTGTAAGGACTCTAAAGAATTTGTCATTCAGTAGAGTTTAATCAAATTCTGCTGTGACTTATGTAAAAGGGGTTGTATACCCTAAATATTGATCAAGAATACAAGATATGTGGTGATTAGTTTCAAATCACAAAACTATGAGAAATAAATGTGCCCCCACCTGTGGGTTCACTTGCGATGTTGGTGGTTCCTTTTGTCTTCCAGTTCCCATCCACAGCTGGTACTCCAGGAGACGCCTCCCCCCCCCCCCTCTTTTACGCTTCTGCGCGAGGAGGTCCCCGCCAGTTTAAAGCTTTATTTGAAAAATGTTTAATGTAAGCAATGACCTTGCATTGCTTATTTTAGCAGAGATTTTCACTGAAAAGGTAAATTTCTGTCTCCGACTGTACCAGAAACAACTTGTTTTCCTTTATAAATAACAGATAGTAGGAGATATGTCCTCTTGTGCCAGGATTAATTAACAACCACCGTAACTGTGAATAATCATTCAGTTTTTATATTTAAAAATAAACATTTTCTGGCTTTAAATGTTCTTCAGACACAGCTGAAGACCCGAGCCCGGGCATGATGGTGTTGTAGCAATTTGTTGCTTCTTTATTTGTATTAGCTAGTCTCACTTTCTAGACATTTCCTGATCTGTCATGCTAACATTTATTTGATTCAGATTAGAACATTTGGTAATTGAAGTTTTCTTTTCTTTTGCTAAGCTTTTTTGAAGTATCATATCCCACCTTTAGGCTTCTGTTAAGCAGATCTTCTCAGACTCTCTCTGTGATTTCAATCTGGTTGAGTATTTTCTACCAACTCCGGATGGTCATTCTCTTGACTATCATGTAGGCATGTCAGATGAGTTGCTGAGTGTGGGATATTACAATATCTGGAAAAAATATACTTGCCAAACTAACCATGTAAGTTCCCACAGAACTTCCCTTTAAGGTTATAATGAAAAGTCAACCAAAGGTTGCTTAGCTCCCAAGCACAACACAGCCATTGTAAACCACGTGCGTCCCCACAGAACGCCCCAAGGTCAGGCAAATCGCTCACATTATTGCCATTTTTAACCACGTGCGTTCCCGCAGAACGCCCCACAGGTCAGGCAGAGCTTCAGTTTCAGAATAAAGTCAACCACGTGTGTCCCTTAAAGAACACCCCACAGGTTGTTTAGCTTACAACATAGCCATTTTTAACCACGTGCGCCCCCGCAGGACGCCCCACAGGCCAGGCAAGTCGTATTGAAGCCATTTTAGGCTTAGTATGTTCATTCTTAATTTTATTGCAAAACGTGCAACCATATGCCCCATGACACAAAACACAATATCACACTCGATGTTTTTTATCGATTAGGTAGCGATATCTTACACTCTTGAAGGTTCTTAGACCTTTGATGTATTTATATGTGAACACTAATGCCATAAAACTGTAAGCACAATTATGCAGGGACTAACAGGAAATATCACAACATGCGGTAAGTTTTTTACCTTCGCCATTGAGAATATTGAAAATTACGTTTTTCGAGTTTTTTCATCTTTCACAATAAGGGAGATCCTTAGATTTCCCTTCTGACTTCCTATTTTCCATTTTTATGTGAATTTAAACACTTTTTACACAAAATATTATAAAATAAGCGGAAATATGTGACGCCGATACTTGACATAAAAACCGAATGAAGATAGCTTGCAGAGGTAGATAGATGGCAGCACGCCTTAGGAAAGAGCGCGTTCATTTTTTTGTTATTTCTTCAAAATTATGTGACAAGAGACTCGACCATTGTATTCTCTCATCATCGAGAGCGAGACAGCAACGAGTATAATTCTTATTCTACTGCAAAAAAATATATTTTATTGCCTAAATTTTTTATAAAGATTATTTTTAATTAGTAATTGTCTACCTTTTTTATAAAGATTATTTTTAATTAGTATTAATTGTTCATTTTTGTTAAGTTTAACCGTTTTTTAACCGACGAAAATAATGGACGAGGTTCTCAATTCGACACATATTCGGACAAATAAAACAGCTCATGTTTGCTATTTTGAGCAAACATGAGCTGTTTTATTTGTCCGTCATTTTATAGGTAAGTACTATAGAGGAAATTTACATCTGACAAATTTGGAAACAAAATATACGTGTCGAATTGAGAACCTCGTCCATTATTTTCGTCGGTTAAAAATCACGTACATACGATGAACACATCTGTTAGCATGTATTACTATAGCGGCCGTGTGTTGCAAGCAAGATACTCCTTACGGTGTATAGATGTTCGTTTCTAAAAAGATAAAAGATAATTTATTTGTCAAACATGTGTTTACATACAAATCGAGCATGCAAGATCTTAAATATAGGTCAAAAGTCCGTACATGTTTTGCCTGGCGAGGCGCACAATTTTTTTTTTTTTTATGTAACAAATAATTAATTCAACTCCCGTGGTACTTACGAGTACATATATATATTATTATATTTGATAAATATAGACCAAATCTTTTTACTTTACACATTGCCGGTGAACCAGCAGGTACTCTATACAATCCCTGGGAAATGTATACATTACCTAGGCAAAGTATGTAACGGACAATAATATTCATAATATTTCATACATTGCCTGGACGCCTCAGGTATTCTATACATTGCCTAGGTATTGTATAGAATACCTGAATTATACAGATTACCGGTAACACATACACCAAATTTTTTGTAACTAAAATAGCTACATACTTACTATAGGTAAGTATACTCGTAGGTACTAGCTACCCGCTCATGAATCGCTCGTTTGTGTGCGATCTACTGAAATGTGATGTTTCGACAAGAAAGTTTATAACATGTAATACATCAAAATTAATATATTACGTAAGTTACCTTCCTACTTAAATACTAACCTACCTACCTATTTTTGTTACAGGTGGCATTGATTCTTGGGGTGAATGGCGCTTGTCGTGGAAATGAACTCATAAACATTAAAATCGAAGATATCGAAAAACATTCAGATTTGTTGTTGGTAAATTTGCCAGATACAAAATCAAAGATAGAACGGTAATTCGTAGTCCGTGGAGAATACGTAAGAATTATCGAAAAGTAACAAGATCTGCTCCCCTCTAATATAAACACTAACAGATTTTTAAGAAGTGCACCAGGTAAGTCATTGGAAAAAATAAGATCAGCAGCATGCCGAAAGGAATTGCGAAATACCTGAAATTAACAAATGCCTAGCTCTACACGGGCCATTATTTCAGGAGAACATCGGCTACTCTATTGGCGGATTCAGGAGCAGACATGACCCAGATTAAAAGACACGGTGGCTGGAAATCTGATGTTGTAGTAGCAGAGGGCTACATTGAACATTGTATACACTTCCATTTCTTTCTTTTTAGGTCTTTTCTGTTATTTAATTAAACATTTCTGTACTTTCCATCATATTTGTGAACATAATTATTTAATTTTTCTTTTTAATTTGTAACTTAATCAACTAACGATGACTATAACGTCCTTTAATCATACATTTCTCTGCTAGTGCTGTGCACTTCTGTAAGTGACGAATTCACAATACCTAAAACTCTATGTGATTTTTGTATGTGTATGTTTTAGTGAGTAAGTCGTTGAGGTGCCTTACCAATAAATAAATAAATAAATAAATGAATAAATACAAAATAAGGATAAATTAAATAAGCTGCCGCATTTGTGACAACATCAAACTAAAAACACCGTTGATAACTGATCCTTGGACACCTTTGTCACCACAAACTTCCACATCAAAACACTATTCATCTAGTTAGCTGGCTCAAGCACCACCTTCACTGACTTTCACGATTCAAAATGGGCCTCAGCAGACCCAAGTTTCTGAAACTTTACTTAACAGTAATACTCAAATAAACTCTACCTCAACTTCAATAAATGTACCGAATAAAAACATAACTTTGTCTTTCCACAACTGGTCTAATGTATCAAACATTACGAGTACTTTTAACATTTAATTGTTTTAAATAGGTCTACTTACTGGAGGGAGAGGAGCTCGTGGCTAAGTAACAACAGCCGCACTGGTCGATCCATCAGGTTAAGCTACGCTTGCCGGGGTTGGTCAGTGGATGGGTGACCATCTTTACATACCGAGAATCCTCCGTGCCTCGGAAAGCACGTTAAGCCGTTGGTCCTGGCTGTCATTCGTGGATCTTTGACAGTCGTTACGAGTCGTCAGAAGCCCGAAAGTCTGACACCAGTCTTACCAAGGGGTATCGTATTACCTAGTTACTGGGTTGTGGAGGTCAGATAGGCAGTCGCTCCATGTAAAATACTGGTATTCAGCTGCATCCGGTTAGACTGGAAGCCGACCCCAACATAGTTGGGAAAAGGCTAGGCAGATTGATTGAGGTCTACTTCCTGGAATTGTAATTTTAATAAATACTTTGATTTTAGTACTATTATAGCTTTTTATTTTTTCGTAGATGGTGTGAAAAGTAGAGTATTCTCCTCGGGGATAAAGGTGCCTTCGTCTTGGGCTAACTTGAATCCCACGCTGCACTCAGGATTCTTGTCTTAACTCCCTCGGTTTGCTCGGGAGTTAACTCTTAACTCCCACAGTTTGCTCAGGAGTTATCGCTAGAGTCCTTCGTTTTGCTCGGCATTAAATACGGCGCCCGCTACATAAGACACTACTTTATCCCCTTAGTGCATAATCTACTATTAGTACCTACAACATAACACTCGTTTGTATGATATTATGGTTACTATGACACTGGTTGTTTTAATGTTGGCAATAAGGTAACAGTTTCAGAAACTTTTACCATGGGTGTAGATAAAGTTCCTAATCTCCTAAAATGCTATATCTCTTTTTCTTTCTAAATTTCGAAATAATGGTGTAGAGCCTCGAGGACTAAGGTACGAGCAACAGAACATACTTACATACCCTGACGGGGAAGCTAGCATCGACTGCTTCTATGCGACGATGCGTAAGCGGAGCGCGTCTCTGGTGAGCAGGGTGCACGGCTGCCCCAACAACGATAATGATAGCGGACAGGCTCGACTGTCCATACATTAGACGCTGCAGTGACTTGCACGCCACCTACATACAGTCGTCGAGCACTAATGTGTAAGTGTTGACAGTGCGGTGGTTTTTGTTTTGAATTGTATTGTTATGTTAATATATTATTGTCTGTTGTGAATGTAATGAATAAAATATCTGTGCATGAGTCTTGTTACTTGAATGAATAATAATAATAATAATAGGAGATTACGAGTTGTCATTATACAATGTGGATACGACATTACGACAATAAATGAAAATATTGGCAACACTAATGCATAAGAGTATTTGACAATATCAAATACATCCTAACATCGAAATTGAAAAACCGGCCAAGTGCGAGTCGGACTCGCACACGAAGGGTTCCGTACCACCGTACAATATTTAGCAAATACATGATCAAGTTCGTACAAAAATGGTCAAAAACTTTGACGGCCCCCTATTTCATCATTTTTGAAGATAAAAAAATGTACTCAACTCGATGAGTTCTAGACAATGACAGCCCCACTTGTTAGGGTAAGCTTTTTCTACACAAATGCAAAAAAAATAATTAAAAAATTGCTACACAAATGTATTTCTGTGACCCAAATACGGACTTGACACGTAAAAATGAATTTTTAATATGGGGTCACATATGGGGGGCAAAAAAGAACATTTAAAAAAAAGTTTTGCGAACTATACAGTGTGTCATATCAAATGAAAGGGCTTATCGCGAGGATATCACACACATTTACATTTTTTATAATTTTAAAATAAAACTTTTTGAAGATATTTAAGCAAATTGATGAAAATTGACCTTTATCTCCATAACTACTGCGCCAAAAATTTAAAAAGAACAGAATAGTTCTATGCTTATTGATTACAGGAAAATCTATAACAAATCTATGGTTTTAAAACAACATGGTAAATCACTCAATATTGTGCATACAAACTTACATTTGCAGTGGAAATATATGGGGGAATATGTTTTTCAACTACAATGTTAAGTTTGTTCTTGGGATAAATTCATCCCAATTACGGAGCTTCATTGCGCGTAGTCCGACACGCACATGGCCGGTTTGTAATTTTAAAGTTTATTGAATATTTTTATTCAGTACGCAATAGTCTCGAGTGCGCGGCAGTTACGCACAGGCACGGAAGGTTTATCTACCGAGCGGCCGTAGGTAATTATTTCAAGGTCTCTGCCGAGACGTAATACTGTTACTTTATTATACTGAGCCAGTGTATTACGAATTAAATATAACGTGACTTACCTCTCCGATACCTGCTTACCGACTGAACGACTTGTTGACATTATACTGATCAAATAAATATGACAATGTTTATTTGACTTTGGTAGTGTGTGTGTCGTGTTGTTTTAATACATCTTTCTTTTTAACCCGCGACGCCAAAAGAGGGGCGTTATAAGTTTGACCGCTTTGTGTATGTCTGTCTGTGGCACCGTAGCTCTTAAACGGGTGAACCGACTTGACTGTGGTTTTTTTATATTTGAAAGCTGGTTTTCTAGCGATGGTTTTTAAAAAAGTTTTATCAAAATCGGTTCAGCCGTTTGAAGATTATAAGCTCTTTTCTAGTTGATGAATGGATGTAAGCGTCTTCCACAGGTCTGATCGATTAGAAATTTACTTCAATGATATTAGAAGAACATAGTTACCTTGATTAATCCTATTTTCAGTCTTAAATTTTTAACGTTTCCTTTTTTATACATTTTAGAAACAGCTCTTTTTGCAAAAAACTATCCACAATTATTTGAAAAACTGTCAACAGTTCGAAAAAATCCGATGCAGACTCAATTTGTAAACAAACTATGCCAAGTGAAATGTAAAACTGCACTTATGCATAAAAAAAATTTTTGGTAGTGCTCCACGTACGAGTATTTATAATAAAGTGCCTGATGTGATAAAAAATATGACTGTAATGAAATTTAAAAGGTCACTAAACCAAATATTTATTGAGAAAAGCTATTACACAATTGACGACTTCCTTACTGATAAATCTCTGCACTGATTGTTAACCTTATAATATGATTGACATACATGTTCCTATTCTGAGACTTTTTATTCTGATTGACAGTTTGACATACTTTTTTTTTTTTTGACATTGCTGTAAAGATATCACTACTGTTAATAGTCTGTTTTTTGTAATTCTAATGATTTGACATTTATATTTATTCGCTATCAATAGAATTGCTGTTTAATTTAGGAATTGAATATTATATACATGCCCTTGACCATGAGGACTACTTTTTTAAGAAAACATCTATGTACCAATTACCCATGTTTGATAATTTGATTTGATTTGAACTGATGCTGCAGAATCACCTGGAATTTGCAGGATACCCAACTCCCTTACCAAGTTACAGCACACACAGGTATCGTGTTTGTGCTCATTGGAATGGTCTCAATGAATAGTTTATAGATAGATGATGATGGGTCTGGTGATGGAGTAGGAAATGTTTGAGTCGGGGGTTTTTAGAGTTCCGTAGTAAAAAAGGAACCCTTATAGTTTCGCCAGGTCCGTTGTCCGTCAGTCTGTCTGTCCGTGGCTTAGCTCAGAGACAGTACTAGAAAGCTGTAATTTGGTATATGTATACATATTAATCATGCCGACAAAGTGGCAAAATAAAATCAAGAAAAACATGTTTTTTTTAGGGTACCTCCCCTACACGTAAAGTGGGGATGTTTTTTATTTCCCCATGTTGTGGGGTATAGTTAGAAAGGTCTTTCAAAAATATTTTAAGTATGTCAAGCGTTTTACTGATTTTTTTTGTTAGAGTCAAGTGTCTCCCCCCCCCCCCCCCCCTTCTAGCTAAATGGGAGAACATGTTTTTCAACTACAATGTTAAGTTTGTTCTTGGGATAAGTTCATCCCAACTACGGAATCCTTCATTGTGCATGGTCCGACACGCACTTGGCCGGTTTTTTTTAATTTTAATATAATTTCGCTTGTCAATATAGAGTACATGATTGTGTGCGTTACCCCAGCAAGAAAATCTCTTCTAGAATGAATTGAGTTCAACGAATAATTAGAGCGTAATCTACTGTAAATGTACCCCAATTAAAAATACTGTGCGTGCTGTCGTTTGGAAAAAAAAATGGAAATACGAATCCTGCTGGAGTAACCAAGAGTTTTCCAGCAATAAAGTTATAAAAGAATTACCGTAGAGTGAAATAAAGTACTTGGGCGTATAGCTTACCTTTGTGCGTAAATGTGCGCCGAAAATGAAAGGAGATCATTCACCGTCCATACATTTTTGGGCTAGATGTGAAAGTGCCAAACAAAAAATAAGTTTTATTCCGTTAGAACATGTTATTCTCTTCACTTTTCACTTTGGGGACCAAATCTGTAGGGCCATTCCCTGCTCTTTTATACGAGTTTGAAAAATACTGTTTCCAAACTTTGTTTAAATTAGAGCGATTAGTGAAATATATATCCTGAAAATTTCAGCTTCAAATGTCAAATAACTAAAACAACACCTAGATTACTGGTAATCCAAACAAAATAGAATGACCAAAAAAATGTTTATATTTTAATTTTGCTCACAACTATGTTTAAAAATTATTGTGCCTTACCGAAGTTACTAAATTGCCTTTTATATTAAGTTAATGAAGGTTTGACCGAAACCTATCCAGTTCGACCTGGATAGGTTCCGTCCAAACTGGAAGAAGGACGCGCGGGCTCGCGAAAGATGGAGGGAGTGTAGGGAGGCCTCTGCCCAGGAGCGGCACAGGAGTGGCTAGGAAAAAAAACCGGTCAAGTGCGTGTCGGATCACGCACACCGAAGGGTTCCGTAGTTGGGATGAATTTATCCCAAAAACAAAGTTCTGTGCCCAGAAAAAACTACAACTGCGCTGCACCCAAAGCAACTTGCGAGTAGGTAAGAAGGAGAACATTTGGATGTGAACCGTGAAATGTTTTTAAATTTTCATCGCCGAGGCCTGTATTCTCGTTTATATTAACGAACTTTGCAAATTACCTCTCGAAAATTGTAAGATTTACAGGGTGGATTTTTGAGATGGGGCAGTAAGGACAGCTACCTTAACCGTTGTAGCTACAGGAAAACGGTCTTAAAAAACTTTTTGAAAGATTTCGATCTGCATTCACAGATTTTGAAAAAGATGTACAGTCAGCAAGAAAATGGGCAGTTTTCACAAAAACTTTTTTTGATGCCAATCGATGCTGTTTCATTAATGGATCAAAAAACTCTATTAGACCAACTGAGGTTTGAGTACTAGAAAAGTCAGAATCGCAAAAAACTTTTCCCATATTTTCGTACGAAATGTGACTCCAACTGACTATTTTACGATGATAATAGACTGACCCTCTCTATTCGTTCGAAATTTGAAGTTCAATTGGTTTTAGTTTAGTTTCGGCCACTCTATCATCGTAAAATATTCCCTTTGCCATTCGGTCAAAAATCTGTGTCTCTCAAACTCCCTTACCGTAAAAGCACACGCTTGCGCAGTATATCTGCCTCTTCCTCGCCAAATCCACTTCTGTAAGGTATCTAGGAGTACTCATTGATCAGCATCTCAACTGGCACCCCCATATACTCTAAAGTCACGTCCCTCATACGTAAGCTAATATATGTTTTCAAGAAGCTACGAAACTCTGCCGACGAAACGCTAAAGTTAGTATATTTTGCCCTATCCCGTTCGTCCTAACGTACTGCTTGCCCGTTTAGGGTGGCGCCACCCAAAATGTATTTATCCGCCTTGAGAGAGCCCATGCTTTGCCTTCCGCGCGTAGATACCCCACTGTACAGCTCTATTCCGTTTGCGAGGTACTTACAGTCAGGCAACTTTATGTGCTCCTGTCGACCTTACGCAAACACTCTGCCCGCCCTCCAAAGGAAGCGACTGGCATACTTAAACATAATGTTTTCCCACACGAACGCCATAGAACGGCCTTTGCCAAACGCCAATTCTATGTTAGTAGCATTAAAATGTACAACTTCCTAAATAAAAAGATACAAATTTATTCGTGCCCTAAATATCAATGCAAAATCCTACTTAGAGATTACCTCCAAACACTAAGTTATGACAACACTGAGGATCTGCTGCTGGGTAATCCACAATAAAACTAAATCTAAACGTAAACGGATGTGTACTCGTTACACCCCATTCTTTCTCACTACAGACACCCTACACCTACTTACTACATACACACACACATCCCACTCTTACTCACTACACACACTCAAACCATACTTTTATTTCACCACACAGTTAAATGTTTTTCATATTGTGTTTTGTTTTACATAAATTATATCCTGTTTTCTTTTACACCATTTGCTTATTGTTGAAACGTCCTGTTTAAGTATAATATGGCTTTGTTGTTACGGAGAATCACTGACTCCTAAGATACAGGCACATACATGATACACCTAGTTTAGGAGTCAGAGTATTAAAATGATTGTGACCTAGTTATAAGCCTTAGGTATATGCTCTTAGTCTTTGATACCTATTGTAATGTGACGGCTTTTGGTGAAAATAAAGAATTTATTATTATTCGTCAGAGAATTTTAACACTGCGGTGTAGAATATTGCAGTTTTAGGTCAGCGCTATCACTTGACCGATAGTGGAACTAATATAATTTTTGTTGATGATTTCTGAAAAGTTGTGCTATTTGGAGACATCGTTTTATTTTTCCTAAAATCTTTACATAAACTTCTATCACAAAGAGTAATTTCAAAATGTTCTCTATGCAAACTTCGGAGATAAGAGGGTAACGGTATTTTGTTTTAAATTTTTCGTCAAAAGTCGTAAACGAAAAATGTTTGAGAATGTGCAAATAGCGCTCTTTCATATAGTTAAATTTTCGCGTTTTGGGGGACTGTCTTATGTAATTTTGACGTTCGAAAAGTGCTGATTCTCAGCCTAGCTTGAATAAATGACTTTTGAATTTTGAATTTTTAAAGAGTAGATGACGTTTCCCCAACTGTTTTGCAATTAAGAAATAATGTATTTTTATTTTTATAAATATGATAGCATTAGTAGTTCTTGAGATATCCAGCTGTGACAGACAGACGGACAGACAGACTGAGTCGCACCATAAGGGTTCCTTTTTATCATTTTGGTACGGAACCCTAAAATGAAGTTTTGCTTCATTTGCGTCTTTACCTCTTTTCAATGTGATGCAAAAAATGTTGTATTCTATTCTATTTTTTTTATTAGGTATGGCGAGCCGATGCCGATGTCGACGATTCTGCCAATGTATAAAGTGAAATTGGAAAATAAACATGTCGCTCTATGCTCTAAACCAGACTCAAACTTCACAATTTGAAGACCGAGGTCTGAAAAGTAACGAAATTAAAGCAAAATTAAGAGCCGTGTCGAGCCGGCGAAAATTTCTCACGCTCGTTCTTCGATCAATAATGCACTAGATTCCCGGTAAGCGCTTCAAAAACGGAACGAAAAATAAGAGCACAGATTCAGTTGTGGTCTTATTTCAAATTAGTATGGTCCAATCATAGCCAACGTTAAGACGTCAAAATGCCGCAGTACGCGTTCATAAAATTTGTAAATAACCACCGTAACACCAAGATTTTGGAATGGTAATTTTATTTTCGGTAAGTTTATTATCAGTAAGTGTTTTTCATAAAATAAAAACAGAATTAAATAGTAAATATAAATCAATTAGCAAATATTATGATTGTTTGACCAATGTTTGTGACAACTACCAACTATTGTAACAAACATCGACTGTTCTGGAACAGGGAATGCATGGTGTAGTATTGTTATTTTATATTTTATTTCTGTTTGTAGATTTCTTAGCGACCCATTTCGCTGTGTAGAATGGGTATCTACTGTCGCGAAAGAAAGAGGAAAAGAAATATATAAGCCTTATAATTCGATTCATTTTAATAGATTGAACATAACTGGAAACACGCAAAGGCGTACAGCTTGGCCAGAAAGAGTAGAAATTAAACAAATATGAACTAATTTTTTCTACACATGGCAACTCGAAAGAAATGTCAAACATCAGTCAAACTATCACAACAAAAAAGTGTATTGTGAAATAATTTAATTTTTCGTAGCTATTAAACGTATTAGTCGGTGAATTATTATTGAAAATGGGCAAGACGATAAAAAGTGGTGCCAGAGAAGTTATTTACAATGTTTTTAAGAGGTGTTTGGCGGAATATCATGCCGGAAAACTTCTAACAGAATTGGATGACCTTTACAAACGAGTTGCTGATATGACAGGTATTTATTCACTCTCATTTTATATTATATATATAGTTCATGATCTAAGTTACAGTTAAAGTCGGTAGGTCTTCAAAAAATACCACATCATCGAAGTTTTTTACGGATTTAATATAATTTTAGAGGTTATGTTTACATCGGGTTCACAATGACTTTGTATAGAGCGACTGCATTTTTTGATCGTCACGCACGTCATTCTACATTAATGTTTTATTTTGATTACAGGAAAATCAGAAAGCACTGTTCGACGCATAATAAACGAAGGCAATAAAAACGAAGGCAAATTCATAACACCAGCCAAGCATAGAAAAGGACGTTCAAAAATAGAGATGGACGATTTTAGTGTCTGTGCGATTCGTCAGAAAATTCTGTTTTCTTACACCGTACAGAAAATAGCACCAACTTTGCGAAAGTTGTTGGCTGTGGCAAAAGAAGAATTAGATTACAAAGGAGGCCGTGAGAAATTAAGGCAAATATTACATGCCATAGGCTTTTCATACAAAAAATGTTCGACAAATAGAGAATCGCTAATAGAAAAACCTAATATAGAGCAGCAAAAAGAGAAAAATATTTAGAAATTATAAAAAGAAATCGGGATTTGCCTGTTGAGCTACAAAAACAAATTGTTTACTTGGATGAAAGTTACATCCATAGTTCTTATAAATTGAGAAAGTGCTGGCAATCCATTAAAATCAAAGGCATAAAACATGATATATCAAAAGGAAAAAGATGGATAATTGTCCATGCTGGAACTGCCAATGGATTTGTACCCAACGCTTTACTAATATTTAGTGGTACTAACAAAATGGAAGACTACCATTCAGAGATGAATTCTCACAATTTTACCAAGTGGGTGACAGAAAAACTGATCCCAAACCTACATGAGGCCTCTATGATTGTCATGGACAATGCGCCTTATCACAGTGTGGTGCAGAACAAGGCTCCAACATCAGCTTCCCGAGTAGATGAAATAAAACTGTGGCTGTTAGAAAATAACATCCCGTTCGAGCCATCAACAAGAAAGCCAGCATTATTAATGCTTGTTAAAAAGCACAAGCCAGAACCAGTATACCAAATAGATGAGTTGTTGGGGGAACATGGTCATGAAGTGGTACGGCTTCCTCCATACCACTGTGACCTAAATCCTATCGAGCTCATCTGGGGCATAGCAAAGCAAAAAGTTGCTGCAAGTAATGTGGGAGGAGCAATTGACATAAAAAAAGCAACTGAGGAAGCTTTTAATAGCATTGGTCCCGAAACTTGGAATAATTGTGTCGAACACATAAAGAAAATAGAACATGATTACTATGAAAGGGGAAGAACACTCTATGAAGATATAGATAGACTGGTAATTCGTGTTGGTGAGGACAGCAGTGACAGTAGCTCAGATTCTGAAGATGATCAAGAACTTGGATCGGACATGTCAGGTGTAGAGTATTTAGATAGTGACTAGAAAAAATATTGTTACTATATTAAAGATGCTTTACTCTCCTATGGTTTTCTATTTACCAAATTTAAAAAAATGAAATTTAGCTTCTGATTTAACGATTTTCCACATTCAAATTTATCTTTAAAAATACTTGAAGTATCAAATTCATTTTGGTTGTATGTAGTATAAATGATGCCATATAAACGATAGTGGCGACCTCAATTTTTTTCTACTCTTTCTGGCCAATAGTTTACTAAAAACAGTACAACAATAAGTATTTTTGAACGTAAATAAAATTTACTTTTTATTTTCAAGCGACATGACATTATATTTGTTTCTCCGACGACAGAAAGATTTAATTTTGCCATTGTAATTAAATATTTGTATCTCCGACGACAGAAAGATTTAATTTTGCCATTGTAATTAAACTTTGTTTGAGTGTCAAGGCTTATAATAAACTGAATTTGTTAGTATAAATTATTATTTTCTGTATTTCATAGAAAGAAATATAAACACATTTCGACTCCACTCATTCCTTGTCCAAGCGGCGAGCCTCTGTCATAAATTTTTATTGCTTTTATTAGCTCTTTGTAATTCGAACTTTAACACAAGCGTGTAAGGTTGAATTTGTTTTGATGTCTGTTTGACTTTTTTGTTTTTTGTACATAGCTTTGTGAATACAACTTTAAGCATTGCATTTAAGGTTGAATTTACATTAATGTATATTTATTTAAACTAGAAGTACGTAAACACAATTGGCGAGAGTTTTGAGAGAACTTTTGTATGGGATAGTGTATCTAGTGCATTATTGATCGAAGCGCTCGTTATTTAAATGCTGTTGCGGTATGGAGTGCGCGGGGCGAGGCTTGGCTACAGCTGAGGCGCGCCTGAGCGTTTTTTTTACTTCATCGAAGTCACGTGTGCCACTGTATTAGTTGACCTATTAACAATTCGATTTTTTTCGTTACTGCGACGTTTCATTTGGTCGAAAATAATTTTACCGAATTTACACTTAGCCGATTTTTTTATCGTAGTATTATATTTCCGAACATTCATTAGACTACTGTTTTAATTACCATATTTTCATTTCACCAAACACCTGGAAAGTTTGTGCACACTATTTCATCTCTAATTTTTGCTATTACTTTTTTATCAGGCATCAATCTAAGCGAAGGTAGACAATAAAAAAAAATTGTGCACGTCGGTATTCCATTATCATAAAAGCATCAATATTCAAGCATGCACCATAGCTTCCGATTGCTGGCCGGCTCTGCCAGCCAGCCTCAGCCGCGGCGGCGGGCCTTCAAACTACCAGCTCCTGAGCTCGCGGGCCGCCCCACCATTCCGCGCTTACGCGGGATTAAATTACACTCTAGAGGTAGGGCAGACAAGACTGCGTGAAGTCGGTTTTGCAGCGATTCGTTTCAAGTCACAAAATTTTGTAGCACAACATATTGGCTTTTTACAACACTATTTTAATATATTGAAAATACTACCAAGTAACCGGCTATATATTTGTGACCTAATAATATTCCGTAAAATGTTGTTTCGGTGTAGTGACGTGGCAAATAAATCATTTGGCAAATGAAAAATGTTCAAAAGAGGCTTCGGCCAATAGCAAAAAGTTATTTTGTAAATTAGCGAAATATAGTTCGGTAAAATAATACTTCGATGATCTATAATGCATAGCAAAAAAAAAACGGTAAAATTAAAATCGAACAAAAAAAAAAAACGGAAAAGTGACCGGTTCCCGCGAGGCCGACAAAACACTCTTTCGTGATTTTCTATTTTTTCATTGTGGCTGGATTTTGTACTTTCTGGTAGCTGTCTGATTCGTTGCTCCGTTTATACCAGGGCGCAAAGTGCGTTCGTGCGACTAGCACGTGTGGCCATATTTGGCAACAATTGGCCTGTGGGACTGACGCGGTCACGCGGGTATAGGATCTGGATCCTATACCCGGTTTCAGTTCAGTACAAAAATGTAGGTACTGAGCTTAAATGATGACACTTCTGCTTTAAATATATTGTATGTTTAATTATCCTCATGAGGTTCTCTTTTAGATTATAAAATTTGATTTTCTTTATTAGAAGAAAAAAATATTTTTGCTAATATTTTGTAAACTCTTACGAAAATCTTACTATTTCAGAGACTGAACTTTTACTCAGTAAATAAATGGTTAATTATCAATAAATTTAAAGAAAGAAAGAAAAATGCGTTTATTGGCATTACAGCAGTAAAATACACATTAATTGGGTTTATCTTGTTCACGTTATTACCTAGTTTCTGACAACATAGCATTATTTTTATTTAAAAAATGTACTTGAATTGGGTTCCAAACTTTCGGTCTGTGAGACCGTGCGCGGGTATATGTGTCATAGAACTTGGCGCGGGTATAGAAAGTTTAAAAGAACGGAACATTCATAAAGGTTAATGTCAAAAGTCAAAGTCAAAAACGTTTATTGCGAACTAAGTGTACAATGTTGGTGTTATCTTATGTTAAAAAAGCGCAAAGGTAACCCGCGAAATTCAAATTTTCTTGCGTTTTTTGCTATCTGCAGGTCAGCGTCATGTTGTATGTTGATCAAACCATGATTCACGACTATAACAAATATGTATTTATATAATTATAACCGAGTCATCAAGACATCCATTGCACTATTTGACAGATGCCAAGATTTGTTACTTCTATTGTTTAGTTTAGAGCATAGAGCAACATAGTTTGCATATCTCACATTAAAGGCATAAAAGTAAAGCTTATTTTATTTCCTAGCCATCCCTGTCTACAACCGCAATGATGTCATCTCAATGGTGCAGATGAGACCATACTATCAATGCAGTTTCATTTGCACCTTAATGGTGCAAACGAAACTAATTAGTCTCCTCTGCACCATTGATGGTGCAAGTCAATGGTGCATACGGTACAACGGGTCCCGCTCCTGGGCAAAGGCCTCCCTACACTCCCTCCATCTTTCGCGAGCCCGCGCGTCCTCCTTCCAGTTTGGAGGGAACCTATTCAGGTCGAACTGGATAGGTTCCGTTCAAACCTTCATCCCTAATAAAAATACAGATACCAACTTACTTGATTTTATATAAACTTAAAATAAAAGGCAATTTTGTAACTGCTTTGCAGTTTTAGGTTTAGGTTTAAAGTTTATTCTCAAAAAAGACACAAAGTCACTTACATGAGCACAATGCTTAAAATAAATTATAAATATAAAGTTTGTCACAGACGTCACGGTAGCAATTATGATACACCCAATGCATTCAAGTTTTAGGAAGGGTGTTATTTTTTTACTTCTTTGTAGTTTTGTACTTCGTTGTACCGAGCCACAATAATGTTTAAACATATTTGTGAGCAAAGTTAAGAAGGTCATCTACATCATTCTAATTTGGGCGGATTACCTCTAGGTGTTCTTTTTTTGTTTTTTTGTCTATATCTACTTTCCTACTAGACATACAAAGTTGAAATTTTCAGGATTATATCACTAAACGCTCTAATTTTTGGTTTAAACCCCAACATCTTGAGTTGATTCTGTTTCTTGCATTTTGACGTTAAAATTAGTTGGGATGAATTTATCCCAAGAACAAACTTAACATTGAAAAACATGTTCTCCCATACGGAATGTATGGGAGATCATGTTTTCCAAACCGCAAATTTAAATTGGTTGATTATTACTCGTTAACCTGTTCAGCCTACTTTGCTCTGATAGTTTTCCTTTTAATTTCGTTATACAGGGTGGATTTTTTTGATGGGGCGGTAAGGACAGCTACCTTAATCGTTGTAGCTACAGGAAAACGGTCTTAAGAGACTGTCCTTAACTTTTTGAAAGATTTTGATCTGCATTCACAGATTTTGAAAAAAAAATACAGTCAGCAAGAAAATGGGCAGTTGTCATAAAAACTTTTTTTGATGCCAATCGATCCTGTTTCTTATAAAGATCAAAAAACTCTTCGGGACTAATTGAGGTTTGAGTACTAGAAAAGTCAGAAATCGCAAAAAACTTTTCCCATACATTTCGTAGGAAATGTGACTCCAACTTACTATTTTACGATGATAGACTGGCCGAAACTAAACTAAAACTAATTGAAATTCAAATTTCGAACGAATAGAGAACAAAATTTAGAACCTTTGTTGCTATTTCTGTATTTTGTAGAGGACAGCCTTTTTTAACGTTTTCCAAACAAGTCTGAAAGTTATTAATAATTTGAGGTCATTTTTAGTCATCCGTACCTCAAAAGGAAAATACGGAACCCTTTTAGGATCACATAATTGTCCGTCCGTCAGTCTCTCACGACCCTCAGGAACGCGTGGAGGTATCAAGTTGTAATAACATGAAATACGTAGGTCTGTGGTCACTTGAAGTTAAAAAAAAACAAGCTTCTAAGTCAACGCAATAAAAATACGGCCATTTATACGACATAATTATTTTGATACTCGCAAATAAATCAAAACCTACAGGGTACTTTCCGTTAACCTAGAATGATGAAATTAGGCAAGAAGCAAGGTCTCATAACACAAGTAAAGGGAAAAGTCCGAAATTCGATCACTTGTAGTTTCACCACACAAAAAAAAACGGGTTAATTAGAAAACCAGCGTCAGTCAGCATTTGTCTGGCATTAATGCTGAAATGAACCTTTTTGGCGCAGCCCACACAGTGTGTGAGGCACACACTTATTGCCAAAAGACCTACTTCTACTTTAAAGTTTGTTTTTTATTTTTGTGTTTCACGAACTGTGCCAAATAAACGTTTTCTTTCTTTCTTTCTTTCTTTCTTTCAAATACGGGATTATATACCGGATTTGTGGCCGCGTGCGTCTCTCCCCCGTATGCGCGCAGCCCGCATCCTGTCGTTTCATTCATACTTTTCCTGTCATGCATGGTCATGCATTTTATTTTTTACGTACTCTAAAGATATTTTACAACAATCGCTCTTTGCCCCTTTTTCGATATCCTTCTCTAAAAATTTGCGAGATAACCTCAAATGTTGAAAAATCATATTGTGTGCTCATAATACGAGGATTTTTTTAAATTTTTTATTTTAAATGAGCAACCTTTCCGGTCATTATTATTATCATTAAAATATTTAAAAAAAACAAATCGGTGAAGAAATGAAGGACAGTTGGTTTTGTTTTTTTTTTTTTTCTGATCTGTTGATCTTCTAAACGGCTACATGTTTATACTTCTTCGACGGGCCATCATAGGAATACCACGTCCCCTAGAAACATAAAACAGTACAGGGTGGATTTTTGAGAAGGGGCCGTAATAGTTTAGGATCGGAATTAAGATCGATCTTCACCCATCTGTTTGCCGGAAGAAAAATATTTTTATCAATATTATTTATTTATTATACAATATTAAATAATTATGTCCTGTGGCTATAATTCATGAAAAATACTGTAAGTAACTTTTGATGTGCCCAGTGACGAAATTATCCGGACTACACACGCGCTGTCCGTTGCTCGCCAACTCGTTTCTAGTAGCTAGCTCTACTCGCTTGTCGGTGGTGCGTTAGGTGTAGAGGTGGGCGCCGCGCCGCTTATTGCGCGCCGCTGCCGCCGCCGAGTATTTGAAATTTAGCGCCGACTGACGCGATCTCAGATGAAGAAAGAGTCAAAATGGCAGGTCAGAGTTATCATTGTGACTCTTTCATCGTCTGAGATATTCTGTTAAATATGCTAGAGAACATTGATCCCAGATTTCCTTTGACCAAAAGTGACATCTCTTTTAGATTTTAGTTCCCAGATTTTTCCAGAATTGAAAGAAATCGATTCTTGTTTACAGATGGACATAAATACATATCGTGCGGTTTTCTGGCGGACTGCATCAATATACATGTTAATTCTTCTGATTTGCCATGATCCGATTTCGGTGAATGTTAAGCTCCTCTTCGACTCAATCTTTGCTGTCAATATTGTCTAAGAAGCCCACCGACTTCCGAAATTTAAGTTATATTTCAGTTTGTAGTGTTTTTTTTTTGACCTCTTTGGGGAAAACAGGCGTGATGTTAAATGACTACAATAGTGATGCATTGGTAAATAATAGTATATTGTTTGCCAAGGGAGCAAACAACTATCTTTAAGGCGAGAGTGTTTCTTTGAATCCAGAGCGTAGCGAAGGATTCTATTCTTCTGTTTGCTGCCATCAGTGTAGATATGATGCCGTATTGGTGTCAATTGAGTCGCCTCGACTGACTTGGGTAGTCTAAAACCAGGATGTAAAAGCTCACGTACGGGTATGGGGCGTTCAGGAGTGATGTCCGCTGGCAAAAGGTGACTGGAGCCTGTGAGGCGGATCGTCTCGACATAATGGACTTCTTGGATCCTAAGATAGAGGGGCATGAGCTCCGGAAGGCACGGATGGCCTTCAGTGCAAATCCCAGTTGAAGGCTGGCGATTTGCTTCTTAACGCTCTTCCTGCTTACTATGTGCCCCCATATACCAGCAGCGTACGTGATAGTTGGTTCTATTACGAGCAAATAAGATTGTGCGGGCGTTTTCCGGGTGTGCGCCCCATGTGCACCTAGTTTACATTCGTAATTTGTTAAATATGCGAGTGGCTTTGCCCAGCATATATTTCAAGTGGCTATTAAACCGAAGTTTTTCATCTAGAATGACGCCAAGCAGTTTAATTTCGGGCACAAATACCAAGTGGGTATCGTCCATTTGGAGCTGCGCGGTTTTCGCTTTGGGCGTGAAGGCGATGACTTCGGTTTTTGCCGGGCCAAATGTCAGTTTCGTGGGTTTGCCCCAATCGATGATGTTGGCGAGTTGCTCCACTGTTTCGGGTTTATCCGCCTTAACTACCAGTAGGACGTCATCCACGAAGGCTTGTATATGGCAGTCTGATGGCCCTTGTATGTCCAGGAGCTCATCCAGGATCAGGTGCCATAAGACTGGACCACATGCGGATCCTTGGATGCAACCCTTTGTCAGGGTTTTGTGCACTCGGACTCCCGCGTGGTCCAGCGTAGGGGTTCTATCATTTTTTTTTTTTTGAGTGGGAAATCATCAAATGACTCCTCCCGCTCTGGGCAGAGCGAGAGGGAGTGTCAGACTTTTACTGACTAAAACCCACCCGTGTTCCTTCCGTTGCCTATGTGCTGAGGCCGCGATATCCCTTTCGGACCCCGTCAGTTGGTGCTGACATCCCTTTGAGGCGCGCGTGGAACACAACGCGCCGTCGACCCGGGCCTGGTCCTTATCGGACGGCGAGCTGCCCATCGCTCACCGTCCGCAGGCCTGCGCCTACGGTGGCCGGAAGTCAGCTTGTGACTCCCGACGCCCGGGGCGTCTCCTGCGGCGACTAGGGGCGCGAGGGCGTGCAGCTTCAATCTCCCTCGCGCGCTCCGCCTCCTCCTTCGCGAGCATAACTGCTTCGCAGAAGGAGGTGACGGCCTCCCATGCACTCTCGCTCCGGACCATGGCCTGACAAGGGCCGGACGCGAGAGATCGCCGCCGCCGATCGCCTCCGTGAGGACACGGCGGTGCTCCGCCCAAGCCGGGCAGACCTCCACCGTATGCTCCACCGTGTCCTCCGGGCGATCCACACAATGGTGACACCCGGGCGTTTCCTCCCGCTTGATCCTGAACAGGAACCTCCCGAAGCAACCGTGTCCGGTGAGGACCTGCGTCAGGCGGAAGGTGAGGACGCCGTGGCGCCTCTCCAGCCACTCCTCAAAGAGGGGACTTACCGCCGCAATTGTGGCGTGCCCAGCGCTGGGTTCTATCCTGCACGTAGTTTTTAATTAGCCCATAAATGTTGTGTGTCATTCCAATATGTTTAAGGCGATGGAAGAGGGCAGGCCACCAAGCGTTATCAAATACCGCTCTTATGTCTAGTGATATTGCTATGGCAAGTTTGTGGTTTTGTTTGGTGTGGTGTACGTAGTTTAGAGCAGCATGGATGGCTTGGGTGGTATTCTTTTGTTGACGGAAGCCGAATTGTTGAGGGTTCTGTTTGTTTCCCACCTCAGCGTGGTGGGCTACCCTTTTGATAAACAGCTTCTCCAGGAGTTTCCCGAACACTGGAATTAGAGTTATGGAGCGGAAGGATTTGAGATCTGTTGGATCATCCTTTCCCGGTTTGGGAATAATCATGACATAGGCCTCCTTCCATATTCGGGGGAAATGGTGTAGGGCAAGGGATCTGTTCATGATGTCGGTTACTAAGCTCGGGTAATATGCTGCAAATTGAAGGCATTATATCGGCGGTGAGATTGTCGAGGCCAAGGGCTTTGCTGAGGCTTATCTGTTTTAGTTGCTCCAGAACCTCTTCTTCCGTGAATGGATGGTCGTCTACCGTGTGTGACTGTGTGCCATTTACTCTAATTTAATAACAATATATTATTATATTTATTTAAAAAAACCGTCACTTAGGCACTACATCTTATGGTCTTATTAGATTCAAGTTCCAATTAGAATCATTATAGTTAATTACCTATTTTATTAAGTGAACAAATGAGAGCTATAAGTATTCTATAATACTATCAAGGAAAGGCAGAGTACGTCCTATTATGAAAGCTCATACGCTGTACTGCGTCACGCGTCTGATTTTCAGAGGGGGGAATGTGACTGTGTGCCATTTACTCTAATTTAATAACAATATATTATTATATTTATTTAAAAAAACCGTCACTTAGGCACTACATCTTATGGTCTTATTAGATTCAAGTTCCAATTAGAATCATTATAGTTAATTACCTATTTTATTAAGTGAACAAATGAGAGCTATAAGTATTCTATAATACTTTCAAGGAAAGGCAGAGTACGTCCTATTATGAAAGCTCATACGCTGTACTGCGTCACGCGTCTGATTTTCAGAGGGGGGAATGTGACTGTGTGCCATTTACTCTAATTTAATAACAATATATTATTATATTTATTTTAAAACCGTCACTTAAGGGCCGATTCGAGGTTCTTAAGAACACATTAAATCTCAATTTTATGGGTTGACAGCTCGACACGTTACCCTAATTAATAACAAAATATCCTATTTCTTTAGAATGTTAAAACAATATTGAACCTCTTACAAACCCATTCCATTTATATTTTATGGGTAGCAATCCGTGGCCACTTTGTACAAATATTCTGAGAGCAGGGGTGTCAACATGCGGTTCTTTCTATGTAAACTTACAGCTCTCGATTTTCATGCTTGAAACTTTAAACAACAAGTTATGAAGATGGATCTAACCAAACTTTCAAAAGTCATGCAAAGCCGATGCTTCCATCGATGTAACTATCAATTATCCAATAACTGCAGTTATATTATTGGATTAATTATTTTATTATTCTAGCTAGCACCTAGCTAGAATGCTTTAACCGCTCTCTCGTACTGTTAACGTACCCGGGCAGACCGAAACTTAATATGTTCTGTGCTAAAATATTTGTATGGTTTATAATAAAATGTATATAAATAATAACTCGTCGTCGGTCTCAAAAGATTCACCATCCCTGAGAATGCAGCGAACATCTGTTAAAGATCTAGAGTAAGGCAATGCATACCGACCCTTTTAAAACAAATAAGAAGTTGTGCACAAAAAGAGTCATAAACCTATTCTGCGAAACGACCAAACAGTCAACGTGGTATTTTTTAGGAATTTAGGGGACTGAGGAATGAAGTCCGGGGGTTGGGCGAGATCACGAAAGACTACGGACGCGAGAGTCCAAGCGGGTGAAGTTGAAAAAAGTTGGTTTTAGACCACGGTAGGGTGTGGACGTAATATTAGGCTAGTTATATTAGCAGACTTGTTGAATACCAGAGGCCATGATTGTCCAAGTGGGCTGTCGCAAGATAGCGAGTATTATTTATTAAGTTAAATATAGTTGGGTTGAAGCCCAGATTAGACTAATGTAGTATTTAACGAAGTACGAGTATATGTTTATTCCTTATTAAATATGGCGGGTGTCCAGCGAACTCCACCGAAATCGCAAAATATAAACCTGACCCAGACTCAGTCTGAACCAGACATCAGCCTTAGCTCGGCGATTGATATAAGCGAATATGTTACGAGTAGGAATAAACGCCCGAGACATGAACATTCGCCTCGAAGCCAGCAGAATGTCCAGGACCTATTCGATAGTTGGGAAAAAGACCAAAATACCCAAATCACGAAAATGTTAGCAGATCAAACCGCCCTTATATCAAAATTAGGGACAGATATAAGTGAGATTAAAGTACAAAACCTAAAAATACAGGAGTCTAACGCCGAAATTCGCAAGACCAACATACAGATTGAGCAATCCATGTCCTTCATGAACCTAAAGTTTGAAGAGTTAAAGAAAGAGGTGGAAGAACTCAAAAAAGAGCGGCAAGAACAGCGAGGTTACATAGAAAACCTTGAGAAGAAGGTCATCGATCTCCAATACAAATCTCGTTCGTCGGGTATTGAAATAAGGAATATTCCACACAAACAAGACGAGAGTACTACCGACCTTTTAAAAACAGTTAGCAACTTAGGCAAATTAGTTGGTGTGCCTGTTCCCGAAGTCGATCTCCGCGACGTATATCGTCTCCCGGGGAAACCCTCTACAGGCGTTGAGGCCCACACCTCGCGCCCGATCATAGCCGAATTTACATCAGTGCAAAAAAAACAAATCATTTTGTCCGCTATCCGCTCTTACAATAATAGTAAGGTATCAAAGGAGGACAAATTAAACACTACATTGATCGGTGTACCAGGGCCGCGGCAGTCTGTTTACGTTGCGGAACAGTTGCCTCCTAGCTCCAAAAAATTATTCTACCTAGCAAGAGAATTCGCTAAGAAAAATACCTTTAGGTTTTGTTGGATTAGCAACGGGAACATTTTTCTTCGCAAGCAAATTGGCGATAAACAGCTGTTGATTAAATCAGAAAAATGTATAGAAGAGCTCGCCAGTAAGAATAATATGTGACTAGTTAAACCCTTGCTTCAATCGTTATTTAGTAGCCTTTTGTTATTTTTATTACTTTTTGATAACTTCGTCTATGCATTTAAGTTGTTTCACTACTACGTTTATTCATTTACACACATGTTTTACACAAAAAAAGACGTCTACCCACACACTAATACTGAATACAACATCTACAAACATAATTATCCATACCACTACTATTTTTTATCTACAGAAAAGCGATGTAAATCGTCAATACAAAATACCCAAACTATCATATCTAACGTATCTTCCTTTGGTGTTAGTTACAAACTCTAATGGCTAATATAAACGACATAAATTACGAACTTGACAACCTCAACCTCGAAAACTCTTTCTCTTGTAATCCACACGAGTGTGTAAAATACATAAATACAAATGACAGCAGCATTACATTGTTTCATATTAATATACGCAGCATTAATAAAAATTTCGATAGTCTTCAGGCATTGTTACAGTCAACTAATATTGATTTTGATATTGTCATTTTGACTGAGTGTTGGCTGAGTAAAGTGAATAACCTTCCACTATTAAACGAATACCAGCCTCACGCTACAGTGAACATAGCAAATCAAAACGATGGTGTGATTGTTTATACTAAAATAGGATTAAACGTTACGGTGTGGGAACCAAAAATAAATAATGCTAATGGTCTCATATGCCAAATTGATAATAAGCTAACGGTAGTAGCGATATATCGCTCACCATCGTATAGCTCTAGAAATCACTTCGAAAGCTTTCTGGCCAGCCTTAATAATATTTATGATGAACTGTCAACTTCACCCAATATCACAACTATAGGCGATCTGAATATAGACATAAAGGAAGGTAGTAGAAATGACCGTGCAATGGATTACCTTATCCTAAATGCGTCTTATGGACTGCTACCGACCCACCTGTTACCTACTAGAATAGAAAATTGTCTTGATCACATATTATTGAAAACAAAGTTACTGAACACCACCTTGGTACTAGAATCATCCATAACTGACCACAAGCCAATTGTTCTTACTATTTTAAATACAAACCCAATACGAAACAAAAGCTTTACTATCTCTCGAACTAACTTAGAAGCCATCAAGGTAGAGTTAGAAGCTACAGATTTTAGTTATGTTTACAAAATTGAAGATCCCAATATCGCTATGAGTAAGCTAATTACATTAATTTCATCAATTGTTAACAAACATACTAAACAAACAAAAGTACCAAGAATGCAAAGAACCATAAAACCATGGATTACACCAGGGCTACTAAAATGTATCAAGCACCGAGACAAACTGCATATAAAATCAAAGAAATCACCAGATAATCTAATACTGAAGGTAACCTACACGCGATATCGGAATTTCTGCAATTCTCTACTGCGAAAGTTAAAGAGAAATTACGAGAAGAGTGAGCTTGAAAAGTCAAAAAATAATCCTAAAGCTCTATGGAAAACCATCAAGGATATTACTAACACTGCTAAAATACGCACAAGTCCTGCTGAACTACTAAAAATCTGTGACAATCATCGATCTTCGCTGAATTATGTCTGCTCTTTCTTTAGTAACGTAGGTAAGAACATGGCAGCAAAAATACTAAACGGCCCGAACATAACAACCTTAAACCGTGAATTACCTTGTGTTGGTGTAAACAACACACTTACGTCCCTTTCCAACTCGCTTGTTATACAAAAAGTTGATGAAAGTGAAGTGGAATCTATTATACTGCAGTTACGTAACGACTGTGCCGTAGGCTGGGATGGAATATCATCCGCACTAATAAAGAAATGTCGCCATATATTGGTACCGCCGATAACATATATTTACAATCTGTGTATACAGACAGGAGTCTTTCCAGATGCTTTGAAGAGGGCCATAGTTCACCCAATTTATAAGGGAGGCAACAGAAGCTGTGTTGGTAATTATAGACCTATATCTGTCTTGTCGTCGCTATCTAAAATACTGGAAAAGATTCTAAACAAAAACCTTAGAAGCTTTCTTCACAAGTACAGAATTATCGCAGACAACCAGTACGGTTTCCGATCTGGAGTTTCCACTGAAGACGCTGTATTGGATTTAACGCAAGCAATTGCCATGAAGTTGGACAGCAAAGCAAGGTGCCTTGGTATATTTCTGGACTTATCCAAGGCTTTCGACACAGTTTCTGTTCCCTTACTAATATCTAAGTTAGAATCCTTGGGTGTACGTGGCATAGCTCTGGAGATCTTCAGAGATTACCTGAGAAATCGTAGGCAGCGAGTTAAGATTGAATCGAGCTACAGTGACGAAGAATTTGTGTCATATGGCGTTCCACAGGGAAGCATATTAGGCCCCACACTTTTTCAAATTTATATAGATGACCTTTGTAGAATGTCGCTACCCGCTTGTAAAATCTACGCATATGCTGATGACACCGCGATTCTTGTTCACGGCCCTACATGGGAGGATGTTAAAATAAAGGCAGAATCTGCGCTGTCCTCAATAATGACCTGGTTTGATCTGAACTTGCTGACACTAAATCTTACGAAAACCTTCTGTATACCGTTTGCAATCCGAAGTAACTCCAAACCCACATCAGATTATAATATAACAGCTCACTCGTGTCAGAATCTGCGGACGTCATGCACATGCCCTACAATTGTTAAAACCAATAGTGTCAAATACCTGGGTGTGCATATGGACGATAGCTTGAGATGGGACAAACAAATTGATACACTAACAACTCGAACACTTCGTCTTATTCATATATTTAAATCTCTCCGGGAATCTGCCACTATCGATATTCTCAAAATGGTGTACTACAGTTTATGCCAATCGATTATTGGATATTGTATAACTGCATGGGGTGGAGCAGCCAAAACATACTTGCTGAGAGCAGAAAGGGCTCAAAGGGCGGTGCTTAAAGTGATGACAAGGAAGCACTACAGACACCCTACGGCACAGTTATACGCAGACTGTAAAGTTCTAACGGTTCGGCAGCTCTATGTTCTCAAATCTATTCTTAGGGCACATGGCGGCTTGCCTCCGTCTGATCCAAGCAAAAGAACATATGTGCCTTCAGGCGTTCAACACAAAACCTCATTTGCAAGACACCAGTATTATGTACTAAGCACTCACATTTACAAAAAAATACAGAAAGAACTGGACATAATAAATCTTAATAAGTTTATAGTTAAATCTAAAACTACGGCCTGGCTTTTACAGCAGGATTATAGTAAAACAGAATCACTACTGACTTACGTCGCTTGACATAATTATTGCTAGATACAAAAATTTACAACACATATATGTACATTTACACAATAAATTCACATGATCACACACCCTCTCGCTCGCACACACATACACCCTCACACACACGCGCACACATACACACACACACGCTCTGACACACACCACACGCTAAAACACGCCACTGAAATGTTAAGCATAAAAATAAGTAAACATTTCTTTTTATATTATTATAATAATATTTTTAATTTTCTCTCACAACTGCATGTAATCTTAGTATACACATCACACACTCACGCATCACTTGATGTTCAATTCACTATATGTAATGGTAGATTGACACCCCTTCACTCTTTAAGGTACAACAAAATTTTACTTACGTTTTGCCGAACACTGTCTCGCAAGATACAGGTCTCCTAGTTTGAGAGGCAGGGTTTAATTTTTTTGTCTAATACATTTAATACTTTTGTAACCCTACACTTATGTATAAACAGCCATTCATGATTATTGTATGTGTCTACCGCTGTGTTGAATCTGTGTCTATGTATTACTTTTGCTAAATAAACAATTATTATTATTATTATTATTATGTGTGTGTGTGTTCGTGTATTGGGTGAGTGTGTGCTTGTTGGTGTGACTGAGTGAGTATTTCATTATAATAATTATCCTAGGCTGGTAATATAATTCACGTATCATAAGTTCTTGTAACTCAACACTTATTTAGTATCGTGTTTTATAACTAATGTTACATTCTCGTGTATTACGTGTCCATATCCTAATCCGTACCTTGGCAGATTATTGTCACTAGCAGTTGGCTATAGGGAAATGGCGAAGGCCTTCCACCATACTTGACTGGGCAGTAATGCTCCGACTGTTGACTTTGAGATGACGCACCACATTTGGAAGGCAGAGCCATAAATACTCTCAGGTCATTTGGAATTGATCTAGGCTATAAAGCCAATCTGTAATTGCATTACAAAACAACCAAACGTTAGTGACGATTTCTGTTTCCGAAAAGTTTTTGCCACAGAATACCTTGCGTGAGGCGTATTGACACATATTTCCAGGGAATTGGGTTAGGCTTCACTAAGTATCTCATACTGAATCGATAGTTCGTTCTAAGGAACGCTAGAAATCGTGTCTCGTTAAACCTCTACAACCGGCTTTCGGGCCTCTCACAAATTATATTAGCGAGACACGTCATTTGGATGCTTAGATCGAAACGCCCCGTTGTCGATAAGGACGATCCACACGGCTGCCGATTACATTGAAAGCATCCTCTAAATGGGACAGATTAAGGAAATATGAAGTGACGAGCTACCACTTCGATGTTCACCAGGTACGATCGTAATGTATTCTGCTAGAGACTGAGTCTATGGTGCGCTTGTGCTAGTTTCGTGTTAACTTTGTAAAAATGTGCTAGGCTGTCGTAAGGGTCTTTCATATTAGTACGCGATTAGAACTATTCAATATTAAACTTGTTTTCCTCAATGACAGTTGGACTTCGCAGTACTCTGTCTTAGGATTGAGTAAAACATTTATTTAGTGCTTAGGGAGTGTGTTCCGTTAGAATCGTATTAGTTTCTCAGAGGTTCTATGCGTTAGGTCTAGCAGAACACGTACAATGAGGCAAACGATATTATACGGTTCCCGGTCTCAGTCAAGTGGGTATATTGTAAACAGACAAATTAACGTAGTAGTACGTAATCGTATTTAAAGTACAAGCGTAACGATCCCTTTACCCCTTCAACCTTACCAAGTCTGTATTGCAGATATTGGTGCACAACTGCGAGAGGAGGAGACGTTGGCGTTCCAACATTTATAATACTAAAACATAATATTATATTATATACTTTTGCATACCCTCTTGTCTTCTTAGCTTCATAAAATACTTGTGTTTAATAACTGTGAATTCCCAATATTAACTTCCTGGTCCAATCCTTGTTCCTTAATCTTCCGAGACGGAACAAGGTAGTTTAGTTTATGGGAATGCTTCTCTTTCTTATATCGGTGGGAGGATGACCAGTCTGGGACGAGCCCTACAGAACTGTGCGGAAAGGAGGGGCACAGTTCTTCCCCCTACGGGGAACCGATCCAAACACTAATATTAACACAATTAGGAAAAACGAAAATTTTATCAGCCTAGGGTATTTCAGGTACTGTCACACGTGCTGGTCGTAGGGCTATGGTATTGGCGATGGAGATTTGCTTGTATTGGCATAATATCGCAGGTATCGTCAGGATAGAAGTGGTTCAGGAGAGCAGTTGCTGTCTCCTCTCCAACGGTGGTGAATTTGTCCCCTACTTTGAGGGTAATGGGTGGTCTTCTGGGCGCAGTCTCTGTCAGAAGTCGGTTGGTCAGCGACCAGACGTTCTCTTTCTGCTGTAGTTCGCAGAACTTACGGAATGTTTTGGTGGATTCTTTTTTGAGTTCGTTCGAGTAGACCGCTTTTTTGTTTTAGCCCTCTTCCAGAAGGGCTTCGAGTGGTAAACCTTGCCGTTTCACGATGTGTCTGTGGAGATTGATGATGTCTGTTTTTTGGGTTTCAAGTTCCACTATGGAGCAGATGTTGTTCTCTCGGTCCACCATGGAGCTTTGTACCTGCGGTTCTGACCTTAAATAATAATATATACGTATTTTATTTATTCAGACAACCAATGATCCATTACATAATTACATTTATATTGTTAGTATGAACTTAAAAACTATGTTAGTACCTACCCAAGTAGCACATTAGTGAATTTTGCAACTTATCTTATAGCTTTAAGTTGTAAATGAGTGGTATAACAGTATTTGATAAAACTTATAGCTTCAAACACTACTTATATTTGTATATGAGTACCTCCTATCACTCTTAGTTGCATAAGAGTATATTTTGTTTATACTTTATATCTTATTGTTGCATAGAGTCGATTTTGTTACTTAAAGTTGAAAACGGGTTTTAATTGTTACCAATTTAGAAGCAACAGTGGTATATGAGGCCTTTAAATCACTTGTAAGCAACTGTTCCATTTAAGCTGTAACATACTCTTATTTGGCACTTCTATTTCCAAACCAGTAGTATAACAGAGTAGTATATCACCTGTAGTGGCTAAAGGGATCATTTTGCAACCTTTTTGGAACCTAACGTGATTGCATCTTTCAGGCCTATTGTACTCTAATATGCCACTCCAACGCGTAGATAAATTTCGATAGTGGGTTCTTGAAAACCAACAGCAGCTATTTCCACTTATTTAAAACCACTAACGATGTAACAGTTCCCAAAATACATAATTGTGATTACTTAAGTCAGATCGTCCTGCGCGTCACTCTGTTGATAGCATTTTTTATTTCTGTTGTTGTAAAGTTCATGGTTTAAACTACTTCATCAAAAATGAATTCCGTGAAATGGAAAAAAAATAAGCGATGTGGTAGTTATCATCGGCAGGTTGTACGTACTTTAAGAAATATAATGGACGTGGACATAAAAGGTTCAAACCATGAAGTTGTTAATCAGCAATCCCAAGATACTCGTAATGTTGAAAGGTAATTATATCAATTTAAAATTATAATGAGTAATCTTCTAAAAAAATAGCTAGGTGATATAAGAAAAATATTAATTAGGTTACTTATAAATATAATTGTGTCAAGAAAAAAATTACTGTGGAATCACGGGTTCCGTACATATAAAAATTAATTAACATTCTTTTGTGTGTTTTAAATACATTTTGAACATTATTTGTAGTGTTTTTAAGGAAATCCAGTAGTTATTTATTAAACGGTAATCAGATTTGAACAGAATTTATATCGAAGACCTGAACAAGAATTCCACCTGTACCTATACAAATATAGGTACAGGTGGCATTCTTGTTTCTTTGCAATTCCCGAAATCTGCAAAGAAACTGAGCTTGGAACTCCACTTTTTTTATTTGTGCACGTTGGACGCATGAAAAGTATTGCATAATTATATATTATCTTGCTTAATAACATAAATGAGTTACTAAACAAGCGTTAGCTCATAATCGAATTGCAAGAACAAATAATATCTCGTAACGTAACATCAAATACGAGTCATTATGTCATAGGGAAAAATCAAGATACTTATATTATTATGTACTTACATATTTAAATTCATTCGACAATTCTATAAAGTTTTTTGGTATGACATTGTCTTGTGATATTCTGTGCTATTCGAAGAAGTCTGTAGCTATATGAATAATCTTTCTACGCCTACAGTATATTATAAGATCTGTGCCTATTTTTTTCAGCCTTGATCCTGGTAATATAATTTCTAATCCATCCTCTGACGATGAAAATTCAACTGAAATTTCTGGTGAAAGTGACGGTGATGACAACAGCTCAAATGAAAACAAATGTGAATACAAACACATTCTTCAATTTCGGGATGACATCAGGGCATGGGCTACAGAAAATAACATAAGCCATTCGGCCTTGAAAACATTAGCGCCACTTATAAACTCTAGGATGCCAAATTTGCTGCCGGTAGACCCAAGAACGCTCATGAAGACTCCGAGGAAGATTGATACAATATTTGTTAATCCTGGTGAATATTGGCATAATGGTATTGCTATACCTCTTGCAACTATTTTAAAGAAATATTACAAAAATCTACTAAATGGTATTTACAATATTTCTCTTTATTTCAACATAGATGGTCTCCCAGTATGTAACAGTTCTAAACAGCAGTTCTGGCCCATATTGTGCAAGATTTTTGAATTACCTATTATCAAACCATTTATTGTTGGGATATATGCGGGTCATGGGAAACCTAACGATTTAAATGGATATCTACAACCTTTTATTCAAGAAATGCAAAAATTACTTCAAAATGGTATACAAATTGAAAACGTTAAAGTTACTGTTACAATAAGATGCTTCGTTTGCGATTCACCTGCAAGAGCAATGATAAAAGGGGTTTGCAACTTTAATGGTAAACACGGGTGTCACAAATGTACTACTGTTGGTGAATATTCACATGTATCTCATACAGTTATATTTCCCGAGTTAGATTGTCCTGCTCGAAATGATGAAGACTTTCGTAAAAAACTCTACGGTAATCATCACAAAGTGGATTCACCTTTACTGGATCTCCCAATTAATATGATTAAAACATTTCCTGTTGCGGATTCCATGCACTTGATTGACCTAGGGATTATGAAACGCCTTCTTATTGGCTGGCGCGATGGAAATTTCGGAAAAAAGGAGACAAAATGGCGAGCAAGTGATATATCTACAGTAAATAAATTTCTGGATAATTGCAAAGTACCTTCTGAAATCCACAGATCTGTCAGGAATCTCAGTAATTTAGGTCATTGGAAAGCTTCTGAATTTAGAACGTTTATGTTATACCTTAGTGTTGTTATATTGCCAGAGGTACTAAACAGCGATGCTATGAAACATTTTCTAACATTTTTCTGTGCGATAACAATTTGTTCGAATGAAGAATATTTTAATTTCTTACCGTTGGCTAAAGACCTGCTAAAGTATTTTGTGAGAAATTTCAAATTGTTTTATGGCATAGATTTCATGACAAGTAACGTTCATAATTTAACACATGTTGTTGATGAAGTGCAGCATTTTGGAATTTTGCAAAGTTTTAATGCTTATCCATTCGAAAACAAACTATACCTTATTAAAAATATGCTACGAACTGGTAACAAACCTTTGTCTCAAATAGCTAAAAGGCTCGGAGAATGCGATATTTTGGACCTCAATTATACTGTAGAGAGCTCCAGGGACTATCCATATGTGAAAAAAAATTGTAAAAGTCATAAGTTAGTTTTATATTGTAAGGATTTTATTATATCGGAAAGAAAAACGGACCGATTTTTTGTAACAAAGAAACAAGAGATAATGGAGACAAGATCTATTAAAGTTCAGGAAAACAAAATCATTCTAAATTGTAATGCGATTATTAATAAAGAAAATGTTTTTGAGCGTCCTATGTCGTCTTCTTATCTCAAAATTTTTAAATATAAATTGACCACAAATGCTGGTACCGAATGTGTTCGTTTTCCTGAGGATATTAAATATAAATTAGTAGCAATTGAACATAGAACTGAAATGTATTTGTTACCCTTGCTTCACACAGTTTGATTATTTTACTATTAACAATAATTTTAAGATTACAAATAAAACAATAATAAATGTATAAAAATGAGTTTTATTTTTAAACATCTGACTTACAACTACATTGGTAATCACAAAAACTTGCAGTCACATAATTTTCGTTATTGTCTTACATCTAAATCAATGAAGTACTAAAATGTCCTCATGGTACATATTTATATGTATTACTTAAAGGATTACTAATAAAACAATATATAATCAACATGATTATGTTTTACGATTAACATTTGACCTAATGAATAGGGTGTCAGTCTTATAATTTCTTTTGCGGTTTGTCTTACTGATAAAGTATTTAATTAAATGTTCTGCTAATGATTAAAGCTTTTTAATTAATAACATAAAAACAAGTCGAGTTTTTTTACAGAGACATTATATACTAAAAACTAATAAAAATAAACAAAAACAGATATCAGTCTTGTAATCACATGGCTTACATTTTCAATTTTCTTATTGTACGTTGCTAATTTAAAAATTATGTAGTCACTTTCGAAACAATGGGGTGATCACTTGATCAACCCATTGTTTGGAAAGTGACTACTTTGAAAATTACCGCTTTAGTATCACGGGAAACCGATTTTATTTTATTATTTATTTATTTATTTATTTATTTTAACCCGCGAAATTCAAATTTTCTTAGGTTTTTTGCACTTTGCAGGTCAGTAACTGGTTGTATGTTGATGTAAATATGATTCGCGACCGTAGCAAATATGGTTTTACAGAATTATAATCATTAGAATATGCTCTGAGCCGCCATTATATTTAAATCATACAAAGAAATCTGCACATACATTCATACACCCGAAAACAAATACCTGCCAACGACTGCTGTATAAAAATAGCAATGTATAGGTAACAATATAGCGTACGTACCAGTTCTTTTGCAATAAGGTTGAAGTTTTCGGTCATCACGGCCGATTGGTTAACATTAGCGTAGCCTTCTTGGTCAGTTTCAGGCAGTTCTACCATTTCATTAAGTTCTTCTTCTGCAGCCTCATAATTATTTTGGTTTCGCTTAATTATACAAGGCATTTGTAACCAATTATCCTTTGGCACTGAATCCTCCATTTTACATTTTTTTGTAGATTTTTTAAGTGGCCAGCTTAAAATGTCGTTCGTTACCCATCCGTCCGGACAAATTGAAAGTTTTTTTGATCCTTTTTCGATAGTTTCGACAATCAAAAACGGCATTCTGAAAAATAAAATGAAACTACTTTACGATCGCTTTCCATTGTCATAATTCCATTTTAAATAACTAGCAGCTTTTGGTCTAATAAAAATAAAATTTTGGGGTGAAATGGGCATAATTTTTTATAAATTTTATAACGATTACACAAGAATAGGAAGCACGTTAACACTTTAGACAGTAGTTATAAGATGACGACCATAAATCAAGATGCAAGATAGCTAAGCAGATAGAATTTAGGAAGTAACGCAAATATTTGATTTTACGTGCGCACGGCGCCGGCGGGCGTTAAGCTGGTTTAAGGTAAGCAAGCACGGAAGCGCCTTGGGCAACGGCGGACAATGGACTGGCCCTAGCGGCGCGCGGGCCGCGGCGGTGGCGCGTCGAGCGTGCGACGAAACCGAACTTTCCGAACGAAGCGCGCGGCGCGGCGGAGACAGCCGATGATGTACGATCTATGTACTCGGGTCGCTTCTTAGTGTGGCTGCGATGTCGGTACAATTTTATTAAGGCTCTCGTAAACAGGCGTGATGCGACCGATACCGCGACCGACAGAACAATTTCCGAGAAGTTTTCATAAAAATTGTTCCACCAGAGTCGCGTCGCGCCTGTCTGCCTTCAAGTTTGTTACATACGCGCGGGCTCGACACGAATGGAGAAGTTGTGGATTCGATTCCTGCTAGCGTTTACAATTTAGTAACTTTTTCATAAAAATATGTAATCATTTACCTTCTTCGATTATGATTTTTGGACTTCTTGAGGACTCCTAATTCACGGGTACTGGGAGATCCACAATAGAGCTAATTATTACTGCTGGTAGTAGCATCCACTGGTCAGCCACTAGCAACATACAAATAAGTGATTTTTAGACCTTACAGTTCCAAATAGGGAACAAATAAATGAAAATAAAAACTATGAGATGCCATAAACATCGCCATGTTTAGAAAATGGTTGTCCTTGAGAATATTTTGTTTTGAAAGTGTTTTATCACACTAACGCATAATCACTGAGTTTTGTTAATTGTAACTGATGTACTTTGACATTATACTTACGTCTAAAACCATTACGTTAGGTTTTTAACAGTTTTATTTTTTTATACTTTTATTTCGCCAATTGATTTAGCACACTTTATTTAATTGTTCTTGATCAAATCGAAAGCGCTTCGAAATTTACAAAGAAACCATACTATACTTTCACAGTAACAAAACATTCGCAAGGATTTTGTGCTGTAAATTAATGCCTGCATTATATCAGTACACGTGAAGTTTTAATACTCACCAAATAGATGTAATCCAAATGAAATGGCTGTTCACAGTACAAATTCAAAAACACTTCTCGACTTATCGCCCCTAAAAAGAACTTTGCGTTTCATTTTTCACTCAATGAATGAATTGAAACGTCATATCATTCAATCAACCATTCACTGCGCACAACTTACACCCATAGTTCTAATTGCCACTTAAGGTGATCGTGAGAACTCTTATGGATTTCATTTGGAACCAAAATTAAGCTGCAATTTTTCTCCCCGTGGTTCTATAATGTTTGCATAAGGGTTCTCTCCACCTTTATAGAACTTATTCATGCCTATATATTTCACCCAAGTTTACAAACAGATATGATATGGAGCAATTTTACCACCCAGTTGTGTTACTTGGGTAATAAGTAAGAGAGACTTAGTCCTCTGGGTGAGGCTCCACACCAGTGGGCTGTCCATGTGTGTTATTGGCTATTACATTCAGGATGCTGTTACTGCTCCCACGCAATCTACTTAGCAGTGAGGCTGTTTTTTTGCGCCACGTGTGCTTTCACCGCGTCTGCACATCGAGCGAACCTGCGGGCCAGCATGTTCGCCCAGACTGACAATGCCCTGCGCTCCCTCTCCATGTCTATATCATCTCCAAGATTTTCGGCCACCACATGCCCAAGATACTTGACTTTGTATACTCGTCTAAGAGGAATACCATTGAGTAACACTGGTGGAACAACAGTTGGGCACTTTGTACCCGCCTTGAAGATCATACACTCCGATTTTATTACATTATAACTCAGACCGTGTGTGGCCGCATATTTTTCACATACTGCAAGCAACTTCCGCAATGCACAAATAGAGGAAGCCAGCAGCACCATATCGTCGGCATAGCTAAGGTTGTTTACACTGACACCATCTACGTAGCGTACATACCTTTAGTAGGCAAGGTTTCATTGCAACTATCGCGTATCAAATCAGTGATTTGGTGGACAAGGTGCTCCAGCTGATCGACATCGAGCGCATCGAGCACGTCTGAGACCGTCATTCTGTGTCAGCCTTTAAGCACAACATGCTTAAAGGCTGCCCAGTCTGTTCCTTTGGTGTTAAATAAGAAGGTGGAGTTATTATTATTTCCTTTTGTTACAGGTCTGCGGGTGGCGATGCAGAAATCGATGACATTGTGCTACGAAGACGTGCAACAGTCCAGGTTGACCCTCTAATCACGTACCGAGTCGTACATTGAGGCAGACGCCAGCTTTACGTCGATGATAGACGATCGGTCAGGCCCGTGCGTTACTGTCTCGAAAGTCGGGGAGCCAGCCAGCCAGCCAGACACACGATTGATCCTAAAAGGATCGATTTTATACCTGAGACAGTTTTCAGTGAATCTCTGACGAAATTTGGCAACTGGATCACCTTCGAACTATTTAAAATGGTACTGATTATTTTCTAGAACCCAACCATTATTCTCGGGTTGATAAATTGTTGGAATTCGCTGATTTGCATTATTCCAAATGCTAGACACATAGTTTGCTCGCAGAAATTGTTGTAGCAGCTCGAAATTACAAAAATTAAATTCAAAATTCAAAAGTCATTTATTCAAACTAGGCTGAGAATCAGCACTTTTCGAACGTCAAAATAACATAAGACAGTCCCCCAAAACGCCCACCCTTCACCACTTCCTAGTGCATTAGCTGGGAAGAAGAAGTGGCGCAACAAACTCCCCAGCAGCACAGCTGTCTGTTCAGTTAGAAAAACAAAAAAAAAAGATTCTATATAATAGTATTCAAAATAATTTACATTACGCAACACAAAACATAATTCAAATTATTAGCCATATGTTAGCTAGCACACGCCAATATACCAAACAAAATCATCGAGAACTATACTCAGGCAGAAATAAAAACAAAACGTAAACAGAACTTAATAATCTAAATAAAAGCCTCCAGGCATAAAGGGCGTGCCCGCTACACATAGTTGTAACTGGAAGTTATAAATGATAAACTAGGAAAATCGAGGTAAAATAAATAAAACAAACAGTTAATTACCCCGTGGACTGTGCCCTAGCCTAGTTTACCAAACGCGCTAAACGTAAACAAATCTTAATTACTTTTTGATTTTTGGGTAGGTCTTCGGAAAATCGAAGAATTCGTCAATATACAGCCATTAACACGGCATGTATTATACCTTCCTGGCTTCGTTATGAGTTACTCTAATCACTAATAGTATGCATAAAAATAAATTGACTGACCTTATCTTGCAGTGATGAGTTAGTTTTTCATTTTGATAATTTTCACTCACATAACCTTGAAACTTTATCACAATATTTCGAATTCACACACTTTCACCAAACAAACACTTGATTACGATAACACAATATGTATAGGCCACAAACAAACCCGTTATCACAACTCATTCGACCTACACCATAAAAACTTTTGTTTACACAACGAAAAACTCCGGAGCCATCGCGCGGCACGCGCGTACTGTATTCCCGCCTACCATAAACGCTGTGTTATAGTACGGGGGAATGGCCGAATCTTACTCTTGGAAATACGATTACGATAACAATACGCTATAATATCAGTAGCTATTACCCAAATTATGTTCGTAGATAAATAAGCTAGCTACTTATGTGTATTTCAAACAATATACAAGAATATTTATCATTGAAACATTACTGAACACGGCGGCCATAGGATCAAAATTTGTGCATTACTAAACTTTCGTAACTTTTTTTCACTGACATATTTATCACTTTCGATAAACTAACACTCAATACGAAATCTTCACTTATTTCTCAGTAATTCTGTATAAAATTCTTATAAGATTACTCAACTTTTTCTCCTCGAAACCATTAGTTTATGACGCACAGCAATAAGTATTTAGCGAAAGTTTGTTTACAATATGGCGTCGTCGTGCCACAGAACCACAGATTCATTTTGTTTTGTTTTTTTTTTTCATTCGTTTTTTGGTGTTCCCACGAAAATGTTACTAAAACCGGTCAAGTATTAATCGATTAGTCAAATTATTTAGCCAGATTATGTTGGCAGTACAAAATAAACGTCAAATATCGCCGTCCAATAGCGAACGTAACCTTGACAAATGTTATGCACTAATGCTGTGCATTTGACACGTCGGGCATTTTTCCTTATGCACATATGGTGTATCATGTGACATTTAAGAAGTAACAATAAATAATATGATCAATTGTCGAGGTCACTAGCTAACCACATATTGCAATACAACTCATTAAAAAAAACATTGTAATAAGAAGATTATGTCAACAATAAATAAAAATAAAGTTAAAACAGCTTGACTTATAAAGTCATTTTTTTTTTTTCTTAACCTAAACTCCCACCATCCTTCCTTATAGAACGTGATTAAGGTAAATCTAATAAAGAAAAACTAATCTAAAACCATTAAGCTAAACACCTTAAGTTATACCAATTACTCCACATTAACCTCAGGCCTCACGGACATGGGCACGCCACAATTGCGGCGGTAAGGCCCCTCTTTGAGGAGTGGCTAGAGAGGCGCCACGGCGTCCTCACCTTCCGCCTGACGCAGGTCCTCACCGGACACGGTTGTTTCGGGAGGTTCCTGTTCAGGATAAAGCGGGAGGAAACGCCCGGGTGTTACCATTGTGTGGATCGCCCGGAGGACACGGTGGAGCATACGGTCGAGGTCTGCCCGGCTTGGGCGGGGCACCGCCGTGTCCTCACGGAGGCGATCGGCAGCGGCGATCTCTCGCGTCCAGCCCTGGTTCAGGCCATGGTCCGGAGCGAGAGTGTATGGGAAGCCGTCACTTCCTTCTGCGAAGCAGTAATGCTCGCGAAGGAGGAGGCGGAGCGCGCGAGGGAAATGCAAGATGCGCGCCCTCGCGCCCCTAGTCGCCGCAGGAGACGCCCCGGGCGTCGGGAGTCGCGAGCCGACTTCCGGCCACCGTAGGCGCGGGCTTGCGGACGGTGGGCAATGGGTAGCTCGCCGTCCGATTAGGACCAGGCCCGGGTCGACGGCGCGTTGTGTTCCACGCGCGCCTCAAAGAGATGTCAGCACCAACTGACGGGGTCCGTAAGGCCCAATGCCTGCCAGGGTTGCGAGTTTGTCCGAAAGGGATATCGCGGCCCCGGCACACAGGCAATGGAAGGAACACGGGTGGGTTTTAGTCAGTAAAAGTCTGACACTCCCTCTCGCTCCGCCCAGAGCGGGAGGAGTCATTTGATGATTTCCCACCCAAAAAAAAAAAAAAAGGCCTCACGGACAGCTTGTTCACCAGCTCCATTCCTAGCTGTGTCTGCAGCATGTAGTAGGACCCACTGGTTGCTGCCCTAGAGTACAGCTTTGATCCCACTAAGATCCACTTCTTGATCTCAGCTGATGGAGTGAGCAGACCCAGGTGGCTCAGCAAGTTAAGCCGAACTTTTTCAAAAATTCAACATTCAAAATTCAAAAGTCATTTATTCAAACTAGGCTGAGAATCAGCACTTTTCGAACGTCAAAGTCAGTCAGTATTGAGGGGCCCGTTGATGGCTGCATTTACAAACTTCTCAGCTGATTCTAGAGCCTTGGAGAAGGGCTCATTCACAATATTCTTCTTAACATGGGGTAATTGGAGAGTCACTGATTGCTCCACGTTAAAGAAGTAGCAGAACCTCTTCAGTTCTAAAGTATCAACAGTGTCTATCTTAGGCAATAATGATGGAATTAGCCCATGAGTCAGTATAGCAGGAGTCCGCTTATGGTCACCATATTCAATTTTGTATAGGAGTATCATGCAAGTTAGGTCAACTTTACCTTGCACTTCTGTTTTCTTCACAACAGCTAGTGCTATTTGTGGGAAAGACTACTTAAGGTCACTTCTTTAGCACACGGTGGCCGACTGCTAGTATCAAAATTTCGTAGTTTTTTTACTGCTGAACGCTTCATTAATATCTGGGACCTGATACGTATTAATGAATAGTTGAAGCCGTGCTGCATCAACATCAGTTATCGAACCGATATTGTAAACCTCACATATAAACTGTTATTTTGTTATTATTCTTTTTATTGAATTATACCAAAAGTGCTTTGTTGTTCTTTATTATTTTCAAATAATTCGTGTTTACCGAATTTAATTAAAGCTTTTTGATACTCTTCCGTTCTTTTTAATATTTTAAAAGGCCTCAACTTCCTTCCTTTTGAAGGAAAAATGCGGGATTATAATCACAATCTATGATCGCATGGAATCCTGGCAAGCTTTTGCAAAAAGATTTTCTTAACTTTACGTATATCTTTGTGAGTTCTACGTATCTCAAGTTGTTCCCAGTGCCTATCAGCATCCAAATAAGTGAATCATTTTGTAGATGGTGCATATGACCAAGCATGATAGCTGCAATGTCAGTGTCGACACTTCTGATATTCACTTGATTTGGAATACTGCACACATGATGTACTATTTTAGTATCAGCCTCTTCATGTTCTGGACATGATAACTCTTCTACAACCTTTGTTACTATATTGTTAGAAGCATTAACAACAAAAGAATGGCACTGTTTAGAATTTATGTGAATAGTTTTCTTTCCAATAAAAGGATTATTTCGGCCCAATGCAAAATGAAAAAATCCACCAAAGCTTGTTTAAACTTTGAATTTCTCAATTCTTTCGCAAGATCACTAGGACGTATTTGATCAGGTCCAATTATGGTGTAGCTCAATTGTGCTGATTCTTATCGCTAAGAATATTTGTAATCTTTGATCAATGGAGTCAGGTATTGACTTACATATACGAGACTGCTTTGTTCGTAAAGAAAAACGGCGATTTATTTAAAAAAGCTTCAGATCAAAGCTATCGATCCATAAGACCAACATATCGACATGAATTATGCCTAAGAAGTTCAAAAACCGCTCTTATGCAGCCATCTATCGGTCAGTAGCAACATCGCCCGCAAATCAATGTCGCGCTCAAACTGTATTTAACTTAGTTGTACAGTTAATTATTATCGGGACCAATAGATGGCGCTTTTTATTTGAGTCCAAAAATTAGATTGCGGTGTCGAGATTCTCCGCCGATTACATGTAGCTTTATGCAATAAGATTCATATTTGTACATTTTACATTTTAATAGTGTTACCAACAAAGGTAAATAAACAGTGGTTTTTGGTACCCGATGTTTGATTTTTGAAGTCAGCCTTAGAAACGTAGGGAACCATCCGATAGTGCCATTGTGACCCTCACGAAGCCCGAGGGTGCGCGTGACCTATCAGTCTTCAGGATTTACCTGCTCGCAAGGTGAGCGAGCACACCCCAAAACCCTCACGAAGCCCGAGGGTTTAACATGGTCCTTCGAACCGGAGTGTGATGATGAGCTAGTATCAAGAGTGGATCCAGTTCATCAAGCATCAGATGCTAAGCCTACTGTGACTGAGGATAGCATCAGCCCCGAACGTGCCCTGTTCAAGTGAAGTTGTTCCGGTGTCAAGGCGGTCGACCAGCGACCGAACTCGGAGCCAGCAGCGACGGGACGAGCGGGGGAGGAGTATTATATACAAGGAAGACGGAGGCACTGCAGACGACTATAGTCGTAAAGAGCTAAGTGATACAAGTGAAAACCGTGAGTACTTTTAAAATTCATTCCTGCCAAGCAAAAGTGATCTTAATTTCAAGGTGCAAATTAACTTAGTGTTTGTGCAACATAATCTTAGACTTAGTTAGATTTAAGGCAAATTGTGTTCAGACGGGGAACCTATGCCCGATTTTTATTTAAATTATAGAGTTCAAACACTTAGAAAATATTGTTTGTTTACATCGACTTAGAATATTTTCTTCAAAAATATCGACTTGTAAAAAATTGGGACTTAGAAAATTAGTTTGTATACATCGACTTAGAATATATTCGACTTGTTAAAATTTAAATTCGGTTCTTTGCATAGACTTAGAAAATTTCCTTAAGAAATATTATCAACTTGTTATTGAATTAGATTATCTCATAAAATTAGTTGGTCAAAATGTCTGGATTACAAATGTTCGTCAAGGTACAGGATGATCTGTATGCTCGATTGTCGAGAGCTAAAACTAACTTTAAGAAGTCACCCAAAGATAGGATTACCAAACAACATGTAGAAGCCAGGTTAGAAAATGTTGAAGAGCTGTGGGCTCAATTTAACCTAACACATACACAGATGATTAAAGATTGTGAATCTATTGAGTTAACAAAGTCTCCTTATACTATAAACGAAGTTTACTTCAACACTGAGGAATTATATTTAGATTTTAAATGTGAACTGAAAACTGTTTTAAGCAAATTCAAGAGTAGTAGTGATGTTTCTCCAATTGCAGGGTCGTCATCAAATTCAGAAAGTAGAAACATGCCCATCAAATTGCCTAAAATATCGATCCCAACGTTTTCTGGGAAATATACTGAATGGATCACCTTCAGAGATTTATTTCTTTCTTTAATTCATAAAAACGACAAAATAGATAAAGTGCAGAAACTTCATTATTTAAAAGGCTACCTTACAGGTGAGGCCGAGCAACTTTTGCGTCACATTCCAATATCAGATTTAAATTATGATAAGTGCTGGGCTCAATTAGAATCGCGTTACAACAATAAAAAATATCTTTCACATTGGATTTTAAAACGTTTATTCAGTCAAAGAAACATAACCAATGAATCAGCTAGTGGTTTAAAGGATCTAATGGATACCACATCTGATTGCTTAAATGCACTTATTAATTTAGAATTAAATGACACAGCAATTAGAGACATATTAATCATTCATATCCTCACACTAAAGTTAGACGCGGACAGCCGCAAAGAATGGGAGTTAAAGGTGGCCTCAAACATTGATTCCGATAAGCTACCAACATTTGAGCAATTTAAAGACTTTTTAACCAGTAGATATAGAGCATTTGAATTTTTAGAACCTAAGTCTACTCAAAATAAAAATGTAACTACAACTAAAGCAAGGGTATTTCACACAGTATCTTCGAATTGTCCTGTGTGTAATGAGGATCACAAGATAGGGACTTGTAAACAGTTCATGGGTAAAGATGTGGACGCTCGGCGTACGTTCGTACAGGAAAACCACTTATGCTTCAATTGTCTGGGGGGTAACCACTCTGCCAGGTTTTGTAAGTGTACAGTCACTTGTCGAATCTGTCAACGTAAACACCACACTTTATTACATTCTAAAGGTGAGCAGGAATCTTTAGGGGAGAAGAGCACTCATACGGTTGGAGCAGAAAATCAAGAGATAGTTGCTTGTTTTTCGAAGGGTACAGCTAATAACCAAGTCTTATTAGCCACAGCTTTAGTGAAGGCTGTATCGAAAAACGGGTCTATGTTCACGGTTAGGGCTTTGTTAGATCAAGGCTCTCAAGCATCGTTTGTTACGGAAAACATTGTCCAAACCTTAGGATTAAAGAAAACATCAGCTAAGGGTTCGATAGTTGGTATAGATGTCAACCACAAATTAGGGTTGAATTCAGTTGTTAAAGTTAAAATACAGTCTAGGGTTGATCCATCTGTGGAATTGGTAGTAAATGCATATGTTTTAAAATCACTTACATCTTTATTGCCTAGTAGGGAAACAGCACATTTAGATTGGGTACAATTCCAAGACATACCGTTGGCGGATCCCAAATATCACAAACCGGATAAAGTTGATTTATTGTTAGGGGCAGAAATTTACGGCAAGGTTTTACAAAACGGGTTGAAGAAAGCTTCGGGTTGCAGCGCGGTGGCGCAGTGTACTTCTCTGGGGTGGATTCTGTCAGGAACGATAGCTTCTGCTGGCCATAAATCTTCTGACATCACTGTGATGCACGCCCTTGTAGGTGATGATGAGATCCTGAAAAGATTCTGGGAATTAGAGAAAGAACCAGAAGAAAACAAGAAACATATACTCACCGAAGCAGAGACCAAATGTGAGGAGATATTCACTGCCACAACTACAAGAGATGACAGCGGACGTTACGTTGTGAACCTGCCATTCCGAACCGAAGATCCGGGCTGTAAATATGGACAAACAAGAGACGTAGCAATTAGAAGATTTCATGCTCTAGAATCTAAGCTACGCCGGAATGAGGAACTGGGGGTTAAATATGCAGAGGTAATCAACGAGTATCTCGAACTGGGGCATATGCGGCCGGTAAGCAAACCGGACGATCATGCAAATGAAGCTGTATATTTACCTCATCACGCAGTAATTAGAAATGATAAAGATACAACCAAGGTGCGTGTAGTATTCGACGCATCTTGTAAGGGAAAAACCGGCATTTCGCTCAATGATGACCTGATGGTTGGGCCAAGTCTGCAACCTGACTTGCGGCATCTATTGATGCGTTGGAGAAGACATCCTATTTGCATGGTATCAGACGTAGTAAAGATGTATCGACAAGTACGCGTAGCGGATAAACATCAGCATTTTCAACGAATCTTGTGGAGAGATAACAGGGACTCTGAATTAAAGGATTACCAACTTCAGACGGTCACTTTTGGCACTGCGGCTGCACCATTCTTGGCTGTTCGAGCTATGCAACAAGTAGCATACGATGAAGGAAAGGATTATCCTCTTGCAGCTGAGAAAACACTAAAAGATTTTTACGTTGATGATCTTATGACAGGTTGTGAAACAGTAGAAGAAGGAATAGAAATCTGTACACAAATGGAAGAGATGCTCGCCAAAGCAGGGTTTGAGTTACAAAAATGGTCGAGTAACAGCAATGAGCTTCTGGCAAAAATTATAGATGGAAAAAATAAGGACATGGATCGTGCAGAACAGGGAATTTGGATCAAGCAAGATGAAATATTAAAAACACTAGGACTTACCTGGAATCGAAGCTCCGACACCTTCCAGTATTCAGTTCAGCTGCATCCAGTAGAAGAACCTGTAACCAAAAGAAAAATGTTGTCTGACATTGCAAGATTATTCGACCCCTTAGGGTGGGTCGCTCCAGTCATTGTGAAAGCAAAAATGCAAATACAAGCATTGTGGACGTCGGGAATTGGATGGGATGAAGAAATTCCTATTGATATAAAAGATGAATGGTTTACTTACCGTCATCAGTTGCAAGGTTTAGCAGAGTTTTCAGTACCTCGATGGCTGAAGATGAAGCACGGTGACAAAAACATCAACTTGCACGGATTTTGTGATGCGTCCAAATCAGCATACGCCGCGGTTGTGTATGCTCGGGTAGTCGATGCTAATGGTGGAGTATCAGTCACTCTTGTCACTGCTAAAACTAACGTTGCACCTATAAAAACTGTCTCAATTCCTCGCCTAGAGCTGTGTGGGGCAGTACTTTTAGCAAAACTCGTATCCGAAACATCGTTAGTCATGGGAATCAACAAATCTGATTTGCACTTTTGGACAGATTCAGAAATTGTATTAGCGTGGTTAAACAGTCATCCCAACAAGTGGAAAACCTTCGTCGCTAATCGCGTATCAGAAATTTTATGTATAAGTGAACCACATCAATGGAACCATGTCACATCTAAAAACAATCCTGCTGACTGCGCATCACGTGGTATGTACGCCTCAGAGTTAATACATTTCAAAATGTGGTTAGAAGGTCCCGAGTTCCTCAAAGACACGGTAATTGCAACGGGTAAACGCAAATCAGCTTCAACTGAACTGGAGGAAAAGAGGGTACACATATCAGTAAACACCGAAAATTTTTTCTGGGATAAATATTCATCCCTTGACAAATTATTGCGAATAGTAGCTTATGTGAGACGGTTTCTCGAACTAAGAAAACCAAAGAATACGAGGAAAAGCCTCAGCTATATTACCGCAGAAGAGCTCGAATTAGCGTTAGAGACATGCATCAGGGTTAGCCAAGGCCAAAGATTCGAAGCGGTGATCACCAACCTGGAAAAGGGAGAAATTTGCAAAGAGAAGGTCTTAAAGTCCTTAAATCCTTACCTGGATTCAAAACAGATCTTGAGGGTGGGCGGTAGATTAGAACGTTCAGATCTCGATCACAACCGTAAACATCCAATATTGATTCCCGGTAACGACCACTTCACCAATCTCTTAATATCAGATGCGCATAACAGAAGTATTCATGGAGGACCCCAACTTATGCTCAACTATTTGAGTACGAAATACTATATCCTAGGAGCCAAGCGGTTAGTTACAGCATATGTTAGGAAATGTGTAACTTGTATCAGGTATTCAGCTACAACCAAACCTCAGTTAATGGGTCAATTGCCACCTGCGCGGGTTACACCAAGCAGGCCCTTTAAAAACAGTGGGGTAGACTACGCGGGTCCTATAAATTTAAGGACATCTAAGGGTCGGGGTCATCACGCATACAAGGGGTATATTTGTTTATTTGTGTGTATGGCCACAAAGGCTGTCCATATCGAGGTCGTAAGTGATCTTACCACAAGGGGGTTCATTGCCGCATTTAAAAGGTTTGTGGCCAGACGAGGTCACTGCAAGAATGTATGGAGTGACAATGGCATAAATTTTCAGGGTGCTTCTAAAGAGTTAGATGCAATGTTTCGCTCTGAAAATTCAATCATAACTCGAGAAATTGCAGCGGCTTTAGCTGCTGAGGGAACAACGTGGCATTATATTCCACCACACTCTCCGAACTTTGGCGGTCTGTGGGAAGCTGGAATAAAATCATGCAAAAGGCATTTGCGTAGGGTAATAGGCAACTCTACTTTAACTTACGAAGAAATGTCCACTCTTTTAAGTCAAGTTGAGGCATGCTTAAATTCACGGCCGTTCTGTAGGGTAACGGATTCCAACAGTTGTGATGCATTAACACCTGGGCATTTCCTTATCGGTGAGCCTGTTATAAACGCACCAGATAGGAATTACGAAGACACTAACATATCTAGTCTAAAGAGGTGGCATTTAGTTCAACAAATGCTGCAACAGTTTTGGAGACGCTGGTCAACCGAATACCTAAACACACTGCTCCATCGGTATAAGTGGTCTACGCAAACTCCTGAACCGAACTTAGAAGACATAGTTTTAATTAAGGAGGATAACATGCCCCCTTGTCGGTGGCTACTTGGCAGAGTGGTTGAGAAACATCCGGGGCTAGATAATCTAACACGAGTAGTCACACTGTGTAGCAACGGTTCAAAATTTAAACGACCAACCTCGAAACTGTGTGTCTTGCCTATCACTTAATCAAGTTGTTCAGTAAAAACTTAATATTGATAATGTTCGTATGTGTCTAGCGTGAAGTTTTGTGTGAGTAGAAACTAAGCTATTTTTAAGAGTTGTCTGTGTTGAGAATAAAATATCTATTTGGTAAGCTTACTTGTGATTTGTTATGTTTAGTGAGATTAACTTCTAGTTTGTAATTTTAACTTAATAATTGAAGGACATAATGTTCACAAAATGTCCTTGGTGGGCGGAATGTGCAGCCATCTATCGGTCAGTAGCAACATCGCCCGCAAATCAATGTCGCGCTCAAACTGTATTTAACTTAGTTGTACAGTTAATTATTATCGGGACCAATAGATGGCGCTTTTTATTTGAGTCCAAAAATTAGATTGCGGTGTCGAGATTCTCCGCCGATTACATGTAGCTTTATGCAATAAGATTCATATTTGTACATTTTACATTTTAATAGTGTTACCAACAAAGGTAAATAAACAGTGGTTTTTGGTACCCGATGTTTGATTTTTGAAGTCAGCCTTAGAAACGTAGGGAACCATCCGATAGTGCCATTGTGACCCTCACGAAGCCCGAGGGTGCGCGTGACCTATCAGTCTTCAGGATTTACCTGCTCGCAAGGTGAGCGAGCACACCCCAAAACCCTCACGAAGCCCGAGGGTTTAACACGCAAGATCACTAGGACGTATTTGATCAGGTCCAATTATGGTGTAGCTCAATTGTGCTGATTCTTATCGCTAAGAATATTTGTAATCTTTGATCAATGGAGTCAGGTATTGACTTACATATACGAGACTGCTTTGTTCGTAAAGAAAAACGGCGATTTATTTAAAAAAGCTTCAGATCAAAGCTATCGATCCATAAGACCAACATATCGACATGAATTATGCCTAAGAAGTTCAAAAACCGCTCTTATGCACAAGAGCATACTTTGCATGGCTCAAAAAATGTATAATAAACTACCAAATGACATAAAAGATTTAAACTTGACACAATTTAAACGTAAACTAAATTTTTTTTTAATAGACAAGTGCTACTATACCATTGACGAATTCCTAGTTGACAAATTTTCATGTGACTGACCATTTTTTGTATTTATGTTTTAATGTAATGTTCTTATACATATGTCCATTAATCTATTACAATATATTAAATCTTAAATTAAATTATTTATGGACATTAATTAGTTCTTTATGTTGCATGTAATGTATAACTTAATCTCTTATATTGTAATTTAACAATGCATGCCTTATAAGGTAGATTTTTGAGCTACTATAAAATATTTTTAAGACCTTGTTGTATCACCAAAAATCGCATTAATAAAAACTTTGAACTTTGAACTTTGAATTGATAACAAATAACGTCAATTCTTAGCGCTTCGAATTTGGTGACCATTTGCAACATTTTCTTAGAAATTCCTCCAAACTTGTTTGGAACATTTTTCATGGTGTCTAAAAAGAAAAGAAGACCCATCAATTAATAAGACATCTACAGTAGGTGGCGGCTGATGCTGAATCTCCTTCTCCAAACACTTCATTAAGTCAGATTTATCCGTCTTACAAATAGTACCATTTAAATGACACATAGATAATTAGGTATGACAAAAATTTTGAGATATCCACATTGTAATCCATCGAGATCCCCAGCATACGGCCAAACAAATCTCGTTGATTTTTTACCTCTTCAATTGCACCACCCATTTAGAATTTACATTTTGACTTTACGATCGGCTTTAACACAATTCCCACTTTCTCTTTCTCTCTCTCTCTCATGCAGTGTACTCGGGCAGATGTGTACAATTTTATCACACGACACTGTAATCACTTTACTTTTTTCTTTTGTTTTTTCTGCAGGCGTTCTTTCTCTCTCTCTCTCTCTCTCTTTCTTTCTCTTTGAATTAGAAGAAGACAGTCGCAAGTTAGTCACACTTTTTAGCGTGACGATTTCTGAAAGTTTGCAAGCCGCGGTAAATAACTTTGATCCAAATTTTTTTTTGATGGAGTAGACATTTCCTATCCGACTACCACTGAGAAATGGCAAAACAAACACAGGGGTTAGTTTCTTTAAAAGTCAAGACTGTTCAGATCATATGAGTACAATACAGCATTTTAACGGTGTTTCCCTGGTTTATTGCCTACCTACGTATTGAGCCATCGAGCCATCTAAGGGCACACGCAAGGAAGTGATTTCGAAGGGTCGCCGTTATCGAAATCGATAAGGAATAATACGAGTATATTTAATTATAGAATTAAGAATGATAGTTAACTAGTGTGTGGCAGTGTTGGTGATATTAATCTAATCGCGACTAAATCGACTGGCGCTTCGAGTGAAAATGGACTCGAGCCTTTATTTCTTAAAATCGAGTAACGTGTTAAATAAAATCCAGCCGCATCACTATCCGACACTGTCAGATATACAAGTGACAGTTTTTCCGTTTCTTTCGAATTGCATTAAGTTGATATTTCTGTTTTCCTGTGTGTAATTGAAGGATTATAATGAATATCGAATCTTCAAGATGGTATACAGCACTTACTCCACAAAGATGTTGCGTTAATTTTTAGGGTTCCATACGTCCGAATGAAAAAAACGGAGCCTTTATAGGATCACTCGTGTGTCTGGCTGGCTGGCTGGCTGGCTGGTTGGCTGGCTGGTTGGCTGGTTGGCTGGCTGGTTGGCTGGCTGGCTGTCTGGCTGGCTGGCTGGCTGGCTGTTTGGCTTGCTGGTTGGCTGGCTGGCTGGCTGGCTGGCTGGTTGGCTGGGTGGCTGGCTGGCTGGCTGGCTGGCTGGCTGGCTGGCTGGCTGGCTGGCTGGCTGGCTGTCTGGCTGGCTGGTTGGCTGGGTGGCTGGCCGGCCGTCTGTCCGTCTGTCCGTCTGTCCGTCTGTCACAACCAATTCGCTCCAAATCTACTGGACCAATTTAGTTCAATTTTGGTACACGTATGAATTTCTGTGATCCAAATACGGACATGTAAAGTAAATAAATAAAGTTTGCAGATGGTGTCAAATTGGAAAATATTTAAAAAAAAATGTTTTGCAAACTGTACCGTGTGATATATGAAATGGAAGAACTTGTTGTGACGATCTTATGTTTTTTTTATAATTTAAAATTAAATACATTTAAAGATATTTAAGAAAATTTATGAAAATTGGCAATTCCGGGGCCCTTGTCTCCGAAACTAATGAGAAAAAAAATTAAAAAAGAGAATGGTTCTTAATTCATAGATTACAGGAAAACCTATAAGAAGAGGTTTTAATATATCATGGTAAATCTCTCAATATTGTTTGTACAAACTTACATTTGCAGTTGGAATGTATGGGAGAACATTTTGTTTATCAACTACAATGATATAGAGCAAGGGCCCGTGAACCCCAGACCTTCGTTATTTTATAAAAGCTGACATTTTGGCAGCGCATGCCCCAACACATACATGTAAGAACGATGGACCATTATGAAGTTTGGGTTACCGTGGCTTTGGCAGGTAAACGGTACTAAAGATGTTTAAAATACCGATCTAAATTCATCAAATAATAAAGTGTGATTTTTTGGTATTACCTTCAGAATGTTATAAAAAATCACGTCATTCATTGCCAGAAACTTAACATCGTGGCAACCCCTTGCCAGACAACCTTTATGTTCATGAAATTATAATTCTACTTACGTTATAGTATAAAAGCTGATTTTTATATATAATACTTGGGTAATAATTAGATGATGTTTCCTCATTAGCCAGACATTTTTGATAGTTCTAACCCCTTGCCAGATAAGCATGTAGGGTAGCTGTAGGAGCGACCGCGAGGCAGTATATACAGGCTGTTCGGCAGTCTGCTACGTGTTTCGGCCAAATAACAAGATGAACATTTGCGAAAAGTGAAATTAATTAAATACACTTGCGAAAAGTGAAATTAATTATATACAAATCAATTTTTTTTTACATGTTCTTCGAAAATTATTCTAGAAAAAAATAAAAATAAAATATTGCCAGTTTTATTATTTTTATATTAAATTATTGACGTTAGAAGTTTGAGCAACGACGAATTTCGAAAAAATAACATTTAAAAATATCCTTGTGGCCTGGGTCTTGATATTAGGCCTAAACAAGAAACCAGAGCACAGTCTACCACATTTTTGTAACAACCCTGAAAAAATAAATGACCACTTTCTGGATGTGCCTGGCAGTGGTAGAGTCAGTAATGCTGATTTGACTTACTTTGAACACCACAGATTCGGTAATACTCATTTCCAGCTTGAGCCAGTTCAGGAGGAAATGGTGCTAAGGCTTGTACATGGTCTTAAGTCCAATCAATGCATGTCTCCCTGGAGATGCTGATGATGACTCTTCCTCGTACCCTTGCAGCTATAACGGCCATCATCAACAGATCCATAGGCTCGTCCTCTTTTCCGGATCTATGGAAATTGGCTATAGTTAGGCCCATCCCCAAGGTATCTAATCCCGCCAGCGTGAAAGATCTCCGCCCAATTAGCCTTTTACCATGTCTCTCCCAAGATTCTGGAGAAAGTTGTGTCTAACCAGCTACTATATCTGGAACAGCACGGTATTTTGCCACTGGCCCAATCAGGATTTCGTAAGGGGCACAGCACAGTCACAGCTCTTCTTGACGTTGTTGGCAATATCCTGGAAGCCAGAGAGCAGGGCATGGGTACCATGCTTGTGCTGCTGGATTTTTCACGTGCCTTTGACTCTATCAATACCTCCCTTCTCCTCTCCAAGCTGTGTTACTACGGATGTCAACCGGAAACAGTCCAATGGTTTCAGAGTTACCTGAGTCACCGTTCTCAGTATGTCCAAGTAACAAGTGATGGTTTTGGAGATATTTTGTCCTCCAGCCCCAAGCAGGTGAACCGCGGCGTACCACAGGGATCGATCCTAGGCCCGCTTCTCTTTATTCTGTACAGCGCCGACATCATCAACTGTCTGAACAACACCAAATTCCACCTATATGCTGACGATCTGCAGATGTATGTCTCATTCCGCCCTCAGCAGTCTGCTGAAGCTGTAAAAAGAATGAATGAGGATTTAGATAGGAATTCAGCCTGGTCAGTGAGAAACTCTCTGGTCCTGAACCAAATTAAGTCCAAATACATTATCATGGGATCTAGAGATTTTCTGAATAAAATGGCAGGGTATAATCTGGACTTGAAGATTGACGGGTGTTCTATTGATAGGGTCGTGTTTGACGAGCACTTGCATTTTGAGACACACATCATGGAGGCTGTGCGCAACTGTTTTTACCGGTTAAAGCTTTTGTACCGTGTACGGCCCTACATAAGTGTGGATATGCGTGTCATGCTGTGTAAGTCACTTGTTTTATCCAAGCTGAACTACGCTGACACTGTGTATGGTGCGTGCATTCTTGGTAGAAGTGAAAAGCTGATCCAGCGAGTACAGAATGCTTGTGCGAGATTTTGTTTCAATGTCCCTCCCCGATCTCACATAACTCCAATTTTAATTAAGGGTAATTTGATGAGAATGTCAGATCGCAGAAAGCTTCATCTGGCTACCCTACTCTTTGGCACCATTCTCACAAAAAAACCAGAATATCTTTATAGGAAACTGACCTGGTCACGTGACATAAATAAAATTAAAACAACAGCATCTTCCTACCTTCTGTTGGCTTCATCACACAAAACTGCTTCATTCCGTGGAAGCTTTAAATTCGCTGCCTCGCGTTGCTGGAACGACTTGCCACCTCCTTTTCGTGCTATTAAAACAGTTGGAACTTTTAGTACTAAGTATAAGCAACATTTGTTACGAGTACAAAAGGAAACCAGTTTCTAAACTCACCCGGGGACTGCACGCAGTTGATATTGGTGGCCTTAGCGAAGTGTTAAGTGTTCTTAGCAGTGTGAGTTTGCTTCAATCGCAATTGTTTTTCTCGGTGACCGAATCTCTTTCTTCTGATTTACACTACACACAACACAACGACACTATACACTATTCATTTACACCACTTTCTTGCCTTATCTTATATTATTCACCCATTGTTTTATTTCTATTAATACCTCTCGTTATAGAGTAGTATATTCTTTGAACCATATATTATAATTTATGTTAAATTTCAATAGTTACTTCTTCTTTATTTATTGACAGCTTTAGTTGACAGTCGTGCGCCCGCGTCCCTTCGCTTGTCACCATAGATAAATAATAGTCTATACTATGGACAAGTGATGTTGGAACGTCGGGCGTCTAAAGATTAATTTATTTATTATTTAATTTCAGTTTTTATTTGTACTATTTTTTTATTATTATTTTTGTTGCTTTTTGTTTTATTATTATTTGGGATGGGATTTAAGTGAGTCAGTAGATGTGTCCGTGACATCACAGTGGGCCCTATCAGAATACCAGCGCTGCGGTATTTATTTTTAAATATCGCCGCATTATGCTGAGATAGTGGCCTTTTTGGCCTCGCACAGGTCGTTACTATGTTTGTATTTTCATTTTTTTTTTATTTTTTTATTATTATTTACTGTTTGTATTTCCTGTGCGTGTCCCAAATAAAATATTTTTCTTTCTTTCTTTCTTTCAAACACGTAACAAATCCGCCATTTTCGTATGTTCAATCGTCTGCCGAACACCCTGTCTATGGGTGGGTGCGAGTGAGATGGCGAGTTAGGTCTATCGCGATCCCTCAAGGCGCAGTTGTTATTTCTACTGCGCATGTATTGTCTAGTATCAAGTATTTAATATTCTTATTTAATTTAATATTCATTATTGAGAAAGAAAGAAAGAAATTCATTGAAACATTTGAACAGTTTATTAATTCCTTCAGCTCGGAAGTACCAAAAGATCATTTAATAAACATTTCATCTGGTTTCAAAGTTGCTTCGGAACTGGTAGTCATTTCTTCTTAATATCGAAATGAATGGTGATGACTTCGGAATAAGTTGTTTCTGAATGCCGATAGTCGATTTGAAAAATCTATTAAAAAAAACACCTCTTAATAATTTTTCTAAAGATTTGGAAAAAAGAAGAAAATTCAAATAGGCGGCTGCAAATGTTTTAAAATGTTTCGTCATGGGTGTGGTTTTCATAGTTTTCGAGGGTGCTAAAGCTAATAGTGGGGTCGAAATGTAAATCCAAAGATGAAGTACCTTCTCACGTATGATTTAAAACCATCAAGTTTTAAATAATACGTGAGAAGGTACTTCGTTCCTGACGGAGGTCGCCTGACCGCACACGTTTTTTTTTAATATGTCGATTCCGATATCTTATGTACAGAATAAACAATTTAAATTCATTTAAAGACATTCAAGATAAATCATATTTTTATTAGCTACAAGATACAGGAAGCCATTCGAAGTGCCTCAGTTTTGAAACCTCGCTGTATCTGGAATCACATTCTGATGATAATCTTCTATGGCTCTACAGGAACTCCGATCTTCGACAGACTATCGTTCTGAAATAGAAAACATAGCACCGTAGTAACTAAATGGGATGACGACAATAAACGTCGGCGGCGGTCTAGGGGTCTGAAGTTCCAAGCATAAATAAAAAATAAAAAACACCCCCGACACAAACATTTCCTCATTTCTTTTTCCTACTCCTTCACCAGACCCTGTTCACCATCTATCTATAACCTATCCTGCCCCGTTGGTCTTTTGGTCGCAAGCGCGACTGCTGTCCTTGGGGTCCTGGGTTCGATTCCCGGGTCGGGCAGTGTTATACCCCCGTGGCTCGGTGCGCACGTTAAGCCGTTGGTACTGCGACTGATCTCTCTCCGGTCGTGTCGCCGCCCCATCGGACTATGAGAGAGAGGGAAGAGAGAGTGCACCTGTGTCTGCGCACACACTTGTGCACTATAATATCTCCCGCGTCGAAGGCTAGTCTCCGTTGAGATTGGCCGCCGTGGCCCAAATACGGTCTGGAGGACTATGTTACCTATCCATTGAGACCATGCCAATGAGCCTAAACACGATACCTGTGCTGTAAGTTGTTAAGGGAGTTGGGTATCCTGCGAATTCCAGGTGATGCTGCAGCATCAGTTCAAGGTTACTATGTTCTTCTAATATCATTGAAGTAACAGAATACCAAATTTCAAATCGATCAGACCTGTGGAAGACGCTCACAACCATTCATCAACTAGAAAAGAGCTGATAATCTTCAAACGGTTCAACCGATTTTCTTGAATCATAGCTAAAAACACTCCATCAAGTCACCTTTCATACAAATAAACAAAAACACGATTGGTTCAGCCGTTTGGGAACCGTAATGGCGCAGACAGATACACACGTCAAACTTATAACACCCCACTATTTCCGGCGAGGTTTAAACCTCGACGGAAAAAGAGGGGTGTTGTAAGTTGAATGTATGTTCATCTGTTACCTCATAACTTCTAAAATACTGATCATAATTTGACAATTGAGATATCGTTGGAAGCGTCTTGATTGTCTGCTGGTTATAGGCTGTGACGTCACATTTAATTCAATATGGCGCCCTCTAGAGATAATAAAGTCATGAACTAAAACACGTTTTTTTTAATACAGTCAATTAAATAACTATTGTGTGAAAAGCGAGTATTTGAAATTTTTAATATGACGTTTCCTCCGCGCGTTTGTACTTGGGCCTAAAATCATGATAAGAATGGGCGTTTTCACAGTAGCCGATAACGACAGCGCACCGATACCGGTATATCGGCCGAAAAAAATATATGCGGTGACCGACACACCAAACGAAGAGTTTTGGAACGAAATTCCTTATCGCACCTTAAACTCTGCGCTCTTGGCGAATGAGAGCTAGAACGAAAAAAGTGTAACATTTGACCGTTATGACATTTTTATGTCATGTAACAAAAGTTTCGTGACAGTAAAAATGTTACAGTTATTTCGATCTAGGTCTCATTCGCCAACTGTGCAAAAGTGGAAGGAACTTTATAAATTTATTTGAATGCTTTCTTTTCCGCACCATCTGTACATTGACAGAAACCCAACAACAACCGTTGGTCCCGCCAGAAATAACAACCCAATAACACTTTGCCGGACCCGGAAGGCGAACCCAGGACCTCATGCTCAGCAGTAGCGGTTGCGAACACTAAACCAACGAGGCACTTCAATAATTTTTCTCTCGTATTCATATCCTTACTGTCCATTGTACGGCGACGGGCACATGCACATCTTCAGCTCGCCCATACTGATATACTGACACCTGCAGTTGTTCTGGCATTGGTAGTCAGCGTAACACCACGAGCGCTGCCGCATCTCTACGTCTGTGGACAAAACGTTACATTGTATTGAATTTACTTCTTTTTTTTCCTCATTATATGGTACATTGAGATCTTACATTAAACACTGTTCCACACATACTACCATTTGCTGGTGTAGAAATATTAAATAATAAGCTAGGTACACAGAACTATGTACAGTACAAGAATATTATATAAAATTATGAAATCTTGTATTAAGTTTATGAATTTATAATATTAATGACATATTAATAGACTTGTTATGATTCATCAAAAATGCATTATTTATAATTTCATAAATATTAATAGTTAAATCGAAAATATTAATCATACTGTCCAAAATATAAATCTTAACGTTAAGGAATAAATTATTATGTCAAAATATAAATCATAATATCAAAATATAAATCCAATATCAAAATTACAATGTCCAAGAATTCATAATAATGTCAAAGTACTAATGTCATTAATAAGATTATAATTACAATATCAAAAAGTATGTTTTAAAATTTCATTGACGGAATAAAAACACATGTCTAACAGCCAATCAAACATTTTACATTTAAACTTTAATGGTGACATTCTCAAGGCAGGTGGTAAGTTATTATAAATTTTAACAGTCGTACAACTGGCATTTCTACTGTATAATTGCAATCTCTGAGCAGGTACTAGTAATTTATTTCTGGTATATGGTATATTACGTATATGGTTTTGGGTATTTTTTTACAGACTGTGTACACATCAGAACAATCGTAACTGCTTCAGGCCACCCCGTTCACGGCCTCGGCCGATGCGACTTGCGTCAAGCGAACAGCAGGCCGTCGCGATTACACGGGCAATGCAAGGACAGCATCCGGCCGGCAATTTTGATATAAGTATTTTGTTCAAAGCTCCCCTGGCTGGAGGCTTTAAGTGTAGAAGCTTAAGGCAGTCACAGGAAAGTCCGGTTAAGCAGCTACGACCTCCTCAGAGGTTAACTGCGAGATGCCCTATATAAAAATATTAAAAAAATAAAAAATCCGCTCCGCACACTTGGCGTCGCGTAGCAGAGTTGCAACGACAGGAGGGTTGCACGCTCTCGGACATCTGTCGTAACAACTACTGGCTGACGCAAACAATAGCTCTGCGGGGAACTCGCAGCGACAAGACGCAGATGCAAATGACAACTCTGCGTCTTGTTGCAGCGACTAGGCGAAGCGACAAGACAAAGTTTGCGCTGGCACTTACCTGTGAAGGCAGCTACGTTGGCTACCAACACTACCACGGCGAACAGAGCGACTTGCAACCACTTCATGATGCTAACAATCAGTTAATCTCAGTAAACAATCGAGCATGTGGCCGGTATTATTATAATCCGCTTTTAACGCCAATTATTACCGCTTTCAAGACATTCAGTTCTACAACATTACTACAAGCCTCTATTAAACTTGACGTGTTGTTATTACACTCAGTACCTTAATATTAATTTATAGGAAAGTACTTTTCTAAACATATTATAAATTTAAAACGCTTTTCGTGTATGTCTGTGTGATGACCGCGTTATGCTTCTAAACTACGCAATGGATTTTGGTGTGATTTCTACATCATAGAATTAATTCCGAAAGGTTTACATATATGTGTATTATTAAACATTCATAAAGTATAGAAATCTCGATGGTTTGTCAAGTCGGTAGTGTATAAATGCGAAAGAGTGTGTCTGTAACTTGTCACAGTTAATCAGCTAGACCGATTTTAAATCGACGAAAAAAAAAGGAAGTTCTCAAGACGACGGCAAAAAAAAGGCTCTCGAAGACATTGGAGCTTAAATGTTAAAGTGTCTGTTTTTTGCATGAAATGGCTTCTAATAGCCAATACGCATAAATATATCATAGGATACAATCTGGTAGGCAAATTGGCAACTTTTATTTTTTTTCAAATAAGTAAGTAGTAAGTATGGAGCTAATGCTTATATTATATCCTTGCAAACGGTGATGTCACTATTTATTTATGATTTTTTGACGTACTGCCAATACGCATAAATATATCATAGGATACAATCTAGTAGGCAAATTGGCAAATTTTTTTTTTTTCAAATAAGTAAATAGTAAGTATGGAGCTAATGCTTATATTATATCCTTGCAAACGGTGATGTCACTATTTATTTATGATTTTTTGACGTACTTGATTTTTTCAGTTTTTTACTAAATCTCCTTAAGTGAAGTATGTCAAAAAATATATAATTTCGAAATTTTCGTATAAATATATTTTTTTACGAAATTGCTTATCTCACGTTATATACTCTGGCGAATGAGAGCTAGACCGAAGAGAGCACAACACTTTTGCAATAGTGTTTTTTTTTGAGATAGTATTGAATCAAGAGAAACTAGAATTCGTCGATAAAACTGTTTTCCTGGGGATCACGCTCGACTCAAGGTTACAATGGGGTCCTCATTTAACATCTCTTGCAGGACGGCTAAGTTCAGCAGCATATGCTGTCAGAAAAATCCGTCAATTTACTGATGTGGATACCGCGAGGCTGGTCTATTTTAGTTACTTTCATAGTATCATGTCTTACGGTATTTTACTATGGGGACGGGCTGCAGACATCGAGTCTATTTTTATTCTGCAGAAAAGAGCGATTAGAGCCATATATTATCTCCGCAGGCGTGACTCTCTAAGGGAACTGTTTAAGGATATTAACATCATGACGGTACCTTGTCAATATATCTATGAAAACATCATGCACGTAAGAAAAAATGTACATCTTTTTAGTAAAAGAGGTGATAGACATAATTATAGTACAAGAAATAGGGACTTATTAGTTCAACCAGGTTTCAGACTGGCTAAAGTGGACTCATCTTTCATGGGATACTGTTTAAAATGTTATAACAAAATTCCTCCCCACATACTTCAACTGAATGAGACGAACTTCAAATCTTGTATAAAACGCACACTATGCAGGCAGGCATATTATAAGTTGGGGGATTACATCGCTGATAAAAATGCTTGGCTCAATGCTGGTCCTGCTCCACAACCACAACTATTTGATTAACATTTGAAAACACTGTTGGAGCTGCTGAAGAGTTGAAGACTATTTTTGCATTGTATAAAATCAATTTCCTTTGTATTATATAATTTCAGAGCACAGGTGTGAGTACTATGTACTAAAGAGCTAACATTTACCGGGTAATACGTATTTTATTGACGTGAATGTGCCCTGGCGGCTGTGAGTATGTCATGCTCACTCAGATGTCTCGCTGATGGTGGCGCGTGTGTTGGATCATTTAGCTCCCTTCAAAATGGTTGAGCTGAATGGTGCTAATCCATGCGTCATGTTCGTGAACGGGCGCCGTCAGTTGGGACAGGTCAACTCTTAGCTGCCTTGGCTGATTTAAATTTTTGAATTGTTCTTTGTTTTATATTTTTATTACGGACGCTTCTAACGTGCACGTCTTTCTACATTGTTCTCACATGTTTAATTTCAACATGAATGATGTAACAAATACTTTGTAACAATTTATTTAAAAGAGTGTCCGTGGAGTTTCTTGCCCGTTCTTCTCCATAGGTACCTACCTACTACGCTTTGGAATGGGCAACTAGCTTCATATTTCTGACTGACCGATTCCTTGACAATTCAAAAGTGCCTGTAAATGGTTTAATTGAAATAAATGCTTTGAGTTTGAGTTTTTTAAATTTAGTTTATTTAGTTGGTACACCTACAGCAGTACATTCAAAAAACTAAAAAGAACAATAACAATAAACAAGTACTGGTATGTATGCCTATTATATTATATTATATTATATAGGTATACATAACATTCGCCACAAAACAGCATCGTAATTAACAAAAAAAAACGTATGAAAACATAAAATACAATAGAAAACAAGATTCAAAATCAGTGGATATTTGCATTATCCTAACTAATGTAATAATTAATGCGAAAGTGAGTTTGTTTGTTTGTTAAGCTTTCACGCTAAATCGGCTGAACAGATTTGGATGTGGCACATGGATAGACCTTGACCTTGATTAGGATAAGGATCGAGGCTTATGAGAGTGAAACCGCAGAGCGCAGCAAGCATTAAATAAAAAACAATGTTACAAAATGTTACTACGATAGGTGGAAGGTCAAACATAAGTGTTAGTGATATCACGATTTAATATGAACATGAATTTACAAACTACATTAATTTATTAGTAAGTTGGGTTAGTTTATGCACTCCCGTACCTACCTTTTTTTTTTTTTTTTTTGTGTGTGAAATCATCAAATGACTCCTCCCGCTCTGGGCAGAGCGAGAGGAAGTGTCAGACTTTTACTGACTAAAACCCACCCGTGTTCCTTCCGTTGCCTATGTGCTGAGGCCGCGATATCCCTTTCGGACCCCGTCAGTTGGTGCTGACATCCCTTTGAGGCGCGCGTGGAACACAACGCGCCGTCGACCCGGGCCTGGTCCTTATCGGACGGCGAGCTGCCCATCGCTCACCGTCCACAGGCCCGCGCCTACGGTGGCCGGAAGTCAGCTTGTGACTCCCGACGCCCGGGGCGTCTCCTGCGGCGACTAGGGGCGCGAGGGCGTGCAGCTTCAATCTCCCTCGCGCGCTCCGCCTCCTCCTTCGCAAGCATAACTGCTTCGCAGAAGGAGGTGACGGCCTCCCATGCACTCTCGCTCCGGACCATGGCCTGGCCGCCGATCGCCTCCGTGAGGACACGGCGGTGCTCCGCCCAAGCCGGGCAGACCTCCACCGTATGCTCCACCGTGTCCTCCGGGCGATCCACACAATGGTGACACCCGGGCGTTTCCTCCCGCTTGATCCTGAACAGGAACCTCCCGAAGCAATCCCCCCCCCCCCCCCCTACCTCAGAGACTGATCTTGATAAGTGATAGGTACACAGTGTAAAACGTCGTGCAGACTGGCGCAACGCTTCAGCGCGACACAACTAACAAAACGATTAAAAAACTTCACGGTAGAACAATTACCAGTGTCGTGTCGCGCGACAAATCGCGCTAGTCTGCACGAGTCTTAAGTCAAGTTCTTTCGGATTTACAAAAACTATTGTAATTTCTGCACTTTTCATTTAGTTGTTAATATATTTCGTTGTGTCTATAAACATAATAAACAGCGGAAGGAACTTCATTCTTACCGGGTGTCCCGCGACACCCCTCGACGTTTTAGGGTTCCGTAGCCAACAAAGAACTCTTATAGTTTCGCCATGTCCGTCTGTCTGTCTGTCCGGGGCTTAACTCAGACACTCTTAGTACTAAAATTACTGTAATTTGGCATGGGTATACATATTAATCACGCCGACATAGTGGTAAAATAAAATCAGGAAAGCGTTGGAGTGTCGTTGGATTCTGAAATCCGTTTGCGTAAATATTAAGCCTTAAAGTGCTAATTTTTGTTAGAGTCAAGGGTTCTCCCCCCTCCTGCCAGCCAAAAGGTTGGTTTTGCATATGTGAAAAAATTCACAGTAGTATGTATAATGAAATTAAAAGGAAATCTATCACAGCTAAGTAGGCTCTACAAGTTAACGAGTAATAATCGACCAACTTACATTTGCAGTTGCAAAAACATATTCTCCCATACATTTCGGATAGGAGAACATGTTTTTCAACTACAATGTTAGTTTGTTCTTGGGATAAATTCATCCCAACTACGGAAATCTTCATTGTGCGTGGTCCGACTCGCACTTGGCCCGTTTTTTTTATCTATGACCTTGACTTTGCGTAAGTTTTAACAGAGTAGTCAGATTTTGATGAATCTTTTTGATGGTTATAGCTGAGGGATAGACAAAATAGTTGAAAAAAAAGAAAACCTCTGAAGGAGTCATTGAACTATGAGGAGCTAGTGGCTAATTAAAAACAGCCGCACGGATTGATCTATGCTCTATGTTATTTATGTTAAGTTATGCTCGCCGGGGTTGGTCCGTGGATGGGTGACCATCGTTACATACCGAGACTCCTTCGTGCCTCGGAAGCACGTTAAGCCGTTGGTCCCGGCTGTCATTCGTGGATCTTTGACAGTCGTTACAGGTCGTCAGAAACCCGAAAGTCTGGCAACCAGTCTTACCAAGGGGTAAAAGTGTTATATTACCCAGTTACTGGGTTGTGGAGATCAGATAGGCAGTCGCTCCATGTAAAATACTGGTATTCAGCTGCATCCGGTTAGACTGGAAGCCGACCCCAATATAGTTGGAAAAAGTCAAGGCAGATTAATTATGAACTATGAACAACTTTTGCAATTAGATTAAACCTGAAACTCGAACTGCCTCGTTGGTTTTGTGGTCGCAAGGGGTACTGACTAGCATGAGGTCCTAGGTTCGATCCCAGGTTTTGTTGTTTTTTTTGTTTTGTGTTTTGTTTTTGTTTTCCAAAATTGTTATTGGCTTTCTTCATCAGGAATTTCACAGTAGCAGCCTGGAATTTGGATTTGTGCCCGATTGATGGCAATAGGCTCGCCCCCTATTACATGGGACTTTAACATAGTTGCAGAAATGTTGACCCATTGATACCGCCCCAGACTTACGAGTGGTCGTGGGTTCGAACCCAGGCAGGCGCTTTACATAAATAATTTCATCATCGCTGCTCTCAATACGGTGAAGGAAAACATCGTAGGGAACCGTCTCTTTCTCGGCGCCATCTTTCATTGTAACACACTTACAATGTCAATGCCTTTCATTTGACAATTCAACAACATTAATGAGAAATATTTTACTGAAGATCTAAAAACTTTTTACGCTTCTAATGATGCACACTTTTTTTAATAATTGGGCCTCTTCTTTACTTTCTGGCGTTTATTCACAGTTGGCCGCAGTAACTAAGCACTCCGACCAAATGGGTTAGCTTAGTTAGAACTGTGCGTAGAGCGGTGCCGCGGCAGGCTGGCGACCGGTATATTCAAACTGCTCGCAGTTAGTTACTTGGCTATTTAGTACTTTTAGGTTCACAAAAAGAGGCACAATCATTAGTTATATTAGAGTGTTCAATAATATTTTTAGAAGCGCAAAACGGGAATTATTAGAGGTTCGATTAAATATCATCATCATCGTCATTGCGCGATATACATTGTCGAGCAGGCGAATTTTCCAAACGTATGAAACAACGGATCTAATATTTTCCTTCAATAATGTTCGAATAAAATTGTGATTGTAAGTGTGATGCAATTGGAGTGTTTTTTATCCTGCAGAGTCCGGAAAGTATTTTGATGAGTTGAGTTGGTTGAATGTAGTCCAGACAGAATTTTCCACGGCGGCCAATCTCAGCCTTCGATGCGGGAGATATTATAGTGCACAAGTGTGTGCGCAGACAGGTGCACTCTCTCTTCCCTCACTCTCATAGTCTGATGGGACGGCAATCTGACACGACCGGAGAGAGATCAGATGCAGGACCAACGGCTTCACGTGCTTTCCGAGGCACGGGGGTATAAAACCGCCAACTTCCAAACTCCGGGCTGTTACTAAGAAATTCCGTCGCGCTTGCGACCACGAGACCGGGAGCGGGGTAGCAGGGCAGCGGGAGCGAGGCAACAGGGCAGCGGGAGCGAGGCAACAGGGCAGCGGGAGCGGGGCAACTGGGCAGCCGGAGCGGGGCAACAGGGCAGCGGGAGCGAGGCAACAGGGCAGCGGGACAGGGCAGCGGGAGTGGGGCAACAGGGCAGCGGGAGCGGGGCAGCAGGGCAGCGGGAGCGGGGCAACAGGGCAGCGGGAGCGGGGCAGCAGGGCAGCGGGAGCGGGGCAACAGGGCAGCGGGAGCTGGGCAACAGGACAGCGGGAGCTGGGCAACAGGACAGCGGGGGTTGGATGTATGTAAATACTGGCAAGGTTATTATCATGTATTTTATTACTGTCACAACAAAATATCTTCTATTTGAAGCCTCGCTGTATCTGGAACGTTACATACTGATGTGCTCTTCAATTCGTCTTTATCTTATAGGTACTCGCTTCTACGACATTGCAGTTCCACGCTAGAAACAGAAAACATGGTGCTGTAAATATTGTCATGATGACTATTAAAGACTGATATTACATACTAATTCCATGCTGCCATGGCATTATTCTAAGGTATCTGTCTGTCAAACGCATAGTGTGTGTAATGATTTATTTATTTATTTTATTTTATTTATTTCTAATGCATATTATATAAAAGTACTAGCTTTTGCCCGCGACTTCGTTCGCGTAGAAGTCGAAAATGGTTCTAATAGGATTTTTTTTTTTTTTTTTACGTTATTAATTGTGTTTTATCATGTAAATTATTATGTTAAAATGTTTGAATACTTATAAAATATTAACATATTTATTAGAGTGTAGGGATGTAGGGAATTGGTCTTAAAAATCGTATTAGAACCATTTTCGACTTCTACGCGGACGAAGTCGCGGGCAAAAACTTTTATGTGAGTTTAACCTTTTTTGAATAAAATCTGATTGAGTTTTCAAACATTGTGTCAAAATGAAATGTAATCAAAAGCACTCTGGAAGCAAATCACCCCCAAAATAACTTTCTAACCCTTTTTATACCCGTTAGGGGATGAATTTCAATAAAATATGGAACACGTCTTCCATCAATTCTGTTAAAGAAATTTTATGCAAAATTTGAAGTACCAAGGAATCACGTTGTCCCATACAAAATTTGCCCCCCTTTTTCACCACCTAAGGGGTTAGAATTTCGGAAAATCCTTTCTTATCGGATCCCTACGTCGTACAAAGAACACACCCTCTAAGTTTCAGGTCTCTACGATCAGCGGTTTAGGCTGTGCGTTGATCCGTCAGTCAGTCAGTCATTCATTCAGGACAAAGCAATTAATTAGCTTTATGCACTCCTTCTAATATTTTAATACGCTATTCAACGAAATTAAACATATTGTACTACCGCAAGATATTAATAAAAAAAAAATTGCAATAACGGTTCAGGCAAAAATGTAACAGAGTTAAATTTAGTTTAACTTTTATTTATAGGCTAGGGGAACCCCCAAAATATATAGTTTTTTTTCTATTTTTGTATTTTTTTCTAGTTGATTGAATGAAAGGTAAGTCCTTTCATTCAGTCAACTCAAATATAAAAAAACATTTAATTTAATAAAATCCCATCATTTAGGTACCTAATTTTATTGTTTAATTATATTTTTTTTATTTTTTTTTATTGCTCTATTATTAAAACATCGATCAAAGTTACAACGAACTACAAGAACTTTTTTATTATGTTACTTGCTGCTACGGAACCCTTCATGGACGAGTCAGACTCGCACTTGGCCGCTTTTTACAAACGGTGTCGTCCCTTTACAAAAGATCGCTGTTTTGAAATATGCCTAAGGCAAAATGTAAATTGCCTAGTCACTTTAAAATATGCCACATTTGATGGACAATTCAAATGCCGTTTACAAAATGCCGCGGCAAATTGAAGTATTTAGTCTGGTGCTCGGAGGACTCTTGCGGAATATTAATGGTACGAAATTGTAGAAAAATTATTAACTGGAACAAACAATTTAGAATATAACGCATTTGTTTTTAATAGTTTATAATCTAACAGAAATAATACCGAAAAGTTGTGAACTGGTATCAAGCTTGCATGCGACGTATCGCACCTTGCGCTCGCGAGCGCGAAGTAGCGATCGCCGGCCGCTGCCGCGGTTGGTCACAGTTCTAACCTTTTTGTTTTTGTCGGGGTAGAAATCCTCATGGATGTCCTCCGCCCTGGGGTAGGCAGTCTGTCAGACAGTTCTAACCTGACCTATTTCACCCATTTCACAATTTTTCGATTGCTTATAAATTATAATCTAACGGAAAAAATACCGATAAATTATAAACTCACGGTTCTCAAATTTTACGGTAACATAATAGGTACCTGATTGCTGGAAAAAGTATGATTTGTCCAACCTATGTATTATGATGGTCACCCTACAATAACAATCAATGTCGAAATTATAACAATTGAACGAATTGCTAATTTGCCTTAGGCATTTTGGAAAACTGCCAGCGTTTGTAAACAGATGACGCCGTTTGTAAAATGACGAATCATACAATCTGCCTGCGACATATCCACAGTTAGTAGGCAACGATTCTTACTGTTTGCGAATGATAGACTGGCAGAAGCACATCTTGGGCACGGTTTCCTTGGGGCTCTCACAGCGACAGTCGTTTTGGCATTCGTAATCAGCCGTGCACAACGATCGCTGTACTTTCTCCGAATCTGGAAATAAACCGTTACTCCATTGTAAAATAACTTTACAGCATGTCTTGTGAGGCTGTGTAAACTTTATAAATATAACTAACGACCCGCCCCTACTCAGCCGGACTATTCTGTAAAAATCTCATCTTGAAAACTTAAGGTGAAGTCTGCTATTATTGGCATGAGCTGTCAATAGTGACAATTCCTAGAATTAAGGTGGCCCCTAATTCTAGCAATTGTCACTATTGACAGCTCACTTCAAGGAAGAATATTCCTGGATAGATTGGCAGGCCCCGTTGACGGGCCCGAGTGATGTGACGTGAGACGTTCATGCATGCGTGCATGTTCTAAACAACGTCTTGAATTGGTTTTCCCCGCAGTCCTTGTCGCAAGATGCATGTCGCTTGAGCGTCTAAGCCGTGGCCATGGGTTGCACTCTACTGAAGGCCAATTCTCGTACTTAAAAAACGTTCACATTCAAATTAAAAATAATCAAGTTGACATGGCTTATTTTGATTTTAAAAAGGCGTTGGAACGTGTCCAAAATGACGTCCTACTTAAAAAAACTATCCGCAATAGGATTTACCCCGGAGTTGCTTCACCTCTTTTCCAGCTATTTCACTGACCGTTATCAGTATGTTCAAATCGCTGGACGTAAATCTGCCCTTTATATAACTTCCTCTGGTGTAAGCTAGGGTAGCACCTTTGGGCACGCCACAATTGTGGCGATAAGTCTCTTTGAGGAGTGACTAGAGAGGCGCCATGGCGTCCTCACGGATGCGATCGGCGGCGACGATCTCTCGCGTCCGGCCCTGGTTCAGGCCATGGTTCGGAGCGAGAGTGCATGGGAGGACGTCACTTCCTTCTGCGAAGCAGTAATGCTCGCGAAGGAAGAGGCGTTTGCGTGCGCCCATTCAGCATACCTACCACATATCGAGAGCGCGTCTATGAAATAAAAGATCTTGGACTGACCTTAGACGTGAATATGACCTTTAATCAGCACATTAATAATATCTGTGGCAAGGCCTTCACTTGGTTTTGTTATGAGGCAGTTAAGTAGGTTTAAAGACAGGAATGTTATACTGACTCTTTATTATTCGTTTGTAACGGGTCCAACGAAAATTTGCAGGTAGCGAGCAAATTTTCGTTATAAAAAAAATGGGTATTATCCCTATTTGTATCCGTCTCTGTTTGTTGCGAGAATGGTAGGTATCAACGCGTTGGAACTGAGACGCAAGTGTGCGCTTTTGATGCACTACTACTTATTGCTCAATAATAAGATCAATGACGCGACTACTCTAGCTCGCTGTTCATTGTTTGCTCCGGACCGGCTGCGGCGGTCGCGCGCCTGTGCCTCGCGGTCCCTGTTCACGGCTCCGCCAGTGCGCACCAATACTGCTCGATATGCTCCCACAACCCAGGCGATCAATCTGCTGAACGCCCTGATTGCTCAGGAGCCCGATGTTGACATATTTTTATTTTTTTAGGACTTCCTTCTTTAAATATTTTAATGTTACTTTGTTTTTCATTTATGTTTAATGTGTTTTTAGTTTAATGTGTGATTTCCTGTGCGAGTCTCAATAAATACTTTTTGTTTCTTTCTTTCTTTCTTTCTTTATATTTATGTATAGCAGTAAATATATGTTAAATATTTGCATGCAGTTTTTTACCTAAATGATGTTGTTGGCTTGCTGCGCGCTTGTGTTTACTGTAAGTGCAGCAAGCAATTGTTATACAGAGTTGATATGACAGAGGGGCATTAAATAACACTACGTATACTATACGTGTTTAGTATTAATTCGATACGGTATAAAAATAAAAAGCACCTAAAATGAGTTTTTTTTTTTTTCAAACAAACTAAATAGCTTACAAATCAAGAGTAAAACGCAACCACCCTTTGAAAATAAATTTAACTGACCTACAGATACCTAGGTAACAGCGGCAACGTCGCGCGCGTCGGCGTGTGTTATCTCGTCAAAGCGGGCGGCCGCCCGCCGCGCGCCGGCGCGGGCCGGCGCGCGGCGGTGGCGCGGGCGGCGCCTCCGCTCGCGGCGGCTCCTCGGCTCGCGGCTTTTGTTTTAGGGATGGTTTTGAAGTACAACAATCACAAAAAAATTAAATTCTCGATGTGTCATTCACATGAATGCACAAATTATACCGACAGAGAATAATGTTATTTATTTTTCTAATTAAAAATCATGTCAGTGTATTCTAACGCCGTGTAAGTTACACGAGGCATTGTTGAACACTTTAATTACACACACACACACAAACCCAAAGTTTAATTACGTGTCGTATCACAATAAAAGCAGTCGATCACAACAAAAAACACTAACACTAAATAATAATAATCCCAAGTTACGTGTCCTGTCACAATAAAAAAAGAAATACTGTCTTAAACTTATTTAGTGTCCTATCACAATAACAAAACAAAATCCCAATTGTCAGCGCGCGAGTTCGACAAAACGGAAGCGGAGCAGGTGCTACCGTGTTACGTAACATCTTGTACGTTCCGAAAGAATAGCGTCGGCGCACTGAAAAAACCAGTTTTTAGAAGCCCCACTGCCCCACTTACCGATCGCAACCCCTGCCCCTCGATCGCTAGGATGCAATAGCAACACACTGACCTATTTCTATTTCTTTTACGCGTGGTGTTTTGCAGATGATTGTCCCTCTCGTAATGAAAATGCAAGTGTGTGTGTATTTATTGCTTCCTTGTTTGCATTGTCATCTTTTTAGCGAAAATATTTGGTTGTACTTGTGACTTGCGTCACAGCGGCAACAACGCATAGGTTATACTCAGATTTATCGTTTTAAGGTGCATGACCTATGCGTATAGACATAATCAGCTGTTAGGAAAGATACATCGTGTTCAAACGGGGCAAAAACTTAAAAAATCATTTGCGACTAAACTACTGCTCCTATTTAATTGATTTTTGGTACAGAGCTTGAAAATGGTACCTAGTATACTCAGTTTAAAGAAAAGCCCCTCTGTCGTATCAACTTTGTATAAATAAATAAATACAAATAAATAAAGTCGCAATCTGTGAAACTTGTCAAAAGTTTTGGTAAATTGATTGTATTATTGACAGATTGCGAATGAGATTAGCATGCGAACGTTCTTAAAAATTACGGGAATTGCCCTTCTGATATAGTGACATGTCTAAACATTGGGATTTCTGTGCTATAACATACTATTTACTATACTAAGTAGTTACTTATAATTTACTATTTATTAATTAAAATGTTAATAGTAATAAGGATAATAAATTAATAGTATAAATATTTATACATAAACCTTGCGAAATAAACGTTTGAAATGATGGTGAAAACCGCTTATAATCCGACATATTGTAACGACAATAATTATCACTGGGGTTTGACAGTGATCAAGGGCGTCGCCAGCCGATGGCAAGGGGGGGGGGGGGGGCAACGTGATAAATGGAGGATGGGAACAGTATGAATTGTAGGTAGTCAACAGTAAAGGAAATGATGCTTTACACTTGTACTGCGAGTCTTATCTCTACGGCGGCCGGTGGTAATAAAAAACGGTACAACGTCCAATGTGTAAAGCTTCACGAGCTCTTGACTGTATAATAAATAAAACTTGTAAACAAAGTTATCATATTTATAAAAAAATAGAATAGAAAAAAATTGCGTGTACAGATTATTTTTTGAAATTGACAAGATTTTAATTTAAAAAAAGGGGTCGAGTGACAATAAAATTTTAGTCATCATCCCTATTGCTGCCAAAGTTCAATATTTTTTTTTATATTCGGTAAATCATAAAATTGGGCGATTCTGACAATCAATCTAACCGGGTATTGTATTATAAACCACTAAGTTGTGGACGTGAAATTGTTAATTCTGTAAATAGGATATCGGAATCACTTTTACACGTCATATAAAAAAATATTAAAAATAAACTAGGTGAGGTCAGCGTTTCCTATCTGAGTACTCTGAGAGGTAAGGCCAAAACAAACTCAGAGGTCACAGTCTCTTTTAAAGTCCAGACATAATCTTGGTGAGATCTTATGAGAACCATGTCACTTTACATGGTTCTCATAACCTGAAATGGTCTTAAGAACCACACAGATTTGAGTGGACCTGTCCAGTCAGTGCAAGCATTTGTCAGTAATCTTGGATCTCGACTCAAAACTTAAGGAGCTCAACGACTCGACGAACAATACCAAAGAAAGGACATTTGAGTAGGCCGCATAAAGTACTCAGACTGCCAGAACATCATTAAAAACTGAGAAAGAGAAAAAAAAAGTATCCACATAGTCCTCACATTTACAATAGGTAATTAAAATAATATAATACTTTACAAATCGGTCAATCAAGCCGACACCGATATACGAGTAGTTGGGAAAATGCTAGGAGAATCAAGATACTTAGTTTGTTGCAGGTCCAGAATGCATTGACGACGGCTTTATAGTGGGTCTTTTTACGTCCTGTATACTAATAAACTTTTGCCCGACCTGAACATCAAACCGAGGACCTTGCCAAGCTCAGCAATCGCGCTTGCGTCCACGAGTCCAACAGTTTCTCGGTAACAGCCTGGATATTGGCAGTTGGCGGCGTAATACCCCGTGCTTCGGTGGGCAGTTGCTAGTAATGTCAATTAATGCGATTTCGCATAAATTTCATTAGCTTGTGAATTCTTGAGTCTTAGCGTGATAATTGCTATTGCTATGCTATTCGCTAATATAACAATAATTGATAATAATAAAATATATGATATTTGTTAATATGCGAATTCACACATTCATTCAATATACAACCCTAAGTACGCGCAAATCAAAGATAATAACATAACAATTGCTTAACCCATTTATTAGCATCTGCTAATAAATTTCACTGCAACGAGGTCACGGTCAAGTGAAACCGATAGATTTAGTATTCCCGACTTCCCGTGGGTGCGAAGGAGAGCGCACACTACCGCTGCGTGCATCGACGCTCTGACGTATGATAGTATAAAAAGCACTAAGCGATAAATTCATTTTGCATTTCACAGAATTTCGCAACTACATTTCATTTGCTAAATGCTAAATGAGCACTCGCATGCTAACAATGAACCCGAATGCTAATTAATCCATCACTAGCAGTTGTGCACGTGGCGCCTGATCTCCGCGGTCCCTTCGGACTATGCGAGCACCTGTATCTGTGCACTATAATATCTCCTGGGAAGAACAATCTCCGTTGAGATTGGCCACCGTTGCCGAAATTCAGTCAAGAGGATTTATTTTAATAAATAAAATAGCGAATAGGCCGACGAATATTAGCCGAATATTCGAGGCATCTCTAATAGTATGGTTTGACTTACCTGTCAAAGCAGCTACGTTGGCTACCAACACCACTAGAGCGAACAGAGCTATTAACAACTTCATGACTATATCGTCAGTAAACGGATGGATGGAGGATTTGTTGTTGGCTTTATATATTAAATTCCTAACGCCTTCGTGAAATTGTTATAGATTAAATTATGACTACAAGATTTTATTTAAATTGACGTGTTCTCATTATTCATGTTACCATTACAGTCTGGTAAACGAAATGTTGTCTCTTTGTTTGTTTGTTTGACTGCCTTGTTGGTCTAGTTGTCGCAAGCGCTACTGCTGAGCACGAGGTCCTGGGTTCGATTCCCAGGTCTGGCACTGACCTGCAAATTGCAAAAAACGTAATAAAAATTGAGTTAGACGCAGTTCGAGCCCGCGCCGCAGAGTTTCGTGAAAACGTGTAGTGAAATAGTAAACGAATTACAAAAACATATGTTTATTGCATTCCTAATGAAGCCTCGTGCAGACTGGCGCGACGGGACACCGGTAATTGTTCTACCGTAATTGCGTCGCTTCGCGCCAGTCTACACGAGACTTGATGCAAGCTTTTATCGATAGTGGTATTTTTTCTGAGCAGATTTACGGCCGATATGAGCCTATTACGTATATGAAATGATTTTGCTATTGTCAAGTTCTTAAGCATATCCCTATTTTACGAAATATTTTTGTTGATCTCTTTAAGAGCGTTTATTCTGAAAGTGGGCAACGGCAACGTCGCAAATAGATGTTAAATATTTCACTGTTTTGATTAATTTGGCAATATACACAGTAGTGTGAAAATAAAAAATGTGGCTAACTAGCGAACTAGAATATTGATTATGAAATGCATTAATTATTATCGTAACACCGAATATTTAGTATGATAGATGTAAAAAAATCTATTTGGTAACTTTCCAATGCGTTTTTAGGGTTCCGTAGCCAAATGGCGAAAAACGGAACCCTTATGGATTCGTCATGTCTGTCTGTCCGTCCGTATGTCACAGCCACTCTTTTTCACAACTATAAGAACTATACTGTTGAAACTTGGTAAGTAGATGTATTCTGTGAACCGCATTAAGTTTTTCACACAAAAATAGAAAAAAAACAATTCATTTTGGGGGTTCCCCATAATTAGAACTGAAACTCAACATATTTTTTTCATCAAACATCAAATGATATTAAGGAACTGAATAGTTTGCGCGAGAGACACTTCCAAAGTGGTTAAATGTGTGTGTGTAACTTCTAAAATAAGAGGATGATAAAACTAAAAAAAAAATATGATGTACATTACCATGTAAACTTCCACCGAAAATTGGTTTGAACGAGATCTAGTAAGTAGTTATTTTTAAATACGTCATATATCGTAAACCGCAATTTACACTTGCTGCTACGGAACCCTTCATGGGCGAGTCCGACTCGCACTTGGCCGCTATTTTTCACCTAAAATGGGTACAACATCAAATTCAATGTTATAATTGCAATTCATTATTAATATTCTAGTTCGATAGTTAGCCACATTTCTTATTTCTATTCAGTAATATTGCTTTAGGAATCAAAACAGGTAAATATTTGATAGTTATTTGCGACGTTGCCAACTTTTAGGATAAACCCTCTTAGGTCGTTTACTCGAGCATTAAAAGTCTTGTAGCGATTGAAATCTTACGTTTTTGCCGGTCAGAAACATTGAATTTACTACCAGCACTCCGAGCGAAAAGACGTTTTCTAAATTTGAATTTCGCGGGCTAGCACTGCGGATAAATCTTAAAACTTTTTGCGCTTCTAATGATGCACACTTTTTTAAATAATTGAGCCTCTTTTTAACGTTCTCGTCTTTCCTCATAGTTGGTCGCAGTATCTAAACTGGTAGGGTACTCCGACCAAATGGGTTAAGTTAGGTTAAAATGGTGAACAACCGAGTTACATCCAAGTTGGTTACAGTATCTTGGCTATTTCGTATTTTTAGGACCCCAAAATAGGAATTATTTGTGGTACACAAAAAGTGTAATCATTACATTAGAGTGTTCAATAAAAATTTTAGGGCAGTTTTGGCCCAGTGGTTACGGCCCCGATTTACAGATCGTGGTTTCGAACCCAGGCAGGTACTTTACTATGTGTAAATGATTTCATCAGCACTGCTCTCAAAACGGTGAAGGAAAACATCGTGAGGAAACCGACATGTCCTAGAACCAAAAAATTCGAAGACATGTGACATCTACCAACCCGCACTGGGCCCGCGTGGTGGATTACAGCCCACTCTTTCGAAGAGAGAAGGCCTCTGTCCCAGCAGTGGGAACTAGGCTGATTCTGCATATGCTATGTTAATATTTTTAGGAGCACAAAATGGGACTTATTAGTTAGAGGTTCGATTAAATACATGCCTATTCAGACTTTATCCACATGGACGAAGTCGCAAGCTAAGTGATAGTTACACGAGTAGGTATATAGTTATTTCAATAGAGCAAATGTTTAAATGATTGAATAACATGCTTCGTTTCCATCACACAATGGAGTCTGTCACGCTCTTAACGCTATCTACAACTCTTGAGCAGAATCCTTAGGGGCTACATAATCGTTATAATAATAATAATAATATCAGACTATTAGTCGGTTCTCATACAGATAAGGCATGAGCATTGATCACCACGCTTGCTCAAGACGGGTCAGCGATTTCAGACTTATTTTAACTATAAGTACAGGATTCCTCACGATGTTTTCGTTCACCGATGTCAGTAATGTCCAAGATAAACTACATAAATTAAGTGAAAAATATATCGTACTTGCCCGGATTTTAACCACTGGGCCATCATGAATGATAATAAATAAATTTCGTTTTTATTTATATAGACCTACTTACCTTACCCTACCCAACCTACCTACCCTACCCTACCTACCCTACCCTACCTACCTATTAGGTACCCTACCTACCCTACCCTACCCTACCTACCTATTAGGTACCCTACCTACCTATTAGGTATTACCTAAGCCTAACTAGCCGACGTTTTAGAACAGTTTATATTGGAGAAAGAGAAGTGGGGTTATTACGTTTTTCCGGGCAATTTTTCCAAATGTTCTCTCCATATGAACCTTCTTCCTCGAACTTAAAGGAATAATAAAATAAAAAAATTGCTCAAATTGTTCAAGCCGTTCTCGAGTTTGGCGCTTAGCAGCACAGTTAGCGATTCATTTTTATAGATAGGTTGTGTCTATCTAACAGATTTACGAGTAAGTATACAAGGTGAAATTGAATTCATACTTTTTTTTCGCGATTTCATTCTGGCCCTAAAGTGAAAGTTGTTCAAAATGATGAGAGTACAATGACCCCTTAAAAGGATGCCCATGGATTCAATTTCACCCTGTATACGAGGCGTTGTACACACGGCTACATATCAAGCTATACATTCCCAGTATAAGCTGATCTCGCATTGTATAGGATATCCGTACAATTTGAGGTCAGCTGGAAATGTATAGCCGTGTGTACAGATCTTAATTTTTTTACAAATGTAACAACACGGAAAATAAACAAATTGTCAAAACAAGCAACATTATCATTCTCCTGCCCTAATCCCATGTTACTATTCCTTTTCTCGCCTGAAACACAGGATGTCCTAGTTCAGGCATGTAACACTTGTGAACTATTACATAGAATTACGAAAAATGTTTTTACTGTACTACATTATTTTTTGAATAAACTTTATTATTATTAAACTTTACTATGTAGATATATACATCGATATATCGTTTATTTGGTGCACACAAACCAAATCAATCGAATCATTTATTAGTGGTCGGCGCAACATGTCGGTTTCTTCCACACTTCTCTATCAGTCGTCATCTCGGTAGCCTCCCCCTTTTTATGCGCGTTCTAGGCACTTTTTTTTTTGTTTTCCCCATATAAATTTTATTAACTTTGCTTCAAAAATACGTATTTTTCCCACTTAGTATATTATGTGGATGATATGATGATAACTTCCTGTGACTGTAATTTACATAGCAGGTAGTGGTATTCGAATTTGTGTGGGGTAGGTACCACAACCTAAAAGTGAAAAATAAAAACTTATTACAAAAAAAAAAAACAACCGACTTTCGAAAAAAAAACTACAAAGTGGAAAATAACTTTAATTTCGGAAGTCGGTGGCAAAAACGAAAATTCAAAACCCAAGACACCGACTTCCGAAATTAAAGTTATTTTTCACTTTGTAGTGTTTTTTTTTTGTAAAAAGTTTATTTATTTATAATGTAGTTTTATATGTATTAAATTAATATAAGTTCTTAACTCATTATAAACCATATGGCTGTTAACCCATAGGTAATTCAAAAATATTAAAATCCCGTAGGATGTCGTAAAAGGCGACTGATGAAGCTTCACACTCGAGGCACCCTACCAAACGCTTGTAACGAAACCATAGCGCGATTCAGCCGGACGCGACAACGCCATCTATCGAGCACGTAGGTAAACATTCGGAATTTTATTGACAACACTCCAAGATGCTTAAATTATTATCCTAAATGAAAAAGATACCCTTTATTTTTTTCCCCCACCCTAATTTTTTTCAAATACTTTTGCTTTTCTTTAAAAAAAAACATCTTTGAAATTCGTTCTGGGTATTCTTAACAGACGTAGTAGGTACCTAAACGCCAAAATGTATGGAACCACAGTCGGTCGTCTAATATTATGAATGTCATAGTTACAATGGAGTGAGAGACAGTCTATAGATACTGGGACAAACAGATCTATCTAAAAACGATAAAAAAAAAGAAAAAAAAAATTTTTTGGTCTGCCGTCTCTGGAATTGCAGTTAGTTACTTGAAGAATGAGTTGAGGAATACTTTTTTTTTTATCGTGATAAGATATGACTCATTACGTCTGTGAAGTAGCAGGTGTCTTAAATTGACATTGCAAGTAACTACTCTACATACGGTCGTTGACCAAAAAAGAAAACTAAAAGTATAAAAGATTGTAGGTCCCGAGTAGCAAATAAGTAAAAGAGATCGATCAGGGATCCGATGGTCGCTGACTGTTCACACCGCTGGCGAGTACTCGTTTGTCGCAGCGACAAGAGCTATCAAAGAGTACTCGCTCAGTAACTCTCGCTTGGCGGGCAGAACACTCGCTCAGAGACTCACATTTGGTACATACGGAACTAGCGAGTAATCGCTTGTCGCCGTCGCCGTCGCGCACTCGCTTCTCTGTGATCGCTGGAGGTGCACGGTGGGACAGATGCCTAAGGAACTTGAGTGTAGCTGTGGCCCAGTGGGACCGGTAGCGACTTACGAGTTGTATGGTCGTGGGTTGGAACGCAGACAGGAATTTACTTCGTGTAAATTGTTTCATCACCACTCCTCTCAAAACGGTGAGGAAACCGGCATGCCCATGAACCAAAGTTTCACAGACATGTGACATCCACAGCACAGTGAGTGTTGGTACACTCACTGTGCCCGCGTGGTGGATGTCTGCCGCTCCCATTGTCTCAGCAGTGGGAACATTATAGGGTGATTGTGGAGTTAGGTTGCCCTTGCCCGTTCTTCTCCATGGGAACTTAATACGCTTTGGAATGTTCAACTAGCTTCATATTTCTGACTGACCGACCCCATGACAATTCAAAAGTGCCTGTAAATGGTTTAATTGAAATAAATGCTTTGAGTTTGTGTTTGAATTTATGCATAAAGCTTCGTGCAGACTAGAGCGACGCGACACGGATATTGTTATACCGTGAAATTTTCTTAGAAATTGTATTGTTCGTGTCGCGTCGCGCTGGTCTGCACGAGTCTTAAGGAAGTTAGCAATGAAAAAAAAGCAACAACAATGTAATAAAAAATACATTTTATTTATAAAATATAATGCTGCGTGCAATGGAAGAACTTAGCTTATTTATATTTTCTTTAGACCTTAATTCATTATTTTTTTATTCAGTTCTTAATTAATTCGCTTCTAACAATATTATATTGGATTTTGGCATTTTTGTCGCAATAGTGAATTTATATAAACTCTTTTAAAATTATTGTAACAATTTTGTGAACTATTGTCATAATTGAAAAATATCATTAATCTGCGCTTATCACAAAAGTGTGCCCATATCTAAGGGTAACGTTGTTCAGTTTTACAAAACTTCAATACCTACTCGACCGAAAGGCAATAATTTTTTCTCATAATTTTATGTTAGTGGTGCCATGAAGAAAGTTGTTCAGTTTGATAGTCTGCACCACACTCTTAAATATGACCACATCTTTCTAAAATAATCAAACTGTATACAAATTCCGATTAAATTGACTGGCGACACTTTACAATCAGTTAATTATTTTTTTATTAATATATATTTATATACACGTTGTTGTAAGTAAACCTTATAATAAAAACAATTACCTAGTTCTTTTAAAATATTACGATTTGCATTTAAAACGCTTGCCGAACAGTCAGACAATCAATCTGCCGTCTTTTCTCAACAATGTTGGCGTCGACTGCCTATCTGACCTCCACAACCCAGTTACTGGGTAACACGATACCACGCGGTAGAACTGGGCGGATAGTGCGGAAAATGACTGTCAGATTTTCGACCCCGACTTCTATTCTATTCTATTTTTATTAAATGGCAAGCAAAGCCGATGTCGACTATTCTGCCAATAATAATGTCTAAAGTGCATTGGAAAAACAAGTGTGCATGACAAAAAAAAATTTTTTTTAATGAAAAACAATAACTGAAGACACAAGTAAAATTTTTCGATTGATACAGTTGAACACAATGTAGATCATGTTGGGTTAGTACGGGACGACCCCGACTTATTTGAGAAAAGGCTAGGCAGATTGATTTTGACATATTGTTTTGCAGTGACAGCTGTCAGCTAGCACCTGTCAGTTTTCCTCAGTGAATTAATAACAATAGTAGGTATGCTGATGAAAAACATTCATATTTGAGATACGTTTTTTGTCAGAAAATATTGTGTTATCTGACTAGAATGAGAATATTGTAATTAGACTGCCGACATTATAAAAAGCTAAAAAATAAACTAAAATTATGTAGGTTAGGTACTGTAGGTTTTGCAGATCAGTTCTTACAATGTGTATAGTATTTTTATCTCACGAAACGACGTTTCACAGCGTGTTTGTACACTTGGTTACCACAAGTAAAACGCGCGTCGCTTCGTGAGATAAAAATATTGTATAAGGTGTGGTACTATTTAAGGGTGAACTGAACAACGTTCACCGTGGTATCAGCATTGTAATCGCGACAAAATAATCAGTTATCAACTCAGCACATACATTTGAGTTGAGTAGGTATTTAATTTTTGTATGGAACAATTTATAAATATTTCATTAAGAAAGTTGATCAGTTTGACGGCATGTACACTCTTCAATATTACCACACCTTTCTGATACATATTGTATATTGGTAGAAAGTAATCGTTTTAACTTACTGTCTTAAAGCTCTGGACACACTGAGGCAAATCGTGCGCGGCACGCGGGACGTGACTGCGTGCGTTCATTGTTTAATAACTTTAGGAAGTCACGCGACTATTAGCGCCAGTTTGAACATATCCATACAAGTTAGTTGACACAATCGGCGCGAGGGAATTTCGTTCCGCATCCCGCGCGGGATTCGCTTCAGTTTGGCAAGAGTTTAAAAGTTGTAATGAGATATTTATCTTGAGATACTTTTCTGTATAATAAATTTTTAATATTTATAAAAATTTAACATTAAAAAAGAATCAGATCGGTGTACGATACTTACATCTAAAACATTATTAATGTTTAAAATATAAAAATATTGCTTCTGTTTCTGGAACATTGCCCGGCGCAGAACCGGCCAATTTCGATTGTGACATTTCGTATGATAATTTACAAGAATACTTAGGTACATATTAAAGTAGATATTGAATAAAACATAAAATTTACGTACAGACACAACGTAACACCTTGTGTCCGCGAAGGGTAAGGCACAAGTGTACCCATAGTAGATACACACATTTCTCCAGTTGTGTTGTGTTGTGTGCGTGTGGATGTGTTATGTGTGTGTGTGTGCGAGTGTGTGTGTGTGTGTCATTTGTGTTGTGTGTGCGTGTACCCTGTATGTTATTTGTGTTGTGTTATTTCAGTACAGTTCTTTTTTATTATTAACCATATTAATTAATATTTTATGTTTTTTTTCCCTTTTAGCCCAAAAACATTTTCCATTCGGTAAGTAATAGGCTCGCCCTTACATCGCTACAAAGTCTTAACTCAATGACAAAATAAAATAGATATTGAAAAGAGTATGCTTAGATGGTTTGGTCATGTTGAGAGGTTGAAAAAAAGGCGACAAATAAAAGTAAACGCCGGGAGGGGCCCTAGGAGGACATATAGTGACCTTATTGGTGATGTTCTTCAGAAAGGTCAGGCGCGTAGTACTCGCAACAGGCGCGCGTGTGTGACCAGATGTATGAACGTATACGAAGTAAAACGAGTATGTGAGGATCGCAGCAGGTGACGTACTGTAGTTTCTGCCTACCCCCATAGGAAGAAGGCGAGAGTTTATGTATACCTAATATATATAAAATAGAATTTTTAAACTCGTATTATAAACCAATATTACTACTACTACATAGCTTATTACGGGGTAATGCGTTTACTTGATATTATGACTTAAGATAATGTGTTAATTGACTCTGCGTTCGGCGCTTGATGTGGCAACACGTCGTGTCCGGATTCACAACAATCGATATGTGTCGATTTCTTACAGGGTTCTTTATAACTATTTTAGAACAGATAAGTGGATTATGTTACTAAATATACGTCGTCTATTTAATTTTTTAAGATAATATTTATTTTATTTTATTTCGTCTATTGTGTTTTTCAAGATAATGTTTATTTTATTTCCACCATTAAACTTCACCTTTTATATATAAGTTTCGTCTGTAATTTAATTTTACCTTCTCATCAGGCCGAGCCTATTTTCTTGTGTCCTTTCACCCACAAGGTTTATATTAAAAAAAAAATTGTTAATTTGGCAGTAAAATGTTATAATGGTCATGTTTAGCACCACAAGTCAAAATAAGACACCATTTTGGGTCAGAATAGTCTTGATACAGGAAAAACTTAAAACATAATCAGGTATAAAACATTTATGATGTAGCCGTAGGTATAAATTGATTTAAAAAAAACATTTTTATTTTATACATGGTGGCACGGACTTCGACACGAAAACCATGGATTCAGTACATCATGATTCTGAACACGCCTGCGTTGAAATTTTTTGTACAATCATGTACTGAATGCATGGTATCAGTTTTCGCGTCGATGTCCTGCCAGCCTGTATAAAATAAAAATGTTTTTTTGGCTCAAAATAGCAAATGCAATTTGCAGTGCGGTAAGCAACGAAACTCGATTAGATTACCACTTCAGTTTTCTAAATCATAATGATTTAACCTGCGGGGAATTAAATTGCATCACATGCTTAAAATGGCTATCAATGGCAATGCCTTCCGCAATTACCCCGCAAATATTTGAGATAATCGAGTTGTTTTTAATTTTTTTTTTTGTAAAATTAGATAATATTTAATAGTAAGTATTATCGAGTTTCTTTGCTGACCGCACCAAAGTAAAAGGATTTCATTTACATGAGTACTTAACCTAGAATATGCAATGATTTTAATTCCTACCTGTTAAAGCTAAAATTTAAAAAAAACCCCCAACACAAACATTTCCTCATTTCTCTTTCCTACTCCATCACTAGACCCTGTCCATCATCTATCTATAACCTATTCATTGAAACCATTCTAATGAGCCCAAACACGATACCCGTGCTGTAAGTTGGTAAGGGAGTTGGGTATCCTGCAAATTCCAGGTGATGCTGCAGCATCAGTTCAAGGTTGTGTTCTTTTAATATCATTGAAGTAACAGAATACCAAACTTCAAATCGATCAGACCAGTGGAAGATTCTTATATCCATTCATCAAATAGAAAAGAGCTGATAATCTTCAAACGGCTGAACCGATTTGCTTGAATCATAGCTAAGAACACTCTCGATCAAGTTACCTTTCAAACAAAAACACAATCGGTTCAGCGATTTGGAAGCTACGACGGCGCAGACACACAGATACACACGTTAAACTTATAACAACCCTCTTTTTCCGTCAGGGGTTAATAAATATACAGGGTAATTTTAAATTAACTAGCGAAACTCTGCAGACGTAAAGGGTATCGATATGATCTAAACACGATAATATAAAAATAAATTAGATTCGAAGTTTTTTTTTTAATAGCAAGGACCGCATGTAGTGTTGTTACTTGAAGTATGAGTTTAGAAAATCTTTTTTTTTCTATCTTGTTTAGATATCGATACCCGTCACATGTGCGTCACACGGTTTCGCTAGCTAGTTTAATTTGAGCCTGTATAATGTTATAGGTAACAGGTAAGAATTAAAATAATCTAATCAGAATTATTCATCCATTGCTTTCGAGATTACTTTGAAACACTTAAATAAGACTTAAAAATAGAAAATGGCTCATTTATTTAAAACTAAATTATTTAAAGAGATTCAGCAAAAGCTGCTTTTAAAACTAGTGTTTGCTAAAAAAAGACTGCCGTTAATAATAAGCAGCACTTTCAAAAAAAAGCTACACCCAAAATATAGCTATCAGATACCAATTTTGGCAGTGAAAAGATAGTTTGACATGATTATTTGCCATAAAAAGATACTTTGACATCAATGTTGGCCGTAAAATGATAACTTGCCATTATTATTGGCCACAAAAAGAAAGCTTGATACGATTTATGTCATATAAAGATAACACTTCAGACAGCATCTTTCATCGCCACATTGACCAATTGTCCCTCACTATTTAAGTGTACATCTAAGCCACTTTTAATAGTTTTTTCATTTGCTTGTTTGAAAGCGTCGGGCCACACGAATTTCTTGTTATTTCTCAAGGGCATTGCTCTCTGCAGTTTTTCAGTAAACCGCGCGTCATCCCATTTTAGGAAGGTATTCATTTTCATATGAGCTTTTAACTCATCCGATAACTTCTCGTGTTTAGTGACGTCTTCTAACAATATCAAAATAATCCGATTTTTTCCCTCTTTTAAGGCCAAATTGTGTGCAGCCCTAAACTCCATATTAGCGTACGCAGAATCTAAGAAATTATTGGATAAAATAATGATAGTTTTACGAGATTTTTCAACAGATCTATTTATTTGATCCGGAATGAAATCACCAACGTACCAGTCGCGGTAATGCACGCATGTTTTTAAGCCAAATTCGTTTTCTAACTTCGGCATAATCTTTTCTAAGAACTGTTTGTCTTTGTGTGCGTACGAGACGAAGACATCGTATTCCTTGTTCATATCATCGGGGTCGTCGACGAAGCAGCAAGGACAGAGTCCATGATTGATGATGAACACTATGATTTCGTGAGAATTCTTATATATAATCGTGGCTATGATAGCAACAATTATGACCAGGATAATGAAAGTGCCACTAGCTGCAGCAGCAGCTTGCCACTTATTACAGAGTTCTAACGGATCCATTTGAGATAGTAATTTGTCTCCACAGCTCACTAAATGCACATCTTCGACTCTCTGACTTACTTTAAGTGCCTGCAACTCTTTAGAATGCCAACAGTCGCATTCGAAGGGATTATTCGACAAATACAAAGTGATATTCGATTCTAAAAACTTCATCGGTATTTTAGTCAAGTTATTATTTGAGAAATCGATTACTTTCACCGATTTTGATGGAGTAAACGGGATTTCTTCCAAACCTATATTAGACAGGTTAAGTAATTGTAAATGCAAATTTTCTATAGTTTTCGGAGCGGTTTTTAACTTTAAAGACAAAAATTTTGCATTGAAAGCCTCCGGGTTCGGAAGTGATGTTGGAATTGTTGTACAATCGAAAGACAAATCAGCTTTAGCCGGTCTCATTTCACAAGTAGAACAAGATTTGGAGCAGTTATCAGGATCTAGTTCACAATTTAAATCCTCCGGCGACACGTTGACGAACAAATCACCTTTTAAGCGTGTTGGTGAAGCACACTTAGCGTTATTCAAAACGAATTTGGGTTCAACAGAAACGGGTTTGGCTCCTTTCAGTCTCATAGCGAGGTTGTATAATCCACAGTCACATTCCAAGGGATTATCATCCAGTAGAATGGAGTTGGGTGATTCTTTGTACATCGGATCACCTGCATAAACAGTCGCGTAGTTTAGCACTAGGTTGGAGATTTGGTTGTGTCGCAAATCTACTACGATATCACTGCTCAAAAACTGGCAGTCTATGGCCTGAAAAAAAAAACAATAGAAGAGTTACTGACTCTGAAAATATTGCTGTTCAAGAATCTGGCTTGGTACGAGCATGAGATGAGGAGGGAGGAAAAGCATGTGACTAAAACAGTGATGAATATAAATGTTGATGGATGGAGAGGAAGAGGTACGCCAAAGAAAAGATGGATGGGTTGTGTGAGGAATGATATGAAAGAGAAGGGAGTGGATGATAGCGTGACGATTGACAGGGGAGAGCAGAAGAAGGAAACGCATTGCGCCGACACCAAGTAACAGCGGACAAGGGCGGGAAGATGATGAGCTGTACCAAGGATCATTTAACGCTTGGCCAAAACCGGAACTAACGCTGCCATCTTGTTTTTTCAATACATTTCATAAAACAATCTCACTATTTGTTTATCAACAAAGTCAATAGGCTCGCACCCTCGCAACTGGTGAAATGTGGGTGTATCTAGTATAGGTCTGTCTGCCCAACTTTACGTTAGGTTAGATCTGTGACAAACAGTGCGCGAGCCGAGTGAGCGAAGCGAACGGTGCCTCGGCAGCGGCCGCGAGCGCTACATCCAAGTTGGTCACAATTACTTGGCTATTTAGTATAATGTTTGACCCCAAAATAGGAATTATTAGAAGTTCACAAAAAGAAGCGCAATAATTACATTCGAGTATACAATAATATTTTTGAGAGCGCAAAATGGGAATTATTAGAGGTTGGATTAAATACATGCCTTATGTTATGTAATAAATAAAAATACTTACGTCTAGTATAGTAAAATTATTCCCAGACAGATTCAAATCCTTCAGGTTCATCAGAACCATGCGCCAGTCAACGAACATCGTATTTATTTGATTTCCATTTAAATATAAGTTTTTTAACTCCACCAGCACGTCGAACGGAGAATGTGGTTCAAAGTTAGAATAATCTTTTGATTCAAAAGTTAATCTGTTGGATTTTAACGAGACAGTCTGCAATCCTATGGCTCCCTGGAAGGCTAGTGGACTGATGTAGTTCAGAAGATTTTCGTCTATGGACACATGGTTCAGGTTTCGAAGACCAGCGAATAAGAACCTGAAAAAAAAAGAGTTGTTAAAAACACACGATACAAGTCATCACTTGGAACCGAAAATACGCAATTCAGCGTCACGGATCGACTGGAGCCGAGTATACGCGATTCAGTGTCAACGATCGACAGGAGCCGAGTCTACGCGATCAGCTTCACAGATCGACTGGAGCCGAGTATACGCGATTCAGTGTCGACGATCGACAGGAGCCGAGTATACGCGATCAGCTTCACAGATCGACTGGAGCAGAGTATGCGCGATCAGCGTCACCGATCGACTGGAACCCGCTCCGGTCGGTGACGGTTCAGTTAAAAAAAAGGACAAAATAAAAAAGAAATTGAAAAGAGTATGCTTAGATGATTTGGTCATGTTGAGAGGATGAATGAAAGGAGACTAACAAAAGGTATTTGCAAGGCAGATGTGAGTGGAAACGCCGGGAGGGGCCCTAGGAGGAGATATAGTGACCTTACTGGTGACGTTCTTCAGAAAGGTGCGGCGTACTCGCAACAGGCGCGCGTGTGTGACCATATGTATGAACGTAGACGAAGCAAATGGTAGCAGGTGGCGTACAATAGATTGTATGGGAAGGCGTGACTTTATGTATGTATGTGTGTATGAATAAAAATACTTACTCAGGCAGAACTTCCAAATGATTCCTATTTAAGTTAAGATTAGTCAATTGTTGCAGAGGCGAGAACACTCCAGGATTTAATACAACTATTTTGTTTCGACTTAAATCTAATCGTTCCAAATGCTTCAAGTCCTTAAAGGTGGCGGCCGGAAGTGACGTAATCTTGTTCCCAGAGAGACTGATCGTCAGTAATTTGTCACATCCGGTGAGCAGCTCTTCAGGAAGGTCGGTGGCCGAATCCTCTATGATCAAGTTCTTCAGTGATGGTAGGTTGGAGAGAGAATGCTTGTGTAGCTTTAACGGTACATCGTTGCTTTGTATGGTGATCTGAAAGAAAATATGTCATGATAGTCTATGGTTTGATTTAAGTTTGAACAGAGCTTTAGAGGATTAATCCAAAAAGTTTGCAACGTCGCAAACAGCTGTCAAATATTTACCTGTTTTGATTAATTTGGCAATATTACTGTATGGAAATATGAAATATGACTAACTAGTGAACTAGAATATTAATAATGAATTGCAATTATAACACTGAATTTGATGTTGTTACCCTTTTTGGTGTAAAAAAGGCACTTGGAAAGCTTCCAAATACTTTTTAAGCTATTGCATAGCTTCTATCGCGGGCCTTGAGCGTGGAGACCGAATCCAGAAATTCCGTAACGAAAATAACTTAACACCCCCATAGAGTGAAATTTTAAGATGCGCGCGCATCACTGTGACACAAATTGCATAAGTTGATAAAAAATGCTATGCAATAGCTTTACCGCGGCAGTCTCCGAGTGCCACACGTGTTTTTTTTTACATGTAAAACGAAACTCATTTCACTAGTTAGCCATATTTCTTATTTCCATACAGTAATATAGCCAAATTACTCAAACAGCTAAATATTTGACAGCTATTTGCGACTTTGTCCACTTTCAGTATTAACGCTCGTAAAGTTCAAATTAGCTTATTGAATGACTTTTTCATGAAATCTTGATATTTGAGACCAATTCTAACTATGATGATTCTTATCCTATCCTATCCTATACTATTAAATGAGCAATATTGGTATATACATATATACATATTTGTAACACTGTTCTCGAAAACGACTCTAACGATTTCGATGAAAGTTGCAATTTTGTCGCCTGCCACGCTCACCCAGCGTAGATATTGATATGTCTTACTCTTTACATAAAGTCAAGGCTGTATTACTTAGGGCAATAACACAAAGTGAAAAACTTATATTTTTATTTTAGTTTCTATGATTTACTTAAAGCTATCTAAATTAGTAAAAAGAAATAGTTTTGTAACTTTTACTTTTTTGTAACTGCATTTCATGTTCAATGCATGCCGTGGCAGCCTTTAATTAAGGCTACACTACAAAATGTAAAATAATATGGGTATTTGTTAAAATACATGTTTAATGTACTTTTGGTGTATGCTTTGTTGGTTGTCCATAAATAAATAAATAAAAATATAGGGGTTGACGGGGGAGAAAAATCGATCTAGCTAGGTCTCATATCTGGTAAAATTCGTTTTCTCCGTATTTTCACTCGACCAGAGCTCGGTCGCCCAAAGTTTGGAACAAGAATAATGAAACCTTATAATAATAACATGGCAGCATGGAATTAGTAAGTACCTACCTATCATGGCAGCATGGAATTAGTAAGTACCTACTATCATGGCAGCATGGAATTAGTAACTACCTACTATCATGGCAGCATGGAATTAGTAAGTACCTACTATCATGGCAGCATGGAATTAGTAAGTACCTACTATCATGGCAGCATGGAATTAGTAAGTACCTACTATCATGGCAGCATGGAATTAGTAAGTACCTACTATCACGGCAGCATGGAATTAGTAAGTACCTACTATCACGGCAGCATGGAATTAGTTTGAACTTTCCTATACTATTAAATGAGCATTCTCTATTTTCCCTAGAGCAAAGTTCGGTCGACCAGGTAGTTATTATAAATATGTAAATACATTTTTGTTACAGTCACGAATCATGTTTTGTTCAACTGACATGCAGATTGCAAAAATCGTAAGAAAATTTGAATTTCGCGGGGTATTTTGCGCATCCACCTTAACAAACTAATATTATTATATTAGTTTTATATTTACTTACATTTTCTAGCTGCGTCAGGTTATACAGTAAGCCGGGTGGTAATTCTTTTAACTGGTTTTTTAACAACATTAAAGATTGTAGTTTCGGCACATGGACCAGCGCTCCGGCCGGTATGGAGGATATCTGGTTTGTGATCAACGACAGTCTCTGCAAGGAATCCAGACCTAAAAAATTAAAAACGTTTTTACTTCCTAAGAATGTCAATCAATCAATCTGCTAGTGACCTCCACAACCAGTTGCTGGGTAACACGATACCCCTTGCTACGACTAGTTGTTAGAGTTTTGGGCTCAAAGATCTACGAATGACAGCCGGGACCAACGGCTCAGTATGTTATGGATGGTCACCAATCCACGGACCGACCTCGGCAGATATTGCTTAACCTTCAGATCAATTTGTACGGCTGTTATTATTTAGCCACGAGCTCCTGCATATAAAAGATATCTGATGGTGGTAAAATCCGCCCTAAATATAAAAATACTTAAGATGGTGTATTCTCAAAGTGGGCAACGTCGCAAATATTTCACTGTTTTCATTAGTTTTGCAATAAGTATGGAAATACGGAATATCGCTAATTAGTGACCTAGAATATTAATAATGAATTGCAATTATAACACTGAATTTACAACATGAAATTCACAACTATTTGCGACGTTGCCAAATATTAGAATGACGCTCGTAACCATACCTCTAAATGAATTAACACCAATTTGATTGATGTTATTTCCCCAAGTATTTAAAGTTTTCAAATTCGACAGTCCATTGAAGGTATCGTCTGGTATTTCATTAATTTCACTCTCGCCAAGTTCTAGAAACTCCAGTTGTGTCGAGTTATTGAAAATGTTGCTTTCCAAAACAAGTTTGCCGTTGGTGATCCTGAGGGTCCGAAGACTTGGAAGGGCATGAACCACTGAAATGGGGATCGTCTTCTCAGGACCTGAAATTAAACAGAATATGATGGTCAATCTTCGATGGACAAATGGTCGCAAGCGCTACTGCTGAGCTGTGCGGTGTGGTTCTTTCCTCAAAAGACCATATTCACAAACATTGTAGATTTACAAGGTCCTCACATAAGCTGACCAAGATTATGTCTGGACTTTAGTAGAGACTTTGACCCCTGAGTTGGTTTCGCCATTCTTCTAACAAAGGGGCAAAGCTGCTAATATTCAAAATAAATTTGTTCTTCAAAAACGAGATGTTCGAGCAATTTACCAGCTAGGTGCCAGAGTTTCTCTAAGAGATCTTTTTAAAGACATTGGTATCCTCACGGTGGCATCACAATTCATCTTCGCCAACATCTTATACAGGGTGTTCGGCAGAAGGTTGAACATACGAAAATGGCGGATCCGTGGGGCCGTCTACTACGTTTTTAGGCCCAATAACAAGACCCAGGCCACAACACATTTTTTTAAATGATTCTTTTATTAATTTTTTCGGCATTTGTCGTTGCCAAAACTTCAAACGTCAATAATTTCATTTAAAAACAACAAAACTGGCAAAAAACTAACAGTGATAGAGCAGTTCTAATTTTAGGAAAACATCTTTGGTTCATGGCCAATCTAACGGTATGCAGTATGCACTTTTATTTTAAAACAACTAGAACAATTCGCCAATTTTAACTGCCTGGGACTTTTTTCACCGAAAGGATGGCGAAGGAAATTTGCGAAAAGTGAAATTAATTAATATACGAACAATTTTTTTTTTTTCATATTAGATTCTACAATTATTCTAGAAAAAAAAAAAAAAAAAGACGTTTGAAATTTGAGAAACCACGAATTTCCTTTAAATTTAAAAAAATCCTTGTGGCCTGGGTCTTGTTATTGGACCTAAACACGTAGTAGACGGCCCCACGGATCCGCCATTTGCGTTTGTTCAACCTTCTGCCGAACACCCTGTATATTAGGCAAAATTTACACTTATACACAAAAAACAGTGATATTCATAATATTAACACCAGAAATTTTGGTCTTCCCCAACTCTTATAGCCATCCACATTCATAATCACGACTCTCCTCATCACATCCTCCTCATTGCTCCGCATCACATCAGAAGTAGGTAATATAAAGAAAATATTTTTTCTCACACATGGTTGGAAATTCTAGCAGTATTTTGACAAAATTCTTCGAGATAAATCGAAATTGTAGAACTGGTCGAATAGGTACATGCGAGCCTGGCCGGCAATGTTTGTATGAAAATCCATATAGGTCGCGATTAGCGCCCAATTAAATGACTATGAAAACTCATATCTGTCGTGTTATTTAAGAATGGAACAATATTTTATAATTCAACACATGTCATGGAAACCAAGGAAGTAACTTGTCAAAGATTTTATAAAAATTTCGATTTGCCTTGCAAATAGAGCTGTTTAAAGTTAAGAAGAAACAAAAGAACACATTGGCGCGTAGTTCATCATTAATTCTGGAATTTATAATGAATTTATATTTCCGCGCATTATTTGAGAAAACTACTATAAGCCTTGGCCGCGCAGGCGCGACTGCGACCGTGTCCTGAATCCGGTCGACAGTTGTTTATGTAGATGGTTTCACGATTAAAACTAAAGTATACTGAACTGTCACTAATTCTTATTTTTTATTCACTTTTTCACTAACAGTAACTTAACCCCATCCATTTTTAACCTAACCGATAGCTGTTAAACCTGACCCATCCAAACGCCGACTCCATTTAATGTTGCTTAATTCAACCCAGCAAACTGTCAACCTCACCAACAGTCACTTCAACCCACCCATCCCCTTCCAAACCTCACTACCAGCTACTTAACCCCACCCATCCTCTTCCACACCAGACTAACAGCCACTCAACCCCACTTCCCTCTCCCGCAGCTCACTGCCAGCCTTCGCTCACCTCTCCTGAGAATGAGGTTGCGCACGGCGCCCAAGTTAGCCACGTGCTGCGCCTGCAGCGGCGCCACACCCTCGTTCACGAAGACGAAGTCCACTGAGCTGGTCCCCAACACTTTGGGCACGCACTCCAGCAGGGTGGGCGAGCAGCGCTTTATACTCAGAGATGGTAGCGGCCGATCATTGGTGAAGTTGACGACTGGGAGGTCAGCACAGGTGAAGTTTGTACCCTGAAAGAAGGAGAAATAGTAATAAGAACTCAGTAAAATATTGTCTTAAGGTATGATTCCGAACACCGCTACACGCAGCAGTGCTGCCTGCCGCTGCCGCTGGCCGCTGATTCCGAGCACCTGCTGTTTGCGGTGTTTCACTGTTGTAACGCCGCACTACTGGTCTGACGTGGCGGCAGGGCAATACTGCCGCGCAGCAGTGCCGCCGCGACATTGCTGCCGTGCTCGGAATGTAATCTCATATAAACCTATAGAAAATATGGGGACCAGTAGTGACGCGGTAGAACTGCTACGGCAGCACTGCCGCGTACATCGGGGTTCGGAATCGTACCTTAAAGCTATGGTTTCCTAGAAGAGCGGTGGCCACCACATAACAGCCGCAGTGACGGCTGTCATGAAAATGGTGGCAGCGGCAAAGGTTTAAATCGTTAGATTCGCCCTACCGCGTCAAAAGATAGTCGCGTTTCTGTTTCGTTTTGACACCTCCGACACACAATGCTGCAATGATTTGATTTGATTGTCATGGAATCACTATTTAAAAATCTGTGAGCTCACTCTTCTCAGTATGGACACTTTTTCACGTGAGTAAGTACGGTGAGGGCAAACCTAGCGATTTAAATGTTAGGGCAGCGGGGCATGATTTTACGGTGTCAAAACGCTCTATTGGAAAACAAGTTAACTTACTTTCATGAATAACGTTTCAGTGACGTCACTCACCGGTAAATTGCAGAAGCTATGTGGCGGCCACCGCTCTTCTAGGAAACCGTAGCTTAACGGCTATCCAAATACAGAGCGTTTTTGACACCATAATGTCAAATACGGGTGAAAATTACCGATGTCATGACGGCGGCATATTTTTATATGAGTAACCGTGGAGTTTCTTGCCGGCTCTTCTCTATAGGAAACGGCCAATTGGAACCGTGCTCCCAGCATCAGATGAGAGGTTTGAATTTGAAACCAGAATACTAACCTCACACTTAATATTGACATAGTCGTTCATCCTTGCATTGAAGATCACCGTGGCACTGCCGACGGTACAATAGTACTCCAACTCGTCACTTGTCCCGCAATCACACTGCTCTGGGCACTCCAGTGCGAGCGAGACGGACAGACAGACCGCTAGGACTAGTAGACGCATGGTGTTAGCTTGGAGCAGACATCACTGAAAAGAGAATGAGATGAATAGGTTATTTTAGACAACTTGAGGAGTGTGGCGCCATCTATGCTGCTACATGCAAACTACGATTGACGTATTATCATCGCGATAACAGAAATTATTGCTGAACATAAAACGACGTTTGGAATACCCGACGGGTGAGGCAGAGCCTGTAGTACCTGTAGTAAAACCCCCGTTATGTTTATGTCCCACGTAATAGGGGGCCAGCCTATTGCCATCAACCGGTCACAATTCCAGACTCCGGGCTGCTACTGAGCAATTCCTGATGGAAAAACCCAATAAGGGTGCGTTTCCACCAGAGATGTGCTATGCTACGTTGCTATGGATGCGTTTGATATCCACCAATCATATTCATTGGTCCCCCCTATTGGTCCACATAGCGAATAAATATGATTGGTGGATGTCACACGCATCCATAGCAACGTAGTAAAGCACATCTCTGGTGGAAAAGCAGCCTAACACTGCCCGACCTGCGAACCCAGGACCTCATGCTGAATAACTGCTGAACATTAGGTCCTGGACGCTGCGCTTGCGACCACTAGACCAACGAGATAATTGTAGTAAATAGAAGTAGATGGTCAGTGATCACTGATCACCCATCCACGGACCGACCTCGACACTCTCGGCCTCAGCGGTCAGCTTATACTGGAATATTAGGTATGGTTTATTTCGTCGTGTGTACACTGTACAGTTTGCCAAAAGCATAAAAACAAGATTTTTGTGATATAAATGGGAGTTGAAACTGTCTCTCCTAAATACAGATGATTACTCTCAGTGATCTAGCTAGGAGAGCAGCGATTCACCTAACGCCATACCTACCTACATACCTACCTACCTACCTACATACATACATACCTACCTACCAACCTACGCACAAACCTACCTACCTACGTACATACCTACCTACCTACGTACGAGTACATACCTACCTACTTACGTACATACCTACCTACCTGGCAGGGGACACACACTATACGAGTAGAGTATATCCCCCCCCCGCCCGCTAAATGGTTGTACTTGGCGTGATGAAAAAATTCACAGTAGTAGTATATAACGAAGTTAAGAGGAAAACTATCACAGCTAAGTAGGCTTTACAGGTTAACGAGTAATAATCGACCAACTTACATTTGCAGTTTAAAATGTTCTCCCATATCTACATTCCGTATGAACATGTTTTTTAACTGCAATGTTAAGTTTTTTCTTGAGATAAACTCATCCCAACTACGGAATTTGGATTTGTAAGGTACATGATAATAGTATCAACCTTTAAAAAAGGGGCCCGCTGGCTGGACGTTTGTCTAAGTAACGAATATCTTCTAAAGTATAGCTCACAGAAAGTCGAAATTTTGGATTTGTAAGGTACATAATAGTTTTTAACTCCGAGCACTACTGTGCGATCTGATAGTATAATAACAATGAAAATAATCATAAGGGGCCCGCTAGCAAGACACTTCATAGAAACATCATTTAAACAAAAACTGTCGAGGTACAAAATACGAGTATATCTTATTTATTTTCTATACGTAGAAAATAATGTCCTTATGTAAACCTATCACCTGTTGATAACTCTCGTTGGGGCCTGCCAGATAGACCCACACGACCCGAAGCAATTACTACACAAATATTCGGGTTTCATTCGGCTCGTGCAGATCGACGATCTACCCTCCCTGAATCATGTTCGGGTCGGTTCGGCACAATTCCAGCTAAGCCGAGCGGCTGTTCCAGAACATACTCGTACTTTTAGGTGAATTGTATGCGCTTTTGACGCTCGGGTGTGCCGAATTATGCCGACCCGAATATTTGTGTAGCACCCTTTGCAAAACGACGATTTATAGTTAACAATCTATCTACACTTTGCTTTATTTCAATTCATTTGTAAGCACCCGGGCGCTACTGCCGTGCATGAGGTCGTGGGTTCGTGTTAAGGTTAAGTGTCATTGAGGTTTTCATCAGGATTTTCTCAGTAGCTCCCCGGAGATTAGTACCCGATTGTTGGCAATAGGCTCGCCCCCTATTATATGGGACTTGAACGTAACTGGTGAAACGTGTGTGTACCTGCTATAGGTACACCTCTGCCTGACCCCCCGGGGGTCACGGCGCCGGCGTGATGTTATATCCGTGTTTCATATTAATTCAGCGTATATATAACTGTAGACATTGCAATAATCTTCTTAGGTCACATATTTTCTACAATTGAGTCATCCGTTTCCTCTTATTTGCAAGGATACAACATTTTATGTTATCAGTGATATGATACTCGTAACACCGTTTTATGTATTTAATTCGTCAGAACACGAATATCTCAAGGTGCCCCAATCGGGCCATATTTTTACTGCAAAGTGGCTTTGTAGCTTGCCAACAATATCTCATTTAATAAAGCTGAAGAGATTATTTGTTTGAACGGTCTGTCTCTGGAAATACCAGTCGAATTTGAAAATTATTTTTGAGGAACGTTATAAGCTAATAATAACATCTCGCTACGACTTTTAGGTGCCGAGAAAAAAGGCAAAAAGGTCAGACAGAACGCTAAGCGCAAACGAAGTTATAGCGCGGGCAGGCGATGCGACCAGGGAGTTTTATAATAACAAGTGCGTGTCGGACCACGCACAATGAAGGGTTCCGTAGTTGGTATGAATTTATCCCAAGAACAAAGTTAATATTGTAGTTGAAAACCACGTTCTCCCAAGTACATGTTTTTCAAACTGCAAATTTAAGTTGTCGACCGGTAGCGGTTAAATTTGCAGTTTGAAAAACATGTTCTTTTGTTCGTTATTACTCGTTAACCTGTAAAGCCTACTTAGCTGTGATAGTTTTACTTTTAACTTCGTTATATATACTACTGCTGTGAGGTTTTTTCATAAATCCAAGTACAACCATTTAGCTGGCGGGGGGGAGACCCTATATAGACTAATAAAAATTAGCACTTTAGATCTTAATATTTCGCAAACGGATCCCTAAATTGAAAAATGGCTTTCGCACACCCACAATATTTTTGGACCTTGCCAACGACACCCCACACCATGGGATAGACGAGAAAAAAAACACCCCCACTTTGCGTGTAGGGGAGGTACACTATTTTCTTTTTCTTGTTTTATTTTACCACTTTGTCGGCGTGATTAATATGTATATCCATGCCAAATTACAGTTTTCTAGTACTAACAGTCTGAGCTAAGCCGCGGACAGCCAGACGGTCATAACTTTTGAACCGTAAAAAATTGCACCAACATTCTCAGGGTTAAAAGTTTGGAAATGACCTTGCCCACGCCCCTATTCGATTTGATCCATACTTTCAGGAACACCGTGTATAATTTTTCTGTACGTCTTTATGTCACTGAACTCCTCCTATACGGCTGACCCGATTTTTTTATTTGTTTGTGTTTGTGTGGGTCCCTGGATAATTTAGATTCACAATTGGACTTCGAATTCTAGAAAACAAAACGTCTATCCGGTCAGCTAGTGTAATATAAATAAGAAAATCTCTTTAAGTTATGAGTTTATGAACTTTATTACTACTACTTTATTACTTACGTAAGAAAATTAAGTTTATCAAAACAAATCAATATAATTTAGCCAGAAAATTAAAGCTTTTTTGCAAAAAAAAAAACAACAACGTGAAAAATTACTTTATTTCGGAAGTCGGTGGCAAAAAAACGAAAATACAAAACTGAATCGACTTCCGACATAAATAAATAAATTTTGGAAAAATCACAAATGAAAAATTTGAGGCCGGTTTATGGCAATAGGCCACTTGCCGCCCCTTGTTATATAGGACTTAAACATAACTGGCGAAATGTGGGTGCACTATAGGTACACCTCTGCCTGACCCTTCGGGGAATACAGGCGTGATGTTATTTACATTATTAATATTTTAATTATTTTATTATCATTATTATTTTTTGTTTTTTTTTTATTTGTTTTTTTTTTTGTGTTATGTTATTCATCTTAACATTTGACCTGACCCTAGTATGTTTACTATTGTTTTGTTTATAAAAAAATCCTATCAAATTTCCGAGTCTTCAAAAAACCCAACTGATAAGCCGAAAAATATACGTAGAAATAGAATGATAACATTTAAAAAAACAAATAATCGTTTCTATTCAAATGTGAACTTTAAATTCATCTAGACAAGGTTGATGTCAGAATGGTGGTGGGGCGTTTAATCATTTGAATTGCAATGAAAATTAGACTTTATGTAAATGGAAGGGTAGTTTCCGCTAAGAATTATTCATATGAAAGCTTTAATTCAACGTAAAGCGTATTAAGAAGGAAGTATACTTTATAGTTATTATATACAGGGTGCCAGGGACATCGACGCGAAAACTGATACCATGGATTCAGTACATGATTCTGAACACCCCTGCATTGAAATTTTTCCTCGGTTATTTTTTTTTAAATCTGTTGTTCCATAGAAAAGTGCAATACCTACGAGGTCAAAATGTATGGAACAGCTGATTTAAACAATAATTGCCGACGAAAAATTTCAATGCAAGGATGTTCAGAATCATGAACTGATCGATCCATCACATATCGAGACCACTCCGTGCCTCGGAAACCACGTTAAGCTGTTGGTCCCGGCTGTTGTTAAATTACTAATCGTTCGTAGGTATTTGACAGTCGTTACGGGTAGTCGGAAGCCCGAAAGTCTGACAACCGGTTTTACAAAGGGGTATCGTATTACCCAGTTACTGGTTTGTGGAGGTAAGATAGACAGTCGCTCTATGTAACATACTGGTATTCTGCTACATTCGGTTAGACTGGTAACTGACCCCAAAATAGTTGGGAAAAAGCTAGGCAGATTGATTTAATGGAGTCGTCTTTTTTTTTTTCGGAATTTTTCGTTGCCAAAACTTCAAACGTCAATAATTTCATTTAAAATAACAAAACTGGCAATTTAAAAAAAAAACTAGAATAATTGTAGAATCCAATATGTAAAAAAAAAAATTGGTTCGTAAATTAATTAATTTCACTTTTCGCAGATTTCCTTCGCAATCCTTTCGGTGAAAAAAGTCCCAGGCAGTTAAAATTATCGAATTGTTCTAGTTGTTTTAAAATAAATTGTGCATATTGCATACCGTTAGATTGGGCATGAACCAAAGATGTTTTCCTAAAATTAGAACAGCACTTTTTTTAACGCAGTTTAAGATGAAAATAAAAATAAAATGTTGCCAGTTTTGTTGTTTTTAAATGAAATTATTGAAGTTTGAAGTTTTGGCAACGAAAAATTCCGAAAAAAAAAAAGAAAAACATTAAAAAAAATCCTTGTGGCCTGGGTGTTGTTATTGGGCCTACAAACGTAGTAGACGGCCCCACGGATCCGCCATTTTCGTATGTTCAACCTTCTGCCGAACATCCTGTATTTTTATATTTCATATACACCGTGACATTTCAGTCGTCTTACAAAGGGCCACTCAATAAACCCGACATAAAATACCTCTAGGAGCAATTAAAAAATTGTTACAATATATCAATTTCTTTTTAACCGACTTCAAAAAGGAGGAGGTTATATGTTCGTCGCGTATGTATGATGTATGTCCGCCGATTTCTCCGTCAATTGTGTATTGAAAAAAAAAATTGTGTGAAAAAGGGTATGCTCCCAAATTGGTCCCATATACATTTTATTAACTTTGCTTGTATAGTTTTTTAGTAACCTTCAATAATACGTATTTTTCCCACTTCGTGGATGATATGATGTTAACTTTCTATCAATGTTATTTACATAGCAGGTAGTGGTATTTGAATTAGTGTGGGGTAGGTACCACAACTAAAACGTGAAAAACAAAAACTTTTTACAAAAAAAAAAACAACCGAGGAGGCCTGTGTTCTAGCAGTGGGAACATCATAAGCTGATTATGTGCTATGTGCAAGCGCAACAAGTAGAGGTGCAATCATTTAAAAAAGTGTCCATCATTTGAAGGTCAATAAGTTTTAAGAGGATTTGGCTTCCATGGTACCTCATTATCGGCATAATTATATAAGTGTCTAATAACTGCTCCCAAGTTACGATGTTTATTTTTTACATTTTCCTTGACATAATCATCTTATTATTTGACATATTTCAAGTATTTATTAGTGGCTTTTATGGACATGATAATTATTCAGATTTGTTACAGTTGTAATGGCAATCATGTCATTTGGTAAATAGGTTTATAATATGTTATTTATCTTTATTATAGATTTTTTTCTATTTTATGAATGTGAGAACGTTGTAGGGCTGGGCTAGTGAACTATAGATTTGTTGACCATTTTCAACCATCGACTCAAAAAGAGGGGTGTTATAAGTTTGACCGCTATGCGTGTGTGTCTGTCTGGGACACCGTAGCTCTTAAATAGGTGAACCCATTTGAATGCGGTTTTTTTTATTTGAAAGCAGTTTTTCTAGCAATGGTTCTTAGACATGTTTTATCAAAATCGGTTCAGCCATTTGAAGATTATCAGCTCATTTCTAGTTGATGAATGGATGTTAGCGTCTTTTCTTCTAATACGAGTATCATTGAAGTAACAGAATACCAAAAATTTCAAATCGATCAGACCTGTGGCATAGTAACTTTGAACTGATGCTGCAGCATCACCTGGAATTTGCAGGCCAAATACTACCTATGTACCTATATTATCCAACTTACAGCACAGACGATACCTGTGTTGTAAGTTGGTAAGGGGTTTGGTCTCATTGGAATGGTCTCAATGAATAGGTATATAGATAGATGAACAGGGTCTGGTGATGGAGTAGGAAAGAGAAATGAGGAATTGTTTGTGTCGAGGTTTTTAAATTTTTAATATAATTTCACTTACCTATCTATTTTGTCTTACACCTACACTGTCCTCCCAATACCTATTAACTCTGTTATTTGAAAATATTGTAAAATACTTTCTTTTTTTTAAAACAGTAACCGTGGAGTTTCTTGTCGGCTCTTCACCATAGAAAATAACCAGTTGGAACTGTGCACCTAGCTTCTGACGTTTCATAAGTGCCCATGTAGGTTTATGTGAAATAAATAATTTTTGTTTTTTTATTTTGATTTTGAGGATCAGCTAACTATTTCCCTTAATTTAATTTGCCCGTGATACCGCATCATTATTCGTTAGCGTTTCCGAATTGAGATAATATTTTGCTACCTAGCAGCGGATAGCGATTAAATGCCAAACATAATAAGCTCAAAAGTTGATACAATAATAATAAAATTAATGATCACTACTCAGCCCGAGTTCCATAACAACTTGCTGCATTTTATTTCATTTATTAATCACAAATATTATACTCTTAATTTAAAACCACTTACTTTTAAAAATGTAGGTAAGTACTCCTAAACTACGAATATCACTTTAAAAAAATAACAATTAGCACTTAGTTTTCAAAACGTAACTATAAAACACAGATAAGTAAATAAATGCAAAGTTTACACACACGTCTATTCCCGACAGCGGCCACACTGCGTATGCCGTATGATGCCGGGCGTTCCAAATTTAAACTCACGCATCAAAATAATGAAGTATGACGTGATAATACGATAATCTAATGTCAGACAGCCAGCCGCAGACATTTTTTAAAGAAGGTAAACAAGTTTTTTATTCTTTACTAGCTTTACCCGCCCCGACTTCGCACGGGTAGCACTAAACCCTACCTACCCACCCTACCTACCCTAATCTTCTCAACTTTTAATCCTACCTACCCTAATCTGCTAACTCGTTCTCGAGTTTTAGCGAGACAAACAAACAGCAATTGATTTTTATATATATAGATTATTATTTGTATATTGTTTTTTACTCTGGTGAGCGACTTTGGGTGGTTAATGGTCCATTTACTAATGATTCATTATCAGTAGTACTTCATCTTGGTAGCTGCGACTGCTCATCATCTCTCTCTTGCCTTTATTCCAATATATTAGTGGTCGGCGCAACATGTCTTATTCTTCCACACTTCTCTATCAGTCGTCATCTCGGTAGTCTCCCCCTCTCTACCCATATCATCTATCACACAGTCCTTCTATCGTTTCTTTGGTCTTCCCCTACTCTTATAGCCCTCCACATTCAAGATCGAAAATATTCTCATGTCATTTTCCTCACTCCTCACATGCCCATACCATGACAACCGGTTTCCACACAACTTTTCAGTCACCGGTGTCACTTTTAGACTTCCTAATAGGTACTCATTTCATATTATATCCATAGGCGTAATTCCACACATCCCTTCTTAGCATTCTCATTTCAGCTGCATGCACAATTGTTTTGCTTCAAGCGACAAATTGCGCTCAAAACTTGACAGCAAAGGGCTCGAACATTTTGTTGCTCTGTACGAGTAGATATGTGCTGATCCTTAGCGTTAATTTGCCAAAACAATTGAAGCATTTTTTTTTGGAATTAAACTAGATTGCTGGACTACATCAAGCAACTGTTGCATAACTACTAATGTTAGCTAATTTTATTATCCTATACTACTAAATGAGCAATATTTGTAGTAGTGTGTTTGTGTGTGTTAGTATATATGTATATATTTTTAATCATGTTCTCGAAATCGTGAGCCGCCTTTACGGGGGCGAAAAATCTATCTAGCTAGATCTCTTATCCGGGAAAATCCGTTTTCTCCGTATTTTCACCCGACCAGACCCCGGTCGCCCAAAGTTTAGAACAAGATGGCTACCTTAGAATAATGACATGGCAGCATAGAATTAGTAAGTACCTACTATCATGGCAGCATGGAATTAGTATGATCTATCCTATACCTACTATTATATGAGCATTCTCTATTATCACCACAGCAGAGCTCAGTCGCCCAGGTACCTAATTTAACTATGTAATGTTCTAGTTATTATTCATCTTTATAATCATGTATTTGCAGTTTTAATATTTTATTTTGTTTAAAAATATTAAATACTATAAAGTTTGCCTGGAAGAGATCGCAGAAAGCGATAAGGCCGCCCATTGTAAGTTTTGTAGTGTTAAATTTACTATTCACTTGTATTTTCTGGTGTACAATAAAGTATATAAATAAATAAATAAAGTAGTACTTTAGATCCAGTATTATCTAAAGTTTTTCAGAAAGTAATTCACAACAAATTATATAATTTTTTTGAATCGCAACATCTAATAGCCGAGTAGCAAACTGGATTCCGTAAAAATAAAACCATACACAGCAGTTTATAACTTCCTTCAGCAAGTAATGATTAATATTGATAAAAAAAACTCCAGTCTGTGCACTATACATGGATCTTAGCAAAGCATTCGATTGTGTTAATCATAAAATACTTTTGCAAAAGTTAACCATGTATGGAGTTCGTGGTAATGTACTTAAACTTATTGAATCATATCTTAGCAATAGAAAGCAATTTACCCAAATAACTCGAATATGCCCAAAAATCAATAAAGACGTTCAATTTACATCCGAAAACAGGTATGTGAACTTAGGAGTCCCACAAGGAAGTGTATTAGGACCATATTTATTATTTACATCAACGATTTACCAAATAATTTAAAACAACCAACATTTCTTTTTGCTGATGATTGTACCATTGTATTTAACGGTAAAGACAGAATGAAACTTGAAAAAGATATGTATGACGCCATCGAAAAAATTATAGAATGGACTACATCTAACAATTTAAAATTAAATTTCTATAAAACTAACTTAATGATATTTCGCAATAGAGTTGCACAATATGGTGACATTAACATAAAATATTCAAGTAAAAAAGTCACTCACGTAGAAACTACAAAATTTTTGGGTCTAAATATTGACTGCAGTTTAAATAGGAAAACACACATTGAGAATTTATGCTTAAAATTAAATCAACAATCGTATGCTTTACATATGCTTTCCAAAATAGTCGATATATCGATTGTACTGTCTGCATACCATGGTTATGTGAGATCCATAATAAGATATTGAATAATATTTTGGGGATATTCTGTATAAAAGGATGATGCTTTTAAGGCTCAGAAAAGATGTGTCCGATCAATATATAAACTTAAACAAACAGATAGTTGCAAAGAATTTTTTAAATATCTCAAACTACTGACACTTCCATGCAAACATTAGTTCCTTTGAAAAAAAAAAGTAAACGACACAGTAATAAAATTTGTTGTCCTAATAATAAAACAACTCTTTTTAATAACAGTATATTTTGCATGGCTCCCCGTGTATACAATCATCTACCTAAATATTTAATGGAGGCATCATCGCCTGTTACGTTTAAAAAATTATTCACTTTTTAGAGGTTGTAAGTAGCACACAAACTAAGTGCAGGTAACAACAACATCATCATAGACGAACTGGATTAAAAACCTATTATTGAAGCTAAATTATTATTATGTATTTGTGTAACTTCTATTAAGAATGACGTGTAAATCGACCCAATAATCACTGGGAAATTGGTGTACCTAATTGGTGTAAATAAAACACGAAAAAAAAAAACGCGACATGTCGTGGGATACCCGGGTGTGTTAACATTTTCAAAATGTTACACATTTTTCGGTCTAGCTCTCATTCGCCAAGCGTGCAGAGTATAACGTGCGATAAGGAACATCGTTCAAGAAGACTCGTCGAATGCATAACGTCTTCCTTTTTCTGAAATCGGTGAAACATTGCACGTGTCGTGCAAAGTCGCGCGCTACAACAAGGTACCCTACATGTGTTATCACTTTGTGTCTGTCCGGCACACAGTTATCAGTAAATATCGGTTTTCCCGAGCAAAGATATTTTATTATGATCTGTTTTTAACCGACTTCTAAGAGGGGGAGGTTATCAATTCGGATGTTTATAATAATTTTTTTTGTCGGTTTGGTCATAGCTCCGTCATAATATATAGACGGATTTTCAAAAATATTTTTTTGTTTGAAAGGGTATACGTCTGAGATGGTCCCATAGTCATCAGGTCAGGATCTGATGATCGGATTCTGGAGAAATCGAAGGAACTCTTCAAATATTAAAGTCACACCTATAGCGATTTGGGTATTTTTTATAATAAGTCGTGCAGTTGCTCTCGGAAAGCACCATTTGGTGAAGTGGAACTGATGATGAAGACCACAGATGGCCACCGGAACTACTCAATCAAAACTTAAACTCCAGATTATTTAAGAAAAAATTGTTTGACTGGTTAAACTCGGAAAATTTCTATAGTCTTAAAGAATTTATGGATAAAAAATTCTCATGTTAGTATTAAGTGAACATATGCATGCTAAGTACAATTCTGGCAAAACATGTAAGATCTTTATTGTAAATTATTGTAACACCATGTATACCATGTTTTATGCAAATAAATACTTACTTACTTACTTACAATAATAAGTATTTCACGGGTTGCGATTTGATTACATTAATATGTTTGCCAAGCAATTTATGCTCGTCACAATGCATATGGAGAAGTGGAGCTGATAGTGAAGTACCAAGAGAACTCCTCAACGATTAATTTGTAAAATTTGATGCGCAGTTATCACCCATCCAAGGACCGACCTTGCCAAGCGTTGCTTAACATTGAAGATCGACTCGTACGAATGTTATTATTTAGCCACAAGCACATAATAATATGCCATGTCAATAGCGCCTAAAAAAATCTGAACGGGTTTTCCCAAAACAACAAAAATATATTATTATGTTATATTGATATCAGTTTGTATGCGGTTTGTGGTCAAAAGCTTTTGAAATAAAATACCCAGAATTTAAAGTAGGAAAAAATACTTTTGTACCATGGAATCAAACTTTTATCTAAGTAAACTAACTAATTACATTAATTAGCTCGCCTACAATGCCTCTTAAGTAGGCATCCGTAAATCCACATTTCGTCATTCATAATAACACTGAATTAGGTGTTGTCCTGGTGTACTTACACCTCAAACTAAATAATTAGTTTTACGATATGTTATTGCGATTCAAAATCAATATTTGAATGCACTTTAGAGCGATGTTTTATTTATAATTTAATTCAGTAATATTGACTTACATCCTATTCTGTAAATAGGCTATAGGAATCACTTTTACACGTCATATAAAAAAAAAAAATTGCTAGTTGAGTTCGGCGTTTCCTATCCGACTACTCTGAGAAGAAAAGTCGACACAAACTCAGAGGTCACAGTCTCTTTTAAAGTCCAGACATAATCTTGGTCAACCCATATGAGGACCATGTAGATTAGTGTCTGAAATGGTCTTTTGAGAAAAGAACCACACAGATTGAGTGGACCTGTCCAGTCATGTCAGTGCAAGTTTGATAGTAATTAGCGATGTTGTGAACGTTTAGATTGAGTCCTCTTATGTCCCATCCCATTTAATAGGTGCTTATTAAAAAAAGAAAAGTTCTATTCGGTTCAAAAATGCCACTTCTCGTATTATTTTTTCGTATGTTTTACTAATATACTTACTTAGTTATTAACAAACCGGCCAAGCGCGTGTCGGACCACGCACAATAAAGGGTTCCGTAGTTGGGATGATTGAATTTATCCCAAGAACAAACTTCAACATTGTAGTTGAAAAACATGTTCTCCCATACGGAATGTATGGAAGAACATGTTTTTGCAATTACAAATGTAAGTTGATCGATTATTACTCGTTAACTTGTAAAGCCTACTTAGCTGTGATAGATTTCCTTTTAATTTCGTTATACATATTATAATTACTACAGCCGTGATTTTTGTACATATCCGAAAACAACCATTTAGCTGACAGGGATTTTTTGTAAGAAACAAGTGTCCCCCGCCAACCAACCACCAACCAACTATTTAGCTGACGGGGTCAGCTAAATAGTTGGTTTTGGAAATGTGAAAAAATTCACGGCATTAGTATACATATATCCTACGTAACGAAATTAAAAGGAAAACTACACAGCTTACAAGGCTTAACGAGTAATAATCGACCAACTTACATTTTTAGTTGCAAAATCATGTTGTCATTATCATACATTCCGTATGGGAGAACATGTTTTTCAACTACAAAGTTAAGTTTGTTCTTAGTAGAAATTCATCCCAACTACGGAACCCTTCATTGTGCGTGGTTCGACTCGCACTTGGCCGGTTTTTTGACCTCTACATGGACGGCACCGCTTTCTTATGAACTGATAAGCCATAGCAATTGCATAAGAAATCAAGTGAGCAATAGGTCTGAACTAAACCCACAAGATCCGTATTTACACAAACACAACAGACTATTACTTTATTAGGGATAAACCCAGTGGCTGTAACTTCATTGGGAAATATTCATTGAGAAAGGCCAAATGATAACAGGCGCTCGGGTCAATCGAAGGATAAGCTTCGCTTCCCGCGGACGGATCGTGAATGGGTGATCATTCATTACATATCGAGAATCCTCCCTGCCTCGGAAAGCACGTTAAGCCGTGGGTCCCGGCTGTCAGTCGTAGATCTTTGACAGTCGTTACGGGTATTCAGAAGCCAGCAAGTCTGACAACCAGTCTTACCAAGGGGTATCTTTTTACCCAGTGACTGGGTTGTAGAGGACAGATAGGCAGTCGCTCCGTGTATCATACTGGTATTCAGCTGCATCCGGTTAGACTGGAAGCCGACCCCGACAGAGTTGGGAAAAGGCGTGCAGATTGATATGCGTCACGCCATTTTGTCTAGAAGTTACAAAGTCTTGACATCCTCACGTGTTTGTCAATAATAAACTGATAATACTTAATCGTCAAAGCAATTAAAATAATTATATTATGAATCCGTAGTCATTAATGGCGTAGTTTGGATTTCATGTCAGTTCCTATATGAGTAACGGATCGTTTCTTTCTCCCATACGTACAGTCTACCGCACATCAGTGGTAAACTCAAAGCATTTAGATAATGGTACCTGGGCGACCGAACTCTGCTCTGGTGAAAATAGAGAATGCTCATTTATACATATGTATAGTACATACTACGTAATTCCATGCTGCAATGTCATTATTCTAAAGTAGGTAGCCATTTTGTTCTAAACTTTGGGCGACCGAGCTCCAACTATAAGCAAGCGGGCACGCCCTTTATATCTTTTTTTTTTTTTTGGGTGGGAAATCATCAAATGACTCCTCCCGCTCTGAGCGGAGCGAGAGGGAGTGTCAGACTTTTACTGACTAAAACCCACCCGTGTTCCTTCCGTTGCCTGTGTGCCGGGGCCGCGATATCCCTTTCGGACAAACCCGCAACCCCAGCAGGACGCCCTTTGTGCCTGGAGGCTTTTTATTTAGATATTAAGTTCTGTTTACGTTTAGTTTTTTATTTCGGCCTGAGTATAGTTCTCGATGATTTTGTTTGGTATATTGGCGTGTGCTAGCTAACATATGGCTAATAATTTAAATTATGTTTTGTGTTGCGTAATGTAAATTATTTTGAATACTATTATATAGAATCATTTTTTTTTTGTTCTTCTAACTGAACAGACAGCTGTGCTGCTGGGGAGTTTGTTGCGCCACTTCTTCTTCCCACCTAATGCAGTAGGAAGTGGTGAAGGATGGGCGTTTTGGGGGACTGTCTTATGTAATTTTGACGTTCGAAAAGTGCTGATTCTCAGCCTAGTTTGAATAAATGACTTTTGAATTTTGAATTCTGCTCGGGAGAAAATACGGAGAAAACTAATTTTTCCGTAAATGAGACCTAGCTAGATCGATTTTTCGCCCCCGTTAACCCCTATATTGCAACTTTCATCGAAATTGTTAGAGCCGTTTTCGAGAACGTGATTACAAATACGAGTATATACTTGAAATATGGCTCGTTTAATTGAATAGGATAACGCCTGTTTCTGGTTTCACGCAGCTCATAATTTGGATTTATGTCCAGTTGATGTCAAACGGCTGATGGAAGGACTGATACTTCCATCATTGGCGAAATATAGGTGATCTTGATACATCCGCCTCTCCTTCGGCCGTGATGATATGAATCTTCGTGTTAGTAGCAAAGGTTGTTGATATCGTAATCTTGCTGGGAAAAACGATGTTCATTTTCTTGGGAAATGGAAATATCAATGAAACCGGTATTACAAGTTAATTTGTAATTGATTACCTTTCTATTTGTAAGTAAGTACTTTAATAGATGACGGAAATGGTTCTTGGAAGGAAGTTACGCACGTTATACTCTGCACGCTTGACGAATGAGAGCTAGATAGAAAAAAAATAAAAAGTGTAACATTTTAACCGTCACGACACTTTTGCTATATACTACTTATACAGGTGGATTTTTGAGATGGGGCGGTAAGGACAGCTACCTTAACCGTTGTCGCTAGAAGAAAACGGTCTTAGAAGACTGTCCTTAACTTTTTGAAAGATATCGATCTGTATTCACATATTTAAAAAAAAATGTAGGTACAGTCAGCAAGAAAATGGGCATTTTTCACAAAAACTTATTTTGATGCCAATCGATCCTGTTTCCTATAAGGATCAAAAAACTCTAAAAGACCAACTGAGGTGTGAGTACTAGAAAAGTCAGAAATCGCAAAAAACTTTTCCAATACATTTTGTAAGAAAGAAACTGCGAGGTAGGTATATTACGGTAATAAAGACGTGTGGTAGTTTCGACTTTAACCCAACTATGGCAAAGCTAAAAAAGAGGGTTATGATTTTACCCGGTATGTATGTATGTTCATCTGTTCCCTCATAACATAAACTACTATCTTATTTTGACAAATCACGTATCGTTGTAAGCGTCTTGATCTACCGCTAGTTAAAGGCTATGTGACATCACATGATTAAGGCGCCCTCTAGAGGACAAAGTCATGAACTAATTTTGCCGTGTTGGATATCAAATGAAAGAGCACATTCCAACAATTTTATAGTATAAGTATAACCCCAAAATAATAAAAATAACAAACGTAATCTATTCGATTTGTGACATGTGACTCTGGATTTTTATTTTGTCTGTCTGTGATGTCTTGTGGACCTTTTTAGATGACTTTTTTGTCGTAGTTAGGTTATAGTTTTATAACTTTTATTTTTTAATATTAGTTAGATACAGATGGGAACCCCACATGCCAACCGCGTCGGGGAACATAGGGCGTAATGTTAAGTTACGTACTTAATGAATTTCATGCAATATCTGTGGAAATATGTCTGTAGATTCAGAGGAAAAAAATCAATTACGAATTTCATCGAAAAAGATTTGAACTCAAACCCGCGACCTTGAGCCCAGCATCAAATCATTAAATTATTAGACCATGACCTATGGCTATGCCATGACATCATCATCGGCCAGCGTTTTCCCAACTATTTCGCGGTCAGCTTGCAGTCTAAGCGGATGCAGCTGCATACCAGTATATTAGTTTGGAGTTGTGTGGTGAAATCAGAATTTTCTGTTCTTGGCCTAGGTTCCTTGTATCAAAAATTGGCCGGGGTGTGGATCCATTGATCCTTCTTGTCAGGGACTGAACCAAATGTCTCAGTCAGTTTTTTGATCTTGTCCGCCTTTTCCTGAAGTTTGTTAAAGTCTTGTACGAATGTTGGGTGCATTAATAATCTCACCAAGAGAGACTTATGATCTTGGTTGAGTATATTTGTCAGTCCATTTCAGTTACTCGCGATCACCCACTTAGCAAGCACGCACTTTGCTCGTCCGCTACGCACTTCGCGCGATCGCTTCGCAAGTACCTACGCGCCCCGCTCGACCAGTCCTTATCAGTGGTTCTAAACATTTTACTTCAAACTTCAACGTTTATTATGATGAAGTGTGCCAGCTGCAATTCTGACTTCAATGACGGCGTTCAGTGTGCCTCATGTAAACGGCACCTCGATTTTGGCTGCGCTAGCATCACGGAGGGCGGATGGAGGAAACTTGGAGCTGACCGAAGGGCGGCATGGAAATGTCCTAAGTGCCGAATTTCCTCACCGTCACCGACCCCGTCCCCGTCTCCGCTACCAACACCTGAACCTGCGTCTCTGGAAACGATCCTAAATGAGATTCGTGAGCTCAAGGTTCAATTGGCTGGCCTGCCGACGCTGTCTAATGATGTCAAATACATCAGAGAGGAACTCAAAGAACTCAAGATCAGTTGTGAGTTCGATGGTAAACGACTGGATGATTTCTCTGTGAAACTTGCAGGCATTGAGACTAGGGTTGCTGGTCTTGAGCATCTTCAGGAATCCGTTTGCTCTCTTCAATCCAACATTGACTTGATTAAGTCGGAGCTGTCTGCTAGCGACCAGAGATCAAGGTTGAACAATGTGGAAATTAAGGGCATTCCCCTAAAAAAGGACGAAAATCTGTTTGCTATCTTGGAAAAGATAACCCAAAAGGTTAAATTTACATTTCCTAAAACCCAGGTCAACTACATATCTAGGATTCCATTATTCAACACAAAGGATAAGTCAATTGTGGTCAGCTTTCTGAACAGATATGTCAAGGAGGACTTTGTTGCGGCTGCACGCTCTTGCAAGACGTTATCCGCACATGACCTTGGATTCACAGGCCAATCGAACCGGGTTTATGTGAATGATCACCTCAACCCTGACTCCAAAAAGTTGCTGAACAAAACCCGAGCATTAGCTAAGGAGAAGGAGTATAAGCACGTATGGGTCAAACACGGAAAGATTCATGTCCGCAGGCAGGAGGGATCGGCTGTCTTTGTGATTTCTAAGGAGAAGGATTTAAACAAGCTAAATTAGAGTGGCACATTTTTCGGTTATCATTACTTAGTCAACATAGTTTAAATCATAAGTCTAAAAGTAAATTCATTTTTATACATTATATACTAATAGTCCTAACTGTTTATCACTTGAATTTTTGTAAAGGGTTTAGTGCCATTGACGTGGTCGAAGCTTCGTCACCTCGTCTTTGTACTCGTAATTGGGACTTTTGCTTATCTTATCGCGCTGTTCTATTCATTAGAACATCCCATTCTATGCTTATCTCGCTCGCACTCATTATTGAATCTAATTACTGCCTGCTTATTCGCACAGTTACCTGTGCTACTGCTGCGTTTTTTGTGCCGTTTAACAATCGTGTTTACCTAATTACCCTACTTATTAGCTTATTATTCGCTTTTAATTTGTTACATTACATTAACGTTGAGTATTTATTATCTGTAAACATTGTCATAGAAACTGCAATCGTTAGTCTTGTAGCGCTTTGTTATTTGAGTGGTTGTTATCAAACTAATAATTATGTTGCTATAATTTGTGCAAATTATCGATGGCTATAGACGATAACAGCAAACTGCATGTCTATTATCAGAATGTTCGTGGGCTCCGTACCAAGACTGAATCCTTCTTTCGTCAACTATGCCTATGTTCATACGATGTTATTGTTTTAACGGAGACTTGGTTGGTCGACGGCATATCAAACTCGGAGTTATTTGGTGATCAGTATATTGTGTGGCGACGCGACCGGGATTACTGCCTCACGGGTCAGTCTCGTGGAGGCGGTGTCTTGATAGCTATCCGTAAGTGTATATCTGCTGTTCCCCAACCATTATTTCACTCCTCGGCCGAAGACTTGTGGGTAACTTTGAGTGTACGTCAGCCCAACACAAGAAATTGCCTTAAATTGAATGTTTGCGTCTTATATCTGTGTAGGCAAAACCATGGTTATACTTTTTCCGACCAATTATCAAATTTTCTCCATAGTTTAAGTAGTGTAGTGTTAAAGAATCCAACTGATAAATATTTAGTAATTGGCGATTTTAACCTTAGTGGAATTTTGTGGCAATTAAATAACAACACATTATTACCTGTGAATATTTGTAGTGGCGACGAGTACATGCTAACTGATGAATTGCGTATTTTAGGGTTCAGTCAATATAATGGCATATTAAATAGTTATGGTAAGATTCTAGATTTAGTTTTATGTAATGAAATGGTTTCAGTATGTGAATGTTTGGTGCCTTTATCACCTGTCGACAAATATCATCCGGCCCTCTGTATTGACGTGAACTTTGCAGAGTACACTTATTTAACTCCCGCACCCTTTACTCGTTACCTTTACGGTAAAGCTGACTTTGCGGCCATTAACGGTGAAATAGCAGCTATAGACTGGCCACACGTATTTTTTGACATGTCGCTTAGTGACGCCGTAGACTACTTTTATGCTACTATAGCGGATATTCAAAATAAGTATGTGCCAACTATGACAGTCTCTCACAGCTCATATCCTGTTTGGTACTCCCCGGCACTTAAACGCTTGATCAGGGAGAAGGCTAAATATCTCCGTAAATTTAAGACGTATGGCAGACTTTCAGATGAGGCGACCTTTAAACATTTACGTGAGCGGGTTAATAAACTTGAGGCGGATTGTTACACCAACTACTTAGCGGATACAGAAGCCTCCATCGAAAGGAATCCTAAACGCTTTTGGACCTTTGTGAAGCAGAGATCTAAGTCCAATGCAATACCCAGTTTCCTCAAGTATGGTGATATGACGGTTTCTTCTCCTGAGTCTATTTGTAATGCATTTTCTTCCCACTTCTATTCTACTTATCTTGATCCTACCAATGTTGTGACTACTAGTTATTGTCCTCATCAAGCTGCAAATTATAATTTACCCTCAGATATTCACTCAATTGAGATAGACCCACATGTTATAGTTAAACTAATTAGTCAAATTGATCCAATTAAATCTGCTGGCCCGGACCACTTATCACCTAAATTGCTGATTGGGAGTGCTAAAACCATAGCATTACCAGTATCTCTATTGTTTACAAAATCACTCTCTTCTCGTTCTGTTCCCCAAATCTGGAAGTCCGCCTTTATAACTCCGGTGCATAAAAAAGGGCACAAAAATGAAATAGTTAATTACAGACCTATTTCCAAACTGTGCATATTAGCTAAAGTCTTTGAGAGGGTTGTCTACGACCAAGTTTACGCAGCACTGAGTCAGTCTTTCAGCCCTTCTCAGCACGGATTTCTTAAGGGTCGTTCAACTGTATCTAACCTGGCTTTGCTCAATGACTTCCTAACGGACAGAATGGATAATGGGGCACAGGTCGATGTCGTTTACACGGATTACAGTAAGGCTTTTGATAGAATTGACCACAATATCCTTAAAACAAAGCTTTTTAACAATGGTATCAGAGGTGATCTACTTCGTTGGTTTACTTCATATCTTGAAAACAGATCTCAAGCTGTCGTTGTCAGTAACTATATGTCGAGCTGGGTTTCAGCTCCAAGTGGTGTGCCTCAGGGTTCCTTGATGGGTCCGTTACTTTTTATCATTTATGTGGGCGACATCGACTCGTGTTTCCATAACTCAAATTTGCTCTGTTTTGCTGATGACATGAAGATATTTTCTGCAATATCATCAGATGATGACATGGATGCTCTCCAATCTGACCTGGCGCGATTGGATAATTATTGTTTAACTAATAAATTAGACTTGAACCCTGTTAAATGTTCATTAATCTCCTTTAGCAGAAAACGCGTCCCTCTCCCTACAACTTATAAACTTAAAGGGCAGCTATTAAACAGATGCGACGGTGTGCGCGACCTGGGCGTTTTTCATGACTCCAAACTCTTATTTAACGTACACATTGAGCAAATAGTGGCCAAAGCTTCGAAGTCACTGGGTTTTGTTATGAGACTCGCAGGGTGTTTCAAAAAAGCCAAGACCCTTAAGATTCTTTATTGCTCTTTTGTGAGAAGTCATCTTGAATATGCGTCACAAATCTGGAACCCGTGTTATGGCAAGTATATTGATCGTATTGAGAATATACAAAAAAGATTTATTCGTTTTCTATGTTTTCGGCTACGTATACCATACCATTCTGATAATTACTTAAATCTTTGCAAGAAATTTCATTTACAGCCACTCAGAAATCGTCGTCGACTAGCAGATTGCACTTTCCTTTTAAAAATTATGTCAAACAAAATTGACTGTCCTGATCTCCTACATAAACTACGTTTCAATGTTCCTCAGAGATCAGTTAGATTTAATCCGCCTATCTCCATTCCCTTTTCCTCTTCTAACTACAGGCAAAACTCATACATGGTGCGAGCGAGTAAGGACTTTAATATTCTTTGTAAAGAGTTTTCATTTGACCCATTTACCATCAATACCTATTCTGCACGCGCTCGGCTGAACGCTGACTTCTTTAAAAGTACATAGTGCTTATTGTACCTTATACATATATATAATTATATATTTTCTTTTTTTTTCTTTTTTCGTGCTTGTTAGTGATCCTAAGATTTCTAATACTTATTCTGTTTTTACCCGTGAGAACCTGTAATTGGCTGTATGTTTCATATACAACTGTTATCCATTTATTATAGCTGTTGGTTCTCCTAACAATAAATAAATAAATAAATTACATGGAGCGATTGCCTATCGGACCACCACAATCCAGTTACTTACTGAGAAAATGGATACCTCACGGTAAGCTTTCGCGGTAAGACTTGTCAGAGTTCCAGCCTTCTGACAACCGGTAGCGACTGTCAAAGATCTACGAATGCTAGCCGGGACCAACGGCTTAACGTGCTTTCCGATCTTCCGCTGGTTATAGGCTATGTGACGTCACATTAAATATGGCGCCCTCTAGTGAACATAAAATCATGAACTAAAAAACTTTTTACAAAAAATAAACAACAGTTTTGAATTTTCGTTTTTTGCCACCGACTTCCGAAATTAAAGTTACAGTCACAGGAAGTTATCATCATATCATCCACATAATACTAAGTGGGAAAAATACGTATTATTCAAGCTTACTCAAAAACTATCCAAGCAAAGTTAATACAATTTATATGGGACCAATCCGGGAGCATACACTTTCAAACAAAAAAAGAATTTTCAAAATCGGTCCACAATTGACGGAGAAATCGAAGGACATACATATAAAAATAAAAAATAAACACATACGCGTCGAACATATAACCTCCTCCTTTTTGGAAGTCGGTTAAAAAGATCCTTGTACATTATTGTACATAAGATTCGCTTCTACAACGTTTTATTATTAATATTATTATTCTATGGTAGTTGGTAGCTAAATGAAAGGCTTGTGGCTAAATAATAACACCCGAATGGGCCTATCAAACAGGTTAAGGTACGCTTGCCGCCGTTGGTCCGTGGATTGGTGACCATATTTATCTAACAAGACTCCTCCATGCCTCGGAAAGCACGTTAAGCCGTTGGTCCCGGCTGTCATTTGTAGATCTTTGACAGTTGTTACGGGTCGTCAGAAGCCCGAAAGTCTGACAACCAGTCTTACCAACAGGGGTATCGTATTACCCAGTAAAGGTTGTGGAGGTCCAGGAGGTCAGATAAGCAGTCGATTCATGTAAAATACTGGTATCTACAGCTGCATTCGGTTAGACCGGAAGCCGACAACAACATAGTTGGGAAAAAATAAAAGTTAAAAAACTAAAACCCAACTACAACTAAAAAGTCAACTAAAAAGGTATTATTTATTTATAATTAATTACAACGGCTTGCGCCAATGACAGTAATTAACAGGTAAAACTAAACATATTACATTTAATACTCGTAAATCAACATAATTCAAAAACAAATAACAAGTCAGAGATCAAACATACTTAACAATAACTTTAAGAAAATAAAAGAAAATAAAATCGAATAAAGTGATAACAACATACAACTTATTTACCTAACAAACAGCTTTCACAGAACATGAGACAATTTGACATGAGCACCCTAAGTGTGTCATTAAAGATGTCACATTCCGGGACTGTCTCCATTAAGGAGTTTATAGCACCATGCATGCGACACAACGGGATTGCGCGCGCGACACAGTGCGGCAATGGGATGTGGCGAACAGTCGGTGTCGTCGAGTAGGCCTATGACGCAGGTAGTTGTCAGGCACATAAAGTGCACACAAAGTACTGTGTAGCTCTGGGGAATCTACCATACTCCTTAACAATTTTATGGCTATTAGAATCTGATCTCTGGCTTTACGCACTGAAAGGGACAGCTCTAACGTTACCCGCAGGAAATGAGTAGGATACATAAATGGATAATATCCGTAAATCTTTTTATACAAAAAACGCAGGAAGGCTTTCTGAACCTTTTCAATCAATAATTCATATGTGGATTCATGGGGATTCCAGACGGCTGCAGCAAATTCTAACTTACTTCTAACTAGACAGTTAAATAATAATTTTATGACAATAGGATTATTGAAATCACGGGCATTGCGCAGGACAAAACCTAGGCGTCTGTAAGATTCAGAAGCTAGGGCAGACATGTGTGTATGGAAAGTCAATCCGCAGTCAAATGTCACGCCAAGATCTCTAATGGTTGACACGCGCTTTATTTATTCATAAACAAGACATCGCAGATAGACAAATTAAGCATCCGGAGTCACACGTGTGCCCTAACACGTGTGACTCCGGATGCTTAATTTTTCTGTCTGTGATGTCTTGTTTATACCTTTTTAGATGACTTTTTAGTTGTAGTTGGGCTTTAGTTTTATATTTTTTTTTTTTTTTTTAATAATTTTGGGGTTTATAATATTTTATGTATATTTTTTTTAAATGTGCTAATTAAGCCCTTTCATTTGATGCCCAATATAGCACAATTAAACTTCTTATTATTATTATTCATGACTTTATGTCCTCTAGAGGGCACCATAATCAATTGAATGTGACGTCACATAGCTTAAAACCAGCGGACAATCAAGACTCTTCCTACGATACCTCATTTGTCTAATTATGATCAGTAGTTTAGAAGTTATGAGGTAACAGATGAACATACATACATACCGGTCAAAATCATAACCCTCATTTTTGCTTCGCCGGAGTCGGGTAAAAGACAAGATGGTGGTAGTAGGTAGGTAAATATAAATTCGCAGAACTCGCAACACATGGCCTGTTCTGTTTGTATTACTCATCGATATGAAGATAAAGTAACCACGGAGTTTTAATATAATTTTTCATCTGCCACGAATAACATAACATAACACCTTGTTTTACCGAAGGGTGAGGCAGAGATGTACCTCAACATTTATGTACACTCACATTTCACCAGTTATTTTTAAGTCCCATGTAATATGGGGCAAGGTGAGGAGCTCGTGGCTAAGTAATAACAGCCGCACGGGTCGATCCATCAGATTAAGCTACACTTGCTGGGGTTGGTCTGTGGAAGGGTGACCATCTTTACATACCGAGACCCCTCCGTGCCTCGGAAAGCACGTTAAGCCGTTGGTCCCGGCTGTCAGTCGTAGATCTTTGACAGTCGTTACGGGTATTCAGAAGCCAACAAGTCTGACAACGAGTCTTAATTACCAAGAGGTATCTTTTTACCCAGTGACTGGGTTGTGGAGGGCAGATAGGCAGTCGCTCCATGTAAAATACTGATATTGCGCTGCATCCGGTTAGACTGGAAGATGACCCCAATATAATTGGGAAAAGGCTAGGCAGATTGATTGTAATAAGGGGCGGGCCTTATGCCATCAAACGGGCATAACTGCAGATTTATCCTGCCCTTAGAAATTCCGGATGGAAAAGTCAATAGCACTTTGCACACATAAAATTTTACATTGATTTTATATTATGTGATTACTTTAACTCACACACTGACTTATTAGTACGTATTACCTACTTGTTAATTTTTTCTAGAATCAATTTTATTTTGTTTTTGTAAATGTTGACGCTCAAAAATGCCTTTCTTGTGCCTAATTGTAATAAATTATTTGACTTTGACTTTACATACGAAATATTTTAGGAGATCTATCCTGCGCTCGTAGGCACTCCAGCTTCCAAACATGTAAACAAATAATTGTTTTTGGATAAATAACTTTAAGGGCCTTACTCTCGTTTAGTACAGTAAAACGGTCACTTTAAAAAGCTATCTTCTCATTAACGGCTTGGTTAAAAGGTTTGAAAAAAATATATGTTTGCTATAGATTCATGAACAACATTTATATTATCGGGATTTTTTCGTAAGGTTAATACGTTTGCCTTAAAAAAATATTTACCAAAACGCAATTTTTGGCTAATATCCCTAACTACTTCTAAACAGCTTTGATATTTGGAAATATTTTTACACTGAAAAATTGAAGGTTAGAGTTACTACAAATTTGTCATTTTTTTTTGTAAATCAATCAATGTTTACTAAGAAAATATCCTCATCTAGAGATAGAGGTTCAGAGGGGCTCTGTGCGGGCGCGGGCGGCAGTCGTGCGTTAGCACTGAGACGGGACGGCTGTGTCGCTCGTTGCTCCGCTCCAGCTATCGACCGACTATGCGCATACATATGTGTTAGTGCTAATGTTTACGAACTTATTGTATTAGTGTGCGTTTATAGACTAGCTCGCTGCAGAGTCCAAACCGATTGTGCGCGTAGGCGGTTTATTGTTGACTATTTTTTTATGTGCAATTATTAATACTTCTTTTAATTTTCATTGACAATTTACAATAAAAACAAATAAATGTATATATAAAATATAACAACATAACATCACGCCTGTATTCCCCGAAGGGTTAGGCAGAGGTGTACCTATAGATCACCCACATTTCGCCAGTTATGTTTAGAAGTTCCATGTTATAGGGGGTGAGCCCATTACCATCAACCAGGGACAAATTCGGACTCGGCTGCTATTGAGCAATTTTAGAAAAAATGCAATTTATATCACTTTGCCTGACCCGGGAATCGAACAAAACGGAACGGAAAAAATTAGGACCAAAAGTTTTAACAACACTTTTGCTATAGTTGTAAGCCGAGCGGCGTGCGCGTGTTTCTCTGTCTGTCTCTCTCTCAAAGTCAAAGTCGAAATCGGAGTCGAAGTCGAAGTCGAAGTCGAAGTTGGAGTCGAAGTCGGAGTCGAAGTCGGAGTCGGAGTCGAAGTCGAAGTCGGAGTCGAAGTCGCAGTTGAAGTCGGAGTCGAATTCGGAGTCGGAGTCGAAGTCGAAGTTGGAGTCGGAGTCGAAGTCGGAGTCGAAGTCGAAGTCGGAGTCGAAGTCGAAGTTGGAGTCGGAGTCGAAGTCGGAGTCGAAATCGAAGTCGGAGTCGAAGTCGAAGTCGGAGTCGAAGTCGGAGTCGAAGTCGGAGTCGGAGTCGGAGTCGAAGTCGAAGTCAAAGTTGAAGTCGAGCGAGTGTATAAGTCGACACGAGTCAAGAGACTTATACTTATATACTTATACTTATACTTCGAGACCAAAAGTTGTAACGACACTTTTTGCTATAGTTGTAAGCTGTGTCGGAGTCGAAGTCGAAGTCAAAGTCAAAGTCAAAGTCGGAGTCGAAGTCGTAGTCACAGTCGAAGTCGGAGTCTGAGTCGGAGTTGGCGTCGGTCGGAGTCGGTCGGAGTCAGTCGGAGCCGGTCGGAGTCGGTCGGAGCCGGTCGGAGTCGGTCGGAGTCCGTCGGAGTCGGTCGGAGTCAGTCGGAGTCGGTCGGAGTCGGTCGGAGTCGGTCGGAGACAGTCGGAGTCAGTTGGAGTCGGAGTCGAAGTCGGAGTCGGAGTCGGGGCCGGAGTCAGGGTCAGAGTCGGTCGGAGTCGGTCGGAGTCGGTCGGAGTCGGTCGGAGTTAGTCGGAGTCGGTCGGAGTCAGTCGGAGTCGCTCGGAGTCGGTCAGAGTCGGTCGGAGTCAGTCGGAGTCAGTCGGAGTCGGTCGGAGTTGGTCGGAGTCGGTCGGAGTCAGTCGGAGTCGGAGTCGGAGTCGGTCGGAGTCGGTCGGAGTTGGTCGGAGTCGGTCGGAGTCGGTCGGAGTTAGTCGGAGTCGGTCGGAGTCGGTCGGAGTCGGTCGGAGTCGGTCGGAGTCGGTCGGAGTCGGTCGGAGTCAGTCGGAGTCGGTCGGAGTTGGTCGGAGTCGGTCGGAGTCAGTCGGAGTCGGAGTCGGAGTCGGTCGGAGTCGGTCGGAGTTGGTCGGAGTCGGTCGGAGTCGGTCGGAGTTAGTCGGAGTCGGTCGGAGTCGGTCGGAGTCGGTCGGAGTCGGTCGGAGTCAGTCGGAGTCGGTCGGAGTTGGTCGGAGTCGGTCGGAGTCAGTCGGAGTCGGAGTCGGAGTCGGTCGGAGTCAGTCGGAGTCGGTCGGAGTCAGTCGGAGTCAGTCGAAGTCGGTCGGAGTCAGTCGGAGTCGGAGTCGGAGTCAGTCGGAGTCAGAGTCGGTCGGAGTCGGTCGGAGTCGGTCGGAGTTGGTCGGAGTCGATCGGAGTCAGTCGGAGTCGGTCGGAGTCAGTCGGAGTCGGTCGGAGTCGGTCCGAGTTAGTCGGAGTCAGTCGGAGTCGGAGTCGGAGTCGGTCGGAGTCAGTCGGAGTCGGTCGGAGTCGGTCGGAGTCAGTCGGACTCAGTCGAAGTCGGTCGGAGTCAGTCGGAGTCGGAGTCGGAGTCAGTCGGAGTCGGAGTCAGTCGGAGTCGGAGTCAGTCGGAGTCGGAGTCAGTTGGAGTCGGAGTCAAAGTCTAGAGACCTTAGAGTTTAGAAAAAATTAAGACCAAAAGTTGTAACGATACTTTTTGCTATAGCTGTAAGCCGTGCGGCGTGCGCGTGTTTCTCTGTCTATCTGTCTCTCTCTCATAGAAAGAGGAACTTCGTTCCATCCGGGTGTCCCTTGACACCTCTCAAGTTTTTTTTAATTTCCTCGCACAATGCATAGTAAAACGTTGTATGATACACGTGCGTAAGATAGACACGTGCGGAAGAGAAATCACCTACCTTCCGCACATAAAGCATAAATAACTATTCTGACACTTATTATTTTTATTGGAAAATTTTCTAATTTTTCCTCATGGGTATCGTTTTCTTGGTTTTCGCAGGTGCGGAAGTCGATAGTGATGTCAAAATGAAATTCCAAAATGGCGGCTGCGGACATTTTCAAATATTTTCATCTTGGGTGTCGTTTTCATAGTTTTCTCGGATACTAAAGCCGATAGTGAGGTCAAAATGTAAATCCAAGATGGCGGCTGCGAACATTTTCAAATATTTTCGTCATGGGTATCGTTTTCATAGTTTTTTCGGATGCTAAACCCGATAGTGAGGTCAAAATGTAAATCCAAGATGGCGGCTGAGGAAATTTCAAATATTTTCGTCATGGGTGTCGTTTTCAAAGTTTTCTCGGATGATAAAGCCGATAGTGAGGTCAAAATGTAAATCCAAGATATCGGCTGCGAAAATTTTCAAATTTTTCGTCGTGTGTATCGTTTTCATGGACTCCGAACGTTGGGGATGTATCTCACAACAAGTTACCCAATTATGTAAGTTAGGTACCTATTTACCTTCTTAGCTACTAATTGTTTACATACTTTTAACTCAACCCACGAATTTTTTTTTTTTTAAATCTGCGTGTTTAGTGTGGATCTTTGTAGAGAAGGTGCGTATTTACGCAACCAGGTTTTTATACTAGGTATTTACTTGCAAGTACGCCGACCAAGTGCCGACCAGAGAAATACTCGCAAGACTTCAAAGTATTTTGCTCCGTCTACGCTCGACGCGATTCTGCTCCTTATTTATATTCAGTTACCGATCAATGTTCTATGCAAGTATTTTTACTTTAAAGGTTTGGAAGTATTTTTTTCTGTAGAAACGGTTCTGCTCCTTATTTATATTAGATTACGAATCAATGTTCTATGCAAGTATTTTTTCTTCCAACAAGGCTTGGGAACTTTATCAAAGTATTTTACTCGGCTACTCGCTCCGTCGACGCGACAGCGACAGCGACGATCCTTATTGGTACGTCTACGCTCGACGCGATTCTGCTCCTTATTTATATTCAGTTACAGAACAATGTCCTATGAAAGTATATTTTACTTTTTATGTTTGGAAGTATTTTTTTGTAAACGCGATTATGCTCTTTATTCCTATAAAGTTACGAATGTATGTTGGATTACAATGTTCTATGCAAGTTTTTTTCTTCCAACAAGGTTTGGATCCTATGCAAGTATTTTTACTTTTAAGGTTGTGGAAGTTTTTTTTGTAAACGCGATTGTGCTATTTATTTATATCGCAATATGGATCAATGTTCTATGAAAGTATTTTTCTTCCACCAAGGCTTGGTTGGAAGTATCTTTTTTTGCATACGCGATTGTACTCCTTATTAGTATGAATTTACGGATCTATTTTCCATGCAGAAAGAAAATACTTGAAAGTATTTCGAGCCCTGGTTTTTGGCGCTGGTGTCTAAAGGTGGACGTACTTGGAAGCCCTGGTACTCGATTTTGCAAGTACGACCCATCTCTAGATCTTTGACACTATGTATTCTGATTACCATAAATAATAGTATTTTTTTGTAATTTGAACGAGGTCGAATATTATGGTCACCCTAGACGACTTTATGACGTTTCGACTCATATTTTTTTAATGACACACATTTATCAATATCTCTGAAGTAAGAACATAATTAATAAATGGATAATCAAAATCCTTGTTTTTTATTATTCTTAGCTCGGAAAGATGTTATTTATCTGAATTTACGGACATCGCGTAAATATAAATTATAGGAATATTTGTCATTTACTAATTGGGACTTTTCATAAGCCCACATTCGCACGGACGTAATAATATCACGGTGGGATTTTATCGCGCACTGGACTTTCAACTTTCGGTGTTTAGCCGAGCGTTGAGAATGCAACGTGTTGGACGCACTCTCGTCCCAGCGCGTTGAAAAAACACACTGTTGGATTTTCAACTCTCGGCGTGAAGCAAAGCGTAGAAAATCCAGTACACAAAAAAAATCGCTTCGATATTTTCACGTCCTTGCTAACGTGCGCTAACACTTTTATTATTTGATTGTATTCATTACATAGTAATAACAGTATTTGAATAATAATAAATAATACAGAAAAACCATTATTTTTTTAAAGTTGAGACCACCCTAAACGAAATAAATAAACTTAAATAGGCTTAAAATAAATAAAGACAATAATAATAAATATCCCAATAATTTATATTTACGCGTCAGCCGAATTTCCCCCAAGGCGGACACGGCCATGCTCGACAACAATGTATGGGTACCTGCCCGTATTTGTATGAATTATCTACTAGCTATACTCCATAGGTTTAGGTAGTTAAATAAAGGTAAACAAAAAAACCACGTGACGAGACACCTGTCAAGTAACCGACTAAACGTAATACCTGTCACTTTAGTTGTCATGCTACGGCACAGTTGTACTCTTCAATTTAGCAACGTTATAATTCGTTGACGTTTAGATTCTGGGCTCTTTACAATAGACAGATTACAAAATACGTATATTATTATTATGAATCTAACAAAAAAAATTGTGCTCAAGCAGATACATGTACGGAGAGTAGTTTATGAATAAATGATAAAGTTTAACATACATTAATAAAAGAGGAAATTATTGTAAAAATCTAAAATGAATTTAGTTTGGTTTATCGTATATTTAAACAAGAAAGTGTCATCCACAAAAACCCTTGTTACGATTTGTTTACCTTTATTTAACTACCTAAACCTATGGAGTATAGATTTTCTCTACAAGGCCTAAATCTCGAGATTAGTCGAAATATGCTAATATGTTGAGATCTCGGCATGGTAAAGAAATTTCCAAAAAACGCATTACTAATCTGTACATTCACTAACGATTCCCCATAATAATCAACAAAAATAAAGCAAATAATGAACATACCTAATTTCTAATAATAAATATAAATGCTGTCGACTCGTTATGAATGAATGGCAAGTACTTACAGCTACTATAAGCTATAGTATCTATCCACACACACTGAAGCGCCCGCATTGTTTTGTCAAACAGAGATAGCAATATTCCAAACGAATTTTGCACACATCTCGATTTGAAGTGCGAGTCGCGCTCGCCCGGCCCTTTCGCTCGTTTTTTTTTTCCTCGCACAATGCATAATAAAACGTATGATACACGTGCGTAAAATGATTTCCGCGCTTGTAGCATTTTTCATACGAGCTAACAATTGGGTAAACAAAACCAAGCCTTACAGTAGTTACCTATGATATGTAACATCTGACATCTCACCTTGGTAATAAGCATCATTAAAGGGGTGCCCCGCCTCGTCAAAATCGTTTCTGACTACTAACTCTAGCACCGCGCGCGATCATTGGTCAAATCAAATAGCTCGCGCTTCCCCGGCTTCCTGTTACACACTTCCGTCCCTTTTCACGAAATCACTCCCACAGATTTGATTATTTAGATTTAGATTTAAATTGCAGGAAACCGAGCGGAAAGATGCTACACATCAAAAACTGGCCAAGTGCGTGTCGGACCACGCAATGAAGGGTTCCGTAGTTGGGATGAATTTATCCTAAGAACAAACTTAACATTGTACTTAGTTGAAAAACATGTTCTCTCATACGGAATGTATGGGAGATCATGATTTTCAAACTGCAAATTTATATTGGTTGACTATTACTCGTTAACCTGTAAAGCCTACTTAGCTGTGATAGTTTTCCTTTTAACTTCGTTATATATACTACTGCTGTGAATTTTTTCACATATCAAAGTACAACTATTTAGCTGGCAGGGGGGGGGGGGGCGACACTTGACTTGAAAATTATTTAGGTTTAGTCAAAACCGTTTTTGTAATTAACTGGTTAATCAATGAACGGTATTATAACGGTTTATGAACAATATTAACCGGTATTCCAAAACGGGTTTCACGTCCTGATCTATCAATACAAATATCAGCCTTGCATGTACCATTCCCTTAATCGTAGGTAAAAATACCGACCAACGTGCGCATGTCTGAGCCCCTGCATATTCTTTGACCGTCGTTTTAGTGTAGCGCGCCACCGCGCGCATTTTTCGTATTCCAGGGGTAGGGCGTTTAGCTCCGCCCACATGCGCAAGGTCAGTGAGCCTACTATTCACGTTAATACCCACACATAAAGTTCAGTTTGTACGAGGCATATTTTTAATAGTGACGTTTTTTATATTCCCAGCGATTTAAAAATAGAAATAACAAAAGATGGCCGATCCAATCAAAACACATGAACACAATGATGTTGATTTTATAAATCGTTTTTTTGGGTTCCGTACCCGAAGGGTGCCAAACGGAACCGTATTACTAAGCCTCCGCTGTCCGTCAGTCTGTCCGTCCGTCCGTCTGTCTGTCAGCGAGCTGTATCTCATGCACCGTAATAGGTAGACAGATGAAAATTTCACATATTGTGTATTTCTATTGCCGCTATAACAACAAATAATAAAAAATTAATTAAGATAAAATTAAACGGAGGTGCACACAATAAACATAAGTTTAAGAAAAGAAAAAAAACTAACCCTTGCATATTAATTTCATTGTCTAGAGCTCATAGAGTAGAGAATAAATATATTTTTTTAACCGACTTCCAAAAGAAGGAGGTTATCAATTCGGATGTTACTATATATATATATATATTTTTTTTTAAGTATGTTAGGGCATAACTCCGCCATAAAAATATAGACAATGTTTTTTGTTTGAAATGGTACCTATATTTCCGAGGTGGTCCCATTGTCATCTGGTCAGAATCTGTTGATGGAATCCTGGAGAAAGCGAGGGAACTCTCCAAATATTATAGGCACACCTATATCGATTTGTTTTTTTTTTATAGGTAGTAACTCGTGCAGTTGCTCTTGAAAAGCACCATTTGGTGAAGAGTTGACATCATGTCATTTAAATGAATAGTTTAAAAGATATCTCAGATTCAAAATTACGCGTAACAAAATAATTATGGTTGACGACAACGCGGGCGCAGCGGTAGGAGTCAATGACCTTTTCCTCGGCTATTACGTATGTAATCCCGGTAGTACATTCCCGTGGGATATTTTCCGACATCTACGCGGGTGAAGCCGCGGGTCAATTATAAACTCGTTTTAGTAGGTCATATGCTTGAACTAACATTAGGATCATGTCAATAGTACCCCGAGTGACAATCGAACTCATAACCGCAAACAGCCATTATAAAAAACCTATCGAAAACGGAAAACCCAAATAAATATTGAATAAAAAGGTCAACTATGTCCGTAAAAGTATATTATTAATTCATTGGAGGTCATTTAATGATACTTGCGGGGAATTCCGATCTGACAAAATTTAACTTCTCCCACTAAAATTTTACAACTGGGGTTTGTAGAATCGTATACAGTATGACCTACGTAGAAAAATGGCCAACATTTTTGAAAAAAAATACAGAGGATATACAGAGATATAAAAATATATATATATATATATATATATATATATATAGATATATATAGAGATATATACGTTCTTTACTCAAAAAATGACAGCAACACCTATAAGATGTCTATGGTCTTAAAATGACATGGTCAATCTCTCAATATTGTGCCTACAAACTTACATTTGCAGTTTCTTAACTACAATGTTTTAAGTTTGTTCTTGGGATATTATATTCATCCCAACTACGGAACCCTTCATTGTGCGTAATCCGACACACAATTGGCCGGTTTTTTTAGGGTACCTCCCCTACACGTAAAGCGGGGATGTTTTTTTCCCATGGTTGTTGGGTATCGTTGGAAAGGTCGTTCAAAAATATTGTGAGTTTGTGACAACATTTAGGGATGCGTTTGCGAAATATTAAGCTTTAAAGTGCTAATTTTTGTTAGGGTCAAGTGTGTGTTTCCCTGCTAGCTAAATGATTGGTTTTAGATATGTGAGAAAATTCACAGCAGTAGTATATTATATAACGAAATTAAAAGGAAAACTACCACAATTAAGTAGACAAGTTAACGAGTAATAATCGACCTGCTTACATTTGCAGTTGCAAAAACATATTCCATATTCAATTTAATGTGACTTCACATCCTAACCAGCGGACGATCAAGACTTCCATCGATACCTCATTTGTCAAACTATGTTGAGTAGTTTAGAAGTTATGAGGGAACAGATAGAACAGAAATAAATGTATTTTCTTTCTTTCTTTTCTATTTTTTCTTTTCTAGATGAACATACATACATACCGGTCAAAATCATAACCCTCCGCCTTAGTCGGGTAATAAAAAAAGGCTTTTTTTGAAAGCTTACATTATTAATAGTTCAAAATATTTTTAGAGGATCAATTAAATATTTCCCCTATTAAAAATTGTAGCGTCGAAAGTGCGTTGAGCACGACTTTATGTGTGCGGTTTCTTGAGTTTCTATGCAAATGCAACACTAGTGCAGCTCATAGTGCGAGAACGGTGACACGCTTGGTCTGTATGGAATGTGTGCGTCTCCGTGGTGGGTGAGCTCTGATGGGGATAACAGGCTGATCAAACTGGGATTTAATACAGTAAGTCTAGAACGAGAGGCTCGTGGCTCAGCAACAGCCGCACAGGGCGATTGAATAAGGTAAAGCTTCGCTTGCTGCCATCCATTTCAAATCGAGATCCGTCCCTGCCTCGGAAACCATCATATACTCGTATTTATAATTCTGTGCCGTTAGTCCCGGCTGTCATTCGTAGATCTTTGATAGTCCTTACGGGTGTGGCGGCATCTACATCGACCATCAAAGACCTGACGTCACACAAAATGCCTCTGGAATCCTGCATCGCGCAATTAGAGTTTACCGCGCGAACAGCATATTATAAGACTATCCAACATCAATCGTTGGGCAGTTACCCGCCAGACACGACACCCGTCTGGTTGGAGGATCCTCCCTTTTCTATAGAGGATGAGTGAACTTTACACCCTGTTCCTCATACCTCTAAACGGGTAGGTAGTCGGAAACCAGAAAGTCTAATAATCTTACAGCGTGATATCGTGTTACCCAGTAACTGGGTTGCGGAGACCAGATAGGCAGTCGCTCCATGTAACATACTATTTCAGCTGCATCCGGTTAGACTAGAAGCAAACTGCAACATAGTTGGGAAAGGCTAGGCAGTTGATTTGTTAAAATCATGGGTTTAATTATGTATGAACATTATCTTGTGGCCATATAAACTTCGTAGATTAGGTTCGCAGATGAACTAATGTCTTGTTTTTAGCGGAATCGTTAGTAGGTTAAGGAAAACGTTGCGCGAAATCATTTATTAATGTTATTGGGTGCGCGTGCGATGAAATAAGCGAACGGCCCACATGATGCCAAGTGGTCAAGCCGTCTGCAATACCATCCCACTGTTGCCATCCCAGAGAGAAATCTGAAATGTCTCATGTGCATTTTGTTGGTATCATGACATGTACTAGCTACATAAGCACATAATCACCCTATAATGTTTCCACTGCTGCGACACCGGCCTCCTCTCTTCAAGAGGGAGTGGGCTGTAATCCACCACGCGGGTTCAGTGCGGGTTGGTAGATGTCACATGTTTTCGAATTTTTGGTTCTAGGACATGCCGGTTTCCTCACAATGTTTTTCTTCACCGTTTTGAGAGCAGCGGTGATGATGATATTTACAATTAAAAAAAAAATACAAAAAAAAACAACCGACTTCCGACCGTTTTTTTTTTATGTATGTCCTTCGATTTCTCCGTCAATTGTGGACCGATATTGAAAATTATTTTTTTGTATGAAAGGGTATGCTTCCAAGTTGGTCCCATATAAATTTTATTAATTTTTCTTGGATAGTTTTTGAGTAAGCTTCAATAATACGTATTTTTCCCACTTAGTCTATGTGGATGATAACTTCCTGTCACTGTTATTACATAGCAGATAGTGGTATTCGAACTTGTGTGGGATAGGTACCACAAGTAAAAAGTGAAAAATAAAAACGTTTTACAAAAAAAACAAAAAAAAAACACTAAGTACAAATGAAAAATAACTTTAATTACGGAACAATTTTTGTAAAAAAAAAAAAAAAAAAATATTTGCGCCGGCACGCGTACCCTTCAACCCGGAACAGAGCAAAGCTTGGCAGTGAACATAGATATGGTGGTAGTATGCTCACCAGCACTTTAGAGTAACACTTGAACTGCGAAAAACGCGCTATCAATAGTTACCGTGGACGTTCGGTTGACTGTAATTCCCCGGACCAGTTTCTTCGGTTTTAATCGATTCAAAAAGGAGGAGGTTCTCAATTCGACTTTGTTTTTTTTGTATGTTTGTTACGCGATTACGCCAATTATTAATTGATTTTGATGATTATCTTCAATAATATGTATTTTTCCCTCTTAGTTTTTAAGGATGAATAAGTTCCTGTCACTGTTATTTTTTCGTTACCAATTCCTCAGTAGCAGTCAGCAGCGACTAATGGCAGTCTGGTCAACCAAATGTCAATGCTAAGAGTATTAAAATAAGATTCAAAATCAAATCAAAATTTGCCATGAGCCCTTTGAGAGAACTTACAATAGTTGAATAGAGTTTACAAACCGGAGCACGTATTGTTTTTTTACGTCACTGAATTATTAATTAGGAGGATAAAATCGTGAAGAAACCTGAGGCCATAGACATTCAAGTGCCAGCGCAATATGAACGTCCAGTTGCTGCAACAAGGCGCAAGAGTTGTCGTTTGCATGTGCCAGTGTCTCCAACCAAGCTACCGTAAGCTACCTCCTACCATAGACGGTATTGTCTTATTTTCCAAAAACCATAGCAAACATTTTATTACGGTGCCGCATTCTACCGTAATTTCGTCCGTGTCCTCATTTCTATAAGTAATGGCAACACTTAATTTAGTTAAATATTACTATTTTATTACCGCAACACTGCAATGGGGAATAGGGGAGTCCCCAAGATTTGACATGTGTACAAGATGACAAAGCGACCAAATTACGAAGTTCATAAATATCTAGGATATACACTGTAACTGCACGGTAATTAAATTAAGCCATACTGACATCGGAGATGAAAACCAAAGAAGAGTCGCCGCCATTCTTTAACTTGACACGTTTTATGATAGGAATGCTATCCCTGCCACATTTAAACGCAGACTGAACGCAATAAGAAAAGGAATCAGTTGTCCACAAAATCTATTGCTGGGAACCTGTTCGCGAAACAGGTTATTAAGAGACATGGCAAAAACTGTGTTGATGTCCATCCCACCTACAATCTAGTGATAAAAAAAAATAATGTGTCGATGTATAAAAATACGGATCATTAGGTATTTAACTTGAGTTAAGTGAGAGCATTAATTGTTATGATAAATAAATAATAGTATACGTATTTAGAATACAAACAATTCAGTTTTCTTGAGCAAAAAAGTTACCGTATTTTTTACGTATAATTCTTTTTTTTTGTGTACTGTTTGTTGTATTCATTTGGAAATATTTCATGATAAGTCAGTGTCCGCCGATTTCTCCGTCAATTCTGGAGCGATTTTGTAAATTCTTTTTTTGTATGAAAGGGTATGCCGAATTGGTCCCATATAAATTTTATTAACTTTGCTTGGATAGTTTTTGAGTAAGCTTCAATAATACGTATTTTTTCCCACTTAGTATATGTGGATGATATGATGATAACTTCCTGTCACTGTTATTTACATAGCAGGTACTGGTACTTATTCGAATTTGTGTGGGGTAGGTACCACAACAAAAAAGTCAAAAATAAAAACTTTTTACAAAAAAAAAGTTTTTTTATTTCTATTGGTCGTCAGTGTATTTGAAAATTGTCTACCGCACGCAGCCTGTGGTCGCGTCTAGTCACCGAGCTGTCGCAGTCGCATAGTGTGCGCCATGTCTTAGGGGCAATCGGTTTCAAATTGTTTCGGATTTCTACAACGGTTTTCAATAGAATTGACATAAAGCTTTCTGAAGCTTGTGTTAAATTGTCAATCCAATACTTTTTTAGGGATCCGTAGCAAAACTTAGTCGCTTTGGACTCGCTTATCGCGTCGTCGGTTATCGCGGATAGGACTTCACTTTGTCTATGATCTCTGAAGTTAATTGTCTGAAATGAATCGCAAGTGTGCAGAGTTGATATGATTTAAATCAGTGATTTAAATCGCGATTAAAATCAAGTGATTTTTTTATAAAAATCAAATATTTTTTTACTTCGACCAAATCAGCCAAAATGTGTCAAGGGACTTCCCCCGACATAAACTACGGCGCGCACACACGTGTCCAATGCTGTTTAACTACATACACCGTTCGGAGGTTCTCCGAAATTTAAACTCGTGACTGAATCCGTCCGATTAGTCTTTGGCGCGGTCATTCGTGATTGATTGAAAGTGAATTCAACAAGATGTCTGGAAGGAAAAAAGATGCTGTATGGGTTTATTTCGATGAAAAAAAGTCCACTTGCGGCAAGTTTAACAAAGCGGTGTGTAAACGTTGTAAGAAAGAATTAATGGGCTTAGAAGCGAGAATGAAAAAACATTTAGATACATGTATCACAGAAATAATCAAAAAAATCCGATTTAAATCCAATTAATCCGATTTAAATCAAATAAATCCGATTATTTTGATGTTTTTATAAAAATCATGATTTTTATCAACCCTGCAAGTGTGCAATGCTCGTTTTTCTGTATGAGAAGAGGTCCACTCCTTCTCAGTGAGAGTGAGTGGACATTAGCCACCACGCGATCACAGTGAGGGTTGCTAGGACATGCCTAACATAACGCCAGTCGTCGCCGAAGGGCTGGCAGTAGTACATCCACATTTCGACAGTTATGTCTACGTCCCATGTAATAGGGGGCGAGCTTATTGCCATCAACCGGGAACGAATCCAGACTCCGGACTGCCACATAGAAATTCCAGATACAAAAACTCAATAACACTACCCGACCTGGGAATCGAACACAGGACCATCATGCTCAGCAGTAGCGCTTGCGACCAGTATATCAACGAGGCAGTCAAAGCATCGGTGATTCTCTCTCATTTCCCGTCTGTATGAGAAACACCTCCTCTCTGTGAGAGGGACTGGGCCATTACCCACTACGAGGGCCCGCTGCAGGTTGCTAGGACATGCCAATTTCCTCGAGATATTTTCCTTCATTATTACCGATAAGACTCAAATTTCCGGCTACATCTAAAGATTTCTGAGCATTCGCAGCATGTTTACACAAGCCAATTTGCCAGTTCTGTGAATCAACCGCGAACTCTCAATGAGTCAAGGTTGCCGCTCTTTCAACCGCTAAACGAATGAGGCAATTTTAACAAGATACATTTTATTCAATTTTCTAACTGACCAAACAGCTGTGCTGCTGGGCAGTTTGTTGCGCCACTTCCTAGTTTATCATTTATAACTTCCAGTTACAACTATATGAAAGCGGGCACGCCCTTTATGCCTGGAGGCTTTTTATTTAGATACTAGCTTTACCCGCCCCGACTTCGCACGGGTAGCACTAAACCCTACCTACCCTACCCACCTTACCTACCCCACCACCCCACCTACCCTACCTACCCTACCTACCCTACCTACCCTACCTACCCTAATTTTCTCACTCCCCAGCAGGGCCACATTTATATCACAAAAACTAAGACACCTAGCGAAGATGTGTTTTCTCCCATATTTTGTCGCCAATTTGTCGCCAAGTCACAGATTTAATCGGGTCTTAGTTTAGGAGATATAATGATTTCAATTAGTAAGGTATAGTCCAAGAGCTATAGTCGAAGAGTTCACGAAAAATTGCCACAAAAAATTAAGCCATATCTTTTGAACCAGTGACCGACAAATTCTGATATTTGGCGACAAATTTTGACTAATTAACGACAAACAAAAAAAAAAAAAAAACTATCATTTATTTGCATAAATAAGGTACAGAAGGTTGGTAAAACGTACAAAATTGTTCTCTTATTCTGCCTTTAATTTCGGCGTGCAAATATAAAATAAAGTTACATAATTTAATTTAATTAATTGATCATAATCATGCAGTCATTAAACAGATAATCCCATTAAAATTGTATTATTGAATCAGATAAATGTCAATATAACAACGAATACACAAATAAAAATAAATAAAACTTTTTAGTTAAAATTACCATACAATTTACAAAACTTTACAATTTATAGTCTAAAAACTCATGTACACTATAAAAGCATTTTTCAATTAAAAACCTCGTCAAATTATTTTTAAATCTAGAAAATGGTAGCGTTTTTATGGAGTTTGGTATTTTGTTATACAATTTTATGCACATAATATAGCTGTTGTTACCTGTAAATGTGAGATTCGTCCTCGGTTGAAATAACTTATTAGTGTACATAGATCGTGGGGATAGTAGCTTGTCGCTTGGTGAAAAAGTCTCTTATGTTTGAAAACAAATACACAGCATTCTAATATATAAATACATGGTAGACTTAGTATTTTATATTTCCTAAAGAATGGACGACATGACTCTATTTGCTTCAACCCAAATATAGTTCTTAGACACTTTTTTTGCATTACGAATGCTTGATCAATCTCCACACAACGTCCCCTCAGGATAATACCATACCTTAGAGTGGAGGTTATATAGCCATGGAAAGCCATTAATGCGGCATTTCTAGATACCTCGCAGCTAATACGCCTCAAAGGGTATATAAAATTATTTATTTTAACACAAATGTCATTTAAATGATTTTTCCATGAGCAAAATTTATCTAAATTTATACCAAGGAACCTAACAGAGTCAGTTTCCGCCAGGGCGACCCCTTTATAAGATATATTTAAGGCCAGCGGTTTTGATCGATAGGTATGGAATTGCATAAATTTAGTTTTATTAATATTAACTTTTAAATTATTAGCCTCTAGCCACTCTATAGTTCTTTGAAGAGCAGTGTTTATTTCTTGTTCGTACGAACTTTTATCTTGTCCTTTGACTATAATTGTAGTATCGTCGGCAAACAGTACACATCTATGATTTATAACTTCTGGGAAATCATTTATGTAGAGCAAAAACATTGGCGGCCCTAAAATACTGCCCTGTGGCACGCCATATCTATTAATCATAAACGAAGATTGGCATGATTCTAACCTTTTAGTTTGGTCATTATAATTCGTTATTTCCACTGATTGTACTCTGTCGGACAAATATGATTCCAGCCAGTTATATGCCGTTCCTCTGATTCCATATCTGGAAACCTTTTCCAATAATCGTTCATGAGAGACGTGATCAAACGCTTTACTCATATCCATGAATAAAACTGTAACAGGTATTTTCTTGTCGATACAGTCTGTTACTTCTTTTATTTATTTATTTATTTATTTATTTATTATTACACTTCACACACTATCCTTACAGGATGACCCCAATACAATAGTGGTTTGCAAACACACCCAAAAAAAATAAATTAAAATTCGACTTACGGCTAATACTTAAAAATCTAAACTTAAAAAAAATACAAAGCATTACTAAACTACGAGTTAAAAACACAATCTGAAGTCAGACAGCAGACTACAGAATTATAATTATGTACCTACCTATATAATAATTATCAACATACTATAAAATCTTAACCTAAAATACAAAATCAGACTTAACACAGAATATTAATATTTACATATAACTAACAAAATTCAACAAAACTCTTGCGAATTCACTCAGATTGCACGAAAATATGTCAATTCTCCCATGCACCTCATTTAGTATACATATTGTGCGGGTGAGGGATGCTTTTGACAGCAGGTTGGTTTTGGCAGCAGGCACGGCCAGAAGTGGCGGTCGTCGCCGCCTCCACACGTAACGGTCTGGCACGCAAAGCTTCAGGTGACGCAGCACACCCGGGTTATGAGCTACTCCACGCAGGAGCTTTAGCGCATACGCCGCAAGAGTAAATTCCCGGCGCACCCTGAGTTCGTTGTACCCCACCATACCCAGTACAAACAATGTAGGATACATCAGCGGGTAAAATGGGTAAACCCCATAAAGTTTAAAATACAAGTGTCTAGTAAATTTGTTCTGTACTCGCTCCAGCATGACATTGTATTTCGCTTCATGAGGAGCCCAAATCACCGCACTGTGTTCCAAGTGACTCCTTACCAAAGCGTCATACAGCACCCTGAGAGTGGTAACGTTTGTGAATCCCTGCGACTGTCTCAGTACGAAACCCAAGTTCCTGTACGCCTTCTTGCAAATCTTAACTATATGATCCCGGAAAGTTAGATCCGGGGTAAACAGTACTCCTAGATCTCGTACCTGAGACACTCGCTGCATCGGCGCTCCCTCTACTTTGTATTCGTAGGCTAAGGCAGTTTTCGCGCGCGTAAATGTCATCACTGAGCATTTCGCTGTGTTGAAATAGAGTTTATTTTTATGGCTCCACCCTACCACTCTATCTATGTCTTCCTGCAATCTCTCACAGTCCGACTCACCCTTGACCTCGAGCAGCAATTTGAGGTCATCTGCAAACAATGAACATAAACTATGTTTGACTACGTCAGGTAAGTCATTTATCATTAAAATAAATTCGAGAGGACCCAAATTGCTGCCCTGGCTCACGCCTGATCTGGTGTAGTATGGCTCAGATTCGAACCCGTTGTAGTCAACGTACTGCTGTCGATCTTTAGGCGCGTATAAGTAGTAGTCGTATAAGTAGGCGCGGAGTGCAGCCAATTTTTGCCAGCTTCATTAGCAGTACATCATTGTCGACGGTATCAAACGCCTTTTTAAAATCAAAATATGCCGCGTCTACCTGCACACCAGCATCGACGGCCGGCACCACCCTCGCCATGAAGTTAAGCAGATTAGTGGCAGTGCTGCGCGCCGGCCTGAATCCGTGCTGCGATTATTAATTGAAAGGCTGCTAAAGATGTACTTCTATTTTTGCGAAACTCATTTTGTTCGTCCTTTTAATACTGTGCTTTTCAATGAAGTTTGCTAATTTATTATGAAAAGCTTTTTCGAAAATTTTAGAAAATATAGGTATCAATTTCACTGGTCTGTAATTGTCCATTTGAGTGCTATCCCCTTTTTTAAATATTGGTTTCACTACTGATATCTTTAATAAATCGGGAAATATTCCTTGCTCTAGAGAGAGATTAACAACATGTAGAAGTGGCTCTAGAATTATATTGACTGACAGTTTTATGATGTCTGTGCGAATATTATCATAACCACTCGCTTTGGAATCATTTAGAGACATCACTATTTTTTTAAGGTCACTACCATCCAGTGGGTACAAAAATATTGAATTACTAATTGATTCAATATGATCCATTTGTTTTAATCTCGACTCTTCTTTATTATCAAGGCTGTTATTGGTAACCGTGTTTATGAAATAATTATTGAATTGATTTGCAATAGAATCGGGTCTTATACAGTCACTGTTGCCCGTAGTAATTTTTGAAATACAGGAGCGTTTTAAATCTGTGCCGGTATGCTTTTTTACAAAATATGGGAGAAAACAGATCTTCGCTAGGTGCCGTAGTTTTTGAGATATAAATGTGGCCCTGCTGGGGAGACTCTCTCCAGATCGGCCACCTATAAACCCTTAAATCTTTTGAACCAGTGACCGACAAATTCTGATATTTGGCGACAAATTTCGACTAATTAACGACAATTTTTTTATGTAAGTAATCAAAATTAAAATCCCCGATGGCGGCCCTGCCAGAGTCAATGACACTAACTGAACAGACAGCTGTGCTGCTGGGGAGTTTGTTGCGCCACTTCTTCCCAGCTAATTAACGCACTAGGAAGTGGTGAAGGGCCGGCGTTTTGAGGGACTGTCTTATGTAATCTTGACGTTCGAAAAGTGCTGATTCTCAGCCTAGTTTGAATAAATGACTTTTGAATCTTGAATTTTGACGAGAAGGGAAAGAAGTAAGTAGGTAAATTAAGATGGAAGACGAAATTGAATGGTGCTGATCATCACGTTCGTGAACGGGCGCCATCAAAAGAGACTGATCATCTCTTAGCTGCCACGACTTATTTAAATTTTTGAATTGTTTTTTTTTGTGTTTTTATTACGGACGCTTTTAAATTGCACGGCTTTCTACATCGTTTTTATATGTATAATTTCAACATGAACGATGTAACCAATATTTTGATATATTTAGAGTTTCCATGGAGTTTCTTGCCCGTTCCTCTCCATAGGATCCTTACTACGCTTTGGAAAGGTCAATTAGCTTTATCTTTCTGACTGACCGACCCCTTGACAATTCAAAAATGTCTGTTTTAATCTATTTTAAATGTCTATTTTAATTGAAATAAGTGCTTTGAGTTTGAATTAATAAAATTTAGTTTCACTTAACACCCTGATCTCACATTTAAATTCAGCTGCATCCGGTTAGATTGGAAGCCGACCCCAAAATCCATCTAGCCTAGCCCTTTCCCAAACATGTTGGGGGTGGGTTCCAGTCTAACAGAAAGCAGCCGAATACCAGTATTTTACATGGAACGACGACCTATCTGCCCTCCACAACCCAGTTACTGGGTAACACAAATCCCCATGGCGAGCTGTTAGACATTGGTAAAACGCAAATCAAATGATGACTGCAGCCTAGATAATAAATGGTAATAACCACGGTGTTTTTGACATATCTCGGGACCCTGGGTTCCCGGACCTTTGCAAGGGTACTATTGAAAAAGTCTTAAAATTCTTTGAAGTAGGTATTTTACGTGTGGGTTTTGAAGTGTCCAAAAACACAATACGTATATTTGTTCACATAGATGGGATTATTATTTGGAAACAGGTGGAATGGTGTGATAAGACAACGGAGCGGTTTAAAACATGTAGGTAGTGACAAAAATTTAAAAGAGTGTGCTTAGATGATTTTGTCATGTTGAGAAAACAAGGCGGATGTGAGTGGAAACGCCGGGAGGAGACGCCCTAGACTAGAAGGACATACAAATACCTATAGTGACCTTATTGGTTGATTTGTGTCTGGAGTTGGTGTGCTTGAGAAAGGTCAGGTGCATAGTCGTAACCGGCGTGCGAATATGGCACGCCTAGCATGACAACCATAGAAACGGGTTTTTTACGGGTTTTGTCAACGGCAGAATAGACAAAATGACAGATTGTGATTATCTGTCATTTTGTCTATTCTTTCGTCGATAAAACCCGTTCCCGAAGTATGTAAACGAGGCAAAAGGAGTTTGCACAATACATCCATCTTGTCTTTGGACTGAATTACGTCTAAAAATACGCAATTCTGTCTGCAATTTTTATCCCGAGATGCTAAAAACGTATGAGTCAAAACCAACCAATCAGGGTGCAGGAATGTGGCTCGCCTCCTGAGTCACTTTTTTATGTAAACAATTTAATTTTAGCATTCTTTATACTTACGCCATCTTTTATCTAGTCAAGAAGTAGCTAAAGTAGTTAGTTATTTTATTTATTAAATCCATTTAGGATTTTTCTTTGATTAAGTAATCACTAGCGCCTAAGGTTGCCAACTTTTTGTTATATCAAATATAGTATTTTCGAAGCCATTGACAAAAGAAAAATTGTACGTAACTATGTTTCAAAAATATTTTATTTCTTAAGTGCATATTATTTGCTACTTTGAGCCTTTATTAACATGTTTTTAGGGTTCCGTACCTCAAAAGGAAAAAACGGAACCCATAGCCATATAGCATATAGGAGCAATCGTGTGTCTGTCAGCTGTCTATCTGGCTGGCTGTCCGTCTGTCACAGCCAATTTTCTCCGAATGTACTGGACCAATTTAATTGAAATTTGGTACACACAATTTCTGTGACAAAAACACGGACGTGTAACGTAAATAAATGAATTTTGAAAAAAGGGGTCTATTTTCGGGGGCAAATGGGAAAATTGAAACAAAAAAGTTTTGCAAACTGTGCCGAGTGACATATCAAATGAAAGGCCTTATTGTTAGGCACTCAATTTTAATTTTTTTGAGATACGTTTTAAAGATATTTAAGAAAATTTATGAAAAACCCTTATCTCCGAAACTACTTGGCATACAATTTTGAAAAAAACTTACATTTGCAGTTGCAATGTTTATGAGAACATGTTTCTCAACTACAGTGTTAAGTTTGTTCTTGGGATAAATTCATCCCAACTACAGAACCCTTCATTGTGCGTAGTCCGAAACGCACTTGGCCGTTTTTTTTTTTAATGTTTCGTAACTTTTATTGCAAAATGCCATTATTCAGCTTTTATGAGATTTAATAATGGCCCTATTGCGTTCATTTCGCCATTTTGTATTGAAATGAAAATATAGGGAACCACTGTACTTTAACACCCGGCGCTTTTTTAAAGTAGCAATTTCTTTTGGGTAACCCCAAAGTGCCAAAAAATCAAAAATCGCTAGTTTCTTTCGGGACAGGTGGGATAGTGGCTATTAAGGTTGGGAAAGATCAAGTACTGGGTCTAAATTTGTTTCCAAGCAATGATACGACGAATACGTCGAAGGAGCGCGCTTCGCGGGCTCCTCCTGTTCCTTAAGAGGGGGTAGTAAGCAAAATTGCCTATCTTCAATTAGATTTTTCTGGAAGTTGATAAGACTTAGGTATAAAATAAAAATAATACGAGTAACTACATGATATTTCAAAACTTTTTGTGTAACAGAAACACAAACTATTAAAATTTTCTCGATAAAAAGACATCACGAAGTTACTTCTAATTTTCCCGTATTTTCGATTTGTACGTAATATGGTAATGATTAATTGGATAAAAATTTGATGATTATTTGTATTAATAAAAGGCGAAAATAATTGTGTATGCTTTATTTTTTATTCCTTTTAGTTTTGGTTTTATTACGACTACAAGCTTTTAGCACTTACGACGTTCTTAGTTCGTGGAAGAAGTCATCTTCCGTCGCACGTTGCGGGAACTTTAAGCATATTTTTGTTTCACAAATCAGTCGGCGTCGCTCTGTTGAGACGAGAGGACTGCGCTCACATTTTTGGCCGCACTGTGATATAATTTATTTGCGTAAATAATATTTTCGTAATTTATCACATTCTAGAAAAGAAACTGTGAAATAGAAAACATGGAAAAAACACTAAAATCACTTCCAAAACGATTATTAATAGCTTTAAGAATTGATATACTAAATAAATACCGAGGCTAAATAAAAATATAAAATTCAATGTTGATATTTGAAAACTCAAGATGACATACATTTTATATGACAGATTTCTGACTGTTAAAGTACAACTAGCGCCATTGTCTTGTATTTTGGTCAATTTTCTTGCGGAGAAAATTTACAACATAGCCAACTAGGCAATTCCACGTTTATTTGAAAGCTTGCGCTGGAAATTTTAAATCTTATTGCGATTGACTCAAGATCGAAATTCGTTTACCCCACTTTTATTGACAAACGTCTTATAAGGTAACGCTTAGACGAACCATTTCGAGCGACTTTTGACCATCCCCTAAATCAGGTTGAAACCCGAAAAGCATGGTTATTGGTATATTATTATATCCTTTACGGGAGCAGGGTCCAAGCAACCGGCAGTCAGGGCTCGTGTCGTATTATCTATGCTCCTGAGAGAGGAACCTCCTAACGATACGTGTCGTGTCCAGAAGCACTTGAAGCCCTTTCTGGATCAAGCCCTTGATCTAACAGCCTAACGAGAGCCTCCTCAGGTGTTGGTCGAGGCTCTTAGCAATTATGCCATTGGCCGTCACGACTATCGGATTATTTTTCAAAAACACAAACAAAAAAGTCGGGTTTTTGTTATTTTTATTTACTTTTTTTGTTCACAAAGGTTTTCGGTGGGGATTGTTTCTACTCGCGCTTCGCGCAGGAAAGATTTTCGTGACACATGCTATGTCTCTTTGCACAGTACAGTGCTCTTATTACTCTGAGACAGTGCTAAATCCACTATACCAATATTATTTTTTACTTGGGTAACACTGTTACTAAGTGACTTTGCATTATATTTTTTTACTTGGGTATCATAGTTTTCCACGAAGACGTCGTGAGGTACAAATTGTACAAGATCCTAAATAAAATTTGGTTACATTTGAATTTGAACCTTGTCACGTCACCATAGAGTTTCTAGTTCCAAAACTTGCATTCGATCTAAGATTCTGAATTCAAGCTTAGCGTATAGTATATGCAAAATAAAGAGATGTTTTTAGTTTTTACCAGGGTTGATATGATTTAAATCACTTGATTAAAATCAGTGATTTAAATCGCGATTAAAATCAAGTGATTTTTTTATAAAAATCAATGATTTAAATCAAAATTTTTTTTCTTCGACCAAATCAGCCAAAATGTGTCAAGGGACTTCCCCCGACATAAACTACGGCGCGCACACACGTGTCCAATGCTGTTTAACTATACCGTTCGGAGGTTCTCCGAAATTTAAACTCGTGACTGAATCCGTCCGTTTAGTCTTTGGCGCGGTCATTCGTGATTGATTAATGAAAGTGAATACAACAAGATGTCTGGAAGGAAAAAAGATGCTGAATGGGTTTATTTCCATGAAAAAAAGTCCACTTGCGGCAAGTTTAACAAAGCGGTGTGTAAACGTTGTAAGAAGGAATTAATGGGCTTAGTAGCGAGAATGAAAAAACATTTAGAGACATGTGTGAGAAAAATAATCAAAAAAATCCGATTTAAATCCAATTAATCCGATTTAAATCAAATAAATCCGATTATTTTGATTTTTTTATAAAAATCATGATTTTTATCAACCCTGGTTTTTACCTATTGAAGAATTGCGTTGAAAATAAAGGTAATGAATGATCATATTTCGTTTAAATATTGTAATTGAAAAACCATTTTGACGAATAGGGTTGCTGATCACTGCGGTCCAACAAATATATATATAAGTTTATTGATGTGTTAATTGTTCAATCATCTTCGGTCAAAAATCAGGCTTGTTTTCCTCAAAGTAAAAAAGGGAAGGTAAGTGATACGATTAGTTAAATAGTATTTGCTTCCATATCGTCAAAAAAGCAAGTTTATTGAGTTTATTTTCATCTTGACTGATAATGTAGTATGTAGTATAATACTTTGATGATGATCCGCTCGCATTTCCATTCGCATTTTTTCTAATCAATGCCTATAACTTACTAATAAACATCGGATAAATACTCGTATAAGATAACAATTATGTTCAGAGGCAAATAAAATAGTAGCCCACCAGCATCGGTAACAGATTCACGGACATACAATAATGTAATATAAATGGAATAATATACCTACTTGTATACGACGATCATACTTAGGTAAATTATATAGAGCCGTTTCATCTGATTATTTTGCGTATACTTACTACAGAAAATTCAAATTCGAATTCTATACCTAGCTAGATAAACGCCGGGTGAAAAGTTTCTGCCGGCGGGAATGGATTGTGTTTTGTTTTCGTCGTGTTTGATGAGAGGGGTAGGTAGGGGTTGCGCGGGTGAAATTTGATTTTTTGCTGGCTTTATGCGCCCTCTTAACTTTCAGTTAAAAAAAAAATAACCACGAAAGGGATAGCGTGGTATTTATTCGCTCGCTTCGCTCGCTCACTAGGCCCCGCAATTACCCTTCGAACCTAACCCGCCCGAGTCGGGGTGCCCCAAGTTCCGAGCTAGCGAGCTCGGAACTAAAGAGCGAGCAAAGCGTTGCTCGCTCTTGCATCCCAAGTATTTTCTAGTAAAAGTATTACCTATTACCTTTAGGTATGATGAGTAGAACTGTCAAACGAATAACGATATTTACGATATAGCGTCACATAGATTCGATTACATTTCGTTACCCACGATATTATAGGAGTACAAATAAATCTTTATTATTTTTAATTTCATGAATTATATTATTTGCTTCATATTTGAGATAATTGTGGTAGCAACAATTAAAAAATGAATTAAAGTTAATAACTTATAATAAATAAACTAAAAACCATTAAAATCTGCTGTCACTTTGTCTGAACTTAAAACGGAATATCCTTGGAGTGAAATTTGTACAATAACTGTGGTAAAATGTCAAATTGATTACCTACGTAAAAAGTTTTTTTTTTTTAGTCTAGCATTATTTTTTTTCTTAAAAACTAAATGTTTGCGCAGGGTGAAATTTTGAGAAAGCGTTTTAAATGACGGGGACTACACCAAAAAAAAAATTGTAGCTTCGCACGCGCGGGTGTTATAGTACAGTAGAACCCGACAGATATGGATTTTCATACAAACATTGCCGGCCGGTCGCTCGTATGTATTCGACCAGTAATAAGGTACCGCAATTTCGATTTATCTCCAATAAGGTTGTCAAAATAATTTCCGAATATCCAAGCATGTTTAAGAAATAATAATAATGTTCTGTAAGAAATAGTCAACAAAAAGGCTAATAAACTAACGAATTTACAACACAATTAATTATACATACTAAAAAAAAATTCGTCAAAATAAGTCTATAGCCAACCTTATAGCGTCTCGACGAAATGTAGATATCCCAATGAAATTATTTAATAACGCACTTTTAGCTGCCACAAACCTTAAAACTAACACTAAAACAGTTCACTAAAACACTTATTGAATCATTTTATAACACATCACATAATTTCTCCGCGAATTTATCGTAAAAAGTTTGTTTTTATTAGTTGGATGCTGGTCGACACACCACAAGTGACGACGTCAACTTACGTCACAGACTAACAATAATTTCGTTGTATTCGGTGTTGCCGTGATAAAATTGAAATTTGCACAGCATATAAATAGTGGTTATTTTATACGGTTGTGTCAAAAACTGTTCTTTATTTCATTTTCATTTTAAAAAGAAAACAAATTTATGTCACCCAGGTAAACAAAAAACACCCAAAAAATATAGAAAAGTTTTCGTTATTAGAACAGTATTGTGTGCCTCACGGTTGTGCCAAATAGGCCCAGTCCAGAATAAATGCCCGACAATTGATGAGATGTAAATCAAAATTTATGATAGATAAATGGGTGTTTTGGGAGTGCTTTAAGTTAAGTTATTTTGTACATAGAAAAAACAAGGAGATGCCGCAATAGACGTTGAAGATGGCAGGATGACTTGGATGTCATTCTTAGAAGTTGGCTATCCAGAAGTTGTGCAGAGTTGTGACCGCTTAAAGGAATGGTGGGAGTTTTTTACCCAGCTGTGGAATAGTTTGGGCTAGCTCTACTAATAAAAACAACATAGGCAGTCATGGGGACTGCCGATAGAAGTGAATACCTACTTAAAACTATGAAATAACAGTGGTTGTTCGCAACCCGTCATACACATAGCTACAGATATACTATTAACATTAGCATATTGGTGACGCAAACCCATAAAACTTTCCCCCACCAAAAATCATACAACACGCCTAAAGAAGTTTTCACTTCTGTTATATTGTTATTTGGTAACACTTTCCACCAGTGTTATACAAGTTTACAGTGAAATGTCAGTGATATTTTATTATATTATTTTAATTATTGGTAAAATAGCCTTTATATACTTATTATAATTTCGATCGCAAAATCAAAGAAATGCAGGCTGGTCGTGCTGGAAGCATTTATTTTGAATTTTCACTAACGAAGACTTTTTCATAATAAACTACCAAAAATAATAATTTGGCAAAAATTTAAATTTTATATGTATATTGCCCAAACTTTCGACCGACTTCCCTAGAAACAGGGCAAAATTTTATTATCCTGGCAACACCAGGTTGTATCCAAGCAAATTGATACGGATGTAACACAACCAAGTTACTATTACATTTAGAGAAGTCTCTATTTCAAGGTGCTAAAGACTATTCTCCTTTATTTCTTCACTTCAATAAGTTTGTCACTAACGTAACTTGAATGATTTTACCACATCAATGTGCAGTTGTTATGATCCTTAGCTTTGTAAAAATAAAGTTTAGATTCGTCTGAATGGTAAGTATTGCAAGAAGTGTATGCAAGACGGGTTCTTCGTATAGTATTGAGGTCTTTCTTACTACAGCTACGTTGACTTCGTCCTTGTGTACTAGTTTGCAAAATCACAAACTAAAATCCATATTGGTCGGCCATCTTGAATATTTACACGTAAAAACCATCTGAGTATTTACAAATTGGAAAATGCATAATTTTTTCCAAGATTTTGGTTATTTTTAAGCTAACCAGTTAACCTTTTCTTAATTTAGCTTGATTAACGTATGTGTAGATATAGGTACCTAACGACTGGGCTGGGTTATTTATCTGACCTCCACAACAGAATTACTGGGCAATACCGTTATAGAAAGGTTAGAGAAATTTGTCCTAGGACGAGATTAATTAGGTATCATGATTTTTACTAACACGAAAAACTTAAAAAAAAAGATCAACTCCCAAAAAAAACAGTACAAATTGAAAATTTACTTTAATTTCGGAAGTCAGTGTCTTTAGTTTAGAATTTTCGTTTTTTGCCACCGACTTCCGAAATTAAAGTAATCTTTCACCTTTTTTTTTGTTTTGGAAGTCGGTTGTTTTTTTGTAATTTTTTTTTGACTTTTTAGTTGTGGTACCTACGCCACATAAATTCGAATACCACCACCTGCTATGTAAATAACAGTGACAGAACTTATCATAACTCATACCATATATGTTACCAAATAAATTTTACCATGACCCATTAGTTTTACCATGACCCATTTTAAGGTTATCCATTAATTACCGGACACCCTGTACATATAATATACAAATATTGCTCGTTTAAAGTATGGGATAAACAATAACAATTATCAATATATTCAATAAATAATAAATATATATTATTATTATTATTATTATGGTTATCCTCAAGGTTGACGTTAAGAATGCCTTTAACTCTGTAAACAGGGACACTTTGTTGGCTGAAATAAAAAAAGAACTACCCGAAATTTATGGTTTTATGTGGCAGTGTTACAGGTACCCCTCTAAATTATTATACAAGGACAATGTTTTGGAATCTGCAGTAGGATGCCAACAAGGTGATCCGCTCGGGCCAGTCATTTTCAGCTTGGCTATTCATCCAATTATCCAGAGACTAAATTCAAAATTTAACGTATGGTATTTAGATGATGGAACACTAGGAGGTGATGTAGACACCGTTTTGAACGACTTACAACTCCTCAAACAACAATTTAAATCCATTGGCTTGGACCTTAACCCATCAAAATGCGAAATTTACCTTTCTGACATTACCGACAGACAATTGACACTTGAGAAATTTAATGCAATAGCCCCACAAATCAAAATTAAAAAAAAAAGTTCACTTCAGCTCCTAGGTTCCCCAATCTTAGAAGACAGCTTTTCTCCCTTCATCGACGAAAAAATCAAAAATTTCAACGACATTTCGGACAGACTCTCTAAAATTAACTTACATTCGGCTTTCACCCTGATCAGATACTGTTGTTTTGGTCCAAATTTCATATATTTTTTACGCTCTTCACCTTTATGGAAGCAGCCACACCTCTTGGACAAAATTGACCAAATTATTCGCAGCACCCTAACATCCATTTTAAATGTGGCCTTGGACGACCGGGCGTGGCTGCAAGCCACACTACCCATCCGTTTCGGTGGCCTCGGTGTCCGCAAAATTACAAGTATTAGCTTACCCGCGTTCCTGTCCTCTGTCCACAGCACTGAAAAGTTGACCGGGAAAATTTTAGCCCCCTGCCTGGTCGACTCTGAAGTGCCGTGCTTGACTGATGCGGAGAACGCCTGGAAAACGGCTTGCCCGAATACAGATCGGCCTGTGAACCTGTCCTCCCAGAGGCAGTGGGATGAGCCGCTCTGCAGGTTGGTACGGAACAATCTTATTAATACGTCCACCAATACTGCTGAGCGTGCCCGCCTGCTGGCTGTGGGTGAGTGGGAGTCGGGCCTTTGGCTTCAGGCGCTACCGTCACCCAACATAGGGACTATGCTGGGTGACACCACTTTCCGGCTCGCTACCTGTCTGCGTCTGGGCGCTCCTTGTGTGGCCCCGCATCGCTGTCAATGCGGTGAAGCAGTCGACTGTCTCGGACACCATGGTCTATCCTGCAGTAAAAGCGCAGGCCGGAGAGCACGGCACGCCAGCATTAATGACACCATCCGTCGTGCTCTTGTCACCGCCGGGGTGCCAGCTGTTCTAGAACCCAACGGCTTGGCACGCGACGATGGGAAGAGACCAGACGGAATGACCATAATGCCTTGGAAGGTAGGTAGGCCATTGGTGTGGGATGCAACGTGTGTCGACACCCTTGCGCCATCCCATCTTCCTAGCACGGTGGGCTGTGCTGGGGCTGCTGCTGCAGGTGCGGAAAACCTCAAACGGCGCAAATACTCCAATCTTATTGGGACTTATATGTTTGAGCCGTTTGGGGTTGAAACACTAGGGCCATGGGGTCCGAGTGCCCACTTAGTCTTTCAAGACATCGCAAAGCGGTTGGTCGACTCTTCATGTGACCAGAAGGCTGGCCTATTCTTCGGCCAGAGAATCAGCATTGCCATACAACGTGGCAATGCTGCCAGCCTTTTGGGCACTTTTCCTGTTGACAACGATGCGGACGAATTTTTTGATGCCCTATGATTGTTCCCCCCCAACCCCTTTCTTATATACTTGTACATATTATTTAATGTTGCAAAAACTGTGACTTGTGTAAAAATGTTAATTTTCTAAGTGATTAATTTATGAACACATAATATAATTATTATAAGTACATTTACATAGATTAGACTAGATGAATACAATGTCCTTTAAATAAATATATATATATTAATTAATAATATATTCATATATATATATTAATAATTATTAATATATATTATTTCAATATATTCATTTATAATTAAATATTTATATATATATTTATTTGTGTTGTGTATGATAAACATCTAGAACAAATAACAGCTACGAGTATATCAAGCTGTTATTTGTATACATTAACAATAGTCATTTACGGAAAAATCTAAAATCAAAATTACATAAGACAGTCCCCCAAAACGCCCACCCTTCACCACTTCCTAGTGCGTTAGCTGGGAAGAAGAAGTGGCGCAACAAACTCCCCAGCAGCACAGCTGTCTGTTCAGTTAGAAGAACAAAAAAAAAAGATTCTATATAATAGTATTCAAAATAATTGACATTAAGCAACACAAAACATAATTGACTTGTTTTAACACCCACAGACATCAACAACTGCCAGTCTTCTCCCAACTATGTTGGGGTCGGCTTCTAGTCTAACTGAATGCATGTATGGAAGGTTATTTATTACACTTATCAAACAAACGTCAAATAATTATAATTTTATCCATTATTCAAATAGTTAACCATCCAAATTAGAATTTAAAAATTAAAATGTACTTCACAATAGTGTCATCAACTCATAATAGATAATAAACTTAGTCAATTCTATGTTAAAGTAATTAGGAATATACCAATTAGTTTAATTTATCATTTAGTAATTCGTCAGTGCTGTTCCTGCATATTTCTTAATTTTTCCGTTGTAGGTATATTCCGTCCAATATTTTGGCAACGTAAGTATTATTAATATTAGCGGTCGCCCAGCAGAGGTCGAAATTCGACCTTAATTCATTTGAATGTCATGATTTTGTTTGGTACCCATCTTGTGTCAAACGCATTTGTAATGTTTATTATAAAAATATTAGCTTTCTGCACTCCATAAACAAACTTTTAACTGTGCTAAATTTCATACTCCTCCGTCCGCGTAATTTTCGTAACAAGGGGTAAGTACAAAGTTTTTGCTTCACGTAATATTATAATACGAGTAATTTAAGCAAATATTATAAAGAATTGGCGCCATACTGAATATACTTTTACGCAGTAGAGCTATCCTGGATCTAGGGATCATGCAAAGTTTGCTATTGTCTATTCAAGCGTCTCGATATTAATTAAACTATTTCGTGGTTGTCACCATTCTCTGCTACTGCTTAAGAACCGCAAACACAGTCTCGTGTTAATCTAGATAGAATAAAACCGTTACTCTCATATAGATCCTTTCTAATGATTAGTATGCGTGTGCGCACGGGATGTGTAACGTGTCGCGAACAATAGCATAATGATTGATCACAACACTGTGCGTGGGTGTAACAGAGAGACAATACAATAGAACATTGGTTTCTCAAAAACATCTCGCCCTGAGGACGTAGGCAGATTACGGTATAGCTGTAAATGGATTTTTGGCACTTGGCCGAAATCGGAACTAATGCCGCCATCTTGTTTATTTTTTGAGTTCCGTTCATCATCTCTCTCATGCCTTTATTCCAATATATTAGTGGTCGGCGCAATATGTATTTTCCTTCCACACTTCTCTATCAGTCGCCGAGATGGCGACGTAACGTAACGAAGTAAAACTCAAAAGCTCAAAGCAATTTCAATTAAACCATTTACAGGCACTTTTGAATTGTCAAGGAATCGGTCAGTCAGAAATATGAAGCTAGTTGCCCATTCCAAAGCGTAGTAGGTAGGTACCTATGGAGAAGAACGGGCAAGAAACTCCACGGACACTCTTTTAAATAAATTGTTACAAAGTATTTGTTACATCATTCATGTTGAAATTAAACATGTGAGAACAATGTAGAAAGACGTGCACGTTAGAAGCGTCCGTAATAAAAATATAAAACAAAGAACAACACAAAAATTAAAATCAGCCATGGCAGCTAAGAGTTGACCAGTCCCAACTGACGGCGCCCGTTCACGAACATGACGCATGGATTAGCACCATTCAGCTCAACCATTTTGAAGGGAGCTAAATGATCCAACACACGCGCCACCATCAGCGAGACATCTGAGTGAGCATGACATACTCACAGCCGCCAGGGCACATTCAAGTCAATAAAAGACGTATTACCCGGTAAATGTTAGCTTTTTAGTACATATTACTCACATCTGTGCTCTGCAATTATATAATACAAAAGAAATTGATTTTATACAATGCAAAGATGGTCTTACAATCTTCAGCAGCTCCAACAGTATTTTCAAACGTTAATCAAATAGTTGTGGTAGTGGAGCAGGACCAGCATTGAGCCAAGCATTGACGCAAGCAAGTGACGGAGAAATAGGCGGACATACATAAAAAAATAAAAAACACACATACGCTACGTACATAGAACCCCCTCTTAAAAATAAACCAACATTTTATAGTTAAATAACAGACAGTTAAGCATTGTATCACTTAATTTACTTAGCTGTGACATTACCAGACATTTGTACCGCTTCGATGCGCGTGAGTCGATTTTAAACTCACAACTTGAACATAACTCTACGTGAGACAGAGATAGAAGACACACATGTACGTGAGTTAGAGCGAAATGGGTATAGTTTCGTTGGTGTGTCGTTGCGTGTGGCATTTTTATTATATGGTCATTGTACTATTATTTTTCTGAGTTCGTTTTATAGTGTTTACGATTTTAGAGATTTTTTTAACCGACTTCTAAAAGGAGGAGGTTATAAACTAATTTCAATGATGTTTTCTGTGGTTTGTTTTTTGTTTAATTATAAATTGTTATTGACTTGTTTATTGATACACTAGCTTTTGCCCGCGGTTTCGCCCGCGTGGATGTTGGAAAATATCCCACGGGAACGTACTCGGGATTAGTTAGATAGGTACCTAATATCCGTGGAAAAGTCATTGATTCCTACCGGTGCGCCCGCCCGCGTTGTCGGCCACCGTAATTATTTTGTCACGCGTAATTTTGAATCTGTGATATCTTTTAAAGTATTAATTTTAATGATATGATGTCAAGGCATGTTTTAATGTTCATTAAATGCCCGATTTAAATAACATATTTTATTGGGTAAGGATAAATAAAATACCGGTCAAAATAGCTTCGGAAATAACAAAGAAATTTTTATCAAATTCTGAAAGATAAAAATGGTTACTGTAGGTCATCCTTAGAAGATAGACATATGCTATCGCGGATTTTATTTTTGAACTTTTTAAGATAAGTATACAATTCTGATCTTAAAAGTTCAAAACAAAAGTAACCATTTTTATCTTTCAGAATATGATAAAAATTTATTTGTTATTTCCGAAGCTATTTAATTTATCCTTATCCAATAAATGTATCTCTTACGGCTTACGCGACGCACGCCAGTAAAGCTCCCAGTTGGCATGATTTTTTCCGACATCTTCGACAATAATCGTCATATTTCAGCCAATTTACACAAAACCTTAATGTATCACACACAAAAACCTTCCGCATGAATCACTCTATCTATTTAAAAAAAAACCGCATCAAAATCCGTTGCGTAGTTTTGAAGATCTAAGCATACATAGGGACAGACAGCGCAAAGCGACTTTGTTTTATACTATGTATAGATATAGATTCATAAACTCACGCGTTCTTGGAATGGGGAGGCAAAAACTACAACGAGGTTGCTTTACCTGCTACGGTCCTTACCACACTTGTTAACTTGTTGTCTTACACTTAACACAATAAGTTAACAAGTGTGAGAACTTCGCACACTTGTTAATAACAAGTGCGTGTCGGAACACGCACAATGAAGGGGACCGTAGTTGGGTTGAATTTATCGCAAGAACAAACTTAACTTTGTAGATGAAAAACATGTTGTCCCATACATTCCCTATGGGAGAACATGTTTAAGCAACCGCAAATTTAAGTTGGTCGATTATTACTCGTTAACCTGTACAGCCTACTTAGCTCTCTAACTATTCAAGTAAGTACCTACAACCATTTAGCTGCCAGGGTCCTCCCCTGCCAGCTAAATGGTTGTACTTACTTGGATTTGTGAAAAAAATCACAGCAGTAGTATATATAATGAAATTAAAAGGAAAACTATGAGAGCTAAGTAGGCTGTACAGGTTAACGAGTAATAATCGACCAACTTAAACTTGCTCTATTTACTTACTTTGCTCTATTTCTTACGCTCAATTTTCCAAGTTCTACAAATGTAAGTTTGAAATCGCAAAAAAAATCCTTTACTTGTGCTGTGAGGCCTTGCATCCTACCAAATTTCATCATTCTAGTTCAACAGGAAGGTACCCTGTAGGTTTAGATTTATTAGCGAGTATCAAAATTGTCAAATAAAAATGACCGTATTTTTTAATTGCGTTGACTTAGAAGCTTGTTTTTTTCAGAGCCTCAAAGAACCTAGACCTACGTCATCATCATCATTTCAGCCGAAAGACGTCCCCTGCTGAACACAGGCCTCCCCCAAATGGGGGGGGGGTTGCCATAATCGCCACGCTTGGCAGGCGGGTTGGCGATTGCCAGGTCCAGTTAAAAACCAGCGTCAGGCACTTATAGTTGTCTGGCATTTTAGCTGAACTGGGCCTTTTTTGGCGCAGCCCTGAGGCACACTCCCCATCAAATTTCTGCTTACATCGCATTTTACACTTTTTATTAGTTTTTTTTTTTTTCTGCTTTGTAATTATATTGTGTGTGCTAAATAAATGTATTTTCTTTCCTTCTTTCTTTCATTGCAGTATGGTGTTAAAATGCATAGAGAACGCTGCTGCCCATTCTCTAGTGAGACCTCTACGTATTTGATATTAATTTCAACTTGATATCTTAACGAGTTCCTGAGTAAATAGGTCTTGACAGACTGTCAGATGCACAGCGAAGTGATCCTTTACGGGTTCAGTTTTTTCGTTTTGAGGTACGAAACCAAATAAATGGTGGTAATTTCCCGTTGACGAAACTGGTATTCTCGACCAATTCTAAGCTGATAAGACAACAGCTTAGGTATTAATGTAATACTTATTTTTATTTCGTTAATTGAGACCACAATTATGAATCTGGTTTTTACAAAGAATACCTTTTCGATGGTACAGTCAGCATCAAAAGTTGTTGACCACATTTAGATTTTCAAAATCGCTGTATAGTGAAGTGCTAATAGTGAATACGGTGTACAGCGATTTTGAAAATCTAAATGTGGTCATCAACTTTTGATGCTGACTGTACCTAAGTCATTTATTACACTAGCAGCGCCCCACGGTTTCGCCCTCATAAGTCTCGATCCCGTGGGAATATCCGGATAAAAGGTATCCTGTGTCCTTTTTCAGGTCATGGTCTACCCATGTGCCAAATTTAATCCAATTCCGTTCAGCCGTTTTAGCGTGAAAGCGTAACAAACAAGCAAACAAACAAACTCACTTTCGCATTTATAATATTAGTTAGGATAATATCACGCCATTTCTTCCCGAAGGGTTAAGCAGAAGTGTACCTATAGTATTACCGTTTATTAAGTCCTATGTAATAGGAGGCGACCCTATTACCATCAACCGGACACAAATCCAGACTCAGGGCACACAGGCAACGGAAGGAACACGGGTGGGTTTTAGTCAGTAAAAGTCTGACACACCCTCCCGCTCCGCCTAGAGCGGGAAAAGTTATTTGATAATTTCCCACAATACTCAAAATTAAAAAAAGGGCTGCTACTGAGCAATACCAGATGGAAAACCCAATTACACTTTGCCAGACCTGGGAATCGAACCCAGGACATCATACTCAGCAGTAGCACTTGTCATTTAGTATAGCTGTGACATCCGCTTTACCTTGTATAAAGAACCGACATTCGGCGCGAACAGCTCGGCATGAAACGTATGGTCACTCATCCACGTACTTACCAACCGTGGCAAACGTATGGTCACTCATCCACGTACTTACCAACCGTGGCAAACGTATGGTCACTCATCCACGTACTTACCAACCGTGGCAAACGTATGGTCACTCATCCACGTACTTACCAACCGTGGCAAACGTATGGTCACTCATCCACGTACTTACCAACCGTGGCAAACGTATGGTCACTCATCCACGTACTTACCAACCGTGGCAAACGTATGGTCACTCATCCACGTACTTACCAACCGTGGCAAGCGCAGCTGAACATTAATCGATAGACCCGTCTGGCAGTTACTTAGGCACGAGCCTCTCAAAAGGAAAAACTGGCCAAGTGCATGACGGAGCACGCACAATGAAGGGTTCCGTAGTTAGGATGAATTAATCCCAAATACAAACTTAACATTGTAGTTGAAAACTTGAAAAACCTGATCTCCCATAAATTCCAAATGCAAATGCAAGTTTGTGCGCACAATATTGAGATATTTGACATGTTATCTTAAGACCAAAGACTTCTTATAGGTTTTCCTGAGTAAAGAACCATTCTCTGTAAGTTTTAGGCTCAGTTGTTTCGGAGATAAGAGGGGGAGTGGTAAATTTTTATCTATTTTCTTAAATACCTAATGTATTTATTTATTTTAAAATTATTAAAAAAATATTTGAGATCTTCGCAACAAGCCATTTCATTTGATATGTCACACGGTATAGTTTGCAAAACCTTTTCATTAATTTTCTTATTTGCCCCCATATTTAAAAAAAACATTTATTTACGTTACACGTCCGTGTTTCGCTCAAAGAAATACATATGTGTACCAAATTTCAACTTAATCGGTCCATTAGATTCGGAGCAAATTGGCTGTGACTGACGGACAGACTAACACACGAGTGATCCTATAAGGGTTCCGTGTTTTCCTTTTGAGGTACGGAACCCTAAAAATAACACGTCATTCCTGCCCCATGTCACTTGGTGTCGTCGCACCACGTTTTCTTCTTCCACTCTCCCCTGTCAACTGTCACGCTATCATCCACTCCCTTCTCGTCCATACCATTCCTCACACAACCCATCCATCTTCTCTTCGGCCTTCCTCTCCCTCTCCATCCATCAAAATTGATATTCATCACTCTTTTAGTCACATGCGTTTCCTCCCTCCTCATCACATGCCCATACCAAGCCAAACGATTTCCTTTCAACGTTTCTGTTACTGGCGCCACTTTCAAACTTCCCCCTACTCATTTCTTACTTTATCAATTTTCGCCACTCCACACATCCATCTCAATATAAGTACAAATCTAGAACGTTTCATTTAAAAATTATTATTGAGAATAAATGGTGTGGTATTTTCCGCAAGTCTTTAATAATTTTAAACAAAAACATTATAATCTTCAATACCAACGTTGACTTTGCGCCGTGACGATATTTTTTTTATCTAGTCAGTAAATACACACATACAATCTTCATACAATACAAACTAATAAAGTAATAACCCAAAACAAAATAAATACACATAAACTGCATTCGCAATTTATTTGGCAAACAAGTAAACAAACACGAGTTTTAGCAAGAACAACTGTAAAGCCTACACATAAGGTTCAGTTTGCGCTACAACTTTATATTTTGGATGACTTTTTCAACAGTACTAGTCAGTCTAAAATCAAGTTTATATACACTCGTATAAAATTGATGTTTGTTTAAGTGGAAATAACATGAATTGGAAACAATGTTATAAAGAACTTAGGTACACAAGGTCGGCTCCATACAACGACACGCACGCACACATAAATATGGTTCACGTACCTACAGTGAGTGCAAACGCACTCGCGAGACTGTCATTGTTTATGACCGTAGGTATTGTGGTGTTCCAAATATATCTGATGAAAATGTAAACAAATTCTGTTCAGGTTTAATGCAATCACTCACTCAACCAACCTGTCTAACCTTTTCCCAACTATGTTGGGGTCGGCTTCAAGTCTAACCAGATGCAGCTGAATACCTGTATTTTACATGGAACGACTGCCTATCTGACCTCCATAACCCAATAACTGGGTAATAAAATACTCTGTGGTAAGACTGGTTGGCAGACTTTCGGGCTGACGACCCGCAACAACTGGCAAAGATCTACGAATGACAGCCGGGAACAACGGCATAACGTGCTTTCCGAGGCATGGAGGAGTCTCGGTATGTAAACATGGTCACCCATCCACGGACCTTCTCCGGCAAGCGTAGCTTAACCTAATGGATCGTGTGTGTTATTTATTTATTTATTTGTATTTCAACTCTTCGAACAATTATTATTTTCAATTTTGAATAACATACTCATCGTAATAAAAATCTGGTTATATAAAAGGTGATTTAAAATTAGAATTTCGAATTAAGTATTCAAATAATGAAATCAAAGCTCTCAATTGGCAAGTAAAACTACAAAAAACATTTGCTAACGAAAAAACAAATTGTTTACACTTTCATCAGATACTTTTGGAACAGACGATACGTGTCTATGTGCACCTGCGCCTGATTTCGCTCATTGTATGGACCCGGCCTTCTGTACCTAACTATTTGGTGCTCATAATGACGCTAACCAGTTATGCAAAGATACAGGCTTTGTATGGAGTTATTATTATTCATTCCAAGAATATTGCTACATTCATTTATGTCTGCCGTTTGCGGTTAAGAAACCTAATTATAGCAGGACTGTTTTTTTTTATTTTTCTCTTGGAAAGATTTGCATTACTTATCATTAAATTAATATTTGTTTTCAGTTTTTGCTTTATTGTAAGGATATTAATCTTATAAATAATTTGGTCCTCTTTCTTTAAATTAACGCCATCTGGACATTTTAATTTCCAACCATGTTTAAATAAAACGACATCTAGTGTAGTCGGAAGTTACTACTATTTACTTTGCATGTTTGTGTAAAGAGTAAATTCATGCGGCTAAATCATTATTATGTTCTAATCTTTGTATGATACCAGTTAACAAGGACAGTGATGATCTAAAAAAATCAAGTTAATGCCCTAGGTTTCGCTAAGAATAAAGTTGTTTATTAAAAATTTCTATGTTAGGTGTAAAAATTGAAAATGTTCGAAATTGTGGATGTGTCGCCATCTAGCGACAAAATGTCAGTGAGATCATCTAGGCATTCACCTTAATATTACGTTCAGAATACACAAAAACTATTTTTGAAGTTAAAACTTATTTAGGCCGCGCGTTGAGCGATTTTTGGTAGGGGCAAGGGGTAAACGAATGGATTCGCTTAGTACTGGGCTATAGGATATAGATGGCGCTAATACCAGTTTTAAGTTTTTTAATAGTATTGTTTCTTTTTGTGGGGATACAGGGCAACAGAATGATGTTGATGATGATGATGATGAATATTGTTTATATCATATAAAATAAACCAGTTCTAAGTTTTCACTCCTGTCCGCAGACTGAATATTTTTAGGGTTCCGTAGTAAACAAGGAAGCCTTATAGTTTCGCCATGTCCGTCTGTCTGTCTGTCCGCGGCTTAGCTCAGAGATTTTTAGTACTAGAAAGCTGTACTTTGTCATGGGTATACATATTAATCACGCCGACAAAGTGGTGAAATAAAATCAAGTTTTTTTTTTTTTTGTATACATCCCCTACACATAAAGTGGGGATCTTTTTTTCTCATCTGTCCCATTGGAAAGATCGTTCAAAAATATTGTGAGTGTGTGGAAATCATTTTTCAATTCAGGAATCCGTTTGCGAAATATTAAGCTTTAAAGTGCATTGTTAGTCATGCCCCCCCCCCGTACCAGCTCGATGGATGTACTAGGAGTTGTGAAAAAAATCACAGCAGTAGTATATATAACGAAGTTAAAAGGAAAACTATCACAGCTAAGTAGGCTTTACAGGTTAACGAGTAATAATCGACCAACCTAAATTTGCAGTTAGGAAAATATGATCTCCTATACGTTCCGTAAGGGAGAAAATGTTTTTCAACTACAATGTTAAGTTTGTCTTGAGATAAATTTTATTCATCGCATCTACGGAACCCTTCATTGTGCGTGGTCCGACGCGTACTTGGCCGGTTTTTTGAAAGCAAAAAGGAGGTTCTATGATCGTAGCGTATGTTTTTAAAATCTTCTATTTAACTTGCAATGTATGTATGTATGTTTGTTCGCTTGGAATCTTGCTACTCAATTTTGAAGCAGATATCTTCAACCGATTGAGCTGAAATTTTGTATACACGTTTAGTTTGGATGACAATACACGATAAGCTATGTGACGTCATTCTAAATCCAATATGGCGGACCATCCAAGATGGCGGAATAGTTATTTTTTATGCACTTCTGCAATATGGGTATCAAATGAAAGGGCTTGCCGAGAATGATTAGAAAGAACTAAAAAGTAAAAAATAAATTAAAAGCAAAAAAACCTTTAAAAAAAAAAGCTTTTATTTAAATTCTCTAAAAAGAAGAAAATAAAATTTTCTTTTATAAATTGTAACTAACAACTTATAACCTTATTATACACAATTTATATGATCATAAAAGATTGTCCAGAGGTTTGCAAAAAAAATAATAACTTAGCAGATTAAGGTACTCAATTAAATAGGTACTAGTTTATTTACACAAGTAAATCGCGCGACATGCTTTTATGATCATAAAAATTGTGCATAATGAGGTTTTATGTTGATAGTTACAATTTTAAAAGAAAATTCTAATTATTCTTTTTAGAGCATTTCAATAAAAGTTTAACATACTCGTACTTAAAATAACACAATATAATATAATAATAATAATAAATAATAATAATATAATATATATTTATGTTAAGACAAATTTATTAAGGGTTTCGGGGCGAAGAAAAGATTTCGTAATCATTTCCTTGTGCGTTGCTCAGCTAACGGATGACAGACTGAGGTTGTCCAAAAAAGGTGCGCGTCGTCTGTTTTTTTTTACGGCTTCTAGCACATTCTAGCTAGAAGTAGCCTTTTTGGACGAGCGGATTGTGGCGGGAGCGGTTCTAAATATGTTCGCGTTATAAAAGCTTAAAAAAAAAAAGGTTTTATTGCTTTTAATTTTTTTTATGTGTCTCGATATTTTCGTCAATTCTGGACCGAATTTTAATATTCTTTTTAATTTGGTAGAAGCTTGCGCGGAAAACTATCCAAGCAAGGTTAATCAGTAAAATTAATATGGGACCACATAAATTTTATGTTAATATAAATGTTATCTTTGCTTGGGTAGTTTTTGAGTTAACATCGATAATAAGTATTGTTCCCACTTAGTTGTATGTTATAATAACTACATGTCACTGTTATTTACATAGCAGGTAGTGGTATTCGAATTTATGTGGGGTAGGTACCACAACTAAAAACTGAAAAATAAAAATTTCTGAAATTTCTTTCTTCTTTGAAAATCTAAAATCAAAGACAACTTCCGAAATTAAAGTTATTTTTCACTTTGTAGTGTTTTTTTTTTTCACGAAACTGCCTCCAGTCGGTGCCGCTTTGATAAGAGCTCTTCCATTTCGACAATGAATATGAAATAATATGATGACGTTCATCATTCATTACATTCATTCGTTCATCATATAGATAAAAGCACATAGGCGCCTTGACACTTTTGACAGGTGGTCGGAAAACCCCAATTGCTCGCCATTCAGCTCGATTCTCGGCAACTTTCATCCAGCCGCTACCTGCCACCCTGCGAAGATCGTCGCTCCACCTAGCCTGAGGGCGTCTTACCTTACGTTTGCTGATTCGCGGTCTCCACTCAAGAACACGTATACCCCAACGGTCATCGGTTCTACGGCCAATATGGCTGGCCCATTGCCTCTTCAGCAACTCTTCACTTGAACTGGCAATATCTTTTTGGTTTTTGATTTGTAGGTAAACAGCGTTTAGCAGAGAATTGAACATTCAGCAGTCGTGGCCCAGTGGGTTCGGTCGCAAACAGGGACTTTGCTTTGTGTAAATTATTTCATCATCACTGCCCTTAAAACGGTGAAGGAAAACATCGTGAGGAAACCGGCATGTCCTAGAACCAAAAATTCGAAGACATGTGACATCTGCCAACCTGTACTGGGCCCGCGTGGTGGATTACAGCCCACTGCCTCTCACAGAGAGAAGGCCGGGGTCCGAGCAGTGGGAACGTTATAGGCTGGTAGGTAACATTGATTGATGTTCGATTCGGCACGGAATCCGTATCGAATGGTTATGAATAGCTATACTGCTTACATATTCTGTGTGCTAAGTTGACTACTTTCGAATGCGATCCCTCAGAGCGACTCAAAACATAGCCGCTGAAAATAAAAACAAAATATATTCTACCCCTTTTTCTACGGAAATAATATAACTGCCCTCACTTACACCCCCTAAAACAAAGAGAAACAACCCCTTCCATTATGTTCCTATAAATATTTTAACAGGGGATGAAAAGCGTGGGCGTGGTCTAAACACACCCCTCAAATGGGCGCGGTTTAACTAAACCACGCCCAACAACCCCATCCCTTACGGCAGTATTATTTCGTCTGCCTTGAAGATCGTATCTCTAAGGTATTTTACTGATGTGCGATTTTGCGTTTTTGCGATTAATCGTGCGTTTTGTGTGATAAGTGTGTTTGTGTTGAGACTAAGTTTGGTGTTTTATTTTTATCGCGGTTGTATTCATATAAGTACCCTATATACTTATATAACTATGGTACATAGGTACTTTTAGGTGTGTATGTGTAGATCTCTTATTTACAAAAATGTGTGATTTTATGATTTGTCCACAAAAAATCTTATTATTCAAATTACTTTATTCAAATAACTGTTATTTTTAAAGAATGTCACCACGTTTTTTTATTAGTCTAGCTGACCCGGCAGCAAAAAAATAATTCAAACAAAATACCCATACACATTTATTTTTTATTTTTAGAATTTACATTTATTTAGCACAGACTAAAAGGCACACAACACAACATATTGTACTAGTACAAGTAATAAATAAATAAAATTAAAATAAAACCGGCCATGTGCGAGTTGGACTCGCACACGAAGGGTACCACCGTACAATATTTAACAAATAAATGAAAATACTAAACGAAGAACATTACCTATTAATCTTATTTTTTTTTAAATCGATTTCATAATGAATCTTTGAATTATATAGTTATTTTTTGCAGTTGCAGAAATCGGTGAATCGGTGTTTTTGGTATTATTTGATTATATACAATATATTATGGTACATGATATACAAAAGTTTCGAATTTCTAACTTGTTTAGTTGTTCAGATAGAGGTCGTACAAAAATGGTCTAAAACTGACAACTTTTACGGCCCTATATTTGTTTTCTTCGGAAAGCCTTTTTTTTTTCAAAATCAAAATTTTATTTTATGGAGACCCCCTTTAAGATTTAAGTAAAGCAATAAAAAAACGTAATCTGTAAAATTTACAACTGTATACCTGTTACGGTTCATGAGATACAGCCCGCTGACAGACAGACGGACAGCGGAGGCTTAGTAATAGGGTTCCGTTAGGCACCCTTCGGGTACGGAACCCTAAAAAAGTGTAAAATTGGATTGTTAAATATTAACAGGACAGTGTGGCAGTAAAGTACCTACGAACCATTTATAAAGCTTATTTTCACTGGCCGATAAGGTGACGTGACGGCCTCGTTCAAGATATGAAGGGTGTGAACTGGAGCCGTCGCGCGTCGTCGCCACGTCTTCTACATTTTAATTCCAGCTACCCTCTACTAGATAGAGGGGCTCATGGCTAAGTAATAACAACCGCACGTGTCGATCAAAAGTTAAGCTACTCTTGCCTAGCTCTGTCCGTGGACGGGTGACCATCCATTACATATTGAGACCCCTCCGTGCCTCGGAAAGCACGTTAAGCCGTTGGTCCCGGCTGTCATTCGTAGATCTTTGACAGTCTTTACGGGTAGTAGTCTGACAACTAATATTACCGCGTGGTATTGTGTTACCCGGTAACGGGTTGTGGAGGTCAGATAGGCTGTCGCTCCATGTAACATAATGCTGTACAGCTGCATCTGGTTAGACTGGAAGCCGACCCCAACATAGTTGGGAAAAGGTACACTAGATCCGTTGTCGCTTCCTCGACTAATCGCAAAATCGCACTATCTGATTGAGATCTTATTATTTGCAGAAATATTATTTTCTAAAAACATTTGTTTATTAAATTAAACTTTAAATAGTTTTGTGAAGTGAAGTGATTATTATTAATTATTCAGTGATTTAGATTCCTGAAAAGTGCGCTTGGATAACAATTATTATTTAATTTCATTGGTAAGTAAATAATACACATAAGTTTTTTTTGTGCCCTTTTATAGTCTACTCCGAGACTACGAGTATCTGATGTACTTGTAAACAAATGATTCAGAAAACGTACTTGTGGATGCCAATTTGTAGTGCCACTTACTCGAGTACTTGGACGAGCTCCTGGCTAAGTAATAATAGCCGAACGGGTCGATTCATCAGGTTAAGCTATGCTTGCCGGGGTCGGTACATACCGAGACTCTTCCGTGTCTCGGAAAGCATGTCGGGCCCGGCTGTCATTCGTGGATCTTTGACAGTCGTTACCGGTCGTCAGAAGCCCGAAAGTCAGACAACCAGTCTTACAAATTTAAGGGGTAATTCCAACAATAATTGTTGGAATTAGTGGTGAGATATAAACTTGAAACCTTCGAAATATAGATGAATGTGTTACTAATTCCCTTTACTTATTAGTGATTGCGTAAGAATTTAACCTGTACAGACAGGCAGATTGATGATAGGGTTAGTTCACCCTTAAGTAAGTAAGTAAGTAAGTATTTATTTGCATAAAACATGGTATACATGGTGTTACAATAATTACAATAAAGATCTTACATGTTTTGCCAGAATTGTACTTAGCATGCATATGTTCACTTAATACTAACATGAGAATTTTTTATCCATAAATTCTTTAAGACTATAGAAATTTTCCGAGTTTAACCAGTCAAACAATTTTTTTTTTTTAAGTTTGTAATATTTTTGATTTGTTTAACAGCATATACAAATTTATTTATTCTCTTTGCAGCGTTATCCACATGCTCTTTCCAACTCAAATTCTCATCAATAATTACGCCTAGAAACTTCGTTTGTGCTACTTCTTTAATTTTTGATACGTTTAGTTTAATATTATATTTAGGATTATTACATTTAGGTATTGAAATTAATATAAACAGATTTATTAAGATTTATTTTTAAATTATTTATGTCAAGCCATTGTATTAATTTATCTATAGTATTATTAATGTCAGTCTAATGGTTATTTCTAAAATTATTACATTTTTCTGTCGCTATAATAATAGCTATGTCATCAGCAAATAATATACACCGGTGGTCAGTTATATTAATAATATCATTTATGTACAGTAAGAACAGGACAGGCCCCAGTACACTTCCTTGTGGTACCACATGTATTGTGCTTGTATTCTGACGAAAAAGGCACCTTAACCAGATTTTCATAAATTTTATCTATAATGACTCGTTGTAGTCGGTTACTGAGATATGATTTTATCCACTGAAGTGTAGGACCCCTGATACCTACAAGTTCAAGTTTTTTGAGCAACAGATTATGAGAAACTAAATCGAAGGCTTTTGAGACATCAAAAAAATAGAATCATCAATCATCATCATCAATCTTTCATCTGATACTTTTTGGACAGACCATAATATTATGTTTCTTACCGTAGCAAAATATTTCTATATTGTCACGGTAACAGTGGAAATTTGTAGAGATTACCTCGTTCGTGAGAAGTGTTAATCCGATCGTTTATTTTTATGAATTTTGATGATGAGTGTCTGTTTAAGGGGTTAATGAAAAACTGCCTCGTTGGTCCAGTGGTCGCAAGCTTACTACTACTGAGCATGAGGTCCTATGTTCGATTCCCAGGTTCGGCTCTAACGATTTCGATGAAAGTTGCAATGTAGGGGTTTACGGGGGCGAAAAATCGATCTAGCTAGGTCTCATATCTGGGAAAATTTGTTTCTCCGTATTTTCACCCGACCAGAGCTCGGCTACCTAAAGCTTAGAACAAGGTGACTACCTTTAGAATAATGACATGGCAGCATGGAATTAGTATGTACTATCATGGCAGCTTAGAATTAATTTGTACTATACATGGAATTAGTAATAATAACTATCTTATACTATTAAATGAGCATTTTCTATTTTCACCCGAGCAGACCTCGGACGACCAGGTACTAATTTGGGCAACCGTTATTTGTTTTTGTAACCATAGCAACTGATAATTGTACGGTCATTGATCTAATAATTTGTCAATGTAAGCAAATAAGCATGAAGTGTAGCAAAAGCAAAGTTAATTAAAAAAAACGCTCTAAATAAGTGTAGTCTTGCTAGCTAAGTTTATAGTTAGCTAGTCTAAGTTTTGCTAGCTAATTTAATTTGACACAGGGTCAAATTAAATTAGCTAGCAAAACTCCGCAGACGTGATGGATCGATAACTAAACACGATAAAACGAATAAAATTATATCTAATGTCTTTTTTAAGGTCAACGACCGCTGATATTGTAGTTACTAGAAGTATATGTGTTAAGACAAAAAAAAACGTACATACATTCGAATAAGTACCACTACCTGCTATGTGAATAACAGTGACAAGCTAATAAAAATATGGGACCACCGCTTCCTTTACCAAATAAAAAATTATTTTCAACACACTTGCTCGTAAAGTAGTTCTTATTGAACCGTTTTTAGGGTCATAATTCAGTGTATTAGAAACGTAGAGCGTATTTTACTTTATATTATCGGACTAGTGCTGTAATGCCACAGATAACTAATCAGGATTTGGTTGCGACTCGCTAAAAACAATAACATTGGACTTGCCTGGGAATTGAACGCGATATCTATGTGTCACTGATTAAATACGCACTAATTAGGATACACGTATTATCACCACCCACTTTAACATCCTATGCGTGTTTCTTATCTTTTAATTAAACTATTTTAATTAACGATATAAGCGAAAACTGGAATAAATTTTGAATTTTTAAAAGTCAAACAACCGACCATAGGCAACTGACATTCTTTTTAACTGGTCTAAATTTATCTTGTCATTGAAAAGTCAGTGATTGACATAGTAAATATCGACTGTTTGTTCAAGGAGTATTAGATTAATTCTTTATTGAAAAAAAAAAACTATTTTAATGTATTTATAATTATTATACTGACTACAACAAGTGTTTTTCGGCTAGGATTTTCAAGATGCTGTTGAAGCTAGCCCGCGTTTAAAGATGCGGTCCTATTTCCTTATTAAATAATGTCGTAGGTCTATACAATGTCGCCCATGGGCATGTGACCGCCCGTATTTTTCTGAATATTCATGAAAAATTATCGAAAAGAAAAGGGGGGAAAATCTTTAATATTTTTCATGTTATTCAATTTTTTATGTTTTTAGTAGCGTTTGCCATATCTTCTATGTTATTGGCTCGATTTGGATTCTGTTTATTATTTCTAATAGCTTATGAGTTATTTCATCGGATTAACTAAAAAAAAATAGTAAAATTTGTCGACTATGAAAAAAAAACGGAGGTGAAGATTTTTTTTTCCAAAAAAAACAGTATTTATTTTAAAAAACACAAATGTAAATCCATAAAATCATAGCGGGATACTGAAAAATAATAAATATAAAAACAAGAAAAAATTAAAAAATAATAAAAATAATTAAAGATAGACCCCCCCTTTTTAAGTTTATTTTCGATAATTTGTCATGAATATTCAGAAAAATACGGGCGGTCACATGCCCATGGGCGACATTGTATGTATTATGGGGACCCCTCAAGTTTTAGAATATTATACTGCTTTAACACTGAATTTGTTACGAATCATAACATTAGGTGACTCCTGAGCTACACCATATCTCTAAGTAGTCTGTGAGCTACACCATCTGTAAGCTCGTCTCGTATTATTTGCCAGGTAGGTATTTGGTTAGCATAAGTATTTTTTTTTAAATCTTTGACATACCAAACGTACGTAAGTACCCGTGCTATCTTGTTCACGGTTTTAACTTCGAACATATGGATTGGTTTTTATGTGAAAGTTACTCAATATAAAAAATACTGATGAAACACCACCTACAAAAAAAATCGTAACATCGAAAGTACCAAAACGAAAAGATCATACTACCACATCACTAAAACCATAGAAAATTTCTAGCGGCCATTGTTGTTTGACAAATTTTGAAACGCGACATGGCAGTATGGAATTAGTAAGTACTATCATTGCAGCATGGAATTTGTATTAAGAAATATACTTTGAATACATGGAACTAGTATGAACTATCCTATACTATTAAATGAGCATTCTCTATTTTAACTCCAGCAGAGATTTGTGCTTTTTTTAATCTCATTAAAGAGACTTCTTGCTTTCTATGTTCTATGTTACGGGGTTTGGTTTCCTTCAGGTGGACCATTGTTCGTGGGTACTTCTTGCCTTTTTTATGCCTACTGTTTAAAATCACTACAGATATATCTTAATTTGCGTATTCAAATTATTATTTTGTGTTTATTATATTTTTATATAGGCTGTTCAGCGGTTTTGCCTGTGCCTTTATTTACAACTGCGCGCGCATCGCTAGCAGAAAAAAAAAATTGTATTGATCATCACCCACTCGGCTAAATTATCCCTACCTTCCGCACTTATAGCATAAATAACTATTTCAAAATCGGTCCACAATAGACGAAAATATAAAAAAGAAGTGTACATACTGACGACCATAGAACCTCCTCCCTTCTGAAAGTCGGTAAAAAAAATGTGTTTTGTTTTGTCGCATTTCCCATTGCTGGGACTCTGGCATCCTCTCTGTGAGAGGGAGTGGGCCATAATCCACCACGCGGACACAGTGCGGGTTGGTCGATGTCACATGTCTTCGAATTTTTATTTCTAGGTCATGTCGATTTCCTCACGATGTTTTGAGAGCAGTAGTGATGCCAAAAAATAAAATTCGACACGATGGCGATTACTAATACTTGATAGTCGTTCAGACCGAATGGCGGCCATGGCGGCAATCTCACCGGAGACTAGCCATCGGCACGGAAGATATTATAGGGCACAAGTGTGTGCGCAGACACAGGTGCACTCTATCTCCTCAATCTTCTCATAATCGTCTCCTTTGAGGCGCGCGGAACACAACACATGGCGAGCTACCCATCGCTCACCGTCCACAAGCCCGCGCCTACGGTGGCCGGAAGTCGGCTTGCGACTCCCAACGCCCGGGGCGTCTCCTGGGCGAGTCGGCGACAATGGGCGCGAGGGCGCGAATCCGCCTCTCCCTCACGCGTTCCACCTCCTCCTTCGCGAGCATTATTGCTTCGCAGAAGGAAGTGACGGCCTCCCATGCACTCTCGCTCCGAACCATGGCCTGAACCAGGGCAGGACGCGAGAGATCAACGCCGCCGATCGCCTCGGTCGTGCGGACACGGCGGTGCTCCGCCCAAGCCGGGCAGACCTCCACCGTATGCTCCACCGTGTCCTCCGGGCGATCCATACACTGGTGACACCCGGGCGTTTCCTCCCGCCTTATGCGGAACAAGAACCTCCCGAAACAACCGTGTCCGGTGAGGACCTACGTCGGGCGAAAGGTGAGGACGCCGTGGCGCCTCTCTAGTCACTCCTCAAAGAGGGGATTTATCGTGCCCAACTTTTTACCAACCTGGGAATCGAATCGGCCCAACGCTCAGTAGTCGCGCTTCTACTCTAAGGCTTCAAACCATGAGACTAACGGTGCTAATAGTGCGGTGAGGTCCAAAGTTCAATTCCCGAGTTAGGGAGGTAAAGTGTAATTGGGTTTTTCCTTAAGGAAGTTCTTAGTAGCAGCCTGGAATCTGGACTACTGAACTACGGGGAAATTCTGGACAACCAGACCTGGTAATCGAACCCTCTGCAGTCTGCAGTCACGTTTGCGAAATTCAGATTTTTTATACTACTGTCATATTATGAACCTCTCAGACACACAGCAGGGTGTCTACCTATCCCCTAAACGGATACAACCGCGAGGACTCCCAAAATTATTTCCTTTCATCTTTATAATCAGTTCAAAATTATTGACAGCGCTATCTCAAACTACCACACCTATTTACAATCGTCAAAAAAAAAATCTAAAACTGATGACTCTTATTTTCCCACTTATAAAGTCCATAACCGCAATAAATTTTATTTTCTGCATATCAAGTATAAAGTTGTGAATTTAATTTGCAGTTGATAAAAAGTTTATTTAAAATTGTAAGCTGTATAGCTATGAGTTTAAGGTATAAAATTGTAAGGTTATGAGTTTGGTAAGTGTATATGTAAGTTGGTTTATAATTTAGAAGTAACTTATTTTTGATTCACTCTGCGGGATGTCACCTTTGGATAGGGAGTCTATGATTTAGGAAAAAAACTTTAAAACATGATTATTTGCTTTTCTTGTGCTTCGTGGTCGAGGTTTCGAGAGCAGTGCTGGCCCGTCGACCGTGATTTACGAGTTGTAGGTCGTGAGTTCGAACCCAGGCAGGTAATTTACTTTGTGTAAATTATTTCATCACCACTGCTCTCAAAACGGTGAGGGAAAACATCGTGAGGAAACCGGCATGTCCTAGCACCAAAAATTCGAAGACATCTACCAACCCGCACTGGGCCCGCGTGGTGGATTACAGCCCACTCCCTCTTGAAGAGAGGAGGCCGGTGTCGCAGCAGTGGGACAGTGAGACATTACATTTTGATTATGCTGCTATGCTGTGCTTGCTGGTGTGTGGTCAGGCTTGTTTGTTAAAAAAGACAACGAGAGGCTCGTAATAAATAACAGCCGCACGGGTCGATCGATCAGGTTTTGGGGACGTAGGTGGAAGGTATTCCACCTGTCTCCTTTTACACGTATTGGAGGTGAAGGAACACCAACTTGTAGTTAATATATATATGTATATACTCGTATTTATCACACACTTATCTTAGTTTAAAACTAGGTACACTATAGTACACATGTAACTAATTAAACGAATGATCTAAAATCTAGTCTGTGTCCCGCTACGGCAGGCAAGCAAGCGAGAGACGCTACTGAAAAGGACGCTATGGGCAACGCCCCGGATCGTGACTTAGTGTTCCCACTTAACAAAGGTGCATTCCTTACTAACTTATAAATACTAATACAGGTGAGTGCGTTCACAAATGCACAATACGTGGATGGGTGACCATCTTTACATACCGAAACCCTTCCGTGCCTCGAAAAGCACGTTAAACCGTTGGTCCCGGCTGTCATTCGGGGATCTTTGACAGTCATCACGAATAGTCAGAAGCCCGAAAGTCTCACGTCTGACAACTAGACTAGTCCTACCCAGGGTTATCTGTACCTAGTAACCGGGTTATGGAGGTCAGATAGGCAGTCACTCCATGTAAAATACTGGGATTCAACTGCATTCGGTTAGGCTGGAAGCTGACCCCAAAATAGTTGGGGAAAGGCAGGCAGATGAAGTAGGCAACTAAGGAATTACTTCAAGTGGAAATGCATCAGCGTAATCCTGATGCTAATAACATTCTTCGATCCTTCCTAGTCGGTTTAGTGGTCGCAAACGCGATTGCTGGTCAATGGTGAGAGTCAAAATGGCGGGTGTACTATAGCGAATTAAATTATTTCATTGTTTTATTTCTCAGGAACTATCCCACTGATCAAGTGTGTGTTTCTATTTACTTGAGGTACTTTTTAGGTACAATTTTTTAGCGTAGTTACATTTTATGAGTAATGGTTAAATAATAAATTATTATAGAACACCCGCCATCTTGATGTCAATATGGCGGGTGTACTTTAATTTCGTTCTGAAGGAGATACAGATTTTTTAGAGCTAGGTACAAAATAGTATGTTTTAGGTACATTTGTTTGGTAATTGGTATAATTTAATTCGCAATGGTACACCCGCCATTTTGACTCTCACGGTCAATGACCGCGAAAATTCCTAATATAGCCCTGAGCCTGAAATAGTACACTGGCAATAGACTCACCCTCTATTCAAAATTAAAAGTATTTTTTTCAAACTAAGCTGAGAATCAGCACTTTTTGAACGTCAAAATTACATAAGACAGTCCCCCAAAACGCCCACCCTTCACCACTTCCTAGTGCGTTAGCTGGGAAGAAGTGGCGGAACTAACTACACAGCAGCACAGCAACTACACAATAGTATGCAAAATTATATTACATGGCGCTTAAACAAAACTGGCGAAATGAGTTTAGCAAATTGACCGTCAACTGCTGAAGAATACGTTTCCCTGACGAACTCGAAAATATCCTATACCTTCCTCAAACACGGTCACCCCACACCTGCTCTTGACATTTGAGGGACGTTTGATCACTGACTTTGCCCTGTGACGTCACAACAACCCCCTCCCCCTGGTACCACGCACACCCCCGCGACGCCCCGCTGTGACAATTATAGAGCCATATTGTTGATGTTGTACCAAATATTAGGGGAAGATTGTGACTTGTGATTTGAAAGAATATGATCGGTTATCGACGTTAATACGGTCCGTTTTTTAGAGATTACTATTAATAAAAACCTTTTTTAAATAAGCCAAGGTATATATATATTAATTAACTAAAAAGTACTAAATAAAACCTACAGGTCGACTTAAAAGAGCCTGATGTGGTGACATTTGGAACTAAATATTTTACTTATGTAATGCAGACCCATGATGATGGCACTACTTTTCCGACAACTACTAGTAGGTTTTGAGTCACCCACAAGCAGCGATTTTAACAATTTGTTTAAATTCTTTTACTCATTTGAACTCATTTCCTATTCGAAGTGATCTAAGTGCGATAGTGGCGCCCTCATTTTTAACAGACTTCCAAAAAGGAAGAGGTTCTATTTCGGCTCGTAGCGTGTATTTTTTTTTTCTTTTTTTTTTTCCGCCGATTTCTGGATTGATTTTGAAAATTCTTTTTTTGTATGAAAGGTACCTATGCTCCCAAGGTGGTCTCATATAAATTTTATCAACTTTGCTTGGATAATTTTAGCTTCATTATTACGTATTTTCCTACTTAGTCTATGTGGATGATTTGATGATAACTTCCTGTCACTATTATTTATATAGCAGGTAGTGATATTCGAATTTGTGTGGGGGGGTGTAGGTTACTAGGTACCACAACTACTCGTAAAAAATGAAAACTTTTTTGCCAAGCTGTACATAAACATAGAACATTATTATTTCTAAAGCATACAATTCTCATTCTTTAACAGTTGTATGAGTGTCAGTACCGGTTGCGGCTCCTAGGACGTCCCCTCCCGGCGTTTCCACTCACATCTACCTCGTAAATACCTACAGGGATAGTGCGCATAAAGCTGCTTCGTAGTTGTGATCGAGTTTTTAATTTACGTAATTACCTACAGCATTACACTAAACAACTTAACCCTTCCTTACTCGCGTGGGGGTCAAAAGTACCCTTCACACTTATGATAAGTGTCAAACTCCCAAACTATCTATTGCCACTTGCCACCTGTGGAGCGTCCCTTAACCCTATCACGGTATTAAGAGCACCCTTAATTAACTGACCGAAGGGACACTTCGTATAATGTAATTTATTTGTGGAGTGTCAGTTTCGTTCAATTTGGGACTTAGGGTGTTAATTCTGTTTTAAATGGGAGTTTATTTTGTGTCCAGTGTTTATAGATGGCGAATTTTTTTGTCAAAATCAAAAGTCATTTATTCAAACTAGGCTGAAAATTAGCATTCGCTTTTTGAACGTCGAAATTAGGTACATAAGACAGTCCCCTAAAACGGCCGCCCATCACCACTTCCTAGTCCTTTAGCTGGAAACAAGAAGTCTCGCAACCAACTCCCCAGAGCCAACCAAGATCTTATAACTGAACAGACAGCTGTGCAGCTGTCTGTTCAGTTATAACAACTTGGTTCTATACAATAATTTCATTATGCAACACCTTGTGACATAAGAATCAGTATCAAATTACTACAAATTATCCACCTGTAGCCTAACCCCTTCACTGCGACATTAATCAAATAGTGACCACTCAACGTAATGAGAGACCCCCGCGGGCGCCCAGGGGCCTGGGGGCGAAGTTGACAATGTGTTGACACTACAAGTATTTGTACACCCTTGTTTGCGGCGTTGATGCGTTATGGCGAATTTTGTGGAGATAACGGGTGTAAAAAGGAAGTTTGAAAGTGGCACCGGGGACTGAAAAGTTGTGTGGAAATCGGTTGTCATGATAATGGGCATGTGATGCAAAAAATGAAGAAAATAACGTGAGGAAAATTTTGAGTATGAATGTGGATGGCTATACGAGTAAGGGAAGACCAAAGAAACGATGGATGGACTGTATGATATGGGTAGAGAGGGGGGGACTACCGAGATGACGACTGATAGAGAAGTGTGGGGGAATAAGACATGTTGTGCCGACGTAATAAATTGGGATAAGAACAGGAGATTGATGAACGTTTGTAAAAACACGCTTTACGAAGCCAAGAGTCACTTGTACTCCCCGTCAATGAGATATTGTTTTGAAGAGTAACATCTTTCCTGCAATAAAAATCTAAATCTAAAAATATCTTGGTGCTTTCGTGAAAAAGGACGGAAGTGTGTCACAGGAAGCCGGGGAAGCGCGCGCTGTTTGATTTGACCAATGAGCACGCGCGGTGCTAGAGTTGTCCGTCGGAAACGACCTTGACGAGAACCCGCCCCTTTAACGTTGCTTATTACCAAGGTGAGATGTCAGATGTTCCATATCATATTCGACTACTGTAAGTTTCGCTCGTTTTTTTTGTACTGGACCAAACCTGGGAACCTTCTGGTTACGGAGATATTCAAAGTCAAATATCCAACTTTTTCTGACGTTTTTTATGAAAACAAGTAATAGTTGACAAAAGTCGGGGTAAGCGCGTGTTTTATAGTTAGTATTGTAATGGAATTATGGTGGACTTGGCGGAGCTCGATCCATCAGGTTAAGCTACGCTTGCCGGAGTTGGTCCGTGGATGGGTGACCATCTGTACATACCGAGACTCCTCCGTGCATCGGAAAGCACGTTAAGCCGTTGGTCCCAGATGTCATTCGGGATCTTTGGCAGTCGTGACGGGTCGTCAGAAGCCCGAAAGTCTGACAAACAGTCTTTACCAAGGGGTATGGTGTTACCCAGTAACTGGGTTGTCGAGGTCAGATAGGCAGTCGCTCCATGTAAAATACTTTGCATCCGGTTCGACTGGAAGCCGACCCCAACATAGTTGGGAAAAGGCTAGGCAGATTGATTGATTGGTGGACTTGGCGCTTTAATTTCTGAAGTGAAGCGCAACAAAAATAAATCCCTTCATCACAACTATATAGAAGTCAAATACAGGCTGTCAGTTACTTTAGCTATTAATAAAACAGACGATTAGGTAGGTACTGAATACCGTCAGGGATGAAGGGATTACATCAGTAGCCGTCGTTTAACAGAAGAGTCGAGACAACAAATAATTAATGTAATGCCGCCATGATACTAGTTGTGTTGGGCTTTAGAAAAAGCGGATTGAGTTTGTGAATCAATTTTTATTTTTTTATTTCAATTAGGCACTTATAAAGGACTTTTAAACGACAAAATTAAAAAGAAAAAATAGAACTGATTCAAGTTGCCCTAACTCGCGTGGCCGTGTGATACACAAGTACAGTCAATCATAATCTGTCCAGCGTTTTCTCAACTTGATTGGCGTCGGCTTCCAGTCTAACCGGATGCAGCAGAATACCAGTGAGTGTTTAATGTGGAGCGACAGCCGATCTGTACTCTAATTGCGTAATACACGATCAATCGGAATCTGAATCGTTTTGATACAAATCCATAGCTTCGATAAGTTCGACAAAAAAAACTATTCAACAACGTAAATAACGCAATTAATGTTGTTGAACTGTCAAAATGAAACAGATGAGTCATAATCGTTTACGAAAATGTGTTGCGTAATTAGATAGCTGACCTCTACAACCCAGTTACTGGGTAAAACGTTACCTCCAGTTATAAACAATTACAATATCCGAGCGTTTAGACTTTATATGCCTTCCAGATTTAGATAAAGACGGTGATTCTGATTTGACTGTTTATCTTAAACCTATATGCCTATCGTTACATCTAACATTGTTAATTTGCCTTTTCGAAAAGTACTGCGTGGTAATTGCGCAATTGATCGCTATGGGTTTCATTTTGACAGTTCATCCACGTTCATTGCGTTATTTACGTTGAGCAGACGAATCTTTCAAACCTATGAAGCAATGGATTAGCTATATCCTTCAAAACTCGGATTGTGATTGAAAGTGTGTTACGCAATTAGAGTGTTAGTCAGTGCCCGTATGATGATGAAGGTATATAACATAACATTACTTCTGCATTTCCCGAAGGGATGAGCAGGAGCGTATAGAACTCCAACATTTCGCCAGTTAAGTTTCAACTTATAAAGTCCCATGCCATCAACTGCAAGCCTGTTGCCATCAACTTGCTCAAATTCAGACATAAATCTGCTATTGAGAAATTCCTAATGTAAAACCCAAATGACATTGGCCCGACCTGGAAATAGAACTCTAGCCCCATGTTCAGCAGTCGAGTTTACGACCACTGGACAACGAGGCAGTCAATGATGGTCATCCATTGCATAAGTAATTCCCGCTGATTAAATGGCCCCACACGAATGTAAAGCTCTTAATGAAAAGAGCAAGCTAGTTAACCCTCTGTTTGCCGAAGGAAAGCGGCCGGGGCCCATCGGCAGCAGGGAGCGGGTCCGGGACGGGGGCCCGCGGCGATAATGTTATGAATTTTATTGTTTGTCTTGCGTCAATTTTGATTTGGGGCTCGTCAATAAAGTTTATTTTAACTGTTCTGTTGCTTGCACACTTGCAGCCTCAATTCTCATATACCTACATACAGGGCGTCTGATAATTGATGGATAACCTTCAAATTTATTATAGAAGAAATTACGGTTGTTGAAAAAAAATAACCTTTTTTTTTTTCGCAAGTAGGGTTAACAGAGATGTTTTTAAAATACACAATTTATTCATTTTAGTTCAAATTCTTTTTAATTTCTCGTACTTGGAAAGTACGCTTGAAGTTACCTGATCAGAGGGATGAAAACAGTACTTTACTACTAAGCGGCAAGTCGATCTTCAGTTGTTTTGTCGAGTGCTAATTATTTATGTACACAGATATTTGTATAAAATGAGTTCATCAGATTCAGATATGGATTTGTTTAACTAATTAGGTTGTTATTTACTTTCCTCATATTTGAAATGAAAAGCAGAGTGATTACCTCGGATGAAAGACCTATTTAGGCACTCGAACTATTGGCGCACTAGCGTAGCGAGGGCGCCAAACCATCTCGTGCCTAAATAGGTCCCTTTCATCCCTTGTAAAACAATCTTAATAGATTGTTTTACATACGCCACGACCACAAATGAACGAATTTTTATCGGTTTGTTATTGTTATATTAATTATGTTACGTTAATAGTACTGAAGGATAGTCAATCAATCTGCCAACTATGTTGTGGTCGGGTTCCAGTCTAACCGGATGCGGCTGAATACCAGTTACATGGAGCAACTGCCACTGAGGAATCGGCTAGTTAGACTAGTTATTACTACACACATCTTTTTTTTTCTACCACCAGTCCTTTTTATATAAGTAATTTTAAGGCTATCCATTAATTACTGGGCTGGGCTGGGCTGGGTATATATTACGACTCCTAGATAAAATTAAACTCGACTCAAAGCTTTTATCTCAATTAAACAAATTACGGGTACTTTTGAATTGTCAAGAAGTCCGTCAATCAGAAAGATGAAGCTAGATGCTCATTCCAAACCGTAGTAGGTTCCTATGGCGACGAATAGCGAAGAAACTTAAAAAAAAACGTTAACGTTAAAAAACGCAATAACGACTTATTGTATCTCAGTATTCACCCCTTTCTATCCTGCAAGTTAAAACTAAACAATTAATAATTATCCTTTAATCCTAAAGAAGAACACACAAATTATTTAACCGCTTAATAATTGATAAAAAATCTCGCTAAATACGTTCAACCCTTCACTGATAAGCCCTTGTGAATGCAACGTAAGTAGACACACCGTGTAATAGCCGGTGTAAATAATGTAGACTAGACAATGAGCTGTTTCGGCCACTAAATTATTTTGGGGGCCTCTTGAACCGCCCGCGGCAGTGAAAGGGTTATTTTTGTTGATCCGATCATTTTTTATTTTTATGAAGTTTGGTGATGAGTGTCTATTTATGGGGTTAATGGGAAATATGAAAAATTCAAGTAGTAGGTGTGGAGGACATAAAGTCATGAACTAAAAAAGAAAAAAAATATATTGCCAAGTTGTCAAGTGAAAGGGCTTAATTTGCACATTTCAAAAATATCTAGATATTAAAAAACCCAAAATAATTCTTATTAATAACCGTAATCTGTTCGATTTATAAGACGTCTCACTCCAGTTTGTTATTAATTTGTCTGTCTGTGATGTCTTGTTTATACCTTTTTAGATGACTTTTTTGCTGTAGGTTTTAGTTTGTAATAGTGTAGTTTACTGGGGTAGTTTTGTAACTTATTTTTTTTAATAAATGTGTCGCGCAGTCGCGCCAGCGGCCGGTGAGCGCTACATCCAATTTGGTCGCAGTTAGTTACGTATTTAGTATTTTTAGGACCCGATAATAAGAATTAGGTCGCATGCCTGTATACCTACACAATTATAATAGCATGCGTCGACGGCTTTACTTAATGCTTGCAATGCATGCATGCTTTAGTGTGACGTCCTAGCCTATAATAACCAGCGGGTGATCAAGATACTTCCAACGATAACACATTTGTCAAATTATGGTCAGGACTTTAGAAGTTATGAGGGGACAAATGAACATACATACATAAGTACATACCGGTCAAAATCATAACTCTCCTTTTTTCTTCGCCGTAGTCGTGTAAAAAAACAAGGCCTTAAATAAATAGTAAAATAAAGAAACAATGAAATGACAACCACAGGTGTGTTAACTGTGTTGTGTGTTCTGTGTACTCTGTGTATTGTGTGCTCTGACGTCACAGCACACAATTAGCTAATGAATTGGGGTCGAAACATAATAGGCTATATTCCCATTGTGTTTCGAGTAAAACTTAGCACAATAGACACGAGAATAGGGCGTCGGTGTTAAAGGAAATACGTGTTCTTTCTGTCACCTTCGTTCAATAGAGGGGCTCGTGGCTAAATGATAACAGCCGCTCGGGTCGATCGAAGATGACCATCCATTACATATCGAAACCCCTCCGTGTCCCGAAAGCACGTTAAGTATTTGTTTCCGACTGTTATTTGTAGATCTTTGATAGTCGTAACGGGTAGTCTGAAGTCCAAATGTCTGACAATCAGCCTTACCAAGGGATATCAAATTCAAATTCAAAAGTCATTTATTCAAACTAGGCTGAGAATCAGCACTTTTCGAACGTCAAAATTACATAAGACAGTCCCCCAAAACGCCCACCCTTCACCCTTCAGTGCGTTAGCTGGGAAGAAGAAGTGGCGCAACAAACTCCCCAGCAGCACAGCTGTCTATTCAGTTGAAAAAACTTGATTCTATATAATAGTGCTTATCGTTTTACCCACTAACTATGTAGGTTAGACGCTAGATGGTCAGACGCGATCAAGAAGGCTGTTGGAGGCAGCATTTACCAAGTAGTCCACACTGCAGAAGACCGCATAGCTTGGAGACGTGTCGTATGCACTGGCGGATTTGCCCTAAGGCCCAGTAGGCTCGGGCCTAGGGCGTCTAATCGTCACAAAAAAATCACAGATGATAACGAGAAATAACTCGAAAGTACCTATATATTCTAAACGTTCGCGCACATTACGACGGGCCGCACTGCACCGCATCGTATAACAATAATAACTTACAACCATTTAAACATATGTCCAAATAACTATTTGATCCGCGTCATAGAATTTCGCGGCGCCAACCCGACTCATAGTTATCGAAATCGGAAATAAAGTAAATTCATTATGTAGTCTATATGATGAGTGCTGAGAAAGGGGCGGCTGATACTACATAGCCTGGGGTCTAGGGCGGCCCAGACTGCAAATCCATCACTGGTCGTATGTGGTCGCGATTCTCAGCATTGAGGGAACGACGAAGAAGAGGAAATACATGACACTACTAGACAGTCGTTACGGGTAGACAGAAGTCCGACAGTCTGACAAGCAGTTTTACCGCATAGTATCGCGTTACCCAGTAACTAGGTTGTGGAGGTCAGATCGGTAGTCGCTCTATGTAAAATGCTGGTATTCACCTGCATCCGGTTAGACTGGAAGCCGACCCCAACATAGTTGGTAACAGACTAGGCACATGATGAATTGCAAGAAGATTAATTTTCATACTTACCCACGGTCAGTTTGAACCCAAAATACTGCGCTATTATTACAACGAGTGTACATCTAAAATTTCAATTGCACCGTGATCTAAGTACCGTACACAATGTGTTCCCCCCGGGGATACAGTCGAGACCCCCGGGGAACACATAGAGCTTTAGTAGTTGTTAAATATTAACGGGGACGATAGCTGCCGATACCGGAGTATGTTTGTTACTGAATTATCTTATACTATTAAACGAGCAATATTTGTATATCTTATGAAAACATAAAATACAATTAGAAAATAAAATTCCAAATAAATGGATATAAGGATTATATTAAGAGTGTGAGTGATATCTAAGATTGGATATGAACTGTGAACATGAATTTACAATTTTTTGAATTTTTCCAAATACCTAGCTAGATCGATTTTTCTCCCCCGTAAACCCCTATATTGCAACTTTCATCGAAATCGTTAGAGCCGTTTTCAAGAACGTGATTACAAATACGTATATATTTAGTACTTGGGCGACCGAGCTCTGCTCTAGTGAAAATAGAGAAAAGCTCATACTTATTCCATGCTGTATGATAGTACATACTAATTCCATGCCGTCATGATAGTAGGTACTGACTAATTCCATGCTGCCATGTCATTATTCTAAGGTGTCATCGGTCATTATTCTTGTTCTAAACTTTGGGCGACCGAGCTCTGCTCGGATGAAAATACGGAGAAAACGATTTTTTCTAGATATGACACCTAGCCAGATCGATTTTTCGCCCCCGTAAACCCCTATGCAGCTTTCATCGAAATCGTTAGAGCCGTTTTCAAGAATGTGATTACAAATATAATGTATGTATATATATATACACAAATATTGCTCGTTTAATAGTATAGGATACCAGTATTTTTATTATGTTATTGTACTGTTTAAATTTTTTGTATGTAGTGCTGTTGGTGTACCAAATACTCGTAAATAAATAATAAAATAAAAAATGATCGACTGCGATCTAGCCGCGCCGGATAGTGTAGATTTGGATTAGTGCCCTTTTGATAGCAATAGGCTCGCCCCCAATTATCTACATAGGACTGAAACATCTGGCAAAATGGTGGTGTGCAGTACACCTCTGCCTACCGCCATTGAAGATACCTTATGTAAAATTTCTTCATTTATAGCTGTAATACATATGCAGCACATAATAAAGAGAATTCTATTCTCATCATCATCCAGCCGAAAGTCGTCCACTGCTGGAAATAGGCCTCCCCAAGCACCGCCACTTGGACCGGTTCTGTGCTTCCCACATCCAACGGGTTCCTGCGGCCTTCACAAGGCCATCGGTCCTTGTGGGAGGGCTTCCAACGCTACATCTTCCGCTCGCAGAACATGGCTGATGTGGCCGAAAGGTTCTGGAGTGATGACCGCGTACTGGAAGACGTAGCGAACAACACGTACGAACGTAAAAGACAAAACTATATTTTTTTTGGCTCCATATTTCTTGACACTATCCTTTTCCCCGTACTACGCCACATTCCCGTGTCACCCCTCATAGTGACGATGACGGAGCTCATTAACGATATTGAGCTATTTGTTCAGAGCCCCAGGGGACCAGTAACCAAATCAAATATTGTGGGCTAGCTATTGCCCGCGACTTCGGCTGCGTGTATTTTTTTTGTAACATAGGTACTTTCCTTTTCTGCATACTTGGCCACGGAGAACTGGACCGAAAAAAGTGTAACATTATGACTGTCACGACATTTTTGTAACGTAAAAAAAGTGGCTTCACGACGTTCGTTACGTACCTAAATGTTACACTTTTTTCGGCAACTAATCAGTGGAGAGGTCATGTGGGACCACCGCTTTTGCACAATTGGCAAATGAGGGCTTCGCCAATTGTGCAAAAGCGGGTGTCCCACATGACCTCTCCACTGTATTTTTGCAGAAAAAAGTGTAACATTCGAAAACCCTATGTCCTTCTCCATGTCCGAGGATACCTACATATCTGTCAAATTTCATAACGATCGGTTCAGGTGGTTCAGGCATGAAAAGATCACAGACAGACAGACAGACAGACAGACAGAGTCACTATCGCATTATAATATTAGTATGAATTGACCCCAGCATGTCTTAATATTTAAATGAAAGAGTAATCAAAAGAAATTACTTCCGCTAAATCCGCGCTTTAACGGGCATTTTATTATAGCAATTGTATTTCTTTTTGTTACGCGATGTGTATCAATATCTATTGAAAGTAATAAAAAAATAAGACAAGTTATCTCTTAATTGTAAGTACCTACAGTTGAGTACGAGTTCAACGGCTGCCGAAAGTTTAGTGCCCTTAAATTAAATAATATAGTTGTTTTTTTTCCTTTTGTCGTCATTAGATATCTTTCACCTTCACATCTGCGGAGTTTCGCTGGCTAATTTAATTTGACCTTGTATATTGATAAACTTGGTGAAATGACCTCGTTTTTTGCAGTTTGTGCATTTGTATAACATTAATTGGTGAAATTAGTCTGCAGGCTTGAAACTTCTTCCATTTCCGTTTGCATATTCTCTTTAAAAACCAAACAAATCAAATCACTATCTATCAGACGGATACTGAGAACAGACGGGATATGACGTAGTATAGTATTATACTACGTCATATCCCGTCTGTTCTCAATTTGAAACAAACAGAGTACGTCGGGGGCGCTTCTACTTCCGGCCCCGCCCACCGCCCGCCCTACGCCACACAGATACAGTTGTAGGACAAATATCGACTGTAGCTTTTTATTTTTGTAGCCATGCATATGTATGAGCGCGTGGCTAAATAATAACAGCCATACGGGTCGATCGATGTTCAGCTACGCTTACCGCGGTCGGTTCGTGGATGGGTGACCATCCATTAGATGTCGAGACCGTGCCTCGGAAAGCACGCTAAGCCGTTGGTCCTGGCTGTCATTCGTAAATCTTTTACAGTCGTTACGCCCAGTCAGCAGCCCGGGAGTATGATAACCAGTCCTACCGCGTGAATGACTACCCAGTAACTGGTAGTGGAGGTCAGACAGTCAGAAAGGAAGTCGCTCCACGTCAAATATCCATTTAGCTGCAACCAGTTAGACTGGAAGCCGAGGCCATCATAGTTGAGAAAAGGCACGCTGATGGATTTAAGGCAGGCAATGTTTTGAAAAGGTATCGACTGATTTTGATTTCGACAGCTGATTTTCCGCTAGCGATGTCTAAATCTGTGTATGGACGTGAGATTAACGTGGTTTCCGAGACACGGAGGGTAGCGATATGTAACCACCCATGACCACCACCCACCCATCCATATATATGGTGACCCATCCACGAAACGACCGCGGCAAGCGTAGCTTAATCTTCGATCCATTCCTGAAGCTGTTATCACTTAGCCTTATCTGAACCCCTCAAAATATTGCCTGCCTAGCAATCAAAATTGCTACACACAAGCCAATTGATTGATATCACAAAGCACTTTTTTTACACCTAAGTATCCATTGTCATTATAATTTGAAAACCTGATCTGAATATATTTTAATATTCAATAAAAATATCTCCATACACCCCTAAGTAACCTCAGGGTGGGATTTTATTAAATCTTTTCATCAATTCTTCGACAGAATATTCCAAAGTGTGGCGTTATTAGAATATTGTGTGCGAATGAAAAATAAATAGGATTATTTGTAGTGAATCTGATCGAAGATTATAAGACGTGGCGCTGAATACTTACCATTTTTCACGATTTTAAATCGTGAAAAATGGTAAGTATTCAGCGCCACCTGTGGACATCTGTAATACCAGAGACATCGCAGGCCCAAACTCAAAGCATTTATCAGCCGGGATCTAGATTTTTTTTGAGGCGGGGCTAAAACTGCCATCTGCCGCCCCCCACCAATCCTTTTTGGGGATGCGCTAATTTAGTCCGCGAAATTCAAATGAAAATTTTGGCACTAATTAATCAAATTTTATCGATCAATAATCCGCCAATCCAACAGAGGCGCCAAAACTATTGTAAATAAAACTTTTTACAAAAAACAACAACCAACTTAAAAAAAAAACACTACAAAGTGAAAAATAACTTTAATTTCGGAAGTCGGTGTCTTCGATTTTGAATTTTAGTGTTTTGCCACCGACTTCTTAGCTGTGGTACCCACCCCACATAAATTCGAATACACTACCTGCTATGTAAATAACAGTGACAGGAAGTTATCATCATATCATCCACATAAACTAAGTGGGAAAAATACGTATTATTGAAGCTTACTCAAAAACTATCCAACCAAGTTAATAAAATGTATATAGAGTAGTTGAAAATAGTCGGTTATATGTATAAAAAAAAATCTGCTGTTTCATAGAAAAGTGCAATACCTACGTGGTCAAAATGTATGGAACAGCAGATTTTTATTAAAATAACCGACGCCCGCTGCGTTAAAATTTTTCGTCTGTTATTTTATTAACGAAAGAAAGAAAATCGTTTTTTTTTTTCATTTTCGTAGCAACCAGCAACAGTATTTAGTTTATTAAATACGTGATTCTGCAGGTACACAAGAGGTATCAAATCTACTTATACGAGTACAGTGTACTTAGCTACATATTATATACCTATTGGTTAGCAGTACACCCGCGGTTCTGCAATCAGGATGGCGGGTGTACCTAATTAATTAAATATCATTGAACGGGTGTAGGTACACATATTTTCAAGTGAGGTACGTAAAGGTTCACAGAAGGTACCAAATAACTGCAATAAATTTAGGCAAATCTGAACAGTACACCCTCGATTCTGACGTACATCAAATTTCCTCCCTCTCATCGAGAGTAGGCCTGTGTCACAGCAGCAGGAACACTAGGCTGATTATGCTTATGCCATCCCTGACCGTGACCCAATTCAATGTTACAAATTGATTTACTCATAAAATATTTCCTTCTACAAACTAGTTACCAATCAAATTCAATTTTCATTGGAAAGTATTTAAGCCCCGATCCCGGGATTCACGCCGGGACTCGCTCCGGGACGTCGCCCCGGGAAATGAGCGCGGGATTTACTTCCGCCCTGCGATTAGATTTCGAACAATCTCGGATTATGAACGCGGGATCGATTTTTAAGACGTTTATTTTTGTAGGAAAGTGTCTTCTCTGAAGTGTTTCTTAGGTAGTATCATATCCGAATATCTATCTAAGTACGAGTAGGTATAAGCAAATTAAAGTGTTAAGTTTATAATTTAAATAAATATTTATTCCTCAATTCTCGCTATTGCACCTACCACTGTTTATCTCTGTATCACCCAAAGGTTGACTGGTAGAAAATGCCTATGGCATTAAGTCCGCCTCTGTCTCTGTCTTGAAGTATTAAATAAATAAATACGTTTCGCTTTCGTAGAAGAGCGGTGGCCGCCACATAGCGGCCGCATTGACATCAAAATGATGACAGCGGGATTTGACTTTGCGGTGTCAAAAAACGCTCTCTCGTAAAACACACCATCTTACTTTCATCAATCACGTTCCAGTGACGTCATTCGCCGTTAAATTGCGGAAGCTATGTGGTGGCCACCGTCTTCTAGGAAACCGTAGCTTAAAGCTTGGGTGTCCTAGGAAAGCGGTTCTGTCATGTTGTAACCGCCATCATATTTATTCCACAATTTTCATTATTCTATCACTATCGCAGTTTATCTCTACATCACCCAAAATAAAGTTGATAACGTCGCAAATAGCTGTCAAATATTTAGTTTTAATTAATTTGGCAATATTACTGTATGGAAATAAGAAATATGGCTAAAAAAAAAACACGAAAAGAGGAAGACTGACAATATTCTTGTTTATTGTGTGCGTAGTAACATTTCAAGCGTATTTGACATGATCTCTTACAGAATTGCCTACTCAGCCCAAAAAAAACAACAGACTTCCAAAAAATAAAACTACAAAGTGAAAAATAACTTTAATTTCGGAAGTCGGTGTCTTTGGTTTTGAATTTTTGTTTTTTATAGTTGTTCGTTGTTTAAAGTTATTTTTCACTTTGTAGTGCTTTTTTGGTTTTTTGCGGGTTTTTAACCGACTTCCAAAAAGAGGAGGTTTTATTTTTATTTTTATTATTTATGTACATCGATTTCTCCGTCAATTGTGGACCGATTTTGAAAATTCTATTTTTGTATGAAAGGCTCTCAAGTTAGTCCCATTTATTAACTTTGCTTGAATAGTTTTTGAGTAAGCTTCAATAATACGTATTTTTCCCACTTAGTGTATGTGGATGATATGATGATAACTTCCTATCACTGTTATTTACATAGCAGGCAGTGGTATTCGAATTTGTGTGGGGTAGGTACAACAAATAAAAAGTTAAAAATTATTATGCATAAAAAATAAAAAATAACGTAACACAAGTCGAACATAGAAACGCCTCCTTTTTGGAAGTCTGTTAACAATTAGTCCTAAGCTAGCTAGTTACCAGCCGGTCCGTTCTGTAAAAATCTTACCGTGGAAGTTAGGTAAAGTGAGCTGTGAATCTGATGCTAGGCACACCATTGACAGCTCACTTCAGAAGGATTCGCTTTACACTAACTACCAAGATTAGGAAGCCCGAACCAAGACGTAACCCGAGGCGCACCGATGTTCCCGGGTTCAAACGCCTCCTGGCTTCCCTATTAACTAGGCATCTAACACAAGTAACCGTAAGAGACCAGGCACAATTAGAATACACTGTAACAAAAATATCAGAAATCTGGAAATCTGGAAATCTGGTCTGCTGGAAGAAATTTCTTAAGAAATAAGCAGTACCTTTGTACTATAATTATGTTTATGTCGTATTTGTATCAATTTTACTGTGTGTACATAAATAATAAAATAAATAAATAAATAAATCAGAATACCTATCTGAAGCATACCACGCATGCTGTAAACTAAGACCGCCACAAACCAAGAAGGAGAGGAACCCTTGGTGGAACGGCGAACTTAGTAAACTCAGAGATGCGCTACGTAAGCAATTTAACAGAGCAAAAAACACAAGGCTCCCGGATGACTGGGAGATATACAAAGAGACACAATATATATACAAAAAGCAGATCAGAACCGCCAGGAGGACCGCCTGGCGTAAATTCTGTGAATCCATAGAGACAAATAATGAAGCCGCAAGGGTAAGCAAGATCCTATCAGCTGATCAGGACCGAACTCTTGGCGCGCTGAAAAACCCCGATAACTCATACACACTAACTGACTTTGAAACCAGTAGGGTCCTTCTCGAGACTCACTTCCCAGACTGTAAAATCCTGGAGGACAGGACGTGGGAGGCTGAACCGGAATGGACCCCAACGGATCAAGACTGGTCAAGAGCCCGCAATATAGTAACAGAAGACCGAACAAAGTGGGCTATCAACACCTTTCAGCCATACAAGTCGGCAGGGCTGGATGGCATCTTCCCAGCCCTGCTGCAGTGGGGGGTAGATTATCTGACACCATGGCTGATGGAGATCTACCGAGCCTGCATAGCACTCAGACAGATACCTCGCGCATGGCGCGAGGTAAAAGTCATTTTCATACCCAAACCAGGAAAAACCGATTACACGCAACCCAAGGCTTATAGACCTATAAGCCTCACATCCTTTCTACTGAAAACCCTCGAGAGACTCTGTGATAGGCACATTCGAGATGGACCTCTTCGGATGAAACCACTCCACAAACACCAGCATGCGTACTCCACAGGCAAATCAACAGAATCCGCGCTACACAGCGTGGTTTCCAAAATTGAATGCGCAGTGGACCACAAATGCTCAGCACTGGCCGCTTTCATTGACACCGAGGGCGCCTTTGACAAAACCATGTTCAACAGCATTAACATGGCACTCAACAGTCACAACATAGACACGACCATGAGTGGCTGGATCACCAACATGCTCAAACTGAGAGCGGTGCAAGTCACAGTAAACGACACTACGAGGGCCATCGTTGCGAAGGGCTGCCCGCAAGGCGGCGTCCTCTCGCCGCTCCTTTGGAACCTTGTAGTAGACAGCCTCATCAAAACACTCAACGACAAAGGTTACTACACGGTAGGTTACGCCGATGACATAACCATTATAATAAACGGCACCCACGAAAACACTCTATGCAACCTCATGCGTCAAGCTCTAAAAATAGTAGAGGAATGGTGCAACAGGCACCAACTCTCAGTGAACCCTACAAAGACTGAACTGATTCTCTTCACAAAAAAGAGGAAACTGACAACACTACAGCTACCACGATTTTTTGGAACAACCCTGAGCCTATCAACTGAAACTAAATACCTGAGCATCTTTTTAGACAAACAGCTGAACTGGGCAAAACACACCAACTATATTATTACAAAAGCCAGCATATCCCTGTGGCAATGCAAGCGACTGCTTGGCAGGAACTGGGGAATTAGCCCCAGGGTCACCTACTGGTTATACACCACAATCATCCGACCAATTATCACATACGGCTCACTGGTCTGGTGGCCAAGGACAGACCTGAGCACAGCCCAAAGGAATCTCGAAAAACTGCAGCGGTTTGCTTGCGTTGCAATCACTGGCAGTATGAGAACTACACCCACCGCTGCCCTGCAGGCAATGCTTGGACTGCCTCCTCTACACCTCATCGTGCGAGAGGAGGCGACCCTGGCCGCCTTTAGGCTCCATGTATCAGGAACACTAAGCAAAGACTCCAGAGTTAAGCACACACGTATAAAGGAAGATGCGATCAAACGACGACCAATGATGCCGCCGAAGCCCCGAAAACACACCACTTTCATAGGCACTACAACATAACACTTACAGAAGAACCGTGTGACTACTCAGGCTCGGAAGAGATGAGAGTATACACAGACGGATCAAGGACCGACTCCGAGACTGGAGTTGGAGTTTTCTCACACGACTTCAACATAAAAATATCCAGCCCGCTGGGAATGTTCAACACCGTCTATCAGGCGGAGTGTGTGGGCATCATACAAGCGGTCCACGCCCTGAAAGCCAGGAGAGTTACGGACACACACGTACGCATACTCTCCGACAGCGCCTCAGTTCTTCAATCCTTACAGAAAACACATATTACCTCAAAGCTGACACTAGAATGTCACAATGCACTCGAACAAATAACGGTATCTAGCCGCAACACGGTGACACTGCAATGGATAAAAGGACACAGCGGTTCGCTAGGTAACGACGCTGCTGACGAACTTGCTAGACGAGGATCCAGCACGGCGGTCTGTGGACCCGAGCCTATCGTACCCATCCCCTTCAACCAGATACGCAGATGGCTGCAGGAGTTCACCCATACTCAAGCGGAGCACTGGTGGACCTCGACACCGGGTTGCAGGCAATCCAAGGAAGCCATGCCATCCTTGGATACCGGGCTAACCCGGCGTTTACTACGCCTGGATAAGAACGGCCTGCGCCTAGTGACGGGGACCATCACGGGCCACTGCTCGCTGAACAAACACTTTCACACAATAGGCATAACGGACAGTCCTCTGTGCAGGGCGTGTATGGAGGCTGAGGAAACCGTCGCGCACGTGCTTTTTGAATGCACAGGCGTCACCCAGATTAGAACACAGACCCTCGGGACACCCAGATCTTTCACAGATGTTCTGAACAGACCAGGAGATTTAATTAACTTCTGGAGGGAGGTGGGCTGGTTGGAATAACCACCAACGGCCGCTATGGCCCACGCACAATGGTCCACTGAAGGACTAAGTGCGGAAACCAAACCCCATAACATAGAACATAGACAGCTCACTTCAGGTGTGCGGTGAGATTTTACAGAATTGCACTGCTGTATACAAATGGTTTGTTCGACTGAGTTTTTTGAACCCAGCATTTCTCAGCTTTGGAACTGCGGTGAATATAGTCATTGCTATTCACGTCGCGCCTCCCGGCTCCGCCTGACGTTTGGCGTGTCTCAGTAATCAAATTGTCGAGCTGTCAGTCAATCATGGCGTATTATATCTGGAAGAGTCAGTGACATACTAAACAGGTAACATTTTCTCCAGCGGAGACGATACACCTAATCTGCGTTCGCAATTTATTTGCCAAACATGTAAACAAACACAAGTTTTAAGAAAAACAACTGTAATGCACACACATAAGGTTCAGTTCGCGCAACCACTTCATATTTTTTTATGACTTTTTCAACAGTACTAGTCAGGGCCAGGCCACAACAGTGCGTTGCGGCGTCGCATCGCAAAAACAACATTGCACAGTTTTTTGCATTGCATTGTTGATTTTTGCGATGCGACGCCGCAACGCACTGTTGTGGCCTGGCCCTTAGTCTAAGATCAACTTTATTTACATTTGCATAAAGTTGATGTTTGTTTAATTGGAAACAAGTATTTAAATAGACCTTACCTACTTCATCATTCTCCTGCCCTTACCCCAATTTACTTGTGGTTGCACAGCGTGTCTACTTCCACACTTCTCCATCAGTCGTCATCTCGGTAGTCACTCGGTAGCCGTTTGGAAGATACGAGGTAATATAGAAATGTATACATACAATATACGCGCGAAAAACATAACCCTTCCTTGGCAGTCGGGTATTAATGTGTATGGATCTGTCTTTTAGATTACCTATTCTCCGAAATCTTACAAAAAACATTGTCATCATTTGCCTGCCTTTTCCAAACCATGTCAGGGTCGGCTTTCAGTCTAACCAGATGCAGCTGAATACCAGTATTTTATATGGGTTACTGGGTAACACAATAAATATCTATCACGAAAGATGTCAGATTTTTAGTCTTCTGACTACCCGTAACGACTGTGAAAGATCTACGAATCACAGCCGGGACTAACGGCTTAACTTTGCTTACTCGGTATGTTATGAATGGTCTCCCATCCACGGACCGACCTTGGCAAGCGTTGCTTAACCTTGAAGATTGTCCCTTGCGGCTGTTATTATTAAGTCAGAAGTCCCCTTACAGAAAAATATTGTATCAATTGATTTTTAATTCTCCCCGTCACCCCAGTATTTTAAGTAAATCGAAAGTTACTTAAACATGCTGGTCCCGTCTCAAATCTGATTGATTTCTACAGTCACCTGCACGCACAAGGTTACAATTTGAAATTGAAAGCGCCGATATTTCGTAGCAATAAGGGTGCTTTTCGTGGTACACGTGTTACCTATGAAATTGGTTGACTGTACAGTTATTTCCGGGAGGAGAGTACCATTCAACACGGATTTGGTTGTGGTATGTCTGTTTTGTTAATTTGCGCTTACACTGGCAATTTATATTGCTCAATTCTGGGCAATTTTGGTCAAATATGACGTCACAGCTCAAGACAACATTTAGAGACACCACCGCAGTTATGTTTAAGTCCCATGTAATAGGGGGCGAGCCTGTTGCCATCAGCCTGGCACAAATCCAGAGTCCGGACTGAGAAGTTCCTGATGGAATCGAACCCAGGACCTACCTGCTCAGCAGTAGCGCTTGCGACCACTAGACCAACGTCAACACAAACATCTGGTCAAAAAGAAAACCTAGCCTCAATCCAATAGAACTCCATTTCTAATTTGTCTCAACAGCTCTACTGTAGTAATATCGTCACTCTATAACCGCGAAATATCGTTACGACTCTACGAAGGCTTTTGCAACTTTTTGATATTTTCTTTTTTTTATGAACGTTCCTAACAATATTATGAGGTATACCTAGTGTTAATCGAACTTTATTTTTCCTTAAGACATGGCGCACACTATGCGACATGCGACTACGACAAAGCTCGGCGACTAGACGCAACGATAGGTTGCGCTGCGGTCGACAATTTTCATATATTTTGTTCAGAGCACACACAACCCAAGTGTTTTTAACAATACAACAATTAACGAAGGATTTTCTGTTAAACCCTTTACACCTACTGAACGAGTGTTGGTTCATTGAAAATGTACGAAAGTGATGAAAGTGTTGTACCTACCGTCCTTAAAAAATAAAATAAAAATAAGGCCATTAGTTTTACCATGACCTATTTTAAGGTTATCCATTAATTACCGAACATCCTGTATATACTACAGCTGTGAATTTTTTCACAAATCCAAGTACAACCATTTAGCTGGCAGAGGGGGGGGACACTTGACTCTAACAAAAAAATTCAGTTAAAAACTTAATATTTCGCAAACGGATACCTGAATCCAAAAATGATTTACACAAACGCAAAATATTTTTGAACGACCTTTCTAACGATACCCCACAACATGGAGTACCCCAAAACATCCCCACTTTACGTACAGGGGAGGCCCCCTAAAAAAAAAAAACTTGATTTTATTTTACCACTTTCTCGGCATGATTAATATGTATATACATATGCCAAATTACAGCTTTCTAGTACTAACCGTCTCTTAGCTAAGCCGCGGACGGACAGACGGACAGATGGACAGACAGACACACAGACACACAGACAGACAGACAGACATGGCGAAACTATAATGGTTCCTTGTTTACTACGGAACCCTAAAAACCGGCCAAGTGCGTGTCGGACCACGCACAATGCAGGGTTCCGTAGTAAGGATCAATTTATCCCAAAAACAAACTTAACATTGTAGTTGAAAAACATGTTCTCCCATACACTCCAACTGCAAATGTAAGTTTGTATGGACAATATTGAGAGATTTACCATGTTATTTTAAGACCATAGACTTCTTATAGGTTTCCTTATCTACATATTATAAGTCTGTAACTATTATAAGAATTAAAAAAAAAATAAGTTTATAACTATTTATTCAAAAATATTTTTAAATAAAATTAGAGGCCCTTACAGTAAGCACTTTCATTTGACAACAAAACTTTGTTTTTAATTTTCTTATTTGCCTCCCAAAAGCGACCCCCTTATTCAAAATTTATTTATTTTCGTTACACGTCCGATTTTGGGTCACAAAAATTCATAGGTGTAACAAATTTCAACTTAAGGCAGACCAGCGCGACACCGATTATACCGTGAAGTTTTCTTAGAAATTGTATTGTTCAAGTCGCGTCGCGCTGTCGCTTCGCGCTGGTCGAGTCGGAGCAAATTGGCTGTGACAGACGGACAGACAGACTCACGAGTGATCCTATAGGGGTTTCCGTATTGTCATTCGGACGTGCGGAACCGTAAAAAAAAACAAAAAAAAAATAGTATGTTTGTAGTCTAGTCCGCCAGTATCTACATATTGGTAACAGAAAGGAGATGCATGTGATCCTGATAATACGTTCGTCTGCAGGTCCTCGCGATGATCACCTCGGGGAAGGCAGCTCTTGAGGAGTGGTGATATGGCGCAGCAGGGGCAGCCGTACCCCATACCCTGGGGCCTTCACTACCAACACAGGTAAAGATACGGTTTCCAAGAAGAGCGGTGACCGCCACATAGCTTCTGCTATTTACCGGTGAGTGACGTCACTGAAACGTTATTCATGAAAGTAAGTTAGCGTGTTGTCCAAGAGAGCGCTTTGACACCGTAAAGTCACACACGTAAAGACTCGCAAAGTGTCCAAACTGAAAGGAATGAGCTCACACAATATTAAATAGCATTTCCATGGCAATCAAGTCAAGTCACAGCGTCATTGTGTGTCAAAACTAAACAGAAACGCGACTATATTTTGACCCGGTAGGGCGAATCTAACGATTTAAATCTTTGCCGCTGCCATCATTTTCATGACAGCCGTCACTGCCGTTCTTCTAGAAAGCCATATCTTAAGTCCTATCACTCATGAATTTGCTGACTGGGTAACATTTTCGCCACGGCATGAGCTTATAAGCCATCAACAGGCACCGTATCCGAGTGGTAGATTTCGGTCCGCCCCCTCTCACAGAGAGGAGACCTGAGTCCCAGAACATTATATAGGCTGATTATGCTATTCGTATGCATATCATAACATAACATCACGCCCTTATACCCCAAGGGGTTAGGCAGACACCCACATTTCGCCAGTAATGTTTAAGTCCCATGTAATAGGGGGCGAGCCTATTTCCATCAACCGGGCACAAATCCAGACTCCGGGCTGCTACAGAGCAATAGGGATGATGCCTGTGTAAAAAAGATGAAATTCTAATTAGTCCGTCAGTCAGGTATTTTTTGCTTTATCACATTATTAAAAAAATAGTTAAATAAAACGCATTTTAAGTTGAGGAGTGGGGGTCGCTACGTCACTAGTACGTATACAATCTACATTCACGTGACGTCATGGCACATTTTACCTCAATGTACCACCGTAATCTTTAATTACGTAAAAAAAGAAAAAACACGTGTCCAATATTTTTTTATAATCTCAGACGGACTAAAAACATTTTTTAGTCATCATCCCTATTACTGATGGATAAATCCTATTACAGATTGCCCGGCCGGGAAATCGAACCCAGGACCTCATGCTCAGCATTTGCACTTGCGACCACTAGAACTGACGAGGCAGTCCGATTCTTATACATTTATGTCTAAAAATGAAGTCTACCGTACAGGATGTGCACGGAGAGGTTCGCCACGTTAGCTGCGCGGTTAATTTGTTTGCCAACCACGCGTCCGTGCGGAGCTTGACCGTGGGTCGCAGTTGACCATCCCGCTACAATTTTTTGCAAAGCGTGCGTAGCTTAGCCATGGGCTGTTTTGGAGTAGTGCCTTGTAAGATGGTATACAGGGTGGATTTTTGAGATGCGGCAGTAAGGGCAGCTACCTTAACCGTTGTAGCTACAGGAAAACGGTCGTAGGAGACTGACGTTAACTTTATGAGACATTTTGATCTGCATTTACAGATTTGGAATAAAATATAGTCTGCAAGAAAATGGGCACTTTTCACTAAAACTATTTATGATGCACATCGATCCTGTTTCTAATAAGGATCAAAAATTATATTGGACCAACTGAGGTTTGAGTGCTAGAAAAGTCAGAAATCACAAAAAAAAATCCCACCTTATGTAAGGTTATGCCACAGGATCCCACATACCTTGTTCATCCTCTTTCTTTCCAGAGACTCTGCCACCCCAACATCGACGGGGCGTCCCTACGAGCACCCACACACACACCCCCAGCTGTACGCGAGGCATGCACACACCCACGCGCACACCTTGATAGACCAGCATGAAACGTAAGTACCCACCGGCAGTGGCGGACTAACAGGGGGGCGGAAGGGGTGGCCGCCCCGGGCCTCCGGTCTTGGGGGGCCCCCAAATGTCTCCGCGTTCCAATGATCATGGGGTCTCAATTCGAACAAATTATAATTAGTCTTGAAGAAAATTCAATAGATGGCAGCATAGGTAACAATTAGTCAATACCTCAGAGTAATAACTAACATAGAGGGAGCGTGAAATTTCAGTATAGTTATACTGTTTCTATTTATGACAAATTCAGTGTGAAAAACAAGGACAGATATATAGTTTTATGGGTTGCTTATGGCAAGGCTGTCCACTTTTTTTGTCTCGGTAGTGATGTGCCGTATTTTGCAGAGGTATCGATATTAATTTATTTTAGACAGGAAATTTACTTATTGAATTGAATGTACGTTAGTGTCATGTCATACATTCCATGTATGATAAAATCAAAGAATACACTGTTTGTTTAAAAACGCTCTGGTTCCAACAGGCTTTTACATGTTAATCCTATTCTTCTTCTGTTCGTGTGAACTGCAAGATCTATCAACCAGACACTGAGACACAATTCCAACAATATTAGATACATACTCGTACATATCGAATTGATAACCTTTTTTTAGGTTATCAATTCGATATGTACGAGTATGTATCTAATATTGTTGGAATTGCACAATATTCATATTACTCTATGTGGGCTTCTAAACACGTGTACCAAATTTCATAAGTGTATCTATGTATGTTTGTCCACGAATTTCTCAGAAACTCGTAATCGGATCGTGGTCATTCTTTTTTTATTGGATTTTTATCTTTCAACTTAGGAAACAGTACAAGTTTCATCAAAATTGGTTCAGCAGTTGTCAAGTTAAGGAACATATAACCGAACTCCTTAACTACAGTACGAATGTGTAAATTGTGTTCGTATGGGTATTTTGTCAATCCTTTAGATACCTTATTATAGAACTTACAATTTTTTTAGTGATGGTGTACCAAAACTAAAAAGAGAAATACACACATCAACACGGTCTAGGGATATTTCATACTCAATTAAATAACTCGAAAAGTACTGGCCGCATTGGAATCTTTTATACACCGATTTGTTTGTAATTTATCTCAGACTAATTCCAAATTCAAATTTTTGAAAATTCTTTTGTTTCGGTGGCATAAAAATGTCTTGATGTGTAGGAGAGGGAATTTTCATTTGTGCGATATTTAGAAAACAATACGAATTACGTTTAGTTACAGTTTTTTTTCATTTTTAAACGAAAGATAAAGTTAAAATTGAGGTATTGTAGCCATGCAACGCCAACATTTGACGAGGGCGGAGATGTTACGAGCTGTGGGAATGCTGGAAGCTGGGTCTGTTCAGCGTAATGTTGCTGAGGCCATAGGGACCCACCAAAATGTAATTTTAAAATTGTGGGCACGCTATCGTGCCACAGGTGAAGTAGCGGAGAGGCACCGGGGGCCAAGTCGCATCACTACCCCCAGACAAGACCGATTTTTGCAAATTACTGCGCGAGCTCAACCAAATGCAACGGCGACTCAATTGGTCCAAAGGCTGCGAGTGGAACACCAAGTGCTTGTGAGTGACCAAACTGTAAGAAGGCGACTGCATGAAAGCAATCTACGCTCTCGTAGACCACTCCGGGTCCCACCTTTACGGAGAGGCAATCGTGGACGACGATTAGAATGGGTTCGGAACCACGTGGACTGGGGCCGTGAGCAATGGTCCAATGTGCTGTTCACGGATGAATCCAGGTTCGGCTTCCATCCAGATTCACGAAGGACGCGTGTTTGGCGAGTTCCTGGACGATGGAGCCGTCTTCAGAACCCTCAGGAAGTTCACCCATACCAAGGAGGAACAATTATGGTTTGGGCAGAAATTCGTCTTGGAGGACGGACGGATCTCGTTTGGGTGCGGGGCAATATGACGGCAGAACGATACGTCCAACAGGTGCTGGGGCCCGTAATCTTGCCCCACAGAACACAAATGGGGCAAGATTTCCTGCTCATGCACGACAATGCCCGGGCACACACGGCGAGAACGGTAGCAGCTTGGTTACATACACACAATGTTAGGGCCTTAGACTGGCCTGCTCAATCGCCAGATCTAAATCCCATTGAGCATGCGTGTGATATGCTGCAAAGAAGAGCTCTGAAGGAAGTTCCTGAAAATCTGGCTACAGAAGATCAACTTTTTGCGCACCTCAGAAGAACATGGGACAATATTCCGCAGCAAGACATTGACAACCTTGTTCTGAGCATGCCGAATCGTTGCCGATGTGTTATGAACATCATGGGCGCTTTCTCAGACTACTAACTTCAAGTTTATAAACACAAATTAAATGATTTTTCTATTTTTTTCAGTTTTTACTCATAAATTAAAAGTTAATTCATATACGGTTTCCGTCTATGCTTCATTTTTTTTCCATAAAATCCTGAAATTTAAATCGAAGTATCTTAACCATTATTAAAAAATGGTAGAATATTAAATAACGTATCTTTTAAATATATACATGTCATATAAATAATTAACACATTGATAGTAATTCGCTTTTTTTTAAATATCCCTAGACCGTGTTGATGTGTGTATAATAAATTTTGCACAAAAAATAAACCGACTTCCACACTAAAAAGCAAAAATAACTTTCGTTTCGGAATTCAATATCACAAAACGACAAAAAAATAAGAGGTAAAGATAACGACTTTCGAAACGAAAGCTATTTTTGCTTTTAGTGTTTTGCTTTGGAAGTCGGTTAATTTTTTGTGGAAAAGTTTTTTTACCTAAAATTTATGTAATGGAATAGAAACAATCGGATCAAAACGGATTTTTATTTAATATTTGGGGATAAAAAATAAAATAAAGAGAGGAGAAGAAAGCAGTTTAATTATTCGATTGAAAATCGAATAATTTAAACTGCTTTCTTCTCAACTCAAACTCAAAGCATTTATTTCAATGAAACCATTTACGGGCACTTTTGAATTGTCAGGGGAATCGGTCAGTCAGAAATATGAAGCTAATTGTCCATTCCAAAGCGTAATAGGTACCTATGGAGAAGAACGGGCAAGAAACTCCACGGACACTCTTTTATATAAAATAAATTGTTACAAAATATTCGTTACATCATTCATGTTGAAATTATATATGTGAGAACAATGTAGAAAGAAGTGCACGTTAAAAGCATCCGTAATAAAAATATAAATAAAGGAGATAAATAAAAAAAAGATATATATAGATAATTCAAAAATTTAAATCAGCCATGGCAGCTAAGAGTTGGCCAGTCCGAACTGACGGCGCCCGTTCACGAACATGACGCATGTATCAGCACCATTCAGCTCAACCATACAATTATATGCAAAATTTCTGAAAACAACAAAGAAAACTAACTTGGTGTGTTGTGTTACTTGTGTTTTATCTACTATACTTTATTTATAGCCAAAAATACATATCAATATACATTAGGTAAAGTATATAGTAAAGTAAAACAATTGAGACAAACCATTTAGTAAACACCTTTTTTTTTGGGGGGAAATTGGCAAATAACTTATCCCGCTCTGAGCGGAGCGGGGGGGCGTATCAGACTCTTACTGACTAAAACCCACCCGTGTTCCTTCAGTTGCCTGTACGTTGCCAGGGGCCACGGTATCCCTTTCGGACTTTCCCGCGATTTTAGTCGACCCCTCAAACCGGCAAGAAAAACAAATGAAGATACAAGATTTTTTTTTTTTTTCACAGAGCTTTGGGGCACAGAACTGTGAACGTTTTGTGATAGGTAAAACATAACGCGAATTGATAAATAAGTGAGCGCACGTAACTTTACTTACCAATAATAGGGATGGTATCGCGCCAGGTTTAAACCTTCTCCGTTTATCGCTACTTACAAAGCAGTCGTTCTGAAACCAATGTTGGAAAGTGAGGCGAGCCAGGTAATAATGTCACTACGCAACACCAAAGCGGAAGGGTACGATGAAATTAATACGAAAATCTTAAAGGCTGTAACGAGCTGACTGGTGTTTTAACTCACTTAATTAATATGTCGTTTTTAACCGGAGTTTTTCCTGAAAAATTAAAATTATCAATTGTCAAGCCCTTATTCAAAAAGGGTGATATATATGACATCAATAATTACCGTCCCATTACTTTAATACCTATTTTGTCAAAAATTTACGAAAAATGTATGTTTAAAAGACTGATTGACTACTGCAACAAATTTCAAATCATAAGTACCGAACAGTTTGGCTTCCAAAAAGATAAATCGACTACGTTAGCTATTTATTCTCTTATGAAAATTATATTCACAAATATTAATAATAATTATCTCACTACAGGTCTATTCTTTGATATGTCTAAAGCCTTCGATTTGGTGTCACACGATATACTGCTTCAAAAGTTAGAAACAATTGGGATTAGGGGACCTGCACTTCAGTGGATATCATCCTACTTAAGCAATAGGCAACAATGTGTGATTATCAGTAAAATGAACGAAACCAAAGACATCACATCATATTCATCAGAATATAGTCATAATAAATATGGCGTCCCCCAAGGTAGCGTACTAGGCCCAATATTATTCCTTTTATATATAAATGATATCATAAAAATAACTAATCATAAATGCATCTTATTCGCTGACGATATATCCATAATTGTGACATCTGATAAAAAGCAAAATACCGTTGTAGATCATGAGACTGACATTAATAATACTATTGATATACTAATACACTGGCTTGACATACACCATTTGAAAATAAATTTAGAAAAATCCGTATACATACAATTTAACCAATCTAATAATAATAAAAATAATATTAAACTTAATATAAGTAAAATTAAACAAGTACCACATACAAAATTTTTAGGAGTAATAATTGATCAAGATATAAACTGGAAGGGACACGTAAACAGCGTCTGTGGTAGAATTAATAAATTCGTATACGCTTTGAAGCAAGTCAAAAATGTAACAAACATAAAAACTGCTATTATATCTTACCATGCATATGTTGAATCGTTACTACGATATGGTCTTATAATGTGGGGTAATAGCACTGATCTAAATAGAGCGTTCATCGCCCAAAAGAAGTGCCTAAGATCAATTTATGGACTTCAGCCGGATGATACATGTCGGCCAATATTTAAAAAACTTGGTTTGTTACCGCTTCCATCTCTCTATATTTACGAAATATGTGTGTTTGTGACCAAGAATAAACAACTATTCAAGACAGCAAGCGATGTATGTCCTCGGAGCAGACGTGATGCTTATGGACTGGTGTTAAATGATTTACCAAAGCTAACCAAATATAATAAAAGCTGTCTAGCAATGTGTGTACGTACTTATAATAAAATACCAAATAATTTAAAACTATTAAATGTAAGATTATTTAAAAACAAATTATACAAATGGCTAAATGAATATAGCTTTTATAGTTTGAAAGAATTTATGGACAAAAAATATTGACATTCTATTCTAACATTAATTACTTAATTATAATTACCCTGTGACATTAAATTTTTGCATGCTATGTTTTATCGTAGCTAAACATGTTTGTGCCACTCTAACCCATGCTAAACACCATTGTATACCATGTTTTACGCAAATAAATTATTTTTATTATTATTATTCGTAAAATGTTTAGAACATACTCGGCTATGCTTAGTCCAATAATTTCTGGCTCTTGGAATCACTTTACACCAATTTTCTTTCTCATTTGAAGGTATACTGAAAAAGAAAACGATAACTTTTCCAATTTATCGGCATAAAATTATCATATCGATAAAAAGTATCTCCATCACTAGCATAACATAACCTCACAATATAACGATTTATTTTTTTGAAAATTAATTCGCGATCACAACATAATTTGTAATAAAGATAGTTTGAAGAGATCATTTTCATTCTAATATGTATGTTATTACTGATGACGTCCAAATATTTCGCGTGATTTTATATGAAAACTGTAAAAAAACACTTACCGATAAAAGCTTACAAATTCTTTGTTTTCTTTCCGTTACGAATGTGATTTACACGATAACACAAAACAAGCCATGTTAACAGCCTGTTAGATCTGTCCTTTGCACCAATTTTTTTTAGAAAATTGTGCATAAATCTATAATTTTGAATAAAATAAAATAAATAAAACCAACACCTCAACCAGCGCACGTACTGAAATTCACGACGTATTATACGACTAAATCAAATACTTTATACGGTTAACCGTGTACTAAGTAACTATTGTGGTTTTTTAATTGGTTGTGTAAAAAGAGACCAAGTATGACCGTTTGACAATTTCGGAACGTCCATTTAGTTTTAGCATAGACGAATCCATATGCATTTGTCATTTGTCTCTTTTAAGTGTACAATCTGCGCCATAAGAGAGAAGAGCTTAGATATATCGTAATTTGTCTCTAATTTGTATGCTCCCTCTATGCTTTAGTTATTACTCTGAGGTCAATACAGATATTTATTTACGTTATTTGACAGTCATATTTTTTTTAGCTCCCATAAAGTTTAAAATGAAAAATATTCTTCTTTCAGTATTTTCATACTGAAAGAAGAATATTTTTCATTTTAAACTTTTAAAATTGCCAACATAATGAATTAATGATATTGTGAATTACAAAGTTGTTTTTTGCAGTTGCCGAAAATCACCCTTATTTAAAGAAATTAAAGACTACAATAAGTACATGATATACAGAAGTTTCACACACCCTTCGGGTATGGAACCCTAAAAATCACCAAGACGCTTTTGGCTTTATATTTAGGTATTCTAGAAAAAAAAAATGTGTGCTGGGACACATAGTAGAAATGAAACTTCAACGGGCAAGTGGAAAAACGAATCGCAACGGACAAGTGGAAAAACGAAGCGCAACAAAATTTTAACTTAAAGTTTTACGGGCAGATTACTAATGTTTGTGCTTGTCCAATTTGAAAACCACCCCCTAAAACTTCAAGTTAAAATTTTGTTGCGATTCGTTTTTCCACTTGTCCGTTGCGATTCGTTTTTTCACTTGCCCGTTGAAGTTTCACTTCTAATATGTGTCCCAGCACACATTTCTTTTTTCTTTTAAACCAGGGGGGCCTCATTCAGCTTTGCCGCCCCGGGCCTCTGACGGGCTTACTCCGCCACTGCCCACCGGTTATCTAAATTACGTTATTTTGTAGCCAGACAAGGGGGGGCCAAGGGGTATCGTGTTACCCAGTAAACTCTATTGTGGAGGTCAGATACAAAGTGCATAGGCGACCCCAGCATGTTGGGTAATGATTATATTGATATATGACCCGCAACTGAATATGCTAGTCTTTAGAAAAATTATACAACGAAATATCTCTGTCTGTACAAATGTCGATGAGTGCGAGCGTAGATACGCGTGGGGCTCGGGGTTTCTGTCTTTAAGCAAAATATCAAGTTTGATTCAAAATTCAAACTATATTTCGAAGATTTATTTCCGAAGTATTTTCACCAAAAATTTACAGAATATTGAAAATTAATCATTTAAAAGTTTTCCAAGGTTAACTTGTTATTGTGTAAGATGCCTTCATCATATATTATCAGCCGATATGATGATGATGAAGGCATCCTACTTCTTAGCAAGTTGATTTTAGGAAGCGTTGTGGAGTGAAAGAGGATGGTAGTTGGAGTTTTAATGATTAAGAAAAACTTTTTATAAAAAAAACAACCGACTTCCGAAAAAAACAGTACAAAGTGAAAAATATCTTTAATTTCGGAAGTCGGTGTCTTTGGTTTAGAATTTTCGTTTTTTGCCACCGACTTCCGAATTTAAATTTATTTTTCACTTTGTACCGTTTTTTTTCGGAAGTCGTTTTTTTTTTTTTGTAAAACGTTTTTATCGGCAGACATACGTAAAAAAAATTAAAAACATACGCGACGAACATATAACCTCCTCCTTTTTGGAAGTCGGTTAAAAAGTTTGTTGAGACACACAGAAAGGATTGGCTCTCATAAGAAATCTTAGTCGTTATAATATTGATATTTGGTTGCATTGACTAATGAGTTGGCCGACCACTGGCTTAGCCCCAACTATATTGGGGTCGTCTTCCAGTCTAACCGCATGCAACTGAGTACCAGTTACATGGAGCGACTGCCTATCTGACCTCCACAATAAAGTTAGTAGTTGCCGGGTAACACGATATATATAGTAGACTATGGTGATGTGTGTTACTATGACCTGAATGCAGATCTCCTCAATAAACTTGACCGCCTTCTAAATAACTGCATTCGATTCGTTTTCAATCTTCGTAAGTATGATCATGTGTCTGAGCACCGATTGCTTTTAAAATGGTTACCCATACGTCAGCGCAGAGAGTTGAGGGCTATGTCTATGTTGTATTCTATACTGGATAATCCCACTTCTCCTTCTTACCTGACTCCCCATGTTCAATACCTATGCTCTGCCCATAGTAAAAATCTTCGTTCTACCAACAATCATCTTCTACGATGTCCTTCTCAACGCTCTGGTTTTATTCACTCTTCTTTCTTTGTCCAGGCGGTTTTTCTTTGGAATGCGCTCCCTTTGAACATCAGGATGGCAACCAGTCGGTTTTCTTTCAAAGTGAAGGCACGTGAACATATTCGTAAAAAGTTGGCAGAATCATTGCAGCACTGATTTGTTGGATTTGTTTCTCTCCTCTACCTATCGTTATTTCTCTTGACAAAGTTTATTCGGTTTATATGTATGTATGTATGTATCTATGTATTGGTATGTATTAATTTTCAAGTTATCTATCCCGTATGTTGCACCTGCCATGTTTTGTCTCTGCATCACCCAAAGGTTGACTGGTAGAAAATGCCTCAGGCATTAAGTCCGCCTTTGTACAGTATTTTTTTACTTGTGCATGAAGTTTTAATAAATAATAAATAAAAAAATAAATATATTCCAATTGTGCCATATCAAGTACATTCAACTATTTATCGTATTTGTTGTCAACAGATGTAAAGGCGAAGGAGAAGAGACGAGACCGGAATATAGGGACTACACGGAGCAGCTGCACAGGTCTAGTATAACAAGCTTATCTGGTCCGGTGACCCCTCCTCGGACCTTGCTTTAAATTCGTCCCTAATTAGTCTTGATCCGATCCAGCCTGTCCCTTGCCGCCCTCTCCGTGGGACGCCCTAAGTCGAGGTGCGTACCCCACAGGGGGTGCCCGTAGCGCGTAGTATATAAGTTTTATGCCCTGCCTGGATGCCTTAATTTATTAAGATTTGACAATGTCTTAGGCTGATCTACGAAATGCCACATTCACAAAAATATTACCCTATGACGGCGGCGCTGTCCGTAACACAGCACGGGATCGCCGCCCCACGCCGCCGCGGTAGCGTTTAGAGGAAGTACCAAGGCACTACTAATAAAATTCGTGGCACCGAAAATACTTTGAGCGCACAACTTCTGTCGCGGATGCCATTCAGGGCGAGCGGGGCGGTGGCGACGGTACAAAATTGTTCCATCGGCACCGCCAGCTCCCTTAACGCCGCCAGTTTCCATAAATCATTTGTGTCGCAGTGCCAGAAAACGGTGACCCTTGGTTTGCATGGAAAGTGTTGTCAATGCCGCCTCTAGCAGCGCTGCCGAAGCTTCGCCGTGCTTTGTGGCGAGTACACCGTGGCTATAGTTGACTCTGAAGGCTGTTACAAAACTGTATGCCCTTCTTTTCAGGTGCAGTTCCTACGGGAAATGTGTGGAAGAAGTGCCGGAGGAGGCGCGCGAGAGAGACGAGGCCGTCACCAGCACCGAGCACCATCAGCACTGGGACGAGAAGATAGGTGGGTTAGAGATACAAGTCATAAATATCCTTAATTTATTTAACTAACGGTTTTTGCCTGACTTGCACCAGAAGGCAATATGGCCATGGTATTGATAGCAAATGATTTCACTAATTATTCTAATACAGTTCAGAGTCATCGTAAGAACTTTCCTCAAAATAATTCTCAACTCGTAATTCCCCTTCAGAGACCGTGTTTTATTTAAGTCACTAGATACTACACTAGGCCGTCATACATTGTTCCCTTCGCCCACAGTAAGCAGTTCTCTCTGCTCGACGACTGCGCCGACGCAGTCGACGCGGACGGACGCCGCCTCCCCGCATCAACACGTCACCACTACACACGCCGGTATGTCACTAGTCATTATACGAGTACAATACACAATCTTACATGTATTGCCTCTTAATCATCTATCTACCGTAGCGTTATGTAGAAGTTGATTTTTACTTGCTCGACGCTTTTTTTTCTTTTTATGTATATCCGCCGATTTCTCCGTCAATTGTGGACCGATTTTGAAAATTATTTTTTTATCCGAAAGGGTATGCTCCCGGATTGGTCCCATATAAATTTTATTAACTTTGCATGGATAGTTTTTGAGTAAGCTTCAATAATACGTATTTTTCCCACTTAGTATATTATGTGGATGATATGATGATAACTTCCTGTGACTGTTATTTACATAGCAGGTACTGGTGTTCGAATTTGTGTGGGGTAGGTACCACAACTAAAATGTGAAAAATAAAAACTTTTTACAAAAAAAAAAACAACCGACTTCCGAAAAAAAACACTACAAAGGGAAAAATAACTTTAATTTCGGAAGTCGGTGTCTTGGGTTTTGAATTTTCGTTTTTTTCCACCGAAGTCGGTTGTTTTTTTTTTGTTGTAAAAAGTTTTTGATTGACCGTTTGTTATAAAGAGGTCCTATTCACAGTACGGTGACAAAAAATAGATTTTCACTGTTTTGCACATATTTGTTTTGCACTGGTCGCCTGCGCAGTTTCAAAAAACTACACAGCCTGCCTATATAGTTTATTTTCCAATACAGGCTCCGTTCTACCTGTGACCGTAGCATGTGTGGCCGCCAGTACTTAATAGAAAGGTTCTATAGCGTTTAGTTGGACGTTTCTAGGTGGTGGTCGACGAGGGGCGTTGCAACTGTGGCAGTTCCTGGTCTCTCTGCTGGCCGAGGGAGCGCGCTGCGTCGCTTGGACCGGCAGGGGGCTGGAGTTCAAGCTGCATGAGCCTGAGGAGGTTAGAGAACCATGGTGGTTTTAAACTTAAGCTACTGTTTCCTGGAAGAGCGGCGGCCGCTACATAACCGCCGCAGTGACAGCTGTCATGAAAATGATGGCAGCAGGGTTTGACTTTGTGGTGTCAAAAAACGCTCTCTTGCGAAACACCAGCAAGCAGTTAACAATTAGCATGTCGGTGACGTGAACCCATTAGATTGTCCGTTACCAAAAAAACTCTCCACGCCTAAAGAAGTTTTCACGTTAAAAATCGCTTTCTGCAAAAGAAAGGACAGTTCAATTGGTGCGAAAGGCTTGTTACCTCCCTTCTCGAGAGTCCTTTGAATATATGGCACGTTCTTACAATAAGTGCCTCAGAAAGCACATTGGCCGTTGGTCCTGCGCCTGATCTCTCTCCGGTCGTGTCGGATTGCCGTCCCATCGGACTATGAGAGTGAGGAGAGAGAGTGCACCTGTGTCTGCGCACACACTTGTGCACTATAATATCTCCCGCGCCGATGGCTGGTCTCCGCTGAGATTGGCCGCCATCGCCGAAATTCGGTCTGGAGAACTATGTCACATTTGGTGGACTCAGTGGTTGAGAGAATGTTGATCCATTTATCCATAACCCTTGATGGTTAACCCCCACAGTTTTTAGTTTTTTAGTTGCTATGCCATTACACCACGAACTCCATGAAGCCCTCCTTGCTCTCTTCAATCAGATATTAATTAGTGGTTTTTTCGCAGGTGGCTCGTCGTTGGGGGGCTCAGAAGAACCGGCCCGCGATGAATTACGACAAACTATCGAGGTCACTTCGGTACTACTACGAAAAAGGAATCATGCAGAAAGTCGCAGGTACGAAACAATCTGCCTGCTTTTTCTCAACTAAGTGGGGGTCAGCTTACTATCTAACCAGATGCAGCTGATGAATAACGTTTGTATTAAGTATAACGTTTTCGCCCTTAAGTGTGTGTGATCGTTAACACTTAATTCTAGTCCGCAGATAGTAATTAATAAAAAAAAATATACGTGTCGACATGAGAACCTCCTCCTTTTTTTTTCGTCGGTTAAAAATGAAAATATTCCGCCAACGTATGAAATAAGTGTGAATATCATTATTTGCGAGCGACTGCCACAGTCCAACATGCATTTTGAAAGTTCACAAAGTCACAAATGGCTGTCAAATATTCAACAATCTATCTGCCTTTTCCCAACTATGTTGGGGTCGGCTTCCAGTCTAACCGGGTGCAGCTGAATAACAGTATTTTACATGGAGCGACTGCCTATCTGACCTCCACAACCCAGTACTGGGTAACACGATACCCCTTGGTAAGAAAGACTGGGTGTCAGACTTTTGAACTTCTGTCGTTAAGACTGTCAAAGATCTACAAATGTAAAACTTACATGAATGTACATTCAACCTCTAATGGTCCCATCTGCTGTGACACTGGCCTCCTCCCTGTGAGAGGTGGTGGGCAAGTAGTCAATCACGCGGATATAGTGCTGGTTGGTGGATTCACATTTACTTGAATAAGTACTTTTTGATGTGTAACATCTTTCCTCTCGCTTTCCTGCAATCTGTGGGAGTGATTTCGTGAAAAGGGACGGAAGTGTGTAACAGGAAGCCGGGGAAGCGCGCGCTATTTGATTTGACCAATGAGCGCGCGCGGTGCTAGAGGTGCCGTCAGATGGTACCAACGCATTTTCCGAGAGGTTGTAAACAAGATGATGATGTACCTACTGTCAGCCAAGATGTCAGGTGTAAGGTGTTACACATCATATGCAACTACTGTAAGGCTCATTAGTTTTTTTTCTGAAAGCCCCAAATAACCAAATTAATTTCATGTTTAACTTATCATAATAAATGATAATATACTGTTAGGAATGAAAATTTAAAAAAAAAAATTAACAATCTTTGATTCCTTTAAACATTTATAATCAAAGTTTACAAAAAATATCAAAATAACACTGTAAATGTGAATCAAATAGAAATGACACAAGCCAAAAGGAATAATCAGTACATAACATAAATATAGATCAAAAATAACCAAGCACGCGATAATGGTGAAGTAGCACGTCCGTTCCGAGCACCGTCCAAGCAAAGAAAGGGCCGTTACATCAGCCCGCGCCTCCTTCCATCGGTTGACAGCTGATCGCCTGACTTCTTTAAGACGTCACCTCGTCTTCTTCGCTGCCAATAATACTATACCATCAAAACTGCTTCAAGTTCTTCTAACTGAACAGACAGCAGTGCTGCTGGTGATGAAGGGCGGGCGTACCGGGGGACTGTCTTATGTAATTTTGACGTTTAAAAAGTGCTGATTCTCAGCTTTTGAATAAATGACTTTTGATTTGATTTATTAAACTAAATACAATTTTACCATGTGCCCCAGGTGAGCGCTACGTCTACAAGTTCGTGTGCGACCCGGAGGCCCTATTCAGCATGGCGGCGCCGGCGCGCGCGCGCTCCCCGCCCGCGCCGCCCCCGCCGCCCTACGACGTGCTGACGTCACTGTACGGCGGCGTGTACCCGCAGTACCTGCAGGCGCCGCAGGGAGACTACCAGCGGCGGTACTACCACCATATCAACCATACTGGTCACTATGATACGTAGATCAGGAGACGAGTTTAGTCGTGTTTTATTTTGAGTATTTCCCCCGTGGCCACGACCTACATGCTCAAGCGCAATTGACAGTGACTGCAGAGAAATCAAATAAAGAAAGTTGTTTAGAGCATGCCACGAGTCACCACGACGCGAATTGTGGAGCGACGCGACGGTCGGAAACAGGTGACGCGTGCGCATGTCGCTTGACGCAAGTCTCATCGCTCGAGGCCGTGAACTGGGCTATCTACGCTACGGTCTACCATAGAGGTCTGTGAAGATGTGCCTGCGCAGATCAACCACATGTCGTATGTTCCAAGAACTGCACAGATCTATTCCAATACACGCTCCGGTGTACCTGCGCTGGCACACCTACACAGACAGACCTCTCTGTTGGATAGTAGCGTGATGGCCGCCATTAAAAGTCAATTAATAGCAATATGGCGGCATTAAATATCAAGCGGACACGGTACACACTTATGGCGCCATGGCGGCGTTTACCAGCTAATGAAAAGCGTAGATAGTTTCACCCCCATCTGTCTGTAATGACCGTAGTTAAACTTCGGTTTCCTTGAAGAGCGTATTACGGCCGTCATGAAAATCTGTCATTTTCACAATTACTTATTTAACATTGAGGTGTCAAACAACGCTCTGTATTTAGACAGCCGTTATTGTGTGACCGTTCACTGCTGTCATAGGCGCGGGCCACACAGAAGGGACATCAGACGAGGACGGGACGCAAACGCGGCGCGGACGACATGCGGATGCAACTTTTCAAATAATACAGAAGAGAAGAGACGCAAACATGGACTGGACGAAAACAAACGAGGGCAGCAGCGGTGGCATGTGGTTCTGAGCTATGACATTTATATTTTGAGTTAAGCGATCACCCCACGCCCTCTCCGCACCTCCCTACATCTACGCCATGTCCACGTCTCGTCACTTTAGTATATTTTAACAATAGGACGCAGACGAAAAAGCGAAGCGACTGCGTGTTGTCCTTTCTGTATGTTACGTACCAGATCGCGTTAATACATCTACACTAATATTATAAAAATAAAAGATTTGAATTTTTGTTTGTAATGAATAAACTCAAAAACTGCTGGACCGATTTTGAACATTCTTCCACCAGTAAAATGCTCAACTCAACTCAACTCAAAGCATTTATTTCAAATAAACCAATTACAGGCACTTTTGAATTGTCAAGGGGTCGGTCAGTCAGAAATATGAAGCTAGTTATATTATATACAGGGTAACATCGGCTATAATTTATAAAGATATCATGCGGGCGAAGCCGCTGACGGAAGCAAATTTTGTATAAATAATAACGAAGATATGTAAAAGGGACACCACGTGTGCGTCCCGTCCTCATGTCTCGTCTCTTTTGTTGGCCCGCGCCTTAGGAAACCAAAATTTTACCTACGGTAGTATGCATAAGCATTTGAATAAGAAGTTAGTTACCTCTTGCAGAAAAGTAGAAAACATTGTATTTTTTTTGGAGTCATCCATGGGTTATTTTCAAATTCCACTTTCAACATTTGAAGGTCCTATTCCATTTCTTACACCTTCTATGTTATGGTCAGTTTCTAACCTGATAGTAATTAACTTATTATAATGTACAGTAAATTAAAAACAAATAAATAAATTAGGCTTGGCACTGTTTTTCACAAATAAAATACTCAAAAACCATATTGTCATAATTCGTTTATACCTAGATGATATTATACTGCCTATAGTAATAGTAAAATTATGTAAATGGCGCTGAAAATGTATTATTTACTTTAATAAAAAACGGTTAAAGCCGATTACATATAATTAAAGAAACACAAATAAAAGAGAACAGAGAAAAATATAAATAATGGCAGTATTCCAAAGTTATAATATTGTTAAAAAGTACTGATACCCCATATTAATTAAACGAGCAATATTTGTATATATATATTTGTAATCACGTACTCGAAAACTACTCTAACGATTTCGATGAAAGTTACATTATAGGGGTTTACGGCGCCGAAAAATTGATCTAGCTAGGTCTCATATCTAAAAAATTCCTTTTTCCGTATTTTCACCCGAGCAGAGCTCGGTCGTTCAAAGTTTAAAACAAGATGGCTACCTTAGAACAATTGACAGACATAGCAGCATGAAATAAGTAAGTACCTACTATCACGGCAGCATGGAATTAGTATGAACTATCCTGTACTATAATTAAATGAGCATTCTCTATTTTCACCAGAGCAGAGCTCGGTTCCCCAGGTACTTCATTATGATTGCTTCCACCAAATTGAGATACGTACAATACGGCTGATTAATCATGGCCGGTTTGAAAATAGGCTCTCAGAACTTTCGCGCATATTCTCTCACTCACACTCGTCTCATGGCACCATTTTGCGCAAAGTTACCCATCCTCAAATAATTTATGATAAAAAATAGAATTTTACTTTTTTTATTTGTAAAAAATGTTATCAGCAAGATATTTTCAGCGATGATGTAGTCAAATGATTCTTTAGTTAGTTAAAATTGAACCAAAAAGATACATTTTAGTGTTATTTATTAAGTACCTAAATAATAAGAATTTCTAGTCAATAATTGTTACTATTAAGTTAAAATTGTGCAATATTATTATTAGTGATGTAGCTACGATTATAAAAATAATATGAAAATATAAGCAATCTTGTGAATATAAGTATCTATTAATATGATTAAAAGGTATTTCATTTCGAAGTCCGTACTCCTTTAATGTAGCCCCGAAATTCAAAATATCTTTAGTTTTTTGCAAACTGCAGCGCTGTTTGTAACTTTGTTCCTATGTTGATCAAACTTAGAGGTTTACAACTGCTAAAACGCGGTCACTGTCGGACTGCATAGAAAATAAAGAGAAGCGCCATTACACAACGCAAGTAATTTATTGCAAAATATGAAGCAGGGATGATGACAAAAAAAATTTTTGGTCCGTCTTTGCGATTATAAAAAATATTGGACACGTATTTTTTCTTTTTTTACGTAATCTAAAGATTACTGCGGTACATTGAGGTAAAATGTGCCATGACGTAACGATTATGAAGATTTTATTCAAACTAGTGACGTAGCGACCCCCACTCTTCTTTCCAACTTAAAATGCGTTTTATCTAAGTCATTTTTTATTAATATGATAAAGCAAAAAAACCCGTGTCTAATATATTTTTATTAACTGACTGACGGACTAAATAAAAATTTCATTTTTTTTACCCAGGCATCGTCCCTATTATCTATTTACAAAAAAAAACATTGATTGGACTAAAAAATTAAAACACTATTACGGTAATAGCTTGTCGAATAATCTGACAAAAAACCAGAATGATTGCATGTATATTTATGATTTTAATCGTTTAAAGAAATTTTTAGAGGTATCTTCGTGTTTTTATCTATTGTATCAAATTATTTGTATTATGTTTTTAACACACTATCTTCCGAGCATATATCCTAAAGAATATCATATATTTTTCTGGTTTTGTTTACTGTTATACTTTTAAGCATTATAAAACTTGCTTTTAGGCACGTTTAGATCCTGCTGGGGTTGCGGGTTTGTCCGAATGGGATATCGCGGCCCCAGCACACAGGCAACGGAAGGAACACAGGGTTTTAGTCAGTAAAAGTCTGACACTCCCTGTCGCCAAATTTCGCACCCAAAAAAAAAAAAAAAAAAAGGGTCGTTTAGATAATAGGTCCTGTAGTCCCCTTAAGGGCGAACCCAAAGCTCCATACTCAGCCGCCGTAGTTTAGACCGCTAGACCAACGAGTTGACATAATACCAGCCTGATACTGTCCCACTGCAGGGCAAAGGCCTCTTCTCATACAGAGTAGGCACGAGCATTGATCACCACGCTTGCTCAAGACGGATTTTCTGACTTAATTATTAAGTCCAGGTTTCCTCACGATGTTTATCCTTCACCGTTGTCAGTAATGTCCAAGATAAACTCAGAAAGTACATCTGAATAGAAAAAGTCACTTTGGTCCGGATATGAATCCTCAACCTCGTGCATGAGTGGCGAGGCTTTAACCATTGAGCCATCACGGTATTTTTTTCAGTCTACAATCTGCCCGCCTTTTCCCAACCATGTCGGGATCTGCTTCCAGTCTAACCGGATGCAGCTAAATACCAGTATCTTACATGGAGCGACTGCCTATCTGACCTCCACAACCCAGTTACTGAGTAACACCCCCTTGGCACTGACTTTCGGGCTTCTGACTACCCGTTACGACTGTTAAAGATCCACGAATGCCAGCCGGGACCAACGGCTTAACGTGCTTTCCGAGGCGCGGAGGAGTCCCGGTATGTAAAGATGGTCACCCATCCACGGACCTACCTAGGCAAGCGTAGCTTAACCTTCGGTCGATCCGAACAATAAAACATAATTTATATTACTTATAAACATTTATTTGAGTCTATACGAATCACAAGAACATTGAACATTCGCGGCATAACAAACTATACAAAAATTCAGATTCTTAGGTAATTTACATTCATAGCCATTCGACTATCTATTTTAGCATCCTGTACTCTAAGTTCATTTTTGAGTGACCATCATCTGCCTAGCCTTTTCTCCCAGTCTCAGAGACCTTAAGTAACAAAAAGATTATACGTGGTAGCAATGGAATTTGAACTTTATCATGTATGACAGTGAGTCTGAACTTGATAATTATCTAAGATTCTGAATTCAAGCTTACATAATTATTCGCTACTTACAACTGAGAGAGACTATTGTTTGCTACAGTATAAATAACTATTATTATTAATAAGAATATTATAATATATTATTATTATTTTATACTATGGAAGAACTTTGATATTCAGTTAAAATCTAGGATTTTTGAAAGTCTGATTTAGTCTCAAATTTCATGTAAACTGTTGTGATTGGTTGAACGAAATAACAACATAACATCACGTCTGTAATCCCTGAAGGGTCAGGCAGAGGTGTACCTATAGTACACCCACATTTCGCCAGTTATGGTTAAGTCGCATGTAATAGGGGGCGAGCCTATTGTCATCAACCGGGCACAAATCAAGACTCCGGGCTCGATCGAAAAACCCAATAACACTTTGCCCGACCAGGGAATCGAACCCAGGAACTCACGCTCAGCAGTGAACGAGAATGTTGTCATTTTAAAATATTTACTTTAACAAAACAATCGAAAGTCTCAGTTGTTTCTGTTAGCTCCTTATTTAACAAACGCAGAGTAACGTTACACTTCGGTTTAACAACATTTTTCGAGGTTTTAATTTGGAATAACTTCACTCCGAGATAATTAATGAGTTAAGCTACGGTTGTTTAGAAGAGCGGTGGCCGCCACATAGCGGCTGCAGTGACGGTGGCCATCAAAATGATGACAGCGGGGCTTGCAAAACACGCTCTCTAAGAAAACACACCAACTTACTTTCATAAATCACGTTTCAGTGACGTCATTCGCCGGTAAATTGCGGACGCTATGTAGCGGCCACCGCTCTTCTAGGAAACCGTAGCTTTAGAGCCGATACACACCTGACGGATCGTCGCGTAATACCAGTATTTCATACAAACATCTTCCACCATACATTCTTCGCTACTACTTCCACAATACATAAATGGGAAATATTTGACTAATCCTCTAAAAAATTAATGACCCTCTTGGACACTTTTTAAAATAATTGAGCCTCTTTTTAACTTTCTGTTTTTTTTTTCGCACTATTGGTCACAGTAAATGCTATGGTACCCCGACCAAATGGTAGGTTAGATCATGGAAGAATAAAAAAAATCGGACAGATTCTCGCTAACAATAAACTGAGTCACTTATAGTTATTAGTTAGTCACCCAATAGTCACGCAAACGTCAACACTTACACATAAATAGTCACCCATACGTACAGTGAGCTGGCCGACTTGAATGACACAGTTTCTTGCTAGCGAGAATCTGTCCGACTTTTTTAATTCGTTCATGGGTTAGGTTAAAAATGACAAAATGCGCGCGAGTCGAGCGAGCGAAGCTAGCTGTGCCACGCCAGCGGCCGGCGACCGCTACATCCACGTTGGTAGCAGTTACTTGTCTTTTTAGTATTTAGGACCGCAAAATAGTAGTTATTTGAGGTTCACAAAAAGAGGCGCAACCGAGTGTTCAATTATAGCGCAAAATGAGAATTAGAGGTTCGATTAAATACATACCATTATAAATTACGCGACAGAAAATCTGTGACTCAAATTCCGCTAGATGTGTTTCGACCCTTAATTGCAAATACAAACTATACAATACAGATAATACTTTTACTTAAAAAATAACAACAAAAAGTATCTATTTTACAAAATAAAAAGAAAAGCTTGAGTCGCACTTGTTAAAGGGTTCCACATAATATAGAAGGACTAGATAATACAAGATTAGGGTTCCATAACATTTTCAAGTGCCATTTTGAGCTTTATTGTACGATTTGTTAAAAAAAATGCCCAAAATTATAATATAATACCAAATTTTTTACATTTCTATTAAAATCTTACTAAATAATCTCAATAAAATAAGAAATGATTATCTAAAAAAAATTGAAATAACAAAACTTATTTCTTAACAGATTTTTTTCATGTTTTTATTTTATTTGATATAAACTTTATACAATATAAGCTTTAAAAACGTGAGATACTATGATGCTATTTTCAATACATAACTAATATATTATTATATTAATAAATGTATAATCAAAAATAGAGTGAATAAATTAAAAATATGATAAAACCTAAAATTATTTCATGTGTGTTACTCAAAATTGCCAATATATTTTAAATAAAATAATTAAAGGTGGAAATCAATTTAATTATATCACTTCTTATTTAAAGATAATGCAGACATCGAAAGGGAACGTAGGGACTGGCGGTCCGAAGGAACATGTGGGCCCGTAGATTCTCTCGTTGTGTGGACCAAGTCAAAATCACTCTGTTCAAGGCGTTTTGTCAAGGTCTGTATGCGGGGGGTCTATGGGCCAGCTACACCAAAAGATCGCTAGATGTCTTACGTATCCAATACAACAATGTTTTTAGGATGCTGTTGAAACTGCCCCGTTTCTGTAGCGCATCGGAGATGTTTGCTCAGAACCGAACTGACGGCTTCCATGCTGTAATTCGAAAAAAAGTCGCATCACTGATGCGTGGAGCGCGGGTCAGTGACAATAGCATCGTGAAAACAGTGGTGGAGAGCCCTTACTCCCCTTTTCTGAGGCACTATGTGGGGAGAATGGTCAGGTAGCATATATATATTCCTTGCTTTATCATTCTCTACACATCCTGCCGCAGTCACCAGCTATTGTTATACTTTTTATGTTTTATGTACTACTAACACTAGTGATAAGGTATTTTACTAACAAATTGGACCATATTGTTGTCCGAAATTAATAAATAAATAAATAAATTATCAATGTATTCGTAATATACAGGTTGTTAGGTTGACATAATTGCAGGGAGTGTAGCATCATTATCATCAAGATGATATGATGATAAGGAGATGTTACGTGGGGTCACAACACGTTTTCTATTCCACTCTCCCCTGTCAACCGTCACGCTATCATTCACTCCGTTCTCGTCCATATCATTCCTCACACAACCCATCCATCTTCTCTTCGGCCTTCCTCTCCGCTCCATCCATCAACATTTATATTCATCACTGTTTTAGTCACATGCGTTTCCTACCTCCTCATCACATACCAAGCCAAGCGATTTCCATTCAACTTTTCTGTCACTGGTGCCTTTTTCAAACTGCCCTTCCCTTTCAACTTAGTATAATGTCCTCAGGAGTTGATATTGGCAATATAGAGTAAATACTATTTATTAGATCGCTTTTAATGACATTACAAACATAACAATTATATATACAATATAGGCATAGGTATAGTACTCGCGTTATGACCTGAGTTGCCGGGCCATAAATGTCAGTAGCAATAAGAATGTGCAACGCCTTGCGTCTTATCGATAGTTTGCTACCATAAGTGCGAGCGAAGCAGACTAATGACAATGGTGTATGGCTCGACGACTCAGATCTTAACGCGGCGACTTTAGTCATAGTCCGTCTCATTACAAAACGAGTCTTAAGCCAAAATCGAGCAAAACCCCAGATTTAGGCTCGCGTTTAAATATTTTTTGTATTACGAAATGACTTTAAAAAAATATTAATATATTTTTGAATAATAATTTAATTTAAACCGTATTAAAGTTCAGTTTGCGCTACAACTTCACACATTTTTTATGACGTTTTATTACATAATTCAAAAATCAACTTAATTCACACTAGAATGAAGTTGATATTTGTATAAGTGGAACATCAATATTGGAAACAAGGATTTGAATATGGAGTAGATGTTCTAGAGTCATTGGTGACGTCACAAGAACAGAATCTCTTCGCCTATCTACCGCCTATTACAATTATTTGATCTCCAACCTTGTTGCAATGAAAATAAAGGTCACTTTGATTTAGACAGGGATGCAAAATCAGAGGTAAATTATGTGTAGGAGTGCACTGTTGAATCCGATCATCTACACGCTGGATGAAGAAGAATATGACGTGTTTTTTTTATAATTACACATCATACACTCATTCAAGTTTTACCGTGCATCATAGTCATAGACTATAATAAATTTAGAAGAATTAAGAAAAAAAATATGAAAGAGAGATAGAAATAACAAAGAAAAATAATTAAAATTTCAGCGAATGTGAAATACAACACGCTATGTAATGTTTTGAGACATAATTATGTAATTATGTCTCAAAACATTACATAGCGTCTGTGTTCCCCGAAGGGTCAGTCAGAGGTGTACCTACAGTACACCCACATTTCGCTAGTTATGTTTAAGTCCATGTAATAGGGGGCGAGCCTATTGCAATCAACTGGGCACAAACCCTGACTCCGGGCAAATTCCGGATGGGAAACCTAATAAAACTTTGCCCGACCTGGGAATCGAAACCAGGACCTCATGCTCAGCAGCAGCGCTTGCGACCACTGGACAAACGAAGCAGTCGAAGAAATAAATAAATCACAAAGAAAAATAATTCAAATTACGATTGTAAAATAAATAAAATCAAATGGAATTATATCCATATTTTAGGCATGGCAGCCAACTAAAATATTGAAGATCAAATTCAGGGTTGGATCAGGGAATCCAGAATTCCGGAGAGGTATCTGTCGCCGGAACTACGGATCTCTTCACCTATACTATAAATACCGCGCGAAAAACATGTGAAACCTAAACAAAAGCAAATGGAATTATATCCATATTGTAGGCACTGCCGCCAACTATAAAATGAAAGACCAAATGCAGGGAATCCAGAATTCTGGAGAGGTATCTGTCGCCGGAACTACGGATCTCTTCACCTATATTATATCTAACCACCGCGCGAAAAAGATGTGAAACCTAAACAAAATCAAATGGAATTATATCCATATTGTAGGCACTGCCGCCAACTATAAAATGAAAGACCAAATGCAGGGAATCCAGAATTCTGGAGAGGTATCTGTAACCGGAACTACGGATCTCTTCACCTATATTATATCTAACCACCGCGCGAAAAAGATGTGAAACCTAAACAAAATCAAATGGAAATATATCCATATTGTAGGCACTGCCGCCAACTATAAAATGGAAGACCAAATGCAGGGAATCGAATAAAGAAATAAATCACAAAGAAAAATAATTCAAATTACGATTGTAAAATAAATAAAATCAAATGGAATTATATCCATATTTTAGGCATGGCCGCCAACTAAAATATTGAAGATCAAATTCAGGGTTGGATCAGGGAATCCAGAATTCTAGAGAGGTATCTGTCGCCGGAACTACGGATCTCTTCACCTAAACAAAATCAAATGGAAATATGTGCATAATATAGGCACAGCCGCCAATTATAAAATTGACGAACAAATTAATACATGTAAGTCAGAATTGCGAAGCACTAAAGAGTCTGATAATAATTAAAGCAAATAAATGACTTTGACCTCGATCATCATCTGCCCACCTTCTCTCAACTAGTTTATTTTTATTTTTACCTATCTGACCTCCACTGGCACAGATAAATACAGATGGTTCACTCCGTAATAAAAAAAAATAAAAAGCGACTCTTGCAATGATACAATAAAGTGCAATTCAGATCACAGCACTACATACCTTCAGTTATATTCACCTAGAAGTTGCCTCTCTTTCTATCGCGTAACTCTTATATCTTCTGACTACGTTACGCTCACTGAATTCGAAAAGTCGAGCCGCGTACCTAGTTGTAGCTTCATACCTAAAATGCGTAGTGAACCATCTGTATTAAGGTGAATCCGCAGTTGGAGCCCGCGAAATACTAATTTTCTGACGTTTTTTGCAATTTGCATGTGAAGATCTGTTATAATCGCGAATTATATTTTGATCAAGATACAACCTGACACTGACCTGCAAATTGCAAAAAACCTAAGAAAATTTGAATTTCGCGGGCTAACACTGCGGATTCACGTTAATCTGTGCCCTTGGAAAGACTGGTTGTCAGACTTTCGGGCTAACTATAAATTGCGTAACACACTTGCAAAGGCAAGGCCTTTCATTTTGACTATTCAACACATTCATTATGTTATTTACGTTCGAGCAGACGAATTTTTCAAACGAATGAAAAATTAAAAATGGGTGTGCGCTTATGACCACACGATAGAAGTAAAAACTTACGACTGGAACCGAGTATACGCAATGCAGTGCCAAGTATACGCGATTTGACGACACTGACCGACTGGGGCCGCGTATACGCGATTTAGCGTCACTGATCCCAGCGGTTCAGTTTCGTTCACTGCTCAGAAAGAGCGCAAACTGCGCCTAAAGAAGTGAAAATAGAAAAGGAAAAAACTTGCGTAACCTTAGTCTTATAAGGTACAATTTAAAAAACAGTAATGTTCAAAAATCTGAAATAAATAAATTATTTCGGGTTATTTTGAAAAATACATTTTAAACTGACAACTGCAAACCATTGTCTAAAACAGAACGACGTTTTAAATTCATTTAGCGCTAAATTAATTTAGTGATTCGTAGCGCAAGCAGGCCTTAGCCATAACCTCACTGGGACGCCATGGCGACTCAGCCAGGTCGCGTCGCCGACAAAATGTATGGTTGGCTGCGTCACCAACTGGACGGCAGCATGCGAGTGGTTGCGCCGCCACTGGTGGCCTTGTGAGATATGGGCCTTAGTTGCTAGCGCGACCTGGCGACGTCGCCATGTTGTCCCGGTGAGGTATAGCTCTTATTTCTCAATTTCGTATAAAGAACTTTAACACGGTCAAAATAAGGTTTGAAATTTAAAAACTAGCTCGAAGGTTAAGTTAGGTTAGCTTAGAACAATGTTAGAACTCGTTTTATAATGAGACGGAGTTGGTCTACTGCCTTACGAGTAGACAGTGGTTCTCAAAAAACGCTTCCCTTTTAAGTGAAAACGGACCTGACACGTATATTTTTGAAGAAAAAGTGGATTATTTATTTTCCCAGAAACAATAACATAACATGACGACTGTATTCTCCGTAGGGTAGGCAGAGGTGTACCTATAGTGCACCCACATTTAGCCAGCTATGGTAAAGATCCATGTAATAGGGGGTAAGCCTATTGCCATCAACCGAGCACAAATCCAGACTCCGGGCTGCTACTGACAAATTCCTTATGGAAAAACCAAACAAAACTTTGCTCGACCTGGGAATCGAACCCAGGACCTCATGTTCAGTAGTAGCGCTTGCGACCACTTGAGCAACGAGGTAGTCGACAAGAAACAATAAGTTTCAAGAAGAAAAAAAAATAAGTTCTTTTCAGGGAGTAAAACGTTAGGATTTACTAGATTCAAATCTCGATCGAATCAGAGTCGAAAAATTTTAAGAAAATAAAAATGGTTCGGAAATAAATCAATTAAAAAAAGAAGAGGCACTTTAATATTTAACCCTAGTAAATTAAGTAAGAAAAATAATCCTCTGAATAATTAATATAATTAATCTTAGATTCTACGATTTTAATAATAAATTGTGCCTTAGAAAGTCAGAATACACGGAAAGAGGGAAAACATAACATAGCCTTGTTTCCCCGAAGGGTCGGGCAGAGCTGTACCTATAGTACCCCCATATTTCACCAGTTATGTTTAAGTCCCATGTAATAGGGGGCGAGCATATTGCCATCAACTGGAAAGAGAGAGAAAACAAAGCAAAGATGCTTAAAAACGAAAATGAACAACTTCAATACTTTGAACTTAGAAATAAAGTAGAAAAAATACACTGCAATACTGTCATAACTCTATTAAACAATGTGTTACAAAAACCATGCCAATTCCGAAAAGGGCACCTAAGTACTGCAATAACATTGAAGCTAAAAAAGTTATTGCTATTTAAAATTCACGATTTTAGTACCAAAATAAATTTTCAACAGGGGTTATAAGTTATTACTTTTAGACACCCGACGGTCGCCCGCACACCATGTTATCTAGAAGCCCGGTAAAATAGAAAGAGTTAAAAAAATTGGGTTAATTTTTTATTTTTTTCTAGAATTTAAATAGACTCACACCTAGACTCTCACGTAGCGGACACCTCACGGTTTTTGTTACACGTTGTATATAATTTTTGAAGGCATGGAAGAATTAATAAATAATTCTCATGTATGCAGACGAACTTTAGTGGTATGAGGAACAGGGTAAAGTTCACTCATCCTCTAAAGAAAAGGGAGGATCTTCCGACCAGACGGGTGTCGTTTCTGGCGGGCAACTGCCCAACGATTGATGTCGGATAGTCTTATATATGTCGTTCGCGCGGTATACTCTAATTGCGCGATACAGGATTTGTGTGACGTCATGTCTTTGATGCGTAGTTCGTATGTGGCGATGTAACCGCTACAGAACTATAAGATAGCTCTTGCGCGGTAGAAATACAGAACACTTTCTACCACTGATGAGATATTCTCATATATAAGGTCCCATTAAAATAGATGGACAAACTTTTAGAAATCATTCATACCACCAAAATAAAGACAATGGTAAAAAAAAATAAGAAAAACGCATTAAATACTTACAAGAAAAAAAAATCTGCAAACGAAAATACACTGAAAATTGGTTACGCTATGCATAAACACATCCATGTCCTTGTTAAAGGTACAGTCAGCATCAAAAGTTGTTGACCACATTTAGATTTTCAAAATCGCTGTATAGTGAAGTGCTAATAGTGAATACGGTGTACAGCGATTTTGAAAATCTAAATGTGGTCATCAACTTTTGATGCTGACTGTACTACAAATGTGTAGGCGCCCGTGACCACGTCACCGCCCGCGCCCGCCGCGTCTATTGTCCAACTCATGCCATCTCACTCTAACATAGCCCTTAGTCGCGTGCGCCCCCGCCGCGCCGCTCGCTTGACGTAATGACAATGACGCAATTTCAGTTTTCGTCGCGCAACCAAGCCGGCAAAACATGTTGCACGAACGTGTTAGTGTGTGTGTGTTGTTACGTAGTTATCAAAATCGACAACAATGCCTTATTACGCGTACGTACAGCAACCAAGAATACTTGGAAATGGTCGTGTGTTATCGCGAGCGTAACCAAAGCTTACGACAAGCCCAAATCCTTATCAAGAAAGATTTGGAAGGCAGAACGTACGCGAATCACCCTCTCATTTGAAATAATAAAAAGTGAAAGAAACACTCTTTTAAAAGTGAAAAGACACGTAATTAAACGTGCTCGCAAGTGCATTGAACAAAACGGTAGGCACGTTCAACAATTAATGTAAATAGGTATCCACCTAGAGTAAGTACCTAGTATTTTAATTCATTTCTGTAAATAGGGCTGATTCTAATTTTTAACCACGCCTAATGCAGTGTTTTACTGTTATCGAAATAAAATAAATAAAAATGATTCATATCAAACAGACACTGTATCCACTGCGCGCTGTTTTTTCTTTCTTTCTTTATGCACGTAGTCAGTCAACCGAAAGTTACTATGGTTAAATACAGAATGATGTTAACAGAACTGACTGGGTACCTACCAACTTAGCGGCCGGGCCAGCACGCGGCGCGCGGGGCGCGAGTGCAAGTACCTACCCAGAATGGATGTGTGCGTCGGAAATTTATTATTTTAGGTCAAATTAAAATCAGTTTAATTAGTCTTTTTTTTTGCTAGAATATGTTTGGTTAGACGTACCGAACACTGTGTTAAAATTTGTCCACCTATTTTAATGGGACCTTATATAGGGTGACATTACTTTCTACCACTGATGAGATATTCTCATATACAGAGTGACATTACTTTCTACCACTGATGAGATATTCTCATATACAGAGTGACATTACTTTCTACCACTGATGAGATATTCTCATATACAGAGTGACATTACTTTCTACCATTGATGAGATATTCTCATATACACAGTGACATTACTTTCTACCACTGATGGATATTCCCATATACAGAGTGACATTACTTTCTACCACTGATGAGATATTTTCATATACAGAGTGACATTACTTTCTACCACTGATGAGATATTCTCATATACAGAGTGACATTACTTTCTACCACTGATGAGATATTCTCTTATACAGAGTGACATTACTTTCTACCACTGATGAGATATTCTCATATACAGAGTGACATTACTTTCTACCACTGATGAGATATTCTCATATACAGAGTGACATTACTTTCTACCACTGATGAGATATTCTCATATACAGAGTGACATTACTTTCTACCACTGATGGGTATTCTCATATACAGAGTGACATTACTTTCTACCACTGATGGATATTCCCATATAAAGGTTGACATTACTTTCTACCACTGATGGATATTCTCTTAAACAGGCTGACATTACTTTCTACCACTGATGAGATTATTCTCATATACAGGTTAACATTACTTTTTACTACTGATGTATGTTCCGCCCGCGCCACACCGTCGCCACGCCCGCACCACTCGCCTTTTGTCTATGTCCCGCGCCTTAGATATCTATACTCATCACGTCTGCACAGTTTCCCTAGCTAATTTCAAGACTGACTGTACAGGGTGAGCCCCATGTATTTTTTTTTGCCGTACCGCCACTTCTGGAGGCAATTTAATAAGAACCACTGTCTATTTGTAAGATAAAATTATAATAATAATATCTGTATGCGTAAAAATACTCTTAAACAGTGGTTTCGCAGTGTTCGGGCGAAACCACACTTTTATAGTTGGTACTACGTAAGCTAAATAAATAAAGCTTTGCGGAAAAGTTGTGTTGCGGGCCGCAACATTTTCAGTGCGGGAATATAATTATGTATTCGCCCTTAAGTGTGCGTGATCGTTAATACTAAATTCTAGTCTGCAGATAGTAATTTACTAAATTTAAACATTCCGCCAACGTATGAAATAAGTGCGAATCACATTATTAGCGAACGACTAACATCTGCCGTCCAACATGCATTTTGAAAGTTCACAATGTCACAAATAGCTATCAAATATTACCAATCTGTCTGCCTTTTCTCGACTATGTTGGGGTCGGCTTCCAGTCTAACCAGATGCAGCTGAAAACCAGTATTTTACATGAATCGACTGCCTATCTGACCTCCACAACCCAGTTACTGGGTAACACGATACCCCGTTGGTAAGACTGCTTGTCAGACTTTCGGGCTTCAAACTACCCGTAACGACTGTCAAAGATCTACGACTGACAACCGGGACCAACGGCTTAACGTGCTTTCCGAAGTGCGGAAGGGTCTCGTTATGTATTGGATGGTCTCCCATCCATGAACCGACCGCGGCAAGCGTAGCTTTACCTTCAATCGACCCGTGGAGCTGTTATTATTTATCCACGAGCCCTTAAAATGATGAAATATCGCATTACTGTAATTCATAATCAATATTTTAGTGCAAGACAGAGCGATATTTCTTAATTTCATTTAGTAGTATTGATGAATTAATCAAAACCTCGAAGTATTTGACAGCGTTTTGCGACGTTGCCAACTTTGCACAGCCTTAAGATCAGACCATGATTTCTCTGAAGTCTGACTATCATCTTACCACACTAAAAAGTCTGAACTAGTATGACTAATATCTAAAAATTAGACGTGTTGTCAGACTTTTCAAAACTTTCTGACATCTGACGGACTATCGGCAGACTAAAATATCGATATCTCTATAATATCATTTTCATAGTATATTATTGTCAAAGTTCAGTCACTTTTATAACAATGCAAGCTTGGTATGAAAACATTTGAGTTAACATTACGGCGATAGGCACCTCAGGGTGAGCTAGAGATGTGTAGTAGTCCCATATTTCGGCGGTTATATTTAAGTTCGCGAAAATCGTTAATATCTACATAATAACAGTCTATAATACAAACACCATATTTCTTTTCTTCTTTTGACAGCCTGCGTGACACTATACAGGTGTGTGACAAAATTTAATTGTCAACTTAAAACACAATTGCAATGACTTTCGTTTCAGCAATTTAACATAAATGTAATTTTCCCTCTGTCACCATTATTTCGTTTATAAAAACAACCTGTATAAACACAATTGCTTTCAACTGTCACAGTGAAAGCCATTGCGAATGTCACTGTCAAAGCAATTTGACACCTTAAAGTATGGACTAGCTGTTGAAGTGTACCGCGATGTCTCTGAGAGTGCTCTTGATATGGTCGTAGGTCGCGAATGAGATGCCCACCGCGATGGGCCCCTTCACCCAGTTCATGCTGAGGCCCTTGTAGAACCCACGCCAACCATCCAACCTGGAAAAAAATAAAAATAATCAGAGGGGCTCGTGGATAAGTAACAGCCGCACGGCTCGCTAGATCAAGGTTAAGTTACAATACGTGCCAGTAGAGATGAGAGTTGACACACTACGTGGTTTCACTTGCGCAGTAGACGATACTCACTTAAAGACTAGAGCCAGAGTGTCTTTAGCGGTATCAGGTCTGAGCCGGGGCGTCTTTAGCGGTATCAGGTCTGAGCCGGGGCGTCTTTAGCGGTATCAGGTCTGAGCCGGGGCGTCTTTAGCGGTATCAGGTCTGAGCCGGGGTGTCTTTACCGGTATCAGGTCTGAGCCGGAGCGTCTTTACCGGTATCAGGTCTGAGCCGGAGCGTCTTTACCGGTATCAGGTGTGAGCCGAAGCGTCTTTAGCGGTATCAGGTGTGAGCCGGGACGTCTTTACCGGTATCAGGTGTGAGCCGGGACGTCTTTAGCGGTATCAGGTGTGAGCCGGGACGTCTTTAGCGGTATCAGGTGTGAGCCGGGACGTCTTTACCGGTATCAGGTGTGAGCCGGGACGTCTTTAGCGGTATCAGGTGTGAGCCGGGACGTCTTTACCGGTATCAGGTGTGAGCCGGGACGTCTTTACCGGTATCAGGTGTGAGCCGGGACGTCTTTACCGGTATCAGGTGTGAGCCGGGACGTCTTTAGCGGTATCAGGTGTGAGCCGGGACGTCTTTACCGGTATCAGGTGTGAGCCGGGACGTCTTTACCGGTATCAGGTGTGAGCCGGGACGTCTTTACCGGTATCAGGTGTGAGCCGGGACGTCTTTAGCGGTATCAGGTGTGAGCCGGGACGTCTTTAGCGGTATCAGGTGTGAGCCGGGACGTCTTTACCGGTATCAGGTGTGAGCCGGGACGTCTTTACCGGTATCAGGTGTGAGCCGGGACGTCTTTACCGGTATCAGGTGTGAGCCGGGACGTCTTTAGCGGTATCAGGTCTGAGCCGGGAAAAGCACGGGAGGCGCGGTCAAGTCTCATCTTTCGTGGCGCGTATTGTACGGTTGCCAAGATCGGGGACCATCAATTACATATCCATGCTTCGAAAAGCACGTTACCCTCCATGATCCATGCAACATACTGGTATTCAGCTGCATCCGGTTTTCTGGAAGCCGACCCCAACATTTGGGAAAAGGCTAGAGAAATCATGTCTTTTCCTAGTATACTCACTTATAGACTAGAGCCAGAGTGTCTGCGATGCTGGCATACGGGTAGGTGCCGTCGGGGCGGCGGCGCGCGGTCTGCATGCGGCGCCGCACGATGTCCAGCGGGTAGGACGCGGTCTGCGCGATGGCGCCCGCCATGCCGCCTAACACTACGTTCACTAAGGTGCCTTGGGGCTTGCCGAAATATTCTGGAAGAGGAAATTAATGTTATTGTAATGAAACGACACGACTGGCTCGTGGTGTAGTGGTCGCAAGCGGTACTGCTGAGCATGAGGTCCTGGGTTTGATTCTCAGGTCGGGCAAAGTGTTATGGCATCTTTTTTGTTTTGGGATTAGTCCAGATTTTTGCCCGGTTGATGGCAATAGGCTCGCCCCCTATTACATGGGACCCCCTAGAGGTATGAAAGTAAAACACATGTTGCGCCGACCTAATACTAATAAAATAACCTAATACTAATAAAATAACCTAATACTAAATAATGCATTGGGATAAGGGCGGAGAATGATGATGATGATCAGGGGTAGTATTCATCATTATTCCTTATTTAATCATTATTCCACTGCGAAAGCGAGATGGTGCTATCGGCCTCGTATAACGCCTTCTCTCTCTCACACTGGAAAAATGGTGGCATTAATAGTTCATATTACGGCACCTGTGGGTTGTAAAGAGTGGCATCACAAAATTATTTATCAAAATGCAAAAAATGAGCCTTTCATTTAGATCAGACAGTGCATAATATTGTACAAAGCAAAGCGTTCGTTTCGTTATACTGCGTTCGCAATTTAATTTCAATTTCAAACAAATAAGCTGTTTTTTTTTTGGAACAATACCTTAAATAACTAAAGTTAATTTTGAACAGAAACCAACTACATCTTATATCTTTACAAAAAAAAAAACTTGATATTAGTGTTAAAATAAAATCATTTGAAAAAAAACCATTTTATAGGTATACCATGACATCGTATAATATGCATTATATGCAAATAAATAATTTATATTTCTACAAGAATATTGGGAATATATGTATTACGAATACATAAAAAAAAAGTGACACTCACCTAAGTACTTGTGTTTGAGCGTGTCATAAGTGAAGAACGAGACGCCGGCGTAGGGGATGACGCCTAATACCGTCGCCGTGTAGCCCCTGTAACACACAATTGTCTAACATAACACCACGCCAGTATTCCCCGAAGGGACAGCAGACCAGATAGTACACCCTCATTTCGCCAGTTATGTTTAAGTCCCATATAATAGGGGGCGAGCCTATTGCCATCAACCGGGCATAAATCCAGACTCCCGGCTGCTCCTGAGAAATTCCCCATGGAAAACCCCAATAACATTACCCGACCCCAATCGAACCCAGGACCTCATGCTCAGCAGTAGCGCTTGAAGCAGTTACACTGCGTTTACAATAATCCTATACGAAACGAGCAACATTTGTATATATATATTTGTAATCACGTTCTCGAAAACGGCTCTAACGATTTCGATAAAAGTTGCAATATAGGGGTTTACGGGGGCGAAAAATCGATGCAGCTAGGTCTAGGGTTTTTTCCGTATTTTCACCCGTGCAGAGCTCGGTCGCCCAAAGTTTAAACCAAGAATAATGACATGGCAGCATGGAATTAGTAAGTATCATGGCAGCATTGAATTAGTATGTAATATCATGGCAGCATGGAATTAGTATGAAATTTCCTATACTATTAAATGAGCATTCTCCATTTTCACCCGAGCTGAACTCGGTCACCCAGGTACTCTGTTTAATACAAACTTTAAATTAATTCACTTACTGACAGACAACGCACAAATCGCTGGACGTAAAGGAATGAAATTTTGCACTTGAGTTCCTTTTTATAACGAAAGTGAGCACTAAGGAGGGACTTTTGAAAATTTACTTCCCTATAGGGGATGAAAGTTAAGTTCGTAATATTTGCCGATGGTCAATCCCATCGAGCGGGCGCACGTCTTGTAATCTATAAATAATGTCTGTGTGACCGCTTAGTTATTCTAAACTATATACGTATAATAGATTTTCCCCTGTGGGAAAACCGCATCAAAATCCATTGTGTAGTTCTCTACGTTGGCGAAAACCCACTCAATCTGTATTTAGTGGGTTTTCGACATCATTAAGAGAATTATCCCGGAAGGTTTATGAGTATAATACAGTAGGCGCTCCCTAATCCGACACGTCCAATAGTCCGGCATTTCCTAACTTAGCTCTCCTACCATAGATATCCGTCACCTACTCTATAATCTATAGGTTTGATACAAAAGTGCCGGATTACAGAGCGCGCTCATTGATCGTTGTCGTTATCAGTCCGGTCCGATTCTACGAGTAGGTATTATTAATTTATTACGTAAACTAATAAAGATTTTTTACTGTGCAAATCTGTGTTAAAATTATTTCTTACTAACTACCTGAAATTTTCTATAGAAATCAAATAATCCGGCCATTGACGAACAAAAAGAGTCATCGGTTATTTAAAAAAAAAATCTGCAGTTTCATGGAAAAGCGCAATACCTACGCGGTCAAAATAACCGACGAATTTCAACGCAGGGTAGTTCAGAATCATGTACTGAATCCATGGTATCAGATTTCGCGTCGATGTCCCTGCCACCCTGTATGTTTATCCTCCTATCCGTCCTATCCTATACTCTTAAACGAACAATATTTATATATATCCCACATTCACACGGACGTAAAAATATCGCGCAATGGATTTTGAACTCTCGGTGTTAAGCCGAGCGTTGAGAATCCAACGCGCTGGGACGCACTCTCGTGCCATCGCGTTGAAAAAACACACTGTTGGATTTTCAACTCTCAGCGCTAAGCAGAACGTTGAAAAGCCAGTGCACAAAAAAAAATCGCCGAGGGAAAAAATTGCCCGGGCGAACCCGGGCGAGCAATATTTGTAAACAGGCTTAGTTTTTGTTTACCCTAGACCTCTTAAGGGGTCATTGTACTCATCATTTTTCCTTTTTTACCGATCTAAATCTGAGCCAATTATTGTTGACTTCACTTCTGTAACCAGAAAGGAATCTATGATATTAACGTCCAAAAAGTTTAATAAAGCTAATCGCGAAGCAAAGAAGCCTCAACTAAACACGACCCTACCCTACTACATGACAAGGGGATACGTTAAAAACAATAAACTCGCAGCTGCTCTACGTCGACGTCCTACAGCAAGGTTTACGTGAAGAAGCAGGAGGGTCAGGCTCCTATTCGCATTCAAGAAGAAGCTGAAATACTCAAAATCATAATGTGGATCCTGCCATTTTACCGAAAAGATTTTGCCCAAATTTCACTACCCGAACAAATTTTTGCAACCTTTTTTTATACCAATGCAATGTTTGGAATGATTTTAGTACGCACATTTTCATTCGGTCAAATTTTTACTTGGCAGAATATTATCAAGGATAAAGTCATTTAGCCATTTGGTCTTTAATCAAATGATTTATTACAGCAAACAAGCTTTAGACAATAAACGTTTGGTCAGTTAGTTATGGACCTAGTTATAGTAGGTAAATTATTTAAAAAAAAGTGGTTAGGTTAGGTTAAAACTGTTACCTCCTACGCCAGAAACGACTAGACTATATAGAAAAAAAATATGGAAAAAAAAACACCCAAAACTGAACTAGTTAGACGAGATTAATTATTTAAAAAAATGCTACTAAATAAAAAAATTAAAAAAATATTATTACCAGTTTAGAATTTTTCCCAAGTGGAAAAAACACCCTTGTAATAAAACGTCTTTAATTTGCGTAAAATGAGTTATTCCAACTGAAATATTTGACTAAATAAAAATTAGTAAAAGTACTAGTTGGTAAACAAGTTATTGTTTAAACGTTCACTTGCAAAACATTAGGTTTGCGTTACAATTATTTGGGAAGAGATTTTTTGCTAATTAATAATTTGGCTAATGAAATTATGCGGAAAATTGTTTGGGAAGTGATAATTTGGCAATTTCTTTTCGATGGCTAGTCATTGTATACTTCCCGCTCATACCACACCCACTCATGGCTACACTTGCCTGGATCAAATTATGATTAAAACTAAATTGGAAGCCACCTGCTTTATTGCGGAATCTTCAGTCACTGATCACGAAAGTGTTGGCATTGTTATTAACCTACTCACAAAACGCTACGCGCCTTCTTTAACGATGAGGCGTATCAATTATACCGGATTAGACCACACTATAAATGAAACTAACTTTAAACCGATACTTGACTGTAGTACTGCCAATCAATGATCAACTCATTTCCTTATTGGACAAGGCCATTCAGGATAACTCACATGTGGTTAAAGTGTCTAATAGGAAAAGGATAAACAAACCATGGATTACTAATGTACAGCGGTATAACGATGTATATAATAGAGACAATCTGCAGAAAAAGCTTAAAAGGAAACCTAACGATGAAGCACTTAATTTAACATACAAGAGATATCGAAACTTTTGCAACGCTATCCTAAAGAAACAGAAGAGAATATATGAGAAACAGGAAATTGAAAAGTCGGTTGTTTTTTTTTTGTAAAAAGTTTTTATTTTTCACTTTTTAGTTGTGGTACCTACCCCACACAAATTCGAATACCAGTACCTGCTATGTAAATAACAGTCACAGGAAGTTATCATCATATCATCCACATACATATACTAAGTGGGAAAAATACGTATTATTGAAGCTTAAATTTATATGGGACCAATCCGAGAGCATACCCTTTCAAACAAAAAAAGAATTTTCAAAATCGGTTGACAATTGACGGAGAAATCGACGGACATACATAAAAAATAAAAATAAAACATACATACTCGTCGAACATATAACCTCTTCCTTTTTGGAAGTCAGTTAAAAAGCTGTGAGATGTGATTAAAAATAGTAGTACTAACAAAAAAACAGACCATTCCTCGGCTCTGATCAAAACTGATAATCCTAAAAGCAGTGTCGATGATGCTAACAAATTTTTTACGGGTGTTGGACAGAATCTGGCGGAAGAAATTATTGGTAACAACGATTTATCGAATTGCAGCCGAACCTCTATTCCCGCATCACCAAACTCAATTGTCTTGCTTCCTACTGACGAAAAGGAGGTGGAACTCCTTGTGATGGACTTAAGAGAGGGTGCAGCCGTTGGAGTAGATCAGATATCGGGTAAAATTTTACAGCACTACATTTAGTTGCTAACACTTCCACTTACTCACGTTTGCAACCTGGCCTTTGCTACTGGTACATTTCCACTAGCGTTGAAGATAGCTCTTGTTAAACCTATTCACAAGGGAGGAGACAAAGTCTCCATCAACAACTACAGACCAATTTCGATCCTTCCCACTTTGTCCAAAGTTTTAGAACGACTAATCAACAAACGCCTCATGAACTTCCTTGAGACAAACTCCCTCCTTTCACCTATGCAATTTGGCTTTCGTTCGGAAAGGTCAACTGATGACGCTATTCATGAAATCACTAACCATATTGTCACTAATGTTGACAGAGGCAAGACGTGTGTTACGGTGTTCCTCGACTTAGCGAAGGCCTTTGACACGGTCTCTATTCCATTGTTATTACATAAACTCAATAAAATTGGTGTCAGAGGTCTTCCATTCCAACTGCTCAAAGACTAATTAAGTAATAGAAAGCAACGAGTGAAAATTGACAACTGGACTAGTGACGAACTGTCTGTGCACTATGGCGTGCCACAGGGTAGTGTCCTAGCCTTTTCCTTGTGTATATTAATGACTTGTGTCAACTCCAACTCAAACAAGGAAAACTGCTATCTTTTGCGGATGACACAGCGCAATTTTTTTGTGGAAAAAATTGGGAGGAAGTTTTCCAAAGTGCTCAACATGGGCTGAATGAGGTATGCCAATGGCTTAAACAAAATGTTTTGACACTAAACGTATCAAAAACCAAATATATTGCCTTTGCACCTAGGAAAAACCTGCTGCCACCCATAACTCTCAATATAACTGCTCACACTTGTACCAACTTGGCCCCTCCTTCGTGCCTTTGTTCACCCCTACAAAGAACAGAAGTTATTAGATATCTTGGAGTGTATATTGATTAGACACTTTTTTTTATTTAATTTCGGAAGTCGGTGTCTTTGGTTTTGAATTTTCGTTTTTTGCCACCGACTTCCGAAATTAAAGTTATTTTTCACTTTGTGGTGTTTTTTTTCGGAAGTCAGGTGTTTTTTTTTAAATCAATAACAACAAATCCCACGCTAGCTGCGCAATGTTTAAAAACAGTGTTTGAACTATTTGAGTGACTTCGACAAGACAACTTGAAAAAAAAAAAAAGACATAAATAAGCGTCGAACATATAACCTCCTCCTTTTTGGAGGTCGGTTAATAAAATATGACCCGAATCTCAACAAAGATAAGCGAAGGAAAGGTAATGTTTGTCCTACTAATTTCTTTCGCACCATTTTCTCGCAAAGGTTTTATTGTTATCTTGGAGGATATCTGATAATAAAATCAATGTAACAGTTCCAATATACCCCATGCTTAGATCAGCTTTTAAACGAAATGTATGTATATGGCTTAAAACTCTCGATTATCAGGTAACTGAGAGTCTTCTCACCCCTATTCGCTAAATTAATATTTCGCTCACAAACATACACTATCACACACGCACACACACAGGCACACACTCACACACACACTTACACACTCATACACACACTTACACACACACTCATACACACACTTACACACTCACGCACACACACATACACTTAAACCACATATGTATGTCCACCATAGATAGATAGAATATTCTTTATTATGCACACCATACAGACATTACAGAAATAAATTTAGAAATGTTACATAGGGCGGTCTTATCGCTAAAAGCGATCTTTTACAGACAACCTTTGGATAGATAGAATAATTAATAATAGATAGATTAATTAATAAAATAACAAAATAGATTAATTTTAATTAATTTTTTTCTTTATATTTTATCTGTACTTCATCACTTACTTTGTTAATTAATCTAAATTAATATGTACATATACATAAAATAATTGGGGGGCCTGGTGACCTGTAACACAGGTATTTTATGCCTTTTTCGGGCACCAGTCTCTCACAAATATTAACACATTTTTTAGATTAAACACTTCCTGTCCAAATCAACATTTGTGATGAGATAAATAAATAAATTATTATTATTATCATTATGAACAACTTTTACTATGGGCCCAACGTTGGTCCCATAGAGAAAGTTGTTCATAATGATGAGTACAATGACCCCTTAAGAGGTTTAGGGTAAACAAAAACTAAGGTTGTATATATTTGTAATCACGTTCTCGAAAACTACTCTAACGATTTCGATGAAAGATGGAATATAGGTGTTTATGGGGCGAAAAATCATATCTGAGAAAATTCGTTTTCCCCGTATCGGTCGCGCAAACTTTAGAATGATAACATGTCAATAATGACATTGCAGCATAGAATTAGTAAGTACCCTACTATCATGGCAGCATGGAATTAGTAAGTACCTACCTACTATCATGGCACCATGGAATTAGTAAGTACCTACTATCATGGCACCATGGAATTAGTATGTACTACCCGATACGATTAAATGAGCATTCTCTATTTTCATCCGAGCAGAGCTCGGTCGACCAGGTACTTATATTTAACTAGCGTCAACCTCGAGGTCGGACTAGCGATGAATATGGCGAGGACCAAGGTCCAACAACACCAAGCGAAACATAGGAATTGGGGGTGTGCGGATTGAATATTTCCATGAGTACATAATTATACCTCAGCCAAATAGTCTGCTTCCAGGCAAGGCAACATAAAGAAATTTCACGAAGCACTGAGAATGCCTGGAGGAGCTATTGGTAGATAAAATAAAGACTGAAGAGAAAACTCATGGACATGCGCATTCTTCCTACGCTCACCTTTGGAGCGCAGACATGGTCACTAACCATGCGTCAAAAGTTCGCATTGTTTAGGAATATTGATACTGACAGCTCTTGACCGCGGTTAGATGTGCTGAACGCGTTCAGTTTTATTGGTGAAATTCGCCCTACATTCGTAGAATTAAACGCGTTACGAGTCCAAGGATAAATGGACCCTGTTAAGCAGAAAAGATCCACGCATAGTGTAATTAAACGTTGGTTGGATCTTTTCTGCATAACAGGGTCCAAATGGTGTAAGGGCTAGGCAGATGATGATCATTACCTCCACACACACATGGATATTACAATATTTTATTTTATTTTACATGAGCTATTTTATATTACCCCCTTTAATTTATTTAAAACGAACAAATGCACTTCTCTGTGTTTATTATTTTAGCGTATGAGACTCGTGTCCTGCGGCTGAAAATAATTCTGCTTTATAGAGTTTTAAGGTTTTTTTTTTTTCTGTTATGCCATTATACTTCACATTTTTTTTTCTTTCTAATTGAGAAACTTGTTTATGTTGGAGAAATTAGTTGAGTAACTTGTTTATGATGGAGAAATTAGTTGAGTAACTTGTTTATGATGAAGAAATTAGTTGAGAAACTTGTTTATGATGGAGAAATTAGTTGAGAAACTTGTTTATGATGGAAAAATTAGTTGTAAAACTAGTTTATGATGGAGACATTAGTTGAGAAACTTGTTTATGATAGAAAAACTAGTTGAGAAACTAGTTTATTATGGAAAATCTTTTTACATATAGTTTAAGTGTTTTTTTCTTTTGCTATATCAATAAACGCATTTTTCATTATTTCCTTCTTACCTGTACAACGTGAGGAGCCCCTCGTCCCTGGCCACCGTCACGAACACAGCGCGCAGCGTGCTGTACTCGGTGGCGTTGGTGACGGCCATGCGCGCCCGCGCCACATCCAGCGGGTACGTGGCCGATTGTGACGTCACACCGGCAAGAGAGCCGGCCATTAAGTGGAGGACGGGGCTGGCTCTGGAACAGTAGTCTTTGAATATAGTTCTTTGCTAAATTGATAGGAAATAATTATAAATAAATAGTAAATCGTTTATTCTGAATCAAAATTGGTAATACAACATAAATCTTAGATAAATAATTTACGAATTATAATGTTAGATGCCTGTACTAGGATAATCCTGTATCACAGGCGGCAGGAGCTCTAACAATATGCTACTCACCTGTGAGTAGAATATTTAACATTAGCATTTGAATTCTCATAGACTCGGATCCCGGAAGACTCTAGTCCCGAAAGGTTTTTATAACGGACGACTCCGGCCCCAGAAGACTTGGGTGCCGACCGGCTCTTATCCTGGAAAACTCATCAGCACCGTTTCCACATATTACTGTTTATATAATTTTCTTACTTACAGTACTAATAGAGATTAACAATAAGGCTAATTTTATTAGAAGATTATTATTAGGTGCTAAGTGTGTTAACCAATTCTTTTTAAAAACATTATGTTCGTTGTATATTTTAACTAATCTGAGGAGAGGCGCCCGTTCACCCGCATTTGTACGACTAGTGGTCGTAGCAAAGAGCGGGTAAGCGCGCGCCTCTCGTCTTATTACAGTTCTGGGCACGATGTATAATATATTATTCACAAGTTCTGGGCAATCAAACTTGTTGTGTAACAGTCCACGGAGCATCATGGTTTGGAGAAACAGACGCCTTGAGTATAAGAATTGGGTCCCGAAAGGCTCTTATCCCGGAAGACTCGGCTCCTGCAGGGCTCCCTTTCCCGGAAGATTGGTACCGAAAGACTCGAACCTCAGAAGGTACCGGTGGAACTGTACATACCTTCCTGCATGTACTGCGGCGCAGGTCGCGCTGTTGCCGCACCACAGTACCTACAGTGTCAGAAGTATGTTACTAGTGACTTACTTGGCACTCTGCGGCGTGTCAACTCCCAGTGCCTTCTTCCACTGCTCGTGCGCCGTGAACTGTATGGCGGCGTACGGCACTATGCGGGCCATGGTCGCGCTGTTGCCGCGCCACAGTGCGACCAGGCCCTCGGTGCGGGCGCTGTGGAGCAGGAAGTTTATGGCGGCGCGCCATGAGTAGGGGGTTTGGCTGCGGAAGAACGGAGATAGAAGTTATAAATTTATGTTATACAAGACTGGGTTAATAAAGACAAAACATAATGCAGTTGTATTTTAACCGACTTGAAAATTGCTGCAGACTAATTTGTGATTTTGAAATTTCTTAATATGGTTTGCTAAATATGTAATAGGAAAAAATACATTACTGACAGGGTTTAAAAAAATATATGGATTTTTCAACATTATTTTTCTGCTATAATTTGTATCGAAGTTGAAAAAAGTGGTTAATCCGCATGCAAGTAGAGTTTAAATGCTCAAAATCAAAAGTAGTCTTAGTAGTTCTCGTAAAAAAGTGATCAAACGTCAGTCTCGCGTAATTTTTCGGAAAACTTGTTGCGAATATTTGTGATTTTCCAAGAATACTTCACTTATTTGAAAAATCCCTTTCTGCCACATGCAAAACAAAGAACTCGACTTTGTAAATCAAAAATAATTTTGTTTAAATTCTTTTCCCTTTCTCACAACTAATGAACAAAATTGATCAAAATCAGTCGATTTCGTGCACGGCCTCTTAAGCTCTGAGTTGAGCCACACGTTTGGTATACTCACGAGATCTGAAAGTTAATCTTAGTCCTGTCGAGAGGAGCGATGGCAGTCTTGGCGAGGGCGCCGGCCGTGGCGCCGGCTATGAGGGACGTGACGACTGTGGTGCCGCCGCCCAGTCCGGAGTGGTCCAGTGGCGCCTTGTGTTTGGGAGTGGTAGACTCTGTGGGAGGAAATATAAATTTTAAATACCTAACTTGTCACGGCATCATGCTGAGATAGGAGCCTTTTGGCCTCGTACAGGACTTCCTTCTATAAATTGTAATGTTACTTTGTTTTTTATTTATGTATATGTTTTTAGTTTAATGTGTGATTTCCTGTGCGAGTTTCAATAAATACTTTTTCTTTTTTTAACTTTAAAAAGCTGTTGTGTATATTTTAGGCATGGTAGGAACTTTTGCCCCAAAACAAAATCGTTTTCCGTGTCTGTTTGTGTGCGCTTAATTTTTCTAAACAACACAATGGATTAAGAGAATTTATTCTGGAAGGATTATGTGTAAGATAAAATTAAAAACCAATGAATGAAATGTGGGTATACTCCGCCTTAGCGCGCGTACGCTATGGCGGCCGTTGACAAGTGTCGACGGCCGCAGTTGCCTCTGCCGTTGACGCCTGCCACGTGTGTGTATGAGCGCGTCATGTTATGTTTATTTTCATTGGTATTTTACTTAGACGCACGGAAATGTCCATGTACATGTCGCCACATCAGTAGATCGTATCCGTTCGAAGTAGGGCCGGGCGCTAGTAGAAATATTTTATTCGTCGCCTATACACCTTAGTTTTAATTCTCAGTAGTAGTCTGGATTTGTGCCTGGTATGGCAATAGGCTCGCCCCCTATTACATGAGACTGAAACTTGAGAAAAGTGGATGTACTATAGGTACACCTCTACCTAACCCTTCGGGGAAACAAGTCGTGATGTTATATACATTTTTCAAAGGCTTTTGCGGAAGAGAACACAGATCGAATCGCGATCCTTCAATGTAGCCCACGATATTCAAAATTAGCAAAACAAACATTAGGTAGATTGGTCTTTGCCATATTCATCGCTAATCCGACCTCGACACTGATGCTAGTTAAATATTAATGAACATTATATAATACTCAGTACGTCAACGCAGCTCTACTCGGGTGAAAATAGAGAATAATCATTTAATAGTATTGGATAGATAGTTCATACTAATCCCAGGCTGCCATGATAGTAGGTACTTACTAATACCATGCTGCCATGACAGTAGGTACTTACTAATACCATGCTGCCATGATAGTAGGTACTTACTAATACCATGCTGCCATGACAGTAGGTACTTATTAATACCATGCTGCCATGATAGTAGGTACTTACTAATACCATGCTGCCATGATAGTAGGTACTTACTAATACCTTGCTGCCATGATAGTAGGTACTTACTAATACCATGCTGCCATGATAGTAGGGTACTTACTAATTCCATGCTGCCATGTCATTATTCTAAGGTAGCCATCTTGTTCTAAACTTTGGGCGACCGAGCTCTGCTCGGGTGAAAATACGGAGAAAACTAAATTACCCAGATATGAGACCTAGCTAGATCGATTTTTGCCCCCGTAAACAACTTTGCATTGCAACTTTCATCGAAATTGTTAGAGCCGTTTTCGAGAACGTGATTACAATTTTTTAATTTTTTTTTAATGCTCTTTTAATACTACAGGATTTGAGAAGAATGTCCTACGTACTACTAATGTATAGTACCGATTAATATCACTGATTACAAGCAATACTTGTTAATTATCAATTTACTCTTATCTGCAATAGTGACGGCCACAGATGCGTATAGTGATGCGATAGAGGTATATTTTATCGGGTAACTTCGGTTATGGGAGCTTCCGCATACGTCAAATTATAAATACATAAGGAATACAAATAAAAAAAACCGGCCTAGTGCGTATCGGATCGGACCACGCACAATGAAGGGTTGCGTAGTTGGGATGAATTTATCCCAAGAACAAACTTAACATTGTAGTTGAAAAACATGTTCTGCCATACGGAATGTATGGGAGATCATGTTTATCAAAATGCAAATTTAAGTTGGGTGATTATTACTCGTTAATCTGTACAGCCTATTTAGCTCTGATAGTTTCCCTTACCTCCGATACCCCACAGCCCACAACATGGGGTAGATGAGAAAAAAAAAACGGTTCACTAATGTTTCACCAAAACACCATTGACAAATTTTTACTTTACAACCAACGTTTCGTATACTATTTATTTCACAAACAACTTATTCCGCAAATGTTTTTTTTTTATAAAAACTCGCTTTACAAACATTTATTTAGCAAATGCTTCTCTTTACAAATGTTTCGCATGATATTTAATCATTTAAACATTTTTCATTTAATATTTAGATTCTTTTGGAAAAATCACGTTTACTAAATATTTTTTTTCTAAACCAGTCACAAAGTAATCATGGTTGCAATTTCCATTTGGGTCGTTGAATAATTTACAAGCAAGAACTGAAGTTCTTTAAGCCTATTAAAGTCTTTTTTTATATTTATTCTAGTCGTTTATGGTCGCAGTTCTAACCTAACCTAACCTAACCCTTTTCGCGAGTTAAAATAATTAACCTACTAAAATATTATTTTTAGTTCTGTTAGCACAATTCGTGAAATGGCTTTTAATTTTAATTTAAATAATTTTTGTTAATTTATAAATTAATATTACCCTTTTGCCTATTTAATGAGTTTCATTTTTAGGAAATTGCGTAATGCAATATCGTTAATTATCGTATGTCTAACGTTTTTATTCCAAACATTGTTTTATGAGATAACGTGAATAAAAATGAATTGTTTGTCAAATAAAATACGTTACTAAAAAAAAGGTTATTGGATAATTATTTTCTTAAGTGAATTATTTGGCAAACTGGTTGTTGTATAATGATCAAATAACAAATCATGTTTTTGCCAATCGTTACTTGTCAAGTGAAAATTTGTAAATGATTTTTTGGTGAAATGACTGGTCACCAAAAAATCCCCACTTTACGTGTAGGGGAGGTACCCAAAAAAATATATATTTTTCTTGATTTTATTTTACTACTGTATTGGCATGATTAATACACACATCAACACGGTCTAGGGATATTTTTAAAAAAGCGAATTACTATCAATGTGTTAATTATTTATATGACATGTATATATTTAAAAGATACGTTATTTAATATTCTACCATTTTTTAATAATGGTTAAGGTACTTCGATTAAAATTTCAGGATTTTATGGAAAAAAATGAAGCATAGACGGAAACCGTATATGAATTAACTTTTAATTTATGAGTAAAAACTGAAAAAAATAGAAAAATCATTTAATTTGTGTTTATAAACTTGAAGTTAGTAGTCTGAGAAAGCGCCCATGATGTTCATAACACATCGGCAACGATTCGGCATGCTCAGAACAAGGTTGTCAATGTCTTGCTGCGGAATATTGTCCCATGTCCTTCTGAGGTGCGCAAAAAGTTGATCTTCTGTAGCCAGATTTTCAGGAACTTCCTTCAGAGCTCTTCTTTGCACCATATCCCACGCATGCTCAATGGGATTTAGATCTGGCGATTGAGCAGGCCAGTCTAAGGCCCTAACATTGTGTGTATGTAACCAAGCTGCTACCATTCTCGCCGTGTGTGCCCGGGCATTGTCGTGCATGAGCAGGAAATCTTGCCCCATTTGTGTTCTGTGGGGCAAGATTACGGGCCCCAGCACCTGTTGGACGTATCGTTCTGCCGTCATATTGCCCCGCACCCAAACGAGATCCGTCCGTCCTCCAAGACGAATTCCTGCCCAAACCATAATTGTTCCTCCTTGGTATGGGTGAACTTCCTGAGGGTTCTGAAGACGGCTCCATCGTCCAGGAACTCGCCAAACACACGTCCTTCGTGAATCTGGATGGAAGCCGAACCTGGATTAATCCGTGAACAGCACATTGGACCATTGCTCACGGCCCCAGTCCACGTGGTTCCGAACCCATTCTAATCGTCGTCCACGATTGCCTCTCCGCAAAGGTGGGACCCGGAGTGGTCTACGAGAGCGTAGATTGCTTTCATGCAGTCGCCTTCTTACAGTTTGGTCACTCACAAGCACTTGGTGTTCCACTCGCAGCCTTTGGACCAATTGAGTCGCCGTTGCATTTGGTTGAGCTCGCGCAGTAATTTGCAAAAATCGGTCTTGTCTGGGGGTAGTGATGCGACTTGGGCCCCGGTGCCTCTCCGCTACTTCACCTGTGGCACGATAGCGTGTCCACAATCTTGAAATTACATTGTGGTGGGTCCCTATGGCCTCAGCAACATTACGCTGAACAGACCCAGCTTCCAGCATTCCCACAGCTCGTAACATCTCCGCCCTCGTCAAATGTTGGCGTTGTATGGCTACAATACCTCAATTTTAACTTTATCTTTCGTTTAAAAATGAAAAAAAACTGTAACTAAATGTAATTCGTATTGTTTTCTAAATTTCGCACAAATGAAAATACCCTCTCCTACACATCAAGACATTTTTATGGCACCGAAACAAAAGAATTTTCAAAAATTTGAATTTGGAATTAGTCTGAGATAAATTACAAACAAATCGGTGTATAAAAGATTCCAATGCGGCTAGTACTTTTCGAGTTATTTAATTGAGTATGAAATATCCCTAGACCGTGTTGATGTGTGTATGTATACATATGCCAAATTACAGCTTTCTAGTACTAACCGTCACTGAGCTAAGCCGCGGACAGACAGACGGACACGGCGAAACTATAAGGGTTCTTTGTTCACTACGGAACCCTAAAAAGAGAGGAGTATGTAAAGATCGCACAACGTTAAATTTTGTAGTTTCTGCCTATGAAGTGTAGGGGTACAAAATTAATGAGTGTATGTAATGAATGAGTGACTATAAAAAAAAATGTATCCGATGCGGGCAACGATTTCCTAATGTTCCCTTGGTTGCAGTTATTGATCCCGTCGTCGTCGGCGCTTGCCAAATCGCTCAAAATAAGTATGCTGATACATTTGTCCGAGTTCTCAGGGCTCGTCTATACTACTATCTTAACATACATGATTTTACATGAATGTTTTACAAAGACACAAATGACAGTTTTGAATTGATAACAATGCTCAATATATAATCCGAATTCTGACATTTACGAAACATCGTTTTAAAACGTTACAAAATTATTAGATTTTCGTTTTTGTACAAAATTCGGTAGGCATTTTCAGCCTGCTTAATCAACGGTGATGCGCACGACCACGATGAGTCATCATCGTTATCTGACTTCCCTTTTGCCAACTATGACGGTTTTGGCTTCCAGTTTAACCGGACGCAGCTGAATACTAATATTTATAACCGACTTCCAAAAAGGAGGAGGTTATATGTTCGACGCGTATGTATGTTTTTTTTTTTTTAATGTATATCCGTCGATATCTCCGTCAATTGTGAACCGATTTTGAAATTTTTTATTTTTTTTGATAGGGTATGCTCCCGGATTGGTCCCATATAAATTTTATTAATTTTGCTTGGATAGTTTTTGAGTAAGCTTCAATAATACGTATTTTTCCAACTTGGTTTATGTGGATGATATGATGATAACTTCCTGTCACTGTTATTTACATAGCAGGTACTGGTATTCGAATTTGGGTGTGGTAGGTACCACAACTAAAATGTGAAAAATAAAAACTTTTTACAAAAAAAAATACAACCGACTTCCGAAAAAAAACACTACAAAGTGAAAAATAACTTTAATTTCGGAAGTCGGTGGCATAAAACGATAATTCAAAACCAAAGACACCGACTTCCGAAATTAAAGTTATTTTTCACTTTGTAGTGTTTTTTTTTCGGAAATCGGTTGTATTTTTTTTGTAAAAAGTTTTTATTACATAGACCGACTGCCTATCAGAACTTCACAACCCAAGTTACTGGGTATTATGATACTCCTTGAGGTGTCAAGAGGTATCGTAATACCCAGTAACCCTTGATGCGCAGAAGTATCGGATATAAAAATATCTGAACTTTTCCCATCACTACACAATTATCAATGAACAGCACAAACATCATTATTATTTCATATCCCACTTACAATAACACATTACTATTTCTGTTATCAGCACCTATTCACCGTCAGTTACCGATATCATTATGTGGAGTATCTACTTTAATATCTCTGGGTGATAGATTTTATCTAATTTTGGTGATACTCTTGCTCGCTGGTCCCTGAGGCCCTATAGGTACCATATTTCTGCCGCCAAGTAACTTTCGTTCCGGGAGCGGCGGTATGACCCGGCAATTCTATTGCACTATGTTTACAAATATTGAATTTTAACATTTTACGCGTGTTGATATAGAAAAATAAGTCCATAATTCCTTAAAGTATTTAATAGTGAACACGTAGACAACATTTTAATACAATTGCTTTGATAACAATCGAATGGAATAGGTTTTTCTCTTAGTGGTTGGTTGTAACAAAAAAAGCAGATTTTAAGGTAACTTTGCCGTTTTTTTTTATAGAGGGAAAATTTTGTCAATCCTGTTTCGGGCCTCATACTTCACTAAGGACACTCTTCAATTTTCGTAATCATAAAAAAAATATATGCAAATTCGTTGTTTTTTTAAGAGAAACATTGATTTTTCGTGAAGTCGAAACATCTGCTTTGGAACCCATTTCACCTTAAAGACATAACTATGTGGCATGGGCAGAGAAAAAGTTATAATGCTTCGTTTAAAAGCAAAACTGGGCCTGGACGTGTAATACGACTCTGGCGGAACAATATCTATGAAAACTTCAGGGAAATTGTTCCACCAGTGTCGCGTCGCGCCTTTCTGCAGCAGCCTAGAAGCGCAATTTTGAACGTGGATTGCATGATTATGAACGTCGACGAAGCAAGAAAAGTTATGTAAGAACACACAGTTTCTGCCTACACCCATGGTGTCCGGATCTGACCTCTCTGACCTATCTGACCTCCTCCACAACCAAGTTACTGGGTAAAGCTACGGTTTCCTAGAAAAGCGATGGCCGCCACATAGCATCTTTAATTCACCGGCAAATTACTTCACTGAAACGTTATTCATGAAAGTAAGTTGGTGTGTTTTCGTAGAGAGCGTTTAGTCAAACCCCGCTGCCCAAAGATTTAAATCGCTAGATTTGCCCTCACGCAAAAAAGTGTCCATACTGAAAAGAGTGAGCTCTTACATTATTAAATAGCGTTTCCATGACAATCAAGTCAAGTCACTGCGTCATTGTGTGTCAGAGGTGTCAAAACGAAACAGAAACGCGATTATCTTTTCACACGGTAGGGCGAATCTAACGATTTGTCACATAGCTGTCACAGCGGCCGTTAGTGGCGTCCACCGCTCTTTAATCTGTTGTCCTAGTAGAAATAGTAAGAACTCACACACTTGTGATTCAGGTTTATCCTAGCACAAGTATCAAACTTTGTAATACCTACATAAATGATTTCTTACCTAATCTAAATCTTGAAAAAAAAAACTTAAGTCTGTATGGCGATGCTATACTGGATGACTGACCTGTCTTAGCATGATGCGCAGGCGCCGGCCGGTCACCGTGCAGCAGAGGAACTCGCGCCTCGCCCACCGCCATCTTGTGACGTCACGTACTCACATCACTCTCAAGATCTGGAAAGAACGATAATTATCACTATTTTTTCTCACGAAAACTCAAACCTCACACAACTTAAAGTATCTTCTTTTGGCAAATAATTCATTATTCTAATAAAAATATTACCCACACTTATATTAAAAGGCCAATACATATTATTTTTTACCCGACTACGGCGAAGCAAAAAGGAGGGTTATGATTTGAACCCGTATGTATGTATGTTCATCTGTTACCTCATAACTTATAAACTACTCATCATAAGTTGACAAATAAGGTATCATTCAAAGCGTCTTGACTGTCCACTGGATATAGGCTATGTGCCGTCACATTAAATTGAACATGGTGCCCTCAAGAGGCCATAAAGTAAAGAACTAAAAAAATAAAAAGTGCCTTGTTGGGTATCAAATGAAAGGGCTTGATTAGCACATTTAAAAAATATGTAAATTATCCTCAAAATAATTTAAATGCAAATAAAACTTTTTAGATGTTTTTGTTTGTGACGGGGGTTTTTTATTATTTTAATTATCTCTTATTTCGTGTTTTTTTAACTTTATATATTAGGTACTAGTAGACACACTACGATCGACACGTACCTCGCCGAAATCTGCTAGTTACTATTTGATCCTAATTTATCTTTCCTACTCCTTTTAATAGTGAACGGAACCGTTCGTGCGCGAGTCTGACTCGCACTTGGCCTGTTTAAAAAATATATGATTGACGTGTAAAAGTGTTTGTACTAACCTACTTACAGCAATAAAATCGTTTATCATTTATCCATCGCATTAGGTATCAATCCCCAGCAATGATAAACGTAAGATGGATAAATAAATAAATAAAAACAATCGTAAGAAAAATAACAAACGCGCTACATTCAATGCTGCCGTCTATCGTCCCTTTCATTCGAAATACTTTCAACTCGTTCAATTGATTAGCTACGTTTCAATTGAAATTGAATTGACCTTGATGACTTGTAACTGGGGCGTCCTTATTCAGGGTATGTGTCGAAATATATTTATAAAGGTAATTTGCACTAACGCTCAGCGTGCTATAGAGCGGGTTATGCTCGGAGTTTCTATAAAGGATAAATCAGAAAAAAAGTTATCCGGAAAAGAACCGGAGTTACCGACATAGCTTGCAGAGTAAGCAAGCTGAAGTGGCAGTGGGCTGGACATGTTTGTCGAAGGACCGATGGCTGGTGGAGCATAAGAGTCCTGGAGTGGAGCAGCAAGCGAAGCAGCTAGATGGATCGACGACCTTAAAAACGTGGCTGGGACAGACTGGATGCGGAAAAAAGCTGAGTGCCTCTAGATTATATCACATGGATGACCCGTGCATTTAACACAGATTGGAAGACATGATAAAATTTATCATAAGTATCTTGTCACAAACGTCTTGGGTACGCCCGTACTCGCCCCGCAGTAGAATGTCCAGTCACTCGCTGGTGTATCAAGCGGCTTTTCTTTGACAGCTCTTGTCGCTACGACAAACTAATGCAGGGAGTTCTCGCCGGCAGCGGCAGTGTGAACAGTCAGCAATCAACTATTGATATGATTGTGTATTTATTTTACTGACACGGGACCTACTACATGTATTGTATGTATGTTTCTTGAGAGAGAAAATAGACAATAGTTAGTCGTGAAAAGTTCCATCTACATTCGTTCAACCGTTTATTCGTGAACAAAAGCACTAACTATGAATGTACCGCGATTCAAACTTAATGGCGGCTCGGAACATGAGGCGCGCCTATGCGCAGTAAAGAATTCATGGGATAGCGGGGGTGAGGGGTAGGGTACTGCGCAGCGAGAAGCGCACTTCTGAGCCACCATTAAGAGGGCGGCCAATGGCCCACTTGCGCCACTCTTTAAAAAAAAAATTATCTCGTGACTGAGAAGGAATTATGAATAACGGGTAGTAAGGAAACTTTATATAAGGTACTAGCGTTTGTCCGCGACTTCGTCCGCGTAGAAGTCGAAAATGGTTCTAATAGGATTTTTAAGCACAATTTCTTTACGAATATCCATTGAGCGTTCTTGTGTGCCGTACGACAAATAAGAAAGCGTACGGAAAAGGCATGCGCCAACCCGCAGTATTGGTACAATAGTAAGGTTTATTATAATTATGCCCATTGTTGTTAACCAACTCTGATCCCATTTTGAAAAATAGACACAAGTAAAATTTATAAATGTGAGAAAATTGCGAGAAACACTACACACTAAATTAAACTTAAAAGAAAACTGTATTAACGACATTCCAATTTTAAAGAGTATTTGCATTGCACCAAGCTTATAAGTGAGTTCAACCTTTTTTGAATAAAATCGGATTGAGTTTTCAAACATGTGTCAAAATAAAATGTAATTTAAATCAAAAGCACTAAGGAGTATTGATATCAAGTTCGAAGCAAATCACCTCCAAAATAACTTTCTACCCCTTTTTAACCCCGTTAAGGGATGAATTTCAATAAAATACGAAACAAGTCTTCCATCAATTCTGTTAAAAAATGTTTATGCAAAATTAGAATTAGACTGGACCAAGGAATCACGTTGGCCAATACAAATTTTGCCCCCCTTTTTCACCCCCTTAGGGGTAGAATTTTGGGAAATCCTTTCTTGTCGTATGCCTATGTCATACTAAGAACACACTCTCCAAGTTTCAGGTCTCTACGATCAGCGGTTTAAGTTGTGCGTTGATCCGTCAGTCAGTCAGTCAGTCATTCAGGACAAAGCATTTTATATGCATAGATAGATAGATTAGACAATTATTCTAGACACACTTACCGAGGATCCTTACTAGCTGTAATCGAACTGCACTTACCTACAATTTTTGTAAAAATGGCACATAAGTTGTGCGCTCACGCACCTTCAGAATTACGAACGTAATTGTCAAAATAATGTCAAGTCAAATAAAAATGATAAACAATGTTTTATTATTGCAATGATAAGAGGCTTAGAGATAATGAAGTCAGTTAAACTGGCTATAAAGTGTCAGTCACTTACCGTTATCTAATGACCTACACTGATACGAGGATCCTTAGGCGCTCTAATGACGTTGAAGGAGCGCTGTTGGTTATTATTATTATTTATTTCATTTTTAGGGTTCCGTAGTAAACAAGGAACCCTTATAGTTTCGCCATGTCCGTCTGTCTGTCTGTCCGTCTGTCTGTACGCGGCTTAGCTCAGAGACTCTTAGTACTAGAAAGCTGTAATTTGGCATGGGTATACATATTAATCACGCCGACAAAGTGGTAAAATAAAATCATGGAAAAAAACTTCCCCTACACGTAAAATGGGAATGTCTTTTTCCCCATCTGACCCATGCTGTGGGGTGTCATTGGAAAGGTCGTTCAATAATATTGGGAGTTTTTGAAAACCATTTTTGGATTCAGGGATCCGTTTGCGAAATATTAAGCTTTAAAGTGCTAATTTTTGTTAGAGTCAAGTGTCCCCCCTCCCCCTGCCAGCTAAATGGTTGGTTCTAGATGTGTGAAAAAATTAACGGCAGTGGTATAATATAACGGAATTAAAAGGAAAACTATGACAGCTAAGTAGGCTTTACAAGTTAACGAGTAATAATCGACCAACTTACGTTTGCGGTTTCAAAAGTTAAGTTTGTTCTTGCGATAAATTCAGTCTAACTACCGCACCCTTCATTGTGCGTGGTCCGACACGCACTCGTTAAACATATCATTAACATTTTTTAATATTTAGCCAAATAAACGCATCTCTTAAAAAAATAAAAATAATCGAACTTGATTGAAGTGTGAAATAAGTAAGTATTAAGTAATTTTTTTTTTTTTCTGGGATATTTACGAATCCTAACTAATATTATAAATGCGAAAGTGAGTTAGTTTGTTTGTTACGCTTTCACAGTAAAAACGGCTGAACAGGTTTAGATGAAATTTGGCACATGGGTAAACCATGTCCTGGATTAGGACATCGGATACTTTTTATTCCGATATTCCAACGGGATCGACATAAGCGGGTGACACCGTTGCGTAACTCACATAAACTGACAAGCATTTTTCTTTCATTTTGAGAGTTCAGCGACGTTCATTGCGTTATTAACGTTGTTGAGTAAACAAATTTATTAAACCTATGAAACAATGGCTTAGAAATATCCTTCAAAACTCTCGGATTGTGATTGAAACTGACAATTAGGGTGCAGGTATCCTCACGATGCCTGTCCTTCATCGAAGTCAGTAACGTCCAAGATAAACTCAGAAAGTATATTGAGTAGTTTATCACTTTACTTAAGAAGTACCTGGTCGACCGAGCTCTGCTCGGGTGAAAATAGAAAATGCTCATTTAATAGTGTAAGATAGTTCATACTAATTCCATGCTGCCATGTCATTATTGATTATTCTAAGGTAGCCACCTTGTTCTAAACTTTGGGCGACCGAGTCTGCTCGGGTGAAAATACGGAGACCCCATTTTAAGTTAATTTTCGATAATTTGTCATGAATACTCAGAAAAATACGGGCGGGCATGCCAATGGGCGACATTGACATTGTTCAAATATTGCTCATTTAGTAGTATAGGAGAATACGTATTCTCGATTAAAACGACGCGTCTAGCTATTTTTATCAATAACAACAGATCCCACGCTAGCTGCGCAATGTTTAAAAACAACGTTTGAACTGCTTTGAACTATTTCAGTGACTTCATCATTTATTTTCATACCATTACTCTGTTTTCTTTATTGATTTATTTAAGTCCTGGTCGCTTCGAATCTGAACCGATGCCACAACGCAACAATAATGGGAAGTATTGATAAATGCTACTATGCCATAAACTATGCACATACTATGGATATGCTATGCTATATATGCTATAACTTTTTAACCGACTTCCAAAAAGGAGGAGGTTATATGCGTGTCCCTGTTTTTTTTAAATTTTTTATGTAGGGCCGCCGATTTCTCCGTCGTTTGTGGACCGATTTTGAAAATATTTTTTTGTATGAAAGTGAAAGGGTATGCTCCCGGATTGGTCCCACATAAATTTTATTAACTTTGCTGGGATAGTTTTTGAGTAAGCTTCAATAATACGTATTTTTCCTACTTAGTGTATGTGGATGATATGATGATAACTTCCTGTGACTGTTATTTACATAGCAGGTATATGGTAGGTGGTATTCGAATTTGTGTAGGGTAGGTACCACAACTAAAAAGTGAAAAATAAAAACTGTAAAAAGTTTTATAATAAAGCTGAAGTTTGTTTGTTTGAACGCGCTATTATAAAGTACCGTCAACTGCCCTAACTTCGCCTGTCGTCCTATGTTTGCCTATAATAAAAATATGTAATATATTTTTTACCATTGTCACTCGAAAAAGGGCATTTTATTCATCGATAACAGTGAATAAAACTCTCTTTTACTCACAAGAGAATAAAAACATTTTGAATTTGGAACAAGCACGAACTATGTACAAAAATAAATGAAGCGTACTGAAAATACGTACTGGCTGGCTAGATGGAGCTATTCCTTAGAAGCTATACAATTTTATTTTTTTAAATATCCCGCTAACTTTAGTTAGGTTCTTTTCAATCTGTTATCGTCGTTGTTTTAATTTATATAAAATCATCGTGGTTTTTATGGATCTTGTGGTCTGCAGTAAAGACTTATTGGAAAATGAGACACTTAATACCACTGACTTCGAAATCATTTCGTTCTGAAGCAGCAATTATGGTAGAAAATTTGTTACCGCCAAAAATGTGATACATATAAATAACATAACATCACGCCTTGTTTCCCCGAAGGGCCCAACCCAGAGGTGTACCTTTAGTTCACCCATATTTCGCCAGTTATGTTTTTAAGTCCCATATAATAGGGGTTGAGCCTATTGTCATCAATCGGACACAATTCTAGACTCCAGGTTGCTATTGAGAAATTCCTGTTGGAATAATCCATTAATACTTTGCCCGATCTGGGAATCGAACCCAGGACCTCTTGCTCAGCAGTAGCGCTTGCGACCACTAGACCAACGAAGCAAAAATTGTGTATAAATACTACAAGTACGACAGATAAATATAAATACTATACTACTATTTATTTTCTCGCAGTCAATGGTAAAAAGTAGAGTACACAACTCGTGAAAAAAATAATTTATCTCGGTCCTTGTATCCCTCGCTCCGCTCAGGATTCAAATTTAGAATCCCTCGCTACGCTCGGGATTCTATTCTTGAATCCTTCGCTGCTCTCGGGATCCAACTTAGTCCCTCGAATTAAATTCCCTTTTTTTTCACTTGTTGTATAATCTACTATTATACCATTCCCCCTCTAAAAAGCTTATTTTAGTCACTGAAAACAGTGAATAAAAAGGTCTTTTAATCACTGTTTTGGTGTTTGAATTTAGAACACACCAATATATTGGACCTCCATCTCAATGCTATACAACCTCCTTGTGAAAAAATACTCCAGAGATATGTACTGAATCCATGGTAAAAGTTTACGCGTCGATGGGATAACATCCTGTATACTACTGCCGTGAATTTTTTCACATATCCGAAACTAACCACCTGTACATTACGAAATCAAAAGGCTAAATGTGGGTGTACGATACACTTCTTTCCACCGCTTCTGAGAATACACTTGTGATGTTAAGTTATTTTAAATACTGCAAATAAAATCTACCGGTACCTAAATTGGAGTGATAATAAAAATGGTTACATAAAAACATCAATAATCTCCTGCCCTTATCACAATTTATCTTCGTTCATCTCAAAATCGTCTTCTTCAATATCCCACTCACTGCAAAGACTTCATTCACTCTTCCTTCTTCATTCAATCTATCTCTCTGTGGAATGCTCTCCCCCAGGAAATCAAGATGGCGTCCAACCGATTATCTTTTAAAGTTAAAGTTCGCGAGCACATTCGCAAGAAGCTGGCAGTATCATCACAACGGTAATGTTTTCCCATTGATTGTCTTAGTTGTTTTAGTATATTTATGTGTATTTATTAGTACTTATATTTATATACAATTAAGTGTATATGTATATTATATTTATAGTTTTAATAGGTATATGCGTATCTTTATATTTAAATAAATATTTATTCCTGAATTCTCGCGATTGCACCTACCACTGTTTGTCTCTGCATCACCCAAAGGTTGACTGGTAGAAAATGCCTATGGCATTAAATCCGCCTTTGTAAATTTGTGCTTGAAGTATTAAATAAATAAATAAATATATTAGTGGTCGGGCAACATGTCTTATCCTTCCACACTTCTCTACCAGTCGTCATCTCGGTAGTCTCCCCCTGTCCACCCATATTATCTATCACACAGTCCATCCATCGTTTCCCTGGTCTTCCCCTACTCTTATAGCCCTCCACATTGAACCTCATAACTTTCCTCACGGCATTTTCCTCACTCCTCCGCATCATTGTCCATACCATGACAACCGAATTCCACACAACTTTTTAAGTTAGGTACCGGTTTCATAAAACCTTGTCAGCTACAAATCCTACTACATACATCTAATTACGTGTTATCATTATCACATAAACGTTATCACGCTATCACATTGTTGGCAGGTAAGAGGGCTATACGCTATAATTAGCAATCAGTCCATTTTTAAAGCATTTAGATTGATGACCTTGTTTGTATGTGTGGAATTGTAATGAAATTGAAATTTAAGACGAAACACGTGCGGTTTGCGCTAGTTGAAATAAAGTTGAAAATCCTAACTTATAAATAAATTATAATATTTTAAATGCGAAAGTGAGTTTGTTCGTTTGTTTTTTACGCTTTCACGCTAAAACGGCAGACTAGATTTGGATTGAATTTGGCACATTGGTAGACCATGACCTTTTGCCTGTGTGCCGGGGCCGCGATATCCCTTTCGGACAAACTCGCAACCCTGGCAGGCATTGGCCCTTACGGACCCCGTCAGTTGGTGCTGACATCTCTTTGAGGCGCGCGTGGAACACAACGCGCCGTCGACCCGGGCCTGGTCCTAATCGGACGGCGAGCTACCCATTGCCCACCGTCCGCAAGCCCGCGCCTACGGTGGCCGGAAGTCGGCTCGCGACTCCCGACGCCCGGGACGTCTCCTGCGGCGACTAGGGGCGCGAGGGCGCGCATCTTGCATTTCCCTCGCGCGCTCCGCCTCCTCCTTCGCGAGCATTACTGCTTCGCAGAAGGAAGTGATGGCTTCCCATGCACTCTCGCTCCGGACCATGGCCTGAACCAGGGCCGGACGCGAGAGATCGCCGCTGCCGATCGCCTCCGTGAGGACACGGCGGTGCCCCGCCCAAGCCGGGCAGACCTCCACCGTATGCTCCACCGTGTCCTCCGGGCGATCCACACAATGGTAACACCCGGGCGTTTCCTCCCGCTTTATCCTGAACAGGAACCTCCCGAAACAACCGTGTCCGGTGAGGACCTGCGTCAGGCGGAAGGTGAGGATGCCGTGGCGCCTCTCTAGCCACTCCTCAAAGAGGGGCCTTACCGCCGCAATTGTGGCGTGCCCAGCGCTGGGTTGCGACAATCGCACTCTCCATGCCGCCATGAGATCCCGCCGGAGCTCTGTCCGCTGTGCCGTGATTTCTCGCGGCAGCGGAGTTACACCCCGGCGTTTCGCCTCCTCGCGCAACTCCCACATGTGCGCGAGGACTTTTGCCTCCAGATCCCATGGCGGTAGTCCGGCAAGGAGGCTCCATGGCGGTAGTCCGGCAAGGAGGCTGTAGACCATGACCTGGATATGACATAGGATACTTTTTATCCCGATCTTCCCATTGGATCGAGTCTTATGCGGGTGAAACCGCGTGGTTCGAGACTTATGCGGGTGAAATCATCATAAATAAAACTTTTTACAAAAAAAAAACAACAGAATTAAAAAAAAATACTACAAAGTGAAAAATAACTTTAATTTCGGAAGTCAGTGTTTTTGGTTTTGAATTTTCGTTGTTTGCCACCGACTTCCGAAATTAAAGTTATTTTTCACTTTGTAGTGTTTTTTTTATTAATCTTTTTTTTTTTTTACTTTTATTTTTCACTTTTTAGTTGTGGTACCTACCCCACACAAATTCGAATACCACTACCTGCTATGTAAATAACAATCACATGAAGTTATCATCATAATTATCATCCACATATACTAACTTGAGAGCATACCTTTTTATACAAAAAAAGAATTTTCAAAATCGGTCCACAATTGACGGGAGAATTCGGCGGATATAATAACATTTAAAAAAACAAAATTATACTCTACGAACATAATTATAACCTCCTCCCCCTTTTTGGAAGTCGGATAAAAATCGCTTACAGGTGCTGCGCGAATCTATTGGGTATACCCAGTTTAGTACGGTCGGACATTATGCAACGAGCTACTATAGGTATGCGAATGCATTACTTTATCAGTCTATAAAAATTATATTATTATTTATGTGCAGTACTGATAGTCAAAAATAAGTACCTATTCTGATAACCCCAGCGATTGGCTATTAAACAAGTAGGTAAGTGCCTAATAATAATTTATATACCCCTAAGCCATTTACAAACAGATTAAATGATATGATAGAGTACAATAAACAACAGTACACGATATTATTTTTACAATCGGTTCAACTACATTTCACTCAGCAGTTTTCAATATTAGCCCACACAGACAAACAAATAGATTAACTGCTGACATATAATAACCATGATGGTGGTGATATTGAACTGGCCGCGGCAGCGGCCGGCGAGCGCTAGTTCCAAGTTGCTCACAGAATTGTTTAATTATCCGTGTTTTCGCTATCCCTAATAGTAATATCCCTAGGGTTTTAGCGAAAATTCTAATAATCAAATCATCGTACGACATACAGGGTGGCAGGGACATCGACTCGAAAACTGTTACCATGGATTCAGTACATAAATCTGAACCCCCTGCGTTGGAATTTTCCGTAGGTTATTAAAAAAGAAATCTGCAATTTCATATTTCTTTTTTACTTTTGACTTCGCCTTTCTGTAATTAGAATTTCTCAGTAGCAGACAGATGTCATGTACATGGGATTTAAACATAACTGGTGAAATGTGGGTGTACTACAGGTACACCTCTGCCTGACCCTTCGAGGAAACAAGGCGTGATGTTATCCCATACTATTAAATGAGCAATATTTGTTTAAATATATATAAAATTTGTAATCAGGTTCTCGCAAACGGCTCTAACGATTCAATGAAAGTTGCAATATAGGGGTTTACGAGGGCGAAAAATCGATATAGGTAGGTCTCATATCTGGAAATGCTCATGCTCTGCTCGGGTGAAAATACGGAGAAAACGAATTGTTTTCTTCGTATTTTCACCCGAGCAGAGCTCGTTCGCCCAAAGTTTAGAACAAGATGGCAACCTTAGAATAATGACATGGCAGCATGGCATTAGTATGTACTATAAATGGAATTAGTATGAACTATCCTTTAATATTAAATGAGCATTCTCTTTATTCACCCGAGCAGAGCTCGGTCGACCAGGTACTGAGTATAATATATGTTCATTAATATTTAACTAGCGTCAGGCTCGAGGTCGGATTAGCGATGAATATGGCAAAGACCAATGTATCTAATGTTTGTTTTGCAAATTTTGAATATCGTGAGCTACATTGAAGGATCGCGATGAATAAGTTATTTATTCATTCATTTAACATAGGTACAATAATAATGGTATAAATTCGATTAAATTGATTCACTGACAGACAACGCACAGCCAACACCACTGGAGTTAAAAGCATGAAATTTTGCACAAGAGTTCCTTTTATAACGATGGTGAGCACTAAGGAGGGACTTTTGAATGCTAGTTTGTATGGAAGTTCGTTATTTTCGCCGGTGCCGCGATGGGAAATCCCATTTCATAATTTAAAATTTTTCTAAACATACAAAAAACAAAATCTGATTTGATTTTGTATGATTGTAAGTTTGTTTGTTACGCTTTCACGCTAAAACGGCTGAATGGATTTGGATGAAATTTGGCACAAGGGTAAACCATGACGTAGTTTAGTTTACTTTTTATCCCGATATTCCCACGGGACTGAAACCGCAGGGAGCAGCTAGTCTTATATAAATCGTCCGTCACGTTTTATTGATACATACACGTGTGAGTACTTAATTTATTTTTAGGAGCAGTACGTGAGGTACGTTCACACGAATGCTAATTATGTAACAAGTAATTGATAACGCGACGTATCGTTATCAGGCGACTTTGAACTTAAACCTGGTCACAGGTTACTCTATAACATCACGCCTGTGTTCCCCGAAGGATTAAGCAGAGGTGTACCTATACTACACCCACATTTCGCCAGTTATGTTAAAGTCTCATATTGTAACAGTTTATTGCCATCATCGGGAAAATCCAGGTTCGGGACTGAGAAGTTCCTGATAGAAAAACTTAAAGAAAAGAAAGAAAGAAAGAAAATACATTTATTTAGCACAGACTAAAACACGCAAAATATAATTTACACAGCAGATAAAAAAAAAACAAATAAAAAGTGTAAAGTGCAATGTAAGCAGAAATTTGATGGGGAGTGTGCCTCAGGGCTGCGCCAAAAAAGCCCAGTTCAGCAAAAATGCCAGACAACTTTATGTGCCTGACGCTGGTTTTCAACTGGACCTGAGAGTGTGATGTGATGTGACGGATGTAAATCAGTTAAGACACAGATATATGCCAGTGACATTGAGTAATACGTACGGCCAGCCAGTAATAGGACTCGCCCTTCAAGGAGCGCTGTCCCAAATAAAACACTTTATTAATTTATTAATTTTATTATACATAAAACAAAAGGTATTTTAATAAAACACGTACCTATACTAAAAGATCAATAATTAAATTATCTTTAAAATGGTGAAGATTCAGAAAAATACGCTTTTAGATTTTGCGTGATTCTATATCGGCCCCGACTTACGAGTTTTAGTTCGTGAGTTCGAATTTGAACACAAAATTCAAAAGTCATTTATTCAAACTAGGCTGAGAATCAGCACTTTTCGAACGTCAAACTTACATAAGACAGTCCCCCAAAACGCCCGCCCTTCACCGGCAGGCACTTTACTTTGTGTATTTAATTTCGTCGCCACTGCTCACTAAACGGTGAAGCAAAACAACATGAGAAAACCGACATGTCCTACAACCAAAAATTCGAAGACATGTGACATCTACCAACCCGCACTGGGCCCGCGTGGTGGATTACGGCCCACTGCCTCTCACTGGGAGGAGGCCGGTGTCACAGCAGTGGGAACAATAAGTATAGGCTGATTATGCATATTATAAAGTTTTAACTACAGAATTGTTTTTCAAAGTTAAAACTATTAAAAAATATTTAACTTATTAAGATTTTTTTAAATGTTACATGTTTACAATATATCTGTTATCAGTTGTATGTGGGCATTTTAATTAGTTCCTGATAACAATTTATTAGTTACCTATTACTGTGGTCACCAACCTTGTTAAACATGGTGGCTCATATTCCGAATTGTTTATTTATGGAAGTCTCATTGTCGGTCGACGCAACATGTCTTTGTCTTCCATAGTTCTCTAAAAACACTTATCTCGTCTCTCTTTAATACTTCTCTATCAGTCGTCATCTCGGTAGTCTCCCCCTCTCTACCCATATCATCTGCCACACAGTTCATCCATCGTTTCTTTGGTCTTCCCCTAGTCCTCCACATTCATACTGAAAACTTAAATTATGGCCTTTTTCATTTTAGTAGTAAACCAGTCATATATTTTTTTTTTGATGCGTTGTCTTCACGTAGAATTATATAACTAACTAGCTTTTGCCCGCGACTTCGTCCACGCAGAAGTCGAAAATCGTTCTAATCGGATTTTTTATTGGGTTTTTACGTTATTAATTTTTGTTATAACATATAAAAAACAATATTTTTTGTTTTTCCTACGGGTGCTAGTATCACCAGGCTACTTTGTGCGCTTACTCTGGAGCATGCCACATTTAACTTGCCGTGGGAGAAGCAGCTTTCCCTCAAGTCTATTCCCGCTACCTTAAGAGTTATGACCTTGAGCTTTGTAGCTCGTCTCTAGCACTCTCTTGAATTCGAAGGGGTAATTTGACGGAATAAGGGGAATCCTAGAAATAAATATAGACCTCTGTGAAGCTGACTGTCCACTGGAGCGGAGAAGAGAGGAGAGGAGCGGAGATCAAATCAAAACGTTTATTGCAAACCATAATAATGTACAATTACAGGTGGTAAATAAAAATAGAATAGAAACAATTATGGACCCTGTCGGGCACAGCAAATTTTTAAATAGGTTGAGAGAGGGAGAGCGCTTTATCAATTGCGCCAATATTAACCAATTGAATCTAAACTCCGGTCCAGAGCTTAAGATTCTATTCGTTAATATTGGCACATCTCCGCTCCTCTCCTCTTGTCTCCACTCCAGTGGACAGGTAGCCTAAAGCTAAAATAGTACGGTGACTTTCGAGACATTCCAATATTAAAGAGTATTTGCATTGCAACAAGCTATTATGTGAGTTCAACCTTTTTTGAATAAAATCGGATTGAGTTATCAAACATGATGTGTCAAAATAAAATGTAATTTAAATCAAAAGCACTGAGGAGTATTGATATCAACTTCGAAGCAAATCACTACCAAAATAACTTTCTACCCCTATTTAACCCTTTAGGGGATGAATTTCAATAAAATACGAAATACGTCTTCCATCAATTCTGTTAAAGAATGTTTATGCAAAATTTGAAGTAGACCTGTTGGACCAAGGAATCACGTTGTCCCATACAAACTTTGCCCCCCTTTTTGGTGAAAAAAGACGAAATAGGTCTTCCATTAATTCTGTTAAAGAATGTTTATGCAAAATTTGAAGTAGATTGGACCAAGGAATCACGTTGTCCCATACAAACTTTGCCCGCCTTTTTCACCCCCTTAGGGGTAGAATTTAGAAAAATCCTTTCTTATCGGATGCCTACGTCATACAAAGAACACACCCTCCAAGTTTCAGGTCTCTACAATCAGCGGTTTAGGCTGTGCGTTGATCCGTCAGTCAGTCATCCAGGACAAAGCATTTTATATGTATAGATGTACCTACATAATTCAAAATATTGTAAAACATTTTAAAAGAGTAACGGTGGAGTTTCTTGCCCATTCTTCTCCATACGAAAACTACCTTTTGGAAGGGGCGACTCGAATCAATTCAATTTTGGGGAGGGGTCTGGATTTATGCTTTCGCGGTTGGACAACGACATGCTTTGCTTCGCTTTGCTTGGTAGTATAGATGCAGCCCTACCCTGCTGCCTGCTGCTGCTGCCGCTACAGTCGTGTAGATCCTCAAGGCAAGTCTGGCGGATGCACCTTCCCGAGGTTGCCACCCCGTTCTTGGTCTAATTCCTTAAGAAATAGACGTAACTAAAACCACCACGCGCCATCGCACACCCACCCCATCCCCACTCCATCCTGTTCATTTCCCAACTCCTCCCAATTCCGCTTTCCCAACTTCCCCTCCTTACTGTGACCCCTGTGACTGGGTGGTGGCGGGCTCGACTACCACTAAAATAAGCTGATGGCGAGTAGGAGAGAATAGTCACCTGCGCTAGGACCTGCGCAGTTGAGCGCCGTGAGCGGGGATGAAGGAGTCCTGGGGGGTTGAGCCGAGCGGCTCTGGCTGTTATGTGCCCGTGAGGCAACACGCCCCCTTTGGTCCTGATTTCAAGCGAAACTGTGGCCCTACCCAATAGCCAGGGGTAGGGAAATGGCCACAGTGTCCCGTCAGAGGGCCACAGGCGAGGTGCGTGAGGTCTGCTGAGGTCGTCCTCGGACGGTTGAAGCGGTAGGTAAAGGTCATGCTGACGGTGTAAGTGAGGGTTGATCAGTTCGTTGGGGGTGGGCCTTGCGACCCCCTACGCCAACCCGATGTCGCACTGTAAGCCAGCCTTGCGCCCCTATATCTCTCTGGTAGTCATAACGCTCTTGCTTCCCAGGTGCGGGCTCCATGGAGGGTGGGAGCCAGAGAGACGAATCCAAAAAAATACAATAACATGGATTCATATAGGCCAGTTAAAAAAACCGGAGTGGCGAAAGCCAATGAGACTCCCAAGGGAGGTGCTCGCACTTCCCTTGCCCCTGGTGGCCATGCAGCTAACGCTGCGGGTACCAGCGCGGGCACCGGTCCGGCTGTGGCGAAATCCGCAGCCAAGACCAAAACTAAAAAGTCCCAAAACAAACAAAGGACGTCGGCGCTGATTGGGACCAGTACCGACCCTTCTGACACAAAGGCGAAGACCAAGGCGACGACTAATACCACTGCCGGTCTGACCCTCTCCATACCGACCCCGGTGCCGGGTAATACTGGTACCGGGCTCCCTGCCAAACAACCTCCTCCTCCTGTGGTTCCTCTAGCCTCCCCTCATCAGACGGTCGTCACCGGTCAAGCGGAGACGGCCAGCTGCACCGAGGACGCGTTCTCACGCGCCTGGCAATTTGTGCCGAAACACAAGGGCAAGGGTAAACGAACTCAACTAGCCCTATGCCCTTGCACCGACCCTTCAGGTCCAACTGCTGCCCCGGCACAAAGCAAAAAGAGGGACAGATTGACGAGGAAGGAGCGCCGACAAGCACTGCGGAAGCCAGGTAAAGGCTCCCGCAATACACAGGCCACTGCCGCCAGGTCGGTAAAAACGACGGGCGGCCAGCTGAACTTCTCCGCCGGGAAGCGGTCACAGGCAGAGGTCACTAGCCGACCAGCGCCCAGTCAACCGCCTACCAGAGCTCCGGAGAGTCCAGCTGTAGGCAACAGGACACATCGACCCGATTCGAAGGATCAGGCCGCGCCTAAGCGAGCTCTCAACGAGACCATGACACCTCGGGGAGAACATAAGCGGCCGCGTCTTGATCAATCCAAAAGGGTCGATCAACGAAGCTACTCCCAAGCTGACAGCGCAACCCTATACGTCGCGATCACCTGCGACCGCACGGGGATCCTGAGCAAGGTTGTATCGGAACAGGTACTCGCTGCTATCCAGAAGCAGATTATCCTCGAGGCCTGCTCCCCCAAACAGGATACCCCAGGGCCGACCTTTAACGCCAAGCCGATGTTCGCCGGGGGAATCCTCAAACTGTGGTGCGGCAACGACCACACCTTAGCCTGGCTAAGGAAGACAGTCTCTGGCCTGACTCTCACAACTAGCACCTCGCTAGTCGTCGTGAGCCAGTCGGAAATCCAGAAGCGTACACGGTGTGGCATCGTGATCCCGGATGAGCAGGGGGTTTACGGAGAGTCGACCAACATTGGACGCACTCTCAGCTACCAGAACCCATGGGTGGACATCAAGAGGTGGGTACTGCTGCACGCTGATAAACAAGCCTCGGCGTGGTTCGTCGTGGTCGGAGTCCCTGTGGACCAAATTCCGACGCGGATGGAGGCCGGACGCCGCCTCTCAATTGGTTTAGGGGCGGTGTACGTGAAATTCCAGGGTCGGAATGGTAGGTTCACCGACGTTCCTCAGGGATGGGACCCCGCCACGAGAACCGTCTGCGAGGCGCTGATTCAGCCGCCGCTGGAACCAGCAGGGGAGTCCACTCCCCCTACATACAACCCGGAGCCATCCGCGGCTGAACCTACTGCTGTAGAGTCAGCCGCCCCTGCCGCCGCCACCGTGGGAGCCGTCCCTTCATCGGGCGAGGAGCTGGATGACATGATCTTGTCCCCGGCTTCGGGCCCGAGAGAGGACGGCTTCGACGAGGGCGACCTGTTCGCCGGGCTCAGACTTGGGGGGGAAGACGAGGGCTCGACCAGCGATGGCGTCCCTTTCGTCACCCTGTAGAGTCCTCCAGGCAAACCTCCACCACAGTCAGACCGCGACGGCTCAGCTCCGCAAGTGGCTGGAGGTACAACACACGGCCATAGCCTTAATCCAGGAGCCGTGGATTAGGGCCGGCCGCATACAAGGACTCTCCAATCTTAGCGGTAAGCTCCTAGTCACCTCAGACCACGATCACCCCAGATCGTGCATCTATGTCACAGGTAACGTCAAAACACAGCTCTTAACTGATTTCTGTTGCAGAGATGTCTCTGCAGTTAAGCTGCTTATACAGCGTGTCGATGCCATGGAGTTGGTGGTCGTTTTTGCCTCGGCCTACATGCCCGAGGCGGAGCCGCCGCCTCCCCACGACCTCGCCCGTCTCGTGAGTCATTGCGAGAGGAGTGGCTTCGAGGTTGTCATCGGGGCCGACGCAAACGCTCACCACCAGCTGTGGGGTATGGACACACAGAACGAGAGGGGTAAGGCCTTGGTTGACTACTTATTCTCGACTAACCTATCTCTACTAAACTCTGGCTCCGAACCAACATTCGTAACCAGACGAAGCCGCACAATCATCGACCTCTCTCTGGCAACGGAGAGCGCGGCGGAAATCATCACTGAGTGGCAGATTTCCGAGGAGGCCTCCTGTTCTGATCACAGGTGGATCCGCTTCGACATCCAGCTTTCGCCGTGGTGCTGTCGGTGGCACACAGACAGCACCACGGCGAAAGCCGCGTAACACGGATCGAGCCAATTACACACGCAACCTTGATTGCAAGCTTGTGACGTTAAACAACCAGTTGACATTTGTGGACACGAAACAGATTGAAACTCAAGTACCTTACTAACTCAATCATAGACAGCTATCAGTCTGCATGCCCAGAGACCATGCCGCGCAACACACCGGGTAAACAACCCTGGTGGGGCGCTGATCTGGAGCGCAAGCGCAGCAAGGTAAGAACTGCTCTGAATAAAGCCATGAACACATGTGCGGATGAGGACTGGGACAACTATTACGCGGCCAAATCCAGCTACAAAAAATGCATCAGATTCAGGAGCACCTCGGGATGGCGCAAATTCTGTGGCAGCATTGAATCTTGTCAACAAGCTAACAGGGTAAGGAAGGTCCTCGCGCAACAGAATACACCTGGGCCCGTCACCCTCCGCAAACCTGATAACACACTCACGTCGTCCCCTGAAGAAGCAAGACGCGTCCTAATCGAAACCTACTTCCCTGGATGTGTCTTCGCGCAGGTAGTTGACTGGCAAGATGAAACCCAAACACCATCAGACAATAATTGGAGTTACGCACGCAGGGTGATCACGTTGGAGAAACTCCAATGGGCCATCCGGAGCTTCCACCTTTTTAAGGCAGCTGGTCCTGATGGAGTGTTTCCCGCCTTACTACAGTGGGGAGGCGCCTCTGTCGCTATAAGATTGGTGCCTTTATTGAGAGCGTGCCTGGCCTTTCGCTACGTTCCTAAAGGGTGGAGGGAAGTGAAAGTAATATTCATCCCCAAGCCAGGTAAGGGTGACTACACAAACGCCAAATCCCACAGACCAATCAGCCTGACCACCTTTCTCCTAAAAACTATGGAGAGGCTATGTGATAGGGAGCTGAGGGATGGCGCTCTAAAAACAATACCGCTACATGGTAATCAGCACGCATACAGCTCAGGTAAGTCGACCGAATCTGCTCTTCATCTAGTAGTCAGCCAGATAGAGGACGCGATTCATCAAAAAGGCACCTGCCTGGGCACTTTTATAGACATCGAAGGAGCCTTCGACAGAACCAACTTCTCCAGCATCAGCAGCGCCCTCTCCAGACATGGAGTAGAACAGGTACTAACGGACTGGATTACAAACATGTTAAGCAAACGAGTGGTTCGCCTTGAGGATGAGCGGCAGTTGGCCATGATAGCCAGAGGCTGCCCTCAGGGAGGAGTTCTATCACCCCTTCTGTGGAATCTGGTGATTAATGACCTCATCACTAACCTCAACGCCAACCGCTATTACACGATAGGATATGCAGATGACCTCGCAATCAGGGAAGGTGACGGGAACGATCTGTAACCTCACGCAACAAGCACTTCGTATCGTAGAAAGTTGGTGCAGGGAATTTGAACTATCAGTGAACCCCACTAAAACTGAACTAGTCATGTTTACCCAAAAACGAGCATTAGGCCCATTCCGCCTACCCAAACTGTTCGATACAGAACTTCAGTTGGCCACGAGGTCAAGTACCTTGGGGTCATTCTAGACGCTAAGTTGAACTGGAGCAGTCATGTTGACAACAAGCTAAACAGGGCCTGCATCACCTTCTGGCAATGCAGGAAAATGATAGGTAAGAAGTGGGGCCTATCCCCCAAAATCATACTGTGGCTGTACACAGCTGTGATCCGCCCCATGATCGCTTACGGGGCCGTGGTCTGGTGGCCCCGCACGATGCTGGTTACAACTTGCAACAAACTACAACGCCTGCAGAGACTGGCCTGCGTTGCGACCACTGGCTGCATGAGGACTAGTCCGACTGCAGCAATCGAAGCCATGCTGGGTCTAACCCCGCTCCACCTGTTTATACAGCAGGAAGCGACAATGGCGGCGGTGCGTCTTAATGCAATTAATCTCTGGGGTAAGAGAGACACACAACACACCGCGCTGCTTGAGGGACTCAATACTGAGTTCCCTAGTACGAAAGCCATAAATGACCGGGCACCCAAACAATTTATCTTCGATAAAAAATACAGGATCCAACTTCACGAGGATCGCCGAAGCGAGGGTTTGCGCCCCGCAGAGCTACGAATCTTCACGGATGGATCCAAAACAGGTAGTGGCACAGGTGCTGGAATCTTTTCGGAAGACTTCAACATACACATAGCCACACCATTGGGAGTCCATAACACAGTGTTCCAGGCCGAATGCATGGGTATATCTCTTGCCGCGTTAGCCATCATGGCCAGGGAAGTTAAGGAGTACTCGATACGTACGAGTATACTCTCAGACAGCATGGCTGTTCTGCAAGCGCTAAACAGCCACACTGTTGACTCTGGGCTGATATACGAGTGCCACCAGCGCCTTAACCAGGTGGGTAGCCTCAATAACATTACCATTCAATGGATTAAAGGACACAGCGGTTCGCGGGGCAATGACGCAGCCGACGAACTTGCCAGAAGGGGGTCGAGCATGGCACCAGTGGGCCCCGAACCCATTGCGCCACTCCCCTTCGGGTACTTAAGCACTCTGGTAAGGAAACGAACCAGGGACCAACATCACAAACTATGGTTGGACCACGGTGAGTGCAGGCAGGCTAAGGAGGCACTCCCTACAATTGATGGCCGCCTCACGAAAAAGGTTCTCCGACTAACGAAACAACAGCTGCGTACAGTCACAGCAGCTGTAACTGGCCACGGGTCATTTAATAAACTCCTCTTTGTAATAGGAGTCACAGACAGTCCACTGTGCAGAGCCTGCATGGAGGACGACGAGACAGCAGCTCATGTGCTGTTATACTGCCCGGCGGTCGCCGCATACAGGGCAAAGTACTTCGGTAACCAAGGTACCCTACGTGAGATTTTCAGTGACACCAAGGCGTTGCTGGCCTTCTTTGAGGAGCTGGGGTGGATCGAATAACCGATTTTCCCACCCGTACGCAAAATACGCGCTTAGACGTGGAGTTGCGGATACCAGCCCCTATTACCTATTACCTATCAATTAAATTTTTGTAATTTTTGATGTTCAAAAGAGCCTTGCAAGGGCCTATTTGAAATAAATGCTTTGACTTTAATAAATAATAAATGAGGCTTTAGTTATTACCCGACTGCGGCGAAGTCAAAAAAGAAGGGTTACGTATTTGACCTGTATGTTAACTAAAAAACGGCTGAATCGATATTGATGAGTGATATGTCGTTAGATTCGTCTTTATTGCGCGAGTTTCACTGGGTATATTAAAATTTGTATAAAAACAGCGTTAAAACGTATGTTTAAAAAAAAACCCATGTCCCAAACCTATCGAGTGGAGTATCAAAATGAAGGGTTTTATTTAATTGTTAAATGTAATTGAATTTGGAATGAGAACTGGTTAAAAGAAAACCTAACACTGTATAAACAGTTGTGTTTTTAATTTTTTTAAATAACTCTTTTTTTCTTATCTTACATAGTACTTAGATGAAACTTTAAATAAAGTAAATGTTACTATGTGGTTTAGTTGTTTACTTACATCTACAAATTAGTTTTATGTTTCAATATTTGAGTTTGAGATATGGACACCGTCCTGGATGACGGCCTCTAGCATTTATATGCAAATGTCTATGACATGATGAGACAGCTATCAAATCCATTCATGTGAAATTGTTTACCATGCTTTTGTAAATCATGGATTTATTTATATAATCAAGAATGAATCAACAGAACTTACTGTGACAGCCACTCATTGTTTCAGTGTGAACTCAAGGGGTCACTGCTCCAACCGTAGTTCACATTAATTTATTCATTAAAAAAATGTAAATCAACAGTCAGACTGTTATGATAACCTTCACACTTTGGAGAGTAGATAGTTACAAACATTTGTTTTTTTGTAAATAATAATAACTAGCTGCGCTCCACAGCTTCACCCGCATAGGTCTCTATCCCGTGGGCATATCGAAATAAAAAGTATCCTATATCCTAACCTAGGTCATGGTCTAACCATGTGCCAAATTTCATCCAAATCCGTTCAGCAATTTTAGTGTGTAAGCGTAACAAACCAACATACAAAAAATCAAATATTTTCTCTTTATATTTATTAATAATATTAGTTTAAAGGTAACAAAGTGAATATATAATATTTCAGATAAGTCTGTCAAACATGATCATTTTGGACTTGTTATCATAAACTAAGTTGTAAATGACAGTGATACAGCAGGATACAGCTATAAATAATATCATTATGTTTGTCACGAAATGAAATAATCATCAAATAAAGTTATTACATTTTATGTATTACACAACTAGATACTATGATGTATTACATCCCTACTTCGCACGGTATTCATATTCGTATTTGTATGTTTAATATTAATGTTTTATTTACATATACCAGCAGAATAAGTTCTCTAAAGAATGGTGAAAACCACATTAAAATCTGCTGCGTAGTTTTTAAGCACGACGCGGTCACACAGACCCTAAAAGCGACTTTTAATTCGAATTAAGTTTGTAATCTTTTAAAGATTTCTAGAATTGCGTAATTTTAAATTACGAACACATCGCGAAATTACGTCACAAGAACCAGGTTTTAATGTTTACAAACTGTAAATGGGGCAAGGGTAACTTAAACAATTGGACTTAAAAATAATGTTTTGAATAACATCAGTCTCAATAGTTCAAAGTCTACGATGTAACCTTGAGATGATTATTTTAGGGCTAACGAGCGATAAACGGCGTCTATGATCTAAAAATAGATTCATATGATATGTTCTTAGCAACGATACACAAAAAACTTACCCAGAAAAATGATTTCAACACGCCACCGAGATTTCCGCAAAAATTTGACTTTTTCTAAAACTATCACACTAAGGTACACTGTTATGAGGTTGTTTCCGAACTTAAGAATTTTATTTGAACAGTTTCGACACTAGTACAGTTCGTTGTTAAGTCAATAATATTCTTTTACAAAGTAAATTGTGAAAAACACTGTACGTAATCGGCACTTCACAACTCGCTGAATCAGCTGTCAAAAGTGGAATGTCACTTATGATGAATGACAGGCCGCTGAAATGGCAATGACAGTAGCGCGTGGGGTTCACGCTCGGGATTCAAAATTCTACTATTTTTTTATTTACACCAACAGCTGCGGTTTTATTTTTGTAATTCAATATTATAATACTTATTTCTACATCGTTCTCAGTATAATTTCAACGTGAATGATGTAACCAATATTTAGTCAAAAAGTGTCCATGGAATTTCTTGCGCGTTCTTCTCTTAAAGAAAAGAAAGAAAGAAAAATAAGTTTATATAAAACTCGAGTAGATAACAAAATAATAACAATACAATAACGAGCACAAAACAGAAATAGTCGGCAGCTGCTGGCACGTCATGACTGTGACAAGAAGGCTTCCACTCAGCATGATGCTGTGCTATGGAGACCCACAGCACAGCGCAGATTTTTTTTTTTTTTTTTTTTTTTTTCTTACGCTTTGGAATGAGCAACTCAATGGTTTATTTGAAATAAATTTGATTATGTACGCACGGCTACACATCAAGGTATACATTTCCAGTATAAGCTGAGCTCACATTGTACGGAAATCCTATACAATGCTAGATCAGCATAATCTGGAAATGTATAGCTTGATGTGTAGCCATTGTGTAGCCGTGTGTACTAGCAACCTACTACTAGCCCGCCCCTGCTTCGCACGGGTGCAATGTACTGTTATAGCGACATGTCAAAACATCGAGGTTTCTGTGCTTTAAATAACTAAGTTAAATGTTAATATTAGACACAGAAACCTTCCGAAATAAATTCTCTAAATGATGGTGTAATTTTTAACTTTATGTCCCTAATAGCTAATAGTATCTAATAATAATTTTGCTGTGCCCTAACAGGGTCTACAACGGCTCTTAGCTCTAAGCCTTTTGTTAGCATCCTGTTCTACCTTCTGGAACGCAAATAAATGCATATAAATATAAATAGGTATAGGATGCGCTGAGATAACCCACAAAATCATTTTTTTCAGCCTCAACCACCACCTCATTGTCATCAAACTTTATTAATTAAATTCATAAATAAATTTAAGTAATGAACCCTCTCATTCTGTTGCATATTTTAGAAGAACAACACGGACATACAGACAAACGTGAAAAGCGAGTTTGTTTTATATTATTTAGAGATCACACGTATAGTCATTGAGCATGTTCTCCCGCGAAGGCGTCAACATTATTCCACTAATATCATACCAGACTCAGCTCACGTATTCAAAGAACTATCACGCCCATTATTCTTTATTTTATGTCTCCGCTAGGTAGAAGTTAGCATACAGTGCTACAAGAATCTTTTGGGGCTTGAATGGCATTGACGAGGGGGTGTTGCTGGTAAACATTTGTGAAATTGTATTGAAAAAACAAGATGGCGACGTTAGTTCCGATTTTGCCTACAATCCAAAATATCCCTGTTCAACTCTACTTCCAAACATTTTTAAATTAGGGAGTGACTCATCTCTAGCTTTGGACTTCAATTATAAAGTCCGCAGAGTTAAGTACAAACATTAGTCAAATAAACTTGAATAATAAAAGGAAACGACCACATTGTTAAAAAGGTGTTTATTCAAAATATAATCATAATATGCGTTATAATTATAATATATTTAATTTAATTCACATGCAAAATATCATAACAAATACACAACTAGCGAAAACTACCTCATTACCACAACGATAATTGGCAGCACTACACACAACGGCTCAAACAATACCTAACTTTAACAGGCATGTAATAAAGTCTACAATCGTTTACCACCATTCACACACACACAGTAAGTTTTTAGAAAAAAAAATGTTTACATTTAAAGGCATTCTCCTAGACTATTGTACTATACTTATAATATTCCTATGGCTTCTCAGGTCATAATTTCGAGGATATTTTATTGTTAGCAAGCAAGGTCAGAAATGGAATGATTTTATTGAGAAAAATATATATTTTTTCACAAGTGTTTGTTAACAAAATATTGGATTAAGTAAACTGCAGGGCAGTGCTTTTAGTTATTATACATTTAAATCTAAGTTTCGGATCACTGTCAAAATCCCAATGATCCTTATTCTCGTTACTATAAGGTTGCTGTCCGAGATGAATTTTAGAAGACAATGACAGTGCTCTATAAAGCTGAACGTTTCTCTCCACTGTTAAACTTTATTAACGGACTAATTATGTAGCTCTCGTAGCGTATTCGTGTCCGTCCGACAATACAATAGTGGAGCTAACATTACGGCATAGGAACTATTTGATGAAACGCATTTTAATACTCAGTGTGCTATACTTACGCCCGGGAACTGTTCTTATCATGATTTAACCAATTTTAAAATGGCAACACAGACCCCAACATCATTATAGCCATGCATAAAAACTTTATATAGCGACAATACATAATTGACGTCAATTATGTAATTCGTCCTATAATTATGACGTGTTAAAGTGATTTTGGAACCAATTTACAGAAATAAATATCTTTTATCATTAACTTTAAGCGTTCAGCATATTTTCTAAGCACATTTAAAAACAAATAATGTAATAGTGATGGATTGTGTGAGGAATAATATGATAGAGACCGGAGTGAATGATACCGTGACGGTTGACAGGGAGAGTGAAAGGAGAAAACGTGTTGCGACGACCACAAGTGACGTGGGACAAAGGCAGGAAGATGATTTAAGGGGCATGCGCTAAGGTAGCCCGCGAAATTGAAATTTTCTTTAGTTTTTTACATTTAGCAGGTCAGTGTGAGGTTTTATGTTGATTAAAATATGATTCGTGACCGTAACCAATATAGCTTTACATAATTATAATCATTACAATCGGCAATACAACTCCATAAGTAAGCACAATCGCCAAATGTCATGATTTCATGAAATAGTAATTCAATGCGATTATATGAACTTAGAGAGTTGTATTGATCATTTTTATGATTATAATTCAATAAACAAACATTTGATACGGCCGCAAATCATATTTTTATCAACATACAACATGATACTGACCTGCAAATTGCAAAAAAACGTAAGAAAATTTGAACTTTCGCCTTAAACACAAATAATTAAATGTTCTCGATCTGTCATACAATAATGGTTACAGGATTGAGGATTTGAAGTTGAGAACTTGTCAAACTGTCCTTTAGCATTACTTCACCCGCGAAATTCTAAATGTTTTTGGCATTTGGAATTTTAAATTTCACGGGCGAGATGCTAAAGGGCGCGGGCTGCGTACCGGAAGACGGAGAGTTGGAAGGCCTCCCATAAGGTGGATCGATAACCTTGTGAAGGCTGCAGGATTCCGCTGGATAGGAGAAGCCCAGAACCAGCGTAGTGGCGGTGCTTGGGGGAAGCCTATGTTCAGCAGTGGACGTCTTTCGGCTGAAATGATGATGTCATGCTAAAGTAGGGTTTACCAAGTTCACAACTTTAAATTCTCAATTCAGAAACCGGTTGTCTGACGGCATCTCCTTTCACATTAAAGTTAATTATTGATATTTCGGTGCCTCGGAAAGCACGTCAAGCCGTTGGTCCCGGCTGTCATTCGTAGATCTTTGACAGTCGTTACGGGTATTCAGAAGCCCGAAAGTCTGACAACCATTCTGACCGCGTGGTATCGTTACCTAGTAACTGGGTTGTGGAGGTGGGATAGGCAGTCTCTCAATGTAAAATACAGGTACTCAGCTGCATCTGGTTAGACTGGACGCCAACTTAACATAATCTGTGTTCGCAATTTATTTGCCAAACATGTAAACAAACGATTTTTAGAAAAAACAACTGTAATGCCTACATATAAGGTGCAGTTTGCGCTACAACTTCATATTTTTTGTCTTTTTCAATTGTAGTACTCAGTCTAAAATCAACTTTATTTACACTGACATAAAGTTGAATTTTGTTTAAGTGGAAATAGCATCAATTGTAAACAAGGATTTGAATAGACCTTAGTTGGGAAAAGGCTAGGCAGATTGATATATTGATATTTCTAAGTAACGTCCTTGAGTTCTGTTATTAAAATAATTTAGTATCAAACCGAGCTGGGACCGTATTATGAAGTGTTAAATCCATCACTGTTCTGATACGAGAAAGGGATGGCGCTATCCGTCCTCGTATAGCTCCATCTCAACAATCATGGTTTCAAAACGTTATGACACGGCCTCTGTAGCATTTAATCGCTGAGATCCAGATCGGAGTCTGAGTCCGGTCGGCCGCGAATGGTCTTCTTGCTCTGAATCTGAAGCATGCGGGCTTTGCGCGCGTCTTCGGGCGGCACCATCAGGTCTCCGTTATACTCGATTACTTCGGACCTGAAAGGAGATAGGAATAACCTTAGATATATAGAAAAAAAATATGGTAAACAGGTCGTGTCATTGACTCTGGCAGCGCCACCATCAGGGATTTTAATTTTGATTACACAAAAAAATTGTCGCTAATTAGTCGAAATTTGTCGCCAAATATCAGAATTTGTCGGTCACTGGTTCAAAAGATATAAATAAGGGTTTATAGGTGGCCGATCTGGAGAGTCTCCCCAGCAAGGCCACATTTATATCTCAAAAACTAGGGCACCTAGCGAAGATGACGTTTTCTCCCATATTTTGTCGCCAATTAGTCGCAATTTGTCGCCAAGTCACAGATTTAATCGGGTCTTAGTTTAGGAGATATAATGAGTTCAATTAGTAAGGTATAGTCCAAGAGCTAGATCGAAAAGGTCACGAAAAATTGCCAAGAAAAATAAATCCATATATCTTTTGAACCAGTGACCGACAAATGCTGATATTTGGCGACAAATTTCGACTAATTAGCGACAAATTTTTTGTGTAATCAAAATTAAAATCCCTGATGGTGGCGCTGCCAGAGTCAATGACACAAACAGGTCGAGTGCTTCATTATTTTACTGTTCTGCTGAGTGTGGGCGGGCAGTGCTTTTGGGGTTTTCTCTATGGCATTTCTAAGTAGCATCCTGTTATCTGGTAGTTCACGGTTAATGTCATTTGGTTTAAATAGGTTTTTATTATCATTTAATTTCTGTAGATTTGTTGACCATCTCCTATTTTTAACCGACTTCCAAAAAGGAGGAGGTTTTACGTTCGTAACGTATGTATATCCGTCAATTTCTCCGTCAATTGGGGACAGATTTAAAAAAATCTTTTTTGTATGAAAGGGTATGCTCCCAAGTTGGTCCCATATAAATTGTATTAACTTTGCTTGGATAGTTTTTGAGTTAGTTCAATAATACGTATTTTTCCCACTTAGTTTATGTGGATGATTTGATGATAACTTCCTATGACTGTTATTTACATAGCAAATTCAAATTCAAAATCATTTATTTGCAAATATGGGTAAACAGTGTGTAGTTTTACATTTTTACATTTACATTTTGTTCATGTAATAATTATATATCACAGTCTTAGTATCACCATATTTAACCTTTCGGTATGCAAAGTACGTAAAAAGAAAACACAGAATTAATAAATACTAAACAGATTAAATAAAATTAAGAATGAGATCAGTTTAACTCGTTTAAAAATAAAGTACTTAAAAAAATTTAATCCTATAGTTTATCCTGCAAATATTCAGATACACTGTAATATGCTTTATTTATCAAAAAACTTTCTAGTTTTTTTTTAAACATAACAGGCGATGATGCCTCCATTAACTATTTAGGTAGATGATTGTATACACGGGGAGCCATGCAAAATATACTGTTATTTAAAAGAGTTTTTACGACAATAGAAAGACATATATATATATAAGGCTATAAGATATATTACTATAAGATATATATAAGACATAGAAATTATATTACTGTGTCGTTTACTTTTATATTTTTCAAAGGAAGTAATGTTTGATCTTACAAAATTAATAATTTCATAAATGTATATGCACGGAAGTGTCAGTAGTTTGAGATATTTAAAATTTTCTTTGCAACTATCTGTTTGTTTAAGTTTACATATTGATCGGACACATATTTTCTGAGCCTTAAAAGCATCATCCTTATATACAGCAGGTACTGGTATTCGAATTTGTGTGGGGTAGGTACAACAAGTAAACTACAAACTACTAAAAATTGTTTACGAATAATAGGATATGATTTGAAATTTTTCCACACTGGGAGAGTTAGTTGTTAAGCCAATAATTTTACTAAACAAAGAAAATTGTGAAAATCACTGTACGTAATTATCGGCATTTCACAACTTGCTCAGTCAGCTGTCAAAAGTGGAATGTCAACTCAGATGGGATGACAGCTTTGCTTTGGGTGACCAGGACAAAGAATTCTACTATTCTTTATTTGAACCAACAGCTGCACGTCCACAATAGAAACGGGTTTTGTCGCCGGAATAGACTAAATGACAGAAACCCGTAGAAAACCCTTTTCTATGGTTGTCATGCTACGCGTGCTGAAGATTACGAAAACCGTTTGTGAAGTACAAACGGTTTTCGTAATCTTCAGTGACCCTAGTGGTGACACTAAGTAAAGAGTTCCATAAAGTAAAGAGAGATATGTATACCTATACATACCTATACATTACAGACCTAGCTGTACATTACTGACCTAGCTATACATTACAGACCTAGCTATACATTACAGACCTAGCTGTACATTACTGACCTAGCTATACATTACACACCTAGCTATACATTACACACCTAGCTATACATTACACACCTAGCTATACATTACACACCTAGCTATACATTACTCACCTAGCTATACATTACACACCTAGCTATACATTACAGACCTAGCTATACATTACTGACCTAGCTATACATTACTGACGTAGCTATACATTACTGAGCTAGCTATACATTACTGACCTAGCTATACATTACTGACCTAGCTATCCGCCACTCAAGCATCTCGGTGGAGAAGTCGTCGCGGTTGCCGACGTCGGTGAAGCCCACGACGAAGTCCTTCGTCTTGTTCTCCTTCACCAACCCTATGGTTGGGATCACGCGGATCTTCAGGCGACCTATAACACAAATAAGTAGGAAAGTTAAATCAATCTGCCTTATCCCAAGTATGTTGGAGTTGGCTTCCATTCTAACCGGACGCAGCTGAATAACAATATTTTTCATCGAGCCAGAGGCGAATTATCCCTAAGGCAAACTAGGCACGTGACTAGGGGCGCGAGGTTACAAAGCGCGGAAGTATATTAAGAACAAAAAAAGCTTTTACTTCAAATTAATTGTGTTAGTAAGTATGCACCTACTTACACAATATAAAAGATTTTTTGATTCTATAGAGATGCAGAGCTTCCGAAGCGTGCTCCGCCTTCTACACGTGTCCTGGCCTAACTAATTATCCCTACTAATACGTATTATATAACTGCGAAAGTGTGTGTGTACAGGTATATCTTATTTCTTCATGCAAGAAACTACTGAACCGATTGTGATGAAAATTGGTATACAAAAAGCTGGAGACCCAGATTTACACATTTTAACCCGAACATGGTCGTGGCCGGGAGCGGGGTGCAAGAGGGTACTTGCACCTTTCTAGCTTCAAAATAAAATATAGGTGTAAAAACATTTAGAACTAAAGAAATCTCCTAAAACGCCTAAAACAATAATAGAGAACTAAACCTATTCTCGGCGGGATCCTAAAATTTTCGAGCTCGCTTCGCTCGCTCTTGAATTCTGCAATCTCTCGAATCTAAAACTTCTGTGCATTAGTCGACAAAGTACCCAACTTAGAAAATTTTATCGATCCTAGGCGGGGTGCTAACATTATCGAGCTTACTTCGCTCACTCTTACATCCTACTCTATCTTAATTCTTAAGCTTCTTTGTATAAATCAACACAGTCTTCTGTCTGTATGAATGGACAAAATAAAATCTATCCCATTCGAGGCGAGATGTAAAAATTATCGAGCTCGCTTCGCTCGCTCTTGAATCCTACATTCTCTTATTTGTTAAGCTTTTCTGCTTAGGTCGACAAAGTTATTCCTTGTATGAATCGACAAACGATAACCTAACATATCTGAGGTGAACTGAAGATCCGCGGAGCTAAAGATGCACCCCCCAGGAAATAAACCTGCCGGAACCCATGATCCCGAAATTCCCACGGGATGGGACATCACGCGGGTGAAACCTCGTGGTGCAGTCTTAGTTATTATTTATGTATAAGTACTAGTTAAAATTTATAATCTATGGCCGCTAGAGGGGCGTCGATGAGGTGCTTGCCTAGGACGCTCTCGACATTTAATCCACCTCTGCATGGAGCTACTGTTTATCTGACCTTGTGGAGGTCATATAAGTACGAGTAACATATGTGTACGAGAAAGCGTGGTGATCAACTGAGACAATAATAGGCTTGTATTACTATTATCAACTAACCTGCGAGAAACGGAGCCCGCTCCACATCCAGCTTCACAAACCGCGTCTCGACGTGCTTCTTAGCCAGCAGTTTGAGATGCATGTCCACGATCTTGCAGCGAGGAGTGTCGTTCTTGTAGAAGTGACAGACTACGTTGTCGCTCTTGTTGCAGACGGCGAAGAATTCCTTCTCGCCGTCTATCTCTGTGTAATCGCCGTGGCCCTGGAGTGAAATAGAATGTGGTTACGTAACTGCGATAATGGGAAGCATGTGAGTTGCTTGTGACCAGCAAATTGGTTAAAGGTGCAATACAGCTGATGAATCGTGGCCACTCCGAATTTTGTGCAGAACAGCCTTCTGCACAAAGTTCCCAATTAAGTGAGCGAACATACGCGACAGTTCGGAGAGCTTATGTTCAGACCAGGGCTCGGAAACCGATTTTGGTCACTGACCTCGAACCAGAAACGATTGCGGTTTAGGTTTCGGTTACCGGTAATTTAACCGGTTAGTGGGAAAAATCGTTTTTTATTACAAATTCTGATTCTGTTTTGAAATTAACCGGTTAATTTTAATTTCGACGGTATACACGAGTTCTACCTACTACGCCATCTCTCTTACACCTACAAGAACGAAGCTCTCGCTCTACGCCAACGAATACGCACATTAATGTGACGAACGGCGGCGCGGCGGCGGCGGCGGGCGAGTTTAAAAATTATATTATCTGTAATAACCAAAATTATTTAGGTTTAGTCGAAACCGAAAGTTACATTACAGGCGAATACTCCCGATGAGGCTTTCCAACAAACCCTTTATTTAAAACTAACTGCACCCCACGGTTTCACCTGCACAAATCTTGATCCCGTAGGAATATCGGGATAAAAAGTATCTTATGACCTAACCCAGGTCACTGTCTACCTATATGCCAAATTTCATCCAATTCCGTTCAGTTGTTTTAGCTTGAAAGCGTACACAAACATACAAAAAAGCAAATAATTTCTCCCCCATACCCAAAAATAAATTTGACTGTAGCATTAATTATGTCTGTCTTTTATGCCCTCAGTGCGCTTAGCATGACCACAATAGAAATGGGTTTTGTCGACGGAACAATAGACAAAATGCCAGATAAACATTCTGTCATTTTGTCTATTCTTCCGATGACAAAACCCGTAGAAAACCCGATTCTATGGCTACGCGTGCAGGGAGTAGTTTAATTAATCCTAAGACAGCACTTTTACCCATTCACCTTTAGTTTAAATACTACTCACGTTAGCCAACCACTCCTGCTTAGACTTTGCTCTCTTCTTCATCTCGGCGAGCCGCTGTTGTCTGATCGCTTCCAGGTCACTTGTGTCCATGGTCTCTAATCTGTTCCAAAGTAAATAGGTTAAATATTCATGTTTTAATTTTATTAATGTCTTTTTTACATAGTCCCATTACAAAACGCCCCCAAACTGGTAATTTACTGAATATGATCTCATGCACTACGCAGCAATGACCACAACTCGTGGCACGACTAGTCGCAATTTATTTATTTATTTAATACTTCAAGCACACAAATGTACAGAGGCGGATGGAGGACAGGACTTGATGCCATAGGCATTTTCTACCAGTCAACCTTTGGGTGATGCAGAGACAAACAGTGGCAGGTGCAATAGCGAGAATTGAGGAATAAATATTTATTCAAATATAAAGATATACATATATCTATCAAAAACTATAAATATAATATATACACCTAATTATATAAAAATCTTGGCCACAGAAGATTCAACCAATAATAAAGTTTGCCCATAGGACCGTTTGTCTGACCAGTTTGGTTCAATACTGCTACCGGTCGTGCGACAAGTCATGGTGACGCAGCGACGCGTAGTGCGTGAGATCCCTTATAGTATAGATATCTTAGCAAGGCACACACATGATTGAAAATTGTATGAAATAGAGGAACAAGGAAGGAGGGTTGAAGGAGAAATAGTAGGCCTTCGCTTAGGCTTTCTTGCCCATTCTTCAAACTCAAACTCAAACTCAAAGCATTTATTTCAAATAAACCAATTACAAGCACTTTTGAATTGTCAAGGGGTCCGTCAGTCAGAAAGATGAAGCTAGATGCCCATTCCAAAGCGTAGTAGGTACCTATGGAGAAGAACGGGCAAGAAACTCCACAGACACTCTTTTAAATCATAATATGGTTACAAAAAACTGGTTACATCATTCATGTTGAAGTTATACATGTGAGAACGATGCAAAACGTTAAAAGCGTCCGTAACAAAAATAAAAATTCAAAAATTAAATTACATTAAAATAAGCCGTGGTAGCTAAGAGATGACCAGCCCCTACTGACGGCGCCCGTTCACGAACATGACGCATGGATTAGCACCATTCAGATCAACCATTTTGAAGGGAGCTAAATGATCCAACACACGCGCCACCGTCAGCGAGACATTAGAGTGAGCATGACATACTCTCAGCCGCCAAGGCACATTCAAGTCAATGAAAGACATATCCAGTACCTAAATGGTAGCTTTATAGTCGGTACATAGTACTCAACATGTGCTATGCAATTATACAATGTTATGAGATTGAATTTATACAATGCAAAGATAGTTTTTTAAATCTTCAGCAGCTCCAACAGTATTTTCAAATGCTAATCTATTCGTTTATGCGCCCTAGTGGAGCAAGAGCAGCATTGAGCCAAGCATTTTTATCAGCGATATAATCTCCCAACTTATAATATGCTTGGCTGCATAGTGTGCGTTTAATATAAGATTTAAATTTCGTTTCATTTAGTTGAAGTATGTTGGGAGGTATTTTATTGTAACATTTTAAACAGTACCCCATAAAAGATGAGTCCACTTTAGCCAGCCTGAAACCCGGTTGAACTAATTGGTCCCTATTCCTAGTGATGTAATTGTGTCTTGCACCTCTTTTACTAAAAAGATGCAGATTTTTCCTTACGTACATAATGTTTTCATAGATATATTGACAAGGTACCGTCATGATGTTAATATCTTTAAACAGTTCCCTTAAAGAGTCGCGCCTGCGGAGGCCATATATGGCTCTAATAGCTCTTTTCTGCAGAATAAAAATAGACTCGATGTCTGCAGCCCGTCCCCATAGTAGAATACTGTACGACATAATACTATGAAAGTAACTAAAATAGACTAGCCTCGCGGTACCCACGTCAGTAAATTGACGGATTTTTCTCACAGCATATGCTGCTGAACTTAACCGTCCTGAAAGAGATGTTAAATGAGGACCCCATTGAAGCCTTGAGTCGAGCGTGATCCCTAGGAAAACTGTTTTATCGACGAATTCTAGTTTCTCTTGATTCAATACTATCTCACAACTACTACTTTTTACATTTGGTAAAGAAAATCGTATGCACTTCGTTTTTTTCCCATTTAATACTAAATTATTAGCAGTGAACCAATTTTGGACCTGCTGTAGGGCGTTATTTACGTCGTCAAGATTTGATGCACGTCTATTAATTTTAAAAATTAAGGAAGTATCGTCAGCAAATAACACCATTTGTGGTTGAGTTTTTAACAAATGGGGTAGATCATTAATATAAACTAAAAAGAGGAAAGGACCCATTATTGATCCTTTTGGTACACCCATTTTTACTTTTAAACCGATTGAATTGACACCATTTATTTGAACTTGCTGTTGTCTATCATTTAAATAAGATTTTACTAAATTAGGTATTACCTTACTATATGTCATAAGATCAGGGAAGACTCCTTGATCCACACACAAATTAAATATTAAGGCTAAGTACGGCGCTATAGTCTCAATAATGGAGGTACAAACTTTGATTGACATTCCCCATAGATCTTCGGTTAATTTGATCTTGATTTGCCTAAAAGCTTTTATTACTGTTAAGGGGTTTATATGCTTGAATTAAAATTCAATCGGGGCTTCTCCATATGAACCTAAGATAGCATGTTTCTGAATGACCAACTCCTGCGACAAAGTGCCTGTAAATGGTTTAATTAAAATAAATGCTTTAATGGATGAGTTTGAGAATAAACTAGGGTGTAAAAACAATTTGGCCGTGGAAAAAAAATCTGTACCTTTCAATCTCGCTGTCCAGCTGCTTCTCCATATTGGAGGCCACTTGATGGAGTAACTGATCCATGATTGAAAGCTTTTTTCTGAAAATATAATGGTCAAACTTGTGGTACCTACAATTATTGTTTACATATAAAACACAAAAAACATAGGTAGTTACAAAAAGTAATCACGTAACCGTGATTGCAACTACAATCATTCTTTTTTTGTTTTTACCATTTTGTTATTGAACTCTAAATAACAACAAAACATAATTATCCTCAGACGACCCACTGACCTAATAATAATCGGTAAGTGGGTCGTCTTAGGGGCGAATACTATTTGGTAAGTTTTGACCAATTTTATATTTACTTATGCTTATTGCTTAGACATATTTTCTCTATTTCTTTTCTCCATGTTTACTGTAAATAAAGTGTTGACAAATACATAATTACTCAAAACTCATATGATTCACTTACAATAACTGGAAAAATACCACTTCCTCGGATTAGGCCAAGTGGAGGCTGCGTAGGCGTAATTTTACTCTTTATTCGGTCCCTAAACTACAAAACTTGTTATTTTCTTGATTTTTGTTCAATAACTGGGAGCCAACACTAACATATCATTGTTATACAGCCCGTATCACTTAAAATGCGTCTCCTTTAAAAATGTAAACTAATTTCGTATACGACGAGTACGATGACCTCACGACGCAAAACACATGTTGGTCGATCTGACAATATCACAAAAACTTACCTTTTTTCGCCTTGAAAGAAAGTTGAACTATGTACTAAGAACGTAAAATTTTGTATTAAAACAGTTTCGAATGGAATTTAACGTCAAATTATCAAATAAAAACGTTTTTTTATGAACTTAGCACGGGCACCGCTATTTTGTTCACAAAAAATTGACAATGACAACTGTTTTGAAAGCTGTTCACAATGTTGCCCACATAACAATGCTGCCATACTACTGGCTCAAATTAAAAAATAAACTGGGAAGGAATCTCAGAAGGAATAGATTTTGGCTTCTAACTTTATGACACTTGATGGCCATTGATATCAGTTGCACGTGCTGATATTGTATCCTTCTCTATTTCGTCAGAAGGTACTTAGCTACCACCTATCAACGCACGATAGCGCTTGCCAAAAGCGACGTCGACTTGCTGTTTATTTTTACTGGAGTCACGTTTCGTGTCTGTCTGTGTGACCGCGTTGTTCTTCTAAACTAAAGTACTAAACTACGCTACGCTACGCGTTATGGTTTGACCAATTTATCCAGGAAGGTATCTGTTTTTAATTAATACATTTCGTAGCCGACCGGTTAACATTTAACTTAGTCGATGTTTTGACATGTCGCCATATTAGTACATTGCACCCGTGCGAAGCAGGGGTAGGTCATTATATTTGTAATCACGTTCTCGAAAACGGCTCTAACGATTTCGATGAAAGATTTATAAATATAGATATATAGATTGATAAAGAGGTTTACTAGGGCGAAAAGTGCGAAAACTCGATCTAGCTAGGTCTCTTAACTGGGAAAATACGTTTTCTCGATTTTCACACCCTCGGGAATGTGATACAACGTTGGTATACCTGGAGGATATGTTTAACTATTTTCACCCGAGCACAGGTTGTTCGTCAAGGTACTGTTATTAAAACTTGCTGGTAGATTAGCGCCATAGAGTATAGTAACTAGCGCGCATTTACCTAGCATAGCTCTGACTTCTGGCGCACTGAGATAGCAAATACTAAATTTATTATAATTCTGAATTTAATTTTAATATTATTGTACCTAACCTACCTACTGTAACTATAAATTTTGTACGCCGCTGGCAAAACATAGAGAGCCAACTGAACTTTTATTGAAGATCAAATCTATGTAACTGTGTTTAACAAATAAATAATCGTTCATTCATCCATAGCCCGCGAAATCAAAATTTTCTTACGTGTTTTTGCAATGTGTAGCTATAATGGTACTGCAGGCGCCGCGCAGAGTTAAGTGCGAATTAATATGCCATCGTTTCGGAAGACGTAGCATTGGAAGGCGTCCCACAAGATTGACCGATGACCTGCACCTTTGCGTAACACAGGATCAATCATAATCTAAATAATTTTGAAGGTTAATACTAATCCATTGCTTCATATGTCCGAAAAATTTGTCTGCTCAACTACGTAAATAACGCAATGGATGTTGTTGAACTGCCAAAATGTTACCCAATAAGGGTGCTGGTGAAGACCACAGGAATCCGCTGAATGCGAAAAGCACAGAACCGGACCCAGTGGCGATGCTTGGAGGAGGCCTATGTCGAGCGTTGGACGTTTTTCGGCTGAATTAATGAAGTGCCATCGGACCAATGAAACGTCCCCGTGATATCGGGGCAAATGAAACTTTTGTTTCCGGTACCGGATCAGAACTTCCGGGGTTAAGATGTAAGATCTTGAGAGACTTTAATTAGCCGACTGTTAAAGGTGGGTTGCAAAAAAAAACAGAAGTTATATCACAAAAATCATCAATACATTTATTAGTTACATCATATATTTTATTTACAATCGTTATAACTATAGCTAATTGTTTATGTTACATTACTTCAGTCATATTTCAACTCTTGCACATTGAGCGGTACAACATTTACATAATTCAATGCCCTTGCATTTACCGCGTCATGCATAATTTACACACGGTTAGCAATAATTGCCTCTAATACCTTACATGCTGAATCAGTGCTTTAAGCTGATATCATAAGCTTCACTTGAGTAAAATTTTTTTTGGATAGCGTTCCGTTCCCAAAGTGTGTCAACGGGACGGGACCCTATTACTAAGGTTCCACTGACCGTCCGTCCGTCTGTCTGTCAGAGGACCGTTTCTTTGGAACCGTAATAGGAAGACACTTGTAATTTTCAAACTGTGTACTAATATATAATAATATGGCCGCTATAACTACAAAATGATAAAGATAAAAGAAAGTTAAAAATTAAAGGGGGTACCACAGGAAACGGGTATTTTTTATGCTAAAGTATTTTGTACTACATTCACATTACATCGTTAAAATTACATAGAAATGTATATTCATCTGCACATTTCATTTTTAGGGTTCCGTAGTAAACAAGGAACCCTTATAGGTTCACCATGTCCGCGTCTGTCCGCGGCTTAGCTCAGAGACGGTTAGTACTAGAAAGCTGTAATTTGGCAAATGTATACATAATAATCATGCCGACAAAGTGGTAAAATAAAAACAAGAAAAAAAAAATCGGGCGCTGTTTGTATGAAAATTAATAGTTTTAATTAACACGGACCACATTTGGCCGTCAAAATAAAACGTGTGGGCAACACCGACCATAAAGAAGTCACGTCGCAACCACAACGCAACCACCAGGCCGCGCACTAGCGGCCGGCCACATTGCAAACACAACGATGTGTCTGCCTGCAAACACTAGCCACAAGACTAATCCTAGTGACATATAGAAACTGCCGGATTTGAATGGCAGTCCGAGACAGAAGTTGTGCGCTTAGCGCACTTCTACTGTCATCATGTATTATAATACATAAAGAAAACACAGATTCAGACTTAAAAGTTAGGTACAGTACCCGAGTGTCAATATAGCACATCATGATCGAGGTTAAGAAAGAGACGGTCACATTTCACACAGGTATGAGTAACAGAGAGGATGCTTTAATTTCTATCCACACACCACACATAGGGCCGTGCCCGGGACGTGGAAAGACCGTTCATCAGAGGCTAAAAAAATATCAGTATGCACATTTTACATGAACTCGTCTCGTTCACACACGTCCGTGTCCGGACCTACGACGGAGCTTCAGCCCTGTGTGCCGCGGGGCTGTCACATCCCGGGCACGCCCCTGATTTGTGTGTACAGACCTTCACAAAGCCCAACTTTCGATGTACCATATTAACGACTCGACAGCGTATGGTAGGTAAGTTTAGAAGTGATAATTTAACTCCTACAGTATTTTTATCTCACGAAGCGAAGCGCGATTTACTTGTGGTTACTAAGTGCACTGTGCACAAAGACTGAATGTGTGTGTAAGCGCAGGAGCTCTCGGTATCGTTCGAGAAAACGGCCAAGTCGGAAGTGTATGTGTGTATTTGTGTGTGTGCGTGCGTATGTGTGTTATGTGCTGACGCTACTAATCTTCACGCACACATTCACAGCGTGTTTGTACACTTGGTTACTACAACTAAAGTGCGCGTAGCTTCGTGAAATAAAAATACTATACCAATACCAACTATCTAGGTACATAAGGATAATATCTACGGCATCACACAAAAAGCGCATTTATTAAAAAATGTCCTGTATTTAGAATCACTTAAAATCTAATATCGCTTGGCAGACCGATTTTATATAAAACTAGATCATAAATATAGTTTGATCGGGACCGCTGTTCCGTGCCTTCCGCTGTTCGTTGCACGGCGAGGCGGGTGGCTGCGTTGACGAATGAGCGGCGGGCAGGACACCGCGCGCCGTGAGCATTGACGAATGAGCGGCGTGCACTGCCCCCTTGTCTCGCCGCATAATACCTAAGCCGCGGAACAGCGGTCTCGGTGAAACTATAATACGGGAAATACCCGATATTCTACAATATTAATTACAGTTACAGCTCGGTCTATGGCTTAGAAAAACCCGTAAAATGATCTCTAAGACCACACTCAAATAAAGACGTTACATTACAATTTTTATTTCAAGTATAAAATTACTTCCAAGCAAAATTAAGCTCTGGCCACACTGACCCCGCTTCCTAACCAAAAGCGATCACGAAGCCAGTACGAGATCGTTTGCATGCATTTCGACGGACCAACGCGACTTGATTGATCGCGCGATAAAAGAGCGCGACGATCGCTTTTGGTTTGGCCGTGGCCTGAAGCGAATCCCGCAAAGGACGCAACCGCGTGCGTCGATTGTTTTAATGATTAGAAAGTTACGTCACTATTCGCGCCAGTTTGAACACCTCCATACAAATTTCAGACACAATCGGCGCGAGCGAATTACGTCCCGCATTCTGCAGATTCGCTTCAGTTTAGTCTACGCTTCAAAGACATTATATTACAATTCAAAATTTCTTCGATCCCTTTCAAGTACAAAATTAAAGTCAGATCCACCATTGCACAATAATTCAACCATTAGTTTGCACAGCTTTGTAAATCCTTAACCTAGACTCCGATAGAGCTGCTAAAACACTGTTACCATTCATTTGCACGGAACACACGTCCAAAGCAGGCTCGGCAGCCGGTAGTGACATTGTCCTGGAACCGTCTAAGCCGTGGAGGTACAGTGTCGCATCACTTTCTGAATGGGCGGCCACCCAAGAAGCCCCCGGGGTCCTACAGAACGTGGCTTTCGACATTACTGACGTACGCGCCGACCCATTGATCACATAATCCACGACAATTTCCGCCCCCCCTTGAACTGTCGGTATGAATGAGCAAACTGTCAACTTCGAACGCTCAGAACCTTTTGGCCGCATTGAAATTAAAGCCTTCTGAGATTCGGTGTCGTAGCACATAGACAAGAACGCGCCGTTAACAGGGATTGCTTTAGGAACCCACTGCCCGGTTTTGGTTTCCCATAACCAGCAGGAGTTTAGCTGGCAAGATAGGAGACCGTATTCCGTTGAGCAGACAGACACGACGGGAGACATGTCCCCCGTGCCTGATAAGGTACGTAGACTTGTCGACGGGTTCCTAAAATCGTACTGGTGTATCATACCGCCAACTCCACCAGCGTAAAATTCATTGGTCCTGTGGTGATCCCAAGCACATGACCATAAAGGGAATCCTGCGTTTACTGTCACATTTGGAATGCCTCTCTCCACGATTCTGGCAGTGCTGTCTAAACCTACACTTAGAAGCAAGTCGCTGGGTTGAGAATACGTGATATCTCTGATTGGTTTAGGATGTAGATGCACGAATTGACCTAACGTGTAGTCTACACAACTGACTTTCCTGATACCGTAACCAGGAAACAGGTAGTTGGCACTTTTCTGCGACACATATAGCTCGTAAGTCCTGCAGTTATAAGTAAGGACTCTACAGCCTCCATCTTTGCAAATTTCCAAGTTCTTTTCGAGAGCAAATCGCCACGATTTTCTGTCTGCCTGTTGCTTAGTCGCTTGGGACTTTGATATTGTTTTTTTTAGGTCTTCTAGTTGCGTAGCTAAAGCGCGTTGACTAATTTTAGCTGACTGTAAATTTAATTCTGTTCGGCTCTTTTCAGCGTGTAATATATCTACTAGTTTCTGTAGTCTCGTTATCTCGGAAGTATCTGCTGCTATTAACCTTCTTGCGTAAATGAACCTTAAGTCTTTGATTGAAGCTTTACTTTTGCATGTAGGACACGACCTGTCTTTGGCTGCTTGCGCCTTCAACCATCGTTCTACGCACTCAGCTCCGAATAAATGACCGCATTTTAAAGCCACTAATCTGTGGTTACCGGAATTACCCCAAGTATCGAGGCAAATGGGACAAGTCTCTCCGTCCAAATCTTCGTTTTTGTCAGGAGAGTTGATTTTCCTGACTTTAGCAGGAGGTTCTTCGACTATATCGGTGTTATTCTGTGGCTGGGTTTCTGGTACCGATTGGTTAGACTCCTCACTCGCTGAAGAAACCATATTGCTATTACTATCCTCATTTTGGCCGATAGGTTCGCGTTGTTCAGCATCTCTAATTCTATTCTCTGCTGTCTCTACTATCCTCCCAATACGCAGATAAGTGTTATCAATAGCAAAGGTAAGCCTTTCACGAGCTTCACGCAAGCGATCGATGTCGCTGTAGCTGTAAAGAGGTCGAGCCGTTCGGTACGTACCAATATCGTCGTCACTTTGAGTGTAGGTGTCGGAGGATTGGGTGGAACTGGATTCGTTCGACTGCTGATGCGTAGGTTCAGGGATCTGAATGTTGCTGTTAGCCAGAGGCACGGTCACCAAAATGCTGGGGCTGCTCCGGTCAGTAGGGCTGTTCCGGTCAGGGCTGCCCGGGTCAGTGGAACTGCTCAGGTCAGTGGGGCTGCCCCGGTCAGTAGAACCTCCCCAGTCAGCTGAAGAGCCACTCATCGTTACTCATGTGGAAACTGCAAGGAAAACCTGGGATGAAATGAAAGTGAAAAACAACATAACATCACGCCTGTAATCCCTGAAGGCTCAGGCAGAGGTAGACCTATAATACACTCACATTTCGCCAGTTATGTTATAGGGGGCGAACCTATTGCCCTCAAATGGACACAAAACCAGACTGCGGGCTGCTACTGAGAAATTCCTAGTGGAAAAACTCAATAACACTTTGCCCGTCCTGGGGACTAAACCCATGACCACATGCTCAGCAGTAGCGCTTGCGACTACTAGGCCAACGAGGCAAAGTGAATGATACACTTTATACCCAAGTATGCGGATGGATCGAATAACAAATTTTCCCACCCGTACGCAAAATACGCGCTTAGACGTGGAGTTGCGGATACCAGCCCGTATTACCCAAGTATGTACAGACGCTTTCTAACGCGGTGTTTTTCACACAACTACTCAAATAAGAGTGTTAGTGTTACACTCCTTTTTGCAGTCGTGTAAGACTGCAAAAAGGAGTGTAATGTTTTCAGGGCTCATGTAAGAATGTATGTATGTGAGTTTCTTTGTTCCACCATAACTTTAAAGTGCCTTATGGGGTATCATCAACATCTCTATAAGTAAGGACGAAATAGAATATGTAAATTCCTATACAGGGTGGCAGGGACATCGACGCGAAGCCGGTTACCATGGATTCACTATTCAGTACATGATTCTGAACCCCCCTGCGTTGAAATATTTCGGCGGTTATTAAAAAAAAAAAAACAGCTGTTTCATAGAAAAGTGCAATACCTACGCGGTCAAAATGTATGGAGCAGCTGTTTTTTTTTTAAATAACCGACGAAAAATTTCGACGCAGGGGGGTTCAGAATCATGTACTGAATCCATGTTAACCGGCTTCGCGTCGATGTCCCTGACACCCCGTATATACCTAGGCCAACTTATTGCCTTTAACAACCAAATGGGCTCAGAGATAGAGAGACGGATAGCCAAATTCTTTATAATACGTTGCCAAAATATTGGAGGGAATACACAACGGAAAAATTAAGAAGTAGATTAAAAAACCTTGTTTTAAAGGAAGCATACTACAGCACTGACGAATTTATGAAGGATAAATTAATCAAATTTTTTGTAATTGTATATTCCTAATTACTTTGACATTCAATTGACAATTTTTTTATTTTATATGATGAGTTGTTAACTATTGACTATTCTATATTACATTTTAATTTATAAATTCTAATTTGCAATTGTTAATTATTGGAATAATGGATAAATTTATAATTATTTGATTCAATTTAATAACCTACCTACTTATACCAATTTGTACGCCGTTAAGGCAAAACATGACTGTAACATAATTTAATAGTGACATCTTGCATACCATGTGTGTGTATACTCATGTTTTGAACAAATAAATGATCTCTTTATCTTTATCTCTCTTTATCTTTATCCAATGCATGGAAGAGATATTGGTCTCTCAAACAAGTGCTAAAAGGTAAACAATATACTTCAACTAAACGAAACGAAATTTAAATCTTATATTAAACGCACACTATGCAGCCAAGCATATTATAAGTTGGGAGATTATATCGCTGATAAAAATGCTTGGCTCAACACTGGTCTTGCTCCACAAGGGCGCATAAACGAATAGATTAGCATTTGAAAATACTGTTGGAGCTGCTGAAGATTTAAAAAACTATCTTTGCATTGTATAAATTCAATCTCATAACATTGTATAATTGCATAGCACATGTTGAGTACTCTGTACCGACTATAAAGCTACCATTTAGGTACTGGATATGTCTTTCATTGACTTGAATGTGCCTTGGCGGCTGAGAGTATGTCATGCTCACTCTAATGTCTCGCTGACGGTGGCGCGTGTGTTGGATCATTTAGCTCCCTTCAAAATGGTTGAGCTGAATGGTGCTAATCCATGCGTCATGTTCGTGAACGGGCGCCGTCAGTAGGGACTGGTCATCTCTTAGCTACCACGGCTTATTTTAATTTAATTAAATTTTTGAATTTTTATTTTTGCTACGGACGCTTTTAACGTTTTGCATCGTTCTCACATGTATAACTTCAACATGAATGATGTAACCAATTTTTTGTAACCATATTATGATTTAAAAGAGTGTCCGTGGAGTTTCTTGCCCTTTCTTCTCCATACCTACTACGCTTTGGAATGGGCATCTAGCTTCATCTTTCTGACTGACGGACCCCTTGACAATTCAAAAGTGCCTGTAATTGGTTTATTTGAAATAAATGCTTTGAGTTTGAGTTTGAGATATAATATTGCAATGAAAAGAAAAATATATAACACATGCATATTACCAATATTAACTTCGGGTGCCAGACCTGGGCAAACAGAAAAACAAAATCAAAATCTGATAACATGTCAAAGAGCCATGGAAAGGAGTATTCTGGGTTACACAAAAAGAGACAGGAAAAGAGCCATAGATATAAGACGCATTACTAAAATTGAAGATGTTGTAGTCAATACCAAAAAACTCAAATGGAGGTGGGTAGGCCACATGATGAGAGAGAATAGTAATAAATGGACAAAAGATATTACAGAGTGGACGCCTAGATTCCAAACAAAGAGAAAAAGAGGAAGACAAAGAAAACGTTGGTCTGATGACATCAAAAAGATTGCAGGTTCAATATGGCACAGAACAACTCAAACAAGAGCAAACTGGAAAGAGCTGGAGGAGGCCTTCGTGTCGCAAAGACACGCCGACGCCCAGTAACTAATATTTATTGTTAAAAATTCTATAATTTAAGATTGAAATTGTGTTGGCAATAAAGGTTTAATAATAAAAAAAAAAATGGGGTATCATTCTGCCGTGGTATAACTAAAATGCCGTTATCCGAAAATCTCTATCGATCTGTATTTGCGGTTTTTTGATACCTTGAATAGTTTTGTAAATAATTTATTATAAGAATGCCACTAAGTACCTTTTTTCTCGTGCATAATAAGCAATAATGCCATTAAGTAACTTTGTGAGTCTATACAGCCGCTAAGGTATATTAACTCATATTTGCTACACATTTTTCATAAGGTTGCTTCTCTAGATTGTCGTTAACTGTCTTTTGTACATTATAAAGCGGCAAAAATACTTTAACTGTTTTATTGTTATTCTTTTTTTAACATAGAAGTTTACCTTTGATAAGCTATAACGTCGTTAACCGAAAAGACTAGACTTAAATGTGATTAACGGCGCTTAACGGCATTACAGTCTAATACTTGATATACTTATATTTTGATTTAATTCACGCTTTAAGCCATTAGAGGCATTTACAAAATTAAATAATAGTAGATTATACAACAAGTGAAAAAAAAAGGGAATTTAATTCGAGGGACTAAGTTGGATCACGAGAGCAGCGAAGGATTCAAGAGTTTCTAGTGAGATTCTAGATTTGAATCCTGAGTGGAGCGAGGGATACAAGGACCGAGATAAATTATTTTTTCACGAGTTATGTACTCTACTTTTTACCATTGCCTGCGAGAAAATAAATAGTAGTATAGTATTTTTATTTATCTGTCATAGTTGTAGTATTTATATGACTGCCTCGTTGGTCTAGTGGTCGCAAGCGCTACTGCTGAGCATGAGGTCCTGGGTTCGATTCCCAGGTCAGGCAAAGTATTATTGGGTTTTTCCATCAGATATGTCTCAATAGCAGCCCGGAGTCTGGAATTGTGCCCAGTTGATGGCAATATGCTCACCCCCTATTACAATCAATCTGCCAAGCCTTTTCCCAACTATGTTGGGGTCGGCTACCAGTCTAACCGGATGCAGCTGAATACCAGTATTTTACATGGAGCGACTGACCTGCTCACCCCCTATTACATGGGACTTAAAAACACTGGCAAAATGTGGGTGAACTAAAGGTACGCCTCTGCCCAACCCTTCGGGGAAACAAGGCGTGTTGTTATGTTATTAACATGTATCACATTTTTGGCGGTATCAAATTTTCTACCATAATTGCTGCTTTAGAACGAAATGATTTCGAAGTCAGTGGTATTCATTGTCTCATTTTCCAATGACATTAAATAATAAATAAATAAAAATCTTTATTGCAGCCCACACAATCCATAAAAAAACACGATTTTTTTATATAAATTAAAATGAATACAACCACGATAACAGATTGAAAAGAACGGTCTAACTAAAGTTGGCGGGATATTTTTTATTTTATTTAACTCGTAAAGCTCTAGGAAGGAATAGCTCCGTCTATCCAGCCAATATGTACTTTCAGTACGGTTCATTTATTTTTGTACGTAGTTTGTATAGTTCGTGCTTGTTCCAAATTCAAAATGTTTTTATTCTCTTGTGAGTAAAAGACAGTTTTATTCACTGTTATCGATGAATAAAATGCCCTTTTTCGAGTGACAATGGTAAAAAAATATTTTTTCCGTCACAGTTCGACTGAAGTGCCATTATCTCACACTAATACACAATAATGCCGTTAACTACTCTCGCGCGGGGGTACAATCTTGTTCAGAGGTCACGGCGGGGATGAAATTATAGTGGAACGAGACGAAGGACGCGTGTCGCTCCGTGTCAGTTCGTAAAAATGGCAAACAATCACTTCTGGTAAGTTAGTTTTTTAGCTCGCAATAATTTTGTACTCAAAATATATTAACTGCACGTGTGTGATTAGTTAAGATTGAGACCCAGCCAAGTGAAATGTGCACGATAAAAAATTCGACTTACAAAATGACCAAACACAATATTATATGTGTCACTGACTACGTTAGCAGTATATATACGAGATCTTATTCAATGACTGGCAGCATTTTTGACATATTTTGTGAAACACACTAAATACTACTCGAATCATTAGTTGAATTTAGAAACAAGTAAATTAAAATAAGCTCTATTCAACGAAAGTACGACCCTTCAAACTATTACCAACCAAGTCGACAACACACCCATCGAAGTAGATTTAACATGCAATGAAGTAATGCCAACAGACGATTCTCTGCTTGAGAAAGAGGTCCAGCTGAATTCTATATTCAGCTGGACCTCTTTCTCAAGCAGAGAATCGTGTGAAAATAGTCCACCTGATTTCGATTAGAAAGAGTTTCGAAAGAGTGTCCTTGGAGTTTCTTGCCCGTTATTTATATAAACTTTATTGTACACCAGAAAATACATAGTTAATCATAAATTTAACACTACAAAACATACAATGGGCGGCCTTATCGCTTTCTGCGATCTCTTCCAGGCAACCTTGTTCCCGTTCTTCTCCATAAAGATCTACGTTTTGGAATGGGCAACTAGCTTCAACTTTCTGACTAACTGACGCGACTATTTGACAATTCAAAAGTGCCTGCAAATGGTTTAATTGAAATAAATGCTTTGAGTTTGAGTTTGATTCAAACGACTCAGTTCTCGCTAAAGATTACTGCCCATCCAATTCCGCAGAAAGCCCCATGTCTGATGGGTCTGAAAGGAAAAAAAAACAAATTAGCCTTTACGGGGCACCGGTGTGTGCGCGTTCTTTAAGGCTGCGACCAGCCCGCCGATTGAACGCGTTCCACAGGGTCATGGCCATTAGGCTGGTCCGAGGATACCGCATGGTCTCCCGTGAGGCGGCGAGCCTTCTTGCCGTACTACCGCCATGGGATCAGGCAAAAATCCTCGTGCACATCTGGGATGGGCACGAGGAGGCGAAATGCCGGGGCGATACTCCGCTTCCGCGAGAAATCACGGCACATCGGACAGAGCTCCGCGCGGGTTCCCATAGCGGCATGGAGAGTGCGATTGGCGCAACCCAGCGCTTGGCACACCACAATTGTAGCGATAAGTCCCCTCTTTGAGGAGTGACTAGAGAGGCGCCACGGCGTCCTCACCTTCCGCCTGACGTAGGTCCTCTGCGGACATGGTTGTTTCGGGAGGTTCCTGTTCAGGAAAAGTAAAGCGGGAGAAAACGCCCTGGGGACACCACTGTGTGGACCACCCGGAGGACACGGTGGAGCATACGGTGGAGGTCTGCCCGGCTTGGGCGGAGCACCGCCGTGTCCTCACGGAGGCGATCGGCGGCGGCGATCTCTCGCGTCCGGCCCTGGTTCAAGACATGGTTCGGAGCGAGAATGCATGGGAGGCCGTCACTTCCTTCTGCGAAGCAGTAATGTTCGCGAAGGACGAGGCGGAACGCGTGAGGGAGAGGCAAGATTCGCGCCCTCGCACCCCTGGTCACCGCAGGAGACGCCCCGGGCGTCGGGAGTCGCAAGCCGATTTCCGGCCACCGTAGGCGCGGGCTTGCGGACGGTGAGCGATGGGTAGCTCGCCGTCCGATAAGGCCCAGGCCCGGGTCGACGGCGCGTTGTGTTCCACGAGCGTCTCAATGAGATGTCAGCACCAACTGACGGGGTTCGTTAGGGCCAATGCCTGCCAGGGTTGCGAGTTGGTCCGAAAGGGATATCGTGGCCCCGGCACACAGGCAACGGAAGAAACACGGGTGGGTCAGTAAAAGTCTGACACGCCCTCCAGAGAAGTTATTTGATAATTTCCCACCCAAAAAAAAAAGGTACTGGTAGTACGATTAAACATTGTTATATTGTTTTAAGGTATTTCGTGAAGTAATTGTAAGTAAATTTAATTTACTTAATTAAAGTTTGTTTTGTACACAAAGATGTAACGATCTACAATTTTCTGTTCAACTAAAAATAATGTTATCCTAATTGAAACTACAAGTAGTACCTAATTAATATTAATAATTGTTGTGATATTTGCATTGGTAAAGAACTTAAAGTTCCTAAGAAATTTAGTAAAGCTTAAAATAAATAATTACTGTAATTGATTAAACAATAGTTTTATTAAATATTTGCCTATATTTTTAATAACTTTAACGACGGGGTTGTTCAATGATTATATTATTATGTTCCAGTAATTTTTGATACTTTTGCGCTATAAAGCCGTTAAACTATAATGTTTTTAGTTTAACCGCGTTTAAGCGTGGCAATGAATCAAGTTTTTTGCTCAAATTTTAATGCATTTATTGGTTATCAGTCTTAAAAGTAGTAAAGTACCATTAACTGCACTAAAGTCTAACATGAGTCAGTTCTATAATACCTCATGATAAGCTAAATTCAAGTTATGTGCTATAACGGCATCACAGTTAGTCATTAAGAAGTTTTTTTTTTGTCTTCTAACATACAATGTTTTTATGTGAAATAAAAACACTAAAGTGCCGTTACGCTTTATGTAGCGGCATTTTACTCGATGATTCACAAAATTTTGGCAACACCGAAGATAAACTAAAACGCAAAAAGCGTTTTATCATAGAAATATATTATATTTACAATAATAGCAGTAGAATCATTCGAAAGTATTTTATTAGATCTATTTTTTGGTACCTCCAAGTCTTAAATAAGAGGTGTAATTGTTAAGTTATAACGGTTTCAAAAAAAACCTGCGTTTTTCGCGGTTTATTCAAAACAAGGATTTGGTAGTTAACGGCATTATAGATATAACACGGCAGCATTGGAATCCTTACATCATCCCGAGTGACAAACTCTATAATTTAAAAAAAATATGACTGAATGAATGGTGTGAATAATAGTAAAAATAGATGCTTCTTGTCATTAAAAACATGTAACAGGCCTCTATGAGTTGGCTTCGGCTTCCCATATGCTATCCAAAGGTCCAGGACCCCAGGGTCCTGAGATATGTCAAGACATTTAAAAAAATAAAATAAAACATCAAAAGCTACAATACAATGTGACATGTTTGGTGAGCCACAAACTAAACGTTGCTTGTGCTTGGCTCAGGAGTGTGAATTTTACAAAGTTATAAAAGTGATGAATGATCCATATTTTTTATATCTATGTAGGATTCAAGTCTATACATGTTGGGTTTAAGTATTCCATAACTATTATTTTTACATTGTCCATTTTACTAAGACTATTTATTAACTTTTTATGCTTTAGCAGATTTTTTTTTAGTAATGATAACAATATAATTATATTGTATCTGTATATATTTTACTGTGTGTAATGAGTAAACTACTGCTACCATCTGAATGTGCCTTTATATTTTTGTTGTGCATAATTTGGCCAAAAATTCGAGAAATTATAACATATGGAGCATAAGATTTTCATCTTAACATATTCCAAGTGAGATTCGTGAGGTTTCCAATAAATTATTAATGAGAAATACGCTTTATTTAATTAAATATAGTTATCAGCTGATAAAAGTGGGTACGTACGCGCGCTTTTGAGTAAGTACTTGTACCAAGGAATCTAACCATGTGAAATTGTTATAACCTATTTTAACTACCTAATGAACAAACAATCAATTAATTCAAAGATTACAAACATAATGTTACTTACCTAAACAAGTGAAAAACGCTTCTGAAGAAGTATACATCGCCATGCGATTCCGTTCTGTGTTTTATCGAAACTGTCAAACTCAAAAATCACATAAATGTTAGATCATTCAATTTCTAAATAAAACCGGCCGTATAAGCTAAGTTTATTAACTATTTGCACAAGAGAAATGTTGTAAACTTCTATCTTTATCTTCTATTCTATCGGTTACAATCGGTCAACAAATTCATTATTTCATTCAATTTCAAGAAAAAAACAAGCCATTTAGAACATCTTCTGTCATGTCTGTCATGTTCTGTGCTGTGAATGATTTGAATCTGTCAGTTTAAAATTATCGGATACACGTCTGGAGAAAATATAATAAGACGGTTGACGGGGGGGGAGGGGGGGAGAATGGAAGAAGAAACCCGAGAACATGTTGCGTTGACCCCAATTAACATGGGACAAGGTTAGGGCAGGAAAAAGGAAAACGACGTCTGAAGAAAGAATTATCCAAAAATATTTTTAAGACTGCCAAAATAAGCAGCAGAGGGCTTACTATAACGTCTATGCTACGCTATCATTTTTCCATTGTGAAAAAGGAATAGTGCTATTCGTCCCATATTGCTCCATCTGTGTCCGACACTGAAACAGTTATGGCTTTAGACGTCATATCCTCAGAGCTGAGAAATTGCTTCTTATGCGAAATGTTCAAACTTTAGACCATGTTTCAAACTAAACACTTGAAAAATAGATTATGAACTCGGACACTAAAAGCAATAATCAACAGTGTTGTTTGTTTCTAGGCGGTGTGTGTCATAGTGAAAGATTTATCATTAGCATGTTAGCGAATTTCCTGATCCTGGGCTAAACAATATAAAAAATAAAAAAAATGTGTGCTGGGGCACAGCAAAAGTGAAACTTCAACGGACAAGTGGAAAAACGAATCGCAACGGACAAGTGGAAAAACGAATGGCAACGGAAAAAAGGAAAAATGAATCGCAACGGACAAGTGGCAAAACGAATCGCAACAAAATTTTAACTTGAAGTTTTACGGGCAGATTGTTAATGTACTTGTCCAATTTAAAAACCTGCCCGTAAAACTTCAAGTTAAAATTTTGTTGCGATTCGTTTTGCCACTTGTCCGTTGCGATTCATTTTTCCACTTGTCCGTTGACATTCGTTTTTCCACTTGTCCGTTGCGATTCGTTTTTCCACTTGTCCGTTGCGATTTGTTTTTCCACTTGTCCGTTGAAGTTTCACTTCTACTATGTGTCCCAGCACTCATTTTTTTTTGCAGGTTTACTGCAAATTATGCCTATCTACACTACCTACCCTACCTATCTACACTACCTAACATACCTACACTACAGGCACCCTACGCTACCTACGGCACTTAATTTCTTGACATTGACTGCCCCTCCGCGGATTACTAATATTTTGCTCTTCATTGTATTTCACACACATTTTTAAGTTTATTTTTTTATTATATTTATTTGTCTGTATCTATCTATCCGTGACATCATTGCGGGCCCCATCAGAATACCAGCGCTGCGACATTTTTATTTATTTTTAAATGTCGCGGCTTTTGGCCTCGTACGTACAGGACTTCCTTCTTTAAATTTTAATGTAACTTTGTTTTTTAATTATGTTTAATGTGATTTTAGCTGTGATTTCCTGTGCGAGTCTCAATAAATACTTTTTCTTATTTTTATTTATTTATTTAGCAGTTTATGTACACACATATAAATAGACAAGAAGAAAGGAACAGAAAAATACGTACAAAGGTGATGCTTATTTCTAAAGAAATCTCTTCCAGCATACCTGCGATAGGAAAGTAGTTAAAGAGATGTAGACAACGTGTGTAAGATTAGAAGAGAAAATAATATACATAAAATAAAAACTCTTAATTATTCACTAATTTAACCATAAACATACAATATGAGAATAAACTTACATAAATACTTCTAAACTAAATATCACTAAAATAAATATACTTAAATATAATGTAGCATAAAATAATAAATACAAAATATGCAACTATGACGAAGTGGACAGATAGTGTTCTTTCACTCTTCTTTTAAAAATTGCAACAGTTCGGCAGTCCCTAATGTCAGGCGGAAGTGAATTCCACAACCGAACCGCGTGCACGCTGAAGGAGTAGGAGTAGAAGTCGGTTGAGTGGGGAGGAGATTTAAGGAGATTTCTAAGATGCGACCTGCAAGGAGCATCAGAAGGACGGGCGTAGGAAAAGCGTTCCTGCAGATAGGATGGTGTTTTAGGGTTGTGAAGGATATTAAATAGCAGACACAATATCCGAGAGTTCCTGCGAAGTCGAATAGGGAGCCACTTGAGTATTTTGCGAAAGTTAGAAACGTGGTCATACTTTTTAAGGTTAAAAACAAAACGAATACAGATGTTTTGCAAACGTTCAAGTTTATTTAAAAGCTCCTCGGTGGCATCCAAATAACAGGCATCAGCGTAGTCAATGATGGGCTGTATGAGAGTTTGAGCAAGGGAGATTTTGGTACTAAAGGGCAAGAAGCACTGGAGGCATTTCAGCGAATGGAATGTGTAGTGCACTTTACGACTGACTTGACCAACATGGGCAGTCCACGAAAGGTAAGAGTCCATGGTAACCCCCAGGTTTTTAACGGTGTTTGCGTATTCAATCTGAACTCCATTCAGACAGAGTGGAGACAGCGACGCAACATCGAGCCTATTCCGCATATACCTGCCGCCGATAATGATGGCCTGGGATTTCTTAGGATTGATTTGCAGTCCAAAGGACCGTGACCACTCGCTAATCAAATCCAGGTCACTGTTCATGGCAGACACTGCTGCTTCCGCATCTTGCCTTGCCTTTCTTTCTTTTTCTTTCTCCCGTACGGCCCGTACGGTGCTGCCTAGCTATCCGAGCATTGTGAGCGGCTACCACGCAACTTTTTTCTAACACTTACATTTTTAAACTCGTGATATATTTCGTATGGAATGTCCGAATTGAATAATTCAAAAAGTTATATAAAGGTATTGAAGCAGTCTTGAATACGAAGTATTTTTTTTTTATAACGATTAATACCAAAATACAAATAAAGAACCTTTTCTGGTGGCGGCATTTCAATTAAATTTAAAAAATAAAAGAACACTTATTGTGGCATAACTATAATAGTTAGACATATGCTGTCGCGACACTTTTTGTAAATAATTATGTGTTCTGCAAAATCGTAGTACATTATTTTATTTTATCATCAATAGTTTTCGCAGCACACGCGATGTAAAGAATATTTTAGGTAATTTTTTTACACCTTGGGTTACATTATTGGAGTTTTTTTAATAAGGATCCCTAATTTTTTTGAAAATGTAATATAGCCTATGTCACCCGGGGATAGTGTAGCTTCCCAACAAACCTTGAGATTCCAATCTATTCTCTCCGTCCGCTGCTGCCGCCTCTTACCACGCGATATATCGTCTACCCCCTCCACGCAGCTGTAACGCTTTTTCGTGACAGAAAAATCCTAATACCCCCCGTCTATATAGAAGTTTCACTTAAAAAAATATACTTTATCAGACCCTTTTCCTACTTCTCCGACTAATCTACTTCTCAGCTCATAGAACTTGTTCAAGTAATCGTATCCAAACGCTAAAGTGTAACTTTCGAAACTCATTACTTTTTTCGTCTGAGAAAGAAACGAGATTGCTCAAACCTTACTTCTGATTGGTTAAAACGAAAATTATGTCAAATTTTTGGCCAATCATATTGATATAAAGTGTATTAGCCAATAGGGTTGCGTAAAGTACAGTTGGTAATGTGATGTATTTATTTATGTTCCTGTCAGTTGGTAGCAGTGACAAAATTGCAGTGGAACGGGGTGGCGTAGCGGATTGCGCCCGATCCCGTTTTTAACATTTTTCACTTACGACGAGCTTGATCCGTGACTTATTTGTGTAAAATAATTATAAGTCGATAGTGATAAGTGTTTCGAGTGCGCGATACAACGCGATGGACGCCGCATGAGCTGTGTAATAGTGCCTAACAAGTTGTTCGTCGATGTTGATAATGGCGTCCAGGACCGAATAAAATCAAAATGTTTGTGTGAAAACGTGAAATAATCGGAGGAAGCTGCTGTGATGTGTTTAATTGCTGGTCAGTACATTGTACATACATTTTAAATTCCGGATTTCGTGCGGAAGTCTATCGATTATTGTGTTTTTTGACGAAGACAAAGTTAGGTCCTGAAAGTTAAAAAAAATAGGTCATGAATATGTTTTTGAGTTTGATTACGGAGTTATAAAGGTAGTATGTAGGTCGTAGAGCGCGCGTGTTAGTCAATATCTGCGGTATTTCGCTCAGGGCGAGCTATGTTGACATTTTACAGAATCATGTCGCAAGGCAAGTCAGTATCTGGGTCAGGCAGTTTGGGGTCAAATGCGCGCGCAGTGAGCCAGTGACGTCAGGCCTCCCCTTGCCACCCCCGAGCACATTTCACTTTCTGTGTACACGAAAATGTAAAATATGTGGAAGCTAGGTCATGCAAGAAAAGAGGTTGAATAGGAACCCTGTGTCAGGTATTTTTAGTCTGTATTTGTTTATGGTCGATATTTTTAGTGCAATGGGCCACTGGCCCCGATTTTTAGATCTTTTGGGTATGTGCATAGTTTATTTATTAAATATTATCTTCCTATTAAGTGTTAATGGCCTTTTCTCTCAGTCCTTTCACTGTTATAATGGAAGATGGTAGATCATCCCTAACTTTCAGTTATTTATATATTGTCAAGCATTCCTAGTTCAACAATTAATGTATTAAAGTTCACTAGAATATCTGACAATAACACAGTCAAAGAGAAAATAAAGAGAATACTAACAGATTTGGAAGGTGAATTATCTTAGAACAGAATAATTTAAATTTCAGTAAGAGTACTAAAATTGAGAAAAATTAAGATAAATATTATGGAGTTATGAACATGGTGAGTTTTACCAATTGGGTAGATCAACCAGCCAGTACCTTCTATTATCAACATCTGGTCATAGATTTCAAAATAATAAATTAATTTAAAGTCTTTATTTAAAAAAAAAAAAACAGTATGAACAGGGCTATTATGCTTTCAAACTTTGTTTTATGTAAAAGTAGAGCATAACCAAAGAGGATGGATGGACTGTGTGACAGATTATATATGGATAGAAAAGGGGTGACTACTGAGATGACGGCAAATAGAGAAGTATGGAAGAGGAAGACAAATGCTGCACCAACAACAATATTTAAAACTAGGTTTTGCTCCTCTGTGTGTATTTTGTATTTCATTATTTTCTAACACAAATAACCAAGATAAAGATGATATTAACACTTGTTGCGCAGACGTCTGCTGCGTCGTGCGTCTTGGCTGAAATTATTAAGGGCAGTAGAGAGAATAATCATGATCCAGGATAAAAAGTTGCCTATGTCCTTCTTCAGGTCTGAGGCTACCTATTTGTCATTTGATTACCGCTACGACCATTAGAATTAGAATGCAGTGATATGCTAGTGGTGTGACCGTGGGACTGCCAAGTCATAGGTTTAGGCTGTGTGTTGATCCGTCAGTCAGTCATATGGACAGATAAAAAAAAAAAAATTGAGGTCCTCAATCGAAGCACTTTCGTTTGACATGTCATATGGTACAGTTTGCCAAACTTTATTTTGATTTTATTGTTTGCCCCCCAAAAGTGACCCCAATATTTAAAATTTATTTATTTACGTTATACGTCCGTGTTAGGGTCACAGAAATACATGTGTACTTAATCGGTTCATTAGATTTGGAGAAAATTGGCTGTAAAAAACGGACAGACAAGTGATGCTTTATGGGTTCCGTTTTTTGCGTTTGAGGAACGGAACCCAAAAAATTGTGTATTTTCCAATCAGTGTTTACAGAGCGGGACTGTAAACATTGTTTGGAAAATACACCAGTTTTTAATTTTACCCATATGTAAGAAAAAGTTACATTATAATATTTACATACGCATCATATAAATGATAACAGATAAGGATAGTGTTAAAAATCTGTGTTATTAATTACTGATAATGTTAAAAGTAGAGCTCTATGGACTTTCCACTATGTGAAATCCTGTGTTTAGCTGACATTTTACAGAAACTCACCTGTTTATCCTATACGAGATATAGGATATAAGATAAATTATTTGTATCCTATCCTAGTCTATTAAACAAGCAATATTTGTATATATAGTTGCATTGACGTTCTCGAAAACGGCTCTAAGGATTTCGATGAAGGTTTCAATAAGGGGTTTATGGGGGCGAAAAATCGATCAAGCTAGGTCTCCTATCTGGGAAAATTCGGTTTCTCCTTATTTTCACCTGAGCAGAGCTCGGTCGTCCAGCTACTATCGTGTACATAAAGACATTCTGTCATAATTTATTAAGAGTATATCTATAGCCATCAGCTGGGCACAAATCCAGACCAGACTGATTTAAAATTCCAAATAAAAAAGCCCAATAACACTGACCAACCTGGGAATCGAACGTCATGCTCAGCATGAGTAGTGCTTGCAACCACTAACGAGACAGTCAATTGTAGGTATCAATAGACAGCAATTTAGAAAAAAAAAAAAGTGGCTTCTAAGGGCTCCCACACAAAACTTCGAATTCGCATCGCATTGCAAAAATCTGCGAGCTCCTAAAATACAAAGCTCCTCTTAAAACCTGCGATGCGGCGTCGTATCGCATCGCATCGCATCGCAGTTTTGTGTCCCGCCCTAAGTTTTGTTGATTCTGAATGTCTACCTACTCACACATGTAACATCAAAGAAGTTCTTTGATTAATAAATTGATCGAAGAAGAAGTTCATATCTAACCAGTTTCAAAACAAAATCCCGTGAACACGATGAGCACATCTGTTACCGGCGCGGTTCTATAGCCGCCGAGCGCTGCAAGCAAGAATAGTCCTTAAGGTGGTTCATCTGTCCTGGGTTGCGAGTCTGTCCGAAAGGGATATCGCGGCCCCGGCACACAGGCAACGGAAGGAACACGGGTGGGTTTTAGTCAGTAAAAGTCTGACACACCCTCCCGCTCCGCCCAGAGCGGGAAAAGTTATTTGATACATGCCCAACCTCAAAAAAAAAACAAAGGTGGTTCACCTGTACAAATATTGAATTTCTTTGTCATACTTTTCGTCCTTTCTAATAATTTGGCCCAGATTCTCGAGGCTAGGTACATTATCACCAAACTTAGATTAAGTATAGATAAACAATCTAATAAAACGTAAATATTATCATGACGTCAATCAACTGCCTCGTCGGTCTAGTGGTCGCAAGCGCTACTGCTGAGCATTAGGTCCTGGGTTCGATTCTTGGGTCGGGCAAAGTGTTATTGGGTTTTTCCAACAGGAATTTCTCGGTAGTAGCACGGAGTCTGGATTTATACCCAGTTGGTGGCAATAGGCTCGTGACTTGGCGATAAGTCGCGCGTTACAACTCTAAGCCCGTGTTCTAATAATAAGCGGTCGTCGCGCGACCAATAGGGACACCTGTTTACAGGAAAGCCATAGGAGGGTTATGATTTTGGCTATGTATCTATGTATGTATGTCCAACCTTTCCCTCATAACTCTAAAACTACTCGTCATATTTTGACAAACGGAAACATCATGTTTTTCCGCAGGTTCTAGGCGCTCTATGACGTAACATAAAATAGCTATACGAAAACCCAAAATCGATCAATGTCTTGTTTATACCTTTTTACACCCTGACGCAAAAAGAGGGGTGTTATAAGTTTGAGCGCTATGTGTGTGTGTCTGTGGCACCGTAGCTCTTAAGGCTGCCTGTCCACTGGAGCGGAGAGGATAGGAGCGGAGTAGCGGTGTGCCAATATTAACCAATGGAATTGCATAAAACCTCCGCCCCGCTTTAGTGGACAGGGATATGCGAACTAGTTTACAAATTCATACAAAACCAGGAAGCGGAGGGGGGAAACGGAGAGGGGAAGCGGAGCTGGAAAACGGAGCGGGGAACCGGAGCGGGGAATTATTACTCATCGCGTGAACTCGGTCTAGCTCCGCACAGTCCGCAACACCGTTCCGCTACCTCGCTCCGCACAGTCCGTAACTCCGCTCCGCAGACTCGCTCCGCATCAATGGACAGACACTGTCCGCAACTCCGCTCCACTCCGCTGCCATACTCCTCTCCGCTACCTCGCTCCGCTTCAATGGACAGGCAGCCTAAACGGGTGAACCGATTTGAATGCGGTTTTTTTATATTTGAAAGCAGGTTTTCTAGCAATGGTTCTTAGACATGTTTTATCAAAATCAGTTTAGCCGTTTGAAGATTATCAGCTCTTTTCTAGTTGATGAATTAATGTGAGCGTCTTCCACAGGTTTGATCGATTTGAAATTTGGTATTCTGTTACTTCAATGATATTAGAAGAACATGGTAACCTTCAACTGATGCTGCAGCATCACCTGGAATTTGCAGGATACCCAACTCCCTTTCCAACTTGCAGCACAGGTATCGTGTTTGGGCTCATTGGAGTGGTCTCAATGAATAGGTTATAGATCAGATAGATGACGAACAGAGTCTGGTGATGGAGTAGGAAAGAGAAATGAGGAAATGTTTGTATCGGGGTTTTTTTAAATTTTAATATAATTTCACTTGTTAGTTGGTGTTTTTGTCGTATTTTGGGTTGTGAGTTTTCAAGTTTCTTTTTCCGATCAAAAATGATCGCGACTATCGCGTTTTCGTGCGACGATTGCTTTTTATTAGGACTGCACCTGAGACACCTTGACACCAAGATGACGTGACTATTGCATTTTGAAAACGTCGCGTCTGTGCGGGCCTGAAATATCGTGTTGTTGGCACTTCATGTTGATGTTTGTTCACCTCTAAAATGTTTTAAATATTAGATGTTTTCCTTAAACCTTGATTTAATTTTAGTAATACCTATGGCAAGGTATGACATGTATATGTAAATGTTAGCAGGAAAACATCTCAACATTTAGGTATTAATTTGGTGCAAATCCCGACGTCCCGACGCAAACCAGAGGAGCAGTTCCAGTATTTTTAAGAATGTTCGCATTTTATGGTCAGTCTCAGTTTGTCAAAAATCCAATCAATTTACCTACATTTTTAACATGTTGTTGACATTGATTTAAAATAAAAAACTTTTTACAAAAAAAAAACAACCGACATCCGAAAAATAACACTTCAAAGTGAAAAATTACTTTAATTTCGGAGGTCGGTGTCTTTGGTTTTGAATTTTCGTTTTTTGCCACCGACTTTTTTTTTCGGAAGTCGGTTGTTTTTTTTTTTGTAAAAAGTTTTTATTTTTCACTTTTTAGTTGTGTTACCTACCCCATACAAATTCGAATATCATCATATCATCGAAATTAAAGTTATTTTTCACTTTTTAGAAGGAAGTTGGTTGTTTTTTTTTGTAAAAAGTTTTTATTATTTCATCCATTTTAAAATATAAAATGCCCAGAGGTCGCTATGGTTGTATTTTTTGGGGCACAGAGGGCAGGATAGGAGGTGGGACATAGTTTGCGCCACAGCTGCACATCACACCCTACTGCCGTACCATCGAGATAACCTGCAAGGTTAGGTATAGTTGTTTCATCATTTGCGTAGCCTGGCATGAATCACAAACTCGTAAAACCTACTACCTACTTCAATCTGCGTTGCCTTTTCCCAACTCTGTTGGGGACTTCCAGTCTAACCGGATACAGCTGAATACCAGTATGTTACATGGAGCGCCTGACGTCCACAACCCAGTAAGTAAGACTGGTTGTCAGACTCTCGGGCTTCTGACGATCCGTAATGACTGTCAAAGATCCACGAATGACATCCGGGACCAACGGCTAAACGTGCTTTCCGAGGCACGGAAGAGTCTAGGTATGTAAAGATGGTCACACATCCACGGACCAACCCCGACAAGCGCAGATTAACCTGATGGATCGACCCGTGTAGCTGTTATTACTTAGCCACGAGGTCCTCTCGTAAAACCTCTACTAACGTATTTCTATTGTAATGTAACCAATACTTTGTAACAATTTATTTAAAAGAGTGTCCGTGGAGTTTCTTGCCCGTTCTTTTCCATAGGTACCTACTACGCTTTGGAATGAGCAACTAGCTTCATATTTCTGACTGACCGATTTCCTTGACAATTCAAAAGTGCCTGTAAATGGTTTAATTGAAATAAATGCTTTGAGTTTGAGTTGAGTTTGATGTTTATATTTGAATATGATGTTTCCTGTCTCTATGAAAACAATCCGTCACCAATGCGATTGTTTTCACACCAAATGTGAAAATAGAGCTATTGAATGGTTCTAAAATAAACACAAAAGCGGCCAAGTGTGAGTTGGACTGAAGTGTTCCGTACCACCGTACAATAATTAGCACTAAAAAACACGTCTCTCATACGGTAGTAAGATGAAAATTAAAGGGGGTTCCCCACATTCATTTTTAACGGGAACCGATCACTTTTCCGAATTGTTTTTGCTATTGGCCGAAGCCTCTTTTGAACTTTTTTCATTTTACTAAATGATTTATTTACCATATTTTCACCATACCGAAACAATATTTTTCAATATTAAATTAAAATAGTGTCATAAAAAGTCAATATGTTGTGCTACAAAATTTTGTGACAGAAACGAATCGCTGCAAAATCGACTCCACGTAATCTTGTATGCCCTACCCCTAGAGTGTAATTTAAGCCCGGGTAGGCGCGGAGGGGTGGGGCGGCCCGCGAGCTGAGGAGCAGGTGGTTTGAAGGCCCGCCGCCGCGGCTGAGGCTGGTCGGCGAAGCTGCGGTGGTGAGCGTTAAAACATCTGCAACGATAAGCTCGCGTGGGGCCGCCCAAACCCCGCAGTGCCGGAGCCGTGACTGAAACAATACTTGTTGCATGTTGCACGTTGCGTGCATGTTGCATGCTTGTTTGCACGCTGCATGCTTGCTTGCATGCTGGATGCCTGCTGGCATGCTGCATGCCTGCTTGTTCGCTGCATGCCTGCTTGCATGCTGCATGCTTAAAGCAAGCATCCTTTCTTTACCCATCCATACCTCGTGGTATAATAAATGTTCGGAAACATAATACTTCGAACAAATGTTATTTCGGCTAAGTGTAACTTCGGTAAAAAGTTTTTCGACCAAATGAAACGTCGGAGTAACGAAAAAAATCGAATTGATAATAGGTCAACTGATACAATGACATACGTGACTTCGATGAAGTAAAAAAAAACGGAACAATAATAGTTGAAAAGTTTTAGGTGCAATGAAATTCGGTGAAATATTTTTCGAACTTATGATAGGTAACCATTTTTAACTTTATGGCACGACTATAAAATGTGCAAAACATAAAATAAATAAATGCATTAGAGAGTACATTGCGATCGAAAAATTTGTTTTGCCTCCTTTCTGCAACTGTACTTATTATTACACTCCTGCTGTATAGATAATTCAATGGAGATTAATTCTGTACTATACAAAAATTTATTGAATGCTGCAGAAACGAAAAAAAACATAAAAATTGTTTAAAAAAAAATCAGTCAAGTGTGAAACCTGAAAAGATTGTAGCTTGCGAAAAAATCAATAGACAATTTTTTTATATAATTTGTTTCACCCGTATGAGGATCCCTATTGAAAGTTCGTAGTTTTTTTTTATACGATCGAATGAGCAATAGAAGTCGTGCAAAATTTTCCAATTTTATTAATTGTTTTTTGTTATAGCGGCCATTCAAAGGTCTTCTTAATAAGGTTCAAAAGATGCAGCCCTGTGACAGACGGAGTCTTAGTGGCCCCGTTGGCGTCCTTTGGGTACGGAACTCTGAAAATATGTAGTGCCTTACTAACATCATTTAGATTTCCAATGTTTACGTTTTCTACACATGTTCTGACTTTGAGATAGTTTTTCATGTAGACTAGTTCTTTAATGAAACCCTTTGTTTAAAGGGGTTTATTTATAAACGTTGCTTACAGTGAAGTGACGTTCAAATGTCAAAAATGTTTGGTTAAATGATCGCTAATCATTACTTGCTACAACCCCCTAGTGTTTAGGCATTCGTTGAACGTGCGCAACGAACACTAACGCTAGACTCGAAGACACTCTTAAGGCTGCCTGTCCACTGGAGCGGAGAGGAGAGGAGCGGAGTAACGGTGTGCCAATATTAACGAATGAAATTGCATAAAACCTCCGCTCCGCTTCAGTGGACGGGGATTTGCGAACTAGTTTAAAAATTCATACAAAACCGGGAAGCGGAGCGGGGAAACGGAGCGGGGAAGCGGAGTGGGGAAATGGAGCGGAGAAGTTGATGCGGGGAACCGGAGCGGGGAATTATTACTCGTCGCGTGAACTCGGTCTAGCTGCGCACAGTCCGCAACACCGCTCCGCTACCTCGCTCCGCACAGTCCGTAACTCCGCTCCGCTACCTCGCTCCGCATCAATGGACAGACACTGTCTGCAACTCCGCTGCCATTCGCCTCTCCGCTGCCTCGCTCCGCTTAAATGGACAGGCAGCCTAAAGAGCCTGTCCGTTTGACGCGAAATTACGTCAAACGCCTTATTTGAATCGGTACCTAAATAGAATACTCTATGTGCGAGAACGCGAAGCAACAAGATCATAATCAGAAACGTTACATTGAGTTCCGAACACCAAGTCAAGAAAGGAGAACAAGTGTTTATTAGCGTAGTTTGGGCAGAAGGCGAGGTGACAGCTCCATACAATACCCTGTTCTTTTGAATGCTCCCCAAGAAAGCACATAAATGATCTCTTTTATTGTCTATAGCAGCGGTCGGCAATACAAGGTAGTTTTGTAAATGAAAGTCTTTATTTTTTAATTATTTACCTGAGTAAATAATTAATTACGCTATGCGGGCGCAATGTTTAAGCGAATGAGCATTGAAAAATGAAAGACATTTAGCTACAAAATCAGTTCAACGAAAGATTTTGCAAACCCTTTTCATGTGATATTGAGGATGTACAGAGTCATTTACAAATGAACGTCATTGCTCTCCAATCGAATGACACTCAAAAACTCTTATGTGAAATCAATGATCTTGTTAAGTTTTATAACAGCTCGCCATCTGATTTTGACGGATTGAAAAAATTTGCTCGGCAGTTAATTAAAATTTTTGGCAATACTTATTTAAGCGAACCAACCTTTTCATTTTTTCATTACAGAAAAAAATATTACAAAAAGAAATAATATGTTTCTCGTCTCACAGATGAGCATTTGAGAGCCAGTCTAAGAATTTCAACCACAAACATAATCAAATAGATACCTATTATCAAAATTATGAACAAGTGCGGCTCGCCTCTTTCTCATTTTGCCACTATGGGCCCTTGTCTGCTAAAAGGTTGCCGACCGCTGGTCTAAAGGGCCTGAGCCACCAGCGAGCTTTACTTTAGTCTTGTTGGCTCGCCGGTAACTCTCGCTCGTGGATCATCATAAAACTGCAGATTGATGTGAGTAGCGGTGGTCTGGAACCGCAGTAATACTCGCTTCTTTTTCCAAAGGGGTAGGCAGACACTACAGAACGTCACCTGCTACGATCCTTACAGATACTCGTTTTGCTTCGTTTATGTTCACACAAAATCTGGTCACACACGCGCGCCGGTTGCCAGTACTACGCGCCTGACCTTTCTGAAGAACATCACCAATAAGGTCACTGTATGTCCTCCTAGGGCCTCTCCCGGCGTAATCTTGACTGTAATAAGTACATATAAGCTCACCTGTCGATTAGAAGACACGTGTTTCTGATGTATGTTGTGTTGTTTGTATTGCAGACGGTGCGGGCGCTTGCATAGCGCGGTGATGGCGGTGGCGGGCGCCCCATGAGCCGGCTGCTGTGCTGTCTGTGTGAGCGCCGAGCCGACATGGGCGCCGCGCTCTCGCATCCTCAGGTACGCACGTTCATCCGTCACGTCAGCAGTAAAGCCTCTCCCCACAGCCGCGTTTTTATCGCGCGATGATAACGCAAGCGTTATTGCGATAATGCGTCCCGATTTCATGCACACAGCTGCGTTTTTATCGTCCGATATTTATCGGTATTTCTAACGTCTACGTGTAACGACACACTACAGGCCCCCCGCCCGCTCAACACCGTACTAGCGTTATTAACGCAGATGTGTTCAAGATCGCATGCGTCCTAATACAAAATGTTCTCAGAACACTTATAGGAATATCGCAGGACGGAGGAACGCAAGCGTCCTACTTCTATTGCATCGTTATTATCGCAGCAGTGTGTAACTTCGTGCCCGTCCTAATACAAAATGTACTGAATACAGTTATCGCAATAACGCTTGCGTTATTATCGCGCGATAAAGACGCGTCTGTGGAGGACAGGCTTCAAACTTGTCCTGACTACTACGAAATAAAGGCACTGTCATAGTCAAACTGTTACCATGCGCGTGTGGTGGCCGACGTATATTTGATGGAGACGCAGGGTACATAGGCCTCCCACAAGGTGTTCCTAAGACATGGTGAAGGTTGCGGGAATCCGCTGAATGCGAAAAGCTTTGACAGGTCCCAAGACCGGTTGATGTGGCGATGCTTGGGAGGTTGTCCAGCAGTGGACGTCTTTCGGCTTAATAATTAGGAAGACTCGTGAAGGCCTGTGCTCTTAATGCACCCTAAATTGTGTGACATTAAAGGTAGCATACGTGACATCACACTTTATTCCCCTGAAGGGTCAGGCAGAGGTGTACCTATAGTGCACCCACATTTCACCAGTTATGTTTAAGTCGAAAACATAACTGGCCTATTGCCATCAACCGGGCACGACAGACTCCGGACTGCTACTGAGAAATTACCAACAGGTCTGCAAAAAGTGTGCGCTTCGGCAAACACGAAGATTGCCGAAGCTGTTCTGTATTATTTTTAAATGAATACGTTGTTAACAGGAGGGCGAGGCGTGCGACGGCGCCGGCGTGGCGGCCGCGCCTCCCACCATGGCAGATGTCATACGGTGAGTTACCACACACCGAACCTCTTATCAGATGTATGGCAGACTGGCTTCTGCACGCCACTTCGTCTGCGTGAAGTTTCTTGTTTTAACATAAAAAATATCCTATAGCACTCTCTTATCTTCTGGAGGGGAGGTGGCTGGTTGGAATAACCACCAAACGGCCGCTATGGCCCACGCACAATGGTCCACCTGACGGACTGACTGCGGAAACCTAACCTAACCTAACATAGAACATATCCTATAGCACTCGTCAATACATCAGTAAAAGAATTTTCGGAATCGATAACTAGTTCCAAAGATCACCCCTACATACAAACTCACAAATTTTACCTCTTTATAATAGCTCCACAGATGATAGAAGACATCGACAAATCGTTTGATTTTCTGTACATAAAACTACATATTTGAAGTCAACTTTTCATACACATACATACATAAACATGCCTATTTCATCATTATGGGGGTAGGCAGAAACTACAGAGCTCTACCTGCTACCTTACATACTCGCTTTGCTTCGTGTACGTTCTTACACGCAGGCCGCTAGCGAGTACTACGCGCCTGACCTTACTGGAGAACATCACCAATAACCTCACTATATGTTCTCCTAGGGCGTCCCGTTTCAGCGTTTCCACTCACATCTGCCTTGTAAATACGTTTTGTTAGTCGCCTTTCATTCACCCTCTCAATATGACCACACCTTCTAAGCATACTATTTTAAATATTTGTCACTACTTCTTTAGGACCGCATCGTTTCCTCAAAAGTAATGTGAGTTTAAAGGCAATACGGGCTGGTATCCCCAACTACACGTCAAAGCGCGTATTTTGCGTACGGGTGGGAAAATCGATTATTCGATCCACCCCAGCTCCTCAAGGCAGGCCAGCAACGCCTTGGTGCTACTGACAATCTCACGTAGGGTACCTGGGTTACCGAAGTACTTTGCCCTGTATGTGGCGACCACGTCTCGTTGTCCTCCATGCAGGCCCTGCACTGAGGACTGTCTGAGACTCCTATGACAAAGAGGTCATTAAATGAGCCATGGCTAGTCACAGCTGCTGTGACTGTACACAGCTGTTGTTTAGTTAGTCGGAGAACATATTTCGTGGGGCGGCCATCAATAGTAGGGAGTGCCTCCTTGGCCTGCCTGCACTCACCGTGGTCCAACCATAGTTTGTGATGTTGGTCCCTGGTTCGTTTCCTTACCAGAGTGCGTAGGTACCCGAAGGGGAGTGGGGCAATGGGTTCAGGTCCCACTGGTGCCATGCTCGACCCCCTTCTGGTACGTGCCGCGCGGCAAAAGCCGGCGGTCACGCCGCCGGCATAGTGTGTAGGAGCCATTAGGTAACAGGATTATTATCATCGAGTGTTAAGCTGATGTTCTATCTCCCTCTATTGCAGAGAAAGGAAGAAGAAGGCGGCGGGCTCCGGGCTCGGCACGCTGCGGCGCCGCATCGCGCTCGTGCGGCGCCCGCGCGACAACCGGCCCGACAGAGGTACGTACTGTGCGACAAAGATTGTGACATGTATTAAGTTGGTAGCTTCTGCCCGCGACTTTGCCTTTGATGTTTTATCTGTCTATCTACGTATACATATAAAATGCTTTTTCCTGAATGAATGAATGAATGAATGACCGACTGACTGACGGATCAACGCACAGCCTAAACCCCTGATCGTAGAGACCTGCAACTTGAAGGGTGTGTTCTTTGTATGACGAAGGCATCTGATAAGAAAGGATTTTCCGAAATTATACGCCTAAGGGGGTGAAAAAGGGGGGCAAAGTTTGTATGGGACAACGTGATTCCTTGATTTGATAAACTTGAAACTTGGCTCAAAAAGTACTAGGCTTGCATGAACTCAAGATAGTATTTCAATCATTATGTTATGCTACTCATAGGCAAATCCTATTAGTAGCATATGATGAGGCAGACAGATAGTTTATAACCTGTATTACCACATAAGATACCTTTTATCCCGGTAGTACGTTCCCGGGGGATAATTTCCGAGATCCACGCGAGCGTAGCCTCGGGCAAAAGCTAATAGTATATAAAACATACCCTGTGGCACTCGGCAACAGTGTAGCTTTCTGCCAGTGAAAGAATTTTCGAAACCGTAGCAGTAATTCTAGAGATTACCTCCTACATCCAAACTTTGCCACTTATTGTATAGAAATCACTGACAAAACTGCGTTCGCACTTTAGTTAACAAACATGAGTTTGACAAGCATACGAGAAATATTAGTTTTTTGGAAAAATAATTATAATCCTTATATTCATACCTATAAAGTTCAAGTTGCACTATAACTTCAACATTGTTTTATGACACTTTCAATAATAGTAGTCATACTAAAATGCTTCATTTACAATGGCATAAATATAAGTAGAAATAACATTTGAATAGAGTACACATGTTTGGGCAAATAAATATATCTTATCTTATCTTATCTCATATATCTATCTCCATCCCCAGGTTGCGAGCACGCCCGCTTCATCCGCTCGGTGGTGAGCTCATGGCGTCTCGCAGAAGTGTTCCTGCTGTGCGAGGAGTTGGAGGCCGGAGCCGCCCTCCGCGACCTGGTGACGCAGGCAGAGCTGGCGCGGGAGCCCGCGGGCGCCCTACACGCGGACCTGGCACAGGCGTACAAAGACAGGTGAGGGTACAGAGACAGTAGGGCCTGGGTCACCCTGTACACTGGTTATTAGCAGTGGAGTTTGTGCAGGAGCTTGTCTGGGGAAGTTCTACCACTACTCATGTCCACCGCTCCAGATTGCGGTGTTCTGGCACAGAATATCATTATCATCAAATATAATTAATGATTTATAGGGTTCCGTACCCGAAGGGTGCCAAACGGAACCTTATTACTAAGCCTCCACTGTCTGTCTGTCTGTCAGCGGGCTGTATCTCACGAACCGTAATAGGAATATAGTTAAAATTGTCACAGATCACACTACATAGAAAATTGACCATTGGGCCCCTTATCTCCGAAACTATTGAACCAATTTATTTTTTTAATGCATAGAATGGTTCTTTACTCATAGATTACAGGAAAACCTAAAAGAAGTCTTAAAATAACATGGTAAACTTCTCAATATTGTATGCACAAACTTACATTTACAGTTGGAATGTATGGGAGAACATGTTTTTCAACTACAATGTTAAGTTTGTTCTTGGGAAAAATTTCTCCCAACTACGGAACCGTTCATTGTGCGTAGTCCGATACGCACTTGGCCGGTTTTTTATACTAAAGTATTTAAAAAAAGTAAGTAGTGTTAATTGTTGTACGGTGGTACGGAACGTTTCGAGTGCGAGTCCGACTCGCACTTGACCGGTTTTTTTAAAAAATAGTAACCGTGGAGTTATCTTTACAGATGGTGGTGCGACGTGGAGCTGGTGGGCAGCGGCTGGTCGCTGGCCGCGCACCGCGCCATCCTGTGCGCGCGCTGCAGCTACTTCCGCGACCTGCTGCAGCGGTACCCGCCGTGAGTTAGCTTTTACTTGTGCTACTGTTCGTCACGGTTGTGGAGTTTGACCAACCGCTTTAAAATGGAACCTTTTAGTTCCTCTACCGTTCATTTTACTTTTTGACATAGCATGACATAGTACGTTCCTCAGAACATGAGGAGTTAGCAACTGTATTTCAGCTCGGATGTTCGCTGTCAGATACTTGATTGTCCTGGGCTTATACATGGAAAATTATTTGTCGCTGTTTAATATGGTGAACGAGTGAAATTATGAATACGACCATATACAGAGTTGATATGACAGAGGGGCATTAAATAACACTACGTATACTATACGTGTTTAGTATTAATACGATACGGTATAAAAATAAAAAGCACCAAAAATGAGTTTTTTTTTTTTTTCAAACAAACTAAATAACTTATGAATCAGAGTAAAACGCAACCACCCTTTGTAAATAAATTTAACTGACCTTAGAAGATACCTAGGTAACAGTGGCAACGTCGCGCACGCGCCGCGCGTCTTGTTTTATCTCATTTCAAAGCGGGCGGTCGCGCGGGCGGCGGCTTACTCCTTCGCTCGCGGCTTTTATGTTAGGTATGGTTTTGAAGTACGCGCACAACAACAATCACAACAAAAACACTAATATTTTGAATTCTCGATGTGCCCTCCATTCACATGAATGTACAAATTATACCGACGGAGAATATTGTTATTTATTTTTCTAATTAAAAATCATGTCAGTGTATTCTAACGCCGTGTAAGTTACACGAGGCATTGTTGAACACTTTAATTACACACGAACACACACACACACACACACACAAAACCAAAGTTTAATTACGTGTCGTCATCACAATAAAAGCAGTCGATCACAAAAAAAAACACTAACACTAAATAATAATAATCCCAAGTTACGTGTCCTGTCACAATAAAAAAAGAAATACTGTCTTAAACTTGTTTAGTGTCCTATCACAATAACAAAACAAAATCCCAATTGTCAGCGCGCGTGTTCGACAAAACGGAAGCGGCGCAGGTGCTTCCGTGTTACGTAACATAAGTACGTTCCGAAAGAATAGCGTCGGCGCACTGAAAAAAACAGTTTTTAGAAGCCCCACTTACCGATCGCAACCCCTGCCCCTCGATCGCTAGGATGCAATAGCAACACACTGACCTATTTCTATTTCTTTTACGCGCTGGATGTTTTGCTATGATTGTCACTCTCGTAATGAAAATGTGTGTGTCTATTTATTGCTTCCTTGTTTGCATTAAAGATAAAATAGATCAATCATTTTTCAGATTATCTAAAGTACATACATCTTTTATGGGGTACTGTGTTAAATGTTACAACAAAATACCTTGTGATATTTTACAATTAAATGAAAGAAAATTTAAAACTCATATTAAAAGTACACTTTGTAAACAAGCATATTACAAATTAGAGGATTATATCCAAGATAAAAATGCTTGGAAACATGCTGGTCCAGCTCCATAGGATAATCTAGAATCTAGACAAAATCAAACTGGTTGCGAATTTAAGTTTTATAAATTATTATATTTTATTATATGACATTGATTTTACATTCTGTGATGACTTCCTCACACACTGACTTATTAATTGTAACTTTTTTTTATTTTTTTTTGGGAAATCGTCTTCTTTTACAATGTTTGTAAATATGTGAGAACCATGTATCTATCACATAGGTAATTAATTTATCTGTTGTTGCTCTCTTTTTAAATTTATTTTTACCTATTGTGGTATGGTAAATTTTATTTTTTTTGTTTTTAGATGCATCGTCTTCACATATAATTATATAACTAATGTACCTACATATATACAAAATATTGTAAAACATTTTAAAAGAGTAACGGTGGAGTTTCTTGCCCATTCTTCTCCATACGAAAACTACCTTTTGGAAGGGGCGACTAGAATCAATTCATTTTTTTTGTAATTTTTGACGTTCAAAAGTGCCTTGCAAGGGCCTATTTGAAATAAATGATTTGACTTTGACTTTGACTTTGCATTGTCATCTTTTTTGCGAAAATATTTGGTTGTACTTAAAAAAAAAAAAAACTATGGTTTTGGTACGTTGGATAGCGGTGAAATTATCCATGATGAATTTCCAAATGTATTTTTTATTTTAATAATAATATTTTAAAATATAATGATCCCATGCCGATTTCGGTTACGGGGACTGTTTCTAACGACTATAGGTAACGAGCGTGCCCTGATGGGGGTAATGTAACCTAACTTGGCTGTGAAGGAACGTGCACAATACGTTATAATTTATGAAACGGGACATCTCACATCATGTCCTGTCAGCTGCACGTTACAGAGACTGATGGACGCTAGTGATGGCGCCAAACACGTGGCCGAACTCTGGACCTAGTCCATATAGATTGCCGCCGATACGCTAAGAAGATAATTTATGAAAACAAAGGAATAATAAATGTCAGTGCAAACATCATAATATTTATTTTGATGTGTAACATCTTTCCTGCAATCTGTGGGAGTGATTTCGTAAAAAGGGACGGAAGTTTGTAACAGGAAGCCGCGCTGTGCTAGAACTGGCGTCAGATGATACCAACCCATTTTCCGAGAGTAATGTCAAGCAAGATGTCAGATGTTACACATCATATGCGACTACTGTAAGGCTCGCTCGTTTTGTTTTTAAACCCCGTCGTATGTTGCGCCACCCAGTATAACCCTCCGCCTCCTAACGCAGCATATTGTCGCAGGTCGTGCTGCCGCGTGCCGCTGGAGGGCGCGGGCGCGTCGCTGTCGCGCGACGAGCTGGAGGCGTGCGTGCTGGCGCTGTACGCGGGCACGTCCGTGTGCTCGCTCGGCACGCTCTGCGCCGTGTGTGCCAGTACGTACTGCAGGAAACTATACATGATAATGTGGCCACTGCTAGGCCTCAGGCCTCCTCTTGAGAGTTTCTGGTTGTAGGACTTGCCTGCTTCCTCACGACGGTTTCCTTCAACGTTATAATAAGTATATGTAGTACTAACAATACTGTCTGCTTCGCTACAGAATGGGATCGTGGCGTGAACGCGGACGGTGACTTGGACATCATCAACGTGGACAATAACGGCAGTAAGTTTATTAATTAGCTATTCATATTTTAACCGACTTCCAAAAAGGAGGAGGTTCTATGTTCGTAGAGTATGGATGATATGATAAGGTCCTGTCACTGTTATTTAACTAGTTGCGCTTAGCATGCCCACAGTAAAAACGGGTTTTGTAAACGGAAAAATAGATGGATAAACAATCATAATCTGTCATTTGAACTATTCTTCGGATTAGTATTCAAATCAAGTCCTTAAGATGGATCCGTTGTTGTTGTGTTGTGTCTCAGTAGGTACAGGAGTTGAAGGGTGTAACATTTAAAACTTGTTTTCGTGAAAAAAAAGTTGGAACTTTGACCTTCAATATCTCTCCAAAGTTGCAGGTTCTCAGGTTTGGTCCAGGACAAAAAAATATAACAATGACGGAGAGTACAAGTGACTCGGCTTCGTTAAGCGTGTTCTTACCCGCGATATGTTTGTTGCAGCGTGTCGCAGCAGCTCAGTGTGCGGCTGCGGGCGCTCGCGGGTGGACGCGGCCACGCTGCGCCGCCTGGGCGCGCTACTCGGCTTCTCGCTCGACTCACTGCACCACGACATGCGCTACCTGCTGGACTCTGGTGAGATACCTGTAGCGACATCTATTCGGCTACATACTAACATTTGACCCCTTTGGTCATTTTCGGCCCTCAAAATCTATAAAAAATAACACCCAAGACGATTTTTTTAAAGTATTTTAGACGCCGTTCTGGATTTTGATTATGACCTCATGTTATGTAATGGTTTCTAAACATGTATCTTCCTTATCGCAGGTGAGATGGCGGACGCGCGGCTGGTGTTCCGGCTGGAAGGCGGCTGCGGGCTCGCCTACGGGTTCCGCACGGCGCTGGAGCTGCCGTGTCACCGCCTCGTGCTGGCTGCGCGCTCCCGGTTCTTCAGGTGAGCACACACATACACACACACACACTAAACTTTACAGTTTTATGAAAAGTTTAATTGACAAGTCTAACACGCGCTTTATATAAAAAAAGAGCCTAGTTGAGATACTGGTCATCTTTATACTGTGACTGGCACCTAAAATACTAAACTGGATTACGATTACGTGGCTTGCTGTTCACTAGCATACTCTTTATGTATACACGTGCTAATAAAAGAAAGAAAGAAAGCATAATGTTTATTTGGACACAGTTCGTGAAACACAAAATACAAAATAAAAAAAGTGACAATAATATTTCATATTCATTTTCATATTTCTAATCGTGAGCTACTAAGTAGCATCTGCTCGAAAGCAGTGTGCTTTTGTGCTAGTACATAGCATGTGTATTCCATCCTTATGGCATCCCACGTGAAATGCTCTTTCTTGGTTGAATTGACCAGGACTTAGGCTTTTGCATAGAACGCTCTGACTTGTAAGGGACTCTGTGGCAGTTATAGCGACCAGACATCATTTGTATTTTTGAACGAAGTTCTTTAACGCAGCTTGCGGAGTAAACTGACAGATATCATCACGCGATCAAAAGCGTTCATACTTGCGACTGTCTTCTTCTAATTAAATTTTTTCATCATGGGTATTGTTTTTATAGTTTTCGAGGGTGCTAAAGCCAATAGTGACATTAAAATGTAAATCCAGGATGGTGGCTACGTAAAGCTTGTTTTTATTCACAAGTAAAAAATACTTGTACAAAGGCGGACTTAATTTCTGAGACATTTGCTACCAGTCAACCTTAGGGTGATGCAGAGACAAAAGGCAACTGGAGGCAAAAGGCAAAAGTCCTCGCGCACATGTGGGAGTTGCGCGAGGTGGCGAAACGCCGGGGTGTAACTCCGCTGCCGCGAGAAATCACGGCACAGCGGACAGAGCTCCGGCGGGATCTCATGGCGGCATGGAGAGTGCGATTGTCGCAACCCAGCGCTGGGCACGCCACAGTTGCGGCGGTAAGGCCCCTCTTTGAGGAGTGGCTAGAGAGGCGCCACGGCGTCCTCACCTTCCGCCTGACGCAGGTCCTCACCGGACACGGTTGTTTCGGGAGGTTCCTGTTCAGGATAAAGCGGGAGGAAACGCCCGGGTGTTACCATTGTGTGGAACGCCCGGAGGACACGGTGGAGCATACGGTGGAGGTCTGCCCGGCTTGGGCGGGGCACCGCCGTGTCCTCACGGAGGCGATCGGCAGCGGCGATCTCTCGCGTCCGGCCTTGGTTCAGGCCATGGTCCGGAGTGAGAGTGCATGGGAAGCCGTCACTTCCTTCTGCGAAGCAGTAATGCTCGCGAAGGAGGAGGCGGAGCGTGCGAGGGAAATGCAAGATGCGCGCCCTCGCGCCCCTAGTCGCCGCAGGAGACGCCCCGGGCGTCGGGAGTCGCGAGCCGACTTCCGGCCACCGTAGGCGCGGACTTGCGGACGGTGGGCAATGGGTAGCTCGCCGTCCGATTAGGACCAGGCCCGGGTCGACGGCGCGTTGTGTTCCACGCGCGCCTCAAAGAGATGTCACCAACTGACGGGGTCCGTAAGGGCCAATGCCTGCCAGGGTTGCGAGTTTGTCCGAAAGGGATATCGCGGCCCCGGCACACAGGCAACGGAAGGAACACGGGTGGGTTTTAGTCAGTAAAAGTCTGACACTCCCTCTCGCTCCGCCCAGAGCGGGAGGAGTCATTTGATGATATCCCACCCAAAAAAAAAAAAAAAAGGGTGATGCAGAGACAAAACATGGCAGTAAACTTCGTTCCTGTTGTTCCCCCGACCGCACACATATTTTTTTTTTACTAATATTCTCTCTCCCTCTCTCTCTACAGGAGCGTGATGTCGCGCCGCTCGCCCTCCCCGGGCGGCTCGAATGCGGCGGGCGCGTGGTGCGTCGACGAGAAGGTGCTACCGCGACGGTTCGCGCGGGCGTTGCTGCATGCTGCCTATACCGACATGGTGAGTCATTCTCTCTTTCTCTCTATACAGCACCGTTGCCATTAGCGCCCTCGAAAACCATGGAAACGACACCTATGATGGTAAATTTTTAAATTGTCGAAGCTGCCGTCTTGGATTTTCATTTTAACCTTAATATCGCCATCAGCGACCTCAAAAACCATGAAAACCACACACATGATGGAAAATGTGAAAATATCCGTAGCAGCCTCACCAGCAGCAGCATCTTCGATTTTCATATCATCCCTATTTTCGGCCGGTCACACGTCACGTTAATGCAGTTCCACACAACCTGTCCGTCGTTTCGTGGTTGCATCAACAAGGCTCAGAACGCGTCGTGGCTTTTATTCATTGCCAGAACGCGTTGTGGTCGGGTATCAAAACAGCTTTGAAAATGCCACAACGCGTTCTGGCCGGTTTTTCGCTCAATGAGTGTTTACGGTGTTTGAGCCTGACATTATATGTTGTATAGATAGTGCTATCCTCGAAGACGCGCCCCACTCTTCTTCCTAATCGCTTTTAGGAAGAATAATGGGGCACGTCTTGTATTAGGATTGATTTACATTTTATACTTATTACCGAGCTATCAATCCCTTATGTTGCACCTGCCATGTTTTGTCTCTGCATCACCCTAAGGTTGACTGGTAGCAAATGCCTCCGACATTAAGTCCGCTTTTGTAAAAGTATTTTTTACTTGTGCATAAAGTTTTAATAAATATAACGGCGCTGGTTAGCCTTTACCTGAAGTGGTCAGCGTATCAGTGGTTCAGCAGCTTCAATATCATCAGGATTGCGCCGGAATATAGCAGTTCGTCGTGCACGTGGTACGACAGCGGCTCCCGACATGATCTGTCATCAGAAGACAGCCGCCACGCAACCATCGATGCGACGCTCGGCTAGTGACAGTCACCAGCCACTGTCACTCTTATCCGACCTTTTCGATGATTCCAGTAACTTCGTAACCAGACTAGATGGCGCCACTTGATGCGCCATCAAATAAATAGATAGCTGTGAACTAATATTACATGTTGTTTACAGGTGGATCTGAGCCTAATCGGTCGCAACTCGACGTCGCCCTCATCTACCAACAGCACCGGTAGTGGGACCAATGTAAGTGTATTTAAAAGATAAATATAAAAAAAACGGATTTTTTTGCCGAATTCTGATAAAAAATGGCCCTTATTGTTTAATTAAAACGAGTTCATTTATTAATATATTGTATGTTTTGTATTCCGCAGGCGTGGGCTGGAGTGACTCGCAGCGGCACGCGGCCCGTCACAGCCGCCATGTTGGACGACGCCTTCCAGCTCTACGAGATAGCCAGGTTATTATTACACAATCTCACACTGTCCAGTGTTTGGGTAGAAAATAATCTTAGGCTTTGGCAGTCGGCTAATTTTTTATCGAAAATATAATACATACGAAAGTTCAGATAATCAAGTGTTTGCCGTTACTATATTCTTATTTTTTATTGACTAATTTGTGTGTCCCCCCCCAGGTTCCTGGAGATGCCGATAGTGGTGCAGGGCTGCGAGGACGCCATCGTGGAGGCGCTGTGTCCCGACAGCCTGCCGCACGTGCTGCGCTGGGCTGCGCAGGCGCACGCATCGCAGTGGGTGCAGAGGTAAGGAACTAACATTTATTTGGCACGGGCACACAACGTTTCCAAATTGAATACAAACAAAAACGCCGTAATAGCTACGCCGTAGCACACTAACTACGCCGTAGCGCAGGGTTAGCTACGACATATCAAAGTATGAGTTAATCCATAGCACAATATGAACTACATCGAATCACGGTGCGAGCTGCACAAAAGCACAGTATGAGCTACGCTGTAGCGTTGTAGGAGCTACGCCGTAGCACAGCGAGCTACGATGTAGCGCAGTATGAGTTACGTCGTAGCACTGTGGTCTACAGGAGTAGTAAAATGTTTCGTACATTGCGCTGCACTGAAGGATATTTACAACTTATTAAACATGTTATTTATTATGTTTCCTTCCAGACAAGCGATGCGGTACCTCCGTGACGAGTTCCCCACGATAATGTCGTCCAACAACTGCGGGCGCATTCCGTCGCACGCGCTATCGGAGGCGTTGTCATCGCCCTTCCTGCAAGCTAGCGAGCCGCAGGCCCTGCGCGCACTGCTGCGCTGGGCCGCGGCCGCGCGCGCCGACCAGCCGCAGCGCGGTAAACTATACTCTATATACAGTGGCATACAGTTCACCTTCCTGCAAGCTAGCGAGCCGCAGGCCCTGCGCGCACTGCTGCGCTGGGCCGCGGCCGCGCGCGCCGACCAGCCGCAGCGCGGTAAACTATACTCTATATACAGTGGCATACAGTTCACCTTCCTGCAAGCTAGCGAGCCGCAGGCCCTGCGCGCACTGCTGCGCTGGGCCGCGGCCGCGCGCGCCGACCAGCCGCAGCGCGGTAAACTATACTCTATATACAGTGGCATACAGTTCACCTTCCTGCAAGCTAGCGAGCCGCAGGCCTTGCGTGTAATGTTTTTTTTAATGAAATTCTGAAAGATAAAAATGGTTACTGTGGGTCATCCTTAGAAGATTTACATATGCTATCGCGGACTTTTCTGTTGATTTTGTTAAGATATACAATCCAGTAGAACATTAATTTTATCTATCTGTTACGGTAAAGTCAGCGCACGCCATGTAAGCGCTCAAAAAAGTGCCTTATTCACGACTTGACAAAAAGTCAAGTTTCAGTATAACGTTTACGTTTAATATAAAAGAATTATGTATACGGGGTGGCAGGGACATCGACGCGAAGCCGGTTACCATGGATTCAGTACTTGATGATTCTGAACCCCCTGCGTGAAATTTTAACGTCGGTTATTAAAAAAAAAAAAAACAGCTGCTCCATAAATTTTGACCGCGTAGGTATTGCACTTTTCTATGAAACAGCTGTTTTTTTTTTTAATAACCGACGTAAAATTTTCACGCAGGGGGGTTCAGAATCATCAAGTACTGAATCCATGGTAACCGGCTTCGCGTCGATGTCCCTGCCACCCTGTATAAACCTTACGGAATACATTCTCTAAATTATTTCGAAAACCTCATCAAAGTCCGTTGCGTATTTTAGACGAACAACGCGGACATACAGATAAACGCGAAAAGCGGCTTTCAATGGAAAGTTACACTGAAAGTTAGATCTAATATGGCAATAATGACAGTGTAATTTATTCAACCATTATTTTCTATGTCTTTCCAGAATCGAACATCGTCTGGTCGCGCGCCCAGTCCGTCGGGCGCCGCGGCTGTCGGCGCCGCGACGCGGGTGACGCTGCGTTACGCGACGCGCTCGCTCCTCTCGCGCCGCTCCTGAGGCTCGAGCATCTGCCGCCCGACCACGATCTGTTGACGCAGGTGAGTTGCTTAGCGTTTTCCATAGGTTTTTAAGGACTTAGAAAGCCGTAGATGTGTTTATAATGTTGTCCGCGTTCGTGTATTACAGGCGTGTTGTGTTGTGTGTGCAGGTGGTCCGGCGCGGCATCGTGTCGGGCCCGGGCGGCGAGGGCGCGGGCGCGGCGCACGCGTGGCTGGGGCGCGGCTCGTACCGCCCGCCGCGCTGCTTCCTGCCCTACCTCGACGAGATCAAGGTATATGTTACTGTAGGCGAGTTATATTCACCTAGAAGTTGCCTCTCTTTCTATCGCGTGACTCTTAGATCTTCTGACTACGTTACTCTCACTGAATTGGCCCGACAAGACGGCCCGTCTGGTCGGGCCAATTCAGTGAGTGTACTTGTAGCTTCATACCTGAACAGTGGAGTGTCCCATTTGTATTCATCTGTGGTATGGTCAAAGTTTTCGTCAGTCGGCCATATAAAATATGAGAATGACAATAATAAATGGTGTTGTTTGCAGGCACTGCTAGAAGACCAGGCGGTGCCCGAAGCGGAGCTGGCGCGCGCGAGGCGAGAGAGATATCTGCACAGAATACCTGACACGTTGTATATGGTGAGTAACACTCATATGTTGAATAGAAATTTAGGTAAATACTAATTTAATGAACCATCGCACAGTCCAGATGGGCCGAGCGGGGTCGCAGTGCAAGGCACTAGCGGATTGCTCGTTTTGCGTTGCGATGCGGCCCGCTTGTAGTGTGCGATGGTTCATATAAAATGTACTAAAATTATTCTGGAGAAATTTTACAATGTGTTGCATTGCGGCGCAGCGCGCTTAATGTGCGCGAGTCTCATTGCACTGGAGCGGAAGCGGTACAAATTCAAAATTTGAATCTATTTGAAACAATAACTTCGTTGCTGTGCGGCTCGCCGCGGCTTTGGCGCATTTTTGCACGCGGCTGTGATGTGCGCTTAGCTTACGAGTGATATGTTCCCGCAGGTGGCCGCAGCCCGCGCGGGCGCGCGCTCGCCGCGCTCGGCGTCGCCCACGTGCTCCGCGGCGGGCGCGGCGCGCGCGTGCGTGTCGCCGCGCGTGCTGGCGGGGCTGCGGGCGCGCGCGCGCCACCTGCGCCAGGCGCCGCCCGCGCGCCGCGCCGCCGCGCTGCACGACAGCGACACCGCCACCGTGTACAAGCAGGTACGTGTGGCTCGCTAACTGTACCGCTAATCTTCTCTGTGTCGATGGCACGACAGTGTATTACATTTTCTAGGCCCAAAAGTTAGCCACTTCGCCGACATCGTCAGGTCAGCGTTTTTTGGGACACAAAAGGCATGATAGAACCTGACCATAGAGTTTGCGCCGCAGCTCCTCTACATCACACCCTACTACATTCCGGTAATAATATGGCTACGTACTAACTACTCCGCGAACTATCGCCGCGATCTCTCGTCCATGGAGATGTTGTTGTTCAACGTTATACAAAACTGCAGTAGACGCAAAATAAGTCCAATTGAAATAGGAATAAAAAAAAAAACTGCCTACCCTTTTCCCAACTATGTTGGAGTCGGCTTCCAGTCTAACCGGATGCAACTGAATGCCAGTATTGTACATAGAGCGACTGCCTATCTGACCTCCGCAACCCAATAACTGAGTATTACGATACCCCATGGTCAGAGTTTCGAGCTTCTGACGACCCGACCCATTAAAGATCCACAAATGACAGCCGGGACCAACAGCTTAACGTACTTTCCGAGGCACGGAAGAGTAACGATGTGTCTCGGTATGTAAAGATGGTCCATCCACGGACCAACCCCGGCAAGGGTAGCTTAACCCGATGAATCGACTCGTACGGATGTCAGTATTTAGCCACGAACCCGATTGAAATTAGCAAAATTTTGTAAAAATGAAAACTATTCGTCTTTTTCCGACGCAAATTACCACGATTTACGCCCAAAAGCGCATGAAAAAGTAGTCCGAAACTTTTCAAGCAAGTATAAACGTATCTCACAATGCACGAGTGTTACTATAATAAATAATGATAAGATAAGATATATTTATTTGCCCAAACATGTGTACACATACAAGAATACAAACGTGCATGCAGGATGACATAACGAAAAGAAATACAGTTTGCCATATGCTATGGCGTGCAAATATGAATAGTTATGATTACTAATAATTAATTTCAAGTCAATATCATTAAATTAAAGTGAATTTAGCAAACAATAACAAATTTAAAAATGTCAACAGTAAATATCAAATAAATTAATAAAAAAATCCATGTCAAAATAAATGCTTCAGTCAGACATTAATTAATATTATAAATAATCAATAGTGTACAATTCTGTCATGAAGTCAAATTAGAATATAAAAAATAAATAGATTTAGATAAAATTAAAAATGTTAATGCAATACATAATATCAGAATTTATCTGTTAAAAAATCTGAGACACTATAATAATTTTTTTGACATAGCATAGTGCTTAATTGTTTCTTAAATAAATTAACATTATTTTTTTTAGCTCCTTTGGCAATTTGTTATAAACGACTGGTGCCATATGAAAAATACTCTTATACATCAAGGCAGTATTCGTTTGGCGAACACAGAGACGACTTTCATCTCTTTGAGTACGACTGCAAGCTTCAAATGCTAACACAAAAAGTTTAGGATTTTGTTTCACGAAGACAGCTACTTCAAATATAGACAGTGAAGGCAATGGTGAGAAACTGTACTTTTTAAAGAAAGGTACACAACTCTCGGTAGATTTTAAACCGAACATAGCCCTAACGCACCGTTTCTGTTCCTTAAAGACAAGATCTCTGTTGGTGGAGTTCCCCCAAAAAATTATGCCATATCTGAGGATAGACGCCACAAGCCCATGATAAGCAGTTATGAGTGTTTTTAAATTTATTTTAAATGTAAATTCATGTAGGGCATAAGCTGATCGACTCACTCTCTTGCATAATTGTTCGATATGTGGTTTCCAAGTCATTTTACTATCAATATACAAACCGAGAAATTTTGTAGTGGCAGTTTCTTCAATTGGTTGGTTGTTAAAATTTACGTTAAGATTGTTTTGTGTTGGTATCCGCTGTCTAAAGTTCATTAATTTTGTTTTTCCTAAGTTGGCTTTTAAGTTATTTACATTCAACCAATCCATAACAGAGCTCAAAGAGCTATTTAAGTCATCTTCATAAGTATTTTTGTCTTTACATTTGACGGTAATAGTGCTCATCATCCCCAAAGAGAGCCATAGGGTTATCAGTGGCGTTGGGTAGGTCATTAATGTATAGTATAAATAGCGATGGACCGAGAACGCTACCTTGTGGTACACCGTAGTTTATTTTACGTATATGTGACATAAAAGTTTCTTCCTGTTTAGTAAGAACATTCACTTTAGTCACTTCAGTATATGGGTTTCGGCCTTTGAGGTATGATTCAATTAGTTTGAGAACATTACCTCTTATTCCATAGGCATTGAGTTTACCAACTAATATATCATGGTCAACGAAATCAAAAGCCTGTGTCATTTCCATAAAGATAGAGCAGACAGGTATTCTTTTGTCAATATTAACCATAACAAAGTCTAAATAGTCATATATGGCCATGTTTATGGTTTAATGTTGTTTACAGATCGCGTTGCGGGCAGTCCGCGAGATGTCGCTACCGGATGCGTGTGCAGAGTTACTGATCGCCGAGTTGGATAACGACAGGTGAGTTGATAACACTTTTTATATTTACTATTTGCTGACCGTCGATAGACGTTACCATGTCTAAATTTCAATAATTCATACAAACAGGGATGTTCAGTTTTTCGCGATTATAAGATTTTCCGGGAAACGTTTTCAATTAAAAAAAAATGGTAAATCGGTTCGGCGGTTGTCAAGTGATGCGCCATAATACGAGTACATACACTCACACCTATTTACATGGGAGTAAGCAGAAACTAACGCTGGCTGCTGTGATTCCAAAATACTACCCTCATCTATTTAAGCGCAGGACAATTTGACACTAATAGTGGAATTGCATATGGTTCAAAATCCTTTGAAAGTTCACTTACTGTCAAATGTTTTATCATAATTTTATTGTTTGTTTCCACAGAGAGCGAGACGCCGAACACTGGGACTGTGCGACAGACAGACAGGCAGATAACGTGCGCGTGTGGTGTGTGGACGAACAGCCGGCGCACGAGTGCTGCAGGTATGTTTCGGAGAAAGTTCAACGTGTGATGTTGGGAATGGTGGATGTCTGATCAGACGGGTGTTATCTAATGGTCTACTGTCCAACGGATGTAGTGGGGTTTCTGTATGTGTAAAGAACCGGAGTAACCGACATAGCTTGCAGAGTAAGCAAGCTGAAGTGGCAGTGGGCTGGACATGTTTGTCGAAGGACTGATGGTCAATGGAGCAGACGAGTCCTGGAGTGGAGCGACGGTCGAAGGCGGAGGACAGACTGTGTTTGGCGCAGCCTGGGAGAGGCCTATGTCCGGCAGTGGACCGCGATAGTCTGAGTTGATTGACGTGAATAAAGCGTGCAGTAAATCTTTCAATCGTGGTGCAGGATTCTGTGACGTCAAGTGTTTTCATTATTTAAAACTTTGTAGTCGGCTGGCTTATTACGTAGTTCGTAAGTCGACGTGTACTATGTCTCTACATCACTCTCCGACCCCGGAGGTCGATAGTATGTTGGGTCATCCATACATCTTTTGCGATGCTTGCCGGGCCAGCAGAAGACTCCAATTAATGAGGAACTGCTGGAAGATAACTCGAGAAATTACAAACATGAATGGTAACAAATATTTCACTCCAAATTTTTTTTGTGTTTTTTCTCAGGACACTGAGCGGCAGTGGGTCGCTGCGTTGCGCGTCGACCGGCAGTCTGCGCGCCCAGCCCGCGCTGCACTTACCTATGGGTGAGTCATTTTTTGCTTTATTTTCCGTTGGCGTAACATTAAGAGGGCGGGGAGCACGGCTAAAAGCACCCCGAGATTGCTACAAGTCGAGATGTGTGCAAAATTCGTTTGGAATATTGCTATCTCTGTTTGACATAAGAAGCCGCCGCCGGCGAACGCGGTGTGTCGCCGTGTGTGTGTGAATGGATATAGCTAATTAGCTATTATTAGCTGTACTTGCGCCGGAATGGCGGCATTTATATTTTTTATTAGTAATTAGGAATGTTCATTATTTGCTTAATTTTGTTGACTACTTTGGGGAATCGTTAATGAATGTACAGACTAGTAATGCGTTTTTTGGAAATTTCTTTACCATGGCAATAGCTCAACATACCAGGGGTGTTCAATAAATAGTGAGAATGAGTAAGACGCAATTATCTTTTATTATATGTTATTTTATTTTTCGACGTAGTCACCTTTCAGGTTTATACACTTTGTATATCTTTTCTCTAATCCTGAAATTCCCTTTCTAAAAAAATCTTCTTCCTGATCCCTTAAAAAATCATTTACGGCGGCGACTACTCCGTCATCATCTTCGAATTTCTGGCCCCTGAGATGTTCCTTTAAGCGCGGAAATAGGTAGAAATCACTAGGAGCAAGGTCCGGTGAATATGGAGGATGTTCCATCAATTCGAAGCCAGCTTCTTGAATGGCAGCCATCGCAACTCTGGACTTGTGCGCAGGGGCGTTATCTTGGTGAAACAAAACAACTTTAGCGAGTTTGCCACGCCGTTTCTTGCGTATTTCCTCACGCAACTTTGTTACTTGTCCTGCGTGCATAGTCCCCGTAATAGTGGCTCCATGATTAAGATATTCGATCATTACCACCCCTTGGCTGTCCCAGAAAAGAGAGCCCATGATCTTTCCGGCGGATGGAATCGCCTTAAATTTCTTTGGAGTTGGAGATGACGGTCGCTTCCAAGTCATGGACTGTTGTTTCGTTTCCGGGTCATAATGGTGAAGCCATGTTTCGTCCATAGTTATGAATCGAGCCAAAAATCGGTCAGGATCTTGTTGTAACAAATCCAAACAGCTTTGTGAAATTCTCAGTCGAGTTTGTTTCTGCGCGTCAGAAAGCATTCTGGGCACCCAGCGCGCTGACACTTTTTTCATACCCAAATGGTCGTTTATAATATTATGGACACTTCCTATCGAAATCTTTACTTCTTACCGGCTGCCATTCAAGAAGCTGGCTTCGAATTGATGGAACATCCTCCATATTCACCGGACCTTGCTCCTAGTGATTTCTACCTATTTCCGCGCTTAAAGGAACATATCAGGGGCCAGAAATTCGAAGATGATGACGGAGTAGTCGCCGCCGTAAATGATTTTTTAAGGGATCAGGAAGAAGATTTTTTTAGAAAGGGAATTTTAGGATTAGAGAAAAGATATACAAAGTGTATAAACCTGAAAGGTGACTACGTCGAAAAATAAAATAACATATAATAAAAGATAATTGCGTCTTACTCATTCTCACTATTTATTGAACACCCCTCGTATTATCATCAGTCATCACTCGCTAAGGCTCTTTAGACGCATCAAAGTAGGTACGTATACTCGTTTGTCTGGATACGAATGTAAACACATTTAAATTTAGTTAGGTCTGGAAAATATTTGCAAAGCAGCTAAAGCTTCTTTCATTAGTAACAAGGTTAAATCAGCAGACAATAAAATAAAGACAGTTTGGAAAATTATTAACAATGAAACGAACAAGAACAAAATACATAATAAAGAAACCCGAGGACTGGGACGAGAGGGCCACAATCGCCGACCCTGAAGACAAGAAACCCGAAGACTGGGAAAAGCCCGAGCACATTCCCGACCCTGATGCCACCAAGCCTGAGGACTGGGATGACGAGATGGACGGCGAATGGGAACCTCCCATGATTGACAACCCTGACTACAAGGGAGTTTGGGCACCCAAGCAGATCGACAACCCAGCCTACAAGGGCCCATGGGTGCACTCTGAGATCGACAACCCTGAATATGTATCAGACCCCAACCTTTCCAAACACGACGAACTTTGCGCCATCGGTCTGGACTTATGGCAGGTCAAGTCAGGCACCATCTTCGACAACGTCTTCTTTGGAGATGATGTGGCTGAGGCCGCAGAACGTGGTGAGGCCCTCAAGAAGAGGCTAGAAGGTGAAAAGAAGATGAAGAGTGAACAGGATGAGGTTGAGATGGAGAACCAAAAGGCTGAGAAGCCTGATGATGAGGATCTCGATGATGAAGATCTGGATGATGAGGGTGGTGATCCTTCACCTGTGGAGGACCACGATGAGCTGTAAACTGTGTCAATGTGTGTGTAAAGACAATAAGTATCGTCGGATACATACGTGAGCGTGTGTTGCGCAGGGCGTGCGTGTGCGCATGCTGTAGTTCCAAAAACTTGAAGAACCCTTAGTTATAGTGTGTGCGTTATAGTGTGTCTGTTCCAGTCTTCTCCTATACAATATGTATGATAAATGCCTAGCTGTAAAATTTAATTCATTATCATACTTATCTTAAAATGCATGTGCTGGCTCGAAATATTCCAAGTTAGGGTTAATATTTATTTTTGCAGACCCAACAAACTTTTTTTTTTGTATAAAAGTTGCAATCATGCTCAGTTTTTATTGTATTAATGTTAATACGGCACTGTGTGTCGTCGAGTGCAGGGATTTATTGTACAGTGTTAGTTGCTGTAGCCTAAATTTTTTGTAAGAATTTGACTAATGTTGTAGAATAAATCTGTGAGTGAAAGTTTCTCATTTATGTTGTGAAACGAGTCTGATTAAAATTAATATATAATAATACTGATTACACACTTGACACTTCCCGCGGTCTCATTAGCGACAACATCGATGTTGCTCAGGAATTTGCAACTTTCTTTACCAATATTCCAATTAAAACTACAGAAACTTTAAATTCCTCCCCCTTACTTGCTATTGATTTATTAAGAGCGAATGTTTCAGCCTTTCCCGTGGAATTTAAATTTAAACATGTAAACCCTGTGGTCGTTGTAAAGGCTTTTAAGCAACTCAAGATCAAAATTACCGAAGATCTGTGGGGTATGTCTACTAAAGTTTGTCAATCAATTATTGAGACAATTGCACCCTATTTAGCTTTAATATTTATACTTTAACTATAGCTTTAGTTTTAATATAATATTTGTATGTAGATCAAGGGCTATTCCCGGATCTAATGAAGTACGGTAAAGTTATTCCACTATTCAAATCCGGGGACAGCAAAGACACTAATAATTATAGACCCGTATCGGTTTTGCCGGTTTTCAGTAAGGTGTTTGAAAAAGTAATGTTAAATCAAATGCTCCATCATTTTAATCGTAATAATATCCTACACGATCAACAGTATGGTTTCACCAAAGGACGTTGCACAACCGACGCCGGTGTCACCTTATTAAAACACATTTTTAACGCATGAGAAGAGGCACAAGATGCAATAGGCATCTTCTGCGACCTATCCAAGGCATTTGATTGCGTGAATCACGAAACACTGCTCTTGAAACTTGAGAATTACGGACTGGATAAACTTGCGTTTAGCTTAGTAAAATCATATTTGAATGATAGACTGCAGCAAGTTCAAATAAACGGTGTAAATTCATTGGGTTTAAAAGTCAAAATGGGTGTACCACAGGGCTCGATTTTGGGTCCCTTCCTCTTTTTAACAAATAGCTTATTTGCGACATACTATGTTTGCCCTACTTCACCGTGCATGAATTATTTTAATCGACTCTGGGTGTTTTTGTAGCATCCTCCTTTTTAACCGACTTCCCAAAAAGGAGGAAGTTATCAATTCGGTTGTATGTTTTTTTTTTATGTTTGTTACCTCATAACTCCGTCATTTATGAACCGATTTGGAAAATTCTTTTTTTGTTTGAAAGGAGGAAGGGGGGTTTGTTTACTTCCCGATTGGTCCCAATTTTATCAAAGTTCAGTTCTGATGATGGAATCCATGAGGAATTGAGGGAACTCCTCAAATATTATGCGCATACACAACTAACAAGTGTAAAATAAAAACTTTTTTACAAAAAAAACAACCGACTTCCAAAAAAAACACTAAAATTACTTTTTTACAAAACAAAAACCAACGATCTCCACAAAAATACACTTAAAAGTGAAAAATAACTTTAATTTCGGAAGTCGGTGGCAAAAACGAAAATATAGAACCTTGTAGTTGAAGCCATGATATAGTTACCAATCGCTTTCATATATAACTATATTACGATATATTTTGGTATATACTTAGTATAAAATATTTTCGTTTTTGCCACCGACTGCCGGAATTAAAGTAATTTTTCACTTATAAGTGTATTTTTGTGGAATTCGGTGGTTTTTGTTTTGTAAAAAAGTTAGTTTTGTGTTTTTTTTTGGTAGTTGGTTGTTTTTTTTTGGTAGTTGGTTGTTTTTTTTTGGTAGTTGGTTGTTTTTTTTTTGTAAAAAAGTTTTTTATACTATAAACTCTTGAGCTGTAATGAATTATTTAGTGTTTATTTAGGTTATGGACAAAATAACAGTGTTAAAATGTTCTTTGCTACTCCTATGCCATGGGAAGAAGGCGAGAGTTAATGTATTAATATTGTAATGTTAAATATAAACAAATTAAATGTATCGTTTCAGACAACTCTCGTCCGGGCACGTGTAGAAGGGAGGGCGGCTCGCGGTCAGCTGACGCGGCGCAACACAGGTCATTTTACAATTAAATCATTAATATTATTACAATATGAGCAATAGCATGATTTACAACCAGTCCGCCTTTTCCCAACTATGAGTACTAGAGCTTCAATTTTAACTGGATCCAGTGGAAAATCAATGAAAACCCCGGTTCGGTCGACCCTTAGTTGAAACTCATTTCGCTTATCAAATCAAGACTTCAAAATTGTCAGTTCATTGTTGAATCTTATTTTTGACTTGATTCCACAAAGGCATCTGTTTTAACCTACGGTGATTCTCAAGTCGACGCGTATGTATACAGCATGATTATTGCTGATATTTTTTTCGCGATTACGATGTTAGTCCACGGAGAAAGTTTTTCAGCTTGATGGTCTGCACCGCACCTTCAGGGTGCGGTGCAGACCATCAAGCTGAAAAACTGATGATATGACCACTCATAACTTTGTACAGAGTAGTCCGATTTTGACGATTCTTTTTTAATATTGTTCACAGACAGTCCCTGTCGTCATGCCCCAGCCGCGCGCCGGCCCCGGGCGCGGGCCCGGCGCGCCTGTCGGCGGCCGTGCCCGACGTGGCCATGGCGCCCAACGCCAACACGCACCTGCTCACTGCCAGGGACTACTTCCGACATGCTCCACACAGAGGTAACAACATTTTTTTATGAAATTCTGAAAGATAAAAATGGTTACTGTGGGTCATCCTTAAAAAGATGGACATATGCTGTCGCGGACTTTTCTGATGATTTTATTAAGATATACAATCCAGTAGAGCATAATTTTTATCTATCTGTAACGGTTTACTCAGCGCACGCCATGTAAGCGCTCAAAAAAGTGCCTTTTGCGTGTCTTGACCAAACGCCAAGTTTCGATACTACGTTTACGTTTAATAAAAAATATATACAGGGTGTCAGGGACATCGACGCGAAAACTGATACCATGGATTCAGTACATGATTCTACCATGTACTGTATATATTCTGAAAATCCACCCTGTATACGGGGTGGATTTTTGAGTTAGGGCATATACCTTAACCGTTGTAAAAAATGTAGCTACAACGCTCTTCCTTTATTTCTATTTTTTTTTGTACATAATTCATATATTTTAGTGTTAGATGTATATTATATTTAAGATGAATGAATGATATAAAGGTGATGTAGTTTATCGTTGTAGGTTAGACTTATTCAACACCTGTGTGAGCTGTTAGTTAACATACATCACTGCGCATTTATCTGTAAAATAAGTAGTAATAACCTAGATTTCATTTTATTTATAAAATGTTTGTAAAATGTTAAAATGGCATCAAGATCATCCAGTGAAAGTTCAAGTTCATCAGACGATGAACTTATCGTGCGTTATTTAACGCAGAGGCGTAAGAGATTTTATATTCGCAAGGATATTTTTTTATGAGACGAGGTTGTTGTTTTTGTTTATATTTAACTAGTAGGTATCTATCTACATAAAGCTACTAAGTTAAAAAGAAATGTAGGGATCTTGTGTAACAAATATAAATATATTAAAATAAAAAAGCATTATGCACATAAACTTATACCCAAACGTCTAACATGTGGTATTTAAAACACCGCGGCACCTAACAGAAATGTAGGGATCTTTTGTAATAAATACATACCTATAACTACATATAATACTATGAAAAAGGATTATGCACATTATTAAAAGAGTGTCCGTGGAGTTTCTTGCCCGTTCTTCTCCATAGAAACCTACTACGCTTTGGAATGGGCGTCTAGCTTCATATTTCTGACTGACCGACCCCTTGACAATTCAAAAGTGCCTGTAATTGGTTTATTTGAAATAAATGCTTTGAGTTTGAGTTTCAGATGAGTTTGAGTTTGCACATATACTTATAAGTACCAAACATCTAAAATATGGTATTCAAAACATCGGTCACCTAAAATTAAAATCAATCCAATTTCAATAACAACAGTAGGTACAGACATTCGGATTTTATTTATTATTATACTCAAGGAAGAACTTTCACTTTGGAATCTGGCACGACAGTTAAATTGTGGTTCTGCCATGTGTAAAAAAAGCTCCCCATGATTTTTTGGGGAAATTATGACGTTTGTGTAATGGCAACTCTTTTCACTTTTACTTTCGCTGTTACTTGAATGAAGAAACACATTTGCCGTAGTATCAGCAAAAGGTCAAGTAAAAGTCAATACTTTTACTGATTACTTTAGTTGTTGATGAAGAAACTAGCCGTAAGACTGTTTTACTGTAGCTACAATGGTTAAGGTAGCTGCTCTTACTGCCCCAACTCAAAAATCCACCTTGTATACAGGGTGGCAGGGACATCGACGTGAAAACTTTTACCATGGATTCAGTACATGATTCTGAAGCCTTGAAATGTTGTGTCGGTTGGACTGTAATTTGTGTAATCTGTGTGATTCCTGACACCTGCGTTTCTCTTACTCTATATGTTGCCATGTGTGTCTCAGTAAAGTTGATAATGTTGTGTTGTATGTTTCAGAGTACAGCGGCGGAGGTGTGTTGCAGCTAGACCTGGGTGACGGCGCCACGCATACACCGCGACCGGGTCAGTATTGTTACATACAGTCAAAAAAGAATTACTCATTATACAATTTAAAAAAAAACTCATCATTATTATCACCGTGAACAATTTTAATATCGAATCCCGAATTATGTCTTACACTGAATAACGCTTGCGCTCAGTGAGAACCTTCTCAAGGGTAGGTAAGAACTAATCAAAATATCAAGTCTTTTATTCAAACGAGAATCAGCACTTTTTGTTCGTCAATATTACATAAGAAAGTCTCCGAAAACGCCCGCCCTTCAGCGCTTAGTGCTTTAGCTGGGAAGACGAAGTGGCGCAACAAACTGTCCAGCAGCACAGCTGTCTGTAATCTTATTACCTACCCTTTAAAATGTCTTCGTGACAGCCCGTCCGTTGTAAACATTCTGAAAACAACTTGTAAACCCTTCTAGTGAATGGAAAGGTGTCCCTCCCATACGTGGAACACTAGCATTGAACACCTATTATTGTCACCGTAAATATCCGCGTAACTGATCTTAAAGAGAGAAGAGTCTATTGTAGGATTTTATAATGGATTTCCGCAAAATCACGTCTGAATCAATTACTGCGTATATTTCATTAAAATGCATTGGTTATGTTACAGGGTCGCGCGCACAGCGAGCGGGCGGAGCTCAAAGCAGTCGACACCACAGGGAACACACGCCAGTGAGTTACTTATTATTATTCGCGCCTCGCGCACGTGACTCTAGCTCAAAGCTAGGCCAGCTTGAGGCTAGGTCAGCTCGAGGCTAGGTCAGCTCGGGGCTCGGCCAGCACGAGGCTAGGCTTGATCGAGGCTAGGTCAGCTTGGGGCTAGGCTAGCTCGAGGCTAGGTCAGCTTGGGGCTAGGCTAGCTCGAGGCTAGGTCAGCTTGGGGCTAGGCTAGCTCGAGGCTAGGTCAGCTCGGGGCTCGGCCAGCACGAGGCTAGGCTAGATCGAGGCTAGGTCAGCTCGGGGCTAGGCCAGCTCGAGGGTTGGCCAGCTCGACGCTAGGTAAGCTTGAGGCTAGGCCAGCTTAGCGCCCTATCCTATACCTACTTGGGACTTAAACATAATTTCCGTTGATTGGCCGCCATGGCTGAAATTCGGTGTGGGGACTATTATTACACCGTGTTTCGTGAACGTAAAGCTAATGGCGCGTATATATTGGTGTTGCAGGCCATGTCATGTCTGCGGAGCCGCGCGGACGAGGACGAGCTCCGAGCGGCCATCGAGCTGTCTGTTATAAGAGGTGACTATTTCACATTTACATTTGATGTTTCAAAAGGGACCGTATTTGCTGGTCCAGCTGAAAACGCCTCGACTTACGATTTGTAGATCATAGGTTTGAAACTCTAACGGGCGCTTTACTTTGTGTAAATAATTTCATCACCACTGCTCTCAAGACGGCAAAACATCGTGCGGAAACCGGCATGTCGTGGAACCAAAAATTCGAAGACATGTGACATCTACCAACCCGCACTGGGCCCGCGTGGTGGATTACGGCCCACTGCCTCTCACAGAGAGGAGGCCGGTGTCCCAGTTGTGGGCACGTTGTAGGCTGATTATGTATTAATAAAAAATAGCTTAGATAAAACGCGTGATTTTGGGGAATGGAGGCTCGCTACGTCATAACTCCGTATAAAATCTACCAAGGTGTGATGAAATGCATTTATAACCACGAGCGCAGAATATATATAGTCGGCAGCTGCGCGTGACTGTGACAAGAAGACTTCCCCTCAGCATGATGCTGGGCTAGGGGGGACCCTAAGCAAAGCGCTGGTTTTCAGTTATCATCCGAAATCGAGAAATAAGAACATTGTAATGTTTTAATTCCAGCTTACTCGTCGTCCCGGCCCCCGGCGGGTGCGGGCCTGGCGGGCGGGGCCCCGCGCGCGGTGCCGTCGGCCCCGCTGGCCCCGGCGGGCGCGGCCCCGGCGGCCCCTGCGGCCCCGCGCGCGCCGGCCACGCTGCCGCACGCGGCGCGGCCGGAGCGCCAGCAGCTCGCGCTGGGCGGCCACAGCCAGCACGCGCCCACGCACCAGCCGAACAGTGAGCTACTACGCACTGATCCATACCTACTAAACTTTATCACTCAATATAACCACTCATAATTCCCTTTTTGAAAGAAGTCCTAAAAATATGAATGTACACTAGGTATATATGCGCCTCTTTTTATGAATGTCAAAAAATTTAAAATAATCTTTATTTTTAGTAAATTTGATCAACTGTTTCATTTAATTTCAACCGGTCGTCTACAGGTGATCTTTTATAAAATCAGAAGCGATAATATTTAATGAAATTTGGTAAACTCTAAACCTATTTTAGTCCTCAAGAAATATAAAATGTGCATTTTACTATGTCATCCTTTTAGATCTATTTCGATCCACGAAAACACTCAACAATGAGCTATTCATTCAATAAAAGTGAGGGCAAAATGGCGACCGCGAAAACTTGCAAGTTTTTCATCATAGGTGTCGTGTTCATGGTTTTCGAGGACGCTGATACTGATAGTCAAAATGAAAATACGAGATGACGATTTTGATTTATTTTATGGAAATCACACAATTTATGACTTACAAAGATAAAAATATTTTTTTTTAATTAATCATTGAAATACCACAGAAACGAATTCATCATTCTCCTTACCTCACCCCAATATACGAGTATTAGTGGTCGGCGCAACATGTCTTATTCCCCCACACTTCTCTATCAGTCGTCATCTCGGTAGTCTCCCCCTCTCTACCCATATCATCTATCACACAGGCCATCCATCGTTTCTCTGGTCTTCCCTTACTCTTATAGCTCTCCACATTCATATTCTAAACTTTCCTCACGACATTTTCCTCCTACCACAAAAACATTAAAGAAATAAACTGCATTTAAGGTGAAATGGTTTCCAAAGCAGATGTTTCGACTTCACGCAAAATCAATGTTTCTCTTAAGGACGCGTTTGCAAAATTGATAGGTATAGAATCGAACTACTACGTCGACACGGGTCACACACACAAGTGTACGCTCGGTTAGCTGCGGGAATAGTAGCGAATTGAACTAATTTTGATACTTTGGAAAATTGTTTTTTTATCTAATGAAAAATAAATGTTCTTTATATTTTTACTAACCTCCGGACTTGATGCAGTGACCTGAAGGTGTACTTCGGTGACTGCTACTGGAACTCCTCGATGAGTAGAACGAGGTGTGCCGAGTTTGGGCTCGTTTTGTTAGTTATGATGAGACCTTACCTCCGGACTAGATGGAATGACCTGATGGTGTACTGCGGTGACTGCTACTGGAACTCCTCGACGAGTAGAACTAGGTGTGCCGAGTTTGGGCTCATTTTGTTAGTTATGATGAGATCTTATCTCCGGACTTGATGGAGTGACCTGAAGGTGTACTGCGGTGACTGCTACTGGAACTCCTCGACGAGTAGAACTAGGTGTGCCAAGTTTGGGCTTGCTTTGTTAGTTATGATGAGATCTTACCTTCGGACTTGATGCAGTGACCTGAAGGTGTACTTCGGTGACTGCTACTGGAACTCCTCGATGAGTAGAACTAGGTGTGCCGAGTTTGGGCTCGTTTTGTTAGTTATGATGAGACCTTACCTCCGGACTAGATGGAATGACCTGAAGGTGTACTGCGGTGACTGCTACTGGAACTCCTCGACGAGTAGAACTAGTTGTGCCGAGTTTGGGCTCGTTTTGTTAGTTATGATGAGATCTTACTCCCGGATTAGATGGAATGACCTGAAGGTGTACTTCGGTGACTGCTACTGGAACTCCTGGATGAGTAGAACTAGGTGTGCCGAGTTTGGGCTCATTTTGTTAGTTATGATGAAATCTTACCTCCGGACTAGATGGAATGACCTGAAGGTGTACTGCAGTGACTGCTACTAGAACTCCTCGACGAGTAAAACTAGGTGTGCCGAGTTTGGGCTCGTTTTGTTAGTTATGATGAGATCTTACCTCCGGACTTGATGGAGTGACCTAGAATAGAATAGAATAGAATAGAATATTTATTTGCTCAGAATGTAGGTATTTACAATAAGGTGGTTACAATAATATTAGAGAATCCTTGTACATTCTACCATTTTGGCATGCAAACATTGATGCAGTTCATTGTCAAGCATACAAACGCAACTAAAATGTATCAGCCAGAAAATCAGATACGGAGTAGTAACATTTATTTAATAGAAGTTCAGTTAGTTTATTTTTGTAAGTTGTTACTGGTTCGTCTTTTATGGCATTAGGAATGTGGTTAAAAATAGCCGGTGCCATACCAAAAACACTTTTCCTCAACAAAGCAGTCCTATATCCAGCTGTGCGTAGCATGTTTTGGTATTGAGATCGCAAAGCTACATCTCGGTATCTGCTTTCCGATAAACTTAAAAATAAATGTCGATTACATTTAACGAAAAGAGCAATTTCTAAAATGTAAAGGCACGGAAATGTCAATAAATTATGACTTTTAAAAATTGGAACACAGCTGTCAGTAACTTTCAATCCAAATATTGCTCGTAGGCAGCGTTTTTGGGCCTTAAATATACTCTCTCTTTCGGTACAATTGCCCCAATATATAATACCAAACCTTAAAATGGAAACGACAAGACTATAATATGCTAGTAATACTGTTTTGGTATTAACTTTTTTTTTAAGATTATAAAGTGCATATGCAGATGCGCTAAGTTTTTTACAGATTGCTTCTGCCTGTGCCTTCCATGTCAGTTGACTGTCAATTAATATTCCTAGAAATTTTGTGACATCTACTCTGTCCACATTTTGACTATTGTGATTAATATTTAGATCATTGATAGGAATTCTCTGGTAAAAATGCATTATTTTTGTTTTTTGTATGTTTATTTGTAAGTTGTTACTATTTAGCCAATTTATTATAATTTTAATGGTGTAGTTTATATCGTTTTCATAATTTTCATTATTGTCACATTTTAAGAGCGCTGTACTATCGTCGGCAAATAGTACCATGGGATGGTGGATTTGGCGTGGGAGGTCGTTAATGTAAATTAAAAATAACAAAGGCCCAAGGACGCTTCCCTGTGGTACACCGAATTTAATTTCTCTATTGGCAGACACGTATTTTTCTTCCAATTTAGACTTGACACATATTTTGTAAATTTCTGTCATCTGTTTGCGACCGGATAAATATGTTTTTAACAGGTTCAGGATATTACATCGAATGCCATAGGCGTTCAGTTTTTGAAGCAGTATGTCATGGTTGACAAAATCGAAAGCTTTCGACATATCTGTATATATAGCACATATAGGTGTTTTTGTATCTACATTCGACATAATAATATTCAACAAGTCAAATATTGCCATATTAATATTCCTATTTTTCCTGAACCCGTATTGCTCATGGCAAAGTATATTAAATTTAGTCAAGAAGGATGATATTGCTCCATATATGACTTTTTCTATTATTTTAGAAAAAACGGGAAGTAAAGCTATCGGCCTATAGTTCGACATATCGTCTTTACTGTTCTTCTTATGAATTGGTTTTACAATTACAGTTTTTAAGTTATCAGGAAATATTCCAGATGATATGCTTACGTTAATAATGTGAGTTAAAGGGCCAGCTATATTATGAGCAACAAATTTTATGACTTGAGTGGAAATCCCGTCATAACCAACGCTCTTTTTGTTTTTAAGCGATTTAATAATTCTCATCACGTCTTGAGGTATGACTGGTGACACAAATATTGAGTTTGGGTTATGATCTATTTTCTTAACGTCGAGCATTGGGTTATTCGGTATATTAGTAATTTGGTCAATGAAAAAATTATTGAAAGCCTCTGCTATTTCTTTCGGTTCCGCTATTGTCTGATTATTACATCTTATCTGTGAAATTGGTTCCCTATTAATTTTGCTGTTATTTATTATTTGCCATGAGGTTTTAGATTTATTCTTCGAGTTTTTGATCAAGTAATTATTTTGGGCTTTCTGGGTTAATTTAATTATTTTTTTAAACCTCTTAGAGTAATTAACAAAAGTGTTTTTATTTTCTGGTGACGGCCTTAATCTATGTTTCCAAAGTAAACTTCGTTGCTTTTTACTGCATAATCTTATGCCACGCGATAGCCACTTAATTGGTTTTTCTGATTTTATTGTCACTAGCTTATAGGGAAAACATAAGTCATACATGAGCTTAAATATTTCAAAGAAATTATCATACGCTTTGTTCGAACCCTCTGTGTTATATACTTCAGAAAACGATAGATGTTGCAGATAGTTATTAAATTTAATGAGATTTTCTTTACTAGTATCTCGAATCTTAGTTCTCCAAGTTTTAATCATGCATGATTTATTTACTTTGATCTTAATTATTTGAGCTGTATGATCTGATAGCCCGAAGTCTATTACTTGACAATGACATTTTTGTCTGGTATTGTGTGCAAAATTATCCAAACAGGTATTGCTAATAAGACGTGTCGCTTCATTAATTTCCAAGATAAGGTTGTAACTCTGGAGAAAGCATTTAAATTCCAAAGTAATTCTATTATTTTTTAAAACGTCTATATTAAAATCGCCGCATACAATTATTTTAGTGTGACGATTAGTACAAATATTTTTCAGAATAGTGTCCAAAGTTTCATAAAATTTACTTAAGTTAGACAGCTTAGGCGGTCTATAAATACATAATACAATTAAATTATGTTGTGTCATTTTAATGGCGCAACATTCTATTATTCCTGAAACCGAGTGTTTCATTATGTCGGGTAATTGTTTAAACGCATGACCCTTTTTGACCAAAATGCAGGCTCCACCGCGTTTTATATTGTCTCTTGCATAACATGCAGCGAGCCTATAATTCGGTATATGAAGAAGATGTTCCTGGCCCGACATTATAAAATGCTCGGTTATGCATATAACATCTACAATTATTTGTTTGCTTAACAGCTCCTGAATGTACACGGTTAATAGATCAGACTTATTTATAAGTCCGGCAATATTCTGATGCATAACATACATGTGATTAACGAAAAAACTCGGTATGTGTGACCGCATTCGTGTTTACATTATTTGACAGATCATGTTCAAGTTCAAGTGGTGACATGGAGAGATTATTATTTATAAGTAACAGCAAATTTTGAAAAATATTTCTCATTCCTTGGTTATTTAACTTTCTATTATATTTCGAAAACATAGTAAAATCGTAGAATAAGTCTAAATTTGAGTCGAGTACTATTACATGATTATGGGACAATAAATCTAAAAGAAGTAAGTTGTTAAACGTTTCGATACGCCAGTTGAACATCGTTGAATAATCGCTTAGTTTGAATGTAGGTAGGCACAAAATAATATTTGTATGCTGAATTTTTTCCAGTGTTTTCCTCAATCCTATTGTGATTTCTACATAGTTTTTGGTTTTTTGAAAATCTTCTTCTCCAATTAAAATTACACAGTAATCGCTAAACGAGTAATCCACAACTTTTTGATGTAAATTGTTGATAAGTTGTAACAATCCGCATTTCGGTGACACATGGTGACAGATCTGAAAGTTTTGGTACGTCTCTTCTGCGATGGACAGAATATTATTTGTTTTGTTAGCACTAACAATGCATAACCTATTCCTGGTAGATTTCATATTATCCTCTATTTTTGTCCTTTGAGTTGTTTTATTTTGTTTTGTGTTTGTGGTGCATAAAGTATTTGTTTGTAGTTTATCTGTTAAGGTCCGTTTACTACTTAGCTTCTGTGTTTTTATTTCAGATCTAGGTGTTGTATTTTTGCTTTGGTTCTCGGCTTTATTTCGTTTTTTAGACAAGTAATCTTCTTCATGGGAAAAATTCAGTTTGCCTTTATTTATGCTTTTCCTCTTAGTTACGGTTGAAACTCTTTTCGGTGTACTGTTACATATTTTTTTCAGGTTGTTTATAGCTTTCTCATGGTTAATTATGATATTTTTCAGTGAAGTATTCTCTATTATTAAGTTTTCAATTTCACTATCCGCAGAAGCCAATTTCTCTCGCAAGGTGTTAACTAACGTCCCTAATTCTGTTATTGTTTCATTTTCATTAAATTGTAAGTGGGGGCAACTTGTATTATGTTTGTCGTAAGACGTAATAGATGAGTATTCGTTGACCTGAAGGTGTACTTCGGTGACTGCTACTAGAACTCCTCGACGAGTAGAACTAGGTGTGCCGAGTTTGAGCTCGTTTTTTTAGTTATAATGAGATCTTACCTCCGGTTTTGATGGAGTGACCTAAAGGTGTACTGCGGTGACTGCTACTGGAACTCCTCGACGAGTAGAACTAGGTGTGCCGAGTTTGGGCTCGTTTTGTTAGTTATGATGAGATCTTACCTCCGGACTAGATGGAGTGACCTGAAGGTGTACAACAAAACGAACCCAAACTCGGCACACCTGGTTCTACTCGTCGAGGAGTTCCAGTAGCATTCACCGAAGTACACCTTCAGGTCACTCCATCAAGTCCGGAGGTAAGATCTCATCATAACTAACAAAACGAGCCCAAACTCGGCACAGCTAGTTCTACTCGTCTAGGAGTTCCAGTAGCAGTCACCGAAGTACACCTTCAGGTCATTCCATCTAATCCGGGAGTAAGGTCTCATCATAACTAACAAAACGAGCTCAAACTCGGCACACCTAGTTCTACTCGTCGAGGAGTTCCAGTAGCAGTCACCGAAGTACACAGGTCACTCCATCAAGTCCCAGTCGAGTACTTACTTTTACCGAAATAAAATAATTATGATTATAAAAATCTGTGAATGCAAAATTATCTTACCATATCAAATATCAAATTTGGTTTATCGAATATTTTGTATTTGTACAACGATCTTTTTCCACACGAGCCGCTGCAAAAAGGCAACACAGGGTCCACCACCGACAGCGGCCAAGCGCGGACTGAGGTTTCTTTCGAAATATTTGTGAAATAAATCAAAACAGACCAAAAATAAAATAACCCTTAATACAATCGATTACGATTCATCCGTAATAGCAAAATATGTGAAAAAGTTAGTTTCGTTATTTTTTTTTTTTTGCTGCTATTTGTGACATTTTGAAACATTTTTTTCCTAAGGTTTAAAATTGAACATGTCTGCCTACTAATAGTATTTTTAGAAATCTTAAAATATATTGATAATAGAACAAAAAATTTACCTAAACTCAACCCGATAACGTTAATTTTGTGGAAAATGGCAACGGAAGATCGTTTTTACAATATAAAAAACTATAATTTTGAACAAAAAAGTTCCTATCATTTGAAGATGAAGAACCAACCTATATGTGGTAGTTATTAGTTATATTTGATTCGGTTTAGTTTTGTCACAAAATCTACCGAAAAACAGCATAATTTTGTCCGATTTGCAAACGCGCCCTTAAAAAAAACAACGAATGTGCATTTTTTTTTATGATTACAAAAATTTAAGAGTGTCCTTAGTGAAGTATGAGGCCCGAAACACGATTGGCAAAACTTTCCTCTATAGAAAAAAACGGCAAAGTTACCTTAAAATCTGCTTTTTTTTGTTACAACCACTAAGAGAAAAACCTATTCCATTCGATTGTTATCAAAGCAATTGTATTAAAATTTTGTCTACGTGTTCACTATTAAATACTTTAAGGAATTAGGGACTTATTTTTCTATATCAACACAAGTAAAAAAAATTAATTCAATATTTGTAAACATAGTGCAATAGAATTGCGCGCGGGCCGGGTCATACCGCCGCTCCCGGAACGCTACCACGATCCATTTCGCCTTAATTGAGTCATGAACTTGTGTTCGCAGGCAGTAGGAGTCGAGCGAGCGCGTCTCCGCAGCGACTGACGGAGCTGCACACTCCCACTCCACAGCATCTAGCGCGTGAGTAACATTACATCTCGCCTGTGAGGGTGCTTACATAAACAAACAGGTTGCCGGCACAGACCAACCCGTATTATAAATCGTACGCGTCGGTACCGATAGTAGTATTTGACTGCCAGTAATAATTAATTGCAATAATATAACACTGAATTTGATGCTATTAATCCTTTTAGGTGTAAAAAAGGCATTTGGAAAATTTCCAAATAATTTTTTACATCTAAAACGAAATATTCGGTGTTACTATATGAATTATTGCATTTCATAATTAATATTTTAGCTCGCTAGTTAGCCATATTTCATATTTCCATACAGGAATATTGCCAAATTAATCAAAACAGTGAAATATTTTACATCTATTTGCAACGTTGCCAACTTTCAGAATAAACGCTCTTAAATAAATCAATCTGAATTAGAAGAAAATCTTGGTTTTTTTTGCGGTAGTAGTCCTCGATTGTTCACTGAACGTTGTAATATACAGTACAGAAAGAGATGGACGATCGAGTTCTGAATGTGCTATATTTACGGCTAAGTACTGCAGTTATAAATGTTTTTGGAAAAACAACTTTAACACGTAGACATAAAGTCCAGTCAATGCCCATTTCTGTGCCTTTTTTGATAGTCACTCTGAAATCAACTTAGTTAACACTTTCATAAAACTGTTATTCGTGCGGAAATGACGTCAAGTGGAAACTAGGATTTGAATAACTTGTAAGGGTTACAAGTGTCTTTCAAACAATTGGTATACTCGATAAGGTAGTCTCAGAACTGGTCGTACGTTTAAGAATTGTGTTATTTTGGTGATGTCAGCAGAGAGGTATTGCCTTGTGTTCCAGTGAGCCGCCTGGGCAGTGGGTCGGCGGCAGGCGCGGGCCCGTCCCGCAGCCCCAGCCCCGCCAGCCCCGCCAGCCCGCACGACCTCGTGTACCGCCACCAGCAGCGGGACCATCCGCACTACAGGTACACGACACCTATGAGCCACGACAAGCAGTTCCACTGCACTCGCTCTGTTAATTGACACCCTACGTCAATCTGCCGTGTTAAAGCCATTTCATACGACTGTCAAAGATGACTCTTGTAGTTTGATTATACGGATTTTTATTTGAATTTAAATTTATTGCCTCGCAATTAATTTCCCCAACTTTACTTTTGCTGCGCTGACCTTATGAGCCATAAGGTACATTAGCTCCGTTTGTCCTGTGAGCCGTTGAGCCCCGGTATCCAGGCTCTTGTCCTGTGAGCCAAGCTGTTTTCGAGAGCCGGTTACCTTTATCCTCAACACGCAGTGAGCAAGCGTGGTATTCAATCAATCAACCGCCTCTGTGATCTAGTGGTTAGACCACCTGTCTCAGACCCAGAGGTCCCGGGTTCGATTTCCAGCAGGGGGAAAAATATCTGGTCGGTTTGGTTGGTGGTAGCTTGTTCTAAGTCCTCCTGGCTAGCTACAACCATCTTATCTAAGTTTGTTGCCATAACAACAATGTTACCTAACAGCATTTCGGCAGTTAGAAGTAAGATAGCCAGTTCCTCTGTGGTTGAGGATTCCAGGTGAAGCTCGCTTCCACCTTCGGCCTGATCATCACTTACCACCAGGTGAGGTGCAGGCTAAGAGCTTGCCTGTAGTGGTAAAAAAAAACTATCAATTAATCAAATCAATACTCGTACCGTCTGTATGTGAAGATGCCCATTCAACATTCTTCTCCATACGAAACTACCTTTACGAAGCCTACTTACAATCAAATTTAACGTTTAGAAGTGCTTATCTATGTTCTACTTGAAATAAATAGTTTGACTTTGAGACGGAATTCAGCAGTGTGACGATTAAAAGCTAATGTCATCATCTACATCTTGTTTTTAATATCTGATTGTAATATTTATACCAACGCGTGTTCCAGACTGGAGCCGTCGTACTCGGGCTCCAGTGCCGGCAGCCGACACACGTACGCGTGAGGCGCAGCCAGGCCGCAGGTACATATAACATGACTACTATCTACTAAAATATACTCGCCCCGAGCCTTGCTCGAGCCAGCTCACGCTGCTGAGCTGCAATTAATCTTGATCCGATCCAGCCTGTCCCTTGCCGCCCTAAGCCGAGGTCCGTACCCCACAGGGGGTGCCCTTAGCGGTTTGGAGGCCTTAATTCATAGAGGCAGCCACAGGATAGTCCGGTTGAGCAGCCGAGAACCTCCTACTGCGAGATGCCGTTTATAAAAACAAAATAAAAATATAACTGTTACACTCATAATTCTCAGTTAGTATCAACATTATACTATGTAGCATCTTCATAATGAGATCACTTTTATAAAATAAAAAAAATTGAGAGGTGTCAAGGGACACCCGGATGGAACGAAGTTCAAAGAGAGAGAGAGAGACAGACAGACAGACAGAGAAACACGCGCACGCTGCTCGGCTTACAAGTATAGCAAAAAGTGTCGTTACAACTTTTCGTCTTAATTTTTTCCGTCTAGCCCCCTTTCGTAAATTAAATTTTTCAACGTCTAGAGCTATATTTTTTTTCGAACTACATCACCTCGCACTGTATGTGGCATGCGACTGCGACAGCTTGGCGACTAGACGCTACCACAGGTTGCGCCCGAAAAATATCATATATTTCGTTCAAAGCGTCGAGTTGCAGAGTTGCAACGACAGGCTGGGGCAGTCGCGTGCTCTCGCTATTTGTCGCAGCGTCTACACGCACGCTGCACGCGCACACCGTATGACAGTTGTATGCGACAGATCAACGTCTTGTTGTGCAGCTGTCGCAGTCACACGTCGCTACGTGTGCGAAGTGGTTTCTTGACTTTCGTTGTACTTTTGCCTAGCACTATTAATTTTATTTACCAATACGCGTATGCCGTACTAACAATTTATTAATAATTTTGTTTCCCTTCCAGTCGGAGTATGACTCGCGCTACGACTGCTAGCGACTCGTAACAGTCGCGCCGCAGTCGCCGGCAACAGTCGCCGCTGCAGTGCTCATAAAGACTATTCGTTGATTAATTAATAATTAATGTTCCACGTTCACGCCAGTGCGCGGTGTCCTTACCTTGTCCCCTCTCTCGAACAAAAGAAAAATATTAAACACTTATGTCTGCCTTTAGCTTAGTTAAGTTTAACTGGATGCAACTGAATTCTAGTATTTAGTTCACCTCACGTAAGTAACACTGGAAGGCTGACTTCCGAACTCTACAACTGCTCAACTCAGAATCCCATTCGCCGTCGCCGCCAACAATCTCTCCACCCCTCATATTTTAAAACGTCATTTAAAATTACTTCCGGACTCGCACGTGTATTCATTCAAATGTTGCCTTAAAAATAAAAATCTAAATAAATACTAAAATTCTTAAAGAACCTAACACCAGTGAATGTAAAATACTAGTATTCAGCTGGATCCAGTTAGATTGGAAGCCGACCCCGACATAGTTGGGACGAGAAAAAGCAATACTTCCACGACATATTTCTGATATGTTCTAGTTCCCAGAGAGAGTATCCCCTCCCTCCCCCCCCCCCCCCTCCCATCCAGTCCTATGATCTCATCATTTTAGTATATATATATATATATATATATATATACTGTATATTATAGAAAATAACTACACTGTCAGTGAATAAGGTTATTATAAATATTTTGTTAGTATATTGGTGACGACACTCTTGTGGGATGATGACGTTACTGAACTAGGAGTATTGCTGTCTTGTTCTAGCAAGTGTAGTTGGAAAGAGATGGAGTTTAAAGTGAAGTGTATGCTTGGAAGATTAAGTGCCTGTATCGAAGTGTCCGGATATTTAGGTAGTATCCACCAGATAAATAAAAAAATACTCTGACTACCGCTGAGAAGAAATGACGAAACAAACTCAGGGGTCAGTCTCTTTTAAAGCTCAGACATACTCGTAATATTGGTCCGATCGTGTGTCAATGTAAGGAATTTAAACCACCCCTTTTGAATTATGCTTGCTAGTCAAATATAGTAATATTTTTTAGTTTTGTAGTCATTGAGCTACCTACGGTGAAGACATTTTTATAAACACGTTGATATTTCTAAAGTGCAGTGGTTGAAATATTCGCTACTGCGCTACAAGTCACAAGTTCAATCCTATACAATATCGGCGTGAATATAATGTGTCAGTATACAAAGTCAAGTTAGATTAGCTAGCGAAACTCCACGGACGTGATGGCTATCGATATAGCATTAAAATAAAGGCGTGAGTGACACCGTGATCAGCCGAAAATATGTTCTGAAACGCGTCTGTGAAGTTTCGCTCAATAATTTAAAGAGAACTTGTATAATAAAAATAACTGTATAATATAGATATATCGTCAATACATCATGTATCAGAAAGATGTGGTCATATTTCACCCATCAAACTAAACAACTATCTCAATGGGACCAAAGACGTAATCGCGATTTTTTTTACAATAAATGACGTATATTTAGTAACCTAATCCGCTTAACTGTTCTTAAAGAGTCATAAAGAACTGTAAGAAATCGACACGTTTTTCACCTTTCGACGAGGCATCCTCAGGATGACGATTGACTTGTTGCGAACACGGACACGACGTGTTGTCACGTCAAGCGGTGAGCCACACCGCCCGACAACCCCACTTATAAAGTATTACTGCTCGGTCCACCTCGGCTAGGATCGTTATCAGCGCGATAAGGGGCTGCGAACAATCGCCGCCGCAAAAAATGATCAACTGTCCCATACAAAACTTTAATACCTAAGCTACTCGACCCGAATGTATGGGGCGGCTGATCATTTCTATTCGATCACGGTTTTAGTTCCACGAAGAAAGTTTGTTCAGTTTGATGGCTTGTACTGCACCCTGAAATATAACCGCACCTTTCTGATACATGTAGTCTATTATAAGAAGGCCCCGGTTTTAATGCCTACTGTCAGATCGCTTATCGAATAAAAATATTGTTATTTCGGATATAAGAGTAGGGGAAGACCAAAGAAACGATGGACGGACTGAGTGAGGGATGATCTACCCATAGAAAGGGGGAGACTACCGAGATGACGACTGATAGAGAAGTGTGTAGGTGAAGCCATGCTGCACCAACCACTAGTACTTTCGAAGAATTTAATATCTATACACCGTAAGGACTATTTCTGCTTGCGGTACTCGGCCGCTAAAGAAATCTTATCAACTTTCAAAAAAACTTTCTCATTTTTCGTCGCCTTAGAGTGAATGCAGACTTTTTATTTTATTACATTTTTGGAAAGAAAAACCTCGCAACACACGCAGTTTTGTGGCGGCATCTATATCGCCACATGCGACCTACGCATCATACTGACGTCACGCAAAATCCTGCATCGCGTAAGCAGATTTTACCGCGCGATCAGCATATAATATAATTTCCCAGTTGCCCACCAGTTTTTCGCATATAAGAGGTTTTCAGACAAAGACGACGTTTTGATTCTTTTTGTTCTATTCTTAGTGGTCGACAAAGAGTCGGTCATCTGTGATCATTGTAACAAAACACACGAACATCAAAAAAACAAAAACGACAAAATATTACTATGTATTTTTGTTTCATTGGTCGATGCAAAAAGGGGCGTAAAACAGATGTGCTTAGATATGAAATTCTTCGATAGTACATCGGGAGGAGGGCAAGAGAATGAATATGTTAAGTTAGCAAGCGGTTTGACAGCAGGTTGTCGGGTCAAATTGACCGGATTGAAACTGTGGGTAAAATGTATAAATATAGGCTCTAAGGCTGTATGAAAAGTTGCATTGTATTTGTGTTTTGTCACATATTAGTACGGATTGCTCACTCCGCAAAATAATTTAAATAATAAAACATGTGTGCAATTCACACGTGGTAGAAGTGAAACCTTCAAAAATGTAGACCCAAGCAAACTCCCACTATGTCTTGGTAAACACCAGTGGAGGGGGTACGAAGCAGAGCACAAAGAGAACCACGAATTTAAGAAACACTGTATAATGCTTCCTATCTCATTTTCTCCCACGTTAAATCTTATGAATTTATGTGTCTGTCTCTTTTTACTGTCGCTTCTTCGTTTCATCGACTTTCAAATCACAACGATGCTAAAGAAGTTTTCGCTTCAAAAAAGTGACTCTTGCTTCGACACAATAAAGTGCAATTCAGGTCGCGCAGCGCTATCAACTCCAGTTATATTCACCTAGAAGTTGCCTCTCTTTCTATCGCGTAACTCTTAGATCTTCTGACTACTTTACACTCACCGAATTGGCCTGACAAGACGGGCCCGCCGCTTACTTGTAGCTTCATACCTAAAATTCGGAGTGCGCCTTCTGTACTACTATGTGGTTTTTTTTTTGTTAAAAAGTTTGTGTTGTGATATTGTCATTGATGGTTTGTTGTACAGCTGGAGGCTTCTCTATCCGGTGAGAACCTATGCCCATATAACGAAATTACGAAGTAAAAAGAAAGCCTGTATAGTATAGTCATTCTCAGCGTGTAAGGCAGATATGTGTAACACATCCAAATTTCGTCAGTAAAGCTACGATTTTCTAGAGTTTACCGGCGAATGATAGCCGTGAATGGAGCAGTGATAGCCTAGCGGTGTGACCGTCGGACGCCAAGTCATAAATTCAAAATTCAAAAGTCATTTATTCAAACTCGGCTGAGAATCAGCACTTTTCGAACGTCAAAATTACATAAGACAGTCCCCCAAAACGCCCACCCTTCACCACTTCCTAGTGCATTAGCTGGGAAGAAGAAGTGGCGCAACAAACTCCCCAGCAGCACAGCTGTCTGTTCAGTTAGAAGAACAAGGTCTAAACATAGGTCTCGAGTTCGAACCCAAGGCACGCACCTCTTTTTTTCTCTCACCCCTGTTTTTCGGATTCATGTGCGTATTGTATAATTATCACTTGCTTCAAAAAGCGGTGAAGGAAAACATCGCGAGGAGGCGGGCATGCCTGAGAGATATTTCTTGACGGCATGTGAAGCCAAGTCAGAGGCCCATGGGCGGCTTTAAAACTCCGACACAGGTTAGTCACTAACTACACGAAAAGAAGACCGGCGAATGACGTCATTAAAATTTTACTTATTGAAAGTCAGTTTGTGACACCTAGAGAGAATTTTTTGACACCGTAAAGCCAAAACCCGCTTCTGTCATTGTCTTGACAACCGTCATGTGGCGGCCACCGCTCTTCTAGAAAACTGTAGGTTTACCGGACACCAGCACTTTAATTGCATAACACACTATCAATCACAATCTGAATCAATTTTGAAGGATATTGCTAATCCATGGCTTCAAATGTTCGAAAAGTTTATCTGCTCAACAATGTAAATAACGCAATGAATGTTGTTGAACTGTCAAAATGAAAGCCATTGCTACTGTGTCTTCGCAATTACCGCGCACCTTCCAGACTGCTGAGAATTTCTTAACGGGATAACGCATGGCTTTGCCCGACCCGGGTTCGAAGAACTGGAAGCATAGTTGATACAGTAACACAATACATTCAAACACAATAAATATATATAGCTAGTAATAAACTGTACATACTAATATAATATACTGACATATATAATGATGATGCCTGTGTGACTGTTTGACTGTTAGTCACAAGATTTTGACTAAAATTCATTCCGTTTTTAAGACTTGAACGATATATAATCACTGTTTATATAGCTAGTATAACGTTTATTGAAACTAGCTCAGTCAACAACAACATCAAATATCACAAACGCGCATTTAACTACGATTTTTGATGTGTAACATCTTTCCTCTCGCTTTCCTGCTGTCAAACTCTAAATCTAAGGGTAAATTCTCACTGTGACGTGACGCGACGCAACGCTGCGCGCAAGTTTTAAGATAGTGATACAAAATATAACTTTATTGACTACACAAAAAGATACATATTTATTTGAGATAATTCGTAATGCTCCGCGGCGTTGCGCGACGCATCACGACGCAACGGTAGGCGCGGCGTGCAGGAAAGCGCTGCGCCTCTCGAAGCCGCGTGACGTAACGCGACGCCGCGAGGCGCAGCTTGAAACCGTAGTAGCGACTTGTCTCTATTATTTAGCTAGCGGAGCGTGAACTCGCAGTGAATGTAGACACGTTAAACTGCCCCGCGCTGTCTCGTTGCGCAGCCAGGCGACGCGCTGCGCAAAAAAAAAACTAAATTATCAAAGCTGTGGGAGTGATTTCGTGAAAAGGGACGGAAGTGTGTCACAGGAAGCCGGGGAAACGCACTTGTCGAAGCCCCGCCCCTTGAATGTTGCTTATTACCAAGTTGAGATGTCAGATGTTACACGTCATATGCGACTACTGTAAGGCTCGTTCGTTTTTTTTTTTAAATGTTGTTAGGCTCTCTGAGATAATAAAAAAAATGGATAAAAATGGCCCCCCAACAACAACTATGTAACAGGAGGCGAGCCTGGTACTAGTTGTATAAACAGTGCTATAGAACATTTATATTATTGGTTACAAAAAGACTATGTTTAATAAAGTTTGTTGTATCATTCTGTTATTGTATTGTCAACGTTTTATTTTATAAATAAAGTACTCGTTTAATGTGACTACAGCTGTCTACAACTTTCTACGGCTTCTTGTCTCGTATCCACACGTACTAACGGGTGTAACAATATTCTATCTAGCTTCTGCCAGCGGCTTCGTCCGCGTGAAATCTTTATAAATTATAGTCTATGTTACTCAGTCATAATATAGAATTCTACTGGTGGTTTTTTTTTTAAATCGGTCCAGTTGTTTTTGATTTCAACTCTTACAAAAGAAAAATACAAATATTTTCTTTTTACCTATAATATTAGTGTTAACGAAGCCGAGAGTTGTCCTTCCCGTTACTATGTTTTTTTTTTTGTACTGGGCCGTACCTGGAACCTTCTGGTTACGGAGATATTGGAGGTCAAAGTTCCAACTTTTGACGTGACAACGTCTAATAAATCGATGAACGCCGGCTGCACACACGAAAAAGTGTCCCGTTACGCGCATAGTCCCGTTACGCTCATTGTAACGTTACGCGTTAGTGAGGGAAAGGAATGTTTTGTTATGACGTCACATTAAACTATCGTCCGTTAACCGACTTTACAGACAAACAATTTTTTTTTTTGACGTCTTATAAATGAAAACCATTATTAAATGTTATTACAAAATTTTAAATACTCCTACGATTGTACCGTTGCATACACCCATAACTACAATGTTTTGCGTGCGTTACGTTGCGTACTACCATGAACAGCGAATTATCACACCAAAAATAAAAGTCATTTTCCAGCAATTATTTTTCCAGAAAATTGCTTAGTTTGATATACAAAATTCGTAGATGACGGATCAAAACAATATGGATATGATATGGATTGAGAACATTTAATTTTTGTTGACATGTACCAAAATGACTGTCTCACTGTGGCCGATGTTGGCACAGTTCACATTTGCTTTTTTCCGTAAGTTGTGGACGGTTGTTCATGTTGTGTACAAGCTCTGCACTGCCATTTATGTTAAGTTTGTTTCGAGCTGTGTTCAAATCGTTAGTGTGGAAGTGTGCTCAAGAAGGCCCATCAGGAGCCAGAGTTTCTGTTGAACTTGATGGCATGGCGAGACTGTTGCCGCGATGTTATGGCCACTTTAAAATGGCATTTATTTAATAATAATCCCTATTTTGCGCTTCTAAAAATATTATTGAACAATCTAATATAATGATTGCGCCTCTTTTTTAACCTCTAATAATTCCTATTCTAAGGACCCCCAAGGTCCTAAAAAACCTAAATAGCCAAGTAATTGCCACCAAGTTGGATTTAGATACTTCCGCTCGCTCGGCTCGCGCGCGGTTGTTCGCAATTCTGACCTAACCCGTTTGGTCGGGCTGCAAAAGCCCCGAGCATTTCTATACAGAATCTAATCAAATTAGTTAGATAATCTCTGCAGATGTGATGGTTATCGTTATGTTCATACAAAAAACATATGATTTGATGACTTTTTGGGGTCCTTCCCTTCCCCCGTCTGCGGAGTTTCGCTGACTAATCTAATTTGACCCTGTATATCTTAAGAAATTGTGAGATAAAGGATGAACTCTATTTGACGTCTCTGAGTGCGAAGGTAAATAACGACGAGAATTCAAAGTTATATATTTGTTGTTTGAAAGTTACAATGCAGTGTATAATATTAATGTATAATACATGCGATGACTCGTAAAGGTTCTATTATAATGTATAATAACGTTGTATAAAGTTATACTTGTAGATAACAACAGTTGAGTGTTTTTATAAAACGTAGAACATTGAGCCGTTTGTGTGTGAGCTGAGATGTGTGTGTGGGCACGTGTCCCGACATTGAGCCGTTTGTGTGTGAGCTGAGATATGTGTGTGGGCTCGTGTCCCGGCTGTTGTTACGACAGATCATTATTATTATGTATAAATTAAATATTTATTCACAACTTTTTGCCTTTTATTTTTCTAAGGGCGAAAGCGCCTGGTGACCTACCATTGGCATACCCTAACTAAAACTACACAATGGTGCATTTTATAGCGCATTTGACCTGTATCCTAATTGCGTAATTCACGAACAATCAGAATCTGAATCGTTTTGAAACAGCTTGCCAATCCATTGCTTCATAAATTTCAAAAAAAGATTGACTCTGGCAGGGCCACCAACAGGGATTTCAATTTTGATTACACAAAAAATAAGTCGGTAATTTGTCGAAATTTGTTGCCAAATATCAGAATTTGTCGGTCACTGGTTCAAAAGATATAAGGGTTTATAGGTGGCCGATCTAGAGAGAGTCTCCTCAGCAGGGCCACATTTATATCTCAAAAACTAAGGCACCTAGCGAAGATCTGTTTTCTCCCATATTTTGTCGTTAATTTGTCGAAATTTGTCGCCAAATATCAGAATTTGTCGGTCACTGGTTCAAAAGATATAAGGGTTTATAGGTGGCCGATCTGGAGAGAGTCTCCCCAGCAGGGCCACATTTATATCTCAAAAACTAGGACACCTAGCGAAGATCTGTTTTCTCCAATATTTTGTCGCCAATTTGTCGAAATTTGTCGCCAAGTTACAGATTTTGTCGGTGTGTAATTAAAAAGATATTAAAGAATTCAATTTCCACAGTGGTACAAGCAAGTACAATAGTACATTATGATACGAGTGTGCTGTATTGGTCATAAAGTCATAACCCAAAAGGCGGCATTGGCGCGCGAGCCACAGGCGAGCGCGATAATTTAGCCTAGTGGGTAATGATCAATGCTCACTCGTTTCATACGACGTTTTTCAACAAACTTGCGAGGAAAAAATCAGACATGTTGTAAGAACTTATGCTGGAATAACGTAACTATAGAGATGATAATTTAGATTTATAAAGTTCAACTGACCTTTCTTGCCAGGTACTGTCAATCGGAGCTTCTTTTAAAAACTTTTGTACGTCGCGTCGGTTGGTGACAATACTTTAGATTTTCGTATTTTTTATAACAACAAAACAAAAACGATAACAAATATTTACGGAAAATGGCGCGCTGGTTTTTTTTTCTTCTGCTAGCGATTCGCGCGCTGTTGTAAATAAAGGCACAGGCAAAACCGCTGAACAGCCTATATAAAAATATAATAAACACAAAATAATAATTTGAATACGCAAATTAAGATTAAAATATAGTGAAAAATATATAATTTGATGAAATATTATGTAAATGTATCGTATTTTATTTATTTACACAGTAGGCATAAAAAACGCAAGAAGTACCCACGCACAATGGTCCACTTGAAGGAAAGAACCAAACCCCTTAACATAGAACATAGAAGGCAAGAAGTCTCTTTGATGATATTAAAAAAAGCACAAATCTCTGCTCGGGTTAAAATAGAGAATGCTAATTTAATAGGATAGTTCATACTAGTTCCATGTATTCAAAGTTAATTTCTATATACAAATTCTATGCTGCAATGATAGTACCTACTAATTCCATACTACCCCGTCGCGTTTCAAAATTTGTCAAACAACAATGGCCGCTAGAAATTGTCTATGGTTTTAGTGATGTGGTAGTATCTTTTCGTTTTCGTACTTTCGATGTTACGATTTTTTTTGTAGGTAGTGTTTCATCAGTATTTTTTATATTGAGTAACTTTCACATAAAAAACAAATCCATTGAAATATGATGAACAAGATAACACGGGTACTTATGTACGTTTGGTATGTAAAAGATAAATAAATTCAGTGTTAAAGCAGTAAGTATAATATTCTAAAACTTGAGGGGTCTCCATAATACATATAGACCTACGATGTTATTTAATAAGGAAATAGTACCGCATCTTTAAACGTGGGCTAGCTCCAACAGCATGTTGAAAATCCTAGCCTAAAACACGATTGTTGTCAGTATAATAATTATAAATACATTAAAAAAATTTTTTTTTTTCAAAAAACGTTAATAAAGTACTCGATATTTATTACGTCAATCACAAACTTTTCAATTACAAGATTTTAGACCAGTTAAAAAGGATGTCGGTTGCCTATGGTCGGTTGTTTGACTTTTGTAAAAATTTAAAATTTAGTCCAGTTTTCGCTTTTATTGTTAATTAAAATAGTTTAATTAAAAGATAAGAAACACGCATAGGATGTTAAAGTGGGTGTGATAATACGTGTATCCTAATTAGTGCGTTTTTAATCAGTGACACGTAGATATCGCGTTCAATTCCCAGGCAAGTCCAATGTTATTGTATTTAGCGAGTCGCAACCAAATCCTGATTAGTTATCTGTGGCATTACAGCACTAGTCCGATAATATAAAGTTAAAAGCACGCGTTTTTAATACACTGAATTATAAACCCCAAAAACGGTTCAATAACTACTTTACGAGCAAGTGTGTTGAAAAATAAAATATGATACATTTACATAATATTTCATCAAATCCTAAAAGACATCCTTTTTAACTGGTCTAAATTTATCTTGTCATTGAAAAGTTAGTGATTGACGTAATAAATATCAACTATTTGTTCAAGGAGTATTTTATTAATCCTTTATTGAAAAAAAACTATTTGAATGTATTTATAATTATTATACTGTCAACAATCGTGTTTTAGGCTAGGATTTTCAAGATGCTGTTGGAGCTAGCCCACGTTTAAAGATGCGGTACTATTTCCTTATTAAATAACATCGTAGGTCTATATGTATTATGGAGACCCCTCAAGTTTTAGAATATTATACTGCTTTAACACTGAATTTATTTATCTTTTACATACCAAACGTACGTAAGTACCCGTGCTATTTTGTTCGTTTTCACGATTTTAACTTCGAACATATTTCAATGGATTTGTTTTTTATGTGAAAGTTACTCAATTTATGAAATATTGATGAAACACTACCTACAAAAAAAATCGTAACATCGAAAGTACGAAAACGAAAAGATCATACTATCACATCACTAAAACCATAGACAATTTCTAGCGGCCATTGTTGTTTGACAAATTTTGAAACGCGACATGGCAGTATGGAAGTAGTAGGTACAGAGGCCAGCAGGTCAAGCTACCCGAAACTGTCAAATTTTCGCAATCAACCTTGAACCTTATGCTGCAGTGCTAAAGTTGAAAATCTATTAAATAAATTTGACAGATTGTAGTAGCTTGATGTGCTAGCGTCTGTACTATCATTGCAGCATAGAATTTGTATAAAGAAATTGACTTTGAATACCTGGAACTAGTATGAACTATCCTATATACTATTAAATGAGCATTCTCTATTTTAACCCGAGCAGAGATTTGTGCTTTTTTTTATCTCACCAAAGAGATTTCTTGCCTTCTATGTTCTATGTTAAGGGGTTTGGTTCTTTCCTTCAGGAGGACTATTGTGCGTGGGTACTTCTTGCTTTTTTTATGCCTACTGTGTAAATAAATAAAATATGATACACTTACATAATATTTCATCAAATTATATATTTTTCACTAAATAATAATCTTAATTTGCGTATTCAAATTATTATTTTGTGTTTATTATATATTTATATAGGCTGTTCAGCAGTTTTGCCTGTGACTTTATTTACAACTGCACGCGCAAAACAAAAAACCAGTGCGCCATTTTCCGTAAATATTTGTTATCGTTTTTGTTTTGTTGTTATAAAAAATACGAAAATCTAAAGTATTGTCACCAACCGACGCGACGTACAACATTTTATAAAAGAAGCTCCGATTGACAGTACCTGGCAACAAAGGTCAGTTGAACTTTATACTCGTAAGTCTAAATTATCATCTCTATAGTTTTCCTCGCAAGTTTGTTGAAAAACGTCGTATGAAACGCGTGTGCATTGATCATTACCCACTCGGCTAAATTATCGCGCTCGCCTATGGCTCGCGCGCCAATGCCGCGTTTTGGGTAATGACCAATACAGCACACTCGTATCATAATGTACTATTATGTAGTTTCTAGATAGTATCTATGACGTCATATTGAGGAATGTTTGTTTCGAATCAAATAAATATAAACTTATTCTATAATTTCAACCATCAAAGAAAAGCTGTATTCATTACCTATAAACAAATCTACAATAAATATATGTAATTATTTATCTAACACTGCATTTACCACTTAGTCGCTGGCAGATAGATCGCTGCGCTCCGTTTCATTTACGGTAAGTAAGAAAGAGATAGATGCGCGTGTACAGACGAGCTACTTATAACGAGTTGCCCGTCACGTAAGTTAAAGTCAGCCAGTTTAATTATGATGATAATCCGATGCGCAAAGAAGTTGAAAGAAGAATAACCAATGGCTGGAGAAGGTACTGGGGTTTGAAAGAGATTATGAAAGATAAAAACCTTCACATGAATATAAAAAGCAAACTATTTAACACTTGCATACTACCAATTCTCATGTACGGCAGGCAAACATGGGCCTTATCACAAAACACGACCAGCAAACTTGCAACATGCCAATACACAATGGAAAGGAGCATGATGAATGTGAAAAAGTCAGACCGACTGAGAAACCGTGTAATAAGAAGCAAAACAAAGGTTATAGACATAACGTGCAAAATTAGAAGGCTTAAATGGCGATGGGCAGGGCATATGGTAAGAGGAAAAGATAAATGGAGCAAAGTTGTGACACAATGGTATCCTAGAGAAGGTAAAAGGAAAAGAGGCAGACCACAAAAAAGATGGGATGATGACATAAGACAAGTGGCAGGCGTCACATGGAACAGAGTGGCTCAAGAAAGACATGAGTGGAAAAGGTTGGAGGAGGCCTTTGTCGACTGGCAAACAGATCTACAGAAAATAAGTAAAAATCAAATAAGAGACTAGATTAAGGTTTAAATTAAATTTAAGTTTTCACTGTATTTTGTCACATAATTGTAATATGGATCTGAATAAAAGGCTATAATAAATAAATAAATAAATAAGTTTAATTAAAGTGGAACTTATTATGAATAGTTACGAACTCGACTGTTGTTATCTCTATTATAGGTATTCCACAAATACAAAAACGGGGAAAAGTGCGAGAGAGAACAAGGGTTTCCCCTGCTGCACGTCACCGGCGCCGCGGCGCGGCGCTTCGGCGTTCGCGCCGCTCAAAGTACTTAAAAAAGAATAGGTAAATAAACAAACTTGCTCTAAAGGATTTTTTCTTTATTCCTCCACCGGGAGTACAGCGAGGTTTGTTTGTGTAAAAAATTGAAAGAACAATTACGAATGCGGGCATTTAACTGCATTGAACAAGGTGGTGGACAATTTGAGTGTTTTGAAAAGAGGACGCCGCCGCGCGGTATTATTGCAGATTAATATGTAAGTTACCTTGATTTTTCACGTCAATAGCGTGTTTGTGTGTGTGCCTTTAGATACAAATACCGAGGCGCTACCTACCAATGTAGTCCGTCGATGTCCATATATTATTTGGGTACAATTAGGATAGCAATTTAAAAAAAAAAAACACACTCATAAAACAGTTGCATGCGACTGTACATCTTGACACCAAATAGACCAAGAGCAAGGTTTAATGTTTTCAAACAAGTTTAAGCCACTCTAACCTAGTATCTAAAACTTAAAAACATGTATTTAATTGAGAATTTATGTCTCTCGGACATTTCTAAGGACTGTTATAGACCGATAAAACTAGTATTATATTACACATATTAATAGAAATATTTTTTCTTGCCAATTTTTCGTGAACTCTTCGATCTAGCTCTTGGACTATACCTTACTAATTGAACTCATTATATCTCCTAAACTAAGACCCGACAAATTCTGATATTTGGCGAAAAATTTCGACAAATTAACGACAAAATATGGGAGAAAACAGATCTTCGCTAGGTGCCTTAGTTTTTGAGATATAAATGTGGCCCTGCTGGGGAGACTCTCTCCAGATCGGCCACCTATAAACCCTTATATCTTTTGAACCAGTGACCGACATTAGCGACAATTTTTTTGTGTAATCAAAATTGAAATCCGTGTTGGTGGCCCTGCCAGAGTCAATGACAAAAAGATCTGCTCAACAACGTAATTAACGCAATGAATGTTGTTGAACTGTCAAAATGAAACGGATCAGTCGTAATCTTTACAAAAATATGTTAGTAATTAGATAGCTGGATTTTAAATTAAGTTCCCGTTTTTAGGGTGCCGTAGTAAACAAGGAACCCATAAAGGTCCGCGGATTAGCTCATAGACGGTTAGTACTAGAAAGCTGTAATTTGGCATGGGTATACATATTAATCACGCCGAAAAAGTGGTAAATAAAATCAAGAAAAAAAATATTTTTTAGGGTACCTCCCCTACACGTAAAGTAGGGATGTTTTTTTTCTCGCCTATCCCATAGTGTGGGGTATTTTTGGAAAGGTCGTGCAAAAATATTGTGGGTGTGTGAAAATCGATTTTCAATTCAGGAATCCGTTTGCGAAATATTAAGCTTTAACGAGTAATAATTCTCACATTTTATTCTCAGCTTTTTCTCACAGCTTATTCTACTGAACTTAGGCGTCCTGCAAGAGATGTTAAATGAGGACCCCATTACAGCCTTGAGTCGAGCGTAATCCCCAAGAAAACAGTTTTATCGACGAATTCTAATTTCTCCCTATTCAATACTATGTCACAATCACTACTTCAAACATTCGGTAAAGCAAATCTTATGCATTTAGTTGTTTTCCCATTTAATACTAAATTATTAGCAGTGAACCAATTTTGGATCTGCAGTAGGGCATTATTTACGTCGTCAAAATTTGATGCATGTCCATTTATCAAAAAAAAAATAAGTATCGTCAGCAAATAACACCTTTTGTGGTTGTTTTTTAAATAAATGGGGTAGATCATAAATATAAACTAAAAAGAGAAAAGGACCCAATATCGAGCCTTGTGGAACACCCATTTCTACTTTTAGAGCGAGTGAATTGACAGCATTAATTTGAACTTGCTGTTTAGACAACAGCTCATTTTTAGCTTCATAACAGTTCATTTAAATAAGATTTTACCAAACTAAGCGCAAGTTTATCTTGTCCGTAATGCTCAAGTTTCAAGAGTAAGGTTTCATGATTTACGCAGTCAAATGTTTTGGAGAGGTCATAGATATCAATTCCTATGGCATTTTGTAAATATGTGTTTTAATAAAGTGACACCGGCGTCAGTCAAAAATTCAAAATTCAAAAGTCATTTATTCAAACTAGGCTGAGAATCAGCACTTTTCGAACGTCAAAATTACATAAGACAGTAACCCAAAACGCCCACCCTTCACCACTTCCTAGTGCATTAGCTGGGAAGAAGAAGTGGCGCAACAAACTCCCCAGCAGCACAGCTGTCTGTTCAGTTAGAAGAACAAAAAAAAAAGATTCTATATAATAGTATTCAAAATAATTTACATTACGCAACATAAAACATAATTCAAATTATTAGCCATATGTTAGCTAGCACACGCCAATATACCAAACAAAATCATCGAGAACTCAACCAATCAATCATCGATACTCAGGCCGAAATAAAAAAACTAAACGTAAACAGAATTTAATATCTAAATAAAAAAGCCTCCAGGCATAAAGGGCGTGCCCGCTTACATATAGTTGTAACTGGAAGTTATAAATGATAAAACTAGGACCATCGATGTAAAATAAATAAATAGAGAGTTAATTACTAATAACAGTAAATAATATGATCAATTGTCGAGGTCACTAGCTAACCACATATTGCAATACAACTCATAAAAAAACAGTGTGATGAGTAGATTTTGTCAAAAATAAATTAAAGTTAAATTAAAATAACTTGACTTAAAAAGTCAAATAAAATAAACAATTATATTAACTCATATAACTTGTCAGTACGTAAGCTGGAGAAAGAACATAAACATTGTCTTGAGTTAATCACAGCGACCAACTATTCTTATCATTTAAGTAGTCGTTGATAGAATAGTATGCCTTTGAACAAAGATTGGATTTTACTTTCGTTTTAAACGCATTAAAAGGCAAATCTAGCAAAGAACAGGGTAGCTTGTTATAAAAGGTTATACCTGTTACATAGCAACACTACCGGCCTCGGTAGTCTATGGCAGTCCGCCCGGCTAGAGGCAGGCCGCCTCAGTCTCAAGTAATAAACTGTTCTGTTCTGATTATCAAACATCAGTTGTTTTATTGTGTGGTTCATCCTCAAGACATACACACAACATGGTGTCAGAAGCAGAAGACGACGCAGTCAGTAAGGTTGAGGAGAAGGAAAAGTCCACTTCACGACGCCAAGATGGCGCACGCTCCGGAACGGCACCGGGCTCATCCTTAGGTTCAGGACACCTCGGACCACTAGACCTAAAAAGCCATAACACGGCTGTGACATGGAGGAACTGGATCATGCAATTGAAAATTTACTTGCGAGCTAACAATCTCGAAAACGAGAGAGACAGCCGCAAGGTGGCCATCTTGCTTCACTTTATCGGATCCGAGTCCCTAGCAATATTCTACTCATTCAACGTAGATATCGACGTAATCCCGTTCGACGATCTTGTCTCAAGATTCACAAAGCACTTCACGCCACGGACCAACATAACGATGGAACGCCACAAATTATTCAATAGGCGTCAGGGCGCAGACGAGACAATTGATGACTACGTCACTGATTTAAAAAATATCAGCAGACAATGCGAGTTCAACACTCTTGAGGACAGTCTCACCAGGGATATATTTAGTTGGAATCTCAACGGTTAAAATTTCCATTATGGGCCAAAGATTTATGGGACGGTGAGGAGGGGGAGGGAGGGGGGGGAGGTAGGCTACCCCTCTGTACCATTCCCACCCCGCGGAGTCCCATGGTTATGGAGATATCCAAGGTTAAAGTTTTTTAGGTTAGAATAAAAATTGTCATTATTGTTGATCGATTTATGAGGCGGGGGAGAGGGGGCGTAAGAGGGCATACCCCTGTACCATCCCCACTCCGCGGAACCCCATGGTTATGGAGATATCCAAGGTTAAAGTTTTTTAGGTTAGAACAAAAACTCCCCCAGTTTGACTCCGCCTTATCTCCGGCGCTACGGGAAGAGCAGCCCTTCCGCCCTTGCGTGCCGAAGCACGGTCACTCATGCTCGGCTCTGCAGCTTCGGCTTGTTGGTCGCCTTCGGCGACCAGCCTCAGCCGCTCCGCCTCGCACGGTTCCCGCGCTTCGTCACAGCGGGCGAGGGCTGCTCTCCCTCCGCGCCTCCGGTTTTTTATATACACTCTTGGGGTAGGGCAGACAAGAACACGTGGAAAGAGGGGTGCTCTGATTCGGTTTTGGGTATTTTTGGGATATTATATAGTGAGGCTGAGGCTCATTTGAGTCCATCACTCGTACACTACCTGAAGAAAGCACTAAAGAGGAGGCCGTGACAAGCGGCTCATCTGAGTCCAACACTTGCACATCACTCGACTCTTCAGACACAGAAGCATAGGGCTTCGGGGACGCCATGGTAGTCAAAACGTTCACAACTGCACGGGGCAAGCAACAAACGATGACTGACACTATATAAAAACAAGACGCTATATAACAGAATGGCGTCGCTTCACGTTCCGTTCCAAATTGTAAACAAAAATTCTTTATTTTTTGGGTAAAAAAGTCAATGTTATTGCTTAATACAGCACGGTTATTGTGCACCTTAATTACACACCAAATTAATAAGTGAATAAGTGAAAATAATATTTTATTTAAGTAAAAAATATGACATAAAATTGAATAAAATACACCTCTACGGTCAACGGAACGTGAAATGTCAACTATGACGTCTACTATGTCAGTAGAACCTACCTAAAAATCTGCAAATGGCGTGTTATTTTCCAATTTCAATGGAAACTTTAAAAAATTATATCTCGTAAACCGTGAATGTCCGCACCTTGAAAATTTGTAAAAAGCTTTCTATTTATGAGTACTATCTACAGAAAAAATATGAACTTCCAAATCGTTGGCCCATAATGGAAATTTTATCCGTGGAACACTCAATTTGTTGAATGTTTACCTATTAGGAAGCTGTTGTGTGTGCTTTGTGTTAACCTATTAGGAAGCTGTTTGCATCCTAGACTTAAACTCAACTGAAACACGGTTCCTTCCAAGACATATGACACTACCTATAAAGGAGAATGTTGCTGTAGGTCTTTTGTGTCAAAAACATGCCAAAGTTAACCGGCTGTAGAACAGTAGGTACACCCCGATTCAAACTTAATGGCGGCTCGGAACATGAGGCGAGTCGCCCGACTCGATCACTAAAAGTACACATAAACTTTCTACTTACAGTGGACAGTTAATACCCACTATAGGTCAGTGTATTCTACCACTAAGTCATAATGGTTGCATTTATAATGTCTTGTTCCATGTAGTAGATATAGATTCACAAAATATAATAGGAAGGGAGTCATGCAACACACTCAATTTGATCAAAAGGGTACATAATGTCAAGATAAATACCAGTGAGAATATTATGTCTGCTAACAGTGATTTGTTTCAAGGTTTAGGCTGCCTGAAAGGTTTTAGCTGTGATTTAAAACTAAAGCCAGATGCAATTCCAAGTGTTGATGCATGCCGAAGAGTTCCATTTCAATTAAAAAATAAGCTTAAAGCAGAGCTAGATGAACTTGTGAAAAGTAATGTTATATGCCCAGTCGAAGAACCCACCGAATGGGTAAGTTCCCTTGTCATAGCAACTAAAAAGAATGATAAACTACGACTCTGTATAGACCCTCGCAAACTTAACAAAGCGATTATGAGACCACATTACCAGTTTCCCACACTAGACGAGATAAAGTCAGACCTCTCCGGAGCCAGATTCTTCACAACACTGGATGCCAATAAAGGTTTCTGGATGTTAAAACTCTCAGATGCTGCATGAAAACTGTGTACTTTCATAACACCCTTCGGTAGGTACAGGTACACACGCCTTCCCTATGGTATTTCAGCAGCACCAGAAATATTCTATAGAGAAATGGTAAATAGATTCAATGACATCAAAAATGTTAAAATAATGATGGATGACTTCTTAATCTATGGTAAAACTCTTCAAGAACATGATGAAGCCCTACATAAAGTCATAGACAGAGCCCGTGAAATCAATCTAAAATTCAATAAAGACAAGTCAGTCATATGTGCCCCAGAAGTCAAATACTTAGGACATATATTTAGTCAGAATGGTGTTCAAGTTGACCAATCAAAAGTCAAAGCAATTTGTGACATGCCCAAACCTACCTGCATAAATGACCTTCAAAGATTCATGGGTATGGTCAATTATCTCAGTCCCTTCATACCAAATTTGTCCAAAGAAAACAGTCTTTTGAGAACACTTTTGTCAAAGCAAACTGAATGGGTTTGGTCAGAACAACATGAAGAAGAATTTAATAAAATTAAAAAACTCATTAGTAGTGCACCAGTACTTTCATATTATGACCCAAATAAAAACATCACAATGTCTGTAGATGCCTCAAAAGATGCTCTTGGTGCGGTTCTGTTACATGATAAGCAACCAATAGCATATGCATCTGCCTCACTAACAAAATGTCAACAAAACTACTCTCAAATTGAAAAGGAACTGATGTCCATACTATTTGGCTGCACAAAATTCCACCAATACATACATGGTAGGATAGTCACAGTAGAAACAGATCATAAGCCACTCATTACATTATTTAAAAAAGCACTAGTGGAAATCCCCGCTAGGCTACAGAGGATAATGTTACGTCTACAGCCTTATGATCTTAATGTAATATACAAACCTGGTCGTTATCTTTACATCGCAGACACATTGTCCCGAGCAGCATTGAAGGAACATACACTACAAGATCTTGAAAAAGATCTAGACTTACATGTAAATTTAATAATGTCTAGCTTGCCAGCTAGTCAGGATAAACTTGATCAAATCAAAGACTTGACCTGCAAAGACCCTACCTTGAGCCAAATTGTCCAATACTGTCAAGATGGATGGCCAGAACACAAAAGGTCTGTTGGCCAATCTATCAAACCTTACTTTTCTTTAAAAGACAAACTACATGTCATGAATAACATTCTTTTTTTGTCAAATAAAATTGTTATACCTGAGTCCATGAGAGACTATGTAATTAAAATCACACATGAAGGACATCCAGGCATAAATAGTTCTATAAGACTGGCACAAACTACTGTGTACTGGCCCAACATGAGTAATGATATTGAAAACTTTGTGAACAAATGCCATACCTGTTTGACTTATCGTAGAAACAACAGCAAAGAGCCAATTCTACATCACAAATACAAATATTTACCCTGGAATAAAGTAGGTATTGACATGTTCGATTTTGATGGGAAAAAGTACCTAATAGCAGTAGACTATTATTCTAAATATGTAGAACTAGCTCTTCTAAATTCAGGCTCAAGTGCTCAGCTAGTCATAACCCACCTAAAATCAATATTTGCTAGGCATGGTATTCCAGAGTACCTTATGTCTGACAACGGCCCTCCATTCTCTAGCAAAGAATTCATAATATTCACCAAAGACTGGAACATTAAATTTAACACTTCTAGTCCCTATTTAAGTCGATCCAATGGCATGGTAGAAAGAGCTATTGGTACAATTAAAAATATGCTGAAGAAATGTAAAGCAGATAACACTGATCCATACCTAGCCTTACTTTTGTATAGAAACACACCTAAAAAGATAGGATACTCACCAGCACAACTATGTATGTCTAGATACTTACGATCCAAACTGCCCACCACTGACTCACAGCTGTCCCCAACTTTAGTAAATATTGATTTACTTAAAAAGAATATTGAAAAACAAGAGTCAAATACAACACTTTATTACAATAAAAATACAAAACCATTATCAGAACTAAAAAAGGGTGACACAGTATACTTCAAACATAAACCACACAGTGTCTGGATCCCAGGTAGAATCTCAGAAGCCAGCAGCGAACCTCGCAGCTTTGTTGTACAATCCCCGGAAGGAGAATTCCGTAGAAGTCGTGAGCATATCCTCAAACCCGTCGCTCCCCCACCTGAGATGATACCTGAAAACAAAACAAAAATTAATAATACTCCAAATGAAAATGTCGATGTCTCTAAAAGTACGAACACAGCACCGAAAATGACGCGCTATGGGCGAATCATTAACAAGCCAGCTCGTTACTGTGATTAGTTTAACTAGCTCTTTAAAATTTGTGTTTTTAATAAATAGATTGCTTGTTGTACTGTAAATTAGTTTTAAGGTTATCTGTCAATGTTTAATTGTTATTAATGTCAGTCTCGCATAAAGCGTTTCGTTCAGAAAAATTGTAAAAGATTGCATAGCCTGGATACCGGTCTTTTAAGCACATAATTAAAAGTAAAATTTATACTTACCTCATTAAGGCTCTGGAATCTTAGTTTCAAAAAAGGGAAGATGTTACATAGCAACACTACCGGCCTCGGTAGTCTATGGCAGTCCGCCCGGCTAGAGGCAGGCCGCCTCAGTCTCAAGTAATAAACTGTTCTGTTCTGATTATCAAACATCAGTTGTTTTATTGTGTGGTTCATCCTCAAGACATACACACAACAATACCAAGCCCAAAAAATGAGTTATGAACCTTATGAAGCCGGTGAAAGGGAGCTCGTAGTTTGTCCTTATTTCTAGTGTTAACATTGTGAAAATCACTGTTTTTAGTTTATAAGTGTATATTTTGCCTAATATATAAGATATTGGCGAAGATGAATTGAGATGCCACCGTGAGGATACCAATATCTTTGAAAAAATCTCTCAGAGAAACTCTGGCACCAAGCTGGTAAATAGCGCGAACAGCTCGTTTTTGAAGAACAAATATATTTTGAATATCAGCAGCTTTGCCCCACAGCAGAAGACCGTAGGACATAACGCTATGAAAATAACTAAAATAGACTAACCGAGCTGTATCGACGTCAGTGTATTGTCTTACTTTCCTGACGGCGTAGGCGGCTGAACCGAGCCTTCCCGCTAGGCTCGATATATGTGGGCCCCACTGAAGTTTGGCATCTACTGTTATGCCCAGAAAAACCGCCGAGTTTATAGATTCAAGCACCTCTTTATCTAAGACGATGTTGGGACCTAGATTTCTAACATTTGGTAGGGCAAACTTTACACATTTCGTTTTCTTAGTATTTAGAACTAGGTTATTTGTCGTAAACCAATCCGTAACCATTAAGAGTGCACTGTTTACATCGTCAAAATCTTGTCTATTCCTGTCTACTTTAAAAATAAGAGAGGTATCATCTGCGAACAGTACAACTTCACAGATACCCTTTAAATAGAATGGTAAGTCATTGATATACACTAAGAACAAGAATGGACCCAGTATTGAGCCTTGAGGTACACCTAACTGAACTGGTAGCCCAGAAGATTTCACACCATCAACATCTACACATTGGGACCTATTATGTAAATACGAATTTAAAACGTTGAGAGCTTCGTTTTGCACACCGTAATGACGCAGTTTACGCAAAAGCGTGTCATGGTGCACGCAATCAAAGGCTTTGGAGAGATCACAGAAAACCCCAAAAGCATTTTGCGAGTTCTCCCATGCGTTAAATATGTGTTTCAGCAAAGCAACACCCGCATCTGTAGTCGAACGACCTTTTGTAAAGCCATATTGTTCATTATGAAGGAGGCTATTTAAATTAAAATGTCTAAGCAACTGCTTGAGTATTAACTTTCCGTACAATGTCCTTTGGTGAACCCGTATTGCTGATCGTGTAAGATTAAGTTGGTGTTAAAATGATTAAGCATTTGATTGAGCATTACTTTTTCGAACACCTTACTGAATACCGGCAGCAGCACAGATACTGGTCAATAATTTTTGGTGTCTTTACTGTCTTCAGATTTAATAAAATACTTTTTACAAAAAAAAAAACAACCGACTTCCAGAAAAAAAACACTGCAAAGTGAAAATTAACTTTAATTTTGGAAGTCGGTTGTTTTTTTTTTCACTTTTTAGTTGTGGTAATGGGTTTTTTTTAACACATACATAAAAAAAAATAAACATACATACGCTAAGGTTTTTCTATCTGGAATTTCTAAGTTGCAAACCGGAGTCCGGATTTGTGCCCGGTTGATAGCAATAGGCTCGCCCCCTATTACATGGGACTTAAACTTAACTGACATATGGGTGTACTATGGGTACACCTCTGCCCAACCCTACGGGGCAACAAGACGTGATGTTAATGTTATGTTAAATGACGGAATTCACTAAAACTACGCTCACATGTATCACATTTGAAAGGTTGTACACCAGTGTGTATTCGAATATGTTTGATATATCACCCTTTTGGCTAAAATAAAATTATGTTAACATACATAACACTATTCATGTTTTTCGCCAGTATGTATACGAATATGTCGGTTTATACTACTCTTGTAACTAAAACTTTTTTTTTTTTTTGTACGTTTTAAAAAAGAGTTTGCATAATAATTTTATCGCGTTCAACGTCGAAGGAGTCGCGATTTACGATTACAAAACGAAATTTGAGCGCCGTATGGCTAAAAGGTTTTTCACCTGTGTGTTTATCAATATGTCTTGTTAAAGCTCTCTTTTCCCTATAACTACTCTGGCATAAGTCACATTTACAGTTTTTTTTCACATATATGTTTTGATAAATATCAAAACATATTCGAATACGCACTTAAAGGAAACGGTTATTTAACCCTTTTGACTAAAGCTACGCTCACAAATATCATACTTATAAGGGTTTTCACCAGTGTGTATTCGAATATGATTTGTAAAAGTACTCTTTTCACTAAACCTACGTCGACACACATCACACTTACTCGTATATGGTTTTTCACCAGTGTGTATACGAATATGTTTTCATAATTCAACTTTTTTTACTAAAACAACGCCCACACTTGTAAGGTTTTTCACCAATTTGTGTACGAGTATGTTGTATATATTTTTACTCGATTAAAACTGCGCTGATCACATTTGTAAGTTTGTCTCTTTGAAATAAGTGTCAGGTTTGGACGTACTTTTTTGTGTTGTTTGGATAACTTTCGAGTCCGGTTTATATTTTTTCGTTTGTTCGGCGACTATTGCATCTTCTAGTTTGCTCTTCGTACGTCTAGTTTTGGTTTCTTCGAAACGGTCGCACCAATGATTATAAATTTAGTAAGTACAAAGTTTGAAGAAGATTTACATGTACACTAATTAACAAGATGAATGATGATGAACCATCATTCAAGATGATGAATCAGACGGCACAGCAGGATCTCATGGCGTCATGGAGAGTGCGATTGTCGTAACCCCGTGCTGGGCACGCCACAATTACGGCGATAAGTCCCCTTCTTGAGAAGTGGCTAGAGAGGCGCCACGGCGTCCTCACCTTCCGCCTGACGCAGGTCCTCACCGGACACGGTTGTTTCGGGATTGTTTCCTGTTCCGGATAAGGCAGGAGGAAACGCCCGGGTGTCATCATTGTGAGGATCGCCCGCAGGACACGGTGGAGCAAACGGTCGAGGTCTGCTCAGCTTGGGCGGAGCATCGCCTTGCCCTTGTGGAGGCGATTGGTGGCGATGATCTCTCGCGTCCGGCCCTGGTCCAGGCCATGATACTGAGCGAGAGCGCATGGGAGGCCGTCACCTTCTTCTGCGAAGCAGTAATGCTCGCGGAGGCGGAGGCGGAATGCGTGAGGGAGAGGCAAATTTCGCGCCCTCACGCCCCTCGCCGCCGCGCCGCCGCAGGAGACGCCCTGGGTATCGGGAATCGGACTAGGCCCGGGTCGACAGCGCGTTGTATTCCACGCGTGCCTTAAAGTGATGTCAGCACAACTGACGGGGCGGGGTCTCCTAGGACCGATGCCTGCCGGGGTTGCGGGAAAGTCTGATCGGGTTACCGTGGCCCCTGGCAACTGAAGGAACACGGGTGGGTTTTATTCAGTAAGCGTCTGACACGCCCTCCCGCGCCGCCCAGAGCGGGAGATGTTAATTGATAAATTCCCAAAAAAAAAAGGAGTATTGTACCAAAAAAAACGTACAAGTCACTACAGAAGCGCATACCCTAGTGCCAAAAAGGTTGAAAAAGAAAGTACGTACGGATGCGAATGACATTCGTGAGCAGGTGGTCAACTCACTCTCGCTCTCAATGCTTCTCTCTCGACTTAGATTTTGGACAAATAATTATAATTATTACGTACGTAAGATGTTTGTTGGTCCTAGGGTCATTTACGACGTCCTTTGTTTGCTTGATTATTTTATTTCAACGGACGAATGAATTTGTACAAGTTCTTAGGTCGGACATCGCGTTGCGAGTTTCAGTTTAGGCGTCTACGGATTTGACTAGTCCGTCGATTCTCGGTGAACCGTCGTCGAATCGTTCACAGCATGGTATAATAAAACAAGGTATGGCATTCCGGGAGCGACACATGCCTACGTCACTATTCAGTTGCCACTTTATTGCAACAGAACTCGAATTTAAGGAAAGATTTTCAATCACCATTCTGTTAAAAAATATATACAAAGCATTGAAATTGTCGTTTCGTTTGTCTTATCAAACGAAACAAACATATACCAACGTAATTTTTAATTAAAACCTCTTTATTGTATCAGATTCGCATAAGTAATAAAGGAGGTTGGGGAGTTATTATTACACACTACTGGTAACACAGAAACGGGCAGTCTAATTGACATTCTGACATTTTGTCATGTATAGCTATTCTTGTCGAACCCGTATGTTGGTCTCGCTCAGTCCCATTGTACACAGTGATTCTCAATCATTTTTTTGTGGACGTCTAAAAAGTTGGTTTGATACATTTTTTTCTTTGACCACAATATCAAAATGGTTAAAAAAAAAATTTTTTTGATTTTGAATAAAACTTCGTAAGTAGACGAGTTTAACAATGTGTTTGAGTATTATTTTAGTAATCCCTAGAATACACTTATATTATGAATGCTAAAGTAAATTTATCTAATTTGTTTTTTTTTTTGTCTAGGGAAACCTACAACGCGCGGGTAGAGCTACAGGCAAAAGCTAGAAGTAATTTAATAATTATGTCAATGTTTTATAAAATTTCCCCAGACTAAAAAGTTTGAGAACCATGGATAGCGGTGATGACGTAGTCTTGTGTCTCCCACGTGACCAATGTGTTTCGGAGTGCCATACCTTGTTTTATTATACCATGGTTCACAGTACATGACGGTCGAATTAACTAGTTCGTTGATTAAACGCGCATCACTATTCCTGTCAGTGTCAAAAAATTTAGTTTTGGGAACATTGACAGGAAATAGACATTTCAACATGTTTTGTAGATTTGTTGTAAATGTTTCGCCAGTGCAAACAAACGCACAGTAATTATTAGATGGTGGTAAGGGATTAATAAACGAATTCGACTATGAATTACCTGGACCGTCTGGAGTGTCTGGACTAACAACAGAGACATACATTTACTAACTTATTCTCAAAATCTAAGTACCTAGATTACTAGAAAATAATTATAATCATAATAAACCAGCCTCCCTCGTTAAATTTGTAAATGCAACAGTGTTTCCATGTATAATGTATAGTTGAACTAAATAACACGAGTGATACTTTTTGGGTTAAAAGATGGAAAAACTGCCAATATGTAGGATATGTTTAGCGGAGAATGTTCGCATGCATATAGTGGTCAACAGGAACTTGCAGGAACTATATGAGAAGCTAACTGACATTCCAGTAAGTTGATATTTTTTATAAGAATTATATTAGAAGTAATTTCTTCATAAAATCAAAATGATGTACTTAAGACAAATTTTGTTGCAGTTTGTAACTGAAGACAGTAGACCGATTCATGCTTGTTCCTTTTGCTGTGCTAAACTCAAGCAATGCTACCGATTTCTGAGAAAATGTCTGGAAGCGGAACAGCTGTTCGCTCAGATGATGAATGAGGTTATGTATGCTTTTGTGAAATGTTAAATTATCCACATAATACTGCTACAATGTCTGTATGAAACTTGTATGTGGCAGCTTGATAACGGTCCTCCCTCATGTCGGCACAAGCTATGCAACAATAACTTGTGCAGTGGTCTGGGAGGTTGGTAGTATGGCCAATGCTCCAGGGTACCTTGGACATACTTAACTATCATCACTTATGCTCTTTTGAGTCACTTTAGTATAATGAAAAAAGGTTTGTCCTTGTGGGAATGTGGATCACCAGTATATTTTCTTAATACTATAACCATTATTTTACAGCCCAATTCTTTAGTAAACCAAAACCAGTTCAGTTGGTTTATTAGATCTCCAATAGTGCACATAAGTATAGTTGATGAATGTCAACCAGAAAGCATTCTATCTATCAAAGAAGAATTACCAGCTGTTTGTGAGGGACTAGATGATATTATTGAGCCAAAAAAGGAACATCAAATTGAAGGTATGTTTTTATGAACAATAAAAACTTTTTTTTGGAAGTCGGTTGTTTTTTTTTTTGTTAAAAAGTTTTTATTTTTCGCTTTTTAGTGGGTCAGTTTGTAAATTAATCTAAGTTACAATAGCCTTATGTTGACTACTCATCACCTTTTACAAAATATTACTTTTCCCGAAGCAGGGACGTTAATTTTTGAGGAGTTCTCCTGGTACTTCACCATCAGCTCCACTTGTCCATATGCATTGTGACGAGCATAAATTGCTTGGTATTCATATTAATGTAATCGAATCCCAACCCGTGAAATACTTATTATTGAGTAGTTCTGGTGGCCATCTGTGGTCTTCATCATCAGTTCCACTTCACCAAATGGTGCTTTCCAAGAGCAACTGCACGTGTTATTATAAAAAATACCCAAATCGCTATAGGTGTGCAATAATATTTGAAGAGTTCCCTCGATTTCTCCAGGATCTCATCATCAGATCCTGACCTAATGACAATGGGACCATCTCGGAAGTATACCCTTTGAAACAAAAAAAGAATTTTGCAAATCCGTCTATAAATGAAGGCGTTATGCCCGAAAATACATTAAAAAAAAAACAAAAAAATATATAAACAATCGAATTGATAACCTCCTCCTTTTGGAAGTCGGTTAAAAATAACAATAAATACTGGCCAAGTGTGTGTCGTATCACGCACAATGAAGGTTTCATAGTTGGGATGAATTTATTGTAGAGCCTTCTTTGCTGTGATAGTTTTCCTTTTAATTTCATTATATGAACTACTGCCGTGAATTTTTTCACATATCCATAACCAGCCATTTAGCTGGCAGGGGACACACACTTGACTAACAAAAATTTGCACCTTAATATTTCGCAAACGGATTCACAATATTTTGAACGACCTTTCCAACAACACCCAACCACACACATGATGGGATAGATGAGAAAAAAGAAAAACATCCCCACTTTACGCGTATGGGAAGTAACCAAAAAAAAAATTACAGCTCTAATTTACATTTCTAGCTCAAAGAGTCTCTAAGCTAAGCCGTGGACGGACTGACGGGGACGTGGCGAAACTATAAGAGTTCCTTGTTTACTACGGTACCCTAAAAAAGCGTGCCGGCCTGCTGGCTGTGGGTGAGTAGGAGTTGTGCCTATGGCTTCTAGCTCTACCGTCACTCAACATAGGCACTATGCTAAGTCCGAGTGTAAGTGACTCTTCACGTGACCCAGAGGGCTAGCCTGTTTTTTGTCCAAAGAATCAGCATCGCCATACAATGTGGGAATGCTGCCTTGCCTTACTTTTTCCTGTTGACAATGATGCAGACGAATTTTTCGATGCCCAATGATATTCTTTCTCCTCTTTTTAGGGCTCAAAAGGAAAAAACGGAACCCTTATAGGATCACTCGTGTGTTTGTCTGTCCGTCTGTCACAACTTATTTGCTCCGAATCAAATGGACCGATTAAGTTGAAATTTTGTACACATATCAATTTCTGTGACCCAAACACAGTGACCCCTATATACAAAATTATATTTTTAATTTTATTCGTATATATAGGGGTCACTTTTCGGGGGCAAATTGTTTTTTTTTTTACATAAATGCTTTTAAAGATATTTAAGCAAATAGATGAAAATTTACCATTCGGCCCCCCTTATCTCCGAAACTACTGAGCAAAAATGTCTAAAAAATTACTGAAAAAAACCTATAAGAAGTCTATAATCTTAAAATAACATGGTATATCTCCCAATATTGTGCGTACATACTTAAATTTGCAGTTTTATATACATATTATTATTTTAAGTCTGTTAGCATAGATATTAAGTAATATTACCTTGTTCAAGAATGGTCTCACACTATGCTGCCAAGTAGTGCCAAGCATATTAAAGATAAAGATAAAGATATATTTATTTGTAAGCATGTGTAACATTATACATATAAATGCAAATCAAATGTGGATGTAAAGTGGGTTGTCTGTGAGTTGCAACATGTCTTGCAACCATTGGCATACAAAATAAATTATTGCCACTTGAAATACAACACAATCATGAAAGAAAGCAAAAAAGCATAACAAAATTAAAATATAACACAAACAGATTAGAAACTATCATTTAAAAAATCTTTAACATAATAGTAACATTTTTCAGTAAGTAACTTCTTAAGTTCTCTCTTGAATAAGTTCGGCTGGTTTATATTTTTAAGAACCTCTGGAATCTTATTATATATTAATGGTGCCATACAAAACATGCTTTTATGAAGGAGTGCTGTTTTCGCAGAGTGAGGCTGTAAGAAGTTCTTATATTTAGTACGTCTATTTCTAGTGACATTGTCCGACAAAAGAGGAAACCAGTGAGGATTGCTTCTAACAAATAAAGCTATTTCCAAGATGTATAGTGACGGAAGTGTCAGTATATGGTATTTTATAAACATTGGTTGACAGCTGTCGGTATTTTTGATCTTAAACATAGCCCGAATACAACGCTTCTGCATTTTAAACACCATGTCAGTGTTAGTCGAATTACCCCAAAATATTAGACCGTATCTAAGTACCGATTCAACAAGTCCATAATACGCCATGAATAGTGCGTTTCTACTCACTGTTGGTGCCAGTTTGTACATTGCAAAAGATAAAGTACTTATTTTTGTACAAAGGTCTTCTGTGTGACATTTCCAATTGATTCTACTGCCAATTTTTAAATTTGGCTGTTTCTACTTGATTTATTAAATTATTATCATGCATAAATTTAAATTTAATTGAATTTTGAGGTCTTTGACTGTAGTTCATTACATTTGTTTTATTTATATTTATTTTTAGATTATTATTGATTAGCCAAGTTATTATAGAAGTTAGTGCTTTATTTATGTCGTTTTCAAATAGATTTTTATCATTACATGTAATATTTATTGTGCTGTCATCTGCAAATAATGTCATAGGTTGCACGGTTGCATTAGGGAGGTCGTTGATGTAGGTAATAAATAGCGTAGGTCCCAATACGCTGCCCTGGGGAACACCATATCTAACATATCTTACTTTGGATTGGTATTGTTCTTCTTTTTTAGTTTTTATGTTAAATTTTGTAATTTGTGTGATTTGTTTTCGATCAGTTAAGTAAGATCTAAATAGTTCTAAAACGTTTCCTCGTATACCGTACGCCTCCAATTGTCTAACCAATATTTTGTGATCCACATAATCGAAGGCTTGTGTCATATCGCAGAAGATGGAGCACACAGGGGTAGTTTTATCAACCGCAGTCATTACATTTAACTCTATAAGTTGGGGGATTACATCGCTGACAAAAATTTATTTATTTATTTATTTTATTTATTTATAACAATCTTACCTACACTATCATTACAGATCTATGATCCAATGCGACAGAGTGGTCTTACTAACTAAATCCTAAATCTACACCTTATACCTAGTTAAAAAATATCTTAATCTAAATAACTTATTACATATAGTGTAACTTTTGCGAATTCACTCAAGTTGCACCACAATACATCAACCCTCCCGTGAACCTCATTCACCACGCGTATGGCTCTAGTGAGAGGAGTTCTCGCCAGTAGGTTGGTCCTGGCTGCAGGTACAGCGAGCAGGGGCGGGCGTCGCCGCCTCCACACGTACCGGTCGGGCACGTACAGCTGTAGGTGTCGCAGCACTCCCGGGTTATGCGCCACGCCTCGTAGTAGTTTCACTACACACGCTACGAGCGAAAACTCCCGTCGTACTGTTAGAGTGTTATACCCTACCATACCCAGAACAAATAGTGTAGGGTACATCAATGGGTATAATGGATATACCCCATACAACTTGTAATACAAGTGTCGCGTGAATTTATTTTGGATACGTTCCAACATAACACTATATTTCGCCTCATGAGGAGCCCAAATGAATGCGCTATGTTCGAGGTGACTTCTGACTAATGCGTCATATAGTACCCTTAGTGTCGTGAAGTTGGTGAATCCTTGGGACTGCCTGAGTACGAAACCTAGGTTTCTGTATGCCTTCTTACATATCTTGTTGATATGCTCACGGAAAGTTAGTTCCTGAGAGAAGACTACCCCTAAGTCTCGTACCTGAGACACTCGTTGCATCGGCACATCCTCAACCTTGTACTGATAACTCAAGGGAGTTCGTGCGCGAGTGAACGACATCACCGAACATTTAGCAACATTAAAATGCAGTTTGTTGTCATTGCTCCATTCGACCACTCTGTCAATGTCTGCCTGTAGGCGTTCACAATCCGAGTGATCCCGAACCTCGAGCAGCAATTTCAGGTCAAAATTCAAAATTCAAAAGTCATTTATTCAAACTAGGCTGAGAATCAGCACTTTTCGAACGTCAAAATTACATAAGACAGTAACCCAAAACGCCCACCCTTCACCACTTCCTAGTGCATTAGCTGGGAAGAAGTGGCGCAACAAACTCCCCAGCAGCACAGCTGTCTGTTCAGTTAGAAGAACAAAAAAAAAGATTCTATATAATAGTATTCAAAATAATTTACATTACGCAACACAAAACATAATTCAAATTATTAGCCATATGTTAGCTAGCACACGCCAATATACCAAACAAAATCATCGAGAACTCAACCAATCAATCATCGATACTCAGGCCGAAATAAAAAAACTAAACGTAAACAGAATTTAATATCTAAATAAAAAAGCCTCCAGGCATAAAGGGCGTGCCCGCTTACATATAGTTGTAACTGGAAGTTATAAATGATAAACTAGGACCATCGATGTAAAATAAATAAACAAAGAGTTAAAATTACTAATAACAGTAAATAATATGATCAGTACCTCTACCATGAGTTGCCATCGAAAACTTACTCGCTAGCGTAAGCGTATTAACACGTTCAATGCCGGGACGCCTCCTGGAGGGTTCACCTAGTCGCTTATGGGATGCCGGGAACCCTCGCGGAGGGCTCATTGTAAATGTAGGCTTTTCTTAGCGAATACAGCATAAACCGTGAAAATAAAATCTGATGTAAATTTTAACAAGATTTATTAGTTTATCACAAAAAATTTAAAATGTTGGAAAAAGACCCCCTGAACACATTTTTTTACGTCGTTTTACAGTGTTTTATAATATGGTTTTAAACCTAATGCCGTTGACCGTCCGCGATGGTTAACTTTAGCGAAAACGTAATGCCGGTGACCCTCCTGGAGGGTTCACTTCCAACATGTATGGTGGCATGGCGTATGAGCTTTATGAAAAGAGGGTGGAGTCGGAAGTGTTAACGTGGATCAAAAAGATTTCGATAATGCTCGCACCATGAGTTTTACGGAGTCTTACACAGGCGGTAAGGTAAGCTCGATAGATCGTGAATGTTTTGTTTCTTTCTTTCTCAGTAATAAGAAGAGAGAAGGGCTTATATGATCAAAACGTAGTGGTATCACTATGGTAACAATGTTATGACAGTCAATATCATGAAACAATCCGACTAAATAAAAAGGTTGGCGGTTAGTGAATTACTTACGGTATTTAGGGGTTGTTGAATTTTTATTCCTTATAATAATTATGTACGTCTATTCAATTTGTAATTTCTTTGATGATGTGTGATTTGCGGCGTTTTTTATTTAAATTTAAAATGAACTATGTTTACAATCAGACAGCTGGATTGGCACAATGTCGGTATCAACATAAACGGCGAGTTCTTGAACCATCTTCGCTTCGCAGATGACATGTTTTGGTGCACATGCAGAAGTCACGAGATAAGGAGAGCCAAAAATGCGATCTTCAAATTAATGCTGAAAAAAAATGTCTATTAAGTAACAGCATAAGAGTACCAACGGTGATTACAAGACACACCAATCGCATACGTAGACAATTGTGTTTATCTCGGGCAAAGCATATCATTTAATAAAGCTACTGAAAATGAAATAGATCGCAGGATAAAGAGTGCATGGAGAAGATATTGCTCGTTGAAAGAGGTATTTAAAACACGCATCCCTATTCGCCTGAAAAAGAAAGCTATGGAAACCATTATATTACCTACTCTACGGTTGTCAAAGTTGGACACTAACAAAGGCAGTTATAAAAAACTTCAAGCCTTCCAACGATATTGCTCGTTGGGAGGCTTGAGAGGAGTATATTAGGAATTTAACTCCGAGACCGAAAAAGAAGCAAAGACATACGACTATGCACTAAAATAATAATGCTGTGGAACTAGCTAGCAAGTTGAAATGGCGATTGGCAGGACACGTAGCCAGAGCCCCAGATGGAAGCTGGAATGAGCGGGTTCTCCATTGGTACCCTCGCGATGCACCACGCACCCGAGGCAGAGCCAGTTGCCGGTGGTTCTTCGTACGGGCAGAGGGCAGGTGCCTACTACTATTCATACTGCTGACGGTAGCCGTGCTGCACATTGCTTGCGCACGCTGCCAAGGTCTCGAAGGCCTAACAACTTGCGGCCTACCCCGCGAGCCTGTGCTGACAGGCCTCCATGCGCCACCGACACTACCTGTCGGTCTCACGAGGGCCGTCCGACCTGCCGCTGGGCCTGCGCTGAGCAGGTCCCCCCACGTCTGCCACGTGTTGCCAAGGACGGTACCCTTCCTTCACATGTTCTGTTCCGAGCACTATCACAATAAGTATATTATTGTGATAGTGCTCGGAACAGAACATGTGACTCAGTGACTTACCCGCGACCTAGCCGTGTTAAGACTTGTGCAGACCAGCGCGACTTGTCGCACGACGCGACACGAACAATACAATTTCTAAGAAAACTTCACAGTATAACAATAACCCGTGTCGCGTCGCGCGACAAGTCGCGCTGGTCTGCACAAACCTTTATACCTAGTTAAAATAATTATATGTATGAACTTATCCTAGTGTTTCAATTACCCAACCTACCTATCAGTTAGCTGCCTGCGCAGCCTGCCTGCAAAGCTCTAGCCGTTACTGTGACCGACCTCACTTGGACTAGAATAGCCCAAGACAAACGAATGGCGAAAGATGGAGGAGGCCTTCGCCCTTAAATGGGCACCCATATTATATCAATTGAAAAACATTGCGTATCTAATTTATTTTATTTTACTTAATCTGTTAAATCAATTTATTTATTTAATAATCTATTCTTGTTCATCTCATTATTGTTAATAAAAAATGAATAATATAAATGTACTTTAAGGGAGATAAAAGGCTTAAATAAATAAAATTAAATGTTTACAATAATATAATATTTTGTAAAGGAACTTATTATATTTTTTTCTTGAAATTCACGGTGTGCACGTCGTTGGTCTCCAAATTTATTATTTTGACTTTAAAAGACTCAAAAACGTATATAATTTTAATGTAAACATGTTTCACACCTCAAAATGCTAGTGAGCTACGTAACTACTATCGCAAGCGTATTTTTCGATAGCGTCTGTCTACTTTGTGACTCATGGTGCCGTTTTGCATGGTGACAGCTGAAAACGTTAGTGATTATCGAATAGATTACGTTAGGTTTCTTACCTATCGAAATCTATAGTGCTCTTGGTACGAATTTTAATTCTTTCTGTGACCGGTAGGGGCTCTGTACAATATATTTTCATATAAATCATTGACGGAGACGCTAGCGAGTTTTGACATTATCGAAATCTATTTGATTCACGTTATTACGCTAGCGTATTTAACGCTAGCGAGTAAGTTTTCGATGGCAACTCATGGTAGAGGCTCAGTTGTCGAGGTCACTAGCTAACCACATATTGCAATACAACTCATAAAAAAACAGTGTGATGAGTAGATTTTGTCAAAAATAAATTAAAGTTAAATTAAAATAACTTGACTTAAAAAGTCAAATAAAATAAACAATTATATAAACTCATATAACTTGTCAGTACGTAAGCTGGAGAAAGAACATAAACATTGTCTTGAGTTAATCACAGCGACCAACTATTTTTATCATTTAAGTAGTCGTTGATAGAATAGTATGCCTTTGAACAAAGATTGGATTTTACTTTCGTCTTAAACGCATTAAAAGGCAAATCTAGCAAAGAAGAGGGTAGCTTGTTATAAAAAGGTTATACCAAGCCCAACAAATGAGTTATGAACCTTATGAAGCCGGTGAAAGGGAGCTCGTAGTTTGTCCTTATTTCTATTGTTAACATTGTGAAAATCACTGTTTTTAGAGTATAAGTGTATATTTTGCCTAATATATAAGATATTGGCGAAGATGAATTGAGATGCCACCGTGAGGATACCAATATCTTTGAAAAAATCTCTCAGAGAAACTCTGGCACCAAGCTGGTAAATAGCGCGAACAGCTCGTTTTTGAAGAACAAATATATTTTGAATATCAGCAGCTTTGCCCCACAGCAGAAGACCGTAGGACATAACGCTATGAAAATAACTAAAATAGACTAACCGAGCTGTATCGACGTCAGTGTATTGTCTTACTTTCCTGACGGCGTAGGCGGCTGAACTGAGCCTTCCCGCTAGGCTCGATATATGTGGGCCCCACTGAAGTTTGGCATCTACTGTTATGCCCAGAAAAACCGCCGAGTTTATAGATTCAAGCACCTCTTTATCTAAGACGATGTTGGGACCTAGATTTCTAACATTTGGTAGGGCAAACTTTACACATTTCGTTTTCTTAGTATTTAGAACTAGGTTATTTGTCGTAAACCAATTCGTAACCATTGAGAGTGCACTGTTTACATCGTCAAAATCTTGTCTATGGTCATCCGCAAGCAATAAACAAGTCCCATGTCTTGACGACTTCCGGCAAGTCATTTATCATTACAATAAACTCGAGAGGCCCTACATTGCTTTGGTTTTCCTTTAGGGACCGGAACAACGCGCGTGATCTTCCACCTTTGAGGGAACGTGGCTTGATGTAAACATGCATTAAAAATGTGAAGTAATGGCTCCGCCAGTACCCTCCCGCAGTCTCGGAACAGAAACGCTGGTATGGTCTGGGCCAGGCGAACGTTTTGGCTTGAGACTCCCCAGCGCCTGCCGAACTTCCGCTAGACTCAGCGTCTCAATGTGTACCCGTGCACTGGTCGCGCCGACCTCCGCCGCCGCCGCGCTCGCGTCCAGTTTGGGTGGCTCCTTGCTGTACACAGACTCAAAAAAGTCAGCGAACTGCACAGCACACTCATCTGTCAGATGTTGACCTTCTTTTATGATACTCTGCTTATTTAGTGTTTTTCTTTTCGACCTTATATACTGCCAAAACGATTTCGGATCCTTTACCAATTGGTACTGAATTTTATTTTTATGTTGTTTATGCGCAGTTTCTATTAACTTTTTTATACGAGTTCTACATTCCGCAAATTTGTGATAATCATTATCCAACTTAGTTTTTTTGAATTTTTTGTGTATATATATCCCCTCGAATCTATATTTCCGCGCTTCGGATTTAAGCAAACACACTGGACATACCCATTTCTTCTTATACGCTAGGGTAAATGTTTTAAAAGCATCTAGGTTAATTTTGAGACAATTTAAATCATAAGCTGTCGTGCATTTTTCATTTGAGCATTCCATAAAGAAGTTATCTGTTATAGTTGAACTGCAAGCTCCGCACTTTTCTCCATTATTTTTGAATTATTATTAATCAGAAATCATGGATGTGTGAGTGTAACGCCAAGCGCTCCACGTTTCGCAGAAGTGCGACAAGGACGAATTATTTGTCACGCGCAGCCTGTCTCTTTCTCCCGAGGAGGTGAAGAGCTTACCTCAGCCTTGCTAGGGCGCACGATATTGCACTCGCGAATAAAATCAGCGAAAAAAGTTCACTCCACTTTGGTACTTAGTTTATTAGTTGTACGACAACAATACGAATAAATTTTCCATGAATTAACACACCATTTTTTTGGGTAAATTACGAATAAATTGCGAATAATGCGTCCGCACTCGACCGCGTCTGCGTTAAAACCCCATGCTTGGTTCAACACTAGTCCAGCTCCACAAGGGCGCATAAACTTGTTGATTAGCATTAAAATATTGTTGGAGCTGCTGAAGATTGCAATAACTACGAGTATCTTTGCTTTGTGTAAATTCAATCTCTTAGTATTGTATAATTGCATAGCACAAGTGTGAGCACTGTGACTATTACCTTCTACAAAACTACCATTTACTGGGTATGTATTTCATTGACTTTAATGAGCCTTGGCGGCCTAGAGTATGTCATGTGCGTGTATGTTGGATCATTAAGTTCCCTTCATTAAGGTCCCATCTGCAGAGCCAACATTTTTTGCTTGCGGACAGGATTTCGTTGGATTCGCGCCTTCATTGCTTTGATGACCGCTGGAGTCCGAACAGTACGAGGTCGACCGCTCCTTTGTTTATCTAATCTTGAATCTTCCCTGAATCGTTTGATAGTACGATAAATAAATCTCAGTGGAATTTTCAAATTTTTCAGCAGTTTGAAAATCTTAGTAGGCGCGTGACCGCAACGATGCAATGCAATTACTGCGACTCTGTCTTCTTTGCGCGTCCACTCCATTTTAGAAAATGAACAAAATTCCAGAAACCCTTTGCTTTTATTTTCTTTAAATATTCAAATTTCGAATGCCCATAATATTTTCCTCGGCTTGCATTCTAAATTCGAAATTTTACCTATGTGACAGAACTTATGGCCCGACTACGTACAACTAAACCTTCCTCATGAATCGTATTGGTGAAAACCGTATGCAAATTCGATCGGGAGTTTTTGAGTTTATCGCGTTCAGATAGACAGACGCGGCCACTTAGTTTTTTAATTGTAGTGAAGAGGAATACTCGTGACTGTTTTTGTTTACTTACAGAGCTAGAACCGGAAAATTTGGACAATAGCTGTCTAGATGTAGCAGATAAACCACCACACAACTCTGAGTCAGATTTAGAAGATGATGTACCTATAATGAAGTTTAAAATTGAAGTCGAACAAGAACAAGAAGCATCTAAGAAGAAACGAAGAGCCAGGGAGACGAAAAGTAAGTATTAGTTAATCTATAGGTAAGCAAACAGGCCAATGGTTCCCCTGACAGGAAGTGGTTAGTGTTACCTAAAGGGCATACCTGCTTACAAACGTTGAATGCTATCCATAGGACTGTATCTCGAAGTCAGCAATGTTGAACTAGGAATATCGTAGTTTAAATCAATACACTGTTCTGATAACAAAACCATGGCCAGCAATACGACCAGTCAACACAGGCAGCACTCATTCACGAGCGTAACGCAAAGATCAGCCATTACCCATTCGCTATTTTTGTGCCCGGACGCTACCGCAAGCAGGGACAACTAGGGAGCATGACGAACTTGCTGCCAGTTGCTCAGACAAGAATAATTAATACAATCACGCACGCGGGATGCATGCGGTTCTAATCCGAGTGCGGGAGCAAGTCCACATGATAATTAAAAACGCCTAAACGTACTAGGACTGAGTAACCCAAATCACTTTAGTAATAACACTCAAAATCACGTCTGTATCACCTGCAAGGTCAGAGGTGTATAGTATGTATACCTAAACCTGAGGTGGTGCCCAGGGACTTGAAGCAATAACATTGAACTTGCCTAGCAGTAGAACACGATATCTGCGCGTCGCTGATTAAAGACCCGCCTACTAGAATATACATATTATCAGAATCACTTTCTCGTCCTGTGGATCATAATAAAAATATATAACTTTCCGACATCAATCGTTGGGTTACCTGGGCCTCCTTTTTCTATAGAGTATGAGTGACTCATACCTCTAAACTGGTGACCACGACGTGATCATCATACCTATGTACTGGTGACCCCCAGTATGATCGTCGTCAGCGCAGCCTTCGTACAACTACTTCAGGGTGACGTCATCATCATCACTCCCGCAAGCTTTCGTGAGTCAAGTCACACAGCCAGCCATCACCCACGGCTTCAACGGGTATCGTGACCACCACCATGCAGCGGACGCGCATTCCTGGTCGTCACCCTCAGCCTCATCAGCAACCTTGGACAACACACTGCACTTTCGGCCGTTCCACAAAGCAGAGCCCTTCAAACCTCTCTTGGTCGACGCCAGCAGTTAGCCACAACCCGGCGCTGTACCACATCCGACTTACTGGATCATAACGCAACGCCACCCCGCCTCACTGGGGCGCAGATAGTTGCGGCTCACCGCGAACTATACGTTCCAACTCACTGATAAATAATAAATGATTTTATTTCTGTAAGTGGGTTTGGACAAAACACTTTTACACGTCAATCATATTTTTTAAACTAGATGAGGTCGGCGTTTCCTATCTGACTACTCCGAGAAGAAAGGCCGAAACAAACTCAGAGGTCACAGTCTCTTTTAAAGTCGAGACATAATCTTGGTCAGATCATGTGAAGATCATGTAGATTGGTGTCTGAGATGGTCTTTTGAGGAAAGAACCACACAGATTGAGAGGACCTGTCCAGTCAGTGCACGCAATTGTCAGTGACCGTGCAGCTCAACTCAGGGTTTAAGGAGCTCAACGATTCGACGAACAATACCAAAAAAAGGACGTTTGGGTAGGCCGCATAAATTACTCAAGCTGCCAGACCGTGATAAAAACTAAATAATAAAATAAAAGGAATGACCCACATAGTCTTCACATTCACAATTATTAAAACAATATAATACTTTAAAAAGTAAATACTCATGTCATTGTATATATAAAATTCATTAATGTCAATGTGTATATAAAACCCAGAAATAGTCTTGGTCAGATCATTGAAGGACCATGTAGATTTGTGTCTCGAATGGTCTTTTGAGGAAAGTATTATACAGATTTGAGTGGACCTGTCCAGTCAGTGCACGCATTTGTCAGTAATTGTGTAGCTTAACTCAGAACTTAAGGAGTTCAACGACTCGACGAACAATACCAAAGAAAGGACATTTGGGTAGGCCACATAAAGTACTCAAATTGCCAGATTATCATTAATAATTACTGAGAAAAAAAAATAAAAAATATATGATCCACATAGTCCTCACGTTCACAATAATATATTTAAAAAAATATGTATATATTATACTTCACAAAGTAAATATTCATATAGTGGTACAAATGATTGAAAAAAAAAAATATATATTAAAAACCAAATTTCTGACTGTAAAAAAAATAAAAATTGGAGCAGCTTAATCCCAGGCCTTTTTGTCCTCAACGTAATCTTTAATGGTATAAAACGCTTTCTGGCACAACTTACGTTTAATGAATGATTTGTATTTATTAAGGCTTAGATCTTGTACGTGGCTTGGGAGTTTATTGTAAAAGCGTATACATTGACATCTGAACGAGCTACCTATTTTCTTGAGCCTTGTTGTAGGTACTACAAATTTGTGTTTGTTCCTAGTGTTTATCTTATGGATATCACTGTATTTTTTATACAATCTTATATTTTTATGGGTATATAAAAGATTTTCAAAAATATACTGAGAAGGCACAGTCATTACATTAATTTCCTTAAATTTCTCTCTGAGAGAGTGTCTCGGGCTTAATTTATAAATTGATCGAACGGCTCTTTTCTGCAAAACAAAGATAGTTTGAATGTCGGCGGCATTTCCCCACAACAAAATACCGTACGACATTACACTATGAAAATAGCTAAAGTACACTAAACGGGCTGTCTCTATGTCAGTTAAATTACGAATTTTTCTAACTGCATAAGTTGCGGAGCTTAGCTTTTTTGACAATTTATCTATATGTGGGCCCCACTGAAGCTTAGCATCCAAAGTTAAGCCTAAGAATACTGTGCTATCTTCAGGATTCAATTCTTCGCCCCTTATCAACACCTTAGTTTTCACCTGCCTAACGTGTGGTAGGGTAAACTTAATACATTTGGTTTTTTTTTCATTAAGAAGTAAATTGTTAACATTGAACCAGTGAACTACTTTTGAGATCGCGCTATTTACGTCGTCAGTAACCAACTGCTGACGTTTAAGTTTAAACAAAAGTGAAGTATCATCCGCAAACTTTTTTTCGGGGGTAGGTGTAGAAAAAGTTAACACGTCATTTGATAAGTCTAATATAATTTAAAATATTATTAAGTATTTATACTTGCTTTTGCATACGGTATTTATCGTTTATACTATTAAATAAGCAGTACTCACATTGGTAAAACATTCCATGTAACACAAACTCTTAAACTACACCACCTACCAGCTTCTCACTAGTACTGTTAAAGTCACTTTGTTTCTGCACAATTCACCATGTCATCTCAACTTGATGATATCCAATCGGCCCAGAAGAACCTTGAGGAGTGCTTCTTTAAAAAGATGGGCGAGCTTGAGGCACAGATCCAAAGTGCTGGACCCGCGAAGGACACTGTAGCAAAGATTGCTGAAGAGTTCCGTTCATTTCGTGAACTTATGTTCGGCATACTGGGACTTCTTAGGAAGCAGATCGTGGAGTGCTCCAGAGTGGTTGATGGGTTGGAGACAAGATCTCGTCGGAAAGCTCTAATTTTTACCGGATTTGCTGAAGCGGACAAAGAGGATTGTAAGGCTCTTGTATTAGAAGTCCTGAAGAGCAAACTGGCCCTGCCTGACATCAATGCATCTTCTATCAAAGTGTGTCACAGACTTGGGGCGTCGAACAAAGGACCTACAATCAGCAGACCTATATTGGTAAGGTTCTCCAATGTTGACCAGAAATCCACTGTTTGGAAGGCAAAGTCTGCATTGAAGGGCTCCACGATTGCAGTCAAGGAATTCTTGACCAGGACTAGGCAAACCGTATTCAGCAAGGCGCGCCTTCACTTCGGGATGCCGGCATGCTGGACTCAGGACGGGGTTATTGTCATCAGATCCCCCGATGGAACACGGCATAAGGTTTGTTCTTTAGAGGAACTCAGTCCCTTGTTGGATAAGTACCCTGGGAAGACCGGGGAATCATCTGCTGTTACAGGAGGCAAGCCTAATAGTGGAGTGCGTAGAAACTAAGTGTTTGCAACCTTCAGTGTTTACTTGTTTCTCCGACTTATCAGTTTTTCGTGCTTGGCGTCAGTTCACGTAATTATTATAGTTATCATGCCTGTTTACTGTTTTGCCTCCCTTCACTATTTTAATATTATTTCATAATTTCACCTCAAGACTATGTTTAATCACAATTTGCTGGTAATTTTCTCAATTGTTTGTGTTGTAAAAATAATATTTAGTTCGTCATTAGTTGTCACTGTCACCTGTCTGTCAATGTTGCGTTTTGCATTTGCTTGTATAATTTTGACGTCTCATGTTCCTTGTCTCACGTTTTATTTTGTAAATTGCGTTCCGTTTTTGCTCACGTAACTGGGTCTTACTATGTATCGTTTTGTTTTTCGCTTGTTTTTGTTGTTGTTATGTACTACTGTTTAATGTTGCAGGGATCTTTTGGCGCTTAAATAACTATGTAATGTTAACTCGTATTTTGGAGGACATGACGCTTAGTTCCAATTGGTGGCGTAGTTCCGATTTTGTCCATGCGCCAAAGGATCCATGTACAGCTGTGCTGGTGCTGCTGGTGGGTGGTGCACTGATAGTGGTGTTGCACCTAAAGCAATTTTATTTGTATATTTTGTTATTTATATTATTTTTATTTGTATTTTATGTTAACTGATGATGATTCTTTTTACTCTGCTATTGACTCCTCTAGTTCATCCGCTGATGCAAGTTTTAACTCCTTGACTGAAACCCTTGGTGACTTTATGCATCGGACGTTCAGTCAACAGAAAGGTCATTTGTTCAATGTCTGTCATATAAACGCGCAAAGTGTGCCAAGTCACTACAGTGATCTGTTGGAGAGCTTTCCCGACGCCAATGTTCATGCCGTTCTGGTTTCTGAGAGTTGGTTCAAACCTCATCTTCTCTCCACTACCTACTCTCTGCCAGGTTTCATTCTTATCCGCAATGATAGAATTGGAAAGGGAGGTGGTGGAGTAGCTATCTATCTACGTAGCGATTTCCCCTTCAAAATCATTGCCTCATCTCCTTCTCTTTACCATGCTTCCGCTGAGTATCTATTTTTAGAAGTCAACGTCAAAGGCATCAAGACCTTACTTGGTGTTGTCTATTGTCCACCTGCTGTTGACTACTTTTCAAATCTCGAATTGGCGCTGGAATCCGTAGGTTCAGAGTATGCACATTGCGTCATCATGGGCGATTTCAACACTGACCTTGTTCACCACACCCTTCGATCCCGTAAACTCCTTAACATCATCGAGTCCGTTAGTCTCCATATACTTTCACTGCAACCTACCCATTTCAATATCTCCGGCGATGACACTTGGCTCGACCTAATCCTTACATCCACTCCCTCCCTTGTTTCCTCTCATGGTCAGTGTCCTGCTCCTGGTTTTTCCAATCACGACCTCATTTTCCTCTCGTATGTCCTAAAACCACCTAAACCTATCCCAAAAGTTCTGCATATGCGGTGTTTTGGGCGCATGAACGTTGAGAAACGTCGTCAGGATGCGTCAGACCTCAGTTGGGAACACCTGTCAGAGGCGACAGCTGTAGACGAGAAACTGCGTATTTTCGATCGGGCGGTCCTTGCTCTCTGCGACAAACATGCTCCTGTTAAGAAGATTAAACTTCGGCGTCCTCCTGCTCCTTGGATGACGACAGGGGTTCGGATGGCGATGAGGCGCAGGGATCGGGCCTTTCGTAAATTTAAAAAGGATCGCTGTGAAGAAAATCGTAACTTTTTCAAAGCTGCTAGAAATCGGTGTAATCAGATGATACGCAACGCTAAACGCCGCCATATTCTCGAGAACATATCTTCTGCTTCACCTGCTGATATCTGGAAGTTCCTTGGGACTCTTGGTATCGGTAGATCACGACATGTGGATTTTCCTAATACGATTGGTCTTGATGATATCAACCGTCACTTCACAACCACTTCCCATTTGGATTCCCAAATATTGTCCCAGACGGTCGCTTTCATTACAGGCCTTGCTAGTCCTATTATAGAGCCATTTCACTTCTCTCCGGTAACCTTGGATGAAATCAAAAAGATCATTATATCTATAAAATCCAAGGCTGTGGGCTATGACGGCATCAGTCGTAGTATGGTCGTTTGGATCCTCGATATCCCTCCGATTACCCACATCATCAACTTTTCACTTGATTCCGGAAAATTCCCATCCCTGTGGCGTATGGCCTATGTCCGCCCACTCCCTAAAATTTCAAATCCCTCCCTTCCCAGCCACTTTCGGCCTATATCCATTCTCCCATTCCTGTCTAAAGTGCTTGAGGCCTGCGTACACAAGCAGTTTACGGGGTTTGTTCACCAGAACAACCTTGTTAGCTGCTTTCAGTCTGGATTCAGGCCTGGGCACAGTACAGCCTCCGCTCTCCTTAAAGTGACTGGTGACATTAGAGAAGCGATGGAGGATACCAAGGTTACCGTTTTGGTATTAATTGATTTCTCCAATGCCTTTAATGCTGTCAGCCATGATATTCTCCTTTCCATCCTCGCTCATCTTATGGTTTCACCCGAGGCCCTGGAATGGTTCTCTTCTTATCTTCGGGGACGTCGGCAATCGGTTCGCGTTGATGAGAGCTCGTCGAGTTGGCGTGATCTGGATGCTGGTGTTCCACAAGGCGGTATTCTTTCTCCATTGTTATTCTCTATCTTCATTAATTTTATAACTCACTGTCTTCGGTGTTCGTATCATCTTTATGCTGATGATCTTCAATTGTATACAGCTGGGCGGGTAGAATGTTTGTCGGACGCTATAGCAGATGTAAACCGTGACTTAGATTCTATCAAAAAGTGGTCTGATAGTTTTGGGGTGTCAGTAAACCCCTCAAAGTGTCAGGCCATTGTAATTGGAAGCTCGCGCATGATGGGTAGGGTGGCACTTAGCGCTCTTCCTCCTATTATTTTTAATGGTACCGTCATACCCATTACCCCTACGGTGAAAAATCTCGGTTTGCATCTTGACTCGACACTGGGCTGGCAACGCCAGGTATCTAGTGTTAGTCAAAGGGTCAACGGTACTCTGCGATCCCTATATCGTCTGAGAAACTTTTTGCCCGCTAAAACCAAAACTATGCTTGTGCAGACTTTGATTTTCCCTATCATCGACTATGGTGACGTGTGCTACTTTGACTTGAATGTATGTATATGATGTAGGTATATATTATAGCAAATATGTATGTACGTGTATCATAAGTCTATAAACTACATATTATGTACGTGTGTACCTATTTTATTTATAATTCATCTTTTTATATCAGTCTTTTTAATATTTTTTATTATTATTATCTCCTGTAATTCGGAGCACCTGCCATCTTATCTCTTCACCACCCTTGGTTGACTGGTAGAGAATGCCTAAGGCATTAAGTCCGCCTTTGTACCTTATTGTGTGCGAGAAGTTTAAATAAATAAATAAATAAATAATAAACAACACTATATCATGGTTATCCTTTATGAGGTAAGGCAAGTCATTAATATAAATAAGAAACAAAAAAGGACCAAGAATCGAGCCCTGTGGGACTCCCATTATTACTATAGATCCAGGAGATCTTTGTCCATTTACGTCAACGCTCTGAATCCTATTACTCAAGTATGAAGAAAGAAGATCCAGAGCGGTGTTCCGGACCCCGTAGTGGCGGAGTTTCCTGATTAACGTTTCATGAAGAACGCAATCAAACGCCTTGGACAAATCACAAAAGATGCCCAAGGCATCGCATTTATCTTCCCATGCATTATAAATATGTCCTAAAAGTTCAACATCAGTAGTAGAACGACCCCTTGTAAAACCGAACTGTTTGCTATGTAATAATTTATGTTTATTAAAAAATCTTTGCAATTGCTCTAAAATTAATTTCTCAAATATTTTACTAAAGGTAGGTAGTACTGAAATGGGTCTATAATTTGTGGGGTCTGATGTACTACCTGATTTGAACAAAGGTATTATTTTACTATTTTTCATAAGGTCAGGAAACTCCCCACAGTCGATACAATTATTAAAGATAAGAGCTAAGCTAGGTGCTACAATGTCAATAATAGACTTCGCAACTTCTACAGAATTACCCCACAGATCTGCAGTCTTTTTTACATTTAAAGTGTGAAAGGTTTTAATGATGTCTCTACAGGTAATATGTTCAAAAAGAAATTCCGAATCGCAAACATTAACATTTTCCTTTAGCAAAGACTCAGCAACAGAAGGTGATGAGTTTAGAGATTTTGTAGTTGAAATGGGAATATCCGAAAAGAAATTTTCAAAGGCCACTGCGACTTGTGAATCTGATTTTATGATGTTATCATTAATAGATAGGCTGTAATCAATATTTCGGTTACCAGACCTTCCCGTTTCACTATTTATAATATTCCAAGTCGTTTTAATTACATTACTACTGTTTTTAATCTTCGAACTCAAATAACGCGACTTGGCTATACAACAAACTTTTTTAAATAATTTTGAATAATTTCTAACATATAAATTAAATTCAGCCGTGTTTACATAAGTCCTTTCATTGTACAGCTCATAAAGCCGTGTTCTACTTTTATGAATACCTATGGTAGCCCAATCACTGAAAGATGCATTACTATTAACCGAGATAATCTTGGGAATAAAGGTGGAATTAAATTGTTTACAGTAAATATTAAAAAAATTATCATATAGATGATTAGGATCAGCATGAATTGACAAAAGTGGTAATTTATTAACTAGTTTATCTTTAAAAGCTTCCAAGCGGCTTGCAGTTTTGGGGTTAACAGTGATATCCTTTTTAGCCACTTTATTGTTTTGGTTTGGGATAGTAATCTTCTGCCCGCAATGATCAGAATCTAGTAAATTTATAATTTCTTTGTGGCTTGGTATAACATCTGTATAAATATTATCTAGGCATGTGGCACTAGTAGGGGTTATTCTTGTAGGCTCCAAAAATAGGTTTACAAGATTGTAGGACTGAAACAGACTTATTATTTTAGTACAAGAACCTGAGTTTTCCAATAAATTAACATTAAAATCACCACAAGTGATAATGGACTTGTTCGAGTTACAAATCTTGTGTAACACCTCATCCATTACCTTTTCAAAGCAGTCATACAATCCTGAAGGTGGTCTGTATATACTTAATACAATAAACTGCTCCAATTCTATACTGGAACCTCAACTAGCTCTGTGATGCATCGCAAGATACAAGACTCAGCCCACTATCGACCTCCGGTCTCCGGAGGGGAGTGATGTGGCGGCATCTCCATCGCCACATGCGAACTACTCATTAAAGACCCGACGTCATACAATATTCTGACGTCACACAAATCCTGCATCGCGCTAACAGAGTTTACCGCGCAATCATATATAACTTTCCGACATCAATCGCTGTTGCCCGCGGCTTCGCCCACGTAGATCGGATCGGAAAATATCCCACGGGAACGTACTACCGGGATTAATGGCCTGCGAAGACTGGCGAACGACGGCAAAGGATTTTAAATTTATCAATATTGTATTTGATACTTATCCAATCGAAATAAAGTATATATTTCAATGTTCGGTGATCGACCTTGGAGCATTGCAGCGCAGTTTTCTCTGGAGCATCGAAGAGCACGCTAGAGGATAACGCAGTGGTATGCGCCGGTATGCGCTGAAGCTTGCCACACTCTTTCCAAAGCAACTTTTCGACTGCGTAGTCGCTAGTGGAATAATCAAATCCCGGCGAGCGGTGGCTACTCGTCGGATGCTCCGGTAAGCTGGCGGACGCTCACGGTATCGCAGAAAATTTATTATATTCCTTAGGATGAGCTTGCATCATAAGGAATATAATAAATGGTTCGATTGGGACTTTTTTATTTTCTGAGCAGATTTACGGCCAGATTTACAGATGAGTGTATATGAAATTATTTTGCTATTGTCAACTTCATATGCATTTTTACCCCTATTTTACGAAATATTTTTGTTATATCTCTTAAAGTCCTAGTAGTCCTTTGTCAACTCTTGGGAACGACACCAGAATCACCGCTCTGACTGAATACGTTTTTGCACTATACTAATTGTAGTTTCGACATAAAGTGAAAAATAGAGGGTCGCGCACATGCGCCTGACCTGCCGATGTCACGTCACGCGTCATAGGCAAATTATATCCTGCCTCAAAATTGTTATCAGTATGACCTATCTTTTGGGTGCTCTATCATTACTCTGGCATTAAAAGTCTCGTAGTTATTAGCGATTGAAATGTAACATGTTTTTCACTGTCAGAAATATTAAACTTACTCTTAACATAGTTCGATTCAAACTTAATGGCTGCTCGGAAGTTAGCCACTCGCTGCACAGTACCGCACCCCTCACCTCCGCTGACACATGAATTCATTACTGCGCAGCGACTCGCCTCATGTTCCGAGCCGCCATTAAGTTTGAATCGGGCTGTACCAGTACTCCGAGCGAAAAGACGTTTTCACGTCAAAATAAATTTCTGATTCACTATGCAAAGTGCTATTATTGAGATTCGAGTGCATCTCAAGCTTCTTTCAACATTGTACATGTTATAATAATTAACATTGTACTTACCAGTTTTTTATTCACAGGGGCGACCATTGAGAAGAAACCAAAACTAGACACACGAAGAACAAAACTAGAAGATGAAATAACAGCGGAGCAAACGAAAAGAGACAAATCAGACTCGAAAATTGTCCGGACAACTCAAAAACCTATGTCCAAACCTGGCACTTATTTCAAGAAGCCTTACAAATGTGATCAACGCAGTTTTAATCGAGTTAAAAGAATTATACAACATACTCGTACACAAATTGGTGAAAAACCTTACAAGTGCGGTGTATGTCGCCGCAGTTTTAATTACAAGAGTAATTTAAAACAACATATTCGTATACATACTGGTGAAAAACCTTATAAATGTAATGTATGTCAACGTAGTTTTAGAGTAAAGGATCATTTAACTAAACATATTCGTATACACACTGGTGAAAAACCTTATAAGTGTGATCTATGTCAACGTAGTTTTAGTTACAAGAGTAATTTAACACAACATATTCTTGTACACACTGGTGAAAAATCTTTTAGCTGTAATGTATGTCAACGTAGTTTTAGTCAAAAGGGTAATTTAACACAACATATTCTAATACACACTGCTGAAAAATCTTATAACTGTGATGTATGTCAACAAAGTTTTAGTTACAGGAGAAATTTAACAGAACATATTCGAATACACACTTATGAAAAACCTTATCAGTGTGGCGTATGTCAGCGTAGTTTTAGTTTAAAGCGTTATTTAACAAAACATATCCGTAGACACACTGGTGAAAACCATTATAAGTGTGATGTATGTCAACGTAGTTTTAGCCAAAAGGGTTATTTAACAAAACATATTCGTATACACACTTGTAAAAAACCTTATAAGTGTGATGTATGTCACCGTTCTTTTGGAGACAAGGGTGATTTAACAAACCATATTTGTATACACTCAGGTAAAAAATCTTATAAGTGTGAAGTGTGTCAACGTAGTTTTAGTTACAAAAGAAATTTAACAAACCATATTCGTATACACATTGGTGAAAAACCTTAGTGTGATATATGTCAACGTAGTTTTAGTTACAAGAGTAATTTTACAAACCATATTCGTATACACACTGGTGAAAAACTTTTCAAATGTATGTGAGCGTAGTTTAGCCAATTCTGTCATTTATGAAGTCATATTCTAATGCACACTGGTGAAAAACCTTATAAGTTTGATATAATATGTCAACGTGGTTATAGTGTTAAGTTTGATCTAAGAAATCATTTTCGAACACACTTTGGCGAAAAATCTTTATGTGATGAGCACAAATAAATTTAGCTTAACTTTAACACTTGTAACTCTAAAACATTTAAACGGCATGTGGCGGCATCTACATTGCCCTATGCGAACTACACATCAAAGTCCTGACGTTACAGAAAAACCTGCATCGCGCAATCCGAATTTACCACGCGATCAGCATATACAATGCCGCCCATGGGCATGTGACCATTGTGGCGTTTTTTTCTGATTATTTATGAATCATCATCGAAAATTAACTTTAAAAGAGAGGGATTGATTTGATTGATCTTTTCTTTTTTTTTAAAGTTCACCCTTGCTTTTTGGACTATACTTGTGTTTTTTTAATAATTAATAAGTTTTTACTAAGAAACAAATGTATTCACTTCCGTTTTTTTTTCATAGTCGTCAAATTTTTATAAAAATATTAGTTAATCCGATAAAATACGAGTGGTAAGCCTTTAGAAATAATAAACAGAATCCAAATCGAGCCAATAACATTGGAGATATGGAAAACGCTACTCAAAAAATAATAATGATTGAATAACATGAATTTTTTTAAAGATTTTTAAGTAAAAAGTCCTTTTAAAGTAAATTTTAGAAAAAAATATATGAATATTTAGAAAAATACACGGTCACATGCTCATGGGCGACATTGTATATAAATTCCTCGACTAGTTCCTCATGCCTCTAAACCTAAGAGTATATAACACTGCAGAAGCCTTATGCGCATTATTCCGAACAAAAAAGTCTGTAATTTTTGGCGGGAGACGCGGTAGCTACTACAAAAAAAAACAAAAGCCGCTCGCCCGGAAAGAGAAGTCCGTACCAATTTTTTTAAATCTATATCGACATTCATTCGCTTGAATTTTGCTTGAATCCATGAAATAAAACAGCTGTTGCATAAAATAGTTAAATTTTAATAAGAAGATTAACTACAATTAAATAAAAGTAACTAAATTTGTAATAATCTCAATAATAAAACAGGACAAGTTAAAAAAACAAATTATTAAACCATTGATTGAAAAAAACAAAAATAATTACTAAGTCATTCATATTAAGAAATTATCGATATGTCAATTATGGTTTCAAACATGACCTCGACCCTACGGTAGACTCGCTATCATCTATATCTTCTATATCTATACATAGTATAAAACAAACTCGCTTCGCGCTGTCTGTCCATATGTATGCTTAGATTTTTAAAACTACGCAACGGATTTTGATGCGGTTTTTTTAATAGATAGAGTGATTCATGCGGAAGGTTTTTGTGTATAATACATTAAGGTTTTGTGTAAATTGGCTTAAATATGACGATTATTGTCGAAGATGTCGGAAAAAATCATGCCAACTGGGAGCTTTACTAGCGCGCGCCGCGTAAGCCATATGAGATACATCAAATTTATTTTTTACAGAATTGTATATCTTAAAAAGTTCAAAAATAAAATCCGCGATAGCATATGTCTATCTTCGAAGGATGACCTACAGTAACCATTTTTATCTATCAGAATTTGATAAAAATTTCATTGTTATTTCCTAAGCTATTTTGACCGGTATTTTATTTATCCTTATCCAATAAAATATGTTATTTAAATTGGGCATTTAATTTAGATTAAAATATGCCTTGAGATCATATCATTAAAATGAATACTTTAAAAGATATCACAGATTCAAAATTACGCGTGACAAAATAATTATGGTTACCGACAACGCGGGCGCAGCGGTAGGAATCAATGACTTCTCCTCGGATATTAGGTATCTAACTAATTCCGGTAGTAGGTACGTACCCGTGGGATATTTTCCAACATCCACGCGGGCGAAGCCGCGGGCAAAAGCTAGTTATTACTAAAGGACAAAATCGCATGTCAAGTACATGTAAATGTTGTTGATTTGACGTATAGTTTCGTAATGCACAAGAAAAGTATTTTGACCTTTATGAACATAAAAACGAGATGTAGTGAAACTCGGTGACGTCACAGAAGCAATGTGAGGAAAATACTCGATTCATGCCATGTTTTATGTGGAATCATGGTTGAATCGAATGAAAAATGTTTAATGAGGTTAGGATTTAGAATTTCAATAAAAACATGACTAAATATTGTAAAAAAATATTATTCTGTTCTTTACGTAAGTTTGGCGTATTTGAATCCTTTTACAGAATGTAACAGCACAGCTAGGCATTTTCACGGAGCTCCGCGCGCCTTTAAAACGATTTACGAAATGCGTTAGAATCGATTTGAAAATAGTTTTTATGAATGTATTAGAACATTTGTTATTGTACTTTTACAGAGGGGAAGTGTTCGTAAGGCTTCTCCAGTGTTATATACTCTAAGCTCTAAACTAAAGGCACATTGTTAATTGCACTTTTCAATAGATTTCAATCAAAGTAAAATAAAGTAATGGCGGAATGACCGGTTAAACTGATTTGTTTTATTTTATTTTATTGTATTTGGGTGGCAAAAATAAAAATAATTGAACTTGACCTAATTTTTTATTGAGATTACTTACCTACTTATTACAGAGGAGAGGAGGAGAGGAGCTCGTGGCTAAGTAACAACAGCCGCACTGGTCGATCCGTCAGGTTAAGCTACGCTTGCCGGGGTTGGTCAGTGGATGGGTGACCATCTTTACATACCGAGACGCCTCCGTGCCTCGGAAACCACGTTAAGCCGTTGGTCCCGGCTGTCATTCGTGGATCTTTGACAGTCGTTACGAGTCGTCAGAAGCCCGAAAGTCTGACACCAGTCTTACCAAGGGGTATCGTATTACCCAGTTACTGGGTTGTGGAGGTCAGATAGGCAGTCGCTCCATGTAAAATACTGGTATTCAGCTGCATCCGGTTAGACTGGAAGCCGACCCCAACATAGTTGGGAAAAGGCTAGGCAGATTGATTTGGGTGGCTTACAGCTACGAGTATCAATACAAAAGTAACAGTGAGGTAATTGACGACAAGCCATTTACAAGCCTCCACAGTTAGCAATAGACTATTGTTGTACAAATTTTCAAATTGAACAATAATTCATAAACTATAACACTATGTATATAACACTATAGAACATTATGATACGAGTGTGCTGTATTGTATTACCCAAAAAGCGGCATTGGCGCGCGAGCCATAGGCGAGCGCGATAATTTAGCCGAGTGGGTAATGATCAATGCACACGCGTTTCATACGACGTTTTTCAACAAACTTGTGTGGAAAAAAAACAGACTTGTTGTAAGAACTTATTCAAAATTCAAGTCATTTATTCAAACTAGGCTGAGAATCAGCACTTTTCGAACGTCAAAATTACATAATTTAGTCCCCCAAAACGCCCACCCTTCACCACTTCCTAGTGCGTTAGCTGGGAAGAAGAAGTGGCGCAACAAACTCCCCAGCAGCACAGCTGTCTGTTCAGTTAGAAGAAGAAAAAAAGATTCTATATAATAGTATTCAAAATAATTTACATTACGCAACACAAAACATAATTTAAATTATAAGCCATATATATATAAGCTAGCACACGCCAATATACCAAACAAAATCATCGAGAACTATACTCAGACAGAAATAAAAACAAAACGTAAACAGAACTTAATATCTAAATAAAAGCCTCCAGGCATAAAGGGCGTGCCCGCTTACATATAATTATGTAGTTGTGACTGGAAGTTATAAATAAATGATAAACTAGGACCATCGAGGTAAAATAAATGAAAACAAACAGTTTATTACTTAATCACAATAAATAATATGATCAATTGTCGAGGTCACTAGCTAACCACATATTGCAATACAACTCATTAAAAAAACATGGTAATGAGAAGATTATGTCAACAAAACATGGTAATGAGAAGATTGTGTCAACATTATGTTGGAATAACGTAACTATAGAGATGATAATTTAGATTTATAAAGGTCAAACAGCTATCTAATTACGCAACACATTTTCGATTTACAATTGAGTCAAATTGGTTTCGTTTGACTAGAATCGCTTTCAATTTACAACTTTTGAAAGCAATTCTAGTCAAAACGAAACCAATTTGACTCAATTGCAAATCGAAAATGTGTTGCGTAATTAGATAGCTGACCTTTGTTGCCAGGTAGGTACTGTCAATCAGAGCTTCTTTCAAAAACTGTTGTACGTCGGTTGGTGTTATTGACACCAACCGACGACTTTAGATTTTCGTATTTTTTATAACAACAAAACAAAAACGATAACAAATATTTACGGAAAATGGCGTGGTGGTTTTTTTTTTCTGCTAGCGATGCGCGCGCAGTTGTAAATAAAGGCACAGGTAAAACCGCTGAACAGCCTATATAAAAATATAATAAACACAAAATAATAATTTGAATACGCAAATTAAGATTAATATGTAGTGAAAAATATATAATTTGATGAAATATTATGTTAATGTATCAAAGTTTATTTATTTACACAGTAGGCATAAAAAAGACAAGAAGTACCCACGCACAATGGTCCACCTGAAGGAAACCAAACCCCGTAATATAGAACATAGAAGGCAAGAAGTCACTTTGATGAGATTAAAAAAAGCACAAATCTCTGCTCGGGTTAAAATAGAGAATGGTCATTAAATAGTATAGGATAGTTCATACTAGTTCCATGTATTCAAAGTCAATTTCTTAATACAAATTCCATGCTGCAATGATAGTACTTACTAATTCCATACGTCGCGTTTCAAAATTTGTCAAACAACAATGGCCGCTAGAAATTGTCTATGGTTTTAGTGATGAGGTAGTATGATCTTTTCGTTTTGGTACTTTCGATGTTATGATTTTTTTTTGTAGGTAGTGTTTCATCAGTATTTTTTATATTGAGTAACTAACATAAAAAACAAATAACAAATCCAATGAAATATCTTCGAAGTTAAAACCGTGAAAACGAACAAGATAACACGGGTACTTACGTACGTTTGGTATGTCAAAGATTAAAAAAAAAATACTTATGCTAACCAAATACATATCTGACAAATAATACGAGACGAGCTCACAGACTACTTAGAGAGATGGTGTAGCTCAGGAGTCACCAAATGTTATGATTCGTAACAATGATATTATAATAAACAGATATGTTGTGAGCGCGCAATCGTGAAGACTCGAAAACGTCCTAATTGGGACGTATTGACTTTAGTCTGCGACACGCATGGCGACGAGTAATACGCTTAGTTGAAGCAGCAAAAAAAAACAAAAAATGCCATCGTGTGTATTTAGAAAGTGTACCAATTATGATACCAAAGTTAATAAAACACAAGGGATCTCATACCACATGTAAGTACCCAATATATTTCGATTTATTCATATATTTCAATTATTTTCCTAATATTCTGATATTTGGACGTTAGAAAAAAGAAAGAAATGGAAATACATTTTATTGTCGTGAGGACGACAAGGACGCATTCAATCCGGACATAGAATAAAAATACAGATGCGAATATCGTAGGCAGTAAAGTCATCATTACCCCACAGTTCTCTTTTCCTTTTTTCTAACCTTGTATTATTTAATCATTTTGTAATAATTGATATACTTAGATAGAAATTAAACATGTCATGTGCGGGAAAAGAAATTATAGATAACTTATCATTACCATAATATATCATAGAGAATATTAAAATAAAGCTATTTCTATTTTTTATCACCACATTTAGGCTGCCCGCCCACGTCCGATAATCGGTGGTCGATTTTTTGTAGGAGCCAAATGAAACAGTAGAGATCAAATGTATCATCGCACACGTCCTACAAAACGTCATTCTAAATAACATAGCGATATAATCTGTAGGTCTTACAAAAAGTATGCCGTGTGCGAACGCCCTTAACAACTTTCAAGCCAGAATCGTGAATATTAGTTTACTGTGCGAAAACAGTTAGTTTAACCATTTATTGTCTTTTCTTCGTTAAGGTTTCCAACCAATGAAGTCCGGCTTCAAGAATGGATCGCAATTGTTCGTAAACAACGAAATGAATCAGAATGGACGCCTTCAAAAAGCAGTAGAATTTGTAGCAACCACTTCAAGACCACTGATAGATATACTTCGAATAAAGGTCGAACACTTCTCAAAAAGAATGCTGTTCCTGTTATAGAGGTAATTAAACAATTTAAAAAAGGTTATTCCGTAGCCACTACCCGCCGATTTGCCCAAGTTGAAATTGTTCTGGCATTCTAAGTAAAACTGTAAACATTATTCGATTGACATCAACTTTTAGTATAAACTAGAACTCGTACATTAGTTTGTTTTGTTTCCCAGGAACACATCAATATATATATTCTGAACTCCCCGACAAGTCTCGACAATGTCAGCATACCGGACATGGAAGATATTTTAGAAACACCCAGAAAAGCGGCACTCAAAAAACGCGTACGCGAATTATCATTTAAGCAAAAACTGTTACAGAAAAGGAATAAAGTACTTGTTCAACAAAATAAAAGACTGAAGAAACGAGTTGCCTCCATAGCCGTGATACTGAGAGATTTAAAGACAAAGGATTACATTTCAAAAGAACAATTTTCACAACTTGACTTAAAGACCGAAGTCCTAGATTTAATAAATAGACTATATTTGAAGAAAAAATCAAAGAAGTCATATCGCGTTAAGTATCCCCCCGCTCTCAGAAAATTTGCACTCACTCTTAATTTTTATTCTTCTGCCGCTTACAAATATGTAAGAAGTGCGTTTGATACTGCTTTGCCACATCCACGTGTGTTAGCCAAATGGTATGAAAATACTTCTTGTTCGCCGGGGTTCACGCATCAAGCCTTTGATATTTTGGCAAAGAAGAGTGCTTTATCAGGTAAACGCCTATTATGTACCCTTGTAGCAGATGAAATGGCGCTTAGGCATCAAACGATTTGGACTGGTAAAAAAACAGACGGTCTTGTTGATTTCGGTATTGATTTTAGCCCCAGCAAAGATATTGCAACTCAGGTGTACGTTTTCATTTTAGTTGGTCTTAATGAAAGCTGGAAGTTGCCAGTCGGTTACTTTTTTATTAAAAATCTATCAGCAGAAACCCGGGCAAATTTAATTAATACTTGCATACGTAAATGTTACGATTCAGGTGCTGATGTTGTAGCGGTCACATTTGATGGTTGTCCAAGTAACTTAGCTGCGGCTGAACTTTTAGGTTGCGATTTAAAGGCACCAAATAATTTAAAAACTACTTTTTTACATCCTGATTGCGGCATTGAAGTTGCTGTATTTTTAGACCCATGCCATATGGTAAAATTAGTTCGCAACACCTTCGAGGCAAAAAAAGTTATATTCGGGAATAATAATAAAGAAATAAGATGGAGCTTAATCGTTGCTTTGAATCAACTTCAAACGAGTCAAGGATTAAATTTTGCTAATAAACTCTCACAAAGACATAAACTTTCGTAATGAAATAATGAAAGTTAAGTTAGCCACACAGCTATTAAGCAGAAGTATAGCCCGTGCTTTAGAACTCTGTGATCAACTAATAGTATCATCCAAAATTAAAAATACAGAACCAACCGTAGAGTTTATCTCAATCTTCAATGACTTATTTGATATTTTTAATTCTAGGTCATCAGGAAAATATGATTTTAAAAAACCCATTAGTTCAAATAATTCTGCGCAAATTTTAGATTTTTTGGAGAAAGCCAAGGAATATATTTTGTCATTAAGAATTTACAATAAAACAAAGCGCGTAATAAGACACAGAATTATAATTAACATATCCAAAAAATCAATAGTTGAATGCAAATCTAAAACTGGCTTTTTAGGTTTTTTGGTTTGCATTCAAAGTTTAAAACATCTTTTCACCACTTATGTAACTGCAGCAACATTAACAGGGCACACACCAGCATTAGCCTACATCGCAACCTACAGATTAAGTCAAGACCACATAGAAAACTTTTTTGGTATTATCAGGCGACAAGGTGGTTATAATAATAACCCAAACACAGTACAATTTAAAGGATTGTACAAAAAAAAAATTAATCACCTAGAATTACGTAGTTCCTTTAGTGGGAATTGCATTCCTATGGAACATATCCCTATACTTACATGCTCATCATCAGGGATCGAAAATATTAATTCATCATCGGGACTTCGTGCTTTAGATTTAGACGAAACTGAAAATATTTTAGATATCCCTACATCTAGTGACAAAAATTGTGAAAACAATATTAATATTCTTTTTGAAATGTTGAATAGTGAAAATTGTTCAGAGTCTATTAAACAAATAACAGGTTACATTTCTGGTTGGATTGCACGAAAATTAACAAAAATGATTAGGTGTGAAATCTGTGTTGATGCTTTATGCACCAATGAAAAATTGTGGTTCCATAAATTGGTCACAATCAGAGACATGGGAGGTTTATGCTATGCATCAGAAAACTTGTTTTCAGTATGCTTAAAATCTGAATCAGTTATAAAATCTCATTTAAATGAAAACGGTACCCATTTTGTAAATAATCAAGATACTGAGAGACTAAAATGTCATATTTTAAAAACTTTTTTAAATTCCAATATATTTGACTCACTTTTGGAACATTCCAAACAACAGGCACCTGCTTTTAATCATCGCATACATTTAATTAAAACCATAATTGATAAATATACAACAGTTCGCCTCCATTCCGCTCATAAAAATAATCCCGAAATAAAAAAACTCTCTAAAAGACAGAAAAGAAATAAATTGAATCTTTTCGAAGGTGTATGATTGTTACATTTTATTACAAAATAAATATTTTTTCCTTTTACATCGTGTTTTATTATCTCACCTACTTACTAATACTGTTTATTAGTTGTTATAGGTACAAACCGCGTCTATAAATTTAGTACGCGTTTGTACCTTCTGTCTCGTTAAATTTGTTAGTCTGTGATGCCAACATTCGGTGATTGGTGGCCAGAATAATGTTTGTTTACATTCACGCGCAATTGACAACACTAGCTGTCTCTTTTTTTCTTATTGTTTTTATCAAGCCATCTCTTTTCAGCATTTTAACTTGTAGTAAAATGTAAAATGAATGAAAAGTGGGTATGTGTGTTGCCGCTGCTGCGCGGAACAATTTTTTCGGTTGTTTTGTGCGTGTATAACATATCTGTTTATTATAATATCATTGATTCGTAACAAATTCAGTGTTAAAGCAGTATAATATTCTAAAACTTGAGGGGTCCCCATAGTACATAATATATAGACCTACGACATTATTTAATAAGGAAATAGGACGGTATCTTTAAACGTGGGCTAGCTCCAACAGCATCTTGAAAATCCTAGCCGAAAAACATGATTGTTGTCAGTATAATAATTATAAATACATTAAATAGTTTTTTTTTCAATAAGGGAGTAATAAAATAAACTTTTCAATGACAAGATAAATTTAGACCAGTTAAAAAGGATGTCGGTTGTCTATGGTCGGTTGTTTGACGTTTGTAAAAAATCAAAATTTATTCCAGTTGACGCTTTTATTGTTAATTAAAATAGTTTAAAAGATAAGAAACACGCATAGGATGTTAAAGTGGATGTGATTAATACGTGTATCCTATTTAGTGCGTATTTAATCAGTGACACGTAGATATCGCGTTCAATTCCCAGGCAAGTCCAATGTTATTGTTTTTAGCGAGTCGCAACCAAATCCTGATTAGTTATCTGTGGCATTACAGCACTAGTCCGATAATGTAAAAAAAATATGTTTTTAATACACTGAATTATGAACCTAAAAACGGTTCAATTAGAGCTACTTTACGAGCAAGTATGTTGAAAAGTATATTTATAAACGAACTATTAAATTAAGTAAGTACTGGATAGGCAAAGACGCATGCGCAACCGCTATTACAATACATCAGCAACATTAATATAGTGTTTAGATAAAACCATAGAAATATAAATAACAGGAGAAGTGGCATGGGGCATGTCTGTGTCCGCGCATCTTGACCACAATGGTCATGCCTCAGGCAAATGGCCGTTTCCGCTAACTAGTGCGCTTTCGAACGCGATCCTGATAACATTTAAGAATACCGTGTTATTCAGTGGTTTCTTGTAAAAATCGAAGCTAAACTATAAACTTTATAAATCGTAGAACCACTTTTCATAAATCAGCATTTAGTAGTAAGTATTTTGCTATATTTGTGTTGAAAATCATGAAAAACTAAATCGTAAAATATTTCTTGCCTTTACTACGTTATTTTTGTTTTCATATATCACAGCGACTGTACTTTTATTGTAGTAAATACATTGCTTCTTTACCACTACCAAAGTATGTCGGTAAGTAACTGGACAAGCAATGTAAAAATTACAAAACGATATTTGCTTTAAGCGGTTGCATCGTTAGTACGGCCGCAGCGTCTTGCGACGGATTAGTGATGTGGTTGTGCAGATCCACTAACGTAGGCTATCGACAATAATGTCGATGGTCGTATGAATTTATATTACTATTAAAGTTTATTCTTCAATTTGTCAACAGTTATAGCTTGATTGGAAGACCGATGTGAAATCTTGTTTTATACTCATTTAGATTTTCTCATAATGTTGTTTTTTTTTTATTTACTTAATATTTCTTTTTTTTACTTACTTATTGTTTATTTATATCATCTTATTATGTGTATATCGTTTTTTATTTATAATTTTTTCAGCAACTTCCAAAAATTTTAATACAATAATAAATGGGAGAATCGATAAGTTTCCGATTTAGTCAATCACTAGCGTATATGTAAAATAAATGGCTTTTGCACAGCGCAACGATAGCGAACGATGTTTTCGTGTGGGTGAGTTGTACGGTGCATGGTAAATGCACGCTGTGTTTGATGGGATAAGGTTTATAATTGATTGTGTAGTACGTTCTGATTTGTAAATTGCAAGTGTGAGCGGGACCTCGTATTTATTGGGTTTTCTGATCGCATGTGTAGTTGTAGGCTAGAGAGTAGGGATAGATTGAAGACATTGGGTGTCGATACATTTTCAACTACCGGGCATATCTCCTTCTTTCTTATATCTATGGATAAAACAGTAGAAATGGATGCTAAGCTGCTTGTAAACAAATCGATTGAGGGGTCTTTATAATTTCTTTAGGTCTTTATGATTTTTAATAATTTCGTTAAATACTTTGACTGAGCGAATTATATAAGAACTAGTACGGTAAACTGTGCGAGCGTAAGGAGCATGAAGAAGATTTCTCAAACGAGAATGACGAGGTGGAACATTCAGAGACAGCTTAGAAAGAAGTTCAGGACATTCAATCCTTGATTGTACTATTTTCACTAGGAACCGTAAGTCAGATATGTTTCTCCGAGCTACAAGCGGAAGTAAGTGCAATCGAGCGCATCGTTCATTGTAACTCAGATGATGGATTTTGAATTTGTAGCCTAAGTGTCTCGTGAATTTCCGTTGTATTCGATCCAATCTGTCTGAATGCACTGCATAATTTGGATTCCAAATTTGACTCCCATAATCGAGATGACTGCGGACATAGGCACAATATAAAATTTTCAATGTTTTCATTTTATTGAACGAACTGGCATTACGGATAATGAATCCCAGGGCTTTGGATGCTTTTTTGGCGATATGGTCGACATGACACTCAAAGGTGAGCTTACTGTCAAGCAGGATATCAAGATCTCTGGTGACATGAGTTCGAGATAAAGGCTGATCTGCAATTGAGTAGTTAAATATGATTGATAGCTTCTTTTATTTTTAGTTTTATTAGGGGTCCGGGTGCCAAACGAAACCCTATTACTGAGCCTCCACTGTACCTCTGTCTGTCTGTCTGTCAGCGAGCTGTATCTTATTAACTGTAATAGGTAGGCAGTTGAAAATTTCACGGATTATGTATTTTTATTCCCGCCATAGCAACAAATAATAAAAAATAAATAAAGTTAGAAAATTAAAGGGGGGTCTCCATACAATCTAACCCAGGCATGAAAGGTGTCATTGTCTAGAGCTCGTCGAGTAGAGAACAAATGTAATTTTTATTTTATTTTTGTGAACAAATATAATTTTTATTTATTTAAATCATGCCGACTGGGAAGTTTACTGGCGTGCGCCGCGTAAACCGTGAGAAATCAATAAATTTTATGTTCTACAGGATTGTATATCTTAAAAAGTTCAACAAAAAAGTCCGGGATGGCATATGTCTATCTTCAGGATGACCCACAGTAACAGGTATTTCATTTAACTATGGGTGATTTTCTGAACAGCAAAAAATAATTTTGTAATTCATAGTATCATTATGAAATACAAATTTAGCTTTGCGATTATTATAATTTAAGATGTAAAATAATAATATTCTTCGTTTAGTATTTTCATTTATTTGCTAAATAAAGTACGGTGGGACGGAAGCCTTCGTGTGCTAGCTATTACGATACATTCTCTTGATGTGTTTTCAAGAATTAATGTTTTTAAACGGTTTATTAAATTATTGACAGATTTGGTTATAATTTGATTGTTCAGAAACCTCTTTTATTTTATCCTATCCTTTAATATTAATTGAGCAATATTTGTCTAAATATATACTTAAACTTATAAAACGGCTTTAACGATTTCGATGGAAGTTGCAATATAGGGGTTTACGGGGGCGAAAAATCGACTTAGCTAAGTCTCACATCTGGGAAAATTCATTTTCTCGAATTTTAACCCGAGTATAGCTCGGTCGCCCAAAGTTTAGAACAAGATGGCTACCTTAGAATGTCAATACATGGCAGCATGGAATAAGTATTTACTATACATGGAATTAGTATGAACTATCGTATACTATTAATTAATTAATTAATGAGCATTCTCTTTTTTCACCATAGTAGAGCTCCGTCGCCCAGGGTAGGTACTTAACATTTGGTGGACTTGAAAAAAAAAATTGTATTTTTTTTTAAATTAATTATGTACACACAGTAAAATTGATACAGATACGACATAAACATAATTATGAGTACAAAGGTACTGCTTATTTCTTAAGAAATTTCTTCCAGCAGACCTGCGAAAGGAGAAATGAGAAAGAAATGTAGGCAATAGTGTGTGAGAACACGAGTAAAATATAAATATGCGAAGTCTTAAACTAAAATATCTAAATATACCTACACGTATCAATCTGCCTGGCCTTTTCCCAACTATGTTGGGGTCAACTTCCAGTCTAACCGGATGCAGCTGAATACCAGTATTTTACATGGAGCGACTGCCTATCTGACCTCCACAACCCAGTAACTGGGTAATACGATACCCCTTGGTAAGACTGGTGTCAAACTTTCGGGCTTCTGACGACCCGTAACGACTGTCAAAGATTCACGAATGACAGCCGGGACCAACGGCTACCACCGGCTATATACCTACACGTATAACGTAATAAATTAACATATACTTAAATAAATACATAAAGCTTAAATATATAAACATACATACTACAGGTACATAAATACTCACAGTTGAGAGGAAAGGTAATGCTCTTTTACTCTATATTTAAATTGAGAAACAGTTTTTAAATCACGGTGCGTCGCTAGGGCGAGCGTAAGTAAAACGCTCACGCAGGTAAGTAGGATAAGACGGGTTGTGTAAGACGTTGAAGAGGAGACATAAAATCCGAGTGTTCCTGCGAAGGCGGATTGGGAGCCACTTGAGTTCCTTGCGAAGATGAGAAACATAATTGTAAGTACAACACATGTTGTACTTACAATTTATGATTATTTATCACTCCTATGCAGAATTTTGTCATTAAAATTACAAAAAAATTGCAGACTAGCAGAATTTAGGCGAGCAGCTGGCATAATGTTCAATTTAAGTCTGGTCACACTGGCACGGCAACAACTCGTTCACGGCTTACCCTTACAAAGTACTCTGTGTGGCTTACGATGAGAGTAGTGTCGTTTCGTTGTTCATTGTATATTTTCTTGTTTTTAAGATAGATAATAAACCACAATTGCAGCAGCAACTGCGATGTTATCATCCATTTTTGTCTCCAATATCTGCGTACAACTTACTTCACCGAAAGTCACAAGACAACTGAGAAATTGAGAATATCGATTCATAGCCGCACTTACCATCGGAGGCGTTTGTCGGCGCGGCGGCCGGGGCGCTCAATCTTAGTACCTTTTTTTTTTTTTTTGTGTGGGAAATCCTCAAATGACTCCTCCCGCTCTGGGCGGAGCGAGAGGGAGTGTCAGACTTTTACTGACTAAAACCCACCCGTGTTCCTTCCGTTGCCTGTGTGCCGGGGCCGCGATATCCCTTTCGGACAAACTCGCAACCCTGGCAGGCATTGGCCCTTACGGACCCCGTCTGTTGGTGCTGACATCTCTTTGAGGCGCGCGTGGAACACAACGCGCCGTCGACCCGGGCCTGGTCCTAATCGGACGGCGAGCTACCTACTTAGTACCTTAGAATGCTATACCTGGCGAAGTATATTATTATACCATGGACGCAACCAGGCTTTGATGGACACATTTTCACGATCGTCCATCAATGCCCTACTTGCAGGCCGTGACACCTAATGTATTATTCCTCACTAAGTGAAATTAGCCACGTCCATGTTGAGTTTGTCCTTCGCCAATGCGGGTATGGAAATAGCTTTTTGGATCATGAACGTGGTTAAAAACACGCTATGAAACCGACTGATTACCACAACAGCAGACCACATAATAAGGGTGACATACGGACAAGCAGCCCATGGTAGATGGATGTTCAAATCAAATCAAATCAAAAGTCATTTATTCAAACTAGGCTGAGAATCAGCACTTTTCGAACGTCAAAATTACATAAGACAGTCCCCCAAAACGCCCACCCTTCACCACTTCCTAGTGCGTTAGCTGGGAAGAAGAAGTGGCGCAACAAACTCCCCAGCTGCACAGCTGTCTGTTCAGTTAAAAGAACAAAAAGAAGATTCTATATAATAGTATTCAAAATAATTTACATTAAGCAACACAAAACATAATTTAAATTATTAGCCACATATAAGCTAGCACACGCCAATATACCAAACAAAATCATCGAGAACTATACTCAGGCAGAAATAAAAAACAAAACGTAAACAGAACTTAATATCTTAATAAAAGCCACCAGGCATAAAGGGCGTGCCCGCTTACATATAGTTGTAACTGGAAGTTATAAATGATAAACTAGGACCATCGAGGTAAAATAAATAAACAAACAGTTAATTACTAATAGTAATAAATAATATGATCAATTGTCGAGGTCACTAGCTAACCACATATTGCAATACAACTCATAAAAAAACAGTGTGATGAGTAGATTTTGTCAAAAATAAATTAAAATAACTTGACTTAAAATGTCAACAATAATTAAATTTAAATAATTTGACTTTTATAGTCAAATAAATTAAACAATTACTTATATAAACTCATATAACTTGTCAGTGGGTAAGCTGGAGAAAGAACATAAACATTGTCTTGAGTTAACTACAGCGACCAACTATTCTTATCATTTAAGTAGTCGTTGATAGAATAGTATGCCTTTGAACAAAGCTTGGATTTTACTTTCGTTTTAAACGCATTAAAAGGCAAATCTACCAAAGAAGAGGGTAGCTTGTTATAAAAAGTTATACCAAGCCCAACAAATGAGTTATGAACTTTATGAAGCCGGTGAAAGGGAGCTCGTAGTTTGTCCTTATTTCTAGTGTTAACATTGTGAAAATCACCGTTTTTAGTGTATAAGTGTATATTTTGCCTAATATATAAGATATTGGCGAAGATGAATTGAGATGCCACCGTGAGGATACCAATATCTTTGAAAAAATCTCTTAGAGAAACTCTGGCACCTAGCTGGTAAATAGCTCGAACAGCTCGTTTTTGAAGGACAAATATATTTTGAATATCAGCAGCTTTGCCCCACAGCAGAAGACCGTAGGACATAACGCTATGAAAATAACTAAAATAGACTAAACGAGCTGTATCGACGTCAGTGTATTGTCTTACTTTCCTGACGGCGTAGGCGGCGGAACTGAGCCTTCCCGCTAGGCTCGATATATGTGGGCCCCACTGAAGTTTGGCGTCTACTGTTATGCCCAGAAAAACTGCCGAATTTACGGATTCAAGCACCTCTTTATCTAAGACGATGTTGGGACCTAGATTTCTAACATTAGGTAGGGCGAACTTTACACATTTCGTTTTCTTAGCATTGAGAACTAGGTTATTTGTCGTAAACCAATCTGTAACCATTGAGAGTGCACTGTTTACATCGTCAAAATCTTGTCTATTCCTGTCTACTTTAAAAATAAGAGAGGTATCATCTGCAAACAGTACAACTTCACAGATACCCTTTAAATAGAATGGTAAGTCATTGATATACACTAAGAATAAGAATGGACCCAGTATTGAGCCTTGAGGTACACCTAACTGAACTGGTAGCCCGGAAGATTTCACACCATCAACATCTACACATTGTGGTATTCCATTATTTGGAACCACATCTTTTAGTTTATTTACGTATAAACACGTTACTTTCTTTGTTATTATATTAAACAAACCACCTTTTGATATATTTTCCTATTAATATTCTATGACACATGTACTTAACTCACTTTTATATTCTGTAGCATTGTTTACCTCTGTAAAGCATACTTTTAATTATCTCTTGTTTTAGCATCCAAATCGATTTTATAGTATTTATCTTTCCCTTTTGTAAAAAACTTTTTTTTTTTTTTTTTTTTTTTTTTTTTTTTGTTTTGGCTTCGCACGGTTTGTGCATTAGCCAATGTCATGTTTTTTAGTTTGAAGAGACAAAGTTAGGGAAACGAAAATATTATTAGTATTAATTAGATCGGAATTTAGGAAAGGACGGATATAAGATCAGTAAAAAAAAAGGAAAAAGGAGGAATCAAAGGAGTGAATAATGAGCAAATTACTATGACGAATATTTACAACTTAATATTATTTAAGGTAATGAATGAGACTATACATTTATATACAGGAAAGCTTTTTGTACAAAGTAAGGAAAGTATTGAGGTAGGAAAATGAATACGAAGGGACAAGAGGTTACTAAGAAAAGAAGAACGGTCATATAAGGGACAGGAGAAAAAAATATGATTTAAGTCGCCTACGTCTGTGCCACACGAGCAAATGGGGTCGTCGATGATATGAAGTTTGGCAAGATGGGCTGGGGAGCAAACATGACCCAGTCTCATCCGTATAAGAACGGAGGTCTCCATCTTGCCAAACTTTGCCCTGCCAAACCACGGTTTTTCCGGAATGTCGGGTTGAATAAGTGAAAAATAACGGCCCTTTGATTTGCTTCCGATATCCCAGGCCACCCTCCAGGTGTCCCGGAGAAAAGTCTTTGGTAATATCACAAGGTCTATACTAAAATTCTGATATGGAACTAAGTCCCCACACTGCACCGCATCACCGGCGATTGTATCTGCCACTTCATTGCCGTGGATTCCAGCATGGGCCGGGATCCACGCAAATTGTAGTGACGCACCTTCAGAAATGGTTCTGAACGCAAATTCCCTTATTAAATAGATTATAGGATGCTGCGATTTGTGTTCGAAAGGGGATTTATTGATGGCTAGAAGAGCACTTTGAGAATCAGTGAAAATTATAGTTTTCTTGAGCTTTAGAACCCGAATATATTCAATAGCTTTTAAAATGCCAAAACATTCCCCCGTAAAAACAGAAGTCTCCGGAGGCAATTTTATTTTTTGTACGATGTTGTATTGAGAATGGTAAGTTCCTATCCCAACACAACCCGTCGCAGAACGCTTGGCAGCATCCGTAAATATGTGATGGTACTCTATGTGTTCAGCCAAAAAATGATTAAAACTTAAATTGCAATCGGGACCTGATTTACTTACACAGTATTTAATGGTGGGGCTGAATTGTAAACTCTCGTAACTACTGCTAAATAGGGGAAGTTTATTGGAACGGTGAATAGGAGAAGAAAGAGAAAGGAATTTTTTATAGCTTTCAACTAAACAAGGAGCACGTTTATGGGACCAGTAATCTGAAGATTCAATCTGCAACACTAAAGAGTCCAGTTTAGGAATGAGAGGGTGAGTTGAGAACTGAAGAATCCGGAACAAATATTTGTCAGATAGGAATTGTCTTCTAAGGTATAAAGGAGCTTCCCCGCATTCAACTTGGATTGCATTAATGGGACTAGACTTCATGGCTCCAGAAATAATGCGTAATGCTTTAGACTGGATGCGATCCAATTTTTTAAAAGCCATAACACTACCAGGTTCTAGAACGAACAATCCATAATCCAGAGTGCTTCTGATGATTGCATTGTAAATAAGTTTCAAAGAAAATGGATGTGCACCCCACCACACACCAGAGAGACATCTAAGCATGTTAAGGTGATTTTCACATTTGTTTACAATATAATCACAATGAGGAACACTACTTAATTTACAATCTAGTATTATACCTAGATATTTGAAATTATCTTTAACTGGAATAGGTATTTCCCTATAAAAGATGTTTATTAGGGGAATATTTCTCTTCCGGGTGAACAAAACAGCTGCGCTTTTAGACGTGGATAAATCCAAACCATTCAGATGTAACCATGACTCCAAAGTAGATAAAGCAGAATTGATAGCATAGCTAGCTTGTTCAACAGATTGGCTTGAAGAATATAATACTAAATCATCGGCATATTGAAGAACCTTAACATGATTAGCTAAGGATGAGTCTAAATCAAAAGTGTAAATATTGTATAGGAGGGGACTGAGCACAGAACCCTGCGGGAGACCTCTCCATACAAGATGAGATACCTCATGATCTCCTATTATCATAATAACAGAGCGTTCAGTCAGGATTTTAATAATGAAATTCGACAAATTCACTGGAACTTTTAAGGCTTTTAATTTATTATGTAAAACTGATAATACAACATTATCATAAGCTGCATTAATATCAAGAAAAACTGCAACGGTGGAATGGTTATTAGAGAAGGATAGCCGAATATCGGATGTTAAAATACTTAAACAGTCAGTTGTACTTTTACCTTTTCTAAAGCCATATTGTGAATCTGCCAAAAGACCCTTACTTTCAGCATACCATTCAAGACGATTTTTTATTAGGTGTTCCGCTAATTTCATCAGAATTGAAGACAAAACTATGGGACGGTATGAAGAAGCATCAGACGGAGTTTTATTTGGTTTTAGGAATGGCAACACCATTTGACGTTTCCATTCGTCAGGGATGTTTCCTGTGTACATAATAGAATTAATAAGCTCTAAATAGTAACTGAGGACGGCATCATTTAAATTAGCGAAAAAGGAATACGGGATGCCATCAAAGCCTGGTGCAGAATCCTTAGTTTTATGGATAACACCCTTTAATTCAGTGAGAGTGAATGGGAGATCTAACGTCGTATGAGTGTCTTGGATACTGGATACAAGAGACAGGTTAAGGTTAATAGCCTCAGGAACCCAAGGTGGAGCTAATTTATCTAAAAATTCGTTGGCTAAAGAATCCGGAATAGGAGAAGGGTTTTTATAAATGGACCTAAATCTACGAATATTGCGCCAGACAATCGTAGGGTGAGTATTCGGTGAAATTGATGTGCAAAAGTTACGCCAAGATTCAAATTTTTTCTTCTTAAAAAGTTTATAAGTTTCGTTAATTATGTTAGTAACGATTTCAAAATTACTATCAGACATATCGAGGTTATAATTGTATTCAGCCTCTTTACGGTTGTGAACCATTTCTGTGCATTCAGAGTCCCACCACGGAGGCGAGGGAATTGTATTAATATTGTTATTTTTTACAGGAAAAACTTCATCTGCTGCTGAAATTAAAATTAACGCTAAAGCTTCCGCACAACTATTTTCATTGCCATCAGAAATAACAGGCAAGGAGCAAAGCTTGCTGTCAACAATGTTTCTAAATTTGTCCCAGTCATTATTATTTCTATTAGGTAGCTTATGTTTTAATGTTGATCTCCTTAATGGTGCGTTTGGTTTGGAAAGAGGATAAGAAATAACTATTGGAAAATGATCACTACCATAAGTAGAGGATAGAGTTTGCCAAGTTAATGATGAGGCTAAGTTTGGAGAACAGATAGAAAGGTCAATTGCACTTTGGTTCTGATTGGGATCTGAACGACGAGTGACAGCTCCTGTGTTCAAGATGCATAAGTTATGTAAGTCCAATATATCTAATAATTCATCGCCATAACAATTAGAAGTTGAACAACCCCATGATTGATGATGGCAATTAAAGTCCCCTAATATTAAGAATGGCTTTGGAAGAGATGAAAAGAGACTATTAATCTCTTGAAGAACAGAAGAAGAAGGGTGAGGAATGTAAATAGAAACAAGACAAGTTTTATGCACTTTAATAGCTACAATTGAAATTTCCTCACTATGAGGAGGTAATGTAATGACAGAGAAAGGTATAGTATTCTTGATAAGTATAGCTACTCCACCATACCCATCAGATCTATCCTCTCTAATGGTTAAATAACCATTAATTTTAAAAATATGGTTAGATTTGAGCCAAGTCTCTGCTAAGGCAAAGGCAAATGGCTCATATTTGTTTAAAAGATGTATAACATCACTCTTTTTATTTACTAGACTGCGGCAGTTCCACTGGATTATTTTGGATGTGTTGTCCATTATGAAGGGATTGAGATACATTGAAAGAAGGGGCAGCGTTGGACGGTGAAATGTTAAATTGAGAAAGAAGATTGTGTAATGCAGTAAGAAAATCATTTATAGAAAACGTTGTGTAATTTTTTTCATTATTATGATTATTAGAAAAAGCACAACCATTTGATGGTTGGGGAATGTTGAAATCTTTAATAATGGCATTGTGAGCCTCTTTATTATATCCTTGTACAGATTTGGGAGGGGAACGTGGTTTGAGAAAGACCGTCTTTTTATAGCTACTTGAAGCAGGTATTTTATTAGGAGAAGAGATGGATGGAGTATCTGCAAAGTTTTTGGAAGGAGAAGATGAAAGTGTATCAGCATACGATTTAGTAACAAGGGGATAAACTTTTGCTGCTTCAGCATAGGATACTGAGCTTTGTGCCATGTATGTTTTTATTAATATTTGTCTAGAAAACTCTGGGCAAGACTTATTAGTAGCATAGTGATATCCAGAGCAAAGGCAGCAAGATGCACTTTCTTGTTCTCTTTCACAACTGTCCCCAGTGTGTCCTTGGCCACATTTATAACAACGAGGTTTAGACCTGCACTGAATTTTTGTGTGACCGAAACGACAGCAATTGAAACATTGTACAGTAGGGAAAATATATAATTCTACAGGTAATGCATTATAGCACATAAAAACTCTTTTTGGTAGAACCTGACCATCAAATGTGACAACTATGGTTTGGGATGGTTTCCAAATGGTAGAACCATCAACAATGGTTTTAAAATTAAGGCGTCTGATTTTTAAAATTGGACCGCAACCAATTGGTACTGTTATGTTATCAATAATATCCTCCGGAGACCAATCTGCAGGAACGCCACGTACTAAACCCATTCTGGTAACATTAAAAGTAGGTATAAAAGCTTTATAATTATAGGATTCTAGACTATTATGGGTAATAAAAGAGTTTGCGTCCAGGAAAGTCGAAAAGGAAAGGGAAATTTTATTGCGCCCAATTTTTTTGACGCTACCATTAACTATGTTTTGGAAGGCATTGTGTTTAAGGAACTTGCCAAATGTGATTGGGTGCAGTGTCGTTCCATCATCTGGTGAAATTAAGTTTTTTTGTACATGAATGACAAAAGGCGCGCTGTCAGTTTTGTCATAAGTTTTACGACCTATCTGAGTAGGAACAACTGAGGGTGGAGCAGGAATATCGGGTACTTTGTTAGTAGGTTCGTTAGTCATTATAGTAGTTGTTGAGCTGTTAGGTTCTGATGCAGTAAGTTCTGGTGTAAAATCCGTGCAACCGCAACCCGAAGACACGGTACCATGGCTTTTGCGGGTACGGCGACGCTTATTGCAGTGCTTACAAATATGAACACGGCTTCTTTTTAAATTACGAGCCGATGCCGACCCATCGGTATCCATGCCCGATTCGTTCGATGCTATAGTGACGAAATTGCCTGCCGGGGGAACGGAGTCCCCCGGGTCAGGCGGGTCTTTCATTTTCCCGCGCTAATAAGAAATAAAAATAAAAAACTTACCACTACCGAAGAAACTATACAAACTAAAGATAAATTACAAGAAAACTAAGACAGAATACTAAAACTACGGTTATACTGATCTTATATTACAACGTTTTAAATTTTTCAATTTTATCTTTAAAGGGACGCGTCCGCCAAGTTTGAGGTTTCCCGCGCTTTTTTTTTTTTCGTAAAAAACTTTAGAATATTTATATTCTGACGTTTTCATTTTAAACTGTCATCTGTCGTAATTTACTTTTCTAAAACATAGACAGAACACATCATAGATAAGTACACTCTATCTTCTCTCATAAAGTGGGTGTACACACTGAACCTTCGCAATAAGCGTAGATCTAAGATTTCTCCTCTGTAAGCCGTTTTTATTAGTGCTGGTCATATCTAAATTAAGAATTAACTTGAATATGTTTTTAAAACGTTTAAAATATGACACAGAACGATAAAAACGGTCTTCATATTTTTAGAGACGAGTCTTGTCTGAGCCCTCGGAGAGTCGTATTTTTAACTTGAGACGGAGTCACTGTTTTTATGCCCTTAAGTCTTATTTGTTGAACAGTTAGCTACTCGAATATTAGTCTCTTAAAACTAGCATAACTAGCGTGCGCGAGTGTCCTAATTTTATTGTGTAATTTAAACTATCGATACTGAGTGGATTATGTCAATAAACATTCTAGTACTGTGTAATACTGTGTTTAATTCGCTCGGCCCTCCTGCCTAGCCCTGTAGGAGGTGCTCACTTCTAACGAACTCTTAACCACGCGGCGTAAAACGCCGCGAGCACACGCACACGAAGGCCTCCGACACTAGACGTCGTTACTCTCCGAGAGAGACCTCCGCCGTCACCTGTGACGCTAGCGCGGTCCTCTCGCTAGGTGAGGCGCCTCAAAGCGCCTCCATCTACAAAGTCTCACAACCTCTACTCCGTTCCACAGGCTGGAGTGTACCTCCAGGGGGGATAATCCTCAGCCCAGCCTCCTGCACGCTGCATGCGGCCTGCCTGCCTGCCCACCTGTTCCACTCCCTGCCTGCCTGTTCCTGCCTAACCTGAGCCTGTCTTGTGCCTGTTCCTGCCTAACCCGAGCCTGTCCTGTGTCCTAAACTTAACTTTACTTTTACTAATTTTAACTTTTAATTTTAATACCTTTTTTTTATAATTTTACTTGTGACCTACGTTTCCCTCCACGGAGGAAAACGTTTCGTTACAGTTTGGCGCCCAATCTCTTAGAAACTCACACCCTGCTCCACACTAACACCCCCTTAAACATACTCGTTAACACTCTTTTACTTAGGCACAAAAACATTACAGCTTAACACCTAACTTTAGAACTTAACATCCTATTATACTCTCTTATACACTCGTACTTTATATTTTCTTACTTTTACCGCACTATATTTTTAACGTGGGCTCGATTTTCAAAATTCAAAAAAATACTTTATCTAGTATAAATTTTTCGGATATCCTTTGGCAATTATTTTTTACCTTACTTACTCTTAATCCCTATAATCTCTATAATCTATTTTCTAAAATGAAACTTCAATGGAGTACCTATATCTTAAAGGAACCCCTAGAGGATAATTTTTCTTTAATTTAAAACAACATATAAACATATTTAATTTGAATAACTTAAACGGACTACTTAAAGTCATATACAATCTCTTCACCGTCCGCAGTAGACTTTATATATAAATTTTTTTCATAGCTCCTTTACAATTATTATTATTATAGTTTTTTACTCTTTGTATCATATACACCAACCCTCACTACTTAACCCTTTAGGCATATTTTGTATCCCACCTTTTTTTTATTTTAACCTCGGCTTTTCAGCCATCTTATTCCACTTAAACTCTTTGATGAGCGGTCCCTACACAACTCATTAAATAAGCCCATGTGTATACCTTCTTCCCTCTCAAAGGAAACTCTCCTATCTTAAAGAGTAAATCCCCTCTCTTATAGGGTAAACTCTTCTTAACTTTTAAACTCTACGAGCGGTTCCTACACAACTCGATAAACAAGCCTATGTGTATACCTTTAAACTTAATTCTCTTAAACTTCTCTTAAACTTAGGTTTCCCTTAAACCTAGATTCTTCTTAAACTTGGGTTTTTTTAAATCCTTTAATTGGGTTTCTTAAACTCCCAACTCTTGAGCGGTTTGGCAACTCATTTAAAAAAGCCTCCAATGCCTTGTAAATAGCTTCTTAACGGGTCTTCAAACAGGTGCGGGTTACGACACCTAATTAAAAAAAATAAGCCTTCGTAATTTTATCAAAATAATTCCTTGAGGAGTATGCGTCATAGAACGTGAACCATATCCCCTATGTGTGTTTGAGTGAGAGTGGTTGACGAAAGTATGAAAGATGTTGTGTGTTAGACCAAGGATTTATTTAAACATTCAAAATTTTCAACGTATTGAAAATTTTTCTTGGGTTGTCGGGGAAATGTGGTATTCCATTATTTGGAACCACATCTTTTAGTTTATTTACGTATAAACACGTTACTTTCTTTGTTATTATATTAAACAAACCACCTTTTGATATATTTTCCTATTAATATTCTATGACACATGTACTTAACTCACTTTTATATTCTGTAGCATTGTTTACCTCTGTAAAGCATACTTTTAATTATCTCTTGTTTTAGCATCCAAATCGATTTTATAGTATTTATCTTTCCCTTTTGTAAAAAACTTTAGAATATTTATATTCTGACGTTTTCATTTTAAACTGTCATCTGTCGTAATTTACTTTTCTAAAACATAGACAGAACACATCATAGATAAGTACACTCTATCTTCTCTCATAAAGTGGGTGTACACACTGAACCTTCGCAATAAGCGTAGATCTAAGATTTCTCCTCTGTAAGCCGTTTTTATTAGTGCTGGTCATATCTAAATTAAGAATTAACTTGAATATGTTTTTAAAACGTTTAAAATATGACACAGAACGATAAAAACGGTCTTCATATTTTTAGAGACGAGTCTTGTCTGAGCCCTCGGAGAGTCGTATTTTTAACTTGAGACGGAGTCACTGTTTTTATGCCCTTAAGTCTTATTTGTTGAACAGTTAGCTACTCGAATATTAGTCTCTTAAAACTAGCATAACTAGCGTGCGCGAGTGTCCTAATTTTATTGTGTAATTTAAACAATCGATACTGAGTGGATTATGTCAATAAACATTCTAGTACTGTGTAATACTGTGTTTAATTCGCTCGGCCCTCCTGCCTAGCCCTGTAGGAGGTGCTCACTTCTAACGAACTCTTAACCACGCGGCGTAAAACGCCGCGAGCACACGCACACGAAGGCCTCCGACACTAGACGTCGTTACTCTCCGAGAGAGACCTCCGCCGTCACCTGTGACGCTAGCGCGGTCCTCCCGCTAGGTGAGGCGCCTCAAAGCGCCTCCATCTACAAAGTCTCACAACCTCTACTCCGTTCCACAGGCTGGAGTGTACCTCCAGGGGGGATAATCCTCAGCCCAGCCTCCTGCACGCTGCATGCGGCCTGCCTGCCTGCCCACCTGTTCCACTCCCTGCCTGCCTGTTCCTGCCTAACCTGAGCCTGTCTTGTGCCTGTTCCTGCCTAACCCGAGCCTGTCCTGTGTCCTAAACTTAACTTTACTTTTACTAATTTTAACTTTTAATTTTAATACCTTTTTTTTATAATTTTACTTGTGACCTACGTTTCCCTCCACGGAGGAAAACGTTTCGTTACAACATTGGGACCTATTATGTAAATACGAATTTATAACGTTGAGAGCTTCGTTTAGCACACCATAATGACGCAGTTTACGCAAAAGCGTGTCATGGTGCACGCAATCAAAGGCTTTGGAGAGATCACAGAAAACCCCAATAGCATTTTGCGAGTTCTCCCATGCGTTAAATATGTGTTTCAGCAGAGCAACACCCGCATCTGTAGTCGAACGACCTTTTGTAAAGCCATATTGTTCATTATGAAGGAGGCTATTTAAATTAAAATGTTTTAGCAACTGCTTGAGTATTAACTTTTCAAATATTTTGCTAAATGCTGGTAAAATAGAAATAGGCCTGAAATTGCCAACGTCATTTTTATTACCTGATTTAAATAATAATATGATTTTACTATTTTTCATGAGGTCAGGAAAAGTTCCTAAATCAACACATTTATTAAAAGTAACAGCTAGATAGGGGGCTACGATGTCTATTATATTACTTAAAAGTTTAATGGAGATGCCCCAGTAATCACCCGTGTTTTTTGACTTGAGTGTGTTAAAAACATTAACTACATCACGAGGCGTTACATGTTCGAAGCTAAATAAGGTACTACATTTAGGCACACTACTATGCAAAATGTTTTCAGCTTTAGACGGGGACGAATTCAAGGAGCGAGTCGTAGTTATAGGTATGTTGGCAAAAAACTCATTAAATGCCTCGGCTACGTCGGCTGCTGTATTAACTAATTTATCGTCTACCATAATCTCAAGTTGTGTTCGCAGTTTGAGCCGAATGCTGAACTGATAAAACGGACCAATTCCGAAAACGTCTAGGTAGTAGGTACTCTGCGGAAGACGGGGATGTAGAATGATTAAATTTGTTTGGTCCGATTTAACAATTGGAAACTTTTATGCCTTTTTAATAAATAATACAGGAAAAGTTTTTATCCACTGCGCAAATTTTGACAAATTAAACTTAAACGAGTTTTATTGAACATATTTTTTTTTATTTTGATACATCTTAGTACAAAAAAAAAAGTTATCGTTAACGAAAGATGTTTACTTTAAAAGTGGTTGTATGGCTACCCGGCGGCGCGCGGCGATGAGGAACGCGCGAAAGTACCTACCTATCAGCTGTGCGCTCGCTCGATTCGCCGGCGTAGGTATTTACGTGGGTTACAATACTTACAATGTATTGATCGCTAATTTTATCAGATTCGAACTAGACTTTTTTTATGTTTAGGCCGTGACCTGAAGTTATTTGAAGAGTAATTCAAATTTTTCCTTCATACTTTAATGGGTTTAGGACCATCAAAATACAGAAAATAAAGCATTATTATCAATTAAATTTACATTACTTAATACATTATGCCGCTAAAATGGTCCTTTCATTAGGGACCGCAGGGTTCCGTTCAGGGATTCCATGGGCTCGCATTCGAGGTATGCTCTGCGAGCTGCTCGCACACTTTCACCACTCAGTACCTACATACACTCGCACCATCTCATAAAACTCGCGGTTAGTGAAGTCTGACATCGTGATCGGTAGGTACAGTCAGCATCAAAAGTGGATGACCACAGTAAGATTTTCAAAATCGCTGTATAGTGAAGTGCTAATAGTGAATACGGTGTACAGCGATTTTGAAAATCTAAATGTGGTCATCAACTTTTGATGCTGACTGTACAAGTACGACAAAATGAAATGAAATGAAATAAAATGAAATTGTTTATTCTGTAAATAGGATATCGGAATCACTTTTACACGTCATATAAAAAAATATTAAAAATAAGCTAGGTGAGGTCGGTGTTTCCTATCTGACTACTCTGAGAAGAAAGGCCGAAACAAACTCAGAGGGCGACCTCTGAGTTTGTTTCGGCCTTTCTTCTCAACCACGTGCAGCGCGGCGCTTGCGCGGGAAAGCGATTAGACGCGACGTCACACGACAGCGCGTGCGATGAGCGAACTGTCGGTCAGGGTCACAGCGCCCGGCGCGCGCGCGGGAGGTTTCACCCCCGTGCAACACCGCCACTTGGGCCGGCCGCCGCGCGCGCCCATTGATATTATTACGAATAGATTATGTCCATATTTTGCTGATTTAAAGTAGGATAAAAAGATTTTTTTTTTTTTTTTTTTTTTTTTTTTAATATTACTGATTTTGAACCACCAAAAAAAATTTGCGCACTGGTTAAAAACTTTTCCTGTATAAAAATAGCATTTAAATGTCTATTTTGTTGTTAATTCCGCCACACTAAGTTTGGGGAGTTTTATCTGAAAAAAGTATAATTTTGGGTAATAATAATTTTGAATCGGGGGAAATTTGAGAAATTACATTTGGCACTGGCAGCCCTGTTTCAACTTGTACATTATGGTTGTCGCCACAACAGCTCAGAGTAATAGAGGGTTGTCGTCAGCAGTGTGACCATATGTGGCAGTTTCCTGCTTTTTTGGCAGGATTGGCATCTTATTTTAGCCTCTGGCATGTTGGGTTAACATTTCATAAAATTGGCAGTATTGCAAAATGTCGAAAATCCACCTTAAAAACAGATAGTAGGGGATTCTCTTGTACCTCTCGTGTTATGTTTGTATCTCATTCAACTAAGAACATTAATTTATTTAATTATTATATGAGATATTTTGGTTGCGGTTCTGTTTCACCGCGATCGGTAGTTATTGAGGTGATATTTGTTATTGATATCTGAAACTGGAAGCTGAAACACAGACAAGAAAGAACGTATAGAGCAGAGTGGGAGCAAGATCCATTACTGTCGTCGTGGATTTCCAAGGCTAGAGATGATCGGATGATGAAAGTGGCTTTTTGTTAAGCCTGCAAATGCAAAGTAAAACAAAAGTGTATTTTTTTTCTGCTACTACGCTGACTATGGTTGACAATACAACTATTGCAACGCTAAACACAGTAGGCAATATTTTGTAATTTTTTAGATAGATAGATAGATAGAATATTCTTTATTAAGTAGGTATACCATAAAAAATACAGATATGAATGTAGACATTTTTTACTCGAGTGTTTGGCAATATTCGGCATGTTTTAAATCAAACTATGACAGAATCGGTAATTTTATTATGGTCACCTGTCACGTTGCGTCAGACGCTCACAGTGTTGCTATATATATAGATTTCTCCGTATTTATACAGATTTTCGATTTATAATACAGTTATGCACTGGATACAGATTTTTTACAGAGTTTTCTGATTCTATTGATTAAATATCCTAATCTGCTTTAAAACGGAACGTGGGTAAATAAATCGCGATTGGTAGTACTGTTCTGTCAGTCATTGGCCAGTTTCAGTTATTTTTCAATCGGGGAATCCGCCAATTAAAGATTTTTGCGTGTTCTCCAAAATACTGCGCTCTCGTGATGCATTTATCGTAAATAATTAATTTCGTACAAACTTTTAATGGTAATTGATATTGATTTAATGCACATTAAAAAATCCCAAAAATCTGACAACCGAAGTCTTTACAAAGGGTATCGTCTTAGGGAAGCACTGGAGAAGCCTTAGGCACAATATTCCGTATAACAAAACAGTCTGTCACTTTTTGCGGGAGACGCGGTAGCGGAAAGAGAAGTCCGTACCATTAATTTTTATTATATCGATACCGATATTCATTCGGAATTTTGCTTGAATCCATGAAATAAAACAGCTGTTGCATAAAATAGTTACATTTTAATAAGAAGATAAAATAACTTCAATTAAATAAAAGTAACTAAATTTGTAATAAGTAGGTATGTCAATCAATCTGCCTAGCCTTTTCCCAACTATGTTGGGGTCGGCTTCCAGTCTAACCGGATGCAGCTGAATACCAGTATTTTACATGGAGCGACTGCCTATCTGACCTCCACAACCCAGTAACTGGGTAATACGATACCCCTTGGTAAGACTGGTGTCAGACTTTCGGGCTTCTGACGACTCGTAACGACTGTCAAAGATTCAGAATGACAGCCGGGACCAACGGCTTAACGTGCTTTCCGAGGCACGGAGGATTCTCGGTATGTAAAGATGGTCACCCATCCAGTGACCAACCCCGGCAAGCGTAGCTTAACCTGATGGATCGACCAGTGCGGCTGTTGTTACTTAGCCACGAGCTCCTCTCCTCCTCTCCTCTGTAATAAGTAGGTAAGTAATCTCAATAAAAAATTAGGTCAAATTCAATTATTTTTATTTTTATATACAGCCACTTCAATGGACATAAACAGGTTATAAAACATTGAACAATAAAAATAAAAAAAAAACAAAAATAATTACTAAGTATTTTTTACTAGGAAATTATCGACATGTCAATTTTGGTTTCAAACATGACCTCAACACTACGGTAGTCTCGTTAACATTGTTACTAGAGGACATAATCGCATGGCAAGTGCGTGTCAGCTACGGCGTAATATTGTGGGGAAACAGCACAGATGCACCGACACTTTTCACATTGCAAAAAAGATTAATAAGAATCCTTGTAAATATAGAAGACACCGACAGTTGTAAACCTCATTTCCAAGAAAATAAAATACTTACCCTCCCTTGCCTATACATTCTAGAAATATGCAAATTCGTTCGAAATTACCAGCACTTTTACACGACAAGAGAAAACATACAGTCTAAATATACATTACGCCATAAAAATAGGTTAAACTTACCAGGTTCTAAGTTAAAAATGCACTCAACAAGTACACTAGTCATGTCAATTAAAATATTTAATAAATTACCAGAATTAATAAAAAATGAACAAAAATTTAATACATTTATAAACAAATTAAAACTATTCCTATTAACTAAATGCTATTATGATATCAATGATTATTTAAATGACAAATTTTAATTTACAAGTTTTATAAAATAATTACAATAAATAGGTACTAACTAAGTAAACAAAATTAAAAGCCCTCTTCCTCTCTCCTACTTTTGCTGTGCCCGACAGGGTCCACAATGATCATATTATTTTGTTAAACCTACCACCTAAGTTCACATGTGGAAGCAATAAATATATTGAGTATTGAGTATTGAGTGTAAGTTTTGCTGATTTGACGTATATTTTTGTAATGCAAAAGAAAAGTATTTTGATCTTTACGAACATAAAAACGAGATTTAGCGAGACTCGGTGACGTCACAGTAGCAACGTGAGGAAAATACTCGATTCATGTTACATTTTATATTGAATCATGGTTGAATCGAATGAAAAATCGAATTGTAGTATGAGGTTAGGATTTTAAATTTCAATAAAACCACGACTAAATCTAAGAAAAAAAAATTGCATGTGGAAAGTTATTCAGTACTTCCCACCATTTAACAGCACAAATAGGCATTTTCACGGAGCTCCGCGCGCCTTTAAAACGATTTACGAAGTGCGTTAGAATTGATTTGAAAGTAGTTTTTATGAACGTACTAGAACATTTGTTCTTGTACTTTTACAGAGGGGAAGTGTTCGTAAGGCTTCTCCAGTGTTTTAAACTCTAAGGGTATCGTGTTACACAGCAACTGTGTCGTGGAGGTCGTGGTAGGTGATGAATCAAACATATTCTCTTCTTTTTCAAAAGAAGCAGAATAAAGTAATTTGACTGCATACGGTAAGTAGGCATATTATTTTGTTTCGGTTCTTTTGACCATACATACAGATTTAATACAGATTTCAAGTTAAAATAGCATACAGATATAAATAGGTACAGATTTTAGCAGTTTCTACTACAGATATAAGGTTCAATGCATCTGGCAACACTGGACGCTCAGACGTCATTCTCATTCGTCAAATAAATAAAGAAAACTTTAATAGAGCTTTCTATTACCGGTTTATAATTACGTAGTAGATGGTAATAAGGGACTGATAAACTAATTCCTATGAATTACCTGGACTGTCTGGATAACCTACGAGGAATAAAAATAAAGATTTAATTACAAAATCTTCGCAGATTACTAACAGTCGTAATAGACAAGCCTCACACGTTATTTTGTACGCAACGCAACAGTGTTTATCAAAAATATAAATATTGAACTAAATATCGTGATACTTTACGAGTTAAAAGATGGAAAAACTGACAATGTGTAGGATATGTTTAGCGGAGGCGGAGAACGTCCGCATGTATAAAGTGGTCAACAAGAACTTACATGAGCTCTATGAGAAGCTGACTGATATTCCAGTAAGTTTCTGTTTACATGCGTGTATGTATTGTACACATACAAACAAATGTATGTTAAGCCGATTGTGGTGATACAATCGCCACATTCGGCATATTTCTATTTTTAAAGCCCCAATTACACTATCATAGAGTTATCATACAAATATCATTTCATATCTGTCAAATTCTATGATCAATGATCATAGTTAAATGATGCTGTTCTTCATTTTTACATATTATACTTATGATCATCACATATAAACATCAGACTTAATCAAGATGGATAATGGCTAAATTTTAGCCATTTTTTAGGTTAGACGGATATGATCATATTTGCACGCTTGCTGTCAATCCCTTAACTATGATCATAGACAATAATATGTAGTCATTATACCATCATAGGTTCTTCATACATCTCATATGATAGTCTAATATCGCTCTGTATATTTTGACAGCTTTTCATGCGATAATGTTTTGTAGGTTGTGCGTGTTTGGAACTCCTATTTCAATAATTTGCGTGGTTTTATTAATTTAGTCGTATTCAAAGTTTTGTCTGGTTTATCATAATGTGTTGTTCTGTCTGTGAGAATGGCTCGATCAAAGCATAGCTTGTGTTGGTTTCAAGAACTGTTTCTGGAGTATATTATTTTGTAGTAAGGTACTGGAGGTGTAGTAATTAATTTATATTTTATGGCAAGTTTTTGATGAAATAAGTTGGCTATTTGATCATGTCTGTGTTTATAGATAGTCAGTCTGAACTATTGCTTAACATGCTACAGTAATATGTTGAATAGTTTCAGAAGAACTATGACATTTTCTATAATATTATTATATATTTGTAAGGTTAGAAGTATTTTCTTCTTAAAAACAAACTAGTGTAAGACAAATTTTGTTGCAGTTTGTAACTGAAGACAGTAGACCGACACTTGCTTGTTTCTTGTGCTGTGCTAAACTAATACAATGCTACCGATTACTGAAAAAATGTCTGGAAGCTGAAGAGCTGTTTGCACATATGATGAATGAGGATTATGAGGTGAGGTATTTTTCAACAGCTATTTATTCTTATAAATTCTAATTTCAGTGTAATATGGAAGTGATTCCTCTCAAGCCTATTCTGACTTGATTTCACACGAGCCCTACCATCTAGTGTTGAATTTTGATATGTACATGTTTGTGAAATTTAGGTGTTACTTGTTCAATACTCCTGTGACAGTTTGATAACGGTCCTCGCTCATGTCGGCACGAGCTATGCGACAATAGCTTGTGCAGGGGGTCAGTGAGGTTCATGGCCGACCTCCTGGGTTCAATGGACCTACTTAAGAATCCTCACTTGTGGGGGGTCTCTTGAGCAACTTTAATATAATGAAAAAGGTTTGTGCTCGTGGGACTATGATCACCAGCATACTTTCCTAATACTGTAATAATCTTTTTACAGCCCATATCTTTAATAAACCAAAACCACTTAGAGTTTTTCAGTGGGTTTATTAAATCTCCAATAGAGCACATAAGTATAGTTGATGAACGTCAACCAGAAAGCATTGCTATCAAAGAATTACCAGCTGTTTGTGAGGGACTAGATGATATTATTGAGCCAAGGGAAGAACATCAAATTGAAGGTATGTTTTGAAAACAAAAACAACAATAAAAAACTTTTCACAGTTTAGTTGTGGTACCTAGCCCACACAAATTCGAATACCAGTACCAGCTATGTAAATAACAGTCACAGGAAGTTATCATCATATCATCCACATATACTAAGTGGGAAAAATACGTATTATTGAAGCTTACTCAAAAACTATCCAAGCAAAGTTAATAAAATTAATATGGGACCAACTTGCGAGCATACCCTTTCATACAAATAACAATTTTCAAAATCGGTCCACAATTGACGGAGAAATCGGCGGACGGACATACATTTTTGGAAGTCGGTTAAAAAAGCAATTAAAGATACTCGTATAATCTGTTCATTTTATATTGATCAAAAATTTTTTGAAATGTTTTAGTTTAATTCAATGGTCACCACATTATGTTATGAAGTAAAACAATCTAAACATATTATAAATTTAGGTCGCTTTTTGCGTCCGTCTGTATGACCGCGTTGTTCTTCTAAACTACGCAACGGATTTTGATGCGATTTCCACCATCATTTAAAAAAAATATTTTGGAAGGTGTTTATTACATTTCTATCAAGTCGCAAAACCGTGCGAAGAATAAAAGGGTAATACTCTTGACTGTTTTTGTTTACTTACAGAGCTAGAAACGGAAAATTTAGACAATAGCTGTCTAGATGTAGCAGACATACCAGCACACCATTCTGAATCAGATTTAGAAGATGATGTTCCTTTAATGGAGTTTCAAACTAATGTGGAAGAAGAAAAGGGAGTATCTAAGAAGAAACGAAGAGCCAGGGAGACGAAAAGTAAGTATTAGTTAATCTATAGGTAAGCAAACAGGCCAATGGTTCCCCTGACAGGAAGTGGTTAGCGTTACTTAATGAGCCCTGCTGTAAATCGATAAATGGAAATAAAACTTGACCGGAATACATATCTGAAAAAAATATTATTATAGAAATAATACATTTTCGAAAACTAACTTTCTAGGGGCAGAAACTACGAAATTCCTTCCAAAAAGATTTTTACAATGCATTTGCTCGAAAAGTCTTTTCCAAGCAGTAAATTAGTGCGGAAAGTGTCACTTTTTTTCACTAGTGCTTTTTACTTTTCTGTTTTTATTAAATTTTTGTGGCCGTCGTCAGCCCGAGTCCGGCCCTGGTTCAGGCGATGGTCCGGAGCGAGAGTGCATGGGAAGCCGTCACTTCCTTCTGCGAAGCAGTAATGCTCGCGAAGGAGGAGGCGGAGCGCGCGAGGGAAATGCAAGATGCGCGCCCTCGCGCCCCTAGTCGCCGCAGGAGACGCCCCGGGCGTCGGGAGTCGCGAGCCGACTTCCGGCCACCGTAGGCGCGGGCTTGCCGACGGTAGGCAATGGGTAACTCGCCGTCCGATTAGGACCAGGCCCGGGTCGACGGCGCGTTGTGTTCCACGCGCGCCTCAAAGAGATGTCAGCACCAACTGACGGGGTCCGTAAGGGCCAATGCCTGCCAGGGTTGCGAGTTTGTCCGAAAGGGATATCGCGGCCCCGGCACACAGGCAACGGAAGGAACACGGGTGGGTTTTAGTCAATAAAAGTCTGACACTCCCTCTCGCTCCGCCCAGAGCGGGAGGAGTCATTTGACGATTTCCCACCCAAAAAAAAAAAAAAAAGCCCGTTGCAATGAGTTTTTATTATTTGAGAAAAGTTTTACAAATTAGATGATGATGATAACGATGACGATGACGATGGCGATGACGATATCGATGACGATGACGATGGCGATGGCAATGGCGGAGTCGAAGTCAAAGTCAAAAAGTCGAAGTCGAAGTCATGAATGTTGTTTTTATCATTTATACGTCGTAATATGGTAGGTAGTCGCCTATGATGTGTATTTAGGGACGCCATAGCGACAGTATTTCCTCGCACAATGCATAGTAAAACGTTGTATGATGATTTCCGACTCGTGTCGACTTATACACTCGCTCGCTACGCTCGCTCGTGAATAAAATGCCACTCATCGGAAATCACCTACCTTCCGCACTTATAGCATAAATAACTATTCTGATTTATCATCCAAAGCGCTATTATTTTAATTCGTGTGTATGTAATTTTTCTTCAAACATAGTACTTACTAGATTTATAATCACAGGGGCGACCGTTGCGAAGAATTCAAAACGAGGCACACGAACAACAAAACAAGAAGATACAAAAACAGCCGAGCGCACGAAAAAAAACAATTCCGACTCGAAAGTTTTCCGGACAACTCAAAAACGTACGTCGAAACCTGGCACTTACTTCAAAGAGCCATACGAAAATGATCAGCGTAGTATTAATCGAGTAAAAAAAACCATACAACATACTCGTACACAAGTTGGTGCCAAACCTTACAAGTGCGATGTATGTCAGCGTAGTTTTAGTGAAAAGGGTAATTTAACACAACATATTCGTATACACACTGGTGAAAAGCCTTATAAGTGTGATATATGTGAGCGTAGTTTTACTCAAAATAGTGATTTATCAAAACATATTCGAATACACACTGGTGAAAAACCTTATGAGTGTGACGTATGTCAGCGTAGTTTTGCTGTAAAGGGTAATTTAACAAAACATATTCGTATACACACTGGTGAAAACCCTTATAAGTGTGATATATGTGAGCGTAGTTTTATTCAAAAGGGTGATTTATCAATACATATTCGAATACATACTGGTGAAAAACCTTATAAGTGTGACGTATGTCAGCGTAGTTTTAGTGTAAAGTGTAATTTAACTAAACATATTCGAATACACACTGGTGAAAACCCTTATAAGTGTGATATATGTGGGCGTAGTTTTAGTCAAAAGGGTGATTTATCAACTCATATTCGTATACACACTGGTCAAAAACCATATAAGTGTGACGTATGTAAACGTAGTTTTATTCAAAAGGGTCAGTTAACACAACATATTCGAGTACACACTGGTGAAAAACCTTATAAGTGTGATGTATGTCAACGTAGTTTTAGTTACAAGAGAAATTTAACAAACCATATTCGTATATTTAATAAAACATTTTCGTAAACACACTGGTGAAAAACTTTTTAAATGTACGTGAGCGAAGTTTTAGCCAATTCTGTTAGTTAAAAGTTGTATTCTAACGCACACTGGTGAAGTAGTAGAAGTAAATGCAAAATACAAAAAAAAGTGACAATAATATTTTAACAATAATACGAGTAGTGTGTGCCTCACGGCTGCGCCATAAAGGTTCATTTCAGCATTAATGCCAGACTGATGCTTGATTGTTCTCTGTGCAACCTGTCTCGGACACATCATTCGTTGTGTTGTTGATTGTGTGTTTTGTATTACTTACATTAGTTATATGATATTTTTTCACTAACAAGGTGTATTATATTGTTGTCCAATAATATTCTGATTTAATAGAGTGTCCGTGGAGTTTCTTGCCCGTTCTTCTCCATAGGAACCTACTACGCGTTGGAATGGGCAACTAGCTTTATATTTCTGACTGACCGACCCTTTGACAATTCAAAAGTGCCTGTAAAATGGTTTATTTGAAATAAATGCTTTGAGTTTGAGTTCGAAATTGAATAAAAAAATAATCAACCTATAACGTTCCCACTGTTGGGGCCTCCTCTCTGTGAGAAAGAGTGGGCCGTAATCCACCACGTGGGTCCAGTGTGGGTTGGTAGATGTGACGTCTTCGAATTTGTGGTTCTAGGGCATACCGGTTTCCTCACGATGTTTTCCTTAACCGTTTTGGGAGCAGGGGTGATGAAATAATTAACTTACACAAAGTAGTGCCTGCCTGGGATCGAATCCACGACCTACAACTTGTAAGTCGCGGCTTACAATATGACCAACACTGCTCTCATAATACAGAACAGCAACATAAACGGGAATTATACCTCGTTTTATTTATTATATTTAGGAGTCGATTTTAGTTTATATTTGTAATATTAGTTTTGTCATAGTCTATTTTAATTATAGATATCAGAAAGAACGTTGTTTTTTTAATATTTCAATGATTTAACTGTCGCCAATTCCAACTTTTAGTTAAAAAAATATCATAATGTTTTATGTAATGGTGCCCAAGATACAGGCTGTGCTTACTGTGGGACCAACGCTATCTCCAAATTGTAATTGTGTTGTATGTAGTAATAAACAATTTTTACTTTACTTTCGGTTTTTTTGAACATCTGGAGGAGTATCTATAGTCCACCCACATTTCGCCAGTTATGTTTAAGTCCCATATAATAGGGGGACAGCCTATTGCCATCAACTGGGCACAAATCCAGACTCCAGGCTGCTAGAATACATCAGTGACGTGCGAGACAATGTACAAGACGTAATCAAGAGAGAGGTCGCTGTTATGCTATAGCACAAAGCTGCCTAAACAAATTTTGAAGATGGGCCAAAATGTTGATTTAGGTTGTTAGTTATCCGGCGGGTCATATTTTGTAAATAAAACTTGCCTACAGTTGTGGTAGAGACCTAGCTATTAAAACTAGTAGTTCTGCGAACAGTGAATCTCGCTTTTTTGCAACAATTAATATACCACACAAATTATTTAAAACGGGATATTTACCATGTTTTTAGGGTTCCGTACCCGAAAAGTGCCAAACTGCACCCTATTACTAAGCCTTCACTGTCCGTCTGTCTGTCAGCGAGCTGTATCTCATGAACCGTAATAGGTAGACAGTTAAAAATATCACAGATTATGCATTTCTATTGCCGCAATAACAGTTTAAAAAAAATAAAGAGGGATAAACAATAAAGTACAGATTTTGAAAAAAAAAAAACTATCCCCAGGCATGTGGGGTGTCATTGTCTAGAGCTCATCGAGTAAAGCAAAAATCGTTTTAACTTCAATAATGATTAAAGAGGGGGCCGTAAGGCTGCCTGTCCATTGAAGCGGAGAGGAGAGGAGCGGAGTAGCGGTGTTTCAATATTAACCAATGGAATTGCATAAAACCTCCGCTCCGCTTCAGTGGACAGGGACTTGCGAACAAGTTTAAAAATTCATACAAAACCAAGAAACGGAGCGGGGAAACGGAGCGGGGAAGCGGACCGGAGAAACGGAGCCGGGAAGCGGAGCGGAGAAGCAGAGAGAGGATGCAGAAAAAAACCAGCCGCGGGGCCCGGTGGAGGGGGTGTAGTGTGCCACCGGCCAGTGCGTGCGTCGGCTGGGTGAGTATCTCGCGAGAATATTATGTGGCCTCTTTGTTTCGACTTAGGGGAGACCGGGTACAAAAGTAAACCTTTGTACTTTGACACTGGTTTCTAGTTAGTTATCATATTTTTGATAATATGAATATAGCCACATAAAAACTTCGATTATGCTCTATTTTGTATCTAAAGGACATTGTTCGGCGTCCATACATCGTTCGCCTAAGAACCAACAGACACGGGAATTTACTTTCTGTATTCTAAATAATGCATATATTCGACTAAACCTAAATTAAAATCACGGACACTGCTGAGAATTGTAAAAAATCTAAAATACTTTCGGATTTTCGGGTTATAATTAGGTCAATAGAAACATACCAACTTAATGTTTATTAGTGAAAATACATTGGATTTTACCTTCAAACGTTTCATTAAATGCATAATGTACTACGAGTATTAGGTAGTCAGAACCATTATTTCTTTATAAGTAGTTACTAATTTATTTGTAGTTATGACTAGTTTAGGGCCATGAAATCCCAGCCAGAGGTCGATGTTTCAAGAGGAAATCACAGTCCTTTGTTCACGCCAAGTTGTTAGTTAAAATAGGTAAAAAAAACAGATGCAAGCGCAGGAGTTAGGATGCGAGCAGTGTTGCCGCAACTGAGTTCCCAAAAGGTACATGTCCAGCGCTGAAAAGGTACATTTTGGCTTCAAAAGGTACATAGGCAATGCTTTTACTAAAATCATTCACTAGGTACTGCATCTCTCGCTCTCTCGCTCTCTCGCAATGAATGCGAGACAGGGAGAGACTGCCTGCTCGCCAGCAGTTCTATTTTTTGGATTCTAGGCGTGATAAAACTTATCTATATAATTTTTTTTTTAATCCCCGCTGTTTTATGATAGGTACTCATTGAATTGTTTCTCGTGGTTAATTCAAAATGTATCTATCAAAACTTATCCGCTTTGCAAACAAGGGCGCCCCTTTTTTTTTGGGTTGGGAATAGTCAAATAACTTCTCCCGCTCTGGGCGGAGCGGGAGGGCGTGTCAGACTTTTACTGGCTAAAACCCACCCGTGTTCCTTCCGTTGCCTGTGTGCCGGGGCCACGATATCCCTTTCGGACAAACTCGCAACCCTGACAGGCATTGGCCCTAGCCCAAGCCCGCGCCTACGGTGGCCGGAAGTCGGCTTGTGACTCCCGAAGCCCGGGCGTCTCCTGGGACGGCTAGGGGTGCGAGGGCGCGAATTTTGCCTCTCCCTCACGCGTTCCGCCTCCTCCTTCGCGAGCATTACTGCTTTGCAGAAGAAAGTGACGGCCTCCCATGCACTCTCGCTCCGAACCATGGTCTGAACCAAGGCCGGATGCGAAAGATCGCCGTCGCCGATCGCCTCTGTGAGGACACGGCGGTGCTCCGCCCAAGCCGGGCAGACCTCCACCGTATGCTCCACCGTGTCCACTGTGTGGGCGTGCCACACAGTGGTGACACCCGGGCGTTTCCTTCCGCTTTATGCGGAACAGGAACCTCCCGAAACAACCGTGTCCGGTGAGGACCTGCGTCAGGCGGAAGGTGAGGACGCCGTGGCGCCTCTCTAGCCACTGCTCAAAAAGGGGACTTATCGCCACAATTGTGGCGTGCCCAAAAAAGCGCGCCCTGTGATTAGAGTAGTGTTCTGTGTCTGTCTTAACTTGGTGAGCGCACCGAAAGAGTGCGCCGTTCGGGCCGGTCGGATACACGATACAATGTTCATAGCCTACACTCTCGGCGGAAGCGAGAGAAAGCTATTTCCCATTACGTAGGTCTGTGACTTCACTGGGCACCGGTACTTGGAACCGAAGATGCTATCTCGTTTTCACGTTTTGGCGGCGGTTTCAAAAAAGGCTCGTAAAATAGTCTTTAAACCACGATTTTACACATGATTTCGGATGTTAAGTTGAAAAGGTACGTAAAATAAGCGTAAAATAGACCCCATTACACATTACACATGGGAGGCTTAAAAGGTACTCGTACGTCAAATGTGTAAAATGTACGCTAACGGCAACACTGGATGCGAGTGACAAAATAACAACGCTGTCATTACTATGAAATGTCAAACTGTTATCTGTCAATTCATCGACAGTCAGTGTCGCGGTTGCTCGTTTCACACAGCGCTTTTAATCACTTTATTCTGTTTGTAACTAAATCACCTTATTCATAGATCAAGCGCTGAGAGTTCTGAGCGTTGTAATTACGGGGCACACTATACCGCTGCGCAAAAAGACTTGGCTGTATGAGCTATTGCCCTTTGCCTACACCAAAACGTCAATTTGGAACAAAAATAATGGCGCCGGGGAATAAGACCGAAGTGAATTACTTTTTAAAATGTTTTCGAAATTAAGAAGTGTCCGTTCTATTGTAATAATTGTAATGTAAATTATAAAACAAACTAGTAATTAGGTACTGTAAAGGTTTCATACGTGTTGATTCATAGGCCATTTTTAACAATGTCCTTTATCTCATTATTTGCTGTATAATGTGAATTACAGAGATAAAAAAAGGCCTCTCCTCCATGAACTGTAAAGTAGCATCGAAAAGCTTCTGGTTTCGATTCGTACGACGGGTCTTAAAGATCTTAGACCCGATTGTATGGACAGTTTTCATTGTAATCGCCGACGGAGCTCCCTAGATACTCGAAACGATTCTGAAGTTCGAGCTGCAAGCTTTCGGGGTTTTGGATTTGGATCGGTGCTGGACGGAACGTAGACGTCATCAGTCCTTAAGACCCTTACCATACGGTGATCACTCTGGTTTTCAACGCGTTGATCACAGTATCATCATTTAATATTTTGCTTCTTTGTCAACATAATGAAGTCAATTTCATTTTTAGTTGCACCATCAGGGCTCTGCCAGGTTCACTTTCTAAAGAAGGAGCTCATCATAAAGAGGCCTTCCTTCTCCATAAAACTCGCCAGTAGGTGACGACGACCGTCGTTACTTTTGTACCCGATCTCCCCTACAATTATTTCTTTTTGCATTATGTCATGTCATCCTTTTTGTCACTGTCACTGTGCACAGTCCGCAACTCCGCTCCGCTACCTCGCTCCGCACAGTCCGTAACTCCGCTCCGCTACCTCGCACCGCTCAGTCCGTAACTCCGCTCCGCAGATTCGCTCCGAATCAATGGACAGACACTGTCCGCAACTCCGCTCCACTCCGCTGCCATTCTCCTCTCCGCTGCCTCGCTCCGCTTCAATGGACAGGCAGCCTAAAAGTTGTCAGTTTTAGACCGTTTTTGTACGAGCTCTAACTCGACAAATAAACAAGTTAGGAATGTTAAACTTGTTTTATCATGTACTGTACAGTATATAATCAACAAGAACCTACTATAAACGCCGATTCATAAGGTATTTTCCACACCACCTGCTCGATAATGTCAAATTATATGTCATGCAAACCTAACCTAAAGTCATTTAAGACCAGAGGTCTAGCAGGGCATTAATATTGTACTGAATTTCATTATGACCCGCTGGTCATTAATGTGATTTGAATTTGGACCATAAAGTAGAAATCGCATACGAACACTTACGATAGGTAGTATGTACGCACGGCTACACATCAAGCTATGATTTCCAGTATAAGCTGACCTCGCATTGTACGGAAATCCTATACAATGCGAGATCAGCATAAACTGGAAATGTATAGCTTGATGTGTAGCCGTGTGTACATACTAATTCCATGCATTCACCATTAGGATCGTCACTAAAAAAATAAATTGTTCGAAAATCGAACTGGCCACCACGAGTAGAATATAAATAAAAGAAAAATAGAACACAAATTAAAAAGAGGCGCGAATACTTAAAATTGCTTTGCTTTGATAAACAACAAATTACTTTTAACTAGGTACATACAAAATTTCACAAAAATGTCGAGTGACGATAGTGATTTGACTCCGGAGTACATTAAATACGAAGCCATTGGCATTGCCAACAATCTACTCCCAGAAAAGTCCAAGGAATCGTACATTAAAGCCTACGACGATATACTACTAATACTTTTTTAATAATACTTTGATTCTAGTACTATTGCTTTTTATTGTCTCGTAGATTGTGTGAAAAGTAGAGTATTCCCCTCGGGATAAAGGTGCCTTCGTCTTGGGCGAACTTGAATCCCACGCTGCCCTCAGGATTCTTGTCTTAACTCCCTCGCTTTGCTCTGGAGTTCACGCTAGAATACTTCGTTTTGCTCGGCATTCAATACGGTGCCCGCTACATAAAGACGCTACTTTATCCTCTTAGTGCATAATCTACTATTGAAAATCCGTCTATATATGACGGAGCTATGACCGAACATACATAAGAAAAAAAAAAAAAACGTCCGAGTTGATAACCTCCTCCTTTTAGAAGCGGGTTAAAACCTTAGAGTTTATATACTCTAAGGTTAAAACATATCATAATAAAATATCTTTGCTGGGGAAAACCGATATTTACTGTTAACTGTGTGCCGGACAGACACAAAGTGATAACACATGTAGGGTACCTTGTTGTAGCGCGCGACTTTGCACGACACGTGCAATGTTTCACCGATTTCAGAAAAAGGAAGACGTTATGCATTCGACGAGTCTTCTTGAACGATGTTCCGTATCGCACGTTATACTCTGCACGCTTGGCGAATGAGAGCTAGACCGAAAATAGTGCAACATTTTGAAAATTTTAACACACCCGGGTATCCCACGACATGACGCGTTTTTTTTTCGTGTATTTAAACCAATTTCCCAGTGCGTATTGGGTCGATTTATACGTCATTCTTAACAGAAGTTACACAAAAATACATCTATCTATCTATCTATCTATACATATAAAATGCTTTGTCCTGAATGACTGACTGACGGATCAACGCACAGCCTAAACCGCTGATCGTAGAGACCTGAAACTTGGAGGGTGTGTTCTTTGTATGGCGTAGGCATCCGATAAGAATTTTTGTCCCGAAATTCTGCCCCTAAAGGGGTGAAAAAGAGGGGCAAAATTTGTATGGGACAACGTGATTCCTTGAGTTTAATAAACTTGAAACTTGGCACAAAAAGTACTAGGCTTGCATGAATTCACGATAGTACCTATTCAATCAATATGTTATGCTACTAATAGGATTTGGATGAGGCAGACAGATAGTTTATGACCTGGATTAACACATAGGATACTTTTTATCCCGGCAGTACGTTCCCTGGGGATAATTTCATTTCATTTATTTATTCATTAACAAATACGAGTAACATTGTGTTGAACATTACATAATAAATAAAATTATCACATGCAGAAACAATACATTTAAAAGGCTAATTAATTTCAATAAATTTCAAATATGTCAAAAAATAAATACAATGTCAAATTAATAAAATGAAATTAAAATGTCTCGGGACGTAGACGATATGATTTGTCTGCTGAAAGGAAAAAATCCAGAGCTTTTTCCAATATTTGTGGCGAAGGAGTTGCACAAGCTCCCCCCAGTCTCTTTTGATCATGTGGATGTTACCAGATTGCTTAAGGACATCGTAAAGTTGCAAAATAAGGTCAGTGTATTAGAAGAAAAAACTGTCACAATGGAACAATTCGATCTATATAAGCTAGAAGTAGAAAATATGAAACATGCATCGTTAGTTGACAATTACATGATAGACATGAATGTAAACAAAAGAAGGGGAGCATGTTTGCAAAACAGTATTACTTTAGATAGTGGCCCCATAGGCTTACAATATGTACCGATTAAGTATTCGCAAGTAACAGCTGATTCAAAGGTCAACGGCCGGCCGGCGAAAAACGCGTCATCAACACCGGATCAGAGTGTGAATAATTGCATCTCTGTTTTGCATGAACAAAATAATGCGACGGATGATAGGAGGCAAGTAGACGTGCGACAGGGTACGGCCGACACGGAGAGTGCGAGCGAGATCGAGTGCGTGACGGGCAAAATTGCGAGTATGAGCGGCAAGGAACTAGTTTCGTTATCAGCTACCTGTGCGATGACGTCACGGTCCCCTACTAATGGACGGCGTGCTACCGTAGACACGAAGAAATCTCATAAATCGGTATCGAGTGAGGTGCGGACTTCGCCAACGACGATACGGTGTGCGAGTTTGCGTGATGTTGACGTGAGTAGTCGACAAACGGTAGGTGATGTGGACTCTGAATGGAAGTTAGTGCAGAAAAAGCGTTGTAAACAAAATAGGTTGGATAGTAGGAAGGGAACGGCTATAACTGCGCCGGACGGTAGATTTCGGGCAGCGGATATTAAAGTGCCATTGCTAATTTCCAACGTTAGTACAGAAGCAAGTGAAGATGACATTATTCGTTATATTAGAGACAAGACAAGTGAAACTGTAACATTAAAAAAGATTAATGTGAAGTCATTTAGAAAGTATAGTGCGTACAAACTATATGTTTCCAAACACAAAGCAGACTTGTTTTTAAACAACGAGTTATGGCCTGATGGAATTGTGTTTAGGCGTTTTGTGCATTTTATGTATCGAACGAAATCTCAGGAGTCTAAAGTTATAGTCAATTAATGTCGCAATTTATGGATAAAGAAATTAGTAATAAATATCTTAAGTTAACTAGTTTTAATTGTAAGTCGGTTAAACGATCCATAGATAATATTAAGGATATATGTGTGTGGTCTGATTTGGTAGCCCTACAAGAGACGTGGCTGCTTCCCCATGACATTCCAATGTTAGGAACAATAAGCCCTGACTTTGAGTGGACGGGTAAGTCGGCTGTGGACACTGCTGAGGGCTTGTTGAGGGGAAGACCTCATGGGGGGGTTGCCATTCTCTGGAGGAAAGGCATTTTTGAGAAGGTCTCTGTTGTTGGCTGTAGTAGTCCTCGGTTGGCGGCCATTACAGCCACGTCAAAGGGTCGTACTATTATTGTATTTTCGGTATACATGCCCACGAATTGTCCAGATAACTTACCAACCTTTACAGATGTATTAAGTGAGGTTAGTGCTACCATAGCAAGCTGTGATATAGAGAATGTTTTTATATTGGGTGATTTCAACGCTCACCCCAAAGAGATGTTCTATAATGAATTAATGAATTTTTGTTCTGACCAATCCTGGGTTTGTGCTGATGTAAGGAAACGGGGGGTTGATAGTGGTACCTACACCTTTATAAGTGATGTGCACGGAAGCAGGAGATGGTTAGATCATTGTGTGGTATCTGTGTCAGCTTGGCACACAATTGCAAATGTGGATGTATCGGAGGATGTTTACGTTTCGGATCATCTACCGATACATCTGGACTGCGACTTTGAAGTTGTGCGGCCTAAATTGGTGACTGGGGGTGCTGGCCACAATTTTGTCTTTTGGGGTGAAAGAACTAAGTCAGAAACGCAAATTTATCATAATTTATGTAACAGTAAATTGCGAGACGTTGATTTCCCCCATGAGTTTGAAAGGTGCAGCGTTGGATCATGTGGTTTGGCTGAGCACAGAGTTATTCTGGACAGTTTGTACGAACAGATTGTAGAAATCCTATGTGCGGCGGCTAGGCAATCTAGAAAGACATCTGGGGCGGGGCCGAGGCGTGGTAAGCGAGTGTGTGGTTGGAATGAGTATGTCAGAGATGCGCACCGTGAGGCCAGGGAGGATAGCTTTCAGACCTGGATACTGAACAATCGTCCTTCGTCGGGCTCGGTGTATGATGAAATGTATGAGACGCGAAGAGTTTTTAAAGGTCGACTGAAATTTTGCCAAAACCACGCTGAGCAAATTGTAATGGATAGGCTAGCAGAACAACGAGCTAGTAAAAATTTTGGTAAATTTTGGAAATCCACTGGTAGTTTGGATGCGAAACCTGGCCTCTCTGCGTGTGTGGAAGGAATAAGTGATAAGGGGGGAATTGTTAATGTGTTCAAGGACCATTTTAAAGTTCAGTCCCCTCTCGGTCCCTCAACCTTGGTGAATGATTGTGAGCCCATCCGTCCTGGTGCGAAACCTCTGATACGCTTTTCAACCAAGCAAGTATGTGCAATCATTAGCAACATGAAACGAGGCAAATCTCCAGGACATGATGGTCTCAGCATTGAGCACCTGAGGCACGCAGGTGTCCATTTGCCGCGAGTCTTGTCTATGTTTTTCACAATGTGTATTAGTCATGCATACCTACCAGCTAATCTAATGAAGACCATCGTAGTTCCCATTGTGAAAAACAGGACAGGTCCGTCCCATTTCTCTTGCGACGATAATAGCCAAAGTGTTGGACGGTGTGCTTGACTCTTACTTAAGTAATTACATCCATCTTCATGATGCACAGTTTGGATTTCGCCCCGGACTATCAACTGAAAGTGCTATTTTAAGTCTCAAGCATACCGTTCAATATTATAAAGATCGCGGTACGCCGGTGTACGCCTGTTTCCTTGATCTCTCCAAGGCGTTCGATCTTGTCTCATACGATGTGCTCTGGAGAAAGATGGGAGACAGGGGTATACCCGCGGAAATATGTGGGCTATTCCAGTATTGGTATGGTAACCAAGTCAATCGGGTGAAATGGGATGATACAGTCTCTGAGCCGTATAGGTTGGAGTGCGGGGTGAGACAGGGTGGTCTGACGTCTCCCAGGCTCTTCAACCTCTACGTGGATGACCTCATAGTCGCACTCAGCAGCATGCGTGTCGGATGCAGTGTTGACGGGGTTAGAATTAACAACATCAGCTATGCAGATGACATGGTGCTGCTGGGTCCGTCAGCGGGAGCAATCGGGGAGATGCTTAAAACGTGTGAGACCTACGCTGCCGCACATGGATTGAAATATAATGTAAAAAAATGTGAATACATGGTCTTTGAGGTCAGCGGCAAACGCCGCGGAGAAGGACCCGAGTTGCTTTTGAACGGGTCACCAATTAATAGGGTGTCAACTTTTAAATACCTAGGGCATTGTCTTGCCACTGACCTCAAGGACGATGTAGACATTGAGAGGGAGCGCAGGGCTCTAGCGGTCCGGAGCAATATGTTGTCCCGTAGATTTGCGCGGTGTACAGACCAAGTAAAGATAACACTTTTTAAGGCTTATTGCCAAAGTTTGTACACGGGCAATCTATGGGTCAATTGTACTAAGAGATCGTTGGATGTCCTGCGCGTCCAATATAATAATGCTTTCAGGATGTTGTTGAGGCTGCCTCGTTACTGTAGCGCGTCGGAAATGTTTGCGCAAGCCCGCACCGACGGTTTCCATGCAATTATACGCAAAAAAACTGCGTCGCTACTGAGGAGAGTGAGGGGCAGTCGAAACAGCATTCTGAAAACTGTAGCCGAGAGCTTCGGCTCTCCGATTGTACAGCAGTTTGTGCGGAGGTTGATTTTTACTAACACTAGGCAATAAGTTATTTTTTGTATGTTACTAACACTATATGGATATTTGTGTCCGAAATAAAGTTATTCTATTCTATTCTAATAACAGGTATAATGTCAAATTCAATGGGTACAACTATATCGAGGTCCTAGGAGCGTAATGTTCAAGCCAAAAGATAGTTTAATTTAAGCTTGTCCACTGCTATTATTATAAGTGACTATTTTTATTATTATTTGACATAAATTCTGATACCGAGTATAAACATTTTCCTAACAATAATTTAGTTTTAAAATATGAGTGTGAGCTATACATTAATAACTAGCTTTTGCCCGCGACTTCGTCCGCGTGGAAGTCGAAAATGTTCTAATAGGATTTTTTATTGGTTTTTTACGTTATTAATTTTGTTATAACATATAAATTATTATGTTAAAATGTTTGAATAAATATATAATATAACAATCTTTATTATAGTGTAGGGATATAAAGGATAAATAAACCTGAAAAAATCTAAACATCTGGGGAAAGTTACACGGGTGTATTATCTTTTTACAACGAAATCGAAATACTACACCTACCGCAGTATTTCTTTGTAAACAATATTTTTTGTGTTTCTTTCGGGTGCTAGAATCATCAGGCTACTCTGTGTGCTTACTCTGGAGCATGTCACATACAACTGGCCGTGGGAGAAGCAGCTTTCCCTCAAGTCTACTCCCGCTACCTTAAGAGTTTGACCTTGAGCTTTGTTCATAGTCATTGAGAAGCAGACTTTGATGGGAAACTGCACTCTCTTGAATTCGAAGGGGTAATTTGATGATGTTAGGGGAATCCTGGGAATAAATACAAATCGCTGTAAATCTTAGAAAACTTCAAATGCGGTACTAATATAGCACGGTGACTTTCGAGACGTTCCAATTTTAAAGAGTATTTGCATTGCACCAAGCTTTTATGTGAGTTCAACCTTTTTAGAATAAATTCGGATTGACTTTTCAAACATGTGTCAAAATAAAATGTAATTTAAATCAAAAACACTAAGGAGTATTGATATCAACTTCGAAGCAAATCACTCCCAAAATAACTTTCTACCCCTATTTAACCCCGTTAAGGGATGAATTTCAATTAAATACGAAACAGGTCTTCCATTAATTCTGTTAAAGAATGTTTATGCAAAATTTGAAGTAGATTGGACAAAGGAATCACGTTGTCCCATACAAACTTTGCCCACCTTTTTCACCCCCTTAGGGGTAGGATTTCAAAAAATCTTTCTTATCGGATGCCTACGTCATACAAAGAACACACCCTCCAAGTTTCAGGTCTCTACGATCAGCGGTTTAGGCTGTGCGTTGATCCGTCAGTCAGTCATTCAGGACAAAGCATTTTTATATATATAGATAGATAGATTTTAAATCAGTTGGTAACCTATTAAATAACTCCACTGCTTGGTATCTGGAACAATGCTTAGCTATGTTTAAATTTGGTGCTATTTTGTGTTTAAATTCCTTTCTTCTTGTGCTTTCTCTTATGTTACGTTCCTCTTGTGATTCATACTCATGAATATACTTAGCAAAGTGATTTAGGATAACTAATATATATAAACTTGGTACTGTTAAAATGTCTAATTCTTTAAAGTGCTCTCTACATGAATTTCTTTGTGAGATCCTTACTATGGTCCTAATGGCACGTTTCTGTGAAATAAAAGCTTTCTGACAGTTGTAACTATAGCTGTTACCCCAAAACATTATGCTGTATCTTAATCTAGATTCTACCAGCGCGTAATATATAGCCTTTAGTTGCTTTAGATCCAACATATCTCTAAGGCTCCTGAGTGCATAGCATGCTGATGAGATTGAAGAGTCAATAGCAGCCAGTTCCTTTTTCCAATTTAAATGCACATCTATGTTAATCCCTAAAAATTTGTCTTTGTCCACTAATTCAATCTTGTCTCCTTTGATTTGTTTATCTAAATTGTCATTATGGCGAGTTGTGGTCTTAAATAAAATGATATTAGTCTTACTAGTATTTAGTAAAAGGTTATTGGCTGTAAACCAATCGCAGAGATTGAGTAGGCTTTTATTTACATTGTTGGTCAATTCTTTTAAGTCATTCGCCCCAATTATTATATTTGTATCATCTGCAAAAACAACAAGTTTTACATCAGGCTGAACATAGTGCATGAGGTTAAGCAAGTCATTTGTAAATAAAATAAATAGTATTGGTCCTAAAATAGAGCCTTGGGGCACACCACGTTTTATACTTGAAATTTTAGAGGTGTATATGACTTCATGATTACTTTCATCGATGCTTTTTATTTCTACAAACATTCGTCTATTTTGTAAGTATGATCTTAAAAGTTGTAAGGACTTGCCTCTGATACCATAATATTCAAGTTTAGTTAGTAGTAATTCATAATCAATCGTATCAAAAGCGGAGCTAAGGTCGATGAATAGCCCTACCACTTTCATTTTGTCATTTAATTGATTAATTATGTCATTTATGAGAGTATTTATTGCATCTGTGCAACCGACGCCCTTTTGATACCCAAATTGTCTTAAATTAATTATTTTATTTACATTTAAATGTACCATCAGCCTAATTTTAATTATTTTTTCAAATACTTTTGATAACGTAGGCAAAAGGGATATAGGTCGGTAATTTTTTGGATTAGTCTTTGGACCTTTTTTGAATATTGGAATTATTTTAGCCAATTTCAACTGATCTGGAAAGATAGACTCTTCGAAACATTTATAAAAAAAAACAGAAAGGGGGAAAGCCAAAGCCAAAGCCAAGCACGCAAAGCAAAGCCAAAGTGAAGGCACGTGAACATATTCGTAAAAAGTTGGCAGAATCATTGCAGCGCTGATTTGTTGGATTTGTTCTCTCCTCTACCTATCGTTATTTCTCTTGACAAAGTTTATTCGGTTTATATGTATGTATTTATGTATCTATGTATTAGTATGTATTAATTTTCAAGTTATCTATCCCTTATGTTGCACCTGCCATGTATTGTCTCTGCATCACCCTAAGGTTGACTGGTAGAAAATGCCTTAGGCATTAAGTCCGCCTTTGTACAGTATTTTTTTTTACTTGTGCATGAAGTTTTAATAAATAAATAAATAAATAAAGCCAATTCCGAAAGACAAATTTCCGACATCCACGCGAGCGAAGCCGCGGGCAAAAGCTAGTAATATAATATAAATATTACTGTTAGCTTCAATCAGAAACCACGCTAGAAACTATGACCAATTACGTTAAAAGCTATGAAAATTGAGATAAAAACTTTTTACAAAAAAAAAACACTACAAAGTGAAAAATAACTTTATTTTCGGAAGTCGGTGTCAGGATTTTGAATTTTCGTTTTTTGCCACCGACTTCCGAAATTAAAGTTAAAGTTATTTTTCACTTTGTAGTGTTTTTTTTCGGAAGTCGGTTGTTTTTTTTTTGTAAAAATTTTTTAGTTGTGGTCTACCCCACACAAATTCGAATACCAGTACCTGCTATGTAAATATAAAATTTATATGGGACCAATCCGGGAGCATAACCCTTTCAAACAAAAAAGAATTTTCAAAATCGGTCCACAATTGACGGAGAAATCGACGGACATACATAAAAAAAAAAAAAGCATACATTCGCGACGAACCTCCTCCTTTTTGGAAGTCGGTTAAAAATCAAGCATAAAACGTCACGAGATTACTCTAAGTAGTAAAGAAATACTGCGGTAGGTGTAGTATTTCGATTTCGTTGTAAAACTGTGTAACTTGTACTTGTACACCCGTGTAACTTTCGCCAGATCAAAGGCCGAGCTTCGTGTTCATAAAATATGTCTTTTTTTTTCAAGTTTATTTAACCTTTATATCCGCGCTCTATACACTATAATAAAGATTGTTATATTTTATAATTATTAAAACATTTTAACATAATAATTTATATGTTATAACCATAGACGTATAAAAGATACGTCTATGGTTATAACAAAATTAATAACGAAAAAAACCAATAAAACATCCTATTAGAACCATTTTCGACTTCTACGCGGACGAAGTCGCGGGTAAAAGCTAGTTGTAATATATTACCAAAATGTTAGGGGTCTACGAAACAAGCTGGACAACTTCAGAAATAACCTAGTGTCGTCCGACTCCGACTTATTCGTTATTACTGAGTCGGGCTGCAGTGAGTCCATACAAGACGCGGAAATTGTTCCACTGGGATATAAAATATTAAGATGTGATGGAGCGGATGGTCGGAAGCAAGGCGGGCGGCGCGCTGCTCGTGTCCACACATCGGTTCGAGCTGCGACAACTACCAATCATGGACGCGTCGATAGACATTTGTGTTTTCGAAATGATTTGTGCGACGGTACATTTAAATAAACGTTTTTTGTTTGTGTGTTGTGTTATCTATATTCCGCCAGGAAGCTCGGAAACTGATTATTTGCTGTTATTTAGAATAATAGAATAATTGTGTGATAGGTATGGAGAAGTTATTGTAATCGGTGATTTTAACTTGTATGTCCTGTTAATATTAGTAACTATTACGAATGTTTTTTGTCATATTGCGAGTTCACTCAAAGTAACACAGTACATGTTTAGGTCGTCAGTTGGATTTGGTTCTGAGTGCGGGCATTAGCGGAGGAGTGACGGTGGTAGCGGCAGACGAGGCCCTGGTGCCTGTCGACACGCACCACCCGCCGCTAGCGGTAAGCGTTCGTCTGGCCCAGACGGTATACCAGCATTTCTGTTCCGAGACTGTGGGAGGGTACTGGCGGAACCATTGCTTCACATTTTTAATACATGTTTAGAACAAGCGACGTTCCCTCCTAGGTGGAAGATCATGCGCGTTATTCCGGTCCCTAAAGGAAAATCTGGTCCAGATATCGGTAACTATAGACCGGTAGCTGTACTATCGACGCCTGCCAAAGTACTGGAGTCAGCTATACAGAGCTCCGGGCAGGGACAAGTGCGCGCGCGTCTATCAGATGCGCAACATGGGTTCCGGCCGGGACGCAGCACTGCCACTAACCTACTAAACTTTATGGTGCAGGTGGTACTGTCAGTAGACTCTGGAGTACAGGTAGATGCTGCGTACTTCGATTTTAAAAAGGCGTTCGATACGGTTGATAATGACGTCTTATTAAAGAAGCTTGCGAAAATTGGATGTACGAGTACACTGCCTCTGCTGCAGTTCTTCGCTAGCTATATGAAGGGTCGCCAGCAATGTGTAGATTTTACAATGGCTGTGTATCTCGACCGTATTACACTAGGTCCGGCGTGAGCCAGGGTAGCAATGTAGGGCCTCTCGAGTTTATTATAATGATAAATGACTTACCGGAAGTCATTAGACATGGAACTTGTTTATTGTTTGCAGATGACCTGAAATTGCTGCTCGAGGTTAGGGATCACTCGGATTGTGAACGCCTGCAGGACGACATCAACCGAGTGGTCGAGTGGAGCATCGCCAACAAGCTTCTTTTTAATGTAGCCAAATGCTCGGTGATGTCTTTCACTCGAGCCCGGACTCCTTTGTGTCTCAGGTACGAGACTTAGGGGTAATTTTCATTCAGGAAGGCATACAGAAACCTAGGTTTCGTACTTAGGCAGGCTCAGAGGTTTACTAACATCACGACACTCAAGGTGTTGTATGACGCACTAGTCAGGAGTCACCTTGAACATAGTGCAGTCATATGGGCTCCTCATGAGGCGAAGTATAGTGTCATGTTGGAACGTGTCCAAAATAAGTTCACAAGACACTTGTATTTCAAGCTGTGTGGGGTATACCCATTTTACCCATTGATGTAGGTACCTTACACTGTTTGTACTGGGTATGGTAGGGTACAATGCGTTAAAGGTGCGACGGGACTTTGCACTCGCAGCGTATGTAGTGGAACTACTGCGTGGCGGGGCGCATGACCCGAGAGTGCTGCGGAACCTGGAACTTTGTTTGCCAGACCGGTACGTGTGGAGGCGGCGACGCCCGCCCCTGCTTGCAGTGCCGGCAGCCAGAACCAACCTACTGGCGAGCACTCGTCTCACTAAAGTCATGCGAGTGGTGAACGAGGTTCACGAGAGGGTTGATGTATTGTGGTGCAACTTGAGTGAATTCTCAAAAGTTACATTATTTATATTATGTTATTTAGATGTAGGTTAGGATTAAGGATATAGCATGTAATTTTATAGGATGTAGATTAATGATTTAGCATGTACTTAAGGCCACTCTATTGCATTGGATCGCAGATCTGTAATGGTAGTTGTACGAGTAGGTAAGATTTGCGTAAATAAATAAATAATAGGTTTTTAATCCAGTTCATCCATGTTGATGATGTTGTTACCTGCACATAGTTTGTGTGCTACTTACCACTACCTCTAAAAAGTGAATAATAAAACACATAGATAAGTATAAGAAAGAAGTTGTTATTTATATTTATATGATAAAAAATAAAAGCAACTACAAATGACCTAAAAAAATGTGTCTTCTGAAACTAAAAAGACTAAAAAGAGAGACTTTTTAGTTTCAGAAAACGCTTTTTTTTAAGGTCGATTGTAGTTCTTTTATTTTTTCACCAATGTTTAATTAATATCAATACTGCACTTTGACAAATAATACTGTTTCTAATTACACGAAATACGTCTCCACTCTGCCAGTGTTCAAGCTCGACTGCCATGAATAGAGAAAAATAGAGAAGTATGGAAGAAATTAAAAGCCATGTAGCGCTGACCACTAATAAATTGGTATACCTAAGGGTAGGAGATTGATGATGAGCAATTGTAGCTACCAAGATGAAGTACTACTGATAATGAATCATTAGTAAATGGACCATTAACCACCCAAAGTACGCTCACCAGAGTAACAAACAAAGTGAAATGCAAATAATAATAAAGAATAAAAAAATTGTTTACTTTCTTTAAAAAATATCTGCGACTGGCTGTCTGACATTGAATTATTAAACAGGGTGTATTTTTGAGATGGGGCAGCAAGGACAGGTACCTTAACCGTTGTCGCTAGAAGAAAACGGTCTTAGGAGACTGTCCTTAACTTTTTGAGACATTTTGATCTGCATTCACAGATTTTGAAAAAGAAATTACAGTCAGCAAGAAAATGGGCAGTTATCACAAAAACTTTTTTTGATGCCGATCGATGCTGTTTCTTATATGGATAAAAAAACTCTAAAAGACCAGCTGAGGTTTGAGTAACAGAAAAGTCAGAAATCGCAAAAAACTTTTCCCATACATTTTGGTAAGAAAGAAACTGAACTGAATGCAGATCGAAATCTTTGTAAAAGTTAAGGACAGTCTCTTAAGACCGTTTTCCTGTAGCTACAACGGTTAAAGTAGCTGTCCTTACTGCCCCAACTCAAAAATCCACCCTGTATTATCACATCATACGTCATTATTTTAATGCGCGTGCGCCGTGCTTGAGTTTAAATTTGGAACGCTCGGCTTCATCCGCGGCCTCTATCGGGAACAGACGTGGGTGTAAACTTTGCATTTATTTACTTATCTGTGTTTTATAGTTATGTTTTGAAAAATTTGTGCTATTGTTATTTTATAAAAGTGATAGGTTTGGAGTACTTACCAATATTTTTACGAGTAAATGTAAGTGGTTTTAAATTATATTGAGTTCAATAAATGAAATAAAATGTAGCAAGTTGTTATGGCACTCGGGCTGAGTAGATATCATTAATTATTTTATTATTATTGTATCAACTTTTGACCTATTATGTCTGGTATTTAATCGCTATCCGCTGCTGGATAGCAAAATATTATCTCAATTCGGGAACGCTAACGAATAATGATGTGGTATCACGGGCGACTTCAAACGGGAAATATTTGAGTGATCATGTACATAAAAAAACCGGCCAAGGTCCATCATCTATCTATAACCTATTCATTGAGACTATTTGAGACCAGTCCAATGAGCACAAACACGATACCTGTGCTGTAAGTTGGTAAGGGAGTTGGGTATTATAGGTAGCTAGTATTTGGGCTGCAAATTTCAGGTGATGCTGCAGCATCAGTTCAAGGTTGCCACAGGTCTAATCGATTTGAAATTTTTGGAATTTTATTACATCAACGATATTAGAAGAAAAGACGCTGACATCCATTCATGAACTAGAAATGAGCTGATAATCTTCAAACGGCTGAACCGATTTTGATAAAACAAGTCTAAGAACCATCGCTAGAAAAACTGCTTTCAAATGCGTTAACCTATTTAAGAGCTACAGTGTCACAAACATACACGCACACATAGCGGTCAAACTTATAACACCCCTCTTTTTGTGTCGGGGGTTAAAAATAGTCAACAAATCTATATTTCACCAGCCCTACAACGTTCTCACATCCACGAAATAGAAAATAATCTATATTAAAGATAAATAAAATAATAAAAACCTATTGCCATTACAACTGTAACAAATCTGAATAATTATCATATTATAGTCCACAAAAGCCACTAATAAAGAGTTGAAATTAAATTGTAGGTATATAATGTCAAATAATAAGATGATTATGTCAAGGAAAATGTAAAAAATAAACATCGTAACTTGGGAGCAGTTATTAGACACTTATATAATTATGCCGATAATGAGGTACCATGGAAGCCAAATCCTCTTAAAACTTATTGACCTTCAAATGATGGACACTTTTTTAAATGATTGCACCTCTACTTGTTGCGCTTGCACATAGCACATAATTAGCTGATAATGTTTCCAGTTTCCACTGCTGGAACACAGGCCTCCTATTCTCCGTAATAGCTGGACTGATTTTGATGGGACTTTCACTGGCAGATAACTGATGTTATAAGGTGCTACTTAGGCTACTGCTAAGGAGTAACTTAGATTACTTTACAAAAATAATGAGGGTCTACGCGGACGAAGCCGCGGGCAGCATCTGGTAGAAATATATTTATTTGTCGTTTTATGACGAGCAAGTGACATTTAACCTCATATTGTATAAATACACCGTAACATTTTAGTCGTCTAAGCAGCCCACTTCATGTATGACTGTGACTACAAAAATTTCATAATAAGTATATATGTCTTTATCAACCGATAACATTATAGATATTGACGACTATACCTAGTCAGTTGTGCCAGTCAGGTCTAGTTGAAAACCAGCGTCAGGCACTAGTTGTCTGGCATTTTTGCTGAACTAGGCCTATTTGGCGCAGCCGCAAGGCACACTTTCCTGCTAATATCTTAGAACGCTCTTTACACTTTTTATTTGTTTTCTTACTTTTTTAATTAGGTTTTTATTTGTAGTACAATAATTATGTTGTGTTGTGTGCCTCTAGTCTATGCTAAATAAATGTATTTTCTTTCTTTCTTTCAAGTGGTCGCAAGGGCTACTGCTGAGCACGAGGTCCTGCGATCGCAAAGTGTTATCGAGTTTTATCACCAGCTGACAATAGTTTCGCCCCCTATTACATTACATGCGACTTAAACACAACTGCTATCTAATTACGTACTTAACATATTTTCGTCTACGATTACGATTAATCTCTTTCATTTTGACAGTTCAACAACATTCATTGCGTTATTTATGTTGTTGGGCAGTTTTTTTTTTCGAACTTCCGATGCAAAGGATTAGCAATCTGTTTCAAAACGATTCAGATTCTGATTGATCGTGTATTACGCAAGTAGGGTACAGGTGTAATGTGGGCGACTACAAACCTCTGCGTATCGCTCCGGTGAATGCAGGCGTGATGTTATTATGTTTACAAACTTATCTGCACACATGTGCTGCACTGGCTCGTGATATCATGACGGAATGCTATATTTAAATGTTAAAACATCAATATTATCTTAGTTATTGGTAATGGCTTGTGCGATTAATTGTGAAGCTTAAACACAGAATACTAGCTACAGAAGGGACGACTCCATTAAATCAATCTGCCTAGCTTTTTCCCAACTATTTTGGGGTCGGCTTCCAGTCTAACCCAATGCAGCAGAATACCAGTATGTTACATAGAGCGACTGTCTATCTTACCTCCAGAACCCAGTAACTGGGTAATACGATACCCCTGGGTAAAACTGGTTGTCAGACTTTCCGGCTTCGAACGACCCGTTACGATTGTCAAAGACCCACGAATGACAGCCGGGACCAATGGCAACATGCTTTCCGAGGCACGGAGGAGTCTCGGTATGTGATGATTATGACGAAAGGTTTACGTGTGTAATACATTAAGTACTCTGCTCTGGTGAAAATACAGAATGCTCATTTAATACTACAGGAAAGTTCATACTAATTCCATGCTGCCATGACAGTAGGTACTTACTAAATCCATGCTGCTATGATAGTAGGTACTTACTAATTCCATGCTGCCACGATAGTAGGTACTTACTAATTCCATGCTGTCACGATAGTGGAAACTTACTAATTCCATGCTGCCAAGATATTAGGTACTGACTAATTCCATGCTGTCACAATAGTGGGTACTTACTAATTCCATGCTGCCACGATAGTAGGTACTTACTAATTCCATGCTGTCACAATAGTAGGTACTTACTAATTCCACGCTGCCATGATATTAGGTACTTACTAATTCCATGCTGCCATGTAGTCATTCTTGAGACGTCTTGTTCTAAAGTTTGGGCGACTGACCTCTGCTTGGGTGAAAATACTTTCAAATTTTCTCAGATAAGAGACCTACCTAGATGGATTTTTCGGCCCCGTAAACCCCTAAAGTGCAACTTTCATCGAAATCGTTAGAGCCGTTTTCCAGATCGTGATTACAAATATACAAATATTACTCGTTTAATAGTATAGGATATAATAACTATAAAGTATACACACGTCTTAATACGCTTTAGTTTTAATTAAAGGTTTCATATGATTAAGTCTTAGCGTAAACCCTTACAAACCTTAATATACAGTCTAATTTTCATTGCAATTCAAATGATTAAACGCCACATTCTGAAACCAACTTTGTACGGACGATTTTAAAGTTCACATTTGAATAGAAACGATTATTTGTTTTATTTTATTGTTATCTTTCTATTTCTTGGTATATTTTTCGGCTAATCAGTTGGGTTTTTTCAACAGTCAGAAATTTGATAAGATTTTTTTTTACTAGAGTCAGGTCAAATGTTAAAATAAATAACATAACATGACACACATTTCGCTAGTTGTGTCCCTTATAACAAGGGGCCAGCCAATTACCGGGCACAAATTTTTCATTTGGTATTTTTCCAAAATTTATTTATCTATGTCGGAAGTCGATTCGGTTTTGTATTTTCGTTTTTTTACCATCGACTTCCGCAATTAAAGTAATTTTTCACGACATTGTGTTTTTTTTGGAAGTTGGTTGTTTTTTTTTTGCAAAAAAGTTTTAATTTTTTGGCAAAATTATATTGATTTGTTTTGATAAACCTAATTTTCTTATGTAAGTAGTAAGTAATAAAGTAGTTTATAAGTAGTAGTAATAAAAGTCATAAATTATAGAGATTTTGATGGCAAAAAGCTCGCCCCTTATTACTATCAATCTGTCTAACCTATTCCCAACGATATTGGGGTCAACTTCCAGTCTAACCGGATGCAGCGGAATATCAGTATTTTACATGGAGCGACTGCCTATCTGACCTCCACAACCCAGTAACTGGGTAATACGATACCCCTTAGTAAGTCTGGTTGTGAGACTTTCGCGCTTCCGACGACCCGTAACGACTATCAAAAATCCACGAATGACAGCCGGGACCAACGGCTTAACGTGCTTTCCGAGACACGGAGAAGTCTCGATATATAAAGATGGTCACCCATCCACGGACCAACCCCGGCAAGCGTAGCTTAACCTGATGGATCGACCCGTGCGGCTATTATTACTTAGCCAAAAGCTCCTCACTAACTAAACTATCAGGGCTATAAACATAGCAAATATTTAACTAATAATAATTCTATTATAATATCCAATAGCGATAGTCCAGCAATTTTTATTCTTTAAATATACTAGCTTCTGCCAGCGACTTCCTTCGCGTGGAAGTCGTAAGATACACATTATACTAAAATAGCCTCATTTTTAGTTGTTTAGTGTGTTTAGTTTGAAGCCGCGGACAGACAGACGGACATGGCGAAACTGTAAGAGTTTCGCCATGTCCGTCTGTCTGTCCGCGGCTTAGCTCAGAGACTTTTAGTACTAGAAAACTGTAATTTGGCATGGGTATACATATTAATCACGCCAACAAAATGGTAAAATAAAAACAAGTTTTTTTTAGTATACCGCCCCTGCACGTAAAGTGGGGATGTTTTTTTTCGTCTATCCCATGGTGTGGGGTGTCGTTGGAAAGGTATTGAGGGTGTGTGTGAAAGCCATTTTTAAAGGACATGTCCAGTTTATGCCCTCTGGTCGTGTTCTGAATCGATAATGTTCATGATTTAAGGATTTACAGTAAGATTTAAAAATTAAGATTTAATTTATTATGGATTTATAAATTCAAAATAAGTTGCGCAACATATTTTCCAAAAAAACATTGCTCAATATTATAGCTTCCGCCTCGTCATTTTTAACGGGAAGTACTAAAAATGTTTTTGACGTTCCATTTAATTTTGTGTAATTACCTTTAACGAATATGAATAATAACTATAACCCGCTTATTTTAAATCAAAGGAATGTATGTAATTGCGTATAAAATACGACAATATTACTAACATATTTTTGTGTAAACATCTATGTTTTTATTTTGAATACCCACTTCATAAAATGAAGGTAAGTTATTTATTATTTCTTTGACATGACATTGACATATAATTATTATTTTCTGCTTTTCTGCTTGCTTTACTTGCATTGCAGTTCCAAGTTGCATAAAAGCGTTCCTTGCTAATTGTGCGATTATTTTGTAATATTGATATTTTCTTATAACGGACTGCCAGCATATATCAGTTCGTATAGGATTCTGTTTTACTTTTCGATTTGGATATTATGATGAGGTGCATCAATTGTGGCATCGCTGTGCAGGGGATTCGCAGACATATCGTGGGAAGGCTGTGTTTACCCTTGCAAGAGAGATTCGCTCGATGGTTAGCAAATCAGGTACGCATACTACGGCAGTCACGTAAACCATGCAGTGAAGGCAATATATTGACCAATTGTGTTATAATTTGAAAAATACAATGATATTTGCTATTGTTCCATCTCCCATTAGATCGATATGCTTGTCACGACTGTTATAATTAATTAAATACTGAAACTGCTGACAATAAGAGATTGTTAGGTCATACAATGGTCTGCCGTGGATGTAATATCTCAGTCGGCCTCAGAAATCCAAGAGGCCGACGTTTCTATACTGTTGCAGTGAACAGTCCTTTAGTACCCCGGGGTTATTTCCAATGATAATAATTATCAGGTTAATTATTTATTACCCGACTACGTTTTTATTATAAGTAGGTAAAGTCTGAAAGAAAATGGCAAAATGAATGGGACAGATACCTTAAAACTGGATAGACGAGCGATGGAAACGACGATCGCGGAAGATGGAAGGAGACGTGTTCTTCATGTAAAAACTCAACATAAACATAACATCACGCCAGTGATTCCCGAAGGATTTGGGCGTGGTGAACCTATTGTGCAGCACATTTCACCAGTTATGTCATGACATTTGTAATAAAATGTATTTTAATAATATTTTCAGGATATTACAACAATGTATGCATGTCATGGCTTTGGGTTCGAGCGAATCGACGCCAGATTCATGACTCATCAAGGGACTTACAAGAGGATGTTGTTACATCCAGTGAACATGGATCATCAACACCACCGCCACCACTTCTCTACAATCAACACCGGTTGTTGCTGTCATGTCATGACGCTAGGTATCTTGGCTGGGCAGGGCATCAATATAACCTGCTAGCACCAGCGTCATTTTTGGACGATGTTTTGGAGTCTCTCGAAGACAGTTATTTTCTTTTTAATCATTTTATGTACCTACAATACAGGAATTAGTTTGGCAATAAATACGTTGTTTTATTTATTTTAATCTCAATTCAATACCAACAAGTATGTAAATATAAATAATATTATGGGTATCTACCTACCGGATAGAAACCAAAATACGGGATTAAAGATGATAATAATATCATTTTATGTGTACAATAAAGAATAAGAACACTTTGTGATTAAATAAAAAAAATGTTAAACACTTATTTAATAGATATTGAAATAGGTGCTTTACATTTTTGTTACACGAATAGAAATATTTAAAAAAAAACTGCAGAATCTGATTTCAGACCATCAGACCAACAAAATATTAAATCTTTCACTAACCATACCACCAATTAGTACCTGTTGTTTCTCACAGATGGCGTTATAATAAAAAACTTAACCTTATTTTGACCAGTTTCTGACTCCCACGCAACTTCCTGACTCCTTAAACTTCTTAATTGATAAAATAATAAATATGACGAATATAATAATATGTATAACAATCATTACTGAACATTGGTTTTGACTACCTAGGCAATCGTCCATTGCCCCACCAGACATGTCCGTTTGCGAAATATTAAGATTAAAAGCAAATTTTTGTTAGACTCTGTAGTGTGTCCCCCGCCAACTAAATGATTGTACTTGGAATTATGAAAAAAAAAACATAGCAGTAGTATACAGGGCGTCCCACGGATATGTCACATGGAGGGAAATCGAACCCGTCACACGAGAAAAATAATCACCCTGTAGCTTTATCATACCGATCGAAAGGCTTCATAAGGATAATTTTTTGCTAAATAACATAGTGTCAAAAATAAAAGGAAGACCATGAATTTTAACATGTTTAATACAAAATTAAGCAATTTATCAAATGCTCAAAATGAGTCCCATCCTGTTGAATACAAAGTCGCACTCTTTTGATTATTTCGCTCCCTGTCGATTTTTTGACCTCATGCAGTAATTCAGCATGAGGTCCTGGGTTCGCAGGTCGGGCAAAGTGATATTGGGTTTTTCCATCAGGAATTGCTCAGTAGCAGCCCGGAGTCTGGAATTGTGCCCGGTTGATGGTAATAGGCTGGCCCCCTATTACGTGGGACTTAAACATAACGGGGGTTTTACTACAGGTACACCTCTGCCTCACCCTTCGGGAATTCCAAGCGTCGCGTCGTGTTATGTTCAGCAGTTTGCAATAAACTCTGATATCGCGATGTAGGATACGTCAATCTTAGTTCGCATGTGGCAGAATAGATGGCGCCAAACTCCTCAAGTTGTCTAAAATAACCTATTCATCTCTCTGTTTTCAGTGATGTCTGCTCCTAGCTAACACCATGCGTCTACTTGTCCTAGCGGTCTGTCTGTCCGTCTCGCTCGCACTGGAGTGCCCAAAGCCGCAGTGTCGTTGTGAGAGCGTTGACGAGTTGGACTACAGTTGTACCGTCGGCAGTGCCACGGTGATTTTCAAAGCAAGGATCAACGACTATGTCAATATTAAGTGTGAGGTTAGTATTCTGGTTTCAAATTCAAACCTCTCGTCTGATGCTAGGTGCACGGTTCCAATTGGCCGTTCCCTATAGAGAAGAGCCGGCAAGAAACTCCACGGTTACTCATAAGAAAATATGCCGCCGTCATGACATCGGTAATTTTCAACCGTATTTGACATTAAGGTGTCAGAAACGTGTGCTGCGGAAAAACGTCGAATTTCTTCATTTCAGTTAAGCAGATATTTAGTGTATGACGTCGTGTAATTGTGTACCTACATAACATAAGTAAAAATTAGTGCATCCAACCATTGGGGAGCTATTCAACAAAACTGTTTCCGCTGGGACTACGTCATTCCGGCGGAACCTTCTTTTTCCTACGGACGTACAAGAAAAAAATACATCCAAAAAAATACTCCCCAATGGTTGGATGCACAAATTTTTACTTGCGATACACAATTACACGACGTCATACACTAAATATCTGCTAAACTGAAATGAAGAAATTCGACATTTTTCCGCTGCGACGCGCAGTCGCAGCGGAAAAATGACGATTTTCGAATTTTTGACGTGGAACGCCGGGCATACCTCCATCGTATGCTCCACCGTGTCCTCCGGGCGATCCACACAATGGTGACACCCGGGCGTTTCCTCCCGCTTTATCCTGAACAGGAACCTCCCGAAACAAAAGTGTCCGGTGAGGACCTGCGTCAGACGGAAGGTGAGGATGCCGTGACGCCTCTCCTCAAAGAGGGGACTTATCGCCGCAATTGTGGCGTGCCCAATACCCCGCTGCCTTAACATTTAAATCGCTAGGTTTGCCCTCACCGTACTTACTCACGTGAAAAAGTGTCCATACTGAGAAGAGTGAGCTCACAGATTTTTAAATAGTGATTCCATGACAAACTAATCAAATCATTGCAGCATTGTGTGTCGGAGGTGTCAAAACGAAACAGAAACGCGACTATCTTTTGACGCGGTAGGGCGAATCTAACGATTTAAACCTTTGCCGCTGCCATCATTTTCATGACAGCCGTCACTGCAATACAAATACAAATAATGTTATATCTTTGGGGATATAATGGTGCAAAAAAGGTGAATTGATTGTATAATATTATTTATTTTACGACGAGGATGTTACATCAAGGCTTTTCTTTTTGAATATTGGCGCCAAGAGGCGGGAAAAAGTCCACAGATAAAATATAAAAGTCACAACGTCACTGTGACTCTGACACTGATGGCGATGTTGCCATTGTAATAATATATTAAAATGTTGCCACTTTTAGAAGGCTTTTTGTAAAGCCTGAACATATTCCGGGGCGTTGAAAGATCACTTTCAACAGCTATTAAGTTCCTCTGCTGTAGGTAGTTTGCAGAGCCGCACTAGAGAGCGTCGCACGCAGCCTTTGTTGGTGAAAATGTCGGCCACTCGGGATATCCCATCAGGTCCAGTTATGAGGCGAACAACACGGCCGAGTTTCCAAGCCAGAGGGGGGGCACCATCATCTGCTAAGAGCACCATGTCTCCAACTACCAGTTTTGAAGTATTCGTTCGCCATTTGGTTCGATGTTGCAACTCTGCCAGATATTCCTTCTGCCACCTTTTCCAAAATTGTCTTCGGATTGCTTCTAGACGTTCATAACGCCGCAACTGACTTTCTTTGATGTCTGTCAGATCTGGTGTCGGCAGAGCGGTCAACGGCCTCCCAATGATGAAATGCCCAGGGGAAAGGGAAAGGAGGTCGTCAGGACTGGAGGAAAGGGGGGATAAGGGACGACTATTGAGAATAGCTTCCACTTGTGCAAATAATGTACAAATTTCTTCAAAAGTTAAATGGCTGTCACCGATGACACGCCTTAAGAAATATTTTGCCGATTTAACCCCGGCTTCCCAAATGCCACCGAAATGAGGAGTGTAAGCCGGAATGAACGTGAATTTAATAGATTGTTGACTTGCAAAATCAGACAAAGGCTCGTGATTATCTTTTAGGAAGGATCCGATGTCCTTAGCGGCGGCAACAAAGTTGCTTCCATTGTCGCTAAATATTTCCGTCGGTTTGCCGCGACGAGCGATGAAACGCCTGAGTGTCAGTATAAATGCATCTTTCGATAAGTCACTGACTGCTTCGAGATGAATGCACTTATACCGCAAGCAGACGAAAAGGCATAAATAACATTTGACTACACGACTGCCACGACCTTTACGATTTACAATATAAAATGGACCAGCAAAGTCCAAACCAACGGATATAAAAGGATAGTCAGGCGTAATACGTTGAGATGGTAAATTACCCATCTTGGGTTGCAGAGTCAAACCTCGTATTCGCCTACATCGTACGCAATTATTGACTGTACGTCTTGCAAGATGCCTACCATTTATTGGCCACACTGTTTCTCTAACAGACGCTAACAACAATTGTGGACCAGCATGCATATTGTTTATGTGTTCCCTTTCAAAATATAATTTAGTTAGCCTATGCGAAGCATGAAGTAGAATTGGATGTTTCTTTGAATATGAATGTGCTGATGCATCAATTCGTCCACCGACACGAATTAGTTTTTGTTCGTCTAAAAATGGTGACAACGATAATAATTTACAATTACTCTTCAAAGATTTACCTTTCTTTAGAATATCATACTCCATAGGGAACGCTTGATCCTGAGCGATAACACATAGAGAATGGAATGACTCTCGCAGTTCATTAACTGACAATATACCTACACGTTTATTATTTTTATTTTTAATATTAAATATGAATCTGTGAACATAAGCAAACGATCTTTGCAATTTAGTTAAAGATGAATACTTATCAAAGACAATGATAGGTTGATTAATTATCGCCGAATGTACTTTTAATTCCGGTAACTCTTTGGAATCATTCATACCTAACATAGGCCATTCAAACTCATTTTTTAATAAATAACTAGGCCCAGTCCACCACAGCGGCATTGCTACTAAGCGTTTAGCATTTACTCCCCGTGATATTAAGTCAGCAGGGTTAGAATCCGTGGGAACATATCGCCACGCTGAATAAGAAGTTAATTCTTTAATTTCACTAATACGATTAGCTACAAATACTTTTAATTTACTGACGTCACTACGAATCCAACCTAATACTACTGTGGAGTCACACCAGTGCACTAGCTTATCCGGCTTGTAACGGAGCGAGTCTGTTACAGAATTGGTCAGTTTAGCGGCGAGCAAGGCTGCACAGAGTTCCAGGCGGGGAATGGTAGTAGGCTTCAAAGGAGCCACCTTCGATTTGGCACATAGCAATCTGACCGTGATGTCCCCATTATGACTAATCGTTCTTATATAAACACACGCACCATACGCGTAATTTGAGGAATCGCTAAATGAATGTAGTTCAATAAATTGAGGCGATTCACCTATAACTAATCTAGGTATTTGTAAATTAAATAAATACTTTATATTTTCAGAAAACTTAGTCCAATCATCCCTTATTTCCTGAGGGGCTGGCTGATCCCAGTCTAACTTATGTTGCCAAAGTCTTTGTATCATTATCTTTGGTATGACTACAACTGGACTTAAGATACCCAATGGGTCGAATATTTTGAAAGCGTTTGACATAATAAATCGTTTTGTTATGGTTAGACTATTATCATGTGAGAATCCCTTTATAGGAAAATGAAATGTATCACTAGATGGAGTCCAGCCCAACCCTAGCGTACTAGACGACTCACTAAAAATTAAACTATCTTGTTCATTCATATCTACATTGTCAAAAATAGAAGAATGATTTGTTTTAAATTTTCTTAAATTAAAACAACCTGCCCTTAACGCTTCAGATACAGCCTTATGTATATAAATTAATTGCTGTGAATCATTTGAACCTGTTATGAGATCATCAACATAAAAGTCTTTCTGGATGATGCACTTTATGAGCTCATCATCCTGTTCCTGCCCTACCTGCCATAGACAGCGCGTACTCAGGTAACTTGCACTTGCTGTTCCATAGGTTAAAGTATTGAGCTTAAGTGTCTGAATAGGATCAGATTCCTCTTTTCTCCACAAGATAAGTTGCAAGTACCTATCATCTTCGTGTACTAAGACTTGGCGATACATCTTTTCGATGTCGCCAGTAAGCAAATACTTGTATTGCCTAGAGCGTATCAAAATAGAGAAAAGAGTATCCTGTACGGTGGGACCTACCATTAATATGTCATTCAGAGAACAACCGGAAGTGGAAGAAGCAGAACCATCGAATACTACACGAAGCTTGGTAGATTCACTTTCCTGTTTAAGAACCGGATGATGACACAAGTAATAACATGGACCTATCCTATCTCTAAATTTATCATTTAACACAGATAAATGTCCTAGCTCAGCATACTCATTAATAAACTTAGTGTACTCTAATTTTAACATAGCGTTTCGTTTTAACCGTTTTTCTATGTTAATTAAGCGTCGCTTAGCTAACTTGTAAGTATCGCCTAAACAATCAGCAGTATCTTTTAGTGGCAATTTTACACAAAACCTACCTGTATTGGTTCTAGTTGTGTAAGTGAGAAAGTGTTTTTCACATTCATTTTCATTTTCACTTGTAATTAATTTTCCAGGAATTTCTTCCAAGTCCCAAAATTTACTTAGCATATTATCAATGCTAGCATCACTACTATCACATTTGGAAACTATACTGTGATTACAGTGAACATTTTTATGCGGCTTCACCGATTCTATGGGACCAGATACAATCCAACCTAATTGTGAACTTATTAACTTAGGATTTTTGACACCTAATGAAAATTGTTCAGTACCTAGAATGTCCCAGAATAAGTCTGCACCTATCAAGACATCTATGTCGGCTGGTTTGTGAAACATGGGATCAGCCAGCTGAATATTTTCAGGTAACTTCAAAGAACCAATATGGATGGGAACCTTCGGCAGTCTACCTGTCAATTCCTTCAACACAAGACATGAACAACTTATGTTAAACTTACTATTTATTGATTGTAATTTAATATTACAACTTTCAATAACATTATTTGTTAATGTGTTTCCTATGCCAATGACCTTTAGAGTGTCAATGGGACGGGACATTAATGATAACCTGATCTTTAGGGATTCGGTTATAAAAGATGATTGGCTGCCACAGTCCAATAGTGCACGAACTTTGACCTTTTGCTGGCCAAATGGATTCGATACCTCTACCATGGCTGTTGACAATATTATTTGACTTGTATTTTTATTAGAATAGTTTGCTACTATCTCACCTGGCTCATCAACCGAAGCGAGACATGCCGACGTTGGCGGACGGTGTAGCAAGCTATTATGCCTCTCAGTGCAGCCAGACTCTTGGCATGACCTGAATCGACAATCCTTTACGGAGTGACCCTGTCTCAAACAGTTAATGCAAAGTTTATACCTTGTCACATCCGTCATTCTATCATCAATACCCTTAGCCTTCAATGTTGGACAGTCATAAATTCTATGACGCTCGTCGCAAACAATACATGAATAACCCTTCAGTCCTTTATTCTTATTATTATCACTAGTACTTGCAAAAGATTTAACATTGTTATTCTGACTCTTCCTTTGACTTTGTTTATTTGGTGTTAAACGGTGAGGAGGAGTAGGCTTCTTTGAATCTATGTTGCCAGAATTATTAGAACTTCGATTTGCAGATTCAAGTACACTAGCACGATCCGTAATAAATTTAAAAAACTGCTCTAAATTTGGTAGCTGACTTCCTAAACTACTGCGATATTCCTCCCATTTCAACAAGGTTTGACTATTGAACTTAGCTGACAACATGAATATAATAATTATATCCCAATTATCCGTTGGTTGTCCCAAGCTGACCAAGGCACGTAAGTTTTTAGTAATATGATCAACTAAATATCTTAAAGATTTTTCTTCTGACTCACCTGGAAGCTGTTTTATATTCAGTAATGAATCAAGATGATGATCAATTAATATTCTATTGTTATCATACCGTTGACAAAGCAGCTTCCAAGCCTCAGTATAATTTTTAGCAGAAACTTCTAGATTGGAAACAATTCTGGCTGCATCACCTTGTAAGTATGAATTTAAATAATAAAACTTATTAATTTCAGAAATACGGTAATTTTTATGTATTAAACTTTCAAAGGTATCTCTAAACTCTAACCAACGGAAATATTCACCATTAAACTTAGCTATTTGTATTTGTGGGAGCTTTAATCCTAAAGTCTTATGATCTTCCAGACAACATGAAGCATAGTGATCAGAACTATGTTTCTGTTCGCATGCATTTTTCTGAGAAAACATGTCTAATAAGTTCTTAGCAGTGGCTATGTTAATTACTATGTCTTGCTCAATGTTGTCTCGTTCATCAATTTCAGCATCAATGTTGTCAGAACTCAGAACCTCTATTTCACTTTGCAAGTCATCAACTTTAACAGATAATGCCTCAAACTTTGCGAGCTTTAAATTTAACTCGGTCAATTGAATGTTATTCAATTCCTCTTGTTTAGAAATGTTACATAAATAGTTTTTAAACTTAGTAATTTGCCCTTTAGCGGATGCTCTTTTTGTTAACAATTCTTTATAACGTTGCTTAGCTTCAGGCATTGTGAATAAAGATTGTTATGAAAGTTGAGGAATTATCACAAAGACAATAAAAAGAATGGGCTCACGTTCCTCGTCTCGGTGTCACCTGCCGATTAGGAAGCCGGGTGCGCACGATCAGTGGAGCGCCAGCCAGACAGTTATGCACTCTCGATCTGGCAGAGAAGCGAGCACGGCGATTATGACCTGAAATAGTCGGCAGACTACTAAATATCGAGACACTAATACTCGTATTTTGTAAATTGGGGGCAAGTACTATTGAAACGTTGAGCTGAGACCGGATTTACAATTCTTGTAATCACCTTATTTACACAAATGGTTGCTATATATGGATATTTTGGTATTAGGAAAGGTATTTAGGGGTTTTAAATGACGGAAAGGCACTCAACTTCGGGGCGACGCGTTGACGCTCTCGATTCTCGACTTGGCGGGCTTCGGGGGCTTCGGCGTCGATTCCCTCGTATGTAGGTAGGTAGCAATTCCGACGAAGATTTTTTCTTTGTGGTCGCGGATTTCTTGTTTTAGTTCCCCTCATGGGCCACCATGTTATATCTTTGGGGATATAATGGTGCAAAAAAGGTGAATTGATTGTATAATATTATTTATTTTACGACGAGGATGTTACATCAAGGCTTTTCTTTTTGAATATTGGCGCCAAGAGGCGGGAAAAAGTCCACAGATAAAATATAAAAGTCACAACGTCACTGTGACTCTGACACTGATGGCGATGTTGCCATTGTAATAATATATTAAAATGTTGCCACTTTTAGAAGGCTTTTTGTAAAGCCTGAACAAATAATAATACAAATAATTTATTTTCTTTCACAAGTTATGTACTATATCTAGTGGTTGAAGTGACAAAAAAATTACATTTCGCTCTTCCGAAGCTGAAAGTTACGTGGTCAACAATTTTGAATCTTATTATCTCAAGAAAACAATTCAAAATAACTTTACAAAAAGAAAAAGATATGCCAAATTTTGAATTTACATAAATAAGAATAAAAATACCGGCCAAGTGCGTATCGGACCACGCACAATGAAGGGTTCCGTAGTTGGGACGAATTTATCCCAAGAACAAACTTAACACCAAAAATTTAAGTTGGTTGATTGATTATTACTCGTTAACTTGTACAGTCTACTTAGCTCTCGTTTGTATATACTACTGCTGTGAGTTTTTTCCAAGTACAACCATTTAGCTGGCGGGGACACACACACTTGAATCTAACAAAAAAAATCAGGGGGTTTCGGGGGTTACCTTTCCTTGTAAGCCGCGTAAGTTTTAGTTGTACTGTACGCGTGTCCGCCCCCCACGTAGCTAGGTGTTCAGCTTGGACGTAAGGTAGGATTTTAGGGGGCCGTAAGGTAGGATTTATTAGGCAGAAGATTATGTAAGGTGAGAAGAGGGAGCGAAGCTGACGCGATGATTTTAATACCTCGTCTCGGATAGGTTAGATTTGATTTACATTTTCAAACAGAAATAAGAGTTACGTACATTGTCGACATATGCCGAAAAGCCAAACCACTATGAAAATTAAGAGCGAACAAAGCAAGCTCAAAAATTTTACACACTCTCGGATACGTTAGATTTTCTTTTGATAATACCAAAAGCACTAAGAATGACTTGCTTTGTCGACTTATGAAGAAAAACTCAAGAATAAAGACAAGCGAGCGAAACGAGCCTCGAAATTTTAGCACCAGCCTTAATGTATAGGTTCTGTTTTCTTAGGATTTGATTAACATTTTCAAACAGAAATAGGAGTAACATTGTTGATTTATGCAGGAAAGGCCAAGCAACTATGAAAATGTAGAATATAAGAGCGAGCGAAACGAGTTCAAAAATTTTGCACGCTCTTGGATCGTGTTCGATTTTCTTTTGATCATTCCAAAAGAATGAAGAATTACTTGCTTTGTCGACTTATGAAGAAAAGCTCAAGAATCACGACAAGCGAGCCTCACAATTTTAGCACCCCGCTTTGAATAGGTTCTGTTTTCTTTTGATCATTATAAGACACGTACTTCATTCAAGCTGTCGACAGCTCGAATGGTTTTCGTCTGGTCTGGGTGTCTGGGACCACGCCTGGAGTAGGAGGAGTCAGTCAGTAGTTTAGGGTCGTTGGAAAATAGTAATTCTGCTAAGTTTTGTTACTGAATATGTTTTAGAGCTTCTTCGAAATTTACTGTAGACTTATTTTTAATTTGTGTATGTTTTTGTTTGCGCAGTGATACTCGTATAAGTGTAGTGATCAGCGATAGTAGTGTGTAGGATAGCGATAGTAGTGTGTAGGATAGCGATAGTAGTGTGTAGGATAGCGATAGTAGTGTGTAGGATAGCGATAGTAGTGTGTAGGATAGCGATAGTAGTGTGTAGGATAGCGATAGATGCGGAGACCTTTTCTTTATTAATCTTTAGCATAAAGTGGTCCAGGCAGTTTCTTTCTCTGGTGGGAAGTGTATGCCCTGGAAGTATACCATGGACAACATATTTAAGTAATTTACTCTGTTTTTAAATTCTTGAGATGTCTTCGTGTCTTTAGGTCTAATATTGATGTTTATGTCTCCCGCTATTACTATGTTTTTAGGGTTCCGTAGCCAAATGGCAAAAAACGGAACCCTTATGGATTCGTCATGTCTGTCTGTCTGTCCGTCCGTATGTCACAGCCACTTTTTTCCGAAACTATAAGAACTATACTGTTGAAACTTGGTAAGTAGATGTATTCTGTGAACCGCATTAAGATTTTCACACAAAAATAGAAAAAAAACAATAAATTTTGGGGGGCAAAAAAAAAATGAGTTTCAGTTCTATAGAACAGTTCTATAGTTCGTATAGAACTGAAACTCATTTTTTTTTCATCAAACCCATACGTGTGGGTTATCTATGGATAGGTCTTTAAAAATTATATTGAGGTTTCTAATATTTTTTTTTCTAAACTTAATAGTTTGCGCGAGAGGCACTTCCAAAGTGGTAAAATGTGTCCCCCCCCCCCTGTAACTTCTAAAATAAGAGAATGATAAATCAAAAAAAAAAAATAATGTACCATGTAAACTTCCACCGAAAATTGGTTTGAACGAGATCTAGTAAGTAGTTTTTTTTTAATACGTCATAAATACGTAGAAAGAAGTGATATCACAGAATTTTCAATTGAATATGTTATAGAAGTATGTGCAACAGAATTGGTAACAGAAAAACTGTTATTGATAACTATTTATTGGAATTGAAGAGAGGAAGATATATTTTATAAGCAATTAAAACAAATTCTAACTTATATAAATAAAAAATATTTTAAACTTAATATAATTATAGGAGGAGACTTTAATATAAATATCTTAGGAAAATAATTTGAAAACAAACCAATTTTTAGATCTATGATTTTTTTTTTGCTAGAATATAAGTTCAATCAACAAATAAAATCATCAACACGAATAACTCAAACATCATCAACATACCTTTTTTTTTTTTTTTGGGTGGGAATTCATCAAATGACTCTGGGCGGAGCGAGAGGGAGTGTCAGACTTTTACTGACTAAAACCCACCCGTGTTCCTTCCGTTGCCTGTGTGCCGGGGCCGCGATATCCCTTTCGGACAAACTCGCAACCCTGGCAGGCATTGGCCCTTACGGACCCCGTCAGTTGGTGCTGACATCTCTTTGAGGCGCGCGTGGAACACAACGCGCCGTCGACCCGGGCCTGGTCCTAATCGGACGGCGAGCTACCCATTGCCCACCGTCCGCAAGTCCGCGCCTACGGTGGCCGGAAGTCGGCTCGCGACTCCCGACGCCCGGGGCGTCTCCTGCGGCGACTAGGGGCGCGAGGGCGCGCATCTTGCATTTCCCTCGCGCGCTCCGCCTCCTCCTTCGCGAGCATTACTGCTTCGCAGAAGGAAGTGACGGCTTCCCATGCACTCTCGCTCCGGACCATGGCCTGAACCAGGGCCGGACGCGAGAGATCGCCGCTGCCGATCGCCTCCGTGAGGACACGGCGGTGCCCCGCCCAAGCCGGGCAGACCTCCACCGTATGCTCCACCGTGTCCTATCATCAACATGCCTAGACTTAATTTTTACAAATCTCAATAGCAATTTGCATACAACAGTAGAGGAGTTAGGTTTCTCAGATCATAGCGGTACTATCATACACATGGCACTATCTCAACAAACTAAGCAAATTAACTGGTCTGTCCAAAAAAGGTTATATAATAACAAAAATACTCAACTATTTAAATCTAAATTAAATGAATTAAATTGGAACGAAATAATAATAACAAACAAAAACATAAATGAAAACTATGAAGCTTTTCATAACACATTAACAAACATACTAAATCAATGTATACCCAAAATGAAAATAAAGTTAAAAACGAATTATAAAAAGTATTGGCTAACTCCAGGCATTAAACTCTCATGTAAGAATAAAAGGCTCGAAAAATACTTACACTTAAAACTAATAATCCATTAATTAAACAGAACTATAAAAAATATGAAAAAACACAAAAAAAAACAGTTATAACAGCAAAGAAATTACAGTATATTAATAAAATTATAAAATCAATTAACAAAGTTAAAACTATGTGGAGTATTATAAATGAAAGAACAAATAAGAAAATAAGAAGGGATAAAAATAATATTAAATTACAAATAAATAATATAAATGTCACTGAACCTAACCAAATCGCTAACGTTTTTAATAGCTTCTTTGTGTCCATCGGCGAAGGTAGCAACAAACCACCTGGCAATGAGCCGCGAGGCCCCCCAGTGCTCTGCCCCACAGAAAATACCATGTTTCTCAGCCCTGTAGACCCCGGTGAAATAAACTCATTATTAAAAAACCTAAAAAGTAAAAAAAGTCATGGAATAGACGAGTTACCACCAATGTTAATACGACAATGTGCAAACGAACTTACTTTACCTTTCTACTTGCTAGTAAATCAATGTTTCGAAGACGCCGCTTTCCCGGACTATCTAAAGAAAGCATTAATAAAACCAATCCACAAAAAAAAACTCGAAAACAGATCCAAGTAATTACCACCAATAGCTCTTTTACCAACCGCCTAAGTTTTTGAGAAAGCAATGTGCAATCGAGTCTACTCCTTCTGTGAAAAATATAACATATTTAACGAATGCCAAAACGGCTTTCGCAGAAACAGATCGACTATTCTAGCAATTTATAAATACACTAGCTTTTGCCCGCGACTTCGTCCGCGTAGAAGTCGAAAATGGTTCTAATAGGATTTTTATTGGTTTTTTACGTTATTAATTTTGTTATAACATATAAATTATTATGTTAAAATGTTTGGATAATTATAAAATATAACAATCTTTATAATAGTGTAGTGTAGTGTAGTGTACTTGAAAAAAAAAAAAAATATATTTTATGAACACGAAGCTCGGCTTTGATCTGGCGAAAGTTACACGGGTGTATTATCTTTTTACAACGAAATCGAAATACTACACCTACCGCAGTATTTCTTTGTTAACAATATATTTTGTTTTTCTTTCGGGTGCTAGAATCACCAGGCTACTCTGTGCGCTTACTCTGGAGCATGCCACATACAACTGGCCGTGGGAGAAGCAGCTTTCCGTTAAGTCTACTCCCGCTACCTTAAGAGTTTGACCTTGAGCTTTGGTTATAGTCATTGCGAAGCATACTTTGATGGGAAACTGCACTCTCTTGAATTCGAAGGGGTAATTTGATAGTGTTAGTGGAATCCTAGGAGTAAATACAGACCTCTGTAAAGCTTAGAAACCTTCAAATGCGGTACCTATTAATATGTATAGTACGGTGACTTTCGAGACATTCCAATTTTTAAAGAGTATTAGCTTTACCCGCCCCGACTTCGCACGGGTAGCTTTAAACCCTACCTACCCTACCCTACCTACCTACCCTATCTACCCTACCTACCCTACCTCCCTACCTACCCTACCTACCCTACCCTAATTTTCTCACCGTTTAAACCTTCCTTGGACTATGACAAACATTTCAAAACCAAAATCAGCTAAATCGGCCCAGCCGTTCTTGAGTTATAAAATTACAACGAATAGTGGCATTGATTTTTATAGATATAGATTTGCATTGCAAGCACCAAGCCTTTATGTGAGTTCAACCTTATTTGAAAAAAATCGGATTGACTTTTCAAACATGTGTCAAAATAAAATGTAATTTAAATCAAAAGCACTAAGGAGTATTGATATCAACTTCGAAGCAAATCACTCCCAAAATAACTTTCTACCCCTATTTAACCCCGTTAAGGGATAAATTTCAATAAAATACGAAACAGGTCTTCCATTAATTCTGTTAAAGAATGTTTATGCAAAATTTGAAGTAGATTGGACCAAGGAATCACGTTGTCCCATACAAACTTTGCCCACCTTTTTCACCCCCTTAGGGGTAGAATTTCGAAAAATCCTTTCTTATCGGATGCCTACGTCATACAAAGAACACACCCTCCAAGTTTCAGGTCTCTACGATCAGCGGTTTAGGCTGTGCGTTGATCCGTCAGTCAGTCATTCAGGACAAAGCATTTTATATATATAGATACAGGAAGCTTTCAATATAATAAATGACAACAAATACGCCGTAGGATTACTATTAGATATGACTAAAGCTTACGATAAAGTGCAATATGACATACCTACTATTAAATAAATTACAGGGTATAGGGATCCGCAGTAAAACTCATGAATGGTTTAAATCGTATTTAACAAATAGAGAACACCAGGTCGAAATTGAATTTTATAATGAAAATACCAAAGAGATCCAAAATATTCGGTCTGACAGTAAAGCAATTAACGCCTCTATTCCCCAAGGAACTGTAATTGGATGCCTGCTTTTTCTTATTTAGGTACATAAACGACCTTCCAAAAACCATAGAAGGGCCGTGTGTGTTGTTTGCTGACGATATTTCGCTTCTAACTTCATGCCGGAACAACGTAGACTTGAGCGAAGACCTAACCACTATACTAAATAAATCAATAACTTGGATGAACGACCATAACCTCGAAATTAATTTCTCTAAATCTAAAATAATTCCCTTCCACCCCCGACAAAAAACTCCACTAGACATAAATTTCACTTACAACGGAAAAACAATAGAAGTCGTTCATGAATTTACTTTACTTGGCCTGGATATAGACACAAACATTCATTGGAAATCACACATCAAAAAGATAAAATCAAAACTATCCAAATTTGCATACGCCCTTCGTGAAGTCAAAAAGACCACTAACCTTAATTAAAACTGCACTTGTTACATACAGGAAAAGTTTTTAACCAGTGCGCAAATTTTTTTTGGTGGTTCAAAATCAGTAATAGAACACATTTCCATTATTTATAAATTTAATTTTTTATTTTTTTTATCCTACTTTAAATCAGCAAAATATGGACACAATCTATTCGTAATAATATCAATGGGCGGCGGCTGGCCCAAGCGGCGGTGTTGAACCTCCCCTCCCTCCCCGGGCGGCAAGGCGACGTCCGCGCGCCGAGCGCTGTGACCCTGACCGACAGTTCGCTCATCGCACGCGCTGTCGTGTGACGTCGCGTCTAATCGCTTTCCCGCGCTGCACGTGTGTCGTACTTGTACAGACCTACCGGTCACGATGTCAGACTTCACTAACCGCGAGTTTTATGAGATGGTGCGAGTGTATGTACTGAGTGGTGAAAGTTTGCGAGCAGCTCACAGAGCATACCTCGAATGCGAGCCCATGGAATCCTTAACCCCGTGAAAGGAAAATACCATTTTAGCGGCATAAGGTAAATTTAATTGATAATAATGCTTTATTTTCTGTATTTTGATGGTCCTAAGCCCATTAAAGTATGAAGGAAAAATTGGAATTACTCTTCAAATAACTTCAGGTCACGGCCTAAACATAAAAAAGTCTAGTTAGAATCTGATAAAATTAGCGATCAATACATTGTAAGTATTGTAACCCACGTAAATACCTACGCCGGCGAATCGAGCGATCACACAGATGATAGGTAGGTACTTTCGCGCGTTCCGCTTCGCCGCTCGCCGCCGGGTAGCCATACTTTTAAAGTAAACATCTTTCGTTAAGAATAACTTTTTTTTTTGTACTATGACGTATCAAAATAAAAAAAGTATGTTCAATAAAACTCGTTTAAGTTTAATTTGTCAAAATTTGCGCAGTGGATAAAAGCTTTTCCTGTATGCATTTGTGACAAGAGAATCGGCTCCATTGAATGATTGAAACGGAATCTCAAGCCGATGTTGCTATCATAAAAAATATTTGTTTAAGTGTCAAAATGCCTTTTTCCAGTTTACTCGTCGTTTACGGTCATGTTAGGGATTAGAATGACGTCAGAATCGTCGACAAATTTCGACAAAACGAGAAAAAGAGCGTTCTCGCGCTTGTCATGTTAAGAGAGTGTTCGATGGAGAACGGTAGATACCTAATATATGGTAATTAAATATGTTTAGCTGAAGACAGGACGTACCCAATATATTACTTTCCTCTATGACAGGACGCTTCAGCTAACTTAACTTCTCTTTCTATCGGTTTTAACGAGTTCTTGACCTATGCGATTACCCATTTTGGTTTATGTGGGGAGTTGAGGCATGGCAGTGATAATTGCTAAGCTGAGGAATAGGTTTATTAGGATTTAATTTGGATTCTGTGAGAATTATAATATCAGCTTCAAACTTAAGAGTAGATAAATGGAGTGCAAAATCATCAAAATTAGGTACAGTAAACGCGCGGACACCGCTCTTATAGAAAGCCATAGCTTTAGGGTATTAATTCCGAACCCTGCTGCACGCGGCAGTGCTGCCGTAGCAGTTCTGCCGTGTCACTACTGGTCCCCATACATTTTCTATAGGTTTATATGACATTACACTCAAAGCACGGCAGCAATGTCGCGGCGGCACTGCTGCGCGGCAGTGTTGCCCTGCCGCCACGTCAGACCAGTATTGCGGCGCTACAACAGCGAAACACCGCAAACAGCAGGTAATCGGAATCAGCGGCCAGCGGCAGCGGCAGGCAGCACTGCTGCGTGTAGCGGTGTTCGGAATCATACCTTAAGACAATATTTTACTGAGTTCTTATTACTATTTCTCCTTCTTTCAGGGTACAAACTTCACCTGTGCTGACCTGCCAGTCGTCAACTTCGCCAAGGACCTGCCGCTACGATCTCTGAGTATAAAGCGCTGCTCGCCCACCCTGCTGGAGTGCGTGCCGAAAGTGTTGGGGACCAGCTCAGTGGACTTCGTCATCGTGAACGAGGGTGTGGCGCCGCTGCGGGCACAGCACGTGGCTAACTTGGGCGCCGTGCGCAACCTCATGCTCGAGAGAGGTGAGCGACGGCTGGCAGTGAGCTGCGGGAGAGGGGAGTGGGGTTGAGTGGCTGTTAGTCTCGTGTGGAAGAGGATGGGTGGGGTTAAGTAGCTGGCAGTGAGGTTTGGAAGGGGATGGGTGGGGTTAAGTAGCTGGCAGTGAGGTTTGGAAGGGGATGGGTGGGGTGAAGTGACTGTTGGTGAGGTTGACAGTTTGATGGGTTGAATTAAGCAACATTAATTGGAGTCGGGGTTTGGATAGGTCAGGTTTAACAGCTATTGGTGAGGTTAAAAATGGATGGGGTTAAGTGACTGTTAGTGAGGTCGGGATTTGGATGGGTAAGTTAGGTTAGGTTAGTTGGGGAGTAACTCTTGGTCAGTATAAGAATTGGATGGATTAGATTAAGTGATTCTTAAGTGATTTCGACTTAACCAACAATCTATTAGCCAAGGATAAGCTAGTGTTATAATGTAATGAATTTGTGCCGATGAAGATAAAAAGCTAAAGAAAAAGTGACAGTTCAGTATACTTTAGTTTTAATCGTGAAACCATCTACGTATACAACTGTCGACCGGATTCAGGACACGCTCGCAGTCGCGCGTGCGCGCCTGCGAGCTGCGACTGAAGAGAAGGCATTCATATACTGACGTATATAAATGATAAAAACAACATTCATGACTTTGACTTTTCGACTTTCACTTTGACTTTTTAACCTTGACTTTTTGACTTTGACTTTTCGACTTTGACTTTTTGACTTTGACTTTTTAACCTTGACTTTTTGACTTTGACTTTTCGACTTTGACTTTTTGATTTTGACTGTCTTTGACTTTGATTGACTTTTTGACTTTGACTGTCTTTGACTTTGATTGACTTTTTGATTTGGACCATCGTCATAGTCATCGCCAGAGCCATCGCCATCGTCATCGTCATCGCCATCGCCATCGTCATCATAATTATAAATACATTAAAATAGTTTTTTTTGCAATAAAGTATTAATAAAATACTCCTTGAACAAATAGTCGATCTTTATTACGTTAATCATTAACTTTTCAATGACAAGATTTTAGACCAGTTAAAAAGGATATCGGTTGTTTGACTTTTGAAAAAATTGAAAGTTTGCGCTTTTATTGTTAATTTAAATAGTTTAATTAAAAGATAAGAAACACCCATAGGATGTTAAAATGGGTGTGATAATACGTGTATCCTAATTAGTGCGTATTTAATCAGTGACACGTAGATATCGCGTTCATTTCCCAGGCAAGTCCAATGTTATTGTTTTTAGCGAGTCGCAACCAAATCCTGATTAGTTATCTGTGGCATTACAGCACTAGTCCCATAATATAAAGTTAAAAGCACGCGTTTTTAATACACTGAATTATTACCCTAAAAACGGTTCAATAAGAGCTACTTTACGAGCAAGTGTGTTGAAAAAAGTATTTTCTTTGTATCACTTCTGATGTGATGTGGAGCAATGACGAGAATATTGTGAGGAAAGTTCTGAGTATGAACGTGGAGGGCTATACGAGTAAGGGCAGACCAAAGAAACAATGGATGGACTGTATGACAGATAATATGGCTAGAAAAGGGGTGACTACCGATATGACGACTGATAGAGAAGTGTGGGCGAAAAACAAATGTTCTGCCGACCACTAATAAATTGGTATAAGGGCAGGAGAATGATGATGACTTCTTCGACCTGAATCGAAGTCAAACTCAAACCATTTATTTTAATTAAACCATTTACAGGCACTTTTGTCTTGTCTCTTGTTTGGTTAAGTATTTATTATTAACGTATTACTATTTCGCCAAAAATCCGCCATTTTGTTTAATTTTTCATACACCTATCTAAGGACACTTGGGTTTTTAAGACGAAAACTACTATTTTCAAATTCCTGATGAAAAACGCCAATAACACTTTGCCCGACCTGGGAATTGAACCCAGGACCTCATGAAATTGTGTATTCTGTAAATAGGTTAACGGAGAGAGCAGTGCGGTGGCCCAGTGGTAAGAGAGCAGCGGTGTACCTGTGGTAACGGCCCTTACGACCGAGTTGCAGGTCGTGGGTTCAAACCAGGCAGGCGCTTTACTTTGTGTAAATAATTTCATCACCACTGCTCTCAAAACGGTGAAGGAAAACATCGTGATGAAACCGGTATGTCCTAGAACCAAAAATTCGAAGACGTGTGACATCTACCAACCCGCACTTAGACCGTGTGGTGGATTACAGCTCCCTCTCGAAGAGAGAGGCCAGTGTCCCCGCAGCGGGAACATTATAGGCTGGTTATGTTGAGGATATCGGAATCACTTTTACACGTCGTATAAAAAAAAGTTAGATCGAGTCGACATTTCCTATCTGACTACCCCTGAGAAGAATGGCGAATCAAACTCAGGAGTCAAAGTCTCTACTAAAGTCCAGACATAATCTTAGTCAGCTCATGTGAGGACCTTGTAAATCTACAATGTCTGTGAATACGGTCTTTTGAGGAAAGAACCACACCGCACAGCTCAGCAGTAGCGCTTGCGACCATTTGTCCATCGAAGATTGACCATCAAATCAAATCAAATCAAATTATTTATTTGCTTAATACAGGTAGGTATGAACAGTTGTTACAAATAAATATAAAGTGCTCTGTGTCATTACCTAATAAGGTGTGCAAATATTTATATTATTGTTAATCTAATTAATTAATTATTAAAATAACATTACAAAAATTATTATACTCAAAAAAAAAAAACAAAATTACACAAAAATATAAAATCAAATCAAATAAATTCAGAATATCTACTACAAATGTCAAAAACTTAAAAATTAAAATTAATCATAAGTCAGATGATTTTTACATGTCATAAACTTATCAATCAATTAAATTAAATTAAACTATTGGTCCAAATTAAAATAAAATGATGTTCTCTTTAATTTCAGGTCCTGAGATGACGATCCCCATTTCAGTGGTTCATGCCCTTCCAAGTCTTCGGACCCTCAGGATCACCAACGGCAATCTTGTTTTGGAAAGCAACGTTTTCAATAACTCGACACAACTGGAGTTTCTAGAACTTGGCCAAAGTGAAATTAATGAAATACCAGAGAATACCTTCAATGGACTGTCGAATTTGCAAACTTTAAGTATTTGGAGAAATAACATCAATCAAATTGGTGTTAATTCATTTAGAGGTGCGAGCGTTTATTCTAATATTTGGCAACGTCGCAAATAGTTGTGAATTTCATGTTGTAACCGTTTTTTTTTTGGTGTAAATAAAAACGGTTACTACATGAAATTCAGTGTTATAATTGCAAGTCATTATTAATATTCTAGGTCACTAATTAGCGATATTTCGTATTTCCATACAGTAATATTGCTAAATTATTTCACTGTTTTTGAGAATACACGATCGGTATTTTTATATTTAGGGCGGATTTTATCACCATCAGATATCTTTTATACGAAGGAGCTCGTGGCTAAATAATAACAGCCGTACAAATTGATCTGAAGGTTAAGCAACATTTGCCGAGGTCGGTCCGTGGATTGGTGACCATCCATAACATACTGAGCCGTTGGTCCCGGCTGTCATTCGTAGATCTTTGAGCCCAAAACTCTAACAACTAGTCGTACCAAGGGGTATCGTGTTACCCAGTAACTGGTTGTGGAGGTCACTAGCAGATTGATTGATTGACATTCTTAGGAAGTAAAAACATTTTATATTTTTTAGGTCTGGATTCCTTGCAGAGACTGTCGTTGGTCATAAACCAGATATCCTCCATAGCGGCCGGGGCGCTGGTCCATGTGCCGAAACTACAATCTTTGAAGTTGTTTGAAAACCAGTTAAAAGAATTACCACCCGGCTTACTGTATAACCTGACGCAGCTAGAAAATGTAAGTAAATATAAAACTAATATAATAATATTAGTTTGTTAAGGTGGATGCGCAAAAATAACCCGCGAAATAAAAAAAATTAAGATGCGTGCGCATCACTGTGACACAAATTGCATAAGTTGATAAAAAAATGCTATGGCAATAGCTTTACCGCGGCAGTCTCCGAGTGCCACACGTCTTTTTTTTATTGGTTTTTTACGTTAGGTATTAATTTTGTTATAACATATAAATTATCATGTTAAAATGTTTGAATAATTATAAAATATAACAATCTTTATTATAGTGTAGGGATATAAAGGTTAAATAAAAATAATAATATGATATGTATATTTTATGAACACGAAGCTCGGCCGGCTATCTTGCGAAAGTTACACGGGTGTATTATCTTTTTATAACGAAATCGAAATACTACACCAACTCAGTATTTCTTTGTAAACAATATTTTTTATTTTTCTTTCGGGTGCTAGAATCACCAGACTACTCTGTGCGCTTACTCTGGAGCATGCCACATACAACTGGCCGTGGGAGAAGCAGCTTTCCCTTAAGTCTACTCCCGCTACCTTAAGAGTTTGACCTTGAGCTTTGTTTATAGTCATTGCGAAGCATACTTTGATGAGAAACTGCACTCTCTTGAATTCGAAGGGGTAATTTGATGGTGTTAGGGGAATCCTAGGAATAAATACAGACCTCTGTAAAGCTTAGAAACCTTCAAATGCGGTACTAATATGTGTATAGTACGGTGAGTTTCAAGACATTCCAATTTTAAAAAGTATTTGCATTGCAAGCATCAAGCCTTTATGTGAGTTCAACCTTCTTTGAATAAAATCGGATTGACTTTTCAAACATGTGTCAAAATAAAATGTATTTTAAATTAAAAGCACTAAGGAGTATTGATATCAACTTCGAAGCAAATCACTCCCAAAATAACTTTCTACCCCTATTTAACCCCGTTAGGAGATGAATTTCAATAAAATACGAAACAGGTCTTCCATTAATTCGGTTAAAGAATTTTTATGCAAAATTTGAAGTAGATTGGACCAAGGAATCACGTTGTCCCATACAAACTTTTCCCGCCTTTTTCACCCCCTTAAGGGTAGAATTTCGAAAATTCCTAGTTTCTTATCGGATACAAAGAACACACCCTCCAAGTTTCGGGTTTCTACGAGCAGCGGTTTAGGCTGTGCGTTGATCCGTCAGTCAGTCATTCAGAACAAAGCATTTTATATGTATAGAAGATAACAAAATTAATAACGTACAAAACCAATAAAAAATCCTATTAGAACCATTTTCGACTTCTACGCGGACGAAGTCGCGGGCAAAAGCTAGTCATCAATATATCTCTCTAATTTTTTCTCTAATTTCATGAAAAAGTCATTCAATGGGTTAATTTGAGAGTTGTAATGATGATTTTAATCATTCTTATCTCAATTATGAGCTTTAATACAGAAAGTGGGCAACGTCGCAAATAGCTTTCAAATATTTAGCTGTTTGAGTAATTTGGCGATATTACTGTATGGAAATAAGAAATATGGCTAACTAGTGAAGTAAAATATTGATTATGAAATGTGATAATTAATATCGTAACACCGAATATTTAGTTTTAGATGTAAAAAGTATTTGGAAATTTTTCAATTGCCTTTTTTTACACCTAAAACGGTTACAACATCAAATTCTCTTTTTCTTTCAGATCACCATACAAAGCAACGATGTACCGTTAAAACTACACAAGCATTCTCTCTCCAACCTACCATCACTGAAGAAATTGATCATAGAGGATTCGGCCACTGACCTTCCTGAAGAGCTGCTCACCGGATGTGACGAATTACTGACGATCAGTCTCTCTGGGAACAAGATTACGTCAATTCCGGCCGCCATCTTTAAGGACTTGAAGCATTTGGAACGATTAGATTTAAGTCGAAACAAAATAGCAGTATTAAATCCTGGAGTGTTCTCGCCTCTGCAACAATTGACTAATCTTAACTTAAATAGGAATCATTTGGAAGTTCTGCCTGAGTAAGTATTTTTATTCATACACACATACATACATAAAGTCACGCCTTCCCATACAATCTATTGTACGCCACCTGCTACGATTTGCTTCGTCTACGTTCATACATCAGCTATCTAATTACGCAACACATTTTCGATTTACAATTGAGTCAAATTTGTTTCGTTTTGAATACAATTGCATTCAATTTATAATTTTCGAATTACGTAACTCTAAAATCTGTGTTGTCAACTGCTCTCTGTTTCAGACGCTAAAGAGTGAACGATAATCGTTTAAAAAGGCTATTAGTGGAATTACGTAATCATTTTGACAGTTGAAAATTTGTTTCAAATCAACGAGAAATTGCTTTCAGCTATCAATCTAAAGAGAAGGCACCCTACTGGTCGCATTCGATTTTCTTTGCAATATTTTTGAGATTTACTCGTATAATCTCCTTACTTATTACAAAATTATGTAAGTGAACGTCGTCTTCATAAATTGTGAATGTGTTTTTGTGTAAAACCTCAATGATAGATCAGTATTAGGGTCTGTAAAATACCGAAGCAACGAGGTCGGTTTTTAATAATAATTGTGAAAGTTTTCTTCTGTTACAAGTGCTTACAACCTAAACTAAAGATATATATTATGATATTTCAGAAACGAGGTATTTTGGTGGCATTTTAAAGGAAAGACAAATTCGTACCTCGTACCGTATCAAACTTATCATAAGCCACAAGCTTAGCAACCCAGTCGGGCTTGTACTTCATTGGAAAAGCAAATTTATTACGGGAAGAACAAATATTATAATATAGTTTGAAGCATTTTATGTCAATGGATTCTGTAAGGACATCGGTGAACATACTCACCACACCATAAATAGCTCTATTTCGACATCATTGTCTGTATAAGGTACCTACTTAATATCAATATTATTTTATTTCTTAGTGTTGAACATTGATTGTGTGTTTAGCATAGCAACAATTTTACACACAATCTTATTGTTTGTTGGTAAATACGAAATGCACCATCAAACGTAAACTTACCATACATTTAAATAAAGTCAATTGTAGGCACCTAATTGTTGTTTATAGCAGAATATTGCTGTTCTATAAAGTAGATAGATTGTGCATGTAAGTGTTTAAGGGAGAGGCCTATTAGACTTTGTGGATGAATGTAATGGTTCATGGAATGTCAATCTAATGAGGATTTACTTTTTTTTTTTTTTTATATTTCAGGTGTCAGGCTCAACTATATTATTCAGGAAAAAATTTAACTCTCATGAGCGCTTACAGCAAGAATTAGCAAGCAGTACATACTTATTCCATGATGACTGCCACAGGACATTAGATTCCAAATTGCACTAATCCTTACAGTAGTGTCCAAATATTTCATAATAATGTGAAGATATAATAAAAGTCGTTTTTGATTACCATAATTTATTTCTCTCTATTTACTGTTACCTAATAAATGACAGTTAATTTAGGCAAATAGGTACCTACCTCTAAATAGTATCAATAAAATAATCAATTGGCTGTGTTTATAAAAGGCATAGTATTCAATTCTTAAATATTTCATTATAAGTTATTTTTATTTGCACCTTTATAGGTACAAATAAAAATTACAAGTACAGGTTCAAAATAAAAACACTTTATTAAAGTTTACACTGTTATCAATTAACAAAATAGTAACACATATTTATATTGCTGTTGTACAAGACAGAACAGTAAAAAAAAAGAAGATTATCTTTCATTAACAATCTTCAGTTTTTACTTTAGTTCTTGAGAAGCTTGAAAACTGAAGTAGCAGAGCAACGGGGCAACGCAGCATGGGCGACATCCTTCATGCTGCCCTCATGTCTTCATAGGTGAAACGCCCCAGGAACTCTATAGTTTTAAAACAAAATCTTATTATTTTTTGCTCAAATAAAGTACCTACTTAGAAATTATGTGGCAAAGTAAAGTAGGCTCAACTAGGTTTTCATTAGCCCATGGCTGGAACAAACCCATCAGCCTAGTCATTGGTGCTGGTTGTATAATTTCATCTTTATTTAGGGCTGATATTTCAGTCTCCAGATATTTTATAATACTGAATTATAATATTAAACATTAGTTAGGTAAGCACAAAATATATGTTGTGTCTATGTAAAATTCAAAAAAATTCAAAATTCAAAAGTCATTTATTCAAACTAGGCTGAGAATCAGCACTTTTCGAACGTCAAAATTACATAAGACAGTCCCCCAAAACGCCCACCCTTCACCACTTCCTAGTGCATTAGCTGGGAAGAAGAAGTGGCGCAACAAACTCCCCAGCAGCACAGCTGTCTGTTCAGTTAGAAGAACAAAAAAAAAAGATTCTATATAATAGTATTCAAAATAATTTACATTACGCAACACAAAACATAATTCAAATTATTAGCCATATGTTAGCTAGCACACGCCAATATACCAAACAAAATCATCGAGAACTCAACCAATCAATCATCGATACTCAGGCCGAAATAAAAAAAACTAAACGTAAACAGAATTAATATCTAAATAAAAAAGCCTCCAGGCATAAAGGGCGTGCCCGCTTACATATAGTTGTAACTGGAAGTTATAAATGATAAACTAGGACCATCGATGTAAAATAAATAAACAAAGAGTTAATTACTAATAACAGTAAATAATATGATCAATTGTCGAGGTCACTAGCTAACCACATATTGCAATACAACTCATAAAAAAACAGTGTGATGAGTAGATATTGTCAAAAATAAATTGAAGTTAAATTAAAATAACTTGACTTAAAAAGTCAAATAAAATAAACAATTATATAAACTCATATAACTTGTCAGTACGTAAGCTGGAGAAAGAACATAAACATTGTCTTGAGTTAATCACAGCGACCAACTATTCTTATCATTTAAATAGTCGTTGATAGAATAGTATGCCTTTGAACAAAGATTGGATTTTACTTTCGTTTTAAACGCATTAAAAGGCAAATCTAGCAAAGAAGAGGGTAGCTTGTTATAAAAGGTTATACCAAGCCCAACAAATGAGTTATGAACCTTATGAAGCCGGTGAAAGGGAGCTCGTAGTTTGTCCTTATTTCTAGTGTTAACATTGTGAAAATCACTGTTTTTAGTGTATAAGTGTATATTTTGCCTAATATATAAGATATTGGCGAAGATGAATTGAGATGCCACCGTGAGGATACCAATATCTTTGAAAAAATCTCTCAGAGAAACTCTGGCACCAAGCTGGTAAATAGCGCGAACAGCTCGTTTTTGAAGAACAAATATATTTTGAATATCAGCAGCTTTGCCCCACAGCAGAAGACCGTAGGACATAACGCTATGAAAATAACTAAAATAGACTAACCGAGCTGTATCGACGTCAGTGTATTGTCTTACTTTCCTGACGGCGTAGGCGGCTGAACTGAGCCTTCCCGCTAGGCTCGATATATGTGGGCCCCACTGAAGTTTGGCATCTACTGTTATGCCCAGAAAAACCGCCGAGTTTACAGATTCAAGCACCTCTTTATCTAAGACGATGTTGGGACCTAGATTTCTAACATTTGGTAGGGCAAACTTTACACATTTCGTTTTCTTAGTATTTAGAACTAGGTTATTTGTCGTAAACCAATCCGTAACCATTGAGAGTGCACTGTTTACATCGTCAAAATCTTGTCTATTCCTGTCTACTTTAAAAATAAGAGAGGTATCATCTGCGAACAGTACAACTTCACAGATACCCTTTAAATAGAATGGTAAGTCATTGATATACACTAAGAACAAGAATGGACCCAGTATTGAGCCTTGAGGTACACCTAACTGAACTGGTAGCCCAGAAGATTTCACACCATCAACATCTACACATTGGGACCTATTATGTAAATACGAATTTAAAACGTTGAGAGCTTCGTTTTGCACACCGTAATGACGTAGTTTACGCAAAAGCGTGTCATGGTGCACGCAATCAAAGGCTTTGGAGAGATCACAGAAAACCCCAATAGCATTTTGCGAGTTCTCCCATGCGTTAAATATGTGTTTCAGCAAAGCAACACCCGCATCTGTAGTCGAACGACCTTTTGTAAAGCCATATTGTTCATTATGAAGGAGGCTATTTAAATTAAAATGTCTAAGCAACTGCTTGAGTATTAACTTTTCAAATATTTTGCTAAATGCTGGTAAGATAGAAATAGGCCTGAAATTGCCAACGTCACTTTTATTACCTGATTTAAATAATGGTATGACTTTACTATTCTTCATGAGGTCAGGAAAAGTTCCTAAATCAACACATTTATTAAAAGTAACAGCTAGATAGGGGGCTACGATGTCTATTATATTACTTAAAAGTTTAATGGAGATGCCCCAGTAATCACCAGTGTTTTTAGACTTGAGTGTGTTAAAAACATTAACTACATCACGAGGCGTTACATGTTCGAAGCTAAATAAGGGACTATTTTTAGACACACTATTAAGCATAAGGTTTTCCGCTTTAGACGGGGATGAATTTAAGGAGCGAGTGGTAGTTACAGGTATGTTGGCAAAAAACTCATTAAACGCCTCAGCTACGTCAGCTGCTTTATTAACTAATTTATTGTCGACCATAATCTCAAGTTGTTTATCTTGTTTAACCGATTTACCCGTTTCATTGTTAATAATTTTCCAAGTGGTTTTTACTTTATTATTGGATTTTTTAATTGTGTCGCTTAAAAATTTAGATTTAGCAAAAACACACACCTTTTTAAATAATTTTGAATAATTTTTGACATACTCTAGGAAAGGAGTATCAAACCTGTATTTTTTCAAACCATATAACTCGTATAGTCTCGCTCTACTTTTATAAATTCCTGGAGTGGCCCATTGGTTAAAGCCAACAGAGGTGCCATTAATTTGAATAGTTTTGGACTTGAAAGTAGATTGGTACTCTTTTTGCACAACATCAAAAAGGGCTCCATAGATTTCATTGGGATTCTCGTGTTCTACTATAGATGGTGTAATTCTGTGAGCTATATTATTTTTAAACTTATTGCAACGACTAGCTGTATAAGGCCTGCATTCAATTTTATGCGGCTTTTTATGTAATGGCATGGGGAAGCTAGCTAATAAACCACAGTGGTCAGACGTTAAGTCACTTAACACTATTTTATTTTTGGCATCACAATCACTAAATATATTATCTAGACAAGTTGAAGAAGATGCCGTGATCCTAGTAGGTTCAAAAAACAAGTTTATTAAATTATAAGACCTAAACAGATTAAGAAGTCTAATACTTAATGGAGTAACATCTAAAATATTAATATTAAAATCTCCACATAAAATTATACTTTTATTACTTGATTTTAACCTATTGAGTGAATCCTCCATTACCGATTCGAAACTAATAAAATCACCAGAGGGGGGTCGATAAACGCAAATTATAACGTATCGTTCGAGTTCAACACAAGACAACTCAATAGTGCGCTCGATAGAAAGATTAACTAAATCTAAACGTTGTTTACATTTCAACTTGTTTGAAACAAGAACTAAAGATCCACCGCGAATGGCGCTTTTCCTTACAAACGCACTTTGTACAGTAAAATTATCATCATTGATAAACACTACTTCATGTTCTTTCAACCAGTGTTCAGTCAAACATAACACTTGAACATCATAGTTCTCTATAAATAAACTTAGCTCTAGCTCTTTGCCGGACAGACCCTGCATATTTTGATGAACAACATTCAAAATATGCGGCTCACCCGTTGTCGCTCCTAATAGTTTAAACTATAAGGCGTATCAAAAGTAGTGTTAGTACCACTACTAACAGTAATTGGTGGTACACTACAGGTACCAGTGTCACTCTGTATATTGTATGCTAAGAGATTAGCAATTTGTCTCCTACAACTAGGTGGCAAATACATTGTATAATTTGTCAGTTTGTAATCAGTAATAAATTGATTACAATCAAAATATAAAATAGCGTCACTGTGACGACATGTCCTATTATAAATTAACATATTTAAATTATAAATGTGCCTATTTTGCTCATCAGACAAATATTGAGAATAAGGCAAGGCACAGAAAATAAATTTACAACTATTGGTCTCATTAAGATGTAACATCAAATGGACACATTCAATTATGTCCTTTTTTCTTACAGTTAAACTATCCCCATATAATAAAATAACAGTTGAACTGGGGTTTATTTTTGTCAATTTAATACTACTAATTAATTGGCTAACACTGGCACCGGGTATACAATTATTTATAACATATTGTTGTGAACACTGATTAAATACTCTACCAAAACCTTGACCAAATTTGTCAGAAAATACATATGTTGTGTTAATCAAATTATTCCTACTATTATTAACATTATTAATACAGCTACCTACATTCTGAACCACTCAGGGTGTGGGCGTAACAACTTCAGGCTGAGTTTCCTGAGAGGAGGCGCAGCTAAAAGAAAGGTTATTTGTCAGAGACTCATAAATCTCTGCATTGTACTTGACCAGGTCTGCCAACTCATTGGCCTCCTGCATACGCTTACTTAGGTCTTGTTGACAAGTCTCATATTTACTAAAGATATCCTTTAGAGCATATTCCCTTACAAACAATTCATCCTGTAGGTGCTGAGTGTCAGTATCATACATAGTATTACATAATTGTAATTCACTATTACACTTCTTTAATTCTTGAATTAAATTTAGATTTTTTTGCCTAAGTTTTGTATTTAATTTATTAACTTTTTGGCGTTTTAGTGATTTTTGAATTTTGCTAATTAATCTTTTAATTTTAATATATTTTTTCAACTTATTATGGCTAGTAAAAACATTGCATTTAGTGATAGTATCATCAGTTAAGTCTATTGTTACCATTGGCTGAACACATGTGGGTCCAGACCCGCTACCAACCAACTCATCATAAAGACTGCAGGTGATCGCAGACTCTTCACTGGCTTTGAGAGTTTCTAAACGGGTTATTGAGTTGTGGGCCCTGCTTAATTCCAGTTCCAATTCAGATATCCGTCTGATATCGAAAGCCAGTTCGTGGGTGTCACTACATTGCTGGAAATTTGACACAAGTTGACGGAGGTGTTGATGCTGGTCGAGTATGTCCACATGCTGAATATGTAGTTCGGCCAACTGGTTCTTAAGTTCAGTGTTCTTGTTATTAATACTAAGTTATTAAAACTACTACTTCTTGTTATTAAAACTATGTACTAAGTTCAGCCAAGGAAATATATTCAAAGTTTTATTTATTATGTGACTTGCTACGCTTTATTCTTAACTATGTGTCAAAAAGCTTACCTTCAATGATTAATACAGAAGATTGGATATTCAATCCATGTTTGAACAACAAGATTGATGTTGGGTTGCGTTCCCTTCTTGTATTTTCAGCTCTAGCACGGTCTGTGAAAATATTATAAATATGTTTTGTAGTTAGTTATTATTTGGCTAGTTGTAATTGTTTATTTCAGCATCTACTTATGTACATAAATATCAATTAACAATTTCAGTTAAGACTGAGGTTGACGGACATAGTAACTATATTTAACCACAATAAAAAGTTAGATGCTTGTGTCTACACAACAAAAGAATGATTGTCCATAGGTAGATTGACCAATAATGTACCTACAGCTACAATAATGTAATGAGATACAAAGGTACTCTCTTACACACGTTATTCCTATTTATATTGGCTTACTTACTTGTAGTGATAATATCGACTTAGTTACTTTTCGCTATTGAGCAAAACAGCCTAAGTAAGTCTTAGTGCAGCCAGTAGAAAACGAAAACAGAGCACGCAGTGTCTTCAGTGTCTTGAACGAGAGAATTTTCCAAAGTTTTTCCGACTTCCACAAGCCACAAGAAAAATGTTCCAAAACTGCTTAGCATAGGCCCATGTTTCTGTAAGAGAATAGTAAATATAATCTTGTATGTTGAAAAATATAAAACATTAAAGGCAAAACAATGCTTATCAAAAATATTACCGAAAACTAAAATGTAAACAAAGTCATCGCCAATTCGCCATGTTAGATATCGTATTCTCCACAGACTTCAAAGAATGATCATTCCAGCTTCCAGCGCAGATTATTTTCGATGTTTAATATGTGTTATATGCCTTTCTTGTTCTTTTCTCTACAAACTGATAAAGTTAGAGCAGTAAAGACAGGCAATATTCTGCAATAAATTCGACTCTGAACACCTCACAATAAGTCGGCAGATCGTTCAAGAGGTTATTCAACTTTTACTCAGTGCTGCCAATTTTTTTCCCTGAGTCCGGTATAGACATGCGTCAGATACATCAAAACGAATTTAAAATCAGATTTCAGTCAGAAATCGAATCGTATCGATTATCCGAACTAGACAAACCAATTTCACAAAACCAACCACGGCAATAGTAGCTTTGCGTAAGTACGTATTTGTTTATGTTTGAATAGTTTTTAATGATGCACTTACAACCGAATAATATTACTAAAGACGATTGAAACTGCGAGCTGGAGCCACTCCTGAAACCGATTTCTAAAAACGGATTTTGAAAGCGATTTCAAAATCTGAAATAGGATATTTAACCGTTTGGTTAAAAACTTTATTCGATTAATAAAATAAGATTTGACATTTGAATAAACCTTTTTTACAGTCCGTTCAACCGATTTTAACTTCTATTGATTTGGTGGCATGACAAACGGCAACCGCAGTATAATTATTGAAATTTTAGTGAAGATGTTTGTTTTCAAACGGCTTAACGGCAGATTTTTTTATCCCGTAAGTACGTTCCCGTCTGCCGTGAGATATGTTTTTTGAAATGACGTTGTTTTTCGATCTCTACTCGGGCGGAGCCTCTGTGTGACTTCAATATATTCGTCATGCTGTGTCAGTCTTTCCAAATCAGCCTTCGAATCCGCAGTGGTTTCGCCATTTGAAAGAAATAAATCGAAAAATCACTGACACAGGTTTTAAACAAACAATAAAATATGCCATTATCGTGTTATTTAAATATTTTCTCGAGTCAAAGTTTTAGTTTGATTGTATTGTTTTCTACAAATTGAATTAAACTAACCATTAGATACAACACAACCACCGGCCACTGAAAGCAAAATTTCTCCGCCAGTAGGGGTGTCCAAATCCCCAGGTTTAGTGGAAATCCCACTAAGTTGACAACACTGCTTTTCTACGATTTTGTCATTGGCTACAGATAACAAAAACGTGAAAAGAAAAACGTTTTGTTACGAATTTCAATTATGGTAGTTTTTGGTAGAAAGTGTTTTAAAAATTGGTTTTTAATTTTTCGGCAATCATTGTACATTTTCATTTATAAGCACTACTAGAGTATCAGTTGTAATAAAAAAAATAAAAAATATAGCACAATAATTTGGAAATTAATCATTCCTACATGGTGTAACAAAACACATCATCCAAATAAATTATAGCCAATTGATTAGAACATCCCTATCCAATTACGGTCGACTGATATAAAATGTGTAGCGTAATTCGAATTTGGGCAGGCGTTTAAAACTGGACTTGCTTTCGATTCAGAATTGTAAACAGAAATAAAATGTGTTGCGTAATTAGACTGCTGGTCACACACGCGCGCCGGTTGCGAGTACTACGCGCCTGACCTTTCTGAAGAACGTCACCAATAAGGTCACTATAAATGTCCTCCAGGCGTTTCTACTCACATCTGTCTTGTAAATACCTTTTGTTAGTCGCTGTCGTTAGTTGCCATCTTAGCGCAGGTACTCTTTTTTAGGGTTCCGTAGTAAACAAGGGGGATCCCTTTTTTTCGCATAATGTTCTTTATCCTAATATACTTTGGAATAACTGTTTTGGCATAATTTGTTTTGCCATAATAATTCTTTGCCATATTTTTTTTTGGCATACAGTTTTTGTTGGCATAATTATCTTTAAGGCTAATTTGTTTTGGCATAATTTTAATTCGCATAATGTTACTAGCCCTAATGACTTTTAGCATAATAGTATTAAGGTTTCTGTAACAATTAAATAATATTATTGATTAAAAATTAAATTGCTAGAAAAGTTTGTGACAGAAACGAATCGCTGCAAAACCGACTCCACGTAGTCTTGTCTGCCCTACCCCGAGTGTTATTTAAAATCGCGTAGGCGCGGAGGGGCGAGGCGGCCCGCGAGCTGAGGAGCAGGTGGTTTTAAGGCTCGCCGCCGTGGCTGAGGCTGGCCGGCTTGCCGGCCAGCAAGCCGAAGCTGCGGTGGTGAGCGTTAAACACATCTGCTACGAGCAGCTGGTTCCCTATCCATTTGCATAAATTTTTTAGACATAATATAACATGGCATACTTTTGTTTATCCTAATTATATTTACGCATAACATTGTTTTCGCATAATACCTTACGCATATTTTTTTTAGCATAATTTCTCTAATCATAACTGACTACTGATACTGACGATCAGTCTCTCTGGGAACAAGATTACGTCAATTCCGTCGCCATCTTTAAGGACTTGAAGCATTTGGAACTATTAGATTTAAGTCGAAACAAAATAGCAGTATTAAATCCTGGAGTGTTCTCGCGTCTGCAACAATCATGCTTGCTGCATGCATAGTTACATTTTAGAAGTTAATTACTATGGGAATTTTTATGCTTAAAAAAATATGTTTAAATATCATTATGCGTAAACAAATTTATGCTTTAGAATTCGCGTATGCGTATTCTCTTGTCCAGTCGATCAGTGTCGCTGAATCGCGTATTCTCGGCTCCAGTCGATCGGTGACGCTGCATTGCGTATTCTCTTGTCCAGTCGATCAGTGTCGCTGAATCGCGTATTCTCGGCTCCAGTCGATCAGTGACGCTGAACCACGTATTCTCGGCTCCAGACGTAAGTGATGACTTGAATCGTGTGTTTTAACAACTCTTTTTTTTTTCAGGTTCTTATTCGCTGGTCTTCGAAACCTGAACTATGTGTCCATAGACGAAAATCTTCTGAACTACATCAGTCCAGAAGCCTTCCAGGGAGCCATAGGATTGCAGACTATCTCGTTAAAATCCAACAGATTAACTTTTGATCCTAACTTAAAATCACATTCGCCTTTCGACGTGCTGGTGGAGTTAAAAAACTTATATTTAAATGGAAATCAAATAAATACGATGTTCTCTGACTGGCGCGCGGTTCTGACGAAGTTGAAGGATTTGAATCTATCTGGGAATAATTTTACTATGCTAGACGTAAGTATTTTATTTATTACATAACTTATGGCATGTATTTAATCCAACCTCTAATAATTCCCATTTGCGCTCTCAAAAATATTATTGAAAACTCTAATGTAAATATTGCGCTTCTTATTGTGAACTTCTAGTAATTCCTACTTTGGAGTCCAACAAATACCCAAGCACAAAGAAAAATCACTGAATATACACAACGGTGTTGTTAGAATTTCAACCCTAAAGGTGGTGAAAAGGGGGATGAAATTTTGTTTTTAATTAAAGTTCTTTATTTTTTAAGTTAAAATCACTAATATTTCGGCTTATGGATGGAAACAAACACAACGTAAATCGTTATTTTTTTTTATTTCAACCCACAAGGGTCTGAAAAGGGCGATGAAGTTTTGTATTGAAGTTTTCATTCGCAAAATTTTGTATTCAAGTAAAAATAATATAAGTACACGTGTACTGTTTCTAACTTTACAGTATTTTACATGGAGCGACTGCCTATCTGACCTCCACAACGCAGTTACTGGGTAATACGATACCCCTTGGTAAGAATGGTTGGCAGACTTTCAGGCTTCTGACTTCCGGTAACGACTGTCAAAGATCCACGAATGACAGCCGGGACCAACAGCTTAACTTGCTTTCCGAGGCACGGACGGGTCTCTGTATGTAAAGATGGCCACCCATCCACAGACCAACCGTGGCAAGTGTAGCTTAACCTGATCGATTGACCTGTGCGGCTGTTATTATTTAGCCACGGGCCCTCCCCCGGAGAACCACCCCCATCCGCTTCTCCGGGAGAATCGATATAGATATAGCTTAGGATAGTTAGGATACGAACAGAATGCGATACTGCTCATCCCTCATAGCAAATAGCGTGATAATTTGTATCCTACAGACTGACCACACATATAGGGAACGGGTACACTACATAAATACGAAAAACTTAATTCCGTCAGTCACAAATACGAATTTCAAAATACCGATTTTCATAATTCCGAATGGTTCAAAATTCCGACTTATCATTACTCCTATTATTTATAATTCCTAAATTTCAATATTCCTAACGTTTATAATTACTATTCTCAAAATACCGAGTTTCAATAGATCGAATAACAAAAAGTCCGATTTAATGATAATTCGAAACATCAAAAATACGAATTCCGATTATTAAAATACCGATTAATATAATTCCGAAATAAAAAATGGCAAGCAAGCATGCAACATGCAAGTGGGCATGCAGGATCTCCCTTGTTTCATCGAAAGAAATTGCCAAATTATCACTTCCCAAAAAATTTTCCGCATAATTTAATTTGCCAAATTATTACTTAGCATAAAATCTCTTCACTAATAATTGTAACGCAAACCTAATGTTTTGCAAGTGAACGTTTAAACAATAACTTGTTTACCAACTAGTACTTTTACAAATTTTTATGAAGTCAAATATTTCAGTTGGGATAACTCATTTTATGCAAAATAAAGACGTTTTATTACATGGGTGTTGTTTCCACTTGGTACAAATTCTAAACAGGTAATAATAATAATAATATTAACTATTCTGGTAGTATTTTTTATTTAGTTAGTAGCATTTTTTTAACTTCGGTCGCTCGGCTCGTGCGTAAACCTAAATCAACCTAATCTAACCATTTCAAAAAAAAAAATTACCTTCTCTAACTAGTTCCATAACTAACTGACCAAACGTTTATTGTCTAAAGATTGCTTGCTGTAATAAATTATTTGATTAAAGACCAAATGGCTAAATGACATTATCCTTGATAATATTCTGCCAAGTAAAAATTTGACCAAATGAAAATGTGCGTACTAAAATCATTCCAAACATTGCATTGGTATAAAAAAAGGTTGCTAAAATTTGTTTGGGTAGTGAAATTTTGGCAAAATCTTTTCGGTAAAACGGCAGGATCCCAGGCATGCAACATGCAAGCAGGCATGCAGCATGCAAGCAGGCAAGCAGGCAGGCATGCAACATGCAGCAAGCATTGTTTCTGTCACGGCTCCGGCGCTGCAGGTTTGGGCGGCCCCACGCGAGCTTATCGTCGCAGATGGTTTTAACGCTCACCACAACATCTTGACTTTTAGTTTATTCGAAGTATTGAAAATCGGAATGTCGTTTTTCGGACCGAGAACCCTTCGAGCATTTGATTCTTCGAACTTATGAAAATCGGAAACTAACAAATCGCATTTACGACTTTCGGTAAAATAAATTTCGTGATTTTTAATAATAGACATTATAATTCTTAGGTATTATGAAATTCGGACTTTTGAAAATCGGCAGTCTAATTACGCAACACATTTTATTTCTGTTTACAATTCTGAATCGAAAGCAAGTCCAGTTTTAAACGCCTGCCCAAATTCGAATTACGCTACACATTTTATATCAGTCGACCGTAATTGGATAGGGATGTTCTAATCAATTGGCTATAATTTATTTGGATGATGTGTTTTGTTACACCATGTAGGAATGATTAATTTCCAAATTATTGTGCTATATTTTTTATTTTTTTTATTACAACTGATACTCTACTAGTGCTTATAAATGAAAATGTACAATGATTGCCGAAAAATTAAAAACCAATTTTTAAAACACTTTCTACCAAAAACTACCATAATTGAAATACGTAACAAAACGTTTTTCTTTTCACGTTTTTGTTATCTGTAGCCAATGACAAAATCGTAGAAAAGCAGTGTTGTCAACTTAGTGGGATTTCCACTAAACCTGGGGATTTGGACACCCCTACTGGCGGAAAAATTTTGCTTTCAGTGGCCGGTGGTTGTGTCTAATGGTTAGTTTAATTCAATTTGTAGAAAACAATACAATCAAACTAAAACTTTGACTCGAGAAAATATTTAAATAACACTATAATGGCATATTTTATTGTTTGTTTAAAACCTGTGTCAGTGATTTTTCGATTTATTTCTTTCAAATGCCGAAACCACTGCGGATTCGAACGCTGATTTGGAAAGACTGACACAGCATGACGAATATATTGAAGTCACACAGAGGCTCCGCCCGAGTAGAGATCGAAAAACAACGTCATTTCAAAAAACATATCTCACGGCAGACGGGACGTACTTACGGGATAAAAAAATCTGCCGTTAAGCCGTTTGAAAACAAACATCTTCACTAAAATTTCAATAATTATACTGCGGTTGCCGTTTGTCATGCCACCAAATCAATAGAAGTTAAAATCGGTTGAACGGACTGTAAAAAAGGTTTATTCAAATGTCAAATCTTATTTTATTAATCGAATAAAGTTTTTAACCAAACGGTTAAATATCCTATTTCAGATTTTGAAATCGCTTTCAAAATCCGTTTTTAGAAATCGGTTTCAGGAGTGGCTCCAGCTCGCAGTTTCAATCGTCTTTAGTAATATTATTCGGTTGTAAGTGCATCATTAAAAACTATTCAAACATAAACAAATACGTACTTACGCAAAGCTACTATTGCCGTGGTTGGTTTTGTGAAATTGGTTTGTCTAGTTCGGATAATCGATACGATTCGATTTCTGACTGAAATCTGATTTTAAATTCGTTTTGATGTATCTGACGCATGTCTATACCGGACTCAGGGAAAAAAATTGGCAGCACTGAGTAAAAGTTGAATAACCTCTTGAACGATCTGCCGACTTATTGTGAGGTGTTCAGAGTCGAATTTATTGCAGAATATTGCCTGTCTTTACTGCTCTAACTTTATCAGTTTGTAGAGAAAAGAACAAGAAAGGCATATAACACATATTAAACATCGAAAATAATCTGCGCTGGAAGCTGGAATGATCATTCTTTGAAGTCTGTGGAGAATACGATATCTAACATGGCGAATTGGCGATGACTTTGTTTACATTTTAGTTTTCGGTAATATTTTTGATAAGCATTGTTTTGCCTTTAATGTTTTATATTTTTCAACATACAAGATTATATTTACTATTCTCTTACAGAAACATGGGCCTATGCTAAGCAGTTTTGGAACATTTTTCTTGTGGCTTGTGGAAGTCGGAAAAACTTTGGAAAATTCTCTCGTTCAAGACACTGAAGACACTGCGTGCTCTGTTTTCGTTTTCTACTGGCTGCACTAAGACTTACTTAGGCTGTTTTGCTCAATAGCGAAAAGTAACTAAGTCGATATTATCACTACAAGTAAGTAAGCCAATATAAATAGGAATAACGTGTGTAAGAGAGTACCTTTGTATCTCATTACATTATTGTAGCTGTAGGTACATTATTGGTCAATCTACCTATGGACAATCATTCTTTTGTTGTGTAGACACAAGCATCTAACTTTTTATTGTGGTTAAATATAGTTACTATGTCCGTCAACCTCAGTCTTAACTGAAATTGTTAATTGATATTTATGTACATAAGTAGATGCTGAAATAAACAATTACAACTAGCCAAATAATAACTAACTACAAAACATATTTATAATATTTTCACAGACCGTGCTAGAGCTGAAAATACAAGAAGGGAACGCAACCCAACATCAATCTTGTTGTTCAAACATGGATTGAATATCCAATCTTCTGTATTAATCATTGAAGGTAAGCTTTTTGACACATAGTTAAGAATAAAGCGTAGCAAGTCACATAATAAATAAAACTTTGAATATATTTCCTTGGCTGAACTTAGTACATAGACACAACATATATTTTGTGTGTACCTAACTAATGTTTAATATTATAATTCAGTATTATAAAATATCTGGAGACTGAAATATCAGCCCTAAATAAAGATGAAATTATACAACCAGCACCAATGACTAGGCTGATGGGTTTTGTCCAGCCATGGGCTAATGAAAACCTAGTTGAGCCTACTTTACTTTGCCACATAATTTCTAAGTAGGTACTTTATTTGAGCAAAAAATAATAAGATTTTGTTTTAAAACTATAGAGTTCCTGGGGCGTTTCACCTATGAAGACATGAGGGCAGCATGAAGGATGTCGCCCATGCTGCGTTGCCCCGTTGCTCTGCTACTTCAGTTTTCAAGCTTCTCAAGAACTAAAGTAAAAACTGAAGATTGTTAATGAAAGATAATCTTCTTTTTTTTTACTGTTCTGTCTTGTACAACAGCAATATAAATATGTGTTACTATTTTGTTAATTGATAACAGTGTAAACTTTAATAAAGTGTTTTTATTTTGAACCTGTACTTGTAATTTTTATTTGTACCTATAAAGGTGCAAATAAAAATAACTTATAATGAAATATTTAAGAATTGAATACTATGCCTTTTATAAACACAGCCAATTGATTATTTTATTGATACTATTTAGAGGTAGGTACCTATTTGCCTAAATTAACTGTCATTTATTAGGTAACAGTAAATAGAGAGAAATAAATTATGGTAATCAAAAACGACTTTTATTATATCTTCACATTATTATGAAATATTTGGACACTACTGTAAGGATTAGTGGAATTTGGAATCTAATGTCCTGTGGCAGTCATCATGGAATAAGTATGTACTGCTTGCTAATTCTTGCTGTAAGCGCTCATGAGAGTTAAATTTTTTCCTGAATAATATTGTTGAGCCTGACACCTGAAATATAAAAAAAAAAATTAAGTAAATCCTCATTAGATTGATATTCCATGAACCATTACATCCATCCACAAAGTCTAATAGGCCTCTCCCTTAAACACTTACATGCACAATCTATCTACTTTATAGAACAGCAATATTCTGCTATAAACAACAATTAGGTGCCTACAATTGACTTTATTTAAATGTATGGTAAGTTTACGTTTGATGGTGCATTTCGTATTTACCAACAAACAATAAAATTGTGTGTAAAATTGTTGCTATGCTAAACACACAATCAATGTTCAACACTAAGAAAGAAAATAATATTGATATTAAGTAGGTACCTTATACAGACAATGATGTGGAAATAGATCTATTTATGGTGTGGTGAGTATGTTCACCGATGTCCTTACAGAATCCATTGACATAAAATGCTTCAAACTATATTATAATATTTGTTCTTCCTGTAATAAATTTGCTTTTCCAATGAAGTACAAGCCCGACTGGGTTGCTAAGCTTGTGGCTTATGATAAGTTTGATACGGTACGAGGTACGAATTTGTCTTTCCTTTAAAATGCCACCAAAATACCTCGTTTCTGAAATATCATAATATATATCTTTAGTTTAGGTTGTAAGCACTTGTAACAGAAGAAAACTTTCACAATTATTATTAAAAACCGACCTCGTTGCTTCGGTATTTTACAGACCCTAATACTGATCTATCATTGAGGTTTTACACAAAAACACATTCAGAATTTATGAAGACGACGTTCACTTACATAATTTTGTAATAAGTAACGAGATTATACGAGTAAATCCCAAAAATATTGCAAAGAAAATCGAATGCGACCAGTAGGGTGCCTTCTCTTTAGATTGATAGCTGAAAGCAATTTCTCGTTGATTTGAAACAAATTTTCAACTGTCAAAATGATTACGTAATTCCACTAATAGCCTTTTTGTTTTTAGACGAGTATCGTTCACTCTTTAGCGTTTGAAACAGAGTGCAGTTGACAACGCAGATTTTAGAGTTACGTAATTCGAAAATTATAAATTGAATGCAATTGTATTCAAATCGAAACAAATCTGACTCAATTGTAAATCGAAAATGTGTTGCGTAATTAGATAGCGGAACATCGAAATTCGGAATAAAATATTTCGGAGTATTTGGGTGTTCCCATAGGGAACACCTATGCGATGTATCCAGTTAGTATTTTGGCCTCAATAATGAGGCCAAAATACTAACTGGATCAGCCAGAGGTGAAACAGTCTTCGTGCCGCGTATACCATTGATACCAAATGACCTTCCGTTTGAATTTAAAAGATTGCAGTTCCCAATCAAGGTTTGTTTCGCGATGACTATTAACAAGTCACAGGGACATACTCAGAAATTTGCTGGAGTTGATTTGCGGCAAGACTGTTTCTCCCACGGTCAATTTTATGTGGCTTGCTCACGTGTTAGCTCTCCAACTGTTTTAGTGCCCGCTTCCGAATTAGTGAAAAACATTGTAGGTATATAGAGAAATACTGTGAAGGATACCGGTCCTTTACAGTAGGTATTTCTTTACAGTATTCTTCAAATATCACACGTAGTGGAGGACAAAATTAGCCATGAACAAAGCTCTTCATTGTTATTGTTATAATAATTCATAATTAAAATTATCTAGAACAAAGAATTTATACTCTACGCAGACGAAGTAAAATAAAATAGTAACGAAGTCAAACCTTACATTGAATATTCGAGTCTGATGTTGATATAGTTTTTAGAATGTTGGTCTATTTGTTTGTATGTATGTTCCAGTTTGCACAAAAACCGATGAACGGATTTGGATGATATTAGGCAAACAGATAGTTTATAACCTGGATTAACCTATAGGTTACTTTTTAATCCCGATAGTACGTTCCCGTCGGATATTTTTCGACATCCACGCGGGCGAAGCCGCGGGCAAAAGCTAGTTTATTATACATCTCTTTCAACACGACACCTTTTTCTAACACTTAAGTTAACGTTTATCTGATGTGGTCTGGTGGTCCATTACAGAAATATTGTTTTTTTAGATCCTTTTTTTAAATAAAATATGTACCAATAGTTCGTAAGCCATTCCGTCTGTATCGCTCTAACCGAGTACACCTCCTAATTACTGTAAATATTATAATTAAAGTTTATTATATTAATACGTGAAGCAAAAACTTTGTACCCCTTTTTACGACAATTACGCGGACGGAGGAGTATGAAATTTGGTACAGTTAAAGTTTATATGGAGAAAGAGTGCAGAAAGCTAATATTTCTATATAATATACATTAGAAATAAATTAAATTTAAAAAAAAACATTACACACACTAAGTACCATGCGTTTAACACAAGATGACCTTAGAATCAGAGTTGGGTGGCGCCACTGTCACCTCGTTAACAACAGCTCCGTATTAAATAATAATTAAAAATAGTTTCTGTACATGTTAAGTATTTTGAAGTGGCTAACTAGTGAAAGTGGACGACAATACTCAAACCACATCGTTATCTAGTGATAGTATTCACAAACAATGAAGTTATTAAGTGCTGTGATCATCTGACTTAAATATCATACCTAACTGTGTTCGATTCCTTCTAATAGTTATTTTCAACAAGCAAGAACATACATCGTGAGTAATAACTTACAAATCTATAATTAACTGCTATAAAAAGGAAAATGTGAATTAAAAACTACAAATAAAACCTAGTGGGCAATAGTGGAATCAACGATTTGAACTACATACAGTTACGAAGAATTATTCCCGAAATCGATTGTAGATGGCAGCACGTTCATTGTCAAAAATCAATAAGCTCTATTACTGACACCTACCAGGGAATAGCTGAATATCCAAGTCAGCAGCTATAAATCGAAGCTATCAAATAGATGGCAGCACTTTGTATGGGACTTTGCAGATATCTGGCAGTGGCACCTATCAGTAAATAGCTGAACCTTGAAGCAGCAGACTCGACTAATGAATTAAGGAAATCATTTGAATCAACCGCTTCATTAGTGACCCCTATGGTGCGATAGCGGTAACACGATTGCATGATAACTCAATCGATACATGCTAATTGTCTCCACACCGAAAAGAAGGCAGCACAGCCATTACCAGTAGTTCCCATCTACGAGTAAACGGGGGCGTTACATACAAGGCATAATGGATCTTGAACAGAACATCACATATCGCACTAGCAAACCCCAACGAGCAAGCTCACTTGACGATCTCTCAAGAAGTGGGTCTGCTCTTTTTGATACCACTATGATGAGCCTCCCGAACACGTCACTTAACGAAAGTCAAACAGTCATTGAATTAAATGAGAAAATAATTGAACTCACAAACCAATTGACGAGTGCTAACAATGAGATTGAGAACCTAAACACTGAGAACTTTCACTTGAAGTCTGACCTCAACAAGAGCTTGAAAGTTGTCGAAACATACAAAAAACTTAGTTTAACAGATAACACAAATCTAACACCAAATCGGAATAGGAAGAGTAAAGCTGGAAAGTCTACCCCAAGCAAAGAAAACAATTCTTTGCAGAAATTCCACCAGGCGACACAAACTGATGATGTAATTTCAACTGTCAAAATATCACAACATCACGAATCAGCAGTACATTCTGAAGCAGAATCTCGGCATTGTTTACAGACACAAACGAAAACATCTACCCTCGACATGCAAAATAAAATAAAAACGCCTACCCCCAACAAGCAAAGTAAACCAATTACTTCAATAACAAACCCTAAACATAAACAAAGATTACAATTAGGAACGTCAGATTGTCAGATATGCATCTTGAGTACGAACAACAAGAACAAAGTAAGAAACATAGCAGAAACGACACTTACTAAACATTCTAAAAACATATGTCATTATGTAATGCCGAACTGTCAAACCGAACAGTTATTAAGTGACATTGACAACAAATTAAAAGATTTTACCTCTCATGATTTTTGTATTGTATTGATAGGGGAGGAAGATTTCAACTCAACAAAGGACTATTTCGAGCTCGGACTGTATATTCGGACGGCCCTACAAAAAATCACACATACTAATATTATACTCTGTGCTCCGACATATAAATTTACTCACTTTAAAACTATGTACAATTGGAGGATCGAATTATTTAACAACCTACTTTATTTAGACACATTGACACATGAGCATGCATACTTTTTGGACTCAAATAAGAATCTGTCAAATGATTATACGATGTTTTCAAAACGCACTGGAATGATTAATAACTTTGGCATGCATACAATTTTCAAAGATATTGACAACTTTATTCAAGGAATAAAAACATATGACCTATTTACCCAAACTGAAGGCACTTGTAAAATATGCAAAGGTTATAATTTTAATTTAAGTAAAATATGTAAGTGCAATAATGCTAATCCTAAACAAACATTAATGAATGATGATTTTATACAAAATACGACTTCTAATACTGATAGCAATTCTAATTTTTTTCTCGTATAACTATATATTTATTTTACATCAGAATATTAATGGTTTAATAAATAAATCGGATTTATTTGCCTATCACTTACAAGAACTTTCTCATGAAGGTAAGCCATTGGACATGGTTTGCATAACAGAACATAATATGAAGGATGGTGACGATGTTCACCTACATATACCTAACTTTAGACTTGCATCCTCCTCAAATAGAAATTCTCGAAATGGGGGGGCGTGTATTCTAATTAATCATAAACATAAATTTAAAACTATAGATTTAAATGAATACTGCTGTCCTAATTATATCGAATGCTGTGGAATAGAAATAATAGAACACAGGCTAAATATTATATGTATTTATAGATCACCAAAGAATAGCATAGATGCTCTAACCACATTTTTCTATAATTTCGAAGGTATGCTACAAAAAGTCTGCACCAATAACAATAAAAAAATTGTGATATGTGGTGATTTTAACATAGACACTCTAAAAAAAACACGTGTTGCATCACAATTCGAAAATCTATTATTGAACTATAATTTAAAATTGAGTGTTAAACAACCTACTCGGATAATTAGTGGTACATGTATTGATAATGTTATACATAATATTAGAGGCAGTAAAGGTGAGGTTTTAGAGCTGGCTTTATCTGATCATACAGCACAAATCGTGAAATGTCCAGTAAAAAAAACATATACAATTACTCATTGGTACTCACTAAAGCGAGATTATAGCTTGGAAAATATAAACAAATTTAAAAATGCTATCCATAGCCTAACCTTTAATAACGTTTATGAATGTCTAGACCCTGATGAAGCCTTTAACGAATTTAACAATTTATTTAAACTTTTCTATGATTTATGTTTCCCCATAATTAAGATTAGGATCTCTATTAGAAAGAAACTTAACTGGGTGACAAAAGGTATCAAATTGTGTTGTAAACGCAAGCGAGACATGTTATGGCAATTAAGAAGACATAAAACTCCGGAAAATAAAGAAAAACTAAAGTCATACACTAATCGGCTCAAAAAAATCATCTATCTCACACAAAAATCAAGAAATAACTTTTACATAAATAACTCCAACAATAAAATGAAAGCAACCTGGCAGACCATAAATAAAAATAAATTAAACTGTCCAAAAGAATATATTTCTAAAATAATTATCAATAACAAAGAGATAACGGATCCATTAGAAATTGCAGAAACGTTCAATAATTATTATATTGATTTAGTTCAACCGCTAAGTAATAGTAAAAATCCTGACTTATCATCTATTACCAACACAGCTAAGTCAATGTTTATGCCTGCTACAATACCTATCGATATACACAAAATTATCGGAACCCTAAAAAATACCAATAGTGCAGGTTATGACGAGATTATCACTAAAGTAATAAAAAGTGTAGCTGTGGAAATATCTCCTGTTCTCAGTTTTATTATAAATTTATGCATAGAAAATGGTACATACCCTAAAGAATTAAAGATATCTGTAATAAAACCACTATATAAGAAAGATGACAGACAAAATCCTAAGAATTATAGACCTGTAGCGTTAATTCCAATTTTCTCAAAAATTTTTGAAAAAGTCATTTATAATAACCTGTATCCATTTCTTGAAAAACATCAAATATTTGCGGAAGAACAGTACGGCTTTAGAAAATGCAAAAATATTAATATGGCAATATATAGCCTTGTAAATAAAGTGGTAACAAATATGGACAGACGGACACCGACGACTGCCTTGTTCATGGATATGACCAAGGCATTTGATTTTGTAGATTTTAATATACTTTTGTCTAAATTAGAAAAATATGGAGTAAGGGGCAACGTATTAAAATTAATTGAATCGTATTTAAAAAATAGGTATCAAGTGACGAGTACAACAAAGATTTGCCAAAAGACAAAATTAGAACTAACGTACCATTCAAAACCAAGAAAAACGAACTTTGGTGTACCTCAGGGTAGCGTCCTCGGCCCCCCATTGTTCCTCGTATACATAAACGATATGCCAAGAGTTATTCAACATCCAATGACCTTGTTCGCTGATGATAGTACAATTATTTTCACAGCACAAAATAGGGAGGCACAGTGTCATGAAATGGATATAAATCTAAATCTAAACAGGTTAATAACATGGTTAAATAATAACAATCTTAATGTAAATTTAGATAAAACTCATATTATGTCATTTAAACAAAGAATAAATCAAGATAAACTTAATATAAAATACGCTAACAAAACGATAGAAGAAACAAAGCACACAAAGTTCCTGGGACTCTATATAGACGAGAATATGAAATGGAGTAATCATATTGAACATTTAATAAAAAGACTAAATCAGTTCCAGTACGCTTTGCATAAACTCAGTAAAGTAGCAAGCCGTGAAACCGTACTGACTGCATATCATGCATACGTGTCTTCTACATTACGCTATGGCATAATATTCTGGGGAAATTCATCAGATAGGGAGCTAGTGTTTAAGGCACAAAAAAAGTGTTTGAGAGCTGTGTGCCAAATAAAAACTACTGACAGTTGTAGACCACACTTTATTGACCTAAGAATAATGACTTTTCCAGCCCTATACGCGTTTGAAGTAGCAATGTTCGTTAAGAAACACTTGTATTTATTTGAAGCCCTGACTAGTAAACGTCACCAGGACAAAATTCACGCTGTGCCTCATAAAACAGCATTATATGCAAAAAGTTTTCTGGGCATGGCTCCAAAAATTTATAATATGATACCCACGACTGTAAGACTTGAGAAGGATGTTAACAAGTTCAAGAGAATGTTAACAGACTTTATGGTTAAAAAAGCGTACTATTCCATTGGTGAATTCTTAACAGATAAGTTAAATAAATAGTAATTAGATATGTCAAATGACCGATTTATTTAAGCTTAATTCTATCTAAATGCAATTATATAATGTAATTTGAATGTTTATTTAGTATATATTTTTAATTTCAATAATAATTTTAATATTACAATGCATGTTAAATTATAAATTGGTAAGTTCATTAATTATTTGGACATTATTTATTCTGACATTACTTATAATTTGAATTTGTGACATTATTTACTACTATTTATTAATTTGAATGTATATTATTGCACAGGGTATTACTATTCTGTCGAATTAATGACATTATTTAACCGATTAATTGAATTTTATGAAATTGTCTAACTATAATTTTTAATTTTGCATGCCTGAATTGGTAAATGCAGTGGACTGCGCATTCACTTAACACCTGGAAATGCATATATGTACTGTGTTTTGCAATAAATATTTGAATTTGAATTTGAAAATTTGAGAATCAAGACATGGCAGCATGGAATTAGTATGTACTAAAGAACTTAAAATTTAAATGAATTATGGTCGAATTTAGACCTCTGCCCGATCACTAATTATAATTAAAGTTTATTTTAAACTAAATCACTGCCGTTCATATTTGACTAGATTGTTTTATGAAATGTATTGAAAAAACAAGATGGCAGCGTTAGTTCCGGTTCTGGCCAAGCGTTAAATGATTTCACTCACACAACCCATCCATCTTTTCTTTGGCGTACCTCTTCCTCTCCATCCATCAACATTTATATTCATCACTGTTTTAGTCACATGCATTTCCTCCCTCCTCATCTCATGCTCGTACCAAGCCAGATTCTTGATGTTTTCAGAATCAGTAACTCTTCATTTGTTTTTGTTTTTCAGACCACAGACTGCCAGTTTGTGAGCGATGATCTCGTAGTAGATTTGCGACACAACCAAATCTCCGACGTAAAGCTAAACTACGCGACTGTTGATGCAAGTGATCCGATGTACAAAGAATCACCCAACTCCATTCTACTGGATGATAATCCCTTGGAATGTGACTGTCGATTATACAACCTCGCTATGAGACTGAAAGGAGCCAAACCCGTTCCTGTTGAACCCAAATTCGTTTTAAATAACGCTAAGTGTGCTTCACCAACACGCTTAAAAGGTGATTTGTTCGTAAACGTGTCGCCGGAGGATTTAAATTGTGACCTAGATCCTGATAACTGCTCCAAATCTTGTTCTACTTGTGAAATCAGACCGGCTAAAGCTGATTTGTCTTTCGATTGTACAACAGTTCCAACATCACTTCCGAACCCGGAGGCTTTCAATGCAAAATTTTTGTCTTTAAAGTTAAAAACCGCTCCGAAAACTATAGAAAATTTGCATTTACAATTACTTAACCTGTCTAATATAGGGTTGGAAGAAATCCCGTTTACTCCATCAAAATCGGTGAAAGTAATCGATTTCTCAAATAATAACTTGACTAAAATACCGATGAAGTTTTTAGAATCGAATATCACTTTGTATTTATCGAATAATCCCTTCGAATGCAACTGTTGGCATTCTAAAGAGTTGCAGGCACTTAAAGTAAGTCAGAGAGTCGAAGATGTGCATTTAGTGAGCTGTGGAGACAAATTACTATCTCAAATGGATCCGTTAGAACTCTGTAATAAGTGGCAAGCTGCTGCTGCAGCTAGTGGCACTTTCATTATCCTGGTCATAATTGTTGCTATCATAGCCACGATAATATATAAGAATTCTCACGAAATCATAGTGTTCATCATCAATCATGGACTCTGTCCTTGCTGCTTCGTCGACGACCCCGATGATATGAACAAGGAATACGATGTATTCGTCTCGTACGCACACAAAGACAAACAGTTCTTAGAAAAGATTATGCCGAAGTTAGAAAACGAATTTGGCTTAAAAACATGCGTGCATTACCGCGACTGGTACGTTGGTGATTTCATTCCGGATCAAATAAATAGATCTGTTGAAAGATCTCGTAAAACTATCATTATTTTATCCAATAATTTCTTAGATTCTGCATACGCTAATATGGAGTTTAGGGCTGCACACAATTTGGCCTTAAAAGAGGGAAAAAATAGGATTATTTTAATATTGTTAGAAGACGTCACTAAACATGAGAAATTATCGAATGAGTTGAAAGCTCATATGAAAATGAATACGTTCCTAAAATGGGATGACGCGAGATTTACTGAAAAACTGCAGAGAGCAATGCCCTTGAAAAATAACAAGAAATTCGTGTGGCAAGGTAATGAAAAAACTATAAAAAGCGGTTTAGATGTACACTTGAATAGTGATGGAGAATTGGTCAATGTGGCGATGAAAGATGCTGTCTGAAGTGTTATCTTTTTATGACCAATATTCGTACCAAGGTTTCTTTTTACGGCCAACATTGATGTCAAAGTATCTTTTTATGGCAAATAATCATGTCAAACTATATTTTAAAGGCCAAAATTAGAGTGTAGCTTTTTTTTAAAGTGTTGCTTATTTATTAACGGCAGTCTTTTTTTAACCGACTACCAAAAAGGAGGAGGTTATATGTTTTAGCAAACATTCGTTTTAAAAGCGCCTTTTGCTGAATCTCTTTAAATACCTAATTTAGGTATCTTAATTCTTACCTGTATTTATACAGGCTCAAATTAAACTAGCTAGCGAAACATGTGACGGGTATCGATATCTAAACACGATAAGAAATTAAATAAATATGCTTATTAATTATTAATTGCTTATTAATAAAAAAAATACTGTACAAATAACATAACACTCACGCACACACATAACACACACTCAGACGCACAGACAACATGACACACACACGCACACACAACACAAATCAACTGGAGAAATGTGTATGTGTATCTACTATGGGTACACCTGTGCCTTACCTTCGCGGACATAAGGTGTTACGTTGTGTCTGTACGTAAATTTTATGTTTTTTCAATATCTACTTTGATATGTACCTAAGTGTTCTTGTAATTATCATACGAAATGTCACAATCGAAATTGGCCGGTTCTGGGGGCCTACTCCCTAAGCGAAATCCGTTCGTTCGGCCATCGTTACGGGCGCTTCATTCTCCGTCTCACTTACGGACATACCGTAAGTTAGACAGAGAGCGAAGCGCCCGTAACGACGGCCGAACGAACGGATTTCGCTTAGGGAGTAGGCCCCCTGCGCCGGGCAATGTTCAAGAAACAGAAGCAATATTTTGATATTTTAAACATTAATGTTTAAGTTGTAAGTTAGGTACACCGATCAGGGTTTTTTTTATAATATTAAGTTTTTATAAATATTAAAAATGTATTAATACAGAAAAGTATCACAAGATAAATATCTCATTACAACTTTTAAACTCAGGCCAAACTGAAGCGAATGCCGCGCGGGATGCGGAACGAAATTCCTTTGTGCCGATTGTGTCAATTAACTTGTATAGAGATGTACAAACTGGCGCTAATAGTCGCGTGACTTTCTATCTATATAAAACAATGAACGCACGCAGTCACGTCCCGCGTGCCGCGCAGGATTCGCCTCAGTGTGGCCAGAGCTTTAAGATAGTAAGTTAAAACGATTACTTTCTCCCAATATACAACATGTATCAGAAAGGTGTGGTAATATTGAAGGGTGTGGTACATGCCGTCAAACTGAACAACTTTCTTAATTAAATATTTATCAACTGTTCCATACAAAACTTCAATACCTACTCAACTCAAAATATGTATGTGATGAGTTGATAACTGATTATTTTGTCGCGATTACAATGCTGATCCCACGGTGAACGTTGTTCAGTTCACCCTTAAATATGACCACGTCTTATAGGTACAGTATTTTATTTTATATAAAACTAGCTTTACCCGCCCCGACTTCGCACGGGTAGCACTAAACCCTACCTACCCTACCTACCCACCCTACCTACCCACCCTACCTACCTACCCTACCTACCCTAATTTTCTCACCGTTTAAACCTTCCCTGGACTATGACAAACATTTCAAAACCAAAATCAGCTAAATCGGCCCAGCCGTTCTTGAGTTATAAAATGACAACGAAAAGTGGCATCGATTTTTATAGATATACTCGTAGATACTATACGCGCTGTAGGAACTAATCTGCAAAACCTACAGTACCTAACCTACATAATAAATACATTTCGGCAGTCTAATTACATATATTCTCATTCTAGTCAGATAACACATAATATTTTCTTACAGAAAACGTATCTCAAATATGAATGTTTTTCATATCAGCATACCTACTATTGTTATTAATTCACTGAAGAAAACTGACAGGTGCTAGTCAGGTAGTAGGTGCTGTCACTGTGTGCAAAACAATAAGTTAACTGCCTAGCCTTTTCCCAAATAAGTCGGGGTCGAAAATCTGACAGTGCTTTTTTTGCCATTTACTTAGGTGTCGAGGCTCGTGGCTAAATAATAACAGCCGCACTATCCGCCCAGTCCTACCGCGTGGTATCGTGTTACCCAGTAACTGGGTTGTGGAGGTCAGATAGGCAGTCGACGCCAACATTGTTGAGAAAAGACGGCAGATTGATTGTCTGACTGTTCGGCAAGCGATATTTTTTGAAAACAATTAGGTAATTGTTTTATTATTTGGTGTACTTACAACAACGAGTATATAAATACATATTAATAAAAATAAAATAAAATTAACTGAGAACTTTAAATTATGAGTATATATTTTGTTTTTGTCTTCATATTATATCGTAAAGTTTCGCCAGTCAATTTAATCTGAATTTGTATAAAGTTTGTATTATTTTAAAAAGATGTGGTCATATTTAAGAGTGTGGTGCAGACCATCAAACTGAACTACTTTCTTCATGGCACCACTATCATAAAATTATGTGAAAAAATAATTGCTTTTCGGTCGAGTAGGTATTGAAGTTTTGTATGGGACAGTTGATATTTTTATTGCGATTACGATGTTGGTGCCACCAAGAAAGTTGTTCAGTTTGATGGTCTGCACCAGACATTTAGATATGAGCACACTTTTGTGATACGCGCAGAATAATGATATTTTTGAATTGTGACAATAATTTTAAAAGAGTTGAAATAAATTCACTTTTGCGACAAAAATGCCAAAATCCAGTAAAATGATTGTTAGAAGTGAATTAATTAAGGTCTATAGAAAATAAAAATAAGCTATGTTCTTCCATTGCACGCAGTTATCTTGACAAAATTATATTTTATAAATAAAATGTATTTTTTATTACATTGTAGTTGCTTTTCTTTTTTCTTTGCTAACTTACTTAAATTAACTTCCTTATATTAAAACACAAACTCAAGGCATTTATTTCAATTAAACCATTTATAGGCACTTTTGAATTGTCAAGGAGTCGGTCAGTCAGAAATATGAAGCTAGTTGAACATTCGAAAGCGTATTAAGTTCCCATGGAGAAGAACGGGCAAGGGCAACCTAACTCCACAATCAGCCTATAATGTTCCCACTGCTGAGACAATGGGAGCGGCAGACATCCACCACGCGGGCACAGTGAGTGTCGGTGGATGTCACATGTCTGTGAAACTTTGGTTCATGGGCATGCTGGTCTCACCGTTTTGAGAGCAGTGCATGGTGATGAAATAATTTACACGACGTAAATAAAGTCCTGTCTGCGTGTGTAATAAACCCACGACCATACAACTCGTAAGTCGCTACCGGTCCCACTGGGCCACAGCTACACCCAAGTTCCTCAGGCATCTGTCCCACCGTGCACCTCCAGCGATCACAGAGAAGCGAGTGCGCGACGTCGACAAGCGATTACTCGCTAGTTCTGTATGTCCCAAGTGTGAGTCTCTGAACGAGTGTTCTGCCCGCCAAGCGAGGGTTTCTGAGCGAGTACTCTTTGATAGCTCTTGTCGCTGCGACAAACGAGTACTCGCCAGCGCTGTGAACAGTCAGCGACCATCTGATCCCTGATCGATCTCTTTTACTTATTCGCTACTCGGGACCTACAATCTTTTATAGCTTTCGTTTTTTTTTTGGTCATCGACCGTATGTAGTGTAGTTACTTGAAATAAAAATTTAAGAAATCTGTTTTTTTTTGTGAAAAGGAGAACTCCATAGAAACTTGGGCTTGGCGTTACAGGGCTGGAATTTGGCCATAAATTAGAGCATTTAGGAAGGATTCACGACCCCAATTTTCACGTCTCCCAGCAATGGCCAAATTGGTAAAATCAGACAATGTTTACTTTTCACAATTACGCCAAATTCTCGACTTATTCAGTAATAATTTTGTAATTTTATTGAGCCCACTTAAGAATATGTATATAAATATAAATGATTTGAAACAAACTATTCGTAATATTTGCAGTGAATACAAATGTTGTAAATATATTGATTCTGAATACAAATTATATAATGCATGTAAGTCTATAAACTATGCTATTGACTGTTACGATTACGAAAATAAGTATTTAAATGTTAAAGAATTGAAGAAAATAATACTGCGTAATCAAACTAACTGTAAAAAACCTGATAGCAAACATGTAATAGCTTCGAAAGGTACAATCCCTTATTATTTTGCACGTCATCAAACGAAAAGCTCTACTACAAATGGTCCTGATATTGAAAACTCTACTCATACAAAAAAAGGTACTATTCCATACTATTTTAAGGTCATAGATCATACACAGCTTTTTCGTGAATAACAACTTCGTAACAAATGAACCTAAAACTTTTAAAATATTGCACCAAAACATCGCTAGTATCCTTTCAAAAAAGGAAATTTTTGAACTAACATTGCTAGAGTTACGAGACACAAATAAAGAACCAGACATATTATGTTTGTCTGAAACCTTTATGCGTGCCGGAAATGAGAAATATTTAAAATTAAATAACTACACCGTAGCAGCTGCATTTGGTAGAGAGACACAGAGAGGGGGGACCTGTATACTCACTAAACAGGGTATTGTTTATAACGAGCTCTCCCACATTAAAAAGTACTCAACCCAAAAATTATTTGAAGCCTGTGGCGTTGAAATTCCATTGCACAAATTACTAATCGTGTGTCTTTATAGAACGCCTAAGTCTGATCCTAACATATTTTTGGATAAACTTGATCAATTTATGTGCGAAACGGTAAAAAAATACGGATCAAGTACAAAAATAGTTATTGCTGGTGATTTCAATATAAATACTTTTAAACAAGGGAAAGTCACCAACTACTTAAAGGACCTATGCAATAACTATAACTTGCAGATTCACGTTCAAGTTGCCACACGTAAAGACTCGTGTATAGACCACATACTAAGTAACATAAAAATATCTTCTACTGAGGTGTTACCCCTATATTTATCAGACCACGAAACAGCGCAACTCTTAGATTTCCCAGTAAAAGAGCAAAGTTTAAAGTTCAAATCATATTTTATGTACAAAAAAGACTATTGTAGTGAAAATATTAGTAAATTCAAAAAATGCCTTGCAAGTTTAACGTGGTCAGAGGTACATATTGAACCTGATATAAATAATGCATTCAATAAATTTCACGAGTTTTTATGTATACTGTATAATTTATGCTTCCCAAAGATTAAGATTAAAATAAACAATTCTAATGCAAGTAAACAAAAATGGATAAGCAAGGGTCTCAGAAAAAGTTGCAAAACTAAACGATGCTTACGGTATCTCTATTATAAAAATAAAACCCTAACGTACATACTTAGATATAAAAAATATTCATCAATACTGAAAAAATGTATCTTTAAATCCAAAAATAATTCAAACATTAAATATATAAATAACAGTCAAAACAAATGCAGAGCAACGTGGTCAGTCATTAACCGTGAAATTGGAAATACAAAATGTGACAATGATATTTCTCAACTAGAATTAGATAGGAGAATACTGACTAATCCCTCTGACATAGCTAATGCTTTTAATGATTATTTTATTGATTCGACTAGAACTGTGACATTTAATAATTTACATGATAATGACGTGCCTAATAAAACCATGACTATACCTAACTCCATGTTTCTCAGTCCTATGACTGAAGACGAGACTAAAAAGGAAATAATAGCTTTAAATAACACTAACTCAGAGGGTTACGATGGAATAAGTACAAAAGTAATTAAAACTTGCAGTACAGAATTAATTCCTATTTTGACTTATTTGATTAATCTCTCATTTTCTTCTGGAACTTTTCCTGATACGCTAAAATTATCAGTCGTTAAACCTCTGTACAAAAAAAAACGATAAAAATGATGTAAAAAACTATCGTCCGATAACCCTTATACCCATAGTGTCTAAATTATTTGAAAAATGTATGCAAAAGAGACTTTCCGACTACTGTAGCAAATACAATATCATAACAAAAGAACAGTATGGATTTCAAAAGCAAAAGTCAACAACATTAGCTATTGCTAATCTTTTGGGGCATATTCATAATGCCCTAAATAAAAATTATTTAACGACAGGACTATTCTTCGACCTGTCACAAGCCTTCGACTTTGTGGCACATGACATCTTGTTGAAAAAATTAGAAAAAAGTGGAATAAGAGGTTTAGTACTGCAGTGGGTTGCGTCTTATCTAAGCAACCGAAAGCAATATGTTGTTATTAATAAAGTTAATGAAAATTTACTAACCTCGTATTCATCTGACTATAGAGTTAATAATTGCGGCGTCCCCCAAGGGAGTGTATTGGGACCCTTATTGTTTCTATTATACATAAACGACTTACCGCTAGTGACGAACCATAAATGTGTATTATTTGCAGACGACATTTCAATGATTGTGACATCTGACAAAAAGTGTAGAACTAAATCTGATCATGAGATCGACATTAATAATACTATTGATGACATTATTAAATGGTTACAGGCAAATAAATTGAAAATTAATTTAGATAAATCTAATTATATACAGTTCAATAAATCAAAACATAGTAAATACAATTTCAAACTTTATATTGACAGGTTAAAAGAAGTTCCACAAACTAAATTCTTAGGAGTACTCATAGATCAAGATCTGAATTGGAAAGTACATCTGGACAGTTTGTGCAGTAGGATTAATAAGTTTGTTTATGCTCTCAGACAAATAAAGAATATAACCAACAAAAATATCGCTATTACAGCATATCACGCCTATATAGAATCCATCTTAAGATACGGGCTTATCATTTGGGGTAACAGCACAGATAGACACAGAGCATTTATTGCGCAAAAGAAATGCATCAGAGCCATTTGTGGTATCCGTCCTGACGAGTCATGTAAACCGTTCTTTAAAAAGCTAGGTATATTACCACTTCCGTCACTGTACATTTTTGAAATTTGTAGTTATGTTTATAATAATAAGGGATTGTTCAAAAAAGCTTATCAACTGAACTCTCGAAATAGAGATCCATGCAGACTTGCATTGCAGGATACTCCTAAATCAGCCAAGTATGCGAAAAGTTTCCTAGTCATGTGTATACGCATTTATAACACAATTCCTAAAGAAATAAAATTGTTATTTAATATTAACTCATTTAAAATCAGATTACTGAAATGGTTGAAAGAACACATGTTTTATGACATTAAAGATTTTCTCAACAATAAATTATAAATTTCTGGACTTCTGTAATTGCAGATAATGCTGAGAGAAAACTATTATTATTGTATTGACATTGAACTTTTAAATTTACTTATAATTATTATTTTGCATGCAATTGATACATATCCTGTATAGCTGAACATGCGGACTTTAGATTAATATCTGACTGTAACAACTTTATACCATGTTTAAGGCAAATAAAGACTTATCTTATCTTATCTTATCTTTTTAGGTTATTTTATTATTTGTTATTTCAATAAAAAGTGATATTTTTGAAAGAAATAGAAATATCATTTATTTGCTAAAAACATGGTATAAAAGATGGTAATGTTAATAATGTGAACAAACATGTTTTGCTTAATAGATATAAGCGTGCAAATTTTACATGCCCTTTTTTTTTTTTTGGGTTGGAAATCATCAAATGGCTCCTCCCGCTCTGGGCGGAGCGAGAGGGAGTGTCAGACTTTTACTGACTAAAACCCACCCGTGTTCCTTCCGTTGCCTGTGTGCCAGGGCCGCGATATCCCTTTCGGACAAACCCGCAACCCCAGCAGGCATTGGTCCTTCCGGACCCCGTCAGTTGGTGCTGACATCCCTTTGAGGCGCGCGTGGAACACAACGCGCCGTCGACCCGGGCCTGGTCCTTATCGGACGGCGAGCTGCCCATCGCTCACCGTCCGCAGGCCCGCGCCTACGGTGGCCGGAAGTCAGCTTGTGACTCCCGACGCCCGGGGCGTCTCCTGCGGCGACTAGGGGCGCGAGGGCGTGCAGCTTGAATCTCCCTCGCGCGCTCTGCCTCCTCCTTCGCGAGCATAACTGCTTCGCAGAAGGAGGTGACGGCCTCCCATGCACTCTCGCTCCGGACCATGGCCTGAACCAGGGCTGGACGCGAGAGATCGCCGCCGCCGATCGCCTCCGTGAGGACACGGCGGTGCTCCGCCCAAGCCGGGCAGACCTCCACCGTATGCTCCACCGTGTCCTCCGGGCGATCCACACAATGGTGACACCCGGGCGTTTCCTCCCGCTTGATCCTGAACAGGAACCTCCCGAAAGAGGGGCCTTACCGCCGCAATTGTGGCGTGCCCAAAATTGTACATGCCTAACGAAACAATCAGTCATCATGCGATTTTATGTTCCAGGAACTCCGCTAACACTGTAAAAACTATTGGCAGATAGCCACAATCTTATATTTTAATGTTTTCAATTCATTTGGTATTCTATTGTATACCTGGACACACATAAACATGCAGCTTTTATTATATTTCGCAAGACTTGGGAGGACATCTAACACAAGCCTGTAGGGGTCGCGCCTGCTGCAAGAATTCACATCGCTTGCTTTCGCAAAAAAATCCCTATGCCTCCACACAACACACAAATTTAAAAAATATAAAGGGACGGGAGGCTGAGGCGGGACGTTGAGGCTTTGTTTCCTACGTAAATCGGGAACGCACGTGCGCTGTACTGGTTTCAGCGCCTGCAGTCTATCATGATGAGGTTTTAGGTAGGTACACACGGCTACACATCCAGCTATAGTTTTACAGTCTAAGCTGATCTCGCATTGTGTAGGATTTCAGCCTGTCAGCTTAAGCTGGAAAGTATAGCCAAGTACATAAAAAACGCTTAGGTAGGCTGATTTGGTATCCGATTGATCTTACTGAAAACCTTAGCTGAAAACGATGTTTATTTAACAAATTCCAGGCCAGTAGTGTTGTTAGTGGGTTATAAGTGTTATAACACTACTGGCTTGCATTTGTTAATATTGTATTTACTAGGGGATTAGATGCAATCTCAGATTACAGTCATCTGAGATTGCAAAGATATATTAAAATAAAAAACACATAATTGTGATAAATGGTTTTATGAATCACCTTCTTCATTAGGATTATCATAATATAATACCCTGGTGCCATGCCCAACCACGATACCATAATTATGCTCATGGTGTGGGCACAGCAAACAACCATTATTTTGCCAACAATACAGGTGCAATAATATTGGAGTATAGCATCATCCCACTTAGAGAGCTGTCGACTAATATATAAACTACCGGGTGCGGCGATTGAACTGTCCGTCTCTATCTAACTGTTTTAAAATTCGTACCACTGAATCGAACGCCGCCAAAATTTCAAATCTTGGTCTTTGACATGTTCTCTAACATCATTTGAAGTGATTCTGTTGTGAGAGAAACACATTCAAATTTAGAACAATGGATTTAAAAGGAAATTCAGTGATTGCTCGATACGTCGAGCGCTGCCAAATCTTCAATTGAACGAGGAATTTGTGCATCGCACTATTCAACGTTATAATGAGACTGGTAGCGTTAAGAAACGCTACGGTGGCGGACGACGCTGTACTGCAATGGCGCCAGCAGTTGTCGAAATGGTGCGTCATCGATTAGACAGAAATCCAGCGCGCTCAGCAAACCAGCTCGCGCAGGATCTCAAGGTGAGCGATCGCAGCGTTCGTCGCATATTGAAGGAAAAGCTTAAAGTCAAACCATTAAAAAAAACCTTTCTCAGGAACTCACAGCTTTACAGCGTAGCAAACGGTTGGATCGATCGAAAGAGCTGATTCGCTTGCTCGACTCTGGTGAGCTTCCCAATTTGGTGTTTTCAGAGAGATTTGAGATTTTTTTTTGCGTTGAACAGTTTTTAAACAAACAAAATGACGGTGTTTAGTTGAAGGGACGTGTCAGCGTCCATTCAGACGAACTGCAAGTCACTCGACGCCAAAGAGCCGACCAAATCATGGTCTGGGCGGCGGTGTCTGAAAAAGGCCGTTCTCCGCTCGTTTTTCTTCCAATGGGTCCCAACCAAGTCAAAATAAACCAACAAATCTATCTAGACAAAGTTTTGCGACCAGGGCTGATACCGTGGGCACGCAACACATTCGGTTCTGAGCGTTAGACTTTTTAGCGAGACTCGGCACCATCGCACAGAGCAATCGGAACGCAAAATTGGTTGAAACCAAACGTTCCAGTGCTGATCGACCGAGATATGTGGCCGTCGTCATCGCCCGACTTGAGTCCGCTGGACTTTTGTATTTGGCACCCCAAATACAGGCGCCACTCTTACGCGAGAATGGAATTGTTTGAGTGACGACGTCGTTCGAGCAGCCTGCGCTTCTTTCAGAAAGAGACTTCAGCTTGTAGTAAAGGCTAAAGGCGGTTTTATTCCTTCGGAATAAGTCATAATAAAACTTTGAACTTTCTCTTTTTACATGGCAAATGTGTATAAATAAATATTGAAAATTAACAGAAATATTTCATTTTCATCAACGGACAGTTCAATCGCCGCACCCGCAGTCTAATTACGCAACACATTTTATTTCTGTTTACAATTCTGAATCGAAAGCAAGTCCAGTTTTAAACGCCTGCCATATTTCGAATTACGCTACACATTTTATATCAGTCGACCGTAATTGGATAGGGATGTTCTAATCAATTGGCTATAATTTATTTGGATGATGTGTTTTATTACTCCATGTAGGAATGATTAATTTCCAAATTATTGTGCTATATTTTTTTATTTTTTTGTTACAACTGATGCTCTACTAGTGCTTATAAATGAAAATGTACAATGATTGCCGAAAAATTAAAAACCAATTTTTAAAACAGTTTCTACCAAAAACTACCATAATTGAAATACGTAACAAAACGTTTTTCTTTTCACGTTTTTGTTATCTGTGGCCAATGACAAAATCGTAGAAAAGCAGTGTTGTCAACTTAGTGGGATTTCCACTAAACCTGGGGATTTGGACACCCCTACTGGCGGAGAAATTTTGCTTTCAGTGGCCGGTGGTTTTGTCTAATGGTTAGTTTAATTCAATTTGTAGAAAACAATACAATCAAACTAAAACTTTGACTCGAGAAAATATTTAAATAACACGATAATGGCATATTTTATTGTTTGTTTAAAACCTGTGTCAGTGATTTTTCGATTTATTTCTTTCAAATGCCGAAACCACTGCGGATTCGAACGCTGATTTGGAAAGACTGACACAGCATGACGAATATATTGAAGTCACACAGAGGCTCCGCCCGAGTAGAGATCGAAAAACAACGTCATTTCAGAAAACATATCTCACAGGAGACGGGAACGTACTTACGGGATAAAAAAATCTGCCGTTAAGCCGTTTGAAAACAAATATCTTCACTAAAATTTCAATAATTATACTGCGGTTTCCGTTTGTCATGCCACCAAAACAATAGAAGTTAAAATCGGTTGAACGGACTGTAAAAAAGGTTTATTTAAATGTCAAATCTTATTTTATTAATCGAATAAAGTTTTTAACCAAACGGTTAATTATCCTATTTCAGATTTTGAAATCGCTTTCAAAATCCGTTTTTAGAAATCGTTTTCCACAACTGTTTTCCATTTTGGCGCGGAGTTTGTGTTGCACCTGTCATTTAGATTAAATACAGTGCTGTTTTTAGTTAGATCATATCTAGTTAGTGTGTATTGCGAATTTCATAATGGACAAAAAAATCGAACAGTTTGTCTTAAATTTTGCATCGCCAATGGAATTTCGTGTTCGAAGTAGGCATGAATCTCGGAATCTCGGAATATCGCAATATCGGAATCTCGGAACGCAAGTTCCGATATTACAATTCCGATACTGAGTGATCCAATATCGAAATCGGACAATTTTTTCTATACTTTGTGTTTTAAAGTAAACCTATATTTTAGATCCTTGTGTAGCGCCGAGCGCGACAGCGCGTCACCTATAAACTACGGGTGGGTGGGTCTACTACAGGCTTGCACACACATTTACGAACTGTGCACTCAAACATCACTGCAGTTGGAACCCCGTCGGACAGTACTCCAAGCACATCAACAACAACATCACAAGAGCAGACGACCAAGCTCAAGAAACAGAAACTAATGACTGAATATTTCAGATCTTCAGAATCAATGGAAACTATTGTTTCTCGAATGAACGCTTTAAATGAGAGAGGTCAAGATCTCTGGCAACTCTTTAAAAAAAGTGAATACGACTTACCGAAAACGCCAAATACTATTGCGAAAATGGTTCTTAAACATGCCAAAGAAGTTAAATGTGAACAGTGAAAACCATAACGCTCATGAAGGAAAATGGAGAAAGATTTACAATGACTCTTGACGAGTGGACCTCTCTTAGGTTGGGCATGGACCAAATATATTTTTTTTTCCTAAAATTTGAACTGCTCTATCCCTGTTAGTTTTTTTGTAACGCAGTTCAAAGTCGGGCTTTCGGTAGTTACTTTTGATTTGTTTGTAGTTTAAGGGCTCGTATTTACTTTTCTAGCAATCATCTGCGTCAAATACGATTTATAAGATTCTACAGTTACTTTAGATGAAAATAAAAATAAAATGTTGCCAGTTTTGTTGTTTTTAAATGAAATGATTGACGTTTGAAGTTTTGGCAACGATAAATTCGTTTTTTTTTAATCATTAAAAAAAATCTCTTGGCCTGGGTCTTGTTATTGGGCCTAAAAACGTAGTATACGGCCCCACGGATCCGCCATTTTCGTATGTTCAACCTTCTGCCGAACACCCTGTATATAGAAGAAGAAGAAGACTAGCTTTTGCCCGCGGCTTCACTCGCGTGGATTTCGGAAATTATCCCCCGGGAACGTACTACCGGGATAAAAAGTAATCCAGGTATCTGTCTGCCTCATCAAAATCCTATTAGTAGCATAAAATAATGATTGAATACTATCGTGAATTCCTGCAAGCCTAGTACTTTTTGTGCCAAGTTTACAGTTTATTAACTCAAGGAATCACGTTGGCCCATACAAACTTTGCCCCCCTTTTTCACCCCATTTTGTCATACAAAGAACACACCCTCCAAGTTTCAGGTCCCTACGATCAGCGGTTTAGGCTGTGCGTTGATCCGTCAGTCAGTCATTTTTAGTCAACCTTTTTTGAATAAATTCGGATTGACTTTTCAAATATGTGTCGAAATAAAATGTAATTTAAATCAAAAGCACTAAGGAGTATTGATATCAACTTCGAAGCAAATCACTCCCAAAATAACTTTCTACACATATTTAACCCCGTTAGGGGATGAATTTCAATATAATAAACAGGTCTTCCATTAATTCTGATATAGAATGTTTATACACAATTTGAAGTAGATTGGACCAAGGAATCACGTTGTCCCATACAAACTTTGCCCACCTTTTTCACCCCCTTAGGGGTAGAATTTCGAAAAATCCTTTCTTATCGGATATCTACGTCAAATTCAAATTCAAATTCTAATTCTAATTCAAAAGTCATTTATTCAAACTAGGCTGAGAATCAGCACTTTTCGAACGTCAAAATTACATAAGACAGTCCCCCAAAACGCCCACCCTTCACCACTTCCTAGTGCATTAGCTGGGAAGAAGAAGTGGCGCAACAAACTCCCCAGCAGCACAGCTGTCTGTTCAGTTAGAAGAACAAAAAAAAAAGATTCTATATAATAGTATTCAAAATAATTTACATTACGCAACACAAAACATAATTCAAATTATTAGCCATATGTTAGCTAGCACACGCCAATATACCAAACAAAATCATCGAGAACTCAACCAATCAATCATCGATACTCAGGCCGAAATAAAAAAAACTAAACGTAAACAGAATTAATATCTAAATAAAAAAGCCTCCAGGCATAAAGGGCGTGCCCGCTTACATATAGTTGTAACTGGAAGTTATAAATGATAAACTAGGACCATCGATGTAAAATAAATAAACAAAGAGTTAATTAAATCGTCATACAAAGAACACACTCTCCAAGTGTCAGGTCTCTACGATCAGCGGTTTATGCTGTGCGTTGATCCGTCAGTCAGTCATTCAGGACAAAGCATTTTATATGTATAGATTAACGAGCTTCTTTAGACATAATTCGCTCCTCCGATAAAATAGGGTTACAACTCGAAAAACCTGGATTTTCAGAAAAGCGAAAATAAACTCACAGATTTGTTAATCAGTCTTTATTCTTGTAATATTATTGTATATTATTTTAATTTGTATAAAAGGTTATACAAATTATATATTCTTGAAAAGCTTTAAAAAAATACGTTTCGATGACATAAACAGTTTTTCAATTCTCCTGAAAAACAACCTGAAAATTCCCAATTGTAACAGTATTTTAGATAACTATTTGAACTTCTAATAACAAAAATACAATATGACAAATGTAACAAGTCTTATTATAGTAAAAATCAGGCCGTTCTTTAAACGTTTTTCAACTTAATAATTATTTATATAGCTGTAGACTTGGGAAAAAAATCAACCAAAACAAAAATATTAACAATTCTAGTCATCACAACTTCAACGAATCACTATACAGTACAAGTTGATTAAGCCACGCTTAAATAATATTTGGTTTAAGTTCTCCTTAATGAAATAATGTTTAAAGATTACGTAGGAACTATAATCATCACTATAAAAATCAAAATCACAGATAAAAACGAAGTTTCAGTCGTCTCTTAATTAGGGTGTACAATTATCAAGAAATGACTGATATTTAATTACAATTGGTTGTAAAAAGACGCATAATCGCGGTACATGATTACTATTTTATCATCATCATATTCCCCCTCCCCCCCGGATCTCTGTGCAGTACAGACGTGTTTTAAGTTAGCTATATTGTCAAAATTTAAAATCAAATACCAAAAATTCGTGCACGTACCAGGCGCGCATAAGCAGTACGAAGCCAGGAGTAACCAATGTGCGACGAGCATCACCTATATGAGCGGTCTCTACGCAACAACTGCGTGAGTAATTAACTTATTAGCCAATAAGGTCAAAACCACACCCCTCGTCGCTAATCACCACCACTACTTGCGCGCACGCGACGCGACCGTCACCGCCCACCAACCGTACCGGTGCGCACGCACTGGGAGCGAAGCTGTCACCTAGTACCAGGAGTACTCGTCCAAGATTGCTGTTCTCAAGAGAAACTGAATAAATATGCCGCTTAGACGTACTCCGCCGCAAGTGGCGACCTCCTCGGAAGCTTTGATCTCCCCATACCACGGCGGCTCTGAACCGAGTATTCCCACCTGCGGTCTTGATGAAGTAAGTCTCAGTGATTTCTCAACGAATGTAAGTACGCGAGTACCTAAGAAAAAACACGACCAAGAATATAAAGAGGAGTGGCAGGCCTTCAAAACAGAGATTATAAGTACATTGAAAACTTGGTCTGATTCTCAAAATAATAAGATCGACCAAGTACTAACTAGTGTGAACGAGATCCGACAGGAATATCGCGAACTGCGTAAATCTGTTGAATTTAACTCGGAAAAGTTCGACGACATAATTGCAAATGTAGCTAAATTAGAGATTGAACGGCGCGAAAACCAAAAATACATACAGTCACTCGAAAATAAATTAGATTCTATGGAAAGAAGTTTAAAGGGTTCAACTATTGAGTTACGGAACATCCCAATATACGATACGAAGGAGACCACAGAAGATTGATCAACGTAATTAAAAACGTGGGAGAAACCGTCGGTGTAGACGTTGAATTAACAGGTATCCGTGATATTTTCCGAGTGAACACAAAAACAGATGGTTATAAACCTATAATCGTTGAGTTTACCAGTAAACTAATGAAAGAAAGTATGTTAGCTTCCGTAAAAAAGTTCAATCAGGTCAATAAGGACAGCAAACTAAACACTTCCCACCTACAAATAAAAGGGCGGCAGACACCGATATACGTAGCGGAACTCTAACTGCAATCGCGAAGAAGCTCTTTTATTTGTGCAGACAATTTGCCAAAGAACACAACTACACATTTTGCTGGGTAGCACACGGACGGATATTCCTTCGTAAAGCCGAAGGACAGAAACAAATTCGAGTTGACAGCGAATCTGATCTCACTAATCTTCGAGGGCAACACTGACTATCCACCGTAATGATCAAACTTGCCATACCATGTTTGTTACCATTTTTAGTTAAAACTTTTTAATTTATTGTTTACTTTTTAAGTTCACTTTTACAACTTATACGCATGTTAACTTTTCATTGATTTTTATCCGTATTTACACAAACTACATCAAACTCTACACTCATTTATGTTTTAGAACACACAACATTACATCCAAGGTTCATGTTAACGCATTCTCTCACGACTTGTCTATCCACTTAGCAACTGTACCCATTAAAACTTTATATTTAAACCAGAGATTTTTTAAAGTAACATTTATGCATTTACGGAATTTTCGATCATAATTCCCAATTATCAATAAATAATGAATTGGATGAGTTAACGGTCGCTGACTCCAGGACTTGTGATATTGATGACTGCCAGTTTAATTTATACCGAGAATTCCCCTTTGAACATTTTTGATCAAAGGACACAGCGGTTCGCGGGGTAATGACGCAGCCGACGAACTTGCCAGAAGGGGATTGAGCATGGCACCAGTGGGGCCTGAACCCATTGCGCCACTCCCCTTCGGGTACCTACGCACTCTGGTAAGGAAACGAACCAGGGACCAACATCACAAACTATGGTCGGACCACGGTGAGTGTAGGCAGGCCAAGGAGGCACTCCCTACAATTGATGGCCGCCTCACGAAACAGATTCTTCGACTAACGAAACAACAGCTACGTACAGTTACAGCAGCTGTAACTGGCCATGGGCCATTTAATAAACACCTCTTTGTCATAGGAGTCACAGACAGTCCGCAGTGCAGAGCCTGCATGGAGGACGACGAGACAGCAGCCCATGTGCTGTTATACTGCCCGGTGGTCGCCACATACAGGGCAAAGTACTTCGGTAACCCAGGTACCCTATTGTCAGTGACACCAAGGCGTTGCTGGCCTTCTTTGTGGAGCTGGGGTGGATCGAATAACCAATTTTCCCACCCGTACGCGCAAAATACGCGCTTAGTCGTGGAGTTGCGGATACCAGCCCGTATTACCTATTACCTATTACCTAGTCTTCTTCAATATCCCACTCACCGCACTGACTTCATTCACTCTTCCTTCTTCGTTCAATCTATCTCCTTGTGGAATGCGCTCGGGATCAAGAAATCAGGATGGCAACCAACCGATTATCCTTTAAAGTTAAAGTTCGCGAGCACATTCGTAAGAAGCTGGCAGTATCATCACAACGGTAATGTTTTCTCATTGTTTGTCTTATTTGTTTTAGTATATTCGTGTATTTATGTTTATTTATCTGTTCTTGTATTTATTTATATTGTATTATATATAAAGGTTAATTGGTATATGTATATCTTTGTCGCATCCGGTCATTAGTACGGACTTGAAACGAATCGCAAGCGCGCCACTGGTATCACGTGCTCTCCCCTCACCTAAAGCGCGCTTCTATAGAGTCGTGATGTTTTAAGCCTACAGCGAGGAGGACATTCAGTGTCTGATCGCATCGGAGTTAAGACGTCGCGGAACTGTACCTCGATTCGTTGTACTCAATTATTGTGCCTATTGTAATTTGTGATTATTGTGTTAAGTTGTGATTTTAATAAACTCTGTGTATCACACCCGGTGTGTTTGCGTTGCACGTAACCCATCTTCTGCCCACATGATGTCTGATTCTAATGGAATCAATCATGACGATCCGACATCTTTATATTTAAATAAATATTTATTCCACAATTTTCGATATTGCACCTACCGCTGTTTATCTCTGCATCACCCAAAGGTTTACTGGTAGAAAATGCCTATGGCATTAAGTCCACCTCTGTACATTTGTGTGCAGTGTTAAATAAATATCCGATATTTCTGTATTTTAACATTTTTGTACTATGTAAAGACCAAAATGTGCAACAAATTCATATTCGAAGATATGACCAATCTGGACTGAACCTGCATGGTTAATTACAGCCTATTCCGGTCAGTGGGTCGTCTTCCCTCTCTCAGAGAGGAGGCGTGTGTGGCTTATGTTTACCCAAATGTGCCACTCAGAAGTTTGTTGCTAAATGCTAGTGCTAGACCTAATAGTCAAATGATAAATGTTTGTTTCAGGTACTTTAAATGAAAAAGACTTTACCTGCCAAGCTTGCTGAAATCTGCCAATGGTCTTCATGATAATAGACCAGAAGAGAGTGAACAGACACCTATAGGATACCGACGAATAGAAGTGTGTAGAGAGGTGGACGGTGACCACCAGAACCACCTACAGCAAGAGCTGTCAACATCGGACTTAACCTAGATGTTGAGAGGATGAATAAAATCTAGGCATATAAGTAATACCGGCAGTCTAATTACGCAACACATTTTATTTCTGTTTACAATTCTGAATCGAAAGCAAGTCCAGTTTTAAACGCCTGCCATATTTCGAATTACGCTACACATTTTATATCAGTCGACCGTAATTGGATAGGGATGTTCTAATCAATTGGCTATAATTTATTTGGATGATGTGTTTTATTACTCCATGTAGGAATGATTAATTTCCAAATTATTGTGCTATATTTTTTTATTTTTTTGTTACAACTGATGCTCTACTAGTGCTTATAAATGAAAATGTACAATGATTGCCGAAAAATTAAAAACCAATTTTTAAAACAGTTTCTACCAAAAACTACCATAATTGAAATACGTAACAAAACGTTTTTCTTTTCACGTTTTTGTTATCTGTGGCCAATGACAAAATCGTAGAAAAGCAGTGTTGTCAACTTAGTGGGATTTCCACTAAACCTGGGGATTTGGACACCCCTACTGGCGGAGAAATTTTGCTTTCAGTGGCCGGTGGTTTTGTCTAATGGTTAGTTTAATTCAATTTGTAGAAAACAATACAATCAAACTAAAACTTTGACTCGAGAAAATATTTAAATAACACGATAATGGCATATTTTATTGTTTGTTTAAAACCTGTGTCAGTGATTTTTCGATTTATTTCTTTCAAATGCCGAAACCACTGCGGATTCGAACGCTGATTTGGAAAGACTGACACAGCATGACGAATATATTGAAGTCACACAGAGGCTCCGCCCGAGTAGAGATCGAAAAACAACGTCATTTCAGAAAACATATCTCACAGGAGACGGGAACGTACTTACGGGATAAAAAAATCTGCCGTTAAGCCGTTTGAAAACAAATATCTTCACTAAAATTTCAATAATTATACTGCGGTTTCCGTTTGTCATGCCACCAAAACAATAGAAGTTAAAATCGGTTGAACGGACTGTAAAAAAGGTTTATTTAAATGTCAAATCTTATTTTATTAATCGAATAAAGTTTTTAACCAAACGGTTAATTATCCTATTTCAGATTTTGAAATCGCTTTCAAAATCCGTTTTTAGAAATCGTTTTCCACAACTGTTTTCCATTTTGGCGCGGAGTTTGTGTTGCACCTGTCATTTAGATTAAATACAGTGCTGTTTTTAGTTAGATCATATCTAGTTAGTGTGTATTGCGAATTTCATAATGGACAAAAAAATCGAACAAAGAGTTTGTCTTAAATTTTGTATCGCCAATGGAATTTCGTGTTCGAAGTAGGCATGAATCTCGGAATCTCGGAATATCGCAATATCGGAATCTCGGAACGCAAGTTCCGATATTACAATTCCGATACTGAGTGATCCAATATCGAAATCGGACAATTTTTTCTATACTTTGTGTTTTAAAGTAAACCTATATTTTAGATCCTTGTGTAGCGCCGAGCGCGACAGCGCGTCACCTATAAACTACGGGTGGGTGGGTCTACTACAGGCTTGCACACACATTTACGAACTGTGCACTCAAACATCACTGCAGTTGGAACCCCGTCGGACAGTACTCCAAGCACATCAACAACAACATCACAAGAGCAGACGACCAAGCTCAAGAAACAGAAACTAATGACTGAATATTTCAGATCTTCAGAATCAATGGAAACTATTGTTTCTCGAATGAACGCTTTAAATGAGAGAGGTCAAGATCTCTGGCAACTCTTTAAAAAAAGTGAATACGACTTACCGAAAACGCCAAATACTATTGCGAAAATGGTTCTTAAACATGCCAAAGAAGTTAAATGTGAACAGTGAAAACCATAACGCTCATGAAGGAAAATGGAGAAAGATTTACAATGACTCTTGACGAGTGGACCTCTCTTAGGTTGGGCATGGACCAAATATATTTTTTTTTCCTAAAATTTGAACTGCTCTATCCCTGTTAGTTTTTTTGTAACGCAGTTCAAAGTCGGGCTTTCGGTAGTTACTTTTGATTTGTTTGTAGTTTAAGGGCTCGTATTTACTTTTCTAGCAATCATCTGCGTCAAATACGATTTATAAGATTCTACAGTTACTTTAGATGAAAATAAAAATAAAATGTTGCCAGTTTTGTTGTTTTTAAATGAAATGATTGACGTTTGAAGTTTTGGCAACGATAAATTCGTTTTTTTTTAATCATTAAAAAAAATCTCTTGGCCTGGGTCTTGTTATTGGGCCTAAAAACGTAGTATACGGCCCCACGGATCCGCCATTTTCGTATGTTCAACCTTCTGCCGAACACCCTGTATATAGAAGAAGAAGAAGACTAGCTTTTGCCCGCGGCTTCACTCGCGTGGATTTCGGAAATTATCCCCCGGGAACGTACTACCGGGATAAAAAGTAATCCAGGTATCTGTCTGCCTCATCAAAATCCTATTAGTAGCATAAAATAATGATTGAATACTATCGTGAATTCCTGCAAGCCTAGTACTTTTTGTGCCAAGTTTACAGTTTATTAACTCAAGGAATCACGTTGGCCCATACAAACTTTGCCCCCCTTTTTCACCCCATTTTGTCATACAAAGAACACACCCTCCAAGTTTCAGGTCCCTACGATCAGCGGTTTAGGCTGTGCGTTGATCCGTCAGTCAGTCATTCAGTCAGGACAAAGCATTTTAGATAAGACTAGCTTTTGCCCGCGACTTCGTCCGCGTAGAAGTCGAAAATGGTTCTAATAGGATTTTTTATTGGTTTTTTACGTTATTAGTTTTGTTGTATCATATAAATTATTATGTTAAAATGTTTGAATAATTATATGTATAATATAACAATCTTTAGTATAGTGTAGGGATATAAAGGATAAATAAACCTGAAAAAATCTAAAAATCTGGCGAAAGTTACACGGGCGTAATATCTTTTTACAACGAAATCGAAATACTACACCTACCGCAGTATTTCTTTGTAAACAATATTTTTTGTTTTTCTTTCGGGTGCTAGAATCACCAGGCTACTCTGTGCGCTTACTCTGGAGCATGCCACATACAACTGGCCGTGGGAGAAGCAGCTTTCCCTCAAGTCTACTCCCGCTGCCTTAAGAGTTTGATCTTGAGCTTTGTGTATAGTTATTGCGAAGCATACTATGGGAAACTCTTGAATTCGAAGGGGTAATTTGATGGTGTTAGGGGACTCCTAGGAATAAATACAGACCTCTGTTAAGCTTAGAAACCGTCAAATGCGGTACTAATATGTTTAGTACGGTGACTTTCGAGACATTCCAATTTTAAAGAGTATTTGCATTGCAAGCACCAAGCCTTTATGTGAGGTCAACCTTTTTTGAATAAATTTGGATTGACTTTTCAAATATGTGTCGAAATAAAATGTAATTTAAATCAAAAGCACTAAGGAGTATTGATATCAACTTCGAAGCAAATCACTCCCAAAATAACTTTCTACGCATATTTAACCCCGTTAGGGGATGAATTTCAATATAATAAACAGGTCTTCCATTAATTCTGATATAGAATGTTTATGCACAATTTGAAGTAGATTGGACCAAGGAATCACGTTGTCCCATACAAACTTTGCCCACCTTTTTCACCCCCTTAGGGGTAGAATTTCGAAAAATCCTTTCTTATCGGATATCTACGTCATACAAAGAACACACTCTCCAAGTGTCAGGTCTCTACGATCAGCGGTTTAGGCTGTGCGTTGATCCGTCAGTCAGTCATTCAGGACAAAGCATTTTATATGTATAGATTAACGAGCTTCTTTAGACATAATTCGCTCCTCCGATAAAATAGGGTTACAACTCGAAAAACCTGGATTTTCAGAAAAGCGAAAATAAACTCACAGATTTGTTAATCAGTCTTTATTCTTGTAATATTATTGTATATTATTTTAATTTGTATAAAAGGTTATACAAATTAAAATGTTACGTGTGGGCGATACCGACCACATCAATGCCACGTCGCAGCTACAACACAATCACAACGATCTGTCTGTCTGCAAACACTAGCCACAACGTTATCACGTCGGAACTACTAGAGACAACGCAACCACAACGCAACTGCAAGAAGCTGCAGCGACACTATTCACACGTAAACACTGCTTGCCCACATTTTGTTTCTGCGATGTGGTGTGGTTGTGGTAAGTGTGAATGGGCCCATTCACACTTACCAACTTACTTACAATACCAAGTCCTTGAAAACACATCAAGAAGAGAACTGATTGTAATAAAACAAATCAGTTTGATAGGCCATTCCGCCATCAGTTTATTGCGATAATAAAAGTGCGATTAACAATAAATAGTCTCAAGTTTGCAAGTTATACTAAAGTTATTTGTGTTTATCACAAGATTTTTCGCCAGTGTGTTCGAAAATGAGTTCTTCACTAAAATGATATTGACATATTATATCAAACTTATAAGGTGTTTCACCAGTGCAGTGCATTAGAACATGACTTTTTAACTAATTGGCTGAAACTACCGACACAAACATTTAAAAGGTTTTTCACCAGTGTGTATACGAAAATGTCTTTTAAAATTATACTTTTGACTAAAACTAAGCTCACAAATATTACACTTATAAGGTTTTTCACCAGTGTGTAGACGAATATGGTATTTTAATTGATCCTTTCGCCGAAAACTACGTTGACATATATCACATTTGAAAGATTTTACATCAGAGTGTATAAGAAAATGTTGTGTTAAAATGCACTTGTTATTAAAACTACGTTGACATACATCACACTTATAAGGTTTTTCCCCAGTGTGTGTACGAATATGTTGTGTTAACTGACCCTTTTGAATAAAACTACGTTGACATAAATCACACTTAAAAGGCTTTTCACCAGTGTGTATTCGAATATGTTTAGTTAAATATCCCTTTTCACTAAAACTACGTTGACATACATTACACTTGTAAGGTTTTTCACCAGTGTGCAGACGAATATGTTTAGTTAAAGATCCCTTTTCACTAAAACTACGTTGACATACATCACACTTGTAAGGTTTTTCACCAGTGTGCAGACGAATATGTTTAGTTAAAGATCCCTTCGAACTAAAAGTACGTTGACATACATCACACTTGTAAGGTTTTTCACTAGTGTGTGTACGAATATGTTGTGTTAAATTACTCTTTTTAGTAAAACTACGTTGACATACATCACACTTATAAGGTTTTTCACCAGTGTGTATACGAATATGTTTAGTTAAATATCCCTTTTCACTAAAACTACGTTGACATACATCACACTTGTAAGGTTTTTCATCAGTGTGCAGACGAATATGTTTTGTTAAATTACTTTTTAGAATAAAACTACGTTGACATACATCACACTTGTAAGGTTTTTCACCAGTGTGCAGACGAATATGTTTAGTTAAAGATCCCTTCGAACTAAAAGTACGTTGACATACATCACACTTGTAAGGTTTTTCACAAATTTGTGGCCGAGTATGTTTTATGATTTCTTTTACTCGACGAAAACTACGCAGATCACATTTGTAAGGCTCTTTGAAATAAGTGCCAGGTTTGTACGAATGTTTTTGAGTTGTCCGGATAACTTTCGAGTCTGATTTTTCTTTTTTCGTTTGCTGGACTGTTATTGCATCTTCTTGTTTTATTGTTCGTGTGTCAAGTTTTGGATTCTTCGCAACGGTCGCCCCTGTGATTATAAAGCTGGTTAGTACCATGTTTGAAGAAGATTGACATGCACACGAAGCAAAATAATAGCGCTTTGCATGGTGAATCAGACATTGCATTATACGCTTTATAACCAGAGACATGAAGTACAAAATTGTACTAACATCGACAAATGGTCTCATAGCGGGTGCATGCCCGGCGCGGGTCAGGAGTCAGGACGGCAGTACGGCGGGCTTGTACATATTGTACTTCCTTGTATTATATGGATGTTAGCTCACGAAAAGCGTGCGCAGCTGCCGGTCCCGACCCAAGCCGCGCGCGACCCGCGCACGCGAACATATTTAATTTTTTGTATGTTTGTTTGTTTTTTACGCTAAAACGGCGGGACGCAAGAACGGATTTGGGTTATAAAATAACCTCAATAATCAAATTAAAACTACATGTTTTAATTTGATTATTGAGGTTATAAGGTGATTCAAAATTAAGTATTGTTGAAGTGGCATTTGTTTTGATTTAATCCATTTTTACTTTACTATTTATTAATGTCGATAATCTGTACCTACTCTTTATTTTCATTTCCAGGTTTCATTTATCACCTACCTAGTATTTTGAAAATACATATTAGGTTTATCAACGAATCCCACAAATGGAAGTCGGATTGTGGGATCCGATCGGAATTACATTCGACATTCGAGGGTTACATATACATTCGGCGATGCAGGTGTACATACTATACACCTCTGACCCTGCGGGTGACACAGACGTGTCTTCTGTTATTACTAAATGGTTTGGGTTACTCAGTCCTAGTACGTTTGGGCGTGTCAAGTGTCATTCGTATTTGCTCCGACACGCGGAATATACTCCATGCGTCCCGCCAGCATGGTTATATTAATTACTAGCTTCCGCCCGCGACTTCGTCCGCGAGCCGATAACCTTCCTCAAGAATTAGGCTATCCCATGCAAAAAGATTTTTTTCTAACCCGACTGGTAGCTGCGGAGATTACTTACAAACAAACAAATTTAACATGTTTATAATATTAGTATAGAAGTATAGGTTCTTGTCTGAGCAACTGGCAGCAAGCTCGTCATGTTCCCTAGATGTCACTGCTTGCGGTAGCGTCCGGGCACAAAAAAAGCGACGAGGTATTGGCTGATCTTAGCGTTATAGTCGTAATGAGTGCTGCTTGTGATGACTGGTCGTCTTGCTCGTTTGTGACTTCCAGATACAGTCCTAAGGATAGCATTTAACATTGCACATGTCAGCGGATACACCTTTTAGGTAACACTAACCACTTCCTGTCAGGGGAACTATTGGCCTGTTTGCTTACCTACTAACTGACTAATACTTACTTGTCGTCTCCCTGGCTCTTCGTTTCTCCTTAGATACTTCTTGTTCTTGTTCCACTTCTGTTTCAAACTTCATTAAAGGTACATAATCTTCTAAATCTGATTCATAATGCCGTGGTTCTATATCTGTTACATCTAGACAGGTATTATCAAAATTATCCAGATCTAGCTCTGTAAGTAAACAAAAACAGTAAATTATCAACTAGCCCTGTAACGCACGGTTTTTACGACACGAGATAAATTATTTTATTTCATAACATAATGTGGTACTGGTTACCATTAGGTTGAATTAAACTAAACACTACCAAAACTTTGAAGTACATGGTTCAAAACATTTTATTCAATCTTCTAAACTACTGTACAGATTTAAAAAATTCTTTCACCAGTAACATAGGCTGTAATTTATAAAGATAAACATATGAAGCGGGCCAAGCCGCTGACGGAAGTTAGTATAAAATAATAAATAGATTGATTACTTATCTATTTTTGTTTTTAAGAACATACCTTCATTTTGATGTTCCTCACTTGGCTCAATAATATCATCTATTCCCTCACAAACGGCTGTTAATTCTTCTTTGATAGCAATGCTTTCTGTTTGACGTTCATCAACTATACTTATGTGCTCTATTGGAGATTTAATAAACCCACTGACAAACTCTAAGTGGTTTTGGTTTGTTAAAGAACTGGGCTGTAAAAAATAAATTTTAGTATTAGGAAAATATGCTGGTGACCACAGGCCCTCGAGCACAAACCTTTTTAGGATTCTCCCATACGTTCCATATGGGGAACATGCTTTTCAACTAAACTGTTAAGTTTGATCTTAGGATAAATTCATCCCATCTACCGAACCCTTCACTGTGTGTGGTCCGACACACACTTGGCTGGTTTTTATTTCATTATACTAAAGTCACTAAAAAGAGCCCCCACAAGTGAGGACACTTAAGTAGGTCCAATGAATCCCAGAGAGTCGGTCATGCTACTAACCTCACTGACCACTGCACAAGCTATGTATTGTTGCAGAGGTCGTGCCGACATGAGAGAGGACCGTTATTGAACTGCCACATACAAGTTTCATACAGAAGTTATACCGTCAATGGAAGGGTTGGCATGAAATCCAGACACAATAGGTATGAGCTTCAGAGGAATGACTTCCACATTACACTGAAATTAGAAATTATAAGAATAAATGGCTGTTGAAAAATACCTCACCTCATAATCCTCATTCATCATCTGAGCGAACAGGTCTTCGGCTTCCAGACATTTTCTCAGCAATCGGTAGCATTGCTTTAGTTTAGCACAGCAGAAGAAACAAGCAAGCGTCGGTCTACTGTCTTCAGTTACAAACTGCAACAAAATTTGTCTTACACTATTTTGTTTTTATGAAAAAAATACCTAGATATATTTTATCCTAAATGCTTTCAGAGCAGTGCTGAGTATGCCTTCTGTAAGATGCGCTTACAGAGAAAGCATTAGTCACTTCTCTTGCTCAAGGTAGGTTTCCTCGTGCTATTTTCCTTCACCGATGTCAGTGATTTTCATGTTCCCTTAAGAAGACCCTCTGACCAAAATTTCATGTAGATAGCATGAATCTTCATGTAGGACACGCATTTAAAACCATAAAAATTTACATAATATTAATTAAAAATATCAACTTACTGGAATATCAGTCAGCTTCTTATAAAGTTCCTGCAAGTTCCTGTTGACCACTACATGCATGCGAACATTTTCCGCTAAACATATCCTACACATTGGCAGTTTTTCCATTTTTAACTCAAAATTATCATTCAAAGACTAAGTAGTACAACCCGGTCACATTATCTGTAGACCTAGCGTAGTCCAAACGTAACAATGAAATGTAAAAAAATAAAGCAGTGATAGCGCGAAAATACCACGATAAGTATCGGCAACGAGACTGCTTACCGTACTGACTGACCACAGATGACTGCAGTGCGTGCAGTGGTCTCGAATGTCAGAGTGCGAAATCGGTAGAGCTGCCCACAAAATTCGGTACATTAGTACCCAAAATCGGTATATGACAATAAAAAATACAATGTTCAATCAAATTCGTTTATTTATCAAAAAATAAATTAATAGTCTAATTTACATCAAACCAAACACACTTAAATATAATGATTTTTTTCGGTCTTTAGGATCATACTCTACTCTTTGGCCATAGCCGCGGTCATCTTTGAATTAATTTCCAAGTCATAACAATTAGCGTCATTAAAGAGTCGTTTTGCATGTAATAGAACAGTGATTGACTCAGTAGACAGCCTATTTCGCTGTTTTGTTTTCATAAGATTCATAAGATTTCAGAGGACTCAAGGGTATTCCTCAAAAAATATGGAACTAACTAGGTACTTACTTTCTATTGAGGAATCCCTCAATAGGCTGTCCGTAACGTAAAACATAAATGAAAAGGATTGCCAACGTAGAAGTGTAAAATCGGTAGAAAAATCGGGATTATTACATGTATTCTCTGAAATCGGGGAAAAATCGTTGCAATTCGGTATTTCGGTAGGACAGAGCCCATATCGGTAGAAATACCGAAAAATCGGTAGGTTCGAGACCACTGCTGCAGTGTTGCCGCAACTGAGTTCCCAAAAGGTACATAGCCAGCGCTGAAAAGGTACATTTTGGGTTCAAAAGGTACTTAAGTAATGCTTTTACTAAAATCATTCACTACTGCATCTCTCGCTCTCTCGCAATGAATGCGAGACAGGGAGAGACTGCCTGCTCGCCAGCAGTTCTATTTTTTGGATTCTAGGCGTAATAAAACATCTATATTTTTTTTTTTTTCCCCGCAGTTTTATCATAGGTCCTCGTTGAATTGTTTCTCGTGTTTAAAAATGTACAGACGCCAGCAGGTCAAGCTACCCGAAACTGTCAAATTTTCGCAATCAACCTTGAACCTTATGCTGTAGTGCTAAAGTTGAAAATCTATTAAATAAATTTGACAGATTGTAGTAGCTTGATGTGCTGGCGTCTGTACCTATCAAAACTTATCCGCTTTGCAAACAAGCGAGCCTTTTTTTTTTTTTTTGGCTGGAAAATTGTCAAATAACTTTTCCCGCTCTGGGCGGAGCGGGAGGGCGTGTCAGACTTTTACTGATTAAAACACACCCGTGTTCCTTTTATTGCCTGTGTGCCGGGGCCGAGGACCTGCGTCAGGCGGAAGGTGAGGACGCCGTGGCGCCTCTCTAGCCACTCCTCAAAGAGGGGACTTATCGCCACAATTGTGGCGTGCCCAAACAAGCGCGCCCTGTAAGTAGAGTAGTGTTCTGTGTCTGTCATAACTTGGTGAGCGCACCGAAAGAGCGCGCCGCTCGGGCTGGTCGGATACACGATACAATGTTCATAGCCTACACTCTCGGCGGAAGCGAGAGAAAGCTATTTCCCATTCCTACATTACGTAGGTCTCTGACTTCACTGGCCACCGGTACTTGGAACCGCTATCTCGTTTTCACGTTTTGGCGGCGGTTTCAAAAAAGGTACGTAAAATAGTCTAAGCCACGATTTTACACATGATCTCGAATGTTAAGTTGAAAAGGTACGTAAAATAGACCCCATTACACATTACACATGGGAGGCTTAAAAGGTACGTCAAATGTGTAAAATGTACGCTAACGGCAACACTGGATGACTGACGCAACGGGGCGAGCGCGGTGAGGTGAAAGGGGAACGGGGAGGGACTTCACATTCCAGCGAGGTCTACGGGGGGTATTACACTATCAAATATCTAGGATCGTAGATAGGATCCTATCTCATAAGTCATAACCTACATCTATGACACCTAGGATCCTATCTGTGTATTACACTATCATATATCTAGGATCCTATTTTTTGTATTAAGTGGTTGCAATCGTCTATTAAAACAAAATACTGAAGCCTTTCGGCACATAATATGACAAATAGAACTATATTGAACACCGATGAAGCTAAAACAATGAACTTCCGGCCGCCTGGCAGCAGTTTGCTTTTATTCTTTGTACAGCAGTGTTGCCAACAATAATTTTAGAATTCCACTAAAGCATAGTGTGAACTTACGCTAAAATTTCGTTGTACTTACTTTTTATCCGTCAATAAAACTGACAATTTAGAATATGACAATAGCAGAACGGAAAAAGGCAAAATCACATAATTTAACAGACGGATTTTGTATCGGGAAATTATGAAAGTAAACGTGGAAATTCAATATATATTATTCAATATGGCAAGACCTGTTTCTATGATCCCATCTAACAACAAATGTCAAAAATCTTTAATCAAAGACGATTTGATTCATAGGTTTGTATTACATTATCAAATAAATATGACTCATAGATCTGTGATCTTTGATATTTGATAGTGTAATACCCCCCTATAGATAATGTGTGACAGGGTTTGATATTTAGTTCCACTTTACGTATAATAATAGAGAGAAATTATGTTGCTTTGTGTTGCATTTACAAATAACGAGGCAGCAGTGTTACCAGATTATAAAAAAAATACTACCGCTTCAAATACGGTGTTTCTGACTCAAAATACCGTAGACAGATTTGAAAAATAACGTGTAAATTATCGTGTAAAAAGTAAAAGAAAATACCATGAATATTCAATATTTGTATTCATAATTATAATTAACTTCTTTCATAATCATCTAACACAAGAACTTCTTGATAATACATTTATGCTGCAGTAATTTTTACAACTTATTCTTAGTAGGCACAAAATCAAAACAGCTGTTTCCATGTATGTGAATAGACTGCTGCGCAAGAATATTTCCCTTTAGAGTTTTTGTTATTAATGTCGTTGACTTTGCTAAATATCCTTTCACATGCAGCATTTGAGGTAAGGATAAAATTTAACATAAAAGTGGGCAGGCACCGAAACTTTTAGTACCTTCTAACACGGTAGTTAATATTTAAAATTATCGTAGAAAATCACACGGTAGTGAATCACTACCGTAGACCGTGTATTGGTTAAAAATACCGTGCTTCTACGGTAATTACCGTGTACCTGGTAACACTGCGAGGCAGGCAGCTTTTGATTAAAATCCCTCGAGTTGGGAGTCCATATTTTTTACGGTTTGAATTCATTTATTTTCTAAAGATTACAAATCACTTATACAGAAATAAATACTAAAATTACTTGTATTATACAGTTTTGTTGTCCAGGATTAGTAGGAGCTTTTGGTGTTGACATTACGAATTTAAGGAGGTAATTGCTAAACGTTTTGTATTTTGTTTTCTGTCTCAGCGTTGCCGTTAGCGTACATTTTACACATTTGACGTACCTTTTAGGCCTCCCATGTGTAATGTGTAATGGGGTCTAGTTTACGTACCTTTTCAACTTAACATCCAAAATCATGTGTTTAAAGACCATTTTACGTACCTTTTTTGAAACCGCCGCCAAAACGAGATAACGAGATAGCATCTTCAGTCCTAAGTAGCGGTGGCCTGTGAAGTCACAGACCTACGTAATGTAGGAATAGGAAATAGCCTTGTCTCGCTTCCGCCGAAAGTGTAGGCAATAAACATTGTAGGTATCCGACGGGCCCGAGCAGCGCGCTCACCAAGTCAAGACAGACACAGAACACTACTCTACTCACAGGGCGCGCTTGTTTGCAAAGCGGATAACTTTTGATAGGTACGTTTTGTATTTTTTGCGGTTTCTCCATAATATTAACCACGAGAAACAATTCAATGAGTAACTATCATAAAAATGCGGGGATTTTTTTTTATTGAACTTCTGCTAGCGAGCAGGCAGTCTCTCCCTGTCTCGCATTCATTCCGAGAGAGCGAGAGAAGCAGTAGTCAATGATTTTAGTAAAAGCATTGCTTATGTACCTTTTTTACCCAAAATGTACCTTTTCTGCGCTGGATATGTACCTTTTGGGAACTCAGTTGCGGCAACACTGTTCTGTCTACCGCCGTGCGGCGCGTTGACGCGGTCGACGTGCGGTGACTCGATATCTTTGTTTTTATGTTAGAAATCTAAAGACTCGTTCACACAAGAGGCAATTACATTACTTAAATTAGTTATTTTATTTTATTTTATGACCCTTCAAGATGTGACATTTTAGTAGTTTTTTAAATAATGATAACGATTGTGTATTTTTTATATCTTTTGGTAGTGAGTTATAAAGTTTTGCTCCCTCATGACTGTATTATTGTTTTTTTTCCATAATTAGTTCTAGTACTAGGTATATGTAAGTCTTGTGCGCGCCTCAGAATACGCTTTTGTACCTGTATGTTTTTTTGTGAATGTGATTTGTGTGTGTAAGTCTTTGGAAAGAATTTTACGAACTAAAATACATGTCGCACCTTTAAAACGATAATGACGTAAAAGCGAAAACATAATTTTAGAGAAAAACGCTTTTGAATTTTTTTTTTTACTTAATCAGAAATCTTTTTTTGTTAATGATTTTTATTATTGTATTTTTTACAAAAAGACATATATAAGGATATAGGCGTATTTGTAAAATATTTTTGATTATTCTAACTCTGATATTTTAGTTGCTACCTATTTATATTATTTTCGGGGGGTGCCTACAGTTGCGTCGTTGTTCCAAATAAAATGTTTATTAACTTCAAGAATCCTCAAAGAACAATAACGTAAATGCAGAACATTAACCAAAATAATTTTTAGTTTGGTGCTAAATCATTACTTATATCAACTCTCCAATATCCTCCTGGTCTTACTTTAGTTTCTGATACCAGCAGTAAGTCATATTTTAAGAGTTATTTTTAATTTAATGTATTAAGTAAGTACTCTTGCCTAACAATCTTAATTAATTGAAACTCATGATGCAGTGCAGTGTAATGTTTTATTAGGTACTAAATTTAAAAAAACAATCAAAACTGTTTACTAACTGTTTTTCACACTTTTGTTTGGCTAATTTAACTAATTTTGCCACGCACCAAACTCCATACTGTCGAATGTAAAATGACCTAAAACATGTTATAACAAGAACATGAAACACACTTTGGAAACTACAATGACTTCATTGTGATTAGTGTCATTGTTGCTCTAAATGAAGCAAAATATTTCACCAAAGTTTGTGATAAAATGACTGAAAACACAGTTAGGTTAGGTTAGTCTCCACTCCCCCCGCGCTCAACTGACCAATGGGTCGTTTTCGATAAATTCCTTCTCCAATTACACAATGACGCAACTTCCCTCTAGCGGCTAATATTGCTATTACTTAAAAGTCGATGTCGCACACAAAACTTTAATAGTATTTAAATCGTTTCCCATTAAAAGGTCAGTTTTTGAAATTTTTGCACTTACGGCATTGTCGTTTTATAGGTGCGATGTGTTAAATAAATATATATTAGAAATGTTAAATAGCTTGGTTTCTTTGTAAATTTTGTGTGTGGGGGGTCCGATAGTGGTAGTAGTTTCTGCTGGGGAGTTTGTTGCGCCATTTCTTCTTCCCAGCTGATGCACTAGGAAGTGGTGAAGGGTGGGCGTTTTGGGGGACTATCTTATGTAATTTTGACGTTCGAAAAGTGCAGATTCTCAGCCTAGTTTGAATAAATGACTTTTGAATTTTGAATTTTGTAGTGAAATAGGACTTTTATAATTCTGTTTTGCGCTCTTTGTAGCTTTTCTAGGTTGGTTTTAGCTGCTGAGCCCCACAGTTCTATAAGATATTCAATGTGTGGTTTCACCAATGAATTATAAATAGTGCGGCGGACCTTGAGAGGAAAGCATCTCGCAATTCGACGTAACGCCCCCATTAGGCTTAATATTTTAGAACAGGTTTTCTCGATATATGGTTTCCATGTAAGTTGATTATCAAGAATAAGTTCGAGATATTTCTCTTTATTAACTTTATTTAAATTGACTCCATTAATACTAAGAGGTTTTTGATCTGAGATTTTTTTGTTTTTGCTGCAAATATTATATAGTTGGTTTTGGATGTATTGATAGTTAACAGGTTATTTAGAAACCATCTTTCCAAGATAATGAGATCCTCTTGCGCGTCCTGTATTGTTGAGTCAATTGAGTGACCAAAATAAAATCAGGCAAGTGTCATCAGCATATAGGGAAATATGCCCCTTCAGGCCAATCTTGTCTATATTGTTTATGTAGATTAGGAATAAAAGGGGACCACAAATCGAGCCCTGGGGCACGCCGCAGTTAATCACCTCAGGTGCGCTAACATTATCACCTATTTTAACGACCTGTCGGCGTCCCTGAAGATACGATTAAAAAAAAAATAAAGCATTTCCATTAACACCGATCGAGGCAAGTTTATTCATTAACAAGCTATGGCTAACGATATCAAACGCCTTTTTTAGGTCGATGAAGATCCCCAAAGGAATTTGTTTCCTGTCTATATTAGTTTTAACAGTTGTGATTATATCTGTTGCTGCTGAAAGAGTATTAGATTTAGGTCTAAAGCATACTGTCGTTGAGAAAGGTAGTTAAATGAATTTAAATATAGGCTGAGTCGATTGTGCAATATCTTTTCAAAAACTTTAGACAGCACAGGCAAGACTGAAATAGGCCTATAATTTCCCGGGGACAGTTTGGAGCCGGCTTTGAAAATAGGGGTAACTTTGGCGTATTTTAATGTGTCAGGGAAGTGACCTTCGCTCAAACATTTGTTTATGCATTGAGTTAGACTAGGTAATATGAGATTCTTTATACACTTTAGTGATTTGGCACTGATGCCGTCTATACCTGTGCTGGTGTTTGCATTCAGGTCATCAATTATTTTCCCAATTTCGTCTGCCGTTGCTGGTGTTATGTGAGAAAGTTTAGTTGCATTTTCGGTTTTGGTAAGCGTGATAGTGTTAGTCTGGTTATTATGATATTTAGCAGGTATCTGATTAGCTAGAAGTGTACCTATACCTGAGAAATAGCTGTTAAAACACTCACATATTTCCCTTTCATCAGTAATCAGCCCTGTAGGTGATAGTAATTTAGAGGGAGCAACACTTTTCTTTAATTTATTATTAGACAAGCTATTTATCAATTGCCACATTTTAAGGGGTTTACCCTCGCAGTCTTTAAAAGATTTATGATAATATTTGCTTTTTGTCGCTTGAATATTCTCAAAAACTCTGTTTCTCTCTTTTTTAAATGCTTCTTCCGATTCTTGGTTATTTGGATTATTTTTGTAATTTTTCCACAGTTCATTTCTTTTGTTTAGTTGATTAACTATGTCCTTATTTATCCAATCTGTCCTCGGAGGGTTTAGTTTTACCTCTTTTGTTTCTGGTGATTGCTGATTGGATTGCTTCCTCTAACCTGGTATATTCCTCTCCGATGTTATCACAGTCCAGGTCTTCTACAGTTTTATATAAGTTTGTGTATGATATAGCTTGGAATTTCACTTTTCTAATAGGCTCAGGCGTATACCTCTCGACTTCTAAGAAGATCTGTTTATGATCAAACATGGCAGATTCTATAATAGCTAGATGTATTTTATGATCTTGGAGGCTGGTGCATACATGATCCAATATACTCTTGGTGGTTGAAGTTTCCCTAGTGCAGTATTTAGCATCAATTTTATTCAATATGGTGTATCCCTGCTCTGCGAGTGCATCTGTATATTCAGAGGTAGATCTGTTCGGCGCAAGCAGGTTTTAGTTAAAATCTCCAAATAAGATTGTTCGCTTCCGTTTCTGAAGTTCATCCGAAAACGTCTCGAGGAACTTTTTCGAGTTGGTTCTTTCTGGTTTATATATGGCGCCAATGTCGAGAGATTTTTTTTCTAGATGCACCCATATGAAGTGGTTGTCATCTTCACATTTGTCACTTATAAACACATGTTTTATATTTTTGTGGACAAATATTGAGACTCCGACTCCTCTTGACTGTGTTCTGAAGTTATAGTAATGCTTGTAGTTGGGTAATCGTATGCTTTTAGCTTCTGTTTCGTTTTTTTAACCACTGATTTTTTAACCACCGTAACTAGTCAGCGCCGTTGTGATCGGTTACAAACAGTCGGATCTAGTACTGCACTATACAGAAACAGTATTTTTGTAATGGCTCTAAAGGTCTATAATCAGTTACCAAAATGTATAAGGAGTGAAGATAATGTCCGCAAATTCAAAAGTAAATTTTATTTATTTCTAATAGATAAGACGTATTACTCTATCAAAGAATTTTTAAATGATAAAATATGACACCCTTTAATATAATTTACCATTGACATGCATGTAACAATAAATTATAATTGATTAATTATTTATTAATAATAATACATATAATTGACATTATTTATAACATAATGAAATATGACATTAATATAATTTACAATGCATTTGCTCGAAAAGAGACTTTTCCAAGCAGTAAATTAGTGCGGAAAGTGTAACTTTTTTTCACTAGTGCTTTTTATTTTTCTGTTTTGTTAAAATTTTTGTGGCTGTCGTCAGCCCGTTGCAAAGAGTTTTTATTATTTGAGAAAAGTTTTACAAATCACATGATTTTATTTTATTTTATTTTATTAATGATGATGATGATACTACTGTGGCCAACCGTAAGTTAATTATGAAACCGTGGCTAACACCAGGCCTATTACGGTGCATTAGACACAGGGATAATCTTCATAAAGACGTTTTAAAAAACCCAAAACATACCACTATGGAGATTTCTTATAAAAGATACCGCAACTACTGCAATTTACTACTTAGAAAGTTAAGAATAAATCATGAAAAATCTGCTCTAAAATCTTCACAAAACAGCAAAGAAACATGGAGCATGGTGAAATCCATTACTAACCAAGTCGAAAAAAAAACAGTCGCGATGGAGCTATTACCTGCTACAAAGGATGCATCGAAAGAAATTGAGACCATAAATGAGTATTTTGCTGATAATTTGCGCAAATCTAATTTGAATTGGTCCATTTTGGGTAGGTCTATGATACTTTTTGGCAACTTATTGTATATTTTGGGTGCCATGCCCAAAATGTTTTTATTAAATACTGCTTTTTTATGACGTATTACGCATATTTTATTTTTGTGTCGTGTGCTTCTTGGATGTGTATAAAGCTGTAGATTCGCTTTGACAAAGATCGCCACTTCATATATATAAAGACACGGGAATGTCAATAGTTGGAACTGTTGACAATGTGACTTTTCTGTGCGTTGTATGCCACACATTGCCCTTATGCATTGTTTCTGGGCTTTGAACGCCATTGCCAGCGGGAGAAGATATTTGTCAAATTTACACCCAAAAAAAAAAAAAGGGCGCGCTTGTTTGCAAAGCGGATAAGTTTTGATAGGTACATTTTGAATTAACCACGAGAAACAATTCAATGAGTACCTATCATAAAACTGCGGGGATTAAAAAAAAAAAAATATAGATAAGTTTTATAACGCCTAGAATCCAAAAAATAGAACTGCTGGCGAGCAGGCAGTCTTTCCCTGTCTCGCATTCACTGCGAGAGAGCGAGAGATGCAGTAGTGAAGGTTTTTTTTTTTTTTTTTTTTTTTTTCATGTAGGGCATCTCGTAGCTGACCACTAAGGCCATGACTACTCAACCGGTCAATCCTGTGGCTGCCTTGAGCTTCTACACTCAAAGCCTCCAGCCAGGGGCAAAAACTATGCTAATTAAAACTAGGCGAACGCTCGCTAAGGGCACCCCCTGTGGGGTACGAACCTCGGCTTAGGGCGTTCGCTGGGGGGAGGACAGCAAGAGGGACAGGCTGGATAGAAAGTATATCATTATTATTAATCGGGGAATTTAAAGCTACAGGCTCAGCATCATCAAACTCAAACTCAAACTCAAAGCATTTATTTCAAATAAACCAATTACAGGCACTTTTGAATTGTCAAGGGGTCCGTCAGTCAGAAAGATGAAGCTAGATGCCCATTCCAAAGCGTAGTAGGTACCTATGGAGAAGAACGGGCAAGAAACTCCACGGACACTCTTTTAAATCATAATATGGTTACAAAAAATTGGTTACATCATTCATGTTGAAGTTATACATGTGAGAACGATGCAAAACGTTAAAAGCGTCCATAGCAAAAATAAAAATTCAAAAATTAAATTAAATTAAAATAAGCCGTGGTAGCTAAGAGATGACCAGTCCCTACTGACGGCGCCCGTTCACGAACATGACGCATGGATTAGCACCATTCAGCTCAACCATTTTGAAGGGAGCTAAATGATCCAACACACGCGCCACCGTCAGCGAGACATTAGAGTGAGCATGACATACTCTCAGCCGCCAAGGCACATTCAAGTCAATGAAAGACATATCCAGTACCTAAATGGTAGCTTTATAGTCGGTACATAGTACTCAACATGTGCTATGCAATTATACAATGTTATGAGATTGAATTTATACAATGCAAAGATAGTTTTTTACATCTTCAGCAGCTCCAACAGTATTTTAAAATGCTAATCTATTCGTTTATGCGCCCTTGTGGAGCAAGACCAGTGTTGAGCCAAGCATTTTTATCAGCGATATAATCTCCCAACTTATAATATGCTTGGCTGCATAGTGTGCGTTTAATATAAGATTTAAATTTCGTTTCATTTAGTTGAAGTATGTTGGGAGGTATTTTATTGTAACATTTTAAACAGTACCCCATGAAAGATGAGTCCACTTTAGCCAGCCTGAAACCCGGTTGAACTAATTGGTCCCTATTCCTAGTGATGTAATTGTGTCTTGCACCTCTTTTACTAAAAAGATGCAGATTTTTCCTTACGTACATAATGTTTTCATAGATATATTGACAAGGTACCGTCATGATGTTAATATCTTTAAACAGTTCCCTTAGAGAGTCGCGCCTGCGGAGGCCATATATGGCTCTGATGGCTCTTTTCTGCAGAATAAAAATAGACTCGATGTCTGCAGCCCGTCCCCATAGTAGAATACCGTACGACATAATACTATGAAAGTAACTAAAATAGACTAGCCTCGCGGTACCCACGTCAGTAAATTGACGGATTTTTCTCACAGCATATGCTGCTGAACTTAACCGTCCTGAAAGAGATGTTAAATGAGGACCCCATTGAAGCCTTGAGTCGAGCGTGATCCCTAGGAAAACTGTTTTATCGACGAATTCTAGTTTCTCTTGATTCAATACTATCTCACAACTACTACTTTTTACATTTGGTAAAGAAAATCGTATGCACTTCGTTTTTTTCCCATTTAATACTAAATTATTAGCAGTGAACCAATTTTGGACCTGCTGTAGGGTGGCCATCGACGCGGGCTGGCGCATCGTCGAGCAAGGGTCGGGGGGGAGTATCATTTACTCGGGAGGGTCGCGATCGCGGACCTCTGCGGCGAGGTCGGAAAGTGTGTCGGTGTGTGTGTTTTCTCACTGTACTGGTTTCCCTATTGCTCTCCTGGAGGAGGGTTATGGGGTCGTCTGGGTCAGAAAGGATTTGCCTCGGGCGGCGGATCTTACTGATTTGACTCGGGACATAATTGGCGGCCTCGACAACCAGAGGGTTGCGATGGGTGGCGGCGGAATCAAAGAAACGCTTGGAATTGCGTTTGAGAAACTGGTGGATTGTGGGGAGTTTAAAGTCGAGGTGGAGGGTCTCGTTCCTACAGAACCAAGGGGCTCCCGTGGCCTTACGAAGGAATCTGTTCTGTATTACCTGCAATCTATGGATTTGACGGGGTTTAGCTTGGGCGAAGACGGCGCCCGCATAGGTCAGGATGGGGCGAATGCACGTTGTGTAGATTCGCAATTTGCACCTAAGTGACAATTTGCTACGTGCATTTAACATGGAGTGGAGTCTTCCGAGAGCGAAAGCGGCCCGCGCGCGGGCCTGCTTTATGTGTTCTGCGAAAGTGAGGTGTTGGTCGAGGACCACACCTAGATACTTGGCTCGCTTCTCCCAAGGGATCGGCTTGCCGAGCATGGTGATGGGTCGGAGCAAAGGGGGACAGTATGGCTTTTGTCGGGGTTGACTTCGATCCTCCATTTCCTAAACCAGGCGCCAAGGTTGTTGACTGCGGTTTGGAGAATGCGGGCTATCGAGTCGGGCCCAGCGCCCTTGTAGTAAATGGCCGTATCGTCTGCGAACAGAGCCAACTGTGCCTTTTTACTCTTCGGGATATCGCTGGTGAATAGGGTGAATATGAGGGGGGCAAGCACAGAGCCCTGAGGGACGCCTGCGCGGATGGGACGGGGAGAGGATATTGCGCCTTCGATGCGATAGCGGAATGTGCGGTTCAACAAAAAGTCTCGTAAGATGAGCACGAGACGATCTGGCACACCGAGTTGGTACAGCTTATACAATATGTAACAAAAACCCTGTCCGATCCATTAAGGGCGTATTCCTGGGTTAACATACGTACTATAAAAAATATATTTAAAAATGTAACTCATAAAAATCAAAAGATAATGATTATTTTATTTTTATAAACCATGCGACATTCACACTAAGTATGGCAAAATTTCATAAGTTGACAACACTCCACCCACCGGGGAAATCTTTTTATTTTACCTATTTTTATTTCAATGGATACCGCCCTACACTGGGCGCGCTGTAGGTGCTCTCTAGCGAGTCGCCAACTTGTTTGATGTAGCCGACTGGTTGCCTACCGTGCGATGCGGCGCGTCTCTGTACGCTTGTTGCTAGTCTCAAAAGTCAGTCTTTCGTGGAGATTCCTTTCGATCGGATGTTCCGTAATGTCGTATTCCAATCAGGAATATTTTAATATGTTAATGTGCTTAGGCAAACCCAATTGCAATTATGCAGCTGCGCGTAGAGACTATGAGGTGCGTTTTCACAGGCCAGGTGTGCCAGTACCGTCGGAGCGTGCGTTCCAACGTCTACATAATCGTGTGTTCACCACAGGCAGTGCTCATGGGCACGAGACACAGCGCGCTGATGCTGGAAGACCACGAGAGCGCAACCTGGAAATCGAGGATCAAGTCTTGGATATGTTTGCCGCGGACGCCACGCAAAGCACACGCTCTGTTGCCCGACAACTAGAGACTAATCACATGCTGGTTTGGAGAGTGCTGAAGGGAGATGGTCAGCACCCTTATCACTACCGGCGGGTTCAATCCCTTCTGCCCGCTGATTACGAACCAAGAATGGAATTTTGTAATTGGATCTTAAGAAAAGTCGAAGAACATGAAGGTTTCTAACATAAAGTGTGGTATCGTATTCAAGAGGAAATAAATTGCATACGGCAGCCGGCCGGTTTTGTTTTATACGATAACATATAACGTAAAATAACAAGAATACAGATATGTGCTATGAGTTGTCTAAAGATATTATTATTACAAGCAGTTTCATCGATAAAATATACCTACTAGGTATTTGTTTCCATAACTCAGTAGGTAGTAACGAAATTTGAGTTTTAATTTTAAGTTTCAATTTCCTATTTTAGAAAAATACGAATTCGAACAGAAGAGCACCGGGTGGTGCTGTGGCGGTGGGCGAGGATCGAGTGCACAGAACATTAATACTCAAGAGATCGAGTGTCGCCTATGGGAGGTGCAGTGGCGACATTGTACACTGCCATACCTCCACTGCAACTCCCGCGGGCCCGGCCACTGCGTCCTTCGCCTCCCAAGGACATCCCGGTGCCATTGTCATCATGGCGGCATCACCGCCGCAATAAGGATTGGCGGGGTTTTGACTAAGTGTTTTTAGTCACAACCCCGCCAAAATAAAAACAAATGAACTTTTAGAAAATTTTGTTTTATTTGAGTACTCCAAAAAACTGTATGCATGGGCGCCGGCAGAAATAATTTCCAGGTGGTGCAGATTTTAGTTTTCTTACAATCTTTGCCGTATAATATGATTGTTAATAAAAAGATGAAATTTTAGTCTGAATGTTGGAGACATTTACAAATTTCTGACTATTCATTATGAATTTATTATATAGGTACCCAGTCGTCACGGCTCACACCTATTTGTTCACGACGATCGAAATTTAAAAATTCTAAGTTGGTGGGCCAGGAGTACCGGGATCGATATTAATCGATTTCCATTACTTCTCTGAACGCACTCTTTAATTAAAGCTTGTGCAGACCAGCGCGACTTGTCGCGCGACGCGACACCGGTTATTGTTGTACTGTGAAGTTTTCTTAGAAATTGTATTGTTTCGCGCGACAAGTCGCGCTGGTCTGCACAAGCCTTTAAAGTACCGCTACTCCACACCAGATGGCACCAGCATAAATGGGATGAACTTAACACAGAAAGCGCAATACAGTTTCTAAGTAGTGCGAAAGAGACCGACTCTTGTCAAAGTCAATCGCGAATGAACTAGAAAGATCATAAATGTGAAAGAGACATAGATTATAGATGACAGGGACAGAGCTACGTTCGAGAACGTTTGGGAATCTGGAACCTTCCTTACATTTTGATATATAAGGGGGCTAGGTCGCGTTCCGAGTCATCGGCGAAGGGCGAAGCCCTGACCCCGCTCGCCACGCCCCCTGACGGGGGCGTCGCGACATCTCGACTCCGAGTCAGTCAGTTTTCGATTGAAGTTCGAACAGTTCGTTCCGAGTGGTCAAATCGCGAATAGTAATTAGAGGTTTGCACCGGAGCAGTGAGTACCGGAGAATAACCGGTGATTTACCGGTAAAAGTACTCGATTGAAATAATCGGTAATTAACCGATTGATCTCCGGTGATCGACGCATCCATCTTATATTTTATATACAGGGTGGCAGGGACATCGACGCGAAGCCGGCTACCATGGATTCAGTACATGATTCTGAACCCCACTGCTTTGAAATTTTTCGTCGGTTAATTTAAAAAAAATCAGCTGTTTCATAGAAAAGTGCAATACCTACGCGGTCAAAATGTATGGAGCAGCTGTTTTTTTTTTATTATCCGATGAAAAGGTTCAGAATCATGTACTGAATCCATGGTAACAGGCTTCGCGTCGATGTCCCTGACACCCCGTATAATAAATTTACACAAATAAAATACACATTCAACAATCTGTGCCTGCTACTTCTGTAAGGTTAGAGAGAGTATTTTCGGCGACAGGACAAATACTAAATGATAGAAGAAACATGTTACGCTATGACGCTGTAATTGACATGTTGTGTTTCTTAAATCAAAATCAGCATTTGTTGTCTTTATAAAACGTTTTTTTTTTTTTAAATAAGTGATTATATAAAGTATATCAATTGATTATTCTTATTCCCAAGGCTCGGAACCGGTTTATGAGATACCGGTTAATACCGGTTTATTTCGGTATTCCTCCGAACTTTTCTTAAGAACGTGAACATTTTAAGAACTTTATTTTAACCTATATTAACCGGTTTATTTGACGAACAGCATGTCGGTAAACGCGTAGCAACTTGTGAATACTTGTAAGGATGCTGTACATAGCGCCGCGGTATGTACGAATAGCGCGCGACGTTTGCATATCGTGCCCGTATTAACCGGTTTTTGTAGTTCTAAACCGTTTAATCCGAAAAAATCTTTATGCAAATACTCTTCCAAATACCGGTTTAAAAAAAACGGTTTATGCGAACGAAACCGAATGTAAAGGTTTTTGCGTCAAGTACATGATAACGGTTTGAAAATTTAACCGGTATCCGAGCCTTGCTTATTTCTTCAGTTTTAAAACAAAATTTCTTTATTCTCCGGTGACCTCCGGTTTTTCACCGGAGATTGCCCAATCACCGGTGAATTCAATCGGTTGTTAAGATCTCGCTCCGGTGCAAACCTCTAGTAGTAATAGTTCCCGCCATATTCGTTTCCATAGATTAGTGTTTTTAGTGTTTTTATAGTGTTGCCGTATTTTAATTTCGAAAATATATAGATAATTCATACAGTCCAAATAATCCAATAGATCAAGAATGATTGCTTGATTACATGTGCAAGAGCGAGCTAATTAGTCAGTGTCAGTGCGCGCCGTTATTAATTAATCAGTGCAAGCAAGCAGTGACAAGTGAGCTAACGTGTGTTTCTTTTCTTTATAATTTTAAATTCAATTCAATTCAATTCAATTTATTTATTCACAAACAATTTACATTGTGTTTGAAATTTTCTATATGATAAAAAAAAGCAAGTAAGTAAACACATTAATAACAAAAAAAAATAATAACATTCATAGTACAAGAAACACATTTAAAAATTAATAACAAAAATCACATCATCATCAAAATTAACATCATACTTAATAAAAATTACCTACATTAAAAAATAAAAATCCATGTCAACTCATTAACAATATAAGATAAGGAATAGAAAATCAAAAAAAAAAAATGTCAAATTAAATAGTTCAATGTCAACTTAAATAATGAATAGGATTAATAATACATATGTCATTTCAAAATAATGTCCTTAACATACATAAAACAATAACTTCTGTCTGCTCTGTAACATACATATTTAAGTTGACAGGAAGAAACGCATGGTCATAATATTATTACATTTCGTCAACGGAGTAGAGTCATTTATCTAGTAGGAATGCTTGAAGCTTTGTTTTAAATGCAGATGTATAAATCAAGCTTTTTAATTGCAAAGGTAACTTATTGAAAAATTGCACCGCTTGATATTGTGAACTATGCTTCACAATGTTGAAGTGAGGACTTATCTTATTTCTCAATTCCTTCCTACGTGTGCTCTCTCTAACCAGCCTTTCCTCATCCGTCTCATATTCATGTATGTACTTTTTAAGATTAGTCAGAAGGACTAGAACATAGAGACTGGGTACTGTAAGGATGTTTAAATCTAAGAAATGAGAACGACAACTTTCTCTTTGTGAAATACGGACAATGGTACGTATAGCTCTTTTCTGAAGGACAAAAGCTCTTTGGCAGTTATAATTATAGCTGTTCCCCCAAAATTGTATGCTATATCTTAATTTTGACTCAATAAGTGCGTAGCATACGATTTTTAAATGTGTAATGTCAATTTCTAAATATGAGTGACATAAGGCGATTTTTGTGCAAGAGAAAAAAGATGGAAAATGAACAGTTTAATGCTAAAGATTGTCCTAGTACTTCGGCACAGCAAAGTACTAGTAAAACTGAATTAACAACACAACAAACTTCAGTTAATATTTATGATGTGGGTTTATATCTGGATTCTAACGTACCTATCAGTGATGAAATATGGTTTAAAGTGCTCGAAACACCGTGGAAACCTCCGCAAGATTATGATTTCAAGCAGGACATCGATCATAAACACAACAACGTGCATTTCGCCACGAGTGGCTCACAGCATACCCTTGGTTAGCCTATTCTGCTCAGGCTAAAGGACCACTTTGCCGTACATGTGTATTATTTCCCGCAAAAATTCATCGAGGCAGTACTCAGGGGCCATTTATCGTTCGGCCATGCAAAAAATATCAAAAATTTCATGACTGTGCGAAATCTCATGCAAATAGCCAGTGGCATCGTGAATCGGTTATACGTTCTAAAAAAATTCTGGAAATCATGCAACAAAGAAAAAAAAAGACGTTTATGAACAGATAGATACTGAATATCACAGGGAAATTTCAGAAAACAGAAAAAAACTTCAACCCATTATATCTTCGGTCTTATTTTGTGCTACGCATGATTTACCCCTTCGAGGAAAAACAGAAGATGGGTCAGTTTTCAAAGACGTACTTCATTTCCGAGTTGAGGCAGGAGATACGGTTTTAAAAGACCACTTTGCAACTGGTTCGAAAAATGCCCTCTATGTATCCCATCAAATACAAAACGAAATTATTGAAACCTGTGCTGATGTTCTTCGTGAAACCATTACTGATGAAGCAAAAGAACCGGCATACTTTTCAGTCTTGGCTGACGAGACAGCGGATATAAGCGGGACTGAACAGCTTTCAATGGGCATAAGATACGTCAAGTTTGACCAAACGAAACACAGTTACGTAATACTTGAAGAATTTTTGGGGTACAGACCACTTCAAAAATTAGATGCTGCATCGATTTCTGAAGTTATAATATCTTTTTTTGACATCATGTGGTTTAGATCTCAACAAAATGGTTGGGCAAGGGTATGATGGTTGCTCCACGATGACTGGACATGTTGGTGGGGTACAGAAAATAATTAATGATAAATATCCCAAAGCAAAGTATTTCTACTGTGCTAGTCACATATTAAATCTTGTTGTCAATGATTTAAATAATTTGAGTGAAATAAGAAATACTGCTGGAATGATTAAGGAAACTATAACTTTTTTTAGAGAGAGCATTTTACGGCGAAAAAAAATTCCAAATATTCCCTTGTTTTGCGAAACCAAATGGTCTGCAAAGTACAAAGGTATTCGAATTTTCGCTCAAAATTTCACCAAAATTGTAGAAGCATTACAAGACCTCTCAGAAGATCAAGCCACTAATTCTAAGACAAAGGTTAGAGCTTACCAACTGCGCACTGCTTTGACCACCACAAATTTTATTGTGGCATTGCATATTATTGCTACTTACTCGGCAAAGCTTGAGCCTGTCTGCAACAAGTGGATATTGACATTAATTCAGTGAATGACCACATTTGCAAACTCACTAAAATAATAGAGGGTCACAGACAAAACGCATCGCAGAAATTTACTGCTATATTTGGAGAAGCTAAACAAAGTTGCGAAGACCTTAATATTGAGATTAAATGCCAACGAGTTACGAAACGACAGGCTCATCGATCCAACCACCCATCCGAAAACGTTGAAGAATTTTACAGAAGAGCTTTATGAGTATACATCCCATACCTTGATTCGATCATTTCTTCTTTAAAAGACAGGTTTTCTGAAACACATAACATTTTCTCTGTTACAACTACACCCAAAAATAATGAAAGGCCTCAGTAAAGAAGAATTTCTTAGAGCTGCAAAAGACATTGAAAATTTGTATGGCGATCTTTTACCTAATTTTATTTCAGAAATCACGACTTGGTTTGAAATGTGGAAATATCCACAGCCAGCGGCAAATGATATCAGTGAAGTTGATCGATATGAAAAACATCTTATAGACTACATCGACGAGGCAAAAGATTTCTTTCCTTCAGTAGCAGAAGCGATCAAGATTGGCCTTAGTCTACCCGTCACAACGTGCACAATAAAAACATCTTTTAGCACACTGAGAAGAGTTAAAACTTGGAATAGGTCCACAACAGGTGACGAGCGACTGTCTGGATTATGCTTGTTAAGTGTCCACCGAGGCAAGATAACCGAGGACAATAAAGATAAGTGCTATTTTAGTCCTACAGGCGCTTAGTGCAAACTTATATTTGAAATATTTTTTTGTTTATGTAAGCGTTTCTCTTGGTTTATTTCATTGAAAAAAATAAAGAACACAAAAAGAACATTTATTTGGTTTATATTTTAGAACATTCTGAGCATCCCACCAGAAAATATACACGTGGCCGGGATGCACCGTACACGATACTGCCCGGCCACAAACAAGTGCTTTTTTAACAAGATATATTTGTGGTACATTTAATCTATTCATTGGCAGTACCAAAAGAACAATAAAAGAACATTTAATTGATACGTCTATAAATGACGAAATCGACTGTGGCCGGGCTGCAACGCAACACACCATTGAAGTGGTGGTCCAGTGAACTTGAATATAAAAAAAAAAATTGAACTTGACCTAATTTTTTATTGAGATTTTACTTATTACAAATTTAGTTACTTTTATTTAATTGAAGTTATTTTATCTTCTTATTAAAATGTAACTATTTTATGCAACAGCTGTTTTATTTTATGGATTCAAGCAAAATTCCGAATGAATATCGATATCGATAAAATAAAAATTAATGATACGGACTACTCTTTCCGCTACCCCGTCCCCCGCAAAAAGTGACAGACTGTTTTGTTCGGAATATTGTGCATATGGCTTCTCCAGTGTTATATACTCTAAGTGCGCGGGCATCGCAAGCGGAAAAACAAAACCAGCGCGCCATTTTCGATAAATATTTGTTATCGTATATTCGTTATTATCAAAAATATGAAATCCAAAGTATTGTCACCAACCGACGTACAAAAGTTTTGGTCAAAAGTACCTGGCAACAAAGGTCAGTTGAACTTTAAAAATCTAAATGTATCAACTCTATAGTTACGTTATTGTAGCATAAGTTCTTACAACAAGTCTGTTTTTTTTCTCAAAGTATGTTGAAAAACGTCGTATGAAACGCGTGTGCATTGATCATTACCCACTCGGCTACATTATCGAATAATACCGCCTTCTGTGTAATGACCAACACAGCACACTTGTATCATAATGTACTATTAGCGAGTCGCGACCAAATCCAGATTATTGATCTGTGGCGCACATTACCGTACTAGTGCGGTAATATAAAGTAAAAAGCCCGTGTGTTTAAGATACTGCATTATGAACCTAAAAGCGGTGCAATAAGAGCCACTTTACGAGCAAGTGTGTTGAAAAAAACTAATAAACACAAAATAATGTTTTGAAGACGCAAATTAAGGTTAGTGAAAATTATATAATTTGATGAAATGTTATGTAAATTTATCATATTTTATTTATTTACACAGTAGGCATTAAGAGTCTGAGCAGATTAAAAAAAAGCGCACTACTCTGCTCTGCGAAAAATAGAGAAATGCTCATTTACGAGCGTTTATTCTGAAAGTGGGTAACGTCGCAAATAGTTGTCAAATATTTCGCTGTTTTGATCAATTTGGCAATATTACGTATGTATGAAAATATGAAATATGGCTGACTAGTGACCTAAAATGTTGATTTTGCCTCTTATAATACTGCCTCGAGTGCAATGACCAACTTAGTACACTTGTATTATAATGTATTAAAACGGCACATTGTTATTTAAACTTTCCAATGAATTTAAAATATAGTAATGGCGGAATGGCCTGACAAAAAAATTGTTTTTATTACGATACGTTCTCTTGATGTGTTGTCAAGACTATGTTTTTAATAGTTTTTATTAAACTTTTGACAGCTTTGGTTACTTTATTGAATTCTGCAGGTTTTTTTGCGGGGTAACAGCGCAAGACAATACCGAGGTTCGAAAATTACAACGAGAAGACAATCAAACTACGGTTTTGAAGTTTCATAGGGACACCAGCACGCGTAGCATGATAGATCAGGATAGATAGACGTACATCGAAACTATTCACTGTCGTTTTTCGTCGTGCATTTTTCGTGACCCTGGCGAGACGGACAGCCAGATGGACCGTGAGTAGTGAGTACGGCGCTTGACACTGCTTTTCAGACATTCGAGCTTCTGACATCACCTATTACCGAGAATGGTAGGACATTTTAATAAAACCATAAAATATTCCGTAGTTATATTTATTTCAATAGTTAATTAATTATCGTAGTGTATTCTAGCACCATCCCGCCCCCCGCAGGCCCGCACCACCGCACCACTCTGTACATACATACATTTATACACTTCCGTACATTTACAATACATATCATATTACTAACAGAACATTCGATATCTGACGGAATCTAATAGTACCTATTATAGTCTTTTAATTAATGCAACAATATTATGTACATTATACTCTTCTATAATAGAATATATTTGAGATCGAAATCCTGTACCGTAATTGCGTAACTCACGATCAATCGCAATCTGTTTCATTTTGACAGTTCAACAACATTCATTGCGTTATTTACGTTGTTGAGCATATACATTTTTTGAACATATGAAGCAATGGATTAGCAATATCCTTCAACATGATTCAGATTGTGATTGAGTGTTACGCAATAATTAGGGTGCAGTTTTATTGTGGAGATGAATCTATAATTCATGTTAACTCGTGCGGGAATCCATCTTTGATTCATAGGGAAGTATGATTACGAGTAGAAGCTGCTTGAGTATATTGGAAGGAAGTTTCTCATCGCACTCTGCACACTTGGCAAATAAGAGCTGGACCGAAAAAGTGTAACATTTGGACCGCCACGACACTTCAGTTATTTAACAAAAATGACGTGACGTTTACATTCTCCAAGTGTGCTAAACCGAAAGGTACGTCGTTCCAACCACCTGCCCCGCGACACTTCTCGATTGTTTTTTTTTTTATTGAACTTACTATAACATATATTTTTAGGTAGGTATGCTTTTCAGAGCAAAAGTTTTACAGAAAATAATGCTTTGTACACAGCAAAATAGTAAAGTATTAGGGTGCTAACACTGGGACGTATCCAAACAATTCGTATTGTATGATAGTTAACTCATTTGGCTACGGTCTGGCGACGTCGCCAATTTGGAAGCGAAGCCAAGTCGTCAGTGTTTTGTTTACAAATAAATTACGCCTCCCTCACTCAGGCCTACTGATCGCCAGGACAGGCGCCCGCGTGTTACTGGCTACTTATTTGGCAACCTCATATGGCTGTGGCAGGTAGCCAGACGTAGCCAGCGACGTCGCCATGGCGTCCCAGTGTGCTAGCGCTCTAACAGGCAACTATAAAGTGCCCCAAAGACGTCTTACTTTTTCACTTCATTCATTTCAAACTTCAGGACATGTTAGTACATGCTTACTAATATCTTTTGCAGTTAGTACAATATTGACACATTTTGTGATGATTTGGATGACGACCCAGACACGACTTGTTGCTACGCTAAGCGCCGAACGCAGTGAGTTCGGCGCTTGATGTCCGAGTTCGCAATAAATCAATCGTCATCCTGAGGATACCACGTTGAGAGGTGAAACACGTGTTAACTTCTTACAGGGTTCTTTATGACTCTTTAAGAACAGTTAAGCGGATTAGGTTACTAAATATACGTCGTCTGTTGTATTTTATAATTGATTTCCGCAAAGTCACGCCTGAGTCAATTAACTTTTTTAATGTAACGAGTTCTAAGTATCTATATAAGCGGGCGTACTGTACAATGAACACAATATAGATGAACTGCGTCCGTCTGTCTACAAGTAGCGCCAGTGCGGGCGGGGGCTCGACCTCAAGCGAACTATCTTACATTATACATTTATTTATAATTATAGGGAGACAGTCACATGGTCCTCTTTATATTGCAATCTTAAAAATAAATGCAATTTAGATTTTTGATATTTTCACAAAACATGAAATCTGTCGATATTTGGCGATGTTGGGACTACGGTGTTATGTAGGTGTACAGTGACAGTGCTTAGACATGTTGTTGTGAGAATATTACACAGTTTCTGAATTGACAATTTGAAGTTGAGGGCTTTAGCATTACTTAAGGTCATTCCGTCACTGTAACCCGCGATTTAAAAAATGTCCTACGTTTATTTTGCAAAGAAATTTTGAATTTCGAGGGCTTCCACCTTAAGAACGGCTAATATTGAATTTGACAAGTTCTATACTTCAGATTCTCAATTCAGAAGCCGAATGTATGACTGGAGATATATTTCAAGAAGTGAGTATGCAACGCTTTAGGTACAGTAGAAATATTTCATATCGGTTGCAATTATTAGTGAGATGCAATGCATAAATGATAAAATTAGTAGTCAAAATTGAGACACTGCCAAGGCATCGGTATCAACCGTGAATAACTGTATCAGGCTTACAGCTATCAATACGGTTAGTCAACACAATAAACTAAATAATACAATAATCGTGGCTCAATATTGCCAATACCACATTTGCAGTAACTACAAGCGATTCAAGCAAAATGTAACCATGCCACTGTCTCCCCATCACGACGTCTTGTATCAAAAACAGAACGGATCTGTCGCTCAGTGGATGAGATGTCAATAGCTTGTGACTCGCGGCAATGGGAGAGAGGCTTTACAGCAGGACCGCGCTCTGACACGTAGTAAAGAGATAATATTGTACTAGCCATGTGCTCGGTGGGAGTTCCCGTCGGCAACAATTACGAACTTACAGCCCCTATTTAACTCGTAGTTACCAAGAGTACAAACATACATTCACAGCGTGTTTGTACTCTTGGTAAGCACAAGTAAAGCGCGCGTCGCTTCGTGAGATAAAATTACTGTAACATAGGGAGATGTATGGACCTCGTTATTGCTTCACCTCCCTGAGGTTGGATGTCACTCGCACGTCAGAAAGGTCTATTCGACTGTGACATTTAGATATTTTCCACCTCAGTGACGTCTCAATTTACTAGGAATTGTTGTCCAAAGTGTCGCCACCAGTTGGCGCCACTTTGACAAAAGATCTTGTAATTCGACAATGTCACGACTAAAGAAAATATTTTCTCTTTGGCAGGTGCTCGGACCTGACGTCTCAGAGCTGTCACCTAGTCAACGTATATCAGAAAACCCTCATTACGAAGTTACCTTTCAATAAGAGGTCAATATGTTAATCGTCCGATGAACAGTTTATCAGTATCCTTATGTTCATCAATGGACGTAAACGGACCCATATTTAATATTAAATCTCAGCTCATTTATCACTCAGTAATTTTATTCCAGGTGCATCGTCTTCACATATACTCGTATTATAATTAAGGTATATAAAATATTGTAAAACATTTTTAAAAGAGTAACGGTGGAGTTTCTTGCCCATTCTTCTCCATACGTAATTACCTTTTCTAAAAACAACAAAAAAAATTTTTGTCCGTCAAGTAGATTATAAAAAAATATTGGACGCGTATTTTTTTTTAATATTACGACAATACATTCAGTTAAAATGTGGCTTGACGTCATTCCCCGGTACATTTTATACTGACTTGTGACGTAGCGAGTCGCCACTCCCCAACTTCAATGCGTTTTTTTTTTTTCAATTGTATTTTTTTTATTTGATATAATTTTTTTTGACATGCCTAATTTAATTAATTTGTATTCAATATTCATGTTCAAATAATATTACTTGCATGATCATTATAATTTATTATGAGATAAAACCAAAAATTTTTGCATGCCTATTTTAAGGTAAATTGTACAAGGATCACAACTTATTTTAAGTCATGTACCTACAATTTATGCAAATAAAGCTTTCTTTCTTTCTTTCTAAACAAATTTCAAATATTTTTTTTATTATCTGACTGACGGACTTAATAGTTTTTATTTCCCGAGTCTACATCCGGATCCCTATAAAATTTTTCTGTAAGTGTTGACGTTCAAAAATGCCTTTTATGTGGCTGATTAAATGATTTGACTTTGATTATATACCTGCTCGATATCCGCGAACCTGCTGTAAGGACCTCCACAGTGAAATTATATCTACATTACAGTGTTAGTAACAAGCGCGATGACGTCATACAACTGTCTCACAGACTACGCTAACATGTAACACATTTACAAGGTTTACTTTTGTACTATCTTTTCTAATGGAGAGGCCGAGATCTATAGACGTTACTTAACGAGTATGTAAGGATCGTAGCAGATGGCGTCCTGTAGTCTATGCCTGACGTGAGTTTATGTATGTATGTAGTGCCAGGAATAACGGTTTGCCAAAGTACGCGTGAAGTAACGTTTATAGATCTCGGACGTAGACTGTGGCCTGAGACGAGACGGAGGCGGGCTGGACCCGAGACAACTGTGGGTCGTGTCGTCAACCGCAAATATTACACGTATTTTAACCCGCGCTCGCTCCCGCTGACGGGCCACAGCTTTAGAGTCAAGGCATATTCGGGCAGAGTGGACACGACACGCAAATACTCGTAGCATTGAAAATGTGCACGCGTAGCATGAAAACCGCAGAAACGGATTTTGTCGACGGAAGAATAAAATACAATAGACGACTGTCTGCTCTCGACGCTTAACGTGTCAACACGTTCAATAAGTCCATCGTCATCCTAAAGATGCATCGTTGAGAGTTGAAACACGTGTCGATTTCTTATTTCTTACAGGGTTCTTTATGACTCTTTAAGAACAGTTCAGCGGATTAGGTTACTAAATATACGTCGTCTATTGTATTTTATAATGGATTTCTGCAAAGTCACGCCTGAGTCAATTAACTGACGGAAGAATAGACAAAATGACAGATCGTGATTGTATATCTGACATTTTGTCTATTCTTCCGTCAACAAAACCCGTGTCTATTGTGGTCATGCTAAGCGTGCAGGATGGTATAAAGTTCTCAAATAGATTGAGAGAAGAAATGTGACATTGTCGCTGGTTCTCAATTCTACGCAAGTATGCCTTGATGTTAGGGGACATCGTCATATGCGGGTCATTTACAACATTTATTTGACAGGGATCAGATAATTCACAGATTTATAATAACACATGATATTCAGCTGCATCCGGTCAGACCGGAAGCCGACAACATAGTTGGAACAAGGCTAGTATTAGTACGATGGGAGGTATGTACAGTGAGGTCAGTTTAACGTTTAGTTCAATACTTAAGGAGTTAGTTTCAACAGTAACTTAATATTGAGGTTCGTCTCAACGAGACATTTTTTTTAAATAATATGTACTAGGTGGCACATAAGTAATCACCTGATTTCTTAAATAGGTAAAGAGAAAGTGGGTGAGTGAGTGAGTGTGTGTGTGAGTGGGTGAGTGAGATTTCCCTTTTTTGTAAATAATAAAAATCGTTTAAGTTATTATTATATTGTTTATTCGGACTTATAATTTTGCATTACTTTTCTCAGTACTTCTGGTGATAGATTCGCCACTTCTAAGATGTTATCTTCTTGTAGAGTATAGCTCACCATGATTTTACAATTGAGTACTTCACAAATGCCGAAGTCGCAATAAATAAAAAAAACTATTTTAGCATCTCCCCAAGAGGTGTTAACAGCGCCACCTAGTTTAATCGACCTCGTTTTTACCATTATAAGTGAAAAACTACGGTTGATTCGCCGCGTGTAGGGAAGGTTCTGTGTTGTATGGATCTCTATGGAAGCTTGTTGACGACACGGCGGCACTCGGGCCCGCGCCGTCGCCTGGCGCGTGTCATAGACAAGCCACACGGTTGTCCTACGCTCCGGCTAGTGCGCCGTACCGTAACGGCACCGTGCCGTGTACAACGGGTCTAACGGGTGTTTTTTATCAAATGTGGTAAAGTAATTTCGAGGTTGACTGTACAGTGTTGAAGCCAGTTCGCACGCGAGTCTGTTTATATCGGGGCGGGGGGCAAAATTTAATAGAATTTAAGGTAACAATAATATTTTATTGTTTTTTACCGTGCTACCCAGTAAGTGGGTTGTGGAGGTCAGATAGGCAGTCATTCCATGTAGAATACTGGTTTTCAGTTGCAACCGGTTAGACTGGAAGCCGACCCCAACATAGTTGGGAAAAGGCGGGCAGATGATGATCTAATTTGGTTTTAAATATAACAAAAATAAAAGAAAAACAGTAATCGCATTCCATCGAATACAAATGAACTCACGCGCAAACTGTGACATACAATATATTTTATGTCTCGTTGAGAATATCCATAGCCTCTTATAAGTTAAAAACATACAATTTAACAACCATATCTTTTTACATAACATACCAAAAAGACAACACGAGCAACTATCGGAAATAACTCAAAAACATTTAATATAAATATCCCAAGAAAAGTATGCGCTTCAGGAATGAACGCTTACTAGAAGCTTTGCCTCTGTGAGGCGTTAGGGCCGCGCGCACTTTGGACATGAATTTATATCGTACGAAAACGTACGATCGTGGTCGTACGAGTTCAGTGCGCACACTGAATACGTTTTTCTCCGTCAAATAGGTTGTGTTCCGGTGATATCGCATTAACGCACGAAAAATCCCAAGAAGTTCGGATTGTGATGTTTTCGGACGTCGGAACTACACGTACGTATACGTACGACTAACTCGCACTCAGTACTAAGGGAGCGCTTAGTACTTGGAAGGTCGGGATCGTTCCTGCGAGTTCCTATGTGTTCACACGAGTAAAATTCGTACGAAAGTGCGTCCAATGTGCGCACGGCTTTACTCTGCGGCGCGATATTCGTCCTAATTCCGAAACACAAATATTACCGAAGCGCATACATTTTCTGGTTTTACTGTAAATGCTTAGATATTTTTTAAAGAAAATTGCTTTTAATCATTTGAGTAATTTCCGATACGTCAATAGTTTTTATCAATTAAATTAGGATTTACAAGAGATTTATAAAAAAAAATGCATTTTTTTTTGTTAAATCCTTAGTTAATCTTTGTAAAATTTAACAATCAAATTAATTATAATACATAATATTCGAGATAAACTGTCGATGATATGATAGTAATTGATCAAATAACACTAACACCTGCACGCATAGCATGAAAACGTAGAAACGTATTTTCTACATGTTTTGTCGGCGGAAGAATAGACAAAATTACAGATCGTGATTCTGTCATTTTATCTATTCTTCCGTCGACAAAACCCGTTTCTATTGCGGTCACGCTACGCGTGCTGAGGGCAATTCTCGTATATTCAAGAACGGTTGCATAACTCAGTCTCTATCTGTCAAATATACCTGTCATTTTCCTAAGTTTTTGACATTGATTGTAGCTGAGATGAGATTGCGACTACATTTTGAACCTATTTGATGTGCAACATCTTTCCTCGTGCTGTCCTGCAATCACATATCAAAATAAAATAAAAAATCTAAATAATCAAATCTATGGGAGTGATTTCGTGAAAAGGGACGGAAGTGTGTAACAGGAAGCCGGGGAAGCGCGCGCTATTTGATTTGACCAATGAGCGCCAGAGCGCGTGCGCTAGAGTTGGCCGTCAGAAACGACCTTGACAAAAACGCCCCCTTAACGTTGCTTATTACCGAGGTGAGATGTCAGATGTTACACATCATATGCGACTACTGTAAGGCTCGCTCGGTTTTTTAATACGGGAACTGTCCTCCTGGTTTCTGGAAGGCATATCGACACAAACATTAGCTAAAACTGCTGTCTAGTGATGTCATAATCTGTTGTTATTCCACAGCAGTAAAGCTCTGGCCATAAGGAGGTGAATCCCGCGCGGGATGCGGGATGCGACTGCTTGCGTAGATTTTTTCAATAATTTGTTAATCACGCGCCACCAAGTTAGTTGACACAATCGGCGCCAGCGAATGTCTTCGCCTTAGTTTGGCTAGAGCTTTAACATTAGTTCGCCAGCAACTTAGCTAACATTTGTATTACTTATCCATTCAGGAACCAGGTGTTAGTGTAGTGACAACAGCAGGGTTTGTGTAGGACGTCGAGTCACAATCCTACAGTTAATGACACATTAACTAATACTAGAGTACTTGTCTATTATGGCTTGTTTGAGACGAGCGATGAGTGGCTGTACGGTCAGCAATAAAAGTCGATTACCGCTCGAAAAAACAGAAGTAAAGTTTTAAGAATTATAATAAATGTTTAGAAGCAGATTATCGAATTATTTAGATGACGTGTAAATATAACAGTGTTGATCGACTTTTGTTGCTGACCGTACAGGTTTTTGACATATTCTTTTACAAGCATCGCCATCTACGTTCATTTTAGCTCGCTCTCTATGCACATCTTGCATTTCACAAACGCGCGTCAATATCTATAAATAACTTTCCAAAGAAATGTATGCGCTTCGGTAATTTTCGTATTTCCGAATTAGCACGAACGTCGCGCCACAGAGTAACCCCCCACAGAGGCAAGGCTTCTACGTTTAGTACTGGCGCGTTTTGTAGTCGTCCACCCTTTTGTATGAAATTACCTCTCTGTCGGGTTATCTACTCCGGTCGCAAATCTAAAATTTGTCTCTCAGAGTTTTTGGAATTGCATAGAGTTGTTAATCTATAACTTAGTAAACATGGGAATACAAAATAGTTAAGTATTTCAATGGTTGTAACAGCTCTATATTAGATCTCATCATCGCGCGTTCGTATTTCCGAAGATAGCCGATGATTCCCGAAGCGAATACTTTTCTTTGGAAAGGTGTATCTTATTGCAATGACAATAGAGTTGCATATCGTGTGCTCGTGGATCACATGATCTGCATGCCGTGATGTGACGTCACGTGCATGTGGCCCGTCGCACACGCTCAGAGGTCAGTCTCGGAGGCGCGCGTGTCGAGCCAGTGGCGCGGCCGCGTACGCCGGCGCCGGCTGGAGCCGCTCTGGGACAAAGAAGGTTTCAAATAGAATATCTTCATTTTGTATAAAAGTTACATAACATATAAGTTCTCTCATATAAATGGTTCCACATAAGAAGGCAAAAAAAAAAAAACTTCTAGTGAGACCATTTCGTGCGTGTCGGACCACGCATAATGAAGGGTTCTTATGAAGAGAAGTTGGGATGAATTTATCCCAAGAACAAACTTAACATTGTAGTTGAAAAACATGTTCTCCCATACGGAATTTATTATTTATTTATTCATATAACAATTCGCATTGTGTCTGAATGTATGGGAGAACATGTTTTTCATACTGCAAATTTAAGTTGGTCGATTATTACTCGTTAACCTGTACCATGGGGTCTCAACGTGAACAAATTATAATTAGTGCTTGAAAAAGAATCATAGATGGCAGCATAGGTAACAATTATGAAATTAACAATCACTAAAAAGCGATAAACGGCAGATTTTGGCTGAAGTAAGATTAGAAAAAATCAAAACTTCCTTGTTTATTGCTGATATATCTATTCAAACTCATAAATCTCGCATTTTCAACAAAAAAGATAAATGAAACCTTTTACTTAAATTCCAACCCATAGAATGATAAAGTAGCCATCTGTTAATCATTTTTTGAGAGTTTTTCGCAATAGATGGCGTTTTACTCAATTTTGTCATCACGTTTATAATAGTAGGAAAATCAAACATTTTTTTTTATCTAGTACCTACGTTACATAGAATTAAAAGAAATCTATCAACATGTTTTTGGCAAGAACCTTTTTTCAGTTTTCTGATCTACTAAGCTTTCTATAAAAAAAAAACTTACCAAGTGCGTGTTGGACCACGCACAATGAAGGGTTCCGTAGTTAAAATGCATTAATCCCAAGAACAAACTTAACGCTATAACAACAAAATTGAGAGATTTAGTATGTTATTATAAGACCATAGACTTCGTATAGGTTTTCCTGTAATCTATGAGTAAAGAACCATTCTCTGCATTTTTTTTTCAAAAAAATTGGCTCAATAGTGTGGAGATAATGGTAAATATTCATCAATTTCAAAGATTTTCAAATTTTAAAGATTTTCTCAAATATCTTTAAAACTATTTAGTTTAAAATTATTAAAAAAAAAATTGAGATCCTCGCAACAAGTCCTTTCATTTGATATGTCACACGGTTCTGTTTGCAAAACTTTTTATTTGCTTATTTGCCCCCAAATGTAACCCCAAAATTCCAAATTCATTTAGTTACGTTACACGTCCGTGTTTGGGTCACATAAATACATATGTGTACCAAATTTCAACTAAATCGGTCCATTAGATTCGGAACAAATTGGCTGTGACAGACAGACAGACAGACACACGAGTGATCCTTTATGGGTTCCGTTTTTTCCTTTTGAGGTACGGAACCCTAAAAAGGATAGCAAAGAATGTTTTAAAAGTAGATAGCTAGTCTGTCTGTCAATGGTGCCGATTCTCTTGTCACAAATGCCTCTAAACTATACTAAAATTTAATTTATTCCTGTCAAACGACGATTTCCCATTCTGAAATAGACCTACGTGACACAACTTAACTATATTTTAGTTTGACAGCAATAAGATAGTACTGAGTTATTAATTTAGTGAAAATGGCAATTTTGCTATTCTGAATTTGACGTTCTTCACCTAAAATTTTGATTGTAAAACCAAACCAGGCTAAACCTGTCAATTTTTAATCGCGATTAAAAAGGTATGGGGTAAAATAAGAACTAAAATTCACAACAACATTTCGACTTCACGTGCAAAAACAGTACTGTATTTATTTTTCTCTTTTTCATTTTCTCGAAAATGGTGCGTCCTATCGCAAAAATAATGAAAATTTCGATTCCCTTTATGAAACCCATAAACCCATAAACCCCTAAACCTGAACATGTAGGTAATATTTTTTCATGGTTTCCATACAAAAAGTGAAAAATTCCATATAAAACACGTCGAGGCAGTCCACCTTGCGCGCCTCCGGCTCTAAAAAAAAATCTTGGGGTAGGGCAAGCAAGTACCACGTGCAGTCGCGATTGTCAAATTCGATTTTAATTGTGTCAAAATTATTTTTAAATGTTGAACTTTTTTTTTTGTAGAATAGCTCCAATCTCATAGCCAAAGGTAAGGAATTTTAGTGATAGTTTACTTAGTTAAGTATGTTCTTGGGATAAATTCATCCCAACTACGGAACCCTTCATTGTGCGGGGTCCGACACGCACTTGGCCGGTTATTATTTGATGTTTTAAAAAATATTTACTATCTTAATGAGTTCGGACGAAGAAGGCGTGTTTTCAGTTTTAGGGTTTTAGCAATAGGTAGTAGATTTGGTAACGAGGAGAAGAAAATCTAGATTTAAGCATTGAAATACTAAAAACCCATAAAGAAGCATTCGCAGCAGAAAATTGATAGCTCACTCACACAGAAATGAAATTATTCCGCCAACTCGAAATATTTTAGTTGTATTCTTATTACTTGTCCTTGAACGGACCGTGCCATGTGCTATTTATAGAATCTACCATAATAAAACAACGCCATAAGTATCTAAGTCGACTCCTAGATGGCGTTGTAAAACTACAGTCTCTGGCAATTTGTGAGTCGCTGATGCTGCCATCTGTTGAAAAAATGGAGGAAGAAAAATAGCCAGCTCAATAGCCAGACTTAGGGAGGTTCATTTCTTTGTATGGGATTGGTTATTTGTACGTAGTATTATATTATCTGTGCCTGTACAGCCTACTTAGCTGTGGTAATTTTCCTTTTAACTTTGTTATATATACTACTGCTGTGATTTTTTTCACAAATCCAAGTACAGATGAATACAAATATGTCTCTCCGCATTTTAGGTATGAAGCTACAAGTAGGTACGCGACTCGACTTGTCGAATTCAGTGAGCGTAACGTAGTCAGAAGATATAAGAGTTACGCGATAGAAAGAGACGCAACTTCTAGGTGAATATAACTGCAGGTAATTATTAGCGGTGTGCGACCTTGCAAATTGCACTTTATTCTGTCCTAGCAAGAGTCGCTTTTATTTAAATGATTTCGCAGAGTGAGCCATCTGTGGTTAGAGTTTGACTCTGCGATGTGTCTAGTACTGCAGATGTGTGTAGGCGGCGGTGAGCACTTACCATCAACTGAAGGCATGTTTGCCAATAACAACTAAAGTGTAGTTGTTGTTGCACCTTGTGTTCGTTGATGTTGTTGTTGTTGAGCGAGGCGTGTCTAAGCGCGTCCTGTACGGCCACTGCGGCCTCCATCTCGGCCGAGCGGGTGTAGTTGTTGTTGTACCTTGTGTTCGTTGTTATTGTTGTTGAGCGAGGCGTGCGTGAGCGCGTCCTGTACGGCCACTGCGGCCTCCATCTCGGCCGAGTGGGTGTAGTTGTTGTTGTACCTTGTGTTCGTTGTTATTGTTGTTGAGCGAGGCGTGCGTGAGCGCGTCCTGTACGGCCTCTGCGGCCTCCATCTCGGCCGAGTAGGTGTAGTTGTTGTTGTTGTTGTTGAGCGAGGCGTGCGCGAGCGCGTCCTGTACGGCCACTGCGGCCTCCATCTCGGCCGAGCGGGTGTAGTTGTTGTTGTACCTTGTGTTCATTGTTGTTGTTGAGCGAGGCGTGCGTGAGCGCGTCCTGTACGGCCACTGCGGCCTCCATCTCGGCCGAGTGGGTGTAGTTGTTGTTGTACCTTGTGTTCGTTGTTGTTGTTGTTGTTGTTGTTGTTGAGCGAGGCGTGCGTGAGCGCGTCATGTACGGCCACTGCGGCCTCCATCTCGGCCGCGCTACATCCGCTGCCAGCCGCGCCCAGCTCCGACTCATCAATGTCTGTAACACAATAAGAATACATTATTATAATGTTGCTATTGGATATAACTCAATCAAAACAGAGACGGATATACAGATAGTGCGATCCACGAAGACGCGCCCCACTCCGCGCTTACTGTACTGTAAGCTGTATTTTACTACGGAGCGGAGCGGAGTGGGGCGCGTCTTCGTGGATCGCACTATCTATATATAGAAGATCAGCTCCATACAACAAGCGAACACAGGCGCACGCGCATCACACGTACGTACGACGATCTCAATCGAATGCTACACATTCAGTGCACGCGCGACTGTTCCATATCTGAATATGGAAAACTCGCGTGTGCGGTGCGCTGTTTTCAAATTGATGTTATTTACCTTATAGAAACAACACAACATAAACTTCATGCAAGTGTAAATTAAGATCATTATGGAATGACTAGTTCTATTGCTAAAGAGTGTCCGTGGAGTTTCTTGCCCGGAAGGTGACGGGAACGATCTGTAACCTCACTCAGCAAGCACTACGTATAGTAGAAAGTTGGTGCAGGGAATTTGAACTATCAGTGAACCCCACTAAAACTGAACTAGTCATGTTCACCCAAAAACGAGCATTAGGCCCCTTCCGCCTACCCAAACTGTTCGATACAGAACTCCAGTTGGCCAGTGAGGTCAAGTACCACGGGGTCATTCTAGACAGTAAGTTAAACTGGAGCAGTCATGTAGACAACAAGCTAAACAGGGCCTGCATCACCTTCTGGCAGTGCAGGAAAATGATAGGTAAGAAGTGGGGCCTATCCCCCAAAATAATACTGTGGCTTTATACAGCAGTGATCCGCCCCATGATCGCTTACGGGGCCGTGGTCTGGTGGCCCCGAACTCAGCTGGTTACAGCTTCTAACAAACTACAACGCATGCAAAGACTAGCCTGCGTGGCGACCACGGGCTGCATGAGGACTACTCCGACTGCAGCAATCGAAGCCATGCTGGGACTGCCCCCGCTCCACCTGTTTATACAGCAGGAAGCGACAATGGCAGCGGTACGTCTTAATGCAATCAATCTCTGGGGTAAGAGAGACACACAACACACCGTGCTGCTTGAGGGACTCAATAATGAGTTTCCTATCACGAAAGCCATTAATAATCGGATACCCAAACAATTTATCTTCGATAAAAAATACAGAATCCAACTTCATGAGGATCGCAAATGCGAGGGGCTGCGCCCCGCAGAACTGCGAATCTTCACTGATGGATCCAAAACAGGTAGTGGCACAGGTGCTGGGATCTTCTCTGAGGACTTCAACATACATATAGCCACACCGTTGGGAGTCCACAATACAGTATTCCAGGCCGAATGCATGGGTATATCCCTTGCCGCTTTAGCCATCATGGCCAGGAAAGTTAAGGACTACTCGATACGTATACTCTCAGACAGCATGGCTGTTCTGCAAGCGCTAAACAGCTACACTGTTGACTCTGGGCTGATATACGAGTGCCACCAGCGCCTTAACCAGGTGGGTAGCCTCAATAATATTACCATTCAATGGATCAAAGGACACAGCGGTTCACGGGGTAATGACGCTGCCGACGAACTTGCCAGAAGGGGATCGAGCATGGCACCAGTGGGGCCTGAACCCATTGCGCCACTCCCCTTCGGGTACCTACGCACTCTGGTAAGGAAACGAACCAGGGACCAACATCACAAACTATGGTCGGACCACGGTGAGTGTAGGCAGGCCAAGGAGGCACTACCTACAATTGATGGCCGCCTCACGAAACAGTTTCTTCGACTATCGAAACAACAGCTACGTACAGTTACAGCAGCTGTAACTGGCCATGGGCCATTTAATAAACACCTCTTTGTCATAGGAGTCACAGACAGTCCGCTGTGCAGAGCCTGCATGGAGGACGACGAGACAGCAGCCCATGTGCTGTTATACTGCCCGGTGGTCGCCACATACAGGGCAAAGTACTTCGGTAACCCAGGTACCCTACGTGAGATTGTCAGCGACACCAAGGCGTTGCTGGCCTTCTTTGTGGAGCTGGGGTGGATCGAATAACCAATTTTCCCACCCGTACGCAAAATACGCGCTTAGTCGTGGAGTTGCGGATACCAGCCCGTATTACCTATTACCTATTATTCTTGCCCGTTCTTCTCCATAGATACCTACTACGCTTTGTAATGTTCAACTAGCTTCATATTTCTGACTGACCGACTCCTTGACAATTCGAAAGTGCCTGTAAATCGTTTGAGTGTGGTATATACTGACCGTGGTAGGAGAAAAGTTTGGGCGCTGGCTGCGTGTCCCGCAACGCCACAGTGTCTGCCTTCAGGCGCGCGGCGTGCGCTCGTAGTCGCGCCTCGCACTCCTCAGACCAGCGCTCGCACGGTGACCTGGCGATCACATCCATTAATATGATACTGTTGATGAAATCAGTGGAAAACGCAGTTATTAAAAAAAATATGCTGTTTCATACAAAAGTGCAATAAGGTCAAATGTATGGAACAGCAGATTTTTTTCCAAAAAGTGTTCTTACGTGCGACTGTCTTCTTCTAATGTACGCTTTCTCTACATGGCAATTGTTATATAAATAAATAAAAGGCGCCTGCGAAAATAAAAAATAAACTCGTCATGAGTGTCGATTTCATAGTTTTCGAGGGTGCTAAAGTCGATGGTGAAGTCCAAGATAGCGACAGCGAAAATTTTGTTTTGGTTTTAAATCACCCGTGAGAAGGATCTTCGTCCCTGACGGGCTCCATCGACCGCACACGTCTTTTTTCACGGTAACAGTTGCACGTCAAATGTAAATGTAGTGTACGCGGTGCTGTTCCACAAACGATGGGTCACTGTGTATCGTGTCCTGCGTGTCCTGACGCTACAGGAACTAATGGTCATTCTACGCCGAGTTCATTCAGATTGCCAGCGACACGCTAAGAAGAAGAAGTTGCGCCGTCGATGTCCATTAAGTTGGTCACACACGTAACTGCAAGCATGAGAAGCCTGCATGAACAATCAATTTGTGCAAGCGTGCACAACTTCCCTATAGGCTACACACTGTGCAAGCAAGCTGGAGCTGGACGATTGTTCATGCAGGCTTGTCATGCTTGCAGTGACGTGTGTGGCCACATTTACACCGTATATTACCAGAGAAATGGACGAGATAAGAGAAGGAACCGGGTGACGAAGGGTACTTTTCATGCCAGATAATGGCGCGATTCCTGCAGGAGTCACGTATTCTAGCTAGGTCTCTGATCTTAAATCTGTAAATTCATTATCATGAACACTTTAGAGGAAAGACGTCAGCTGTTGGACATAAGCCTCCCCCCGGCGTCGCCATATTGACTGGTCCTGCGTTTCTCGCATCTAGCAGATGCCAGCGGCCTTCACAAGGTGATCACGCTGCTTGTAGAAGTTGTAGAAATAAAATAATTACGTGTGAGCGTGATGCTGCAGCCAGGGTCCCGGAGACAGGAGCGGCTGTCCGATGGCTGCGGATGTGTGCTCGGCGTCCAGGCGAGCGAGCAATTGACTGGCCACCTGCTCCGTCGATACACGCTGGAATACAACATATAGGATAGTAGTTTGGGTTGAAAGTAATACTCGTATATCAAGTCATTGATATAGTATATACTGTTAGCATTGTTAGAGAGCGTGTTTTCTGTCAGTTATATCTGTGCGACAGTGTCTTTCTAGTCCATGTTCAAAGCCTTGTTTTCAATTAATGTTGTTTTCCCATAAACCAATATCAACTTTATACTAGTGTGGCGGCATCTACATCGCCACATGCGAACTACGCATCAAAGATCTGACGTCACACAAATCCTGCATCGCGCCAGCAGGGTTTACCGCGCGATTAGCATATTATATAATGACATGGCAGCATGGAATTAGTAAGTACCTACTACGGTACTGTCTAGTGATTTAACTTTTAGTGTCCAGCTCTGCCTCCCCACGTACCTCGTCAGTATGCTGCAGCGCGGTCTCGGCCAGCGCCAGCAGCACGTCGTAGGTCTCGAGCGCGCGGTCGGCCGCGCGGAGCGCACAGCACAGGGACACTGATGTAGACTCCTGCACCGCGCATGCGCAGTACAATCTGTAACACATGAAATACTCTGTTTTAACTAATGTGCGCAACATTATCCTAACTAATATTACTAGGGCCACACTGAAAGTTTTTAGAACTGGCCACTTGTAAACGATATAATAAAAAAATAAGTTAAAATTTTGAAAATGGAACTCTTTGTCAATATTGTGTATGTATTTTATTCATTTGTCATTTGTTTAAGATTTGGCGGCAAATTGAAAATTGTCGGTGTCACGTGAGCTTGAATTTAACCCGAGAAAATTTTTCGTACAATGATTTTTTATGACTTTCGATGTTATTTAAATCATGATTTAAGTCACCAAGAAAGTTATGATGGACTTCGATTGGCCTTTCACGATGAAGACCCATCTCGTGTCACTGTTCACAACTTGTTTAATGAGTTTAAACGTGGTCGCACTAATTTTACCGATGATCTGCGTGAGGGACGGCCATATACGGCGACGACTGATGTTATCTTCAGTCGTGCGCATGTTGTGCGGCGTATGATAGAGACTGACAAAAGAGTGACTTATCAGCAGATTAGGACAAGCTTAGGCATCGGTATGAGTCAACTGCACAAAATCCTCCATGAACATTTAGCGGTCAGGAAGCTTTGTGCCCGGTGGATACCTCATAATTTGACAGAGGCCCGAAACTCCGTCGTGTTGATTGGTGTCGTGAAATGGTTCAAAGATTTAACGGAGGTGACTCAAATGCAATGTTCGACATACTTACGGGTGACGAAAGCTGGATTAATTGTTATGATCCTGAAACTAAGAGACAGTCTGCTGTCTGGGTGTTTCCTTCCGAGGAGTTGCCAACTAAAGTGAAGAGAGGTCGAAGCGTGGGAAAAGAGATGGTGGCCTCGTTCTTCGAAAGGACAGGTCATTACGCAACAATTGTTTTAGAGGATCGAAAAACAGTTACTGCATATATACTGTGGTATACTAACAATTGTTTGCCACTTGTCTTGGAAAAAATTCGGAAGAAACGACCTGGCAGTAGGATCCTCCTTCACCACGACAACGCCTCGTCGCACACCGCCAAGCAAACAATCGACTACTTGGCGACGTCAGACGTGGAATTAGTGGGTCATCCGCCCTATAGCCCCGACCTCGCACCTTGCGATTTTTATTTATTTCCGAAAATAAAAGAAAAACTTCGAAGAAAACGTTTTATGGACGCCGAGGAAGCAGTGGCTGCGTTTCAAAATGCCGTCGAAGAGACCCCTAAGGACGAGTGGGCAAAGTGCTTTTCTCAGTGGTTCCAACGGATGCAGCGATGTATTGATGTAAATGGACACTATTTTGAAAAGAAATAATAAAACTAATAACTTGCTAGTTTGTTCAGTTTTTGATTTTCTAAGAACTTCCAGTGTCACCCTCGTATAAATGCGAAACTGAGTTTGTTTGTTTGTTACGCTTTTAAGATAAACGGCTAAATAGATTTGCAAAAAAAAACGCGCTGTTCCAAACGAGATCAGATCCTAAGCCAGCTGCATCACAGGCCAACGCGTGTCTAAGAAAAGCGACGGAAATATATTTTTGTTTCGTGTGTGTTTGTTTGACGCGATACGACCGTATGTGAAGTGCAAAACTGTGATCTCTGTGGTGTGTGTGTTGTTTACGCATACAGATGAACTGACTGCACCGCGCACGATGAAACGACTCTTAACATGCCCGTGCACTTTACAGCGTTTACTGTACATGTTGGACGAAGCGGCCGAATACAAAAACATTCCATTAATTTCGCCTTCTATAGTGACGGGTATCTCATGGCGCGTCTGTTATTGGTTAGGACGAAACTCGTTCTTGATCTCGGCAGCTGTTCATTGGTGCATCAGCTACTCGTTAAAAGAGACGCTCTTAAGGCAGCCATTGTTACTACAGTCTAAGAGCTGTAGTCATTGTAAACATAGTTGCGGATAATTTTTTTGGCAACTCAATGAAATTACCGTCGCCATTTATGCATCGTATGGTGTGATAAAGTACAAAGTATGGTCAAGGTGTTGATAGTCCAAGTACCCCAGCTAGTAACACACAATGTATAGTATGCAGTACAGACCTGTGCGCAGTATCAGCAGCCCTGGCCAGCGCACACTGCAGCACGCGCCGCTCCGCGCGCAGCCGCGCGCAGCGCGCCGCCCACGAGCAGCCGCCTGCAAGCAACACATCGAGCTTAGGCAAACAGCCCTCCTGTGCCTCGAAAACAAGCGCCGTTTCCGTCTCAGCAACATTCGTAGATCTTTGACAGTCGTTAAGAATCGTCCGAAGACGATAATCCTTGCGGTTGGGATGTTACTGATACATTACTATGTACACAACTATAGACTCTGATTCTGATTTAAAAGAGTGTCCGTGGAGTTTCTTGCCCGTTCTTCTCCTTAGGAACCTACTACGCTTTGGAATGGGCAACTAGCTTCATATTTCTGTCTGACCGACCCCTTGACAATTCAAAAGTGTCTGTAATTGGTTTATTTGAAATAAATGCTTTGAGTTTGAGTTTGACTATTGTTTGACCGGGACCACTGTTCCGCGCCTTAGGAATGCGCGGCGAGGCGGGAGGCAGCGTTGACGAGTGAGCGGCGGTCTGGTATAGTAATAGCCCTCTTATTTATTTCGAGGTTGTTCATAATGTTGAGTACAGTTGATCTCAAAATTGCTTCCCACTTTTGACAAGTACTCCCAGTGAATTAATTCTTCACTAAAGTTGAAACTATTTAACTATGACACAAATATACCTTGTCGTTTTATGTCGGGCAAGTGACATTTACTCTTAGCGGGGTAAGGCAATAACGAAGTCGACTATATATTGACCGCTTATGGTAAATAAAAAATAAGGTTGGTATAATATTGTTTTATAATGGAATATACGTCTCACCGTCTTGCTGCGCGGCCAGTAGCGCCTCGCGCAGGTCTGCGTGCGCGCACACGTCCAGCGACAGCCGCTCCGCACTCCACCACTGTGTGCAGATAATGTACTTATTAAATTTATTTTTATTTGACTTCCATATTATCGTCATCATCATCCAGCTGAAAGACGTCCACTGCTGGACATAGGCCTCCCCCAGCACCGCCACATAAACCGGTTCTATGCGTCCCGCATCCAGCGGATTCCTGCGGCCTTCACAAGGTCATCGGTCCATCTTTTGGGGGGCCTTCTCACGCTCCGTGTTCCGGTGCACGGTCGCCACTCCAGAACCTTTCGGCCCCATCGACCATCTGTTCTGCGAGCAAAGTGCTGCCCACTGCCACTTATGTTTGGCAATTCTTCGGGATATGTCGGTTACCTTCGTTCTTCTACAGATCTTTTCATTTCTGATTCGATAACGTAGGGAAACTCCAAGCATAGCCTTTTGGGTGACTACTAGCCTTCTAATAAGGTGACTGGCAACACGAACTGGTCATAGACTACGTACGTTTTGGGACACAGCGGTATGTGGGACGAGAAGATATTGCGTAGCTTCCTGAACGCTGCTCAGCCGAGTCGGATTCGACGATTGACCTCTTTCTCGAAGTTGGACCTACCTAGCTGGACAGTTTGTCCTAGGTAAACATACTCGTCCACAACTTCGAGTGTAGTTAATCCGATCTTGAACAAGCTCGGTCCACCTCGGCTAGGATCGTTATCAGCACGATAAGGGGCTGCGAACAATCTCAGCATAGGTGACCTTGGAATACTCGTATGTAATCTTGGAATAGTCGTTCAACAGTGTAACGTTTCCTGTATTATTTTTGCAATTTCTAAACTCTCTAGTACTGACATTCTGAAACCTTACACACCACCTTACCTTACACTGTTGAACGAATTAAATAAGAGTATTCCAAGGTCACCTTTGTTGCGATTGTTCGCAGCCCCTTATCGCGCTGATAACGATCCTAGCCGAGGTGGACCGAGCAGTAATCCTATACAGGAAAAGTTTTTATCCACTGCGCAAATTTTGACAAATTAAACTTTAACGAGTTTTATTGAACATACCTTTTTTTATTTTGATACGTCATAGTACAAAAAAAAAAAGTTATCGTTAACGAAAGATGTTTACTTTAAAAGTGGTTGCATGGCTACCCGGCGGCGCGCGGCGAAGCGGAACGCGCGAATGTACCTACCTATCAGCTGCGTTTCAACACACACCTAGTACACACATAGGTAATACACATTAATGTGTGATCGCTCGATTCGCCGGCGTAGGTATTTACGTGGGTTACAATATTTACAATGTATTGATCGCTAATTTTATCAGATATTTGAAGAGTAATTCCAATTTTTCCTTCATACTTTAATGGGCTTAGGACCATCAAAATACAGAAAATAAAGCATTATTATCAATTAAATTTACCTTATGCCGCTAAAATGGTATTTTCCTTTCACGGGGTTAAGGATTCCATGGGCTCGCATTCGAGGTATGCTCTGTGAGCTGCTCGCAAACTTTCACCACTCAGTACATACACTCGCACCATCTCATAAAACTCGCGGTTAGTGAAGTCTGACATCGTGACCGGTAGGTCTGTACAAGTACGACACACGTGCAGCGCGGGAAAGCGATTAGACGCGACGTCACACGACAGCGCGTGCGATGAGCGAACTGTCGGTCAGGGTCACAGCACCCGGCGCGCGGGCGTCGCCTTGCCGCCCGGGGAGGGAGGGGAGGTTCAACACCGCCGCTTGGGCTGGCCGCCGCCCATTGATATTATTACGAATAGATTGTGTCCATATTTTGCTGATTTAAAGTAGGATAAAAAAATAAAAATAAATATTGAATAAATAATGGAAATGTGTTCTATTACTGATTTTATACCACCAAAAAAAAATTGCGCACTGGGTAAAAACTTTTCCTGTATAAGTGGGGTTGTCGGGCGGTGGCAACACGTCGTGTCGGAGTTAGCAAAAAGTCAATCGTCATCCTGAGGATGCGTCGTTGAGAGGTGAAACACGGCTCGATTTCTTACAGGGTTCTTTATGACTCTTTAAGAACAGTTAAGAGGATTAGGTTATTAATATATTTACATTTCCGCAAAGTCACGGTTGAGTAAATTAAATGTCTATTAATTGTAGCAAAAAAGTGTGTGGTCGCGAGGTGTACTGTTCGCAGAACTACTAGGTAGTACATGAGGTATGGTGTTCCGTCACGATAATACGTACGTCGTCGTTGTGCTGGTTGCTGGAGTCGGACTCCTCCGTCCTGCGCAGCTTGACGCGCTCGGCCAGCTTGGCCTGCCGCGCCGAGCAACGACCTGCGACACGTGCATCTAGTTATTATCTTAGGGATCCCATTTACACTCGCATCATTCTGCCACTCATGTGGCACGCGGTAAAGTAGCCCGCGAAATTCAGATTTTCTTAAGTTTTTTACTATGCGCAGGTTGTATGTGGGTCAAAATATGGTTCGACACCATAACAAGTAAGCATTTACAAAAAATACAATAATTAAAATCCTCAATACAATTCTCTTCACTCTCACTCAAAAAGATAAAAAAACCCTACAAAGTGAAAAATTACTTTCTTCTTTTTCGTGTGATTAGTGACTAACCTGGTGTCAGAGTTTTATAGCCGCCCATGGGCCTGTGACTTGGCTTCACATGCCGTCGAGAAATATCTCTCAGGCATGCCGGTTTCCTCACGATGTTTTCCTTTATCGTTTTTGAAGCTAGTGATAATTATACAATACGCACATGAATCTGAAAAGTCAGAGGTGCGTGCCTTGGGTTCGAACTCGAGACCTATGACTTGGCAGTCCGACGGTCACACCGCTAGGCTATCACTGGTATTGAAAACTAAACAAAAATAAAATTACTTTGAATGAATGAATGAATGATCATTTATTTGTCCGAAACATGAGTATGCACACACAAAGCATGCAAGATGTTATGTACATTGCAGAAAGAATCAGTCATGTTTTACCTTAACGGCGTACAAATATGTATATGATAATTTTTTTTTTTTTTTTTTTTTTTTTTTTTCTTTAATTTTGGAACGTCTTTGGTTTTGTATTTCAGTTTTTTGTCACTGTTTTTTTCTCACTTTGTAGTGTTTTTTTAATTGCGTTTTACGGCATAGTTTTCAAAAGCCATCAGTATTGATAACATCGTCATATTCTCACCGGTACAAGTGGTGTATAACCTGGGGTCGTCGGGCGAGCCCCTCTCCCGCTCGCAGCTGCCGCCCGCGCCCTCGCTGGCCCCGCCCGGGCCCGAGCAGCACCTGGGGGGAAATAGCAACCTTAACGTTAGATAATAGGGTCTAGTTTACAATGTTGAGATGGGTGATACGTGGACAAAGGATTACTAACTTTAATGTTAGCACGTAAAGTACGGTTTGGAATGTAATGATTTTCAGCAGGTATACTCGGACACACCAAAATCTATTCAAATCCTTATTTACATTTGAAGTTATTATCAACTTTATGCTAATGTTAAAAAGTTGATTATAGAATGACTAGTACTGTTGAAAGAGTAATAAAATTTGTTGAAGTTGTAGCGCAAATCGAATTTTATGTGTATGTATTAAAGTTATTTTTCCAATTACAATATTTGTTTTCATTTTTGGAGACTAACTTCGGCGAGCAGAGTACATAAGAACACACATGCACGGGAATAACAACCTTACAGTCCACACATAATGTTTAATTCTGTCGATACAGGGTGTCAGGGACATCGACGCAAAAACTGATACCATGGATTCAATACATGATTCAACGCAGGTGTCAGATATTTAAAAAAAATCTGCTGTTTCATAGAAAAGTGCAATACCTGCGCAGTCAAAATGTATGGGAAAGCGGTTTTTTTTTAAATAACTGACAAAAAAAATCAACGCAGTGGTATTTAGAATCATGTTCTGAATCCAACAGTTACCGCGTCGATGTCCCTGCCACTCTCTATACAGCACAGTACTGAGGCACACATCGGAGTCCCGCTCCGACAGGTTGAGTCTGGCGTCGCACTATTTACCTTATCACCATCGCATAGAGTTTTGTGTACATACCGCGCAGTACTGAGGCACACCTCGGAGTCCCTCTCCGACAGGTTGAGGCTGGTGTCGCACTGCTCTGCGACGGACGGCGTCGTCACCTCCACGCGCGGACCCTCCACCCTGTGGACATCATACACGTACAGCAGTCTATAATGTTGCCACTGCAGGAACAGCGGCAGCTCTCTGTGTGAGGGAGTCCCATTCACAGATGTTTGATTCTAGGTTGTAGGACATGTCGGTTTCCTCTTGATATTTACCTTCACAGTTTTGAGAACAGGTAATGAAATAAGTGCACAAACTGAAGGCCGTCTATGAGCGCCATATAATATTTAAAAAAATGTGTGCTGGGACACATAGTAGAAGTGAAACTTCAACGGACAAGTGGAAAAACGAATCGCAACGGACAAGTAGAAAAACGAATCGCAACGGACAAGTGGAAAAACGAATGGCAACGGACAAGTGGAAAAACGAATGGCAACGGACAAGTGGAAAAATTCATCGCAACGGACAAGTGGAAAAACTAATGGCAACGGACAAGTGGAAAAATTCATCGCAACGGACAAGTGGAAAAACTAATGGCAACGGACAAGTGGAAAAATTCATCGCAACGGACAAGTGGAAAAACGAATGGCAACGGACAAGTGGAAAAACGAATGGCAACGGACAAGTGGAAAAATTCATCGCAACGGACAAGTGGAAAAACTAATGGCAACGGACAAGTGGAAAAATTCATCGCAACGGACAAGTGGAAAAACTAATGGCAACGGACAAGTGGAAAAATTCATCGCAACGGACAAGTGGAAAAACGAATGGCAACGGACAAGTGGAAAAATTCATCGCAACGGACAAGTGGAAAAACTAATGGCAACGGACAAGTGGAAAAATTCATCGCAACGGACAAGTGGAAAAACTAATGGCAACGGACAAGTGAAAAAATTAATCGCAACGGACAAGTGGAAAAACGAATGGCAACGGACAAGTGGAAAAAATATTCGCAACGGACAAGTGGAAAAACGAATGGCAACGATTCGTTTTGCCACTTGTCCGATGCGATTCATTTTTCCACTTGTCCGTTGCGATTCGTTTTTCCACTTGTCCGTTGCGATTCGTTTTTCCACTTGTCCGTTGCGATTCGTTTTTCCACTTGTCCGTTCAAGTTTCACTTCTACTATGTGTCCCAGCACACATTTTTTCTTCGCAAGTTTACTGCAAATTATGATTTGATTAGGTTAGGTACATTTTAATAAATGCATTTTTTATTTAAACATATTTTATTTTATCAAAAAAAAAACTGAATTCTATCCGGAACAAAAAAAAAACATCCATAGTCTACTCTAAACTTATACACACACAAAGGAACATTAACAAATGCACATCTTTCGTCATCCATCTTCATTCGGCTCACCTGCGTTTTAATCAATGATTGATACAATCGGCTTAATTATGGTGACTAAAATATGATATCTGCTCATTGTATCGATCTAATACAGCCGTTGCCCTCAAAAGTAATTATCTACAGCGCACCTACCGACCTAGCTATCTGCCCTACCTATCTACACTACCTACGCTACATTACCTACCCTACCTACGGCACTTCATTTCTTGACATTGACTCCCCTCCCGTACGGCCCGTACGGTGCTGCCTAGCTAGCCGAGCAGGGTGAGCGGCTACCACGCAACTTTTTTCTAATACTTACATTTTTAAACTCGTGATATCTTTCGTATGGAATATCCGAATTGAATAATTCAAAAAGTTATATAAAGGTATTGAAGCAGTCTTGAATTTGAAGTAATTTATTTTGATAAGGATTAATATCAAGGTACAAATAAAGAGCCTTTTCTAGCAGCGACATTTCAATTAAATTAAAAAAATAAAAGTTCACTTATTAGTTATGCCACAAGCATAACTATAAGAGTTAGACATATGCTGTAGCGACACTTTTTGTAAATAATGATATGTTCTGCAAAGTCGTAGTACATTATTTTATTTTATCATCAATAGTTTTCGCAGCGCACGCGATGTAAATAATATTTTAGGTATTTTTTTTACACCTTGCGTTACATTACGAGTATTGAGTTTTAATAAGGATCCCTATTTTTTTTGAAAATGTAATATAGCCTATGTCACCCGGGGATAGTGTAGCTTCCCAACAGTGAAGGAATTTTTCAAATCGGTTCAATATAAAAACTTGAGATTCCAATCTACGCGGCCGTAACGCTTTTTCGTGACAGAAAAATCCTAATACCCCCCCGTCTATAAAGAAGTTTCACTTCAATAATCGTTTATTTATAGGTTGAAGCGTTCATGTATGGGGGAACATGTTTTTCAACTACAATGTACAGTTTGTTCTTGAGATAATTCATTCCAAATACGGAACCCTTCATTGTGCGTGGTCCGACACGCACTTGGCCGGTTTTTTTTCTTGATATTCAAAACAGTGCAAGCTATTTGAAATAGCATTCTCTATTGGAGGTGCCCTATATCCAGCATTACACTGCTGAAGCCTGATGTTACCTGAGGTCCTGCACGCTGGTCTCGGTGTCGCTGGGTAGCTCCTCGAAGGTGGACGGCGGCATGGTGTTCTCCACCTTCGACTCCTGAGGAGTCGGCAGCTCCGGGCTCAGGGCTGAGGAGGTGTCGTTCTGAAAGAGGGAGAAAAACAGTGTAACATGGGACAAAGAAATAATTCTTCGTTTAGAAACGTAACCGGATGTATCATACGATTCCAATATGATGATAATGGCGCCATTTTGAAAACTGTGTTCGCAGTGAGAGTTTCTCGAAAAAGTTATATTAATGTTTCTATAGTTAGGTCGAAAGATTTAATGACCGCAGCGAGTATTTTCGAAATTCCCGGGTCGCTTTGAAAACCAGATGCGAATAAATGTCCCAAAAGTTCGGTATATCGCTAGAAACTGCACGTTGTTGCCCATACTCTTGCCATGCTTCTTACGCCATTTACTTGATCATCTGCCTATGTTGGAGTCAGACGAGCCGGATGCAGTTGAATATTAGTATGTTACATGGAGCGACTGCGTATCTGATCTCCACAACCCAGTTACTGGATAATACGATACCCCTTGGTACGACTGGTTGTCAGACTTCTCCCTGGGCTTCTAACTACCCGTAGCGACTGTCAAAGATCTACAAATGACAGCCGGGACCACCCGGGGCTTAACGTGCTTTCCAAGGCACGGAGGGTCTCGGTATTTAAAGATGGTCTTATGCCATTTATTTTCTTTTAATTAATTCGATGTTTTAAAACTTTCGTATTTAATTAATAAATGTTGTGTTAAAAATGTTAGTGTTACCTGTTCAGTTCGCGAGTGGTCCGCGTCGTTGTCGAGCTCTCCGGCCGGCTGTGTGGTGGACTCGCACTCGTCTGGAGTACAATGACAAGCATACTTAGTAAAAATCTTAAATTCATTCATTCACACAACCTACCCCGCTGGCTCTACAATGGTAGCATGACATTTTGGCTAAGGATTATTAAATAATAAGTAAATAGGGGATGAAAGTTTGTATGGAAGGTCGTAATGTTTGCCGCACTTAATATCCAGGCATATTATGGCGCCATCTACATCGCCACATATGAACTACAATTGACGTATCCTGCATCGAGAATCGCGAGTTTTCCCCGCGATTTATCAAACATTACGCGAAAAAAACATCTGCTGTTCCCTATATTTCGACGAGATATGCGAACATAAATGCGGGAACAGCTGATTTTTTTTTTCGCGATTTCAGCGTTGCTCCCATAGTGAAAGTTGTTCATAATGATGAGTACATTGACCCCTCAAGAGGTTTAGGGTAAACAAAAACTAAGGTTGTATACAGAGACCCGACCACAATCGTCGGGCAGTAGCCCACCAGACAGAACAGCCGTCTGGTCGGAGGATGCTGCTTTTGATGGAGGATGAGGAGCTATACAGCTTACCCTTAACATACATACATAAACTCTCGCCTTCTTCCTATGGGGGTAGGCAGAAACTACAGTACGTCACCTGCTGCGATCCTCACAAACTCGTTTTGCTTCGTTTACGTTTATACATCTGGTCACACACGCACGCCGGTTGTGAGTACTACAAAATAATTTACCTGACACCTCCTCCTCTGGTATGGTCCGCGCGTGCTTGTCATGCGCCCTCCTCCGCACCAGCTCGGCGATCACGCCGTGTAGCTCTGCCAGCCTCGCATCATGCGCCCTGGCCGCGGTGGCCGCGCGTTGTCGCTCAGTTGCTAGCGCTCGAGCGAGGGCGTCGCGTTCGGCGCGTAACGAGGTTACGTCCTCGCGACCTGAACTGTGGGTGGGTACCTGGAAAAGAAGGAGATAGAGGGTGTTAGGAAGGAAAGATGATGTCGTTGATAGTCATTGAAAATGCCTTGTATTGTATTGTATAACGAGCCAATGGCCGTAACTCCACGTACAAGCGCGTATTCTGCGTACGATTGGAAATGCCTTACTCGCTCATAAGCAATACAATGAGAACTGACAACTTAGGTGGATTCTATACTTCTTCCGTGCAAAGTATGCCATATCACCTAAAATCACGGTGTATGGAAATAGCAAAAACTTCGTTTAACATTTTCTAAACCAAATGACATAGTTAGACAGTTTCTTCGTTAAACGTAGTCAGATATCAATCTTCCCAATTCAATAGCATCGTCTTAATGAGGCCTTAATATTATCACCTTTTACCAAATCCTCCACCAATCAGAATGCACTTTTAACACCTGAACCTTACATGAACCTACCATCATAGTGAGTCCATTATGCCCTGGCAAGGGCGGCGCCGTCACCGGCCTGAGGCTGGAGTACCTCCACGAAGACTCGCGCGAGATCTCCTCATCAGCCACGTTAGGGCAGCACAGGTACCAGCTCCTACTCCTCCGCACCCCTGAGGTAGAATCCAACTGAGTCAGCGGTAACCTTCCCACCACTTCCAACTCAGCTAGCAACGGTTCTTTCTCCTTAGGCTCAGGCATCGGGAATGTCCCTGCTGTGGAATAAGTCTCTTCAATTTTTCTAGAATTTTCTGGAGTATTGTATTCTGGGAGGCTCCACTGGCGCCCCCTATCTCGCAGAGGCGGTACTTCTCTAACAGCACCATCGTTGACCACTTCATTCGTTTCTACGTACTCGCTCAGCTCGTCCGGGTTCTGTACCTCCTGGCTTGGCTCATGCCCGTTCTTTCGCTTGAGCCTCTCGAGGTCTGCGTAGTAGTAGGCGGTGGAGCGCGGCGGCTCCCCGCTGAGGGTGCGCGTCCCCGCCAGCGTTTGGATTTTCATAGCATGCTTCTGGACGGCTCTGGGACTTTCTCGAATGTTCTCGAAGGTTTTGGAGATTCTTTATGTTATGGTGCTCGTGATCCGGCCTGCGTGGACAATGTTTGGTATTGAGAGAGATGTTTATATAAACATGGTTGATGTTTTGATTACGTCTTGTGCGATTATAGACGTTCGGCGTTCGAATAGTTTTGGCGATGAGGTTTCTAATTAAATATCTAAATCTTCATTTAGTAAGAACAATATATTGATGCATATTCATAATTTCTAACCCTTTGAGGAAAACAGGCGTAACGTTATTCATAATTAAAGCTCGAAATAAATATTTAGCATTTTAAAACAGCTTGGCTAAATGCTTTCAAAAAGGTAAGGATTTAGCTTTTAAAACTATGCAGCAGTAAAGACCCGGATGCAAGCTGCAACGAAACAGCGAATAGTAACTACCTAGCTGCTTCCGGACCGCGTTAGGTTAAGAACTCACGGAACGGTTTTCAGCCGCGGTGGCGGGTGCAGCGGGACCCGCAAACAATGGCGCAAGCCGCCGAGCATAAACCCCGTCGTGAAATTCACTAGCTACATTTCCATGTACTACGTGTTCGTACGAGTGTCTGCGGTCCCGCCACCGCGGCCTTCGCGGGTGAAATCACTCCGTGAGTTCTTAGCCTTAGGTTTCTGAAACTTTGCTCAAAAACAGGCTACCTAGAGTGAGTTGTGTCATTCGCTTGTGTTTCGGTTCTCCTTAACCAACTTTAAACGTTATCCGGACTAGATAGTATCATCTATATATAAACTATATAAACTAATATAATAAAGCTGAAGAGTTTGTTAGCTCTTTGTGGATAAAAAAAAATTGCATAGTTTATCATCTTGGGGAAGGCACTGGCTATTTAACATCACGCTTCGACCCTTAAGAGCCGAGCAAAACGACAACAAGTCAGAGAGTACGCTAAGCGAAAACTAAGAAAGTAATAAGTAATAGGGCTGGCGGGCGATGCAATGCGCCGGGGTGCGTTGTGGGCTGAATGTTACGCTGACGAAGTTGCGGCCAGAAGCTAGTGGATAATAAATTGAAATGTTTGGATAATATTCAAACATGTAAATCCTAATTCCGGTTTATCTAAATCCAGGCATTCTATTCCATTCCTATTCGTTTCATGTCGGATAATAAATTACGGGATCTGACCTGTGTTATCATGGAGTTATACGTCTAAGCCATATGGCAAGCTTTTCCGAACAATGTTGGTGTCAACTTCCAGTCTAACCGTGTGCAGCTGAATACCAGTATTTTACATGGAGCGGCTGCCTAACTGACCTCCACAACCAGTTACTGGGGAACACGCAGTGAGGCTGGTTGTCAGACTACCAAGCTTCTGACTACCCGTATCAACTGGCTTTGCCATTGACAATGTTCAAAAGAAGTCTCCTTACTTTTACTATATAAAAAATACTATACCATTAAGGAATATTTGGAGGACAAGTCGATGGAACCTATACCTGATGGAAATTTGTAATAATCATATAATAATAATAATCATAATGACTGTAATTGTAATAATTTTAATTGACTTGAAAATGTATTTGCACGCCATATCATGGCAGGATATGCTGAAACTAAAATGACTGTAATATCTATTGTACCATTTTCTAGCAAATAAATATTTTTGATTTGATTTGATTTGAACTGTCAAAGATCTACAAATAGCAGCTGGGAACTGCTTAACATGGTGGCGCGAAGGTGTCTCGGTATGTAATGGACGTAACCATCCACCGACCTAGGCAAGCGTTGTTTAACCTTGAAGATCGACCCTTGCGGCTGTTATTCTATACCATTAAATGAGCAATATTTGTATACATATTTAAATTTGGAATCACGTTCTGGAAAACGGCTCTAACGATTTCGATGAAAGTTGTAATATAGAGGTTAACGGGAGTGAAAAATCGATCTAGCTAGGTCTTATATCTGGGAAAATTCGTTTTCTCCGTATTTTCACCCGAGCAGAGCTCGGTCGCCCAAAGTTTAGAACAAGAACAACAACCTTAGAATAATGACATGGCAACATGGAATGAGTATGAACTATCCTATACTATTAAATGAGCGTTATTTTTTCACCAGAGCTGAGCTCGGTCGCCCAGGGACTTATAACTAAGTAAAGCACAATGTTAATGGCGCATCAATACTTCGTTAACTACTAGATGTTGGAGGGGAGTACGTCTAATAGTCGCGGGGGGATGCGTCGGTCAATCAGCGACAAATGACCATAATTAGCTATCTGCGACGGTATAGCTGCCACCATGATACTGTAGGGTACGTAGTCGCGCTGAACTAATGACCCACAGCAGACTAGAGATCGTTTTTGTGCCCATAATCAGTATACGTTCCCACTGGTGAGACACAGCCCTCTTCTCTGTGAGAGGGAGTGGGCCGTAAAGTTCCCCACGCGGTCTCAGTACGGGTTGGTAGATGTCGCATGTCTTCGAATGTTTGGTTCTAGGACATGCCGGTTTCCTCACGATGTTTTCCTTCACCGTTTCGAGAACAGTGGTGATGAAATAATTTACACAAAGTAAAGTAATAACTGGACCACCACTACTCTAAAGTTGTGCTCGGTTGGTGGCAATAGGCCCGCCCCCTATTAGTACATGGGATTTAAACATAACTGCCGAAATGTGGGAGCACTAGACACCTCTGCTTTTCCCTTCGGTGAATACACGCGTGATGTTGTTATGTTACCCTTAAACAAATAACAGCAAAAACGCTCTTCGTATTTAACCTTGGTCCTACATTACCTCCAATCTATAGATACTTATCATAATTTTCCTCGAACTTCAAAAAAAAAAACTTTCCTTTTGTTTTCGTCGTGTTTGATAGATTGCTATCAAAGACGACGAAAACAAAAGAAAGTTTTAAATAATTTAATTGATATTGTGTTGTTTTAGGCTCAGAGAATATTGTCGACTAGATTAAGACATGGCGCACACTATGGGACATTCGAATGCGACGGTTCGGCGACTAGACGGCAGACACGTTTCATATATTATGTTGTTTAAAGCTCCGCACACTTCCCGTCAAGTTACAAAGTCACAGCGACAGGCTAGAGTAGTCGCACGCTCTCGCTACTTGTCGAACCGACTAGACGCACGGTGCACGACACCTGACGACATTCGGATGCGCTTCGCCTTCGCATGATAAGCACCAAGTCAAGTGCAACAAGAGGCTTCATATTCACTCTCAAGACGACCGTCTTTCTGTATAGAATACTCAAAGCAAATGACCGCTTCCTGCACGACGTCTGTCGTCACGACTAGTCGCAGACGCAAACAACAGCTCTGCGTCTAGTCCGTCTAGTCGCAAGGGCAAGACTGGCACTAAATTCTTCAGTAAATTGAATGACATCTGAAACTGTAATACGAGATCGTGTTACCGTGAACATTACAAATTCAATCAAATTCGTCACCGGAGATGTTTTAGTAGCATACCGGCTTCATTTACAAATTAAACTTATTTTGTTTGACTTATTAAAAGCTTGTCATACGAGCTGACCAAGTTCATAAAAACGACTGTAGGTATACGAGGGCTGCACTAAAAGTATCGGGAATGGAATATTTCCACTGTTCCTGTCATATTAAAATCTTTTTAATTGAAAACTCATTGGTTTTAAAAATCGAATACCATTTATTTATTTAAAAAAAGATTCTCGGTCTTGTCACAAGGTTTTGCCAAATTTGTTTAGTCGTTGAGAAAATGGAATTGACTCGAGAAAATTCAAGAGCGATGATTTATTATGACTTTCGAAGTGGTTTAACACAAAAACAGTGTGTTGACCGGATGATTTCTGCATTTGGTGATGAAGCCCCATCCAAAACCACAATTTATCGCTGGTTTGCTGAATTTCAACGTGGACGTGTCAAGCTCAGTGATGATCCCCGTCAAGGTCGTCCAAAAACTGCAGTCACCCAAGAAAACGTTGATGCTGTGCGTAAGCTGATTGAGGAAGATCGACATGTGACATACCGCGAAATTCAGGCAACTTTAGACATTGGCATGAGTCAAATACAAATAATCTTGCATAAACAATTAGGTGTAAAAAAGTTGTTTTCCCGATGGATACCGCACGCTCTGTGAAGAGCAAAAAGCGGCTCGCGTTACTTGGTGCGTCAGAACTCTCGAAAGATTCCACGCAGGATCCTCAAATGCTGTATACAACATCGTATCAGGTGACGAATCCTGGATATACGCGTACGAACCCGAAACAAAAAACCAAAAATGGTGGCCACGTTTGTCTCCAAAACCGGCCATGTTACGACTATTCCTCTTGAGGGACAAAGAACTTTTAATGCAGAATGGTATGCTAGCATTTGTTTCCCACAGGTCATTTCTGAACTCCGTAAAGAGAACTGCAACCGCCGCATCATCCTCCATCACGACAATGCGAGTTCTCACACCGCGCACAAGAATTTTTTGAGCAAGAAAACATAGAATTATTAGACCATCCGCCGTACAGCCTCCACCTAAGCCCTAATGATTTCTATACTTTCCCTAAAATAAAGAATAAATTCCGTGGACAGAGATTTTCATCACCTGAAGAAGCTGTGGACGCCTACAAAACGGCCATTTTGGAGACCCCAACTTCCGAATGGAATGGTTGCTTCAATGATTGGTTCCATCGTATGGAAAAATGTGTCAAATTTCGCGGCGAATACTTCGAAAAGCAATAAATACATTTTTAAATAGTAATGTTGTGTCACTTCCTTGATTCCCGAAATTTTCAGTGCCGCCCTCGTATTCCGCGTTTTATAATAAAACAAATGTATTGTTTTGAATATACGGTCTAGCTCAATCAAGTCCTCTTTCCGATTGTATGACAAGCAGTATTAGGTTTTCAGTTGGTAAGAATTTAGAGATCTTCACGTCTAAACAGAAATTTCTTTGTTACGTTATCAGTTATGCGAATTCTTAATAGCAGCCCATGATAAAGCAATGACTTTATTCATAACATGATGTCGCATTTTCATCGCATTCTCGCCGAACTTTTGTGAACAATTATTTTAACCAAAATGTAAAATATTCAAAGTTATCTAAGCCTCAAATACTTGTCTTTATCTTATATTTTGAACTTCAATATTATTCCCCGAAGAGTTTTAATCTACTGCATAATTTTCAGCCTGGAAAAGCGACCAGATTTTTCAGACCACTTGAAATCATTCAGTTATACACTTGATAAAGACCAAGTTATACTGGATAATCTAATGTTAGAAGACCTCTGAAATCCACCCAACATTGTTGAAGTTAAGGATCAAATTACATTGGACATCCTCGATTTTTTTAAAGTAACGAAAGCTGTGTTTACCACCAACTTCTACGCTAGATAGTATTTTGTTAAAATGCTGTAGGTTTGAAATAACATAGCATTACGCCTGTACTCCCCGAGGAGGCAGGCAGACGTGGAAGTCCAGAAGTTACGTCTCAAAGCATAGGTACAAATCAAGATCTTAGATCTTCTTTGTTATATTTTCTTAACGTCCTTTTAACATTTATTACAAATTTTACCAATTTTTTTTCAATCTCCCTTTGAACATTTTAACTTATTATCAATATTTTGACTTTGTTAGCTTAGTTGTTAACTTTATTTTGCATTCTGTGGTCTCCTATAAGTGAAGGAGTAACCTTACTTAATGAATACAAGAAAACGAATTTTCCCAGATATGAGACCTAGCTAGATTGATTTTTCGCCGCCGTAAACTCCTATATTGTAACTTTCATCGAAATCGTTAGAGCAGTTATCGTGAACGTGATTACAAATACATATTTTTAACCGACTTCTAAAAGGAGGAGGTTATCAATTCAGTTTATTTTTTTATTTGTTACGTTTGTTCGGGCATAACTCCGTCATATAGACGGATTTGCTAAATTCTTTTTCCTTTCTTCCGAGAGGTCCCATTGTCATCAGGTCAAGATTTGATGATGGGATCCTGGAGAAATCGAGGGAACTCTTCAAATATTAAAGGCAAACCTATAGCAATTTGGGTATTTTTAATAGTAATTTATGCAGTTGCTCTCAGAAAGCACCATTTGGTGAAGCGGAACTGATGATGAAGACCACAGATGGCAACCGGAACTGCTCAATAATAAGTATTTCATACATAACATCTACACTAAGCAGGACAAGCACAATTAGAAAACGATGCGAACAGGCCACTAGAGACACAAAGTCATTACTACCATTCATAGAAAATTTCAAGATGGACTGGCAACCAGCCAGACTCATGTATAGAATAGTAATCGTACCCTGTATGATATACGGTTTGAAAGTATCGACAATCACCAAAGTTAACAGATCAAGACCGAGAAGATATGAGAAAGTTATCATGAGAGACTTGATTGACCACGCTAGAAATACCTACACGAAATTGTAGACAGATAAAGCAGTATAACCAAACGCATCAAGAACCACAGGATGTGCTATCTTGCACACGTTCACAGACGCGGCAAACCACACCTGTTACATGCAGCAATGCAGTACAAGGCCAAATTCAAGAAAGTAGGCCGACCGAATTACACATGGAACGATAATCTGTAACAGGACATGGCGCACTTCGACAAGAAAATCAACTTTTGGATGGACACGGCTGAAGACCGATACAATATCAAGAAGACGGTCAGCGAGATATACAAGAAACCTGAAACGAACAGCGAGTCCTTTGATTAAGACACAGAAAACAGTAAAGTGTAAAACAGCACAGCAGGGAGATAGAAAAGAGCCTAGAAAGCAACGTAACTCCGCCAAAGGATTCACAGGCAAAGATTGACTGAGCCAACTGGCTGCGACGTCGTAAAAAGATGCCCATCATAGATAATTAACAGCCGTCTCTCCACTATTCCAATGCTTACTCTAGGATGCATATCCGGTATGGCTCTCAAATCCTTCCTTATCCTAAGGGCACGTCTTCCTTACCATTACCGCGCCCCCCGGTCTACTCCTCGATATGCAATGGCCTTTGTAGTCCCATGAAACATGAGGCATCGTGGGCTAGTGCAAATCTTCGGGTTCATTCGATTTATCGAGTCTGGTTAAACCACGCTGGGATCGGTGCATTTCATTCATTCACGGGTTGCCATTCGATTACTTTAATATGGTTGCCAAGCAATTTATGCTCGTCACAATGCATATAGAGAAGTGGAGCTGATGGTGAAGTACCAGTAGAACTCTTCAACGATTAGCGTCCCTGCATCGGGAAAAGCAATATTTTGTAAAAGGGCAGTTGACATTAGGCTTTTCTAACTTAGATAAACACTTCCTCTTTCCTTAAACATAATCATTACATATAGTTCCTTATTCTTGTTTCATGTTTATTATTTTATATATATCTATGTATATATTTATGTGGTTAGGTTTATTAGTTATGTATTTATTGTGTATGTTGTGGTATTCCATTATTTGGAACCACATCTTTTAGTTTATTTACGTATAAACACGTTACTCTTTCTTTATGTTATTATATTAAACAAACCACCTTTTGATATATTTTCCTATTAATATTCTATGACACATGTACTTAACTCACTTTTATATTCTGTAGCACTGTTTACCTCTGTAAAGCATACTTTTAATTATGTCTTGTTTTAGCACCCAAATCGATTTTATAGTATTTAATTTTCCCTTTTGTAAAAACTTTAGAATATTTTTTTTTTTTTTTTTTGGCAACTGAGCCGATGTCGACTATTCTGCCAGTGTCATGTAGTGACGGCAGCACAGCAAGATTAGCCGTCGAACTTTGCACTTCGTGACTTCGAGGTAGTTGTTAGTAGTTAATGTTATTAGTTGAAAGGACGAGACCAGTTTTGTTAGTTGTTAACAAATAGTTTTTTTTTTTTGTTAGGTTTTACTCTACTACAAAACGACACAGATATTTACAAAGTTATAATTATTATTTATTACACACCAGACTACATTTTTATATCATTTTCATTTAAAAATTTTGCTAGGACTTGGATCAGTTTAGGGGAAAAGTTAGTCAAGAGGGAATGGAAGTTAGTAGGAAGGGTGATTTTAATTTTGGGAAGCTTAAGGTACAAATCAAAAGATTGTGAATTTGAAGGACATGAAAAAAAGATATGGTCCAGAGTACCCTCATCAAGTCCGCATTCGCACAAGGAACTGTCACGAACACGAATCTTATGAAGAAATACTGGACTGCAGCAGTGTCCGAGTCTCAGTCTGCACAAGGATGAAACAGTTCTTTTAGATAATTTTATGCATTTAAAAAACCAAGGTTTCCGTTGGATGTCGGGTTGGATACTGGCGTAGTACGCCCCCTTCATCTTTGAACTTATCTGCCACCCTGCTGACCACGAGTTATGCATTTTAAGTTTGGTGTCAGTCCGTAAGTCGTAACTATGAACGACATAATGTTTTTGGTCAACAGGGTTGGATGTTGCAAATTTAGCCAGCGAGTCGGCGCACTCGTTGCCACCTATTCCCGAGTGACTGGGAACCCAAACTATTTCAATGTTCAAACCGTTGTTAGAGCAACTGAAGAGCAAATTCTTAATATCTATAATGATTTTGCTATGAATTTTTGATTTTAATTGATTTTGACATAATGCCTGAATGCTACTGCGAGAATCTGAAAAAATTACCGAATTTTGAATATTATGGGTTATAATGAAATTAATTGCTTCTAAAATTCCAATACATTCCCCTGTAAATACCGAAACCTCTGGAGGGCACTGAAAAAGAAGGGCAATTCTGGAATTCTGGAAGTATGTTGCAATTCCTGTGCATCCTGTTGGGGTTAATTTAGACGCATCTGTGAAGAATAAATTCCAACCCCTCCAGTACCTCTCAATGACTCGATCAAAGTCACCCTTTACGTCCTCGGAGCTCTTTGAAATACCAAGCTCCAAAACGACTTTCGGCCTAAAGTGGACCACCTCGTATGCGGAAGAAAATACTGGTAGAGTGGGATACTGACAAACAGGTGAAGAGAGGTTTTTAAGTTCCCTGTACCTATTCATCAGCGGGGGAAACGACTTATGTTTCCAATAAGGTGATACTTCTAAAGATAGGTGGATTTTTTCTAAAATGGGAAGTAAGGGATGGGACGAAAGGGCGAAAACTTTTGATAGGAAGCGATCTGCTAAGTATTGTCTTCGAAGGTTAAGGGGAGGTTCTGCACATTCTACCTGGAGGGCATTTATAGGTGAGGATTTCATTGCTCCTACAACAATCCTAAGGCATTTGGCTTGAATGGCGTCTAGTTTACGAAGCGCCTCTTTATTACAGGGCTCAAGTAAGAAGCAACAATAGTCCATCACACTTCTAACCAGAGCATTGTACACTAATTTTAGAGTGTATGGGTGGGCTCCCCACCAGACTCCAGATAAAGCCTTTAGGACTGAGACTGAGCGTTCACACTTTTTAACAACATTGTTGATGTGATCCACACCCGACATTTTGGAATCCAGGGTAACTCCCAGAAACCTGGCCTTTTCCTTGATCGGAATAACTTGACCATCTATGTTAATATGTACCAGGGGGATAAGACGTCTGCGAGTAAAAATAACAGCTGTACTCTTAGGAGCGCTCAAAGACAACCCGTGATCGAGTAGCCATTGGTTTAATGAAGATAAAGAGACATTCAAAGATAGAGCGGCATCCTCTATGGAACTGCCAGAGACCAATAATGCAATATCGTCAGCATATTGAAGGATTTTACAATTATAATTTAAGCATGAAGGGAGATCTGAAGTGTAGATATTATATAGTATGGGACTAATTACGGATCCCTGAGGCAAGCCTCGCCAGGTCACCCTCTGCTCAGAGCTTTCCCCTGGAATCCTCAGCTGAAGAGTGCGGCTTGAAAGAATGGTGCAGATGATCTGAATAATCCTAGCCGGTATTCTCAGCTCATGCAGCTTTTGCCTGAGAACGGGGAGGAGGACAGAATCATAAGCAGCTGATATATCTAGAAATACGGCTACCACAGACTCATCTCTACTAAGGGCCAGTCGGATCTCTGACGTGAGGATACCCACACTATCAGTTGTACCCAGACTTTTCCTAAAGCCGAATTGAGTCGTTGGGAGCAGTTTTCTATGTTCAACTAACCATTCTAGACGGTTTTTAATTAGGTGTTCAAGAAGTTTAATAAGAATAGACGATAAAGCAATTGGTCGATAAGAACAATGATCACTAGGATCCTTGCCGGGTTTTAATAGAGGAATAACCACTTGATCCTTCCAGGCTGGAGGAATATACCCAGAGATGAAACAAAAATTGACCAAGTCCAGGTAATATTGGTGGCATTTTACACCTGCTTTTGCAATGAAAGAGTAAGGGAATCCATCCACTCCAGGTGCAGAATCCTTAACATAATTAAGAACCGTTTTAAGTTCGTCAAGGAAAAATGGCTTATCAAGAGGATCATTAGAAGTTACAGAGCCTACAAGGTTAATTTCGTCTACACCAGGAACATAGACTGGGGCGACTTTAGTGAAAAACTGGTACCCCAAATCTTCAGATAAGATGTTCGTGGGAGACAGTTTTAAACTGTTTCTAAAACTTTTCACTCTCTGCCACACCACCGACGCTGGGGTGGATGGACTTAGGGAACTACAAAACGATATCCAGCCTGCTCTCTTCTTTTTTCTATTTAATTTCCTGGACTTAGCCAATATTTTATTGAAGGCGAGAAGGTTATCCAGGTTCATTTCAAGGTTAAAAGTCTCTTCCGCGTCATTCCTGGCCCTGATCATGGTAGTGCATTCCCTATCCCACCAAGGCGGAGAAGGGATTTTTCCTGTAGGTGATTTTTTAGGAGGGAAGCAATCATCAGCTGTTGCGGATATGGTGTTGGAAAAACACGTAAAACATTCTTGAGCATTCTCAGCATTGATGGATGGGAGGGAGGAGATACGTAGGTCCAAAATTTTCGAATAAAGATCCCAATCCACAGAGTTAAGCTGGTACTTTAGTAAGGGAGGGGAAGTTTTATCAGGGAGAGATTTAGAGGGAATTTCGACTATGATGGGATAGTGATCACTCCCATAGGTCATATTCAAACGATTCCAAATAAAAAGGCTAGCCATGTTGGATGAGCAAAATGTCAGATCCACACAGCTATTACTTTGCCATAATCCGGACCTACGTGTGGCACTGCCATTATTAATAATACACAGGTCAAGATCATCCAACATATCCACTAAGCCTACACCAATACTATCGCAAGAATCTGATCCCCACCGGTAGTGATGACAATTAAAATCTCCCATAACAAGTAATGGGCCGTTTACATTACTTAGTAAATTTTTAATTAACAGAAGATCTTCAAAACGTGGGTGTGCAATATAAAAAGAAAAAAGATTTATACCCTCGACCTTAACGGCAACAACATTTATGTTGTCGCCTTTTAGAATATTTATATTCTGACGTTTTCATCTTAAACTGTCATCTGTCGTAATTTACTTTTCTAAAACATAGACAGAACACATCATAGATAAGTACACTCTACCTTCTCTCATAAAGTGGGTGTACACACTGAACCTTTGCAATAAGCGTAGATCTAAGATTTCTCCTCTGTAAGCCGTTTTTATTAGTTCTGCAATGCTATTCTCTAAGGATACAGCGTTTTTGTCCAGCGCTGCCACAGCGGTGAATCTCAGTTTAGTATTCACTAAGCTGCGTAAAGCTACACTAGCGCTCAAGGCTGTGACGGCCGTGAGTTGAAACTACCCAACGGAGGTTACGGAGGGCAATATTGACAGTTCTTCATACATTTTGGTATTCTTTAAGAAAAAACAGCCACGAAGTCGCTCACAGCCTCGCCCGCAGCCTCGCTTCTAACTGTCAAATCCAAAAGCTACAATAAACACCGCAGAGTCTTGACAAAAATAATAATACTTTACAATACTACACTACATAATACACTATATACTATATAATACTTTTAGAATCTTATTTGAATAGAATGGCAGCTCGGTTAATTATAAAGCTAAATGTATTAGAAGAAGCTAAAAAAAGTGATGATTTGAACAAAGCTCGACAGGCGAAACAAATAAGAAAATTTTAAACAATATCCCGTGATACAGAGTTTACCCATATTTACAGACTTTCTGAGGATTTAATTAATTTTAAAACTCCTTATACTCGTATGCGTCCGCGAGTTCGTTCCAGTGGTTTATTTAACCAAGAGGTTAAAGGTTTGTTTACAGTTAGGTTTCTTGAGATATGATGGGTAAGTACCTAACCACACACCATTATTGAATTCCTGATGTTTCAGATATTATGCACTATATCATTTTTGGCTAATGGCAGTTATCAAAAAATCATTGGCAAGAATGTAGACACTTATATATCTCAGCCTTCTGCGTCTAGGGCAATCCACGAAGTTGTTGATGCTCTGAATAATAAGAACATCTGTAAATATATTCGATTTCCGCTACCTATGTTGCAAACACTCGCTGTTACGAATAATGAATATACAAATACACCTAAAAGTTTTCAAACTAGAAACAAATTCAACTTCAAGTGGTTTTGATAGCGTCGCGTCGTTTGTGATGTGATTGTTGTGAGTGATGTTTTTTTTATTCATCGTCGCGCGTTGCTTGAAATAGGCAAAGGAATCGTCATTCAGCCTCAAAATGTAATAATAAATATGCAAACTCAATTACATTATGATATTTGTTTAATAGTTTTACTATATTCCTTAAAATACTTAAAGATAGACCTCTAATATATATTTTAAACCCCTAAAACTGTCAGTCGAGATTTATCGATTATAATATAAAGAATTTGTTTCAAGCTCTTAGTTCGTCTACGAAACAACGTCGGGAGGAAACAGCCTAGGGTTCGTCGACGACCACAAATACGTTAGTGAATACAGTTTGAATCAACGCTACACGCTCGGTCGATCTCAAGGCTGTCTCGACGACGAGTTCGTCGCAGCTTACAGCTATGAAATTGTCTTTTAGAGAATAGCACTGCTGGTCATATCGAAATTAAGAAACAAGTTGAATATGTTTTTAAAACGTTTAAAATATGACACAGAACGATAAAAACGGTCTTCATATTTTGGCAGTCTAGTTCTGTCTTAGCCCTCGGAGAGTCGTATTTTTTTACTTGAGACGGAGTCCCTGTTTTTCTGTCCTTAAGTCTTATTTGTTGAACAGTTAGCTACTCGAATATTAGTCTCATGTAACTAGAATAACTAGCGTGCGCGGGTTTTCTAATCATTCTGTGTAACTTGAACTATCGACCCTGGGTGTATTATAACAATAAACATTCTAATACTGTGTAATACCTGTGTTTAATTCGCTCGGCACTCCTGCCTAGCCCTGTAGAAGGTTCTCACTTCAAAAGAACTCTAATCACGCGGCGTGAGGCGCCGCGAGTACACGCACACAAAGGCCTCCGACGCTAGACGACGTTACTCTCCGAGAGAGACCTCCGCCGTCACCTGTGACGCTAGCGCGGTCCTCCCGCTAGGTGAGGCGCCTCAAAGCGCCTCCATCTACAAACTCTCACAACCTCTACTCTGTTCCACAGGCTGGAGTGTACCTCCAGGGGGGATAATCCTCAGCCCAGCCTCCTGCACGCTGCCTGCCTGCCCACCTGTTCCACTGCCTGCCTGCCTGTCCTTGCCTAACCTGAGCCTGTCTTGTGCCTGTTCCTGCCTAACCCGAGCCTGTCCTGTGTCCTAAACTTACCTTTACTTTTGCTAATTTAACTTTTAATTTTAATACCCTTTTTATTATAATTTAATTTGTGACCTACGTTTCCCTCCACGGAGGAAAACGTTACGTTACAATGTATATGGTACACCACTGACTACCTGCAGTATTGTCTCTCCTTCTCCCTTTAATCCATCCAAAGGTTGTCTGTAAAAGATCGCTTTTAGCGATACTCGTAAGACCGCCCATTGTGTCACCCTATGTAACATTTCTAAATTTATTTCTGTAATTTGTATGGTGTGCATAATAAAGAATATTCTATCTATCTATCTATCTATAAATTACAAACTGAAAAAATTAAAAAGCGAAAAATAAAAACCTTTTTTACAAAAAAACAAAGAAAATACAAAACCAAAGACACCGACTTCCAAAATGTTTACGTTATTTTTCACTTTGTAGTGTTTTTTTGCAAGTCAGTCATTTTTTTTTTAAATATTATATACAAATATTGCTCGTTCAATAGTATAGGATAGGATGTTGCCTTTTATTTATGTGTAATGTATGGAGTATACCTTTTGTGGGAGATCCTCTTCATTTATTTGTAGTAATTGTTAAATAGGTACTTAGTTCCCTCGTGTGAAGGCGACCCTGGCTTAGTATAAGTTCTGTTGCTACAAAAACCAAAAACTCTAATAATAGCAACGGAATGAACGAGTCCTAATAACACGCAGTCTCTCAACTAGCTGCGATAGGTCTAAAGGAAGCTATCCAAAATTAGTTTCCAGAACTCCATCTTAACGTGATAGTACTAACAGGGTAAAAACTAAAGAAAAGCTCGTATATAAATAGTTGTCGTCACGTTTCGTAAGGGAGCAGTCTTGGAGCATCCCCCAGTGCTGTCACGTTGCTCACAGCGCCACGTGACAACAAACGTGATAGCCCCCGCTGGAGGGTTGCGTGATAATGGCCGAAAAAAATCTACCGAAAAGAAATAATACGTGGTGGAGCAACGGTTTTTGGTCCTAATGTGCGCTTGTAAAATATCTTACGTAACAATATTATCGTGGAGGCCCACGTCCATATCACGGCATCACGATAACACAGAAAAGTAATAGTGTATGGAAATATAATGAAGACTCTTTTCAACTGGACCTGGATGTGGTGTAGACGTCCATGATAATATCGTCACGTTAGAAATTATAAAAGATCATAATACCGTGTTCAAAATCCTGTTTTAATATGCGGCTTCAGGGCGTATGATAGCATTGCCATTTTATTCTATTGTGATTTATTGTGTTGCAGTATTGTAAAATTTTATTTTATAGGCGTTGCCTGAATTAAATGATTTTATTTTATTTTATAGTACAGTACAACTATTTTCTTAACGTCCCTCGGCAAACTTCGTGTTTCGTCAGTCGTCGGTTTCGATTTCTATCAGTTGCCCTTTACAATTGGTAATTATGGTGGCCGGAAGCGCGGGCGCAGCGGTAGAAGTCAATACGTAGCGTAGGTACAAGCGTTTTTGGAAGCCGGTAGTTTTTTTTTGTAAAAAGTTTTTTTTAATGAGAATACTCTGAAGTTTTAACTGTCGACTACATTGAACATTCTTACCTGTTTCCTTCATCATAATAATAACATGCATTGTATAACATAACATCACGTCTGTATTTCGGATGGGTTAGACAGAGGTGTAATAATAGTTGGATATAGTGATATCTTCCGTGTTAGTACGTATCGCACGTTGTATAAAATTAAAGTACCTATTCCTTTTGTAGATAAAATGTATGTACGGCCACGCAGAAGATATCATAAACACAGTGTTGGCACGTACCATGACGAGGAGTTGATAGCTTTGTTACACAATATTTGTAGCATTAGGTCTCCAGGATAAATAAGGTCACTCCCTAAAAGTCGTGACAGATGAGACAAGGGTGAGTTTGCCAAGTGCGTGGCGGACCACAGTCTGACACGCACTTGTCCGGTTTTATAAGCAGGCTTCTCAGCCTCCAGATCGCTAAACTTTGAAGTAAATCTCAATAATTCCTTGTCGGCACAGTTCCGGTCAAAGCCCCCACTTATAGAAATAGAACTGAAACAATTGCCAAGTAAAAATAACTTCCAATTAAACTGTTCGCCTTCCGAGAACTCACCGTTATAGAGCACTTCCTGCTACCCAATACTGAGACGAAAAATAAGCATTTCAATAAACTGCCGAGTCGTTTAATCAATATGGTGGTGGATCCGCAGTTGTAGCCCGCGAAATTCAAAATTTCTTAGGTTTTTTTTAAATTTAGCAGATCAGTGTCAGACTGTATCTTAATTAAAATATAATTCGCGACTATAACAGATATATTATGTATTTACAGAATTATAATCATTAGAATCATTAATACATCTCTCTAAGTTAGATTTGTTCCATTAGAACTTTTCAATGAGAGATTAACTTAGAGAGATGTTAACTAAAAGAAAACTTGCTGAATAAGATACACATAAAGATAGTGGTATGAGGAACATGGTGTAAAGTTCACTCATCCTCCATGAAAAGGGAGGATCCTCGTGGGTGTAGGTGGGCTACTGCCCAACGATTGTCGTCGGGACATTATGTATATGCTAGTCGCACGGTAAACTCTCGCTTGCGCGGTGCAGGACTTTGCGTAACGTCGGTTTGATGCGTAATATGCATGTGGCGATGTAGATAACCGCCACAATAACATCACGCTTGTAATCCGAAGGGTTAGGCAGAGGTGTAGTACCTATAGTACACAGTTATGTTTAAGTCCCATGTAAGAGGGGGCGAGCTTATTGCCTTCAACCAGGCACAAATCCAGACTCCGGGCTGCTACTGAGTAGTTCCTGAGGGAACTAGTGAAATTATAATAAAAAAATTAAAAATCCACGTCACAAACAATTCCTCATTTCTCTTTCCTAAGACCCTGTTCATCTATCTATAACCTATTCATTTAGACCATTCCAATGAGCCCAAACACGATACCTGTGCTGTAAGTTGCTAAGGGAGTTGGGTATCCTGCAAAGTCCAGGTGATGCTGCAGCATCAGTTGAAGGTTACTATGTTCTTCTAATATCATTGAAGTAACAGAATACCAAATTTCAAATCGATCAGACCTGTGGAAGACGCTCACATCCATTCATCAACTAGAAAAGAGCTGATAATCTTCAAACGACTGAATCGATTTTGACAAAACATGTCTAGGAACCATCGCTAGCAAACCTGCTTTCAAATAAAAAAATCGCATTCAAATCGGTTCACCCGTTTAAGAGCTACGGTGCCACAGACAGACACACATAGCTGTCAAACTTATAACACCCCTCTTTTTGCGTCGGGGGTTAAAAACCCAATAACACTTTGCCCGACCTGGGAATCGATCCCAGGACCACATACTCAGCAGTAGCGCTTGCGACCTCTAGACCAACGGTTAACAGTTTATATTGGCATTACCTCCTTGTTTGTTGGAGCTGTTTGGTGCACCAATTCGAATATGGAGACGCACACTTGGAACAATCAGTGAATGACCACCTTGCTGCTAGTTAATCATTTTACCACAGTAAGCAAGAGCTATTCCCATCATATAGTTTTTGCTGATACAAGAGAAGCTTACAACATACGAACAGGTTCAGGGGTTCACTCTGTGCTAGTGCTGCCTATCCAATATCCCTATCCTACAGAGTTAGGAAGCTAGGACAAACTCAATGCACTCTAAACTTGTACATAGAGATATATAAGTTTAGTCATGTATTTAGTGTCATTTATTTGTTCTCGCAACGACATAGAGGTAGTGGTTCCACGGAATTCGGTTCGGCTCCAATTCGGACAGTGTTACGTAAAGTACGACTTTGTACCAATGTTAGAAAACATCCATGTTGGGCTGGTAAGGGTTTCTTCTATTTGAAGCTGCATTCACAACCATCAGCCTATACATATTGTTTTCACTGCTGGGTCTCAGGCTTCCTTTCTGTGAAAGGGCCATCATCCACCACGCGGAGACAGTGCGGGTTGGTAGATGTTTGTGTTGACGATTTAATTTTACAGTTATGTCTCTAATATCGTACTGATTTCCGGTAAAGAGGAACCATTAAACTGAAAGGTCTGAATTCCAGAAGCGTGGTGAGTTTTCATTCCTTGTGTAGTTCAGTATGACAGTTTGCCACCTTTAGATAACTATACAACCTTAGTTTTTGTTTACACTAAACCTCTTAAGGGGTCATTGTACTCATCATTTGAACAACTTTCACTATGGGAGCAACGAAGAAATCGCGAAAAAAAATCAGCTGTTCCCTACATTTATGTTCGCATATCTCGTCGATATGTAGGGAACAGCAGATTTTTTTCGCGATTTCAGCGTTGCTCCCATAGTGAAAGTTGTGCTAGAATCACCAGGCTACTCTGTGCGCTTACTCTGGAGCATGCCACATACAACTGGCCGTGGGAGAAGCAGCTTTCCCTCAAGTCTACTCCCGCTACCTTAAGAGTTTGACCTTGAGTTTTGTTTATAGTCATTGCGAAGCATACTTTGATGGGAAACTGCACTCTCTTGAATTCGAAAGGGCGTTGGTCCCATAGTGAAAGTTGTTCATAATGATGATTACAATGACCCCTTAAGAGGTTTAGTGTAAACAAAAACTAAGGTTGTATAAGTATAGTTAAGTTCCCGCCAGGACATAAGTTTTCAAGGTCTGCACCAATATCCGCATGCTTCAGTGACAGAACGGTGTTGGTACGAGCGGCGCATAGTGCATCGTTCACAGACCCCGGCCTGGCGCGCTGCCAGCAGACGGCGCGTGCCTCTCCAACAGCACGGGGCATCTATAGCGTTGCATTTGGAGAGATGTCATCTAACCTTGGTGTTAGTAGTCATGCCCAAGAAGTCGGTTTCGGTTTCGTACCTTCAAGCTAAGCGCACAGTCATTAAAGACGGCGGGCCGCGGCACCGCGTATTACAGAATTGCGCCAAAGTATATTAGAAATCCCGTCGGTCTGCGCCACATTGCATTACATTGAAAAAATCCCAAATAAATCACTTTCGGATATTTTGTATGAACCATATCGCTCACTGCACGCGGGCCGCATATCAATGGCCGCACAAATGCGCCTGACGAGCGAGCTGCCATCGCCAGTGCGTGCGTTGCGCTGCAGCATATAACGAAGAAGGTTAATTATACGCTGACGTAGAATGGAGAGTGAATTTGGAATAGTCTGGACAGAGGTTGGTATCATGTAGTCGTTGATGATTACATTGGACTTACTGCCGACGTGGAGCACATCCTGTGCAATCAGCCCTGCTCCTACCTTGCCGTCAAGAAACGTCCGAGTCGGAAATAAACAACACCTAAATGACTGCCTAAATGAAACCACGCTCTTGGATTATTACTACAGCACCGAAATGTTAAAATCCAACATAATAATAATGTATGTTTGGTTCATCCTTCCCATGGGGTAAGTACTTTTGCTCCTAAATATAAAAGCCATTTCAAATGAGCAGACTCTGAAGGCTCGCCTCAGTCTGTGCCTCAGTTGTGAAAACCCTAGAATGTCTCAACATTCCGGCGCTAACCATACTCGTAGTTTCAAAATACGCAGCGTGCGTGCGCTTAACACTAATTAGACCTATTCTAGGCTCTATGTTAATTATGTAGACATCGTTCCACAGATCCCACAGGGATACAGTGTGCCGTAGTGCCAGCACAAACTGTACGTCTTGTCGCTGCAACAAGACGCGGAGTTGTCGTTTGCATCTGCGTCATCTAACTGTTGTCAGATGTGCGCGCGCATCGTGCCTCTAGGCACTGCGACAAGTTGCAGGAGCGTGCGACTCCCCCTAGCCTGTCGTTGCGACACTGCAACTCGAAGCGAACTGCGCCGAGCTTTGAACAAAATAAAACTGACGGCCGCAGTATGTTGATGTCGTTCCGTCTAGCCGCCGAGATGTCGCAGTCGCATAGTGAGCCCGTTCCCAGTGTGACCTGCGCTTTAGTCTAGGCATTTAGCCCCAATGTCAAAGGGACGACCTTCGTGTAACGCAGGCCACTCGCCATTACCATTACAATAAATGGAAGGACTCATTTCAGACTAAAAATGTCATTGTGATGTCATTGTTGGCGAACTATTTGAATATTGTTTGATTTTATAGATTTTTAGGGTTCCGTACCTCAAAAGGAAGAAGCGGAACCCTTATAGGATCACTCGTGTCTGTCTGTCTGTCCGTCTGTCGCAGCCAATTTGCTCTGAATCTACTGGACCAAATTAGTTGAAATTTAGTACACATATGAATTATGTGTCAACGTCACGGACGTGTAACATAAATAAACGAATTTTGAATATGGGAGTCAGTTTTCGGGGCAAATTGGAAAATTTTAACAAAAGGTTTTGCAAACGTGCCGTAAGTGCTTGTTGTCAGGATCTCAAATATTTTTATATAATATTAAAATAAATACTTTTAAAGATATTTCAGAAAATTTACCATCCATATCTCCGAAACTACGGAGCCTAACATTTTGAAAAAAATACAGAGCACGGTTATTTACTCATAGATTACAGGAAACCCTATAAGAAGTCTATGGTATTAAAATAACATGGTAAATCTCGCAATATTTTGCGTACAAACTAACATTTGCAGTTGGAATGTATGGGAGAACATGTTTTTCAACTACAATGGTGCCGATTCTCTTGTCACAAATGCCTCTAAACTAGACTAAAAATCCCTAAAATTTAGTTGAATCCTGTCAAACGACGATTTCCCATTCTGAAATAGACTAAAGTAACACAACTTAACTATATTTTAGTTTGACAGCACTAATATACAGTACAGAATTTTTAGTTTAGTGAAAATGGCAATTTTGCTATTCTGAATTTGACATTTTTCACCTAAAATTTTGATTGTAAAATACCAAACCAGACTAATTCTGACAATTTTTAATCGCGATTAAAAAGGTGTGGGCTAAAATAAGTTGTCATGATCTCGAAAATGGTGCGTCCTATCGCAAAAAAAAAAAAAAAACGACCCCCTTTATGAAACTCATAAACCCCTAAACCTGAACATGTAGGTAATATTTTTTTCATGTTTTCCATACAAAAAGTGAAAAATTCCATATAAAACACGTCGAGGCGGCACCCCATGCGCGCCTCCGGCTCTAAAAAAAATCACGGGTGAGGGCAAACCACGGGTACCACGTGGATTCGCGATTGTTAAATTCTATTTTAGTTGTGTCAAAATTATTTTATAGTTTATTGAATTTTATTTGCAGAATAGCTCTAAAATTCTCATAGCCTAAAGTAAGGAATTTTAGTGGTAGTTTAGTTCAGTGTACAAGAGAATCGGCACCAATGTTAAGTTTGTTCTTGGGATAAATTCACCCAACTACGAAACCCTTCATTGTGCGTGGTCCGACACGCATTTGGCCGGTTTTTGGTTTAATAGAACAATTTACTAGTTTTGCGATCAGGGCAGTCCGTAAGCATCTGTATCGGGCGGTATAACTCGTCGTGAGTTTGAGTTTTGAATGCCGTCTGTCATCATCCCTACCCTACTCAGCCGAGCAAACTTATTTAGTTTGTTTTAGTTGGGCAGCCTATATGTATGTTAAGTTATACAGATTTTGAATAGGTAAATAATAATTTATACCACAATTTACCAAGACCAGCGGTCCTATTTTATAAAAATCTCACCGCGAAGACTAAGGTGAACTGAGCTAGCAATAGTGTCAATCCGTAGATCATAGCTCACTTCACCTTAAACCGCATGGTGAGATTTTCACAGAATATACCGGCAGTTACTTACCACACTGTCCCTCGTAATAACCGAGTAATAAATCGGATGAACAAGTTCTCAAACACAACAAACACGCTATCTTAACTTCCATCGTGGAGCAGAGAGTCTCATTCAGTCGCCGCCGTCTTTGATAATTGGTGAATGAGTCAATTCGCTGGGCATCCTGTAAGACTACCTTTCCAGGGTTCATGCCACTGCGTAGGAAAGCGCAGAAGGATTACGCGATTAGCTCTTTGGCTTAAGTTAGAATTTATTGATGTTTGAGCGTCAATGTGGGAAAACACTGCGTTATTCCAATATCGAAATCTTCTACTGTTTGAAAGATATTTTTGATAAATTCTATCATTCCATCTTGCTGAATCTTTACCTTAAGATACGTTTTCCTAGAATTGCGGTGGCCGTCACATAGCGTCTGCCATTTATAAGCGAAAGACGTCACTGAATCGTTATTTATGAATGTAAGTTGGTGTTTTTTTTTTCAAGAGACCTTTTTTGACACCGTAGTCAAACCCCGCTGCCATAATTTCCAAGTTCCAAAAGCCTGCTGAAATTATCTTCTAGGAAACCATAGCGTTACTCCTAATAAGTACGACCTCACAACTCACGAGTAACGACCTATTACTAAATTCAGTTTCGAAAACAAGCTGCGATAGCTAGCCGAACAGTGTTCCCGTAGTTGATCGACGCTTTAGTTAGAGCAGCCCCTATGTCGTACATGACTCTGTACATCCGCTGCAGAAGTGCACACACCAGCGACATGTTTGTTTCGTAAAGTACATAAGTAGGTGCAGCAGAACTTCTGTTCCTATGTATTTAGTGCGCGCGCTGCTCGTGCCTCGGGGAAGGTAATACAATCAACACACTTTGCCACAAAACTTCCCCCTGCAGGGGTGCGGCCTCACTTTATAAGCGATAGCGAGTTACCGCTCCTGGCTAAATAATGAAAGGCCACACGAGTCGATCTTCAAGGTTAAGCAAAAATTCTTGAAAAGCTAATTAAAACTAGATTACTCAGACATTTCAACCTAAATGGAGTGATAAGTAGAAGACAATTTGGTTATCAGAAAAACGTTGGGACACAAGACGCAATATCAACTCTAATTAAGGACGTAGTTAGCAGATTGGACGACAAACAGAAAGTAGCTGGGCTTTTCTTAGACCTAAGTTCAGCATTTGACACGGTGGATCACAAATTACTGCTAGAAAAACTTGAGCACTACGGTGTCAGGGGTAAAGTATTGGCACTTCTAACGTCATATTTAAAAAACAGGAAGATGTTCGTGGAGATCAAAGCAGTGGAGTCACAGACAAATTCTTCAGGTAAAACTTGTCCAAGTGAAGAAACATATAGGTCCCAACTGTCTCCTGTGCACACTGGCGTACCACAAGGCTCCATACTGGGTCCGATATTTTTTATTGCGTTTGTTAATGACCTTATACAACACATGAGTGGAAAAGCTGCGGGATCTATCCAGCTTGTAGTGTTTGCTGACGATACCAATGCAGTTGTTTCGGCTGACAATATAAACGATCTTAATTCCATAGTTAATCAAACCTTAGATATCTTTCACAGCTGGTTTGCTGTTAACAGTCTTGAAGTTAATGCCAGTAAAACTAATGTAATGCTTTTTCGTTCTACTTCCAAAAATAAAGACAGCATTAACTGCGTCATAAATGGAGAAACAGTGAACGTGGTCCCAGTGGTTAAGTTTCTGGGAGTTCATATCGATAGCCAGTTAAAGTGGAAACAAGAGCTAACACACCTAGAGAAAGCAATCAGCTCTGCCTGTTACGTACTAAGAAGTCTAAGAAACGAGGTAACCATAAAACATTTAAAAATGGTCTATTGCGCATTAGTTGAGTCAAAACTGAGATACAGCATACTTTTCTGGGGCGGAAGTTATGATTACAATACTCAAAAAGCTTTTGTGATTCAGAAAAGAGCAGTCAGAACCATAGCTAGAATTCAACAGCAAGAATCATGCAAGCCACATTTCAATGACTTAAATATATTGACAGTCCCAAGTTTGTACATTTTGGTCCTACTTAGTCACTTATCAAAATATATCTTTGAATATGAGACTGAAGATGAAAGGAAAAAAAGGGAGAGTACAAGAAGAAAAGATCTCCAGATGAAGCAAGTGACTCACCTGAACGTAGCAAAGCATAGCGCCTACCACAAGTCATTAAAAATGTTCAATAAACTGCCGACAGAAATAAAAAGTCTAGTATATACAAGTGGGTTTCAGAATAAGCTTAAACGGTTCTTGTTAAATAAGTGTCTGTATTCTATTGATGAATTATAAATTAATACAAAAGTTGAAAGTAACATAATTTTATTGATTTGAAATGAACATTGTATTGAATTTTATGAATTGACTTATGACATTTATTTTTATATTTTTTTATTATTTTTATTGTTATTCTGATTTTAATGTAATTTTGATAATTTTATTGTAATAATTTAAATATGGATTGCATGCATGATGTTTCATAAGTAGGTTTAGGTAGTTAGAGAAATTCAGACACGATGTAAAAATTGTTATTGAATAAATGAATTGAAGCAACGCTTGCCGAGGTCGGTCCGTGGATGGGTGACCATCTTTTACCGAGACCACTCCGTGCCTCGGAAAGCACGTTACGCTGTTCATACCGGTTATTATTTGTAGACCATTGACAGTCGTTACGGGTAGCCAGAAGCCAGTCGCGGTCCCCCCATAGAAGCCGAAAAGCCCGGCTTGCCTTAAAAAGTGAGCACACCAACAAAAAAAAAAAAAATATAAAAGCAACCAAGTCAATAATCATCTCGCAAGAATTGATAAGAATAATACCTAACATTAAACTCCGCGCTGCACTGTGTCAGCCGCGCGCTTTATAAGCTACGATGCCAGGTTTACGTACTCAAAGAATAATATTTAAATTCCGCGCCGTTTTGCATCACGCACCGTTGCCAACTATCTCGGATGCAGTTGCGATCTCGCTCTAACACTATAGCGATAAGTAGGACGCGAGATCGCATCGTAAATGAAAACATAATTTTTATTCTTTCTCGCTCGCACTTGTGTTGGCTTTTATGAGGCTTTTTTACCACTCTTCTTTCGCATAGAAATAGTTAAGTTTGTTGATACCATTAGTATGTACCTATTTCGCAAAATGTTCTAAATATTAAGCCCGGCTTCTGATTTTTTTATGAATGGAACGAATCGTGCGTTTGATTATGAATAGTAGGAGTAATGACGTGGCAAATTTGTTCAAATTTGTTTTGAGCGGCTAGGTACCTGGTGCACTTTTTTTCGCTTTGATATTTTTTCATTTTCTGTGAATTTAAGTGTTGTGATTAGTTTTGAAGTGATTAAAAAGTTTCTTATCATTGAAATGAATTCGGAAACGCATGCAATTGTTCCTTGTGAAGGACTAAAGTGTGCAATCCTTACTCGGAAAGGTAAATACTTTGAGTTTTACAGACAAATATAATCTCGATAGTTATTGTGGCGATTTCATTCCGCGCTTTTGTTAGTGATTATAGTGTTATTTTATCATCAAAATGGGAATTCGGAAACTGTGTTCGAAAAGGTATGTAACTTGAGTTTTTCGACAATAAGTAACTCTTTACTTTACCGTAACCAACCTCAAATTACTGTAGATACTTGTTTCTCGGAAATAAAAACAAGTATTTTTGTCAGTCGAAAAATAGATTGAAATAGGCATTCGATTGTTTATTAGACAACTTTAGGTAGGTAGCTGGTGCCATGAAAACACATAATTAGTGTTGTTTGTATGGCATTTGTAGTTTTGGTAAACCACTGAAAAACAAACCCTATGTCCTATTATTATAAAAACAATAAGTTCTCATTGAGATCACAAAACACAATAATTTTCGTATCGAAGAGATTCTTCATAGGTGTTTTGAAATAAAGATAAGAGTTGGCTATTGTCATTATGATAAATTATAAAAAGTTATTTTGGTATTATCTCATGTTAACATTTTCAATTAAACTCATAAAATTATGCGTACGGCAATAGAACAACAAATCGATAATTTGTTGGGAGCCATCTAGTGGATTTTGATTGAAAATTTTAGCATGTGACAAGTGTATATGAAATAAGGTAAAAAGATTCGGCTAAACGGTGTGTTTACGCGCATTCATTCATATAGATGGCACTTATGAAAATTACATACTAATGCTTGATAATACTTATTTAGAACTCTTCGCATTTTATAAAGGTTTTCTAATAATGTTGTACCATGAACAACATATGAAAAATCTGTTGGCTTGCCCTAATTTTGACGCCATGGCACGCCGCTGCCAGAAGCCCGAAAGTCTGACCAGTCTTGCCAAGGGGTATCGTATTACCCAGTAACTGGGTTGTGGAGGTCAGATAGGCTGCCGGTCATGTAATATACCATATTCAGCTACATCCGGTTAGACTGGAAGCCGACCCCAACATAGTTGGGAAAAGGCTGGCTGATGAGATGATGATGAGCGAGTTACTGATTCAGGAATATTGTGGATTATACTTCTTACTTACGGAAAAGCTAGCTTTCTAGTTCACACCAAGTGGCAGTGGACTAGGATAAGCTAATCAACATTCTCTTGCCCTTATCACAAGTTATTAGTGGTGGGCGCAGCAGGTCTTCTTCTTACATACTTATTTTCACCTCACAACGTCGGAAAGATTCTGTTTATCATTCGAAATCTGATTGCAAAAGTGCATTTTATCCGCTAGCGAGGAAAGAGTTTTTAAAGTTCGAATCTTTCTGTTCAGTCATTTTCTATACCGCCAGTCCACTGAAAATGCTACTTATTTCATGTCAGTGCGCTAACCTCATTTTTAGGGTTCCGTAGTGAACAAGGAACCCTTATAGTTTTGCCATGTCCGTCTGTCTGTCCGCGGCTTAGCTCAGAGACGGTTAGTACTAGAAAACTGTAATTTGGCATATGTATGTATGTATGTTTGGCATGTGTATTGATCAAGCCGACAAAGTGGTAAAATAAAATCAAGTTTTTTTTATTTTTATGGTACCTCCCCTACACGTAAAGTGGGAATGTTTTTTTGTTTTCTCGCCTACCCCATGTTGTGGGGTATCGTTAGAAAAGGCCGTTCAAAAATATTGTGAGTTTGTGAAAAATATTTTTGGATTCAGGGATCCGATCCGTCATTTTTTTTGTTAGAGTCCAGTGTCCCCCCTGCCAGCTAAATGGTAGTACTTGGATTGGTGAAAAAATTCACAGCAGTAGTAGTATATAACGAAATTAAAAGGAAAACTATCAGAACTAAGTAGGCTGTACAGGTTACCGAGTAATAATCAACCAACTTAAATTTGCGGTTTGAAAAACATGATCTCCCATACATTCCTTAAGGGAGAACATGTTTTTCTACTACAATGTTAAGTTTGTTCTTGGGATAAATTCATCCCAACTACGGAACCCTTCATTGTGCGTGGTCCGACACGCACTTGGCCGGTTTTTTTTGAATAATCGCACTGGCCAGCACGACAGCATAAAAAAAATATTGTTTAAAGTTTTCTTCTCTATTGCTTCAATTCACTTTCCATCATTTTGGTTTGTTTTTTAATAAAACCGTAAGAAATCATAAAATATGAGCGAGTCCTGCAGCGACGATGATATAAATTTAACCCCTGCAGAGTTAGTGCAAGCGGTACATAATGCTGTTTTTATTGCATCTATCATTTTCTTAGCTGTAGTGAGGTGAAAAGTTGTGTGTTTCGCTCGGCAGCAAAGTTATTCTGTATCTCGTACCTTTGAAACCCTCGCTACGATAAAAGTACTCGCGCCAAAAACAGCTTTGCAGCCTTGCTCAAATAACTATTTATCTTTATTAAAGTCGTAATCTCAGTAGTCCACCCCTTTCGTATACGATTACGATTAATCTGTTTCATTTTGACAGTTCAACAAATTCATTGCGTTATTTACGTTGTCGAGCTGTTTTTTTTTCCGAACTTAAATAGCAATGGATTAGCAATCTGTTTCAAAACGATTCAGATTCTGATTGATCGTGTACAGGATTAGGATAAGCTAATATTTGGATTACGAAATTCAGATAAAATTCAATTATATACCTTAGTAAGTCGCCCCAAAGACGTCCTCCATTCGGCTTAGAAATATGTACGTGGGCCGATAATAATCACAATAATAAGCGAGGCGTTTAGTTCCAATTAGGAAACAGATTGGATACTCGATATTTGTATATAAAACGCGCCAACACAAACAGATTAAGATCTGATTCATCTAAATCGGTCCAATGACAGCACAGCAATTACAGATCATGCCAAAGTAAACAAGACATTCTTACATCTTTATCCTCACCTCCATCTTGTTAAAATGAATAACACAAGACAATAATATCATATTTACAAGTGAACAGAATAAGTTCAGAGAACGTTAAGTGTAATAATGGCGCGGTTACAATTATGTTACAATGGTTTTCGAAAGAGCTAACGTCAAAATATATCGTCTAAATATAGCTTTTGTACTATTGTTGTTGAAATTGTCGTATTTCAGTGATGGGTCTTTACAGAGGAGTTTAACTTATTTTTATTTTATTTTATCGTCTGCTCCATTTGCGTGATCGGAACTTTGACGTTTTTATTTGCTTTAAATTCCAATTCGTATTCCGGTTAATCTGATTATTTGAAATTAACTCTCACAATTTAAGTTAAATGCTAATCAGAAGATCTAAGATGCTAGCTGCAGTAAGTACTAGTGATTTGAGGGTAAATAGCTTCTGAAAGGTCCACAAAGATGTTTCGTCTCTCAGTCACTGCGACCGTACCCAGTGTCATCTTTGAGAGCCATCTCTGGAGCGCGTCGATCGCGAGGGGTGTGAGGTGGCGGGAGGCGCAACCTTGACCGACTCAGCTGATGTGCACTTACAGTGTTAGTCTTTGCAAAGTTATGCTTATACTATAAGTTGGTATCACATCTAGAAAACTTCACGAGGATAAGAAGTGATTACCGCCACCAATAGACACATTCAACACGGGATTTGCCGTTACTTTAGCCTTGTAATTAGCGTCACCGCTGTCTATGGATAATTAGCAATACCAAGCGATTTGCGTTTAACGCTTCCAACTTGGTGGCCCAGTACTGCCCAGTAGTAATGGCCCCGACTTACGAGTTGTAGGTGGTTTCGAAGAACCCAGGCAGCCACTTAGCTTTATGTTATTTATTTCATCACCACTGCTCTCAAAATGGAGAAGAAAACATCGTGGGGAAACCGGCATGTCCTAGAACCAATTATTCGAAGAAGACATTCACCAGCCGCACTGCGCTCTCTCACAGAGAGGCGACTTGAGTCCTAGCAGTGAGAAAGTACTCGTTTATGGCTGCTTGTTAATGGTAGAGAAAACGTCCAATTAAATGTCTGTGTCCAAATCTACTATAACTTGTAAACCACAGGAATGCTGCGACACAAAGCTGCTTAGCAGGAAATCCCCAAGTTTTACCAACAACAGCCTTTATGTTTTGTAGTTTCTTCCCTCTACTACTGCGAGCACACCGCGTCTCCTTCGCGAATAGTCCCAAAGCGCGCGGGTCGCGACTTGAAGGACCGGACGGGCGGGGGAGGCGTGACCTTGACCGAGTCAGCTGGTATACATGCTTTGTGTTCTACGGCAACTGAATAGTATAAGTTGTGTATTCTAATGAGGAACTGTTGCTTGGGATTTAGTTGCAAGGTTTTGTGATGAACTTAGATAAAAATATACAATATGGCTCACATTAGAAGTTTGAAATGTATAGCTGCAAAAGATAAAACCACACGCGCAGCATTGAACATCAGACTACCTCGTTGGTCTAGTGGTTGAAAGCACTACTGTTGAGCATGAGGAGCTGGGTTCGATTCGCAGGTCGGACAAACTGTTATTGGGTTTTTCCATCAGGAATTTCTCAGTAGCAGCCCGGAGTGTGGATAGGTGCCCGGTTGATAGCAATTGGCAATAGGCTCACCCCCTATTACACGGGACTTAAACATAACTGGCGAAATGAAGGTGTACTACAGGTACACCTCTGCCTAACCCTTCGGGGAAATAAGGCTTGATGATATGAACATCAGGTTGATGATGAGGCAGCTGCGTGAGCTGCGTCACTTGACATACAAAACATCACACGGAATCACACCCGCTTATTAAACGGATTGGCAAAAAGTTAGTAATCCTTAAGAGCATTTATTCTGAAAGTGGGCAACGTCGCAAATAGATGTCAAATATTTCACTGTTTTGATTAATTTGGCAATGTTACTATGTGGAAATAAAAAATGTGGCTAACTAGCGAACTAGAATATTGATTATGAAATGCAATCATTAATATCGTAACACCGAATGTTTAGTTTTAGATGTAAAAAATCGATTTGGAAAGTTTCCAAATGCGTTTTTTACACCTAAAATGGGTACAACATCAAATTCAATGTTATAATTGCAATTTATTATTAATATTCTAGTTCGCTAGTTAGCCACATTTCTTATTTCTATTCAGTAATATTGCTGTAAGAATCAAAACAGGTCAATATTTGACAGTTATTTGCGACGTTGCAAACTTTTAGGATAAACCCTCTTAAGGTTTCGTCGTCACATACATCCGCAATTGGTACAGCCTGATTTACACGGTATGATAAACATTTTGCTTGAATTCTATTGAATGCCACAAGCAAGAAACTTGCATCGTGTAGTATGCAGTCCCCACTTAAAAACATAATTTTCCTGTTCCTCGCGTTCCCAGGTATTGTGGGTGTACCAGGCAAGTCCCGGCTATATCTCAACGTGTCCCCGACTGGTATTCAGCTCGACTCTTCCGACGGCACGACACAATACACAATGAACTACTCAAGGAAATGAAGGCAAATAATTTCCGACGCGTGACAGACGTGAAACGGGGTGGAAACAAGGAAAGCACTGGGAAGTTTTTACTCTCTTGGTGTCTGTTAACACTGTACTTCTAATACATGTAATGTACAGACGGATTAGTACAAATTCTGTCAAAAAGTTTAGTCTGAATTCAGAACACTTTATATGCAAAATTGCAAACTGATCGAGATCGACTGCGAGTTTGAAAGATACCCAACTCAATGATACGTTACTTATAAGTAAAATATGTAGTTCTTATTTAGTTTAGTTGGCGCCCAAAAGAATCGACGCCGTTATCTCTAATAAATTATACGATAAAACATTACTAGAGACTTGAGACACAGAAAGGGTCGAAAAACTGCATATAAATTTTCTTACATTAGTCACAAGAGTGTTCAATTTATCACACAATTTGTCCATGCCAAATCGTCTTGAACTAATTTATTTAAGTTTAAGACCCCCAAACTGAGTACACAGGATATGGCAGAACAAAGAATTGGTGCACAATGCTGATCATATCATCAAAGTATGCGACTGTATAATTTGAAGGACAGACTACTGAATACTGATTTATTCGTCAAATGCGTCATGCTCATGAGGTATTGTATGAGTACTAGGGCTTGCATTCGAATATTCGAATATTCGAATTATTCGAATAATCAACTGTTTCAAATATTCGAATAGAAATTTTACGATATTCGAATATTCGACCGATTCCTGGAAAACAAAACTCAACAATCTGATGTGCACACAAAATTCAACGTTCATGCACGCCGTCCAAACAAGGTAACGTCGTTCGACGCGCGGGCGTTACGAGTGTTACGACAGGATTCGGCAACGATCGGGAACATTCGGAAGATGCGGCCGGCGCGCAGTCCGGCGGGTGGGGCTCGGGGGTGGTTCGCCTTTGTGCATTTGTCCATCATTTGCACGCGTATTTGGTTGTTATTATTTTGTGTTAGACGTTTTTATTTTGTTTAGTGTGCCCGTTGTTTTATTTAATGTATAGTCGTATACCCAACGACAATCCAGTGAATCAGTTACGTGCTTTAATGTAAGTAGCTACTATAATTGCATTTCTGACTTGTGATAATGATTTTATTATAATACTAATTCTAACCTCAAAAATGCGGCTTTTTTACTAGTTAACTTAGCTAAGGCTTTTATTTTGTGAACTCGTTTACTTCTTCTCATTTGAGTTCTTTTAAGATTTTTTAAAACACTATGAAGTGTGTGTTGACGGTAATTTTTTCGACATTTCAGGTATTAGATTAAACATTAAAACATGGAGCAACTGCAAAACAAATTAGAATTTAAAGAGTACACGAAAGGTACGCGAGATAAGTCGTCAGTATGGAACTTTTTTTTGAGAACTTCAGATAGAGTTCATGCGCAATGTAAAAAGTGCAAGAAAGTGATTAAATGCCGAAACACAACTACATGTCTGCATAACCATATGAAACTTCACCCTGTTGAGAGTACTAGGGTTACTGTTGATGAACTTTCTGCACCAGGGACATCGGGCACACACCCGAACCTACAGGAAAATGAGCCAAAGAAGAAGAAAGTTAAATTGATTGACGACTTCTTTAAAAAATCTGATACTGTGGAAAATATAGTTGCAAAAATGACTGCTTGTGATGGTCTTCCATTTAGTTTGTTCTGTACATCTGATTCCTTGCGAAATCTTTTAAAAAAAAGTGGCTATGAAGACTTACCGAAGTCACCAAATACAATTAAAAAGATCGTGGTAGAAAAGAGTGAGCAATTAAATATAATTCTTCCAAAAAAATATGTTGATTATTGTGTTAGCTATGTTATTTGAAGAAACTAGTTGATTATTGGCAGTTTAATATTAGCTATTCTAATCCTTCGTGTTCTTCTAACAGAAAAAAATGTAATTTTAATAGTTTTTGTAACACAGCTTTAACTAGTATTATTTTGATTTAGAGAATAAAGACTATTTAGAAATTAAAGGACATGATTTCTATAAAACTTATTTTTTTTATTAAATATTCGAACAATATTCGAATTATTCGAATATTCCCCAAAAAAATATCGAATATTCGAATTGCAAAATTGTCGAATATTTGCAAGCCCTAATGAGTACTGACATGATTAAAAGGTGGGAGGAGGAATGACCTGAGGCTCTGAGACCCTGAAGATGATGATAAATGGAGCTGATATGTGATAAAAGGCAACGCTCAAAGCAAGATAGTCTTGGCAAAGATGCATATGTAAGACAACATATTCAGCGCTGTAATAAATACCTGATGAATGAAAATATGTCTTGAAGGTAAGGAAATAGTCCTATGCCACCTAGAAATCACATTTAAAAGGCAGTATATTCTCAATGTATCGGCAATTTACGGTGAAAGCATTGCGTATTACTGATCAGTGACTAGCAAACAAAACAGCCGGTTTAAAGTATATTGACCCGGAACCATCGGTTTAACGTGCTTTACGTGGCACGTGTCTCGATATGTTACAGATGGTCATCCATCCACGAACCCACCTCGGTATAGGCAACCCTCGATCGACCCGTGCAGCTGTTATTATGTCGCCACGAGCCTCCCTTAGATTTTTTCAGACTAGAACGGCAAATAACACTAAAGGAATACCCTCTTCAAAGCTACATGGGGAACATTCATCAATGCTGACCTTTTCACAAAGAAGCATAAAGTTTGATAGTTCCCGAGACGGCCGGCTAGTAGGCTATAACTTACGGCACTCGAGTCGTAGAACACGCGGTGGTAGAGTGTATGTCATGTCCTCAATACAGTACTATCGACCCAACAGACAGAAGACGGCGACGAAAGGTTTAATAATAGTGCTGTCAGTAATCACGTCTATAGAGGCGACCATAATTTCTTTATCGACGATATTTTTTAAGACGTTAAAGCTTACTTAGACATATTGTTAATGTGAAAGTTTGTAAGTTTGGACGTTGGTTACTCAGTCACGCAAAAACGGCTGAACGGATTTGGATGAAATTTGACACACAGTTTATAACCTGAATTAACACATAGGATTTGTATCTCGGTAGTAGGTACGTTCTTGTCGGATAATTTCCGACCTGGACGCGGGCAAAGCCGCTGGCAAAAGCTAGATTCTTAATATTATAAGTATTCGTATTAGGGAAATGACTTGCAGCTTGAGTAGATTCTGGCAGATATCTTCAATAGTGGTTGCTCGTTTTGATGTATGTAGCTGCAGTGGCTTTTAGCATTTTATGGTATTATAAAAATAAATAAAAAACGTATTGCAGTAAATCATTTGTTTACTCTAAAATCATGCATTGAGCTTTGTGGCCGTCCGTATCCTCCGCACTCAAGCATCCGAGATCTCCAGCGAAGCGCATCGGTAATTACACGTAGACAGCTAACGTATATTATATAGGTCACAGCTCAATCGATATCTCCAACTTGATACAATCTCAGTGCAGTTCTATAAGTACGTCTTATTAGACGTTAGAAGGGGCCTACAGTCCTTCCCTATTTGGAAGGACTGTAGGCCCCTTCTCACACGGTACGCTTGCCGGATAGGCGGCGCCGATGACCCGACAGAGCCTGAATAGATAGCCGGGTGATTCGCCGGTACGTGCGAAAAGCTGACCACTACACAAAAGCCAGTTCTCACTAACACTAGACGACACCTAAATGAAAGCCGAAATAAAACCGTGCCGTTGATTTTCAACGCTCCAGTCAGTACCGAATGTTGAAAATCCAAAAGCACGCTTTCATTTAAGCATTAATTAGGCAGTCTAGAGGTTTCTTAAAAGTGGTGAACGCTCACACAATAGCGCTGTCCAAATAGAGAGCGTTTTTCGACACTTTAATATCAAATGCTGAAAATAACAGATTTTCATGATGGCCGTTATAATATCGAAACTGCTTTCATTAGAAACCAAAGCTTTAATACAGCCGCCGACCCGGCACCAGCTACCCGGAAGCCTGAGCTGAGCGTATGGAGGCTCTCGCAGATAGGTGCGACGCGACGTCGCGCGTCGGTAGAACAATTTCTGTGAAGTTTTTTAGAAGTTGTTCCACCAAAGTCACGTCGCGCCGGGCGTCGCACCTGTCTGCGGGGGAGCATTAAAGCGGCTAACTGGGAAGTAAATGACACGTGATGCGTCACTGCGTCTGCTGTAATTTGTGACAAGTCTGCGTTCTAATTGCCCCTCATCTAATTGGCGTGACCAGTCCAATGTCTGTTGTTGATTTCCATTGTTACAAAGTCTTCGATGGCTTTGTGTGGACCAGACCTTCTGTATTACTTAATCTTCCCACGTTCAGAATTCACGGTCAAGTTCCTGAATCCTTAAACACAAGTTCATGGAAATGTGATCTTTATTATTATAAGGCTTAGATTCAAAATACTTAAGACTAGTTCTATACCCACAGGCACGTTTAGAGAATCGATTAGGAAAGTGTGACGTCTGCAGGGAGTCTATAGAACATGTTCATATAATGTTATTTTCAACTTTGTGTTTAACGAAATAGGGTAGGAAATGTTTAAAAGGTGTTCAGGAAGGCCTGAACACCTCCTACCTCTATGCTTCTTCATGCCGTTTCATTGATGAAGGGAATCCCATTTTTCTTTAAGGGTTTGCCAAGAGTTGTGTTACTACAACATTGGGTACCCGTTCTTTTCTATGAACAAACGGTTTAAATTAAAAAAAAAACATCAATATTTTTTTTGTTTTTATCATGTTTAGATACCAATAAGTACCCATCACGACAGCAGAGTTTCACTATGTAGTATATTTTGTAGTGTATTTACTGGTAACACCATTTAGGAAATAAAAGAAATGTAGGGCTAGCAACCCAGTAGAATTCCATTTCCGTCCGCTTCACTAGAACGTTTCATTAAAACTATACTTTGAAAGAAAAGTGTTTTATTTGGACAATATTATTGTATTGTATACAAGGCGTATACACAGTAAATGGCGACGAGGATAAACAAGAATTTCGAAGCATAAAAGGTACATTTTTACGGCTGAAACATGGCCAACGATTTTCGTATAGATGCTTTCAAACAAGATGGCGATATCTTGTGTTTTTTGGAAAGAATAGAGCAATATTTTGAAGCGAATGAGACTAAAACTGAAAAAAGATGCTCAATATTATTAATAAGTCTTCACGAAGATGTATATAAAATTCTAAAGAATATGTGTCATCCAAAGATGCCCAAAGAGTTGTCATATATGGAGCTGCAGAATTTGTTAAAACTAAGGTTCGAGAAAAGAATTTCGCATTTTAGAAAAAGGATTCAATTCGAAAAATTACAACAATTGGAAGGGGAGAGTATAGCCAAATGGTATGCTCGTGTTAGAGAATTTGCTGCGGGATGCAATTTTGCGAATACATTAGAAGAACGTGTTAAGGATAAATTCGTTACGAGTCTGCGTCCAGGACCAATCCAAGAAAAATTGTGTGAACAAGATGTCTCCAAGTCGGTGACATTCTTAGTAGATACAGCACTGAATAAGGAAATGGCTTTGAAGGAGGTGCAGGAAGTACATCAAGTAGCTCAATACGGACATGCTAAGACGAATAGAAGTTCCCACAACACATTTAAAAAGATTGAGAAGAAACAGGACGGTGAGTCATCGTTATTAAAATGCATTCATTGCGGTAAACCGAACCATAATTTTTCAAAATGTAAATTTAAGTCATTTAAATGTAAAATATGTAACAAAATTGGACACCTAGCTATTGTATGTAAGAGTAAGGGTCAAACTAATAATGTAGAGGTAAATGAAGACACTTTCAATAATTCTATTGATATCTTTGCAATAGAGAAAAATGTTAACTATGTTTTACCAATATCAATTAAATGTTGTATTGACAACAAACCGGTCCAAATGGAACTGGACACCGGTGCTGCAATTTCATGTTTACCTGAAAACATTTATTTATCTAAATTTTCTCACATTAAATTACAAAATTCAGATATTGAATTAAAAACATATAATGGTAATATTTTGAAACCAGTTGGAGAAATAAACTGTAGAATTAAGGTAAAAGAAAAAGAGGTGGATTGTAGTATGGTTATTGTTAAAAATGGTTGTAAAATTTTATTTGGTAGAGATTTAATTCAGAAATTTAATGTAGATATTTCAAAACTTTTACAAATTAACTATGTGCAAAGTACAGAAGAGAAATTGCAATTATTGTTACAGGAATTTGAAACATTATTTAAAAGTGAGTTAGGTATTATTAAAGGTGAGGAAATTACATTAGAATTAATTGATAAAGATGTAAAGCCTATTTTTCACAAACCGAGGCCAGTACCTCATGCTTTTAAAGAACAGGTTGAATCCGAATTAACTAGATTAGAGAAAGAAGGTGTTATTACAAAAGCAGAAACATCCCAATGGGGGACACCTTTAGTTCCAGTTTTGAAGGAGAATAATAAAATAAGGTTATGTGCAAATTACAAAATTACTGTGAATAAACACATTAAAGATGTTAACCATCCTTTACCTAGAATTGAGGACATTTTTACTGCATTGCAGGGTGGTATATCATTTTCAAAATTAGATTTAAGAAATGCATTTAATCATTTATGTTTAAGTAAGGAGAGTAGTGAACTCTTAGCTTGGTCAACACCAAAAGGAATATACCGAGTAAACAGATTGCCATATGGTACAAAGCCAGCTAGTGCTATTTTTCAAAACAAACTTGAGAAAGTATTGTTAGGGGCTCGGGGTGTTGTAAATTTTATTGATGACGTCCTAGTCACAGGTACTAATGATGTTGAACATTTAGAAAATTTAAAGGAAGTTTTAAGAAGATTCAAGGAGGCAGGTATTCGTTTAAATAAAAGTAAATGTGAATTTATGCAACCTAAAATAAAATATTTAGGACATATTATTTCAAAGAATGGATTATCCAAAGATATGTCAAAAGTTGACTCTGTTGTTAATGCACCTGCGCCCAAGAATGTTTCAGAAGTTCGTTCATGGCTAGGAATGGTAAATTATTATGGTAAATTCATTAACAATTTATCTATAAAACTAAAGCCTTTATATAATTTATTACAAAAAAATTACAAATTTAATTGGAATAAGGAATGTCAAAAGAGTTTCGATACAATTAAAAAGGATATTATTTCTGACAATATTTTAATTCATTACAGTAGAGATATGCCTTTACGTTTAGCTTGTGATGCTTCACAAAATGGAATCGGGGCAGTATTAAGCCACATTATGCCAGATGGGTCAGACAGACCAATTAGTTTCATTTCTAGAGTTTTCTCAAAGGCTGAGAAGAATTATTCAATGATTCATAAAGAAGCGCTTGCAATTTATTGGGCAGTGCAAAAATTCTATCAATACTTAATTGGCAGAAAGTTTGAGTTATTATCTGATCACAAACCGTTATTGGCATTATTTGGGGAACACAAGAGTTTACCACAAATGGCAGCAGGTCGTCTGCAAAGATGGTCATTATATTTGTCAAGTTTTGATTATATATTTAAACATGTAAAAGGCATAGAAAATGTTAAAGCAGATTGTATGTCAAGATTGCCATTACCATCAGTTATTCCAGATAACAGGAAGGAATGTGATTACATTAATTTCATTGAAGATCAGAATGTTATAGATTTAAATTTAGTACGTTCAGAAACTAGAAAGGATCCAGTTTTGAGTAGTATTTATAACATGATCAGGTATGGATTTCCAAAACATGTGAATAGTGAAGTCTTGAAACCATTCATAAACAGAAAAAGTGAACTTTATATTGAAAACGGGGTTATCATGTGGGGTTATAGAGTAGTAATACCTAATAAATTACAAAAAAATATGTTACAGGAACTTCATGTTTCACATGAAGGTATTGTTAAAATGAAAAATAATGCTAGATCTTATTTTTGGTTTCCTAATTTAGACAGTACTATTGAAAATTTTGTTAAATCCTGTCAAGTCTGTATGTCTGCTAGACCAGAACCACAGAAATCTAAAGTTATAACATGGCCAAAAGCTAATTTTCCATATGAAAGGGTACATGCTGATTTCTTAGGACCTATAAGTGGTAAAATGATATTAATAATAATAGATTGTTACACCAAGTGGCCAGAAGCTTTTATAGTAAAGAATTTAGAATCTAATACAACTATAGAAAAATTCAGAGAATGTTTCAGTAGATTTGGTTTGCCTAAAGTAGTTGTTACAGATAATGCTGCTACATTTTGTTCTAAGGAATTTTCTGAATTTCTATCTAAAAACGGTATTCAACATGAAACTTCTCCACCGTTCCATCCTGCAACAAATGGGTTTGCAGAGAATGCTGTAAAAAGTTTTAAAAATGCTATGTACAAGTCTTTAAATGATATTAGAAATAGAAATGTGTCATTTGTAACTTTAATGAACAGATATTTATTTCATTACAGAAATTCAATTCATTGCATTACAAATATTTCACCATCGGAAGCTATGTTTAATAGAAAACTTAGATCTAGACTAGATTTGTTGTCTACTAAGAAAGATAGAAAACAGTGTAATGTAGGAAAAAGAGAAGAAAAGTTTAAAGAGGGAGAGTATGCTTACTGTAGAGATTATAGGAATCCTAATAAAAAGAAATTTGTTAAATGTGTAATTGATGAGGTATTGGGACAAAGAACTTATTTATGTAGAGTTTTAGAAGAGAACTTAATTTGGAAACGTCATTTAGACCAGATTATAAGTTCTTGGCCTCAAGACCAAAAGGAAGATTTAAATGAAACCAGTTTTGTAGTAGATGATAGTTTATTGCAAAATTCTAAGGATTTAAGAGATAATAATTATGATAAGCAAATAGTTCTTAATGATGAATCTCAGGTTATTGTAAATGAGCCAATTTCAGAGATATTGCAAGAAGTAAATGATAATGTTAATATTCTACCAGAAGGTTTTAATAAAGTCTCTGAAGTTAGCCCACACACTTCAAATACTTACCAGGATGCAAAAACTTGTAACAGTACATACAAACACTTACCTGGTAATCAACCCGTTGTTTCTTGTAGTAATGAGAATCAAACTTTGAGGCGTTCTGATAGACAGAGGAAAGCACCTCAACGTTTGAATTTGTAAAGGGGGAGTATTGTAGTATATTTTGTAGTGTATTTACTGGTAACACCATTTAGGAAATAAAAGAAATGTAGGGCTAGCAACCCAGTAGAATTCCATTTCCGTCCGCTTCACTAGAACGTTTCATTAAAACTATACTTTGAAAGAAAAGTGTTTTATTTGGGCAATATTATTGTATTGTATACAAGGCGTATACACAGTACACTAACTAGTTTAATTTGACCCTGTACTTTTGAATCGAGCAAATACTTTCTAACAAACAGACTACAATCCAATAGTACCTGTACATGGTCTAGTTTGACGTCCAGTAGTGAATAACGTCATGAATTTGTAAATAAAATGAGAGAAAGATTCCATCTATACTCTGGTTATCAGTCGCCAACTCGCCACGTTCTCAGTCCAAGGTTCACAAGTTTCAGTAATATAAGCAGCTGCTGCCTTCTGTCTGACTTCAGATACGTCTATAATTGAAAAACTTTGGCGGAGGCGCGACTCCGAGATACAATAGATTTGATAAAACAATACGCGAACCCAAACTTATATCAATTTATGCATTCGTCAGTGAATATTTCTATTTCGTTTACACAGAGTGTTGTGGCGCAGCCTGGGAGAGGCCTATGTCCAGCGGTGGACTGCGATATGCTGAGCTGATTGATTGATTTCTCAGTAGCAGCCTGGAATTGTTGCCGGTTAGAGGCTCAATAGGCTCGCTCTGTGCTCGCTCACTATAAGATAAGATAAGATACCTATATTTATTTGTCAAAAACATGTGCAGGGTAAAAAAATGTTTTGCTTAGAAAGCCGTATACACAAATACAATAATAATAAAATTCAAAGTACCTATACAAATCATAAAGGGTTAAGGCTTGTGCAGACCAGCGCGACTTGTCGCGCGACGCGACACGAACAATACAATTTCTAAGAAAACTTCACAGTATAACAATAACCTGTGTCGCGTCGCGCGACAAGTCGCGCTGGTCTGAACAAGCCTTTACGTGAAATTAAAGAAAAAACTATGCCGTGGGAATTACATTTAACTGGGGAAATGTGAAAAGTCGGGAAATACAATCGGTTTTTGGTTTGCATTATACTTATATTTTCGTCAACTGTTAGCTGGGGTATTGTAGTACATTATCATCCCGGACCTTCCACTCCGGAAAATTAAAAACTTTTCACGCAGGCAGTTCCGGCGGTCCACACTGCTATTGAAAAATAACGAAGTCTTTATATTTAATGTTTTCCCCGGTCTCGCTTGAATGTACTCACTGAGCTCATTACAGCGGCCGTGGGAATATGCTGTCATCTTCCGATATTATCATAATTATCACAAAACGCCGCAAGACTTGATTTTTTGATGGAATGATAATATTAAAAGAAATCGGGTACGGAACCCTAAAAAGCTAGATGGAGTCGACATTTATTATCTGACTACGCCTGAGAACAAAAAACCGAAACAATCTCGGGGGTTAAAATCTCATTTAAAGTCCAGACATAATCTTGGTCAGGTCATGTGAGGACCATGTAGATTAGTGTCTGAAATGGCCTTTTTGTCTAGTTATTAGTGTCTGAGATTTAACAATTATTTTATATTTGCCAGCCCGACCTATGTATGTTGAATGTAGGTGGTTTGCAGTCTAAATGGATGTGGATGATAACCAGTGATTTTCATGGAGCCATAGCCATCTGGCCTCCACAATGTAGCTGACCAACAATTCTAGGTCAGACCGCTTGTCAGACTTTTGGACCTAGGTCGGCAGAGGTGGTACCTATAGTACACCCACGATTCACCAGTTATGTTTAAGCCCCATGTAATAGGCGGCGAGCATTTTGCTATTAACACGTTCTTCGTCAAGATTTTCAATGCTGGGCGACACTTGATTACCACCAGGCAGGAGCCATACAAAATATTGTAAAATTATTTTTTTAAACAATTCTCTTTAAAAGATGGCTACGTTCAAATTAAGCACTGACGTATTGATTAAAGAAGATAATGATGCAAAAAAAAAATAGGCCAACTGCGTGTCGGACCACGCACAATGAAGGGTTCCATAGTTAGGATGAATTTATCCCAAGAACAAACTTAACATTGTAGTAAAAAAACATGTTCGCCCATATTGAATCAATGTGAGAACATGGTTTTAAACCGCAAATGTAAGTTGGTCGATTATTACTCGTTAACTTGTAAAGCCTACTTAGCTGTCATAGTTTTCCTTTTAATTTCGTTATAATTATATACTACTGCCGTGAGTTTTTTCACATATCCAGGGGGAGGGAACACTTGACTCAGCAAAAATTTTCACTATAAAGCTTAATTTTTCTCAAAAAGATCCCTGAATCCAAAAATCGTTTGTACTAACTCACAATATTTTTGGGCGACCTTTCCAACACACCATGCGATAGATGAGAAAATAAAAACATCCCCATTTTACCTATAGGGGAGGTAGGTACACTAAGAACATGTTTTTTTCATCATTTTATTTTACCACTTTGTCGGCGTGGTTAATATGTATACCCATGCCAAATTACAGTTTTCTGGTACAAAGAGTCTCTCGCGGACAGACAAACGGACAGACAGACGGACAGAAAGACGGACATCGCGAAACTATAAGGGTTCCTTGTTTACTACGGAACCCTGAAAACGGTAAATTCCGTGGGAAAGCGAAAATGTTATCTTAATGTGCGCAATAACTGAGCACTGAGCAGGGCCACGTTATCAGCGCGCCTATGTGAGTCAATATTGATGTTACGCTTTACTTCATCTGGACTCTGTAAGCTAGGTGCGGAATATCGTGTTTGTAGTGATTAACATTGCTCGTGGCTAAATAATAACAGCCGTACGGGTCAATTGAAGGTAAAGCAACGCTTGCCGCAGGCGGTTCTTTTCCAGACCCGTCCGTGTCACGGAAAGCACGTTAAACTGTTGGTCCCGGCTGTCATAGATAGATCTTTGACAGTCGTTACTGGTAGTAAGAAACCCAAAACACTGACAAACAGTGTTACTAAGGGATATCGTGTTACCCAGCGCCTTGTTATGGAGGTTAGATAGGCAGTCGCTCAAAGCAACATACTGGTATTCAGCTGCATCCGGCTAGACTAGAAACCGACCCCAACATAGTTGGCAAAACGCAGGCAGATGATGGCATGGCAGAACTACCTAGCAGGTAACCGTTGGAGCAGTTGGTAGTGTTTTATAGCCGCTTCCCGGCTAGATGGACGAGGTCCTTAAAACATCACCCTCCTTTTGGAGTCCACCGCAGTCAGGTAAAAGGACCGGGATACAATGAAAGAGGGAAGCGGACAACCGGGTGAGCATAATAAGAGGACTAGCAGTTGACAGTAATAGGGAAAGCTTAATATGTCCATACGTACTATATCTGTATACCTAAACAGGGTGTTTTTTACAAAATCCATGGTAAAGGCTTGTGCAGACCAGCGCGACTTGTCGCGCGACGCGACACGAACAATACAATTTCTAAGAAAACTTCACAGTATAACAATAACCGGTGTCGCGTCGCGCGACAAGTCGCGCTGGTCTGTACAAGCCTTTACAATTTTCGCGTCGATGTCCCTGCCACCCTGTATATAAAAGGAAAAACTGACTGACATAACGCAGGTAAATATGGAGCGTCTAATAAATAAATAATTTACCTTGATGATAATATATATTAATTACGTAGTAAATCAAAATAATAATAATTATGAATAATATTAAAAATGAATGGTTTTTACAAAGTTATTAAATAAATAAACGTATTTATGTAATTTATAAAACAATAATTATAATTCTTAAATTAAATTCTGTTTTAATAAAATAATATAACTTACTAACTATTTAACGAATAATAAAATTTATCACATTAAACACCCAATGCTCTTCTTCCTGTTTCCTACTTGATCTATGCTGTGCCCGACAGGGTACATAATTGTGACTAATTTATCTATTTACCTACCAACTTTTTAACTGGGGACGTGAAATTTTTCACACAGCGTCCTTTTATAGTGTAGGGGAGCACACAGGTGTATGGTGGTGTCACGACTTGCGAAGCGAATTGAGATAGGACATAGTTAAGATAGTTTTATCCCGTTAGTACGTTTCACTGGGATATTTTCTGGGCAGGAAAGCTTGTAGTAATACATGCTTACAGCCGCTCTAAGCGTAGGCGTTGTATAAGTCGACTAAGGGTCAAGATTCAAGGCACACTCATCGACGGCACGGGTCATATTATAGTATTAGCCACGCCATGACCTGTGGTCCAAAATAACCACTATATGGGCCCTGAGACAGTTAGAAGGCGTTGCGGCAGACCCCGTAGAACAGAAAGAAAGAAAAGAATGCGTTTATTGGCATTACAAAAAATACACCTCAAAACTATAAAAACAGAAAAAAAAATATCTACTACCAAAAGGGCCTGAGCTCAGCATAATGTCAGATGACAACACGAAGTGATGGAGATGGCGGCACGAGCACGTGCTAAACAAAACAAACGAGCAGTGGTCCGAGTGGAGAGGTATTTTCCCAGCATGACGGGATGATACAGGGATACTAACAGTAACAGTATTACTAAGCGGTGTTTTTACTTGTGTAAAGCTAGCACAAAAGTTTATCCGCGATGTGGTAACCGCCGCCGCGCTGACCTAATTACCGCTGACATCTGTCCAAACAGATTACAACATATTACTCCAGCCGTCTAACGCATAATCAAGTTACTGAGTCGGGCCGTTCATTACGCAGTTTTTAATAAAGATCGGCGTTAGGTTCGCTCTCCGTCAAGGATGTCATGCCGTGATACCGTCATCGCAAAGCTTTTGGTATGACGTATGGCCAGCAATCAATCTGCCTAGCCTTTTCCCAACTTTATTGGGGTTGGCTTCCAGTCTAACCGGATGCAGCTGAATACCAGTACTTTACATGGAACGACTGCCTATCTGACCTCCACAACCCACTAACTGGGTAATACCCCCTTGGTAAGACTGGTGTCAGACTTTCGGGCCTCTGACGACTCGTAACGACTGTTAAAGATCCACGAATGACAGCCGGGACCAACGGCTTAACGTGGTTTCCGAGGCACGGAGGATTCTCGGTATGTAAAGATGGTCACCCATCCACTGACCAACCCCGGCAAGCGTAGCTTAACCTGATGGATCGACCAGTGCGGCTGTTGTTACTTAGCCACGAGCTCCTCGGCTAAGTAACAACGGTATGACGTATGGCCAGCACTAATGTGAATTACGGAATGATCTGACACACATACATACGTAACCTCACGCCTTCATCCAATGGGGGTAAACTACAGAACGCCACCTGCTACGATCTTTACATGCTCCTTGTTCTTCGTTTCATACATCGGGTCATGCACGCACGCCGGTTGTAAGTACTACCCGCCTGACCTTTCTGAAGAACATCACCAATAAGGTCACTATTTTTGTCCACCTAGGGCAGGGAGTCCCAACCGGTGGGTTTGCACCCTCTTGGGTGCAAACATTTTCGACCTCATTTTCGCCCACTTTACATTCATATGTTGTTCTGCTTATGTCGACAAAGTAACTTAGAGGCGTAGTGATTTTAAAAGAAAGTTAGGGGGCGCGTCTGTTTAAAGGTTGGGAACCCCTAATCTAGGGCGTCCCCTCCCGGCGTTTTTATGATTTCTTTATTTGCAAAGAATTCGGTTTTACAAGGTGGTGGATTATTTTTATTTTATCAGGGGTGCCATATGGCGTGATCATGTAATTTTATGGTTATTTTACATATTTTATTACCACACAGCAGAACCGCAAGGCAAAAGTATCTTCTCCTACACTTAAGAAACGAGGATTGATCACTTCGTATTGGTTTCGTCTTGTAGTTATTTTTTGATTAGCTAAAGAGTAGGTACTGATAGTTTCACACCAACACCCTAATTGACGAACACACAATCAATCACAATCTGAATAATTTTTGAAGGATATTGCTAATCCATTGCTTCATATGTTCGAATTATTTGTCTGTTCAACAACGTAAATAACGCAATGAATGTTGTTGAACTGTGTGTTACGCAATTAGAGTGCAGTACTATGTATCTAAGAAGTTAATGGTAAGCTGTCGGGCCACCGCGATATATTATAACAACATGTAAATATCTCTGACCGAGATTACAGTCGAGACAGATATTAATGTTACAAGACAGTTCTTTTTTACATCCGATTACTTCGAAAAACTTAAAATAGCCGGATTGGTTATTTGGACGACATGCTCGTCGGGTGGATTAAGTTAATTTGGGACAGGAAAAAAGAGGCTTTTTTTATAAAAGACGGGCTGGCTATATACGAGTATTATCATATAAACTATAGTAGACTATAGTAGACTTGTAAGTGGTCAGTATGTGAAAATTATTTCCGTTTATTTTAAAGGTTGTACCACATTTTCTATATTTTTAACATTCCCGGACTTTAATATAAGGAACGGTGGTTGACATTTACAAGAACTCAACCATGTAGGATTTAATTTTGGCCTCCAAATTATTTTTAGCTGTTCGTTAATTAATGAGGCATAAACAAGAGTTTATTTTAAGTGCACATCCCTTTAAAATAACTTTTTTTATAATATAACGTAATGGCGTCACTGAAGTGACTACGTTGGTGGTCTAATGCTCGCAAACGCTACTGCTGAGCATGACGTCCTGGGTCGGGCAAAGTGTTTTTGGGTTTTTCCATCAGGAATTTCTCGGTAGCAGCCCGGAGTCTGGATTTGTGCCCAGGTGATGGCAATAGGCTCGCCCCCTATTACATGGGACTTAAACATAACTGGCGAAATGTGGGTGTACCTCTGTGATACCCTTCGAGGATGGCAGGCGTTATGTTTATGTTAGGTAAAGAAGTCACTGGGCATGACAGGTCGAAGATAAATATGATTCATATCAGTTAGCGCGGCCTAAATATAAAAATGAGAGTTTTGATTTCAGCGTCGGTGTTGCAACAGATCAAACGATGCTGCGATGCATTCCGTCTTGTTGTTCGAAAAAATATTTTTGCCGAGTGACCGTTTTTACCGTTTAGGAGTTTAAGACTTGCACATACTGTTTCTTCCTGTTTTGCAAAGAGTTCTGATACTCGTAGACAGGATTTCAATTTAAAATTTCATAAAAGTATCTACCTAATTAAGAACATGCTTTTCTCGAAATTCTACTCTTATCAGTGGATCTAACGATGATGCTATCCACTTAAAAATACTTAATCTTCAGTCGGTTTTTGTCACAATAACGGTTAAAGAGAAAATTAAGTTCTAATCCGAGAGCATAGCTGGATGTAAACGGTTATAAGTTTGACAAACATAAACTAACATCACGCTATACTTCATCATCTGCCTTTTACCATCTATGTTGGGGTCGGCTTGAACGGATCTTGGTATGTACAGATGGTCACCCATCCACGGACGAACTGCAGCAAGCGTAGCTTAACCTGAGCGATCGACCCGTGCAGCTATTATTAACATCACGCAATACAAAATAAAAAACACATTACGTCAGTTATGTTATTCATTCTTTTTATTATTCAAAGACAGTTACAACAGCCATAAGATAAGTAAGATTGATGTCAGTCAGCACTCTGCATGTAAAACGTAAACTCTTTTATTAGCAGCGCGTGGTGCAACGCGCACATCAAACGAAGCGGTGCAGTCGCCATCTTGTTTTAATTTATACCAACTAATGTTTTTTTATGCGTTGCAATGCCTTTTTGCCTGCTCTCAAAGTGATGAAAGAAAACATTGTGAGGAAACCGGCATGTCCTAGAACCAAACATTCGAAGACATGTGACATCTACCAACCCGCACTGGGCCCGCGTGGTGGATTACAGCCCACTCCCTCTCACAGAGAGGAGGTCTGTGTCCCAGCAGTGGGAACGTCATAGGCTGATTAAGATCTATGCCTTTTTCTTTTTATGTTTTAGGAACCTTATCCGGCGCACACAAAACAACTTACCAAAGTTTCATCACAATCGGTCGAACCATTTTCAAGTTTTTGCGAGACTAACGCACGGCAATTGATTTTTAACCGACTTCCAAAAAGGACGAGGTTATATGTTCGACGCGTATATATGTTTTTTTTATACTATGTCCGCCGATTTCTCCGTCAATTGTGGACCGATTTTGAAAATCATTTTTTTGTATGAAAGGGTATGCAAAACGAAAACTCAAAACCACAGACACCGGCTTCCGAAATTAAAGTTATTTTTCACTTTGTAGTGTTTTTTTTCGGAAGTCGGTTGTTTTTTTTTTGTAAAAAGTAAGATAGATGTCATAATTCCCGGGATACCCGAGGCTAGTTGTTCAAACTATGATAGGAAACAAGTAATATACTGGCATACTATCCTGGCTTGGCCCATGCTAGAGCTGTTTACATGATGGTAGGAAATTTTAGGCATAACATTGTAGTGACATAGGCCGTAGGTAGAGTAAAATCATCCGATTAGACAGTAGCTTGGCCGGCCACACGAGGCTAGTACACAAGCCAGGATAATAAAATCTGAGGTGGGGGCGCTATTAGCTCAAAAATAGAAGCCCATCCTATCAAACTATCACACTAGTTTACTATCTTTCTCACCAACTTACAGCCTAAAAAAAGGGATAATTCTGTATATGCGAGGCCAGAGTGAGTAGCTTGCTAGCTTACTAGCACTTTCTTGCCATCCTAGCCTGAAAATCTTTTCTCGTGTATCCCGGGCCTAACGGCGGGTGGGTACTCCCGCGTGTCATGCAGTGGGATGGGATCAGCCCATGATTAACGAGAGTGGGGATTAAAAGGGTTTTATTTTAATAGTTATCGAGCAATATAATAAATTAAAGCTTTTGTTCGGTTGTAATAAAATATTAAATGTTGAATGTCATCAAAGCTGCTGGCATGTCTGGTCATTAATTATTTTACGTATTTCGTCTTAATCATTTTGCTTTTATCCCAATTTATTTGTGGTGGTGTAGGATGTCTTCTTCTACCACATCTCATCTCTTTGATTTAATGTGTCTGAATATAGTTCTTGGTAGGTATTAGGTAAGTCTTTTGAAGCTTCGTGAAGTTACCGTCTTTTAAAATTTAAGTATTTAAGCACCCACCACCACCATCACCTTTTAGTAACTCGCAACCGGCGTGCGTGTATGGTCAGATGTATGAACGTAAACGAAGTCAAACGAGTATGTAAGGGTGGTAGCAGATGGCGGTCTGTAGTTTCTGCCTGCCCCCATAGAAATAAAGAGAAAAGAATCAAAAGAAAAATGCGTTTATTGGCATTACAGCCGAAAAATACACCTTATAACTAAAAAAACGGAAGAAGGCGTGAGTTGATGTATGTATGTGTGTACTTAATCTGCTGCATGAGTGTCCAATCGTCAAGGAATTAAACTTCAATGAACGATACTATCAGTTGGTGCAAAAAAGCCCTCTCCTTCTCATATTATTGACCTATACTCCATAGGTTTAGGTAGTTAAATAAAGGTAAACAAAAAAAACCACGTGACGAGACAGCTGTCAAGTAACCGACTAAACGTTATACCTGTCACTTCAGTTGTCATACTACGTGACAGTTGTATTCTTCAATTTAACAACGTTATAACTCGTCGACGTTAAGAGTTTGGGCTCTTTACTATCGATAGATTACCAAATATTATATTATTATAATAAATCTAACAAAAAAATTGTGCTTAAGCAGTTACATCTACGAAGAGTAGTTGAATAAATGATAAATTTTAACATACTTTAATAAAAGTGGAAACTATTGTAAAAATCTAAAATTAATTTTATTTGGATTTGTTGTATTTTTAAGCAAAAAAGTGTCACCTATAAAACCCTTTTTTACCAATTGTTTACCTGTATTTAACTACTTAAACCTACTGAGTATAGAATCGTCAACTGCTGTAAAGAATCAAGTTCTGTGTTGGGGAATTTGTTGCGCCACTTCTTCTTCCCAGCTTAAGCACTTGGTAGGTAATGGTGAAGGGTGGGCGTTTTGGTGGACTACCTTATGTAATTTTGACGTTCAAAAAGTGCTGATTCTCAGCCTAATTTGAATAAAGTACTAAAGATTATGATTTGATCTTAGTCAATTTTTATTATGTAAGTAAGTCAAACTTTTGGGCTTTCGTCTTTAGCACTTCCATTCATCCCTTAACGGCGTCAAATAAGACTCATAAGACTCATAATATAGGAGGTAATAGGACAATATACCTCAAATTGTTGAGGTTAGACCTTCGCGCAAAGTGCGTCACACCGCCAGACTGCGTAAATAAAAACTGAAAGTACCGCAGTAGGATTCACGACAATACCTGCGCTTCCCCGCCCCTCCTGCCCTTGCGGCGTCGTTAATATTCTACTAGAACGAGGGTAGGGTCATGCTATATTCTCATTGGTACAATACTCTGGCTCCTATATCAAACTAGCGCCCGCGACTTTGTTCACGTGATATTTATTTTTTATCATAAAATAGTTTCTATGACACTGCAATACTGTAGCTTCCCAATACTGAAAGAACTTTCAGAATCAGATGAGTAGTTCCGAAGATTAGCCTCCATATAAAATCGCATTTTTTTACAATATTAGTAAAGAAGACGGATCATTCTAGTTGTCCGCGGTTAAAAGATTCTCGTCAGTCTGTAAATTTGATTGGCAGCAGGGCTAAGTACCTCACGTATTTAAGGCAATAGGCGCGTCCCTTATTACATGGGACTTAAACATCACTGGTGAACTGTGGGTGTATGATAGGTCCACCTCTGCCTAGCTCTTCGTGGATTACAGGCGTAATGTTATGTTATATATTTAAGTATCGTCATTGGGGATAGCTTTATGCGCGGATACAAGAGGGCATGATAAAGTCAGATGTTCTGGAGACTAGGACATTAAGTGCATCTTGGGGTAATAAAGACACTACCTGTGTCTTATCTTCGTTGAAATCAGCGACATAATTAAACATTGAAATAAAAAGAGGGTAGGATGTCGTCATGGTAAACAACAATATCGTTTCTCACCTCAATTTTGGAGTACCTACATCAGTGGATAGCATAGGTACATAACTTAAAGGTTTTTGAGAAAACTGAGTGCCTGCGTGATTGTATAGAATCAAGTTCTTATAACTTAACAAACAGATGTGCTGCTGGGGAGTTTATTGCGCCACTTCTTTCCAGCTAAAGCACTAGAAAGTGGTGAATAGAATAAAAAATCGTTTCGATGCTTAGAATGTAGGTATTCAGGTGAATTGAAAACATGAGTGACTTGGTTTTCAGTTTATGCATAGAACACACTTTAACGACAGCAAGTTTAGAAAATATTTAGACGGGGTTGTATATCGTGTGGGCGTGAGACGTCGGATATAAATAGCTTTGAGCCGTGACAGATCGATCGACTTCTATTTGTATTTCCTTCAGATATATATCAATCACTTCTGCAGATATAATGATATATTAGAATTGGTGAATGCTTCAGTATATTTTTATGCTATTAGTATATTAATTGGAAATAAAACACGCGGGCCACTTGCCACTACCGCTTATCCGTCAACGATACCAAAGGCATCGAAGAAAAGTTGCCACCCGATGGACAATACTGGAATATTTCATGTGCATGTGCTGTGCCCATACTTTTCAAACGAAACACAGGCGCTGCTTGATTCGATTTTGTCCTAAGATCTAGGTTTGACGAATTATTTTTGCTTGGAGTACCACCGTAAGCTTGTGATTAGAAAAAACTTTTTTACAAATAAAAACAACCGACTTCCAAAAAAACATTACATAGTGAAAAATAACTTAATTTTCGGAAGTCGGTTCCTTTGGTTTTGTATTTTCGTTATTTGCCACCGACTTCCGAAATTTTCGCTTTTTAGTGGGTCAGTTTGTATTTTAGCTAAGTTACAATAGTCTTATGTTGACTACTCATCACCTTTTTACAAAATATTCCTTTTCCCGAAGCAGGGACGTTGATCGTTGAGGAGTTCTCCTGGTACTTCACCATCAGCTCCACTTGTCCATATACATTGTGACGAGCATAAATTGCTTGGTATTCATATTAATGTAATCGAATCGCAACCCGTGAAATACTTATTATTGAGTAGTTCCGGTGGTCATCTGTGGTCTTCATCATCAGTTCCACTTCACCAAATGGTTCTTTCCAAGAGCAACGTATTATTATAAAAAATACCCAAATCACTATATTCAATTCAATTCATTTATTCAATAACAATTTTTACATCGTGTCTGAATTTCTCTAACTACCTAAACCTACTTATGAAACATCATGCATGCAATCCATATTTAAATTATTACAATAAAATTATCAAAATTACATTAAAATCAGAATAACAATAAAAATAATAAAAAAATATAAAAATAAATGTCATAAGTCAATTCATAAAATTCAATACAATGTTCATTTCAAATCAATAAAATTATGTTACTTTCAACTTTTGTATTAATTTATAATTCATCAATAGAATACAGACACTTATTTAACAAGAACCGTTTAAGCTTATTCTGAAACCCACTTGTATATACTAGACTTTTTATTTCTGTCGGCAGTTTATTGAACATTTTTAATGACTTGTGGTAGGCGCTATGCTTTGCTACGTTCAGGTGAGTCACTTGCTTCATCTGGAGATCTTTTCTTCTTGTACTCTCCCTTTTTTTCCTTTCATCTTCAGTCTCATATTCAAAGATATATTTTGATAAGTGACTAAGTAGGACCAAAATGTACAAACTTGGGACTGTCAATATATTTAAGTCATTGAAATGTGGCTTGCATGATTCTTGCTGTTGAATTCTAGCTATGGTTCTGACTGCTCTTTTCTGAATCACAAAAGCTTTTTGAGTATTGTAATCATAACTTCCGCCCCAGAAAAGTATGCTGTATCTCAGTTTTGACTCAACTAATGCGCAATAGACCATTTTTAAATGTTTTATGGTTACCTCGTTTCTTAGACTTCTTAGTACGTAACAGGCAGAGCTGATTGCTTTCTCTAGGTGTGTTAGCTCTTGTTTCCACTTTAACTGGCTATCGATATGAACTCCCAGAAACTTAACCACTGGGACCACGTTCACTGTTTCTCCATTTATGACGCAGTTAATGCTGTCTTTATTTTTGGAAGTAGAACGAAAAAGCATTACATTAGTTTTACTGGCATTAACTTCAAGACTGTTAACAGCAAACCAGCTGTGAAAGATATCTAAGGTTTGATTAACTATGGAATTAAGATCGTTTATATTGTCAGCCGAAACAACTGCATTGGTATCGTCAGCAAACACTACAAGCTGGATAGATCCCGCAGCTTTTCCACTCATGTGTTGTATAAGGTCATTAACAAACGCAATAAAAAATATCGGACCCAGTATGGAGCCTTGTGGTACGCCAGTGTGCACAGGAGACAGTTGGGACCTATATGTTTCTTCACTTGGACAAGTTTTACCTGAAGAATTTGTCTGTGACTCCACTGCTTTGATCTCCACGAACATCTTCCTGTTTTTTAAATATGACGTTAGAAGTGCCAATACTTTACCCCTGACACCGTAGTGCTCAAGTTTTTCTAGCAGTAATTTGTGATCCACCGTGTCAAATGCTGAACTTAGGTCTAAGAAAAGCCCAGCTACTTTCTGTTTGTCGTCCAATCTGCTAACTACGTCCTTAATTAGAGTTGATATTGCGTCTTGTGTCCCAACGTTTTTCTGATAACCAAATTGTCTTCTACTTATCACTCCATTTAGGTTGAAATGTCTGAGTAATCTAGTTTTAATTAGCTTTTCAAGAATTTTTGAGTGAATAGGTAGTAATGAAATTGGTCTGTACATCTTTGGGTCTGTTTTAGATCCTTTTTTGTGTACAGGTATTATTTTGGCTATCTTCAGTTGATCTGGAAAAATTCCTTCGTCAAAACATTTATTATAAAAAATGCTTAAAGGTTCCGCTAGTACGTCTATATTTTCCTTTATTACTGATATATTTATGTCATCATAGCCACAAGATTTTTTGTCGTATACGAGTAGGTGTGCCTATAATATTTGAAGAGTTCCCTCGATTTCTCCAGGATCTCATCATCAGATCCTGACCTAATGACGGAGTTATGCCCGAACATAAATAAAAAAAAAAAATATAAACAATCGAATTGATAACCTTTTGGAAGTCGGTTAAAAAATGTAGAAGCTGATCCACGATAACATACAAAAGATCTGATTTCCAAAAATAAAGCGACGGTCAATTAAACTGAGTTAGTCAGCACATAAACTAACCACATCAAGGAAAATTATTTCTTAAGGCCGATAGTTCGGAAGTTAACGCTCAACGCTTCTTTGATCTACAAAATTTGCGAGTAGTCCCGAGAAAAACCGCTAAAATAAAGAAGATTCAGGGTCAATCCAGTAGTAAAAGTGTGTGAACTTGACGAATCCAACGATAAGGCATCTGTCCCAGCGCCGACTAGGAAGCGACTAGCTATCAACGATTTCCTCGCTCACGTACAAAAGATTGTAAGTCCCGTGTAGGTAAAAGAGATATATTATATTGTCGCCGGCGAGTTCTCGTTTGTCACAGCGAAAAGAACAATCAAAGAGACTAATTGCTCGGCGACGCTCGATTAGCGAGCAGACGCTTGGTACCATCGAAGAACTTCATATCAATACACCGTAAGGACTATTTCTGCTTGCAGCGCTCGGCGGCTCTAGAATCGGGGCGGTAACAGATATGGTCATCGTGTTCACGGCATTTTGTTTTCAAAATGCTCAGATGTGAAGTTCTTCGATATTACATACCAGCAAGTAATCGGTCGTCACCATCGCACACTCGCTGCTCGTTGTTCACCAAAATCACTTCTCGTTAATCGCGAGGGACTGGTGCCTGAACCTCGGTACCTGTCCGACTCACTGTCGCCATATCGTAGATACGAAGGGAAGGCATGGAGGCACTGGTTTTGTTGAACTGAATTTCGAGGGTTTTTTTAATTCTTGATTTTTAACTTTGATCTTTTTTTAGTAAGTTCAATCCCAATGTATGAGAGTAGATAAAGTAGTGTATGAAACTGCACATAACTAGGTATTACACTCCTGTGATACTATTAAAAACCTCGCCTACGGCTCGGTTTTTAAACACACACTCGTAATTTAATACCCATCTTTACGCAACAGTGTCATAAACTACTATTAATTGATGACCAACAGAGGTGATACTAGACAAGATATAAAAATGTTAACTAAAAGCCTGTTGTTCTATTAATTGCGGTTAGTCACGTGATTCAGGGTACAGTAGTATATTTCTGTGCTATCTGCACAAAAAGATACTAAAGTGTACCAAGATGTTGACCTTATTGAGCTGCTTCCTACTTATCTTTATTAAGCTGTGGTTTGTATATATTTATAAGCAGAAGTCGCTAAAAATAGTGCCAAAAAGGAAGGAGACTTTTAGGTTAAGAGCTAAGTTACTAAAAATGACTTAGGGTGAATTTCACTATTTGAAGTCGTCAGTCATCATTGTTGTGAAATATTGACACTGACAGCTCTTGAACGCCGTTTGAATGTGCTGATCGCGGCCAGTTTCATTGGTGAAATTTACCCTTAGGCTTTAGATGTTTAGGTTTTGTCGAGCTACAGAGCACAAACTAGAACAGACTAATGTAGACAGTCTGGGAAGGTCTGCATTTTACATTGCCTTTAAATGAAAGTTCCCTTTACATCACAGAGCTGATTGTCAATTATTTTCAGATGCATTTGATGGAGGTTGTATACATGTCAGTGTTAATGTGTTAGTTTAAGATTCGACTAAAACTGTTTAGAATCTGTCACTACAAACTGTTCTGTCAAGGAGAAATTGTAGTGTTAATAAATTTGTTCCATCCAAATAGCCTCTTAATTACAATAGCATTATTAACGAGGTTCCATCAGTTCCCAAATTCGTCCAACGCTAGACATTGGATACTTTATACCTGTCTGTCCGTCTGTCGCCACGTCGTAAATGGAGGCTCGGGGTAGGTGACGTCACTACGTTTATCGCCTTTCTCGGAAAGAGGGGGAAAGTGTTTGAATTGTGTGTCCCCTGCGTACTTAGATGATAGAGAGATAAACATGAAGGATAATAAAATGGAAAGTATAGCACAAGACAAGCATTTGGAAAATTGTATAGTTGATATTTATCGTACTTCGTATCGTTGTCGGAAACTCTGTAAAGCAATTTTCGACGAAAAATTCGTAATGTATATTCTTTTTGGCACAATACTGCATTTCTGCAAGGCTAACTATCGAAAACATCGCTACTATGATGTTCTGTAGATCCAAATGTTTCTGCTAGGTTTATTGATACTCAAAGAAGTAAAGCGAAGATTCTATTAAGCCATATAGTAACGATGTTAGTATACATTTAGAAGATCATTAAAACAAGAATGAAATATTACTTGGGTCCCGATGAAATTACTTCTGTGACCTAGTCTGAATAGTCTCCTTAGACTAATACTTTAACCAATAAATCATTACTTTTCTATTCAAAACTCCAGATAGTTCCCGGTCAATAGCCAATCACAACCTGAGGATTTAGAGTCGCAACCAAGCAGGCTATCACTAAAGCAATTAATTGGTCGCAGCCCTGGTATACATTAATTAGTTTACTGCTTCACTTCCCAGCGGGTTGTGATTCTATGTAGCGTCGAACCCAATACTAGTAATAATATTACTAACTGTAGCTCCAAAAAATCATACATAACATCACGCCTGTAATCCCCGAAGAGTTAGGCCGAGGTGTACTTGTAGTACACCCACATTTCACTATAGGGGGCGAGCCTATTGCCATCAACCGGGCACGAATCTACACTACGGGCACTGACAAATTCCAGACGGAAAAATCCAATAACGCTTTGCCCGACCTGGGAATCGAACCCAGGACCGCATGCTCAGCAGTAGCGCTTGCGACCACAAGACAAACGAGGCAGTCAAGAAGCACTATTTATGGAGTTAATCACCGCCTATCGGCATTACCATCGCAGATGCATTACGAGAGATATCAAGCTGAAATGTGTCATTTGCCCCTTTAATGACTGGATCACAGCAACGCTGTTTGCTGGCACAAATAAGTCATCATTCTCCTGCAGTTATCCTAATTTATTAGGGTCAGCGCAACATCTTTTTCGCCCACACTTCTCTATCAGTCGTCATCTCGGTAGTCACCCCCTTTATACCCATATCATCGTCCTATATGTCACACAGTCCATCCATCGTTTCTTTGGTCTTCCCCTACTCTTATAGCCCTCGACATTCATACTCAAAACTTTCCTCACGACACTTTCCTCATTCTTTCGCATCGGCAGAAATAAGTAAGGTAGTAAAACCTTCCTGTATAGACGAGCTCCTTCACTAAATACTATTATAAGTTACCAGGTGACTTTGAGTTACGGAATGTCTAAACGCTAAGCTCTGGATTTAGGTAATACAAGCACTTAGTACCTGTCTACCCTTTGTCACCAGGCCATGAAGAAGTCGGCGGTAGGGGGGTCGGTGGATGCAGGGGAGGCTCTGACGTCACTAGGAGAGCTTTATTGCGCTCTACTTGTGTCACACAAAAGAGTATTGGAATAGCTTTCTAGTTTAGTATTTTATTTTATTTGATCGATAACATTTCGCATTTCGCACAAGTTTAAACGCTTCCCGATAAAAGTGCGTACTCCAAGCACCAGCTGTAAATGGAAAATAAATCATAAATTTATTCATTCAAAGGTTTTGCCAATACATTTCCAAAACTATTATCGACATTGTTTAATCCTTATACTTATTTATTTACTTACAAACAAAACTGTTTACATTTATAACATTACTAGCTGCCCGTCCCGGCTTCGCACGGGTAGCACTAAGTACTTATCTACGGCTCTTCTACCTACCTATCTATCTACCGTAACCTACCTACCTACCCTACCTACCTACCTACCTATCTATCTATCTACATACCTACCTACCCTGCATACCTACCTACCTACCTACCTACAGTACTAATATCGCTATTAAAAAATAGGGGTTGGTAGTAGAAGGTTGAAAAGTTAGGCTTGTATGTATTTTTTAATGCCAAAACATAAAAAAATAAAAATAAAATAAATTGTCCAAAAAATAAAGTTTTGGGGTGCACCACCACAGAACAAAAAAAACAGTTGTTTCTGTTCTGTGTGCACCACCCTATCACTTGGGGTATGAAAAATAGATAGCGTCCTATTCTTAGACCTACTGTGACACGAAAATTTTATATATTAGAAGAAGATATAATAGGATTAGATTAGATCAGTAGGATTCAATACTTGGAATTAAGAGATTTGTTTTGCAAATAGAAAGCACTTGAGAGAACAATGCATAGAGTCGTAAACAGGTTATTGCAATAATGCATCACAAGCAGTTGTATTGTGTACCTGCACTTCTCATGTGTAATGTATTCCGGGTCAGTCTCGTGTGACTAACGCGTATTGTTATTCAATAGTATTGTTTACTAGCTTCTACGCTCGACTTCGTCCGCGTGAAATTTGTTAAATATATAAAATATATCTTATGTATAATACTCGGCAATACTGTAGCATCCCATTAGTGAAAGAATTTTCGGAATCGGATCAATCGAATCACCAACTCTGATACTATATAAAAGGAAAAAAAAATATGCCAGTAGAGGTTTGAAGAAAAATACTGATCAATCGCAATTATTGTCTTCTATTTCCAGAATAACATCCGACGATCGGAAACATGGCCCCGAATACAAAGTGAAGGCGCTAACAGATATGAAAGATGATTTTAATAGTCAAAGGATTCTGTATTTAGGTCGTCAAAGCCGATGAGAATGCCTCAAGGCAGGCGATTTTATATCTCTCTACAATACTAGCTTCTGCCTGCAAATTCGTCTGCGCAAAATGTCTTGCTTTAACATAAAATATATAGTATGACACTCGGCAATACTGTTGCTTCCGACTCACACTCGAATCAGTAGTTCTGAAGATCCCTACAGATGTACTCCCTACCTAGAAACTCACAAATCCTCGACACATACACCCGTACATTTCCGGGGTTGACCTATACGTACAAGTTAGTAACTTTTAGTTTCATCCCACAACTTTTGTACCGTACTTACAAGTAAAGTAAACACCCCAAGTTAAGAAATAAAGAGGTTAGTCTTGATGTGGGTCACAAACAACAGTCTCTCAGGATTTATTAAGAACAGTTGACAACTACTGGGATTAATCATGGCAGGACCGGAGAGAGTTTTAACAAAAAAATAATTACTTAGTCTTGGAATGAAAGACTTTCAGCTAAGCTTTGAGGTTGCTATAGTAACTTTAAATAAACTACTCGCGAATTACCGACACCAAATCAATCTGCCTAGCCTTTGCCCAACTATGTCGGGGTCGGCTGCCAGCCTAACCGGATGCAGCTGAATACCAGAATTTTACATGGACCGACTACTGTGATATCCACTACAACCCAGTTACTGGGTAACACGATACCCCTTGGTAGACTGGTTGTCAGGTTGTCAGTTGGACTTCTGACTACCCGTAACGACTGTCAAAGATCTACAAATGACAGCCGGGACCAACTGCTTAACATGCTTTCCTAGGCACGGAGGGGTCTCAATATGTAATGGTTACCCATCCACGAACCGACCGCGGCAAGCATATCTTAATCTTCGGTAGACCTGTGCGGCTGTTAGCCCCTCTATTTCCAACATCATCCCACAGATTTATGAGCGGCACGTAACGTGTGAATAAAACATTACATTTTGAGGTCAGACGTACTAACAATATCTATCTAAGGTCACGCACTGACCTCTGCGTTAAATTAATGCAGCACAACGCGTAACTTATAATTGTTACACCTACATACTGAAGTGATGTAAGCAGAAACAAACAGTCAGATGGAACGAAGAGGCATACAGTATTAAATTATGGAACTGTGTTTAATAAATATACGGTTTCTACGGAGTAGGTGTACGGTAATTGATCGATATCCAGTGACCTATATCTTTTGCTCTTTGAAAATGATTTTATTTATCAAGATATTCTTAGAATTTTTCTTAGAAGTTAAATAGATAGATAAATTATAATATGAAGAATATCATCAACACACTGTATTCCAACATAATTCGCGTTCAAAACTGCTCGATAACATGTATCAGGTCGCGAACAGACCCGCATCTGCGACACTGTGACAATGCGACGACTCTCAGGTCAAGGTCAAGATATGGATTACATTGGAGCACGGAGCAGTTGCCAAGTTCCGCACATTGCACACTGGATCTAGTGCAGGCGTATTACCAGATCACTATCATATCGATGCGGTAAGCATCGGGGACGGTTAAGTAGGGTAGATAACGCGATATGCCGACAATGCGCTGTAAGATCGTTGCCGCTTTATTCTACGTTTAAACTTTAACTTTATTGCTCACACTTGTGTTGTATTTTATTGTGTAAGAATGTAGGTTCAAGTTTTGTAAGGGTGCTGTATAATGATTAATGACAAATGTTGCATGAAATGAAGTTAGCCTTCCTTAAACAATGTTGTAACGAGCCAGCCAAGCTTTGCAAATAGACCTGTTGTGACCGCAGTTTATTGTTATTAGTGCAAAGAATTATTGCACCACCTACCTTCCTAAAACTTATCTGTCTTTTTACGGCTTCTTACCAACAGGTGCTGTTGTTTCCTTTACCGTGAAGCAGTCGACGATGAAATGTGATAAGATAGAATAGTATATTCTAGTTGAAAGGATAGCTAATATTATTTTTAGCGCTAGTGGCGCGAAGGGTGGGGGCACCCCGGGGCTGGCAGCGGGAGGAGGATGCTAGAAGGACATAGCCGACCTAATTGGCGATGTCCTTCCTAAAGGTCAGGTGCGTAGTACGCAGTACTTGCGCGGAGGAGTTAATCATGCATGAAGGGAGCGTTTGCTTTGAAAGGAATGCATTTATTGTTTTCCAGAACTGTTTACTTTGGCAAATATGTAAGGATCCTAAAATACTAGTAAAAAACCTGTGTGAAACAATAGGTTAGAGAAGCAGCATGTTATTTTCCTACTGTAACCAACAGTTGGAAAATAACATGCTGCTTCTCTCTACTAAAGGCGTCCTTCACCCTACAGGGTGTAGATCTGTAGGGTGAAGGACGCCTTTAGTAGAGAGAAGCAGCATGTTATTTTCCAACTGTTGGTTACAGTAGGAAGGAACAACCATTAATTTATGATTATGATGTAACCAGGGTTGATAAAAATCATGACTTTTATAAAAAAATCAAAATAATCGGATTTATTTGATTTAAATCGGATTTATTTGATTTAAATCGGATTAATTGGATTTAAATCGGATTTTTTTGATTATTTCTGTCACACATGTCTCTAAATGTTTTTTCATTCTCGCTACTAAGCCCATTAAATCCTTCTTACAACATTTACACACCGCTTTGTTAAACTTGCCGCAAGTGGACTTTTTTTCATCGAAATAAACCCATTCAGCATCTTTTCTCCTTCCAGATATCTTGTTGTATTCACTTTCATTAATCAATCACGAATGACCGCGCCAAAGACTAAACTGACGGATTCAGTCACGAGTTTAAATTTCGGAGAACCTTCGAACGGTGTATTAAGGCTTGTGCAGACCAGCGCGACTTGTCGCGCGACGCGACACGAACAATACAATTTCTAAGAAAACTTCACAGTATAACAATAACCGGTGTCCCGTCGCGCGACAAGTCGCGCTGGTCTGCACAAGCCTTTAAACTGCATTGGAGACGTGTGTGCGCGCCGTAGTTTGTCGGGGGAAGTCCCTTGACACATTTTGGCTGATTTGGTCGAAGTAAAAAAATATTGATTTAAATCATTGATTTTTATAAAAAAATCACTTGATTTTAATCGCGATTTAAATCACTGATTTAAATCAAGTGATTTAAATCATATCAACCCTGGATGTAACACTCGCTAATTACGTACGTTCAAGCTTTGTGAGCACATTTCTTTCTGGTGAAACCAGTAGGGTAATTGCGTAACACAGTTACAATGGCAATCTCCAAAGGTGGGGTTTCTCGGATGGTTCCGACCCTCAATGTATATGCGGCGTCGTCCCGCAGACCATAGGGGCACCTTTCATATTGCGCCGCATGCCCTGTCACCTGTACACGTGAGGAACTTATGTCTGCGTTAGCGAATGGTGTTGGCGCTGCTGAGTTCTGAGCCAAACAGGAAATTTTAATTATATTTGCCATCCACACGCTAAGAAGAAGATGGCAAAGTCTTTCATTCTGTCAGTTCAAAAATATTAATTGCGTTATTTGCGTTGTTGAGAAGACGAATTTTTCAAAGATATGAAGCAATGGCTTAGCCATTTCCCTCAAAATGTTTCGGTTTTGATTTACCCAAAAAAAAAAGTACAGGTTACTCCAAATAAATTGCGATTACGGCAGTACAAAGACGCGAATTAAATCAACTCAAGTTTCAAGAATTACAAATATATTCAGAAGATTTCAAAGCAGACTGTCCTTATTATTAGCGTACAATGTATTCCTTTGAAAGCATTGAAACACAGACAGCCATAGATCATAGATTACCTAACAGTCGTCTACGTTTAGTTTGTATGACATCACATTATATTCAGTGGAGTGTTTTATTTGAAGCAACTGTTAAAATAGTCTATGTTTTGATGAGGCATTCGTATCATTAGTAAGTACAAGCGCGAGTTCATTGGGTCGAGAATTGAGGGAAAATGCCGGAGTCTGGATTTGGATTTGTGCCGGTTGATGGCAATTGGCTCGACCTATCATGGCACTTTAAAGCTTTAAACATAAATGGCGAAATGTGGGTGTAGGTGCACTCCTGTCTAACCCTTCGGGAAATACAGGCGTGATGTTATGTGTATTATCAGGGACCGAAAACCTTTATACACAAATTACGGTACAGGTATCGAAGAATTTTGTTTAGTAACCGTATGTGTACTATGTAACCGAAAAAACCGTATTGATCATACCGGTTTCGGTCCCTGGTTATTATCATGATCAAGATATGACCTTGATTGTTTGTTGTGTTTTTCTTGTTTTCCTTTGAACCTTCCGAGACCATTTTAAATAACTTTTGATCGATATATTATTTATCCATTACGTTACGGATACTAATTAAATTAGTATGATCATTATTCGCATTCCATAGGATACCGACATCGCACATGCGGTGTCGGTACGGTATAAACTTCGGCCTTTTTTGTGATTTCTCGATCTAACGAGCGACGGGTCGTTAGTTCGAACCTCATCCGTTGCACAACGATGTAATGCCTATCTATCTACCTATCCCTCAATCACATCAAGGCCCACGGCAGAGGGCCAGATAAAATTTTAACAAAAAAAATACAATCTCAAAGGTCCGTGACGGAACCCTAAAAACAACATAAGTTATTTAGCTTATGCACTCGATCGGATCGAACCCAAGTCCCCACTTTGTAGTCGCCCCGCATTGTATATGGACGATATGACTCAGGATCATACGAGTACATCGATGGTCAGTGGCAGGTGAACGGAATTGTACACAATGTCGGCACTTCAAATATTGCTGCTCACTTGTTGGGAGCACAATGCTGTGGACAAACAATAGAGTAACAAATAAGGAGTAGGTACCGTTGGAATGGCGAGTAGCAAGTTAATAAGTTAACTAGCTATTATACAACCCAGACTTATCTGGAAGTGGTGAGACAATTGTTGGAATGATTATTTGGCAAATTGAAGAGTCCTTATAATAGACTCAGTATTATACTTTTACCTACTTTCGTTTTTTAAAAGAAAGAAAGAAAGAAAGAAAATACATTTATTTAACACAGACTAAAAAGCACACAATTTATATAGCAGATAAAAAATTGGGAATTTTAGGGTTTCGTACCCAGAGAGCGCCAACGGGAACCTATTACTAAGGCTCTGCAGTCCGTCCGTCTGTCACAGGGCTGTATCTTTTGAACCGTAATAGGTAGACACTTTCACAGAGCGTGTGGCCACTATAACAACAAATAAGTAATAAAAATAAAATAAAGTTAAAAATTAAAAAGGAAAAAACAACTTTAGTAAAAAAAAACATTTCTTGCATAAAGTATTTTTTTTAAATACGGTACGGAACTCTTCGTGTTCAATTCCAACACGCACTTGACCGCTCTTTACTACATCTACGAGTATGTGCAGCTATACTATCTTAAATTTCTACCTTTCCCTGTATTCATTCTTGTACTGTTGTACATACTTTAGTTTTCTGTTTATCATATCCATGTTAGTGTATTCTGTTTATTTATTACCTGACTATGTCGGAGGGTTATTTTCTTATTCTTGTACAACCTAGAGATATGTTTACATTCTATAAGTTATCAACTTTATTTGTTAAATATTCTATTCTCATCACCTGACTACCCTTTTCTCAACTACTTCGGGGTCAACTTCTAATTGGATGCAGCTTAATACAAGTATTTTTACCCGACTACAGTAAAGTAAAAAAAGGATGGTTATTAAATACATGGAGTAACTGCTAACAATGTTCTATTGTAAACTAAATAATTCCATATAAATTCAGTTTAATTTATCAGGTGCATGGTGTTTATCTGGACACTGTGCAAACATTCTGCAAGTGAAATATTTATTATCACTCTCTACATGCACCAACTGACTTCAAATGAGTTGTGTCATAGCACTGTAAACTCTGCTTCATACAACATACATACACATTACAATGTTTGCGACTTTTCTGAACAATGCTTATATTGGTGGTCACTTTAAAGCAGCTAATGTGACAATGTTTTACGTAGCATTAGGAATTTTGTATCACTTGATACCTTATGCAGAGATTGTTCCATTAGTCAAACCAAGCATACGTAGTGTACAGACTAGCAGGCTAGGTAACATGATTGGATTACGGCAAGTCCTGATTACGTAGATGGATTACCGCAACACATGGTAGCAATCGATTGTGAAAGGTTGATCCTTTAGTACAATATGCAGGTGTTGACATTGCAGTAATTTTTATTTAAAACTGTGTGACCTCACCGTTGTTGAGTACTTGCTTCAATTTAAAATTCAGACAATGGACAACAACGAAAATGGAGCCGTTTATTAATTTCGAACTTTATGACAGTAAAGTTCTTGATACAAAACTTTCAAGAAAAACAATTACATCATGTCAAACGAAAACCCTTGTTTTAATATGAATTTAGGGCCAGTGGGTCGTCTTAGGGGCGGATTTATAAATATTTGATAAGAATTTTAATTGAAATTGACCTTCAGAGAAATGTTTTGTTACTGGAGTTATGAGCTTGATTTTGGAGAAAATGACAATTGCACTTTGATTTTAAATTGGTGCACAACACAAAAACCTGTATTCTTAGTGAAATGTTAGATGTAGATAAACACAACTATAAACTTAAAAGCGAACATTTTACTAGTCAAGTAAAGCAGTCAGATTCCGAAAGTAGATCGTAAAAACTGCAAATAGTACACCAACAAAACACCTGCAAAAACATTAGGGGCTTTTACCGGTCATCCTGTCCAGTCAAACGTATAAAACCTCATCGCCAGGTCGCCGTCCGATAAAAAAAAGGAAATAAATTAATCCGCGCCAAAACCATCCAATAATTCAAAAATCGAACGCCGAAAGCCACTGACGTCACGCTGCATTACCGTCACTAATGTAGGTCATCTCCGTTGCACACACTGAGCTTATTTACTTGTCGGCCACCGGCTCACCGGCTGCTCAGGGCTCACTGCCCGCAGCTGGTCCGCGGGCACCGTAGGCTACACCACACAACACTGTTTAGGCAGCTCACAACTTCACAATAATACCAGAAAACCGTAATGAAACACCTTTTTTCTGTTGCGAAACGCACTAGAACCGTTTCTATCACTTCACTGAGCACTAACAACAATCACTGTGTTGTATGTAGGTATTGAACGTCGGTAAATGTTTTATTTTGTGTGTATTTTTGTTGTAAATTAATGTTATCATAAGTTTATTTTGATGACGTAAAACGCGAGCGGCGAGCGACCGTCGAGTGACGTAGAGCGCCGCGGAATGGCGCATTTAAGCTGGGGTTACCATCACGTGAACACAATTTACCACACATTGTTTTAATTTAGGAAATGATAATTCAACATTAAAACTTTGAGGGACACTAAACGCCCATAAGCATAATAACAATAAAAAATCTATTGTGTCTCGTTCAGTAGCCTTCAACCGATTAAATATTTTTTTTTTTTTTTCTGTAAATAAGTTTGAACATACAATTTTTGTTTAATAATTTACACGTCAATCATATTTTAGAACCTTAATGAGGTCAGAGTTTCCTATCCGACTACTATGAGAAGAAACACCGAAACAAACTCAGAAAGTTGTTTAATGACTTTCTGAGTTTGTTTAAACGGTCTGTGGTATAACGGATTATTTGTAGAAGAAAAGCGAATACTTATTAGTACTAAGCTCGTGCTTTGTGTACTTAGCTTGTACACACATATACATACATAAATTTCTTCGCTTTCTTCCCAAGGGAGTAAGAGTTGTAAATTTTTAAATTAACTATGTGGCCAGAAAGTTATTGCTATAGTAATACACGTAAGTTTACGTCTAAGCAATAATATTACTATTTAAACTAACAAAAATAAACAATATTTATAATACTCTTCTCGTATTCTATTCTATTTTCAAAAGTCTAACTAAGATAAGCTGCCAGAAACGTGGTAATGAAATACTTTTTCCCCAAAAATATGGCAATTGTAGAGACGTTGACAACATTATAATGAATGTCATTGGTTTTCTGCGGCGCTACTACGGTTCACATACTCGATCATGTTTCGTAACAATTTCCGGCGGTGAAAAGCTCACAAGAATAAAAACTTTTTCGAAATAAAATAACATGTTCATTGATTACATAAAAATAGCGACTCGCCCCTGCTCCGTAAGAGTGCAATGGCAACATGTTCAAACATCGAGAATTCTGTGCTTTAACTAAATTAAATCATAAAATTTGCTAATTATTATACACATCAAACTTTCGGAATAAATGCTCTAAATGGTGATGGATACCCCATTAAATTCCATTCTGTAATTTAGAAGAACTGAGCGGCCACATAGACAGACAAAAACGTGACTTTATTTTATTAAATGGTTCTAACAAGGTCCCGAAATTTAGCCATTTTCTCGCAGTCGTCATAAAAACGAGAACGGAAGGGGTCATAATAATTACATAGGTGGGTAACATCACGCCTGTTTTCCCCAAAGGGTAAGGCAGAGGTGTACCTATACTGTACACTACATTTCGCCAGTTATGTCTAAGTCCCATGTAATAGGGGGAGAGCCTATTGTGGTCATAATTACCTATCGCCAAATACCTATGGTTATCACACATTATTACATATGAAAACTCCGTGGTGATTATGTTATGGCTAGTTGTTTTGGTCTAGTTAGTCCGTGAGTATTTAGACCTTTGCGGGCTTAAAAAAAGGCATTAAAATACTGAAGTACTCAAAGCATTTCTTTTAATTAAGACGCAAATATATGCCAGTGACCTTGAGTGGTTAGCTTGCGTGTTCTGTACTGAGCTCACGCAACGCATCGTATGTCCAGCCTGTAATAGGACTCGCCCATCCAGGAGCGCTGTCCCAAATTAGACGCATTATTAATTTATTATACATAAAACAAATGGTATTTTAATAACACACGTATACTAAAATATCAATAGTTAAATTATCTTTAAAATGATGTAGGTTTCAGAAAAATACGCTTGATAGATGTTGCGTGATTCTCAGTTTTTTATCCGCGTTAGACATAACTTTACAAATTAATTTCACTATGTAATATAAACATAATCTAAAATATTCCTATATAAAATTATAAAAAAAATGCTTTAATTTGACATATATTTTTACCAAACCATTAATACTACTCGTTTAGACGTGATCTTCAATATAAAATCATTAAAAGTCGGTTATATAAAGAAAGAAGTTCTTTCTCTCTCTTCTCTTTCTTTCTTCTTTCTTTACGGATGTAAATCAGTTTTTAACCGACTTCCAAAAAGGAGGAGGTTATATGTTCGACGCGTATGTATGTTTTTTTATTTTTTTTTATTTTATGTTTGTCCGTCGATTTCTCCGTCAATTGTTGACCGATTTTGAAAGTTCTTTTTTTGTTTGAAAGGGTATGCTCCCGGATTGGTCCCATATCAATTTTATTAACTTTGCTGTGATAGTTTTTGAGTAAACTTCAATAAAATACGTATTTTTCCCACTTAGGGTATGTGGATGATACGATGATAACTTCCTGTGACTGTTATTTACATAGCAGGTAGTGGTATTCGACTTTGTGTGGGGTAGGTACCACAACTAAAAAGTGAAAAATAAAAACTTTTTACAAAAAAATCCAACCGACTTCCGAAAAAAACACTACAAAGTGAAAAATAACTTTAATTTCGGAAGTCGGTGGCAAAAAACGAAAATTCTAAACCAAAGACACCGACTTCCGAAATTAAAGTTATTTTTCACTTTGTAGTGTTTTTTTTCGGAAGTCGGTTGGATTGTTTTGTAAAAAGTTTTTATTTTTCACTTTTTAGTTGTGGTACCTACCCCATAGTCTTTATTGTTCTATATTTATATAAAGGTAGGTGTCCTTCACCACACAATCCTCACTTTTGAAAACACCTTAACACCACCACACCACCGCACCACCTTTAACATACTTCTACATAGTAAACCAGGTCGAAATTATCATGGTTGGAGATGACTGTTTCTTGACTATTTTTTGACACCAAATTTAATTTAAAAAATGTAAGCATTCCGCGGTAATCAGGTGAGGATTGTGGCGAGAAAGGCTTACCACGTAATCCTCACCAAGACCCCTTTATATCTCTGGAATCTCTTAATGACTATTTTCGAGATTTGGCATAGCGTTATAACTATTTATTGACTATTTTTTTTACCAAGTCGATACTCCCAGCCGTTTGCTTGCACTGAGGTGAGGATTGTGTGGAGACGTTCACCCCATAATCCTCACCAACTTATAGCTGTAACTTCGGAACCATAATGCGACAATTTTTTTAAATTTGGTGACTATTTATGACTATTTTTTGGCGTTCTCAAAATTGATTTTCATGAAGTTTTCAAAAGTGAGGATTGTGTGGTGAAGGACACAAAAGTAGATAGATATGTGTAGCAAATAATTTAAAATCGATTAGATATTTGTAAGGAATGAAATAAAATGGTATGGTTGCACAAGAAACAATGGACGGTCGTCAATAAATTATAGATCGTCGCCTTAAACCAATAACAGGCACTTTTTAATTGGGAAGGGATCGGTCAGTCAGAAAGATGAAGATGAAGAAAGCGTAGTAGGTTCCTATGGCTTCGCCATACGGGCATGAAACTCCACGGACATGAAACTCCACGGACATACTTTTAATCAAAATATTGTTACAGAATCACTATAAAGGCCCGTGCAGACCAGCGCGACGCGACTCGCACAATACAATTTCTAAGAAAACTTCACGGTACATCAATAATCGGTGTCGCGTCGCGCTAGTCTGCACGAATCTTAAAATGAGAGAGCATGGTAGAAAGCGCAGGGACATCACACGCGGCCCGCGAGCTTCGTGCGCTGAATTATTAAATAAATAGATAGAGTTTGTACCGCTAGCGACCGCCATGTTGTTTGTTTTGCAAAGTTACCCGCAGTCACCAGATTGTAAGTAAGTACAGTCAATGACAGTAATAAATCTGCGTTGCCTTTTCCCAACCTATGTTAGGGTCGGCTTCCAGTCTAACCGGATGCACAGCTGAATACCAGTTTATTACATGGACGATTGCCTATGTAACCTCCACAACCTAGTTACTGGATAACGCGATACCCTTGGTTACGCGATGGGTAAGGTTAGTTACGGTTAGTCAGAAGCCCAAAAGTCTGACACTTTGGGCTCCTGATCCTGACTACCCGTAACAACAAATAGTTTAAGCAAATCGACTAAAACTAAATTGTTCGTACCTAAATTCAAATCACAATAATCATCCTTTGACAGTTTTTAACCGACTTCCAAAAGTAGGAGGTTATAAATACTCGTATGTTCGTCGCGTATGTATGTAGTACACTTACTAGATTCTATACACGTAACACTTAGTAGATGTCGATAATATGATGATAACTTCCAGTCACTGTTATTTACATAGCAGGTACCACAACCAAAAAGTGAAAAATAAACTCTTTAAGTACAAAAAAAACAACCAACTTAAAAAAAAAAACACTACAAAGTGAAAAATAACTTTAATTTCGGAAGTCGGTGGCAAAAACGAAAATTCAAAACCAAAGACACCGACTTCCGAAATTAAAGTTATTTTTCACTTTGTAGTGTTTTTTTGTTTTTTTTTTTATGAAATGGCTTTATCACCGGTAAATTAACGAAGGGTGTCACTTTGCTAAACGATTAATTTCTTGGTCTTTATTAGGTGGTGATGGGGTTGCGGGTTTGTCCGGTTTGTTTGTTTGATATCGTGGCCCCGGCACACGGGAAACGGAAGGAACACGGGTGGGTTTTAGTCAGTAAAAGTCTGACACACCCTCCCGCTCCACCCAGAGCGGGAGAAGTTATTTGATAATTTCCCAAACTTAAAAAAAAAAAATTGTGGTGCCTACCCCACACAAATTCGAATACCAGTGCCTGCTACGTAAATAACAGTCACAGGAAGTTATCATCATATTATCATCCACATATACTAAGTGGGAAAAATACGTACTATTGAAGCTTACTCAAAAACTATGCCAGCAAAGATAATAAAATTTATATGAGACCAATCCGGGAGCATATCCTTTCAAACAAAAAAATAAATTTTAAAATCGGTCCACAATTGACGGAGAAATCGACGGACATACATTAAAAAAAAAAAAAAACACGTACGCGTCGAACATATAACCTCCTCCTTTTTGGAAGTCGGGTAAAAAAAGTGTATTATTATTATTAGGGGAGAGGGGGTACATAAAGTAGAAGCTAGCGGTATAACATACAGACACGACTCGCTCGGCGACCGGAGCCGAACTGCCGACGCCTGCCACACTAGTACAACTCTCTTTCTCAACACATAATATTGTGGTTCTGTATAGGTACATTACATATTATAATACATATATTATAGTTTGTTGTTGTATATATATGTAAATAAACCCATCCCATAGCCGTCATCTGAACGATTATAACTAAGTAGATAACATTGAGTTTTTTTTTGCTGGGAATATTTTTTTATTTTTGGTGTGTTAAATCGCTGTACCGTAAATACGCAACGTAACGCACGCTAACATTGTGCTTATGGGTGCATGCAACAGAATTTTCGCAGGTATGGTCCAGTACTAAACAATGGCAAGGAGTACAATTAAGTGACTCTCAGCTGACCCGTCATGTCGGCAGAGTTTGACTAGCTAATTTAATTTGGCCTTGTATTTATGTATACAGGGTGGCAGGGACATCGACGCGAAAACTGATACCATGGATTCAGTACAACATGATTCTGAACTCCCTGCGTTGAAATTTTTCGTCAGTTAATTTAAAAAAAAACTGCTGTTTCATAGAAAAGTACAATACAGGCAACAATGCAGGCAAAATGTATGGAACAGCAGATTTTATTTGTTCAGAATCATGTACTGAATCCTTGTTAACAGTTTTCGCGTCGATGTCCCTGCCAGCCTGTATACAGGGATTTGTGAGATGAGGCAGTAAGGGCAGCTACCTTAACCGTTGTAGATACAGGAATACAGTCTTAGAAGACTGTCCTTAACTTTTTGAAACATTTTGATCTGTATTCACAAATTTTGAAAAAAAATTACAGGTAGCAAAAATATGGGCAGTTTTCCCAAAAACATTTTTGGTGCCATTCGATTCTGTTTCTTACAAGGATTAAAAAAGTCTACTGGACCAACTGAGGTTAGAGTACTAGGAAAGTCAGAAATCGCAAAACAACGGTTAAGATAGCTGCCCTTACTGCCTCATATCAAAAATTCACCCTGTATAATATGTATTCTGTAGCAGTAGTAGTATATGTCTTCGTGAAGCAGCTCGTCCGGGGACGGGGAAGCACTACCACCATACATACATATTTCTGCAGCCAGCAACTTTGTTCTGTTCCAGTTTGAATGGTATGGGTACTGTTACAAGCACATGTGCCATTTCACCTTTTTAGGGTTCCGTAGTAAACAAGGAACCTTTATAGTTTCGCCATGTCCGTCTGTCTGTCTGTCTGTCCGCGGCTTAGCTCAGAGACGGTTAGTACTAGAAAGCTGTAATTTGGCATATATTAATCATAAAGTGGGGATGTTTTTTTTCCCCTCATCTACCCCATGCTGTGGGGTATCGTTAGAAAGGTCTTTCAAAAATATTGTGAATTTGTCACAACTATTTTTGGATTCAGGGATCCGTTTGCGAAATATTAAGCTTTTAACTGAATTTTTTTGCTAGAGTCAAGTGTCCCCTCCCCTTCTAGCTAAATGGTTGTACTTGGACTTGTGAAAAAATTCACAGCAGTAGTATATACAAAGTTGATACGACAGAGGGGCTTTCCTTTAAACTGCCTATACTAGGTACCATTTTCAAGCTCCGTACCAAAAATCAATTAAATAGGAGCAGTAGTTTAGTCGCAAATGATTTTTTAAGTTTTTGCCCCGTTTGAACACGATGTATCTTTCCTAACAGCTGATTATGTCTATACGCATAAGTCATGCACCTTAAATCGATAAATCTGAGTTTAACCTATGCGTTGTTGCCGCTGTGACGCAAGTCACAAGTACAACCAAATATTCTCGCTAAAAAGATGACAATGCAAACAAGGAAGCAATAAATACACACACACTTGCATTTTCATTACGAGAGTGGCGATCATAGCAAAACCCCCGCGGGTAAAAGAAATAGAAATAGGTCAGTGTTTGCTATTGCATCCTAGCGACGAGGGGCAGGGGTTGCGATCGGTAAGTGAGTGGGGCTTCTAAAAACTGTCTTTTTCAGTGCGCCGACGCTATTCTTTCGGAACGTACTTATGTTACGTAACACGGAAGTACCTGCGCCGCCTCTGTATTGTCGAACTCGCGCGCTGACAATTGGGATTTAGTTTTGTTATTGTGATAGGACACTAAACAAGTTTAAGACAGTATTTCTTTTTTTATTGTGACAGGACACGTAACTTGGGATTATTATTATTAAGTGTTAGTGTTTTTTTTTGTGATCGACTGCTTTTATTGTGATACGACACGTAATTAAACTTTGGTTTTGTGTGTGTGTGTAATTAAAGTGTTCAACAATGCCTCGTGTAACTTACACGGCGTTAGAATACACTGACATGATTTTTAATTAGAAAAATAAGTAACAATATTCTCCGTCGGTATAACTTTTGCATTCATGTGAATGAAGTGTCACATCGAGAATTTAAAATTTTAGTGTTTTTGTTGTTGCGCGCGTACTTCAAAACCATACCTAACATAAAAGCCGCGAGCGAAGGAGTAAGCCGCCGCCCGCGCCACCGCCGCCGCGCGCCGGCCGCCCGCTTTGAAATGAGATAAAACACGCCGCGCGGCGCGCGCGCGGCGTTGCCACTGTTACCTAGGTATCTTCTAAGGTCAGTTAAATTTATTTACAAAGGGTGGTTGCGTTTTACTCTGATTCTATTTCTAGATTCTGATTTTTCAAACAAACTAAATAGCTTACTATTTAGTTTGTTTGAAAAAAAAAAAAACTTATTTTTGGTGCTTTTTATTTTTATACCGTATCAAATAAATACTAAACACGTATAGTATACGTAGTGTAATTTAATGCCCCTCTGTCATATCAACTCTGTATAACGAAATTAAAAGAAAAACTATGAGAGCTAAATAGGCTGTACAGGTTAACGAGAAATAATCAACCAACTTAAATTTGCAGTTTGAAAAACATACATTCCGTATGGGAGAACACGTTTTTCAACTACAATGTTAAGTTTGTTCTTAGGATAAATTCATCCCAACTACGGAACCCTTCATTGTGCGTGGTCCGACACGCAGTTGGCCGGTTTTTTCTCTTTGATAACGATATTGCATACGGCGTGTCGGAATCGACTACCTATTCAACTAACGAGCGGATATAGATTCACTTTCGTATTCATAAATACATAAGAATGAATTATCCTCGTAGTAATTAATCAAGACTTGGTCACTTTCACCTGCGGGCGACTGATTCAGGTTCATTAGCCGACAGTCTTGTCTCGAGCCGCGAGCGCCATTTCCACAGTAATACATACTATGCAGAACCTCGGCTGTTGTACCTACTCATCTTTCTACTTAGTAATACACTCTGAAGACAATTTCCACGCAAGCTTTGCCCCCATGCACCACGCACTATTGAATATCGCGTGCGCTTTTTGATCGTGTTCAACCACGGAACTAAATGGCATAAGTCTCAATTCATATTTCGTTTCTATCTATAGTAATAATTGATCTACAGAAAAAATATCTTGTGGCTGGATAATAAACTATATTTTCTTACTGTGAATACTTATTTTAGACATAAAAGCAGAGTTATCTTGATTTTATTTAAATAAAAATCTTTAAAAAAGACATGATTTTCGAATAAACAATGAATCGATTAAAAAATTTACAATTACGTCTTGTACAGAGGCCAGCAGGTCAAGCTACCCGAAACTGTCAAATTTTCGCAATCAACCTTGAACCTTATGCTGTAGTGCTAAAGTTGAAAATCTATTAAATAAATTTGACAGATTGTAGTAGCTTGATGTGCTGGCGTCTGTACATGGAAAGAAAAAGATCCAATGAATCATAATAATAAAGTTCCATTTTGATTGTATGCGTGACTGTTTCAGAATATGAATGCAAATTAACATACAATTTAGGGAGCTTTAAAATGGCTAATTGATAACAGCCGCAAGGGTCGATGTCGATCGTAGGGTTAAGTTACACTTGCTGCGGTCGGTTCGCGGATGGGTGAAAATCTATTACATATCGAGATCGCTGTCATTTGTGGATCTTTGATAGTCGTTACGGGTCGTTAGAAGCTCGAAAGTCTGACAACCAGTCTCACCAAGGGGTATCGTGTTACCGAGTTACTGGGTTTTGGAGGTTAGATAGGCAGTCGCTACATGTATACAAAATACTACTATTCAACTGCATCGGGTTATACTGGTAGCCGACCCCAAAATAGTTGGGAAAAGGCTAAGAGGTAAATTCACTGACAAACAAGGCCTAATCCGCTAGCTCTAGAAGCATGTCACTTTGCAAAAGGGTTCCTTACATAACAAAGGTGAATACTAAGGAAGAATTTTTGAAAATTCACCCCCTAGAGTGGTGAATCGGGGATGAAAGTTTCTATGGAAGTTTCTTCATTTTTGCCGACGGGACACATCGTTTGCACACGACTTGTAAATATTATATTATCTACTGTGGCATGACATCAGCGAGGCGATAGCGTCTGGTACAGTCGTGAAGATATTATGAGAAGTCACCGACTGCAGGCACACGGTATCCGCGAACTGCATAACGTCACGACTGTACCCACATTTCGTAAAAGTCGAATTACGGTCATAGAATAATGTTGTACAAAACTGTATTGTGTAATTGTTTAGGGCGTTCGATCTTCTATAAAACATTGTTTGACAACCCTACTTACACGCGAGTCATAGCGAGGCGTAGTGGCGGTGAGAACTATTTTGACAGTTAAAAATAAACCATGAATTTGTCTATCATTAATTGGCTTGTGACATCCCTGCCAGTGGCACTCGGGGGAAAGGAAACGCCGCGTTCAGCACAAATATAGCGGGAGTGCGTCCACTAATGGCGGTAAAAAATAACTTCCTGTCTGCAACTGTTACTACTGCACTCTGGAGCGAGACACTGGGTTTAAGACATGGCTTTAAATAAGTAGGTCAAATATTTGGAGACTTTGTAGTGTTATTATTTCTATCATGACGATATTATCGTGGATGTCGACGGCATCACGATAACACAGGGAAGCAGGGTTGATATGATTTAAATCAGTGATTTAAATCGCGATTAAAATCAAGTGATTTTTTTATAAAAATCAATGATTTAAATCAATATTTTTTTACTTCGACCAAATCAGCCAAATTCTGTCCCGACATAAACTACGGCGCGCACACATGTGTCCAATGCTGTTTAACTACACCGTTCAGAGGTTCTCCGAAATTTAAACTCGTGACTGAATCCGTCCGTTTAGTCTTTTCTTGGGCGCGGTCATTCGTGATTGATTAATGAAAGTGAATACAACAAGATGTCTGGAAGGAAAAAAGATGCTGAATGTGTTTATTTCTATGAAAAAAAGTCCACTTGCGGCAAGTTTAACAAAGCGGTGTGTAAACGTTGTAAGAAGGAATTAATGGGCTTAGTAGCGAGAATGAAAAAACCTTTTGGGACATGTGTGACAGAACGAATCAAAAAAATCCGATTTAAATCCAATTAATCCGATTTAAATCAAATAAATCCGATTATTTTGATTTTTTTTATGAAAATCATGATTTTTATCAACCCTGCAGGGAAGTACATTTTACTTCCTTATGTTATTGTGATGCCGTGGATCACGATAACATAGGGAAGTTAAATGTATCGAAAGAAGAAGCTTCTAAACCGTCCACGATAACGTTTGTAACATGCACGTATTTCCATACATTTTATGAACGTGGACGTGGACGTCCACGACAATGTCGTCACAGTCATCACGTCGAGAATTTCGTGATCGAGAAATCGCAAACTTTATAAAATAGTGCGTTTTTAGGGTTCCGTACGTAACCCTTATAGGATCACTCGTGTGTCTGTACGTGTACGTCAGTTACAGTCAATTTGCTCCAAATCTAGTGGACCGATTAAGAGGGTTTATCCTAAAAGTTGGCAACGTCGCAAATAACTGTCAAATATTTATCTGTTTTGATTCATAAAGCAATATTACTCAAACTCAAACTCAACTCATTTATTTCAATTAAACCATTTATAGGCACTTTTGAATTGTCAAGGAATCGGTCAGTCAGAAATATGAAGCTAGTTGCCCATTCCAAAGCGTAGTAGGTACCTATGGAGAAGAACGGGCAAGAAATTCCACGGACACTCTTTTAAATAAGTTGTTACAAAATATAGGTTACATCTTTCCATGTTGAAATGAAACATGTGAGAACAATATAGAAAGACGTGCACGTTAGAAGCGTCCGTAATATAAAAAGATAAAACAAATAACAATTCAAAAATTTTAATCTGCCAAGGCAGAGCCTAAGAGTTGACCAGTCCCAACTGACGGCGCCCGTTCACGAACATGACTGACTGACATGACTGAATATAAATAAGAAATGTGGCTAACTAGCGAACTAGAATATTATTAATTAATTGCAATTACAACATTGAATTTGATGTTGTACCCATTTTAGGTGTAAATAAAAACTTTTTACAAAAAAAAAAAAACGTCTTCTAAAAAAAAACACTACAAAGTGAAAAATAAATTTAATTTCGGAAGTTAATTTTTCGGAAGTCGTTTTTTTTTTTTTTTTGGAGTAATTTTTTATTCTTCTCTTTTTTGTTGTGGTACCTACCCCACACAAATTCGACATAATTATACTAAGTGGGAAAAATACGTATTATTGAAGCTTACTCAAAAACTATCCAAGTAAAGTTAATAAAATTTATATGTTTATATGGGACCAATCCGGGATCATACCCTTTCAAAGAAAAAAATAATTTTCAAAATCGGTCCACAATTGACGGAGAAATCGACGGACATACATAAAAAAATAAAATTAAAAAAAAAACATACATACGCGTCGAACATATAACCTCCTCCTTTTTGGAAGTCGGTTAAAAACGCATTTGGAAAGTTTCCAAATAGTTTACATCTAAAACTAAACATTCGGTGTTACGATATTAATTACTTATTGCATTTCATCTATCTATATAATATATAAAATGCTTTGTCCTGAATGACGGACTGACGGATCAACGCACAGCCTAAACCGCTGATCGTAGAGACCTGAAATTTTGAGGGTGAGTTCTTTGTATTACGTAGGCATCCGATAAGAAAGGATTTATCGAAATTCTACCCCTAAGGGGGTGAAAAAGGTAGGCAAAGTTTGTATGGGAGAAGGTGATTCCTTGGTCCAATCTACTTCAAATTTTGCATAATCATTCTTTAACAGAATTCATAGAAGACCTGTTTCGTATTTTATTGAAATTCATTTTCTTTTCGTTAAATAGGGGTAGAAAGTTATTTTGGGAGTGATTTGCTTCGAAGTTGATATCAATACTCCTTAGTGCTTTTGATTTAAATTACATTTTATTTTGACACATGTTTGAAAAGTCAATCCGATTTTATTCAAAAAAGGTTGAACTCACTTAAAGGCTTGGTGCTTACAATTGGAATGTCTCGAAAGTCACCGTACTATACATATTACTCGTAGTACAGCTTTACAGAGGTCTGTATTTATTCCTAGGTTTCCCCTAACACCATCAAACTACCCCTTCGAATTCAAGAGAGTTCAGTTTCCCACCAAAGTATGCTTCGCAATGACTATATTCAAAGCTCAAGGTCAAACTCTTAAGGTAGTGGGAGTAGACTTAAGGGAAAGCTGCTTCTCCCACGGCCAGTTGTATGTGGCATGCTCCAGAGTAAGCGCACAGAGTAGCCTGGTGATTCTAGCACCCGAAAGAAAAACAAAAAATATTGTTTACAAAGAAATACTGCGGTAGGTGTAGTATTTCGATTTCGTTGTAAAAAGATAATAGACTCGTGTAACTTTCGCCAGATCAAAAGCCGAGCTTCGTGTTCATAAAATATGTTTTTTTTTTTTCAAGTTTATTTAACCTTTATATCCCTACACTATGTTATAGATTGTTATATTTTATAATTATTCAACCATTCAGAACCATTTTCGACTTCTACGCGGACGAAGTCGCGGGCATAAGCTAGTAATCAATATTCTAGTTCGCTAGTTAGCCACATTTTTTATTTCCACACAGTAATATTGCTAAATTAATCAAAACAGTCAGATATTTGATATCTATTGGCGACGTTGCCCACCTTCAGAATAAACGCTCTTAGGTTGAAATTAGGTATAAATAATATACATACATTTCTGTGACCCAAACACAGTCGTGTACCCTAAATAAATGAATTTTGGATCATTTAACGGGAGAAATGAGAGAATTAAAAAAAAAGTTTTGCTATCTGTATCGTGTGACACATTATGATGAAACTCAAACTCAAACTCAAAGCATTTATTTCAATTAAACCATTTACAGGCACTTTTGAATTGTCAAATAGTCGCGTCAGTTAGAAAGTTGAAGCTAGTTGCCCATTCCAAAACGTAGATCTTTATGGAGAAGAACGGGCAAGAAACTCCAAGGACACTCTTTTAAATATAGAAAATTACAAAATCCTGGGAACATTATTCTTGTTGCTTCTATATGTGAGAACAATGTACAAAAAATAATCAAAACAATTCAAAATATAAGATTAAAAATAAGCCATGGCAGATAAGAGATGACCAGTCACAACTGACGGCGCCCGTTCACGAACATGACGCGTGGATCAGCACCATCCAGCTCAACGAAAGGGCTTACTGTGAGGTTCTCAATATTAAAAAAAAAATGTCATAATATAGTTTTAAAGTTATCTATACCTATAGGACTGCGGCTAAGCCAAAAAAGGAGGGTTATGTGTTTGACCTGTATGTATGTATGTAAGGCCGTCTCTGTTCCGTCATAACTACTAAACGGCTGAACTGATTTTGATGAATGATATGTCGTTAGATTCGTCTTTAATTATGATACGTAATCGTCTTTTACCTTTTATTTATATTTCTATGGTCTTTTACACTTAGCTTATGAAATTACTCTCATAATCTAAGCGACTGCGTTGTCGGTGTAGTGGTCGCCAGCGCTATGCTGAGCATGAGGAGCAGGAGGAGCTGACGTTGACTGCAATAGGCTCGCCCCCCGTAACATGGGCCTTAACCATAACTGGCCAAATGTGGGTGTACTATAGGTACACCTCTGCCTGCCCCTTCAGGGAATACAGTCGTGATGTTATAATGTCAACTGGTGGCATGTAGGTGTACTAGTCGAAGGCTTGCCGCTGCCAATGATGCAGTTTGCATTTACTCGTAGAAACGCGTAGTTTCGAATGAAGTGCGTTTTATGACATCCCGTACAATGTGAGTTGAAAGAGTTGATTATAATGACGCTACGTGCGACAATTAAACTCCGTAATTAGAACGATTCACTCACTCTGAATATACGACAAAGGTACTAATAATGTTCTTTGTTATGTAACGGGTTGGCGAATAGGGGGTTCATCTAGGAATAGTCACCGCCACCTTAATCGCCGGAATAGTAAAGCCATCACAGATCCGTGGCCATCCCAGACGCGAAGCTGAAATGTTTCATGTACCCGAGCGTTTCTTGTAAACTTTGACCCCTTATTTAAACTCCAAAATTCCTATTCTACCAAATACCTACCCCGTCTAAAGAACTTACTTGTCAAGTTTGTAGGTTCAATAGTTCTTGACATTTCGTGTTTACTGATATAAGCCAGTCAGTCAGTGAGTGGCTGGTATACCGCTTTAACTAATTAAGTTATGGTGGCAGTATTCCTTCCCCAGCCAAAGTAGTCTACAAAATACTAGTTCTTTGCCATAATCCTTCGTTACCGTCTTTTTTCGAGTGTCAACTCCCAATAAAGAACGGGGCGCGGCCGTCCTAATTAGCGCGCGAGTCCCGAGTACTGCCTGCGACCGTCTGCTATGCGGAAGCGGACATGTGGACGCGACACACATTTTTATTCACTCGAGCAGAGGTGCCCAACCCGGAAGGGATCGGTTGTAAGCCCAAAATTCAATTGGTAGATTGCTCGAACTGGGGAAAAGACGAGGAAAGCTGCAGAAAGAGAGAGATATATCAAGAATACCTAGCTAGTCAGTCAGTTAGTTGTCTTTGTAACTTTTGATACAAAAAAACATACGCTTCGAACATAGAACCTCCTCCTTTTTCACCGAAGGAGGAGGTTATATGTTCGACGCGTATGTATGTTTTTTGTTTTTTATGTATGTCCGTCGATTTCTCCGTCAATTGTGAACCGATTTTGAAAATTATTTTTTTGTTTGGAAGGGTGTGCTCCCGGATTGGTCCCATATAAATTTTATTAACTTTGCTGGGATAGTTTTTGAGTAAGCTTCAATAATACGTATTTTTCCCACTTAGGATAATTATGTGGATAATATGATGATAACTTCCTGTGACTGTTATTTACATAGCAGGTACCTACTGGTATTCGACTTTGTGTGGGGTAGGTACCACAACTAAAAAGTGAAAAATAAAAAGTTTTTACAAAAAAAAACAACCGACTTCCGAAAAAAACACTACAAAGTGAAAAATAACTTTAATTTCGGAAGTCGGTGGCAAAAAACGAAAATTCAAAACCAAAGACACCGACTTCCGAGTGTTTTTTTTCGGAAGTCAGGTGTTTTTTTTTGTAAAAAGCTTTTTTCTCTTCTTGTTCTCACACACTATTGCCTACATTTCTTTCTCATTTCTCCTTTCGCAGGTCTGCTGGAAGCAATTTCGCAGTACCTTTGTACTCATAATTATGATTATGTCGTATCTTTATCTATTTTTACGGGGTGCACATAAATCATAAAATAAATAAATAAAATATATTGCACGGGTTGCCATTCGATTACTTTAATATGGTGGTCTAGCAATGTATGCTCAAGTTACAATTACATATGGAGAAGTGGAGCTGATGGTGAAGTACCTACCAGGAGAACTCCTCAACGATTAACGTCCCTACTCCCTGAATCGGGAAAAGCAATATTTTGTAAAAGTAGTTGACATTAGGCTATTGTTACATAGACAAATTATAAACTGACCCACTAAAAAGCGAGAAATAAAAACAACTGACTTCCAAAAAAACACCAAAAAGTGAAAAATAAGTTTTATTTCGGAAGTCGATGTGTTTGTTTATTTGACTACGACTTCCGAAATTTAAGTTACTTTTCACTTTGTCGTGTTTTTTTGGAAGTCGGATGTTTTTTTTTGTAAAAAGTTTTTATTGGAAGTCGGTTAGTAAAAGATGTAATCGTTGCTTTGGTAGGTTTATTGGTGCTGTCTTCCTACTTCTGAGTCTACCTACTCTGAATCAATATTAATCATACAAACTTTTTCCAAAAAACAACCGACTTAAGTTTCTTTTTGTTTTGTTAAGTTTTGTTTTTTTTTTTTGGAAGTACGATCGGTTAAAAATCAAAAGACATTTATTCAAACTAGGCTGAGAATCAGCACTTTTCGAATGTCAAAAGACAGTCCCCCAAAACGCCCGCGCTTCACCACTTCCTAGTGCTTTAGCTAGGAAGAACTGGTGCAACAAACTGGGGAGTTAATAGTTAGTGAATATTCCCTGAATATTGGCTAAAAGCCATTTATACCCTCGACCAATAGCAGACATTTGAGAGCCAAGAAAGAGCAACGATGCATTGCTAAGTCGAGCACGCATAATATAGCGGCCCAATAACTTAAAAGATTGAGTACCCCTGCTCCAGTTTGAGAGATATTTTTATGAAGTGCTATAGACGCGTTGCATCATTGCACTCTCGAATTAAACTATGTCTCATCTATTTGTGGAGCAAGTGTTGCATCCTTTGGTTTCATCATTCGCGGGGACCCATCTTGATCTCTCTCGGATCGGCACGGACTTCGGGTGGGTTCGAACCAGCCGAGATGGCCACGTCGTCGGGCTAATGGTAACGGGCGACTACTGAGCGTGAGGTTTTCATTCAAAGGTCCAGCAAAGTGATGTTTGTTTTTTCCATTGGGAATGTCTCAGTAGCAGCCGGAAGCCTGAACCACAGAATAGGTTATAAATAGTACCGTGAGTCTGGATTTATGCCCGGTTGTGGTGTGTGTACTTGTATTGGATTTAAAAATATCTGGCAAAATGAGGGGGTGTGCCGTACACCTCTGTACATCCCTCGGTAGTATTCTGTTAGTTTTTAAAATGCTCCTTTTTAACCGACTTCCAAAAGGAGGAGGTTATCAATTCAATTTTTTTTTTTATGTATGCTCGGGCATAACTCCGTCATAATATATATACGGATTTTTTGTTTTTTATATTTATATTTTTTATTATTATTTACTGTTTGTATTTCCTGTGCGTGTCCCAAATAAAATATTTTTCTGTCTTTCTTTCTTTTCTTTCCTTAGGGCTTAGACGAATACAGGCGTGATGTTATAGTGCGTCATGTAACGTTGTCCGGTGTCTCAATCAGATCACAAGTCATCAATCACGCTACGTCGCTGGGGTGCGCGGCCGACGGATGCGTCACGAGCGACCGAACTTTTTGCAGCTCCGATAATTTGTCTCGGCAGTTGTCAGTAGGCTGGCCAGTGGTCAACAATTGGGTCATCATCGTTTTTGTTTTATTAGGAGCTACGAAGCAGCAGTACATACCTCTTCCACTTGGCTGAGCGAGGAGCGGCTGCCCCAGTCCTCCCACGTCTCCCTCTCGCCTGCAACAAGTTACACTAGTAAGACAAATAGAGATGCAGGTATCAAGGGCATGTTTTGAGACCGGCCATGTGCGTGTCAGATCTCGCACAATGATGGGTTCCGTAGTTGGGATGAATTTATCAAAAGAACAAACTTAACATTGTAGTCGAAAAACATTCATAAAGGTTCTCCCATACATTCCAACTGCAAATGTAAGAAGGAAAGAAAGAAGAAAAGAACACACTTAACACTACAGACTTCTTAAAGGTTTTCCTTGTAATCTATCAATATAGAATTATTTACCGGTTTTTTTTTTCAAAAATTTAGCCTCAGTAGTTCCGGAGATAAATTGGGGAGGGGTCATGGTAAATTTTCATCTATTTTCTTAAATAACTATCAATTATTATTTTATAATCAATTATTTTAAAATTATATTAAATATATATTTGTGACACTCATAGTAAGCCCTTTCATTTGATAAGTCACGCGGTACCTAAAGTTATTTTTTTTGTTTAATTTGCTAATTTGTCCTCCAAAAGTGACCCCATATTCAAAATTCATTTATTTACTTTACACGTCCGTGTTCGGATCACAGAAATTGATGTGTACCAAATTTCAACTTGATCGGTCCATTCTTAGAGTATATAATACTGGAGAAGCCTTACGAACACTTCCCCTCTGTAAAAGTACAAGAACAAATGTTCTAGTACGTTCATAAAAACTACTTTCAAATCGATTCTAACGCACTTCGTGAATCGTTTTAAAGGCGCGCGCACTACTATTTACCTAAAGAACTTAATAACGTTCCATAAGCAGATTTTTTTTTCTAAGATTTAGTCATACTTTTATTGAAATTTAAAATCCTAACCTCATAATACAATTCGATTTTTCATTCGTTTCAACCATGATTCAATATAAAACGTAGCATGAATCGAGCATGGTATAATAAAACAAGGTCACTATTCAGTTGCCACTTTATTGCAACAGAACTCGAATTTAAGGAAAGATTTTCAATCACCATTCTGTTAAAAAATATATACAAAGCATTGAAATTGTCGTTTCGTTTGTCTTATCAAACGAAACAAACATATACCAACGTAATTTTAATTAAAACCTCATTATTGTATCAGATTCGCAAAAGTAATAAAGGAGGTTGGGGAGTTATTATTACACACTACTGGTAACACAGAAACGGGCTGTCTAATTGGCATTCTGACATTTTGTCATGTATCGCTATTCTTGTCGAACCCGTATGTTGGTCTCGCTCAGTCCCATTGTACACAGTGATTCTCAAACATTTATTTGTGGACGTCTAACAAGTTGGTTTGATACATTTTTTTCTTTGACCACAATATCAAAATGGTTAAAATATTTTTGTTTTTTGATTTTGAATAAAACTTCGTAAGTAGACGAGTTTAACAATGTGTTTGAGTATTATTTTAGTAATCCCTAGAATCCACTTATTATTAAGAATGAATATACACTTATATTATGAATGCTAAAGTAGATTTATCTAATTTGTTTTTTTTTGTCTAGGGAAACCTACAACGCGCGGGTAGAGCTACAGGCAAAAGCTAGAAGTAATTTAATAATTATGTCAATGTTTTATAAAATTTCCCCAAACTAAAAAGTTTGAGAACCATGGATAGCGGTGATGACGTAGTCTTGTGTCTCCCACGTGACCATTGTGTTTCGGAGTGCCATACCTTGTTTTATTATACCATGGAATCGAGTATTTTCCTCACGTTGCTTCTGTGACGTCATCGAGTCTCGCTATATCTCGTTTTTATGTTCGTAAAGATCAAAATACTTTTCTTTTGCGTTACGAAAATATACGTCAAATCAGCAAAACTTACACGCACTTGACATGCGATTATGTCCTCTAGTAAAAATGTTAACGAGACTACCGTAGTGTTGAGGTCATGTTTGAAACCAAAATTGACATGTTGATAATTACCTAGTAAAAATTACTTAGTAATTTTTTTGTTTATTTATTTTTTATTGTTCAATGTTTTATAATTTGTTTATGTCCATTGAAGTGTTTGTATATAAAAAAATAAAAAAATGAACTTGATCTAATTTTTTATTGAGATTACTTACTTATTACAAATTTAGTTACTTTTATTTAATTGAAGTTATTTTCTCTTCTTATTAAAATGTAACTATTTTATGCAACAGCTGTTTTATTTCTGGGTTCAAGCAAAATTCCGAATGAATATCGATATCGATAAAAATAAAAAATATGGTACGGACTTCTCTATCCGGGCGAGCAGCTATTGTTGTTTTTGACAGTAGCTACCCCGTCCCCCGCAAAAAGTGACAGACTTTTTTGTTCGGAATATTGCGCTTATGGCTTCTCCAGTGATATATACTGTAAGGGTCCATTAGATTCGGAGCAAATTGGCTGTGGTAGACAGACAGTGTGTGATTCTATAAGGGTTCTGTTTTTATTTTTTTATTCCGACTTAGGAACCCTAAAAATCAATTCCAAACTCAAAGCATTTATTTCAATTAACCATTTACTTTTGAATAGTCAAATAGTCGGTCAGTTAGTCAAAAAGTTGAAGCTAGTTGCCCATTCCTTACATAATATTACAACTCATTGATATTGATTGTGATCTGTCGAATTTCGTATCAACCAGCTTCAGCTATCTAAGTACGCAACACATTTTCGTAAACGATTACGACTTTGACAGTTCAACAACATTCATTGCGTTATTTACGTTGTTGAACAGATTATTTTTTCGAACATATGAAGCAATGGATTAGCAACGATTCAGATTCTGATTGATCGTTATTACGCAATTAGGGTACGGTGCAGTGGTTTAGGCATGAAAAGGTAACAGACAGACAGACAGTTACTTTCGCATTTATAATATTAGTATGGATGGATGATGGCTATCGAATAAAACGTGGTGGACACGAACATCGAAAATAGAACATTTTGTTAGTACGTGTGGACGTTAATTAGCAAAGCGAACACGAACACCATACAAACACAGTTCGACTTGTGTTCCCGCCCAAAGCCCAACCGCCCCGCTCTCTTTAGTAGCCATGGATTCGAAATTGGATCGATCGCCACGAACATTTTTGACGAACACAGTGCTTGATGTTCGTTAGTGGTACGCACATGCGAACAAAGTGTTCGATGTTCGTGTTCATCATGTTCTTGTTCGTTCGTGCGTACACGCCTTTACGTACAGTAGCTGGCTTCGCTGCCCGCCTCCATGCTGCGCCGCTGAGCGCCCGCCGCCGTCGCCTGCATCACTCGCGATTGAGAGCGGCACTCTGAAACATGCAAGTAATTATAACAATTGTTTACAATACAGTGAAATGAGGCCCTGGGTTCAATTCCCAGGTTGAGCAAAGTGTAAATTGAAAAATATTTTATTTCACATAAACCTACATGGGCACCTATGAAACATCAGCAGCTAGGTGCGCGGTTCCAATTGGTCGTTTCCTATGGAGAAGAGCCAGCAAGAAACTCCACGGCTACTCTTTTAATTTTTTTTTTTTATGATGTTTTCAAATTACAGTGTGTTATTGGGTTTTCCATCAGGAACTTCAGGTGCCAGGTTAATGGCAAAAGGCTCGCCTCCTATAACATGGGACTTAAACATAACTGGCGAAATATGGGAGTCGAAGTCAGATCTTAAAGGCCCTTGTTGCAGTGCCGTAACTAGGGCGGTGCCAGCGGTGCCCAGGCACAGGGCGCAGCCCCTGGAGGGGCGCAGAAATGACCAGACCAGGGCCACTAACAATACCTATTATTTATTTATTTTATTTTTATTATAAGAATTTGTGAAGAATCTGATATCGAAGACGATTTTCCTGAAAAGTGTAAAAAGCTTGTAAATAGACACGACTTGAGAGAAAGTTCAGACCAAGTTCAGACGCTACGATCTTACCCCACAACAAAACTTTCAAATTCATATAAATGAAGCAATTGATAAAATTATTTCTGAATTCACGTGGCGCTTCGAAAAATTATACAAAATTCACTAGTTCTTTAATTTTTTGACAGTAGAACACATTACCAAGTATCCAGTTGAAGAACTTTAAAGACATGCTGCTGATTTAAGTATCAAATATTCTGCAGATGTAAATGCTACTGAATTTTGGGCCGAATTAGAAACTTTCAAGAGTCAAGTTGAAGCGACTACATTATTTGATAAATGTGAACGTCAGTCAAGTCTAGGTATGCATAAACTAGATTTAAAGGAAATGTTACCCAATGTAGGTAATAGTCGCTATACAGATTTTTTTAACAATGTCAGTGACTGTAGCTTCCTGCGAAAGATCGTTCAGTAAGCTCAAATTGATAAAGACGTACCTACTCTCGACGATGGGCCAAGAAAGATTATCGGGCCTAGCGATTTTAGCGATTGAACGCGACATAGCACGGCTCCTGTCGTATGACAATGTAATCAAGGACTTCGCAATGAAGAAAGCGCGTAAAGTAAATCTTTAAGTAAGGTTTACGGTTTGCCTTGAATCTTTAATAGCTGTACTGATCAGTATTTGGTGTCATTTGTGTATTGTCTAACTGTGAATTTTGACCTAATATATATACGTAGTTTTTCACCTATTAAAAAAACGCAATTTATTTGAACTTCCTTATTCAAACTACCAAGGAACTTTAGGTTGGTACTTTACCAACTTTTTTTTTTTGGTACTTTACAGTACTTAAAATTAAGTTTACATAAATTTAGGTTTTGGATGATAGATTTATTTTTATAGACAATCCATTTTATTGTCAGAACCAGTTATGATTAGAAAATATTTCAAGGGCGCGGTTATAGCAGCTCGCACTGGGCGCATAAAAGGCTAATTACGGCACTGCCTTGTTGTAAGGCACTTTTGAACATCAAAATTTACAACAAATGTAATTGATTCTAGTTGTGGTGTTTGAACACACCCACATTATGGCAGTGACGTATCTCTGCCTACCGCTGCGGGAACACAGGCGTGATGTTATGCTATGTTACAGTTCAATAAACTGTGTATTTTATCTCTGCTGTTTTGATACTCCTATGAAATTGGATACTGATTCATTGTTTTATGCATGTGATGTTTACCTATAAGTAACTGATGCACTGTTATTTTACTTTTTTTTTATGTTTTATGTGTTTTTATCAGTGTAATCAATTGTTGGTGAACCTAATAAAATCAATACATTTAATAATTTTACAATGCATTTGCTCGAAAAGAGCCTTTTCCAAGCAGTAAATTAGTGCGGAAAGTGTCACTTTTTTTCACTAGTGCTTTTTACTTTTCTGTTTTTTTTTTAATTTTTGTGGCCGTCGTCAGCCCGTTGCAAAGAGTTTTTATTATTTGAAAACAAGAAAAAGTAAGAGAAAAGTTTTACAAATCAGATGATGATGAAAACGATGGCGATGGCGATGTCGATGGCGATGACGATATCGATGACGACGGCGATGGCAATGGCGGAGTCAAAGTCAAAGTCGAAGACGAAGTCAAAATCAAAGTCGAAGTCGAAGTCTGAGTCGAAGTCGGAGTCGGAGTCGGAGTCGGAGTCGGAGTCGGGGTCGGAGTCGAGGTCGGAGTCGGTCGGAGTCGGTCGAAGTCGGTCGGAGTCGGAGTCGGTCGGAGTCCAGAGTCGGAGTCGGAGTCGGAGTCGGAGTCGGTCGGAGTCGGTCGGAGTCGGCCGGAGTCAGTCGGAGTCGGAGTCCGTCGGAATCAGTCGGAGTCAGGCGGAGTCGGTCGGAGTCAGTCGGAGTCAGTCGGAGTCGGAGTCGGAGTCAGTCGGAGTCGGAGTCGGTCGGAGTCAGTCGGAGTCAGTCGGAGTCGGTCGGAGTCGGTCGGAGTCAGTCGGAATCAGTCGGAGTCGGAATCAGTCGGAGTCGGAGTCAGTCGGAGTCGGAGTCTGAGTCGGTTGGAGTCAGTCGGAGTCGGTTGGAGTCGGTCGAAGTCAGTCGGAGTCAGTCGGAGTCAGTCGAAGTCGGTCGGAGTCAGTCGGAGTCAGTCGGAGTCAGTCGAAGTCGGTAGGAGTCAGTCGGAGTCAAAGTCTAGAGGGGCTAGACGGAAAAATTAAGACCAAAAGTAGTAACGACACTTTTTGCTATAGTTGTAAGCCGTGCGGCGTGCGCGTGTTTCTCTGTCTGTCTCTCTCTCTCTCTCTCTCTCATAGAAAGAGGAACTTCGTTCCATTGACACCTCTCAAGTTTTTTTTAATTTCCTTGCACAATGCATAGTAAAACGTTGTATGATACACGTGCGTAAGATGATTTCCGATTCGTGTCAACTTATACACTCGCTCGCTATGCTCGCTCGTGAATAAAATGCCACTCATCGGAAATCATCTACCTTCCGCACTTATAGCATAAATAACTATTATGGCAAGAGGTATTTCAATAAATACTCTCTTTGTCTTAAACCGTTGGTCCCAGCTGCCATTCATAGATCTTTGACAGTTTTTACAGGTAGCCATAACCCCAAAAATAGTGTTACCCAGTAACTGGGTTGTGGAGGACAGATAGGCATTTGCTTCATGTAAAATACTCGGATTTAGCTGCATCAGCTGCATCCGGTTAGACCGGAAGCCAACCCCAATATAGGAAAGGGCAGGCAGATTCATTGATTGAGTCTCTTTTAAAGTCTATCTTAAAATGAGTATTTTCTAATCTGTCTGATCTAGTTTTAATATTTGCTAGTGTTTCAGTCTTGTTATATCTTCTTTATTCTAATATTTTAATGATGCTATGCTTCAGTTGAACTTTTTAATTTAATCATTTAAATCATAAGTTACAAATTGAAAATATTGTCTCTGGAAATTGTTACTGGTTACTACAGAGCACTAGCACTGGCAAGCAATGTGAGTGAGCAGTATTGTTTGATAATAATCAACACATACCTACCTACCTACTTTCTTCTTACCTACTATGTATAGGTATGTACCTAAACCTATATATAGAACAGAAAGGACGATTGTGAATTTGTTGCCTATTTTCAGAAGCCCTCGCCAATTCTGTAGCATTTAATTACGTTCTTTCAGTCTCATAATCTACTCGTAACAAGAATCTAATAAGAAAGTACTTACATTAAAACTATAACATTTTCTTCACAAAATCTTCACTGTAACGCACTGAAACTACACGAAGGCACTGTGAATCACTTGAACATGAACTTGCGATAGTTTCACTACTTTTTGCTTCACTTTTAGTCCCGAAATAGACGAAATGCGGCTTCACACGCCCCGTCGTCGCACGCGCGCACAGACCTCACCAGTTATACCTCAAACATGGCGGGTCTTGGTACAGAACACTGCGGGGACACTGTATGACACAGTTTTAATTCACAATTACCGCAATATAATTAATGTTTGTGTTTAAAATGAAAGAGTTCATTGTACCCTGTGTTTACAATCTACTGTCAAAGTGTCAAATCGATCACTGCAGTCTACGTTCCGTTGTACGTGAGTTGTGTATGGGATTTAGGTTCCTGAATGGAATAATAATATGAATAGCTCAGAATCGCATGTAAAAATTATGAAAGTCGACATAAATAATATTTGTATACTTATTTGACTAGAATTTATGAATATTTTGTTTTTTAGGAGTCGGATAGACAGGAACGTTCTAATTAAGGCGAAGTTTGATTACGTTGAGAATTAGAAAGAAAGCTGAGTTTCGTCATCTTTCATTTGATCTCAAAATGTATACAGTATCACGTAAGAACTATTTTGGTTTCAATTCAGATGAGTGTGTTGTGAGAACCGAAAAACAAAATGTGCTAATGGTATCCAGATTGGTTGTAGATACACAAACTATCAATAAACGAAAGTGGATGCTTAGGCGTGTAACTATCTAGTATCTACTCTGTTTTGTGAAAATCTCTTAGTTTATCTACTTTCTCTCAAAACATTGGCAAACAGCAGATAGTAGCATGAGACTGAATACGAAATTTTGCAATTTTAAAGTTTCTGACTACAAATGCTATCGACCAAACAAATGTGCGTATCACTAGGACATAGCATGTCTGATATCTAGCTATTTTAAATGTTATGATGTACCTACTACATGGTACACATCTGCCAAACCCTTCAGAGAATACAGGCGTGATATGATGATACAAATTTAATTTTATTAGAAGGATTAACAAAAATAAGGCTCCACAATGTAATCAAGTAAATATTTATTTAATAATAAATGCGCCAACAATCATTCCTTGCTCTTCTTCGACGGAGACTCGTCGTCCCTGCCACTGCTCCGTCGCTTTCTATCACTGCTCTCCGTCTCCTTCTCACTGTGCCGTCTCTTTCTGTCATTGTTTTCCTTCTCTTTCTCCTCCTTAGTCTCTGGCACGTATTTTTTGACGCGCGCTGTCTCGGGAGTGTATGCCCAGAGGAGCATTTCCAAGTGTTCTGCTGTGGGTTCATCTTTTTCGTTGAAGAGTTTTGCGTCGGCATGCTGTAATTAATCATTTGTTTGTTAAAAATTAATTATCCAAACTATTATTATAAAGAGAAAACATAATTATTTCACCAGTAGAATGCTATAATATGTCTGAGTAACATAGGCTATAATATATAAAGATATCTCGCAGGCGATGCCGCTGGCGGAAGATAGATTATATATATACATATTATTAAAAATCCCCTGGCCCAAACAAAAGAGAACACCCATGATCGTCATCATCATCATCGAGCCGAAAGACATCCACTGCTCCAGTGCCAGCACAACGACCGGTCCTTCAAATCAATCGTTTATCAAATTGACTAACTATGTCAGTTTGCCATGTTATAGCCATTTCATACAACTGCCAAAGAATTATAGCTGTGATTCGAATAACATATACAAACAACACAAATCCAGACTCCGGACTGATACTGAGAAATTCCTGATGAAAAAACTCAATAACATTTTGCCCGACCTGGGAATCGAACCCAGGATCTCATGCTCAGCAGCAACGCTTGCAACCACTAGACGAACGAGGCAGTGATTCGAATAAAGGGACCATATAAGTTGCGGTCAATTGAGTTAACGTACTTTCTCCTTAAGCTCCTTGAGCGCGTTGTTCCGCACGATGTCCCACGTCTTGCCCGCGTCCGGCGCGCCCACCGTGCGCAGGCGCTTGTACTCGCCGCGCACCGAGCTGTACGCCACGATGAACGCTTTCTGAGGAAACAAATCAAATCAAATACAATACTACACGTTATTGTGGCGCGTGGCCTAAATCGGAACTAACGCCGCTATCTTGTTTATTGAATATATTTCAAGTGACATTTTACAAGACAATTGCACAAACGTTTACCAACAACGCCAAACACATGTTAAGGGTGCCTTTCCACTGAAGCGGAGACGAGCGGAGCTGAGCGGAGACCTGCAGGAATTGACCAATCACAATGGTTGAAATACTCATCGCGTCTCTCGTCTCGTCTGTAATTGGACCATTCTTGCACGTCTCCGCTCAGCTCCGCTCGTCTCCGTTTCAGTGGAAAGGCACCCTAACTACTGTGATTAGCTGACCGGACTATAGCCAGTGAAATCACCAGGCGTTCGGTACATGACGAGAAAGAGATAGTGATTTTAACTTTGCAAAGAATGCCGATGCTAGTTCTAGCTGTGAAGTCGCAGCCTCGTGAAATCGGCCTTAGACCTCTTCTGCACCCTAATTGCGTAACACACTTTTAATCACAAATCGAAGTTATTTTGAATAAAGTAAACATTTTTTTTTTGCTCGACAACGTAAATGACGCAATGTTGTTGAATTCGGCATTGCCATTGTAAAGTGTGTTACGCGTACCCCACTGAAAAGTGTCTTACCTGTTGTTCGCTAACATCGTCTCCGGCGAGTTTCTGCGCGGTCCTGACGATGCCCAGACTGACATACGGGTTGTTTTGTTTACTGAGGTGCAGCGAGTCGAAGTCGTCCAAGAACTTCTCGAAGATCGACATCGCTTCCTTGATGTTCGAGATCTTTGTTTCGTCTCGTGTGCCTGAAATTTGTGAAATATAGGTTTTATTATATGTCTCATAAGGTGAACCCTAATGCCTTCTAATTGGAAGCAGTAAGGGAGAACCAAATACCAGCATTTTAGCCAAAGAATGATGCAATATCGCCCTTATTTACAAGCATTGTCTCACAGGTATGATTTAGAGGGACGGCAGATTTACAATTATAAGTTGGCCGACTATCGAACGACTAGTAGTAGTTAGTTGGACACGATGTGCCGGCTAGCACATATGTCACTATACCTATTGGTATACTCTGCGATGTAGTCGGCCAACTTATAATTGTAAATCTGCGGTCTCTCAAAATCATACCTGAGACAATGCTTGTAAATAAGAGCGATATTACATCATTCTTTGGCTTAAATGCTGGTTTGGAGACACTTGAAATATGAATGACTTACTGCTTACTGCTCTACGACATAAAGTTGCTGTCAATTGTTACCTTATGTAGAGGTGCGGTTGAGTGTACCGTCTGCCGATTCCTCCACTGACTCAGCATAACTATTCAAACCCATTCGACAGGCTGTCGTGCCGAAAATGACACATTTTCGATTATCCGACTTGCCTAATGCTTGCCTTGCCTCCGATAGCAAATAGCTGTCGGAGGCAAGGATATGGACAGCGTTAGTTTTTTTACTTAAACAGATTTTTTTTTCCTTTTTGGTTTTATGAACAGTGTTCAGAGGACTCCTTCGATAACATTGATTGATGTTCGATTCGGCACGGAAACGAATCGAATGGTTGTGACTAGCTATGCTGGTACTACGGTGAGATCGGTACACAGTTAATGATATACTCACACGTAAGCACCCTCTTGGCCCTCCCTATGAGCCCCTTGACGGCCAGCTTCTGATAGTCGGGGTCCCTCCCCTGCAGCTCCTTGAGCGTGCCCTCAGCAGTGGAGGCGTCCTTGAAGCCCAGCCCAGGCACCGAGTCCGGCGGGAGCTCTTTCTTTTCCACCTTTTTGTCTTCCATCTCCACGTCCGAGGATGAAGAGCTCTGGAAGAATTGATTTATTTATTAATAAAAAACTGCAGCCCAATCCCGGCAGTCTATTTGTCCTACGTGTGCGTTATTGCATCGATTTCCATACGTTCTATTGTCGCGAACAATTTGTCCATCGTCTGCTCAGCACCGAACTATCAAAATGAAAGGGCATTGTCAACGTGTGTTACGATTTACCCCCTCCCCAGTATCTCATCCAATAGTCCCGCTTACAACCACTACTCCAACGAGGTAGACGAATCCGGGTGAATATTTAATAGTAATTTAGTATCAAGCTCCAGATTTCAGCGCATTTCCAATCTAAGGTACGCTGACGACACCGTTCTCCTTGCTACAACATTTGACGAGATGAAGGAGATACTACACAGATTAGAGTAGAAAGTGGGAAATTAGGGCTTGCAATACATACGCAGAAAACCAAGCTTATGGTGATAGATTGTGCGGGAAAGCTATCGGGCGCCTGTAACATCCAAAGCATCGATACTGTGGACAGTTTCGTTTATCTGGGCTCTAATATTAATAGTGAAGGCAGCTGCTTCCCAGAAATAAAACGGCGGATAGCCATGGCTAAAGATGCTAAGACACGCCTCCTAAAAATCTGGAAAAATGATGGTATAAGCTATAAAACCAAAGCCCGATTGGTCAGAGCACTAGTTTTCCTGATTTTCCTCTATGGTCTTGAGATGTGGACAATTCGAGCAAGAGAAAGACAGAAGATAGACGCATTCAAAATGTGGTGCTGGACGCGGATGCTCCGAATTCCTTGGACAGCCAAACGCACAAATGTGTCCAGCCTTTCCCAACTCGAAATCAAGACCCGATTGTCTACAGTTTGCTACAGCGTATTTTGACCAATTTCGGCCACATAATGCGAAAAGAAGATAGCAGCCTTGAAAAGCTGGTCATTGTTAGCAATACCGAAAAAAGAGAGCACGAGGCCGATCGCCAAGACGATGGTCCGACCAAGTAAAAGAAGCTATGTCCGCAAGCAAATTTCAGCAGGTGATGGCAACCTTGGACCGGAACCGATGGAGGCAGATTGTCTGTTTAAAGGGGTCCAGTGACCACGATCCTCAATAATGAGGGACCGATTGAAGAAGAAGATTAAGTCCACGAATTAATTCAACCGAGAACTAAAAAGTGGAAGACATGTCACACACCCGCACCGGGCCCGCGTGGTGAACTATGGCGCACTCTCTCTCACAGAGAGGAAGCCCCTGTGTCCCAGCTGAGGGAACGTCTTATGCGGATTATGATAATTATGATGATTGATGGGTAAATAAGTAACAATACAATACGTACGTCATCACTATCGCTTTTCTTCTCCGCCTTCTTCTTCTCCTCTCTCTTCTCTTCCTTCTTGTCCTCTTTCTTGTCAGTCTTCTTGTTCTTCTCGTCGGCAAGGTCGGCGAGCCACTGCTCGAACACCTCCATCGCTTCCTTTATGTTCTTTATCTTATCTTCTGCTTTTGTCACTGTAAATGAAAGTAATCCATTAAGTAAATTGACAACCGACCGTAGAATCAGACTCAGACAGAGCCCAGAGGAGGAGGGGATGTGGAGTGTTTGGTTATTATGACGTATCATTATAGATGGCGCGACGAGTTGAACAAAACAAACGGCCAGTGGTCTACATTAGCACTTGATCGCATGCACTGGAAGACATGTGGAGAGGCCTTTGCCCAGCAGTGGGATGGTACAGGCCAACAGTAACAGTACCGTATCAGTATTATTTTAATATCAGAAGCCATCTTCATTGTTCAGCCGAAAGCCAGATATTGGCTTCTCCCAAACAGCGCCACAACGACCCGACAGGTCGTCGGCCCACCTTGTGGGGGCTTACCCACACTTGGCCACGAAAATTACTAGACACGTATAGGTATGGATAAGACTGGCAACGTATCCGCGATGACTCAGGTATTGTAGATGTCCATAGGTTGGTTTGCCATCTAATATTTAAAAACATAACCCTGTCTTTACTTTGTCGTGCAGTCGGGTAAAAAAGGTATAAGCGACGGGTACTCACTCGACAGCACCCTCTTGGCCCTTCCGAGTAGCCCCCTGACGGTGAGTCTCCGGTAGTTCATGTCGTGCTGCTCCAGCAAGCGCAGCGTCTCCACCGCCTTCGCCTTGTCCTTGAAGCCGAAGCCCGAGTCTTCCTTGTCGTCCTTGCCCATGGTTCTGGAATTTCAATTTCAATTTATTAAATAACTAACAAAATCTTATACAAGACTTACATGATCAAATTTTTTTTATATAGTTTCAACTAGAAAACAACATAACCTTGTAGCACTCTATAATCTTGTTTTACTTACAAAAGGTACTAATGAGGATCTTTGCCTAAAGTATCGACTGATAGGCCGAAGTGTGTCAACTCGTAGCGGATGACGTACCTGACTACTTATTCCATTCTACATCCACAATTATGTGACGTTTTGTAATAATGCACTGGACGCTCACGATATGACATAAGTAGAAACGTTGCGTGGAAACACCCTTCCAGCTAGCCTCACCCTTACTGTTGTCATAAGACGACAATAACACGCCCTCATTGTAAAATAATAATTGCATGTAGTTATTGTAATAATAAATGCATGTCAACGTTAACAGGTTTTGCCTATTATAAAACCTGTCCATACCCTCTGGGTCAAGGTGCTGCATTCCTAGTAATCATTAACATAACATGTACACTAATTATATGAGCAACACTACATAATTAATTAATAAATGTATAGGTAAGCCGGAAAAGCCGGATTTGAAAATGTAAATATTACGCTAATCTTCCCATTAATCATTTAAATATCTAAACTGTCCAATTATAAAGACGCGCGCCTCAAAGGTTTTTATTTGGACATTACATCACGTTTCGATCATTCGAATAAAATTAACTCGAGTAGTATTGACCTTAAACGTTACGTCATCGCCCAAAATAATGCGCGAAATAAATACATAGTGGGAAATGTCAAAATTCAAAATGGAATCGTGAATTTTAGCGAAGTTGTTAACAAAATCTTACTTTAACGTTGTGTGAGCCGTGGTGGCACGTGATTTACATAAATGACGCTATTTTATGCAGCTAACTTTAGTCGCAGAATAATGAATTACTAATGTGAACTCTCCAACTGAGAAAAGGGTAAGTAAGTATAATTTGTCCTCTTCAATGATGATTATCGTAAATATCATAACATCACGCCAGTATTCCCCGACGTATTGGCAGAAGTTAAAGTAGGTATACGTGTCGATAGTTACTATGTTCGATTCGATGGACTAGAATATCTATGGTTCGAGGAACTTCGTAGTGAACTAGTGATAGCAAGCCTATTGTCATACTGGGCACAAATTCAGACAGCTACTAAGTTACTATTCTGTAACACACGATCAATTATAATCTGAATCATTTTGAAGGATATTGCTAATCTATTGCTTCTTATGTTCTAAAAACTTTTTACAAAAAAAAAAACAACCGACTTCCGAAAAAAACACTACAAAGTAAAAAATAACTTTAATTTCGGAAGTCGGTGTCTTGGGTTTATCATTTCCGTTTTTTGCCATATAACCTCCTCCTTTTTGGAAGTTGGTTAAAAAACTGTCTGCTCGACGACGTAGGTAGGTATTAACTCAAACTTAAACTCAAGCATTTATTTAAATTAGGATACCATTTTCAGGCAATTTTGAATTGTCAAATAGTCGGTCAGTTAGTCAGAATTGTCAGAAAGTTGAAGCTAGTACCTAGTTGCCCATTCCAAAGCGTAGATCTTTATGGAGAAGAACGAGCAAAAAACACCAAGGATACTTTTTTTTAAATAATATCTAAATAACGCAACGAATGTTGTTGAACTGCCAAAATGAAACAGATTGTGATTGATCGTTTGTTACGCAATTAGGGTGCTGGAGCTCGAACCCACGCGCTCTCGACTGCTCAGCAGTCGCGTTTACGACCACTAGATTATCGAGGTGTATTGAAGTAGGTAATTTACGAAGTAAACACGTAGTTAACACATCACGTGTTAGGTATATACATATATACGTGTTTACTCCGTAAATCTTGCAGTCCTCTTGCAAAAATCCTTCGAATAAATCCGGAATAGATACTATAAGTTTTTTATACAAGGAAATAAGGTACATAGATACAAGAATTAGGTAGTTTAAACATTTGTTCAAATAAATGCATGTTTTGCGTATAAACTCAAGGCCTTGGCATATCGGTCAGTCACACACTGAAAAACAAGTAGTTTCAGTGAGCCTTTACGATTTTAAGTAAGTACTTGCATACATTTACTGTAGGTACCTAAAAGAATATGACATCATGCATGTTTTACCCGACTGTGTTAGAAGGAGAGCAGAGGTGTACCCAACACCAACTAATTCAAATAAGAAAATCATTACCCTTCTGGAGCAGTTGGGGCGATTTTTACCCGAGTAATTTTTTCGTGCACTGGATTTTCAACGCTCTGATTAGCGCCGAGAGTTGAAAATACAACAGTGTGTTTTTTCAACACGCTGGGACGAGAGTTCGTCCTAGCGCGTTGGATTCTCAACGCTCGGCTCAACACCGAAAGTTCTCTATAACTAGTGCGTGATAAAATCCCGCCACATTATTTTTACGTCCGTGCGAAGGTGGGCTTAGAGTTGTCGTAGCAGTATGCTTGCGAATCTATGATACTACACCGTCTTACCATCCATGTACCTACTTAATATTATAAATGCGAAGGTTGGTAACTGTCTGTCCTACCTTTTCACGCTTTAACGTCTGAACGGATTGCGATGAAATTTGGCGCTCAGATAGACCATGACCTGCGTTAGGATTAGAATACAGGGATACTTTTATGCCGGTGGTACGTTCCCGTGGGATAATTTCTGACCTACACGCGGGCGTCTCGCCGCGGGCAAAAGCTTGTGAATGCTAGTCGTTACACCCGACCTCGCCAGTTGCCTCTAGTGTAAATACCTACATTATACACACCAAAAGATCGCTAGATGTCTTACGTATCCAATACAACAATGTTTTTAGGATGCTGTTGAAATTGCCCCGTTTCTGTAGCGCATCGGAGATGTTTGCTCAGAACCGAACTGACGGCTTCCATGCTGTAATTCGTAAAAAACTCGCATCACTGATGCGTAGAGCGCGGGTCAGTGACAATAGCATCCTGAAAACAGTGGTGGAGAGCCCTTACTCCCCTTTTCTGAGGCACTATGTGGGGAGAATGGTCAGGTAGCATATATAATTATATTCCTTGCTTTATTGTTCTCTGCACATCCTGCCGCAGTCACCAGCTATTGTTGTATTTTTTTATGTTTTATGTACTACTAACACTAGTGATAAGGTATTTTACTAACAAATTGGACCATATTGTTGTCTGAAATTAATAAATAAATAAATTATTGACGACTATGGCTCACCGTACATGGTGTTTATTGAGAAAGTCCTTCACATGTCACGTTTGCTAACAAGTGAGGTGGGCGCGGCGGCGCGTCATCGTCTGGTCAACTTTACTCGTAAGTTAAGGCGACGATAACTGACTTTTAATGATTTCATACTGAAGATCACTTCTAAACGAGTATAGTGTAAATGATTTGGAAAAAAAATATGTTAAATTAGAGCATTTTCAATGCAATATGACCCTTATTTGAATGCTAGTAATGTTCTTATTCGTATAAACGAATGTGAGCTAGCGTTTACTACGAATATAAACATTAATTAATCTTGCCAAAAAAAGTTCACATTTGTATGAGATGCTTACTTCACTTTGCAAAGTAAAGCCAAAGGTCTGTGAATATTGCCCTTACGAGTGATTATAGTAAGTAACAACTTAGGAGCCGTTCTCCGAGTGAAGTGGCGCCGCCGGCCGGCGACACGCGCCGGACCTCCGTGTGTACTGTGTATGTAGTAGGAGCAATAAAAGGGGAACAAGTTTAGGGAGTCCTAACAAAAGAAAAAGATTGCCATTTGTTTCAGTATAATGTTTTATTGAACACAAAGATAGTAAAAATTACAGTGGCTTCTGGTTTTTATTGTTCTCCATATTTTTTCTTTTTTTATCACCCACCGCTGCCTAACCCTTCGAGGCAAACAAGCGTGATGTTACGTAGGTATGCGTGAATGAATATCAAAAGTTAATTTTAACAGGAGGTGTTTGCATGTATATTAAATAGCATACAATAATTTTGCCAGTTAAGATATACTAGCGCCCCGTCCCTACTTCGAACGGTTGTTATGACTTGACTAAACTAGAGTGAGACTAGAGTAAAATAGAGTGTCCCCTATTGCCATTAACCAGACACAAATCCAGACTTTTGCGTGCCACATACTGAGAACTTTGCAATAACACTGTCTAACCCAAGACCAGCAGCAGTCACACTTGCAACTGCCATCCCAATGAGGCAATCCAATTTAAACATTAGATAACAATAACTAACAAAATAAACTCAACATCACGCCTGTATTACATGAAGGGCCAGCCAGAGGTGCACTCATAGTACACCCACATTCCGCTAGTTATGTTTAAGTCCCATGCAATAGGGAGCGAGTCTATGGCCATCAACTGGGCACAAATCCAGACCCCGGGCAGCTACTGAGAAATTCCAGAGATGGAAAAACCGAATAACAGTTTGCCTGACCCGGGTATTGAACCCAGGACCTCATGCTCAGCAGTAGCGCTTGCTACTACTTGACTAGAATAAAGAACCAATCTTAAATTTTAAATTCTTCAAAAATGATCATTATGTTGTTTCTTGCTTGATGTTTAACCCAAGGATTTGTTCAGGTTCTATCTTAATGTCAAGTTCTAATCCTGTTTCATCATCACAGCTGTTTGATTCTAACATTCCTGAAGACGGCGTGCACGTGTCTGGTGATGGAGTGATATACAGATTGTTTCTTGATTCCGTCAGTTCCATATCATCTGATGCTGGAGAACCTGTATATTGCGAAGAGTTGGCAGAATCTCGGCCCAGTATTTCAAGCTCCATTCGAGATATGACTTCAAATACTTTCGCCTTTGCTAAGGCTTTGTCACGTGGAGGGAACAAGTGAACTGTAGAGGAGATGCTATCAAAGAATTGCTGGACATCATCCCGCTTCATGGTTTTGTCCAATATGTATTTTATTAAAGCATTTGAATGTGTCTCATGGGAACAAGATCGTCGGCTGACTACTTCGTGAGTTCTTGTCCGCTTTAAGAGTGCCCGCTTTTGTTCAGTAACCTCAGGAGTAGCAGGAACGGCTGGATGATCTCTATCAAGAGAATTTTTTTCAACATTAATGTCATTGTTTATAGAAGGAAGGTATCGCTTTTTAAAATGTGGTGAAAGAAAAGACATATCTTCCTCGTATGTCCATTTCCTATTGAGCGCGTCTTTCCTGTGCATTGGATCACTTTCTGAAGCGATTTGTTTTTTCAGGAATCGTCGGTATCCTTCACGTAATAAAATCCAAGACTTTTTACATTCGTTTTCTGAAAAGATAAAGAAATTGGTAATTCTTTGAAAATTAGAGACTCCTTTTTCACTATCGCACTTTTATGAGGTACATAAGTGTAGTGTTTAGCAATAAATGATTAACTATCTCATGAATTATTTTATTTTAGCAATATGTATTTATTTAAGTATATGAAATAAGTTTTTTGTAATGTGTGTTTGTAGTTTAACACATCACATATTCATATTATTCACTTCTTGTTCTCATGCTGTCTACATTTCTTTTTCATTTCTCTTTGTGCAGGAAGAAATTTTATAAGAAATCAGCAGAAGCTAGAAAGTTATATTGTATCTCAATGTCTTTTACTGTGCTGTGTATACATAAATAAATGAATGCCGACTTGTTAGCAGTTTGCCTAACACAGTAACGGAGCTATATGGAGTTAGGCAAAGTATCTTCCAATTTCTATCTGTTCTAAGAACTATACTCCAGATAATTCAACAGGTTTATTCTTGATGGCATATCAAATGGCAAACCACGTCATGAAAAGATTAAATGCCAAATATTTTTTATGTATTCACACACTATAACAATCAATAAAGAATAATTTTTGAATATTATTTTAGTTTTATTTATTTTACATTGTAAACCCCTAATCCTGCATCAACATTTTTCTACCACATGATCTTACAAAGTTGTGTTCATAGTTATTACACTGGGTTCGTTGCCATGGTTGCCGCTCTCTTGCGACTAGTTTGTTTGTTTGACACCACTGTCCAGGAGAACCTATTTAATTATTTGAACGTTGGAGGGTATGAGAGTATTTACAGTTTAGTGTAGTTTCTGTACTTATCCTACAATTTAACTGTTGTCGTAATCAAACTATGAAAAGAAAAAGTCATGCCGACACAGACCAAGCCGTTGTTTACATAAATATACAATAATTATTGCTTACCGTGCGTTTCAAGTTTCTTCGCGATTTCCTTCCAGGCCTCATGCTTGCGTGTATAGTCACCATAACTGGGGTCGTTAGTATCATAAATTACCTTATAATTTCTAACTAATTCTATTAATTTTGTATTAAAATCCATCGTGATAATAAAGTAAAATTATAAAAACAAAAAGCTTAGAACGAAAAGAGAAAAAGTTAGGTTAGTCTTAGTTGTCACTGTCACTAGTGTCACTTGCCCGCTTGGATGTCGCGACCATTGATCTAGAAAAATATGAAGAAGCCGCGATAGACATATATTTGCTACAAATATGAGTGACCAGAAAGTGAATTATCGTTTTGTTTTATTCATTCTAATAAAATAATCGTTTTTGATAAAAAAAAAAGACAACAATATTTAAGTTGTTGCTCATTATGGCAACATTTTGTCGTGACGCAGTGACATAAATGTAATATAAATGCAACCGTACCTACAATAGGTACGGTTGCATTTATGAGCGGTGGGCGCACACTGATAGCCGTTACTGCGGCCTTCTGGCCTCAGAGTAATTAGTTATTACTCTGAGCTTCTGGCCTTCTCATGAAAATGATGACAGCGGCAAAGATTTAAATCGTTAGATTCGCCCTACTGCGATAAATGATAGTCGCGTTTCTGTTTCGTTTTGGCACCTCTGACACACAATGAAGCAGTAACTACACTTGTTTGTCATGGAAACGCTATTTAATAATGTGTGAGCCCACTCTTCTCAGTATGGACACTTTTTCTTGTGACTGAGTACGGTGAGGGCAAATCTAGCTATTTTAAATCATTAGGGGACACGGTTTGCTTTATGGTGTGAACAACGCTCTCTAGGAAACCACACCAACTTACTTTCATAATTTTAATCAACGTTTCAGTGACGTTATACGCCGTAAATTGCGGACGCTATTTGAGCGGTAACCGCTCTTTTATAAAACCGTAGCTTAAGGGCCGTATCAGTCATCATAATTATGCGGCAAGTTTCATGGTATTTTGCTGTCAAATGGTTGTTAAAAACATGCCTGTGTGTTATAATGTAAAGTCCTTGATTGACTTAGAGTATATAACACTCTAAGTTGATCTCAGAGTAATAACTAACATAGAGGGAGCATACAAATTAGAGACAAATTACGATATATCTAAGCTCTTATGGCGCAGATTGTACACTTAAAAGAGACAAATGCATAAGGATTCGTCTATGCTAAAACTAAATGGACGTTCCGAAATTGTCAAACGGTCATACTTGGTCTCTTATTACACGACCAATTAAAAAAGCACAATAGTTACTTAGTACTCGGTTAACCGTATAAAGTATTTAATTTAGTCGTATATTACGTCGTGAATTTCAGTACGTGTGCTGGTTGAGGTGTTGGTAATTATTTTATTCAAAATTATAGATTTATGCACAATTTTCTAAAAAAAATAGGTGCAAAGGGCAGATCAATAGGCTGTTAACATGGCTTGTTTTGTGTTATCGTGTAAATCACATTCGTAACGGAAAGAAAACAATGAATTTGTAAGCTTTAATCGGTAAGTGTTTTTTTACAGTTTTCATATAAAATCACGCAAAATATTTGGACGTCATCACTAATAACATACTTATTAGAATGATAATGATCTCTTCAAACTATCTTTATTACAAATTATGTTGCGATCGCGAATGAATTTTCAAAAAAAATTATCGTTAAATTGTGAGGTTATGTTATGCTAGTGATGGAGATACTTTTTATCGATATGATAATTTTATGCCGATAAATTGGAAAAGTTATCGTTTTCTTTTTCAGTATACCTTCAAATGAGAAAGAAAATGGGTGTAAAGTGATTCCAAGAGCCAGAAATTGTTGGACTAAGCATAGCCGAGTATGTTCTAAACATTTTACGAACGACTGCTTTGTAAGTAGCGATAAATGGAGAAGGTTTAACCTGGCGCCATACCATCCCTATTATTGGTAAGTAAAGCCATCTTCACGTGCGCTCACTTAGTGATCAATTCGGGTTATGTTTTACCTATCACAAAACGTTCACAGTTCTGTGCCCCAAAGCTCCGTGAAAAAAAAGGTTTTTCTTGTATCTTCAGTTGTTTTTCTTGCCGGTTTGAGGGGTCGACTAAAATCGCGGGAAAGCCCTGAAGGAAGGGATACCGTGGCCCCTGGCAACGTACAGGCAACTGAAGGAACACGGGTGGGTTTTAGTCAGTAAGAGTCTGATACGCCCTCCCGCTCCGCCCAGAGCGGGATAAGTTATTTGCCAATTTCCCACCAAAAAAAAAGGTGTCTACTAAATGGTTTGTATGGGGATTGTGAACGTGTTAACCTTTACCAATTGTTTTACTTTAATAAATACTTTACCTAATGTATATTGATATGTATTTTTGGCTATAAATAAAGTATAGTAGATAAAACACAAGTAACACAACACACCAAGTTAGTTTTCTTTGTTGTTTTCAGAAATTTTGCATATAATTGTATGGTTGAGCTGAATGGTGCTGATACATGCGTCATCTTCGTGAACGGGCGCCGTCAGTTGGGACTGGCCAACTCTTAGCTGCCATGGCAGATTTAAATGTTTGAATTGTTCTTTTTTTTATTTATCTTTTTATTACGGACGCTTTTAACGTGCACGTATTTCTACATTGTTCTCACATGTATAATTTCAACATGAATGATGTAACGAATATTTTGTAACAATTTATTTTATATAAAAGAGTGTTCGTGGAGTTTCTTGCCCGTTATTCTCCATACGTACCTATTATTGACCGATTCCCTTGAAAATTCAAAAGTGCCCGTAAATGGTTTGATTGAAATAAATGCTTTGAGTTTGTGTTGAGAAGAAAGCAGTCCGCTCTCGTACTGTTAACGTACCCGGGCCGACCGAAACCTTAATTATTCGATTGAAAATCGAATAATTTAAACTGCTTTATTTTCTCCTCTCTTTATTTTATTGTTTATCCCCAAATATTAAATAAAAATCCGTTTTGATCCGATTGTTTCTATTCCATTACATAAATATTAGGTAAAAAAACTTTTCCACAAAAAATTTACCGACTTCCAAAGCAAAACACTAATAATATAACAAAAATAGCTTTCGTTTCGAAAGTCGTTATCTTTACCTCTTATTTTTTTGTCGTTTTGTGACACGGAATTCTATTATTTTTTATTATTTTTGCTATTTAGTGTGGAAGTCAGTTTATTTTTAGTGCAAAATTTATTATATTTCTCTTTTTAGTTTTGGTACACTATCACTAAAAAATTAGTAAGTTCTATATAAAGTATCTAAAGGATTGACAAAATACCCATACGAACCCAATTTACACATTCGTACTGTCGTTAAGGAGTTCGGTTATATTTTCCATATCTTGACAACTGCTGAACCAATTTTGATGAAACTTGTACTGTTTCCTAAGTTGAAAGATAAAAATCCAATAAAAAAGAGAATGACCACGATCCGATTACGATTTTCTGAGAAATTCGTGGACAAACTTACATAGAAATACTTATGAAATTTGGCACACGTGTTTAGAAGCCCACATAGAGTAATATGAATATTGTGCAATTCCAACAATATTAGATACATACATATCGAATTGATAACCTTTTTTTAGAAATCGGTAAAAAGTAAGATAGTTTCATGCTTCGGAAGGAACGATAAGCTGCGAACTAATGGTCGTTACTAACATTGGAGCTTGGAAAGCGGTACAAAAATTGACATCAGTGTCTGGTTGATAGATCTTGCAGTTCACACGACAAGAAGAAGAATAGGATTAACATGTAAAAGCCTGTTGGAACCAGAGCGTTTTTAAACAAACAGTGTATTCTTTGATTTTATCATCCATGGAATGTATGACATGACGCTAACGTACATTCAATTCAATAAGTAAATTTCCTGTCTAAAATAAATTAATATCGATACTTCTGCAAAATACGGCTCATCACTACCGAGACAAAAAAAGTGGACAGCCTTGCCATAAGCAACCCTTATAACTATATATCTGTCCTTGTTTTTCACACTGAATTTGTCATAAGTATAAACAGTATAACTATACTGAAATTTCACGCTCCCTCTATGCTTTAGTTATTACTCTGAGAAGTTGATTGACAATTTGACACAACTCTAGCAATGGCAGCCATTTTATGAGACACTATGACCTTTTTTTGTAGGTATTTCCAGTCCATATATTATTGGCTGGTTACGGTTGACGACTGCTTACGACCTTAGATATTTTTAGACCTTTGATATTTTAGTCGACCCCTCAAACCGGCAAGAAAAACAACTGAAGATACAAGAAAAACCTTTTTTTTCACGGAGCTTTGGGGCACAGAACTGTGAACGTTTTGTGATAGGTAAAACATAACCCGAATTGATCACTAAGTGAGCGCACGTGAAGATGGCTTTACTTACCAATAATAGGGATGGTATGGCGCCAGGTTTAAACCTTCTCCATTTATCGCTACTTACAAAGCAGTCGTTCGTAAAATGTTTAGAACATACTCGGCTATGCTTAGTCCAACAATTTCTGGCTCTTGGAATCACTTGAAACCAAACTTTGTAAAAAAGGGTACTATAAAATTTCAGATTATTTAGAAGATAAAAAAGCTTGGGATTGAGCTGCTCGCTCTGCTAAGCCTTGTGAAAACCATAAAACTTGACATTTTAATTATTCATCACAATAAACCAGTTTTATATACACATTGACATTGTTGAAAATTATGTTCAAAATGACATGATTACTTTGTAAAGTATTATATTATTTTAATTATTGTGAATGTGAGGACTATGTGGATATTTTTATTTTCCCTTTTCATTTCTTTTTTTCTTTCTCAGTTTTAATGATGGTCTGGCAGTTTGAGTAGTTGATGCGGCCTACCCAAATATCCTTTCCTTGGTATTGTTCGTCGAGTTGAGCTCCTTAAGTTCTGAGTTGAGCTCCACGATTACTGACAAATGCTTGCACTGACTGGACAGGTCCACTCAAATCTGTGTGGTTCTTTCCTCAAAAGACCATTTCAGACACTAATCTACATGGTCCTCACATGACTTGACCAAGATTATGTCTGGACTTTAAAAGAGACTGTGACCTCTGAGTTTGTTTCGGCCTTTCTTCTCAGAGTAGTCAGATAGGAAACACCGACCTCACCAAGCTTATTTTTAATATTTTTTTATATGACGTGTAAAAGTGATTCCGATATCCTATTTACAGAATAAACAATTTCATTTCATTTCATTTCATTTCACTTTACATCCATTTTCTTTCTCATTTGAAGGTATACTGAAAAAGAAAACGATAACTTTTCCAATTTATCGGCATAAAATTATCATATCGATAAAAAGTATCTCCATCACTAGCATAACATAACCTCACAATTTAACGATAATTTTTTTTGAAAATTCATTCGCGATCACAACATAATTTGTAATAAAGATAGTTTGAAGAGATCATTATCATTCTAATAAGTATGTTATTAGTGATGACGTCCAAATATTTCGCGTGATTTTATATGAAAACTGTAAAAAAAACACTTACCGATTAAAGCTTACAAATTCATTGTTTTCTTTCCGTTACGAATGTGATTTACACGATAACACAAAACAAGCCATGTTAACAGCCTATTGATCTGCCCTTTGCACCTATTTTTTTTTGAAAATTGTGCATAAATCTATAATTTTGAATAAAATAATTACCAACACCTCAACCAGCACACGTACTGAAATTCACGACGTAATATACGACTTAATTAAATACTTTATACGGTTAACCGTGTACTAAGTAACTATTGTGCTTTTTTAATTGGTCGTGTAATAAGAGACCAAGTATGACCATTTGACAATTTCGGAACGTCCATTTCGTTTTAGCATAGACGAATCCATATGCATTTGTCTCTTTTAAGTGTACAATCTGCGCCATAAGAGAGAAGAGCTTAGATATATCGTAATTTGTTGTTAATTTGTAGGCTCCCTCTATGCTTTAGTTATTACTCTGAGCTTACGACTGACTACCTACCATAGCAAGAACAACACAGAGAAAGAGGACAAATCAAACATTCTTGCTGCCGCGGCTGTGAATGCTGGCCGATTTTGGGCCCATGAGTATGGATGTGCTTCGCTCACATGTATAGTACCCGACTATAAGCCATAATTACGAAATTTTAGAAAAAGTACGGTTTGAGTCTGAAACGCACGAAAATGTATAGCTTGTCCAGTCTGAAATGACGCGCCTCACTAGGCCCCGCGCGCGGCAGTAGGGCGCGTCATTTCAGGGTGGCTATACACCACTAACACCTTCTTGGTTTAGGGCCTTTTCATACGTTTGCCGATTGCCGATTGCCGGGTAGCCGGTGCCGATGCCGGGTACCTAGATCAGCCGGTATTAAAGGTGGATTACTATCACACTATTAGTGTATGGGCATGTACGTTATCTTACGCCGATAAGTGTGCAAGGACGTGTGAAAAGGCACTAAGTGTACTTTAGTTTGGTACCATACTCTTCTAGCAAGTCATATATGTCTATGACCCAGTTGGCAGTGGTTAAAAACATCACCCACTCACACATTCGTTAGTAGTAGGTAGGTAACTAAGATACATACATACTCGTAGATCAGCCGCAGCCGGTATTAAAGGCGGATTACTATCAATTACTATAAATATAGAACCGCTTCTATGCTGATCACGGAATAGAAATTCAGATAGCCACATATTAGTATGATAGCAGTAATGATTTTTTGCACAAAGCGTAATTTAGACTTTAGTCTCATTCATTTGATATTTGCATAAACAACAGTTCGGCTCTTTGCAGTGATGTTAAGTGTAGGCAAATATTGAGCTGTGACGTCAGAGCGGGATTGTGCGTGATTCGTTTGATTATTGCTATGTTTGTATAGTATCGCACACTCATACTCTTCTCCTCCAGACTGGATTACGGCCATCGCAGCCAATATCAGAAGAGACTAGCCTATAATAGGCACTATAATACAGCACTATAATATCTCCCGCGTCGAAACGCGGGAGATATTATCTCCCGCTCTCTTCCCTCACTCTCATAGTCCGACGGGACGGCAAACCGACACGACCGGAGAGAGATCGTGCAGGACCAACGGCGACACGTGCGCACCGAGGCTATCACACCGCCAACTTCTATACTCCGAAATCCTAACGGAAAAGCCCAAGAATAGTTAGGTCGACCTGGGAATCGAACCCAGAACCCCACGTTTAGCCGTTGCAATTGCGACCACGAGACCAACGAGTCTGTGCTGTACTCAACGTGATGCGTCCATAACGATGACTTCCGTAAGTGTCAGCGCTCTTTCTGATACAAGGTAGTTTTATTTGAGGATTAACTTCAGAATCTGATAATGACATAACAATGACTCGCGGCGATTCCGTGATTTGTGCCTTCGACACCCGAAGGCACAAATCACGGAATCGCCGCGCGAAATTCCTGGCGCCGAAAGTGCGTTGAGCGTACAACTTCAGTCACAGACTTCCTTCCAAGCCTTCAGTTTCTATACGTCATTAATGTCGTATTGTGAGTAAACGGTGACACGCTTAGGTTGTATGGAAGGTGTTGATAATGTCGCTCCTAGCAGCGGCTGCCGAAGCGTCTCCATGCTCGACGCGAAGGGGTAAGCAGAGGTTTGCACATAAGTGTAGGATTCTAGAAGAACTCAATAACACTGACTGACGCTGCAGTCGCTCTTATAAAGTACACTATAGAGGTAATCTAATCTAACTAGCCTGTATTGTCCTACTGCAGGGCAAAGGCCGCCCTCTTCCCATCCCACACAATCCTGACTTTAGTTATCGTTAGTATCGGCCAGTTTTTAGGAGTCAAGCTCGGCCCGCCATTTTAATAACCTAACCTAACCTTTAAATTTCAAATCACAACAGCTGTCATTCTTTGACAGTTGTATGAAATGGCTGTATCACGGCAAATTGACGTAGAGTGTCAATTTGTTCAACAGTCATGTGATTTTGTTGTTATTTATGCACCCCGTGTTCAGCCGAACGAGCCGAACTATTCTGAAAAATGACACCGTGAAAACTCAAGTGAAGTGAGCTGTCAATAGTGTCAATCCCTAGAGTCAGGTGGAATGACAGCTCACTTCAAGCTTACTTCAGCTGAGTTTTCATTGGTTTTTTTTACAGAATAAGTACATGGCTGTTCCTAACGATAACTACGAGATCATCATAGTTAATTCAACATAAACCTCTTGAATTTTACCATATTATGTTGTATGTACACTATGCCACCGCACGCCTACGCTGACAGACAGCGGCTTTATTTCGTAGTAATAAGGCCGGTTTTCGTAGTTCAACTGCGCTACAGTCGCAGCTACGTACCATAGTGTATTATTATATCATACAAGACGTGTTGTAGGTGAACTCACCGGGCGGTGTGTCGATGCGTGACCAATAAAATTAACTATGTAATAAACTTCACAGTAATAACGACGCGTGACGATGTACGATAGCGCCTTTATTATAATAATAATAATGAGACAATAATGTATCTACCTACTGCCCGATAAGGACTCTCTTTGCTTGTGCCTATCCCCATGCTCCGGTGCCAGTTTCGTCGAGAGGTACTTAGTAAAATGGAACCCACTAGATTCGAACCACGCATACTCGTAATCTGCCAAAAATGTTTTTGATGGGGTCTTGGTAAAAAGGTATACAAAATATGATATAACTTCTATAGTTTGAACAAAGTTTTCCACTGATGGAATATTTTTTCTGGAGAAAGGAAGAAAAACGTGTGTGTGTGTGTCAGCTCCGACGTACGACTGGTGTTTACTCCTTCTTACGATTCTCTTTGAATATGCAATAGGCAAAGAAAATGGTGTATCACCCGGCCGAAATAACTATATTTTTCAAAAATTTATTCCGTGTTATTGACGAATAAAACACAACATATACAAAAAATAAAAATTTCACTCTTCATAAAATTTCCATACCGTGGGCCATAGTTGAAAATCGATTCTTATGGAGTAAACTCCAAAATATGTAGTAATCACAAAAACAACCAGTACCTATCACCTTGCCATCTACTTTCCTATGCTAGTACTAAAGGCTACGTTAGGTATCTATACAACATTTGTAACGTTGTTTACGTTGTGGTACATAAATAATGTCGTTCTACTTCACCTATGTCACGGTCGCTCGTAAATCGGTTACCTGTGCCTATACGATTCTAATATAGTCATGTGAATGCGTTCCGCTTCAATACGCAAACAAAAGTTGTACATTACAGCCACAGGTGGCCTATTTCTTCTTGTAATCACCCGGGTCAAAGGAAAGTGTCAAGAAAGTGGTATTTTTTTAAAGTGAAAACCTCTTTAGGAGCGTTGAGCTGAGGTTGAGCTATATCTGGTAGAGTAAAATCTTATGGGTTCGCGTCACCGACATGCTAATGTTATGTATGACATGTTGCGCTTGGCCAGCAGTGAAACAACCACAGTTGTTTCATAGTTTTAAGTTTTCACTTCTGTCGGCTGTTTCCATAACTGCCTATTTTTTTTTTTTTATGGAATCTTCTTTATCCGCGTCGAACGATTTTTGTTAGGAGATAAGCACATGGATTCGCGTCACCGACATGTTTGCGCGGCGCGAATCGCGCCGTAGTGCTATACTATAGAATATAGATGGCGCTAGTACCAGTTTTAAGTTTCACCGCGATGCGTTTGGCAAGCGTTCAGTGTATCAGTTCTCGCGTCGATGTCCCTGCCACCCTGTATCTGAACGACAGCTTACAGACAATTCTGTAACAATCTCACCGAGAAAACTTGGGTGAAGTGAGCTGTCAATTCACCTGACGACTGACGCTAGGGATTGACATTGACACTATTGACAGCTCTCTTCACGCTCACTTCATCTAAGTTTTCATGGAATCGATCGATTGTTGTTACTGGCAGCAAATCCTACCTATTTATAATGTAAACATTCGCTTCAGCTACTCTCTGTAAATAATAAATAAGAAACCTATTTAGATCGTACCTAAACGTGTTGTTATTTACTTAGCGCGGAAACTTGTGCAATTACTTACCTACCTACTCAGTAAATATTGTAGATCACATCATGTTATACAAAAAAATATAAGCACCTACAATAGTTATCTATGTTTATATTATCTGTGAGATCATTTGACTAAACTATGTAGGTACTTAAATAAATAATGTGTAGGTACTTACATGTAACTATTTACAGCTGTTACTATGTAATTTGATCATTTTCTTGAGAGATTTAAGAAGTGTTCACAGCCCTGGCAGATAAATAGTTTCTGTCTAAATATTTATAGGCAGGTAGACTTTACTACCTACAGTTATTTATTCATTATAATATAAGTACTTTAAAACTAAAACATTACCTCCATTTTAGCCTTCGCCGCAGTCGAGTAAAATAATAAATTTCAGAAAATTTCAGGTAGAGAACATTCGGCAACCTTTGAGTCAATTTTTTATTTGAAATCTACCGAATATTTGGAAATGATGTCATAATTATATTATACGATTCATAAAGCCGCTAAAATAGTTCCTACCTGCTGCCCTGGCTTAGGTACAATAATCAGTACTGAAATAGATGCGTAAACGCGGGAATAACATAAAAATGTACTTACGATTTTGTAAAGTAAATAGGTATAAATTCCTTATTTAAAGACTAGCTACACTTCACGTGTTGTTACGATCTACAAAATATATTCACACAAGTAGTACGCACTGAGATTCAATGTTGACTAAATACAATTTCAAATGGCTAGCATTCTACTTCAAGCGGGAACTTTTCGCCATAGCCTCACCGAATTAAATAGTAAGTCTGTTTGTAAAAGTTGTGTTTATAGAAGTGGTATTGAATTTGGTCGGGTAATAGCGAAGCGTCCAAATCGACCAAAATAAATTGGTGACGCAACGAGTGTGTTGCTATTCCAAGGTTGTGTTTATAACTCGTCATGACATCATGTGCTCAGCGTGCACCGGGGAGCCGCCGCGCCGGTAACCTTCGCTTTATCGACTGCCCTAATATACTCCAACTCGATCACTTGAGCTATACTTTAAGCTGGTAATTGACTCTTATCTCTAAGATGAATGAGCTTAATTCTTCAACTATCGCTTACAGTATGCCAGAACAAGGCTTTAAGAAGTGCGAATATTATAAATACAGTGCTTTTGCTTAAAGCATCAACTGAAGTAAACAAATAATAAAAAATAACTATGCTGCAAAAATTCTGAACTGGCATGATGGCAGATAAATGCATTAGTTGTGCTTGGTGCTTGAGACAGTGACGCACGTTACATCTTACATTACATGTGTAAAGAACACAAAAAAAAACTTCGCAATTTTGAGTATTTCGGACAAAATATTGCGAAAATGAAAATACTGGTATAGCTGCATCCGGTTAGACTAGAAGCCGACCCCAACATGGTAAAAGGCTAGCAGATGATGATGATTGCGAAAATGAATATGTGCTTGAGTCGAAAATAGAGAAAGCGTTCAAAATTATTATTGTCACTTTACTTTATTCCTTTGTTTTCGACATGTAATTATAACCCTACGCAGCTGCCTGTCAACCTAACGTCAAATTCATTGTGTCACACTACTGTCACTGTCATTCAACAGTCAAAGAAACGTGCGTGAAGAGTGCGTCGTGCCTTTTATTACTAACTAAAAGATTTCTTTATTTCCAATAATGTCGAGCGAAGCACCAGAGCCGGTGTTCCGTGAGTTCGGCGGCGAGGAAGACGCGGACCCCGAGGTGACCCAGATCGAGTCCCTCTGCATGAACTGCCACGCAAACGTACGTAAACATTGCGCCCTTACGGCGGACGTATTCATAACATATCTTATGTATTAGGCAAAATATACACAAAAAACAGTGATTTTCACAATGTTAACACTAGAAATAAGGACAAACTAGTCCCTCCCTTTCACCGGCTTCATAAGGTTCATAACTCATTTGTTGGGCTTGGTATAACTTTTTATAACAAGCTACCCTCTTCTTTGGTAGATTTGCCTTTTAATGCGTTTAAAACTAAAGTAAAATCTGGGAATATGTAAATGCGCCCCTTAAATTGATCCCCTGTTATATTTTGAACAGAAGCTGGTTTTATTACTAGTTATGAATACACTCTAGCAGCTTGTATTCATATTTTACAGGATTTCAAAAACAATGCATTTTATTTTAATTTGGTTTAATTGATTGATTATTTATTTATTTATTTATTTATTTAAATGCCTTAAAACTACCATTACAGGTCTTAGCCTAATGCGATAGCCAAGTCAAACACACCAAATTAAAATACAAAAACCTTAAGTCATAAACATTAATATTGTTTATAACATAATGTAAACAATAGTACTTTTGCGAATTCACCCCACTGACACGTAAATATATCAATTTCTACTTGCATATAATTGATTGTGACACACTTGGACACGTTGAAGTAGAGCCTGTTCTCATGACTCCATTCCACTATCCTATCAATATCATCCTGCAAACGTCCGCAATCAGACTCCGTTCTAACCTCAAACAGCAACTTAAGGTCATCTGCAAATAACAAACAAGATCCATTTTTGACGACTTCTGGTAAATTATTTATCATTATTATAAATTCCAGAGGCCCCAAATTGCTGCCTTGACTCACCCCTGACCAGGTGTAATACGGCTCAGACTCGCAGCCGTTGCAGTCAACATACTGTTGTCTGCTTTGCATATAGCTGGCTAAGAACTGCAATAGATGTGGTGTGCAACCGATTTCTGCTAACTTACGTAATAATATGTCATTATCGACTGTGTCAAACGCTTTTTTAAAGTCAAAATAAGCAGCGTCAACCTGCACACCAGCATCCACCGCTGGCACCACCTGTGACATAAAGTTAAGGAGATTGGTGGCAGTGCTGCGCCCCGGCCGGATATATTAAGTCACCATGTTGAATGTAATTTTATGAGATAGTTTATATGAATCTACACTGATATTACAAATTACATGATCTATATAGATATTTGTCTTTAAAAAAATATAAAATTAAGATAATCACTGAACTATAAGGCAGAAGAGTACAATACTTAGGCCAGGGATGCTGAACCTCTATACATACACCTGCCATTTTTCCAAATAAATATTGAATGTCGCCCTGATGTGCCAACAAACAATGTTGACTCTGTGACTAAAAACTAAATAGTTTTAGAATATAAGTTAAATATAAACTTTTACTTTCATTCATCTTTACATTTACTGTTTTACATTTATTCAAATGAAATGAAATAAATTAAATTAGTGCTACTTCTGCTGTTACAAGCTAGATGCCATATAATTTATATCAGGTTCACATTTTCTTCAGGGATTTTCTGTTTGTTATTGTCACTTAGGTACATACATAAATAATTGTTGAATTTATGCGGTGCCCAAATTATTTTGTTGCATGCCACCAACCGCAGTCGTGCCATTGGTTTGTTTTTCCTGACATAGTCTATTCTATAAATAGCATTAAATAAAGTTGCTTTTCGTGTCTGTGTGTGTGACCGCTTAGTTCTTCTAAACTTGGCAATGGTTTTTGATGCTGTTTTCACCATAATTAAGAGTTTATTTCTTGGTTTATGTGCATAATCGTAATCAATTTTTTTTTTTTTTTTTTGTTTGCTAACCTATATTGTCCCACTGCTGGGCAAAGGTCTCCCCCATATTTTTCCAGACTTCTTTGTGTTGTGCCTTCTCCGGCCAATTGGTCAGGAACGAGTCCAAATCGTCGCGCCAGCGCTTTTTAGGCCTGCCCCTTTGGCGACGTCCGTCAACAGGCACCCACTGTGTAGCGATGATGGCCCATCTGTCTTGATGCATCCTATAGGAGTGACCTGCCCAGTCCCATTTGAGCCTCGCAGACTTATCGCCAACATCGGCGATACCTGTCTTGGAGCGTATAATCAATATTATATGTGAAAGTGAATTTATTTGTTTGTTCCGCTTTCACGCTAAAACTGCTGAACGGATTTGGATGGGCACATGGATAGACCTGGGTTGGGACATGTATACTTTTTATCCCGATATTCCCCCGGGATCGAGACTTATGCGGGTGAAACCGCGGGGCGCCGCTAGTCTAATTAGTCTATAACAAAATGCAATAAGGTTTAAGTACTTACGAAATAATTCACGCAATGTACTCGTATACTGATTCATTGTTATCAAAATGAATGATCCCTGTAACAGTTTAATATTATGTTGATTGCAGGGCAATACGCGCATCCTGCTCACGCGCATCCCGTACTACAAGAACGTGATAGTGATGTCGTTCTCCTGCGAGGAGTGCGGTTACCAGAACAACGAGATCCAGCCCGGCGGCGCCTACGCAGAGATGGGCGTCATGTGAGTTCTTCAACTTAATAACTGAACAGACAGCTGTGCTGCTGGGGATTTTGTTGCATTACTTCTTCTTCCCAGCTTAAGCACTAGGAAGTGGTGAAGGGCGAACGTGACAGGGGACAATCTTATCTAATTTTGAAGTTCAAAAAGTGTGGATTCTCAGCCTAGTTTGACTAAAAGATTTGATTTTGAATTTTGTTTTCCGAGAAATAATATGAAATACAAACTTATTTTTGCGGCCGGTAAAAATCAATACTGTGCTTAAATATTGATCCCGACTATGGAACGCTTCATTGTGCGTTGTCCGTCACGCACGTAGGCGGTTTTTTTTTTGTATTATAGTACCATACTTACAATGAACTTGAGTTTATCTTGGACATTACTGACATCGGTGAAACAAACCATGGTGAGAAAAACTGAGCTTGTTGTTAATATAAGTCTGACAACGCCATTGCTCGCGCCAACTCTGTACGAAAAGAGGTGCCCTGCAGTGGGACAATAATAGGCTGGAATTATTAAATATTTTTACTAACAATGAGCCTCTTGTTCTAGCTGGACGCTGAAGGTAGAGTCCGCCGAGGACTTGAACCGGCAGGTGGTGAAGAGCGACCACACCAGCGTCAAGATACCCGAGCTGGAGTTCGAGATACCTGCTAAGAGTCAGAACGGAGGTACGATACTACGCAGATGTTGAATAATAAGAATACACATTACACATGCTTGTAGCTTCTAGAGGGGCTCGCAAATCGCACTCTAACACCAAACAAATAATTTGGGTTGATATAAATTACTGCTTCGCATGTATACAATGTATTGATGTGGCGACAAAAAAAAATTACATGTCAAGACATCGAATTTCTGTTCTATATTTAAATGAAATATTAATTTATTATACACATAAACCTGCCGGAATAAATTATTTAAATGATGGTAACATGACAACCGCATCAGAAACCATTGCATGGTTTAAAAGAACTAAGCGGTCACACAGACACCCTAAGTCACTTTGTTTTATACTATGTACTAGCGCCCCGCCTTTGCCTCGCACGGGTGCAATGTACTGATGCACACGTCACCATCCCAATGTTCATACGGATAAAAACAAAATGCAGTATGAAACTGCCAAGAAACAGCCGGCTGATCCCAAATTATACAGTAACAAAATATCGTTCTGATCATCGCCGAGTGAACGGGCGTTACACTTAAAAAAAAACAACCGACTTCGAAAAAATACTTCAGGCACCAGCTCTCACAGATTTAGGAAAACCTGTGTTACAGGTCACCAGGCCCCACTTAGTGGCTTCATACAAATTAAAAAACAGGTAACATGTATTTCTACTAAACAAAACGATAAATAAATGAAAAGAAAAATAAAAGTAACAACAGAAGCAGTCAAAGGGTGTATGGTGAATGGTGGTGAATGTGTATGTGAGTTGTGGTGGAGTGTAGGTGAATGGTGGTGAATGTGTATGTGAGTTGTGGTGACCGTGAAGGTGAATAGTGGTGAATGTGAAGGTATTTGCGAAGGTCTTTGGTTTAGAATTTTTGTTTTTTGCCACCGACTTCCGAAATTAAAGTTCTGTACGTCCGCGTTGTTCTTTTAAAATACGCAACGGATTTTGATGAAGTTTTCAACATCATTAAGAGAATGTATTCCGGAAGGTTTATATATCCTATCCTACTAATATTATAAACGCGAAAGTTTGTGAGTATGGATGGATGTATGTATGGATGTTTGTTACTTAATCACGCAATAACGGCTGAAGGATTTGGATAAAATTTGGCACACAGATAATTTATAACCTGGATTATTACATAGGATACTAGACACGGCCTGTGAATTTTTGATCTCAGATTGAAGAACAAACTTAACTTTGCAGTTCATATATAAATTACCAATATTCGGATTTTCCTCTTTACTTGACCTTGCTTCCCGCTAAACTTCACGTTGTTGAGCCAACAGGAAGTACCAAATAGACTGATTTATTTGCGAGTGTCAAAATATGCGGTACAAATAACCGTATTTATTTATTGCGTTGACTTTGACGTTTGATTTTCGTTACAGCTCCAAGAGACCGAGGACCAAAATTTTTAATATCTATTTCAACTTGATGTCGGTTTCCTGAGAAAAAAGTTTTCGTTTTGAAATACGGAACCCTAAAAGGGAATTATTATCCTGTTATGTTGTTTATGCCTGTTACTGTTTCATGCCGTACAGGCTGAACGGATTTAGTTGAAAGGCAGGCCTGGGTTAGGACATAGGATACTCTGAATCTCGGTAGCATTTTCCTGTGGGATATTTTCCAACATCCACGCGGGCGAAGCTGCGGGTAAAAGCTAGTTTGAAATAAATGTTTTCAAAAGTGTTTCACTGGTCACATGTTAACACGTTAATTTTGCTAACCTTATGACTACCATGAATACGACGCTCCACATCATTCCTTGCAGAGGTGACGACGGTCGAAGGCATCGTGTCGCGCGCCATCCGCGGCCTCTCGCAGGACCAGGTGTCGCGCCGCACGGAGCACCCGTACGAGGCCGCGCAGATCCAGGAGTTCATCGAGAAGCTAACCGCGCTGCAGAACGGACAGTTGCCCTGGACCCTAGAGCTGACTGACGTCACCGGTGAGCCAAAACTTTTTTAACAGATTTAAAAAAAAGTCAGGTCTTTTTTGTGATTGAGTGATTTGATAATGAATGATTTACTTCATAATTTTTTCATTCGGTAGAGGAAGCTTGTGCGGTGGTCCCATATAAATAGTAACTTTGTTTGGGTAGTTTTATACTTATAGATTGCAAGAAAACCTATAAGAAGTCTATGGTTATAAAAAAAACTTACATTTGCAGTTGGAATGTATGGAAGAACAGGGTTTTCAACTACAATGTTAACTTTGTTTTTGGGATAAATTAATCTCAACTACAGAAGCCTTCATTGAGCGTGGTCCGACACGAACTTGGCCGGTTTATTTTTTGCCTGTATAATAACTGTTGGCCCTCCGACAGGCAACACTTTCCTGGAGAACCCCGAGGCGCCGAGCCGCGACCCGCGCGCTACGCGCCTGCTGTTCGAGCGCTCCGACGTACAGGACCACGCGCTCGGCATCTACAACCACGTGGAGGTACGTTACACGAGTACATGCCCAATAAAAATATTAATAACAATTGTAGTTTAAAAAAAACATAAAAACACGCTTTTTACACGAACTAAAAATGATAAAATAATTAAATTGACTACTAACATCAAAAAGCGTGGGGCGCTTTGTTTAATTTAATTAAAAGCGCCCCACGCTTTTTGATGTTTGTAGTCAATTTAATTATTTTATAATTTTTAGTTTTAGCGTGTTTTTGTGTTTTTTATGTTTCACTTTTTAGTCTAGTATGTTCTTCATTTAGTTAATAAGTGTGTAATGAAGTTATGACTTGACCGGTTTACTAGTTAAGTAGCCACTTAAGAAATCCACTATCCACCTCCTGGCTTCATCATTAGACCCTCGACACCAAGTGCAATACAGGAAAAAATTTAACCAGTGCGCAAATTTTTTTTGGTGGTTCAAAATCAGTAATAGAACACATTTCCATTATTTATTCAATATATTTTTTAATTTTTTTATCCTACTTTAAATCAGCCGCTTGGGCGGCTGGCCCAAGCGGCGGTGTTGAACCTCCCCTCCCTCCCCGGGCGGCAAGGCGACGCCCGCGCGCCGCGGGCGCTGTGACCCTGACCGACAGTTCGCTCATCGCACGCGCTGTCGTGTGACGTCGCGTCTAATCGCTTTCCCGCGCTGCACGTGTGTCGTACTTGTACAGACCTACCGGTCACGATGTCAGACTTCACTAACCGCGAGTTTTATGAGATGGTGCGAGTGTATGTACTGAGTGGTGAAAGCCCATGGAATCCTTAACCCCGTGAAAGGAAAAGACCATTTTAGCGGCATAAGGTAATGTAAATTTAATCTTCGATCAATAATGCACTATTGATCGAAGAATTTAATTGATAATAATGCTTTATTTTCTGTATTTTGATGGTCCTAAGCCCATTAAAGTATGAAGGAAAAATTGGAATTACTCTTCAAATAACTTCAGGTCACGGCCTAAACATAAAAAAGTCTAGTTCGAATCTGATAAAATTAGCGATCAATACATTGTAAGTATTGTAGTAACCCACGTAAATACCTACGCCGGCGAATCGAGCGAGCGAACAGCTGATAGGTAGGTACTTTCGCGCGTTCCGCTTCGCCGCTCGCCGCCGGGTAGCCATGCAACCACTTTTAAAGTAAACATCTTTCGTTAACGATAACTTTTTTTTTTGTACTATGACGCATCAAAATAAAAAAAGTATGTTCAATAAAACTCGTTTAAGTTTAATTTGTCAAAATTTGCGCAGTGGATAAAAACTTTTCCTGTATATATATTGGACTCGTCAAACCGAAACATATGAGCCCAAACTCCAGGGGTTTACTAGTAGCCACTGAAGAGTTCCACTATCCAATCCACCTCCTGGCTCCATCATCAAATCAGCTCCAAGATACAAAATTATTGTGTTGTCATTGGTCCTTGATACGTGTGCAAATTTTCAAGTTAATCGAACGTCTTGAAGTTGGTGAAAATTACGCTGAAAGATTCCTTTACATAGATAGATAAAAATCTCGTATAAAAGCACTTTTAATTTTTCCAAAATTTTCCAATTATTCATTCCTAAAAACGTTATTCCGACTATAATAGGAACATACAATAAACAGCATTTCATTTTTCCTTATACATACGTGTATTATAAAACAAAGTCCCCCGACGCGTTTCGCTGTATGTCTGAACGCGATAAACTCAAAAACTACCGAACGTATTTTCAAACGGTTTTCACCAATGGACGAAGCGAAGTGATTCATGCGGAAGGTTTTGGTGTATTTCATTATGGTTTTGTGTACATTGACTGAACTATGACGATTATTGTTGAATATGCCGGAAATATCATGCCGATTGGGAGCTTTAGGGTCAGTTCACACCGAGAAGTGATGCGGAGCGACCCTGCGCGCGCTTTTGAAGATAGTAATACAAATTATAACTTTATTTACTACACAAAAAGATACACATTTAATTGAGATAATTCGAAAATGTCCCGCGACGTCTCGCTGCGCCGCGCTGTGTCTCGTTGCGCAGCGAGGCGCAGCACTGCCAGCGACTTCACGATGCGCCCCGCGACGTTGCTATGCGTCTCGCCAAACCAGTAAGGGTCTTCAAGCATAGTTGCATCGTGTCACGTCACGTCTCGGTGTGAGCTGAGCCTTACTGGCGTGCGCCGCATAAACCGTTAGAGATACATATAATGTATGTTCTACAGGTTTGTACAAGGATGACCCATAATATCTATTATTATCTTTCAAAATTTGATAAAAATGTCATTGTTATTTCCGAAGCTATTTTGACCGGTTTGGATATTAATCCCTATCCAATTAAATATGTTATTTAAATTGGGCATTTAATTTAGATTAAAATATGCCTTGATATCATATCATTTAAATGAATAGTTTAAAAGAAAACACAGATTAAGAAGTATGCATATCAAAATAATTATGGTTGACGGCAACGCGGGTGCAGCGGTAGGAGTCAATGATCACTTCCTCGGCTATTAGGTATGTAATTCCGGTAGTGCGTTCCCGTGGGATATTTTCCGAAACCCACGTGGGCGAAACCGCGGGCAAAAGCTAGTGTATGAATAAATGACTAACGATTCGAGTACTCAGACCTGTGCCTGCGTTCTGAGCAGGTAGATGACGGTAACAGCGACGGCTCCGCGGAGAACCACATCGAACCGAAGGTGAACGGAATGGTGCCGCCTGAACAACCCGCGCGCGTGGCGCGGCCAAATTTCGCTGCGCGCCGGGCCCGCGACGACCGCGCCGCGCGGCCCGACCAGGCCGACCACTTGCTCGGCCCGGCCGACCCCAGCGCCATGCCGTACGACCAGCTGGCCAGGGACGAGGTGATGGTGTTCAGGACCAACTGCCCCGACTGTGACTCGCCCTGCGAAACTAACATGAAGATGACGGGTTAGTATAGAACCACGTAGTTAACTTCACTATTACATACCATAAGCAAAAAAAAAATACAATTCAGATTGCCATAGTTTAAGAGCGTGCATTCTTAAGTTGGCAACGTCGCAAATAGCTGTCAAATAGGGATGGGCCGAAATTCGGTTCACATTCGGTTCAACCGAAATTCGGCAGCTTGAACCGAACTTCGGCATTCGGCCGAAATTCGGTTCAGATGCCGAACATTCGGCACAAGAAAAATAATACCTACTTGCACTATTTTGACTGAAATTCAATAGAATTAGAATAGCATTAATGTAAAATAAAATTATGTCTTTTACTCAGTCATTGTCATTTATTTTAGATATGAAGATTGTAAATGTAAACCTTAAATTAAATTACAGTTTTTCTTATTAGTTTTGAAAATCTTTGCGGCGTGACACGCCGATGACTTATTTGCTAATGACCGGCCGGCTTCGGGCCACGCGGTGTGGGCGGGGTACATCTAGCAATAATATTGAAGTAAATGCGTAAACAAGTCACGACGTGTCGCTCTCGAGAAAGCGCTTGAAATTGAACCGAAGTTGGACCGAAGTTCGGCCGAAGTTTTCATTTTAACCGAATGTTCGGCCGAAGTTCGGATTCGGTTCAAACCACATTCGGCCTATCTCTACTGTCAAATATTTACCTGTTTTTTTTTATTAATTTGTTAATATAATATTTCATAATCAAAATGTTAGTGCGGTTTAGAACGACATTTCATATTTCCACACAGTTCTATTAACAAATTAATTAAAACAGGTAAGTATTTGACAGCTATTTGCGACGTTGTCAATTATCAAAAAGCGCAGTCTTAATTCGGTCGGGGAGATATAAACAAAGAATCTGTTCACAGTTGAAAGCAACACCTATCTGCAGTCGGGGTGTTTTACATGTAATAAGTCACAATTTTTTTTCTGCTTAATGCATAACATGAATAGCGACCGCTATATTTATTCCCCCAAGCCTAGAGCGCTGGTTAGATTAAATACTAGTACAGGCAGCCGCACACCAGTGTTAACAATGTGACATTGACAACGCCTTCATGTCTGTGGCGGCATCTACATCGCCACATGTGAACTACGCATCACACTGACGTCACACAAAACGATGTGACATTGACAACGCCTTCTTGTCTGTGGCGGCATCTACATCGCCACATGTGAACTACGCATCACACTGACGTCACACAAAACGATGTGACATTGACAACGCCTTCATGTCTGTGGCGGCATCTACATCGCCACATGTGAACTACGCATCACACTGACGTCACACAAAACGATGTGACATTGACAACGCCTTCATGTCTGTGGCGGCATCTACATCGCCACATGTGAACTACGCATCACACTGACGTCACACAAAACGATGTGACATTGACAACGCCTTCATGTCTGTGGCGGCATCTACATCGCCACATGTGAACTACGCATCACACTGACGTCACACAAAACGATGTGACATTGACAACGCCTTCATGTCGTGTGGGTCTATCTGGCAAACCCCAACGAGATTTATCAACATGTGATAGGTTTACATAAGGACATTATTTTGTACCTATAGAAAATAAATAAGATATATTTTGTACCTCAACAGTTTTTGATTAAATGACGTTTCTATGAAGTGTCTTGCTAGCGGGCCCCTTATGACTATTTTCATTGTTATTATACTTTCAGATCGCCCAGTAGTGCTCGGAGTTAGAAACTATTATGTACCTTACAAATTCAAAATTTCGACTGTCTGTGAGCTATACTTTAGACGATATTCGTTACTTAGACAAACGTCCAGCCAGCGGGCCGCTTTTTTAAATACTACTCTTTTATATCATACAATAGCATTAGGAGCTTGATACTATTATGTACCTTACAAATCCAAAATTTCGACTACGTTATCTACAGCGGCGGGCCGTGGCCTCAAAATTAGGGCAAGCCAACAGATTTTTACGATTAATAAAAAAAACAGTGTGCGATTGACTGATTTTCATATGTTGTTCATGGTACAACATTATTATAATGTTGGTTAGAAAACCTGTATAAAATGCGAAGAGTTCTAAATAAGTATTATCAAGCATTAGTATGTAATTTTCATAAGCGCCATCTATATTAATGAATGCGCGTTAACACACCAGTTAGCCGAATCTTTTCACCTTATTTCATATTCACTTGTCACATACAAAAAAAATCAATCAAAAGCCACTAGATGGCTCCCAAATGATCGATTTGTTGTTCTATTGCCGTACGCATAATTTTATGAGTTTAATTTAAGTCTATTGAAAATGTTAACATGAGATACTCGTAATACCAAAATAGCATTTTATAATATATCATAATGACAATAGCCAACTCTTATCTTTATTTCAAAACACCTATGAAGAATCTCTTCGATACGAAAATTATTGTGTTTTGTGATCTCAATGAGAACTTATTATAATTATAGGAATTATGGTTTGTTTTTCAGTGGTTAACCAAAACTACAAATGCCATGTATACAACACTCATTATGTGTTTTCATGGCACCAGCTACCTACCTAAAGTTGTCTAATTAACAATCGAATGCCAATTTCAATGTATTCTTCGACTGACAAAAATACTTGTTTTTATTTCCGAGAAACAGGTACAGTAATTTGAGGTTGGTTACGGTAAAGTAAAGAGTTACTTAATGTCGAAAAACTCAAGTTACATTCCTTTTCGAACACAGTTTCCGAATTCCCATTTTCATGATAAAAATAACACTATAATCACTAACAAAAGCGCGGAATGAAATCGCCACAATAACTATCGAGATTATATTTGTCTGTTAAACTCAAAGTATTTACCTTTCCGAGTAAGGATTGCACACACTTTAGTTCTTCACAAGGAACAATTGCATGCGTTTCCGAATTCATTTGAATGATAAGAAACTTTTTAATCACTTCAAAACAAAGGTAATCACAGCAAAAACTAATCACAACACTTAAATTCACAGAAAATGAAAAAATATCAAAGCGAAAAAAAGTGCACCAGTACCTAGCCGCTCAAAACAAATTTGAACAAATTTGGTTAAAGTTGTATCATTCTATAGAAATTCACGCGTTGCGCAACGTTTTGCGCAGCTTCACTACTCCTACTATTCATAATCAAACGCACGATTCGTTCCATTCATAAAAAAATCAGAAGCCGGGCTTAATATTTAGAACATTTTGCGAAATAGGTACATACTAATGGTATCAACAAACTTAACTATTTCTATGCGAAAGAAGAGTGGTAAAAAAGCCTCATAAAAGCCAACACAAGTGCGAGCGAGAAAGAATAAAAATTACGTTTTCATTTACGATGCGATCTTGCGTCCTACTTATCGCTATAGTGTTAGAGCGAGATCGCAACTGCATCCGAGATAGTTGGCAACGGTGAGTGATGCAAAACGGCTCGGAATTTAAATATTATTCTTTGAGTACGTAAACCTGGCATCGTAGCTTATAAAGCGCGCGGCTGACACAGTGCAGCGCGGAGTTTAATGTTAGGTATTATTCTTATCAATTCTTGCGAGATGATTATTGACTTGCTTTTATAAGTTTTTTTTTTTTGTTGGTGGGCTCACTTTTTAAGGCAAGCCGGGCTTTTCGGCTTTTATGGGGGGACCGCCACTGGTTATCTAAATAAGTATTGAACCAACGGACCTAGCTAAATTTGCGTTTGCCAAATACAAATATGCCTTTCCTCGTTATGCCCATTCTATTACTAAATAATTTTTATCTTTAAACAGATTATAGATTCATCATCTTCCTGTCCCATGTTATTTAAAGACTGCACTACACTTTCTTTTTCCATTCTTCCATGTCAATGTTCACGCTATCATTTACGCATTAAAGATTATAATTACTATTACATTCTCTTTTAATAATTTACATAGCCTCCTACTTAAAAGAACTACACTTTTTCTTAATCCCAGTTTTGTTGTTATTTTTGTAGCACTATTGAGTGATTATGAAAGTAGGTAATGTTTGAAAACGGGTTTGCTAGCTAGGCACTTATTTTATTAATGAATACCTTATGAAGTTCATAGGAAGTTGATAGGAATTTTGGATATGTAAGGTACATAATAGTATCAAGCTCCTAATGCTATTGTATGATATAAAAGAGTAGTATTTAAAAAAGGGGCCCGCTGGCTGGACGTTTGTCTAAGTAACGAATATCGTCTAAAGTATAAGCTCACAGAAAGTCGAAATTTTGGATTTGTAAGGTACATAATAGTTTCTAACTCCGAGCACTACTGGGCGATCTGAAAGTATAATAACAATAAAAATAGTCATAAGGGGCCCGCTAGCAAGACACTTCATAGAAACGTCATTTAATCAAAAACTGTCGAGGTACAAAATATATCTTATTTATTTTCTATAGGTACAAAATAATGTCCTTATGTAAACCTGTCACGTGTTGATAGATCTCGTTGGGGCCTGCCAGATAGACCCACACCTTCATGTCTGTGGCGGCATCTACATCGCCACATGTGAACTACGCATCACACTGACGTCACACAAAATCCTGTATCGCGCAAGCAGAGTTTACCGCGCGACTAGCTATACAAGTTGGATTTTTGAGATGGGCCGTAATTTGTTGCATTTGAAAAAACTTTTTCCATACTTAAGGTAGGAAAAAAAGTACAACTTTTTTGTGATGGACAGACAAGCTTAAAATAAACAAAAAAAAATAACTTCGAACGAATTCGTGTTATAATTTTAATTCCTTTGAGAACAATATAGTTGATGTTGTGTTGCTTGTGATTTCCGACGTTCTGAGAAAACAAATACCTCAAATAATTTTGAACTTTCAGACTTGTATGGGAAACGTTAATTATGACTGTCCGGTACAAAAGTCAGTACCACAAACTAACAAAATTTTGTTCTCAAATCAAATAAAATTATTACGCGTGTTCGTTCGAAATTTGAAATTAAATTGTTTTGTTTATTTTCGGCCAGTCTATCCATCGTCAAAAGTAGGTTGGAGTCTCATTTCCCACGAAATGTATGGGAAAAGTTTTTTGGGATTTCTGACTTTTCTAGCACTCAAACCTCAGTTAGTCCGGCAGATTGTTTTGATCCTTCTATGAAACAGGATCGATTGGCATCACGATAAGAATTTGTGAAAACTGCCTTTTTTCTTGATGACAATTTTTTTTTTCACAATCTTTTTATGCAGATCAAAGTTTTTCAAAAAGTTAAGGACTGTCTCCTAAGGGCGGATTTCTCCGTTCATATCACAAAACGCGTTTATGGAATCTAAGTTCTTCATAAACGAGTTCATGTGTTGATATTGATCTCGATTTACGTCCAACCGATTTCAACAGCTACATTTTGATCGCGTTCACGAAAACCAAATTTTCATGGCATAGAATGTAAATGTTGTCACATGAACGCAATGCGTTTAGCATTTGCAACATGAGATAGCGACCAGCTGCGCTTAAAATATCAAATTTTATCAGTAAACTACTAAACGCGGGTACCAAATTTACTCTGAGCAAATTGTGAGCAAATTGTCAAAACCAAAGAGAGTTTAGTTTTTTTTTTTGGTCAAAACTGTTCCCGTGTCTTTGGTTGCGTCAATTGATATCTTGATTGACATTGACAATTTCGTATTTCGTGTCGCGGTAATATTTAAATTTTATTGTTGTGGGCATTCCTGTGTATTTCTTATTATTATGTCTCTGAAACGAAAAAGGGATCCGACCTTCGTAGCCTGTGAAAAGGAAGCCCTAATTCAGTTGGTGGGTCAACATTTTGAGGTGTTGGAATAAAAAACAAACATGCCGTGAGTTTAAAACAAAAAACAGAAGAGTGGAAGAAAATTTCGATTTCTACATCATGCTCCTCCACGTCCTCAGCACGCAAATCTGATTTTAATGGAAGATTGATTATTGCCGTGTTCTCACGGACGATGGACGTCTTACAAATATAACAAAAAGGAGCGAAAATCGTTTTTTCTTTGTTGTGAATTACATACCTTATTGTTTAAATAAATAAATCGATTAAATATTGTTTTATTATTGTTTATTACATACCACACCATAACAAACATCTTATTCATTTAAATACACATATTTAGAAATTAAAATCACGCTCTATGTTTCTACGCATCTGTAGCTACCAGATGACTGCTGCGGATTTATGTGGATTTAGCACTTCAACTGCACAGAATTGTGCACAAAGTCAGTGCTGCTATTGCCTCACTCCGACCACGCCACATTTACTTTCCCGAGTCACCACCCGATATCCACCAAACACAGAATTTTACAAGAAAGCAAAATTCGAACATTGCTCTTCTATAGCAGTTATTAAATATATACGAGTCGTGTGTACTTCCTGGCTTTGTGTACTTTAACTCTATTTCATCTTCAATGGAATCCAATACAGACATAACTGTTGGTTTTGTAAGATGAAATCTTTTCAAAAAGTCTTGGTCATCCAGGGGGTCGAAATGTTCTTCTCTCTCGCGTATCCATTTTGGACGACGAACAATGAACTCATCCTCATCCCAACTTTCGTCATAACATACTATTAACAATCTTTTCATTTTACTTAGCCAAATATCACCCAAATCAATATAAAAAACACGACACTGACAGCGTGTTGTCAGCTCTTGAACTCGTTTAGAGGCTTGAACGCCAAAATCGGGAGTTCAGAATATAAACTGGTTTATGCTTAACTGCGATCACTTTTTGTTGGTGAAATCAAAAGTGGAGATATGAACTCAGTTAAACGCTTTAACTGAGTTCAGCATGAATTGATCACGATCAATTGCGTTGGAGAAATCCGCCCTAAGACTGTTAGTACAGTAGTAGTCCTGTAGCTACAGCGGTTAACCGGTCGAGCCCCGCCGGTAGCTGTCCTTATTGCCCCATCTCAAAAATCCACCCATTATACAAAGTTCCGACATCGATAGTCGGGCAGTTGCCCGCCAGACACGACATCCGTCTAGTCGGGGGATTCTCCCTTTTCTATGGTGGATGAGTGAACTTTACACCCTGTTCCTCATACCTCTATAATAAATAATTTATCTTTATTTCAGACATACAGTCCATCAAATTATTACAAAGAAAGCGCTCGTAAAGTCGTTAAGCGTACAAACAAAAATTTAAAAAAGAATTTGTGCGGTTCGACCACCGTTAGGAACGAAGTTCCTTCTCTCGTATGATATAAAACAAAAACAAAATTTTCGCAGCCGTCATCTTGGATTAACATTTTGACCAAATTCACAATTTCTCTTTCCATCGAATAAGAAGAGGAAAATCGCAAGTATGAACACTTTTTCGCGTGACGATTTCTGCCAGTGTACTCCTGCCGCAAGCCGCGATAAAGAACTTCATTCCTTAGAGGTGTTAGTAATTTGTTAGTAAAAAATAACAAGTTAAAAAATAATTACTTAGTCTAGAATAGAATAGAATATACTTTATTTGCTTTGAATGCAGGTACATACAAATAGGATCGTAAATAACATAATAAAGAACCGTGTACATTCTGCCTTGTTGGCATGCAAACACAATAATTATTAAACAAGTTATCAAAATAGGTTATTAAGATGTATGTAGTTGGAAATCCTGAACAGAATAATAACATTTATCTACAAGTAATTCAGTAAAACATTTTTTAAATTTCATCAAGGGCAAGGTTTTCATATGATCGGGAATTTTATTAAAGACAACAGGAGCCATACAAATGATTTTTTTTTTTAATAACCTCTTTTTAAATGTGCCTGTGTGAAGTAAATTCTGATATTGTGATCTTAATGATGTACTCCGTTTTCTGGTTTCTGTTAATGTGGCAAATAAATTACGGTTTGTTTTAACAAATATTGCTAATTCGAGGATATAGAGGCATGGGAAAGTTTATTTAAATTTATTTTTTGTTTGTTTGTTTGTTTTTTTTGTTTTTTTGTTTTGTTTTTTTTTTAAGTTTGTTTGTTTGTTTAGTTAATAGTTTCTGAGACTTAAATATAGGCACACAACTGTCAGTAACTTTGAGGCCAAATATAGCTCTCAAACAGCGCTTTTGAGCTTTAAAAATGCTTTCTCGTTCACTACAATAACCCCAAAATATAACACCAAATCTTAAAAAAGAGATTTCAAGAATACTAGTGGCCTACCATGGGGTAGGCCACTAGTATTGTTGACCGATTTAATTTTTTGGATAGGTTGTATAACATAAATGCAGCTGTGCTCAGACGTTTACAGATATCTTCTGCTTGCGGCTTCCATGTTAACTGGCTATCAATTAAGATTCCTAGAAATTTTGTGTTATTCACTTTATCGATAGTTTGGCCATTGTAGTTGATATCCATGTCACCTGTAGATATACGTTGGTGAAAATGCATAGTTTTAGTTTTTTGTAGATTAATAACTAGGTTATTATTGTCAAGCCATTTTATTAAACTGCTGATCGAGTTATTGATGTCATTTACGTATGAGTCTTTATTGGTACATGAAACAATTGAAGTACTGTCGTCTGCAAATAAAATCATTGGATTAGATATATGGCGTGGCAGGTCATTAATATAAAGTAGGAATAGTAAAGGTCCGAGGACACTTCCCTGCGGAACTCCATATTTTATTTATTTAAATGACGATAAAGTTTTTTGTTCCTTCCTAGGTTTTAAACATAAGCGTGATATCTCTGTACATTGTCTACGGCCTTTGAGATAAGTTTTTATTAAGTTAAGAGCATTGCCACGAATACCGTACGCATCAAGTTTGGTTAAGAGAATATCGTGGTCAACGCAGTCAAAGGCTTTCGACATATCGGCATATATTGCACATACCGGTATTTTGGAATCTACTTTAGGCATTATTTCATGGAGAAAATCAAAGATGGCCATGTTAATATTTTTATTTTTCCTGAAGCCCATTTGTTCGTCACATAGTATGTGGTATTTAGTTAGGAAGTTGTCAAGAGATTCATAGATAACTTTCTCTATGATCTTGGAAAATATAGAGATAAGAGCAATTGGCCTATAATTTACCATTTTTTCTTTATCGTTTTTTTTATATACTGGTATGACTATTACGCTCTTGAGACTTTCTGGAAATACGCCAGACTGTATGCTTACATTAATAATATGAGCAAGGGGTTCAGCTATACAATGTGCAACAAATTTGATAACTGTTGTTGAAATGCCATCGAGGCCAGAGCTCTTTTTATTTTTCAGGTTTCTAATTATACGCATTACATCTTGAGGTATAACAGGGGCCATAAATATTGTATGCGGGTTTATATTTATGTTAATGGTATCGCATAACGTATGTTTAGGTATGCCAGAGGTTTGTTCAATGAAAAAGTTATTAAAAGATTCAGCTATTAAATGAGGGTTTCATATTATTTCATCTCCTTTTTTTATTTGAGAAATGGGTTCTCTTACAATTTTGTTGTTATTAATAATTTGCCAGGCCGTTTTGGATTTGTTTTTTGAGTTATTTATTAAGTGGTTATTCTGCGCTTTTTGTGTAAGATTAATAATTTTCTTAAACCTCCTTGAGTAAATCTTAAATTTATTTTTGTTTTCAGACGTTGGTTTTAGTCTCTGCGATTCATTCTATTTTCTCTATATGTAGCAGTAAGGATGATTTTCGTAGAGCACATATTACGACTGATGTGCGCTTGACTGTACAGTCGAACAAGCTATTTGGTATGCCAATATTACTTTTATATTGTGTGCGTAATTCCTGCAACAATACGGCCGATGAATCATGGCCGGTCTGAACATAGGCTCTCCGACCTTTCGCGCATGTTCTCTCACTCACACTCGCCTCATTTCATCATTTGTTTCCTAATAAGGGAAACAGTTTGTTTTTCAAACTGCAAATTTACGTTGGTTGATTATTTCTCGTTAACCTGTACAGCCTACTTAGCTCTCATAGTTTTCCTTTTAATTTCGTTATATATACTACTGCTGTGAATTTTTTCATAAGTCCTAGTACAACCATTTAGCTAGAAGGGTGGGGGGGGACACACACACTTGACTCTAACAAAAAAAATCAGTTAAAAGCTTAATATTTCGCAAACGGATCCCTAAATCCAAAAATGGTTTCGACAAACTCACAATATTTTTGAAAGACTTTTCTAACGATACCCCACAACATGGGGTAGATGAGGAAAAAAAAAACATCCCCACTTTACGTTTAGGGGAGGTACCCAAAAAAAATGTTTTTCTTGATTTTATTTTACCACTTTGTCGGCATGATTAATATGTATACATATGCCAAATTACAGCTTTCTAGTACTAACGGTCTCTGAGCTAAGCCGCGGACAGACAGACGGACATGGAGAAACTATAAGGGTTCCTTGTTTACTACGGAACCCTAAAAAGGCAAGTAATTCTATAGTTGTAATAGCTCTATAGTAGATCTCATCATCGCGCGTTCGTATTTCCGAAGACTGACGATGATTCCCGAAGAGCAAACTTTTCTTGGGATATCTGTATATTCATGAATCGTAGTTAACAACCATATTGTTTACATAAGTTGTTCATAGAGTTCCGTTGCTGACGCGTACATAGCCATGCTGCTACTGCGCTTGCAATAAATTGGCAGATTAGTATTTTTCAAGTATGGTGCGACACGTACTGTACGGTGTGTGTTGTTGGCAGATATCCCGCACTTCAAGGAGGTCGTCATCATGAGCACCACGTGCGAGTTCTGCGGACACCGCACCAACGAGGTAACATAACATAACACAACATTACATAATTAAGATATAGTCTGTTCTTCAATTATCAGATGAAAGTGTAAACAAACTCTGTTCATGTTAAATTCTTGCGCAGTCAAGAAAATTCATCTGTATTAAGGTCTTACAGTTGAAATCCTAACTAATATTCTAATGCTAAAGCGAGTTTGTTTGTTTGTTTGATTTTTACGGTAAAACGGCTAAAACGAATTTGTATGATACTAGCTTTTGCCCGCGACTTCGTCCGCGGAAAGTCGAAAATGGTTCTAATAGGATTTTTTATTGGTTTTTTACGTTATTAATTTTGTTTTAACATATTAATTATTATGTTAAAATGTTTGAATAATTATATAATATAGCAATATTTATTATAGTGTAGGGATATAAAGGATAAATAAACCTGAAAAAATCAAAAAATCTGGCGAAAGTTACACGGGTGTATTATCTTTTTACAACGAAATCGAAAAACTACACCTACCGCAGTATTTCTTTGTAAACATTTTTTTTTGTTTTTCTTTCGGGTGCTAGAATCACCAGGCTACTCTGTGCGCTTATTCTGGAGCATGCCACATAGAACCGCTGGACCGTGGGAGAAGCAGCTTTCCCTCAAATGTACTCCCGCTACCTTAAGAGTTTGACCTTGAGCTTTGTTTATAGTAATTGCGAAGCATACTATGGGAAACTGCACTCTCTTGAATTCGAAGGGGTAATTTGATGGTGTTAGGGGAATCCTAGGAATAAATACAGACCTCTGTAAAGCTTAGAAACCTTCAAATGCGGTACTAATATGTATAGTACGGTGACTTTCGAGACATTCCAATTTTAAAGAGTATTTGCATTGCAAGCACCAAGCCTCTATGTGAGTTCATCCTTTTTTGAATAAAATCGGATTGTCTTTTCAAACATGTGTCAAAATGTAATTTAAATCAAAAGCACTAAGGAGTATTGATATCAACTTCGAAGCAAATCACTCCCAAAATAACTTTCTACCCCTATTTAACCCCGTCAGGGGATGAATTTCAATAAAATACGAAACAGGTCTTCCATTAATTCTGTTAAAGAATGTTTATGCAAAATTTTAAGTAGATTGGACCAAGGAATCACGTTGTCCCATACAAACTTGGCCCGCCTTTTTCACCCCCTTAGGGGTAGAATTTCGAAAAATCCTTTCTTATCGGATGCCTACGTCATACAAAGAACACACCCTCCAAGTTTCAGGTCTCTACGATCAGCGGTTTAGGCTGTGCGTTGATCCTTCAGTCAGTCATTCAGGACAAAGCATTTTGTATGTATAGATTAGGCACATGGGTAGACCATGACCTGGGTTAGGTTACTTTTTTTTGGGGACATAGGATACTTTTTATCCCGATATTATCACGGGTTCGAGACTTATGCGGGTGAAACCGCGGAGCGTCGCTAGTTAGGTTATAAAATTAACCTCAATTTATTGTAAAATCAAAATCACCTGTAAGGTGAAAACCATCTATTAGGTGATATAAATAGAATTTCGGGATTAAATATTCAAACAATCAAATCAAAGCACTCAAATTGTAAATGTTTACATGTTCGTCAAATATTCTTGGAATAGACCATCGTCTACAATGTTCCCACTGCTGGGGCTGAAGCCCTCTCTCTAAGAATTGTTGACTCAAGTACACGCCGATTTCCTCAAAATGTATTCCTTCACCATATTAAGAGCAATCAAAAATGATTTTTTTATTCGATGAATGAGTGTCAATATTAGGAAGACTACAACATTTATGACTGATTAGAGCAGTGGTGGTCCAGTGGTAACGGCCACGACTTAAGAGTCGTAGGTTCGAACCTTTAAAGGCGCTTTACTTTGTGTAAATAATTTCATCACCACTGCTCTCAAAACGGTGAAGGAAAACATCGTGAGGAAACCGGCATGTCCTAGAACCAAAAATTCGAAGATATGTGACAGCTACCAACGGCACTGGGCGCGTGTGGTGGATAATGACCCACTCCCTCTCACAGAGAGGAGGCCTGTGTCCCAGCGGTAGGAACGGTATAGGCTGATTATGCACAAGTAATCTTTTCTTGGAGTGTACCATCGAAGAAGTTCATATTTATACACCGTAAGGACTATTTCTGCTTGCAGCGCTCGGCCGCCATAAAACCGGGGTGGTAACCGATGCGGTCATCGTGTTCACGGGATTTTGTTTTCAAACTGCTTAGATATGAAGTTCTTCGATAGTACATACGTTCAGAAAAATAATAAGTTGCATGCAGAAACGAGCAAAGATCACCCCTAGGCCGCGCGCACTTTGGACGTGTTTTCGTTTCCACTCGTGCGAACACGCACGAACGATCCCGACCTTCCAAGTACAAAAGGAGCTCGCAGACTGCGTGCGAGTTAGTCGTACGTGTAGTTCCGAAGTCCGAAAAAAATCCCTACTTATTAGGATTTTTCGTGCGTTCAATGCGATATCACCGGAACCCTACCTATTTGACGAAGAAAAACGTATTCAGTGTGCGCACTTAATTCGGACGACCACGATCGTACGTTTACGTACAAATTCCTGTCCAAAGTGCGCGCGGCCTTCGGGTCAATACACGGTGCACGTAAAAATGACCTTGAATGTGTTGAACCTTTTCTTTCCAGGACCTCATAATAATGTGTTGAGTTATGTTTCTAAAGTCATATTATGTGTGCTACAGGTGAAGTCGGGCGGCGGCATCGAGGACAAGGGCGTGCGCTTCGAGCTGCGCATCGCCAGCAAAGACGACTTCTCACGAGACGTGCTCAAGGTGAGTTGCACTAATGTTCCGTCTAAGAGGTCTCGGTCAATCAGCTAGCGGAACTACGCAGACGTGATGGCAATCGATATCTAAACACGATAAAATAAAAAGTCCATCTGTCTTAGACAATTTTCTTCATATTTTTTATATTGATCGAATGGACCGATTAAGTTGAAAGGAGATGTCCGCTTTTTGTAGGGACGTTGGTTTTTTATTTCGAGAAACATCTAACCAGCTTCAAACTATAAAAATATACAACGTGTCCCAAAATTCAACGATAAGCTGGCACCAGACGGCGGAACTGGTCATCACTACCCAAGAAAAAATAATGAAAAAAAAAAAAAAAAACATAGATCCGATTGATCCTTCGGAAATTGAAGGGGTGTCAATCAAAATGACATAGGCATTTTTTCCTAGAGTATTATACCATTTTGGAATCTTGATTAGTTTCGTAAATTTTTTTTTAAACTTGCCATTGTATTGTTCATACTTTTTTTTTCACACCACGACGACTTAAAGTAAAAAACTTAGAAATTTCTAAGGAAAAGAATAATTTGGATTGATTTTTGTGTAAAAGCTTCAGGCATTCTGGAATTTTTAAGGGTTGTGGTGGATAGCAGTGCTACTTAGGTTGCCGATAGGAAAAAAAATACAGAAATATTTTTCAAGTCAGTCAGTCTTTATTGACAAAAATATGGAACTAGGAACCACTGAAATAATATTTTTAGACCGGTCCATTTAAGAGAAAAATTATAAACTATTTCATGTTAGTACATATATTTTATTTGTTGATAGCAACTCAAAAAAAACTTCCCATACACTTTGACAATATCTTAATTGGCAGATGATTCCATTCATCTGTCAAATATGACATAAATGACACATGGTACCATGTGTCATCATGTCATTACTGTCAAAGTCAATCAATTATAAAAATCGTGGTCGTCAGGAACGAAATTCCTTCTCTTCTCAGGTATGATTTAAAACAAAAACAAAATCAAATTTCCCAGCCGCCATCTTGCATTTTCATTTTGGCCTCAATTTTCATATCGGCTTTAGCACCCTCGAAAACTATGAAAACGTCACCAAGTCGCAGAGTCCGAATCCGAGTCGCAAGGTGTCGCAGCTGCCACCTTTTTTTTTTTTTTTTTTTTTTTTGGGTGGGAAATCATCAAATGACTCCTCCCGCTCTGGGCGGAGCGAGAGGGAGTGTCAGACTTTTACTGACTAAAACCCACCCGTGTTCCTTCCGTTGCCTGTGTGCCGGGGCCGCGATATCCCTTTCGGACAAACTCGCAACCCTGGCAGGCATTGGCCCTTACGGACCCCGTCAGTTGGTGCTGACATCTCTTTGAGGCGCGCGTGGAACACAACGTGCCGTCGACCCGGGCCTGGTCCTAATCGGACGGCGAGCTACCCATTGCCCACCGTCCGCAAGCCCGCGCCTACGGTGGCCGGAAGTCGGCTCGCGACTCCCGACGCCCGGGGCGTCTCCTGCGGCGGCTAGGGGCGCGAGGGCGCGCATCTTGCATTTCCCTCGCGCGCTCCGCCTCCTCCTTCGCGAGCATTACTGCTTCGCAGAAGGAAGTGACGGCTTCCCATGCACTCTCGCTCCGGACCATGGCCTGAACCAGGGCCGGACGCGAGAGATCGCCGCTGCCGATCGCCTCCGTGAGGACACGGCGGTGCCCCGCCCAAGCCGGGCAGACCTCCACCGTATGCTCCACCGTGTCCTCCGGGCGATCCACACAATGGTAACACCCGGGCGTTTCCTCCCGCTTTATCCCGAACAGGAACCTCCCGAAACAACCGTGTCCGGTGAGGACCTGCGCTGCCACCTTGGATTTTCATTTTGACCGAATTCACACTTTCTCTCTCATGTAGTGTACTCGGGCCGATGTGTACAATTTCATCACACGGCACTGTAATCGCTTTACTCTTTTGTTTTGTTTTTCTGCCGGCATTCTCTCTCTTTCTTTCTCTTTGTATTAGAGATGACAGTCGCAAGTATTACCGCTTTTTAGCGTGACGATTTCTGCCAGTTCGCAAGCCGAGTTAAAGAACTTCGTTCCAAATATATAGAGATTACAGGTAACCTATAAGAAGTCTATGGTCTTAAAATAACATGGTAAATCTGTCAATATTGTGCGTACAAAGTTACATTTGCAGTTGGAATGTATGGTAGAACATGTTTTTGACGGGAGCATGGATGTCATAAACTTTGACCACTACATCATTGAAGATCGCAACCTTGTCGTCAACTGAAATGGCCTCCGCCATAGGTTCCCAATCTACCACAGACGCATCTTCCTTGAATTTCTCGAAATTCATCTGCGCAAAACAACGTGTCCTTCACCCCACAATCCTCACTTTTGAAAAGTTCATGAAAATCAAATTTGAAAACGCCAAAAAATAGTCAAGAAATAGTCATAAATAGTCACCAAGGTTAAAAAAATAGTTTTTTTTTTTTTTTTATTATTCTCAGACATCGGTACATTATTTGTTGCTTTTACAGTTTTACTCGCCAAACTATCCAGTTTGATGGCGAGTAAAGTCGCATTATGGTTCCGAAGATACAGCTATAAGTTGGTGAGGATTGTGGGGTGAACGTCTCCCCACAATCCTCACCTCAGTGCAAGCAAACGGCTGGGAGTACCGACTTGGTTTCAATTCCAAAAAATAGTCAATAAATAGTCATAACGCTATGCCAAATCTCGAAAATAGTCATTAAGGGATTCCAGAGATATAAAGGGGTCTTGGTGAGGATTACGTGGAGAGCCTTTCTCGCCACAATCCTCACCTGATTACCGCGGAACGCCTAGGTTTTTGAATTTGAATTTGGTGTCAAAAAATTGTCAATAAATAGTCGTCTCGAACCATGATAATTTCGACTTGGTTTACTATGTAGAAGTATGTTAAACTTCCACGTCAACTTCTACATACATTTTGTTTTGGTACAGTCGCGAACAGTAAAATTGTAAATCTATTGTAATAATAGTATTGTATATTAATTTAAAACAGTACTCGTAATACAATATTGTAGTTACTTACGTATAATTTTTTTTCTGTCAAAGTTGAATAAATACCTACCTAGCTGTATATAATATTCCTCCAATTTTTCCGGTTGGCTTTATGAGACCAAATAAATGTCTTTATTTCAGATAAACTTGATTGTAGTATGAGTAATTAAGACTATCTATCTACTTATATATTATGTACAGTTAGGTAGGTATTTATTAAACTTTGGTTGGTGGGTGTTAGTGGTAGGTTGGTGGGTAGGTTGGTTGGTGGGTCGGTTGGTGGGTAGGATGGTGCATAGGTTGGTTGGTGGGTAAGTTGGTGCATAGGTTGGTTGGTGGGTAGGTTGGTAGATAGGTTGGTTGGTGGGTAGGTTCGTTGGTGGGTAGGTTCGTTGGTGGGTAGGTTGGTAGATAGGTTGGTCGGTGGGTAGGTTCGTTGGTGGGTAGGTTGGTGGGTAGGTTGGTTGGTGGGTAGGTTGGTGTTAGGTTGGTGGGTAGGTTTGTTGGTGGGTAGGTTTGTTGGTGGGTAGGTTGGTTGGTGGGTAGGTAGGTTGGTTGGTGGGTAGATTGGTTGGTGGATAGGTTGGTTAGTGGGTAAGTTGGCGTTAGGTTGGTTGGTGGATAGGTTGGTTGGTGGGTAGGTTAGTTGGTGTGTAGGTTGGTGAATAGGTTGGTTGGTGACCAACCTACCTACCCACCAACCAACCTATCCACCAACAAACCTACCCACCAACCTAACACCAACCTAACCACCAACCTACCCACCAACGTACCACCAACCTACCCACCAACGAACCTACCCACCAACCAACCTATCTACCAACCTACCCACCAACCAACCTATGCACCAACTTACCCACCAACCAACCTATGCACCATCCTACCCACCAACCTACCACTAGCACACCCACCAACCAAAGTTTAATAAATACCTACCTAACTGAACATAATATACAAAGTTGATACGACAGAGGGGCTTTCCTTTAAACTGCCTATACTAGGTACCATTTTCAAGCTCTGTACCAAAAATCAATTAAATAGGAGCAGTAGTTTAGTCGCAAATGATTTTTTAAGTTTTTGCCCCGTTTGAACACGATGTATCTTTCCTAACAGCTGATTATGTCTATACGCATAGGTCATGCACCTTAAAATGATAAATCTGAGTATAACCTATGCGTGGTTGCCGCTGTGACGCAAATCACAAGTACAACCAAATATTCTCGCTAAAAAGATGACAATGCAAACAAGGAAGCAATAAATACACACACACTTGCATTTTCATTACGAGTGTGAAAATCATAGCAAACACCCCGTGGGTAAAAGAAATAGAAATAGGTCAGTGTGTTGCTATTGCATCCTAGCGACGAGGGGCAGGGGTTGCGATCGGTAAGTGAGTGGGGCTTCTAAAAACTGTTTTTTTCAGTGCGCCGACGCTATTCTTTCGGAACGTACTTATGTTACGTAACACGGAAATACCTGCGCCGCCTCCGTATTGTCGAACTCGCGCGCTGACAATTGGGATTTAGTTTTATTATTGTGATAGGACACTAAACAAGTTTAAGACAGTATTTCTTTTTTTATTGTGACAGGACACGTAACTTGGGATTATTATTATTTAGTGTTAGTGTTTTTTTTTGTGATCGACTGCTTTTATTGTGATACGACACGTAATTAAACTTTGGTTTTGTGTGTGTGTGTGTAATTAAAGTGTTCAACAATGCCTCGTGTAACTTACACGGCGTTAGAATACACTGACATGATTTTTAATTAGAAAAATAAGTAACAATATTCTCCGTCGGTATAATTTGTGCATTCATGTGAATGAAGGACACATCGAGAATTTAAAATTTTAGTGTTTTTGTTGTTGCGCGCGTACTTCAAAACCATACCTAAAAGCCGCGAGTGAAGGCCTAAGCCGCCGGCCGCGCCACCGCCGCCGGCCGCCCGCTTTGAAATGAGATAAAACACGCCGCGCGGCGCGGGCGCGGCGTTGCCACTGTTACCTAGGTATCTTCTAAGGTCAGTTAAATTTATTTACAAAGGGTGGTTGCGTTTTACTCTGATTCATAAGCTATTTAGTTTGTTTGAAAAAAAAAAAAAACTCATTTTTGATGCTTTTTATTTTTATACCGTATCGAATTAATACTAAACACGTATAGTATACGTAGTGTAATTTAATGCCCCTCTGTCATATCAACTCTGTATAAGTAGATAGATAGTCTTAATTACTCATACTACAATCAAGTTTATCTGAAATAAAGACATTTATTAGGTCTCATAAAGCCAACCGGAAAAATTGGAGGAATATTATGTACAGCTAGGTAGGTATTTATTAAACTTTGACAGAAAAAAAAATATACGTAAGTAACTACAATATTGTATTACGAGTACTGTTTTAAATTAATATACAATAGTATTAAAATAGATTTACAATTTTACTGTTCGCGACTGTACCAAAACAAAATGTATGTAGAAGTTGACGTGGAAGTTTAACATACTTCTACATAGTAAACCAAGTCGAAATTATCATGGTTCGAGACGACTATTTATTGACTATTTTTTGGAATTGAAACCAAGTCGGTACTCCCAGCCGTTTGCTTGCACTGAGGTGAGGATTGTGGGGAGACGTTCACCCCACAATCCTCACCAACTTATAGCTGTATCTTCGGAACCATAATGCGACTATTTTTTTAACCTTGGTGACTATTTATGACTATTTCTTGACAATTTTTTGGCGTTTTCAAAATTGATTTTCATGAACTTTTCAAAAGTGAGGATTGTGGGGTGAAGGACACAAAACAACGCCTCTACAGAACCTTGGGTTTGCGAGGTTTCAGGATAAATGAAAGGAAAATCATGTCGTGATGACAAAAGCCAGGAGCGTCATGTTGACCATGGGAGGAAATGACGGAAGGATTCGAGGTGAGCATCAGGTCGAGCCAGGTGTCATCGCCGACAGTGTTATGTTTAGTAGGTTGAAGCGGCAACACGTGCAGAAGTGCTGACTCGATAAGATGGAAGGAGCTTACGGTATCGAGGGGAGTTGTGGGCAAGGAGGTTTGTTATATGTATAGGTCAAGATGGCGGCGCAAGTTTCGCTTTTGGCCACGCACCAAAAGATCCTCGTACAACATTAGCTTTATGAATATAACCGCAACCAATACTTCCAGTCAGAAACATGCAGCATGGAGATACCCGAGCTGGACCTGGAAGTAGGAGGCCGGGCCCTAGGCGGGCGCTTCACGACGGCCGAGGGCCTCATCAGTGCCACGGCGGCGCAGCTGCGCGACTGTCCCGGCGCCATCGGCGACGCGCCCGGCGTCAACCGGTACCGGCTCGACAAGTAAGTAGGAGCTCTAGGCGGGCGTGAAGGCCCAGTTATAATATTAATATTTTGTAACAATATTTTGATTTGTGTTCGTGGAGTTTCTTGCCCGTTCTCCTCTATAGCTTATCTTTTTGTCTGACGGAGTCCTTGACAATTTAAAAGTGCCTTTACATTGTTTTTTTTTAATAAATGCTTTAAGTTTGAGGTTATAGTGGTCCCTATTCATGAATCATAATTTTGCACAGAAATGGTCCCATTCGCAAACTGGGGCCACAGTCACGCTCCGTATGAGCCCAAACCTTCGAGGCAGCTGTTGTATTTTAAACTTTATTGCAACTATCGAAAATTAAAAAAACTGACGTTAAACCCAAGGTTAGGTTGGTAATTTTGTAAAAAAAAACAATATTGACAACTGAGGGTTTGACGTCAGTTTTTGGTATTTAAACTTTAAGTTTGTCGAAATTAAGTTTGTCAAATTTGAATATATATATCACTTTTGGGGGGCAAATAAGAACACGTTTTGCAAACTGTACCGTGTGATATACAAATGAAAGGACTTATTACGAGGATCTTAATTTTTTTTTTTCATGATTTTAAAATGTACTTTTAAAGATATTTAAGAAAATTGACCATTACCCATCCATTACCTCATCTCCGAAATTACTGAGACTAACATTTTGAAAAAAAAATGCAGAGAATGGTTCTTTCACTCATAGATTACAGGAAAACCTATAAGAAGTCTATGGTTTTAAAATAACATGGTAAATCTCTCAATATTGAGCGTATAAATTTACATTTGCAGTTGGAATGTATGGGAGAACATGGTTTTCAACTACAATGTGAAGTTTGTTCTTGGTATAGATTCATCCCAACTACGGAACTCTTCATTGTGAGTGGTCCGACACGCACTTGGCCGGTTTTTTTTTAACTAGGATAGGAGCGTCTAATATCCTGGCTAACTATCATAACTTTGGACATGCTAGGTTTACACGATGCTAGTAAATTTTAAGCATAGCATGTGGTGACTGACTACGAGGGGTAAAATTATCCGATGCGGCGCTAACTTCGCCGGTCACATGAGGCTAGTTCACAAGTCAGGATAGTAAAATCAGTGGAGGGGACGCTACTAGATCCACAAAATAGAACCTCATTCTATTAAACAATCTCACTACCTTACTAGCCAAAAAATGCGGGTAGTTTTGAATACACGAAGCTAGAGCGACTAGCTTGCTAGCTTACAAGCGCTGTCTTGCTATCCTAGCTTCGTGTCACCCGGTCCTAACAGCCCCATACGCAACTCGTCCCACTCACAATGTATGGTCCCAGTCACCACTACTCATTCTATTCAGCGGTCGCAAGCAAGTTGTCCTCGTATCTCTGCATGTTGTTATTGCTAGTCCGGTATGTAATCCCGCGTGTGATGGTTGCGGCAGCTTCGTGTGTCGCGTGGAGGAGGTGCTGCGCGGCGAGCGCGCCGTCACGGTGATCCTGGACGACCCCGCCGGTAACTCCTACGTGCAGAGCCTCGCTGACGATCCCAACGCGCCCGACGACGGTAACACTAATATAGTTTCATTGTCACACGCACGATGTACTTACAGGTGTGCACACACAGTACTACACGACACTACCCAACCCGTGCAGTTCAGTATAATGAGTGTAAAAATACCCGTTTCTCAAACATGCTTGGAAATTCGAGCATTATTTTGACAACCTTCTTCGAGATAAATGCTGTACTGGTCGAATACATGCGAGCGCCCGGCCGATGTTTAGCGGCCAAACAAATTACTATGAAAACCACAGAACAGAAAAAACAGTAGAAGTAGTATAGCGCTTCATTAGTATCGGAACCAGCGTACCCCAACTCACACAAATACAAGTTAATTGTATTTCGTAACACTAAGAAATCTTTGGTGTGATTGGTAGTTTAACATTGAATGAAAGTAGGAAATAATGTCAGTCGTCGCTTATTTGAAAATAAACCATAATTTATAGACAATAGAGTTGTTTATTGTCTACTCTTTGTACGTATTTAATACTTTTTCCGTTTAAAGCGCACACTGAAATAGTTTAATGAGCAAGTTACGCTACCCGCCGCTAGATGTCACTATATTAAATACATTCAATTAAAATCTGTATTTCGTTACTGATAAGATTCATATTTGCGTAACGAGGTCATTACTATTCGTCCTCCTCTAGGGATGTACCACTGTCGTTGACTTATTTATCGACATTTCGTTTTATTTTCAAACAAAATACAGTCAACAGCTAGAGTCGATAAATATTATTATGTTCGAAATCAAGTGTTAATATTTTATTCTAATACATACGATTTACAGAAAGTATAATTAAGAATTGTTATGTTAAACTACTGATCTGAATTTGAAAATTACTACTATCGTCGATTGAGAGTGTCTGGTCTGCACCAAGTGCAAAGGCAACTGATAGAAATCCAACGACTGACGAAACATGAAGTTTGCCGAGGAACATTTAGAAAATAGTTGTACTGTAGCTATTTATTTTTCACTTTGTCGAAACTTAGGTTATTACTAACTTAAGTTTCGACTAACTGAAAAATTATTATTGTATAAGTATATTGTAGATTTTGAAAGCGGGTTGAAAAGGATTCATGTCGTCGTTAAGACTTTAAGACCTTTTATGTGTCACTTTTGGCAAAATCACTTTTTTACGCCAGCCGATCTAAATATGATGTTGATATAAATGTGATTCGCGGCCGTATCAAATATTAATTAATAGAATTATAAAAAAAAAATCACCAATACAAAAGAATTCCCTCTACGTTCATAAAATCCTATAATTATTGAATGACTATTTCATGAAATCATGACACTAGGATTATTCTAGCATAAGAATTGTTATTCTGTTTGTTGCTGATTCTAATGATTATAATTCTCTGAAGCCATATTTGTTACGGTCTCGAATCATATTTTAATCAACATACAACCCGACACTGACTTACAAATTGCAAAAAACGTAAGGAAATTTGAATTTCGCGGGCTATCTTAGCACGTCCCCTTTAAAATATCGATAGCTCATTATCGATAACGGTAATCTCTAATTGAGTAGCTGACTGTGACATGTGCGTAGTTGGAATCTTCGCGAAGAATATGTTTGAGTTTAAAAGAAAGTAGACCTTAAAGTTAACAATATAAAGTCCAGTTTTACTTGTCTTGTTTAATAAAATATTATTTTTCAAATTTTAATCGAAATAAAATCAATTAAGACTTACTGATGGTATGACATATCTCTATTTGATATATTTTTGGTTCTGTTATCGTGTTTACATTCTAAAACAGCACAATAGGGCATTTTTGTATATTTTTTTCAAGTTCTTTTCACCGAGACGGTTGTAACGAGACTGATTTGCGTGGTGTAGGCGCGGAAGCAGACATTGCGGATCTCCGCAAAGCTCGGGGTACGCGCGCCCCGCCTACTTGCGACTTCTACTGTTTTTTCTGTTCTGTGATGAAAACTCATATCAGTAGTGTTATTTAAAAATGGAATGAACTTTTTACTTCAACACATGGCAACCAATGAGGCAACTTATCAAAGATTTTATTTAAATTTCGATTTGCCTTGCGAACAGCGCTGCTTAAGTAAAGAAGAAACAAATGAACATACTGGCCCGTGAAAAGTTCTCGTGGTTCGTCTTTGAATCTGGAATTTATAATGAATTTCCTTTATTATTCCATCAGTTACTTGATAAAAGAACTATGCCTTGGCCGCAACCAGGCATTGATAGACTCACGTATGTGTGCCTCGGCTTCTATAACGAAGCCGAGAATCACTTTTTCTTCCCGTCATTGTGATCAGTTTTTTGAACAGGACCTTACCTGGGAACCTTCTGGTTATGTAGATAATGAAGGACAAAGTTTCAACTTTTAAAAACAAGTTTCAAATGATTTTACTATAAGTACCTCCACGATCCCTGCGGCATGCGCCCATAAGTACAATGTTTTGCTTGCGTTACATTGCGCGCTGCTGTAAACAGCGATTTTTCACACGAAAACTAAAAGTAGTTTCCCAGCAATTATTTTTGCGCAAAGTTACTTAGTTTGATGTATAGAATGCTTAGATGACGGTTACATATGTGATAGGTCTTTTTACAACCTTTATATATTTGTACAGGTTTCAAGGTAACAGACACACAACACACACAGACCCACACACGCAAGCACACACCACATACACACACACCAAACACACCCCCTCATACACACACACACAAACGCGCACGGTAGCACGCATGCTACCCCTATTCAATTCTAAAACAGATTACCTATGTTTTAGAATTATTAACATTTTATATTTTTTTGTTCTTTAACTTTTTGCCAATTTTTTAAAATGTTTTATTGAAATTTTCTTTTAATTATTGTATAAATTAAGTATAGATTGTATCTAGTCTAAGCCTTGTCATGTTGATCCATGTAACTGGAGAAACCTCGACCTGTCATAGAGCATGTCCTAGTTCAGGGGTTGAGACCTCATTGATGTAATAAATGTGTACAGAAGTTTGGAAATAAATTACTATTATTATTACACACCCCACACACACACAAACCCCTGACACACACACAAACCCCTAACACACACACACAAACCCCTAACACACACACACAAACCCCTAACACACACATAACTTGAACTATGAAAACCACCTTTACTACTGCGATATGAAAGTTTATTAAAAATTGCACTGGATGAAACTGCAAATAACTAGGTATTCCTCGGTTAGTTAACATTTTCATAAGCTACTAATTCGAAAATCTAATTGGTTTTTATTACCTCGCAGTATGTGCGAATAGTAGAGAATTCTCGTCGGGGATAAAGGTGTTGTCGTCTTGGGCGAGCTGTCTCACCCTCGCTGCCCTCAGGATTCTAGTCTTCCTCAATGTGACTTGAATCCTTCGTTACATTCAGGAGTTAATGTAGCGCCCGTTACATAAAACACTGCTTTATCCCCTTAGTGAATAATCTACTATAAATTTTTGATACTTCATGGAGATAACTCTTGGATTTTACTGGATGTTGCAGGTCTGAAGGTTACGCGTTACGAGCGCACGTTCGAGCAGAACGACGAGCTGGGCATCAACGACATGAGGACCGACAACTACCATCCCGCGCCCGCGCACGACACTGCGGCCGCGGCCGAGCCCGCTCCGCCTCAGTCATAGACACACGCAACACACACACACACGCGATAATAATATAAGGATATGGACGTAGCTCAGATGCGATCTCAGATGTCAAAGAACATAATTTTGTAAAAACCTTTTTGATGTAAAAATAACCTATAACCTACAATACAACTTAGTTTCATAAGTCACGTTTCAGTGATGTCTTCGCCGGTAAATTGCAGACGCTATGTGGCGGCCACCGCTCTTCTAGCAAACCGTAGATTAAGTTACGTTGGTAAGTACAACGACGTCACTGAGTTCAGTGTTGTGCGCCTCAGTCACTGATGCGACATTTAATCGACCCTCCTATATCCTATTTTGCGCTCGTAATAATATTATTGAACACTATAATGATTGCGCCTCTTTTTGTGAACCTCAAATAATTCCTACTTTGGTGTTACAGTTCCAATGTATGAATGAATGAATGAATGGATGAATGATCATTTATTTGTCCGAATTATGAGTATGCACACACAAAGCATGCAAGATGTTATGTACCATCGAAGAAGTTCATATCTATACACCGTAAGGACTATTTCTGCTTGCAGCGCTCGGCCGCCATAGAACCGGGGCGGTAACAGATGTGGTCATCGCGTTCACGGGATTTTGTTTTCAAACTGCTTAGATATGAAGTTCTTCGATAGTACATTGCAGAGAGAATCACAGTCATGTTTTACCTTGACGGCGTACAAATATGTATTATAATAACATTTGAATAGTTATTTTAATAATAATAATAGATTACAATAAAATTAAATTAAATTCACATATAATGTAGGTACAGCACAAATCAAATAAATTACTTACAATAATGAACAGAACCAAACTTCGCCTCCACATTAGAATTATTGTCTTCTCCATTAGAAACTCAGCAATACTATAGCAACATTTGGCTGCCTATTACTCTTCTAGTTTTTTCTTAAATAAGTTAGTTACAGAAAAAACGAAAAGAGTATTTGGCAGCCAAATGTTGCTATAGTATTGCTGTAACCTAACCAGTGTGGTCGGGGAAGCCTAGCTCATTGCGACTACTGTATACGCAGTTGGTCACACTGCAGTAGTGTCTTTAAAAAAAAAAGAACCGAGTAATTTCATCACCACTGCTCTCAAAACGGTGAAGAAAAACATCGTGAGGAAACCGGCATGTCCTAGAACCAAACATTCGAAGACATGCGACATCTACCAACCCGCACTGGACCCGCGAGAGGAGGGCTGTGTCTCAGCTGTGGGCACGTTGTCGACTGATTATGCTTAAGCTATAGGTATTTAGTATAACAGCGTCGAATGTACTTATAATAACATCCATTAAATGACATAATGATTGCTCCACACACATCGAAAAATTATAGACACCTAGCGCCATCTAGTTTAAGTAAAGAAACCTTGTAAGTGTAGTTCAAGACATGGATTACACCGTGTGGTATCGTATTACCCAGTAACTGGATTGTGGAGGTCAGACAGGCAGTCGCTCCATGTAACATTCTGGTATTCAGCTGCATCCGGTTAGACTGGAGGCTGACGAAAAGGCAGGCAAATGATGATGATTGGCATCGATGCTGTCACGTCATAATTGTAACTAGTGGTCGCAATTCGACCATAATTCAATTTCATTTTAAAGATTTATACTACATACTAATTCCACGCTACCATGTCATTATTCTAAGGTGTGTAATGTTTTATTAATTTAATTGATTTCTAATGCATATTGTATAAAAATATTTGCTTTCTGCACTCCTTCTCCATATAAACTAGAACTGTGCCAAATTTCATCCGCGTAATGTTCGTAAAAAGGGGTACAAAGTTTTTGCTTTACGTATTAATGAATAAATATAACAAGCTGCGAGGCTTCCCGTACTTGTGTACCTACAGTCTGTGCTACTGACGTGTCCACACAGGATGTATTCTCCACACATACAAGTCGTGCTCACGGGGCCACCGGCTACGATCCCCACATACTCCTTGCGCCTCGTTTATGTTCATACATCTGGTCATACTCCCACGCCGGTTGCGATTGCTTCGCACCTAACATTTTGAAGAACATCATATGTCCTCCTAGGGCATCCCTTCCACTCACATGTGCCTTGTAAATATCTTTTGTTAGTCTCCTTTCAGTTATTCTCTCAACAGTATGTATTGTATTATATTCTATGTATTCGATAGCTTTGTACATGTAACTCTTTCGCAATAAAATTGAAAACAACCGAACGTGTCGTGTTTTATTATTTCCCTCTCGAGCACTGTATTGTGTAAAAAACTAGCCAAGTGCGTGTTGGACCACGCACGATGAAGGGTTCTGTAGTTGGGATATATTTATCGGCGATTAAGTATCGCCTTTATGCTTACATTATGATACGAGTGTGCTGTGTTGGTCATTACAGACGAGGCGGTATTTTTCGATAATGTAGGCGAGTGGGTTGTGGGTTGGGTAAACGACGTTTTTCAACACACTTGGGAGAAAAAAAAAACAAACTTGTTGTAAGAACTTATGCTTGAATAACGTAACTAGAGAGAATAGACATTTAAATTTATAAAATTCAACTGACCTTTGTTGCCAGGTCCTGCTGACTATCCGGAGTTCCTTGTAAAAACTTTGACTTGCTCGTAAAGTAGCTCTTATTGAACCGTTTTTAGGTTCATAATTCAGTGTATTAAAAACGCGTGCTTTTTTATTTATATTATCAGACTACTGCTGTAATGCCACAGATAACTATTCAGGATTTGGTTGCGACTCGCTAAAACCAATAACATTGGACTTGCCTGGGAATTGAACGCGATATCTACGTGTCACTGATTAAATACGCACTAAATAAGATACACGTATCCCACTTTAACATCTTGTGCGTGTATCTTATCTTTTAATTAAACTAATTTAATTAACAATAAAAGCGAAAACTCGAATAAAGGACAATGACCAAGTGACTAAGTGTTGGAATGACACAGGCTCCGCACTATGCAACCGGAAGTGTTCCGTCACTATGCCGTGTGAACCCTGTTCCCTGAATGACTGACATCCGTCGGCCATTGCTAATCAACATGACAGACTGTATCAAGTGCGTGAATAGTGATTGTCTAAAACATTCCTCGGGATTCTCGCCACGGTGTTCTTGGTCAGCACGTGTGTTTAGAATTTTTAACTGTTTTTAAGTGATTGTTGATATTTTAGTGACTTGTTGTAGTTAAAGTGTGTTGTCCTTGTGTTCGTAAACAAGTTTGTATTGTAATTGTCCTATTTTAACCGCTCAGGCGCCTCTTTTATCCAAGATGGATAAAGATAAACCCCCCGATCCTGATCCTCCCGACATTCCAGTTATTTCGTCTCCTCTTTCCCCAAATCCACTATCGGAATTCGCGGATGTTGTATGCAGTGTTTCAGAGATGGATTTATCAATCCCCCAATCCCAGCCCAGTCAATCTTCCCGTAAACGTCCCGTTAACGAAGAAATTTTATCACCTACCCCCCCAAACAAACAAATGAAAAGCCAAATTGGACGCAGCAAATATTCGGCAATAGATAAAGCTCCTTACATCGTCCACGTATCCCGTATAGAATCGCAACCCAACTCAGGTACCACCTTACACCCGGTTAGTTTTGGAAATTTTTTAATGACCAACAACATCGCGAACATAGTTCGTGGTGGGGTTAATAGGGTTGGTAGAAATCGCGTATCTGTTGAGTTTGCTTCCCCTCAGGATGCCAAATCTTTCTTGGTTAATACTCTGTTAACCAAGTACAGTTATACTGCCTCTATCCCTACATTCAACATCACAAGGATGGGAGTAGTAACAGGTGTTCTCTCAGATTTATCAGAAGAGGAAGCAAGTACTTATTTATCTGTACCCTCAGGATGTGGACAAATCCTTAAAGTTCGTAGAATTAATAGGAACATTCTAAAAGACGGAGATAATGAGTGGAAACCCACAGAAACTTGTGTCATCACGTTTGATGGACAAGTTTTACCCAAAAGAATCTTCTGCTGTTACACATCCCTTCCCGTTGAGCAGTACATATATCCCACCATTCAATGTCGCAAGTGTTGTCGATTTGGACATGTGGCAAATATATGTAGGTCAAAACCACGCTGCAGTAAGTGTGGCCACGATCACCCAGGTGATGGTTGCAACATTTCTGAGGGCGAGGCCTTCTGTATTCTATGTTCGGGTAATCACTTCGCTAATAGCAGGTCATGCCCCGAGCATGGTAGACAGAAGGCTATTAAGACCGTTATGGCTGAGAAATCTATTCCTTATGCCGAGGCTAGCAAAATCATTCCAACAGCTTCCCGCAACTATGCCAACATCACAAAAACTTCGATTTCTCAGTCTTATCGAAAGACAGTAACCCTAAAGCCTAAGACCCATGCCCCTCTTTCCCCGTCTTATGACAACGCTGCTCATCAGCAGATAATTAGTTCCCCCCAACTTTCACAGCCTAATGGCTGCGCTCTCAACCATAATAATCTATCTTCTAATAATAATATTTCTTCTATTATTGAACTTCTTATAAAACTCTTACCTATCGTTATTTCTTCTTCTACTTCTAATTCCCAATCACCGTCCAACGTTGCCGACCAACTTATAACTCTTCTCTTAGACATAAGAAATGGCGTCTCGCCAAGTTTTCCTTCAGTGGAATGTGAGGAGCGTGTGGCATAAAAAGCACGACCTCATATTTCTTTTAACTAAATACAAGCCATTGGCCTGTTCCATAGCTGAGACTTGGCTTACTCCAAGTCTTAGCTTTCGTATGCCACATTTCAATGTTCTCAGATGTGACAGATCAGATGGCTATGGAGGGTCGGCTCTCTTAGTCAACAACCGGGTCACCCTTTACTTTGCCTTCACTTGCGGGTGATATGAGCATTGCAGCGGGGAGGATCGAGGGCATCACAGTGTTTTCCATCTATATTGCACATGCGCACCATGATTTTTTTATAATTTTAAAAGATATTTTTGCTAGTGTTCATGGTCCTGGGTGACTTTAATTGCCACCATTATCGATGGGGGTCTGAACGCTGTGATGCCTTTGGTGTAGCTCTAGTGGATCTTTTAGATGACTTGGATCTTTGCATTTTAAACGACGGATGCTCAACACGCCGATCTCTTCCAGGACAACAAAAGAGTTGCGTAGACCTTACATTTTGTTCGGTTGAGTTAGCAGCTTCAACTCACTGGGAATGCACAACCTTGTCGCATGGGAGTGACCATTACCCTATAGTTATATCCTTGGTTAATAAATCTTATTTAGAAAAAACTTCCCCTACACTTTTGAAATATAACCTGTCCAAACCAGATTGGACAAAATTTGGATCACTATTGGAGGAGAAAATTGATGTTCTTCCAAATTTAAATTCGAATTTTTCAGATCCTTCTGGTCACTGCCATGCCAAGAGCTGTTATGAGGGTTTTATAAAAGCTATCACCTCCAGTGCAGATTCCTGCTTCCCATTGAAAAATAGTGCCCGTAATAAAATCCCTTCACCTCCGTGGTGGGATCCAGAATGCACTTCGGCGATTAGGGATAGGGACGAGGCTGAGGTGTGTTACAATACAGATATGAGCACTGAAAATCTGTTGGCTTACCTACAGCTTAATGCCAGAAGCAAACGTTTTCTTCGTAAAAAGAAACGTACAGGTTGGGTTAACTTTTGCACCTCCTTATCTCCCTCTACTCCAGTTTCAGTTGTCTGGAAAAATATAAATAGGTTTAGACGTGTATGTTCCCCATCAATCTCTTCGCCAATAACTAGGGAAACAGCTGAACTTTTCTTTGACAAAAGAAACACCAGTTTATGTTCCACTCTCATCTGAATGCCAAAACGCGCCCCTACATAATGTAGCAGAGGATCCTTTCGATGCGCCATTTACTTTAGAGGAATTGAATGTGGTACTCAAACATGTCCGGGACTCAGCTCCTGGTATTGATGGTGTGCCGTATTCTTTTATAACTCATTCTGGCGAAAAGGCGAAAATCTACTTTTTAAATATTTTAAATTTTTGCTATATTCATGGTTGGGTCCCAGACCAGTGGAAATTACAAATTATTATTCCTCTGTTGAAACCAGGTAAACATGTGGATGATCCGAATGGCCTTAGGCCAATTGCTTTATCTTCAGTCCTAGCCAAATTGCTAGAGCACCTTATCAAAAATCGTCTCGAGTGGATAGTCGAATCGAGAGACTTACTGCCGAATCACCAATTTGGTTTCAGGAAAGGTCTTAGTACAATGGATAGTGTTGGCATTTTAGTTACGGATATCCGATTAGCTTTCTCTAGAAACGAATCCGTTGTTGCCTCCTTCCTTGACATCTCCTCTGCGTATGACAATGTACTTCTTCCCGTACTCAGGCAAAAACTGCAACAGCTGAGTCTTCCGGTTAGAATAGAATAGAATAGAATAGAATCATTTATTTGCCAATAATGTAGGTATACAGATATGATGGTATTTTGTTAAGTGTCCCGATACATTTTGCCTTACGGCATGCAAAAATTATTTAACATAAAAAACATTAATTAAACATACAAGAAATTTAAACAAACATAAAAAGCGTTCCATTAGGTTAGTAACATTCATTAGAAAAAATTCTCATCCTCAATTAAATACCCACACTAACAATGTCAATAAATTAAGTTTTAAAATGTCAAAAAGAAATTAAATTACAAATGTTAACAAATTAAGAAATAAAGCAAAGTGTCAATAAAATAAAATAAAATAAAATAATTTTAAGTATAATTAAACACAAAGATCTCAATAAAACAAGCTAACAATGTCAACAAATTAGATTTAACAATTACAGAAAATTCAATTTTAAATGTCAACAAATTGGGTTTAATAAAGCAGCATAAGCGTCGTTAACCGAAAGTGTCATTAATGAAGTCTTTAATTGTGTAGTAACACTTGTCTAGTAGCAGTCTTGTCAACTTTTTTTTAAAAACGTTGGTGGGTAAATCTTTTAAATGTAGTGGTAGTTTATTATATATTATGGGACCCATGATTAAAATATTGTTTTTTAGTAAGGAAGTTTGGTAACCACCTGTGTAAAGTTGGTTTTTGTATTGTGACCTTAGTGGTCCTGAGCGTTGGCGTTTATCCGCTACTGACGTAAACAGGTGCTTGTTCGTTTTGACAAACATGGCAACTTCCAGAACATACAACGAAGGCAATGTCAGAATCTTTAGCGATTTAAAAACTGGTTGACAGCTTTCTGTCGTTTTGAGACCTATCATTGATCGCATACAGCGTTTTTGGGCTCTAAATATCCTTTCCCTTTCACTGCAGTTTCCCCAAAATATGACACCGAATCTTAGTGTGGAAGCCACTAGACCGTGATATGCTGTCACTAATGTATTCAAATTAACTTTTTTTGATAGGATATAGAGTACATATGCCGTTGTACTTAATTTATTGCATACGTATTCAGCATGATGCTTCCATGTCAGTTTATTATCTATGTGAACTCCTAAGAATTTTGTTACTGTAGTAGTATCAACGTTGTGGTCATTATATTGAATAATCATATTATCAGGCTCTAGCCGTTGATAGAAGTGCATGACTTGTGTTTTTTTGAGATTTATTACTAAATTATTCCTGTTAAGCCAATCAATTATAGTTTTAAGGGTGTTATTTATATCTTTTTCGTACGTCGTTTTATCTGTGCATGCAATTAAAGCTGTGCTGTCATCTGCAAATAATGTCATTGGATGATGGATTTGAGTCGGTAGATCGTTAATGTAGAGCAGGAATAACAATGGCCCCAGTACACGTCCTTGCGGAACCCCAAACTTAGTTATCCTACCAGAGGATAAATATTTGAGTTCATGCTTAGTTTTAGTGCATATTCTTGATATTTCTGTGTACTGTTTTCGATCAGTGAGGTAAGACTTTATCAGGTTTAGAACGTTGCCTCTTATGCCATAATCTTCGAGCTTATTCAACAAGGTGTCATGTTCTACAAAATCGAACGCCTTTGTCATGTCAGTGAAAATTGCACATACAGGGTTTTTTTTATCCACATTATTCATGATTACTTTTAACAGATCAAATATCGCCATGTTAATATTTTTATTTTTTTGAAAGCCCTTTTGCTCTTCGCATAGAATATTATTCTTGATTACGAATGTGTAAATAGATTCATATAGAATTTTCTCGAAAATCTTTGAAAATACTGAAATCAAAGCAATTGGTCTGTAGTTTGACATATCTTCCTTATTGTTTCTTTTATGTAATGGTTTTATGACCACAGTTTTCAACTGATCTGAAAATATGCCTGAGCTTATGCATTCATTTATTATATGGCTCAACGGTTTAGCTATAATATCAGAAACATATTTTACTGCCGCGGTAGAAACTTCGTCGTAACCAAAACTTTTTTTATTTTTTAAATGTTTTATTACGCGTATAATATCTTGAGGAACTACTGGGGGCATGAAAAGCGAATTCCTAATATTAGTATTGCTACTTGTTTTACCCAAACGCTTCCTAGTCTGCACCTGATCAACGAAGAAATTGTTAAATGACTCCGCAATTTGCTTAGGGTTTTTCACTGGCTTATTATCTTTATTTATTTGTAAAATAGGTTCATTTAATCGATTGTGATCATTAATTATCTGCCAAGACACCTTTGATTTATTTTGAGAACAATTAATAAGGTAATTATTCTGAGCTTTTTGAGTGAGATTTATTATACGTTTAAGTTTCCGTGAATAATTTTTAAATATATTTTTATTTTCACTGGAAGGTGCTTTTCTATATTTCCAAAGTAAGTTTCTTTGTTTCCTGCTAGAAATCTTTATTCCCCGCGAAATCCATTTTACTTTTTTTTCAGATTTTATATTAATTAATTGTTTTGGAAAGCACAAATCATAAAACAAACGAAATATATCAATAAACTTATCGTATGCCTCATTAGGGTTTTCTGTTTCGAATACTTCTGAAAAAGACAGACATTGAAGGTGTTTTTTAAATAAATCTAAATTTTCTTTACTTAGGTTACGTTTATGAATATGCCAAGACTTTAGTATGCATGTTTTGTTCACTTGTATTTTTAAAATCTGAGCGGAGTGGTCTGATAATGCCAAATCTATTACTTCACTCACACATTTTTGTCTCGAATTATGAGCAAAATTATCTAGACAAGTGCCACTTTTAGGTCTAGTCGGTTCCCTGAATTCTAATTTAAGATTATAGGTAAGTAATAAATTTTCAAAGTCCAATACTATGTTATTTCTCTTTAGTGTGTTAATGTTAAAGTCCCCGCACAGAACAATTTTTTTACTGGACTTAGTACACAATTGCCTTAGTAAGATATTTAAATTATCCATAAAAGAATTTATACATGTCATATTCGGAGGTCTATATATGCATACAACAATTAATCCCTGTTGAGATAGTTCTATTGCACAATATTCAAATACACCTATGATAGACTTGTTAGGGAGTTCCTTATATTCGTATCTATTTCTGATAAGGATACACGCTCCCCCACGCTTCTGATGGGATCTTGAAAAACACGCTGCAAGCTTGAAATTAGGAACTTTAATTAACGATTCTTGTCCGGACGTTATAAAGTGTTCAGTAATGCACAATACATCGATGTCAATGTTTTTTTCAGTGCTTAACTCTTGGATATGCAGTGTCAACATATCAGATTTATTCAGGAGTCCTGCGATGTTTTGGTGCATTATATTCAAATGTTTATAATAGAAAAAACTGATCACTCGTTGACTTAATAATCTCCTGCTCAATCGGAATCTCAGTAGTGCTAGTCTTGGCAGGGTAATTGTTATTATGAGTCACGATTTTTGTCATTGGCGAAACTTCTTGAAGACCGAATAATCTGTAGTCAAACCTTATCCTGTTCATAATCTGGTTAAATATGTTTCTCCATCCGTATTTATTTATTTTCCCAGTATTGTAAGAAAACATTTCGTGCGATAGGGTAGCATTGCTATCGAAAAAATATGCATATTCATTATTTTTTATGTCTGACAAAAGGAGGTTATTGAACAACTCCACTTTAAAATTATGTATTAATGCACCTTTTACGTAAATCGGAGTGCAGATAACAATATTAGTGTGGGTTACATTTTTCAGCGAGCAGTTTAAGTTGTGAAGTATATTTACATAATCACCATTTTGAAGATCATTTTCTCCGATGAAGAGTAGGCAGTAGTCATTCATTGAGTAGTCTTTTAATTTGTGTTGAATGGTCTCTAAGAAATCTGTTGAGGTGACGTTAGGTACTAAATAATGACAATACTGAAAGTGACGAGAGAATACTTCTTCGATTAAAGGTAAAGTCCCTCTCGTGCACTTGCTGCTGATAATGGATAGTCTATTTTTAAGTGTTGCGCCTGCCAAATTTTTGTATGCAAAATTACTCACTTGCGCCGCAGTTTCACAATTATGCAGGTTCATAGTTTCACAGGAGTTAATACGCTCGGTTAGTAATGCGATCTCCTGTTCTGCAATCTGTAATTTCTTTTGAATTACTAATAATTCCTGTTCCAGGCGAAGTATATATTCACTGGTCTCTACTTTCAATGAGGGCGAAGGTGGTAAGGAACTCAAATTGTTATGCTGTAGGTTAAGGTGATACAATGCATATGTGAACTTCTGTTGTCCCGATCATTGGTTCTGAGAGTCCAGGGTGAGGAGTTTGATGAACGGCAGACATGGAAGGGACTCCCACAAGGCTATGTCCTCAGTCCCATACTTTACAATTTATACACGGCTGATATTGGATCCTGCTTAAATAACAATTGCCAGATGTTACAATACGCCGATGACATTGTTCTGTATGTGACAGATTCCTCCATAGTTGACGGTGCGTCATCTTTATGCCTCTCTCTGGATTCTTTGAACCAGTGGCTTTTAAGCCATGGACTGTCGTTGTCTGCACCAAAAAGTTCGGCAGTTATTTTCTCTCGCAAAAGACTCATCCCTAATATTTCAGTAAACATTTTAAGCCACAATATCCCAATAGTTAATAAAGTTAAATTTTTAGGACTTATTTTAGATACAAAATTATCTGGCAAACATCACATAATCTCACGGAATTTATGTCCCTGAAATATGATGAAGTTTTGGCTAAATTGGAATACAGTGAGAATGAAAGGAAAAAACACATGGAATATATTAACGTATTGGAGAACAGGGTTGAAAATCTGGAACGTGTCGCTCGAAAGTCTTGTGTTGAGATACGGAATGTTCCTAAGCGCGATCAAGAAAGAAAGGAAGATTTAATCAAAATAATGAAATGTATTGGAACGTCTATCAACGTTGACATTCAAGATACTGATGTCAAGGACGTATTTCGCTATAACTCGAAGTCATCGTCTAAAATGCCCATAGTCGTCGAGTTTTCCACGGTAATAAAAAAGGAAGCTTTGTTAGACACCGTGAAAAAATTAAAACAGGAGTCAAAAACTTATTTGTCAACTACACACGCCAAAATTGACGGTCCTAGTGAACCCATCTACATATCGGAAAGCCTAACCGCGGAAATTAAGAGAATTTTTGCAAGGGCTCGCACGTACTCCAACGATAACAACTATAAGTACTGTTGGACCGCTCATGGCTTCGTATACTTACGCAAGGAAGAAGGTGCCAAAGCAATCAGATTATCTAATGAAGAGGATCTCCATAAACTGATGTCAACTAAATGACTTAATGGCCTGCAGGTTTACACGCACTGCTTCAGGTTATTTTGCTCAGTCTTTTTTTCTATATTGTTTTGTTTACTACTTAGTTTTATATTCTTAACTTACTTATACCGCACATACTCAACACAATTGTACACATTTCACACATCCTATCTCGCTCACACACATAATTCTAACAATATTACTCACCTTTGTTCTGCATACAGTAGACTGCCCACACAATACAAGTACTATAACCTAAGTAACAAATATCATACGCACATAACTATACATACCCAGATAATGTATACTAGATTTTATCGAAGGAATTTCTACGGGGTTGTATTATCTATATGTAATTTTATTTATCTATCTAGATATTGTACCCAATCGTTTCACTCAGATATACCACTAGCTATAGGCCATCACATTCACAACGGATAACAACAACAGTATCTCTAAAATACAAAATGATTTAGACAGTACAACCGTTTCAGAATCAGCAATAGTGGAGCTTAATGACTGTACTCACCTACTAAACACCTCGGGCAGTAACCTAAAATTGATAACACACAATATCAGAAGTATCTATCGGAACTTAGATCACTTTCTTGTATTTCTAAAACGCATAGACACCCACTGTGACATTTTGGTTTTTACGGAATGTTGGATATCGGAACATAGGCCTCTACCACAAATAGATAACTACAGACTTTACTATTCCACTACTAACCATAATAGAAGTGATGGCGTCGTTATATACATTCACATGGATTTATGCCATACTGTGGAGGAACCAGTACTCGTTGACGCTAGCTGTCTACTTATAAAAAGTAAAGATATTGCCATTCTCTGTGTGTATAGGTCGCCATCTAACCATGCTATAGACCCCTTTCTTACATCTCTTGAAACAAACTTACGATCAATCCGAGAGTCTCATACAGTTGCTGTTCTTGGTGATATCAACATTGACATCAAACCTCTCAACGACGATCGGAAAAGCGAACAGTACCTCAATCTTTTAGCTGAAAACGGCCTTCTGCCTGCTCACCTTTTTCCTACACGCGAGTCTAACTGCTTAGATCATATTATTCTTAAAACTAATCGTAAAGCTCAAACATTTGTAATTAAAACTAACATCACTGACCATTTACCCGTCTTACTTAATTTAACACAACCAAAACAAGATAAAGGCCCAAAATACAGACAAATTATTAACTACGATAACGCGGTCAATACACTTGTGAATACTGCTATCTAATTACGCAACACATTTTCGATTTACAATTGAGTCAAATTTGTTTCGATTTGAATACAATTGCATTCAATTTATAATTTTCGAATTACGTAACTCTAAAATCTGCGTTGTCAACTGCACTCTGTTTCAAACGCTAAAGAGTGAACGATACTCGTCTAAAAAGGCTATTAGTGGAATTACGTAATCATTTTGACAGTTGAAAATTTGTTTCAAATCAACGAGAAATTGCTTTCAGCTATCAATCTAAAGAGAAGGCACCCTACTGGTCGCATTCGATTTTCTTTGCAATATTTTTGGGATTTACTCGTATAATCTCCTTACTTATTACAAAATTATGTAAGTGAACGTCGTCGTCTTCATAAATTGTGAATGTGTTTTTGTGTAAAACCTCAATGATAGATCAGTATTAGGGTCTGTAAAATACCGAAGCAACGAGGTCGGTTTTTAATAATAATTGTGAAAGTTTTCTTCTGTTACAAGTGCTTACAACCTAAACTAAAGATATATATTATGATATTTCAGAAACGAGGTATTTTGGTGGCATTTTAAAGGAAAGACAAATTCGTACCTCGTACCGTATCAAACTTATCATAAGCCACAAGCTTAGCAACCCAGTCGGGCTTGTACTTCATTGGAAAAGCAAATTTATTACAGGAAGAACAAATATTATAATATAGTTTGAAGCATTTTATGTCAATGGATTCTGTAAGGACATCGGTGAACATACTCACCACACCATAAATAGATCTATTTCCACATCATTGTCTGTATAAGGTACCTACTTAATATCAATATTATTTTCTTTCTTAGTGTTGAACATTGATTGTGTGTTTAGCATAGCAACAATTTTACACACAATCTTATTGTTTGTTGGTAAATACGAAATGCACCATCAAACGTAAACTTACCATACATTTAAATAAAGTCAATTGTAGGCACCTAATTGTTGTTTATAGCAGAATATTGCTGTTCTATAAAGTAGATAGATTGTGCATGTAAGTGTTTAAGGGAGAGGCCTATTAGACTTTGTGGATGGATGTAATGGTTCATAGAATATCAATCTAATGAGGATTTACTTAATTTTTTTTTTTTATATTTCAGGTGTCAGGCTCAGCTATATTATTCAGGAAAAAATTTAACTCTCATGAGCGCTTACAGCAAGAATTAGCAAGCAGTACATACTTATTCCATGATGACTGCCACAGGACATTAGATTCCAAATTCCACTAAACCTTACAGTAGTGTCCAAATATTTCATAATAATGTGAAGATATAATAAAAGTCGTTTTTGATTACCATAATTTATTTCTCTCTATTTACTGTTACCTAATAAATGACAGTTAATTTAGGCAAATAGGTACCTACCTCTAAATAGTATCAATAAAATAATCAATTGGCTGTGTTTATAAAAGGCATAGTATTCAATTCTTAAATATTTCATTATAAGTTATTTTTATTTGCACCTTTATAGGTACAAATAAAAATTACAAGTACAGGTTCAAAATAAAAACACTTTATTAAAGTTTACACTGTTATCAATTAACAAAATAGTAATACATATTTATATTGCTGTTGTACAAGACAGAACAGTAAAAAAAAAGAAGATTATCTTTCATTAACAATCTTCAGTTTTTACTTTAGTTCTTGAGAAGCTTGAAAACTGAAGTAGCAGAGCAACGGGGCAACGCAGCATGGGCGACATCCTTCATGCTGCCCTCATGTCTTCATAGGTGAAACGCCCCAGGAACTCTATAGTTTTAAAACAAAATCTTATTATTTTTTGCTCAAATAAAGTACCTACTTAGAAATTATGTGGCAAAGTAAAGTAGGCTCAACTAGGTTTTCATTAGTCCATGGCTGGACAAAACCCATCAGCCTAGTCATTGGTGCTGGTTGTATAATTTCATCTTTATTTAGGGCTGATATTTCAGTCTCCAGATATTTTATAATACTGAATTATAATATTAAACATTAGTTAGGTACACACAAAATATATGTTGTGTCTATGTACTAAGTTCAGCCAAGGAAATATATTCAAAGTTTTATTTATTATGTGACTTGCTACGCTTTATTCTTAACTATGTGTCAAAAAGCTTACCTTCAATGATTAATACAGAAGATTGGATATTCAATCCATGTTTGAACAACAAGATTGATGTTGGGTTGCGTTCCCTTCTTGTATTTTCAGCTCTAGCACGGTCTGTGAAAATATTATAAATATGTTTTGTAGTTAGTTGTTATTTGGCTAGTGTAGTTAGTTATTATTTGGCTAGTTGTAATTGTTTATTTCAGCATCTACTTATGTACATAAATATCAATTAACAATTTCAGTTAAGACTGAGGTTGACGGACATAGTAACTATATTTAACCACAATAAAAAGTTAGATGCTTGTGTCTACACAACAAAAGAATGATTGTCCATAGGTAGATTGACCAATAATGTACCTACAGCTACAATAATGTAATGAGATACAAAGGTACTCTCTTACACACGTTATTCCTATTTATATTGGCTTACTTACTTGTAGTGATAATATCGACTTAGTTACTTTTCGCTATTGAGCAAAACAGCCTAAGTAAGTCTTAGTGCAGCCAGTAGAAAACGAAAACAGAGCACGCAGTGTCTTCAGTGTCTTGAACGAGAGAATTTTCCAAAGTTTTTCCGACTTCCACAAGCCACAAGAAAAATGTTCCAAAACTGCTTAGCATAGGCCCATGTTTCTGTAAGAGAATAGTAAATATAATCTTGTATGTTGAAAAATATAAAACATAAAGGCAAAACAATGCTTATCAAAAATATTACCGAAAACTAAAATGTAAACAAAGTCATCGCCAATTCGCCATGTTAGATATCGTATTCTCCACAGACTTCAAAGAATGATCATTCCAGCTTCCAGCGCAGATTATTTTCGATGTTTAATATGTGTTATATGCCTTTCTTGTTCTTTTCTCTACAAACTGATAAAGTTAGAGCAGTAAAGACAGGCAATATTCTGCAATAAATTCGACTCTGAACACCTCACAATAAGTCGGCAGATCGTTCAAGAGGTTATTCAACTTTTACTCAGTGCTGCCAATTTTTTTCCCTGAGTCCGGTATAGACATGCGTCAGATACATCAAAACGAATTTAATCAGCAGTCTAATTACGCAACACATTTTATTTCTGTTTACAATTCTGAATCGAAAGCAAGTCCAGTTTTAAACGCCTGCCCAAATTCGAATTACGCTACACATTTTATATCAGTCGACCGTAATTGGATAGGGATGTTCTAATCAATTGGCTATAATTTATTTGGATGATGTGTTTTGTTACACCATGTAGGAATGATTAATTTCCAAATTATTGTGCTATATTTTTTATTTTTTTTATTACAACTGATACTCTACTAGTGCTTATAAATGAAAATGTACAATGATTGCCGAAAAATTAAAAACCAATTTTTAAAACACTTTCTACCAAAAACTACCATAATTGAAATACGTAACAAAACGTTTTTCTTTTCACGTTTTTGTTATCTGTAGCCAATGACAAAATCGTAGAAAAGCAGTGTTGTCAACTTAGTGGGATTTCCACTAAACCTGGGGATTTGGACACCCCTACTGGCGGAGAAATTTTGCTTTCAGTGGCCGGTGGTTGTGTCTAATGGTTAGTTTAATTCAATTTGTAGAAAACAATACAATCAAACTAAAACTTTGACTCGAGAAAATATTTAAATAACACGATAATGGCATATTTTATTGTTTGTTTAAAACCTGTGTCAGTGATTTTTCGATTTATTTCTTTCAAATGCCGAAACCACTGCGGATTCGAACGCTGATTTGGAAAGACTGACACAGCATGACGAATATATTGAAGTCACACAGAGGCTCCGCCCGAGTAGAGATCGAAAAACAACGTCATTTCAAAAAACATATCTCACGGCAGACGGGAACGTACTTACGGGATAAAAAAATCTGCCGTTAAGCCGTTTGAAAACAAACATCTTCACTAAAATTTCAATAATTATACTGCGGTTGCCGTTTGTCATGCCACCAAATCAATAGAAGTTAAAATCGGTTGAACGGACTGTAAAAAAGGTTTATTCAAATGTCAAATCTTATTTTATTAATCGAATAAAGTTTTTAACCAAACGGTTAAATATCCTATTTCAGATTTTGAAATCGCTTTCAAAATCCGTTTTTAGAAATCGGTTTCAGGAGTGGCTCCAGCTCGCAGTTTCAATCGTCTTTAGTAATATTATTCGGTTGTAAGTGCATCATTAAAAACTATTCAAACATAAACAAATACGTACTTACGCAAAGCTACTATTGCCGTGGTTGGTTTTGTGAAATTGGTTTGTCTAGTTCGGATAATCGATACGATTCGATTTCTGACTGAAATCTGATTAAATTCGTTTTGATGTATCTGACGCATGTCTATACCGGACTCAGGGAAAAAAATTGGCAGCACTGAGTAAAAGTTGAATAACCTCTTGAACGATCTGCCGACTTATTGTGAGGTGTTCAGAGTCGAATTTATTGCAGAATATTGCCTGTCTTTACTGCTCTAACTTTATCAGTTTGTAGAGAAAAGAACAAGAAAGGCATATAACACATATTAAACATCGAAAATAATCTGCGCTGGAAGCTGGAATGATCATTCTTTGAAGTCTGTGGAGAATACGATATCTAACATGGCGAATTGGCGATGACTTTGTTTACATTTTAGTTTTCGGTAATATTTTTGATAAGCATTGTTTTGCCTTTATGTTTTATATTTTTCAACATACAAGATTATATTTACTATTCTCTTACAGAAACATGGGCCTATGCTAAGCAGTTTTGGAACATTTTTCTTGTGGCTTGTGGAAGTCGGAAAAACTTTGGAAAATTCTCTCGTTCAAGACACTGAAGACACTGCGTGCTCTGTTTTCGTTTTCTACTGGCTGCACTAAGACTTACTTAGGCTGTTTTGCTCAATAGCGAAAAGTAACTAAGTCGATATTATCACTACAAGTAAGTAAGCCAATATAAATAGGAATAACGTGTGTAAGAGAGTACCTTTGTATCTCATTACATTATTGTAGCTGTAGGTACATTATTGGTCAATCTACCTATGGACAATCATTCTTTTGTTGTGTAGACACAAGCATCTAACTTTTTATTGTGGTTAAATATAGTTACTATGTCCGTCAACCTCAGTCTTAACTGAAATTGTTAATTGATATTTATGTACATAAGTAGATGCTGAAATAAACAATTACAACTAGCCAAATAATAACTAACTACACTAGCCAAATAACAACTAACTACAAAACATATTTATAATATTTTCACAGACCGTGCTAGAGCTGAAAATACAAGAAGGGAACGCAACCCAACATCAATCTTGTTGTTCAAACATGGATTGAATATCCAATCTTCTGTATTAATCATTGAAGGTAAGCTTTTTGACACATAGTTAAGAATAAAGCGTAGCAAGTCACATAATAAATAAAACTTTGAATATATTTCCTTGGCTGAACTTAGTACATAGACACAACATATATTTTGTGTGTACCTAACTAATGTTTAATATTATAATTCAGTATTATAAAATATCTGGAGACTGAAATATCAGCCCTAAATAAAGATGAAATTATACAACCAGCACCAATGACTAGGCTGATGGGTTTTGTCCAGCCATGGACTAATGAAAACCTAGTTGAGCCTACTTTACTTTGCCACATAATTTCTAAGTAGGTACTTTATTTGAGCAAAAAATAATAAGATTTTGTTTTAAAACTATAGAGTTCCTGGGGCGTTTCACCTATGAAGACATGAGGGCAGCATGAAGGATGTCGCCCATGCTGCGTTGCCCCGTTGCTCTGCTACTTCAGTTTTCAAGCTTCTCAAGAACTAAAGTAAAAACTGAAGATTGTTAATGAAAGATAATCTTCTTTTTTTTTACTGTTCTGTCTTGTACAACAGCAATATAAATATGTATTACTATTTTGTTAATTGATAACAGTGTAAACTTTAATAAAGTGTTTTTATTTTGAACCTGTACTTGTAATTTTTATTTGTACCTATAAAGGTGCAAATAAAAATAACTTATAATGAAATATTTAAGAATTGAATACTATGCCTTTTATAAACACAGCCAATTGATTATTTTATTGATACTATTTAGAGGTAGGTACCTATTTGCCTAAATTAACTGTCATTTATTAGGTAACAGTAAATAGAGAGAAATAAATTATGGTAATCAAAAACGACTTTTATTATATCTTCACATTATTATGAAATATTTGGACACTACTGTAAGGTTTAGTGGAATTTGGAATCTAATGTCCTGTGGCAGTCATCATGGAATAAGTATGTACTGCTTGCTAATTCTTGCTGTAAGCGCTCATGAGAGTTAAATTTTTTCCTGAATAATATAGCTGAGCCTGACACCTGAAATATAAAAAAAAAAAATTAAGTAAATCCTCATTAGATTGATATTCTATGAACCATTACATCCATCCACAAAGTCTAATAGGCCTCTCCCTTAAACACTTACATGCACAATCTATCTACTTTATAGAACAGCAATATTCTGCTATAAACAACAATTAGGTGCCTACAATTGACTTTATTTAAATGTATGGTAAGTTTACGTTTGATGGTGCATTTCGTATTTACCAACAAACAATAAGATTGTGTGTAAAATTGTTGCTATGCTAAACACACAATCAATGTTCAACACTAAGAAAGAAAATAATATTGATATTAAGTAGGTACCTTATACAGACAATGATGTGGAAATAGATCTATTTATGGTGTGGTGAGTATGTTCACCGATGTCCTTACAGAATCCATTGACATAAAATGCTTCAAACTATATTATAATATTTGTTCTTCCTGTAATAAATTTGCTTTTCCAATGAAGTACAAGCCCGACTGGGTTGCTAAGCTTGTGGCTTATGATAAGTTTGATACGGTACGAGGTACGAATTTGTCTTTCCTTTAAAATGCCACCAAAATACCTCGTTTCTGAAATATCATAATATATATCTTTAGTTTAGGTTGTAAGCACTTGTAACAGAAGAAAACTTTCACAATTATTATTAAAAACCGACCTCGTTGCTTCGGTATTTTACAGACCCTAATACTGATCTATCATTGAGGTTTTACACAAAAACACATTCACAATTTATGAAGACGACGACGTTCACTTACATAATTTTGTAATAAGTAAGGAGATTATACGAGTAAATCCCAAAAATATTGCAAAGAAAATCGAATGCGACCAGTAGGGTGCCTTCTCTTTAGATTGATAGCTGAAAGCAATTTCTCGTTGATTTGAAACAAATTTTCAACTGTCAAAATGATTACGTAATTCCACTAATAGCCTTTTTAGACGAGTATCGTTCACTCTTTAGCGTTTGAAACAGAGTGCAGTTGACAACGCAGATTTTAGAGTTACGTAATTCGAAAATTATAAATTGAATGCAATTGTATTCAAATCGAAACAAATTTGACTCAATTGTAAATCGAAAATGTGTTGCGTAATTAGATAGCAGATTTCAGTCAGAAATCGAATCGTATCGATTATCCGAACTAGACAAACCAATTTCACAAAACCAACCACGGCAATAGTAGCTTTGCGTAAGTACGTATTTGTTTATGTTTGAATAGTTTTTAATGATGCACTTACAACCGAATAATATTACTAAAGACGATTGAAACTGCGAGCTGGAGCCACTCCTGAAACCGATTTCTAAAAACGGATTTTGAAAGCGATTTCAAAATCTGAAATAGGATATTTAACCGTTTGGTTAAAAACTTTATTCGATTAATAAAATAAGATTTGACATTTGAATAAACCTTTTTTACAGTCCGTTCAACCGATTTTAACTTCTATTGATTTGGTGGCATGACAAACGGCAACCGCAGTATAATTATTGAAATTTTAGTGAAGATGTTTGTTTTCAAACGGCTTAACGGCAGATTTTTTTATCCCGTAAGTACGTTCCCGTCTGCCGTGAGATATGTTTTTTGAAATGACGTTGTTTTTCGATCTCTACTCGGGCGGAGCCTCTGTGTGACTTCAATATATTCGTCATGCTGTGTCAGTCTTTCCAAATCAGCGTTCGAATCCGCAGTGGTTTCGGCATTTGAAAGAAATAAATCGAAAAATCACTGACACAGGTTTTAAACAAACAATAAAATATGCCATTATCGTGTTATTTAAATATTTTCTCGAGTCAAAGTTTTAGTTTGATTGTATTGTTTTCTACAAATTGAATTAAACTAACCATTAGACACAACCACCGGCCACTGAAAGCAAAATTTCTCCGCCAGTAGGGGTGTCCAAATCCCCAGGTTTAGTGGAAATCCCACTAAGTTGACAACACTGCTTTTCTACGATTTTGTCATTGGCTACAGATAACAAAAACGTGAAAAGAAAAACGTTTTGTTACGTATTTCAATTATGGTAGTTTTTGGTAGAAAGTGTTTTAAAAATTGGTTTTTAATTTTTCGGCAATCATTGTACATTTTCATTTATAAGCACTAGTAGAGTATCAGTTGTAATAAAAAAAATAAAAAATATAGCACAATAATTTGGAAATTAATCATTCCTACATGGTGTAACAAAACACATCATCCAAATAAATTATAGCCAATTGATTAGAACATCCCTATCCAATTACGGTCGACTGATATAAAATGTGTAGCGTAATTCGAATTTGGGCAGGCGTTTAAAACTGGACTTGCTTTCGATTCAGAATTGTAAACAGAAATAAAATGTGTTGCGTAATTAGACTGCGGATCTATCAAGTATTCTTGATATAGATGATCCAAATAATGGAATTGACATTTTGATAAAGTACATCAAAGACGCTTTAGATATAAACACTACAGTTCGTAAAGTTCCTAATAGGAGGAAAATACTTAAGCCATGGATTACTACCGGTTTACTCAGATGCATCACCCACCGCGACGCTCTACACAAAAAACTGAAGGCTTCTCCTTCAGATGAAGTTCTAAAGATCTCCTATTATAGGTACAGGAACTTTTGTAATGATGTTCTAAATAAGGTTAGAGAGAAATATGAAACCTCGACGATTGAAAATTGTAAGAATCCAAAACAAACTTGGGAAATGATACGTAAAATCACCAACACTACTAAAAAAAAAAATCCGGCGGAAGAATTATTATTAAGTACTAAACCACACGAAAGCCAGCAATCCGTAGATAAGATAAATCAGTACTTTGTAAGTACTGGTCAAACACTTGTAGACACTATCACTAAATCCTTCGATACATCTAAAATAAAATGTAATATTAAAACAGATCGTAACTTAAAATCAATCGTACTGCTGGAAATAGATAATACCGAAGTCGAGTCATTAATTCAAAATCTTAAAAATGACTCCGCTACTGGATATGATGGCATACCTACCACATTCCTAAAACGCATAAAAAATGTAATAAGCCCCTCACTGACTCATATTTTCAACCTATGTATAAACAAAGGTATTTTTCCAAACTGCTTCAAGCATTCACTAATTCATCCTATTCATAAAAGTGGGTCTAGGAGCAGTGTCGAGAACTATCGTCCGATTTCGGTCTTGCCTGCAATGTCCAAAATATTTGAAAAGCTTATCAACAAACGCCTAATGAGTTTTCTAAAACAAGAACATATTATATCAGATTCTCAATATGGTTTTCAACCTAACAAATCTGCAGAAGATGCGGCGATACAGCTTACAAATTTTGTAGCAAGTAACTTGGACCAGGGTCGGAAATGTGTCGGAGTTTTTCTGGATCTAGCCAAGGCCTTCGATACCATTTCAATTAACCTACTTCTGACGAAACTTGAAGCGATCGGCGGCATACGCGGCCTACCACTGCAACTCGTGAAAGATTTTCTCACCAACAGGTACCAATCTGTGAAAATAGGCGACTACATTAGCTGCCCCCTCCCCATCACCTGTGGAGTTCCCCAGGGAAGCGTTCTTGGCCCAGGGCTCTTCCTGATATATATCAACGAACTTTGCCAATATGACCCGCCAAAGGGAAAAATATTCGCATACGCGGATGACACTGCGCTCATATTTCAGGGAGATTCCTGGGCTGAGGCACGGTACCTTGCCGAAAAAGGACTCCGTCAGGCATCCCTGTGGTTAAATAAAAATCTACTAACATTAAATGTCAATAAAACAAAATATATAACATTTTCGATGAATAAAACAACACAACCAAATAACTTCACTTTAAAAGCACATATTTGTAATAATACCCAGTCATTAACATGCTCCTGCGCACCAATAGTAAAAACCACCAATATTAGATATCTCGGCACTCAAATAGATGATACCCTTTCATGGCATGCACAACTAGATATACTGTCTGCACGTACGCGTAAAATGATATGGATTTTTAGAAAGCTCAGAAATGTACTCAAATTTAAAATGTTAAAAACGGTTTACTTTGCCTTGGTTCAATCAATCTTGGGTTATTGTATTCCGGTATGGGGTGGGACCTGCAAGACAAAAATCATAAAAGTTGAACGCGCACAAAGATCATTACTCAAAGTAATGCTCAGAAAACCCTTTCGTTATCCCACGATGAGCCTATATAAGGACTGCAATGTCTTGACAGTGAGGCAACTATTCATCCTTCACACCACACTACGCAAGCATAAAGAACTAACTTACGATGCTAAGTCAACATATCCTGCACGAAGAAATAACAGAATATGCAAGGCAACTAAACACAACACGGCTTTCTTCACGAGACACTCATGCTTCCTTGCTCCTTATCTATATAATAAACTCAACTCTCTTTTAAGTATATTCCCAAAACTCACGCATGAATGTAAATCTATTATACAAAAATATCTTCTGAATTTAAATTACAATGATACGGAATCCTTACTTATAATTACTAAATAACATCTCTGTTCTGTCTGCAGTAAATCAAGAGCAATTAAAACTCACTTATCCATAACCACGCATAGATTTATATACATACTCCCACAAACACAGATGCGCGCAACCGTACTCTCACTCATCACACACACAACACACACACGCACGAACACACTCACAACATACACACTCACTCACTCAAACACAAACAATATATTTGTTAATTAACTATACCTCTAGTTGTAATTTGTATCAACTTACTCGCCGCGGGAGGAAGACCTGGAGTCCTGAAATACAGGGCTGCCCTAGTTTAGGCTCCAGTCCACTCCATTTATTTTATGTACCTATACTGTGCTTAGATTAGTGTGGAAAATAAAAATGAATTTTTACATAAATTTTCTTATCCAAAAATGTGAAAGAATTATTTCAATTTTAAAAGTTCTTGCGGGTGTTTGGTGGGGTGCTCACCCCTACACCATGAAATTAGTTTATAATGCCTTAGTTCGTAGCGTTTTAGACTATGATTCCTTGCAACAAAGGTGCTTTGGCTGGGCTGGATGGAGTTCAGTCCATTCAATCAGCCTTCGAATCATCTCAGGTTGTATGAAGTCCTCTCCCATTAACGCATTGCAGGTCGAATGTGCTGAACCTCCACTAGCCCTTAGACGGCAATATCTAGCCTCCCGTTTCGTGTCTAGACTAATATGTAGATCCTCCCATCCTCTTATAAACAGACTGAACGAGTTAGATGCCATATGCAGAAGCTCAAATTACTGGAAGAATAAATAAATCCCCTTAATCCTAAAATCCTTTCGATTAATTCAAAATTTAGTAAGCCCGATCATCCAGTATTCCAGATTACCCCTTTTTCATTTTGCTTATGAAGTTTTATGTTATATCCCTAAAATTTTCTTTAATATTGGAATATCCAAAAAATCTCCGTCAGCGAATTTGGCTTTCAATGCGGTGGTGGGAGAGAGATGGAATGGTTTTCAATAATTTTTTACGGATGCTTCGAAATTAACTGATCGTAGTCACACTGGCGCTGCGGTCTATTACCAAAGCTCCGAAATTATCTTACAGTTTAAATGCCCTAAGGAGTCTTCTGTATTCACTGGTGAGTGTGTGGCTATATTGGAAACTTGTCTTTTCATAGAGTCACACCATAATATTGAAAAAGCCGTTATTTTTACAGATTCCCTTAGCTGTTTGCAAGCCTTAGTCCAAAATCCCTTTAAAGGTAAATTGCACAGCTCCCTTATTTTAAAAATTAAAAACTCTTTATTGTCCTGCGCTAATAATCAAAGAGATGTTCAGTTAGTTTGGATACCCAGTCATTGTGGCATTAAGGGTAACGAATGTGTTGATGCTTATGTCCGTGAACTTGGCAGATCATTTCCCAGCAGAGCACAAAAAAATGTGAGTTCTATTGGCATGCGGGTGAGTTCTAGAGTTCCTTATACTTAAAAAGAATAGTTCTGGCTTTATTGCCTGAAAAAAGTCGAATGAAAATATGCTCTGCTAACTTCCGCTAGCAGATCATTTCTTCCAAAATTTAAATTTAAAAATTGATTTAGGTGCACAGTGGTGAGTTCTATAGTTCCTTAAACTTTTCAGAAAGAGTTCTGCTCACCTAAATCTAAAAAAAAATAAAACAAAAATATTGACGTGTTATCAGAAAAAGACAAACATTATGGGAAAATAGCCATAAATGACGTAATTTATGAATTTTCGTAGATTCTTCGGGCAATGATTAATAACTAAAGTTTGAGTAATAGAAAAAAAACTAAATGAAAGCAGTAGTCTCAAAAAATTTGCAGCAGAGCCTTATGAAAAAGATAGGTTAGGAGAAATCGAGATTTCATTCAGTGTTTAAGTTAGTAGGATCAAAAAAGAATTTGATTAGGACTGAGAAACCGGAACTCTTCATTTCCTGATGCAACTGTAAAAGAACTATCCGAAGGCATGAAACAGAAACCCAGAACTCTCACTCAAGTATCAGCAGAGCTTGGGTAAAGATTTCAGTAAGTTGAAATCAAGATTTATTTCAGTGTATCAGTAAAAAATATCAAAAAAATATTAAATTAGCACTGAGGAGCTGGAACACCTCGATTTCTGATGCAACGTTAATAGGACGATACGAAAACATAATAAAATAATCTAGAACTTTCACTCAAGTATCAGCAGAGCATGGGTAAAGATTTAATTAAATTAAAATCAAGATTTATTTTAGTGTTTCAGTAAAAAATGTAAAAAAATTATTAAAGTAGCACTGAGGAGCCGGAACTCTTCGATTTCTGATGCATTGGTAATAAGACAATAGGAAAACATGATTTTGTAATCCAGAGCTCTCACTCAAGTATCAGCAGAGCATGGGTAAAGATTTCATTAAATTGAAATCAAGATTTATTTTAGTGTTTCAGTAAAAAATATCAAAAAAATATTAAAGTAGCACTGAGGAGCCGGAACTCCTCGATTTCTGATGCATCGGTAATAAGACAATAGGAAAACATGATTTTGTAATCCAGAACTCTCACTCAAGAATCAGCAGAGCATGGGTAAAGATTTCAGTAAGTTGAAATCAAGATTTATTTTAGTGTTTCAGTAAAAAATATCAAAAAAATATTAAACTAGCACTGAGGAGCCGGAACTCCTCGTTTCCTGATGCACCTGTAAAAAAACTATCCGGAAGCATTAAACAGAAACCCAGAACTTTCACTCAAGTATCAGCAGAGCATGGGTAAAAATTTCATTAAATTGAAATCAAGATTTATTTTAGTGTTTCAGTAAAAAATATCAAAAAAATATTAAACTAGGACTGAGGAGCCAGAACTCCTCGTTTCCTGATGCACCTGTAAAAGAACTATCCGAAGGCATGAAACATAAACCCTGAACTTTCACTCAAGTATCAGCAGAGCATGGGTAAAGATTTCATTAAATTGAAATCAAGATTTATTTTAGTGTTTCAGTAAAAAATATCATAAAAATATTTAACTAGCACTGAGGAGCCGGAACTCCTCGTTTCCTGATGCACCTGTAAAAAAAGTATCCAGAGGCATGAAACAGAAACCCAGAACTTTTACTCAAGTATCAGCAGAGCATGGGTAAAGATTTCAGTAAGTTGAAATCAAGATTTATTTTAGTGTTTCAGTAAAAACTATCAAAAAAATATTAAAGTAACACTGAGGAGCCGGAACTCCTCGTTTCCTGATGAACCTGTAAAAGAACTATCCGGAAGCATGAAACAGAAACGCAGAACTTTCACTCAAGTATCAGCAGAGCATGGGTAAAGATTTCAGTAAGTTGAAATCAAGATTTATTTTAGTGTTTCAGTAAAAAATATCAAAAAAATAGTAAACTAGCACTGAGGAGCCGGAACTCCTCGTTTCCTGATGCACCTGTAGAAGAACTATCCAAAGGCATGAAACAGAAACCTAGAACTTTGACTCAGGTATCAGCAGAGCATGGTTGAAAAGTAAGATTAGAAGAAATCAAGATTTAATATAGTGTTTCAGTAAGAAGGATAAATAAAATATTAAACTATCACTGAGGAGCCGGAACTCCTCGTTTCCTGATGCACCTGTAAAAGAACTATCCGGAAACTTGAAACAGAAACCCAGAACTTTCACTCAAGTATCAGCAGAGCATGGGTAAAGATTTCAGTAAGTTGAAATCAAGATTTATTTCAGTGTATCAGAAAAAAATATCAAAAAAATATTAAACTAGCACTGAGGAGCTGGAACTCCTCGATTTCTGATGCAACGTTAATAGGACAATACGAAAACATAATAAAGTAATCTAGAACTTTCACTCAAGTATCAGCAGAGCATGGGTAAAGATTTCATTAAATTAAAATCAAGATTTATTTAAGTATTTCATTAAAAAATATTAAAAAATATTAAAGTAGCACTGAGGAGCCGGAACTCTTCGATTTCTGATGCATTGGTAATAAGACAATAGGAAAACATGATTTTGTAATCCAGAGCTCTCACTCAAGTATCAGCAGAGCATGGGTAAAGATTTCATTAAGATAAAATCAAGATTTATTTCAGTGTTTCAGAAAAAAATATTAAACTAGCACTGAGGAGCCGGAACTCTTCTATTTCTGATGCATTGGTAATAAGACAATAGGAAAACATGATTTCGTAATCCAGAACTCTCACTCAAGTATCAGCAGATTATGGGTAAAGATTTCCTTAAATTGAAATCAAGATTTATTTTAGTGTTTCAGTAAAAAATATCAAAAAAATAGTAAACTAGCACTGAGGAGCCGGAACTCCTCGATTTCTGATGCATCGGTAATAAGACAATAGGAAAACATGATTTTGTAATCCAGAACTCTCACTCAAGTATCAGCAGAGCATGGGTAAAGATTTCAGTAAGTTGAAATCAAGATTTATTTTAGTGTTTCAGTAAAAAATATCAAAAAAATAGTAAACTAGCACTGATGAGCCAGAACTCCTCGTTTCCTGATGCACCTGTAGAAGAACTATCCAAAGGCATGAAACAGAAACCTAGAACTTTGACTCAGGTATCAGTAGAGCATGGTTGAAAAGTAAGATTAGAAGAAATCAAGATTTAATATAGTTTTTCAGTAAGAAGGATAAAAAAAAATTTTAACTATCACTGAGGAGCCGGAACTCCTCATTTCCTGATGCACCTGTAAAAGACCTATCCGGAAGCTTGAAACAGAAACCCAGAACTTTCACTCAAGTATCAGCAGAGCATGGGTAAAGATTTCAGTAAGTTGAAATCAAGATTTATTTCAGTGTATCAGTAAAAAATATCAAAAAAATATTAAATTAGCACTGAGGAGCTGGAACTCCTCGATTTCTGATGCAACGTTAATAGGACGATACGAAAACATAATAAAATAATCTAGAAATTTCACTCAAGTATCAGCAGAGCATGGGTAAAGATTTCATTAAATTAAAATCAAGATTTATTTTAGTGTTTCAGTAAAAAATGTAAAAAAATTATTCAAGTAGCACTGAGGAGCCGGAACTCTTCGATTTCTGATGCATTGGTAATAAGACAATAGGAAAACATGATTTTGTAATCCAGAGCTCTCACTCAAGTATCAGCAGAGCATGGGTAAAGATTTCATTAAATTGAAATCAAGATTTATTTTAGTGTTTCAGTAAAATATATCAAAAAAATATTAAACTGGCACTGAGGAGCCGGAACTCCTCGTTTCCTGATGAAACTGTAAAAGAACTATCCTGAGGCATGAAACAAAAACCCAGAACTTTAACTCAAGTATCAGCAGAGCATGGGTAAAGATTTCAGTAAGTTGAAACCAAGATTTTTTTCAGTGTATCAGTAAAAAATATCAAAAAAATATTAAAGTAGCACTGAGGAGCCGGAACTCCTCGTTTCCTGATGCACCTGTAGAAGAACTATCCAAAGGCATGAAACAGAAACCTAGAACTTTGACTCAGGTATCAGCAGAGCATGGTTGAAAAGTAAGATTAGAAGAAATCAAGATTTAATATAGTGTTTCAGTAAGAAGGATAAAAAAAATATTAAACTATCACTGAGGAGCCGGAACTCCTCGTTTCCTGATGCACGTGTAAAAGAACTATCCGGAAGCTTGAAACATAAACCCTGAACTTTCACTCAAGTATCAGCAGAGCATGGGTAAAGATTTCATTGAATTGAAATCAAGATTTATTTCAGTGTTTCATTAAAAAATATTAAAAAAATAGAAAACTAGCACTGAGGAGCCGGAACTCCTCGATTTCTGATGCATCGGTAATAAGACAATAGGAAAACATGATTTTGTAATCCAGAACTCTCACTCAAGTATCAGCAGAGCATGGGTAAAGATTTCAGTAAGTTGAAATCAAGATTTATTTTAGTGTTTCAGTAAAAAATATCAAAAAAATATTAAAGTAGCACTGAGAAGCCGAAACTCCTCGTTTCCTGATGCACCTGTAAAAGAACTATCCGAAGGCATGAAACATAAACCCTGAACTTTCACTCAAGTATCAGCAGAGCATGGGTAAAGATTTCATTAAATTGAAATCAAGATTTATTTTAGTGTTTCAGTAAAAAATATCATAAAAATATTTAACTAGCACTGAGGAGCCGGAACTCCTCGTTTCCTGATGCACCTGTAAAAAAAGTATCCAGAGGCATGAAACAGAAACCCAGAACTTTTACTCAAGTATCAGCAGAGCATGGGTAAAGATTTCAGTAAGTTGAAATCAAGATTTATTTTAGTGTTTCAGTAAAAACTATCAAAAAAATATTAAAGTAACACTGAGGAGCCGGAACTCCTCGTTTCCTGATGAACCTGTAAAAGAACTATCCGGAAGCATGAAACAGAAACGCAGAACTTTCACTCAAGTATCAGCAGAGCATGGGTAAAGATTTCAGTAAGTTGAAATCAAGATTTATTTTAGTGTTTCAGTAAAAAATATCAAAAAAATAGTAAACTAGCACTGAGGAGCCGGAACTCCTCGTTTCCTGATGCACCTGTAGAAGAACTATCCAAAGGCATGAAACAGAAACCTAGAACTTTGACTCAGGTATCAGCAGAGCATGGTTGAAAAGTAAGATTAGAAGAAATCAAGATTTAATATAGTGTTTCAGTAAGAAGGATAAATAAAATATTAAACTATCACTGAGGAGCCGGAACTCCTCGTTTCCTGATGCACCTGTAAAAGAACTATCCGGAAACTTGAAACAGAAACCCAGAACTTTCACTCAAGTATCAGCAGAGCATGGGTAAAGATTTCAGTAAGTTGAAATCAAGATTTATTTCAGTGTATCAGAAAAAAATATCAAAAAAATATTAAACTAGCACTGAGGAGCTGGAACTCCTCGATTTCTGATGCAACGTTAATAGGACAATACGAAAACATAATAAAGTAATCTAGAACTTTCACTCAAGTATCAGCAGAGCATGGGTAAAGATTTCATTAAATTAAAATCAAGATTTATTTAAGTATTTCATTAAAAAATATTAAAAAATATTAAAGTAGCACTGAGGAGCCGGAACTCTTCGATTTCTGATGCATTGGTAATAAGACAATAGGAAAACATGATTTTGTAATCCAGAGCTCTCACTCAAGTATCAGCAGAGCATGGGTAAAGATTTCATTAAGATAAAATCAAGATTTATTTCAGTGTTTCAGAAAAAAATATTAAACTAGCACTGAGGAGCCGGAACTCTTCTATTTCTGATGCATTGGTAATAAGACAATAGGAAAACATGATTTCGTAATCCAGAACTCTCACTCAAGTATCAGCAGATTATGGGTAAAGATTTCCTTAAATTGAAATCAAGATTTATTTTAGTGTTTCAGTAAAAAATATCAAAAAAATAGTAAACTAGCACTGAGGAGCCGGAACTCCTCGATTTCTGATGCATCGGTAATAAGACAATAGGAAAACATGATTTTGTAATCCAGAACTCTCACTCATTGAGTATCAGCAGAGCATGGGTAAAGATTTCAGTAAGTTGAAATCAAGATTTATTTTAGTGTTTCAGTAAAAAATATCAAAAAAATAGTAAACTAGCACTGATGAGCCAGAACTCCTCGTTTCCTGATGCACCTGTAGAAGAACTATCCAAAGGCATGAAACAGAAACCTAGAACTTTGACTCAGGTATCAGTAGAGCATGGTTGAAAAGTAAGATTAGAAGAAATCAAGATTTAATATAGTTTTTCAGTAAGAAGGATAAAAAAAAAATTTAACTATCACTGAGGAGCCGGAACTCCTCATTTCCTGATGCACCTGTAAAAGACCTATCCGGAAGCTTGAAACAGAAACCCAGAACTTTCACTCAAGTATCAGCAGAGCATGGGTAAAGATTTCAGTAAGTTGAAACCAAGATTTATTTCAGTGTATCAGTAAAAAATATCAAAAAAATATTAAACTAGCACGGAGGAGCAGGAACTCCTCGATTCCTGATGCACCTGTAGAAGAACTATCCAAAGGCATGAAACAGAAACCTAGAACTTTGACTCAGGTATCAGCAGAGCATGGTTGAAAAGTAAGATTAGAAGAAATCAAGATTTAATATAGTGTTTCAGTAAGAAGGATAAAAAAAATATTAAACTATCACTGAGGAGCCGGAACTCCTCGTTTCCTGATGCACGTGTAAAAGAACTATCCGGAAGCTTGAAACATAAACCCTGAACTTTCACTCAAGTATCAGCAGAGCATGGGTAAAGATTTCATTGAATTGAAATCAAGATTTATTTCAGTGTTTCATTAAAAAATATAAAAAAAATAGAAAACTAGCACTGAGGAGCCGGAACTCCTCGATTTCTGATGCATCGGTAATAAGACAATAGGAAAACATGATTTTGTAATCCAGAACTCTCACTCAAGTATCAGCAGAGCATGGGTAAAGATTTCAGTAAGTTGAAATCAAGATTTATTTTAGTGTTTCAGTAAAAAATATCAAAAAAATATTAAAGTAGCACTGAGAAGCCGGAACTCTTCGATTTCTTATGCAACGGTAATAAGACAATAGGAAAACATGATTTTGTAATCCAGAGCTCTCACTCAAGTATCAGCAGAGCATGGGTAAAGATTTCATTAAGATAAAATCAAGATTTATTTCAGTGTTTCTTTAAAAAATATTAAAAAAATAGTAAACTAGATCTGAGGAGCCGGAACTCCTCGATTTCTGATGCAACTGTAAAAGAACTATCCGGAGGCATGAAACGGAAACCCAGAACTTGGACTCAGGTATCAGCAGAGCATGGGTAAACATTTCAGTAAATTGAAATCAAGATTTAAAAAATATCAAAAAAATATTAAAGCAGCACTGAGGAGCCGGAACTCCTCGATTTCTGATGCATCGTTAATAAAACAATAGGAAAACATGATTTTGTAATCCAGAACTCTCACTCAAGTATCAGCAGAGCATGGGTAAACATTTCAGTAAGTTGAAATCAAGATTTAATTCAGTGTTTCAGTAAAAAATATCAAAAAAATATTAAACTAGCACTGAGGAGCCGGAACTCTTCGATTTCTTATGCAACGGTAATAAGACAATAGGAAAACATGATTTCGTAATCCAGAACTCTTACTCAAGTATCAGCAGAGCATGGGTAAAGATTTCATTAAATTGAAATCAAGATTTATTTTAGTGTTTCAGTAAAAAATATCAAAAAAATATTAAAGTAACACTGAGGAGCCGGAACTCCTCGTTTCCTGATGCACCTGTAAAAGAACTATCCGGAAGCATGAAACAAAAACGCAGAACTTTCACTCAAGTATCAGCAGAGCATGGGTAAAGATTTCAGTAAGTTGAAATCAAGATTTATTTTAGTGTTTCAGTAAAAAATATCAAAAAAATATTAAAGTAGCACTGAGGAGCCGGAACTCCTCGTTTCCTAATGCAACTGTAGAAGAACTATCCAAAGGCATGAAACAGAAACCTAGAACTTTGACTCAGGTATCAGCAGAGCATGGTTGAAAAGTAAGATTAGAAGAAATCAAGATTTAATATAGTGTTTCAGTAAGAAGGATAAAAAAAATATTAAACTATCACTGAGGAGCCGGAACTCCTCGTTTCCTGATGCACGTGTAAAAGAACTATCCGGAAGCTTGAAACATAAACCCTGAACTTTCACTCAAGTATCAGCAGAGCATGGGTAAAGATTTCAGTAAGTTGAAACCAAGATTTATTTCAGTGTATCAGTAAAAAATATCAAAAAAATATTAAACTAGCACGGAGGAGCAGGAACTCCTCGATTCCTGATGCACCTGTAGAAGAACTATCCAAAGGCATGAAACAGAAACCTAGAACTTTGACTCAGGTATCAGCAGAGCATGGTTGAAAAGTAAGATTAGAAGAAATCAAGATTTAATATAGTGTTTCAGTAAGAAGGATAAAAAAAATATTAAACTATCACTGAGGAGCCAGAACTCCTCGTTTCCTGATGCACGTGTAAAAGAACTATCCGGAAGCTTGAAACATAAACCCTGAACTTTCACTCAAGTATCAGCAGAGCATGGGTAAAGATTTCATTGAATTGAAATCAAGATTTATTTCAGTGTTTCATTAAAAAATATAAAAAAAATAGAAAACTAGCACTGAGGAGCCGGAACTCTTCGATTTCTTATGCAACGGTAATAAGACAATAGGAAAACATGATTTTGTAATCCAGAGCTCTCACTCAAGTATCAGCAGAGCATGGGTAAAGATTTCAGTAAGTTGAAATCAAGATTTATTTTAGTGTTTCAGTAAAAAATATCAAAAAAATATTAAAGTAGCACTGAGGAGCCGGAACTCCTCGTTTCCTGATGCACCTGTAGAAGAACTATCCAAAGGCATGAAACAGAAACCTAGAACTTTGACTCAGGTATCAGCAGAGCATGGTTGAAAAGTAAGATTAGAAGAAATCAAGATTTAATATAGTGTTTCAGTAAGAAGGATAAATAAAATATTAAACTATCACTGAGGAGCCGGAACTCCTCGTTTCCTGATGCACCTGTAAAAGAACTATCCGGAAACTTGAAACAGAAACCCAGAACTTTCACTCAAGTATCAGCAGAGCATGGGTAAAGATTTCAGTAAGTTGAAATCAAGATTTATTTCAGTGTATCAGAAAAAAATATCAAAAAAATATTAAACTAGCACTGAGGAGCTGGAACTCCTCGATTTCTGATGCAACGTTAATAGGACAATACGAAAACATAATAAAGTAATCTAGAACTTTCACTCAAGTATCAGCAGAGCATGGGTAAAGATTTCATTAAATTAAAATCAAGATTTATTTAAGTATTTCATTAAAAAATATTAAAAAATATTAAAGTAGCACTGAGGAGCCGGAACTCTTCGATTTCTGATGCATTGGTAATAAGACAATAGGAAAACATGATTTTGTAATCCAGAGCTCTCACTCAAGTATCAGCAGAGCATGGGTAAAGATTTCATTAAGATAAAATCAAGATTTATTTCAGTGTTTCAGAAAAAAATATTAAACTAGCACTGAGGAGCCGGAACTCTTCTATTTCTGATGCATTGGTAATAAGACAATAGGAAAACATGATTTCGTAATCCAGAACTCTCACTCAAGTATCAGCAGATTATGGGTAAAGATTTCCTTAAATTGAAATCAAGATTTATTTTAGTGTTTCAGTAAAAAATATCAAAAAAATAGTAAACTAGCACTGAGGAGCCGGAACTCCTCGATTTCTGATGCATCGGTAATAAGACAATAGGAAAACATGATTTTGTAATCCAGAACTCTCACTCAAGTATCAGCAGAGCATGGGTAAAGATTTCAGTAAGTTGAAATCAAGATTTATTTTAGTGTTTCAGTAAAAAATATCAAAAAAATAGTAAACTAGCACTGATGAGCCAGAACTCCTCGTTTCCTGATGCACCTGTAGAAGAACTATCCAAAGGCATGAAACAGAAACCTAGAACTTTGACTCAGGTATCAGTAGAGCATGGTTGAAAAGTAAGATTAGAAGAAATCAAGATTTAATATAGTTTTTCAGTAAGAAGGATAAAAAAAAATTTTAACTATCACTGAGGAGCCGGAACTCCTCATTTCCTGATGCACCTGTAAAAGACCTATCCGGAAGCTTGAAACAGAAACCCAGAACTTTCACTCAAGTATCAGCAGAGCATGGGTAAAGATTTCAGTAAGTTGAAATCAAGATTTATTTCAGTGTATCAGTAAAAAATATCAAAAAAATATTAAATTAGCACTGAGGAGCTGGAACTCCTCGATTTCTGATGCAACGTTAATAGGACGATACGAAAACATAATAAAATAATCTAGAAATTTCACTCAAGTATCAGCAGAGCATGGGTAAAGATTTCATTAAATTAAAATCAAGATTTATTTTAGTGTTTCAGTAAAAAATGTAAAAAAATTATTCAAGTAGCACTGAGGAGCCGGAACTCTTCGATTTCTGATGCATTGGTAATAAGACAATAGGAAAACATGATTTTGTAATCCAGAGCTCTCACTCAAGTATCAGCAGAGCATGGGTAAAGATTTCATTAAATTGAAATCAAGATTTATTTTAGTGTTTCAGTAAAATATATCAAAAAAATATTAAACTGGCACTGAGGAGCCGGAACTCCTCGTTTCCTGATGAAACTGTAAAAGAACTATCCTGAGGCATGAAACAAAAACCCAGAACTTTAACTCAAGTATCAGCAGAGCATGGGTAAAGATTTCAGTAAGTTGAAACCAAGATTTTTTTCAGTGTATCAGTAAAAAATATCAAAAAAATATTAAAGTAGCACTGAGGAGCCGGAACTCCTCGTTTCCTGATGCACCTGTAGAAGAACTATCCAAAGGCATGAAACAGAAACCTAGAACTTTGACTCAGGTATCAGCAGAGCATGGTTGAAAAGTAAGATTAGAAGAAATCAAGATTTAATATAGTGTTTCAGTAAGAAGGATAAAAAAAATATTAAACTATCACTGAGGAGCCGGAACTCCTCGTTTCCTGATGCACGTGTAAAAGAACTATCCGGAAGCTTGAAACATAAACCCTGAACTTTCACTCAAGTATCAGCAGAGCATGGGTAAAGATTTCATTGAATTGAAATCAAGATTTATTTCAGTGTTTCATTAAAAAATATTAAAAAAATAGAAAACTAGCACTGAGGAGCCGGAACTCCTCGATTTCTGATGCATCGGTAATAAGACAATAGGAAAACATGATTTTGTAATCCAGAACTCTCACTCAAGTATCAGCAGAGCATGGGTAAAGATTTCAGTAAGTTGAAATCAAGATTTATTTTAGTGTTTCAGTAAAAAATATCAAAAAAATATTAAAGTAGCACTGAGAAGCCGAAACTCCTCGTTTCCTGATGCACCTGTAAAAGAACTATCCGAAGGCATGAAACATAAACCCTGAACTTTCACTCAAGTATCAGCAGAGCATGGGTAAAGATTTCATTAAATTGAAATCAAGATTTATTTTAGTGTTTCAGTAAAAAATATCATAAAAATATTTAACTAGCACTGAGGAGCCGGAACTCCTCGTTTCCTGATGCACCTGTAAAAAAAGTATCCAGAGGCATGAAACAGAAACCCAGAACTTTTACTCAAGTATCAGCAGAGCATGGGTAAAGATTTCAGTAAGTTGAAATCAAGATTTATTTTAGTGTTTCAGTAAAAACTATCAAAAAAATATTAAAGTAACACTGAGGAGCCGGAACTCCTCGTTTCCTGATGAACCTGTAAAAGAACTATCCGGAAGCATGAAACAGAAACGCAGAACTTTCACTCAAGTATCAGCAGAGCATGGGTATAGATTTCAGTAAGTTGAAATCAAGATTTATTTTAGTGTTTCAGTAAAAAATATCAAAAAAATATTAAAGTAGCACTGAGGAGCCGGAACTCCTCGTTTCCTGATGCACCTGTAGAAGAACTATCCAAAGGCATGAAACAGAAACCTAGAACTTTGACTCAGGTATCAGCAGAGCATGGTTGAAAAGTAAGATTAGAAGAAATCAAGATTTAATATAGTGTTTCAGTAAGAAGGATAAATAAAATATTAAACTATCACTGAGGAGCCGGAACTCCTCGTTTCCTGATGCACCTGTAAAAGAACTATCCGGAAACTTGAAACAGAAACCCAGAACTTTCACTCAAGTATCAGCAGAGCATGGGTAAAGATTTCAGTAAGTTGAAATCAAGATTTATTTCAGTGTATCAGAAAAAAATATCAAAAAAATATTAAACTAGCACTGAGGAGCTGGAACTCCTCGATTTCTGATGCAACGTTAATAGGACAATACGAAAACATAATAAAGTAATCTAGAACTTTCACTCAAGTATCAGCAGAGCATGGGTAAAGATTTCATTAAATTAAAATCAAGATTTATTTAAGTATTTCATTAAAAAATATTAAAAAATATTAAAGTAGCACTGAGGAGCCGGAACTCTTCGATTTCTGATGCATTGGTAATAAGACAATAGGAAAACATGATTTTGTAATCCAGAGCTCTCACTCAAGTATCAGCAGAGCATGGGTAAAGATTTCATTAAGATAAAATCAAGATTTATTTCAGTGTTTCAGAAAAAAATATTAAACTAGCACTGAGGAGCCGGAACTCTTCTATTTCTGATGCATTGGTAATAAGACAATAGGAAAACATGATTTCGTAATCCAGAACTCTCACTCAAGTATCAGCAGATTATGGGTAAAGATTTCCTTAAATTGAAATCAAGATTTATTTTAGTGTTTCAGTAAAAAATATCAAAAAAATAGTAAACTAGCACTGAGGAGCCGGAACTCCTCAATTTCTGATGCATCGGTAATAAGACAATAGGAAAACATGATTTTGTAATCCAGAACTCTCACTCAAGTATCAGCAGAGCATGGGTAAAGATTTCAGTAAGTTGAAATCAAGATTTATTTTAGTGTTTCAGTAAAAAATATCAAAAAAATAGTAAACTAGCACTGATGAGCCAGAACTCCTCGTTTCCTGATGCACCTGTAGAAGAACTATCCAAAGGCATGAAACAGAAACCTAGAACTTTGACTCAGGTATCAGTAGAGCATGGTTGAAAAGTAAGATTAGAAGAAATCAAGATTTAATATAGTTTTTCAGTAAGAAGGATAAAAAAAAAATTTAACTATCACTGAGGAGCCGGAACTCCTCATTTCCTGATGCACCTGTAAAAGACCTATCCGGAAGCTTGAAACAGAAACCCAGAACTTTCACTCAAGTATCAGCAGAGCATGGGTAAAGATTTCAGTAAGTTGAAACCAAGATTTATTTCAGTGTATCAGTAAAAAATATCAAAAAAATATTAAACTAGCACGGAGGAGCAGGAACTCCTCGATTCCTGATGCACCTGTAGAAGAACTATCCAAAGGCATGAAACAGAAACCTAGAACTTTGACTCAGGTATCAGCAGAGCATGGTTGAAAAGTAAGATTAGAAGAAATCAAGATTTAATATAGTGTTTCAGTAAGAAGGATAAAAAAAATATTAAACTATCACTGAGGAGCCGGAACTCCTCGTTTCCTGATGCACGTGTAAAAGAACTATCCGGAAGCTTGAAACATAAACCCTGAACTTTCACTCAAGTATCAGCAGAGCATGGGTAAAGATTTCATTGAATTGAAATCAAGATTTATTTCAGTGTTTCATTAAAAAATATAAAAAAAATAGAAAACTAGCACTGAGGAGCCGGAACTCCTCGATTTCTGATGCATCGGTAATAAGACAATAGGAAAACATGATTTTGTAATCCAGAACTCTCACTCAAGTATCAGCAGAGCATGGGTAAAGATTTCAGTAAGTTGAAATCAAGATTTATTTTAGTGTTTCAGTAAAAAATATCAAAAAAATATTAAAGTAGCACTGAGAAGCCGGAACTCTTCGATTTCTTATGCAACGGTAATAAGACAATAGGAAAACATGATTTTGTAATCCAGAGCTCTCACTCAAGTATCAGCAGAGCATGGGTAAAGATTTCATTAAGATAAAATCAAGATTTATTTCAGTGTTTCTTTAAAAAATATTAAAAAAATAGTAAACTAGATCTGAGGAGCCGGAACTCCTCGATTTCTGATGCAACTGTAAAAGAACTATCCGGAGGCATGAAACGGAAACCCAGAACTTGGACTCAGGTATCAGCAGAGCATGGGTAAACATTTCAGTAAATTGAAATCAAGATTTAAAAAATATCAAAAAAATATTAAAGCAGCACTGAGGAGCCGGAACTCCTCGATTTCTGATGCATCGTTAATAAAACAATAGGAAAACATGATTTTGTAATCCAGAACTCTCACTCAAGTATCAGCAGAGCATGGGTAAACATTTCAGTAAGTTGAAATCAAGATTTAATTCAGTGTTTCAGTAAAAAATATCAAAAAAATATTAAACTAGCACTGAGGAGCCGGAACTCTTCGATTTCTTATGCAACGGTAATAAGACAATAGGAAAACATGATTTCGTAATCCAGAACTCTTACTCAAGTATCAGCAGAGCATGGGTAAAGATTTCATTAAATTGAAATCAAGATTTATTTTAGTGTTTCAGTAAAAAATATCAAAAAAATATTAAAGTAACACTGAGGAGCCGGAACTCCTCGTTTCCTGATGCACCTGTAAAAGAACTATCCGGAAGCATGAAACAAAAACGCAGAACTTTCACTCAAGTATCAGCAGAGCATGGGTAAAGATTTCAGTAAGTTGAAATCAAGATTTATTTTAGTGTTTCAGTAAAAAATATCAAAAAAATATTAAAGTAGCACTGAGGAGCCGGAACTCCTCGTTTCCTAATGCAACTGTAGAAGAACTATCCAAAGGCATGAAACAGAAACCTAGAACTTTGACTCAGGTATCAGCAGAGCATGGTTGAAAAGTAAGATTAGAAGAAATCAAGATTTAATATAGTGTTTCAGTAAGAAGGATAAAAAAAATATTAAACTATCACTGAGGAGCCGGAACTCCTCGTTTCCTGATGCACGTGTAAAAGAACTATCCGGAAGCTTGAAACATAAACCCTGAACTTTCACTCAAGTATCAGCAGAGCATGGGTAAAGATTTCAGTAAGTTGAAACCAAGATTTATTTCAGTGTATCAGTAAAAAATATCAAAAAAATATTAAACTAGCACGGAGGAGCAGGAACTCCTCGATTCCTGATGCACCTGTAGAAGAACTATCCAAAGGCATGAAACAGAAACCTAGAACTTTGACTCAGGTATCAGCAGAGCATGGTTGAAAAGTAAGATTAGAAGAAATCAAGATTTAATATAGTGTTTCAGTAAGAAGGATAAAAAAAATATTAAACTATCACTGAGGAGCCAGAACTCCTCGTTTCCTGATGCACGTGTAAAAGAACTATCCGGAAGCTTGAAACATAAACCCTGAACTTTCACTCAAGTATCAGCAGAGCATGGGTAAAGATTTCATTGAATTGAAATCAAGATTTATTTCAGTGTTTCATTAAAAAATATAAAAAAAATAGAAAACTAGCACTGAGGAGCCGGAACTCCTCGATTTCTGATGCATCGGTAATAAGACAATAGGAAAACATGATTTTGTAATCCAGAACTCTCACTCAAGTATCAGCAGAGCATGGGTAAAGATTTCAGTAAGTTGAAATCAAGATTTATTTTAGTGTTTCAGTAAAAAATATCAAAAAAATATTAAAGTAACACTGAGGAGCCGGAACTCCTCGTTTCCTGATGCACCTGTAAAAGAACTATCCGGAAGCATGAAACAAAAACGCAGAACTTTCACTCAAGTATCAGCAGAGCATGGGTAAAGATTTCAGTAAGTTGAAATCAAGATTTATTTTAGTGTTTCAGTAAAAAATATCAAAAAAATATTAAAGTAGCACTGAGGAGCCGGAACTCCTCGTTTCCTGATGCAACTGTAGAAGAACTATCCAAAGGCATGAAACAGAAACCTAGAACTTTGACTCAGGTATCAGCAGAGCATGGTTGAAAAGTAAGATTAGAAGAAATCAAGATTTAATATAGTGTTTCAGTAAGAAGGATAAAAAAAATATTAAACTATCACTGAGGAGCCGGAACTCCTCGTTTCCTGATGCACGTGTAAAAGAACTATCCGGAAGCTTGAAACATAAACCCTGAACTTTCACTCAAGTATCAGCAGAGCATGGGTAAAGATTTCAGTAAGTTGAAACCAAGATTTATTTCAGTGTATCAGTAAAAAATATCAAAAAAATATTAAACTAGCACGGAGGAGCAGGAACTCCTCGATTCCTGATGCACCTGTAACAGAACTATCCAAATACGTGAAACATAAACCCAGAACTTTGACTCAGGTATCAGCAGAGCATGGGTAAAGATTTCAGTAAGTTGAAATCAAGATTTATTTCAGTGTATCACTAAAAAATATCAAAAAAATATTAAACTAGCACTGAGGAGCCAGAACTCCACGTTCTCTGATGCAACTGTAAAAGAACTATCCGGAGGCATGAAACGGAAACCCAGAACTTGGACTCAGGTATCAGCAGATTTTTTACTGAAACACTAAAATAAATCTTGATTTCAATTTAATTAAATCTTTACCCATGCTCTGCTGATACTTGAGTGAAAGTTCAGGGTTTATGTTTCATGCCTCCGGATAGTTCTTTTACACGTGCATCAGGAAACGAGGAGTTCCGGCTCCTCAGTGATAGTTTAATATTTTTTTGATAGTTTTTACTGAAACACTAAAATAAATCTTGATTTCAACTTACTGAAATCTTTACCCATGCTCTGCTAATACTTGAGTGAAAGTTCTGCGTTTCTGTTTCATGCTTCCGGATAGTTCTTTTACAGGTGCATCAGGAAACGAGGAGTTCCGGCTCCTCAGTGTTACTTTAATATTTTTTTGATATTTTTTACTGAAACACTAAAATAAATCTTGATTTCAATTCAATGAAATCTTTACCCATGCTCTGCTGATACTTGAGTGAAAGTTCAGGGTTTATGTTTCAAGCTTCCGGATAGTTCTTTTACACGTGCATCAGGAAACGAGGAGTTCCGGCTCCTCAGTGATAGTTTAATATTTTTTTTATCCTTCTTACTGAAACACTATATTAAATCTTGATTTCTTCTAATCTTACTTTTTAACCATGCTCTGCTGATACCTGAGTCAAAGTTCTGCGTTTCTGTTTCATGCTTCCGGATAGTTCTTTTACAGGTGCATCAGGAAACGAGGAGTTCCGGCTCCTCAGTGTTACTTTAATATTTTTTTGATAGTTTTTACTGAAACACTAAAATAAATCTTGATTTCAACTTACTGAAATCTTTACCCATGCTCTGCTGATACTTGAGTGAAAGTTCTGGGTTTCTGTTTCATGCTTCTGGATACTTTTTTTACAGGTGCATCAGGAAACGAGGAGTTCCGGCTCCTCAGTGCTAGATAAATATTTTTTTGATATTTTTTACTGAAACACTAAAATAAATCTTGATTTCAATTTAATGAAATCTTTACCCATGCTCTGCTGATACTTTAGTGAAAGTTCAGGGTTTATGTTTCATGCCTCCGGATAGTTCTTTTACAGGTGCATCAGGAAACGAGGAGTTCTGGCTCCTCAGTCCTAGTTTAATATTTTTTTGATATTTTTTACTGAAACACTAAAATAAATCTTGATTTCGATTTAATGAAATTTTTACCCATGCTCTGCTGATACTTGAGTGAAAGTTCTGGGTTTCTGTTTCATGCCTCCGGATAGTTCTTTTACAGGTGCATCAGGAAACGAGGAGTTCCGGCTCCTCAGTGCTAGTTTAATATTTTTTTGATATTTTTTACTGAAACACTAAAATAAATCTTGATTTCAACTTACTGAAATCTTTACCCATGCTCTGCTGATACTTGAGTGAGAGTTCTGGATTACAAAATCATGTTTTCCTATTGTATTATTACCGATGCATCAGAAATCGAGGAGTTCGGCTCCTCAGTGCTACTTTAATATTTTTTTGATATTTTTTACTGAAACACTAAAATAAATCTTGATTTCAATTTAATGAAATCTTTACCCATGCTCTGCTGATACTTGAGTGAGAGCTCTGGATTACAAAATCATGTTTTCCGATTGTCTTATTACCAATGCATCAGAAATCGAAGAGTTCCGGCTCCTCAGTGCTACTTTAATAATTTTTTTACATTTTTTACTGAAACACTAAAATAAATCTTGATTTCAATTTAATGAAATCTTTACCCATGCTCTGCTGATACTTGAGTGAGAGCTCTGGATTACAAAATCATGTTTTCCTATTGTCTTATTACCAATGCATCAGAAATCGAAGAGTTCCGGCTCCTCAGTGCTACTTTAATATTTTTTTTACATTTTTTACTGAAACACTAAAATAAATCTTGATTTTAATTTAATTAAATCTTTACCCATGCTCTGCTGATACTTGAGTGAAAGTTCTAGATTACTTTATTATGTTTTCGTATCGTCCTATTAACGTTGCATCAGAAATCGAGGAGTTCCAGCTCCTCAGTGCTAATTTAATATTTTTTTGATATTTTTTACTGATACACTGAAATAAATCTTGATTTCAACTTACTGAAATCTTTACCCAAGCTCTGCTGATACTTGAGTGAGAGTTCTGGGTTTCTGTTTCATGCCTCCGGATAGTTCTTTTACAGGTGCATCAGGAAACGAGGAGTTCCGGCTCCTCAGTGCTAGTTTAATATTTTTTTGATATTTTTTACTGAAACACTAAAATAAATCTTGATTTCAACTTACTGAAATCTTTACCCATGCTCTGCTGATACTTGAGTGAGAGTTCTGGATTACAAAATCATGTTTTCCTATTGTCTTATTACCAATGCATCAGAAATCGAAGAGTTCCGGCTCCTCAGTGCTACTTTAATATTTTTTAATATTTTTTACTGAAACACTAAAATAAATCTTGATTTAAATTTAATGAAATCTTTACCCATGCTCTGCTGATACTTGAGTAAGAGTTCTGGATTACGAAATCATGTTTTCCTATTGTCTTATTACCGTTGCATAAGAAATCGAAGAGTTCCGGCTCCTCAGTGCTAGTTTAATATTTTTTTGATATTTTTTACTGAAACACTGAATTAAATCTTGATTTCAACTTACTGAAATGTTTACCCATGCTCTGCTGATACTTGAGTGAGAGTTCTGGATTACAAAATCATGTTTTCCTATTGTTTTATTAACGATGCATCAGAAATCGAGGAGTTCCGGCTCCTCAGTGCTGCTTTAATATTTTTTTGATATTTTAAATCTTGATTTCAATTTACTGAAATGTTTACCCATGCTCTGCTGATACCTGAGTCCAAGTTCTGGGTTTCTGTTTCAAGTTTCCGGATAGTTCTTTTACAGGTGCATCAGGAAACGAGGAGTTCCGGCTCCTCAGTGATAGTTTAATATTTTATTTATCCTTCTTACTGAAACACTATATTAAATCTTGATTTCTTCTAATCTTACTTTTCAACCATGCTCTGCTGATACCTGAGTCAAAGTTCTAGGTTTCTGTTTCATGCCTTTGGATAGTTCTTCTACAGGTGCATCAGGAAACGAGGAGTTCCGGCTCCTCAGTGTTACTTTAATATTTTTTTGATAGTTTTTACTGAAACACTAAAATAAATCTTGATTTCAACTTACTGAAATCTTTACCCATGCTCTGCTGATACTTGAGTAAAAGTTCTGGGTTTCTGTTTCATGCCTCTGGATACTTTTTTTACAGGTGCATCAGGAAACGAGGAGTTCCGGCTCCTCAGTGCTAGTTAAATATTTTTATGATATTTTTTACTGAAACACTAAAATAAATCTTGATTTCAATTTAATGAAATCTTTACCCATGCTCTGCTGATACTTGAGTGAAAGTTCAGGGTTTATGTTTCATGCCTTCGGATAGTTCTTTTACAGGTGCATCAGGAAACGAGGAGTTCCGGCTCCTCAGTGCTAGTTAAATATTTTTATGATATTTTTTACTGAAACACTAAAATAAATCTTGATTTCAATTTAATGAAATCTTTACCCATGCTCTGCTGATACTTGAGTGAAAGTTCTGCGTTTCTGTTTCATGCTTCCGGATAGTTCTTTTACAGGTTCATCAGGAAACGAGGAGTTCCGGCTCCTCAGTGTTACTTTAATATTTTTTTGATAGTTTTTACTGAAACACTAAAATAAATCTTGATTTCAACTTACTGAAATCTTTACCCATGCTCTGCTGATACTTGAGTAAAAGTTCTGGGTTTCTGTTTCATGCCTCTGGATACTTTTTTTACAGGTGCATCAGGAAACGAGGAGTTCCGGCTCCTCAGTGCTAGTTAAATATTTTTATGATATATTTTACTGAAACACTAAAATAAATCTTGATTTCAATTTAATGAAATCTTTACCCATGCTCTGCTGATACTTGAGTGAAAGTTCAGGGTTTATGTTTCATGCCTTCGGATAGTTCTTTTACAGGTGCATCAGGAAACGAGGAGTTCCGGCTCCTCAGTGCTAGTTAAATATTTTTATGATATTTTTTACTGAAACACTAAAATAAATCTTGATTTCAATTTAATGAAATCTTTACCCATGCTCTGCTGATACTTGAGTGAAAGTTCTGCGTTTCTGTTTCATGCTTCCGGATAGTTCTTTTACAGGTTCATCAGGAAACGAGGAGTTCCGGCTCCTCAGTGTTACTTTAATACTTTTTTGATAGTTTTTACTGAAACACTAAAATAAATCTTGATTTCAACTTACTGAAATCTTTACCCATGCTCTGCTGATACTTGAGTAAAAGTTCTGGGTTTCTGTTTCATGCCTCTGGATACTTTTTTTACAGGTGCATCAGGAAACGAGGAGTTTCGGCTCCTCAGTGCTAGTTAAATATTTTTATGATATTTTTTACTGAAACACTAAAATAAATCTTGATTTCAATTTAATGAAATCTTTACCCATGCTCTGCTGATACTTGAGTGAAAGTTCAGGGTTTATGTTTCATGCCTTCGGATAGTTCTTTTACAGGTGCATCAGGAAACGAGGAGTTCTGGCTTCTCAGTGCTACTTTAATATTTTTTTGATATTTTTTACTGAAACACTAAAATAAATCTTGATTTCAACTTACTGAAATCTTTACCCATGCTCTGCTGATACTTGAGTGAGAGTTCTGGATTACAAAATCATGTTTTCCTATTGTCTTATTACCGATGCATCAGAAATCGAGGAGTTCCGGCTCCTCAGTGCTAGTTTTCTATTTTTTTAATATTTTTTAATGAAACACTGAAATAAATCTTGATTTCAATTTAATGAAATCTTTACCCATGCTCTGCTGATACTTGAGTGAAAGTTCAGGGTTTATGTTTCATGCCTTCGGATAGTTCTTTTACAGGTGCATCAGGAAACGAGGAGTTCTGGCTTCTCAGTGCTACTTTAATATTTTTTTGATATTTTTTACTGAAACACTAAAATAAATCTTGATTTCAACTTACTGAAATCTTTACCCATGCTCTGCTGATACTTGAGTGAGAGTTCTGGATTACAAAATCATGTTTTCCTATTGTCTTATTACCGATGCATCAGAAATCGAGGAGTTCCGGCTCCTCAGTGCTAGTTTTCTATTTTTTTAATATTTTTTAATGAAACACTGAAATAAATCTTGATTTCAATTCAATGAAATCTTTACCCATGCTCTGCTGATACTTGAGTGAAAGTTCAGGGTTTATGTTTCAAGCTTCCGGATAGTTCTTTTACACGTGCATCAGGAAACGAGGAGTTCCGGCTCCTCAGTGATAGTTTAATATTTTTTTTATCCTTCTTACTGAAACACTATATTAAATCTTGATTTCTTCTAATCTTACTTTTCAACCATGCTCTGCTGATACCTGAGTCAAAGTTCTAGGTTTCTGTTTCATGCCTTTGGATAGTTCTTCTACAGGTGCATCAGGAAACGAGGAGTTCCGGCTCCTCAGTGCTACTTTAATATTTTTTTGATATTTTTTACTGATACACTGAAAAAAATCTTGGTTTCAACTTACTGAAATCTTTACCCATGCTCTGCTGATACTTGAGTTAAAGTTCTGGGTTTTTGTTTCATGCCTCAGGATAGTTCTTTTACAGTTTCATCAGGAAACGAGGAGTTCCGGCTCCTCAGTGCCAGTTTAATATTTTTTTGATATATTTTACTGAAACACTAAAATAAATCTTGATTTCAATTTAATGAAATCTTTACCCATGCTCTGCTGATACTTGAGTGAGAGCTCTGGATTACAAAATCATGTTTTCCTATTGTCTTATTACCAATGCATCAGAAATCGAAGAGTTCCGGCTCCTCAGTGCTACTTGAATAATTTTTTTACATTTTTTACTGAAACACTAAAATAAATCTTGATTTTAATTTAATGAAATCTTTACCCATGCTCTGCTGATACTTGAGTGAAATTTCTAGATTATTTTATTATGTTTTCGTATCGTCCTATTAACGTTGCATCAGAAATCGAGGAGTTCCAGCTCCTCAGTGCTAATTTAATATTTTTTTGATATTTTTTACTGATACACTGAAATAAATCTTGATTTCAACTTACTGAAATCTTTACCCATGCTCTGCTGATACTTGAGTGAAAGTTCTGGGTTTCTGTTTCAAGCTTCCGGATAGGTCTTTTACAGGTGCATCAGGAAATGAGGAGTTCCGGCTCCTCAGTGATAGTTAATTTATTTTTTTATCCTTCTTACTGAAAAACTATATTAAATCTTGATTTCTTCTAATCTTACTTTTCAACCATGCTCTACTGATACCTGAGTCAAAGTTCTAGGTTTCTGTTTCATGCCTTTGGATAGTTCTTCTACAGGTGCATCAGGAAACGAGGAGTTCTGGCTCATCAGTGCTAGTTTACTATTTTTTTGATATTTTTTACTGAAACACTAAAATAAATCTTGATTTCAACTTACTGAAATCTTTACCCATGCTCTGCTGATACTTGAGTGAGAGTTCTGGATTACAAAATCATGTTTTCCTATTGTCTTATTACCGATGCATCAGAAATCGAGGAGTTCCGGCTCCTCAGTGCTAGTTTACTATTTTTTTGATATTTTTTACTGAAACACTAAAATAAATCTTGATTTCAATTTAAGGAAATCTTTACCCATAATCTGCTGATACTTGAGTGAGAGTTCTGGATTACGAAATCATGTTTTCCTATTGTCTTATTACCAATGCATCAGAAATAGAAGAGTTCCGGCTCCTCAGTGCTAGTTTAATATTTTTTTCTGAAACACTGAAATAAATCTTGATTTTATCTTAATGAAATCTTTACCCATGCTCTGCTGATACTTGAGTGAGAGCTCTGGATTACAAAATCATGTTTTCCTATTGTCTTATTACCAATGCATCAGAAATCGAAGAGTTCCGGCTCCTCAGTGCTACTTTAATATTTTTTAATATTTTTTAATGAAATACTTAAATAAATCTTGATTTTAATTTAATGAAATCTTTACCCATGCTCTGCTGATACTTGAGTGAAAGTTCTAGATTACTTTATTATGTTTTCGTATTGTCCTATTAACGTTGCATCAGAAATCGAGGAGTTCCAGCTCCTCAGTGCTAGTTTAATATTTTTTTGATATTTTTTTCTGATACACTGAAATAAATCTTGATTTCAACTTACTGAAATCTTTACCCATGCTCTGCTGATACTTGAGTGAAAGTTCTGGGTTTCTGTTTCAAGTTTCCGGATAGTTCTTTTACAGGTGCATCAGGAAACGAGGAGTTCCGGCTCCTCAGTGATAGTTTAATATTTTATTTATCCTTCTTACTGAAACACTATATTAAATCTTGATTTCTTCTAATCTTACTTTTTAACCATGCTCTGCTGATACCTGAGTCAAAGTTCTAGGTTTCTGTTTCATGCCTTTGGATAGTTCTTCTACAGGTGCATCAGGAAACGAGGAGTTCCGGCTCCTCAGTGCTAGTTTACTATTTTTTTGATATTTTTTACTGAAACACTAAAATAAATCTTGATTTCAACTTACTGAAATCTTTACCCATGCTCTGCTGATACTTGAGTGAAAGTTCTGCGTTTCTGTTTCATGCTTCCGGATAGTTCTTTTACAGGTTCATCAGGAAACGAGGAGTTCCGGCTCCTCAGTGTTACTTTAATATTTTTTTGATAGTTTTTACTGAAACACTAAAATAAATCTTGATTTCAACTTACTGAAATCTTTACCCATGCTCTGCTGATACTTGAGTAAAAGTTCTGGGTTTCTGTTTCATGCCTCTGGATACTTTTTTTACAGGTGCATCAGGAAACGAGGAGTTCCGGCTCCTCAGTGCTAGTTAAATATTTTTATGATATTTTTTACTGAAACACTAAAATAAATCTTGATTTCAATTTAATGAAATCTTTACCCATGCTCTGCTGATACTTGAGTGAAAGTTCAGGGTTTATGTTTCATGCCTTCGGATAGTTCTTTTACAGGTGCATCAGGAAACGAGGAGTTCTGGCTCCTCAGTCCTAGTTTAATATTTTTTTGATATTTTTTACTGAAACACTAAAATAAATCTTGATTTCAATTTAATGAAATTTTTACCCATGCTCTGCTGATACTTGAGTGAAAGTTCTGGGTTTCTGTTTAATGCTTCCGGATAGTTTTTTTACAGGTGCATCAGGAAACGAGGAGTTCCGGCTCCTCAGTGCTAGTTTAATATTTTTTTGATATTTTTTACTGAAACACTAAAATAAATCTTGATTTCAACTTACTGAAATCTTTACCCATGCTCTGCTGATTCTTGAGTGAGAGTTCTGGATTACAAAATCATGTTTTCCTATTGTCTTATTACCGATGCATCAGAAATCGAGGAGTTCCGGCTCCTCAGTGCTACTTTAATATTTTTTTGATATTTTTTACTGAAACACTAAAATAAATCTTGATTTCAATTTAATGAAATCTTTACCCATGCTCTGCTGATACTTGAGTGAGAGCTCTGGATTAAAAAATCATGTTTTCCTATTGTCTTATTACCAATGCATCAGAAATCGAAGAGTTCCGGCTCCTCAGTGCTACTTTAATAATTTTTTTACATTTTTTACTGAAACACTAAAATAAATCTTGATTTTAATTTAATTAAATCTTTACCCATGCTCTGCTGATACTTGAGTGAAAGTTCTAGATTATTTTATTATGTTTTCGTATCGTCCTATTAACGTTGCATCAGAAATCGAGGTGTTCCAGCTCCTCAGTGCTAATTTAATATTTTTTTGATATTTTTTACTGATACACTGAAATAAATCTTGATTTCAACTTACTGAAATCTTTACCCAAGCTCTGCTGATACTTGAGTGAGAGTTCTGGGTTTCTGTTTCATGCCTTCGGATAGTTCTTTTACAGTTGCATCAGGAAATGAAGAGTTCCGGTTTCTCAGTCCTAATCAAATTCTTTTTTGATCCTACTAACTTAAACACTGAATGAAATCTCGATTTCTCCTAACCTATCTTTTTCATAAGGCTCTGCTGCAAATTTTTTGAGACTACTGCTTTCATTTAGTTTTTTTTCTATTACTCAAACTTTAGTTATTAATCATTGCCCGAAGAATCTACGAAAATTCATAAATTACGTCATTTATGGCTATTTTCCCATAATGTTTGTCTTTTTCTGATAACACGTCAATATTTTTGTTTTATTTTTTTTTAGATTTAGGTGAGCAGAACTCTTTCTGAAAAGTTTAAGGAACTATAGAACTCACCACTGTGCACCTAAATCAATTTTTAAATTTAAATTTTGGAAGAAATGATCTGCTAGCGGAAGTTAGCAGAGCATATTTTCATTCGACTTTTTTCAGGCAATAAAGCCAGAACTATTCTTTTTAAGTATAAGGAACTCTAGAACTCACCCGCATGCCAATAGAACTCACATTTTTTTGTGCTCTGCTGGGAAATGATCTGCCAAGTTCACGGACATTTGATGCTTTGGCTAAAGATGCTTGTTCATCTTTATCGTCAGATCTCACGCACAATACATATCAGGGTTATGATCTATTGTCCCTTCCAAAACTGAATCTGCAATGTTCCTGGCAGGAGCAGTGGAATATGTCCAGTAAAAAAAAGGCAGTTTTTTTTGTGCAGTACAACCAACAATAAAACCGAAACCTTGGTTTTTCGGTCACAAAAAAGTATCGAAAACTGTTATTTCTGTTCTTTATAGAATCCGCTTAGGTTTTTGTTGCACTCCCGTTTTTTTACACAAAATCCATGTCCGTGACTCCTCTCTCTGCGAGTGCGGGTTGGCGGAAGGCACCCTGGATCACATATTTTTTGAATGTCCTAACAACATCCCACCCCTAAATTTGTATAGCCGTCTCCTTTCTTTTAACGACCTACCACACGGACTGACATCATATTTAACATACGTCATCGTATATCAGTTCATATAGGATTCTGTTTTACTTTTCGATTTGATGAGGTGCATCAATAATTGTGGCATCGCTGTGCAGCGGATTGACAGACATATCGTGTCAAGGCTGTGTTTACCCTAGCAAGTGAGATTCGCTCGATGGTTAGCAAATCAGGTACTTACGCCTACTACGGCAGTCACGTAAACCATGCAGTGAAGGCAATATATTGACCAATTGTTATAATATGAAAATTACAATGATATTTGCTATTGTTCCAGCTCCCATTAGATCGATATGCTTGTCACGACTGTTATAATTAATTAAAATACCGAAGCTGCTGATAATAAGACATTGTTAGGTCATACAATGGTCTGCCGTGGATGTGATATCTCAGTCGGGCTCAGAAATCCAAGAAGCCGACGTTTCTATTTTGTTGCAGTGGACAGCCCTTTATACAAATTCCATGCTGCAATGATAGTACTTACTAATTCCATACTGCCATGTCGCGTTTCAAAATTTGTCAAACAACAATGGCCGCTATAAATTGTCTATGGTTTTAGTGATGTGGTATTATGATCTTTTTGTTTTGGTACTTTCGATGTTACGATTTTTTTTGTAGGTAGTGTTTCATCAGTATTTTTTAGATAAGATAAGATAAGTCTGTATTTGCTTTAAACATGGTATAAAGTTGTTACAGTCAGATATTAATCTAAAGTCCGCATGTTCAGCTATACAGGATATGTATCAATTGCATGCAAAATAGCAGCGTTTTACCTTCAAACAAAACGCTTGTTGTGTCCGGAGACTCATTCGGGGTCATATAAACATAATTTGAGTCTAGGATCTTCCGTTTTCGTGTCACATTTATATAGGTATATGCAACTATCTCCTTCTTGACAACACGATGATGACATATTTCCGCCCGCGTTCACCAGGTGGCCGCAGCGCGCCAAATCGTTCATTGTGGCCTCAAAACCTTAAAACTTGAGAAACCAATTTAACCAGGCAGTCTTTAAAATTATGACCCCGAATGAGTCTCCGGACACAACAAGCGTTTTGTTTGAAGGTAAAACGCTGCTATTGTGTCTTTCGGCCTTATTCGGGGTCATATAAACATAATTTGAGGCTTTGTTTGTTATCGCCTGGTGAACGGGACGCCAATGTGTTGTAAAAGAAATAATTAAAATTAGATCAAGAAATTATTTAAACAATAAGCACAGAAATAAACACCAAATTTTATGATTGCATTGGAATAAATTAATAATCCTTAATATGTTAATATAAATGACAAAAAATTGTACCTAACAATTCAATACAGAAAAAAAAAACAGAGCATTTTATACGTACCTCGAATCCATCATGTAATATCTTCATATAAACTTACCTTAATCATGTAAAACTTGTTATTATTCCTTGATACAACATCTTAGTCTCATAATTCAAACGGTTTGTAGGATCATCAACATCACAAAATAATTGTATTCTATTTAATAAGATGACGCTATTAGTAAGATGACGAGGGGTAAGTCCCCTGGACATGACGGTATCAGCATTGAGCACCTTTGGCATGCAGGTGTACACTTGCCTAGAGTGTTATCGATGTTTTACACTTTTTGTATGAGACACTCATACTTACCGGATGAGTGCACGAGGGCTATTGTTGTGCCAGTAATCAAGAATAAGACAGGAGACCCCTCTGATGGCTCCAACTATAGGCCCATCTCGCTAGCCACCACAGTAGCTAAAGTGCTGGACAGTATGCTGGATAAACAGTTATGTCGTCACCTAAAGATAAGTGATGCGCAGTTCGGCTTCCAAGCGGGACTGTCCACAGAAACAGCAATCTTATGTCTTAAGCATACTGTCCGGTACTACACGGACAGGAAGACTCCAGTTTATGGGTGCTTCCTTGATTTATCGAAAGCTTTTGATTTGGTGTCATATGAACATCTTTGGGAGAAACTGAGGGCCACCTCACTCCCCGAGGAGATCATTAATCTTCTTGATTACTGGTATAACAATCAAGTTAATGTTGTAAGGTGGGCGAACGTTGTGTCCGATGAGTACAGGTTGGAGTGTGGTGTAAGACAGGGTGGGCTAACATCCCCTCGTCTCTTCAACCTGTACATCAATGAGAGTTGATTGAGGGTCTCAGTAACACTGCAGTCGGCTGCACTATTGATGGCACCACTATTAACAACTTGAGCTATGCGGATGATATGGTGTTGCTGAGTCCTTCAATTAGCGGTTTACGTAAACTTGTTAGCAGATGTGAGGAGTACGCCGTGGCTCATGGACTCAGGTACAATGCGAACAAAAGTGAGCTGTTAGTATTCCTACCGCGGAATTGTAAAGTCGATACCGTCCCTTCGGTTACACTAAATAGTGTACCGCTTAACAGAGCGACGCAGGTTAAGTACTTGGGTCACTGGGTCACGGAGGACCTCGCTGATGACGTGGACATTGAGAGGGAACGAAGGGCGCTGGCTGTCCGTGGGAACGTGCTGGCTCGCAGGTTTAAACGGTGCCCGAAGGAGGTAAAGTGCACAATGTTCAGGGCATACTGCCAATCGTTTTATTCGTGCACCCTGTGGGTCAACTGTACTCAGCGGACACTCAATGCCCTTCGTGTACAATATAATAACGCTTTTAGAATGTTGTTGGGGCTGCCGAGATGCTGTAGTGCGTCCGGCATGTTTACAGAGGCTCAGATTGATGGCTTTCATGCCATCATGAGAAAGAGAGCGGCCTCAATACTACACCGTATCCGAACAAGTTCCAACAGCATTCTGAAAGTAATAGCGGACCGGTTAGACGGTCCTTTTGTTAGACACTGGATCGCACTCCATGTGTCAATTTAATGTCGTTTCTTTTATTTTTTGTGTTTTGCTAACATAGTTCCTAAGTACTTACTAACACAAGTATGGATAATTCTGTAATGGATAGTCTGAAATAAAGTTATTATTATTATTAATCAGATTTATTTAATTAATTGGCTGAAACAAATGAACCAACGAGCTTCCCTGCGCTGGAATCACTTCCTTCCTGTAATGTTTTTTGAAAGTATTACCGGATCTCCAATTAGCCCGTGCCATTATCTCATCAAGAGGTTCGTTATCCAACCAACTTCGTGAAGCTACTGCAGAACGAAAACTACCTGGAGTAGCCTCAATTCCTGCTTCCTTCAAAATCGACTTAACCCAACCTGCCAAAATAGTTCTAGTAGCTGGCTTAGCTTTTCCACATACAGTGATAAATAGTCTATCGCTAGAACAAAGCAAACGACGCGGTTTTCCAATTTCTATAAAGTTTTTTAAGCCAAAGTACCGGGTCAAGCGCCGCATTTTCAAGATTCTTTAACAACTTCCAACCTGATTGTATGTGAGTTTCAGAATCAGTTTTCGAACCAAAATGCGGCCAAAACATAATGCTATTCTCATCTACTATACACCTGTCTGGCGAGACACTAAGTAATGTTAAATCATGTATCCTACGCCCTGAACATAACAATAGTAAAACTGCACAAACTCTTGAAATTTCGAATGGACTTTGATTTTGAAGAGGTCTATTGCCCAACCAACCTTCTAGCGACTGAGGATCCCATACAGGGGGTGGACACTTTTTAGGTTGTTGCAACGCTATAGCTTTAATCATTTGTTTAACCAAAATGTTTGAACTTAAACGGGCCTCACTCTTTGTATTACATAAAGTGGACACAACCGATTTATGAAGTAAAATAGTACGATAAGATAATTTTTCTTTTATGTGCAGATCCGCTAAATATCGAGCCAAATCACTACCTGAAGGGTCTGAGAAATTTATACCAAACGTGGAACACCAATTCAACCATCTCTGCCATGCTGGCCTGTATGTATTTAAAGTAGAAGACCTCCAACCTTCTTTCAGTAGACACTTTTGTTCTTCAGACCAGCCAACTAAGGATTCAGACCACCCCCACATCTCCATACTTCTAAGACCAGCTCCTTCACTCGAGGTGGGGGCTGCCCGGTCCTCGTATCTACTAGCACTTTCGATAACTTGTGAATCGTGAACGGAGGCGCAAGCGCTCTGGTCTTCAAGTCTGCTCTCCAGAATGCTCGGATCCACCTCGGTGCAACTATCAGGAATACACCTCAAGCCTGATTTAGATGCATCAGGACCCGGGGTATCAAACTCGGAGGAGGAAAGACCCAAGCCAGACGGAAATCCCATTTGAATGCGAACGCGTTGTGTCTCCATGCTCGCCGATCTCTTTGATCTAGAGTTACATAACAAGATACTACGTGGGCTGTGCTGGAGGCAAAAAGATCTGTCTGGGGAACACCCCACTTTGCAAAGACAATACTGGTGAATTCGGGGAGTAGATGCCATTCTTGTAACATCGAGTGACGCGACAGACCGTCTGCGATGTTGTTGTACTTGCCTGGAATGTGATGGGGGATTATATGAATGTCGTACTTTTGAAGTATGTGAAAAATTTGATATATTAACTCCATCAAGATCCGCGACTTGTTTCCCCCCTCCTTCCGCAGGTACGCTACAACCGCCTTGTTGTCGCACTGCAGAAGCAGAGACGTGCGGCTCAGAGACGGAGCGAATTCTATCAAACATTTTAGAATAGTTAACATCTCCTTGTGATTCGAATGAAGCCGCTCTTCTTCTTTTGTCCACTTGCCCGATAAGTGAAGACCGTTTAACTCCGCCCCCCAACCTGTATCTGCTGCGTCTGTTGTCAAAAAATGTGGATGAAGCCTGGATTTCTCTACACAGTGAACCTTCCACCAATTTAATTCTGCTAGCACCTCCGCAGGCAAGAGATAAGTCGACTGACATGGCATTTTTAGGACCAGGTTGCAATATGCCAGTAGGTGCCGAAAGTTCAAACGACCCATTGGGACTACCAGACGAGCAAAATTCAGAACGCCTATGATACTCTGTATTTCTCGAAGAGACGCCTTCTGTCGCCGAAGCAATTTTGACAAAACTACTTGCATGTGCTGAATTTTGTTTTCTGGTAAATATTTTTGATTTTGCCACGGATTCCACATCAAACCCAAATATTCTATTATCTTCCGAGGGATAAGAATCGATTTCTCCTTGTTTACTTGCCAACCCAGCTGACTGAGAGTTTGAAGAACAATGTTGACGTGTTTTAACAGTGTTGTTCTGTCCTGTACTACTAGGAGATAATCGTCGAGAAAAACCACTACTCGAATGCCTAGATTTCTGAAAATCTCGGCGGTCCAGTTGGTCAACGATGCAAATACTTTGGGCGCTGTCGCCAGGCCAAACGGCAAACAGGTCATTTGCAGTAACCGATTTCGATACAATAGACGGAGAAAACAACGGTGAGCGGGTGCTACATTTACGTGGTTCTAAGCTTGCCTGAGGTCTATTTTGACCATCCAATCCCGCTCCTGAATAAAATCGGGAACTCGATTTACCGAAATCAAACGAAATTTGCTTATTTTCAGATAATTGTTTAAACTTTTTAAATTGAAAATGGGACGGTAAGTTCCGCCGCTTTTGGGAATCAGAAAGAAATTTGATATAAAACTCGGAGTCAGGGTCATAGTCATATTCTAAAATTCTCTGTGTCAACAAATTTTGAATGACCCTGTCCATCTCGTGGGATGGTAGAGTAAGATTGCAACGTTTCACCTGCCTTGGCGGGACCAGAGGCGGTTTCTTTTGAAATGGAATGCGATAACCCTTCACTATTTTTATTAATGGTTCTGGTGCTCCCAGTCTCTTCCACTCCGTAACATGATTTTGTAAGCACCCCCCCCAAAAATCTTGATCTGAGTCAGAACTTTTTATTAAATTTAGCCGAGCTCTTTCCCCGTTGTGCATTGTTTTGCGGTTCATTTCTCCGAAAACTATAGGGCTGGTAAAAGCGTTGTCCAGCCGGTTGTCCCCTCGGTTGAGGACGAAAAAAAATTGAATTATTAATAAACGGGTTAATTGCTTGATAATTATTATAAAAGGCTCCTACACTCTGAGGAGGAAGAAATCTATAGTTCATCGTCAGTGCCGAAGGGCGACTGGACGATTGATATCCACTAGGTCCAGGGTACGCCGCCTGGGGTCTAGGGGTTTTCTTTTCTTGCCCAGAAAAATTAATGTTATTTGCATAAAAAATTTTGTTAACTCCGCCATTATTCTTAATAAATTCACTAAAAGGTACTTTATCAAACAAAAATTCACTAGACGGCGGTATTTTCTTCAAACATGGCTTAAATGCTTTATCTCTTAATTGCTTAATGAATACTTCGCGTCTTTGTTCAATTATATCGGCCCTACGGCCACAAACTAGTTGCAAACAATCACGTGAAATCTTTTGATAATCACCGGAAAAATCTTCTATTAATTTTAATGCCAATTGTTTTGGGTCCATGCTACCCGTATCCTTGGCCCAGTCCACTATCTGTCGGAAACCCTGTTGCATAGCATCGCTTTGCATTACCAGTGCGCGAGTTACAGACCCAAGAAATTTATCCGCTGAGGGTAGATGGGTAACTTTTTCTAAAGATTTGATTTCATCATTTACTTCAAGGTCAACATATCCAGGACGAGCATTATAAACTTTTTGTGATTCCACATATCGAACATTATTCCAGTTTTCATTATTAAAATATTGAATTGAGTTAAGCAAATCTAACTGATTAGATGGAGTTGCAGTGACAGCTGGCTCCTTTAATTGCGTTGCCAAATCAAAATCAAATGATTGAACTGTTACAGGATCTGAGACGTGTTCCTGTGCCATTTCCAAATTATCACCATTATATATCGGATTAACACATTCATAATTTTCATTTTCATAATACATATTATGAGGGTAGTACCTAATATAATTTTTTCAAATCACTGACCTGCTTCGCAAGCTTTTTGATTACCTTGCTTTGTCCTCGATGACGTTTACTTTTCTTCTTCTTACTCACCTTCTTCCTCTTACGGGATTTATCTACCTGATCAACCTCTAAATCCGACGGTGATGATTCAGAGGAACTTGAGGAACTTGATGAATTCGATGACGAATAGGATTCTTTACGGCTGCGCGCCTGTACTCTATCCGCCATCGTAAGAAAATCTAATTTCTAAACTATTTTATTATATTATTCAATATTCAACTATCACTTTTCAGTCTATTCACTTTCTTGTAAAACAATATTTATTCTTTACTATTTCTACGCATATACCGAACGCTAACAGCGTTAACAAAAAAAAACTAAATAAAACTATAATTTTCTTAGAATATCGAACGCTAACAACGATAACTTTTTAAAAGATGTGAACCGTCCGAAAACAGGACGCCAATGAACGATTTGGCGCGCTGCGGCCACCTGGTGAACGCGGGCGGAAATACGTCATCATCGTGTTGTCAAGAAGGATATAGTTGCATATACCTATATAAATGTGACACGAAAACGGAAGATGCTAGACTCAAATTATGTTTATAGACCCCGAATGAGGCCGAAGGACACAATAATAATTATGAGTAAAAAAGTTCAATGTCACAGATACAAAGTCAATACAATAATAATAGTTTTCTCTCACCATTATCTGCAATTACAGAAGTCCAGAAATTTATAATTTATTGTTGAGAAAATCTTTAATGGCTTAAAACATATTGTGTTCTTTCAACCATTTCAGTAATCTGATTTTAAATGAGTTAATATTAAATAACAATTTTATTTCTTTAGGAATTTTGTTATAAATGCGTATACATATGACTAGGAAACTTTTCGCATACTTGGCTGATTTAGGAGTATCCTGCAATGCAAGTCTGCATGGATCTCTATTTCGAGAGTTCAATTGATAAGCTTTTTTGAACAATCCTTTATTATTATAAACATAACTACAAATTTCAAAAATGTACAGTGACGGAAGTGGTAATATACCTAGCTTTTTAAAGAACGGTTTACATGACTCGTCAGGACGGATACCACAAATGGCTCTGATGCATTTTTTTTGCGCAATAAATGCTCTGTGTCTATCTGTGCTGTTACCCCAAATGATAAGCCCGTAGCATAATTAAGATGGATTCTATAAAGGCGTGATATGCTGTAATTGCGATTTTTTTGGTTGGTTATTTATTCTTTATTTGTCTGGGAGCATACAAACTTATTAATCCTACTGCACAAACTGTCCAGATGTACTTTCCAATTCAGATCTTGATTTATGAGTACTCCTAAGAATTTAGTTTGTGGAACTTCTTTTAACCTGTCAATATAAAATTTGAAATTGTATTTACTATGTTTTGATTTATTAAGCTGTATATAATTAGATTTATCTAAATTAATTTGCCTGTAACCATTTAATAATGTCATCAATAGTATTATTAATGTCGATCTCATGATCAGATTTAGTTCTACACTTTTTGTCAATAATTGAAATGTCTGCAAATAATACACATTTATGATTCGTCACTAGTGGTAAGTCGTTTATGTATAATAGAAACAATAAGGGTCCCAATACACTCCCTTGGGGGACGCCGCAATTATTAACTCTATAGTCAGATGAATACGAGGTTAATACATTTTCATTAACTTTATTAATAACAACGTATTGCTTTCGGTTGCTTAGATAAGACGCAACCCACTGCAGTACTAAACCTCTTATTCCACTTTCTTCTAATTGTTTCAACAAGATGTCCAAGAGATTCCCTTCGAGAGAAATTCAGAGAAATAAATATTCTGACTGTAGCCTCACAATATATTTTTGAAAACCTATTGTATGTACACAAAAATATATCAAATTTTAAGAAAATGTCCGATATTCATAGTTTAAATACCAGGAATAAACACAACCTTGCTATACATCGCACACGTCTCCACAGAGTAAGCAACTCGTTCATGGGTCAATGTATACGCTTTTACAACAAACTTCCCATTGACATTCGAAACTTACCCATTAAACGATTTAAAAGCTGTATTAAAACCAAACTTTGTAAAAAAAGGGTACTATAAAATTTCAGATTATTTAGAAGATAAAAAAGCTTGGGATTGAGCTGCTCGCTCTGCTAAGCCTTGTGAAAACCATAAAACTTGACATTTTAATTATTCATCACAATAAACCAGTTTTATATACACATTGACATTGTTGAAAATTATGTTCAAAATGACACGATTACTTTGTAAAGTATTATATTATTTTAATTATTGTGAATGTGAGGACTATGTGGATATTTTTATTTTCCCTTTTCATTTCTTTGTTTCTTTCTCAGTTTTAATGATGGTCTGGCAGTTTGAGTAGTTGATGCGGCCTACCCAAATATCCTTTCCTTGGTATTGTTCGTCGAGTTGAGCTCCTTAAGTTCTGAGTTGAGCTCCACGATTACTGACAAATGCTTGCACTGACTGGACAGGTCCACTCAAATCTGTGTGGTTCTTTCCTCAAAAGACCATTTCAGACACTAATCTACATGGTCCTCACATGACTTGACCAAGATTATGTCTGGACTTTAAAAGAGACTGTGACCTCTGAGTTTGTTTCGGCCTTTCTTCTCAGAGTAGTCAGATAGGAAACACCGACCTCACCAAGCTTATTTTTAATATTTTTTTATATGACGTGTAAAAGTGATTCCGATATCCTATTTACAGAATAAACAATTTCATTTCATTTCATTTCATAAAACTTTTTACAAAAAAAAAACAACCGACTTCCGAAAAAGAAAACACTACAAAGTGAAAAATAACTTTAATTTCGGAAGTCGGTGTCTTTGGTTTTGAATTTTTGTTTTTTGCCACCGACTTCCGAAATTAAAGTTATTTTTTTATCGTTTCGCACATAAATTGATCAAGTTTATCCAAAAATATGTTAGGATCAGACTTAGGCGTTCTATAAAGACACACGATTAGTAATTTGTGCAATGGAATTTTAACGCCACAGGCTTCAAAGAATTTTTGGGTTGAGTACTTTTTAATGTGGGAGAGCTCGTTATAAACAATACCCTGTTTAGCGAGTATACAGGTCCCCCCTCTCTGTGTCTCTCTACCAAATGCAGCTGCTACGGTGTAGTTCAATCAATCTGCCTAGCCTTTTCCCAACTATGTTGGGGTCGGCTTCCAGTCTAACCGGATGCAGCTGAATACCAGTATTTTACATGGAGCGACTGCCTATCTGACCTCCACAACCCAGTAACTGGGTAATATACGATACCCCATGGTAAGACTGGTGTCAGACTTTCGGGCTTCTGACGACTCGTAACGACTGTCAAAGATCCACGAATCACAGCCGGGACCAACGGCTTAACGTGCTTTCCGAGGCACGGAGGATTCTCGGTATGTAAAGATGGTCACCCATCCACTGACCAACCCCGGCAAGCGTAGCTTAACCTGATGGATCGACCAGTGCGGCTGTTGTTACTTAGCCACGAGCTCCAGCTAGCACAGCTGCTACGGTGTAGTTATTTAATTTTAAATATTATTCATTTCCGGATGTTTCCGGCACGCATAAAGGTTTCAGACAAACATAATATGTCAGGTTCTTTATTTATGTCTCGTAACTCTAGCAATGTTAGTTCAAAAATTTCCTTTTTTGAAAGGATACTAGCGATGTTTTGGTAAAATATTTTAAAAGTTTTAGGTTAATTTGTTACGAAGTTGTTATTCACGAAAAAGCTTTACCTTAAAATAGTATGGAATAGTACCTTTTTTTGTATGAGTAGAGTTTTCAATATCAGGACCATTTGTAGTAGGGCATTTCATTTGATGACATGCAAAATAATAAGGGATTGTACCTTTCGAAGCTATTACATGTTTGCTATCAGGTTTTTTACAGTTAGTTTGATTACGCATTATTATTTTCTTCAATTCTTTAACATTTAAATACTTGTTTTCGTAATTGTAACAGTCAATAGATTTTTTTTTAAACTCAACTCAAACTCAAAAGCATTTATTTCATTTAACCATTTACAGGCACTTTTGGATTGTCAAGGAATCGGTCAGTCAGACATATGAAGCCAGTTGCCCATTCCAAAGCGTAGTAGGTACCTATGGAGAAGAACGGCCAAAAAACTCCACGGAAACTCTTTCAAATAAAGTTGTTACAAATATTGGTTACATCATTCATGTTGAAATTAAACATATGAGAACAATGTAGAAAGACGTGCACGTTCAAAGCGTCCGTAATAAAAAGATAAATAAAAAAAAAGAACAATTCAAAAATTTCAATCAGCCATGGCAGCTAAGAGTTGGCCAGTCCCAACTGACGGCGCCCTTTCACGAACATGACGCATGGATCAGCACCATTCAGCTCAACCATACAATAACATACAACATTTCTGAAAACAACAAAGAAAACTAACTTGGTGTGTTGTGTTTTATCTACTATACTTTATTTATAGCCAAAAATACATATCAATATACATTAGGTAAAGTATATAGTAAGGTAAAACAATTCGGTATGTAAAGTAAAAATGTTTTACGCTGATTCCAAAACCATTTCGAGCTTTTAGGTTTCTTAACCTTATTTTTCTATTTTTGGCGCTTAAAATTATAAGATGGAGTTTATTTTAACATAAACACATAAAACCACTTGACTTTCATTTGACCTCCAAATGACGTCAGAAATTACCGGAAGTTACGTACTACTCCATGATAAAAAAAATCGGGTTATTCCACTAATCCCCATTGACAATCCCCATCTGTTTAAAAATAAAATACAAACAACATATTATAAGTATAAGAATTACGAAGTCTTTATTTGTTACGGAGGTAAAGACTCATTGATTATTTTTATAATGAAACAAATTAAAGTAATGGCTAAATGAATAGCATAATGCTGGGACTGCACCTACATAAGTGTACAATATGTTTGTCATATCATACTACAGTCTAAACTTTACTACAAAATATAATCTTTTAAATGGTTACTTTGTGATTAATTATTTTAGAACTTTTGTTTAGTTAGGTTACCTAATTAAAGTGGTGCGCCCCTTTTATTAAAAAAAATATCTCGTAAATAATGATGCTTATTATATCAAAATCTATTATATTCACTCAGTGAAACATCTAAATATCCTAAATATATCGTTTTTTATTTATTAACACGCTCATAACAGCTTTATGATAAATTAGTTTTCTGTAATGTTGAAACAGTGACTTATAATGCGTATAAAGCAAAAATCTATTACGAATGTCTTCAAATATGTGTATCTCGATGCCTCAAGAAGTGGGAGAGATTTTATTAAACAATCACGAGATATTAATTTTTTTAGTTATCTGCCCCGCTGGACCTACTTATTAATAATAATTGTAAAGCTATGTGGCTTTGTTAGGATAATAGGTTATGAGTCCTTACGTAGGTTGCGGTAACATTCTGGGATCCGATTTCGAGGGTTCTTTTTTATTTGAAAGTAACTTTAAGTTGGTCTCATAAAAATTTGGTGAATATCTCTCTCTAATAGCTCCTCCAAATGCAGTAGATTGCTCACTTTTAGATTTCTACCAGTGAAATCGGCCCTTTAATTACTAGGTTTATTGATGGAGCACCCGTGACCACCTTCTAATCACAAAATTAGAAAATTCTGAATTAATGTTCTGAATTCTCTAAAACTTTTTACAATAAGATGGCTGGATAGATACTGTGCACCGCTATATCACGCTGTCGTTATCGTTCGCCAAATGGTGACTGAGCTTTGTTAGGTGTAAAGTAGCTTCAAAAATAAAGTCACGTGTTTAACAGATAGTAGGCTAAGTTAGTTGTGGGTTAGTTTATTTCTGTTTAATTATCAATTCACACAAAATATTAAATCCTGAATGATCGTTAACCAATAGAACGATAGCTTAAAGAAAATCCATTCCCTGTAAACAATAATTATTATTTTTAAAAAAACTATTTTGTAACTGGTACTTAGAAACTTGCAAATATAAATGTTATTTGTTGATTGGTTTGATAAATAGTTTAGAAAGAAATCATTCACAGTCGTGCACGGATAGTAGGTATCTACTTATCTACCATGTGGTAGTTATGTAGATACCTACTACTGTGTATACGCCTTGTATACAATACAATAATATTGCCCAAATAAAACACTTTTCTTTCAAAGTATAGTTTTAATGAATCGTTCTAGTGAAGCGGACGGAAATGGAATTCTACTGGGTTGCTAGCCCTACATTTCTTTTATTTCCTAAAATGGTGTTACCAGTAAATACACTACAAAATATACTACAATACTCCCCCTTTACAAATTCAAACGTTGAGGTGCTTTCCTCTGTCTATCAGAACGCCTCAAAGTTTGATTCTCATTACTACAAGAAACAACGGGTTGATTACCAGGTAAGTGTTTGTATGTACTGTTACAAGTTTTTGCATCCTGGTAAGTATTTGAAGTGTGTGGGCTAACTTCAGAGACTTTATTGAAACCTTCTGGTATAATATTAACATTATCATTTACTTCTTGCAATATCTCTGAAATTGGCTCATTTACAATAACATGAGATTCATCATTAAGAACAATTTGCTTATCATAATTATTATCTCTTAAATCCTTAGAATTTTGCAATAAACTATCATCTACTACAAAACTGGTTTCATTTAAATCTTCCTTTTGGTCTTGAGGCCAAGAACTTATAATCTGGTCTAAATGACGTTTCCAAATTAAGTTCTCTTCTAAAACTCTACATAAATAAGTTCTTTGTCCCAATACCTCATCAATTACACATTTAACAAATTTCTTTTTATTAGGATTCCTATAATCTCTACAGTAAGCATACTCTCCCTCTTTAAACTTTTCTTCTCTTTTTCCTACATTACACTGTTTTCTATCTTTCTTAGTAGACAACAAATCTAGTCTAGATCTAAGTTTTCTATTAAACATAGCTTCCGATGGTGAAATATTTGTAATGCAATGAATTGAATTTCTGTAATGAAATAAATATCTGTTCATTAAAGTTACAAATGACACATTTCTATTTCTAATATCATTTAAAGACTTGTACATAGCATTTTTAAAACTTTTTACAGCATTCTCTGCAAACCCATTTGTTGCAGGATGGAACGGTGGAGAAGTTTCATGTTGAATACCGTTTTTAGATAGAAATTCAGAAAATTCCTTAGAACAAAATGTAGCAGCATTATCTGTAACAACTACTTTAGGCAAACCAAATCTACTGAAACATTCTCTGAATTTTTCTATAGTTGTATTAGATTCTAAATTCTTTACTATAAATGCTTCTGGCCACTTGGTGTAACAATCTATTATTATTAATATCATTTTACCACTTATAGGTCCTAAGAAATCAGCATGTACCCTTTCATATGGAAAATTAGCTTTTGGCCATGTTATAACTTTAGATTTCTGTGGTTCTGGTCTAGCAGACATACAGACTTGACAGGATTTAACAAAATTTTCAATAGTACTGTCTAAATTAGGAAACCAAAAATAAGATCTAGCATTATTTTTCATTTTAACAATACCTTCATGTGAAACATGAAGTTCCTGTAACATATTTTTTTGTAATTTATTAGGTATTACTACTCTATAACCCCACATGATAACCCCGTTTTCAATATAAAGTTCACTTTTTCTGTTTATGAATGGTTTCAAGACTTCACTATTCACATGTTTTGGAAATCCATACCTGATCATGTTATAAATACTACTCAAAACTGGATCCTTTCTAGTTTCTGAACGTACTAAATTTAAATCTATAACATTCTGATCTTCAATGAAATTAATGTAATCACATTCCTTCCTGTTATCTGGAATAACTGATGGTAATGGCAATCTTGACATACAATCTGCTTTAACATTTTCTATGCCTTTTACATGTTTAAATATATAATCAAAACTTGACAAATATAATGACCATCTTTGCAGACGACCTGCTGCCATTTGTGGTAAACTCTTGTGCTCACCAAATAATGCCAATAACGGTTTGTGATCAGATAATAACTCAAACTTTCTGCCAATTAAGTATTGATAGAATTTTTGCACTGCCCAATAAATTGCAAGCGCTTCTTTATGAATCATTGAATAATTCTTCTCAGCCTTTGAGAAAACTCTAGAAATGAAACTAATTGGTCTGTCTGACCCATCTGGCATAATGTGGCTTAAAACTGCCCCGATTCCATTTTGTGAAGCATCACAAGCTCAACGTAAAGGCATATCTCTACTGTAATGAATTAAAATATTGTCAGAAATAATATCCTTTTTAATTGTATCGAAACTCTTTTGACATTCCTTATTCCAATTAAATTTGTAATTTTTTTGTAATAAATTATATAAAGGCTTTAGTTTTATAGATAAATTGTTAATGAATTTACCATAATAATTTACCATTCCTAGCCATGAACGAACTTCTGAAACATTCTTGGGCGCAGGTGCATTAACAACAGAGTCAACTTTTGACATATCTTTGGATAATCCATTCTTTGAAATAATATGTCCTAAATATTTTATTTTAGGTTGCATAAATTCACATTTACTTTTATTTAAACGAATACCTGCCTCCTTGAATCTTCTTAAAACTTCCTTTAAATTTTCTAAATGTTCAACATCATTAGTACCTGTGACTAGGACGTCATCAATAAAATTTACAACACCCCGAGCCCCTAACAATACTTTCTCAAGTTTGTTTTGAAAAATAGCACTAGCTGGCTTTGTACCATATGGCAATCTGTTTACTCGGTATATTCCTTTTGGTGTTGACCAAGCTAAGAGTTCACTACTCTCCTTACTTAAACATAAATGATTAAATGCATTTCTTAAATCTAATTTTGAAAATGATATACCACCCTGCAATGCAGTAAAAATGTCCTCAATTCTAGGTAAAGGATGGTTAACATCTTTAATGTGTTTATTCACAGTAATTTTGTAATTTGCACATAACCTTATTTAATTATTTTCCTTCAAAACTGGAACTAAAGGTGTCCCCCATTGGGATGTTTCTGCTTTTGTAATAACACCTTCTTTCTCTAATCTAGTTAATTCGGATTCAACCTGTTCTTTAAAAGCATGAGGTACTGGCCTCGGTTTGTGAAAAATAGGCTTTACATCTTTATCAATTAACTCTAATGTAATTTCCTCACCTTTAATAATACCTAACTCACTTTTAAATAATGTTTCAAATTCCTGTAACAATAATTGCAATTTCTCTTCTGTACTTTGCACATAGTTAATTTGTAAAAGTTTTGAAATATCTACATTAAATTTCTGAATTAAATCTCTACCAAATAAAATTTTACAACCATTTTTAACAATAACCATACTACAATCCACCTCTTTTTCTTTTACCTTAATTCTACAGTTTATTTCTCCAACTGGTTTCAAAATATTACCATTATATGTTTTTAATTCAATATCTGAATTTTGTAATTTAATGTGAGAAAATTTAGATAAATAAATGTTTTCAGGTAAACATGAAATTGCAGCACCGGTGTCCAGTTCCATTTGGACCGGTTTGTTGTCAATACAACATTTAATTGATATTGGTAAAACATAGTTAACATTTTTCTCTATTGCAAAGATATCAATAGAATTATTGAAAGTGTCTTCATTTACCTCTACATTATTAGTTTGACCCTTACTCTTACATACAATAGCTAGGTGTCCAATTTTGTTACATATTTTACATTTAAATGACTTAAATTTACATTTTGAAAAATTATGGTTCGGTTTACCGCAATGAATGCATTTTAATAACGATGACTCACCGTCCTGTTTCTTCTCAGTCTTTTTAAATGTGTTGTGGGAACTTCTATTCGTCTTAGCATGTCCGTATTGAGCTACTTGATGTACTTCCTGCACCTCCTTCAAAGCCATTTCCTTATTCAGTGCTGTATTTACTAAGAATGTCACCGACTTGGAGACATCTTGTTCACACAATTTTTCTTGGATTGGTCCTGGACGCAGACTCGTAACGAATTTATCCTTAACACGTTCTTCTAATGTATTCGCAAAATTGCATCCCGCAGCAAATTCTCTAACACGAGCATACCATTTGGCTATACTCTCCCCTTCCAATTGTTGTAATTTTTCGAATTGAATCCTTTTTCTAAAATGCGAAATTCTTTTCTCGAACCTTAGTTTTAACAAATTCTGCAGCTCCATATATGACAACTCTTTGGGCATCTTTGGATGACACATATTCTTTAGAATTTTATATACATCTTCGTGAAGACTTATTAATAATATTGAGCATCTTTTTTCAGTTTTAGTCTCATTCGCTTCAAAATACTGCTCTATTCTTTCCAAAAAACACAAGATATCGCCATCTTGTTTGAAAGCATCTATACGAAAATCGTTGGCCATGTTTCAGCCGTAAAAATGTACCTTTTATGCTTCGAAATTCTTGTTTATCCTCGTCGCCATTTACTGTGTATACGCCTTGTATACAATACAATAATATTACCCAAATAAAACACTTTTCTTTCAAAGTATAGTTTTAATGAATCGTTCTAGTGAAGCGGACGGAAATGGAATTCTACTGGGTTGCTAGCCCTACATTTCTTTTATTTCCTAAAATGGTGTTACCAGTAAATACACTACAAAATATACTACACCTACTATCCGTCTTCATTCGACAAGACTAATTAACTCGGATGTTCAACGACAAGTAAGGACAGATTAGTAATAAAAAATTAGTAACTATGTATAATCGATTAAAAAAGTAATCGAGTTACGAAGTACTAATTTCATATTGATATACGTAAAATTTAAATTATGTCGCTCATTCCCACCTCTAATTTCATGTGTCCATCAACTAACTGTCAAGTGTCATGTAGGGTTGTAACAGGTATCTGTTATCACTGTTACTGTTACAGAAAAATAACAGATCCAAACATCTGTTTTGAAATAACTGCCTGTTATTTTTGTGTACGGACGATAAATACGTATTAAATCTCAATTGGTAATCTTCCTTAGTTTATTTCGTTTAAAGGCGAAAATCGAATATGAAGTTTTGACTAGGAATGACGGGGTAATGTGAAATTATAGAATTACGTTTATTTATATATTTTTGTTATCATCCGGTTACACTGGAAACCGACCCCAACATAATTGTAAAAGGCTAGGCAGCTTTTTTGATGGATACACCATAAACACAGAAATGTTTTGGAAAAAAAATTAAATTACAATTCACCAGTTCTCTTCCGTTAGAAAGCAGTGAAAGCAATTAAATTTCAAAGGCTCAAAATTAAAAAAATATCAACAAACTAACCAGCCAAATTACTTTCAATTGAGTATCATTTTTATTTCCATTAAAATAAAGTCGTACATGCATAGAACCTTTTGCGACCAATCCCGTCAATCGTCAAACCAAAGATAATAATACAGGTGATTCACGATCACTGAATATTTTGGTTGCATCACAAATTTCCATAAAGATATATACAATTAAATTAAAGTAAGTAAGAAAAGAGTATTTTTATGAAAAAAAAAAACAAACCAAGCAAATTACTCTCAATATAATTGTTTAACATCTTTATTGGTTAATTAACAATATCGTAACTACCTGGAATATTTTGCGATTAATTCCGTCAAACCAAAGGTAATAAAGACATTCGGATACGATCACAATATTTTTTGGTTGCCGTAAAGAAAAATATTATAAAACACAGTCGTGGTAACAGTGTGTGGGGATTGCTATTTTCAGTAACAGATAAGTTATATTGTTAGGAACGTTATTTGTTATTTTTAAATATCTGTAACGATAAATATGCCTCATTCCTACCTGTCATGCTTGAAGTTTCTGATGTCAAGCAAAAAACGTAAAATTTATGATTTTTATTATTGTGTTATACGTGGCAAAGATCTTAAGCTATTCAGCCTACGTTATGACGTCAGCATGAACAAAACTTTAAAAAAAAATAACTACAGCTTGGAATAACAAAATATTGAAATTAGTTGCTTAAAATAACTAAATCTATCAATTAAAAATATAAAAGAAAATACCTGAAAAAAACTTTACATACCGAATTGGTCTCTTATTACACGACCAATTAAAAAAGCACAATAGTTCCTTAGTACACGGTTAACCGTATAAAGTATTTGATTTAATCGTATATTACGTCGTGAATTTCAGTACGTGCGCTGGTTGAGGTGTTGGTCATTATTTTATTCAAAATTATAGATTTATGCACAATTTTCTAAAAAAATAGGTGCAAAGGACAGATCAATAGGCTGTTAACATGGCTTGTTTTGTGTTATCGTGTAAATCAGTTTCGTAACGGAAAGAAAACAATGAATTTGTAAGCTTTTATCGGTAAGTGTTTTTTTACAGTTTTCATATAAAATCACGCGAAATATTTAGACGTCATCACTAATAAAATACATATTAGAATGATAATGATCTCTTCAAACTATCTTTATTAAAAATTATGTTGTGATCGCGAATTAATGTTCAAAAAAATAAATCGGTAAATTGTGAGGTTATGTTATGCTAGTGATGGAGATACTTTTTATCGATATGATAATTTTATGCCGATAAATTGGAAAAGTTATCGTTTTCTTTTTCAGTATACCTTCAAATGAGAAAGAAAATTGGTGTAAAGTGATTCCAAGAGCCAGAAATTATTGGACTAAGCATAGCCGAGTATGTTCTAAACATTTTAAGAACGACTGCTTTGTAAGTAGCGATAAATGGAGAAGGTTTAAACCTGGCGCCATACCATTCCTATTATTGGTAAGTAAAGCCATCTTCACGTGCGCTCACTTAGTGATCAATTCGCGTTATGTTTTACCTATCACAAAACGTTCACAGTTCTGTGCCCCAAAGCTCAGTGAAAAAAAATGTTTTTCTTGTATCTTCAGTTGTTTTTCTTGCCGGTTTGAGGGGTCGACTAAAATCGCGGGAAAGTCCGATAGGGATACCGTGGCCCCAGGCAACGTACAGGCAACTGAAGGAACACGGGTGGGTTTTAGTCAGTAAGAGTCTGATACGCCCTCCCGCTCCGCCCAGAGCGGGATAAGTTATTTGCCAATTTCCCACCAAAAAAAAGGTGTCTGCTAAAAGGTTTGTATGGGAACTGTGAACGTGTTAACCACTTGTTTGACTTTACTATATACGAGTACTTTACCTAATGTATATTGATATGTATTTTTGGCTATAAATAAAGTATAGTAGATAAAACACAACACACCAAGTTAGTTTTGTTTGTTGTTTTCAGAAATTTTGCATATAATTGTATGGTTGAGCTGAATGGTGCTGATACATGCGTCATGTTTGTGAACGGGCGCCGTCAATTGGGACTGGCCAACTCTTAGCTGCCTTGTGATGCCACTGATAAAATTTTTTGAATTGTTCTTTTTTTTATTTATCTCCTTTATTTATCTTTTTATTACGGACGCTTTTAACGTGCATGTCTTTCTACATTGTTCTCACATGTATAATTTCAACATGAATGATGTAACGAATATTTTGTAACAATTTATTTTATATAAAAGAGTGTCCGTGGAGTTTCTTGCCCGTTCTTCTCCATAGGTACCTATTACGCTTTGGAATGGACAATTAGCTTCATATTTCTGACTGACCGATTCCCTGACAATTCAAAAGTAAATGGTTTAATTGAAATAAATGCTTTGTGTTTGAGTTGAGAAGAAAGCAGTTTAATTATTCGATTGAAAATCGAATAATTTAAACTGCTTTCTTCTCCTCTCTTTATTTTATTGTGTCCCAAATATTAAATAAAAATCCGTTTTGATCCGATTGTTTCTATTCCATTACATAAATTTTAGGTAAAAAAACTATTCCACAAAAAATTAACCGACTTCCAAAGCAAAAATAGCTTTCGTTTCGAAAGTCGTTATCTTTACCTCTTATTTTTTTGTCGTTTTGTGACATGGAATTCCGAAACGAAAATTATTTTTGCTTTTTAGTGTGGAAGTCGGTTTATTTTTTGTGCAAAATTTATTATATTTCTCTTTTTAGTTTTGGTACACCATCACTAAAAAATTAGTAAGTTCTATAAAAAGTATCTAAAGGATTGACAAAATACCCATACGAACACAATTTACACATTCGTACTGTCGATAAGGAGTTCGATTATATGTTCCATATCTTGACAACTGCTGAACCGATTTTGATGAAACTTGTACTGTTTCCTAAGTTGAAAGATAAAAATCCAATAAAAGAAGAATGACCACGATCCGATTACGAGTTTCTGAGAAATTCGTGGACAAACATACATAGATACACTTATGAAATTTGGCACTCGTGTTTAGAAATTTGGCACATTCATATCGAATTGATAATCTTTTTTTTGAAATCGGTAAAAAGAAAAGTAAGATGGTTTCATGCTTCGGAAGGAACGATAAGCTGCGAACTAATGGTCGTTACTAACACTGGAGCTTGGAAAGTGGTAAAGAAAGAAAGAAAGAAAGAAAGAATAGTAGATTATTAACCAAGGGGATAAAGCAGTGTCTGCTGTCGCGGGTGACGATTTAAATCGCGAGCGTAACGAAGGACTCGAGGTTTACTCCCGAGCGTAGCGAGGGTGTTAAAAACTAAAATCACGAGCGAAGCGAGGGATTTAAGACGAGTCCTGAGTGTAGCGAGGGATTTAAGTTCACCCAAGACTAAGACAGCTTTATCACCGAGGAAAATACTTTACTTTTCGTACCATTTGCGAAAAAATTAACACAATAATAATATTAGATAAGCATTTATTAAAAATAATGACAATTAAAAGTAAAAGTTAACATCCGTAACATTGGTCCAATTATTGATAGAGAGTTACATTTTTGTTTGGTACATTTATTGTTGATGAGTTGATTTGAGTATTTCTCTGTTCTTGCGTCTGAGGAACTTGCGTTTCATTTTAGATAGTATACGTCGGAGATAGTGGTGGTGGTGCATCGTGAGTTACGGACGAAGATAATATGTTGATGAAGAAGTTGATGGTTGTGGCTCTGATGGATTAAGTTTTATATTTTTGTTAATTTGACTGCTTAATATGGTTTTATTCGCCATTGAGCTTTCGATATTTAAACCCTCAGCTACTCCATCAGAGCTCCAACCACCGTGTCTTTTTATTGAAGTAATAACCGCCCCTGAATCCGCCAAGAAAGCTGCCGAAGTTCTTCTAAAGCAGTGACCGGTGTAGAGTTCAACATCTTTAAGTTTTAAATATTTAGCAATTTCCTTTGGCATATTGCTAATTTTATTTTTGCCGATGGCTTGTCGAGTACATTTCCTATTCCGATAGTTTATAAAAAATCTGTTGTTTTCCATGTTGGTGGGACGTAATGCTTGGTATTTATGAATGATTTTAGTATATTGTCCTTGTACAATGAATGACCGATTTTTCTTTGTCTTAGTTTCCTTTACATTAATCAGCAGCAACTCATTGGAATGATTTTCAACGTCCTCCACCTTTAAGTTTACAAGTTCACATCTGCGGCAAGCACCATTGAGTCCAAAAATTAAGGCCACCTATAACAAACATAAAAAACAGGTAAATATATAGAATAATTACCATTACTAAGATACGAAATATTCATAGTTAAATCGTGTATACTTACTTTTGTGGCCAGAAAAATTTCGTCAGGAGCTTCATTAAGAAATTTTTCCACATTTTGAGTCGTAAAAATTTTAGACTTTGCGCAATGCCCTTCTGATTTTCGTTTTAAAAAAGCCAGTAATTTCGTGAATCTATTTATTTAAATGCTGTGTTTGATGCATTGTAGCTTTCAGTTTTGAGTATATGCACCAAAGTGTATTCGGATTCTTTGTCTTGGATAAATAATCAAAATAGACAAGAAGTACTGATTCTGAAATTGATAGGCCTTTCGCACTTCTTCACGTTGAAAATTCTTCATAAGTTTTTAAATAATTTTCCTTGGATTTTGTTGGAAGCAAATTATTTATAATTGCGGCAGCATTTGCACTGATGGAGTCCGACAATTCACTGTCACTGTCGCTTTGATTTAACATCGTAACGTATTTTTAGAACATTAACTTATTTATAAAAATAAATTAAAATAAACTTAAGGTTTATGTATTTGAAGAAAACAAAAACGCGGCAAATTCCCAGACTAATATTTTTTTTGTCGGAAAAGCAAAGGCATCAAGCTCATACGGCCTCGTCGGTTTTCGTAATTTTATATAATAATCATAACTGCATAATAAATGCGTATTTCTTTTTCAAAAATATGTAAAATGCTTTATATAACTCAATGGTGTAAACACAGATGTAGTTCAGTATAAATTTCGGTAAGTATTCCAAATTTAAATCACATTCTCCCCCTAGAGGATGAATGAAATTCAGTACAATTTTCTTTCCCTGTTTTTAACAGATTAAAAATGACTATTGTTATGTTCGCTTTTTGTGGCATAGAATGTCACTTTTTTGAGCAAGTGGTACGAAAAAAGTATTTATTGACTCGCACAGGAAATCACATTAAACTAAAAACACATTAAACATAAATAAAAAACAAAGTAACATTAAAATGAAAGAAAGTCCTGTACGAGGCCAAATGGTTCCTATCTCAGCATGATGCCGCGACATTTAAAAATAAATAAAAAAAACTACAAAAACTGACATCAGTATCTGGTTGATAGATCTTGCAGTTCACACGACAAGAAGAAGAATAGGATTAACATGTAAAAGCCTGTTGGAACCAGAGCGTTTTTAAACAAACAGTGTATTCTTTGATTTTATCATCCATGAAATGTATGACATGACACTAACGTACATTCAATTCAATAAGTAAATTTCCTGTCTAAAATAGATAAATATCGATACCTCTGCAAAATACGGCACATCACTACCGAGACAAAAAAAGTGGACAGCCTCGCCATAAGCAACCCTTATAACTATATATCTGTCCTTGTTTTTCACACTGAATTTGTCATAAGTATAAACAGTATAACTATACTGAAATTTCACGCTCCCTCTATGCTTTAGTTATTAGTCTGAGGAGCATACAAATTAGAGACAAATTACGATATATCTAAGCTCTTCTCTCTTATGGCGCAGATTGTACACTTAAAAGAGACAAATGCATATGGATTCGTCTATGCTAAAACTAAATGGACGTTGCGAAATTGTCAAACGGTCATACTTGGTCTCTTATTACACGACCAATTAAAAAAGCACAATAGTTACTACACTTTCACTGCTAAGTACATAGGATGCATGTCAAATTAGCATGCCATAAAATTTGTTTCGCAAATCTATAACAACCCGTCAGTCGAGTCCATCGGCGCGATGGTGACGTAACGGGACCCCTATGCCCCAGCACCCGAAGCCGAGTTCACTAAGCCACGCCCACAACTAGCCAGCCGGGTAGTAGGGTTGTCGAACGCCCAATTTTGTATTGAATAAAATAAACTACACTGTTCTTTCTTTGTATATTTTGATTTGTTTTCCTAGGTATTTAAAAATCATAACACTTACGCCAAGAGAACCTTTTATGATATGCCTACATATTTTTAACAAATTACTTAAGTTCCTAATTTATTTATGTAGGTTCCTAAACGAAACCTGAATTAAATAAAACAATGCACGTGAAACTAGGCAGTACGGTCCGATGACTTAGCCTCACCTTACCACCATATATAAAATCACCACAGACTCAAAGAATTAAACATTTCGGCGCGAATCATTGGCAGATGTTTAACATGTTATGCCTTTCCTGTTCTTTCCGCTACATTATGTGTAAGTTAGAGCAGGAACGGTATACTTTAAACAGGTAATTTAAGGCATTATTTGCGACCTGTTACACGCAGACTGGAATAGTCTGCGACCAGATGCGCCATATTTTGACGGCAAACTGCAGCTGTCTGCGTAACATCCTGCTCACATGTAAGTATTGTTTAAATTTTACCTTACTGGTCCAGGTGGGCTACCTTATAGGTACCAGTAGTAAATAATCCTACAATTTGTTAGCCTTTTAATACAGGCTGACTGTCGAGTTTTATAATGTTATAGGTTAATATTGTCGTAAACAATTAAAGAATAGGTACATACTTTCTTCTTAGTATAACTTTTTTTTGTCAGGGAAGACGAAGATACCACGCCCAGTGACTGGGTCCCGACGGAGGCATTGCCTCCGGCAGGCCCAGACATCGGGGGTGGCGAGACAAGCATGTCGGGCTTGCTGCGCGCTGCCATAAGCACCGACATATTTCTGGATAGGCCTGCCAAGAGGCGGTGCATTCAGCAGGAGTCGCAGCAAGCCGATACCCCAGCAACTCAATACCCCACGCCTAAAGGAAAGGGCGTGGGTAAAAAAACCAAAATAAATAATAAATAAATAAAACGGATTACATCTTTCATTCATTCATTCACTCCACATCTTCCCATTCTTTCACTTACCTACAAAAGTTTATAGGTAGGTACTTACTTCAGAATTATGAAAGTAGGTATGTTTTGAGTTTACTATCACAATAACATACCTATTGCATGTGTATTGCATTGGCATGATTAGGAACACATATAGTTTTTTGGAGTGCTTAAATAAAACAACATTTTCTTAAAGTTCATTTGTTTTTATTTTGGCGGGGTTGTGACTAAAAAACACTTAGTCAAAACCCCGCCAATCCTTATTGCGGCGGTGATGCCGCCATGATGAAGATGGCACCGGGATGTCCTTGGGAGGCGAAGGACGCAGTGGCCGGGCCCGCGGGAGTTGCAGTGGAGGTATCGGCAGTGTACAATGTCGCCACTGCACCTCCCATAGGCGACGCTCGATCCTCGCCCTCCGCCACAGCACCACCCGGTGCTCTTCTGTTCGAATTCGTATTTTTCTAAAATAGGAAATTGAAACTTAAAATTAAAACTCAAATTTCATTACTACCTACTGAGTTATGGAAACAAATACCTAATAGGTATATTTTTTTGATGAAACTGCTTGTAATAACAATATCTTTAGACAACTCATAGCACATATCTGTATTCTTGTTATTTTACGTTATCGTATAAAACAAAACCGGCCGGCTGCCGTATGCAATTTATTTCCTCTTGAATACGATACCACACTTTATGTTAGAATGTTTATCGGAAATGTAACAAATACAGAAGACAACAAAGAATACTTACTGTGAAATTATGGTCACGACACTCCATATTAATACAAACACCATTATAACTTCTTTTCTTCTTTGTTTACATAAAAGTTTTTGACAAGCAAGAAGTTGACAATTGTTGCTTGTCAAAAACTTTTGTAAAAACGTCAAACCTTCATGCAGCCAATGATGCAGATTTTTAACCCTGTGTTGCCCACACATGGGCCGCATTACAACAAGTGAAGTAAGGTAGCTAAAGTTGTATAAACACTCGTCGTCAAAATCGTCAGCAAGGGATTAGAAACTCAATAAAAACGAACCGACATGCCTTTGTTTTCATTTTTTAAACTTCAGCAAGGGATTAGAAACCTATAAGCTCAATAAAAACGAACGCCCGCCTTTGTTTTCAAACCTTAAGCTCAATAACAACGAAATGCTGCCTTTGTTTTAATTTTTTAAACCAGTGAGGATTAAAAACCTCAATAAAACACGTGCAGATGCGCTTAGTTGTTTTTCTTTTTCAAACATGGGAAAAGATCCTACGTTTGCGTTCTTTTGTTTTTAAAATACATTGTTTACTCGGGTAAATATGGATTAGGATTTTGGGGTAGTTGTGCTTTCAAAATAACTTGAAGCTCATTCGGTATTTGTTTGCGCTTCTGGCCAGACCTATATCGGATACTCTCCTGTTTCTCCCGTGCTCTGTGTTACGTTTGTGTGTGATTGACGACTACTGGCTTTCCTACTGGACTCTGATTGTCTTACGTTTGGAACCGTGTTGTTATCTGGATACATTTTGACCTGTGCACTGTTTACTGGACTCGATTTTACTCTGTGATTGGATTTTATTTAGTGTTTGTCTTGTGTGGTTTTCTGTGAACAATGGCAACTTACACAGACGAAGTGCGCCAAAACTTGGTTGATATTTTTGGCGAAGATTTCGAAGAGCTTGCTGGCTCTTCGATAACTCTGGGCTCTTCGGCAAGTTCTGCCTCTTCGATAACTCCTGGCACTTCGGCAAGTCCTGGCACTTCGGCAAGTCCTGGCACTTCGGCAAGTCCTGGCCCTTCGGGACCTTCGACAAGTTCGGCTTATCAGGCTGCGGAACTCGTGCAGATCCGGCGCTTAGCTGATGACGAGGCGAATGCAGAAATTGACTCGGATGAAGAATTTGGAGACGCCAATGTATAGTAAGTAATATCTCATCTATATATTATACGAGCAATAATTGTGTATATGTCGCGTATCTCGGAAATGGCTCGAACAATTTTTTTCTACAGGGATGAGCTATGAACCAAGTCACATAATTTTGATATTGTGTTGTATCTACTGACTGTTCCTTTGTTCTACCTTAGCAAAGTGTAGTGTCAAGGGATCCATAGACCACTATAGTTCAAATATTAGATGTCCAAAATATCGTCTACTAGGTTTTTAAAGTCCGAAATGAAGGTCACAAGTCCTAATTAGAATGTATTATTTTAGGGACTTCGGAGATAGTAGTAGCGACGATGGCGACCAGGAATCTTCAAGTGAAGAAAATACGCCGCAAGAACCGGAGGGCGAAGACTGGACCCTGCATCGACGCGGACCTAGTCCTCCAGTTTTCACCTCCCGGGAAGAGGTATGGGTTGACAGTAATGTTGCCACACCCATCGATTTTTTTAAACTTTTGTTTGCTCCACTATTTTTGGAGCAAATAGTAACTTCGACGAATGAGTGTGCGACTCAAGTATTGTCGGAATGCACTGCGCCCCAAGTAAGAATCCGCCGGTGGACACCCTTGACCGTGGAAAAACTATTAACCTTTTTAGGAATTTTATTCCATATGGGTAACATAAAGGTTAACCGATACTCGGAGTACTGGAGGCAACATTATTTATTTAATTTATTTCCTACCAAATTCATGTCAAAAAATGTATTTTTGTTAATATTTAGATGTTTACGGTTTGGCCAGCATAATTTGGACAGCTTGATTGAATATTTTAATAATAGAATGGTGGAATTATATACTCCCGGAGAAGAATTGTCGATAGATGAATCAATCATTTCTAGCCGGGCACGTAGCGGAATCCGCCAATATATTAAAGGCAAACGCCACAAATTCGGAATCAAGCTGTACATGCTGGCCACACCGAATGGCCTTTCCCTCAAAATTCACGTATACAAAGGCAAACGTGACCAAGAGGTAGGAGGGAAAGGCCACACAGATAAGGTGGTGTCAAAACTACTACAAAATTATCTGGGTACAGGGCGGCATGTGTACATGGACAATTTTTATAATAGTGTCGGACTCTCAGAATTCCTGTTGCGTAATAGCACGAATGTAACTGGAACTCTGAGGGCCAACCGCAAAGGAAACCCAGCAGTGATTAAAACAAAATTGTCAAAAGGTGGTAGCATCTTCAGATACAACCGCAGCGGTATTTGTGTTTGCAAGTGGCGTGACCAACGTGACGTCTTGACTATCAGCACCACTCATTCTCCAGAATTGAAGCCGTTGACCAATAGAAGAGGTCAACATATATTAAAACCCGAGATAGTCACAAAATATAATAAATATATGAGTGGCGTTGATAGGCAAGACCAAATGTTGGTTTATTATACTTGTGAACATAAATCCATGCGTTGGTACAAGAAAGTAGGCATTCACATCTTCCAAATGATGATGCTGAATGCCTACTACTTGTACCAAATTAAATTGAAAAAGAAAATAGAGTATTATAAGTTTAGAGAGGAGGTTATTACGAATTTGCTACCACCTCCTCCGCATGGCAGCAGACAAGCCCATGCAAGTGGACAGGCAAGTGAAACAATAATTCATTTGCCTGTTCACTTGCCCAGAGATAGCAATAGAAATACAAAAAGAAGAAGATGTAAACACTGCTGGGACACGACAAAAAAAAGAGTTAACACTTTGTGTTATTGTCCCACATGCCACAGCCAACCAGGCCTCTGCCTAGAATGCTTTCGGGCATACCATAAATATTAGCGTTTAAGTCTAGTTTAGACTTAAACGCTAATATTTATGGTATAAATGACAAAAGTTTGACTTTTGTAATTTTTAAGGTGAATACGCAAGAGTAACCCATTTTGCGAGTTATCCTTGCGCATTCACTCATCGTGATTTATTATAAGTAGTAGTAAGTACCTATTTATAGTTGTATTATATTGTGTTGTTATATAAAAATATAAAAACTGATTTTATACCTAATTTGCAGTTTTATTTCTAAAACAAATGTCATCATTTTTTATCTACACGCATAATAAACTAAATAAAAAACAATACAGACAATTAAGTTCTATTTAGTATGTTTCTTGGAAATTTGGCGGTATAATATCAATTAGTACATCTGCGGTACTTACATTTAATGTAAATCACTGATTTAAGACTTACTCAAAAGTACATACTATTCACACCTAGCTTATTTTTGGCAACCCTAGTACCTAGCACGTTTCGATTTGCACTCGGTAGGCGGGTGTAGGGCATGTTCACATGCCACATACAGCTATTTATATGTAGGACGCGGGAGGCGAGTTGTGGGCACGCGGACGAATTATCGTTCTACCTGGGAGCCGGGTGCTGGGCATAGAAAGTGCTAAGTACACGGTTAACCGTATAAAGTATTTAGTCGTATATTACGTCGTGAATTTCAGTACGTGAGCTGGTTGAGGTGTTGGTCATTATTTTATTCAAAATTATAGATTTATGCACAATTTTCTAAAAAAAATAGGTGCAAAGGACAGATCAATAGGCTGTTAACATGGCTTGTTTTGTGTTATCGTGTAAATCACATTCGTAACGGAAAGAAAACAATGAATTTGTAAGCTTTAATCGGTAAGTGTTTTTTTACAGTTTTCATATAAAATCACGCAAAATATTTGGACGTCATCACTAATAACATACTTATTAGAATGATAATGATCTCTTCAAACTATCTTTATTACAAATTATGTTGTGATCGCGAATGAATTTTCAAAAAAAAATATCGTTAAATTGTGAGGTTATGTTATGCTACTGATGGAGATACTTTTTATCGATATGATAATTTGATTCCGATAAATTGGAAAAGTTATCGTTTTCTTTTTCAGTATACCTTCAAACGAGAAAGAAAATTGGTGTAAAGTGATTCCAAGAGCCAGAAATTATTGGACTAAGCATAGCCGAGTATGTTCTAAACATTTTACGAACGACTGCTTTGTAAGTCTATAAAAATATATAACAAACTACCTGACGTATTAAAGAAAGAAGAAAAGTTGAATATATTTATTAATAAACTTAAAAAATTACTGATATACAAATGCTATTACTCCTTAGATGAATATTTAAATGATACACAAAATAGGAAAAAATAATAATAATTATATGTATATGATACGGAATTTTTTAATAAATAAATATATAACAAAAATAATAATTAAATAAATTAGCAATTGTAGCAGGTTTGTTAAAACAAACACACTACAATTAGTTTTAACCAACGTAGACGTTGTTTATTAATTGTAAATAAAATACAGAAAAAACTTATATACGTCTAGTACAGTACAGGGAGCGGGACCCCGTGCGTGCGCTAGCGTAGTACTGGTTCTCAGAGCAGTCCAACCAGGGAGGTTGAAGCTGACCGAGAGCGCAGCGGACACTGAGCGTATGCACTTTTTTTTTTTTTTTTTTATGTAGGGCATCTCGTAGCTGACCACTGAGGTCATGACTACTCAACCGGACAATCCTGTGGCTGCCTTAAGCTTCTACACTCAAAGCCTCCAGCCAGGGGCAAAAACTATGCTAATTAAAACTAGGCGAACGCTCGCTAAGGGCACCCCCTGTGGGGTACGAACCTCGGCTTAGGGCGTTCGCTGGGGGGAGGACAGCAAGAGGGACAGGCTGGATCAATGATATATTATTATTATTAATCGGGGAATTTAAAGCTACAGGCTCAGCATCATCGACGCGGGCTGGCGCATCGTCGAGCAAGGGTCGGGGGGGAGTATCATTTACTCGGGAGGGTCGCGATCGCGGACCTCGGCGGCGAGGTCGGAAAGTGTGTCGGTGTGTGTGTTTTCTAACTGTACTGGTTTCCCTATTGCTCTCCTGGAGGAGGGTTATGGGGTCGTCTGGGTCGGAAAGGATTTGCCTCGGGCGGCGGACTGTACTGATTTGACTCGGGAGATAATTGGCGGCCTCGACAACCAGAGGGTTGCGATGGGTGGCGGCGGAATCAAAGAAACGCTTGGAATTGCGTTTTAGAAACTGGTGGATTGTGGGGAGTCTAAGGTCGAGGTGGAGGGTCTCGTTCCTACAGAACCAAGGGGCTCCCGTGGCCTTACGAAGGAATCTGTTCTGTATTACCTGCAATCTATGGATTTGACGGGGTTTAGCTTGGGCGAATACGGCGCACGTGTTAGAAAGTGGATATAAAACTACATTTATAGGTATAGGTATCCACTTAATTATCAAGATTTGAGTGTCAGGATGGTTAAGTACCTACTAGTTATTTACTTTATATGTAGGTACTTTCTATGAATATGGTGTAGGGAAAGGATTTTATGAAGAAAAGCACAGAAAGACAAGACTAGGCATTTATTTACATTTAGGCTTGTCAATACATAGGTCTTGTATCGTTAATGAGAAAACTATTTGTCCGTTCCTAATCTAGGTCATCACGGAGAAGAAGGACAAGAAACTCCGTGGCAGCTTCGTTGATATTATTGGATCAACACATTGTTACATCAGCTTAGATCATTATAATATCACATTAATCTCTTGGACCATTTCTCCAAGCTAGCAATATTAGGCATATTAAAACACATACAGAACAACATAGTTATCAGCAATAATCAAGATATAATAATTATCAATTAACTTACATGAACATTGTAGGTAGTCTGACGATCTTTCACAAGAAGTGATCTGATCGTCAATCCTTTTTACAATAATGGCAGAGCTTCCGCTATGCTACATGATTTATTCTTACATTGGCTTTTAGCAACTTTATATTACGGACATGGACACCACTCAGGGTCTGTCCTGTAAAAGTCGGAGGTCCTATAACGTCCAACCGTTTAACTCAAGTTCCTTTTCAAGATTGGCGGTCACCCCATCTTACCAGCCTATCAACCTTACAGGTCCCTCAAATATTGCCGCCCATTCTCCCGCCATTTTAGACGAATCATAGATGGTCATACATAAATGTTAAATATCTTCTAACCAAAGTAATAATTAACAAATCTTATGTAGTGGAACTATCTTAAAACTTAATAACATTATTTAGCAATATACTATATATTTATTTGTAATCTTTATAATAAAATGTCATAAAATAATAACATCAACTGGATGTTCCGAAAATCGTTTGAAACACCATGTTACTTTAAAACTGCATTATAACATCGTGATAAATATTGTTAGTATCATATTAATTATTACTTATTCAATATTAATTATTTATTGTAGGTACTGATATGTTAATAAACATTTATATTGATCTTCATAAAACCACAAATCATGACTTGTTCGAAAAGTCTAGAAATCGTTGTTTATGAAACAGCCTTTTGAGCAGTGACTTTTGAGTCACATTAAAACTATTTATATAATACATCTTTTTAGGAAATATCAATTATAGAAATGCAAATCAAATATTACTACCTTTATATTATTCACTAAACATTAATTACGTTTATTAAAATATTGTTGAAATGGAACGTTTCCAAACGTCAATGTCATCTATCATTCTGACAGCTGACGTTCATACTGTGATTTATTGTTGTAAACAATCAATTAAAGTGATCAATACAATTAGATATTCTCCGATAAATATGAATAACCTCACACACGCATAGGTCAGGATGGGGCGAATGCACGTTGTGTAGATTCGCAATTTGCACCTAAGTGACATTTTGCTACGTGCATTCAACATGGAATGGAGTCTTCCGAGAGCGAAAGCGGCCCGCGCGCGGGCCTGCTTTATGTGGTCTGCGAAGGTGAGGTGTTGGTCGAGGACCACACCTAGATACTTGGCTCGCTTCTCCCAAGGGATCGGCTTGCCGAGCATGGTGATGGGTCTGGGCAAGGGGGGTCTGTATCGAGCCAGCAGTTTGGAAAAGATGACTGCTTGGCTTTTGTCGGGGTTGACTTCGATCCTCCATTTCCTAAACCAGGCGCCAAGGTTATTGACTGCGGTTTGGAGAATGCGGGCTATCGAGTCGGGTCCAGCGCCCTTGTAGTAAATGGCCGTATCGTCTGCGAACAGAGCCAACTGTGCCTTTTTACTCTTCGGGATGTCGCTGGTGAATAGAGTGAATATGAGGGGGACAAGCACAGAGCCCTGAGGGACGCCTGCGCGGATGGGACGGGGAGAGGATATTGCGCCTTCGATGCGATAGCGGAATGTGCGATTCAACAAAAAGTCTCGTAAGATGAGCACGAGACGATCTGGCACACCGAGTTGGTACAGCTTGTATATTAAGCCGTTGTGCCAGACTTTGTCAAACGCTTTCGCTATATCGAAGAATACTGCACCGGTATACAAACCACGCTGGAAGCCAGCGCTTATGTGTTCGATTATCCGGTGGGCCTGATGCACGCTAGAGTGCTGGGTGCGGAACCCAAACTGTTCGTTGGGGATGAGGCCCTTTGTCTCGGCGTAGTCTCTGAGACGCTTATAAATAAGCCTCTCGTAGACCTTGCCGAGGACTTTGAGCAGACTGATGGGGCGGTAACTCGAAGGCTCAGTTTTGGGTTTGCCGGGCTTCGGGATACCGATGACGGTGGCGTATTTCCACACTTGTGGGAAGAAATTGTTGCTTAAGGCACCATTGAAGATGGTGGTCAGTAGCATTATCAGGTGGGCAGGGAATAGCTGAATCACCCTATTAGTGATTCCATCAGAGCCGGGGGCTTTACGGACTTTAAGACCCTTGATAATGTCGTGCACTTCGTCCGGTGTGACGGGGGGCAGAGGACTTTCAGGGTCTTCAACGGGAGGGAGAGAGGCTCTACGTTCGACTTCGGCGTCTACCTCTAGGAGGTGAGCTTGGTCTACTGGTAGAGTGCTGGGTGAGCATTGCGCTTCTAGACTATCGGCTAGGCATTCAGCCTTGTCGATGTCGTCGAAGGCTACGGTCTTGTCGGGGCGGACTAGGGGTGGTGTGGAAGCGACTTGCTGGGACTTGAGTTTCCTCTGAAGTTCCCAGAAGGCTAGGTGGTTCGGCTCTAGGTCGCTCAGCATCTTGTCCCAGCTCGCGTCACGCAGCTCCTGTATGCGTGTCTTTACAGTTCTCTGTAAATAGCGCATATGGACTTTGTTAGCGTGGCAGGGAAAGTTGCTGTATGCACGAATGGCTGCGTTCTTCTCAGTCAATAGGTCACGCACATCGTCAGGTAGTTTCCAGCGGGGGTCTTCCCCCACTGGGACTTCCTTTGAGCAGTCGCTCACGACGGATTGTACGTGATCAGTGAGTGAGTCGATCGCGGCCGTTGTTGCTGCGATAGAGTCGAATTGGTCGGGGATAGAGTCCAATTGGGGGGACGTGTTGGATTTTAGCTGGGTGCTTACTTTCCTCCAGTCCGTTACCCTTTTGGTGGTCGGGGGGCGGTTGGGGTCGGGGAGACCTATGCGGGGGTCTAGTTTTAGTATTACTGGACGGTGATCAGAGTTAAGCTCGTCCACCGTCTCTATCGAATCTAGTTTTAGATTGACGTTCTGAAGGATCGCCACGTCTAGTACGTCTGGGGTGTAGCCTACTATATAGGGATAGTGGGTATTATTCATCGGGGCGATGATGTCGATGCTAAGGGAGTTTGTGAGGTCGAACAAGTGTCGGCCTCTTATGTTGGATCTAGAACTATTCCAGGAGGGATGTTTGGAGTTGAGGTCGCCCGCTATGATAACGGAGTCGCTCAGGGCTAATAGGGATGTGAGATCGTTTTTAATGGGTTGAAAATCCTCTGCACCGGTTGCAGGAGTTATGTAGGCTGATACTATTATGATCGGCTGATGGCCTGTCATGCCTAGGCGGCAGACTGAGACTTCTAGTCGTGAAAGGGGAGGAGGATCTATAGGCATACAGTACAGATCCTTTTTATAATATATTAGGGTGCCACCCTTGTGACAGTGAACCCTGTCATTGCGAACTATACGATAGTTCGCTATGCCAGGGTCACGGTTACAGGGTTTGAGAAATGTTTCCTGAACGAGGAGGATGTCAATTTGATGGGTGCGGAGGAAGTCCGCGATCTCATCGCGTTGACCACGAATGCCATCGGCATTGAAAAAACCTAACTTGAGGGATCGGGGTTTGAACCTAGCTATAACGGTGTTAGACATTATGGGTCCTTTGCGCGGCGGAGGACATCAGGGCGTGCGTAATGTCGGGATACGCTTTCCATATAGCCTGGATCCTAGGGAGATCGTAGGCGTTTTGAGCGGCTGTAAGCTCGTTAGCCATTTTGTGAGCGCGAGGGGACAGGAATGTCATGTACGCGGATCTGATTACGTCGTAAGGCGAGTTGGGGGTGGCCACGGGAGTGTTCGTGGGTTGGGGTTGGGTTTGGGGACGCGGTGCTAAAGGAGCAGGTGCGGGTTTGTTTTGGGGCGCGGGGGCGTGCATAAGGGACATTAGGGGCACGGGGGCGCGAGTACGGGGGTCCATTTGACGGGGGGTGGTGGTGGGTGGGGGAGGGGGAGGGGGTTGGAAGTAACCCAGGGCAGGAAAAGCCTGCTGGTGATGGAGATAGTTCCAGGGACTAGGCCTCTGGGGGCTTAGTCTCTCGGGCATCTGGGACGAGGGGATCTTATACGAGATCGGGGCTTCCCTCTGCTGGCGGGCGTCGAAGCGCTTGGCCAGTTTGGGAGAAGAAGACTTGGGGGCTTTCGGGCAGCCGCGGTAGTTAGCCGGGTGACCTACTTGCCCGCATAGTACGCAACTAGGTGGGTCGGGACAAAGGCTACGGTCCTTGGGACGGGTGCAGTCGGAAGTGCCGTGCTCACCCAGGCACTTGACGCACCTGGGCTTAGCGTGGCAGTTCCGCTGCGAGTACCCGTATAGCTGGCAATTATGGCATTGCCCTACGGCGCCAGTTTTCCACGGCTTTTCTATAGAAAAGCCTGTTAGGGAGCAAAGGGATTTTAATTGAAAGATCGGGTGATGCCCCTCGACGGGGGTGCATACGACGAGTATCATGTCGTATGCTTCCCCGCGTTTTGCGCGGTGCATACGGTGGACCTCGTCTACCGGGACGTTTTGCGACTGAAGGTCGGCTAGGATGTCGGAGGGGGCAATTTCCTTTGGGATCCGTTTGATCACCACTCGGATTTGACGTTCCTCTGAGAGAGTGTACGTGTGGAATGATACACGTCGCTCTCTCAGAAGCTTAACTAAGTCCCTATAATCGCGGGAGGTTGGGGTCTGGACTTTAATACCTTGTTGGGTACTGCGGGCGCTAGTGTATGCGATCCTTTGATCGCAACACCATTTCGAAATATCCGCTTCGAAAGCTCCGCTTTCGAAATATTCACTTAGCCTTGTCCTGAATGAACACGGGTGGTGGCGGAGAGACCTTCTTAGGGTCAGAAGTAGGTGGGGTGGGGGCAACCTGCGAGGAGGGTGACGCGGTCGGGCGGGGGGTGAGAGAGAGGGAAACCTGCGAAGAGGTTGACGCGATCGGGCGGGGGGCGGGGGAGGGGGTAGCTACGGGGGTGCAAGTAGCGGGTAGGGTTGGGGATGACGGGGAGAGCGCGAAGGTGTCCTTATCCTCGAAGGCTACGACCTTATTGGCCTGGGTGGAGGATTGCTTCCTGTTCTTCCGTTTCTTCCCTTTTCCGTTGACGGGGACTACAGTGGTGTAGTCATCGTCTTCGGAGTGGGACGGAACGGAAGGACCGGAGAGGATTTCCTCTAAGTCGGACGAGGTGTAGGGGGATTGGGGGCGCTTTGAAGAAGCGGCTGTCGGGGCGCTAGTGTCCATATACTCAGGCGGACTGAGCGGACTTTCTAGTTCTACTGCTGGGAGCGAGCTCTCCAGCGCGTCACTGAATTCAGTGACGCTGGGGACTGAGGGTCCCAGAAGGGTTTGTCGTAAAGCGACAAACCGGGGTTGCCATTTGGCTCTACGGGCGGGGACGACATCATTTATGATGTCCTCGAAGAAATCAAGGAGCGTCGTGAGGCGAGCGTCCTCCATTATCGGGGGGGATTAAAAAGTATGAGAGGGAATTTTCCCTATTTCTCCTAACAATCTAACTCTAACTCCCCGGGCGGATTTGCCGGGGATGTGTAAAACCCTCCCTGTCGGGAGAGCGTATGCACGGCGGTGGAGGTGCTTTATAGGCGCTGGTCGGCGGCGAGCGGTGGGGCGATCGCACGCGGGGAGGCCACGCCCAGTGTGACGTGCGACGGTGCGACGTTATGTTATTGTTGTTACATTCTCCCCCTCTGGATCTGAAGTCGGCCCGACGATGATCCAGCAATTGGAGGCGTGTTCTTGGGTCTTCCGCGTTTCTTCGCTTGCCCTTCGTTACTACCATGCTCCGGGTTTTGCTTTCGTGGTCGTCCTCTTTTCCTCAAGGACTGTACAGGGGCTGGTAACGTGGATGATTTTCCGGCATAGGGCACCAAAGCCGAGGAGTGATATACGCCAACCACAACTTCTGGCTTGTGTGGGTCAGCAATTTCGTAGGACGATGGACCATGTCGCTTCTTGATAACGTAGGGTCCGTCCCGTTTCGGTGCAAATTTGTTACTTATACCCCGTGAGGCATTACTCAATGAGTGGGTTGTAGCAAGTACCAGTTCACCGGGTTTGTAACCCGGATCTTCTCGTCGATGTTGATCAGCGTATTTCTTTCGCCGTTCTTCGCCGTGTTCCTGTATTTCACGAGCTTTTTGCAGAGTATTGGCTAATTGCATCAACTTTGGGGTGACTTCTGGGATAAAATTCTCGGATTGCAAAATCTTCCTGAAATCATGGGATGTGTCATCCGGTGTTCTCAGTTCTCTACCAAAGGTTAAGAATGCTGGCGTAAATCCAGTTGATAGGCTGCTCGCGGTATTCATCGCAAACCTAATACTCGGGAGGTGCTCTGGCCATTCTCTGTGCTTATCCTTGACCAGGATAGCTAACTGGGGTTTCAAATCCCTGTTCTTCCTTTCTACTGGATTTGTCTCTGGGTGATACACAGGAGTGAAGGCATGCTTGATGTTCAATGTGAAAGCAACTTGTTGCATGACGGCGCTGACGAATTGAGGTCCATTATCGCTTGTCATTCGGCGAGGCAGACCGAAGTGGAGGAACACTTCGTTAATCAGTGTCATGGCACAATTTTCTGCGGTAGCCTGATGTAAGGCGAAGAGTTCCACCCAGCGTGTTGCCACATCTTCCACGATGAGAATCCAGGTTTTGCGTCGGATACAGACACGCGGACTACATTATATTTTACTTTTTATTGTATTTCACACTCAATTTCTTTATTTTATTTTATCTTTGTATCATATTCATATTCATATTCATATTCATTTATTTGCGTTCCACAAGGTAAAACAAGATGTTAACAAAAGGCTTAGAGCTAAGAGCCGTTGTAGACCCTGTCAGGGCACAGCAAAACATATTTTTAGGTACATTACTTACTAGTTAAAAATCTAAGTCGTAGAAAGTTAAAATAAATAAAATTATACATGAAAACTGAAATAATTACATTCTTTAAAAGTCAACAACAATAACATAAATAATTCTATTATTAACAAGTTGGTACTTATCCATTTCCCTAAAATACTATTATTACAATTCTAACCTAAGTAGTAACATTACATAAGCAAATATAGCTATTTACCTAGGCAATTTCCACCACAAACATCATATTTTATGGTTACAAAGTTTGAGACAATTTATAGATTTATAGGTTCAGTAGGGAAGCATTTTATAATTGAGTCATTGTGTATTTAGTAGTAATTCTATGTTTAATTAAATAATCTTTTTGTAATATACATGTATATATTTAAGAATGTATTCATTGTAATTATAGTCTTTCATTCAAGTATTCGTTCACATTATAATAGCTTTTGTTTAATAGAAATAATTTTAATTTATTAATGAAGGTGTTGTATTTATTTATATTTCTTATTTCTTCCGGTAACTTATTATATATTTTTATCGACATGACATAGGTACTTGAGGAGTGCATTTTTAAACGGGATGTAGGTATGTTTAATCTATTTTTATGTCTTAAAGTAATTCTAGTTTGAATGTCTTCCCTTTTAGTGTAGAATTTCGGGTATCTACGTACAAATTTACAGATTTCAAAGATGTAGAGGCACGGTAGGGTTAGAATTTTCTGTTCCTGGAAGTGGGGCTTACAGCTATCCTTTTGTTCAATATTGACAACAATTCTAATAAGTTTTTTTTGTAGGGTGAATAGTGTGGGTGAGTCTACACTATTTCCCCATAATATGACACCGATATCTATCTTTCCGTGACATCACTGCGGGCCCTATGAGAATACCAGCGCTGCGACATTTATTTTTTAAATGTCGTAGCATTATGCTGAGATAGGAGCCTTTTGGCCTCGTACAGGACTGCATAATTTTTTAATTTTACTTTGTTTCTTATTGTTTTGTATTTTTATTTATGTTTAGTGTTTGGTTTAATTTGTGATTTCCTGTGCGAGTCTCAATAAATACTTTTTCTTTCTTTCTTTCTTTCTTTCTTTGCCGTCTGGGGAGGTTGGTAGTGGGCCGAACAAATCAAAGGATATGGCCTCAAATCTTTGATTCATTGTAGTGGTTTGGAGCAACCCTGCAGGTTTCCGATTGGATGATTTGTAACGCTGACACTCCAGACAATTCTTTGTATAACTTTCAATGTACTTCCTCATGCCAGTCCAATAATACCTCTCTGAGATCCGGCGGTAGGTCTTCTCTGAACCATAATGTCCGGCTAAGGGGTTGTCATGGTATATTGTCAATATATTAGCCCATTCATGTTCAGGTACTGTCAATTGTGCCTCCTCGGAGTCTGAATGTGGACTATGTCGGTAGAGTAGCCCATTGTTCAACAGATAACCCTTGTTGCTCCAGTATACGGCTTTTTCGTCGTCGACCGAACCTTCTAGGTCCTTCACAATCTGTTGTAGCCTGCCATCTCTTAACTGCTCAGCTCTGATTTCAGCTGGACTCCGTAGGGGCATATCGATGGTTACTGTACAAATACCACAGGTTCGTACTGTCTCATCATTGCACGGTGGTCTGGAGAGGAAATCAGCGACAACATTCGTTTTACCAGGAGCATACTTGATGGTAATGTCGAACGCCTGCAGCTGTAGGGCCCACCTTGCCAGCCTGCCAGTAGGAGTTTTTAATGACATGAGCCACTTCAAGGCTTGATGGTCTGTGATCACGGTGACAGGAAGCCCTTCGATATATCCACGAAATTTTGATACCGCCCAAACCACAGCGAGCGCCTCTCTTTCGGTGGTGGTATAATTCCGTTCAGCTGATGTCAGGAGACGACTAGCGAACTCAACAGGATGTTCGTCTTCGCTCTCCCCCTGGACCAAAACTGCTCCTATTGCATACGAGCTTGCGTCGCTTTTTATAACATAGGGTTTGGTTTCATCAGCTTGTCTCAAAATTGGCGCGGAAGTTAGACGAGTCCTCAACTCATCGTAGGCGTTTTGTTGATCCCCGGTCCACTCCCAACTAGCATTCTTCTTTGTTAAGCGAGTCAGGGGTTCTGCAATCTTCGCAAAGTCTTTTATAAATCTCCTATACCACGAGCATGTCTGCAGGAAACTAATTAAATGTTTCTGGTTGGAGGGCATGGGAAGCTTTGCGATAGCAGCCGTCTTTTCTAGGTCCACTTGCAAACCTTCTGGCGTTATATAGTGACCCAAGTATTTGATGGTAGGGCAGCAGACATGGCACTTCGCTCGATTCGCGGTTAGGCCAAATTCTTTCAGTTTATTAAACACCTTCTGCAAGTCTTCCAGGTGACGTTCAAACGTTTGAGAAAATACGGCCAGGTCATCTAAGTATGCCAACAGCTTTACGTCAGGCATACCCACTCGCAGGCGGTCAATGAGTCGCTGGAATGTAGCTGGAGCGTTCCTTAAACCAAATGGCATGCGGGTAAATTTGAATATGCCAAAAGGGGTGATAAACGCCGTCTTGTCCTGGTCTTCTTTACGGACGCCAATTTGCCAATAACCAGCTTTCAAGTCTAACAGCGACATGAAAGGCGTTGGCTTCGCTTCGTGAAGGAGATCATCAATCCTTGGCATGGGATAAGGGTCGGGTACCGTTATCGCATTGAGTCGGCGGTAGTCTATACAGACCCGTGTGCTCCCGTTGGGCTTAGGTACTAGCACTACAGGCGCCGCCCATGGTGATGTAGATGGTTGGATGATGCCATCTGCTAACATTGCCTTGATCTCCTGTTGCAGAGCCTCTCGTCGGGGTGGTGATAACCTGTATGGAGGGACTGAGATTGGTTTGTCATCCACCGTCTTGATTGTATGCTCAATCAGCTTTGTAGGTTGTTGCTTCATATTGAAGACGTCGTTGTTCTTCTCCAGCAGCTGATCGACTAGCTCCCTCTGGTCCGTTGTTATATGTGCCATCACATCGATTGAGTCTATACGAACGTCCCAATTATTGGCGTCAAAGAAACTAGCACTCTCTGGAGATAGCTCGACGTTTTCCCGGTGGACACTTATTTGAGCATCTCGCATCATGAAATCCATGAAGCTTGGGGAGTACCCATCGAATAGCCGAGGCCTCTTCTTGCTTGGAGGTGTGGTAGTCAGGTCTATTGGCATCAGTTTATAGTCTGTACTCGCACGTTGATCTTTGTTTGGAGTTGCTGTTTCACCTGTGGGCATCATCGTCGGAGGAGGGGTCGATGGAGGCGTAGGTATGGCAGAGGACATGCTAGCGGCGTCCTCACTGTCTGTCATTGTCATCGCGCTGACTGGGCTTGGCATCTCCGTCATTTCCTTGATGGCAGTGGATTTGAAAATAGTGAACTCTTCGGAGTAAAGTTCGTACTGCAAGTCAGGTTCGGTTTAAAGACATTTATTTCTCAAAAAAAAAGAACATTACAGTTCACTTAACATATTGAGAAAAGTAAGATAAAAATATAAAAGTAAGTGCGATTCTCTGTGTTCACACTATGAGAATTAAGAGATAAAGGTGACAATCGGTAATGTTAGTGTTGTTTTCTAACGTGTTCTTCTAGGGTTTTTTTAAATGTATACATGGTGTCACTATTGGTTACATCATCAGGTAGTTGATTATACAGTTTTGCTCCTTCGTACAGTATATTTTTTCTTCCATAGTTAGTCCTGGGTGGCCTTAATTCTAGTTTGTCTCGTCGTCTAGCGTTGTATGTGTAAGTTTTCTTTTTAAAGTTTAATTGTGAATGCGTACCTTGTGTTATGATTTTATGTATTAGAGTGCATGTTTTAAGTATGTATAATTGGCTAATTTTAAGTATTTTTGTATCATTGTAAATTTTGGTGGTTGGTGTTAGGTAGTCATAGTTAAAAAGTGTTTTTATTGCTTTATTTTGCAGAACTTGTATTTCTTGGACGTTTGATTTTGCTGCAGTTCCCCATATCTCAATGAGATATTCAATATGGGGTTTAACAAGAGAGTTGTAGATCATTGCGCGAACTTTTTTAGGAATGCAAATAGATATTCGGCGTATCGCTCCTATCAAAGGAGATATTTTACACTTAATATGATCAATATGGGGTCTCCAAGTTAACTTTGTATCTAAAATGAGACCTAAGTATCTTTCACTGTTTGATTTTGTAATTTTTTCGTTGTTTATTGTTAATTGGATTTGATTGAGAATTTCTTTGTTTTTTGCAGCAAAGACCATGTATGCGGTTTTCTTTGTATTGATAGTTAATAAATTTGACAGGAACCATTTATTTAAAATATTCAAATCATTTTGAGCTTCTTTCACAATATCAGTTAAGTTGTCACCAAAGTAAAATAGACAAGTATCATCTGCATAAAGTGTGATACTGCCCGATGTTTTAACACTGTTTATGTTGTTAATATAAATCAAAAATAACAACGGTCCTAGAATAGATCCCTGTGGAATTCCGTATGTTAATTTGGCAGGTAAACTTTGGTAACTTTCAATTTTTACTATTTGTTTCCGATTTTCTAGGTACGAATTAAGAATTTTATGAGCGGGCCCTGATATCCCTACGTTAGTTAGCTTACTTAAAAGCAAATTATGGCTAATCGTGTCAAATGCCAGGTTCATCAATGAAGTTCCACGTATATTGAGGCATGTTGATCACCACACCCGCATTTTGCAGGTAATCGACACCTAGTTGTGTGCGGTTGTCTCTTGCTTCTTTCAGTACGATGAACTCTGTACGTATTTTCCGACCGTTCAAATCCACCTTGGCTTTACACACTAGCACCGTCTGCCTTCTCTTAATGCCATCGGCCAATGTCAGGTCCACCGTTTGCTCTTTGAATTGGCATCCACTCTTCAGCAAGGACTGGTAAAGGGAGTACGATGCGACACTCCTTTTTGCACATGTGTCCATATATGCCGTCCCCATGATCCCTTCAACTTCCAGAAACACAACAGGACGTGAGCATGTAACTTCAGAAGCGTTAAGAGCGCAGAAACTAATATCTTCTTTTTTTAGCGGTGACGAACTTTTCTTGCATGTGGTACAATTGCTTCGATAAACTCCGGGTGTTCCACATCCATAGCAGGAGAACTTCGGCTGAGAAGGAGATGGTGCCTGCGTCTGACTTTCTGCAATATTTTTCACCGGGATAGGACGAGTGCCTTCAGCCCGTTGCTTCTTGCGACACACATCCGCTGTATGGCCCGGGTTTTTGCAGAAAGTGCACCTCTGTTTTCCTTTCTTTTCTTGAGTCCTGGTTTCGCTGGTTTCGCCTGTCTGTGAACTAGCCAAGTACTCCTGTAAGGTCTCTTCGATTCCTCGTGCCGTCACCAAAAGCTTTTCAAATGTTGGCACTGTATCTCGTGGCATACGGTTTCTTATTTCCAAGCGGATGAGTGCGAAGATCAGATCAATTTGCTGCGTTTCAGTGAATGCCGGAGGAGGACCCAATGAAAACAAGGCCCTTTTCCTGGCAATAAATGCTTCCGTCGTGATGTTCGCCTCCTGAACTTCATGCGTAATCTGGTAGTACACCATGAATGCTGGTTTCTTTGGAGCAAACGTATGACGCAGCTTATCGCAGAAATCTTCCCAACGTGTCACACCAGTTTTCACACCCTGCCACCACACTGCTGCGTCGTCTCGAAGTAATAGTGGAAGACCTTGCAGGGCGTCTGAGTCACTTATCTTCTCTGCTGACTTATAAACGGTTGCTGCGGCTAAGAAGGCTTCCACTGCATCCGTGTTCTTTTTCCCGTCGTACGTGTAACTACAGGATGCAAATGTTCCCCGTTTATTGGCCAGGATTGTACCCAGGAGCTGCTGGAACTGCTCGTCTGACATAGGCATCTTGACGACTCGATGTGGAAGAGGTCGCAAGGTTTCAATCTTCTTGACCGGATTCGGCTTCGCGTTGTGCGCCAGATTGTAGCAGGTTTGTTAAAACAAACACACTACAATTAGTTTTAACCAACGTAGACGTTGTTTATTAATTGTAAATAAAATACAGAAAAAACTTATATACGTCTAGTACAGTACAGGGAGCGGGACCCCGTGCGTGCGCTAGCGTAGTACTGGTTCTCAGAGCAGTCCAACCAGGGAGGTTGAAGCTGACCGAGAGCGCAGCGGACACTGAGCGTATGCATCGAGATGTCGCGACGCCCCCGTCAGGGGGCGTGGCGGGCGGGGTCAGGGCTTCGCCCTTTGCCCGCGGAAGCAATACAGTGGCCCGCTAATACGGGCCCTTCGCTATGTTTGCCTTGGGCGGCCTGTGGAAATGACGCAGGCAAAGTGCGTCTGTGTGAATGGTTGCTATGAATATTTCTGTAGGCGCGCCGCGACTCTATATTCCTATAGCGTCGCTTCTTCACGACATCCCGGCGGTCTGTCCCCGCCAGGTGAGACCCCCAGTTGCCTGGGGGAGGCCCGACGAAGACGACCAGCGACAGAGATGCCGACTCGACGCACCTACAGGTAGATATGTAGCTTTCCCTCGCCCCGCTCACAGATCTAGCCGTTTACGGATTGAGGGATAAGCAGTCGTGTTTGTGTGAGCGGCTTGTGTTGTAGTATAACACCACTCAGTGTCAACGTGCTTCGCGGCCCGCGTCGCGCTCGCACGTGTTATGTAGGTGTCTGTGTAGTATAGGTTGTCTGTATATAGTTACGCGGCGTGCCTATATTAACCTAGAACACGCCGCGCAACAGATGTATGTGTACATCTGTAGAGTCTTATTATATCGAGTGAGCCGCGTGTAACCTGGGTGCGGCTTACTCGAGGCGTCAGTCCGGTGCGATGGGGTCAAGTGTCCGCTACCAGGTCGCGGGGCAGGGGTCTCGCGTCAGGCGGGCGCGCGTGCAGTGGCGCTATCTGCCTGACATGGGGCCAGGCAGAAGCGTCGGCACGCGCGAACATCACCTTCGCGAGTCGCCTCACAAACCCATCCAGGCTCTCAATCCCGAGATCCCGGTGGAGTACATCGTTCCTCACAAGGTAAGGAGCATCTACTATGGTCCGCAACGCAAGGTTCTGTTGCGCGCGGAGTAGTTTGCGGCTCGACTCCCCTGTGAGGGCGAACCACGCTGGGGCGGCGTACGTCAAGATTGGGCGTACGTACGTTTTGTACACGCCCAACTTGACGCGCGCCGGGATGCGGGATGAGAGCACGGGCCTGAGAAGGTTGCGGGCGACCCTACCCTGTGCGGCGACCTTGCGGACATGGGGCCCCATCGTGAGGCGGCGGTCGATGGTCACACCCAAGTACTTGACCCGGGGCGACCAATCGACGGCGGCACCATGTAGCTTCAGAGGTGGTGGGAGAGGCGCCGATCCAGTGACCATTGCCTGCGTCTTACTCACGTTAACCGTTAGCCGCCACTTCGACAGCCAGTCGGGAAGCAGGTCGAGGGCGCGCTGCATTTTGACCGCCGCGTACTTCGCATTAAGCGAGTTGACAATGTACGCGGCGTCGTCGGCATACAGCGCGAGCGTCGCCTCTGGAGTGGTGGGGATGTCGTCGGTGTAACGTGAGTAACACGCCGGCGAGAGGCAGCTGCCCTGAGGCACGCCAGCCATCACCGGGCGGGCACCGGATAGCGCCCCGTCGACCACCACCTTGAAGGTCCTGTGGGACAGAAAAGAGGAGACCACCCTTACAACGCGACGGGGCGCGTCGGACGTGGCCAAATTGTATATTAGGCCCTCGTGCCATACACGGTCGAAGGCCTTCTCCATGTCGAGGAATACTGCCACCGAGCATTCCTTTTTATTTAACGCAGTTGTTAGAAGGTGCAGTACCCTCGACAACTGAAGCGTCGTGCTATGCTCCGCCCTGAAACCGAATTGCTCCGGGCGTGGGGCAATGTGCTGTTGTAGATGTCGCAGCAGGAGTACTTCGAACACCTTGGAGACCGTTGGCACTGAGCGTATGCACGGCGGTGGAGGTGCTTTATAGGCGCTGGTCGGCGGCGAGCGGTGGGGCGATCGCACGCGGGGAGGCCACGCCCAGTGTGACGTGCGACGGTGCGACGTTATGTTATTGTTGTTACACAATTATAATAATTAAACAATATAGCAATAATAATTATTCGAAGATAAACAATTTATATATATTAATAACGAGAATTATAATAGATATGTACATACATAGGTATATAGAAATAATCTAAAATATTTAAGTACACTTTTACAGATAAAACAATACATAAACAATAGATAAACGAAATGATAGATCCTATTTGCGATCTCCTGACTTTGAATAAATGTAAGTTAAAACTTGCATGATCTCCTTAAACAGGGCTTCCTCTCTCCTACCCTTTTGCTGTGCCCTACAGGGTCCATAATGATCTAAATATATAGTTACCACCTAAGTATACATTATGGTAAAGCAATAAAGATATTGAGTAAGTAGCGATAAATGGAGAAGGTTTAAACCTGGCGCCATACCATCCCTATTATTGGTAAATAAAGCCATCTTCACGTGCGCTCACTTAGTGATCAATTCGCGTTATGTTTTACCTATCACAAAACGTTCACAGTTCTGTGCCCCAAAGCTCCGTGAAGGAAAAATGTTTTCCATGTATCTTCAGTTGTTTTTCTTGCCGGTTTGAGGATTCGACTAAAATCGCGGGAGAGTCCGAAAGGGATACCGTGGCCCCAGGCAACGTACAGGCAACTGAAGGAACACGGGTGGGTTTTAGTCAGTAAGAGTCTGATACACCCTCCCGCTCCGCCCAGAGCGGGATAAGTTATTTGCCAATTTCCCACCAAAAAAAAAGGTGTCTACTAAAAGGTTTGTATGGGGACTGTGAACGTGTTAACCTTTACCAATTGTTTTACTTTACTATATACTTTACCTAATGTATATTGAAATGTATTTTTGGCTATGAATAAAGTATAGTAGATAAAACACAAGTAACACAACACACCAAGTTAGTTTTCTTTGTTGTTTTCAGAAATTTTGCATATAATTGTATGGTTGAGCTGAATGGTGCTGATACATGCGTCATGTTCGTGAACGGGCGCCATCAGTTGGGACTGGCCAACTCTTAGCTGCCATGGCTGATTAAAATTTTTGAATTGTTTTTTTTTATTTATCTTTTTATTACGGACGCTTTTAACATGCACGTCTTTCTACATTGTTCTCACATATGTATAATTTAAACATGAGTGATGTAACGAATATTTTGTAACAATTTATTTTATATAAAAGAGTATCCGTGGCGTTTCTTGCCCGTTCTTCTCCATAGGTACCTATTACGCCTTGGAATGGACAATTAGCTTCATATTTCTGACTGACCGATTCCCTGACAATTCAAAAGTAAATGGTTTAATTGAAATAAATGCTTTGTGTTTGAGTTGAGAAGAAAGCAGTTTAATTATTCGATTGAAAATCGAATAATTTAAACTGCTTTCTTCTCCTCTCTTTATTTTATTGTGTCCCAAATATTAAATAAAAATCCGTTTTGATCCGATTGTTTCTATTCCATTACATAAATTTTAGGTAAAAAAACTATTCCACAAAAAATTAACCGACTTCCAAAGCAAAAATAGCTTTCGTTTCGAAAGTCGTTATCTTTACCTCTTATTTTTTTGTCGTTTTGTGACATGGAATTCCGAAACGAAAATTATTTTTGCTTTTTAGTGTGGAAGTCGGTTTATTTTTTGTGCAAAATTTATTATATTTCTCTTTTTAGTTTTGGTACACCATCACTAAAAAATTAGTAAGTTCTATAAAAAGTATCTAAAGGATTGACAAAATACCCATACGAACACAATTTACACATTCGTACTGTCGATAAGGAGTTCGATTATATGTTCCATATCTTGACAACTGCTGAACCGATTTTGATGAAACTTGTACTGTTTCCTAAGTTGAAAGATAAAAATCCAAATTCGTGGACAAACATACATAGATACACTTATGAAATTTGGTACACGTGTTTAGAAGCCCACATAGAGTAATATGAATATTGTGCAATTCCAACAATATTAGATACATACATATCGAATTGATAACCTTTTTTTAGAAATCGGTAAAAAGAAAAGTAAGATAGTTCATGCTTCGGAAGGAACGATAAGCTGCGAACTAATAGTCGTTACAACCATTGGAGCTTGGAAAGCGGTAAAAAAACTGACATCAGTGTTCGGTTGATAGATCTTGCAGTTCACACGACAAGAAGAAGAATAGGACTAACATGTAAAAGCCTGTTGGAACCAAAGCGTTTTTAGACAAACAATGTATTCTTTGATTTTATCATCCATGGAATGTATGACATGACACTAACGTACATTCAATTCAATAAGTAAATTTCCTGTCTAAAATAAATTAATATCGATACCCCTGCAAAATACGGCACATCACTACCGGGACAAAAACCAGCACCCCAAGTTGCGACCAACTCAAGTGTCGTCTTGGCCGCTGCCTCAATCCCAGAGCGGGACTGGGACTCAATCAGGATAGTCACTTCGTCCGCGTATGCGACCGTGCGAACGCCGCCCGGTAGTGGCAGTCGAAGCAAATCGTCCAGGAGCAGGTTCCATAAGGCTGGACCTAGGACAGACCCCTGAGGGCAGCCCATGGTGAACACCTTCCACTCCACCCGGTTCCCGATGAAAAGCCCGACTCGTCGGCGGACAAAGTAGTTCGCCAGCATCTCGAAGATGTTGGGCGGACACCCTCCCCGCTTGACTTTCGTCAGGATCATCGGCCACCAGGCGTTGTCGAAGGCGCCCGCGATGTCCAGGAATATGGCCTGCACGTACTTGCCCGAGCCCTCCCTCGCGGCACCCAGGATATCATTGAGTGCCGTGACGGTTGACTTCCCAGTAGAGAACCCGTGCTGAGCGGCAGAGATCTGATTGCCGATCGTAGGAGCGCACTTCAAAATTACGCGTTCAAAAAATTTTCAAGCACAGGTAGTAGCGTTATTGGCCTGTAGGCCTTAGGATCGGTGAGCGGCTTGCCATTTCCCTTCGGCAGGACGAGCAACCGGCCCTCTTTCCACACATCCGGAAACACTCCATCAGATACACACTTGGCGTACACCGCGGTGACTTCCGCGGGTACGACGCTCCAAACATTCCTCACTATTCGCGCGCTGATTCCGTCTTATCCCGGTGCTGTGTTGGGCAAGCTCCTGATAATACCCCCCAGAATGTCACGTGACAGAGGAGGCGCAGCCTGGCCTGACGGGGTGAGCGAGGCAGCGACACGCACCTGCCTGTGATACGGCGTGTCCCTGGACAGATCGTCGTCCGGGCACAGCGCGCGCAGGAGGCCGGTCGCCGCCTCACCCACAGTGCTGGCAAAGCCCTCCGCCAGTTTTCCGAAGCTTCTCAAGCTTCGGACTCCACCATTCATAGCCCGCGTCCTTTGGTGGCCTTTTCACTCCCAGTGTCTGGCACGCCGTATCCACAATCGCACTCGTAAAAACTTTGCAGACAAAAGACGCAGGTTTTTCAAAGTCCAGCCTTCCCATGCGCTCGAGGATAGCCTGCTGGAAGCGCGGCCAGTCCACACCTTGGTCCCGGAAGCGCACCGGCTCTTTGTCCGGCCCAGCGCTGTGGCGCTCCCTGCTCGCATCCACCTGGAAGGTGATTAGATGGTGGTCGCTGCTGCTGGCCCCGTCTCGCGCTTCCCAGCGCGACAGGGCCACGCTCCTAGTGGTGAGGGATAGATCGATGTTGGACTCACCGTTTGGGCCGCTCAAAGTGAAGGGCTGGCCCTCCACGTTATTAACGGTGAGTCCATTTGCGGCGATGAACGCCTCTAACACCACCCGCCTGTGTTCCGCAGCGTGGCCGCGGCTAGTGTTTTGGGGGGGTTCACTGTGCCACATCGGCGGGTGGGTATTGGCGTCCGTGCAAATGAGCACGCGCCTCCCCCGCAGAGCGTTCATTACACCCTCCAGGTGGTGCAGATGGCGGTCAATTGGCTCGCCGAACTGAAAGTAGGCCGACACCACGTGCAGGTCGCACTCCTCCAGATGGGCCACAAGGCAGTGGTCGGTGGATAGATGTTGCAGCACCGCGCAGGCCATGTTACCCTTGTTGATATACATGCCCGCCTTTGCAGACGGGCTATGCTGCAGGATGATGTTGCTGTTGGCCTGCGCGTACTGCTCCTGGAGGAGCACGACGTCGACCCTCAGCTGGCGGCACACTGCAGGGAGCTATATCGTCGCCAGTGCCAATCCGGCGAGGTCTAGCTGCCCAATTCTGGTGGCAGGCCTATCCATAATGGATCATGGCCACGCCCCTACGCTCTGCGTACAACCTCGCCGGGCAATCTTTGGAGGCGATTCTGTGTCCCGCCGCCCCCTTCTTCCCCAAGCGCTTGCAGGTTGCGCAACATGTGTTGGTTGACGTGCACTCCTAACCGCAGTGGCCAGTTACGCCGCAGCTGCCGCACGTGGCCTCCGTCGACCTGCAGGTGCGCTCGGGGTGCCCATATTGTTGGCACTTAGTGCAGCAGGAGACCTCTATATAGTCGGTTACTTCGACGGCCTGCCACCCTATGTACACCCACCCTTTTTCTAGCAGCGCCGTTCGCAGCGCCGCCGAGCATGAGAGCACGGCCGCTGTTGCCTAGGCCGTGCCCCGCGACCGCTCCTTCTTGAAGGCGGTATGGAATGGTAATATAGGCGGTATGGCGGTATGGTATCTTTCCAGACACCTGGAAAGAAGCTCTCGTCATACCCATATTTAAATCTGGAGAAAAGCATTTAGTCGCTAATTATAGACCAATCTCATTACTAGTTACATTTGGAAAAGTATTCGAAAAACTTGTTAGCAAGCATCTGATGTGGTACCTTAAGGAACACATTACAGAATATCAGCATGGTTTCGTTAAATCTAGATCGACCAATACTAACCTACTATGTTTTACGTCGGCTTTGTCTAAGTGCCTTGACAATCGTATTCCAGTGGACGCAATCTACACTGATTTTAGCAAGGCATTCGATAAAGTAGATCACTGCCTTCTTATTGATAAATTGGCTCAACTGGGTGTGGGTGGAACGTTGATAGGGTGGTTTAAATCTTACCTGGAGAATAGAGAATCAAAAGTGGTAGTGAACGGTCATTTCTCTAAAAGCTATCTAGCAACCTCTGGAATCCCGCAAGGATCGCATTTGGGTCCGATACTTTTTAATGTTTTCATCAATGACATAACTGAGTGCTTCAAACACTCCCGTGTTTATTTGTTTGCGGACGATTTAAAGATAATGAAGCCAATTCAGAGTAACTTAGACTCCAAAATGCTACAGGACGACATCAACAGACTTGTAGAGTGGTGCAAGTTAAATAAAATGCTTTTAAATATAAGTAAATGTCACTACATCCAGTTTACCCGTAATAAAAAAGTGCTTGAGAACCAATACTACATAGAGGGAGTTGAAGTAAAGAAACTGAGCAACATTCGCGACCTGGGTGTTCAACTCGATCAAGCGCTAAAGTTCGATGTGCACATTCTGAATATTGTCTCAAGATCATTCAGGGTACTGGGATTTGTTTTGCGTAACAGTAAGGAATTCAAAAGGCCCGCTACAAAGATAAAGCTTTTCAACACCTTAGTTCGTCCAATCCTAGAATATAGTTCGGTGGTATGGAATCCGCATTACGAGGTTTACTCCAAGCGGTTAGAGAGTGTCCAAAGGCGGTTCCTTTACCATCTGTGTTACGGAGATCATTTGGCTAAACAGCTTACTAGCTACACTGATAGGTTGAGACACTATCACATGGATACACTAGCCAGTCGTAGAAAGAAACTGGACTGCATCATCCTTCACAAGATATTGAGTGGAACGATAGATTGCAGTGAACTTTTGAGCCAACTAGAGGTTAAAATGCCGACTCGTATTCCCAGGCATAACACATACAATTTATTTTACATTCCTGGCTCAAAAACTAACCTAGGTCATTACGCCGCTGTGCCAAGACTTTGTAGGCAATATAACATGTTAGCAAAAACTTCGAACTTAGACATCTGCGAGTCTCTGTCCAAATATAATAAGTGTTTATTAGATTTAATTTGATTTGATTTGATTTAATTTAATTTAAGTATCTCTAAATGTTATATTTTCTTAATTTTTTAATGATTGTTTATAAATTTAATTTATTTTTTACTTTCCTTCCATTTTTCATGTGTTAACTTTGTTAGCTTAGTTTTTAACTTTATTGTGCATGCTGTGGCCTCCTATAATTGAAGGAGTACACTTACTCAATACCCGATATTGCCCTTTAATTATGTGTCATGTATTGTGTACATCTTTTGTTGGAGATCCTAAATAAATAAATAAATAAATAAATAAATAAAGGCGCCTGTGCATTCTTTGCGCAGGCGCTCGAGCGGCCATATCGGGTCCTCCCTGAAATTCTGCTCGTGCAGAGCGTCGATGACTTCGGCGAAGGGCGGGTCGCCGTCCAGCCTGTTCAGGCACACTAGTGGCCGCCGCATTCTGGGGCATCTGGGGTCATCCACCCTGAGCGTGGCCGGGATTGCCGCCCGGAGCCTGGTTGCCGCCGCGTCCGTCGTCGTCTGTACTATCACCCCCGCATTGCCGACCTTGCGCACCTTGGAAACCTGCACCCATATCTTGGCCGGATCAATCGCCTTTTTTAGTTCAGTCTTCGTCTCTTCTTAGGTCTTTATGGCGCCATTCTCAACCGCTTGGTAAAACACCATTGTGGGGCCAGGCGCGCTGTTGATGAGCACGTAAATGTCACTGTCACCTGGCACTGTCACCACACTGACATAAGACGTCAGTGGATACAGGCTCCGCCCACACGTCCCACGCGCTCCTTCCAATTCCAAAATGGCCGCGGGCCTAAGTGGAATTTTGCCCAAGCGAGAGCAGGAGGGACCGATAAATTGCACCGACCAATAGTAAAAAAGACAGAAATATACTCGTCCGCACGTCTGCACTCCACGAGAGCCGACGAAGTAGATAGGGACATAATCCCACCTTCCGCCTCACATGGTCCTTCCCGCCTTGCGGCATACGGACACTATTCTGGAGACACACTCTGGCTCTTGTATCACTGCGTCTGCAGCTTACTACCAGAGTTTTGTCGACTCCATGCCGTCCATGTTCATCCTGTCCTTTCTTTTCCGCTTCTCCCCATTCTGGGGCGCGCTACAATACAAAAAACGTGACCTCGCACCCGAGCAGTCCTATTATTTTACCGAAATTAATTAATTATTATTATTATTATTTTAAAATGTCTTTGACATATCTCGGGACCCTAGGGTCCCGGTCCTTCGGTATCCAGGATGTCGAAATATCCAGAGGAATAGTGAGCCGATAAGGATTGAGCGAGGCATATTTCAGGGCGATAGTTTGAGTCCGCTCTGGTTCTGCTTAGCCCTGAATCCTCTAAGCACATTGCTGGAGAATTCAGGTCTGGGCTATCGGCTGACGAGAGGTGGTCAGGTAATATCTCACCTTCTCTACATGGATGACCTAAAACTCTTTGCCGCCAACAATTTGCAACTGATGGAGCTACTGAAAGTAACTGAAACTTTCAGTAGCGCCATCAGGATGGAATTTGATGTCGACAAATGTGCGGTCATGCATATAAAGAGAGGGGAGATTGTGGAATCCGTGGGAACACAGCTCGCGGATTCCATAAACCTTAGAGCCCTCTCCGCATCCGAAACCTATAAGTATTTGGGTATGTCGGAAGCGTTAGGTATCAATGTTACTGACATGAAGCAATCATTGAAGGAGCGCTTCTTTGGCCGCGTGAAGAAAGTATTCAATAGTCTTTTATCAGGCGGAAATAAGGTGCGCGCCTTCAATGGTTGGGTCATGCCGGTTTTGATGTACTCTTTCGGCATACTCAAATGGACTCAGACTGAACTCGACGCCCTGGATAGGAGGGTGCGTACGCTGCTGACTGCATATCGAATGCACCACCCACGGTCATCGGTAATGAGACTGTATATCCCGCGAAAGTGTGGAGGTCGAGGCTTTTTAAATGCTAAGACCCTCCACAATCGCGAGATATGCAGTCTTAGGGAATATTTCCTCGAAGCCGACGTGGGGATGCATCGAGATGTGGTCGCGGTGGACAAGGGCCTCACCCCGCTCGCCATAGCTAAAGAGAACTGGCGCAAGCCTGTAGTGCTTGACACTAACGATCGCAGGGAGGTATGGAAAGAAAGAAAGAAAGAAAAATGCGTTTATTGGCATTACATTAGCAGAAAAATACACCTTATAACTAAAAAAAAAAAAACAGAAAACAATGATTATAATGCCAATAGGGCCTCAGCTCAGCCTACCTAATATGAAGCCCTCCGCCTGGGTCTTCCTGTACTCTGTGTCCGGACCCCTACCCACATATTGCCTTCACTCACAGTGCCACAGCGGCGAGTGAGCTTTTGTTTGTTTGTTTGTTTGTTTATTCATGAACAATAAATTGTATTTGAAATTACATAATATAGAAAATAAAATAAAATTACATTAACACGTTAAACATTACAACATGCATAAATACAACATAATATAGGAATTTCATTATAGATCTTCAACAGCATAAATACACTTATTCAACAGGAAACTTTTAAGTTGATTTTTAAAAGAGCTTGAGTAGATAGCGCATTTTATATCTAGTGGCAACTTATTAAATAATATAACCGATTGAAACCTGGGACTGCGCTTCACAATATTCAAATTAGGCTGCACCTTGTACCGCTTAATGTCTTGTCTACGTGTGCCTTCTCTAATCTGCCGCTCTTCTGCTTTCTCATATTCATGTATATATTTGGCCATGTTACTAAGAAGTACAAATACATAAATGCTCGGCACTGTAAGTATATTCAGATTTTTAAAATGTTCACGGCAACTTTCTCTTTGCGGAATTCGGACCAATGTGCGAATTGCGCGTTTTTGTAACACAAAAGCTCTTTTGATATTATAGTCATAACTTTTTCCCCAAAACATTATGCTATATCTAATTTTTGATTCTACCAACGCGAAATATACCATTTTCAATTGCTCAATGCTAATTTCTGTTCTAAGTGCTCTTAAAGCATAACATGCAGAACATATCGATGCATTTATAGCATTTAATTCTTTTTTCCAATTCAGCTGTTCGTCTATATGTATTCCCAAGAATTTAACTTCCTTGACGAGGACAATTTTGGCGTCATTCAAAACAACCTCTAAATCGTCCTTGTTACGGGCTGTTGTTCTAAATAATAGGATATTGGTCTTTGCAGTGTTGATTAACAATTTGTTCATATTGAACCACACGTGAAATGCTTGTAATGCTGCATTTACAGTCTCTGTTAATTTATCTATGTCATTTGCTGCTACTATGGCGTTAGTGTCATCTGCGAAAATTACTATATCAATGTCAGGAAAAAGTGTGTTCATGTAATTAATTAAGTCATTAATAAATAAAATAAATAAAACAGGTCCTAATATAGAGCCTTGCGGGACGCCCGTAGTCATCATTACTGTTGCTGATTTGTAAACCTTTTTGTAGCCATTTTGTATTTTGTCAATTTCTACGAACATTTTTCTGTTTTTCAGATATGAAGAGAATAATTTTAAGGCCTTACCTCTTATGCCATAATGCGTCAGTTTTGTGAGAAGTAATTCGTGGTCTATAGTGTCAAACGCGGAACTTAGGTCAAGAAAAATTCCGGCTACTCTCATTTTATTATTTATTTTTCCTATTACGTCATCAAGTAAAGTATATATGGCGTCGGAAGTGCCAACACCTTTTTGATAACCGAACTGTCTTTGGTTTAAAACTCTATTTACACGCAAGTGAGCTAAAAGTCGTTTTTTTATGATCTTTTCAAATATTTTGGACAGGACTGGTAGCAAGGAGATAGGCCTGTAGTTTTTAGGATCCGTTCTACTACCTTTTTTGTAGACAGGTATTACTCTGGCTACTTTAAGCTGGTCCGGGAAGATAGATTCCTCAATACACTTATTATAAAAATCACACATAGGTTCAGCTAGTATAGATATATGTTCCTTAATTACGGATATTGGGATCCCATCATAACCACAAGAATACTTGTTCTCCATACTTATGACTATGGTTGAGACCTCATTTGGAGTGACAGAAGCAATTGTCATTTCGCTATTTTCTTCGATTGTAAACTTTTGTAAAAATGCTGTATTTTGGTCTCTATCTACTGCCCTAGAGATACATTTGTAGTCAAACTGTTTTGCTAAAATGTCAGATATTGCCTCTGGATCCACTACAATTTGGTCATTGACTTTGAAACGAATTTCTGGTTTTTTCGTGTCCTCCTTATTGGTACATTTTCTCACTACTTTCCACACTTCTTTACTTAGGTTTTTGGAACTATTTATTTGCACCATTATTGCATGTTTTTTAGCTTTTACCACAACCTGTCTATACAGTCTAACATACTTATTCTTATACATTAAGACACTTGAATCAAGATTGTTACCATTACGTGTACATAAGAAACGTTTCATTTTACTTGATGTTCGAATTCCTTTAGTGATCCACTTTAATTGTCTATTTTTCTTGAGGCTTATTTTATAATCTTTATTTCTATAGCTATTTTGGAATACTTTATACAATGTTTTGAGAAATGCATTAATACCCATGCAAGTCCAATCTTTTTCAAGAATACCCTGTACAAATTGGGCACTATTTTTACTATTAAAAACTCTTTTATTTGTGACAACAATTGGATACTTATTTCGCGTTAAATTGCTTACATTATCCAGGCGAATATCTGCAAAAATACCTCCATGGCCATCAGCCAAACCATCATGATCTACTGCACATCCCAGAATACACGAATCGGGCAAGTTAGTCAATATATTGTCAATACATGAATTACAACTGTTACGAATGAAAATAGCAGAATCGATTTGGTGCCTGAAATTATAACACTTTAGTAGACTAAGAAATTCCATGCGCTTTTTACTGTCCACTAGTAGGTCAACATTAAAATCTCCACATATTATAGATTTCCTATTGAATAAGTAATCGAGTAACTTCTCCAATTTTTCTAAAAACTTATCAAAATTTTTATCTACAGGATTTCGATAACAACAGCAAATGTACAATCCAGTGAAAACATCTTTAGCACCACATATTTCAAAACAATCTACTTTATATAACTTATTTATTGCGTCGATAGGTTCTGTTTGCCTATCCACATGTCCTAAAATCAAACTACCTCCTCTCTTTTTAAGTTTCCTGGTATTGTATGAGACTAGTTTGTAGTTATCTATGTTAAAAAACATTGCTGTATTTTCATTCAAGAAATGCTCGCTTAAACATATATAGTCTAGTTTTATATCTAGGGTTTGTACATACACTTCTAGTTCAGTCTTCTTATTATTAATTCCACAAACATTCTGATGAAATATGTTTAACTTTGTATGGTCACTTGATACATTATTATTCACGAAAAAAAATCGATGCTGGTACAGACTGTGTCATTAAGGAAAGCGATGAATTTGGTTGAGTCTCATCGCTGCATTTGTTTGTCTTAGCTTTTTAAAGAAATAAGGTATGGTACCATCTTTTTAAAGAAATAAGGTATGGTACCAGCTTTTAAGTGACTTATTTCACTACCTTCATGACTGTGTATCACATTTAAATCGTTACAGTTATTATCTACATGTTGAAACAGCTTTATGTAATTTTTTAAGTCACGGAAAAAAAAATCTATTGCTTTATTTTTTACTTTGCCTGTGTACTTAGAAAACATTTCGTGTGTATATTCCAGATGCTTATTTGTATCAAACGTATAAGCATATTTAAAAGTCTGGTTGCTAAGATATAAAAGTCGATTGAAAGCTTCTACTCTAGTATTAAATAAATTAACATTCCATTTTAGTTTAAAGTTAGGAGAACATAAGATGACATTGGTATGCCTTATATTCTCAAGTTTATATTTTATGTGATTTACTAATTCATCATACATTATCATTATCATTATTTGAGACTAAGAAATCTTTTTCACCTAAGAGAATTATACAATAGTCATTTAAGCTGTAATTTTCAAGTTTTTTTTCTAATGTTTCTAAAAGTTCAACAATACCTGCCTTCGGCATGCAATAGTGACACATTTTGGCTTTTGGAAAAGTGGTTTCGGCAATACCTAGTATGTTATTCACATTATTATCACTAATTATACATAATTTATACGAGTTACTTTTTAAAAAGCTGGAATCGTATGGAGACTTTGTGTCTAATGTGTTTCTTTGTTCAGTGGTGCAGTGGTGCTCTGTGGTTACTTGCAATGGAGGTTCATAGTAGACGAAATTAGGATTTTCTTCAATCGTGTTTGAAACTAAAGACGGCATTTTGTTTTCGGTTTCTTCTTCAGGACTTTGTTCAACATTTTTAAAGTTTAGCTTTGTTCTCATTAGATTTTTACGCTTTATTTTGGCTGAGGATGTCTTTTGTTTTGTGCTTGTACATATGTGTGTCAATTTGTCAATTTTTAGTTTGTAGTCAGTGATTTGTTTAAGTTGAGAACTATTTTCCAACAGTAAATTCTCTATTTCGGTTTCTGCGATTACCAACTTTTCCTCGAGTTGACATATTCTATTTCTTAGTTCTTTCACTTCGTCATTAGGTCTAAAGTACAAGTCAGGGTAGCTTTGGTTAAGATCATTTATTGAGGGTGTCGAAGTAAGTGATGCGTACTCATCTTTTTCTGATAATTCAGCTGCCACCTCCAATGAATTATTATTAGAAGTGATTTGCTTTGATTTATTTCTAAACGTTATGTTATTTGTGTATGTTTCATTTTTCGTTGTAGGACTAATATAGTCGGTCATACGGTTAGATTTTTTGGCCGTTCTCATGCCATCGGCACAGTGATTTTTACCTGCCATCATAATATTTTGGTAGATGATAATTTATAAATATTCAAAAAGAGAAACGCTTGGCCGGAATCGAACCCTCGACACACGCTGTTAACCGACCCACGGCGGCTGCGTTCTTCGCTATTCGAACAATAATTATGATGGGGAAATTGGCGGTCTTATGTTGCTGGCGCAGAAAAATTTGAATTAAAAGACGTTACACTTGTTGACTCACATGACTGACATTCCACAGATTTTTGCACAAAATGTTTAACACTTTATTTATTGTTTTCACTGTATTTGTTGGTTTTCACGGCAAGTAGTTTTTATGATTCACTGTTAGATTAGGGATCTTTGATCAGCACTTTAAACTGTTGTTGTCACTGGAGTTTTTGGAAACAATAATATAATATTAATTTTGATTTTTTAACTGAATTACGGCACTAATGTTTTGAATAACGTTTTCACTTCGTTATTGTCCTTATAGCTTCACTTTTATCGCATATATGTAGTATCTCGTGGTAATTATATTTTAAATCAACTTTAAATACGGATCGAATTTAGATTGCAGCATTAGTATCCACCGCCACCAGTACGTGGTGCCCTGCCAACTGGTCTAGGACCCCAGTGAGCTACTGCAGATGTACTGCGATGTCATGGCTGTACTGACAGTACACTGACAAAAGTCAAAAGTCAAAAGTCAAAAACATTTATTGCGAACTAAGTGTACAATGTTGGTGTTATCTTATGTTAGTACTTACGACTTAGCAGCCTTTTACAAGCATTGCAATTATCATTCGCCTGCCCTTATCATCCTTAATTAGCATGCATTAAACATTATTAGTGCTTAATTGTTTTCTTTTATATTAGTACAATTAAATTAAGAAATTATAGTTATGTCAAAATGTCAATAATAATGAATTTAAATACAAATTATTAATCAGCAATAGGAATGTCATCCTTTTCAGGTAGCACAAATTATAATTATAGTTTTATATGAAGTTAAATAGGATAGACTAAATCGTATTGTTTGTATAGGGCAGATCGGCATTTTTGTACATGAGAGAAAATCTTTATTTTAAGCTAGATTCTAAATATTCTTTTACTGAATAGAAACATTTTTGGATTAGGTATAGTTTTAGCCTTTTTTGGAATATTGTTTCTGATTTTTCAGTTTTAAAGATGTTGGGCAACTTATTATATATTTTTATTGCCATATAATATGGGCTATCACTTAACATTTTAATTCTTGAGGCTGGAGCGAATAACCTCTTTTTATGGCGAGTGTTGACGTTGTGCGTATCTTCTACTTTAGTGAAATTTTCGATATTTTTAAAAACAAATACGCAAATGTAAAGTATGTATATTGACGGCAGAGTTAGAATCTGATATGATAAAAAATATGGTTTGCAGCTCTCCGTATTATCAATTTGGGCTAGAATTCTTATACACTTCTTTTGCATTATGAATCGTTCATCTACGTTAACACTATTTCCCCATAGCATGACGCCATATCGCAGCCGTGAGTATGCGCATGCGTAGTAAGCAGCCATAGCTGTTTGTGTGTTAGTGCTTTGTTTAATTTGAAAAAGAGCGTAAGAGAATCTGGAGAGTTTAATTTTTATATGTTCTATGTGCGACTTCCAGTTAATGTGTGTGTCAATATTTATGCCAAGTAGGCTAAAATTTTTAACTTCTTCTATTTGCGCGTTCCTGAATGTTGTTTTTAGATTGAGAGGTGGCTTTTTGTATGATCTAAATTGTATTATTTTAGTTTTATTACTATTAATTTCCAAGTTGTGGATCTGGAGCCAAGTATCCACAGTTTGGAGGATATCTTGTATTTGTAGACTAGGGCTATTTATATTTCCACACTTGATTAGTATTGAAATATCGTCTGCAAATAATATTGGTAAAGCGTTTTCTTTATCTAACGTTTTGGGAAGGTCATTAATATAGATTAAAACCACCACGATTAGACACCACGTAGAGGTCACTCTTCGTGGCCATATGGCTGACATGGGCCACTGCACAATGGCCGTTGCTGAGGTGTTCCAGGAACGTGACAGCGATCCCAGGGTTCACCACCACAATACCCGCCTTGGACTCTTGCCCGCACTGGATGGTCCTCACGTCAGGATATTGCTCCTGGACCAGTACTAGGTCCAGGCGCAATCCCCCGGCGATGGCGGCCAGCTCCATAGTAGCGGTTGCTGAACCCTGGAGTTTAACTGCCCCACTCTCAACGATGACCTCCTATCCATAGTTGGTCATGCTCACCGCCTGCCTTTCCGAATAAATTCGAGCAGGGCAGTTAAGAGCTGCCGTTCTGTGGGACCCAGCGTCCGGCCCCTTGAATCGCCTGCATGTGGCGCAACATTCTGCCTCGGCCTGGCACTCCTATGCCTTGTGGCCGGTATCCCCGCACCTGCTGCAGACCATAGCGGGCGCCCTGCAGAGTTTCTCCGGGTGCCCGTACTGTTGGCATTTGTTGCAGCATGTCACCCTGACGAAGTCACACACCTCCACTGTATCCCAGCCAACATAAACCCTGCCCAAGCCCAGCAACTTTCCACGCAGCACACCCGAAACCTCAAACACCACAGTCGTGCTTCGCCCTCCTCGCCGACCTTTCTTGAAGGCGAAACACGCCTCCTTGCGGAGCCTCTCGCCAATAGCCAATCGGCATCCTCCGCCAGGTTGACCCTATATAGGTCCTCTAGGACCTCCTCGGCCACAGGGTTCCCACTAAGGTTCCTGAGGGCCACTAGTGGCCTTCGAGATCTCGGGTCGACAGTCCTGAGCGTGGGGGGAGCCGCTGCTTTGAGCATCTGGGCAGCCGCAGTAGACGCCGTTTGCACGACGACGCCCGCATTGCCCACTCTACGCACCCCTTCCACTTGGATGCCGCTCTGTCCCGGCTGCACCGTCCTCCGCAGCTCCTTCAGCGTAGCCTCAGAAGACTTGATGTCCTCAGTGTTCGGGTAGAACAGTACCGCTGGCCCGCGTTGTTCCACAGCCATCCTAGCGTTGCCATTGGGCAACTTTAGCATGGCTGCGTAGTCCGGTTTCCCTATCTCGATCCCTACTGTCCCGGTCCTGGCTGAAGTTGCCGCTGCAACCGTGGCCATACTGGCTTGCTGCAGCTCCATCGAGGCGACCTTTAGTTTCATGACCGTCACGCTATGCTCCGACACAGCCAGGCGCAGATTCAGCGACGCCACTACCGCCAGGATGTCTTGGCCGTAGCCAGCGATCTGCCCCTAATCGCTCATATTGAGCTTGTTTGTGGCATTAGCCACCCCACTTATCCCCTTGACCGCCGTATACACTTGGTCGATCAGATCGATGTTCGACCGCGCCGCCAATGTTCGATCGATGTTCGAGCTCCGGAGTGCTCGAAGCACCCGGTGGTTAGCCCGCCTGAGGTGATTCGATACAAACCGCCCTGCTCGGTGCCGTCATGATACCGCTGATGGGCGGCGCAGTCTCTCCCCTCGATACTACCCTAACCCGCTGAGGACCCTGAACTTCCTGAGGGGAGGTCAGCGGCCTTTTCCTAGTCTGAGCCGGTGGTGACTCCTGCCCTGGCTGCATGCCTTCCTCCCTAATGGGGGGAATTGTTTCCTGAGCTACGCTAAAACTAGTGGGGGGGGGTCCGCATCAGGGACTTCCTTGGCATAAAGCCCATTTTCTCTCGCAGCTCCTCCAGGCTTTGGAGTTCGTCCTCTCGCCTCGACAGCTCGGCGTCGAGGGACAGATGAAACCCGTCTGCTTCGTCGTCGTCCGACATCCCTAACCCCAGAAACTCTCTAAACCACTACCCTTATCCCTACTGCCCTAATTAAAACTAACCAAAAACACTACCAATACTAACTACACTAAAGACTGATTAAATTCAAAAGTTATGGTAGTTTTTTTTATTTTAACCAAAAACTATAAAAATTCTACCAAAAATCTGGCAACACTATGAATAAAAAATGATAGGGTGAGTAGATAGGGACAATCCCGCCAACCACCCATGGCCCCACCGACATCATGTCATATGGGCTGAAACTCAAGGAGACAAGGACAAGGACAAGGAGGAAGGAGGGTCGCTGCTTGACTCCTATACATATTCTCGTCCTGTCCCGTGATGCCTTTCCCCCCATTCTGGGGCGGCACTCCAGCGTATATACCCCGCTGATGGGTGAACGGCACAAATACGGCTTCGTCGCCCGACCCAGCCCGAACCTATTCTAGCCCGCTCCTAATGTTGTGCCAGTTGTGTGCGAAGTCCCTAAGCCGCCGGAAGTTGGCCTCCGAGGCAACAAGGTCAGCGTAGTAGACCGGTCCCTCCTCAACGCGTGTGATTCCATCCATCGTCTTTCGTCGCTGATCATCATACATGGGCCATCGCGACAGAATGTGGTCCACATCTTCGTCTTCCTCACCGCAGTAACACTCGCTAACCAAAGTAGATAGGGACACTCCCTCCAACCTTCCCATGGCCCTTCCAACGAATCGTTATATGGGCCGAATCGTGGGGCGGCTGCGGACATAGCACCCTTGGCGATCTGATCAGTCCGCAGGCGCTTCTTGATCCCTTACAAAACCATATGTGTCCCTTAGGCAATTCTCCCAATTGGGTATGCACGAAACAGACAGACGTGATGTCTTCGTCGTCGGTGCGCCTGTAATAAAACGGTTAGATAATAAAATACATATATAGATACTCCTCATCATCATCAGACGCAGGCGTTGTTCTTTTCGCCTTTTGCGTTTCTTTTCTGTGTTCAGTTTGAGATCTTATTTATTTATTTATTTGTTTCCTTTTGGCGCCATTCTTTTCGCACACTATCATTATCATTATCAAATTTGATTAAATTCTTTTATAATTTTCATTAAATTATGTATATTCCATAATTCCAATTTGCCGGACAAAGACAACTATTCAGTAATTAATTACAAGAGCAATCTACAATAAATAGTGAAGCAATAATAACAGTTAAACAATTAAACAATCAGTGTCAACAATAGTATTGACTTCTGTGATTAACAATAATAATAGCAATTTGAATATAATTCCAATTTAATTCATTTAAATGATATATAATGCATCCAAACGATAGCATACAATAATAATTGATAAGTTGCGATTAACATTACAATAATAACAATCAACAATAACTAATAAAACAATAATAACAATTAACAATCAGTGTCAACAATAGTATTGACTTCTGTGGTTAACAATAATAGTAAATTCAATATAATTCCAATTCATTTAAATATATATAATGCATCCAAACGATAACATACAATAATTAGTAGGCTGCAATCAACATTACGATAACAATCAACAATAAATAATAAAACAATAATAACAATAAAAAAATCAGTGTCAACAATAGCATTGACTTTTGTGATTAACAATAACAGTAAATACAATATAATTCCAATTCATTTAAAGTTGATAAATAATAAATAGTGGAATTCAAATTACAACAAATGGAAACAATAATAATAAGATTAATTCAGAATTTTCGAGTTGAGTTTAATGGGCTGCCGATAATGGTAGCCGCCAAGCCGATGTCGAGCAGCTGTGGGCTGGCGTTCGCCTTTTCCTCACGCTCTAATTTGCTCCGGGCGGCGTGCCACTTGTGCGCGTACTCCCGAAGCCTATCAAAGTTCGCCGGTGAGCTTACGAGATCGCCGTAATAGATCGGGCCGGCCCCCGCACGGCTGATCCCATCCATCATCTTACATCTAGCTTCCTCATACAGGGGGCAGACCCATAACACGTGGTGCAGGTCTTCCTCATCCATACCGCAATAGCATACGCTCTCCTCACATAACATCATATCATGCAGTCTTCTCCTAAAGCACCCATGTCCCGTGAGAATCTGGGACAGCTGGTGGTCTGGCACGATCCAGTGTGACCAGATCCGTGCCGCCACGTCCGGGAAGAAACGGAACAGCTCCCGTCCTTTCTCCTCACTCACCCATCTCTTTTGCCACGCATCCATCGTCTCATCCCAAATCTCTCGCCTACGTCGGGCCAGCTCCCGTCTCCGCAAGCCCAGCTCGACCTGTGACCTGTATCGAATGCCCCAGGATGATGCCGACACTCGTGACATCTTCCCGAAGCATTTGGCCGCACGCTCCCCTATCGATACCGCATGCTGCGCGAAGGACTGACTTGCGTCGAGCACCACGCCCAGCAACGTCGTCGAGGTGACACTCCTGACCGAGTCCCCGGCCAACTTGACTGTGGGGGGCCGCTGGAATTTCCCCCTGATCGTCATCATAGATGACTTCGCAGGGGAGAATCCCAGCCTATTCCTAGCACCCCAAGTCGCGACCAGCTCAAGTGTTGTCTTGGCCGCTGCCTCAATCCCAGAGCGGGACTGGGACTCGATCAGGATAGTCACGTCGTCCGCGTATGCGACCGTGCGAACGCCGCACGGCAGTGGCAGTCGAAGCAAATCGCAGCAAAGCAGAGCGCACTTCAAAATTACGCGTTCTAAAATTTTGCCGAGCACAGGTAGTAGCGTTATCGGCCTGTAGGCCTTAGGGTCGGTGAGCGGCTTGCCATTTCCCTTCGGCAGGACGAGCAACCGGCCCTCCTTCCACACATCCGGAAACACCCCATCAGATACACACTTGGCGTACACCGCGGTGACTTCCGCGGGTACGACGCTCCAAACATTCCTCACTATTCGCGCGCTGACTCCGTCTAATCCCGGCACTGTGTTGGGCAAGCTCCTGATAATGCCCCCCAGACTGTCACGTGACAGAGGAGGCGCAGCCTGGCCTGACGGGGTGAGCGAGGCAACGACACGCACCTGCCTGTGATAAGGCTTGTCCCTGGACAGATCGTCGTCCGGGCACAGCGCGCGCAGGAGGCCGGTAGCCGCCTCGCCCACAGTGCTGGGGAGCCCTCCGCCAGCCTTGTGCCGTTAATGACCCGGGAGGGTGGCCTAAGCCTACCGCTAGCGGCACGATAGGCCAGCCCCCACGGGTCAGCGTTGCCTGTTTCAGCAATATCGCGGAAGTGCTCAAGCTCCGCCTCCTCCATTGCCTCTCGGTACCTCGCTCGCACACTGTGAAAGTCGGCTTTCAGTCGCTCTTCTCTCGGTCCCCCACCCTTTCTTAAACCTTGCCATTTACACCAAGCCTTGCAATTCGCTTTCCGAAGCTTCTCAAGCTTCGGACTCCACCATTCATAACCGGCGTCCTTTGGTGGCCCTTTCACTCCCAGTGTCTGGCATGCTGTATCCACAATCACACTCGTAAAAGACTTGCAGACAAAGGACGCCGGTTGGCCAAAGTCCAGCCTTCCCATACGTTCGTGGATAGCCTGCTGGAAGCGCGGCCAGTCCACACCTTGGTCCCGGAAGCGCACCGGGTCCTTGTCCGGCCCAGCGCTATGGCGCTCCCTGCTTGCATCCACCTGGAAGGTGATCAGACGGTGGTCGCTGCTGCTGGCCCCGTCTCGCACTTCCCAGCGCGACAGGTCCACGCTCCTAGTTGTGAGGGATAGGTCAATGTTGGACTCACCGTTTGGGCCGCTGAAAGTGAAGAGCTGGCCCTCCACGTTATTAACGGTGAGTCCATTTGCGGCAATGAACGCCTCTAACACCACCCGCCTGTGTTCCGCAGCGTGGCCGCGGCCAGTGTAGTGGCGGGGCGCACTGTGCCACATCGGCGGGTGGGTATTGGCGTCCGTGCAAATGAGCACGCGCCTCCCCCGCAGAGCGTTCATTACACCCTCCAGATGGTGCAGATGGCGGTCGATTGGCTCGCCAAACTGGAAGTAGGCTGACACCACGTGCAGGTCGCACTCCTCCAGATGGGCCACAAGGCAGTGGTCGGTGGATAGATGTTGCAGCACCGCGCAGGCCATGTTGCCCTTGTTGATATACATGCCCGCCTTTGCAGACGGGCTATGCTGCAGGATGATGTTGCTGTTAGCCTGCGCGTACTGCTCCTGGAGGAGCACGACGTCGACCCTCAGCTGGCGGCACACTGCAGGGAGCTCTCTCGTCGCCAGTGCCGACCCTGCGAGGTTCAGCTGCCCAATTCTGGTGGCGGGCCTATCCATAATGGGTCATGGCCACGCCCCTCTGCTTTGCATACAACCTCGCCGGGCAATCTTTGGAGGCGGTCCTGTGTCCCGCCGCCCCCTTCTTCCCCAAGCGCTTGCAAGTTGCGCAGCATGTGTCGGTCGACGTGCACTCCTGACCGCGGTGGCCAGTTACGCCACAGCGGCCACACGTCTGTCGACCTGCAGGTGCGCTCGGGGTGCCCATATTATTACACAGCAGGAGACCTCTATGTAGTCGGTTACTTCGACGGCCTGCCACCCTATATATACCCGCCCTTTTTCTAGCAGCGCCGTTCGCAGCGCCGCCGAGCATGAGAGCACGGCCGCTGTTGCCTTGGCCGTGCCCCGCGACCGCTCCTTCTTCAAGGCGCCTGTGCATTCTTTTCGCAGGTGCTCGAGCGGCCACATCAGGTCCTCCCTGAAGTTCTGCTCGTGCAGAGCGTCGATGACTTCGGCGAAGGGCGGGTCGCCGTCCAGCCTGTTCAGGCACACTAGAGGCCGCCACATTCTGGGGTCACCCACCCTGAGCGTGGCCGAGATTGCCGCCCGGAGCCTGGTTGCCGCCGCGTCCGTCGTCGTCTGTACTATCACCCCCGCATTGCCGACCTTGCGCACCTTGGAAACCTGCACCCATATTTTGGCCGGGTCGATCGCCTTTTTTAGTTCAGCCTTTGTCTCTTCCGCTGTCTTAATTGCGCCATTCTCAACGGCCGGGTAAAACGCCATTGTGGGGCCAGGCGCGCTGTTGATGAGCACCGGCACCGTCCGCTGCGGCAGGCGCAGCGCGGAGGCATATGATGCCACTGGTGCTGCCACCGCCGCCTGCTGCACGCTACCGCGGCTCTCCACCACTCGACGTTCCGCCGCACCCACCCGGGTCTCCGCTGCTGCGAGGCGCAATGTGAGGTGAACAATTACTGCCGATAACCGCTCCGTGTGGAGGCCAATGGCTGCCACCTCGTCCTTGTTTAGACGAGAGGTCGCCGAGGACGCCGTTGCTAGCCCCGCTAGCGTCTCCACTGGAGCCGTGGTTAGCTGGTCGACACCGTCCAGAGCGCCGCCGTCATCCACCTTCTCCTCCTCCTTCTCCGGGGGCAGGGGGGGGGAGCTAGCCCTCCCAGTCAGCAGCCCTCAAACAGGCGGCGTCTCCACAAGTTGCGCCTTCTTGGCAACGCGACGTCGCACAGCTTCCCGCACCTCTTCCGGCGAGCTCAGCATCCTTTTTGACCTCTCCACAGTTGCGCGGGGTGTGCTAAACCCTTGCGGCGGGGTACGCGTCAGCGTAGCTCGCGGGGTGAACCCGCTCTCCTGGCGCATTTTCGCCAGCACCCTTAGCTCCTCCGCTTTTCTCGCCATCTCTTCCTCTAGCAGCATGAGCTGGAGGCGCTGAGCCTCCTCCTCGTCTGCCATGGTTTGAACTATGGCAAGCGGTGCACTTTTTTAAATAAAATTTTCGAAAAAAAATCCTAAATCCTTTTCGGTCCGTAGACCCCGATCACACCTACTGGCCCGGTAACATATGTAGGTGATTACCTGCAAAATTTTTTAATACACAGAAATATTCTAAGTTCGAAATACAATAAAAATTTTGGACTTGCACAATACACAAAATGGCATACACTGGAAAAGTCTCTGGGAAAGTCTTGCGCCTCGGAAAATCCGGTAAACTGGAAATTTGGAAGTTGTTTCCATGGAACACAACACGCACAAAAAGTCAAAAGTACTCACAATAAAAAGTCCTGGCACCTCTGAAAATCCGGGAAATCCGAAAAATCCGGAAAATCCGGAAAATCGGAAATTCTTTCTTTCCAGAGATAAACAACAGAAACGACACTACACGAACCGTCACTTACAAACTTAAACGTCACTGTCGCCAAGCGTCAGTGTCGCAGATATCTGTCACTTTGACAGATCGCCTTGACAGGCAAAGCGAGAGCAGGAGGGACCGATAACTTGCACCGACCAATAGACGTACCGGATACTGGCTCCGCCCACACGTAACTCGCGCTTACTCTAACTCCAAGATGGCCGCGGCCCTAAATGGATCTTTGCCCAAGCGAGAGCAGGAGGGACCGATAGACTAAACCGACCAATTGTAAAAAAAGACAGAAAAATACTTGTCCGCACGTCTGCACTCCACGAGAGCCGACGACGAAGTAGCCTAGCATATATATATAAGTAGCGTAGCATAGTAGTAGTAGATAGGGACAATCCCACCTCCCGCCTCACATGGTCCTTCCCGCCTTGCGGCATACGGACACTATTCTGGAGACACACTCTGGCTCTTGTATCACTGCGTCTGCAGCTTACTACTAGAGTGTGCTTTTTCGACTCCATGCCGTCCATGTTCATCCTGTCCCTTCTTTTCCGCTTCTCCCCATTCTGGGGCGCGCTACAATACACAAAAACGTGACTTCGCGCCCGAGCAGTCGTATTAATGTACCGAATTAACTAATTATTATTATATATTCCATCCATTTAATTTATTCAATTGACTATTACCAGCACCTATTGTCATTATTATTATATCTATTATTATTAATAAAATATTACTATTATTCATTATGACTATTATTAAAACCTATTGTCATTATTATTATTTTAATTAATTTAATATTATTATTCCTATCCCTACCCTACCCCGACAGACTCCAGCTCCTTCCGTCTGCTATGCCACTTATGGGCAAATGCCGCTAATCTGCGGAAACCCTCCGCAGTGGCCACCAACTCCCGATGATACACCGGACCAGCTACCTCCTTACCCCAGTCTCCCAGCATTCTCTCTCTATCGTCCGCGTATAGCATGCAGTCCCACAGGACATGGTCCCGAGTTTCATCCGCCAGCCCGCAATAGCATATGGCAGTATCGCATAGCGACATTGCATGCAGGCGGCTTCTGAAACTCCCATGCCCTGTAATGACATGCGACGTGACGTAGTCCGGCTCCACCCACCTCTGCGCCAGTCGATCTTCCACATCCGGAAAGAAAGAGAATAATTCCCGGCCAATGTCGGAGGCACGCCATCGCTCCCGCCACTGAGCAATGACCTCCGCTCTCACCTTCACAATTGCCACCTTGCGCTCTATTCTGACTAAATTGGAACACTCCTGCGCGGCTCGTCCTGCACGACAGACCTCCAGGTCAGCCAGAAGCACTCCCGCCAGCACAGGCAACGCTGCGGTGCTGACCGACCTGTACGTCTTCGATAATAAAATAAGTGCTGGGCGTTGCGTGCAGAGCAGTGTACTCCGCACTGCATACCTATTCACACTACGCCACCATACGGCCGCAGCATACGATAAAATCGCCACATAGGTCCCTGCATACAGGACCTTTAGGGCACCATATCTAATCCCCCAGGAAGACGCCGAGACCCTCGACATCTTCCCGAAGGCATTCACGGCCCGTTGACCGGCCAAACTAGCATGCGGCACGCAGGAGCTCGCCTCATCAATTACAACGCCCAGCAACTTGGCCTGCGTCACGTGCGCGATCGAGGCGCCATCCATACGGATGGTAGGAGGACGTTTAAATTTACCTTTTAACGTAAGGCACTGAGATTTTTTAGTCGAAAACTCGAGGCGGTTCCGCCTCCCCCAAGCGAACACCGCCTCCAGCGACGACTGAGCGCTACGCTCAATCGCCGCCCGACTCGGCGCCTCGATCACGATCGTGACGTCCTCTGCGTAGGTTACCGCCCGGACACCCTCCGGCCACGGCAGCCTTAGGATGTCATCTAGCAGGAGGTTCCAAAGTGTCGGCCCAAGAACCGACCCCTGGGGGCAGCCCATAGTGGACTGGTTCCACACTGCCTGGTCGCCCATGAAGAGTCCGACTCGCCTACCCGTAAAGTAACTTGCCAGTATACTGTAAATGTTCGGCGGGCATCCGCCCTGCTTCACTTTGGTCAGGACCATGGGCCACCAGGCATTGTCGAAGGCCCCCGAGATGTCTAACAACACTACTTGGACATAGTTTTCCGAGGAGCATGCCACGCGGTCCAGGATCGCGTTCAGCGCCGTAACCGTTGACTTGCCCCTCGAAAAACCATGTTGCGCTTCTGAAATATTACCGTAGAGGCAAGGTGCACACGATATAATGAGGCGCTCCAGGACCTTCCCCAAAATGGGGAGAAGAGTGAGCGGCCTGTACGCCTTGGGATCCGAGAGCGGCCGATCATTGCCCTTTGGCAAGACGACCAACTTACCTTCCTTCCAAATGTCCGGGAATACCCCCTTCCTTATGCACGCGGAGTACATCAGGAGCATCTCCACCCCACTGACCCTAGTGAGCTGCTGCAGATGTGCTGCGATGTCGTGGCTGTACTGACAGTACACTGACACCACGTAGAGGTCACACTTCGTGGCCATATGGCTGACATGGGCCACTGCACAATGGCCGTTGCTGAAGTGTCCCAGGAACGTGACAGCGATCCCAGGGTTCACCACCACAATACCCGCCTTGGACTCTGGCCCGCACTGGATGGTCCTCACGTCAGGATATTGCTCCTGGACCAGCACTAGGTCCAGGCGCAATCCCCCGGTGATGGCGGCCAGCTCCATAGTGGCGGTTGCTGAACCCTGGAGATTTAACTGCCCCACTCTCAACGATGACCTCCTATCCAAAGTTGGTCATGTTCACGGCCTACCTTTCCGAATAAATTCGGGCAGGGCAGTTTAAAACTGCCGTTCTGTGGGACCTAGCGTCCGGCCTCTTGAATCACCTGCATGTGGCGCAACATTCTGCCTCGGCCTGGCACTCCTGTGCCTTGTGGCCGGTATCCCCGCACCTGCTGCAGACCATAGCGGGCGCTCTGCAGAGTTTCTCTGGGTGCCCGTACTGTTGGCATTTGTTGCAGCATGTCACCCTGACGAAGTCACACACCTCCACTGCATCCCAGCCAACATAAACCCTGCCCAAGACCAGCAACTTTTCACGCAGCGCACCCGAAACCTCAAACACCACGGTCGTGCTTCGCCCTCCTCGCCGACCTTTCTTAATCGATAAAAATTTTGGACTTGCACAAAACACAAAATGGTATACACTGGAAAAGTCTCCGGGAAAGTCTTGCGTTTCGGAAAATCCGGAAAACTGGAAATTTGGAAGTTGTTCAACACGCACAAACCACCTCGCAAAAAACTGGAAATCCGAAAAATCCGGAAAATCCGGCAATCGGAAATTCTTCCTTTCTAGAGATAAAACAACACAAGCGTCACTACACGAACCGTCACTTACAAACTAAAACGTCACTGTCGCCAAGTGTCACTGTCACTGATTTGAAGCGTCAAAATTTCGCACAAAAGAAAGAGAAAACGTCACTGTCGCAGATATGTCACTGACAGATCGCCTTGACAGGCTCACCAGAAAAAAAGTCACTGTCGCACACTCCCGGGTATCACAGGGGGGGGGGTTATGTCACTGTCACCACACTGACATAAGACGTCAGTGGGTACAGGCTCCGCCCACACGTCGCACGCGCTCCCACCAATTCCAAAATGGCCGCGGGCCTAAATGGAATTTTGCCCACGCGAGAGCAGGAGGGACCGATAACTTGCACCGACCAATAGACGCACCGGATACTGGTTCCACCCACACGCAACTCGCGCTCACTCTAACTCCAAGATGGCCGCGGGCCTAAGTGGAGCTTTGCCCAAGCGAGAGCAGGAGGGACCGATAGACTAAACCGACCAATGGTAAAAAAGATAGAAACATATTTGTCCGCACGTCTGCACTCTACGAGAGCCGACGACGAAGTAGATAGGGACAATCCCGCCAACCACCCATGGCCCCACCGACATCATGTCATATGGGCCGAAACTCAAGGAGACGGCTGCGGACATAGCGTGCCCTCGAGGGCACGCTATCACCGCAGTCGCTGCTTGACTCCTATACATATTCTCGTCCTGTCCCGTGATGCCTTTCTCCCCATTCTGGGGCGGCACTCTAGCGTAGGTACCCCGCTGATGGGTGTACAGCACAAACACGGCTTCGTCGCCCGACCCTGCCCGAATACCTATTCTAGCCCGCTCCTAATGGTGTGCCAGTTGTGTGCGAAGTCCCAGAGCCGCCGGAAGTTGGCCTCCGAAGCAACAAGGTCAGCGTAGTAGACCGGTCCCTCCTCCACGCGTGTGATTCCATCCATCATCTTTCGTCGCTGATCATCATACATGGGGCACCGCCACAGAATGTGGTCCACGTCTTCATCTTCCCCACCGCAGTAGCACTCGCTAACCTCACATAACTTCATCTCATACAGTCTCTTTCTGAAGCATCCATGCCCAGTCAGGATCTTCGAGACTTGGTAGTCCGGCTCAACCCAGGCCGCCCTGAGTCTTGCCGCCACGTCCGGGAAGAATCCATAAAGTTCCCTACCCCTTACCTCCACTGCCCATCGCCGCTGCCAGTTGGTTACGGCGTCGTCTGCGATGTCCCTTCTCCCTGTCCTGAACGCATCCCGCGGTAAGTGCCGGATGTCGTCAATCCTGCCCGCACGGGCCACCTCGAGGTCAGCCGGCAGCACCCCGGCCAAAACCGGGAGTGCCGCAGTGCTGACAGACCTGTAGGCCTTCGTCAGAAGGACGAGCGCTGGCCTCTGCGTCCTCAGCAGCGCAGACCTGACCGTGTAGACGCTCACGCGTCTCCACCAACATCCCGCCGCGTACGCAATGGTGGCAACAAATATGCCTTTGTACAGGACCTTATGGGCCCTGTACCGAACGCCCCAGGATGAGGCAGAGATGCGTGACATCTTGCCCAGCCCCGCTGCAGCACGCTCGCCGATGGACTGAGCGTGTTCCCCAGAGGATAGGCTTGCGTCGATCACCACACCCAGGACTTTGGTCGAGCGAACGTTCTTGACTGAGATACCATCGAGTCGGACTGTGGGCGGGCGCTTGGTCAGTCCCCCCTTCAGAGTCATTGATTATGACTTCGAGGGGGAGAAGCCCAGCCTGTTCCGAGTCCCCCACTCACTAATAAGCCCCATGGCGCACGAGGCCGAAGCCTCAATGCCGGATCTGGAGTCCGATTCGATGATGATCGTAACATCATCGGCGTACGCGACCACCCTTACGCCGACTGGGTATGGTAACAGAAGCAAGTCATCCAGGAGTAGATTCCATAGTGGTGGTCCCACTACAGAGCCCTGCGGGCAACCCATGGTCGAGGTCTTCCACACGACCCTGCTCCCTGCGAAGAGTCCGACGCGGCGGTTCGAGAAGTACTCCGCCAACATCCGGTAGATGTTCGGCGGGCACCCCCCACTCTTTGCCTTGAGCAGGATCATGGGCCACCAGGCGTTATCAAAGGCCCCTGAAATGTCCAAAAAGATGGCCTGGACATATTTGGACCCGCTGTCCGCGACTGTGCCCAGGATGTCGTTCAGGGCTGTCAGCGTTGACCTACCCCGAGAGAACCCGTGCTGGCACGATGATACACCGCGCAAAATTGACGGCGCACATTGGAGCATGATGCGTTCCAGGATTTTGCCCAGGACAGAAAGAAGGGTGATGGGCCGGTACGCTTTAGGATCGATAAGCGGCTTATCGTTGCCTTTTGGCAGAACGATTAGCCTACCGTCCTTCCACGTATCGGGGAAGGTACCCTCCGTGACGCACAGGCCAAAAACGTGTGTCAATTCGGCACCGGCCGCCTGCCACACGTGTCCGACCATGCGCGCCGTAATCCCGTCGATTCCCGGGGCCGTGTTAGGAAGATCCTTGACTATTTTCCACAAATCCTGACCTGATGGAGGAGGCGCATCCCGACCCGACGGGATACAGGCAGCCGCCAGCTGCACCTGCCGGTGGTACGCAGTGTCCCGCGACAGGTCGTCATAGGGACACAGCGCCTTCACGAGGCTCTGCATGGCGGTGCCAGCATCCTCGGCGAACCCCTCCACAAGCCTCGTGCCATTAATAACATTGGGAGGCGGCCTGAACCGGCCGCTGGCAGCGCGATACGCCAGGCCCCAAGGGTCCTGGTTGCCCGAGTCGGCCAGCTTGCGGAAGAAGTCGAGCTGCGCCTTCTCCATCAGAATCCTATAGCTACTGCGGCACTTCTGAAACATCTGCCTAGCACACAATTCTATATCCCCTCTTGCCTTCCTTACATCTTGCCATGCTTTCCTGACCTTGTTGTTTCTTTTACGCATGGCCTCCAGCTTGGGTGACCACCACTCATACCCTTTCCCTTCCTTACCATCCTCACACGTACCCAGACATTCGCTCGCTGTCCACGTAATGACTCGCGTGAACTCCTTGCATACAACCGCAACAGGCTTCGACCAATTAATCTTCCCCACGCGTTCGTGAATCATCGCCTGGAATCGGTCCCAGTCCACCCCACGTTCCCTGAACCTTTTCGGTACGACCGACGACTCAGTCGCAGTAGGAGTGGGCTCAGGTCCCCGTGCGCCACATAGCCTGAAGGTGATGAGTCGATGGTCGCTACAGCTGGCGTGCTCGCGAACCCTCCAGTCGGCAACGTCGACCCCTCGCGTCGAGAATGTGATGTCGATGTTGGACTCCCCGTTGGCGGTGAAGAAGGTTGGTGGCTGGCCTGGCACGTTGTGGATCGCCAGGCCGTGGGCCAACAGGAATCCCTCCATCTCTTCGCGCCTTCGGGCCACTTCACGGCCACGCCCGACGTAATGACGCGGCTCTGAGTGCCAGAGGGGTGAGTGGGCATTTGCGTCCACACCGACGAGCACACGCTGTTCCCTTAAGCTTGCCAGTACTCTGGTAAGGTGCTCCAAGTGGGTGGTGATGTCCTCAGAGTACTGGAAGTACGCACTCACAGCGTGCACTGAAGATTCGTTCCAGGCTATGTGGCACACAACACAGTGCGCGGTCGTGAGGTGGCGTAGCACCGCGCACGTCGCGTCCATCCTTGGCAGGAAGATCCCCGCCTTGGGGGAGGGGCCCTCCGGCAAAAATCAGTTGCCCCAGGGTTGCCACAGTCCGAAGCGGCGAGTAGTAGGGCTCCTGTACAAGGACCACGTCCAGCCCCTCTTCCCTGATGATGGATGGGAGCTCCGCCGTGGCAACAGCCAAGCCCTGCAGGTTGAGCTGACCCACTCGCAGGTTAGCAGCCATAACAGTTGGTGTTGCTCAGGGACCGTTGCTCCACGTACGCCCTGGCAGGGCAGGCGGTGCGATGGGTATGGGCACCCTTCCGGCCAAACTTCTTACACGTCGCACAGACTTGGGCAGTGGCTACGCACTCCGCGTTTTTGTGCCCGTCTTCTCCGCACAATCCGCACACCATTGCTTTGGCGTGGCAATACTTTTCTGGGTACCCATACTGCTGGCAACGGCTGCAACAGGTGACCCCTACGTGGTCCGTCACCTCGACGACATCCCATCCAATGTATACCCGCCCTTTGTTGATGAGGGTGCGCCTAAGGTCATGGGTGACCTGACACACCCAACGGGTACGGTTGTTGTGCCGTTGCCTCTTGAAGAGAAGGCGGAGCTCCTTCGCCAGCCTCTCCAGCGGCCACTCGTCCTGGTCCGGCAGGTTCTGTTCCTTGATATCCCGCAGCACGTCTTCCAGCGAAGCCATTTTGTCTACTCCCGTTAGTGCAATTAGGGGCTGCCGCTCCGTCGGCTCCGCAGCCCTGAGGGTCCCTGGCACTGCCCTCTTCAGGGCGTCCGCTGCCGCAGCTGACGTCGTTTGGATGACAATGCCTGCGTTTCCGACCTTTCTGACCCCCGCAATTTGGAGTCCCAGCTGCCCGGGGTTTATCGCCGAGAGGAGGACCTTACGGGTGTCCTCCGCCGTCTTCATGGCCTCCCTCTGATCCTCTGCTGGGTAAATGACCACAGATGGTCCCGGGGGTCTGGATATCGGCACCGGCTCCACGTTCCTGCCGAACCTGAGTGCGTTTGTGAAGTCCCGGGTGGCGGGTGCCGCTCCTGACAGTGGTGATGGTGGTGGTGCCGTCTGCTGCGCTGATATTGCGTGCTCAGCCCTGGCTTCCGCGGCGGCCAGCCGCAGAGTAAGATGGGTGATCACTGCGCCCAGCCGCTCGGCGTGCACGCCAATTGCTGCAAGCTCGTCCTTGTTTAACTTTGATGTCTTGCTTCGTACCGCCTCCATAATGCCCCTGGTGCTGCTCGCGGAGTGCCCAGCCAGTTGCTCGACTGGGGCCGTCGCCAGGGGGTCGATAGCGGAAGCCTCGATATGTACCGCCGCCGCCGCACCTGCTTGAATGCTCGTCGCTGTCGCCGTTGGTTGCATCGGTTGATTCGGGGCCGCGGTAAGAATACCCCCTACTGGGGGCACCTCCCTTCTCTGCTGCAGGCGCCTCCGCATGGCCTCTTGGACTTCGTCCGGCGAGGACAGGTGCCTTCTGGCTTGTGGTAGCTTCAGCCGGGCTGTTGTAGTGCCGCGTTTCCTGGCATGGTTTAACTCGGGGGGGGGGGACTCGACAGCCCCTGTGGGGGGGTGCGTGCCAAGGACAGACACGGCTTGAAGACTTCAGCCCTAAGCTCGTCCAACACCATCAGCTCCTCCTGTTTCTCCAAAATAGATGCCTCCAGCAAATCCCGCTGGAGACGCTCAGCGTTATCCTCCGCCATCCCCAGGCAGTGCCGGGGCGGCAAGCACGACCGTTGACGCAACTGTTAGCACTGGCACGTGCAATATAAGTATGAAAAATTTAAATTAAAATTAAAAAGAAAAAGTTCACTTTTTTGTATGCGTCAGCCCGATCAACAATCAGTTGCGAAACGCAACCAACAGGTCTGGCTCGGTTTTTCTTTTTTTTTTTTTTTGCCATGTTCAAATTCCCCTTTTTTTTTTTCGAACTTAAAAACTAAAGGTGTCACTCACTTGCTACAAGTCCTGGCAACACCGAGTCCAATGCACCACGTGTCTATGTCACTCAAACTTCACCTTCACAAACGTCACTGTCGCGGATAAGACAACTACCAAATTGGCACTTCGCCTTGACAGGCTCGGGCTACGCCCGCCTCAAACGTCACTGTCGCACAAACGTCACTTTCGCGTACAAATTTTGACAACACTGTCAGTTCACTTTGGCAGGTGGGGGCTACGCCCACCGAGCTACACCCACACTGGTTGCGTCTCACTCCGAAAGCAATATGGCCGCGGCGATATATGGGCACAACCACAAGATAGTACGAGAGGGCCCGACTTTGACGATCGACCAATGAGAAAATACTTTGATAAATATTTTAGCACGGAGCTCCGCACGTTTGCTCGCCACGATAGCAAGCGACGAAGTCGGAGTAGATAGGCACACTCCCTCCAACCTTCCCATGGCCCTTCCAACGAATCGTTATATGGGCCGAATCGTGGGGCGGCTGCGGACATAGCACCCTTGGCGATCTGATCAGTCCGCAGGCGCTTCTTGATCCCTTACAAACCATGTGTGTCCCTTAGGCAATTCTCCCAATTGGGTATGCACGAAACACAGACAGACGAGATGCCTTCGTCGTCGGTGCGCCTGTAATAAATTATTAGTGTTCCAATAAATACATATATAAATATTAATCTAACTACGAGCGTTATTTCTTTTCCGCATATTTGCGTCTCTCTTTTCGCTTTATGGTCCGTTCTTTTTGTTTTTGTTTTGGTGGCGCCATTCTTTTCGCCTTGGTGGCGTCTCTTTTTTGCCGTTTATAATATTTCTATTTATTTTCAATTTCTTTCAGTATTCTTTTGTCATTATTAGCTTCATTCATCATTTGAAATTTATTACATACATTACCATTATTATTTAATTTAATTCAATTCAATTCAAATTTAAAAGAGAAGTACAAGCATTTAATAATTAATAAATTACGATTAACATTCACAATAACAGTCAATAATAAATAATGGAATTCAAAACAACAATAACAACAATAGTATCTTATACAATTATTAATTAACAATTAGAAACGTTCAATGGAAACAATAATTAGCAAATGGAAACAACAATAATAATAATACATAATTAGATTGATTTTAATTTAATGGGCTACCGATAATGGTAGCCGCCAAGCCGATGTCGAGCAGCTGTGGGCTGGCATTCTCCTTCTCCTCACGCTCTAATTTGCTCCGGGCGGCGTGCCACGTGTGCGCGTACTCCCGTAGCCTGTCAAAGTTCGCCGGTGAGCTTACGAGATCGCCGTAATAGATCGGACCGACCTCCGCGCGGCTGATCCCATCCATCATCTTGCATCTAGCTTCCTCATACAGCATCCTCATACCTCACTCACCCATCTCTTTTGCCACGCATCCATCGTCTCATCCCAAATCTCTCGCCTACGTCGGGCCAGCTCCCGTCTCCGCAAGCCCAGCTCGACCTGTGCATCGGCCGCGGTCTGGCGCTCCTCATCAAACCGCCCTGCACGGATTACCTCCAGATCCGCCGGGAGAACGCCAGCCAATACTGCCAGCGCAGCCGTACTGGTAGACCTGTACGCCTTCGTCAGCAGTATCAAGCTCGTTCTCTGGCACCTGAGCAACGCGCTGCGAACAACGTGGAGTGTCGCTCTTTTGTACCAACAAGCAGCAGCATACGTGATCGTGGCGACGAAAGTGCCCCTGTAGAGGACGCGCAGTCCGGGGTATCGAATGCCCCAGGACGATGCCGACACTCGTGACATCTTCCCGAAGCATTTGGCCGCACGCTCCCCTATCGATACCGCATGCTGCGCGAAGGACTGACTTGCGTCGAGCACCACGCCCAGCACCGTCGTCGAGGCGACACTCCTGACCGAGTCCCCGGCCAACTTGACTGTGGGGGGCCACTGGAATTTCCCCCTGATCGTCATCATAGATGACTTCGCAGGGGAGAATCCCAGCCTATTCCTAGCACCCCAAGTCGCGACCAGCTCAAGTGTTGTCTTGGCCGCTGCCTCAATCCCAGAGCGGGACTGGGACACGATCAGGATAGTCACGTCGTCCGCGTATGCGACCGTGCGAACGCCGCACGGCAGTGGCAGTCGAAGCAAATCGTCCAGGAGCAGGTTCCATAAGGCTGGACCTAGGACAGACCCCTGAGGGCAGCCCATGGTGGACACCTTCCACTCCACCCGGTTCCCGATGAAAAGCCCGACTCGTCGGCGGACAAAGTAGTCCGCCAGCATCTCAAAGATGTTGGGCGGAGACCCTCCCCGCTTGACTTTCGTCAGGATCATCGGCCACCAGGCGTTGTCGAAGGCGCCCGCGATGTCCAGGAATATGGCCTGCACGTACTTGCCCGAGCCCTCCCTCGCGGCACCCAGGATATCATTGAGTGCCGTGACGGTTGACTTCCCAGTAGAGAACCCGTGCTGAGCGGCAGAGATCTGATTGCCGATCGTAGGAGCGCACTTCAAAATTACGCGTTCTAAAATTTTGCCGAGCACAGGTAGTAGCGTTATCGGCCTGTAGGCCTTAGGGTCGGTGAGCGGCTTGCCATTTCCCTTCGGCAGGACGAGCAACCGGCCCTCCTTCCACACCTCCGAAAACACTCCATCACATACACACTTGCCGTACACCGCGGTGACTTCCGCGGGTACGACGGTCCAAACATTCCTCACTATTCGCGCGCTGATTCCATCTAATCCCGGCGCTGTGTTGGGCAAGCTCCTGATAATGCCCCCCAGACTGTCACGAGACAGAGGAGGCGCAGCCTGGCCTGACGGGGTGAGCGAGGCAACGACACGCACCTGCCTGTGATAAGGCGTGTCCCTGGACAGATCGTCGTCCGGGCACAGCGCGCGCAGGAGGCCGGTCGCCGCCTCGCCCACGGTGCTGGCAAAACCCTCCGCCAGCCTTGAGCCGTTAATGACCCGGGAGGGTGGCCTAAGCCTACCGCTTGCGGCACGATAGGCCAGCCCCCATGGGTCAGCGTTGCCTGATTCAGCAATAGCACGGAAGTGCTCAAGCTCCGCCTCCTCCATTGCCTCTCGGTACATCGCTCGCACACTGTGAAAGTCGGCTTTCAGTCGCTCTTCTCTCGGTCCCCCACCCTTTCTTGAACCTTGCCATTTACACCGAGCCTTGCAATTCCCTTTCCGAAGCTTCTCAAGCTTCGGACTCCACCATTCATAACCGGCGGCCTTTGGTGGCCCTTTTACTCCCAGTGTCTGGCACGCCGTATCAACAATCACACTCGTAAAAGCCTTGCAAACAAAGGACGCCGGTTTGCTAAAGTCCAGCCTTCCCATACGTTCGTGGATAGCCTGCTGGAAGCGCGGCCAGTCCACACCTTGGTCCCGGAAGCGCACCGGCTCCTTGTCCGGCCCAGCGCTATGGCGCTCCCTGCTTGCGTCCACCTGGAAGGTGATCAGGCGGTGGTCGCTGCTGCTGGCCCCGTCTCGCACTTCCCAGTGCGACAGGGCCACGCTCCTAGTTGTGAGGGATAAGTCAATGTTGGACTCACCGTTTGGGCCGCTGAAAGTGAAGGGCTGGCCCTCCACGTTATTAACGGTGAGTCCATTTGCGGCGATGAACGCCTCTAACGCCACCCGCCTGTGTTCCGCAGCGTGGCCGCGGCCAGTGTAGTGGCGGGGCGCACTGTGCCACATCGGCGAGTGGGTATTGGCATCCGTGCAAATGAAATGTCACTGTCACTTGGCACTGTCACCACACTGACATAAGACGTCAGTTGGTACAGGCTCTGCCCACACGTCGCACGCGCTCCCTCCAATTCCAAAATGGCCGCGGGCCTAAATGGAACTTTGCCCACGCGAGAGCAGGAGGGACCGACAACTAGCACCGACCAATAGACGCACCGGATACTGGTTCCGCCCACACGCAACTCGCGCTCACTCCAACTCCAAGATGGCCGCGGGCCTAAGTGGAGCTTTGCCCAAGCGAGAGCAGGAGGGACCGAGAGTCTAAACCGACCAATGGTAAAAAAGATAGAAAAATATTAGTCCGCATGTCTGCACTCTACCGACGAAGTCGATAGGGACACTCCCTCCAACCTTCCCATGGCCCTTCCAACGAATCGTTATATGGGCCGAATCGTGGGGCGGACATAGCACCCTTGGCGATCTGATCAGTCCGCAGGCGCTTCTTGATCCCTTACAAAACCATGTGTGTCCCTTAGGCAATTCTCCCAATTGGGTATGCACGAAACAGACAGACGTGATGTCTTCGTCGTCGGTGCGCCTGTAATAAAACGGTTAGACAATAAAATACATATATAGATACTCCTCATCATCATCAGACGCGGCGTTGTTCTTTTCGCCTTTTTGCGTTTCTTTCATGTGTTCAGTTTGAGATCTTGTTTGTTTATTTATTTATTAATTTGTTTCTTCTTTTTACGTATTGGTTGCGTCATTCTTTTCGCCCTGGTGGCGCTTTTCTTTTCGCACACTATTATTGGCATTATCAAATTCTATTAAATTCTTTTATCATCTTCATTACAGTAATAACAATCAACAATAACTAATAATACAATAATAACAATTAACAATCAGTGTCAACAATAGTATTGACATCTGTGGTCAATAATAATAGTAAATTCAAAATAATTCCAATTCATTTAAATATATATAATGCATCCAAACGATAACATACAATAATTAATAGGCTGCAATCAACATTACAATAACAATCAACAATAAATAATAAAGCAATAATAACAATAATAATAATTCCAATTCATTTAGAGTTGCGATTAACATTACAATAATAATAAATAGTGGAATTCAAATTATAACAAAAAAAAAAAAAAAAAAGAAAATAAAAATAAAATGGAAACAATAATAATAAGATTAATTTAGACCTTTCGAGTTGAATTTAATGGGCTACCGATAATGGTAGCCGCCAAGCCGATGTCGAGCAGCTGTGGGCTGGCATTCTCCTTCTCCTCACGCTCTAATTTGCTCCGGGCGGCGTGCCACGTGTGCGCGTACTCCCGTAGCCTGTTAAAGTTCGCCGGTGAGCTTACGAGATCGCCGTAATAGATCGGACCGACCTCCGCGCGGCTGATCCCATCCATCATCTTGCATCTAGCTTCCTCATACAGGGGGCAGACCCACAACACGTGGTGCAGGTCTTCCTCATCCATACCGCAGTAGCATACGCTCTCCTCACATAACATCATATCATGCAGTCTTCTCATAAATCACCCATGTCCCGTGAGAATCTGGGACAGCTGGTGGTCTGGCACGATCCAGTGTGACCTGATCCGTGCCGCCACGTCCGGGAAGAAACGGAACAGCTCCCGTCCTTTCGCCTCACTCACCCATCTCTTTTGCCACGCATCCATCGTCTCATCCCAAATCTCTCGCCTACGTCGGGCCAGCTCCCGTCTCCGCAAGCCCAGCTCGACCTGTGCATCGGCCGCGGTCTGGCGCTCCTCATCAAACCGCCCTGCACGGATTACCTCCAGATCCGCCGGGAGAACGCCAGCCAACACTGCCAGCGCATCCGTACTGGTAGACCTGTACGCCTTCGTCAGCAGTATCAAGCTCGTTCTCTGGCACCTGAGCAACGCGCTGCGAACAACGTGGAGTGTCGCTCTTTTGTACCAACAAGCAGCAGCATACGTGATCGTGGCGACGAAAGTGCCCCTGTAGAGGACGCGCAGTCCGGGGTATCGAATGCCCCAGGACGATGCCGACACTCGTGACATCTTCCCGAAGCATTTGGCCGCACGCTCCCCTATCGATACCGCATGCTGCGCGAAGGACTGACTTGCGTCGAGCACCACGCCCAGCACCGTCGTCGAGGTGACACTCCTGACCGAGTCCCCGGCCAACTTGACTGTGGGGGGCCGCTGGAATTTCCCCCTGATCGTCATCATAGATGACTTCGCAGGGGAGAATCCCAGCCTATTCCTAGCACCCCAAGTCGCGACCAGCTCAAGTGTTGTCTTGGCCGCTGCCTCAATCCCAGAGCGGGACTGGGACTCGATCAGGATAGTCACGTCGTCCGCGAATGCGACCGTGCGAACGCCGCACGGCAGTGGCAGTCGAAGCAAATCGTCCAGGAGCATGTTCCATAAGGCTGGACCTAGGACAGACCCCTGAGGGCAGCCCATGGTGGACACCTTCCACTCCACCCGGTTCCCGATGAAAAGCCCGACTCGTCGGCGGACAAAGTAGTCCGCCAGCATCTCAAAGATGTTGGGCGGACACCCTCCCCGCTTGACTTTCGTCAGGATCATCGGCCACCAGGCGTTGTCGAAGGCGCCCGCGATGTCCAGGAATATGGCCTGCAGTGTGATTCTGTAAGACCTCATTCTAAACTTCGAATCTGAATCCGCTATGAGTTTCGTGATTGGCATTCTAAAAACTCGGTTGATACACTAGCGCTACCCTTGCGAGCGTGTCGGCGAGTTGAACTAAATTGATCGTGAGATTTTGACGGATAAAGTATGAGATGACGTAAGAAGTGGCATTCAGTAAGGTAATTCCCCCGTCACTTCGACGCTCACTTCGCACTCGAACCCGATTCAAAGTGTCAGATAAAAAGTATCTATTTTACGAGTGAAAATAGAGAAATCCTATAAGAATAGCGTTAAAATAATATTTTTTAAGTCACAGTGTTAAAAATTTGTACAATAACTATAAATTTGTGGTTAAAAACTACTTTTTGGGCGTTTGTGTAAAGTGAAGCGATAACGATGGCAAGAATGTTTTTGTTTAAATCTTTATTAGAAGAGGCTCATGCTTTGGATAAACTAGAAAAGCGTCGACAATCTAACCAAATTCGAAGTTTATCTTTATTAACCCGAGATGACGACTATGTGAGCGTATATAGATTGTCAAAAGAACTAATTGACCAACTAGAATATGAGTTACAGCCTCTGATAAAGCCCATAAAACGTCGAGGCAAAGGACTTTCAACTCGTTTAAAAGTAAGTGCTTCATTTTACTAAGTATAAAGTTACTTTTGTAAGTATTTACACAGTTTATAGCTGATAGATTTGTAACCAAGCACATCAACATAATTATTTTATTGCTTAAAACTCATGAAAACACTTTGGGGAATCCCCTTAGGTTGCTTCCCTGCTAGCTATGTTTTCATGTTAATCTAAGAACCCTATATTTATAGTTATAATATAGGTACTTGGTATTATTATTAGGCATGTAAATAATAAAATTGGTCCCTATTTTGTTTTGACTAGATCTAGATTAAGTACATAATTTTTTTATTGATTTATTATTTCACAGATATTATGCACATTGTCATTCTTGGCTAATGGCAGCTATCAGAAAATTATAAAAGAAAATTTAAGAACATATTTATCGCAACCATCAGCATCTCGTTGCATAAATGAAGTAGTGGAAGTTCTTAATAATCCGGCAATAGTACAAAAATATATAAGGTTTCCCCAAAATATACAAGAAAGACAAATATTAAAAGAAAGGTTAGTAGGTATATTTTACGTAAAGTAAGCTACATTTTTGTTATATTTAATCTAATAAATGTTAGTGGTTACATTAAATTACAGGTTCTACAAAAAGTTTGGCTTTCCAGCAGCTCTTGGGTGTGTCGATGGCACTCTGGTGGCATTGAAAAAACCAGTAGAGAATGAAGAACGTTTCTACTGCCGCAAAGGTTACCATGCAAGAAATGTGCAATTGGTAAAATGGATTTCAATGTTGTAATCTATTACTATTAGGTATTCAATTAGTCTTCTTAATATTTTTTATTTTTCAGATAACAGATGCAGATTTAAATATTTTAAATGTGGATCCAACATATGGTGGAGCTACTCATGATAGCTTCATTTTTAACTATGGTGTTATAAAAGCCCACTTAGAGGCATTAACAAATGCTGGTGAAGAAGTTGTTTTGCTCGGTTAGTCCCTCCCTACCCTTACTTCAGAATATAAGCCCAATATAGCCCAATAATAATTAGGTATAAAAACATTTTTTTTTTTTTTTTTTCTGAATGATTTTAATTCCTATTTTCATAATTAATATTGTTACTTGTGTCTTGCTGTGCTGTGTCACGCTGAACAGTGTTTTCCTTCCCTTTTCTGTCTATATTGGGCCACCTAAATACTGGCTGTGCCTAGTTTGGGGCCCACGGCTAATTCTACTTAGGCACTCTTTTAACTATAATTATTTCTGTTTGTATGTTTCCTAACTTGTGTGTGTCAATAAATTGATTTATTTATTTACTTATAATTTTTTTCAGGTGATTCAGGATATGCTCAGCGCGCCTACCTTATGACGCCAATTAGTGGTGCTGAAGATAATTCCCCAGAAGCTTTGTACAATGACCGGCACTTAACTGCTCGCAATTCTGTAGAGAGAACAATCGGTCTCCTAAAAGGACGATTTAGGTGCTTGTTAGTACACAGAGTGCTCAATTATCATCCAGACGTAGTTGCAAAAATGGTTATTGCATGTTGTGTTTTGCACAACATGTGCAATCGCGCAGGCATGCCGGCATTCACAATTTCAGAAGAAGAGAGACTAGAAGAGTTCCAAACAATTGCTGAAGCTCAAAGGAGGCAAACTAGAGATTTGCCATCTAACGCCGATTTAGCTCTAGGGCAATTACGTAGGCGAAACTTAGTAGATAGGCTATGGCGTTCACGTCATAATTAATTTATCGGTGGTTTCGTTTAGTACTATCATGTATTCTGTGGTGTGTGAGGCGGGTCGTTTCCCAGCGGAGCGATGGTTGGTTCATGCGTCTTGCTCGTGAACGGGTGCCGCCAGTGGGAATGGGTAGTATATTGAATTATAATAATTGACTATGTCTGGATGATAATTGAGTACCTATGTCATGCTCACTCTAAACGTGATGATCACGGTAAAGAACATGTAGCTAACATGAACATATTATGTAGGTGCGATAATAAGTCTGCAGTGGCAAATTAAACCAAACCCAAACAAATCACCAATAGACTTTTAAAAAAACTGCGCTAGTATTCGTTAAGTGATAAATTCACAAGTTAAAGCCCCAGTTTAAAACACACACTGCAGGATCTAATTCTAATGCTAGTAAGTGGTTTTTGTAAATAGATATATATAAAAGACGGAGGTCAACAACCCTTTCTAAGTTTTCTTTCGCCATTTCTTTCTTGGAGAGGCCTCCCAATTTGTGAAATGGTGGTAGATTCAATAGATTTCTATGTTTAGCACATCGGGAAATGTATAAAATCAAACAAAATCCAAACTAATCACCAATGGACTTTCAGTAAAACCGCTCTAGTATCCGTTTAAAAGTGTTTTATTTATTATACCAACTTATATTACTACACCCTATCTCTATTCTTAGCCTCTGCCAATGCTTGCAGCCCTTTCCCCACTGCAGCCACAGCTTCAGCCAAGACCCTATCTCTCTCTCCACTCCTTTCATCCATGGCCCTTTCTCTTTCCGCACTCCTCTCCAGAAAGGACTGCAGGATTTGTGCATTTAGTCGCTGTATCTCCAGCTGTTGTTCTTCCACCCTCAAGAATCTCTCAGTAGTGGTAGAGAATTCCGTTCGCCGTTGAGATGGTGGAGGAGCAGCAACCGAAGCCGTTTGACGTGATGCTGAAAAAAGAACACCGATTACTATGATGCGTAAATAAAAAATCTTAAATGGCAGCTTTTCGTTGTCATTGGTTTGAAAAATGAAGATTTTATAGTTATTTTTATGTTATACTTACACACAGAACCAGCACCTCGACTAGCACGAGCCATATTTGTCCTAGGTCGGCGAGAAGGAGAAGCAATTGGCGTTGCGTGACGTGAAGCTAAAAAGATAAATATTTACATATTTACATGAAGGTTCTATAATCTCAAGTTTTTTCCTAAATCAAATAGGTATAAAATAAAAGTACAAATCAACTCAGATAATATATGTTTATGAACCGAGTTCATCATTGAGCATGAGCAAAGCCAAGTGAAAGTTGTTAACATTATTGGTCACTTACATGACGAAGCAGCAGTTGGACGACGAATCACTGGGGAGGCTACTTGGGTGGAACCGCGGCGTGAAGGAGAAGGTGTGGGTGTGTGTGAAAGTGTTATCGGTGGAGGGGACAGGCTAGGATGATATGTATGAGGATTTGGAGGAGGAGTGTTTTCTAACTGGATATACTGAAACAACAGAAACAATCCTAAAAACCGGCCAAGTGCGTGTCGGACCACGCACAATGAAGGGATCCGTAGTTAGGATGAATATAATATCCCAAGAACAAACTTAACATTGTAGTTGAAAAACGTGTTTTCCCATACGGAATGTATGGGAGATCATGTTTTTCAAACTGCAAATTTAAGTTGGTTGATTATTTCTCGTTAACCTGTACAGCCTATATATATTTCGTTATATATACTACTGCTGTGAATTTTTTCACAAGTCTAGGTACAACCATTTAGCTAGAAGGGGGGGGGGGGGGGAATTTTCAGTTAAAAGCTTAATATTTCGCAAACGGATCCCTGAATCCAATACTCCATATCCAATAATCCAACAATATTTTTGAAAGACCTTTCTAACGATACCCCACAACATGGGGTAGATGAGGAAAAAATAAAACGCGACTTTACGTGTAGGGGAGGTAGGTACCCTAAAAAAATATTTTTTCTTGATTTCGTTTTACCACTTTGTGAATGATTAATATGTATACATTGCCAAATTACAGCTTTCTAGTACTAACCGTCTCTGAGCTAAGCGGCGGACAGACAGACAGACGGACATGGCGAAACTATAAGGGTTCCTTGTTTACTACGGAACCCTAAAAAGGAAACCCAGTTACCTATATTATAATTAAATATTAACAATTACAAGGAAAGTTACTAAAGTGCCGCAGTAAATAATATTAAAGCACATAAAATTTCAAAAATAAATTAAAAAAAACATGTAGATATTATTAAATAATAATCAACAAAAATAAGAAACTAAGGTAGGAAAGTTGCTACCTCCCAAAACTATAGCATGGGTCAGAATGTAGCGGATCAGTTCTCAAGATATGATTTGAGTCGTCACAGTATTCACTTACTGTGACAACTCAAGTTTATCTCTACCCAGACACATACCCGCAAACTGCTTTGGCTTGTTCCAGCAGTTGAGCTGGATGAGGAAGCAAACAGTCTTCTCGAAATTGCAGGATCAGGTCGTCTGTAATTACGAGTGTGTTCTTGACTATCCTCAATCAGTTCGGAACCCTGAAAAGTAAATAGAATCAATCCATATCATCCGTGTGCAATAAAATTAGACAACAATATTTTGACTGAAAATAGTACCCGAAAGGCTTTAGTATTTGAATTATATTAGTAATGAATTTTAATATAGATAGGTACTACATTTAGATCTAATAGAATAGAATCTAGACACATCACATTTATGGGTATGTACCTAGTAGTTAGCAGAATAATATAACTTACATAAATCACAATAGCTTGTGGTTCCTCTGTAGGTGCCTGACTCTGTTGTTGTTGTGGTACATGAAACTAAAATAAGTAAAAATAATCAGATAGTGTGAGTATATCATGAATTAATCACATACAATTATAAATTAAATTTAAATCATACATTGTCAGTATCAGGATCTTGTATTTGTTGCCCTTCATGTGATGGAGATGGAGTAACATTTTCCTAAAACAGGTAATAATAATATTAATAAATTTGCCAAATAATTCAAATAGAAATGCACTATATACATTATATGTATTTTTAACAGACAGATTGCACAATTCTTGGCCACTACCAGCCAGTTATGATTGATGCAAAAAAGCTAGCACCTATTGAATTTCTAAATTTCTTACCGGAAATGTCCGCATGCCTAAATGTGCATCTCCTGTTGAAAAGCTTTCACCACCACACAAAGCAACAACTCTTTCTTCAAGCTCCGATAGCTCCACTTCTTCCTCCACCCCACCACCAGTCCTACGCCTAGCAGCAGCGCGCGTGGCTACTTTTTTTTTAATGGCGCTTTTTTTGTCAGACCAATACTACAATCAGACATAATTAGAAATTATAAAAAATTGCTGTTAAAGTACACAATCATGTATTTTACAAACTATGTAGGGTCCATTTTCTTATTATTAATAGCCATTGCTTGAGTAAAATTAAAATTATGAACCCAAGGAACACACTTTAAACCAAGAATCGGCACATTTTAAGTGGTTTGTTTTGAGGAATGTTAAGTGGTTAAACTAACATGTAGTAAAAAAAAAGCGATGCTTACCTTGGTCCACTGTTTGTAATTTTTGATTGTGCCACCTAAACTATTTAGGCGCACGGCTAGTTCTTCCCACTGGCGTCGACTTCGCTCTCTGGCATTTTTAGTTTTCAAGAAACCCTTCGCCATGCCAGGGTTTCGTTCCATAAACTCAACCAGAGTTTCAACCTGGGCCGACGATGGGTGAGAGGAACGTGTCTCATTTGGACTGGAATATTATTGATGGATTAGAAAACAAAATAAATACTATTTAATTAATATCATTTTTAAACTTCACAACCACAAATATAAACTTACTTCATGATTATTCCACAATTATTTTCGGCACTGAACAATCAAAACAAACACTGTAAACAAAACAACGCAACGTACTGTCAAAATATTGTCTGTCTGACACTTTTTTTTTTCGTGAGGGAAGCATAGATTATATATTCATGGCACGAATTTAGAGTTTTATGTTTTTTTACATAATAGCTGCCTCAAATTCCTTTTAAAATAAGAAATTTTAATTTAAACAATATATTAGCTAGTACTCTGTGTCAAAAACTCAACAATTGTGTCAAAAAACTGAATCGATAAAACTTGACTAACATTTTGTTGACTGTGGTAGTCACTAGTACAATATTGGTCGCTTCGAAGCTCACTTCACTTCGCAAGTGACTAGGTGATGCTTACAGAATGCAAAATCAAGGTCATTTTGAACCATAGGCGAAGTGATAGTGAAAAGTGATGTGAGATGCGAGTTGTTGTTTGAATTTTACAGAATCGACGTACTGCACGTACTTGCCCGAGCCCTCCCTCGCGGCACCCAGGATATCATTGAGTGCCGTGACGGTTGACTTCCCAGTAGAGAACCCGTGCTGAGCGGCAGAGATCTGATTGCCGATCGTAGGAGCGCACTTCAAAATTACGCGTTCTAAAATTTTGCCGAGCACAGGTAGTAGCGTTTTCGGCCTGTAGGCCTTAGGGTCGGTGAGCGGCTTGCCATTTCCTTTCGGCAGGACGAGCAACCGGCCCTCCTTCCACACCTCCGGAAACACTCCATCACATACACACTTGGCGTACACCGCGGTGACTTCCGCGGGTACGACGGTCCAAACATTCCTCACTATTCGCGCGCTGATTCCATCTAATCCCGGCGCTGTGTTGGGCAAGCTCCTGATAATGCCCCCCAGACTGTCACGTGACTGAGGAGGCGCAGCCTGGCCTGACGGGGTGAGCGAGGCAACGACACGCACCTGCCTGTGATAAGGCGTGTCCCTGGATAGATCGTCGTCCGGGCACAGCGCGCGCAGGAGGCCGGTCGCCGTCTCGCCCACGGTGCTGGCAAAACCCTCCGCCAGCCTTGTGCCGTTAATGACCCGGGAGGGTGGCCTAAGCCTACCGCTTGCGGCACGATAGGCCAGCCCCCACGGGTCAGCGTTGCCTGATTCAGCAATAGCACGGAAGTGCTCAAGCTCCGCCTCCTCCATTGCCTCTCGGTACCTCGCTCGCACACTGTGAAAGTCGGCTTTCAGTCGCTCTTCTCTCGGTCCCCCACCCTTTCTTGAACCTTGCCATTTACACCGAGCCTTGCAATTCGCTTTCCGAAGCTTCTCAAGCTTCGGACTCCACCATTCATAACCGGCGTCCTTTGGTGGCCCTTTCACTCCCAGTGTCTGGCACGCCGTATCAACAATCACACTCGTAAAAGCCTTGCAAACAAAGGACGCCGGTGTCCAGCCTTCCCATACGTTCGTGGATAGCCTGCTGGAAGCGCGGCCAGTCCACCCCTTGGTCCCGGAAGCGCACCGGCTCCTTGTCCGGCCCAGCGCTATGGCGCTCCCTGCTTGCATCCACCTGGAAGGTGATCAGGCGGTGGTCGCTGCTGCTGGCCCCGTCTCGCACTTCCCAGTGCGACAGGGCCACGCTCCTAGTGGTGAGGGATAAGTCAATGTTGGACTCACCGTTTGGGCCGCTGAAAGTGAAGGGCTGGCCCTCCACGTTATTAACGGTGAGTCCATTTGCGGCGATGAACGCCTCTAACGCCACCCGCCTGTGTTCCGCAGCGTGGCCGCGGCCAGTGTAGTGGCGGGGCGCACTGTGCCACATCGGCGAGTGGGTATTGGCGTCCGTGCAAATGAGCACGCGCCTCCCCCGCAGAGCGTTCATTACACCCTCCAGGTGGTGCAGATGGCGGTCGATGGGCTCGCCAAACTGGAAGTAGGCCGACACCACGTGCAGGTCGCACTCCTCCAGATGGGCAACAAGGCAGTGGTCGGTGGATAGGTGTTGCAGCACCGCGCCATGTTGCCCTTGTTGATGTACATGCCCGCCTTTGCAGACGGGCTATGCTGCAGGATGATGTTGTAGGCCTGCGCGTACTGCTCCTGGAGGAGCACGACGTCGACCCCCAGCTGGCGGCACACTGCAGGGAGCTCCCTCGTCGCCAGTGCCGACCCGGCGAGGTTCAGCTGCCCAACTCTAGTGGCGGGCCTATCCATAGTGGGTCATGGCCACGCCCCTCTGCTCTGCATATAACCTCGCCGGGCAATCTTTGGAGGCGGTTCTGTGTCCCGCCGCCCCCTTCTTTCCCAAGCGCTTGCACGTTGCGCAGCACGTGTCGGCCGACGTGCATTCCTGACCGCGGTGGCCAGTTACGCCACAGCGGCCACACGTGACCTCTGTAGACCTGCAGGTGCGCTCGGGTTGCCCATATTGTTGGCACTTGGTGCAGCAGGAGACCTCAATGTAATCCGTCACTTCGACGGCCTGCCACCCTATGTACACCCGCCCTTTTCCTAGTAGCGCCGTTCGCAGCGCCGCCGAGCATGAGAGCACGGCCGCTGTTTAGGCCTAAATTTTCTAAGTCCTTTTTTGGTACGGAAGCCCCGATCACACCTAGTGGTCCGGTAACATATATAGGTGATTACCTGTAAGAATTTTAGTGACCGACGACACGCTAGTACACTAAAATATTCTAAGTCCAAATTACAAACAAACAAAAAAGTTAAAAGTACTCACAATGGAAAGTCACGGCACCTCGGAATGTCCGGAAAATCCGGAAAATCCGGAAAATCCGGAAAATCGGAAACTCCTCCCTTCCAGAAATGAACAACACAAGCGTCACTACGCGAACTGTCACTTACAAACTAAAACGTCACTGTCGCCAAGTGTCACTGTCACTGATTTAAAAGCGTCTAAATTTCGCACAGATGAAAGAGAAACGTCACTGTCGCAGATATGTCACTTTGACAGATCGCCTTGACAGGCCCGCCAGAAAAAACGTCACTGCCGCAAAGAAACGTCACTGTCGCACACTCCCGGGTATCACAGGGGGGGGGGGGGTAATGTCACTGTCACTTGCCACTGTCACCACACTGACATAAGACGTCAGTTGGCACAGGCTCCGCCCACACGTCGCACGCGCTCCCTCCAATTCCAAAATGGCCGCGGGCCTAAATGGAACTTTGCCCACGCGAGAGCAGGAGGGACCGACAACTAGCACCGACCAATATACGCACCGGATACTGGCTCCACCCACACGCAACTCGCGCTCACTCCAACTCCAAGATGGCCGCGGGCCTAAGTGGAGCTTTGCCCAAGCGAGAGCAGGAGGGACCGAGAGTCTAAACCGACCAATAGCAAAAAAGTTAGAAAAATATTAGTCCGCACGTCTGCACTCTACGAGAGCCGACGACGAAGTGTCGATAGGGACAGTGGGAATCTCGTTAATCCATTCATGCACGTCATTAATTTATATGACGAGGCATTTGGCTACCTGCCACTACCATTTGGCAGCTGGCGTGCTCGCAGACTCTCCAGTCGGTGACGTCGACCCCTCGCGTTGAAAAACGTTACGTCGATGTTGGATTCGTCATTGGTGGTGAAGAAAGTTGGTGGCTGGCCTGGCAAATTGTGGATCACCAGGCCGTGGGCCAACAGGAAGCCCTCCATTTCTTCCAACGGAACGTTATACGGGCCGAATCGTGGGGCGGCTGCGGACATAGCACCCTTGGCGATCTGAACAGTCCGCAGGCGGTTCTTGATCCCTTACAAACCATGTGTGTCCCTTATAACAATTCTCCCAATTGGGTATGCACGAAACACAGACAAGACGTGATGACTTCGTCGTCAGTGCGTCACCTAGCTTCCTCATACAGGGGGCAGACCCACAGCACGTGTTAAAGGTCTTCCTCATCCATACCGCAGAACACTCCTGACCGAGTCCCCGGCCAATTTGACTGTGGGGGGCCGCTGGAACTTTCCCCTGATCGTCATCATTGATGGCTTTGCAGGGGAGAATCCCAGCCTGTTCCTAGCACTCCAAGTCGCGACCAACTCAAGAGTTGTCTTGGCCGCTGCCTCGATCCCAGAGTGGGACTGGGACTCCATGAGGATGGTCACGTCGTCCGCGTATGCGGCCATGCGTACGCCGCCAGTAGATAGGGACACTCCCTCCAACCTTCACTTCACTTAGTGGACGCAGGAACTCGTGGACTCTTCCTTAACTCGAAGCCGTCCACGGCAGCGTGCAGGGTTTCACGTCAATACAATGCGGTCGTCCGCTCCCCAGACTTTAGGTTTTCAGCGGAGAATTTTCGGAGTTGCTTGTCGGCCCACTGCAGCTTCCTTTGGATCCTATCGGACCTGGCAGCGGCTTTAGCCACCCTCCATCGCGACGAGTCCAAGTGGCCGAACCTTTTTTTAAGGAGATCCGGCACACAAGTTCTCAGCGATGGGATTGCCAAGCCACCCTCCGTGGTTGCTGCGTGGAAGTACCCGACAGGCACATCCTTCGGAAGCCGAAGCCAGGTCCGAACTACCCTCCGGGTCTGGACGTCGAGCAATCTTAACCGATCGTCGGTTATGACCCCGCACTAGACCGTGCATAAATCTTGGGATCAGGTGTCTCTTGCCTTGGCAAAATCCAGCACCGCCACATGGCACTCACGCAACTTCTTCCCACAATCTCCCAGGACCACGTCCAGCACAGCCGAGTTCTCGAGTGTGCCGTCGGCGCAGATAAATCCACGCTGTCGTGCATCGGGAGGGCAGCATGCTTCAAGTCTTCTTGCCAAAACGGAGTGCATGTGCCTAAAGGGCACCGACGCGATAGAAATCGGCCGATACTCCCCAGGATAAGCAGGAGTCTCCGTATTTGGCGCAAAGACCTTTTGGCAGCCGCGGAGTCGGTCAGGGACCTCGCCAGCTACGAGTATCAACCACGCGTTGGATATTTCTGCCTGAGTTGCAGAAGACAATGTATTCTAGGTCCCTGGGTTAATTCCCTCAGGACCTGGAGCCGACCTGTTATCTACTCGGGACGCCTTCACCTCCTCAGAAGTAAAAGGCAGCACAGCTGCGAGTAATCTCGGCTGCCCCCAGCCAGTTCCGACCGTTGTAACGCGCTCAGAACCTCCGGTGTGAGCCCTGGGGCCTTAGACACAGCCTCCATCACTGGTCGCCAATAGATCTCCAGCTCAGCAAGGCTATGTCTCACACCCCGAGTTTGCCCGTCGATCACCTACGCAGCACATCTGGGCCTACAGGTCTTTTACAGCTCCTGCAACCTCGCATACTCCATTCTGCGCCGCTTTCGCGCAGACAACCTGGCATTTTTTATTTTTTCACCTGCGGTGGGGTGGCTGCGGCGTTTGCCGTCACCGGGTGGGCGCGCCGCGTATGCACGCCCAGCCCCGTTTTGGTCCGGAATGACCTGCTACATTCCGCACAAGTCCAATCGCTATCCCCCGCCCCAACTGGAGTGAAGATCGAGCGGCCGGACACAAAGGTTTTAATGGTCACAACCTCCGGCTCCTGTGAGTTACCGGAGGCACGACCATACGTTTCTCTATGTTCGTCTTTAGCAACCAAAATAAACCTTGTGGTTGAGTGGCTGGTGGCCCTTCCACTGGTGCACTGCACAGTTATCGTTAACCCCTGCCTTACAAACTGCTCAATTTCGAGTCCGAAGACCCCCATCGGGGGACCGCGGTGGCCGGTTACGCCGCAGCAGCCGCACGGGCCATCTGACGACCTGCAGAGACGCTCAGGGTGCCCGTATTGCTGGCATTTGGTGCAGCACGTTACACGTAACCTCAATGTAATTTGATACTTCGACAGCCTGCCAACCCACGTACACCCGCCCTTTTTCCAATAGCGGCGCTCGCAACGCCGCCGACCTTGAGAGCACGGCCATCGTTGTAGCTCCACGTGTGCCCTATAGTGCATTCTTGTATTTCATTAATGCGATTACGAACAAAAGGTTTTAATAAATTAGGTATCATGGAGAGCCAACTTAACACTATTGTCGAATCGCACCAAAAGTAACATTTACTAACGGGTTTGGTGAAGGAATTCCGTACATTAGCACACAGACTTGCTCCTAATAAAGCCCCGCATAACTCAAGTCTAGGGATGGTTGTTGGCTTGATTGGCGCAACACGATTTTTAGAGACCAACAGCTGTTCTCTTACAAACCCTTCCTTAGTACTTGACTTTATATAAATACATGCACCGTAGGCCTTTTCGGATGCATCTGTGAACACATGAATCTCATTTATTGTTGAATTTAAACCCACCGGGGTATTTTAAGGGTATTTAAACATGGTAGACTATTCACGAACATTAACCAGGAGGTATGTATATTACCTGGTACTTGCTCGTCCCAGTCACACTTAGCCGTCCATAGACTTTGGATGATAATTTTAGCCTCGATAATGCAAGGACCTACCAGACCTAATGGGTCAAATATTTGACTAATCACAGACAAAATTTAGCGCTTTATGATTGGTTTGCCGGTATCGACCGATATTGAGAACTCGAGAGAATCAGATTCACATAGCCAATATAGGCCTAACGTTTTAGATGACACGTTTCTATCCTCAGACAAGTTCAACCTACCAGAATGCCCTGAATCACCACCTATTTCGTGCATTATTAATCGAAGCCTATTTCTCTTAAAATATCTAAACTATTAGATTGCCACTTTCTCAAATGAAAGTTAGCTGACGCTAAAATGGACGCAACTTCTTTACCCATCTGGACCACCTTGGAAACCGAGTCGTCACCACTCAGATAATCGTCGACGTAAAAATCTCGTTCAATGGACGATTTTACAATGTCATTAGAGGCGGTTGCTGCTAGACTGACTAAGCTCTTAGTAGCTAAATAAGGGGCGGAAACTGTACCATAAGTAACAGTATTAAGACTGTACGTTCGAAGTGGTAGCTTAGGGTCAGCACGAAAGATTATTTGTTATAAGTTACGTTGTGATGGTGTTACATGAATGGCCCTATACATCTTTTCTATGTCACCAGAAATAACAAACTTATGCTGACGGAATTTTCGCAGCAATACAGAAAAGAGATCATCTTGGACAGTGGGCCCCACCATTTGGATGTCATTAAACGACACTCCAGAAGTAGTCGCTGCTGATGCATCGATTACCTGAATGAGGGTTTCTTGTTGAGTTATTTACAATCATATGCCCCAAGCTCACGTACTCCTAGATGAATGCAACATATCTTTCCTTGAAGGCAGGATCACGTTGGAAACGACGTTCCAAAGATAAAAATCGACGTTTAGCCATAAGATAAGATCATAGATCATAAGACTCGCCTAACTCCCTGGGATAATTTTTAAGAGGCATTGTAACTATGAAATGCCCATTTTGATCACGCACAGTGTTAACACGAAAACTTTCTTCGCAAGCTCGTTCTTCCTGTGACAAGGAATGCTCAGAAGAAACAGAATCGAGTTCCCAAAACGTATTGAGGCTGTTATTTAAATCGTTCATGGAGATATTACAAAAATGTGAATATATGTTTTTGGATGGATGTTTTGGAAGAGCAACAGAGCCTGATACTATCCACCCGAGCTTTGTCTCATGTAACTTGGGCTGATTTTTACCTAAATGAATCGATGCATTGCCTAGTATATTCCAAAATATTTCAGCACCAACTAGTATGTCAATCTCTGATGGAACGTTGAATGACGGATCAACCAGATTTAAATGTAACGGTATGGGAATGCTACTTATGTCGACTAAAGTAGACGGCAGTAATTTAGTAATTGTAGGTAATATGAAACAATTTATGTCTGTCTTATAGCTGCCGCTGCACGATTCAATGGTTAGGTTGCAAGACCGTGTACTTAATGTAGTATGACTGTTTATACCTGTCACCGTGGAGCTCGTGCTACGTCGAGGAAGTCCTAGCTTATCACATAGTTTCTGCGTAATAAAATTAGCTGTGCTACGATTATCGAGGAGGATCCTGGCGTCGCTCTTGATGCCTCGGTGGTTCACCACTCTCACCAACGCTGTGGACAGTAAAATATGAGAGGTAGTATGTTGCGACCGAGCGTCACTCGACATGGAGATATTCTCTGAGGGGCCATTATGTGGAGCAGCACCACCAGAAACATCGGTGGGGAGTGCTACACTATTAGGCATAGGGTCTTGGAGATGAGTAGACGGTTCTACATGTAAAAAGGTATTATGTCTACCTTTACAAGATTTACAACGTGCTAATAATCTACATCGTCTCGTTTCATGACCACCACATAAACAGTTAGAACAAACTTTAAATTCTTTAACTTTTATCGTACGTTGTTCTACATTAAATTTTCGGAACCCTTCACAAGTGTATAATAGATGATTTTGATTACATAAGGGACATTTTGTTTTATATTTTTGATATGAATTATCGGTTTGATTAGTTTCTATTATTAAAGATTTATGTTTGCTTTCTACTTGACTGTTATTAGTGTTAGAATAGTTTTCTATATTATGTGTGATTTTATTATGTTCTAATGTCTCCAATAAATTAGCTTTTTTACTAATAAAAGAACAAAATTGGTTTTGTTGGTATGATATTACGATGAGCTTGACAACCCAGCTTCATCACGGATGTGGCAAGTGGCGCCTCCAGTTTTGTATCGGGCGAGAATACAGTCTTGTTTTGCCCATACCAATTGCCACCCGAGGCGACTGCCGATGCCGGCTTCACGAGCGCTACGAAACAACTGTCGATTCGCTTTCGTAAGGCGCTCATTGACGTAGAAACGCGTCGCTGGGCCTGGCAAATCCAGGTCCGCAGTAGTCATGCCGCGTCGCACTCGTGCACCCTCCTGTAGCTCGTCACGCAGGTCGCGGTGTGCGAGGCGCACGACGACGAAGCGGGGGCGGGTCTCCACCGGCGCCGTCGCGTTGATACGCCTACCTCCTACACGCTCGGCCCTCACTATGTCGTGCGCCTCGATTTTGAGGTCAATCTTAGACGCAGCCAACATCGCCGTGTGGATTGGTTTTTCACCACTAGTCACGGGTATGTAAGGGCCTATGCACACCACGTTTTTTAAACGCGCCGTCGACGCGCGTTTGTAGCGATACAGACACGATACGCACGCAAGTCCGGACCTTTGCACACCTGTCTGTAGGATAAAAGCGCGCCGTCGGATGGCGCGTTTAAAAAACGTGGTGTGCACAGGCCCTTAGAGATCTTTTAGCATTATAATCTTTGTTTTCTGTTTTGTTTAGTTAAAAGGTGTATTTTTCTGCTATAATGCCAATAAACGCATTTTTATTTGTTAACCGACTTTTAAAAAGGAGGAGGTTATATGTTCGACGCGTATGTATGTTTTTTTATGTATGTCCGCCGATTTCTCCGTCAATTGTGGACCAATTTTGAAAATTATTTTTTGTATGTAAGGGTATGCTCCCGGATTGGTCCCATATAAATTTTATTAACTTTGCTTGGATAGTTTTTGAGTAAGCTTCAATAATACGTATTTTTCCTAATTACGAGTAGTATATGTGGATGAAATGATGATAACTTCCTGACTGTTATTTACATAGCAGGTAGTGGTATTCGAATTTGTGTGGGGTAGTACCACAACTAAAAAGTGAAAAATAAAAACTTTAAACAAAAAAAAAACAACCGACTTCCGAAAAAAAACACTACAAAGTGAAAAATAACTTTAATTTCGGAAGTCGGTGGCAAAAAACGAAAATTCAAAACCAAAGACACCAACTTCCGAAATTAAAGTTTTTTTTCACTTTGTAATGTTTTTTTTCGGAAGTCGGTTATTTTTTTTTTGTAAAAAGTTTTTCTTAAACTTAACATTGTCCATAAGTCAGGAAAAAAAGATCGTCCAACTTGTAATTATATATTGGAAGTTCCTGCTCAGGAAAATTATGATGGACCAAGACCGAATTTTTATAAATTGGACATCGTGTCCAGTGAGAGATTTCACGATTGTGACCAGGTGCTTTAACTGCCAGCAGTTCGGACACGCAGCCAAATTTTGTAGAGAAACGAGCCCTACCTGCAACCTCTGTGGCGAAACAAGACATTCTTTCAAGGACTGCAATAATAAAAGTTCTCCGCCTCAATGTGCGACCTGCAAACGCTTCAAGAGGAAAGATGATCATCCAACTGGTGATGTAAATTGCCCAGCACGCAGAAGACAACTATATGCAGAAGACAACTATATTAATTCCATTGACTATGAAGGCGCCTAGGACGGCCGCCGACTACCCAGTCAATTCAGCACATAGATAGTAGGTTGACTTCTACATACATTTTTGCTTTTTTTATGACTAATCAGCTAATCTATGATCTAGATGAGTTTTCCGTGTCTGAAGCTAAAATCTGTAATGTTGAGGAGTGCAAAGACATCGTCTATACCGGAGATAAAACATTGACTCTACTTACACAAAATATACGCAGTATAACCCGAAATTTTAATGGTTTCCAAGTTTTGTAACAGAATGTTGGTTATCCAAACAAACGGCCAATATACCATCTTTCGATGGCTTTAATCTTCACAAAAGCGTTAGAACATTCAACCAGAATGATGGCATAGTGGTTTATATTAAAAATAATATAAGAACATTAGTAGATGAACCCCATTTTCTAGACTGCAACTGCTTAGTAATTAAAATTATTCCTGATACAGTAATTATGGCTATTTATAGGCCTCCATCCCAAAGTATTGATGGGTTTTCATTCACATAATTACCTCAATATCTGCTCATTTCATGGACTATTACCAGCTCATTATCACCCTACCCACCAGAGCGGCTCTTGTCTAGACCATCTATACATATAAAATGCTTTGTCCTGAATGACTGACTGACGGATCAACGCACAGCCTAAACCGCTGATCGTAGAGACCTGAAACTTGGAGGGTGTGTTCTTTGTATGACGTAGGCATTCGATAAGAAAGAATTTTTCGAAATTCTACCCCTAAGGGGGTGAAAAAGCTGGGCAAAGTTTGGATGGGACAACGTGATTCTTTGGTCCAATCTACTTCAAATTTTGCATAAACATTCTTTAACAGAATTAATGGAAGACCTGTTTCGTATTTTATTGAAATTCATCCCCTAACGGGGTTAAATAGGGGTAGAAAGTTATTTTCGGAGTGATTTGCTTCGAAGTTGATATCAATACTCCTTAGTGCTTTTGATTTAAATTACATTTTATTTTGACACATGTTTGAAAAGTCAATCCGTTTTAATTCAAAAAAGGTTGAACTCACTTATAGGCTTGGTGCTTGCAATACAAATACTCTTTAAAATTGGAATGTCTCGAAAGTCACCGTACTATACATATTAGTACCGCATTTGAAGGTTTCAAAGCTTCACAGAGGTCTGTATTTATTCCTAGGATTCCCCGAACACCATCAAATTACCCCTTCGAATTCAAGAGAGTGCAGTTTCCCATCAAAGTATGCTTCGCAATGACTATAAACAAAGCTCAAGGTCAAACTCTTAAGGTAGCGGGAGACTTAAGGGAAAGCTGCTTCTCCCACGGCCAGTTGTATGTGGCATGCTCCAGAGTAAGCGCACAGAGTAGCCTGGTGATTCAAGCACCCGAAAGAATAACAAAAAATATTGTTTACAAAGAAATACGGTAGGTGTAGTAGATCGATTTCGTTGTAAAAAGATAATACCCCCGTGTAACTTTAACCATCAAAGACCGAGCTTCGTGTTCATAAAATATAACTAAAATTTAATTTAATTTTCATGTTTATTTAACTTTTAAATCCCTATACTATAACAAGGATTGTTATATTTTATAAGTTTTCAAACATTTTAACAAAATAATTTATATGTTATAACAAAATTAATAACGTAAATAACCAATAAAAATCCTATTAGAACCATTTTCGACTTCTACGCGGACGAAGTCGCGGGCATAAGCTAGTCCCTATTTAAGCAGCAAATAAAGCTAACAACTTCTTCATTAATTTAGGAAAAAACTTAGCAGAAAAAAACCTATTATCTAATAGATGTTTTAGCAATCAAAGCCAAACTAATACATATGCAGCACAAAACTCTTTTGTTTTATTAGATACTGATGTTAATGAGGTTTTAAGTATAATAGATGGATTAAAGGAAATTTGTGCCGTAGGTTGTGACGACATACCTCATAGCATACTCAAAAGATTTAAATACGTCATTGCACCCCTCCTTTGACTCACATTTTTCAGTTATGTTTGACAAAAGGAATATTTCCTAAATTGCTTATAAAAGCCGTAGTCACTCCTGTGTTTAAAGCTGGAGACAAAAATTGTTTAAATAACTACAGACCAATTTCAGTTTCAACAGGCCTCTCAAAGATTTTGGAAAAAATTATAAACAGCAGATTAGTAAACTATCTTGAAAGTAGTAAATTACTCTCTGATCATCAATTTGGTTTTAGGCCTAAAAGATCAACAAGCCAAGCTGTTCACCATCTGACAAATTTTATAAGCACAAACTTGGATAACGGCATGCATACCATAGGGATATTTTTAACCTTGCCAAGGCTTTTGACCATAGATATAAGAAAGAAGTTATTATATTTCTATGCTTTTGACACAATTTCTTGTACTTTGCTTATAAACAAGCTGGAAATGCTGTGAATACGGGAAATACAATTGCAACTATTATCTGATTACCTTACCGACCGCCTTCAGTGTGTAAAAATAGGTCAATGGATGAGTTCCGAACTTAAGAATAGCTCAAACTCAAACTCAAAGCATTTATTTCAATTAAACCATTTACAGGCACTTTTGAATTGTCAAGGAATCGGTCAGTCAGAAATATGAAGCTAGTTGCCCATTCCAAAGCGTAGTAGGTAGGTACCTATGGAGAAGAACGGACAAGAAACTCCACGGACACTCTTTTAAATAAATTGTTACAAAATATTTGTTACATCATTCATGTTGAAATTAAACATGTGAGAACAATGTAGAAAGACGTGCACGTTAGAAGCGTTCGTAATAAAAATATAAAACAAAGAACAATTCAAAAATTTAAATCAGCCAAGGCAGCTAAGAGTTGACCTGTCCCAACTGACGGCGCCCGTTCACGAACATGACGCATAGATTAGCACCATTCAGCTCAACCATTTTGAAGGGAGCTAAATGATCCAACACACGCGCCACCATCAGCGAGACATCTGAGTGAGCATGACATACTCACAGCCGCCAGGGCACATTCAAGTCAATAAAATACGTATTACCCGGTAAATGTTAGCTCTTTAGTACATAGTACTCACACCTGTGCTCTGAAATTATATAATACAAAGGAAATTGATTTTATACAATGCAAAAATAGTCTTAAACTCTTCAGCCGCTCCAACAGTGTTTTCAAATGTTAATCAAATAGTTGTGGTTGTGGAGCAGGACCAGCATTGAGCCAAGCATTTTTATCAGCGATGTAATCCCCCAACTTATAATATGCCTGCCTGCATAGTGTGCGTTTTATACAAGATTTGAATTTCGTCTCATTCAGTTGAAGTATGTGGGGAGGAATTTTGTTATAACATTTTAAACAGTATCCCATGAAAGATGAGTCCACTTTAGCCAGTCTGAAACCTGGTTGAACTAATAAGTCCCTATTTCTTGTACTATAATTATGTCCATCACCTCTTTTACTAAAAATATGTAAATTTTTTCTTACGTGCATGATGTTTTCATAGATATATTGACAAGGTACAGTCATGATGTTAATATCCTTAAACAGTTCCCTTAGAGAGTCACGCCTGCGGAGATAATATATGGCTCTAATCGCTCTTTTCTGCAGAATAAAAATAGACTCAATGTCTGCAGCCCGTCCCCATAGTAAAATACCGTAAGACATGATAAAAAATGAATAAAAAATGAAATGAATGAAATAAATAAATGAAAATAACTAAAATAGACCAGCCTCGCGGTATCTAAATCAATCAGTAAATTGACGGATTTTTCTGACAGCATATGCTGCTGAACTTAGCCGTCCTGCAAGAGATGTTAAATGAGGACCCCATTTAGTCGTGCGTGATCCCCAGGAAAACAGTTTTATTTAATTTATTTAAACATAATATATCTTAAATAATCTAGTTTTAAAATAATATACCCAAATTAATATTTACTCTTTAATTCATTGAAAATATCGTGTATTCTTTTTAATTTAGCTTATTAATAAACCTATAACAATGTCTTCTTTTTAAATGTTTGATGTAAATTGATGGTCTGAAACACAGGTTTTTCATAAACCTAGATCAGGCAGGTCTACATTACAGTTAGAATTTAATTTTCCTCTATTGTAATTAATCTAAATCAGAATTTTACTTTATACTTGAATACATTTTTATTTATTTATTTATTATTATTTTATTGTAAGAAAGAAAGAATCTTTCTTACAATGTTAAATTTGTTCTTGGGATAAATGTTTCCAACTACGGAACCCTTTATTGTGCGTGGTCCGACACGCACTTGACCAGTTTTATTTTTATTTGATTTTTTAATATTATTTTGATGTAATTTCCAACTGTGAGTCCATTTAATTGTAAGTGAATTGATATATTTTTCTATTTATAATATTATATTTGAATTTTTATATTAATTTAATCTGTGACATTATTTATTTCTAATAAATTGATCTTTGAATAATTCCGTATTTTTTTTTTTTTAATTTCTCTTTGTGTTAAGGATTGTTACTTTAAATTTGTGTGATTTTATTTATTTGAAATAAATTAATTCTTTCTAACGATTTCTAGAGGTGTAATTTGCAAAGTCGTATATAATCACAAATTTAAATGTGTTATTATATAATGTAATCTTATTAGATTTTTTAATGATAAAGCCCCATATTTTATGAAATTATTGTGCCCGACAGGGTTCATGTTAACTTAATTATTATTATTAAGAACTTGTAATCACATGTGAAATGCAATAAACATGTGAATTTGAAGTAATTTAAAACCTATATTGTGAAGATCATGATTACATGGACCTGTAGTTATCTGAGTTGAATTTAAATCCTTGTAATTAGTTTCATCATGACGGTTCGAGTTATGTGTTTGTGTAATACGAGTACTTTGAGCAATTGCAATGTTGGATACAAATAATTGTTCGATAGTATCACGTTCCTCTATCTCATTAGATACATTGTCAGAATTTAATAGTTCTATCTGATTTTGTAAGTCATCAAAACGGCTACATATAAATTCAAATTTGCTTAATTTTCAGGTTAATTTAGCTAACTCAATCTAAGTAAGCGATTCTTTAGAGATAACATTTGATAAAAAGATTCAAAATTTAGTGATTTAACCTTTATTGAACTACGTTTCACTAAAAGATCCTGTAATTCTTGAGGATTGCTTGTGCTAGATTCACCTACATAATCTTTACCTACCCATTGTGAACTCAAACCTTGCCATTATTGTGAATGTTAAATCTGATTGAATAAACAATTTGATTCCAAGTAGGTTTGCTAAAAAATGAAAACTTAGCTCACGCTCCTTGCCTAACGTCATCTGAGGCCGGCCCGGCGGAGCTGTGGGGCTGGGTAGGGCTCCGCTCCGACCACACGGTGACACGGTCGGCGACGGCGCGGCGGCCCGTTGTTGCGTACACGGAGAGATCGGCCTGAAATGTTCGGCGAGTTGGGTGAAATATATGCTTATATAGTAACAGCTATAAGTTTGTTGAGAATCATGGATAAAATATATGATAATATCATAAGAAAATAGCTTACTATTATAATGGTATTGACAGTAAAAACGTTAACCACTAGATAATATGAATTTCCTTTAATGAACTGCGTATGGTGTATTTATGTAATTATCTTAAGACACTACAATGACTGCACACACCAATGCACTCATAAGTAGAAGCTATTTTAAATGGATAGATTTATTAAGGGTAAGGGTACAAAAGGTAAGGAGGAATTCACAAGAAATAATGGGCACTTAACTGCATTGGCCGAGGCTACGGGACGATGCTGAATGCTGATCGCGGACCGGCGGTGGCTGCAAGGGCTGGTACACCTCCAGGGAACCCAGGTGTGATGCTTATGATTTAGATGAAAAGTAGCTGCGGCGCAATGGCTGCATCGGTAGCGCGTGGTCGCAATGATCGAACTTGTTTTTCGGTAAAATTGCAGGTTTTGTCGTAGGTCGCCAGATGTTGAGGCTTCAATGATCTTCAATTAAACTCCCGTATCGAGGTATGGTTGTGTAATTTTGTATAAACTGTATTTTTACAATAATTTATGTGGAGCGTACAAGTTCGCGACAATGTTGAAAATTTTGACTAAAATAATAATTTGTGACGGTATAAGCAAAACAAAAATCCGTTCGGCGCGGGCGCCTGGCCTTTTAGAATGGCACGACACACGCACACACACTGAGCGTCTTCACAATTAACATGCAGGCGTAAACATTAACAAAGACACAAGCAACGGGATCCGAATTCAGATGTCCTCCTGGTTTTGATAGGTACTTCTAAATGAAACCGCACAGGGTAACGCCGTAACGATACTGGATGTGACAGCATACCTCAGGATAGTTGGTTATTAAGGTTTAGTATTTATTATAAAAATTCTCATAACAAATTAAATATTTTAACATTTCAACAGATGTTAAAGCAAGCAGTATCGTTGACTGTGTGGTCTGTAAAGAAGAGTCAGCATAAAGCAAGAGGATTATCCAGCACCAGTTGCTGACGACACAGGTCGCTGATGAGCTACACTTGTGTTCGGAATCTATTGCTGAGCTGTGTCGTTTGCACAAAGAGTTGACTTCAGGAGATAGTGTTACACTCTAACTTATCTAACATAATTGTCTTAGCTCGTTCTCAATATTATTTCATGGGAATTTCTCGAGTAATTACTACACCGGAATTACTTGAACTAATAATATACAGGGTGTTCGGCAGAAGGTTGAATATACGAAAATGGCGGATCCGTGGGGCCGTCTACTACGTTTTTAGGCCCAATAACAAGACCCAGGCCACAAGGATTTTTTTAAATGTTTTTTTTTTTTTTCGGAATTTGTCGTTGCCAAAACTTCAAACGTCAATAATTTCATATAAAAACAACAAAACTGGCAACATTTTATTTTTATCTTCATCTAAAGTAACTGTAGAATCTTATAAAATTCGTATTTGATGCAGATTATTGCTAGAAAAGTAAATACGAGCCTTTAACTACAAACAAAAAAAAAAAACCGTAGGCCCGACTTTGAACTGCGTTCAAAAAAAAACTAACAGTGATAGAGCAGTTCTAATTTTAGGAAAACATCTTTGGTTCATGCCCAATCTAACGGTATGCAATATGCACAATTTCTTTTAAAACAACTAGAATAAATGAAAAAAACTGTTTGAGCAACCACGAATTTCCTTTAAATTTAAAGGATATTCGTGGTTGCTCAAATTTCAAACGTCAATAATTTCATTTAAAATAACAAAACTGGCAATTTTTTTTTCTAGAATAATTGTAGAATCTAATCTAAATAAAAATATAATATGTAAAAAAAATTTGGTTCGTATATTAATTAATTTCACTTTTCGCAAATTTCCTTCGCAATCCTTTCGGTGAAAAAAGTCCCAGGCAGTTAAAATTGGCGAATTGTTCTAGTTGTTTTAAAAGAAATTGTGCATATTGCATACCGTTAGATTGGGCATGAACCAAAGATGTTTTCTTAAAATTGGAACTGCTCTATCACTGTTAGTTTTTTTTTTTAACGCAGTTCAAAGTCGGGCTTTCGGTATTTATTTTTTATTTGTTTGTAGTTTAATGGCTCGTATTTACTTTTCTAGCAATCATCTGCGTCAAATACGAATTTTATAAGATTCTACAGTTACTTTAGATGAAAATACAGTTTTGTTGTTTTTAAATGAAATTATTGACGTTTGAAGTTTTGGCAACGACAAATTCGGTTTTTTTGTTTTTTAAATCATTAATAAAAATCCTTGTGGCCTGGGTCTTGTTATTGAGCCTAAAAACGTAGTAGACGGCCCCACGGATCCGCCATTTTCGTATGTTCAACCTTCTGCCGAACACCCTGTATAATAATAATAATACCAGCCTGTTTCCGTCCTACTGCAGGGCAAGGGCTTCTTCTCATACAGAGAAGGCAAGAGCATTGATCACCAATTCACCATGCTTGCTCAAGACGGGTCGGCGATTTCAGACTTATATTAACTACTAGCTTTTAGTCGCTGTCGCTCCATGTAAAATACTGGTATTCAGCTGCATCCGGTTAGACTGGAAGCCGACCCCAACATAGTTGGGAAAAGGCTAGGCAGATTGATTAACTACTAGCTTTTGCCCGCGACTTCGTCCGCGTAGAAGTCGAAAATGGTTCTAATAGGATTTTTTATTGGTTTTTTACGTTATTAATTTTGTTATAAAATATAAATTATTATGTTAAAATGTTTGAATAATTATAAAATATAACAATCTTTATTATAGTGTAGGAAATAAAGGTTAAAAAACTTGAAAAAAAAAAAAGATATATTTTATGAACACGAAGCTCGGCCTTTGATCTGGCGAAAGTTACACGGGTGTATTATCTTTTTACAACGAAATCGAAATACTACACCTACCGCAGTATTTCTTTGTAAACAATATTTTTTGTTTTTCTTTCGGGTGCTAGAATCACCAGGCTACTCTGTGCGCTTACTCTGGAGCATGCCACATACAACTGGCCGTGGGAGAAGCAGCTTTCCCTTAAGTCTACTCCCGCTACCTTAAGAGTTTGACCTTGAGCTTTGTTTATAGCCATTGCGAAGCATTCTTTGAAGGATAACTGCACTCTCTTGAATTCAACGGGGTAATTTGATGGTGTTAGGGTTTCCTAGGAATAAATACAGACCTCTGTAAAGCTTAGAAACCTTCAAATGCGGTACTAATATGTATGGTATGTACGGTCACTTTCGAGACATTCCAATTTTAAAGGATATTTGCATTGCAAGCACCAAGCCTTTATGTGAGTTCAACCTTATTTGAATAAAATCGGATTGACTTTTCAAACATGTGTCAAAATAAAATGTAATTTAAATCAAAAGCACTAAGGAGTATTGATATCAACTTCGAAGCAAATCACTAGTAGATTAGTAGAATTTCGAAAAATCCTTTCTTATCGGATGCCTACATCATACAAAAAACACACCCTCCAAGTTTCAGGTCTCTACGACCAGCGGTTTAGGCTGTGCGTTGATCCGTCAGTCAGTCATTCAGGACAAAGCATTTTATATATATAGATGTATAGAAGGAAGATAGATAGAAAGTCCTTCCTCACGATGTTTTCCTTCACCGATGACAGTAATGTGCAAGATAAACTCAGAAAGTATACAACTTAAAATATGATGGTTGTATATCTAAAACTGAAGGAACATCTTAGAAAATTGGAAATTAAAACTAAACTCAGGATGTAGCACGCAGAGAACCCTTTAATATATGACTGGTCTGACATTGAAAAACCAGCCAAGTGCGTGTCGGACCACGTACAATGAAGGACTCCGTAGTTGGGGTGAATTTATCGTAAGAACAAACTTAACTTTGTAGTAGAAAAACATGTTCTCCGATAAATTCCGTATTGGAGAACATGTTTTTGCAACCGTAAATTTAAGTTGGTCGATTATTATTCGTTAACTTGTAAAGCCTACTTAGCTGTGAGAGATTTCCTTTTACTTTCGTTATATTTATACTTCTGCCGTGAATTTTTTCATGTATCCCAAACCAACCATTTAGCTGGCAGGGGGGGGGGGGGGGGCACTTGACTCTAACAAAAATTAGCACTTTAAAGCATAATATTTCGCGAACGGATCCCTGAATCCAAAAATGGTTTTCACAAACTCACAATATTTTTGAACGAACTTTCTAACGATACCCCACACTATGGCATAGATAAGAAAAAAAAAACTTCCCCACTTTACGTGTAGGGGAGGTACCCTAACAAACTTTTTATTTTTATTTTTGTTTACTACTTTGTCGGCGTGATTAATATGTATGTAACCCATGCCAAATTACAGCTTTCTAGTAGTCACCGTCTCTGAGTTAAGCCGTGGACAGACAGACAGACAGACGGACATGATGAAACTATAAGAGTTCCCTGTTTACTACGGAACCCTAAAAACGATTCCAAGGACAGCAAGGTCAACGCCTGATAAAATAATTATAGCTAAAGTCTTACTAGTCTACAAATTGCCCCGAGCTAACTTGAACCAACGGCAACGGTGGAACTGTTACTTTAACATGCCCCCGGCCGTTGGAAGCTCGCCTTTCAACAGTTGTCCTCCAATAATGGGCAAATCTTGGAGAGTGCCCGTCTGATAGTTCCAGTTGAAGTCCTGATGTCGGCAACTCTGCTTATGCTATCTGTGCCAGGACCAACAATGCGGTCCAACTTCCACTTCGGCGGTGGCTGGTTACCCTCCTTTATGACAACGAGGGAGTCCAAGTTCAGGCTGTCGTTGCCGGTACGCCACTTTACTCGGTGCTGAAGCTCGGAGACATGTGCTTTGCTCCATTTCGACCAGAAATGCCGCCGCAGCTGCTCAATACGTTATTGGAGCGTTTAGTGATTTGTGGAGTAGTCCCGGATATCCTTTCAGGAAGAGACGTGAGTGGTCGTCCAATTAAGAAATGACCAGGAGTGAGAGGCAACAGGTCTTCTGGATTTGACAATAACGGTGTGAGCGGCAGAGAATTAAAAATCACCTACAATTTGAACTAAAACGCAGTTAAGCTCCTCGTATGTTAGATTACAATTGCTCAACACTCGGTTCAAATGATTGGAGACGGGGATTTCTGGGCCTGATTGTAATAAGTTGACGTATGGTTAAAAAAAAAGGTTATATTTTTCTATTACAAAATGTGAAATATCAGCCCATTTTACAATCTGGAAATTGAGAAATCCAAAAATTAAGTTATGGCTACGAACAAAATGGAATATCGATTAAATTATAATCGACTATCGTGAGAGAGTTCATACTATTTAAAAGATGCTTTTACCAGATGATTAATTCAAATACATTAATTATTAGAATTAACGTATTAAACAGTTTAAACAAATTAAATATTTATAAAGATAAATGTTAAAATCGATTCACGTTTGCTAATCGATTATTGTATTTTTAGTCTATGGTGACATGTCAGTCAGTCACTTGTTTCGTATTCGTATCGTTTAGTGCATGTTTACTGTTGCCATATATACAGATTTCTCCGTATTTATACAGATTTTCGATTTATGATACAGATAAGCACTGGATACAGATTTTTATACAGAATTTCCTAATTCTATTGATTAAATAGCCATAATCTGCTTTAAAACGGAACTTAAGTAAATAAATCGCGATTGGTAGTATATTTTTCAAACGGGGAATCCGCCAATTAAAGATTTTTGCGTGTTCTCCAAAATACTGCGCTCTCGTGATGCATTTATCGTAAATAATTAATTTCGTACAAACTTTTACTGGTAATTGATATTGATGCACAATAAAAAATCCCAAAAATCTGACAACCAGTTTTATCAAGGGGTATCGTGTTACCCAAAACTGTGTCGTGGAGGTCGAGGTCGAGGTAGGTGATGAGTCAAACCTATTCACTTCGTTTTCAAAAGAAGCAGAATAAAGTAATTTGACTGCATACGGTAAGTAGGTATATTATTCTGTTTCGGTTCTTTTGATCATACATACAGATTTAATACAGATTTCAAGTTAAAATAGCATACAGATATAAATACAGATTTTAACAGTTTCTACTACAGATATTAGGGTCAATGCATCTGGCAACACTGCACAAGCCTAATGTTTACTTGTTTAGTGTTAGTGGCAGTGCGTGTGCGTTTTGAGTGTGTTTCCTCCCATAGTTTTATTGATATTTTCTTTGACCCCTGCTTTCTTTCTACGGACTTCTGATCTTGCTTCTTGTACGACCTTTGCTGCCATACCGGACACGGAGAGCCTCGCTTTTACGTTGGACTTGGACTTGTTTTTTTGGATTCTACGACCAGCCTACCGATTGGATATTATCACAATGGATCGTTGTGTAAATTGTGGCATAGCGACTAGTCGCTGTAATACACTGGGTCATCGAGCTTTAGATGACGAAATGATATTAGCAGTGATTCGTCAATGGCGTGCACCACACAATCTGTAAGTACTTACTCACCTCCTGTTTATTTGCTCACCAGGGTCTACCACGCTGGCTTGCAATCTTCACGATGTTTTCCTTCACGATTACATTTACAAAATAATAAAGTATGAATAGGTAAACATTTAAAAATCATATGAAGATTTACATTACATTGAACTAAGATATATATTTTTTTATTGTAATAGATATTTGCGCACCTATTCAGGTAGGATATGGTTTAAAGATCTTCTGTTCTATGTATCACCTCATGTACCCATATTCAACCAAATAAATGATTTGAATTTGAATTAAATAACTATTGGACAGAGTCGGTTGGTTGGTTTAAAAAAAAGTAATCTTGTTAACTTATATTAAAAACTTTTTCAATTTTTCTGGTAAACAGCAGTGACCATGTTTGCCAAGCTTGCTGGGACTTGGCTCAAAGACCACCTCATGGTGAACCTAGACATCTTGGCCACCGTAGTGTTTGTCTCCGATGTGGACGTTCACTTGCATCTAGAATCAGCCATTTACTTCACACCACCTCACCTCGCGAATTGAAAATTTATAATGTTATTCAAGAGTGGATTATACCTAGAGCTGTAAGTTGAATCAGTTTACATTTGTTTTATGTGCTTTTGTTGTAAGTCAAATTGAGTTTTTTAATACTTCAATGATTATGTATTGTTTGTTGCAGATAGAAGTACCTAGTCGCATATGCCATACTTGTTGGGTTGCTGCAGACAGAGCTGCTGTCCATATGGTCTCTGGCCCATCAACTTCTTCCCAAGCAATTGAAGAAATACAGCCACAGGTACAAGTTCTTCCTGATGAACCTGCAGTTGAAGAAGTTAGAAGTATTCAGCCTGAACCTACTATTGTATTACCAGATTACATGAGGGCTGTTGAAACAGAAAGTAGGTGCTTTATTGAAGGATGCCTGAGAACAGAGAGGTATAGAGTTCCACTTTCTACTAGAAAGATGTTGCTCAGTCGGTATAAATATTATGTACCTGAGAATAATCGTCTATGTGATAGACATTTAGTTATAGAAGCATGGGATTTTCTTACCAGTTTGAGAAATAATTATGTACAGACTTTTACAGCAAAACATATCCAGGACATGATGTCCTTAAAAGAAGTTGTAGAATCAGGATTACTTCATTTTGAGAGTATAGATGATATGGAAGACCATGTTGTGCATACGTGGATAGGGTTAAACAAAGCGCAGTTCCATCAAATGTTTAATGAGGTGTCCTCAGTTATTAGAAATTCCTAGGGGGTCCCTAGCTTTAGCAGCATATTTAATTAAGCTTAGAACTGGGGATTCTGATGAGAGGTTGTCAACTTTATTAAAAGTGTCTAGGCGAACTCTAGAAAAGTGGTTACACCAAGTGAGAGATCTGCTGTATGAGTATTTTGTACCTAGACACCTAGGTTTAAATCATATAAATAGGCAAAACATAGTGCAAAGAAATCTGTTAATACCTAACACATTGTTTGGTAACTTTGAGGGAGTAGATAGGCCCATTGTAATATTTGATGGAACATATTGTTACATTGAAAAGAGTTCGAATTATTTATATAAAAAAAGAACATATACATATATACATGCACAAATATCGCAATCTTATGAAACCGTTTTTAATGGTATGTACCGATGGGCATATTCAGACGCTGATATAATGAAAAAGGAATTTTCAAATGAAAGACCATTACGGGAATACTTCCTTCAAGGTGATGCTTTTATACTGGATAGGGGCTTTCGTGATTCATTGCCCTTGTTGCACCAATGTGGATATAGGACATATGTGCCTGCATCATTAGAAGAGGGTGAGACACAGCTTTCCACTAGTGAAGCAAATAAATCGAGAGCATTTACCATATGTCGTTGGGTAGTGGAGGTAGTAAACGGCAGATTCAAAAGAGATTTTAAATTATTACGGTAAAATTATTTTAACGTAGCTAGTAAAAGTTTCATGAAAGATTTTGAGGTGGCTGCTGCTCTTTTAAACAATTTTCACCCTCCTATTATTGATCGTGTAGATGCTGGGGAAATATTAGTACAAATAAATATGAATATGAATACAGAAAATGAATTAGCAGAATTTATTGTAAGAAACCATTATAATAGGCGTAGGGCTGATTTTCAAACAATAACTGTACAAAATGATACCCTATATGATTTTCCCCAGCTTACCGATACTGAGCTAATACTAATATCACTAGGCACATATCAAATAAAGCAGGCACGTTCCTATTTTGGTGAACATGTAAGGGGCAATGATGGCTATGTGATAGAAGTGTGCAGGGAGGTCAGCAGCAGCCTACTTCGAGAGCTGTCAGCTACAAATACCTCATGGCTACTTAGGGGCCGCATTCATTCGAGACATATAAGTCGAAAAACGTATTTTGTTTACATTTTAGTCGACAGCTCTCGCAGAGGTAGGGAAGCAATAATAAAATATTATTGTAACTGCATCGTAGGCAAACGGACTGTAGGCTGCTGCGCCCATGTAATGTCAATAATATGGTATCTTAGTTGGGCTAGGTACCAAGATAATATTGTACCACCTGCACAATTTCTAGATGACATTCTAATTATAATTGAAGATGAATAAAATATACTAATTAAAAACGATTTTTATTTTTAATTATCATCTCCTTACCCATGATTTTTAATAGGTACTTATTTGTGTTTCCTAATTTCCATCCACCCTACAAATATAATTAAGGCAAGTCAAAGTGCCGCTAGTGGCACTCTATCCCTATCGGATTAAGTGCCAGGGTCCGTTTAGGCACAAGAGAATGTAATGTTTTCGGAATTTGGTGTTTTACAGCGAACTAACCGTATACACCTTCTATAATTGTAACAGCATCCTATCTTTAAAAAAAACAACTACCTATCGCACAATGAGGTTATACATCGCACTTCAAAAATCAGCTGTTTTGTTACGGAACCTCACTTTAACAAAATCTTTTTTAACTCGGCTCTCAGATTGCTAAAATGCGCAAAATTTTCAGTGATGGTTTGATAATATAGTAGCTATTAATTGACACCAATTTCATCTCTTTACATCCAGGCCCAAGATTGTATGAAAGCGTATCCGTCTCCATGGTCGATTTGACACCCGCCTCCCATAGACCACCAAAAAGTGGATCGTAAGCAGGAATAAAATGGAATTTAATACCATGTCGAGCCGCACTATCAGTTATGTAGTCATAGTTGCGTTTCAAGAAACCGAAGTTCCGTTATCGGAGTAGATAAGATGATAAGAGGTTTTCCTCTTCGAGACTTAAACCGACGAAAAGCCTGTAAATAATTACTGCTTGTTATGTCACCCACCAACTCTATGTAAATGAATGGCTTTTGTAGTGAAGCACACGAAAATAAGGATGTATAACTAACCTCAAACATCATGTAGGTAATGTGTGCACTTTTATCTTATTAAGTATGTATCTTAACAGAACTATAATAAGTTTAACTGTTTAAGTAGGTATGTAACTGTATGTAAGGATATAGGTAAATATGGAATTCTCCGCCTACGACACTTCAATAGTTATTGTAAGTTGTCAAATTATACTACTGCTATTGAATTATTGTCAGGCGTATTCTACCTGAAAAATTGAAGTGATGAATATTAAATAGATTTGAAAGGTTTTCTTTTAAATTTATGTAGGTCTATTTTTATAGTACACTAGCTTTTGCCCGCGGCTTCGCCCACGTGGATGTCGCAAAATATCCCACGGGAACGTACGTCCGGGATTACATACCTAATAGCCGAGGAAGAGATGCATGTTTTTTTTTTAATGTACATATATGTCCGCCGATTTCTCCGTCAATTATGGACCGATTTTGAAAATTCTTTTTTTTTTATTAAAGGGTATGCTCCCGAATTGGTCCCATATAAATTGTATTAACTTTGCTTGGATAGGTTTTGAGTAAGCTTCAATTATGTATTTTTCCCACTTAGTAAAAAACAAAAATTCAAAACCAAAGACACCGACTTCCGAAATTAACATTATTTTTCACTTTGTAGTGTTTTTTTCGGAAGTCAGTTGTTTTTTTGTTGTAAAAAGTTGTTATTTTACAGTTTTTAGTTGTGGTACCTATCCCACACAAATTGAAATAGGTACCACTAATACCTGCTATGTAAATAACAGGGACAGGAAGTTATCATCATTCATATACATCCTCCTTTTTGGAATTCGGTTAATAAAACAAGTAAAAAGTTTTTATTTTTCACTTTTTGTGGGTCAGTTTGTAATTATTTATCTAAGTTGCAATAACCTAATGTTGACTTCTCATCACCTTTTACAAAATATTGCTTTTCCCGAAGCAGAGACGTTAATCGTTGAGGAGTTCTCCTGGTACTTCACCATCAGCTCTACTTGTCCATATACATTGTGACGAGCATAAATTATTAATGTAACTGAATCGAAACCCGTGAAATACTTATTATTGAGTAGTTCCGGTGGCCATCTGTGGTCTTCATCATCAGTTTCACTTCACCAAATGGTGCTTTCCAAGAGCAACTGCATGTGTTATTATAAAAAATACCCAAATTGCTATAGGTGTGCCTATAGTAATAAAAAATAAATAAATAATATAGTATAGTGCCTATAATATTTGAAGAGTTCCCTCAATTTCTCCAGGATCTCATCATCAGATCCTAACCTAATGACAATGGGACCATCTCGAAAGTAAACGCTTTCAAACAAAAAATAATTTTGCAAATCCGTCTATAAATGACGGAGACATGTACATAAAAAAAAAAAAAAACCTGTCTCTTTTTCGTTTCATCGACTTTCAAATCACAACGATGCTAAAGAAGTGGTTATTTAAAAAAAAAAAAATACCATACATACGCGACGAACATAATATATAACCTCCTCCTGTTGAGTAAGATCAATGTATGTGTGAAAGAATGAAGCAAGTACATATGCATGTGTGTGTCTCCATAACATCAATAGGAAATTGTCACCAAAACAGTCGCAAATAAATCAGCATAGTGAAAACACGTATTTTTATTACTCAGAATTCCCACAAGCAAAACTGCACCTTAAACCTATAACATTTTGGTCGACATCGAGCCGGATATCTGTTCGACTTACGACGTTCATCTACGGAGCGCAATACAAAAGGATGGGTCTAGCGGCGAGCGACGAACAATAGAAGGAATTTGCCACAAAAAATATAAGTACATTTTAAACCTCATTAGTGAATAGTGAATGTGATAATAACAAGATATTATAACTACGAAGATACGAAGAAACATTTAGTTTTATAGCGAATTGAAGGTTTATTACAACAAATATGGCAAATACAGTGGAACAATTATTAAATGTGTTAGAAGATACGGGTATGTTGTTAGGAAAAACTCAAACAAACCTTAAGAAATGTCCGAAACAACGTTTAACAAAAGGATATCTAGAAACACGAATTAAAAACATTGAAGAATATTGGTCTACATACAAAAGTACATATATAGAACTGGTGAAATGTGTCCCAAAAGCGAATCGACAAGACGTTCCATATTTCGTTAATGAAGAATACTTTGTTCAGGAAGATTTGTATACTTGTTTAATAGCCGATCTTAATGATTTATTGTGTTCATATAACAAGTCGCCGGTTCCTATGCAAGCTGACCATGACATTAGTGGTTCTATGGAAGTACAAGTGAAGTTACCAAGGATTCAACTTCCCAATTTCTCAGGTATTTATGATGAGTGGCCGGCTTATCAAGATCTTTATATGTCATTAGTGCACAACCACCCAACATTGAGTAAGGTACAAAAGTTGCACTATTTAAAAAGCAGTCTTACGGGAGAAGCCCTGTCGCTGGTGAAGCATGTGCAAGTTACAGAGGTTAACTATGACGGCGCGTTTAGTATGCTGAAGGCGCGTTTCGGTAACAAGCGCATTATTGTCAACTCAATATTGAAAAGATTGTTTGCACAAAAGAAGATATCTACGCAAACTGCAAATAACATTAAATCAATATTGGATACAACTACTGAATGTCTGAACGCACTGACAAACCTGAATCTGTCAACCAGCTCATGGGATACACTCACCCACACACTCATTGTATTTTTAATTGTCCAAAAATTGGACCCAGAGACGCATCGTGAATGGGAAGAAGTTGCTTACGATGATAATGACGACCAGTTACCTAAATGGGAGGCACTACACAAGTTCCTACAATCAAAGTTCCGCACGCTCGAGCTTATCACGCCTGCAAACAGAGAAAAACCTACGCCTAAGGGAAAAGTATACGCTGTTCACGTGTCCACATCAAATACCACCTCTTCAAAACCAAGAAGCTGCGCTATGTGCAAAAGGGACCACACATTATGTCATTGTGAGGAGTTCATAAAACTTAATGCAGCAGAGAGGTGTGAGTACCTGAAACAAAACAATCTATGCTATAATTGTCTGGCCCCAGGACACTCCGCTTATAGATGTCGCCTGAAAATGTCCTGCCGAAAATGTCACAAACGTCATCACACGCTCACGCACCAATCCACGCCGATGACGTCACCAAATCAACCAGACAACAGGAAACAACAAGATGAAGTTGAAACTAATCAAGATTCTGCAAAATCAGCCGAAACCAACGTTACACTATCAACGCATGTCGCTGCCAATTTGTCCACTGCTTTACTGGCCACAGCCCTTGTACCAGTAAGAAAACATGACTCGGGACAAGTGACAGTGCTCCGTGCTTTGATTGACCACGGCTCTCAAGCAACATTCATGAGTGAAAGAGCGGCCCAGATGTTAAGATTGAGGAGAACGCCTGTCAATGGCACCATCACTGGAGTCGGCTCAACCAAAACAAACGTTAAACATGCTGCAGAATTCGAACTACTATCCAGAAACGACGCTTGTTTCAACCTTAAGGTCAAAACTTACATCATGTCTACGCGACTCACTACCACATTACCATCACAAACCATCTCCACCGACACCTGGCCGCATCTGCAAGGACTCGCTCTGGCGGATCCAAGCTTCAATAAATCAGGACGAGTAGATTTATTACTGGGTGTTGACGTGTGTGCCCAAATCATGAAAGGTGAAGTTATCAAGGGTCCCCCAGGAACACCATGTGCACAAAACACTACCTTGGGTTGGATTCTATTTGGAAACGTGGAACACAAACTACCTGGAGATGAAATTATCGTCATGCACCTCAATCTTGATCTAAATGAACTGCTGAAAAGAATGTGGGAACAAGACCCATATGACAAAAAACAACCCACAGCTGAGGAACGAAAGTGCGAGGAAATCTATGAGACCACGACCACAAGAAACAAGGATGGAAGGTATATTGTAACCTTGCCAAAGAAATCTAATATGCTATTATCAACCCATGGAGATACGAGACCAATAGCTTTCAAGAGATTATATCAATTAGAACAAAGATTCAAGAATAACCCAAAACTTAAAAGCGACTATGCTACAGCCATGAAAGATTACGAATTAAAGTACATGGAAGAAGTACCGAAACAAGAAATTTCCAATCCCTCTGTGTACCTACCGCACCACGCGGTAATAAAGGAAGACAAAGAGACATCCAAATTGAGAACTGTTTTTAACGCATCTCAAAGGGGAATCAACAATGTATCACTCAATGATGAACTGATGGTAGGCCCACAGTTACAAGACGACATGAGAAGTCTAATCATGCGATGGCGGATGAAGAAGGTTTGCTTCGTGGCTGACATCCAAAAAATGTATCTACAAATCATCGTTAAAGAGGAAGACCGAGATCTGCAACGAATTCTATGGAGAAATGATAATCGAGAACCTGTCCAAGACTACCGTCTTACCAGAGTCACGTTCGGAACTGCTTCTGCTCCTTACTTGGCAGTAAGGACCTTGCATCAAGTAGCCAAAGATGAAGGACGAAACTATCCTGAAGCGGCGGAAATAATAAGACGCGACTACTTCATGGATGACATGATGTCGGGTAAAGACAGTGTAACAGACGCATTAAAGGTGGCCAAAGAAATAGACGCCATACTACAGAAGGGCGGGTTCAAACTGAAAAAGTGGTGTTCTAACGATGCTGACTTTCTTAAAGAATTTGAAGAATCTGAAAGAAGCTCTCACGTAAAACTAGATATTACATTAGACGGAATTACACGAGCCTTAGGATTACACTGGAACATGGGCAATGATCGATTTCAATACAGCCCAAACTTACCTGCTACGTCAAGGCTCACAACGAAGAGAACAATTCTGGCCGACCTACAGAGATTATTTGATCCACTAGGCTGGCTGGCACCTTCTATTTTGCCAGCAAAACTTCTCATTCAACGATTATGGCTGCAAGGAGTAACATGGGACGAAGAAGTAGATGAAAACATTGCCGCAGAGTGGAATAGCCTACGAGAATCAATTAATCTATACTTACCTGATATTGAGATAGACAGATGGCTTCATACTACTGAAACTACTATGAATAACACATTAACACCAGTATACACGGCTTCTGTGACGCATCAGCGAGAGCTTACGCTGCAGTAGCTTATCTAAGAATACGAACATCCAAGGGTGACGTAAAGACCACCATCATTGCCGCTAAAACGAAGGTAGCCCCTACTAAGCCTCAATCCTTACCTCGTCTAGAACTCAGTGGAGCTGTACTGCTTGCTGGACTCTTAAAGCAGATAAAGGAAGCAATGAATATACCAACTTGTCAGATATTTGCATGGACCGATTCTACTATTGTACTTTCCTGGCTTTTCGGTGATCCTGCAAGATGGAACACGTACGTTAGAAATAGGGTAGTTGAAATACTGGACAATATTGGCAATCATAATTGGTATCATGTCAAATCACCAGAAAATCCAGCTGACACTGCTTCGCGGGGAAAGTCCTTGCTAGACCTAAAGGACGATGAACTGTGGTGGAAAGGTCCAAAGTGGCTGACAGAAGGAGAAATCCAATACAGCAGACCAAACGCGATGATGACGGACCTGGAAAGAAAAGAAACAATACAAGTTAGCCTAACAATTGACAATGAAAAAAGTATATCGGCAAAATTTGTAAATTGTGATACATTACAAGAACTGCTTAAAGTAATAGTGTACTGCAAACGATTTTTAAAGGGAAGAAAAATAGAAAATAAAGACTTACCTATGAACACGGAGGAATTAGATGATGCTTTGAAAACTTGTTTGAGAATAGCACAAAGGGATAGCTTCGAAGAAGAAATTCAGCACCTGAAATCAAACTTACCAATTAAAAGAAAGAGTAAAATGAACAATTTAAAACCTTACCTGGACGAGAATGGCCTCCTCAAGGTGGGCGGAAGACTGCGTCACTCGGACCTAAATGAAGATAGCAAACATCCAATTATTCTTGATCGTGACAACAACCTTACCACTCTCCTTGTCACCGATGCACACCGGCAAACGCTGCATGGCGGAGTTCAAGTAATGCTCTGTTTCCTACGAACTAGATACTGGATCCTGAAAGCAAGGACATTAGTTAAATCCAAGATCAAAAAATGTCTCATTTGTGCTAAACTAAACGCTACGGCAAGGCCACAGCAAATGGGTGACCTACCTCGAGTTCGAGTGACACCTGCAAAACCTTTCTGGAACACGGGCATTGACTTCGCAGGCCCATATCAGGTGTTGATTTCTAGAGGCAGGGGAGCCAAAAAGCACAAGGCATACATCGCTGTCTTTGTCTGTATGTCGACAAAGGCGATTCACCTGGAATTGGTGGGAGATCTCACGTCAGATTCCTTCATTGCAGCCTTCCGAAGATTTGTAGGAAGGCGAGGAAGATGCGCTCAAATATGGAGCGACCAAGGACGCAACTTCGTTGGTGCAAACAGGCAACTAGTAGCAGATTGGACTGAGGCTAAACTTCAATTCGAGGGTCCAATCACCGAGAAGTTAGCAATCGAGGGAACAAAGTGGCATTTTATCCCAGCCTACAGTCCACACATGGGCGGGCTCTGGGAAGCTGGGGTGAAAGCGATGAAACATCACTTAAAACGGATCATGACTAGACATATGACCTACGAAGAATTGAGCACCTTGTTATGCCAAGTTGAGGCTTGCCTCAACTCACGGCCTTTAACCATATTGGAGGACACGGACAACGATCACCTGCAACCACTGACCCCCGGTCATTTCCTTATTGGTGAAACACCCATCACTGTGCCGACACCAGACCTCCGAGATATCCCAATGAACCATTTATCGAGATGGCAGCATCAACAAAGAATATTAACTGACTTCTGGCACAGATGGCAGCAAGAATACCTGTCAAGAATGCAACAACGTTCAAAATGGCACCACAAGGTCAGGGAGTTTGACCTAGGACACATTGTCCTAATCAAATCTGATAATTTACCTCCGGGTAAATGGATGATGGGACGCATTGTTGACAAGCACCCAGGTACTGACGGTGTGACGCGTGTGTATTCTGTGAAAAGTGGTGATAGTGTAGTGCGAAGGTCATTTAATAAATTATGTTATTTACCAATAGATATTGATACTTGAATGTGTATGTTATTTTGTTTTAATAACGAAATGTAAGATTACTTAAAACTGATTAATTTAACTAAGTATCTATATTATGTTTTAGATTATCATTTCCAGTTACATTGTAGTATTTGTAGTTAATTGAATTAAGTTTATGAGATATTGTGAAAGGGCCATAGACCCTTTGGTGGGCGGTATGTTGAGTAAGATCAATGTATGTGTGAAAGAATGAAGCAAGTACATATGCATGTGTGTGTCTCCATAACATCAATAGGAAATTGTCACCAAAACAGTCGCAAATAAATCAGCATAGTGAAAACACGTATTTTTATTACTCAGAATTCCCACAAGCAAAACTGCACCTTCAAAGTCAAAGTCAAAGTCAAATCATTTATTTCAAATAGGCCCTTGCAAGGCACTTTTGAACGTCAAAAATTACAAAAAAAATGAATTGATTCTAGTCGCCCCTTCCAAAAGGTAGTTTTCGTATGGAGAAGAATGGGCAAGAAACTCCACCGTTACTCTTTTAAAATGTTTTACAATATTTTGTATATATGTAGGTACATTAGTTATATAATTATATGTGAAGACGATGCATCTAAAAACAAAAAAAATAAAATTTACCATACCACAATAGGTAAAAATAAATTTAAAAAGAGAGCAACAACAGATAAATTAATTACCTATGTGATAGATACATGGTTCTCACATATTTACAAACATTGTAAAAGAAGACGATATCCCCAAAAAAATAATAAAAAAAAGTTACAATTAATAAGTCAGTGTGTGAGGAAGTCATCACAGAATGTAAAATCAATGTCATATAATAAAATATAATAATTTATAAAACTTAAATTCGCAACCAGTTTGATTTTGTCTAGATTCTAGATTATCCTATGGAGCTGGACCAGCATGTTTCCAAGCATTTTTATCTTGGATATAATCCTCTAATTTGTAATATGCTTGTTTACAAAGTGTACTTTTAATATGAGTTTTAAATTTTCTTTCATTTAATTGTAAAATATCACAAGGTATTTTGTTGTAACATTTAACACAGTACCCCATAAAAGATGTATGTACTTTAGATAATCTGAAAAATGGTTGATCTATTTTATCTTTATTTCTAGTATTAAAATTATGTCTATCACTTATTTTATTAAAAATATGTAGATTTTTTCTTACATACATAATATTTTCATATATGAATTGGCAAGGTACCGTCATAATATTAATCTTTCCAAATAGTTCCCTGAGAGATTCGCGACGATGTAAATCATAAATGGCTCTGACAGCTCTCTTTTGTAAGATAAAGATGGATTCAATGTCAGCAGCCCGACCCCACAGTAAAATTCCATACGACATAATACTATGGAAGTAGCTAAAATAGACCAAACGCGCGGTTTCAACGTCTGTTAACTGTCTTATCTTTCTAACCGCATAAGCGGCCGAGCTTAGCCGCCCCGCAAGAGATGTTATATGAGGTCCCCATTGTAATTTCTCGTCTAGCGTGATTCCTAGGAAAACCGTTTGATTAATAAATTCCAGTTTTTCTCCATTCAATATGATGTCACATTCGCTACTTCTAACATTAGGTAATTTAAATCTAATGCATTTGGTTTTTTTTTTATTTAGTACCAAATTGTTTACCGTAAACCAATCTTGGACCTGAAGTATAGAGCTATTCACGTCGTCAAGATTTTGTGACCGTCGGTTGATTTTAAAGATCAATGATGTGTCATCTGCAAATAACACCATCTTCGGTTGATTTTGAAGTAATTGGGGTAAATCATTAATGTAAACTAAAAAGAGGAATGGACCCAATATCGAACCTTGAGGAACGCCCAATGCCATTTCAGACCCTAATGAGTTTACGCCGTTTACTTGAACTTTAACCTTTCTATCTTTAAGGTATGATCTTAGTAAATCAAGAGCTGTATTTCTAATCCCATAGTGCTCCAGTTTCAGCAGAAGTGTCTCATGGTCTACGCAATCAAACGCCTTCGAGAGGTCGCAAAAGATTCCAATGGCATCTTGTGCTTCTTCCCAGGCATTAAAAATGTTCTTTATTAGGGTGACACCAGCGTCAGTGGTACAACGCCCTTTGGTGAAACCGTACTGTTGTTCATGAAAGATGGAATTTTTATTAAAGTGACGTAACATTTGATTGAGCATCAACTTTTCAAACACCTTACTGAGAACTGGTAGAATTGAGACGGGCCTATAATTGTTAGGTTCTTTACTATCACCGGATTTGAACAATGGAACTACTTTACTGTGTTTCATGAGATCCGGAAAGACTCCTTGGTCTATACTGGTGTTAAATATGAAAGCTAAATAGGGCGCAATGGTTTCGATAATAGTTCTACAGACTTTTACAGACATTCCCCAGAGATCTTCTGTTGATTTAATTTTAAGATCTTTAAAAGCTTTTATAACAGCCTGTGGGTTTGTATGCTGAAACCTAAACTCCAAAGAGCATGCCTTCACATTCTGTCTAAGTAAGGCAGCAGAAAGCGCGGGTGAGGAATTTAAAGCTTCAGTAGTTTTAATGGGAATATTAGCAAAAAAGTTTTCGAATTCCTGAGCTATTTCTACATCTGAGTTGATAGGGCCATGTGCAGTCTCTAAATTAAATTCTGTATTTCGCTGTTTTTTCCTACCTGTTTCATTATTTATTATTTGCCAGGTAGTTTTTATTTTATCATCAGTTGATTTTATTTTATTGCTAATATAAAGCGCTTTGGCTATTTTGCACACACTTTTAAAAGTTTTTGAATATTTTGCAACATACTTATGAAAGTTTGTATTATTCATATGTTGCTTTAGGCCATAAAGTTCAAATAGCTTTTCCCTGCTTTTACGAATACCTGGAGTCGCCCAATCACTAAATAAGAACTTTGTGTAAATACTTTTAGTCTTTAGTGGAAAAGTGTCCTTAAATTGCGTGTTTAATAGTGAAAAGAACTCGGCGTAGAACTCATTTGGGTCACCTATATTATTAAAACTCTGAACACATAATTTACTGGCCAAAGAATAATTTAATTTCTCTAAACTTTTACATGTAATTGACCTAAACCTTATTTGAATTTTTTGTAAAGGTATGTAGGAGCAAAATGTTATTGTTTGTCCACTGTGATCTGATGGCAACTTGTTTACAATTTGTTTGTGTAAGTAATCACAATTACAAAAAATATTATCTATACAGGTGGCAGAGGAAGCTGTCACTCGGGTTGGTTCAATAAAAACATTTGACAAATCAAATGACTTAAAAAGGCTTAATAGTCTGACAGTATTCGAGTTATTTTCTAATAAGTTAATATTAAAATCTCCACATATGATTATTGACTTACTACTAGTACTAAGTTTCTTTAATACATCTTCCATTACAGAATCAAACATGGATAGATTCTGGTAACTCGGAGGTCTGTATACACATACTATAACATGCTTATCAAGCTCGACACAGGACAATTCAATGTTGTGTTCAACAGATAGTTCGATGATGTCTTTTCTTTCTTTCGATTTAATAGAATTTTTTATTAATATTAATGATCCACCATGTATCATACGTTTTCGGCTGAAATGGCTAACTACACAATAATTTTCATAATTAATTGACATCACTTGATGATCTTTTAACCAATGCTCTGTTAAACAAACAACATCAAACTTAGTATTTTCCAAAAACAATTCTATTTCCAGTAATTTGGAAGAGCAACCTTGGATATTTTGATTAAATAATTTAATAGTATGTTGCACTCCCTTGGATTTATATTGAGTTATATTGCCAGAAGATACCTTTTTATTATTCTCTAATAATAATTGGTTAATTGAAGGGGTAACTTCTGTTGTCTTACAGCCTAGTTTAAAGAATTATCCGGAGCAACATCCACAACTACAAGTGAAGAGTCTAAAATGCCTGTATGAGCTCTAGCAGGAAGAGAATACCCTACCTGACTGGTAGTGGCCTCCACGTGTGTTGGTATTGTAGGTGGATCCTCCTTCGTACAACATGTTAATACAAAATTACTCACTATGTTGTTAGTATAACTAGACAACCTAGACTCGTCACTAATGCTACACTTTGTTATATTAGCTATAACCTCGTTAATATTATATGCTATCAACATAGCAATCATATGTCTACATTCCCAAGACAGAGATAAAGTTCTCTGAGTTAACTTAAAACCACTAACAAACTTATTAGTGTCAAAATACAATAATTTGTCACTATGACAACATGTCAGCCTGTGAATAGTATTATTCAACTTAAAAATATTGTTATTTTCATCATACGATAAAGTATCAGAATAAGGAAAAGCACACAACATCAGTTTCCCTATATTTAATTTTAATAGGGTGTCCACACCATCTAGTATGTCCTTTCTGGTAATACCAGTACTATTACCTAATAATAAAACCATTGTAGAATAATTATTTAGGTTTGTGTTTACAATTCTTTTAATCATTTGTTTAAAACTTATGTTATGATAGCTATGATTGGTAAAACTATGGCTAAGGTAATTGAGTAAAATTTTTCCAAAGCCTGAACCTAATTCGTCACAAAAAAATATTGATTTATTTTTCTGTGAATTAACACAAGTCTCTGCTGGAAGAGCCAACACTGGAGGGGGCAAGTTAGGCTGAGGCTGAGGAGGTAGCGGTTGGTTGGCACAGCTGCATGAGAGGTTGTTAGTCAGAGACTCATACATCTCAGCATTGCACTTCACCAAGTCAAGCAATTCCCCAGCCTCAAGCAAGCGGTCACTTAGTTGCTGTTGTGAAGTCTCATATTTTTCAAAAATATCCTTCAGCAAGTGCTCCTTGTGTAGTATATCATTATATAGGAGCTGGATATCAGTGTCATATTTTTCCCTACATTTATCTAATTCAATAGTACAAGTATTTAAACTTTTTGATAAGACAACACGTTCCTTTCTAAGTGAAAGATTTAATTTTAAGAGATTTTGTTTTTTGATTGCTCTCTGTGACCTTAAACCTATAACACCTCCTTTTTGGAAGTCGGTTAAAAATACGAAATCTAAAGTATTGTCACCAACCGACGTACAATAGTACATTAGTACATTATGATACGAGTGTGCTGTATTGGTCATTCATCATTCGACGGTATCAAACGCCTTTTTAAAATCAAAATATGCTGCGTCTACCTGCACACAAGCATTGACGGCTGGCACCACCCTCGCCATGAAGTTAAGCAGATTAGTGGCAGTGCTACGCGCCGGCCGGAACCCGTGCTGCGCGTCCGATAGCTGTGCGCTCACTTGAGCCTGCATGCAGCATTGCATGGCAGACTCGAACACTTTTGCAGGTGTCGACAACACTGCCACCGGTCTGTAGCCACTGACATCCGGACCTGACTTACCCTTGGGAACCGGAATCACTCGCGTGATTTTCCACCTAGGCGGAAACGTTGCTTGTTTTAAACAAGTATTAAAGATATGATGCAAGGGCTCAGCCAGCACCCTGCCACAGTCTCGGAACAGAAAAGCTGGAATGCCATCGGGGCCAGATGAGCGCTTTGGCTTGAGCTTTATGAGCGCTCCCCTTACGTCTTGAAGACTGAGGGTCTCGATGTGCACTCGCGCACTGTTCGCTTCCGCCTCCGCCCCCGCCGCCCGCGCCTCCAGCCGCGGCCGGTCTTTATTATACACCGACCTTCGATCAATAATGTGCATTATTGATCGAAGACACCGACTCAAAAAATGACGCAAATTGACGAGCACATTCCTCATCCGAAAGATGTTGACCATCCTTTATGATAATTTGTGTGTTTAACCTACTTCGTTTGGACCTAATGTACTGCCAGAATGATTTTGGATCTTTTGAAAATTGATTTTGTATTCTAAATTTGTGTTCATTATGTGCAATTTCTATTGATTTTTTAATACGAGCTCTGTACTTTGAAAATTCTGAATAATCGCTATCCAGCTTTGTTTTTTTGAAAGTTTTATGAAACCTAGCTTTATTCTTTATATCTCTTATAATATCTGCGGTGTACCATTCGGGATAAAAGTATCGAGAATTTTCTCGTTTAGGCTTTTTGCAGGGTACACATCTATCTAAAATATCACTCAGTTTAACATAAAAAATATTCAACATATCCTCCAAATCATGCATGTCGTAAATCATACTCCAATCAGTGGAAGTCAGCATAGAGTATAACAACTCGTAGTCGGCTCGATAGAAGTTCCACTGCGGCCTAACACTTCGCGCTGCGTGACTGCCGCCGGCCGAGGGCGCGGGCGGGGCGGACGCGGCGGGTGCGGGGAGCGCGCGCGCACAGTGCACGCTGACCGCGAGCGGCGGGTGATGCGCGTCGACGGGCACGAGCGCGTCGTCGGCCGCCACCACCGACATCTCTCCGCTAAAACCTGTGCTCAGAACCAAATCCAACTGACGACCTAGATAGTTTGGTACTGTGTTATTTTGAGTGAATTTGCAATAGGACACAAAACATTCATAATAATTTTTAACATTTACAGGACATGAATACAAATTAAAATCACCAATAATTATTATTTCTCCATATCTATCAGCTAATTTTTCTATTAATCCAAATAAAGTCAAGTAGTCATTCTCAGAACTCCCTGGTGGTATGTAAACAACACAACATAAAAACAAAAATCTATTTTTAAAATACACCGTTGCACTAACCATTTTAAAAACGTAGGTGTCTATCGACGCGTCCGCGATTTGTACTTGTCGCAGCTCATATCGGTGTGTGGCCACTAAAAACGCTCCTCCCTGCTTCCGACCATCCGCTCGATCGCAACGTAGTATTTGATATCCCGGAGGGATTATTTCCAGATCTTCTATGGAGTCATTGCAACCTGATTCCGTTATTGCGCCCATAAATCAAAATTGAATGCCTCAATGTTGGTTCGGAATTCATCCAGTTTAGTTCGTAGACCTCGTACATTTTGATAGAATATATCGATGTTATGGCTATTATATGTTTGGTTTTGTTCTGTTTGAGTTCCGAAACCAAATCCACTCACTGAATTCTGCATTCATTGGCCAGATTTCGGCCTGGTTCAACTTATCGAAACACTTTTCCGGTACTCCAATGACAAACGACGAATAATCTCGCTCGATTTTGTGCTTGATTTTGTCAATTTTCATTTGAACATCTGAGCCACATACATTTTTCACGTGATCGGCTATGGTTTCAAGAGTGGTATCCGGATGCAGGCGCCAAACATGTAGATATTTTTTGCGATCACATGTGATAAAGGTTTCAGAATGTCAGTACTAGAGAGTTTAGAAATTGCTAAAATCTAAGATAAGATCCCTTTGCTCCCTAACAGGCTTTTCCATAGAAAAGCCGTGGAAAACTGGCGCCGTAGGGCAATGTCATAATTGCCAGCTATACGGGCACTCGCAGCGGAACTGCCACGCAAAGCCCAGGTGCGTCAAGTGCCTGGGTGAGCACGGCACTTCCGACTGCACCCGTCCCAAGAACCGTAGCCTTTGTCCCGACCCACCTAGTTGCGTACTATGCGGGCAAGTAGGTCACCCGGCTAACTACCGCGGCTGCCCGAAAGCCCCCAAGTCTTCTTCTCCCAAACTGGCCAAGCGCTTCGACGCCCGCCAGCAGAGGGAAGCCCCGATCTCGTATAAGATCCCCTCGTCCCAGATGCCCGAGAGACTAAGCCCCCAGAGGCCTAGTCCCTGGAACTATCTCCATCACCAGCAGACTTTTCCTGCCCTGGGTTACTTCCAACCCCCCCCCCCTCCCCCACCCACCACCACCCCCCGTCAAATGGACCCCCGTACTCGCGCCCCCGTGCCCCTAATATTCCTTATGCACGCCCCCGCGCCCCAAAACAAACCCGCACCTGCTCCTTTAGCACCGCGTCCCCAAATCCAACCCCAACCCACGAACACTCCCGTGGCCACCCCCAACTCGCCTTACGACGTAATCAGATCCGCGTACATGACATTCCTGTCCCCTCGCGCTCACAAAATGGCTAGCGAGCTTACAGCCGCTCAAAACGCCTACGATCTCCCTAGGATCCAGGCTATATGGAAAGCGTATCCCGACATTACGCACGCCCTGATGTCCTCCGCCGCGCAAAGGACCCATAATGTCTAACACCGTTATAGCTAGGTTCAAACCCCGATCCCTCAAGTTAGGTTTTTTCAATGCCGATGGCATTCGTGGTCAACGCGATGAGATCGCGGACTTCCTCCGCACCCATCAAATTGACATCCTCCTCGTTCAGGAAACATTTCTCAAACCCTGTAACCGTGACCCTGGCATAGCGAACTATCGTATAGTTCGCAATGACAGGGTTCACTGTCACAAGGGTGGCACCCTAATATATTATAAAAAGGATCTGTACTGTATGCCTATAGACCCTCCTCCCCTTTCACGACTAGAAGTCTCAGTCTGCCGCCTAGGCATGACAGGCCATCAGCCGATCATAATAGTATCAGCCTACATAACTCCTGCAACCGGTGCAGAGGATTTTCAACCCATTAAAAACGATCTCACATCCCTATTAGCCCTGAGCGACTCCGTTATCATAGCGGGCGACCTCAACTCCAAACATCCCTCCTGGAATAGTTCTAGATCCAACATAAGAGGCCGACACTTGTTCGACCTCACTAACTCCCTTAGCATCGACATCATCGCCCCGATGAATAATAGCCACTATCCCTATATAGTAGGCTACACCCCAGACGTACTAGACGTGGCGATCCTTCAGAACGTCAATCTAAAACTAGATTCGATAGAGACGGTGGACGAGCTTAACTCTGATCACCGTCCAGTAATACTAAAACTAGACCCCCGCATAGGTCTCCCCGACCCCAACCGCCCCCTGACCACCAAAAGGGTAACGGACTAGAGGAAAGTAAGCACCCAGCTAAAATCCAACACGTCCCCCCAATTGGACTCTATCCCCGACCAATTCGACTCTATCGCAGCAACAACGGCCGCGACCGACTCACTCACTGATCACGTACAATCCGTCGTGAGCGACTGCTCAAAGAAAGTCCCAGTGGGGGAAGACCCCCGCTGGAAACTACCTGACGATGTGCGTGACCTATTGACTGAGAAGAACGCAGCCATTCGTGCATACAGCAACTTTCCCTGCCACGCTAACAAAGTCCATATGCGCTATTTACAGAGATCTGTAAAGACACGCATACAGGAGCTGCGTGACGCGAGCTGGGACAAGATGCTGAGCGACCTAGAGCCGAACCACCTAGCCTTCTGGGAACTTCAGAGGAAACTCAAGTCCCAGCAAGTCGCTTCCACACCACCCCTAGTCCGCCCCGACAAGACCGTAGCCTTTTACGACATCGACAAGGCTGAATGCCTAGCCGATAGTCTAGAAGCGCAATGCTCACCCAGCACTCTACCAGTAGACCAAGCTCACCTCCTAGAGGTAGACGCCGAAGTCGAACGTAGAGCCTCTCTCCCTCCCGTTGAAGACCCTGAAAGTCCTCTGCCCCCCGTCACACCGGACGAAGTGCACGACATTATCAAGGGTCTTAAAGTCCGTAAAGCCCCCGGCTCTGATGGAATCACTAATAGGGTGATTCAGCTATTCCCTGCCCACCTGATAATGCTATTGACCACCATCTTCAATGGTGCCTTAAGCAACAATTTCTTCCCACAAGTGTGGAAAGACGCCACCGTCATCGGTATCCCGAAGCCCGGCAAACCCAAAACCGAGCCTTCGAGTTACCGCCCCATCAGTCTGCTCAAAGTCCTCGGCAAGGTCTACGAGAGGCTTATTTATAAGCGTCTCAGAGACTACGCCGAGACAAAGGGCCTCATCCCCAACGAACAGTTTGGGTTCCGCACCCAGCACTCTAGCGTGCATCAGGCCCACCGGATAATCGAACACATAAGCGCTGGCTTCCAGCGTGGTTTGTATACCGGTGCAGTATTCTTCGATATAGCGAAAGCGTTTGACAAAGTCTGGCACAACGGCTTAATATACAAGCTGTACCAACTCGGTGTGCCAGATCGTCTCGTGCTCATCTTACGAGACTTTTTGTTGAATCGCACATTCCGCTATCGCATCGAAGGCGCAATATCCTCTCCCCGTCCCATCCGCGCAGGCGTCCCTCAGGGCTCTGTGCTTGCCCCCCTCATATTCACTCTATTCACCAGCGACATCCCGAAGAGTAAAAAGGCACAGTTGGCTCTGTTCGCAGACGATACGGCCATTTACTACAAGGGCGCTGGACCCGACTCGATAGCCCGCATTTAACCTTGGCGCCTGGTTTAGGAAATGGAGGATCGAAGTAAACCCCGACAAAAGCCAAGCAGTCATCTTTTCCAAACTGCTGGCTCGATACAGACCCCCCTTGCCCAGACCCATCACCATGCTCGGCAAGCCGATCCCTTGGGAGAAGCGAGCCAAGTATCTAGGTGTGGTCCTCGACCAACACCTCACTTTCGCAGACCACATAAAGCAGGCCCGCGTGCGGGCCGCTTTAGCATTCGGAAGACTCCACTCCATGTTAAATGCACGTAGCAAAATGTCACTTAGGTGCAAATTGCGAATCTACACAACGTGCATTCGCCCCATCCTGACCTATGCGGGCGCCGTCTTCGCCCAAGCTAAACCCCGTCAAATCCATAGATTGCAGGTAATACAGAACAGATTCCTTCGTAAGGCCACGGGAGCCCCTTGGTTCTGTAGGAACGAGACCCTCCACCTCGACTTTAAACTCCCCACAATCCACCAGTTTCTCAAACGCAATTCCAAGCGTTTCTTTCTCTGTCGAGTGGTCGAGGCCTATTTGACGGACAGGGCCATCATCTACCCCGGTCACCACGGAGAGTGGAACCGGCGAGAGATGTCGTGCGGTGTCCCGCAGGGATCGGTCCTGGGGCCGCATCTGTGGGACATCGGCTACGACTGGGTGCTGCGCGCCGACCTCCCTAGCGGCGTCAGCGTAGTCTGCTACGCTGACGACACGCTGGTCCTGGTGCAGGGGAGGTCGCATGAGGCGGCGGCCGAACTAGCGACACGTTGGGTTGCGACAATCGTCGATAGGATCCGGCAACTGGGACTCGAGGTGGCCTTGCACAAGTCCGAGGCCATGTGTTTCTATGGTCCTCGGAACGCGCCACTGTCGGGTTCCCAGATAACGGCGGGAGGGGTTCACATCGGTGTCGAGTCGACGATGAAGTACCTGGGACTCGTCCTCGACAGCCGGTGGAACTTCGTGGAGCACTTCCGACGTTTGGCTCCCAAACTGCAGAGGGCTGGGGCTGCTTTGAAGCGGCTTCTGCCCAATCTAGGGGGTCCAAACGCCTCCTGCCGGAGGCTCTACGCGGGGATCGTGCGGTCCATGGCCCTTTACGGGGCACCGGTGTGGGCGCGTTCATTAAGGCTGCGACCAACCCAGCGATTGAACGCGTCCCAAAGGGTCATGGCCATTAGGCTGGTCAGAGGATACCGCACGGTCTCCCGTGAGGCGGCGAGCCCTCTTGCCGGACTACCGCCATGGGATCTGGAGGCAAAAGTCCTCGCGCACATGTGGGAGTTGCGCGAGGAGGCGAAACGCCGGGGTGTAACTCCGCTGCCGCGAGAAATCACGGCACAGCGGAGAGAGCTCCGGCGGGATCTCATGGCGGCATGGAGAGTGCGATTGTCGCAACCCAGCGCTGGGCACGCCACAATTGCGGCGATAAGTCCCCTCTTTGAAGAGTGACTAGAGAGGCGCCACGGCGTCCTCACCTTCCGCCTGACGCAGGCCCTCACCGGACACGGTTGTTTCGGGAGGTTCCTGTTCAGGATAAAGCGGGAGGAAACGCCCGGGTGTTACCATTATGTGGATCGCCCGGAGGACACGGTGGAGCATACGGTGGAGGTCTGCCCGGCTTGGGCGGGGCACCGCCGTGTCCTCACGGAGGCGATCGGCATCGGCGATCTCTCGCGTCCGGCCCTGGTTTAGGCCATGGTCCGGAGCGAGAGTGCATGGGAAGCCGTCACTTCCTTCTGCGAAGCAGTAATGCTCGCAAAGGAGGAGGCGGAGCGCGCGAGGGAAATGCAAGATGCGCGCCCTCCTGCCCCTAGTCGCCGCAGGAGACGCCCCGGGCGTCGGGAGTCGCGAGCCAACTTCCGGCCACCGTAGGCGCGGGCTTGCGGACGGTGGGCAATAGGTAGCTCGCCGTCCGATTAGGACCAGGCCCGGGTCGACGGCGCGTTGTGTTCCACGCGCGCCTCAAAGAGATGTCAGCAGCAACTGACGGGGTCCATAAGGGCCAATGCCTGCCAGGGTTGCGAGTTTGTCCGAAAGGGATTTCGCGGCCCTGGCACACAGGCAACGGAAAGAACACGGGTGGGTTTTAGTCAGTAAAAGTCTGACACTCCCTCTCGCTCCGCCCAGAGCGGGAGGAATCACTTGATGATTTCCCACCCAAAAAAAAAAAAAAGAACGTTTCTTTGATTCCGCCGCCACCCATCGCAACCCTCTGGTTGTCGAGGCCGCCAGTTATGTCCCGAGTCAAATCAGTAAGATCCGCCGTCCGAGGCAAATCCTTTCCGACCCAGACGACCCCCCATAACCCTCCTCCAGGAGAGCAATAGGGAAACCAGTACAGTGAGAAAACACACACACTGACACACTTTCCGACCTCGCCGCAGAGGTCCGCGATCGCGACCCTCCCGAGTAAATGATACTCCCTGTTCAGGCTTTACAAAAAGCCTTCAAAAAGTGGCAACATTTTAATATATTATTACAATGGCAACATCGCCATCAGTGTCAGAGTCACAGTGACGTTGTGACTTTTATATTTTATCTGTGGACTTTTTCCCGCCACTTGGCGCCAATATTCAAAAAGAAAAGCCTTGATGTAACATCCTCGTCGTAAAATAAATAATATTATACAAGTAATTCACCTTTTTTGCACCATTATATCCCCAAAGATATAACATGGTGGCCCATGAGGGGAACTAAAACAAGAAATCCGCGACCACAAAGAAAAAATCTTCGTCGGAATTGCTACCTACCTACATACGAGGGAATCGACGCCGAAGCCCCCGAAGCCCGCCAAGTCGAGAATCGAGAGCGTCAACGCGTCGCCCCGAAGTTGAGTGCCTTTCCGTCATTTAAAACCCCTAAATACCTTTCCTAATACCAAAATATCCATATATAGCAACCATTTGTGTAAATAAGGTGATTACAAGAATTGTAAATCCGGTCTCAGCTCAACGTTTCAATAGTACTTGCCCCCAATTTACAAAATACGAGTATTAGTGTCTCGATATTTAGTAGTCTGCCGACTATTTCAGGTCATAATCGCCGTGCTCGCTTCTCTGCCAGATCGAGAGTGCATAACTGTCTGGCTGGCGCTCCACTGATCGTGCGCACCCGGCTTCCTAATCGGCAGGTGACACCGAGACGAGGAACGTGAGCCCATTCTTTTTATTGTCTTTGTGATAATTCCTCAACTTTCATAACAATCTTTATTCACAATGCCTGAAGCTAAGCAACGTTATAAAGAATTGTTAACAAAAAGAGCATCCGCTAAAGGGCAAATTACTAAGTTTAAAAACTATTTATGTAACATTTCTAAACAAGAGGAATTGAATAACATTCAATTGACCGAGTTAAATTTAAAGCTCGCAAAGTTTGAGGCATTATCTGTTAAAGTTGATGACTTGCAAAGTGAAATAGAGGTTCTGAGTTCTGACAACATTGATGCTGAAATTGATGAACGAGACAACATTGAGCAAGACATAGTAATTAACATAGCCACTGCTAAGAACTTATTAGACATGTTTTCTCAGAAAAATGCATGCGAACAGAAACATAGTTCTGATCACTATGCTTCATGTTGTCTGGAAGATCATAAGACTTTAGGATTAAAGCTCCCACAAATACAAATAGCTAAGTTTAATGGTGAATATTTCCGTTGGTTAGAGTTTAGAGATACCTTTGAAAGTTTAATACATAAAAATGACCGTATTTCTGAAATTAATAAGTTTTATTATTTAAATTCATACTTACAAGGTGATGCAGCCAGAATTGTTTCCAATCTAGAAGTTTCTGCTAAAAATTATACTGAGGCTTGGAAGCTGCTTTGTCAACGGTATGATAACAATAGAATATTAATTGATCATCATCTTGATTCATTACTGAATATAAAACAGCTTCCAGGTGAGTCAGAAGAAAAATCTTTAAGATATTTAGTTGATCATATTACTAAAAACTTACGTGCCTTGGTCAGCTTGGGACAACCAACGGATAATTGGGATATAATTATTATATTCATGTTGTCAGCTAAGTTCAATAGTCAAACCTTGTTGAAATGGGAGGAATATCGCAGTAGTTTAGGAAGTCAGCTACCAAATTTAGAGCAGTTTTTTAAATTTATTACGGATCGTGCTAGTGTACTTGAATCTGCAAATCGAAGTTCTAATAATTCTGGCAACATAGATTCAAAGAAGCCTACTCCTCCTCACCGTTTAACACCAAATAAACAAAGTCAAAGGAAGAGTCAGAATAACAATGTTAAATCTTTTGCAAGTACTAGTGATAATAATAAGAATAAAGGACTGAAGGGTTATTCATGTATTGTTTGCGACGAGCGTCATAGAATTTATGACTGTCCAACATTGAAGGCTAAGGGTATTGATGATAGAATGACGGATGTGACAAGGTATAAACTTTGCATTAACTGTTTGAGACAGGGTCACTCCGTTAAGGATTGTCGATTCAGGTCATGCCAAGAGTCTGGCTGCACTGAGAGGCATAATAGCTTGCTACACCGTCCGCCAACGTCGGCATGTCTCGCTTCGGTTGATGAGCCAGGTGAGATAGTAGCAAACTATTCTAATAAAAATACAAGTCAAATAATATTGTCAACAGCCATGGTAGAGGTATCGAATCCATTTGGCCAGCAAAAGGTCAAAGTTCGTGCACTATTGGACTGTGGCAGCCAATCATCTTTTATAACCGAATCCCTAAAGATCAGGTTATCATTAATGTCCCGTCCCATTGACACTCTAAAGGTCATTGGCATAGGAAACACATTAACAAATAATGTTATTGAAAGTTGTAATATTAAATTACAATCAATAAATAGTAAGTTTAACATAAGTTGTTCATGTCTTGTGTTGAAGGAATTGACAGGTAGACTGCCGAAGGTTCCCATCCATATTGGTTCTTTGAAGTTACCTGAAAATATTCAGCTGGCTGATCCCATGTTTCACAAACCAGCCGACATAGATGTCTTGATAGGTGCAGACTTATTCTGGGACATTCTAGGTACTGAACAATTTTCATTAGGTGTCAAAAATCCTAAGTTAATAAGTTCACAATTAGGTTGGATTGTATCTGGTCCCATAGAATCGGTGAAGCCGCATAAAAATGTTCACTGTAATCACAGTATAGTTTCCAAATGTGATAGTAGTGATGCTAGCATTGATAATATGCTAAGTAAATTTTGGGACTTGGAAGAAATTCCTGGAAAATTAATTACAAGTGAAAATGAAAATGAATGTGAAAAACACTTTCTCACTTACACAACTAGAACCAATACAGGTAGGTTTTGTGTAAAATTGCCACTAAAAGATACTGCTGATTGTTTAGGCGATACTTACAAGTTAGCTAAGCGACGCTTAATTAACATAGAAAAACGGTTAAAACGAAACGCTATGTTAAAATTAGAGTACACTAAGTTTATTAATGAGTATGCTGAGCTAGGACATTTATCTGTGTTAAATGATAAATTTAGAGATAGGATAGGTCCATGTTATTACTTGTGTCATCATCCGGTTCTTAAACAGGAAAGTGAATCTACCAAGCTTCGTGTAGTATTCGATGGTTCTGCTTCTTCCACTTCCGGTTGTTCTCTGAATGACATATTAATGGTAGGTCCCACCGTACAGGATACTCTTTTCTCTATTTTGATACGCTCTAGGCAATACAAGTATTTGCTTACTGGCGACATCGAAAAGATGTATCGCCAAGTCTTAGTACACGAAGATGATAGGTACTTGCAACTTATCTTGTGGAGAAAAGAGGAATCTGATCCTATTCAGACACTTAAGCTCAATACTTTAACCTATGGAACAGCAAGTGCAAGTTACCTGAGTACGCGCTGTCTATGGCAGGTAGGGCAGGAACAGGATGATGAGCTCATAAAGTGCATCATCCAGAAAGACTTTTATGTTGATGATCTCATAACAGGTTCAAATGATTCACAGCAATTAATTTATATACATAAGGCTGTATCTGAAGCGTTAAGGGCAGGTTGTTTTAATTTAAGAAAATTTAAAACAAATCATTCTTCTATTTTTGACAATGTAGATATGAATGAACAAGATAGTTTAATTTTTAGTGAGTCGTCTAGTACGCTAGGGTTGGGCTGGACTCCATCTAGTGATACATTTCATTTTCCTATAAAGGGATTCTCACATGATAATAGTCTAACCATAACAAAACGATTTATTATGTCAAACGCTTTCAAAATATTCGACCCATTGGGTATCTTAAGTCCAGTTGTAGTCATACCAAAGATAATGATACAAAGACTTTGGCAACATAAGTTAGACTGGGATCAGCCAGCCCCTCAGGAAATAAGGGATGATTGGACTAAGTTTTCTGAAAATATAAAGTATTTATTTAATTTACAAATACCTAGATTAGTTATAGGTGAATCGCCTCAATTTATTGAACTACATTCATTTAGCGATTCCTCAAATTACGCGTATGGTGCGTGTGTTTATATAAGAACGATTAGTCATAATGGGGACATCACGGTCAGATTGCTATGTGCCAAATCGAAGGTGGCTCCTTTGAAGCCTACTACCATTCCCCGCCTGGAACTCTGTGCAGCCTTGCTCGCCGCTAAACTGACCAATTCTGTAACAGACTCGCTCCGTTACAAGCCGGATAAGCTAGTGCACTGGTGTGACTCCACAGTAGTATTAGGTTGGATTCGTAGTGACGTCAGTAAATTAAAAGTATTTGTAGCTAATCGTATTAGTGAAATTAAAGAATTAACTTCTTATTCAGCGTGGCGATATGTTCCCACGGATTCTAACCCTGCTGACTTAATATCACGGGGAGTAGATGCTAAACGCTTAGTAGCAATGCCGCTGTGGTGGACTGGGCCTAGTTATTTATTAAAAAATGAGTTTGAATGGCCTATGTTAGGTATGAATGATTCCAAAGAGTTACCGGAATTAAAAGTACATTCGGCGATAATTAATCAACCTATCATTGTCTTTGATAAGTATTCATCTTTAACTAAATTGCAAAGATCGTTTGCTTATGTTCACAGATTCATATTTAATATTAAAAATAAAAATAATAAACGTGTAGGTATATTGTCAGTTAATGAACTGCGAGAGTCATTCCATTCTCTATGTGTTATCGCTCAGGATCAAGCGTTCCCTATGGAGTATGATATTCTAAAGAAAGGTAAATCTTTGAAGAGTAATTGTAAATTATTATCGTTGTCACCATTTTTAGACGAACAAAAACTAATTCGTGTCGGTGGACGAATTGATGCATCAGCACATTCATATTCAAAGAAACATCCAATTCTACTTCATGCTTCGCATAGGCTAACTAAATTATATTTTGAAAGGGAACACATAAACAATATGCATGCTGGTCCACAATTGTTGTTAGCGTCTGTTAGAGAAACAGTGTGGCCAATAAATGGTAGGCATCTTGCAAGACGTACAGTCAATAATTGCGTACGATGTAGGCGAATACGAGGTTTGACTCTGCAACCCAAGATGGGTAATTTACCATCTCAACGTATTACGCCTGACTATCCTTTTATATCCGTTGGTTTGGACTTTGCTGGTCCATTTTATATTGTAAATCGTAAAGGTCGTGGCAGTCGTGTAGTCAAATGTTATTTATGCCTTTTCGTCTGCTTGCGGTATAAGTGCATTCATCTCGAAGCAGTCAGTGACTTATCGAAAGATGCATTTATACTGACACTCAGGCGTTTCATCGCTCGTCGCGGCAAACCGACGGAAATATTTAGCGACAATGGAAGCAACTTTGTTGCCGCCGCTAAGGACATCGGATCCTTCCTAAAAGATAATCACGAGCCTTTGTTTGATTTTGCAAGTCAACAATCTATTAAATTCACGTTCATTCCGGCTTACACTCCTCATTTCGGTGGCATTTGGGAAGCCGGGGTTAAATCGGCAAAATATTTCTTAAGGCGTGTCATCGGTGACAGCCATTTAACTTTTGAAGAAATTTGTACATTATTTGCACAAGTGGAAGCTATTCTCAATAGTCGTCCCTTATCCCCCCTTTCCTCCAGTCCTGACGACCTCCTTTCCCTTTCCCCTGGGCATTTCATCATTGGGAGGCCGTTGACCGCTCTGCCGACACCAGATCTGACAGACATCAAAGAAAGTCAGTTGCGGCGTTATGAACGTCTAGAAGCAATCCGAAGACAATTTTGGAAAAGGTGGCAGAAGGAATATCTGGCAGAGTTGCAACATCGAACCAAATGGCGAACGAATACTTCAAAACTGGTAGTTGGAGACATGGTGCTCTTAGCAGATGATGGTGCCCCCCCTCTGGCTTGGAAACTCGGCCGTGTTGTTCGCCTCATAACTGGACCTGATGGGATATCCCGAGTGGCCGACATTTTCACCAACAAAGGCTGCGTGCGACGCTCTCTAGTGCGGCTCTGCAAACTACCTACAGCAGAGGAACTTAATAGCTGTTGAAAGTGATCTTTCAACGCCCCGGAATATGTTCAGGCTTTACAAAAAGCCTTCAAAAAGTGGCAACATTTTAATATATTATTACAATGGCAACATCGCCATCAGTGTCAGAGTCACAGTGACGTTGTGACTTTTATATTTTATCTGTGGACTTTTTCCCGCCACTTGGCGCCAATATTCAAAAAGAAAAGCCTTGATGTAACATCCTCGTCGTAAAATAAATAATATTATACAATCAATTCACCTTTTTTGCACCATTATATCCCCAAAGATATAACACTCCCCCCCGACCCTTGCTCGACGATGCGCCAGCCCGCGTCGATGATGCTGAGCCTGTAGCTTTAAATTCCCCGATTAATAATAATGATATACCTTCTATCCAGTCTGTCCCTCTTGCTGTCCTCCCCCCAGCGAACGCCCTAAGCCGAGGTTCGTACCCCACAAGGGGTACCCTTAGCGAGCGTTCGCCTAGTTTTAATTAGCATAGTTTATCCCTCTTTTTGCCCCTGGCTGGAGGCTTTGAGTGTAGAAGCTTAAGGCAGGCACAGGATTGACCGGTTGAGTAGTCATGACCTTAGTGGTCAGCTACGAGATGCCCTACATAAAAAAAAAAAAAAAGCGAATTGAATCACACTGCTCTCGACGGTTGACGTGTTCACACGTCGGGTCCGGGTTCGCAATAAGTCAATAGCCATCCTGAGGATGCCTCGTTGAGAGGTGAAACACGTGTCGATTTCTTAGAGGGTTCTTTATGACTCCTTAAGAACGGTTAAGCGGATTAGGTTACTAAATATACGTCGTCTATTGTATTTTATAATGGATTTCCGCAAAGTCACGCCTGAATCAATTAACTAACAGACTTGCTGTAAGAACATAAAGACTTATCTTATCTAAATAATACTGATGAAACACTACCTACAAAAAAAATCGTAACATCGAAAGTACCAAAACGAAAAGATCTTAGTGCCTCATCACTAAAACCATAGACAATTTCTAGCGGCCATTGTTGTTTGACTAATTTTGAAACGCGACATGGCAGTATGGAATTAGTAAGTACTATCATTGCAGTATGGAATTTGTATAAAGGGCTGTCCACTGCAACAATATAGAAACGTCGGCTTCTTGGATTTCTGAGCCCGACTGAGATATCACATCCACGGCAGACCATTGTATGACCTAACAATGTCTTATTGTCAGCAGCTTCGGTATTTAAATTAATTATAACAGTCGTGACAAGCAAGCATATCGATCTAATGGGAGCTGGAACAATAGCAAATATCATTGTATTTTTCATATTTTAACAATTGGTCAATATATTGCCTTCACTGCATGGTTTACGTGACTGCCGTAGTAGGCGTAAGTACCTGATTTGCTAACCATCGAGCGAATCTCACTTGCTAGGGTACCTTGACACGTTAAGTCTGTCAATCCGCTGCACAGCGATGCCACAATTATTGATGCACCTCATCATAATATCCAAATCGAAAAGTAAAACAGAATCCTTTAAGAACTGATATACGATGACGTATGATAAATATGATGTCAGTCCGTGTAGTAGGTCGTTAAAAGAAAATATCAATATTACAAAATAATCGCACAGTTATCAAGGAACGCTTTTATGCAACTTAGAACTACAATGCAAGCAAAGCAAGCAGAAAATAAAATTATATGACTGTCAACGTCATGTCAAAGAAATAATAAATACTCTTAGAGTATATATCACTGGAGAAGCCATAAGCGCAATATTCCGAACAAAAAAGTCTGTCACTTTTTGCGGGGGACGGGGTAGCTACTGTCAAAAACAACAATAGCTGCTCGCCCGGATAGAGAAGTCCGTACCATATTTTTTATTTTTATCGATATCGATATTCATTCGGAATTTTGCTTGAACCCAGAAATAAAACAGCTGTTGCATAAAATAGTTACATTTTAATAAGAAGCGAAAATAACTTCAATTATATAAAAGTAACTAAAGGAGACGGATACGCTTTCATACAATCTTGGGCCTGGATGTAAAGAGATGAAATTGGTGTCAATTAATAGCTACTATATTATCAAACCATCACTGAAAATTTTGCGCATTTTAGCAATCTGAGAGCCGAGTTAAAAAAGATTTTGTTAAAGTGAGGTTCCGTAACAAAACAGCTGATTTTTGAAGTGCGATGTATAACCTCATTGTGCGATAGGTAGTTGTTTTTTTTAAAGATAGGATGCTGTTACAATTATAGAAGGTGTATACGGTTAGTTCGCTGTAAAACACCAAATTCCGAAAACATTACATTCTCTTGTGCCTAAACGGACCCTGGCACTTAATCCGATAGGGATAGAGTGCCACTAGCGGCACTTTGACTTGCCTTAATTATATTTGTAGGGTGGATGGAAATTAGGAAACACAAATAAGTACCTATTAAAAATCATGGGTAAGGAGATGATAATTAAAAATAAAAATCGTTTTTAATTAGTATATTTTATTCATCTTCAATTATAATTAGAATGTCATCTAGAAATTGTGCAGGTGGTACAATATTATCTTGGTACCTAGCCCAACTAAGATACCATATTATTGACATTACATGGGCGCAGCAGCCTACAGTCCGTTTGCCTACGATGCAGTTACAATAATATTTTATTATTGCTTCCCTACCTCTGCGAGAGCTGTCGACTAAAATGTAAACAAAATACGTTTTTCGACTTATATGTCTCGAATGAATGCGGCCCCTAAGTAGCCATGAGGTATTTGTAGCTGACAGCTCTCGAAGTAGGCTGCTGCTGACCTCCCTGCACACTTCTATCACATAGCCATCATTGCCCCTTACATGTTCACCAAAATAGGAACGTGCCTGCTTTATTTGATATGTGCCTAGTGATATTAGTATTAGCTCAGTATCGGTAAGCTGGGGAAAATCATATAGGGTATCATTTTGTACAGTTATTGTTTGAAAATCAGCCCTACGCCTATTATAATGGTTTCTTACAATAAATTCTGCTAATTCATTTTCTGTATTCATATTCATATTTATTTGTACTAATATTTCCCCAGCATCTACACGATCAATAATAGGAGGGTGAAAATTGTTTAAAAGAGCAGCAGCCACCTCAAAATCTTTCATGAAACTTTTACTAGCTACGTTAAAATAATTTTACCGTAATAATTTAAAATCTCTTTTGAATCTGCCGTTTACTACCTCCACTACCCAACGACATATGGTAAATGCTCTCGATTTATTTGCTTCACTAGTGGAAAGCTGTGTCTCACCCTCTTCTAATGATGCAGGCACATATGTCCTATATCCACATTGGTGCAACAAGGGCAATGAATCACGAAAGCCCCTATCCAGTATAAAAGCATCACCTTGAAGGAAGTATTCCCGTAATGGTCTTTCATTTGAAAATTCCTTTTTCATTATATCAGCGTCTGAATATGCCCATCGGTACATACCATTAAAAACGGTTTCATAAGATTGCGATATTTGTGCATGTATATATGTATATGTTCTTTTTTTATATAAATAATTCGAACTCTTTTCAATGTAACAATATGTTCCATCAAATATTACAATGGGCCTATCTACTCCCTCAAAGTTACCAAACAATGTGTTAGGTATTAACAGATTTCTTTGCACTATGTTTTGCCTATTTATATGATTTAAACCTAGGTGTCTAGGTACAAAATACTCATACAGCAGATCTCTCACTTGGTGTAACCACTTTTCTAGAGTTCGCCTAGACACTTTTAATAAAGTTGACAACCTCTCATCAGAATCCCCAGTTCTAAGCTTAATTAAATATGCTGCTAAAGCTAGGGACCCCCTAGGAATTTCTAATAACTGAGGACACCTCATTAAACATTTGATGGAACTGCGCTTTGTTTAACCCTATCCACGTATGCACAACATGGTCTTCCATATCATCTATACTCTCAAAATGAAGTAATCCTGATTCTACAACTTCTTTTAAGGACATCATGTCCTGGATATGTTTTGCTGTAAAAGTCTGTACATAATTATTTCTCAAACTGGTAAGAAAATCCCATGCTTCTATAACTAAATGTCTATCACATAGACGATTATTCTCAGGTACATAATATTTATACCGACTGAGCAACATCTTTCTAGTAGAAAGTGGAACTCTATACCTCTCTGTTCTCAGGCATCCTTCAATAAAGCACCTACTTTCTGTTTCAACAGCCCTCATGTAATCTGGTAATACAATAGTAGGTTCAGGCTGAATACTTCTAACTTCTTCAACTGCAGGTTCATCAGGAAGAACTTGTACCTGTGGCTGTATTTCTTCAATTGCTTGGGAAGAAGTTGATGGGCCAGAGACCATATGGACAGCAGCTCTGTCTGCAGCAACCCAACAAGTATGGCATATGCGACTAGGTACTTCTATCTGCAACAAACAATACATAATCATTGAAGTATTAAAAAACTCAATTTGACTTACAACAAAAGCACATAAAACAAATGTAAACTGATTCAACTTACAGCTCTAGGTATAATCCACTCTTGAATAACATTATAAATTTTCAATTCGCGAGGTGAGGTGGTGTGAAGTAAATGGCTGATTCTAGATGCAAGTGAACGTCCACATCGGAGACAAACACTACGGTGGCCAAGATGTCTAGGTTCACCATGAGGTGGTCTTTGAGCCAAGTCCCAGCAAGCTTGGCAAACATGGTCACTGCTTTTTACCAGAAAAATTGAAAAAGTTTTTAATATAAGTTAACAAGATTACTTTTTTTTAAACCAACCAACCGACTCTGTCCAATAGTTATTTAATTCAAATTCAAATCATTTATTTGGTTGAATATGGGTACATGAGGTGATACATAGAACAGAAGATCTTTAAACCATATCCTACCTGAATAGGTGCGCAAATATCTATTACAATAAAAAAATATATATCTTAGTTCAATGTAATGTAAATCTTCATATGATTTTTAAATGTTTACCTATTCATACTTTATTATTTTGTAAATGTAATCGTGAAGGAAAACATCGTGAAGATTGCAAGCCAGCGTGGTAGACCCTGGTGAGCAAATAAACAGGAGGTGAGTAAGTACTTACAGATTGTGTGGTGCACGCCATTGACGAATCACTGCTAATATCATTTCGTCATCTAAAGCTCGATGACCCAGTGTATTACAGCGACTAGTCGCTATGCCACAATTTACACAACGATCCATTGTGATAATATCCAATCGGTAGGCTGGTCGTAGAATCCAAAAAAACAAGTCCAAGTCCAACGTAAAAGCGAGGCTCTCCGTGTCCGGTATGGCAGCAAGGGTCGTACAAGAAGCAAGATCAGAAGTCCGTAGAAAGAAAGCAGGGATCAAAGAAAATATCAATAAAACTATGGGAGGAAACACTCAAAACGCACACGCACTAACACTAAACGATACGAAACGAGTGACTAACTGACATGTCACCATAGACTAAAAATACAATAATCGATTAGCAAACGTGAATCGATTTTAACATTTATCTTTATAGATATTTAATTTGTTTAAACTGTTTAATACGTTAATTCTAATAATTAATGTATTTGAATTAATCATCTGGTAAAAGCATCTTTTAAATAGTATGAACTCTGTCACGATAGTCGATTATAATTTAATCGATATTCCATTTTGTTCGTAGCCATAACTTAATTTTTGGATTTCTCAATTTCCAGATTGTAAAATGGGCTGATATTTCACATTTTGTAATAGAAAAATATAACCTTTTTTTTTAACCATACGTCAACTTATTACAATCAGGCCCAGAAATCACCGTCTCCTTTGTAATAAGTAAGTAATCTCATTAAAAAATTAGATCAAGTTTAATTTTTTATTTATTTATATACAAACACTTCAATGGACTTAAACAAATTATAAAACATTGAACAATAAAAAATAAAAAAAAATAAACAAAAATAATTACTAAGTAATTTTTACTAGGAAATTATCGACATGTCAATTTTGGTTTCAAACATGACCTCAACACTACGGTAGTCTCGTTAACATTTTTACTAGAGGACATAATCGCATGTCAAGTGCGTGTAAGTTTTGCTGATTTGACGTATATTTTCGTAATGCAAAAGAAAAGTATTTTGATCTTTACGAACATAAAAACGAGATGTAGCGAGACTCGGTGACGTCACAGAAGCAACGTGAGGAAAATACTCGATTCATGCTACGTTTTATATTGAATCATGGTTGAATCGAATAAAAAAACGATTTGTATTATTCAGTTCAGTACAATAACGCTTTCAGGGTGCTTTTGAGGTTGCCGTGGCGATGTAGCGCATCAGGGATGTTTGCGGAAGCGTGCGTCGACGGGTTCGCCGCGATAATGCGGAAGCGATGCGCTTCCATGATGGCGCGCTTGCGCTCCTCCTCCAATGGCATCCTGAATGTGTTTTCAGATCGGTGGAACTCTCCCCTCTTACAAAAGTGGATAAGTGTTCACACACATTTATCCAAATAATTTATGTTTTTTTTTTTTGTTGTTTATTTTTAATTTAATTTAATACTAACATTAGGCTAAGTACTACTATTAACAATATATGGATGTTTATCTGAATTAAAATATTTGAATTTGAATTTGAATTTGAATTATGAGGTTAGGATTTTAAATTTCAATAAAAACATGACTAAATCATAGAAAAAAAAAAAACTGCTAAGGGAAAGCTATTCAGTTCTTTAGGTAAATTTGACGTATTTGAACGCTTTTAACACCATTTAACAGTACAAATAGGCATTTTTCACGGAGCTCCGCGCGCCTTTAAAACGATTCACGAAGTGCGTTAGAATCGATTTGAAAGTAGTTTTTATGAACGTAGGTAGTAGAACATTTGTTCTTGTACTTTTACAGAGGGGAAGTGTTCGTAAGGCTTCTCCAGTGTTATATACTCTAAGTAAATACTTACCTTCATTTTAAGAAGTGGGTATTCAAAATAAAAATACTTGTGTAGGTACACAAAAATATGTTAGTAATATTGTCGTATTTGACGGCGCTTCGATGTTTTGAGAGTGTCAAGAAACGTCAAAAATTACAGTGGACATTTGACAAGCGTGAATAGACGTTTCTTCACTCTGACACAACTCCGGGCTCTTTTGCACGCGGTTTTCGGACGGATTGGGACTAATTATTCTAAGGATCGGGATAATCCGTTTGCATCACGCTCAAGCAAAACGTGTTCGGTGGAGTGTCACTGTATTTCGTTTAATTAGAAAGTGCTGATTGTAATTCTTATAAAAGTTTGCTAGAATAATAATCGTGCATCGTTGATCATCTTCAATACGTGGTTTTAATTCTCCTCGCCCGCCTACCCACGATAGCTCGGCAGTCGCAATGAACCCAGAATTGATTGATAATGGCCAAGTGCCGTTATATTTTATACGCAAATACATTACAACAATTACATACATTTACCTTTACCTTTGATTTAAAATAAGCGGGTTATAGTTAATAATCACACTCTGTAAAGGTAATTACGGGATTAAATGGAACGTCAAAAATATTTTTAGTACTTCCCGTTAAAAATGGCGAGGCGGAAGCTTTAATTGAGCAATGTTTTTTTGAGAATTATGTTGCGCAACATATTTTGAATTTATAAATCCATAATAAATTGGCAACGTCGCAAATAACTGTCAAATATTTACCTGTTTTGATTCATAATAAATTTACACAAATAAAAGGTAGTAGTGGGTCGTTGTCGAATTTTTGACGGACGAAACGCAACCGTTTTACTGACGATGAAAACGGTCGTCGTTGCAACTGGTTTGACGACGGCATATAGGACGAAACTTATCGTCGAGTGAAATAGTTCCAGTTTCTTACAACTATCAACGATTTCAATGGTTTCGTCGCATCACGAACGACAGCATTGACAACTGGTAATACATTATTAACTCTATTTCATTGATAAAAAAGTTCACTTTTTATTGTACGAACTGTTTTGTAAACGAACGCGGAACGTTGGACGACGACGCGACCAGTGTGATAGATAGTTGAATCATTGCGTTCTCGAGTGTAGTCGTAGTAATTCGAAGACTGGTTTGTGCAACGAAGACTGTTTGAACCTAGGACGTAAAACGGTTACAAAATTTCTTTATTCTCCGGTGACCTCCGGTTTTTCACCGGAGATTGCCCAATCACCGGTGAATTCAATCGGTTGTTAAAATCTCGCTCCGGTGCAAACCTCTATTCGCAATTTCGCAGGATCGTGTGAAAAGTAGGAGGAGCAGACCACTTTGACAACTTTGATTTTGATCAGTGTTGCCAACTTTTTTTTCGCGAGTCCAATAGCGGCTTAGAGTATATAACACTGGAGAAGCCTTACGAACACTTCCCCTCTGTAAAAGTACAAGAACAAATGTTCTAGTACGTTCATAAAAACTACTTTCAAATCGATTCTAACGCATTTCGTAAATCGTTTTAAAGGCGCGCGGAGCTCCGTGAAAATGCCTATTTGTGCTGTTAAATGGTGTAAAAAGCGTTCAAATACGTCAAATTTACATATAGAACTGAATAACTTTCCATATGCAATATTTTTTTTCTAAGATTTAGTCATGTTTTTATTGAAATTTAAAATCCTAACCTCATAATAAAATTCGATTTTTCATTCGATTCAACCATGATTCAATATAAAACGTAGCATGAATCGAGTATTTTCCCAACGTTGCTACTGTGACGTCATCGAGTCTCGCTACATCTCGTTTTTATGTTCGTAAAGATCAAAATACTTTTCTTTTGCATTACGAAAATATACGTCAAATCAGCAAAACTTACACGCACTTGACATGCGATTATGTCCTCTAATAAAAATGTTAACGAGACTACCGTAGTGTTGAGGTCATGTTTGAAACCAAAATTGACATGTCGATAATTTCCTAGTAAAAATTACTTAGTAATTATTTTTGTTTATTTGTTTTTATTGTTCAATGTTTTATAATTTGTTTATATCCATTGAAGTGGTTGTATATAAAAAATAAAAATAAATTGAACTTGACCTAATTTTTTATTGAGATTACTTACTTATTACAAATTTAGTTACTTTTATTTAATTGAAGTTATTTTATCGTCTTATTAAAATGTAACTATTTTATGCAACAGCTGTTTTATTTCATGGATTCAAGCAAAATTCCGAATGAATATCGATATCGATAAAATAAAAATTAATGGTACGGACTTCTCTTTCCGCTACCGCGTCCCCCGCAAAAAGTGACAGACAGTTTTTTAGGGGTATGAGGAACAGGGTGTAAAGTTCACTCATCCCCCATAGAAAAGGGAGGATCCTCCGACCAGACGGGTGTGATGTCTGGCGGGCAACTGCCCAGAGGTTTGAAGTTGGGAGATTCTATATATGTTTATCGCGCGGTAAACTCTAATTGCGCGATGCAGGATTTGTGACGTCAGGATGTTGTGTGACGTCAGGTCTTTGATGCGTAGTTCGCATGTAGCGATGTAGATGCCGCTACATCACTCCCCTCCGGAGACCGGAGGTCGATAGTGGGCTGAGTCTTGAATCTTGCGATGCTTCACAGTGCCAGCTGTGGTTCCAGTGGGTCGGAACCGGGTGCCGCATAGTTCGCGGTGAGTCGGAACTGTCTGCGGTGATTCCCCAGTGAGTCGGGGTAGCGCTGCGTTATGATCCAGTGGGTCGGATGTGGTACAGCGCTGGGTTGTGGCTGAGGGTGATGACCAGGAATGCGCCGTTCGCTGCATGCTGGTGGTCAGGATACCCGTTGAAGCCGTGGGTGCTGACTGGCTGTGTGACTCGCCTCACGAAAGCTTGCGGGAGTGATGATGATGATGACGTCACGCTGAAGTATCTGCACGAAGGCTGCGTTGACGTTCATGCTCGGGGTCACCAATTTAGGGGTATGAGGAACAGGGTGTAAAGTTCACTCATCCCCCATAGAAAAGGGAGGATCCTCCAACCAGACGGGTGTCATGTCTGGCGGGCAACTGCCCGGAGGTTTGAAGTTGGGAGATTCTATATATGTTTATCGCGCGGTAAACTCTAATTGCGCGATGCAGGATTTGTGACGTCAGGATGTTGTGTGACGTCAGGTCTTTGATGCGTAGTTCGCATGTAGCGATGTAGATGCCGCTACAGTTTTGTTCGGAATATTGTGCTTATGGCTTCTCCAGTGTTATATACTCTAAGAATAGCGGCGGTTCTTTATTATTTTATTTGTACTCCTAGCGGGCGCCAGACACAGTCAAATCTTTGATCAAACACTTTGATAGACTTTACTCACAAAGGACATGTCCAGTTTCTGCCCTCTGGTCGTGTTCTGAATCGATAAATGTTCATGATTTAGAGCGTTTATTCTGAAGGTGGGCAACGTCGCAAATAGATGTCAAATATTTCACTGTTTTGATTACTTTAGCAATATAAATTGTGAGGAAATAAAAAATGTGGCTAACTAGTCAACTAGAATATTGATTATGAAATGCAATAATTAAAATCGTAACACCGAATGTTTAGTTTTAGATGTAAAAAAACTATTTGGAAACGTTCCAAATGCGCTTTTTACACCTAAAATGGGTACAACATCAAATTCAATGTTTTAATTGCAATTCATTATTAATATTCTAGTTCGCTAGATAACCACATTTCTTATTTCTATTCAGTAATATTACTATATATAAAACAAATAAGATGCGTCGATCACCGAAGATTAATTATTTTTTATTTTAGATTAGTTAATTACCGATTATTTCAATCGAGTACTTTTACCGGTAAATCACCGGTTACTCTCCGGTACTCACTGCTCCTGTGCAAACCTCTTATAGTCAGTCTTATTGTTTTGTTCAGTGTTGCCATATATACAGATTTCCCCGTATTTATACAGATTTTCGATTTATGATACAGATATGTACTGGATACAGATTTTTATACAGAATTTTCTAATTCTATTGATTAAATAGCCATAATCTGCTTTAAAACGGAACTTAGGTAAATATATCGTAATTGGTGGTACTGTACTGGTCAGTCAGTAGCCAATTTCACTTATTTTTCAAATGGGGAATCCGCCAATTACTTAAAAAAAATTGTTCTCCAAAATACTGCGCTCTCGTGATGCATTTATCGTAAATAATTAATTCCGTACAAACTTTTAATGGTAATTGATATTGATCCCAAAAATCTGACAACCAGTCTTATCAAGGAGTATCGTGTTACCCAGTAACTATGTCGTGGAGGTCGAGGTCGAGGTAGGTGATGAATCAAACCTATTCTCTTCTTTTTCAAAAGAAGCAGAATAAAGTAATTTGACTGCATACGGTATGTAGGTATATTATTCTGTTTCGGTTCTTTTGACCATTCATACAGATTTAATACAGATTTTAAGTTAAAATAGCATACAGATATAAATACAGATTTTAGCAGTTTCTACTATAGATATAAGGTTCAATGCATCTGGCAACACTGGTTTTGTTATTGCTCTCTGACTAGTTTATAGTTATCTGTGGCGTTATTGCTAATATTGCGATTTATGATCTCGGGCGCCACTGAGACTAAAGTGAATCTGGAATATTCTTCATCATCGTAGCGGTTTTGAAGGTAATAGCTTCATCACGGCTAGCGCTGTTAATTGTTTTGCCGGCAACTCCGAAAATTTTAAGTGGTTGGTTATTGGTAACGTAAGTTTGCTTGATTGAATTTCACATTATAGTATTCTACATTAAGCGGCTTGGTTTTAGTGCGTGAGAATTTGCAAGTGGTGTGTTGCATTGCTTTACAATTTTGTGATCCACAAGTTCTTTTTTGAATCCACCCGGCCTGCGCATGCGACATAGCGGCATTATTTGGCAGCCATTGATGTACATCATTGGCAGCCTATAAGGTGAGCACATGTAAGATTTTGAGCTGTTCTAAAGCCTTCAAACGCATATTCTTGTGAATTATCAGGCAATATTCATGCATTTGGTGACTTGCGAGCTCCGAGCATGTGGAATAGGTAGATGTTTTCGTAATGACTTAGCGATAGCAACAAAATGACTAGGTACCCACCTACCATAAAAGCATGTTAAAATAAGCCGAATGTTTTCCAGCTTTGCCTCGTCCTTAAACGCTTTGAACCAAGGAAAGACGACTTGCAGACCGAGTTCCAAAACACCAGTAAAGCTGTGCTCCTAGAACAACGTTGTACCTAGCACGCTACGGCGTCATGCGCGTCACGTAAGCCCACTGCGCGGCGCACGAGCCTCGGATCAATCGTAAGTACTTACTTATTTCTATCTGCAGTCGTAATCATTGATTTGAGTCGACAGTTTTTCTTGGAATCATTATTGACGGTAAACTACAATGGGGCCCACACATAGAAAAATTGTCGGGAAGGCTAAGTTCGGCCGCCTATGCTGTTAAAAAAATTAGGCATAGGCAACTCGTTCATGGGTCAATGTATACGCTTTTACAACCAACTTCCCATTGACATTCGAAACTTACCCATTAAACAATTTAAAAATTGTATTAAAACTAAACTTTGTAAAAAAGGGTACTATAAAATTTCTGATTATTTAGAAGATAAAAAAGCTTGGGATTGAGTTGCTCGCTCTGCTAAACCTTGTGATAAAACCATAAAACTTGACATTAGAATTATTTAGTAAAATCATCAAAATATACCAGTGTTATTTAAACATTCATATTATTGAATATTACATTCAAAATTGAACATGATTACTTTGTAAAGTATTATATTTTTTAATTACCTATTGTGTATGTGAGGACTATGTGGATATTTTAATTTTTAATGTTTTTTTTTTGTTTTCTCTACTCAGTTTTTTTATTTCCCTTCTCAGATAGTTTTAATAATGGTCTGACGGTTTGAGTAGTTTATGCAGCCTACCCAAATGTCCTTTCTTCAGTATGTTCGTCGAGTTGAGCTCCTTATGTTCTGAGTTGAGCTCCACGATTACTGACAAATGCTTGCACTGACTGGACAGGTCCACTTAAATCGGTGTGGTTCTTTTCTCAAAAGACCATTTCAGACACTAATCTACATGGTCCTCATATGGCTTGACCAAGATTATGTCTGGACTTTAAAAGAGATTGACCTCTGAGTTTGTTTCGGCCTTTCTTCTCAGAGTAGTCGGATAGGAAACGCTGAACTCATCTAGCAAATTTTTTTTTTTTTTTTTTAATTTGACTTGTAATAGTGATTCCTATATCCTATTTACAGAATAAACAATTTAATTTAATTTAATTTCATTGCATTTGCATAATTCAAAGTGTGCCTACCACAGCTATTGGTTATCTTCTGGTTATCTTCTATTGGTAACTGTCTTGGGTCAGTGGGTCGTCTTAGGGCATGCATGTAGGTGACCAGTGCATAAGTACCTGGGGTATCTGCCCCTAAGACGACCCACTGACCGGGGTATATCCACTAGTCTCGTAATGGCGCATTTACATTAGGTCGGTCACCGAAGGCGGCGGCCGTATTCGGTTTAACTGAAACGCTTACCTAAATTGAGTTGTTGAACGAATACCTGTTTATATTAGTTGGTGACCGAATACGGCCTGCAGCCGAATAGGTCTAACCAACTAATGTAAATGCGCCATAATGGCTGCAAAAGCAAAAATAATCAACATTTTTGGGTCTATAGAATGCTTCTTGGCATTTTGAATAACAATCTTCAGGTTTTTATGAACCTCACTAGTAATGTATGTTTGAGTTTGTTATCTTGTACACCGTCCACTGCTGAACCAATGTGGTCTACTTAGAAAACCTGTACAGTGATGGATGTAGCTCCCGCTACATCCATCACTGTACAGGTTTTGGCATGTGGCACTGAAATAATTTAAATTGCATATTATGTGCAGGATTGTAAATGGTGCCCGTGTGTACCCATCCATTATCCATATAAATAATAGCAACAGTGTGAGCAGACAATGTCTGCTCACTGTTGCTGTTATTTGGACATCCTTACAACATCCATCTTAATATTATAATATGTAGATGCACAGTAATTCTGTTACCTTTTCACAACTTAACGGCTGAATGGATTTGGATAGAATTTGGCACAAGGATAGACCATGACTTGGGTTAGGACATTATGGATAACAGATACTTTCTATCCTGGTAGTAAGTTCCCATGTGATAACTTCAGGCCACCACGCTGGCAAAGCCGTGGCAAAATCTGGATCTGAAAACCTTTTGTCTCCATTTAGATTGTCTGGTGCCTTACAGTAGACATAGCAGTGGTTTAGCTGTTGTTTGCTTCATGGACAGTGAGTGTTGCTTGTGATTACAATGCCTTTTAAATAGTTAATTTCATCTACTTTTCTAATCTAATTTAATTTTTTATTTGCAGCGACTGACGGCAGCTGTAATACAGAGAGTTTGCATGCAGTGCAAAAGACCGGCAGTTTAACTGAATGGAGGTGGAGCACTCATCGTGGGTTCTATGGATGAGTGCGGCTGACTGCACAATGGTTGTCACTCCCTGACCCACTTGTCAGTTGTAAGTACATTTCTTTGTTTTGATAAAATTATGTTGAGCTCTGGCAGTTGCTATTCAAAGTGTCTTCATCACGGTGTCTCAGGCTTTTACATATTTGGTGGCCTATCAGTAGCTACCACATTGCAAAAGCATGCATGTATTGCTGTTGTTATTGACCCCCCATGGAAACAGAGGAGTTATAAGTTTAACGTGTGTAACTGTGTCTGTGGCATTGTAGCTCCCAAATGGCTGAACTGAATTAGATTTTTAACCAACTTCCAAAAAGGAGGAGGTTATATGTCGACGCGTATGTATGTTTTTATTTTTTTTATGTATGTCCGCCGATTTCTCCGTCAATTATGGACCGATTTTGAATTATTTTTTTTTGTATGAAAGGGTATGCTCTCGGATTGGTCCCATATAAATGTTTTCAACTTTGCTTGGATAGTTTTTGAATAAGCTTCAATAATACGTATTTTTCCCATTTAGTATAAATGTGGATGATATGATGATAACTTCCTGTGACTGTTATTTACATAGCAGGTAGTGGTATTCGAATTTGTGTGGGGTAGGTACCACAACTAAAAATAGAAAAAAAAAAAAAAAAAAAAAAAAAAAAAAGATTTCATTGAATCATAGCTAAGAACACTCTCAATAAGTCACCTTTCAAAAAAAACAATAAAAACTTTTTACAAAAAAAAAAAACAACCGACTTCCGAAAAAAACACTACAAAGTGAAAAATAACTTTAATTTCGGAAGTCGGTGTCTTTGAATTTTCGTTTTTAGCTAGAGACTTCCGAAATTAAAGTTATTTTTCACTTTGTAGTGTTTGTTTCGGAAGTCGGTTGTTTTTTTTTTTTTGTAAAAAGTTTTTATTGTTTTTTTTGAAAGGTGACTTATTGAGAGTGTTCTTAGCTATGATTCAATGAAATCTATTCAGCTGTTTGAAGATTATCAGCTCTTTTAACCGACTTCCAAAAGCAGGAGGTTATCAATTCGATTGTTTTTTTTTTTTTTAATGTTTGTTATAGAATAGAATAGAATCATTTATTTGCCAATAATGTAGGTATACAGATATGATGGTATTTTGTTAAGTGTCCCGATACATTTTGCCTTACGGCATGCAAAAATTATTTAACATAAAAAACATTAATTAAACATACAAGAAATTTAAACAAACATAAAAAGCGTTCCATTCGGTTAGTAACATTCATTAGAAAAATTCTCATCCTCAATTAAATACCCACACTAACAATGTCAATAAATTAAGTTTTAAAATGTCAAAAAGAAATTAAATTACAAATGTTAACAAATTAAGAAATAAAGCAAAGTGTCAATAAAATAAAAATAAAATAAAATAATTTTAAGTATAATTAAACACAAAGATCTCAATAAAACAAGCTAACAATGTCAACAAATTAGATTTAACAATTACAGAAAATTCAATTTTAAATGTCAACAAATTGGTTTTAATAAAGCAGCATAAGCGTCGTTAACCGAAAGTGTCATTAATGAAGTCTTTAATTGTGTAGTAACACTTGTCTAGTAGCAGGCTTGTCAACTTTTTTTTAAAAACGTTGGTGGGTAAATCTTTTAAATGTAGTGGTAGTTTATTATATATTATGGGACCCATGATTAAAATATTGTTTTTTAGTAAGGAAGTTTGGTAACCACCTGTGTAAAGTTGGTTTTTGTATTGTGACCTTAGTGGTCCTGAGCGTTGGCGTTTATCCGCTACTGACGTAAACAGGTGCTTGTTCGTTTTGACAAACATGGCAACTTCCAGAACATACAACGAAGGCAATGTCAGAATCTTTAGCGATTTAAAAACTGGTTGACAGCTTTCTGTCGTTTTGAGACCTGTCATTGATCGCATACAGCGTTTTTGGGCTCTAAATATCCTTTCCCTTTCACTGCTGTTTCCCCAAAATATGACACCGAATCTTAGTGTGGATGCCACTAGACCGTGATATGCTGTCACTAATGTATTCAAATTAACTTTTTTTGATAGGATATAGAGTACATATGCCGTTGTACTTAATTTATTGCATACGTATTCAGCATGATGCTTCCATGTCAGTTTATTATCTATGTGAACTCCTAAGAATTTTGTTACTGTAGTAGTATCAACGTTGTGGTCATTATATTGAATAATCATATTATCAGGCTCTAGCCGTTGATAGAAGTGCATGACTTGTGTTTTTTTGAGATTTATTACTAAATTATTCCTGTTAAGCCAATCAATTATAGTTTTAAGGGTGTTATTTATATCTTTTTCGTACGTCGTTTTTTGTTCAGGCATAACTCCGTCATTTATAGACGGATTTGCAAAATTATTTTTTTGTTTGAAAGGGTATACTTCCGAGATGGTCCCATTGTCATTAAGTCAGGATCTGATGATGAGATCCGACTTCGACTTCGACTTCGACTCCAACTTCGACTCCAACTTCGACTCCGACTTCGACTTCGACTCCGGCTTCGACTTCGACTTCGACTTTGACTTTTAGAGAGAGACAGACAGAGAAACACGCGCACGCCGCTCGGCTTACAACCAGGGTTGATAAAAATCATGATTTTTATAAAAAAATCAAAATAATCGGATTTATTTGATTTAAATCGGATTAATTGGATTTAAATCGGATTTTTGTGATTATTTCTGTCACACATGTCTCTAAATGTTCTTTCATTCTCGCTACTAAGCCCATTAATTCCTTCTTACAACGTTTACACACCGCTTTGTTAAATTTGCCGCAAGTGGACTTTTTTTCATCGAAATAAACCCATTCAGCATCTTTTTTCCTTCCAGACATCTTCTTGTATTCACTTTAATCAATCACGAATGACCGCGCCAAAGACTCAACGGACGGATTCAGTCACGAGTTTAAATTTCGGAGAACCTCCCCGAACGGTGTACTTAGTTAAACAGCATTGGACACGTGTGTGCGCGACGTAGTTTAAGTCGGGGGAAGTCCCTTGACACATTGAAATGGCTGATTTGGTCGAAGTAAAAAAATATTGATTTAAATCATTGATTTTTATAAAAAAAATCACTTGATTTTAATCGCGATTTCAATCACTGATTTAAATCAAGTGATTTAAATCATATCAACCCTGCTTACAACTATAGCAAAAAGTGTCGTTACAACTTTTGGTCGTATTTTTTTCCGTCTAGCCCCCTTTCGCAACGCGCGATAAGGAACTTCGTTCCAAAAAATATTGTTTACAAAGAAATACTGCGGTAGGTGTAGTATTTCGATTTCGTTGTAAAAAGATAATACATCCGTGTAACTTTCGCCAGATTTTTAGATTTTTTCAGCTTTATTTATCCTTTATATCCCTACACTATAATAAAGATTGTTATATTATATAATTGTTCAAAAATGTTAACATAATAATTTATATGTTATAACAAAATTATTAACGTAAAAAACAAAAAAAAAATCCTATTAGAAACATTTTCGACTTGTACGCGGACGAAGTTGGTTGCCAAATTACGCATTTTTTCCACACTGGTTCGTCCTTGTATGACATACGCATTACCAGTCTGTAGTAGTGTTAGTGACACTAACTACAAAAAACTCCAGGTCATTCAGAACAAAGCACTCAAAATAGCATTCAACACGCCTGTCTACACAAACCTTAAACAACTACGTAATGATATCAAGTTTCCACCTCTAAAGGATTTCATTCTGAAAGTATCCCGAAAATTCTACCTCTTTAATAGCTCCTACACACTATGGCCGCCGGCACTGCCGCACAAAGGATCGCAAAGGGAATGAAGGCGCAAAACCGGGGGTACGTGCCACGCGGCAAAAGCCGGCGGCCGTGCCGCCGGCATTATGTGTATGAGCAATAATAATCCACGTCATCGCAATACTCTGGTCTCACACATTAGTAACAGTAGGTTAACCCGTTTTTTTTTCACGAGTTGTGTACTCTGCTTTTACTTTTTACTTTAATAACCGACTAATAATCACAGCTAAGTAGGCTGTACAGGTTAACGAATACCTAATAATCGACCAACTTAAATTTGCGGTTTGAAAAACATGTACTCCTATACATTCCCTAATGTTTATCAAATGTTCTACAATGTTAAGGCGAAAGCGTCAAGGTAGCCCGCGAAATTCAAATTTTCTTACGTTTTTTGCAATTTGCAGGTCAGTATCATATTGTATGTTAATATAAATAAGATTTGCGGCCGTATCAAATGTTTATTTATAGAATTATAATCATAAAAATGATGAATACAACTCTCTAAGTTCATATAATCGCATTGAATGACTATTTCATGAAATCATGACATTTGACGATTGTGCTTACTTATGGAGTTGTATTGGTGATTGTAATGATTATAATTATGTAAAACCATATTTGTTACGGTCGCAAATCATATTTAACCAACATAAAACCTCACACTGACCTGCAAAATGTAAAAACTTTTTGAAGAGTTCCTCCATTCTTTTCACAAGTCCAACTACCTCTAGGTTACATTTTCTGCAGCGCACCCTACTGCTCTTTAGTGTAGTATTTTCTTGAGGGATCAATATGAATTGTTCCCAAATTGGATGCTTTTTGCGCTCTGAGATGACATTTTTATGAGGGGTTATTATTGTCTTAAAGTTCGAAAGTGAAATAAAGTTGTCGCCGGTCGAATTGTTATGCCCCGCAACTATTTTGGGGGATTCTCTTTATTTGAATGTACTGTAAGTCTATACTTCGTCGCCGGTACAGTCACGGTACCGCAACTATTTTGGGGACTTCCCTCACAGATTAGGTACTAATATATATTAAAAATAGTTAGTACTAGAACTAACTATAACTAGTTTGTAATTGTTTCCTCAGAGTAATTGAATAGTCAAACGAACTTACCTGTAAGTGAAGTTCGACGGTAATTATACTCGTTGCTGTCTCGCTCTCGATGAGAGAATACAATGGTAGTAGGCGTTTAGTCGAGTCTCTTGTCACATAATTTTGAAGAAATAACAAAAAAATGAACGCGCCCTTTCCTAAGGCGTGCTGCCATCTATCTACCTCTGCAAGCTATCTTCATTAAGTTCATAGCGATTTATTGGTTTTACAACACAGGGCCCATGCTCATTATACCTAGGTATATAGCATGGAATGTTTGGGTTGGGTGGGACTCATCATCTTCGAGCGAGACAGCAACGAGTATAATTACCGTCGAACTTCACTTACAGGTAAGTTCGTTTGACTATTCAATTATACTCGTTGCTGTCTCGCTCTCGATGATGAGAGAATACAATGGTAGATGTTCAAAGACTAGTTGTAAAAACAATAAATCTTAATAAAAGTAATAAATAACGAGGATTTGTTATTTTTTACACAGGTATTAGATTAGCATTCAAGGTATGTACTTGTACCAGTAGTAATCCTGTAACATTAATCATTACATATGAACAAAAAATATATAGGTACCTACTTATTTCAAGTTGCACTAAATCATTTTAATTTCCAAATTAATAATCTTCAGAAAAGTTTATACTTATTGTTGATCAACAATAATATGAACTTTATAATTTTATTAGACAACAATATTAGTTGATAATTTATCAATAATAAACCTATTAAGGTCTTGTATCGAATCAAACTAAAGTTGAGTAGTTTGTAAGAGAATGTACTAATGTCAATAATATTCCACACTCTCCAACAGCTAATTCTAATTAAGCTTTAATTAAGCTAATTTTAATTAGATTTAAACCGTCTTATTCCAAAACACGGTCTAAATTTGGTGCTGGGATTAGTACTAGCTTTAGTACCATGACTAATTAAAACGTTATTATAAAATGAAGTTTATCAGTAGTTTCAGAACTATTTATGGTACTAAAGTTAGTCCGCCGAGTCCCCTAGTTTATCTTTGGTACTAATTTATTTGACGTTTGCGTTGATTAATATTGTTTGTCAATTTTTATAAAAAATATTATATTATTATGATTGACTTGATGGATTTGGAAGATTTGGTTACGCTGGAAATTTTTCGGAGATCTTACAAACACCAACATCGTGTGAATCCTTTTGAATTGAGTGACGAAGATTTTAGAATAATATGTATAGGTTCACAAAAAAAATTTGAGAAAAAATTGTGGATGTTTTACGTGAGGATTTATCCCACGATCCTCGAGGATGCCCATTGAATCCTGAAGTGCAAGTGGTTTGCGCATTACGCAAATGGGCTCGCCATTAAGTATGTAAGTACCTAGCCTTGGTCAATGCTAACCTAATATTAGACAAAATCCAATAATAATATACTAATATTATTGTTTTATTCGTAGATTCAAGACTATATAGCTGATTTATATGGTGTGTCTCAACCAGTTGTCAACAAAACATGTAAAAACGTAGCAGATGTCCTGAAGATTTATAAAAATGCCTATTACTCTAAATAAACAGGAGAAAAGAATTAGGAAGTTCCCCAGTATTGCTAATTTTCCTACAGTAATTGGACCAATAGAATGAACTCATTTAAGAGTAAAGAAAGTAAATGCTGATGGGGTCAGTTATGTATTAATAGAAATGGATTTTCTTCATTAAATGTTATACAAACTATATAAGAAATTTGTTTTTTTGTCTGTAGCGTACCTCTGTGTCGTAACAGCGTGCAGCGTCGCGATCCAACAACGGTAGTTTGAACGCCCTTTCGGTACGGTACGGTGATACGGCGTCTCACTCACCGTACCGTACCGACCCCCGCCCGATACGCACCCGCCTTGTGTGTGTATTGAGCTTTACAGTTAGGTATATTAAGAACAATGAATACAAATAAGAAGTGCATTTATTTATTAATATGTAAAGGAAGTAACATAAACATGCGTTTAAAATTACGCGCGCCGCCGCCGTATGTAAGTCGGTGCACTTCACGCTAGAGGTTGTCTAGCAAGCTCACGAGCGCCCAGCGTCCATCGCCGAATCTCTGGATGTTTTTCATTGGATATTTCAGGTTCGATTAGTGGAATTGATAATATTCAGGAATTATCATTAATAAAATATATCCTTTCGAGTTGTTTTTCCCAAGAGAAACGTCACTCACGTTTATTCAGTCAACTTGACAGCTTTTTACCAACTAACGTTTCGTTCACAAGAGAAACCTCAACAGAGATGTTAAAAAATAATGACAACTTGATTATAAAAAGCGCATAAAAGTACAAGTTTTGCTTGTTCAATATATTGTAACCTAAACAAAAAACAATAGACATATTTTGGTATTGATAAATAATTATTTAAGCATTTCAAGTGTTATTACAATATCAACATTTAGAGAAACAGAACGTTGCTTCAAATAAAGCCTGCGTGAACGAATGAAAGAATGCCATTTTTGTTTCTTATCTGTGGATATTATTTGAACCGTGAACCTTCTTTGGTACTAACTGATCCTCGATTGGTCTTCGTTTTGTTATCGGGACACATTTTGAGGCTGGTACTAGCTTTGTTACCGTAACAATCCAAGACCTTTTAGTCTTGGTTTAAACCATTACTTATGCAGTTTTTTGTAATAAGACGGAAAGGGTTTCTCTTTTTTTATTTTTTTTTATATAATTAGTAAGTTAGCACTGTCTCGCAAGCATTTAGGACTTCTAAAGAACTACAGCCTGCTGTAACTGCGTGCGTGCTCATATTATGTTACCTTTAGTAAAATAATTAGTAAAAATATAATTAAATAAGTAAATAAGGTTGTTATTTTTCCCTAAAGTTTTCTAGTACATAACCAATTTAACCTTAGTGTTATCTGTGTGTATTTATTGAAACTTATAGGTGGATGTTATATCTGGCAATAGAAATATATAATCTCATTTAACTTATCAGATTTAATCATAATGCAGTGTACTTTGATCACTGTATTCTTAATATTTAATTTATGAGATCGTTAGCTCCCTTTTCGCCTGTGGCTAATATTTATAAAGTCACAGTTTTCAGGTAGCAATTTTAAAAATAATTTTGGTGAAAATAGTTATTTTCAGTTCATATAATGTAAACAAGATATTTATATCCTATGTATTATAATTTATATAGGTCTTGAAGGTCTTTATTTATAGAAAACCTCTGAATAGTGTTTTTAACTTCATCAGCTGTTGTAGGTAGAGTACCTAAATGGATAATTAAAGCCTTATTTTTTTAGTTTTGGTATAAAATCTAACTCTTTCAGTATAGGTATCCAGTGTTGACTGTGCTTTCCAAACACTAGGTATGTGAATGTTTTTGATTCAAAGAAGACCATCTTATACATACGTATATCTGATAACAAAGCCTCTTTCTGTTAAGTAAGCTATAATAGGTTTCATGTTTCCGGAGCCAAACAAAAGGCAAGCATTAAATTGATACCTAGTATTTTCTCTAGGACCGCATCTTTTACATCTGAGGTTACCAGAAAGTAAATTTCTGTAGTTTTCTACTGTTTGGTAGTTTTTCCAACTTGATATGTATTATTTTAACAATACTAACATCTTCCAATTCAAAGTAAGAAGTAATGTCTTCGGCTTTTAAACAAGAAATAATTGACAAACAAAACTTGTTATGTATAGTTAAGATAAAAAATAACTAAGTATAGTATTTAAAGAAAGGTCATGAATTAATTTCAGATGTTAACTGTCTCTAAACTCTAAAGAAGGACTCTAAAGAATTTGTCATTCAGTAGAGTTTAATCAAATTCTGCTGTGACTTATGTAAAAGGGGTTGCATACCCTACATGTTGATCAAGAATACAAGATCTGTGGTGATTAGTTTCAAATCACAAAACTATGAGAAATAAATGTGCCCCCACCTGTGGGTTCACTTGCGATGTTGGTGGTTCCTTTTGTCTTCCAGTTCCCATCCACAGCTGGTACTCCAGGAGACGCCTCCCCCCCCTCTTTTACGCTTCTGCGCGAGGAGGTCCCCGCCAGTTTAAAGCTTTATTTGAAAAAAGTTTTAAATAAGCAATGCAATTGCTTATTTTAGCAGAGATTTTCACTGAAAAGGTAAATTTCTGTCTGCGACTGTACCAGAAACAACTTGTTTTCCTTTATAAATAACAGATAGTAGGAGATATGTCCTCTTGTGCCAGGATTAATTAACAACCACCGTAACTGTGAATAATCATTCATCTCATCATTCATTCGTTTTTATATTTAAAAAGAAACATTTTCTGGCTTTAAGGACGCGTTTGCAAAATTGATAGGTATAGAATCGAACTACTACGTCGACACGGGTCACACACACAAGTGTACGCTCGGTTAACTGCGGGAATAGTAGTGAAGTGAACTAATTTTGATACTTTGGAAAATTGTTTTTTTTTCTAATGTCTTTATATTACTTGGTACCTACAAAAAATATTTTAGTACTGTTCTTTATATTTTTACTAACCTCCGGACTTGATGAAGTGACCTGAAGGTGTACTTCGGTGACTGCTACTGGAACTCCTCGATGAGTAGAACTAGGTGTGCCGAGTTTGGGCCGAAGTACACCTTCAGGTCATTTCATCTAGTCCGGAGGTAAGGTCTCATCATAACTAACAAAACGAGCCCAAACTCGGCACACCTAGTTCTACTCGTCGAGGAGTTCCAGTAGCAATCACCGAAGTACACCTTCAGGTCACTCCATCTAGTCCGGAGGTAAGATCTCATTATAACTAACAAAACGAGCCCAAACTCAGCACACCTAATTCTACTCGTCGAGGAGTTCCAGTAGCAGTCACCGAAGTACACCTTCAGGTCACTCCATCAAGTCCGGAGGTAAGATCTCATTATTACTAACAAAACGAGCTCAAAGTCGGCACACCTAGTTCTACTCGTCGAGGAGTTCCAGTAGCAATCACCGAAGTACACCTTCAGGTCACTCCATCAAGTCCGGAGGTAAGATCTCATCATAACTAACAAAGCAAGCCCAAACTCGGCACACCTAGTTCTACTCATCGAGGAGTTCCAGTAGCAGTCACCGAAGTACACCTTCAGGTCATTCCATCTAGTCCGGAGGTAAGATCTCATTATAACTAACAAAACGAGCCCAGACTCGGCACACCTAGTTCTACTCGTCGAGGAGTTCCAGTAGCAGTCACCGCAGTACACCTTCAGGTCATTCCATCTAGTCCGGAGGTAAGATCTCATTATAACTAACAAAACGAGCCCAGACTCGGCACACCTAGTTCTACTCGTCGAGGAGTTCCAGTAGCAGTCACCGAAGTACACCTTCAGGTCACTCCATCAAGTCTGGAGGTAAGGTCTTATCATAACTAACAAAACGAGCCCAGACTCGGTACACCTAGTTCTACTCGTCGAGGAGTTCCAGTAGCAGTCACCGAAGTACACCTTCAGGTCACTCCATCAAGTCTGGAGGTAAGGTCTTATCATAACTAACAAAACGAGCCCAGACTCGGTACACCTAGTTCTACTCGTCGAGGAGTTCCAGTAGCAGTCACCGAAGTACACAGGTCACTCCATCAAGTCCCAGTCGAATAGGCATTTATAAACCGTACTTACTTTTACCGAAATAAAATTATTATTATTATAAAAATCTGTGAATACAAAATTATCTTACCATAGCAAATATCAAATTTGGTTTATCGAATATTTTGTATTTGTACAGCGATCTTTTTCCACACGAGCCGCTGCAAAAAGGCAACACAAGGTCCACCACCGACAGCGGCCAAGCGCGGACTGAGATTTCTTTCGAAATATTTGTGAAATAAATCAAAACCGACCAAAAATAAAATAACCCTTAATACTATCGATTACGATTCATCCGTAATAGCAAAATATGTGAAAAACTTAGTTTCGTTTTTTATTTTTTTTTGCCGCTATTTGTGACATTTTGAAATATTTTTTTCCTAAGGTTTAAAATTGAACATGTCTGCCTACTAATAGTATTTTTAGAAATCTTAAAATATATTGATAATAGAACAAAAAATGTACCTAAACTCAACTCGGTATCGTTAATTTTGTGGAAAATGGCAACGGAAGATCGTTTTTACAATATAAAAAATTATAATTTTGAACAAAAAAGTTCCTATCATTTGAAGATGAAGAACCAACCTATAAGTGGTAGTTATTAGTTATATTTGATTCGGTTTAGTTTTGTCACAAAATTTACCGAAAAACAGCATAATTTTTTCCGATTTGCAAACGCGCCCTTAAATGTTCTTCAGACACAGCTGAAGACCCGAGCCCGGGCATGATGGTGTTGTAGCAATTTGTTGCTTCTTTATTTGTATTAGCTAGTCACACTTTCTAGACATTTCCTGATCTGTCATGCTAGCATTTATTTGATTCAGATTAGAACATTTGGTAATTGAAGATTTTTTTTTTTTTCTCTTTTGCTAAGCGTTTTTGAAGTATCATATCCCACCTTTAGGCTTCTGTTAAGCAGATCTTCTCAGACTCTCTCTGTGTTTTCAATCTGGTTGAGTATTTTCTACCAACTCCGGATGGTCATTCTCATGACTATCATGTAGGCATGTCAGATGAGTTGCTGACTGTGGGATATTACAATATCTGGAAAAAATATATTTCATGCATGCTGTAGGTAAAGGGCAACACAAAATTGCACCAAATAACCATGTAAGTTCCCACAGAACTTCCCTTTAAGGTTATAATGAAAAAAAGTCAACCAAAGGCTGCTTAGCTCCCAAGCACAACACAGCCATTGTAAACCACGTGCGTCCCCACAGAACGCCCCAAGGTCGGGCAAATCGCTCACATTATTGCCATTTTTAACCACGTGCGTTCCCGCAGAACGCCCCACAGGTCAGGCAGAGCTTCAGTTTCAGAATAAAGTCAACCACGTGTGTCCCTTAAAGAACACCCCACAGGTTGTTTAGCTTACAACATAGCCATTTTTAACCACGTGCGCCCCCGCAGGACGCCCCACAGGCCAGGCAAGTCGTATTGAAGCCATTTTTAGGCTTAGTATGTTCATTCTTAATTTTATCGCAAAACGTGCAACCATATGCCCCATGACACAACACAATATCACACTCGATGTTTTTTATCGATTAGGTAGCGATATCTTACACTCTTGAAGACCTTTGATGTATTTATATGTGAACACTAATGCCATAAAACTGTAAGCACAATTATGCAGGGACTAACAGGAAATATCACAACATGCGGTAAGTTTTTTACCTTCGCCATTGAAAATATTGAAAATTACATTTTTCGAGTTTTTTCATCTTTCACAATAAGGGAGATCCTTAGATTTCCCTTCTGACTTCCTATTTTCCATTTTTATGTGAATTTAAACACTTTTTACACAAAATATTAAAAAATAAGCGGAAATATGTGACGCCGATACTTGACATAAAAACCGAATGAAGATAGCTTGCAGAGGTAGATAGATGGCAGCACGCCTTAGGAAAGGGCGCGTTCATTTTTTAGTTATTTCTTCAAAATTATGTGACAAGAGACTCGACTAAACGCCTACTCCTACTACCATTGTATTCTCTCATCATCGAGAGCGAGACAGCAACGAGTATAATTTTAAAATAGTCTAGAAATGAATTATATTAGCTCTGATCGCTTTCTTGATAAAGCTCTCAAAATAAAACACTAGTTGAACCGTTTGTTTTATAAAATTTAACTAAAAACTTTTTTCCCAACCCCTGCAAATTAGTGTGAGTCTATCTTACAGGCCCCAACGAGAGTTATCAACAGGTGATAGGTTTACATAAGGACATTATTTTATACCTATAGAAAATAAATAAGATATATTTTGTACCTCGACAGTTTTTGATTAAATGACGTTTCTATGAAGTGTCTTGCTAGCGGGGCCCCTTATGATTATTTTTATTGTTATTGTTATTATACTTTCAGATCGCCCAGTAGTGCTCGAAAATTCAAAAGTCATTTATTCAAACTAGGCTGAGAATCAGCACTTTTCGAACGTCAAAATTACATAAGACAGTCCCCCAAAACGCCCACCCTCCACCACTTCCTAGTGCATTAGCTGGGAAGAAGAAGTGGCGCAACAAACTCCCCAGCAGCACAGCTGTCTGTTCAGTTAGAAGAACAAAAAAAAAAGATTCTATATAATAGTATTCAAAATAATTTACATTACACAACACAACACATAATTCAAATTATTAGCCATAATATGTTAGCTAGCACACGCCAATATACCAAACAAAATCATCGAGAACTATACTCAGGCCGAAATAATTTTTCCCACTTAGTATATGTGGATGATAGGATGATAACATCCTGTGACTGTTATTTACATAGCAGCATAGCTAACATGACAAGCGCGAGAACGCTCTTTTTCTCGTTTTGTCGAAATTTGTCGACGATTCTGACGTCATTCTAATCCCTAACATGACCGTAAACGACGAGTAAACTGGAAAAAGGCACTTTGACACTTCTATATCTCGCGACGAGAAACCGATGTTGCAAATTATTAAAAACAAATCATTTTTATGATAGCAACATCGGCTTGAGATTCCGTTTCATTCATTCAATGGTGCCGGTTCTCTTGTCACAAATGCTTCTAAACTAGACTAAAAATCACCAAAATTTTGTTTATTCCTGTCAAACGACGTTTTGCCACTAATATGGCACTGAACTATTAATTTTGTGAAAACAGAAATTTTGCTATATTCTGAATTTGGCGTTTTTCACCTAAAATTTTGATTGTTAATCTAAATCTGACTATTTTTTATCGCGATTAAAAAGATGTGGATTAAAATGAGTTGTCATTAACCAAAATGCACACCAACACTTCAACGGTGCAAAAACAGTACTGTATCTTTTTTTTTTCTTTTCTTTTGCTTATATCTCGAAAATGGTGTGTCATATCGCAAAAATAATGAAAATTTCGACACCCTATATGAAACCCATAAACCCCTAGAGCTCAACATGTAGGTATTTCTTTTTGTAAAAAAATAAATATGACTAAAATAAGTACAATTGTGAAACTGCCATGCTATTTTGAAGTTTTTTTTTTTGTATCATTATTTTGTCTACTCTTCTCGTCGTCAAAATCGAGGACGAGTAAATGACAGAAAAATAGCAGATATCTCGTGTTGAATTGTCAAAAATCGAGATAACTAAGGTGTCATGTTAGAGTTTGTCGAAAAAATATCAAGTTTGACAGAACGAGTCGACTATTTTGTATGGCGGCGCTGTCAGAAAACGAGAAAAGTGACAGAAATAGACGACAATTACTCACGCGAGAGTGAGTCATTGTCGCGGGCGTCAAGTTAGCCCTGCAGGTAGTGGTATTCGACTTTGTGTGGGGTAGGTACCACAACTAAAAAGTTAAAAATAAAAACTTAAAAAAAAAAAAAAACGACTTCAAAAAAAAAACACTACGAAGTGAAAAATAACTTTAATTTCGGAAGTCGGTGGCAAAAAACGAAATTTAAAACCAAAGACACCGACTTCCGAAATTAAAGTTATTTTTCACTTTGTAATATTTTTTTTTGGAAGTCGGTTGTTTTTTTTTTTAAATACTACTCTTTTATATCATAAAATAGCATTAGGAGCTTGATACTATTATGCACCTTAGAAATTCAAAATTTCGACTTTCTGTGAGCTATTATATACTTAATATACTTAAGAAGATATTCGTTATCTAAATAAGTATTCAACCAACAGACCTAGTTAAATTTGCGTTTGCCAAATACAATTATGTCTTTGCTCGTTATGTCCATTGCATTACTAACTAATTTTTATATTTAAACAGATTAAAGATTCATCATCTTCCTGTCCCACGTTATTTAAAGACTGCGCTACATTTTTTTTTTCCATTCTTCCATGTCAATGTTCACGCTATCATTTACGCATTATAGATTGTAATTACTATTACATTTTCTCTTTTAATAATTTACATAACCTCCTACTTAAAAGAACTACTCTTTTTCTTAATCCCAGTTTTGTTGTTACACGTAGTACTATTGAGTGATTATATCAGTGATAGGAATAGGTAGTGCCTATTTGCCTAAACTTCGAAGAACAGAGACGAGACTTCCTTAGGACTAATTTTTTTCCGGGACATCTGTCCCGAAATTAGGGACAACACTTTTAAATACATTAAAAAAATATGTTATTTGGAATAAGTAATTCGTCTATATTTACCTAAAGTTTGCGACTAGACATAACATTTATAATTTATAACTCCATAATAATAACTTATCCTCTATGGGCTCTTAAAGTTTAAGTGTGTTACTAAACAATGGTGCCGATTCTCTTGTACACCGAACTAAACTAACTAAACTATCACTAAAATTTCTTACTTTAGGCTATGAGAATCTTAGAGCTATTCTGCAAATAAAATTCTCTAAACTAAAAAATAATTTTGACACAACTAAAATAGAATTTGACAATCGCGAATCCACGTGGTACCCGTGGTTTGCCCTCACCCGTGATTTTTTTTAGAGCCGGAGGCGCGCAGCGGGTGCCGCCTCGACGTGTTTTATATGGAATTTTTCACTTTTTGTATGGAAAACATGAAAAAATATTACCTACATGTTCAGGTTTAGGGGTTTATGAGTTTCATAAAGGGGGTCGATTTTTTTTTTTTTTTTTTGTGTTAGGACGCACCATTTTCGAGATATAAGCAAAAGAAAAAATAAATACAGTACTGTTTTTGCACGTGAAGTCGAGAATGTTGGTGTGAATTTTAGTTCATGACAACTTATTTTATACGATTATAAAAATTGTCAGAATTAGTCTGGTTTGGTATTTTACAATCAAAATTTTAGGTGAAAAATGTCAAATTCAGAATAGCAAAATTGCCATTTTCACTAAACTAAAAACTCAGTACTATCTTAGTGCTGTCAAACTAAAATATAGTTAAATTGTGTCACTTTAGTCTATTTCAGAATGGGAAATCGTCGTTTGACAGGATTAAACTTAATTTTAGTGATTTTTAGTCTAGTTTAGAGGCATTTGTGACAAGAGAATCGGCACCATTGTGATAAGATCATTATTTAAATATCATGCACATTTTTAAATATACATTAGAATTATATTTCATTAAGATAAAATACAAATACAGTTTGTTTTTTAAATGATAAATTCGTCCTACTATAGAGAATGCTAAAATTTTAAAAAAATCCGTTTTATTATTTTAAAGACAAAATGTCTTTTATTTTTTCAATTACACATTTGAACTTTAGAAATCTCATTAAACGTAGCCGAGAGTGAGCTAGAAAGAAGATATTTACTTCGAAACGTGTACGGCTCCTTATACAAACATTGTGATTCATAGTATTAAGATCAACAAGTCATTTACCAAATAATCTCAAAAAAGAAAAAAAACTGAAAATTTTATGGTTGTAACGACTGTGAATGTTATTTATTATGTTATGTCTAGTCGCAAAGTTTAGGTAAATATAGACGAATTACTTATTCCAAATAACATATTTTTTTAATGTATTTAAAAGTGTGCCGAATTTCGGGACAGATGTCCCGGAAAAAATTTAGTCCTAAGGAAGTCTCCGTTTCTTGTCTCTGTTCTTCGAAGTTTAGGCAAATAGGCACTTCCTATTCCTATCACTGGTGATTATGAAAGTAGGTATAATGTTGTCTAAGTAACGAATATCTTCTAAAGTATTGCTCACAGAAAGTCGAAATTTTGGATTTGTAAGGTACATAATCATAGAAATATAACTTTCTTATATCTATGTACATAATAGTATCAAGCTCCTAATGCTATTGTATGATATAAAAGAGTAGTATTTAAAAAAGGGGCCCGCTGGCTGGACGCTTGTCTAAGTAACGAATATCGTCTAAAGTATAGCTCACAGAAAGTCGACATTTTGGATTTGTAAGGTACATAATAGTTTCTAACTCCGAGCACTACTGGGCGATCTGAAAGTATAATAACAATAAAAATAGTCATAAGGGGACCGCTAGCAAGACACTTCATAGAAACGTCATTTTATCAAAAACTGTCGAGGTACAAAATATATCTTATTTATTTTCTATAGGTACAAAATAAAGTCCTTATGGTACTTTATTTTGTACCTATAGAAAATAAATAAGATATATTTTGTACCTCCAAAATTTCGACTTCCTGTGAGCAATACTTTAGAAGATATTCGTTACTTAGACAAGCGTCCAGCCAGCGGGCCCCTTTTTTAAATACTACTCTTTTATAACATACAATAGCATTAGGAGCTTGATACTATTATGTACCTTACAAATCCAAAATTTCGATTTCCTGTGAGCTATACTTTAGAAGATATTCGTTATCTAAATAAGTATTCAACCAACGGACCTAGTTAAATTTGCGTTTGACAAATACAATTATGCCTTTGCTCGCCGCTGGGGTAACGTTACTCCAGCGGAATCTGTTTTTCTTGAATATCTTTGGATCGGCTGGACGCACAAATTCTAAATTTCGGGCACATTTACACGAAATGGGTACTAATTATCTGTGAAGCCGAAATCCGGAAAAGCGACAACATTCCGCTGACGTAACGTACACTAATATCTGAGGCAGTTAGGTCCTAGTGTCAACCAGTATTTTATGAAACAAAGATAATTTAATTTATTTCAGACATAATTCTAGTCCATAGTTTTACATTCATACATTTAAATTACAAACTATTTATTAGAAACTATTTTAAATTCTAAACAGATAAAGATATAAACCCAAAATAAAATTGTGATTATTGAAATTTAAATATTAGCAAACATATATTTTAGTGTTAGATGTATATTATATTGAAGATTGTATATTACTCAAATAATAAATAAAACTATAGTAAGAACACTTCGAACACATAAAAAATTAAAAAACATATTATCATGTTGTTGTTTTTGTTGTAGGTAGTCCAGTGACATGCAGAGTGAACGCCTCAAGAAGTCAACGGAGCTCCGTCGGCGCAGTGTCGGTCAGTACCACTGACTTCCTACCACCAGCGCAGTCATCAGTAGCAGCGTAGTGACGTCATCAATATCTGTAGACTCACCTTAGTGTTAGCCATATTAGCGCCATCTATTGTAGAGCTGTTACAGTATAAGCTCGCGATAGCGGTGACTGACCTACCTACATTAACAGATTCTAGAACGTTAACACATTCTGTCAATACTCCGAATTGAATACATCATGATTAATAGCTTGTCGTTTGGTTTCCTGCTAGGAGACATTAGTGGGAAGAAATGTAAAGACCGCTATCACCGCATTATATTGTAGCAACTATCCATTTCATCAGAGGCTTGAGCAGTACACTGTAGACTATGTTGGCAATTGATTGATATTATTTGTACGGCTACTTAAAATTTACCCAGAAAACATCTCGGTTATACCAAATCTACGTAAATCTGATACATATGTGGTTTTCGAATTATTAGCTCACTATCGGGCAAACAAAGCGACGAACTTAATCGTAAGTAATATTGACACCAAATTGATGAGCAAGAGCCACCATGGACCGGTACGGAGCCACATTTACCAGCAGTAAGTAGTAGTTCTGTAACTAGTTCACTTGTTGTCATAATCAAAAAATCAACTTCTTTCGCTCCACGCTACTTTTTAGGGTTCCGGAGCCAAATGGCAAATACGGAACCCTTTTAATTTCGTCATGTCTGTCTATCTGTATGTAACATAACCATTTTACTCGTAGACTATTAGCACTATCGATGAAAATTGGAAACAAGGTGTATTCTGTGCACAGCTAAACGATAGTATAGTGACACTACGAAAATAAATAATTAGGAGGCACTCCCCATGTAACTGATGAAAAAAAAATACACAAACGTGTCGGATAGTGCTGGATGCCGATAAGAATGCCGGAAAGAGTGATGTTTCTGACGCTGGTAGCACCTACGCCGTGAAACCATGTCAGCGAAACCGTAGAAGTTCAATTCAATAGACTCGCGTCATGTTCCGCTACTCGAATCGTGTAGCGGAACATGACGCAAGTTTATTGAATTGAACACCTGTGGTTTCATTTCGCTGCTATGGTTTCGCAGCTGAAGTGTGCTACCGGCGTAAATGACTGCTATTACCGCCAATAGTTTTTGAGATAATTATGGGATATTTTCGGCAACAACTCTAGAAATAACTTTAACTTTTTATATAACTTTATAACATTAACATTAATTTTTTCGAGAAATGCTATGAATTACATTCTTGTTTTTCCGGTTGGTAAAATCAATACTAAGCATGCGGAAATATTGAACCCGCCCACGGAATCCTTCACTGTGCGTGCTTCGACGCGCACTTGGCCGGTTTTTAAACGGTTTAGTTATCAGTTTAACTCAAATAGCACTAATCAAGAGGTACTCCGACGTTGTCTTTCTGTCGCTACCACAACACTCGTACACCTTATTAGAGACAGCTTAACAAACGGCGGGTTAAAATTGAGTAACATTTCTGTATTCACCATTCAGTAAGTTACTATGATAGTATGAGTTTAAGGTACACGGCGGCACTTGCTAATAAATTACAATATTAGACTGCACTGATATGGCACTGTTTGTAACCGAACAACGCAACATCACATTTTTCAACATGGGATCGGCAGTTGTTGATTTACGTACTAACATCATTGATAGTTAAACTCATTACCCTTCATTTTCCAAAATTGGGTAAACACAAGTTTTGGTTATCTATCATTCATAAGAACGTCGTACTTAAAGAATACGGCACTAGTCTTCAGAGTACTCTACTCTTTGATCTATTCATTTTATAATTTAAGAATAATTAAATCCTTCGTAAAAAGAATTAAAAGAGAGTCCATGGAGTGTCGCTCTTTTATGCCACAAGCAGTAACATACGTGATCGTGGCGACGAAAGTGCCCCTGTAGAGGACGCGCAGTCCGGAGTATCGAATGCCCCAGGACGATGCCGACACTCGTGACATCTTCCCGAAGCATTTGGCCGCACGCTCCCCTATCGATACCGCATGCCGCGCGAAGGACTGACTTGCGTCGAGCACCACGCCCAGCACCGTCGTCGAGGTGACACTCCTGACCGAGTCCCCGGCCAACTTGACTATGGGGGGCCGCTGGAATTTCCCCCTGATCGTCATCATAGATGACTTTGCAGGGGACTGCCTCAATCCCAGAGCGGGACTGGGACTCGATCAGGATAGTCACGTCGTCCGCGTATGCGACCGTGCGAACGCCGCCCGGCAGTGGCAGTCGAAGCAAATCGTCCAGGAGCAGGTTCCATAAGGCTGGACCTAGGACAGACCCCTGATGGCAGCCCATGGTGGACACCTTCCACTCCACCCGGTTCCCGATGAAAAGCCCGACTCGTCGGCGGACACCCTCCCCGCTTGACTTTCGTCACGATCATCGGCCACCAGGCGTTGTCGAAGGCGCCCGCGATGTCCAGGAATATGGCCTGCACGTACTTGCCCGAGCCCTCCCTCGCGACACCCAGGATATCATTGAGTGCCGTGACGGTTGACTTCCCAGTAGAGAACCCGTGCTGAGCGGCAGAGATCTGATTGCCGATCGTAGGAGCGCACTTCTAAATTACGCGTTCTAAAATTTTGCTGAGCACAGGTAGTAGCGTTATTGGCCTGTAGGCCTTAGGGTCGGTGAGCGGCTTGCCATTTCCCTTCGGCAGGACGAGCAACCGGCCCTCCTTCCGCACATCCGGAAACACTCCATCCGATACACACTTGGCGTACACCGCGGTGACTTCTGCGGGTACGACGCTCCAAACATTCCTCACTATTCGCGCGCTGATTTCGTCTAATCCCGGTGCTGTGTTGGGCAAGCTCCTGATGATGCCCCCCAGACTGTCACGCGACAGAGGAGGCGCAGCCTGGCCTGACGGGGTGAGCGAGGCAGCAACACACAACTGCCTGTGATACGTCGTTTACCTGGACAGATCGTCGTCCGGGCACAGCGCGCTCAAAAGGCCGGTCGCCGCTTCGCTCACAGTGCTGGCAAAGCCCTCCGCCAGTCTTGTGCCGTTAATGACCCGGGAGGGTGGCCTAAGCCTACCGCTAGCGGCACAATAGGCCAGCCCCCACGGGTCAGCGTTGCCTGTTTCGGCGATGTTGCGAAAGTTCCTCAAGCTCCGCCTCCTCCATTGCCTCTCGGTACCTCGCTCGCACACTATGAAAGTCAGCTTTCAGTCGCTCTTCTCTCGGTCCCCCACCCTTTCTTGATATATATCATAGATCGATGTTGGACTCACCGTTTGGGCCGCTGAAAGTGAAGGGCTGGCCCTCCACGTTATTAACGGTGAGTCCATTTGCGGCGATGAACGCCTCTAACGCCACCCGCCTGTGTTCTGCAGCGTGGCCGCGGCCAGTGTAGTGGCGGGGCGCACTGTGCCACATCGGCGAGTGGGTGTTGGCGTCCGTGCAGATGAGCACGCGCCTCCCCCGCAGAGCGTTCATTACACCCTCCAGGTGGTGCAGATGGCGGTCGATTGGCTCGCCAAACTGAGTAGGCCGACACCACGTGCAGGTCGCACTCCTCCAGATGGGCCACAAGGCAGTGGTCGGTGGATAGATGTTGCAGCACCGCGCAGGCCATGTTGCCCTTGTTGATATACATGCCCGCCTTTGCAGACGGGCTATGCTGCAGGATGATGTTGCTGTTGGCCTGCGCGTACTGCTCCTGGAGGAGCACGACGTCGACCCTCAGCTGGCGGCACACTGCAGGGAGCTCTCTCGTCGCCAGTGCCGACCCGGCGAGGTTCAGCTGCCCAATTCTGGTGGCGGGCCTATCCATAATGGGTCATGGCCACGCCCCTCTGCTCTGCATACAACCTCGCCGGGCAATCTTTGGAGGCGGTCCTGTGTCCCGCCGCCCCCTTCTTCCTCAAGCGCTTGCAGGTTGCGCAGCATGTGACCTGCAGGTGCGCTCGGGGTGCCCATGTTGTTGGCACTTAGTGCAGCAGGAGACCTCTATGTAGTCGGTTACTTCGACGGCCTGCCACCCTATATATACCCGCCCTTTTTCTAGCAGCGCCGTTCGCAGCGCCGCCGAGCATGAGAGCACGGCCGCTGTTGCCTTGGCCGTGCCCCGCGACCGCTCTTGAAGGCGCCTGTGCATTCTTTACGCAAGCGCTCGAGCGGCCATATCGGGTCTTCCCTGAAGTTCTGCTCGTGACTTCGGCGAAGGGCGGGTCGCCGTCCAGCCTGTTCAGGCACACTAGAGGCCGCCGCATTCTGGGGTCAACCACCCTGAGCGTGGCCGGGATTGCCGCCCGGAGCCTGGTTGCCGCCGCGTCTGTCGTCGTCTGTACTATCACCCCCGCATTGCCGACCTTGCGCACCTTGGAAACCTGCACCCATATTTTGGCCGGGTCGATCGCCTTTTTTAGTTCAGCCTTTGTCTCTTCCGCTGTCTTAAATGCGCCATTCTCAACGGCCGGGTAAAACGCCATTGTGGGGCCAGGCGCGCTGTTGATGAGCACCGGCACCGTCCGCTGCGGCAGGCGCAGCGCGGAGGCATATGATGGTACTGGTGCTGCCACCGCCGCCTGCTGCACGCTACCGCGGCTCTCCACCACTCGACGTTCCGCCGCACCCACCCGGGTCCCGGGGGGAGCTAGCCCTCCCAGTCAGCAGCCCTCCAACAGGCGGCGTCTCCACCCGTTGCGCCTTCGTGGCAACGCGACGTCGCACAGCTTCCTGCACCTCTTCCGGCGAGCTCAGCATCCTTTTTGACCTCTCCACGGTTGCGACGGGGGGCGCCAGGGGCGAATCCAATTCCTGCATTTGCGGCGGTGTGCTAAACCCTTGCGGCGGGGTACGCGTCAGCGTAGCTCGCGGGGTGAACCCGCTCTCCTGGCGCATTTCTGCCAGCACTTAGCTCCTCCGCCTTTCTCACCATCTCTTCCTCTAGCAGCACGAGCTGGAGGCGCTGAGCCTCCTCCTCGTTTGCCGTGGTTTGAACTATGGCACGCGGTGCACATTTTAAATAAAAATTTTCGAAAAAAAATCCTAAGTCCTTTTCGGTCCGTAGACCCCGTCACACCTACTGGCCCGGTAACATATGCAGGTGATACCTGCAAAATGTTAGCGACCGGCGAGACGCTAATACACAGAAATATTCTAAGTCTATACAATAACAATTTTGGACTTGCACAATACACAAAATGGCATACACTGGAAAAGTCTCTGGGAAAGTCTTGCGCCTCGGAAAATCCGGAAAACTGGAAATTTGGAAGTTGTTTCCATGGAACACAACACGCACAAAAAGTCAAAAGTACTCACAATACAAAGTCCTGGCACCTCGGAAAATCCGGGAAATCCGAAAAATCCGGAAAATCCGGAAAATCGGAAATTCTTCCTTTCCAGAGATAAACAACACAAACGTCTCTACACGAACCGTCACTTAAAAACTAAAACGTCACTGTCGCCAAGCGTCACAGTCACTGATTTGAAGCGTCAAAATTTCGCACAAAAAAGTCAGATAGTGCACTTTCTTGCGCTTCCCATCGAAAGCATAGCGCTTTTCGCATGGCTGAAGAAAAGGCCCATCATCTGACCCGTGCGCCACACACAGTCAATGGAGGATTGCATCCCCACCTTTGAACCCGCAAGCAGGACTAGGTCATCAACCGAGACACCCTCGACTTCCAGCCTATAGCAGACTTACCTCGGTAGTGCCGCTAAAATCGCGTCCATAGTCATGTTGAACAACAACGGTGACAACGGGTCTCCCTGGCGAACTCCCTGACACACTCTTGCAGGACCGCTACGGGCTCCATTCACGACCGAGACAGTCTCGGACGTGGCATACAGCCTCGCAACGTAGTCGCAGAATCCCACAGGCAGGCCTTTTCCTCAGCAGATCGACTAGTGCATGCGACACCATGTCAAATGCCTTGGCAAAATCCAGCACCGCCACATGGCACTCACGCAACTTCTTCCCACAATCTCCCAGGACCGCGTCCAGCACCGAGAGAGAGACTGACCTTTGCGCCTAGGCCGCCCCCGCCTTCCCCCGCCACGCGCACCACGTGCCATCCTCGCTTCGGAACTCGCTAAGAGGTCCTCCACAATTCTGGCGAGGTCTAACGTAACAGGCAGGGTCGGGCTTTGCATGTTGACGGAGACAGGCACGTCTTCTAAGGGGGACTCCGCTCTCACGAGAGGCAGATCTGGTGTCGAACTGTCGGTGGTGCCGGCGACTGGGCTGCCCCTGCTAGGCAAAATTGCCTCCCCTGAGGTACCCGGGGGAGGAGTCCGTGGCATATCGGCCAGGCACTCTTGTACCCGGCTCTTGTAGGACTCCTTCCTCCGGTACCCCTTAATCGCCCCAAGAGTCCGCCCAAACTGCGGCAACTCCATCATCTGATCTTGATTGATGGTAGTGGCACCACCTCCAGCTCTAACCAGACGCGCCTCCGCCTGAGCTAGCAGCTCTCCCCCTCTTCCTCGCGCCATCTCCGCTTCACCTGCGGTGGGGCGGCTGCTGCGTTTGCCGTCACCGGGTGGGCGCGCCGCCTGTGCACGCACAGTCCCGTTTTGGTCCGGAATGACCTGCTACACTCCGGACAATTCCAATCACACTCCCCTCGCCCCGACTGAGGTGAAGATCGAGCAACCGGACACATTGGTTTAAGGGTCGGCACCTCCGGCTCCTGTGGGTTACCGGAGGAACGACCATACGTTTTATTTTTATAATCGTTAGCGAACCAATTTAAACCATATGTGGGTTGGGTGGCTAGCCCTCCCACTGGGACACTGTACAGCTGTCGTGAACCCCTTCCTTAAAAGTTGCTTAGTTTGGGGTCCGAAGACCCCCATCGGGGAATCTCTGGGAATCTCACCCAGAGCCAACCTGGATATACACGGCTCAACTTGCGTGTTTGCGCGCCTTGATCAGGTGTAATGATCAAGGTCTCCAGGCTCACCATACCCCTGGACCATCGGAATAAATTCTTCTCGTCAACGCGGGGTGGTATGCGCAATCTACATCTCTCTATCGTTCGAAGGTTTTACTCACTGGATGGTTGGGCGGCGAGAGATGATTTTAACAGACTGTCCTTGCTAACCAGTCTGCTTGAACATAAGTAGCCCCCCCCCCCTGTTGGCTTGGCAGCGGCGCCACGTGCAGGCCAAGGGTAGGAGTTGATTTTATGGTAATAAAACCCTTGACGCATGTTCTGGCACCTCTTGCTAAAAACTCTTTTTACTATAGGATCGATAAGCCGTGCTTTCGCAGTCCCTATGCGTACTGAACATCTGGATCAAGCCAGCTTTTGCCCTTTTGCTCCACGCGAGGTTTCTGTCCTCGCTGAGCTGGCCTTAGGACACCTGCGTTATTCTTTGACAGATGTACCGCCCCAGTCAAACTACCCGCCTGGCAGTGTCCTCGAACCGGATCACGCGGGAGTTGTACGGCGACGAGCGTTGCCGCCACGTCGCCACTCTGCACGCTTGGAACGAAACACCGTGCGCCCGTCGATATTATCGACCGCGCACCGCTTCCGCCCAACCGAGTAAGTAATGAAACAATGAAAGTAAGTGGTTTTTCAGCGACGATCGCCAAAACGATCTCCCACTTATGCTACACCTCTCATGTCTCCTTACAATGCCAGACTAGAGTCAAGCTCAACAGGGTCTTCTTTCCCCGCTGATTCTCCCAAGCCCGTTCCCTTGGCTGTGGTTTCGCTAGATAGTAGATAGGGACACTCCCTCCAACCTTCCCATGGCCCTTCCAACGAATCGTTATATGGGCCGAATCGTGGGGCGGCTGCGGACATAGCACCCTTGGCGATCTGATCAGTCCGCAGGCGCTTCTTGATCCCTTACAAAACCATGTGTGTCCCTTAGGCAATTCTCCCAATTGGGTATGCACGAAACAGACAGACGTGATGTCTTCGTCGTCGGTGCGCCTGTAATAAAGTGGTTAGACAATAAAATACATATATAGATACTCCTCATCATCATCAGACGCAGGCGTTGTTCTTTTCGCCTTTTGCGTTTCTTTTATTTGTTCTGTTTGAGATCTTGTTTGTTTATTTATTTGTTTCTTCTTTTACGCATTGGTGGCGTCATTCTTTTCGCCCTGGTGGCGCTTTTCTTTTCGCACACTATTATTGTCATATCAAATTCCATTAAATTCTTTTATCATTTTCATTACAGTAATTACAATCAACAATAACTAATAATACAATAATAACAATTAACAATCAGTGTCAACAATAGTATTGACATCTGTGGTCAATAATAATGGTAAATTCAATATAATTCTAATTCATTTAAATATATATAATGCATCGAAACGATAACATATAATAATTAATAGGCTGCAATTAACATTACAATAACAATCAACAATAAATAATAAGCAATAATAACAATAATAATAATATGTTGGATGACGCTGTACTTGATCGCCTGCGAAATGAAATGCAGAGTAGCCATGTCATCGCTCCCCCGCCGCAGAGTGTTATTGTAGTACCGCCACAGGACACTACAATTCAAGCTGACGAGAGGATTGATGACAGGGCTACAAACGTAAGTACCCAATGCAATGAGGAATTGAGGAGTGCTTTGGAGGGTGCGATTCGGGAATATCGATTCATGTCGCCCGGACTTAGACCACGTTTACCTCGTTTGCCCATGCATAACAAAAATAGGGCGCTGGTGGCGGTTCTGGATTCGCAGTTGTCAAACTATTTTGATGACTGCGAAGACCTCACTGATACTCATTCAATTCTGTACTGCGCGGCTGTAGCAGCATGTCGTGTAGCTCACGTAAAATTTTCAAATGACTCTAGAGCTACACGACCGAAACCAGCCGTACCAGCTTGGCAGTGCAGAATTGAGCGCCGTATTGGTGGGGCCAGAGCGCTCATCGGCAAACTTATCTGCTTCAGGGAGGGCAATACTCGCCCTAGAGTGATGCGCTTTGTGAGGCGGGCGTTCTCAGGGACTGATATTCGTCCTGAGGACTATGTGTCCCATGTCACAGAGCGCATCGACTTCCTGAAGCAGAAAGTGTATGCATGGGCGAACCGTATTCGTAGGTGTAAGCGGCGAGTGGAGCGATATACTCAGAATCGCACCTTCCAGAGTGATGAAAGGTGGGTTTATAGGGCTTGGGAGCGACCGGACCAAGGTGTGGCTGACGCGCGCCTTCCGGATGATGATGCCATGTGTTCTTTCTGGCGGAGTATCTGGTCGGCGCCTGTCAACCACACCGAAGGTGATTGGACTAGAGAAGTCGAGCGAGCCTGCGATCCAATACCAGAAATGGGGGCTATTACCATCTGCCCCCAAGATGTAGCTCGTGCAGTTCGTCCGTTGCCCAACTGGAAGTCTCCAGGGCCGGACGGGCTGCACAATTTCTGGATCAAATGGTTCAAAAGGTCGCACGCTCGCTTGGCGGCTCAGTACCAGACTGCTTTGGAGTCCGGTTCGCTACCCCAGTTCCTAACGACAGGAGTTACCCACCTGCTCCATAAATCTGGTAGCACTGCGGAACCCAAAAATTATAGGCCGATCACGTGTTTACCGACGGTCTATAAAGTTCTTACTTCCATTTTGAGAGCTAAAATTAACAAACATATAGACACCAACTCCATCATGTCTGCCTCTCAAAATGGATGTAGGAACGGGTCCCGCGGTACTAAGGAGCTACTCCTCATTGATATGGCCATTAGCCAACAGGTTCGCCGTTCCCGAAAAGATCTATCGACATGCTGGATAGATTATAAGAAGGCCTATGACTCGGTGCCACATACATGGCTAAGGAGGGTGCTGGAGTTGTATAAAGTAGATGCAACTCTGCGCACCTTCCTGATGTCGTGTATGGGGCAATGGAGGACGGTCCTTCGCTATCCAGGATGTCGCAATATCCAGAGGAATAGCGAGCCGATAAGGATTGAGCGAGGCATATTTCAGGGCGATAGTTTGAGTCCGCTCTGGTTCTGCTTAGCCCTGAATCCTCTAAGCACATTGCTGGAGGATTCAGGTCTAGGCTATCGGCTGAGGAGAGGTGGTCAGGTTATATCTCACCTTCTCTACATGGATGACCTAAAACTCTTTGCCCCCAACAATTTGCAACTGATGGAGCTACTGAAAGTAACTGAAACTTTCAGTAGCGCCATCAGGATGGAATTTGGTGTCGACAAATGTGCGGTCATGCATGTAAAGCGAGGGGAGATTGTGGAATCCGTGGGAACACAGCTCGCGGATTCCATAAACCTTAGAGCCCTCTCCGCATCCGAAACCTATAAGTATTTGGGTATGTCGGAAGCGTTGGGTATCAATGTTACTGACATGAAGCAATCACTGAAGGAGCGCTTCTTTGGCCGCCTGAAGAAAGTATTCAATAGTCTTTTATCAGGCGGAAATAAGGTGCGCGCCTTCAATGGTTGGGTCATGCCGGTTTTGATGTACTCTTTTGGCATACTCAAATGGACTCAGACTGAACTCGACGCCCTGGATAGAAGGGTGCGTACGCTGCTGACTGCATATCGAATGCACCACCCACGGTCATCGGTAATGAGACTGTATATCCCGCGAAAGTGTGGAGGTCGAGGCTTTTTAAACGCTAAGATCCTCCACAATCGCGAGATATGCAGTCTCAGGGAATATTTCCTAGAAGCCGACGTGGGGATGCATCGAGATGTGGTCGCGGTGGACAAGGGCCTCACCCCGCTCGCCATGGCTAAAGAGAACTGGCGCAAGCCTGTAGTGCTTGACACTAACGATCGCAGGGAGGTATGGCAGAGTAAGGAGCTTCACGGACGCTTTTTCCGGGCCCTACATGGACCCGATGTAGATTTTCTAGCGTCCGTAGCCTGGCTGCGTTTTGGTGACCTCTTTGGGGAAACCGAAGGTTTTGTCTGTGCAATTATGGACGAAGTTATCATGACGAACAATTACCGTAGATTTATTGTGAAAGACGGCACGGTTGACATCTGTCGGGCATGCCACCGTCCGGGAGAATCAATCCGACATATTATCTCCGGCTGTTCTCGTCTAGCTAACGAAGAGTACTTGCATAGACACAACCTTGTAGCCAGGATTATCCATCAGCAACTTGCTGTGAAATACAATCTTGTGGAATCGGAAGTGCCGTATTACAGGTATGTGCCCGACCCAGTTCTCGAAAATGGAAATATCACATTGTACTGGGATCGATCCATCATCACTGATAGGACTATTGTTGCGAATAAACCTGATATAGTGGTGGTGGATCGAGTAGAGCGGCGCACAATGATTATTGACATAACGGTCCCGCATGACGGGAACCTCGTGAAAGCTGAGAAAGATAAACAAATCAAGTATCTTGACTTGGCTCACGAGGTTGTCGACATGTGGGATGTGGACTCAGCGATCATTGTGCCGATAGTCGTATCAGCCAATGGCTTAGTTGCCAAGAGCCTCGACCAACACCTAACGAGGCTCTCGTTGGACAGCTGGATCAAGGGCTTGATTCAGAGAGCGGTACTGCTGGACACGGCTCGCATTGTCAGGAGGTTCCTCTCTCTGGAGCCCTGACCACCGGTAGCTTGGACTCTGTTCCCGATACCGGTGGGCTACTATTTTTTATATTTTTAAATGTTTTTTTTAATGAATTTTATAAAAATATTTAAAAATGTACTTAATAAGTTTATAAATGAATAAATGAAAATAATAATTCCAATTCATTTAGAGTTGCGATTAACATTACAATAACAATAAATAATAAATAGTGGAATTCAAATTACAACAAAATACGAAAATAAAAATGGAAACAATAATAATAAGATTAATTTTAATTTAGACTTTCGAGTTGAATTTAATGGGCTACCGATAATGGTAGCCGCCAAGCCGATGTCGAGCAGCTGTGGGCTGGCATTCTCTCCTTCTCCTCACGCTCTAATTTGCTCCGGGCGGCGTGCCACGTGTGCGCGTACTCCCGTAGCCTGTCAAAGTTCGCCGGTGAGCTTACGAGATCGCCGTAATAGATCGGACCGACCTCCGCGCGGCTGATCCCAGATAGATAGTAGTAGATAGGGACACTCCCTCCAACCTTCCCATGGCCCTTCCAACGAATCGTTATATGGGCCGAATCGTGGGGCGGCTGCGGACATAGCACCCTTGGCGATCTGGTCAGTCCGCAGGCGCTTCTTGATCCCTTACAAACCATGTGTGTCCCTAGGCAATTCTCCCAACTGGGTATGCACGACACAGACAGACGTGAAGTCTTCGTCGTCGGTGCGCCTGTAATAAATGAATGATTAGCGTTACAATATATACATATATAAATATCAATCTATCTACGAGCGTTATTTTTTTTTTTTTTTTTCCGCATATTGGCGTCTCTCTTTTCGCTTTATGGTGCGTTCTTTTGTTTCTTTTTGGTGGCGTCATTCTTTTCACCTTGGTGGCGTCTCTCTTTTGCCATTTATAATATTTCCATTCATTTTCTAACCTCCTTCAGTATCTGAGATTTATTACATACATTACGAGTATTATTTAATTTAATTCAATTCAATTCAATTCAAATTTAGCAGAGAAGTACAAGCATTTAATAATAAATAGATTACGATTAACATTCACAATAACAGTCAATAATAAATAATGGAACTCAAAAACAACAACAACAATAATATCTTATACAATAAATTAATAATTGACAATTGGAAACAACAATAATAATAATAGTAATACTGGATTAGATTGATTCGAATTTTATTAGACTACCGGCAATGGTAGCCGTCAAGCAGCTGTCAGCAGCTGTGGGCTGGCGGTCGCATTCTCCTCTCGCTCTAGCTTGCTCCGGGCGGCGTGCCACGTGTGCGCGTACTCCCGTAGCCTGTCAAAGTTCGCCGGTGAGCTTACGAGATCGCCGTAATAGATCGGACCGACCTCCGCGCGGCTGATCCCATCCATCATCTTGCATCTAGCTTCCTCGTACAGGGGGCAGACCCACAACACGTGGTGCAGGTCTTCCTCATCCATACCGCAGTAGCATACGCTCTCCTCACATAACATCATATCATGCAGTCTTCTCCTAAAGCACCCATGTCCCGTGAGAATCTGGGACAGCTGGTGGTCTGGCACGATCCAGTGTGACCTGATCCGTGCCGCCACGTCCGGGAAGAAACGGAACAGCTCCCGTCCTTTCTCCTCACTCACCCATCTCTTTTGCCACGCATCCATCGTCTCATCCCAAATCTCTCGCCTACGTCGGGCCAGCTCCCGTCTCCGCAAGCCCAGCTCGACCTGTGCATCGGCCGCGGACTGGCGCTCCTCATCAAACCGCCCTGCACGGATTACCTCCAGATCCGCCGGGAGAACGCCAGCCAACACTGCCAGCGCAGCCGTACTGGTAGACCGGTACGCCTTCGTCAGCAGTATCAAGCTCGTTCTCTGGCACCTTAGCAACGCGCTGCGAACAACGTGGAGTGTCGCTCTTTTGTACCAACAAGCAGCAGCATACGTGATCGTGGCGACGAAAGTGCCCCTGTAGAGGACGCGCAGTCCGGGGTATCGAATGCCCCAGGACGATGCCGACACTCGTGACATCTTCCCGAAGCATTTGGCCGCACGCTCCCCTATCGATACCGCATGCCGCGCGAAGGACTGACTTGCGTCGAGCACCACGCCCAGCACCGTCGTCGAGGTGACACTCCTGACCGAGTCCCCGGCCAACTTGACTGTGGGGGGCCGCTGGAATTTCCCCCTGATCGTCATCATAGATGACTTCGCAGGGGAGAATCCCAGCCTATTCCTAGCACCCCAAGTCGCGACCAGCTCGAGTGTTGTCTTGGCCGCTGCCTCGATCCCAGAGCGGGATTGGGACTCGATCAGGATAGTCACGTCGTCCGCGTATGCGACCGTGCGAACGCCGCACGGCAGTGGCAGTCGAAGCAAATCGTCCAGGAGCAGGTTCCATAAGGCCGGACCTAGGACAGACCCCTGAGGGCAGCCCATGGTGGACACCTTCCACTCCACTCGGTTCCCGATGAAAAGCCCGACTCGTCGGCGGACAAAGTAGTCCGCCAGCATCTCAAAGATGTTGGGCGGACACCCTCCCCGCTTGACTTTCGTCAGGATCATCGGCCACCAGGCGTTGTCGAAGGCGCCCGCGATGTCCAGGAATATGGCCTGCACGTACTTGCCCGAGCCCTCCCTCGCGGCACCCAGGATATCATTGAGTGCCGTGACGGTTGACTTCCCAGTAGAGAACCCGTGCTGAGCGGCAGAGATCTGATTGCCGATCGTAGGAGCGCACTTCAAAATTACGCGTTCTAAAATTTTGCCGAGCACAGGTAGTAGCGTTATCGGCCTGTAGGCCTTAGGGTCGGTGAGCGGCTTGCCATTTCCCTTCGGCAGGACGAGCAACCGGCCCTCCTTCCACACCTCCGGAAACACTCCATCACATACACACTTGGCGTACACCGCGGTGACTTCCGCGGGTACGACGGTCCAAACATTCCTCACTATTCGCGCGCTGATTCCGTCTAATCCCGGCGCTGTGTTGGGCAATCTCCTAATAATGCCCCCCAGACTGTCACGTGACAGAGGAGGCGCAGCCTGGCCTGACGGGGTGAGCGAGGCAACGACACGCACCTGCCTGTGATAAGGCGTGTCCCTGGACAGATCGTCGTCCGGGCACAGCGCGCGCAGGAGGCCGGTCGCCGCCTCGCCCACGGTGGTGGCAAAACCCTCCGCCAGCCTTGTGCCGTTAATGACCCGGGAGGGTGGCCTAAGCCTACCGCTTGCGGCACGATAGGCCAGCCCCCACGGGTCAGCGTTGCCTGAATCCGCAATAGCACGGAAGTGCTCAAGCTCCGCCTCCTCCATTGCCTCCCGGTACCTCGCTCGCACACTGTGAAAGTCGTCTTTCAGTCGCTCTTCTCTCGGTCCCCCACCCTTTCTTGAACCTTGCCATTTACACCGAGCCTTGCAATTCGCTTTCCGAAGCTTCTCAAGCTTCGGACTCCACCATTCATAACCGGCGTCCTTTGGTGGCCCTTTCACTCCCAGTGTCTGGCACGCCGTATCAATAATCACACTCGTAAAAGCCTTGCAAACAAAGGACGCCGGTTTACTAAAGTCCAGCCTTCCCATACGTTCGTGGATAGCCTGCTGGAAGCGCGGCCAGTCCACCCCTTGGTCCCGGAAGCGCACCGGCTCCTTGTCCGGCCCAGCGCTATGGCGCTCCCTGCTTGCATCCACCTGGAAGGTGATGAGGCGGTGGTCGCTGCTGCTGGCCCCGTCTCGCACTTCCCAGTGCGACAGGGCCACGCTCCTAGTGGTGAGGGATAAGTCAATGTTGGACTCACCGTTTGGGCCGCTGAAAGTGAAGGGTTGGCCCTCCACGTTATTAACGGTGAGTCCATTTGCGGCGATGAACGCCTCTAACGCCACCCGCCTGTGTTCCGCAGCGTGGCCGCGGCCAGTGTAGTGGCGGGGCGCACTGTGCCACATCGGCGAGTGGGTATTGGCGTCCGTGCAAATGAGCACGCGCCTCCCCCGCAGAGCGTTCATTACACCCTCCAGGTGGTGCAGATGGCGGTCGATGGGCTCGCCAAACTGGAAGTAGGCCGACACCACGTGCAGGTCGCACTCCTCCAGATGGGCAACAAGGCAGTGGTCGGTGGACAGGTGTTGCAGCACCGCGCAGGCCATGTTGCCCTTGTTGATGTACAAGCCCGCCTTTGCAGACGGGCTATGCTGCAGGATGATGTTGTTGGCCTGCGCGTACTGCTCCTGGAGGAGCACGACGTCGACCCCCAGCTGGCGGCACACTGCAGGGAGCTCCCTCGTCGACAGTGCCGACCCGGCGAGGTTCAGCTGCCCAACTCTAGTGGCGGGCCTATCCATAGTGGGTCATGGCCACGCCCCTCTGCTCCGCATATAACCTCGCCGGGCAATCTTTGGAGGCGGTTCTGTGTCCCGCCGCCCCCTTCTTTCCCAAGCGCTTGCACGTTGCGCAGCACGTGTCGGCCGACGTGCATTCCTGCCCGCGGTGGCCAGTTACGCCACAGCGGCCACACGTGACCTCTGTAGACCTGCAGGTGCGCTCAGGGTGCCCATATTGCTGGCACTTGGTGCAGCAGGAGACCTCAATATAATCCGTCACTTCTACGGCCTGCCACCCTATGTACACCCGCCCTTTTCCTAGTAGCGCCGTTCGCAGCGCCGCCGAGCATGAGAGCACGGCCGCTGTTGCCTTGGCCGTGCCCCGCGACCGCTCCTTCTTGAAAGCGCCTGCGCATTCTTTCCGCAGGCGCTCGAGCGGCCATGTCGGGTCCTCCCTAAAGTTTTGCTCATGAAGAGCGTCGATGATTTCGGCAAAGGGCGGGTCGCCGTCCAGCCTGTTCAGGCATATTAGAGGCCGCCGCATTCTGGGGTCTCCCACCCTGAGCGTGGCCGGGATTGCCGCCCGGAGCCTGGTTGCTGCCGCGTCCGTTGTCGTCTGCACGATGACTCCTGCATTGCCAACCTTGCGCACCTTTGATACTTGTACCCATATTTTGGCCGGGTCAATCGCTTTCTTCAATTCCGCCTTGGTTTCCTCCGCCGTTTTAATCGCGCCATTCTCGTCCGCCGGGTAAAACGCCATTGTGGGGCCAGGCGCGCTGTTTATAAGCACCGGGACCGTCCGCTGCGGCAGGCGCAGCGCGGAGGCATATGATGGTACTGGTACTGGTGCTGCCACCGCCGCCGCCTGCTGCACACTACCGCGGCTCTCTACCACTCGTCGTTCGGCCGCCCCCACACGCGTTTCCGCAGCTGCGAGGCGCAATGTCAGGTGGACAATCACCGCCGATAGCCGCTCCGTGTGGAGGCCAATGGCTGCCACCTCGTCCTTGTTTAGGCGTGAGGTCTTCGCCTGCACTGCCTCCATGATACCTCGGGTCGACGCCGTAGCTAGCCCCGCTAGCGTCTCCACTGGAGCCGTGGTTAATTGGTCTACGCCTTCAGGAGCGCCGCCGTTATCGACCCTCTCCTCCTCCTCATTCTCCGGGGGCGGGGGGGGGGGGGGGCTAGGCCTCCCAGTTAGCAGCCCTCCAACAGGCGGCGTCTCCACCCGTTGCGTCTTCTTGGCAACGCGACGTCTCACTGCTTCTTGGACCTCCTCCGGCGAGCTCAGCATTCGCTTCGACCTCTCCACGGTTGCAACAGGGGGCGCCAGGGGGGAATCCAGCTCCCGCATTTGCGGCGGGGTGCTGAAACCTTGCGGCGGGGTACGCGTCAGCGTCGCCCGTGGGGTGAACCCGCTCTCCTGGCGCATCTCCGCCAGCACCCTCAGCTCCTCCGCATTTCTCGCCATTTCCTCCTCCAACAACATGAGCTGGAGGCGCTGAGCCTCCTCCTCTTCTGCCATTGTTCTATCTATGTCACGCGATGCACTTCCTTATATAAAAATTTTTTTTTTTTTTTTTTTCGAAAAATTTTCTAAGTCTTTTTGGTACGTAGGCCCCGATCACACCTAGTGTTCTGGTAACATATGTAGGTGATTACCTCTAAGAAAGTTTGGTGACCGACGACACACTAAAATATTCTAAGTCCAAATTACAAACAAAAAATTTGGACTTGCACAAACACAAGATGGCATAAACTTGGGAAATTCTCCGGGAAAAGTCTGCACCTCGGAAAATCCGGAAAATTGGAAGTTGTTCTACACGCACAAAAAAGTTAAAAGTACTCACAAGGGAAAGTCACGGCACCTCGGAATGTCCGGGAAATCCGGAAAATCCGGAAAAACCGGAAAATCCGGAAAAACCGGAAAATCCGGAAAATCGAAAACTCCTCCCTTCCAGAGAAGAACAACACAAGCGTCACTACGCGAACTGTCACTTACAAACTAAAACGTCACTGTCGCCAAGTGTCACTGTCACTGATTTAAAAGCGTCTAAATTTCGCACAGAAGAAAGAGAAACGTCACTGTCGCAGATATGTCACTTTGACAGATCGCCTTGACAGGCCCGCCAGTAAAAACGTCACTGCCGCAAAGAAACGTCACTGTCGCACACTCCCTATCACAATATCACAGGGGGGGGGGGGGTAATGTCACTGTCACTTGCCACTGTCACCACACTGACATAAGACGTCAGTTGGCACAGGCTCCGCCCACACGTCGCACGCGCTCCCTCCAATTCCAAAATGGCCGCGGGCCTAAATGGAACTTTGCCCACGCGAGAGCAGGAGGGACCGACAACTAGCACCGACCAATATGCGCACCGGATACTGGCTCCACCCACACGTAACTCGCGCTCACTCCAACTCCAAGATGGCCGCGGGCCTAAGTGGAGCTTTGCCCAAGCGAGAGCAGGAGGGACCGAGAGTCTAAACCGACCAATAGCAAAAAAGCTAGAAAAATATTTGTCCGCACGTCTGCACTCTACGAGAGCCGACGACGAAGTAGATAGGGACAGTGGGAATCTCGTTAATCCATTCATGCGCGTCACTAATTAGATGACGAGGCATTTGGCTATTTTAGCTCAGTAGTGATGCCTACGTCCATTAGCGAAAACTACTGTAAATCATTACGGATTAACGCATTGATTCCCATGTTCCCGTCGTAGCAGGACTCCCCAGAATCCTCTACTGCTACCGCACTACGAAGATTACGCCGGAAGGATGTTGGGCGAAGTCATAAAGTTGTTCTGTTAACAACAGGGGAAAGAAGCCTCTGGGGGAGATTTGACTCCTGGGCCCGGCGGCGGCCAGCGACCACAGGAATCCGGTCACTCGCTCCCCGACTCAATCGATTCGGGTAGTCATCTGATTGAACCTTGTCCAGTTCATGTGCGAGCCTCTCAGGACCAAAGACGGGATGTCGGCCAGTACTCCCTCATCGAGCCCGACGAGCCTTTTGAGCTCCCTATAGGAAGCGAGGCTCCATACTCCCCTCCAGGAAATGGTGCAGGAGGTGGTGTGGTCGCTATCCTTACATGGTAGTCCCAGCAAACCAGCTACCTTCTCGACGAGCTCCTCGTGCTTCCCGTACTTATTACGTTTCACACGATGGAGCTCGTCCAGAGGCCGCTGACCCGAGACTACCTGCGCTTCCACTATTACTCCTATCCCCCCCCTGGAGGCGATGATGTCGGGCTTTCTGAGGCCCAACGCGGTCCTAACCTTCGGCTCCTTCACCACCGTCCACCCCTTGTCCACCATGGCAGAGCCGACGACGTCTGCTACGCAATTATGGCGCTTTATACGGCCGCCGTGCGTTCTGTGACACTGCTGGATGATGTGCGCCGTTGTCTCACGAACCATGCAACCTGCACGGCAGTTCAACTCCGACGCAGCACCAGTCCTGCGCCCCCGCGTCTTGCGAACTCTCGACGGGAGCGCGTTTACATGAGTGTGCACGAACTGCACGAAGTCCCGGCCAGTATACTGCACACTGCGTTCCCGCAACCACTTAGTGGAAGCAGGAACTCGTGGACTGTCCCTCAACTCGAAGCCATCCACGGCAGCGTGCAGGGTTTCACGCCAATACATTGCGGTCGTCCGCTCTCCAGACTTTGGGTTTTCAGCGGTGAATTTTCGGAGTTGCTTGTCGGCCCACAGCAGCTTCCTTCTGATCCTATCGGACCTGGCGGCGGCTTTAGCCACCCTCCATCGCGACGAGTCCAAGCGGCCAAACCTCTTTCTAAGGAGATCCGGCACACAAGTTCTCAACGACGGGATCGCCAAGCCACCGTCCGTGGTTGCTGCGTGGAAGTACCCAACAGGCACATCCTTCGGAAGCAAAAAAGTAAAAAAGTTAGAAAAATATTAGTCCGCACGTCTGCACTCTACGAGAGCCGTAGACGAAGTAGTAGATAGGGACAATCCCACCAACCACCCATGGCCCCACCGACATCATGTCATATGGGCCGAAACTCAAGGGCACGCTATCACCGCAGTCGCTGCTTGACTCCTATACATATTCTCGTCCTGTCCCGTGTTGCCTTTCTCCCCATTCTGGGGCGGCACACTAGCGTTGGTACCCCGCTGATGGGTGTACGGCACAAGTACGGCTTCGTCGCTCGACCCTGCCCGAAAACCTATTCTAGCCCGCTCCTAATGTTGTGCCAGTAGTGCGCGAAGTCCCTGAGCCGCCGGAAGTTGGCCTCCGAGGCAACAAGGTCAGCGTAGTAAACCGGTCCCTCCTCCACGCGTGTGATTCCATCCATCATCTTTCGTCGCTGATCATCATACATGGGGCACCGCCACAGAATGTGGTCCACGTCTTCATCTTCCTCCCCGCAGTAGCACTCGCTAACCTCACATAACTTCATCTCATACAGTCTCTTTCTGAAGCATCCATGCCCAGTCAGGATCTGCGAGACTTGGTAGTCCGGCTCAACCCAGGCCGCCCTGAGTCTTGCCGCCACGTCCGGGAAGAATCGATACAGTTCCCTACCCCCTACCTCCGCTACCCATCTCCGCTACCCATCTCCGCTGCCAGTTGGTGACGGCATCGTCTGCGATGTCCCTTCTCCCTGTCCTGAACGCATCCCGCGGCAAGTGCCGGATGTCGTCAATCCTGCCCGCACGGGCCACCTCGAGGTCAGCCGGCAGCACCCCGGCCAAAACCGGGAGTGCCGCAGTGCTGACGGACCTGTAGGCCTTCGTCAGAAGGACGAGCGCTGGCCTCTGCGTCCTCAGCAGCGCAGACCTGACCGTGTAGACACTCACGCGTCTCCACCAACATCCCGCCGCGTACGCGATGGTGGCAACAAATATGCCCTTGTACAGGACCTTAAGGGCCCTGTACCGAACGCCCCAGGATGAGGCAGAGACGCGTGACATCTTGCCCAGCCCCGCTGCAGCACGCTCGCCGATGGACTGAGCGTGTTCCCCAAAGGATAGGCTTGCGTCGATCACCACACCCAGGACTTTGGTCGAGCGAACGGTTTTGACTGAGACGCCACCGAGTCGGACCGTGGGCGGGCGCTTGGTCAGTCCCCCCTTCAGAGTCATTGAATATGACTTCGAAGGGGAGAAGCCCAGCCTGTTCCGGGCCCCCCACTCACTAATTAGCCCCATGGCGCACGAGGCCGAGGCCTCTATGCCGGATCTGGAGTCCGACTCGATGATGATCGTTACGTCATCGGCGTACGCGACCACCCTTACGCCGACTGGGTATGGTAACCGAAGCAAGTCATCCAGGAGAAGATTCCATAGTGGTGGTCCCACTACAGAGCCCTGCGGGCAACCCATGGTCGAGGTCTTCCACACGACCCTGCTCCCTGCGAAGAGTCCGACGCGGCGGTTCGAGAAGTACGCCGCCAACATCCGGTAGATGTTCGGCGGACACCCCCCACTCTTCGCCTTGAGCAGGATCATGGGCCACCAGGCGTTATCAAAGGCCCCTGAGATGTCCAAAAAGATGGCCTGGACATATTTGGACCCGCTGTCCGCGACTGTGCCCAGGATGTCGTTCAGGGCCGTCAGCGTTGACCTACCCCGAGAGAACCCGTGCTGGCTGGATGACACACCGCGCAAAATTGACGGCGCACATTGGAGCATGACGCGCTCCAGGATTTTGCCCAGGACAGAAAGAAGGGTGATGGGCCGGTACGCTTTAGGATCGGTAAGCGGCTTATCGTTGCCTTTTGGCAGAACGATTAGCCTACCGTCCTTCCACGCATCGGGGAAGGTACCCTCCGTGACGCACTGGCCAAAAACGTGTGTCAGTTCGGCACCGGCCGCCTGCCACACGTGTCTGACCATGCGCGCCGTGATCCCGTCGATTCCCGGGGCCGTGTTAGGAAGGTCCTTAACTATTTTCCACAAATCCTGACCTGATGGAGGAGGCGCATCCCGACCCGACGGGACACAGGCAGCCGCCAGCCGCACCTGCCGGTGGTACGCAGTGTTCCGCGACAGGTCGTCATCGGGACACAACGCCTTCACGAGGCCCTGCATGGCGGTGCCAGCATCCACGGCGAACCCCTCCACAAGCCTCGTGCCATTGATAACATTTGGAGGCGGCCTGAACCTGCCGCTGGCAGCGCGATACGCCAGGCCCCAAGGGTCCTGGTTGCCCGAATCTGACAGCTTGCGGAAGAAGTCGAGCTGCGCCTTCTCCATCAGAATCCTATAACTACTGCGGCACTTCTGAAACGTCTGCCTAGCACACAATTCTATATCCCCTCTTGCCTTCCTTACGTCTTGCCACGCTTTCCTCACCTTGTTGTTTCTTTTACGCATGGCCTCCAGCTTGGGAGACCACCACTCATACCCTTTAACTTTCTTACCATCCTCACACGTACCCAGACATTCGCTCGCTGTCCACGTGATGATTCGCGTGAACTCCTTGCATACAACCGCAACAGGCTTCGACCAATTAATTTTCCCCACGCGTTCGTGAATCATTGCCTGGAATTGGTCCCAGTCCACCCCACGTTCCCTGAACCTTTTCGGTACGACCGACGACTCAGTCGCAGTAGTAGGAGCGGGCTCAGGTCCCCGTGCGCCACATAGCCTGAAGGTAATGAGACGATGGTCGCTGCAGCTGGCGTGCTCGCGAACTCTCCAGTCGGCAACGTCGACCCCTCGCGTCGAGAATGTGATGTCGATGTTGGACTCCCCGTTGGCGGTGAAGAAGGTTGGTGGCTGGCCTGGCACGTTGTGGATCGCCAGGCCGTGGGCCAACAGGAAGCCCTCCATCTCTTCGCGCCTTCGGGCCACTTCACGACCACGCCCGACGTAATGTCGCGGCTCTGAGTGCCATAGGGGTGAGTGGGCATTTGCGTCCACACCGACGAGCACACGCTGTCCCCTTAAGCTTGCCAGTACTCTGGTAAGGTGCTCCAAGTGGGTGGTGATGTCCTCAGAGTACTGGAAGTACGCACTCACAGCGTGCACTGATGATTCGTTCCAGGCTATGTGGCACACAACACAGTGCGCGGTCGTTAGGTGGCGAAGCACCGCGCACGTCGCGTCCATCCTTGGTAGGAAGATCCCCGCCTTTGGGGAGGGGCCCTCCGGCAAAATCAGTTGCCCTAGGGTTGCCACCGTCCGTAGCGGCGAGTAGAAGGGCTCTTGCACCAGGACCACGTCCAGCCCCTCTTCCCTGACGATGCATGGGAGCTCCGCCGTGGCAACTGCCGAGCCCTGCAGGTTGAGCTGACCCACTCGCAGGTCAGCAGCCATAGTAATTAGTATTGCTAAGGGACCGTTGCTCCGCGTATGCCCTGGCAGGGCAGTCCCTCGACGCGGTGCGATGGGTATGGGCACCCTTCCGGCCAAACTTCTTGCATGTCGCACAGACCTGGGCGGTGGCCACGCACTCCGCGTTTTTGTGCCCGTCTTCTCCGCACAATCCGCACACCATTGCCTTGGCGTGGCAATACTTCTCCGGGTGCCCATACTGCTGGCAACGGCTACAGCAGGTGACCCCTACGTGGTCCGTCACCTCAACCACATCCCACCCAATATATACTCGGCCTTTGTTTATGAGGGTGCGCCTAAGGTCATGGGTGACCTGACAAACCCATCGGGTCCGGTGGTTGTGCCGTTGCCGTTTGAATAGAAGGCGGAGCTCCTTCGCCAGCCTCCCCAGCGGCCACTCGTCTTGGTCCGGCAGGTTCTGTTCTTTTATGTCCCGCAGCACGTCTTCCAGCGTCGCCAGTTTGTCTATCCCTGTTAGTGCTATCAGGGGCTGCCGCTCCGTCGGCTCCGCAGCCCTGAGGGTGCCCGGTACTGCCCTCTTCAGGGCGTCCGCCGCCGCCGCTGACGTCGTCTGTATGACAACGCCTGCGTTCCCGACCTTTCTGACCCCAGCTATTTGAAGTCCTAGCTGTCCTGGGTTAATCGCCGAGAGGAGGACCTTACGGGTGTCCTCCGCCGTCTTCATGGCATCCCTCTGATCCTCGGCTGGGTAAATGACCACAGATGGTCCCGGGGGTCTTGATATTGGCACCGGCTCCACGTTCCTGCCGAACCTTAGTGCGTGTGCGAAGTCCCGGGTGGCGGGTGCCGCTCCTGACAGTGGTGGTGGTGCCGTCTGCTGCGCTGATGTTGCGTGCTCCGCCCTGGCTTCAGCGGCGGCCAGGCGCAGAGTATGATGTGTGATCACTGCACCTAGCCGCTCGGTGTGCACGCCAATTGCTGCAAGCTCGTCCTTGTTTAGCTTTGATGTCTTGCTACGTACCGCCTCCATAATACCCCTGGTGCTGCTCGTGGCGAGCCCAGCCAGTTGCTCGACTGAGTAGATAGGGACACTCCCTCCAACCTTCCCATGGCCCTTCCAACGAATCGTTATATGGGCCGAATCGTGGGGCGGCTGCGGACATAGCACCCTTGGCGATCTGATCAGTCCGCAGGCGCTTCTTGATCCCTTACAAACCATGTGTGTCCCTTAGGCAATTCTCCCAATTGGGTATGCACGAAACACAGACAGACGAGATGCCTTCGTCGTCGGTGCGCCTGTAATAAATTATTAGTGTTCGTGTATATACATATATAAATATTAAACTAACTACGAGCGTTATTTCTTTTCCGCATATTTGCGTCTCTTTTTTCGCTTTATGGTCTTTTTGTTCGTTCTTTTGTTTTTGTTTTGGTGGCGCCATTCTTTTCGCCTTGGTGGCGTCTCTTTTTTGCCGTTTATAATATTTCTATTTATTTCAATATCTTTCATTATTCTTTTGTCATATCATTATTCAATTTAATTCAATTCAATTCAGATTTAAGAGAAGTACAAGTATTTAATAATTAATAAATTACGATTAACATTCACAATAACAGGCAATAGTAAATAATTGAATTTAAAACAACAATAACAACAATAGTATCTTATATAATTATAAATTAACAATCAGAAACGTACAATGGAAACAATAATAATAATAATTAGTAAATGGTGACAACAATAATAATAATACAAAATTAGATAGATTTTAATTTAATTTAATGGACTACCGACAGTGGTAGCCGTCAAGCAGCTGGCAGCAGCTGTGGGCTGGCGTTCGCCTTCTACTCTCGCTCCAGCTTGCTCCGGGCGGCGTGCCACGTGTGCGCGTACTCCCGTAGCCGGTCAAAGTTCGCCGGTGAGCTTACGAGATCGCCGTAATAGATCGGGCCGACCTCCGCGCGTATGAGTAGAGTATGAGTAGATAGGGACAGTGGGAATCTCGTTAATCCATTCATGCGCGTCACTAATTAGATGACGAGGCATTTGGCTATTTTAGCTCAGTAGTGATGCCTACGTCCATTAGCGAAAACTACTGTAAATCATTACGGATTAACGCATTGATTCCCATGTTCCCGTCGTAGCAGGACTCCCCAGAATCCTCTACTGCTACCGCACTACAAAGATTACGCCGGAAGGATGTTGGGCGAAGTCAAAAAGTTGTTCTGTTAACAACAGGGGGAAAGAAGCCTCTGGGGGAGATTTGACTCCTGGGCCCGGCGGCGGCCCGCGACCACAGGAATCCGGTCACTCGCTCCCCGACTCAATCGATTCGGGTAGTCATCTGATTGAACCTTGTCCAGTTCATGTGCGAGCCTCTCAGGACCAAAGACGGGATGCCGGCCAGAACTCCCTCATCGAGCCCGACGAGCCTTTTGAGCTCCCTATAGGAAGCGAGGCTCCATACTCCCCTCCAGGAAATGGTGCAGGAGGTGGTGTGGACGCTATTCTTACATGGTAGTCCCAGCAAACCAGCTACCTTCTCGACGAGCTCCTCATGCTTCCCGTATTTATTACGTTTCACACGATGGAGCTCGTCCAGAGGCCGCTGACCCGAGACTACCTGCGCGTCCACTATTACTCCTATCCCCCCCCTGGAGGCGATGATGTCGGGCTTTCTGAGGCCCAACGCGGTCCTAACTTTCGGCTCCTTCACCACCGTCCACCCCTTGTCCATCATGGCAGAGCCGACGACGTCTGCTACGCAATTATGGCGCTTTATACGGCCGCCGTGCGTTCTGTGACACTGCTGGATGATGTGCGCCGTTGTCTCACGAACCATGCAACCTGCACGGCAGTTCAACTCCGACGCAACACCAGTCCTGCGCCCCCGTGTATTGCGAACCCTCGACGGGAGCGCGTTTACATGAGTGTGCACGAACTGCACGAAGTCCCGGCCAGTATACTGCACACTGCGTTCCCGCAACCACTTAGTGGAGGCAGGAACTCGTGGACTGTCCCTCAACTCGAAGCCATCCACGGCAGCGTGCAGGGTTTCACGCCAATACATTGCGGTCGTCCGCTCCCCTGACTTTGGGTTTTCAGCGGTGAATTTTCGGAGTTGCTTGTCGGCCCACAGCAGCTTCCTTTTGATCCTATCGGATCTGGCGGCGGCTTTAGCCACCCTCCATCGCGACGAGTCCAAGCGGCCAAACCTCTTTCTAAGGAGATCCGGCACACAAGTTCTCAGCGACGGGATCGCCAAGCCACCGTCCGTGGTTGCTGCGTGGAAGTACCCAACAGGCACATCCTTCGGAAGCCGAAGCCAGGTCCGAACTGCTTTCCGGATCTGGACGTCGAGCATTCTCAACCGATCGTCGGTTATGACCCCCAGCACTAAACCGTGCAGAAATCTCGGGATCAGATGTACCCTTACCATCTCTAGCCGCTGCTGCGGCTTAAGGGGAGCCTTCGTGATGTTCATCAAGGCTTCTTTCACATCATGCTCTAACGTCACACAGCCAGACGCCTGGAAGTCCACTCCAAGATAGCGCCAACGCTCAACGTTCGAGACTTGCCGTAACCATCGCGATCCCACCTTAAAGGTACGGTCGGTCAGATAGTGCACCCTCTTGCGCTTCCCGTCGGGCACCATCGAAAGCATAGCGCTTTTCGCATGACTGACGAAAAGGCCCATCATCTTACCCGTGCGCCACACACAGTCAATGGAGGATTGCATCCCCACCTTTGAACCCGCAAGCAGGACTAGGTCGTCAGCATAAGCCAGAGCCGAGACACGCTCGCCTTCCAGCTTATAACCAACTTCCCTCGGTAGGGCTGCTAAAATCGCGTCCATGGCCATGTTGAACAACAAAGGGGATAACGGGTCTCCCTGGCGAACTCCCTGACCCACTCTTGCAGGACCGCTACGGGTTCCATTCACGACCAAGACAGTCTCGGACGTGGCATACAACCTCGCAACGTAGTCGCAGAATCCCACAGGCAGGCCTCTTTTCCTCAGCAGATCGACTAGCGCCGCATGCGACACCGTGTCAAACGCCTTGGCAAAATCCAGCACCGCCACATGGCACTCACGCAACTTCTTCCCACAATCTCCCAGCACCGCGTCCAGCACAGCCGAATTCTCGAGTGTGCCGTCGGCGCAGATAAATCCACGCTGTCGTGCATCGGGAGGGCAGCATGCTTCAAGTCTTTTTGCCAAAACGGAGTGCATGTGCCTAAGGGGCACCGACGCGATAGAAATCGGCCGATACTCCCCAGGACACGCAGGAGTCTCCGTCTTTGGCACAAAGACCGTGCGGCAGCCGCGGAGTCGATCAGGGACCTCGCCAGCTATCATCCACGCGTTGAATATTTCCGCCTGAGTTGCAGAAGCTAACGTATTCCACGCCCCTGGGTTAATTCCCTCAGGGCCCGGACCAGACTTGTTATCAATTCTGGACGCCTTCACCTCCTCGGGTGTAAACGGCGTCCACAGCTGCGAGTAATCTCGGCTGCCCCCAGACAGTTCCGACCGTTTTAACGCGTTCAGAACCTCCGGTGTGAGCCCCGGGGCGTCAGACACAGCCTCCATCACTGGTCGCCAATAGGCCTCCAGCTCAGCAAGGCTATGTCTCACACCCCGAGTTTGCCCGTCGATTACTTCTGCTGCACATCTGGACCTACAGGTCTTATACAGCTCCTGCACCCTCGCGTACTCCATTCTGCGCCGCTTTCGCGCAGACAACCTGGCATTAGCAGTCAGGGTCTCCTCTGGAGACTGACCTTTGCGCCTAGGCCGCCCCCGCCTTCCCCCGCCACGCGCACCACGCGCCATCCTCGCTTCGGAACTCGCTAAGAGGTCCTCCACAATTCTGGCGAGGTCTAACGTATCAGGCAGGGTCGGGCTTTGCATGTTGACGGAGACAGGCACGTCTTCCAAGGGGGACTCCGCCCTCCCGTGAGGCCGCTCTGGTGTCAAGCTGTCAGTGGTGCCGGCGATAGGGGTGCCCCTGCTAGGCAAACTTGCCTCCCCTGAGGTACCCGGGGAAGGAGTCCGTGGCAAATCGGCCAGGCACTCTTGTACCCGGCTCTTGTAGGACTCCTTCCTCCGGTACCCCTTAATCGCCTCGAGAGTCCGCCCCAACTGCGGCAACTCCCTCATCAGGTCTTGGTTGATGTTCATGGCACCACCTCCAGCTCTAACCAGACGCGCCTCCGCCTGAGCTAGCAGCTCCCCCTCTTCCTCGCGCCATCTCCGCTTCACCTGCGGTGGGGCGGCTGCGGCGTTTGCCGTCACCGGGTGGGCGCGCCGCCTGTGCACGCCCAGTCCCGTTTTGGTCCAGAATGACCTGCTACATTCCGGACAATTCCAATCACACTCCCCCCGCCCCGACTGAGGCGAAGATCGAGCAACCGGACACATTGGTTTAAGGGTCGGCACCTCCGGCTCCTGTGGGTTACCGGAGGAACGACCATATGTTTCATTATTATTATCGTTAGCAACCATTTAAACCATATGTGGGTTGGGTGGCTAGCCCTCCCACTGGGACACTGTACAGCTGTCGTGAACCCCTTCCTTAAAAGCTGCTCAGTTTGGGGTCCGAAGACCCCCATCGGGGAATCTCTGGGAATCTCACCCAGAGCCAACCTGGATATACACGGCTCAACTTGCGTGTTTGCGCACCTTGATCAGGTGTAATGATCAAGGTCTCCAGGCTCACCATACCCCTGGACCATCGGAATAAATTCTTCTGGTCAACGCGGGGTGGTATGCGCAATCTACATCTCTCTATCGTTCGAAGGGTCTACTCACTGGATGGTTGGGCGAGAGATGATTTGAACAGACTGTCCTTGCTAACCAGTCTGTTTGAGCATGAGTAGCCCCCCCCCCCCTTGTTGGCTTGGCAGCGGCGCCACGTGCAGGCCAAGGGTAGGAGTTGATTTTATGGTTCGGTGGTTGTGGTTAAGAGAGTCATAGTTACTCCCGCCGTTTACCCGCGCTTGCTTGAATTTCTTCACGTTGACATTCAGAGCACTGGGCAGAAATCACATTGCGTCAACACCCGCGAGGGCCATCGCAATGCTTTGTTTTAATTAGACAGTCGGATTCCCCTTGTCCGTGCCTTCTCCCGGAAGGATACCGTCGTAACGGCCTGCTCCTCAGCCCGACCTGCTGTCCTTGCAGTGCCCATGCCAAGCTCGAAGGTGATCAGCTGGTGGTCGCTAATGCTCAGTCCCTCATGCACCGTCCACTGTGACACTGTTAGCCCCCTGGTTTTAAGCGTCACGTCTACGTTGGACTGGCCATTTGTTCCACTAAATGTGGGGGGTTGACCTTCCACGTTATGGATGACGAGTCCCCTACCTAATATGAAGCCCTCCGCCTGGGTCTTCCTGTACTCTGTGTCCGGACCCCTACCCACATATTGCCTTCGCTCACAGTGCCACAGCGGCGAGTGAGCATTAGTATCCACCGCCACCAGTACGTGGTGCCCTGCCAACTGGTCTAGGACCCCAGTGAGCCACTGCAGATGTACTGCGATGTCATGGCTGTACTGACAGTACACTGACACCACGTAGAGGTCACTCTTCGTGGCCATATGGCTGACATGGGCCACTGCACAATGTCCGTTGCACAATGGCCGTTGCTGAGTTGTCCCAGGAACTTGACAGCGATCCCAGGTTCACCACCACAATACCCGCCTTGGACTCTGGCCCGCACTGGATGGTCCTCACGTCAGGAAATTGCTCCTGGACCAGTACTAGGTCCAGGCGCAATCCCCCGGCGATGGCGGCCAGCTCCATAGTGGCGGTTGCTGAACCCTGGAGATTTAACTGCCCCACTCTCAACGATGACCTCCTATCCATAGTTGGTCATGTTCACCGCCTGCCTTTCCGAATAAATTCGAGCAGGGCAGTTTAGAGCTGCCGTTCTGTGGGACCCAGCGTCCGGCCTCTTGAATCGCCTGCATGTGGCGCAACATTCTGCTTCGGCCTGGATCTCTGTGCCTTGTGGCCGGTATCCCCGCACCTGTTGCAAACCATAGCGGGCGCCCTGCAGTTTCTCCGGGTGCCCGTACTGTTGGCATTTGTTGCAGCATGTCACCCTGACGAAGTCACACACCTCCACTGCATCCCAGCCAACATAAACCCTGCCCAAGCCCAGCAACTTTCCACGCAGTGCACCCGAAACCTCAAACACCACGGTCGTGCTTCGCCCTCCTCGCCGACCTTTCTTGAAGGCGAAACACGCCTCCTTGCGTAGCGTCTCCAATGGCCAATCGGCATCCTCCGCCAGGTTGACCCTATGTAGGTCCTCTAAGACCTTCTCGGCCACAGGGTTCCCACTAAGGCCTGAGGGCCACTAGTGGCCTTCGAGATCTCGGGTCGACAGTCCTGAGCGTGGGGGGAGCCGCTGCTTTGAGCTTCTGGGCAGCCGCAGTAGACGCCGTTTGCACGACGACGCCCGCATTGCCCACTCTACGCACCCCTTGCACTTGGATGCCGCTCTGTCCCGGCTGCACCGTGCTCCGCAGCTCCTTCAGCGTAGCCTCAGAAGACTTGATGTCCTCAGTGTTCAGGTAGAACAGTACCGCTGGCCCGCGTTGTTCCCAGCCATCCTAGCGTTGCCGTTGGGAAACTTTAGCATGGCTGCGTAGTCCGGTTTCCCTATCTCGATCCCTACTGTCCCGGTCCTGGCTGAAGTTGCCGCTGTAACTATCACCGCAGTCGCTGCTTGACTCCTATACATAATCTCGTCCTTTCCCGTGATGCCTTTCCCCCCATTCTGGGGCGGCACTCCAGCGTATGTACCCTGCTGATGGGTGTACGGCACAAATACGGCTTCGTCGCCCGACCCAGCCCGTACCATAAACCAGAATATACCCATACCTATTCTAACCCGCTCCTGATGTTGTGCCAGTTGTGTGCGAAGTCCCTAAGCCGCCGGAAGTTGGCCTCCGAGGCAACAAGGTTAGCATAGTAGACCGGTCCCTCCTCCACGCGTGTGATTCCATCCATCATCTTTCGTCGCTGATCATCATACATGGGGCATCGCCACAGAATGTGGTCCACGTCTTCGTCTTCCTCACCGCAGTAGCACTCGCTAACCTCACACAACTTCATCTCGTACAGTCTCTTCCTGAAGTATCCATGCCCAGTCAGGATATGCGAGACTTGGTAGTCCGGCTTAACCCAGGCCGCCCTGAGTCTTGCCGCCACGTCCGGGAAGAATCCATAAAGTTCCCTACACCTTACCTCCACTGCCCATCTCCGCTGCCAGTTGGTTACGGCATCGTCTGCGATGTCCCTTCTCCCTGTCCTGAACGCATTCCGCGGCAAGTGCCGGATGTCGTCAATCCTGCCCGCACGGGCCACCTCGAGGTCAGCCGGCAGCACCCCGGCCAAAACCGAGAGTGCCGCAGTGCTGACAGATCGGTAGGCCTTCGTCAGAAAGACGAGCGCTGGCCTCTGCGTCCTCAGCAGCGCAGACCTGACCGTGTAGACGCTCACGCGTCTCCACCAACATCCCGCCGCGTTTGCTATGGTGGCAATAAATATGCCTTTGTACAGGACCTTAAGGGCCCTGTACCGAACGCCCCAGGATGAGGCGGAGACGCGTGGCATCTTGCTCAGCCCCGCTGCAGCACGCTCGCCGATGGACTGAGCGTGTTCCCCAAAGGATAGGCTTGCGTCGATCACCACACCCAGGACTTTGGTCGAGCGAACGGTCTTGACTGAGATACCATCGAGTCGGACTGTGGGCGGGTGCTTGGTCAGTCCCCCCTTCAGAGTCATTGATTATGACTTCGAGGGGGAGAAGCCCAGCCTGTTCCGAGCCCCCCACTCACTGATAAGCCCCATGGCGCACGAGGCCGAAGCCTCAATGCCGGATCTGGAGTCCGACTCGATGATGATCGTAACATCATCGGCGTACACGACCACCCTTACGCCGACCGGGTATGGTAACCGAAGCAAGTCATCCAGGAGAAGATTCCATAGTGGTGGTCCCCACTACAGAGCCCTGCGGGCAACCCATGGTCGAGGTCTTCAACACGACCCTGCTCCCTGCGAAGAGTCCGACGCGGCGGTTCGAGAACTACGTCGCCAACATCCGGTAGATGTTCGGCGGGCATCCCCCACTCTTCGCCTTGAGCACATTTGAGCATGATGCGCTCCAGGATTTTACCAAGGACAGAAAGAAGGGTGATGGGCCGGTACGCTTTAGGATCAGTAAGCGGCTTATCGTTGCCTTTTGGCAGAACGATGAGCCTACCGTCCTTCCACGCATCGGGGAAGGTACCCTCCGTGACGCACAGGCCAAACACGTGTGTCAGTTCAGCACCGGCCGCCTGCCACACGCGTCCGACCATGCGCGCCGTAATCACGTCGATTCCCGGGGCCGTGTTAGGAAGATCCTTGACTATTTTCCACAAATCCTGACCTGATGGAGGAGGCACATCCTGACCCGACGGGGTACAGGCAGCCGCTAGCCGCACCTGCCGGTGGTACGCAGTGTCCCGCGACAGGTCGTCATCGGGACACAGCGCCTTCACGAGGCCCTGCTTGGCGGTGCCAGCATCCACGGCGAACCCCTCCACAAGCCTCGTGCCATTAAATACGTTGGGAGGCGGCCTGAACCTGCCGCTGGCAGCGCGATACGCCAGGCCCCACGGGTCCTGGTTGCCCGAGTCGGACAGCTTGCGGAAGAAGTCGAGCTGCGCCTTCTCCATCAGAATTCTATAGCTACTGCGGCACATTTGAAACGTCTGCCTAGCCAACAATTCTATTTCCCCTCTTGCCTTCCTTACATCTTGCTATGCTTTCCTCACCTTATTCTGTCTTTTACGCATGGCCTCCAGCTTGGGTGACCACCACTCATACCCTTTCCCTTTCTTACCATCCTCACACGTACCCGTACATTCGCTCGCTGTCCACGTGATGACTCGCGTGAACTCCTTGCATACAACCGCAACAGGCTTCGACCAATTAATCCTCCCCAGGCGTTCGTGAATCATCGCCTGGAATCGGTCCCAGTTTATACCCCACGTTCCCTGAACCTCTTCGGTACAACCGACGACTCAGTCGCAGTAGGAGCGGGCTCAGGTCCCTATGCGCCACATAGCCTGAAGGTGATTAGCCGATGGTCGCTGCAGCTGGTGTGCTCGCGAACCCTCCAGTCTGCGCCGTCGACCCCTCGCGTTGAAAATGTCACGTCGATGTTGGACTCCCCGTTGGCGATGAAGAAAGTTGGTGGCTGGCCTGACACGTAGTGGATCACCAGGCCGTGGGCCAACAGGAAGCCCTCCATTTCCTCGCGCCTTCGGGCCACTTAACGGCCACGCCCGACGAAATGACGCGGCTCTGAGTGCCAGAGGGGTGAGTGGGCATTCGCGTCCACACCGACAAGCACACGCTGTCCCCTTAAGCTTGCCAGTACTCTGGTAAGGTGGTCCAAGTGGGTGGTGATGTCCTCAGAGTACTGGAAGTACGCACTCACAGCGTGCACTGACGATTCGTTCCAGGCTATGTGGCACACAACACAGTGCGCGGTCGTGAGGTGGCGTAGCACCGCGCACGTCGCGTCCATCCTTGGCAGGAAGATCCCCGCCTTGGGGGAGGGGCCCTCCGGCAAAATCAGTTGCCCCAGGGTTGCCACAGTCCGAAGCGGCGAGTAGTAGGGCTCCTGTACAAGGACCACGTCCAGCCCCTCTTCCCTGATGATGGATGGGAGCTCCGCCGTGGCAACAGCCGAGCCCTGCAGGTTGAGCTGACCCACTCGCAGGTCAGCAGCCATAATATCTATCAGGCAGGGTCGGGCTTTGCATATTGACGGAGACAGGCACGTCTTCTAAGGAGGACTCCGCTCTCACGAGAGGCCGCTCTGGTGTCGAACTGTCGGTGGTGCCAGCGATTGGGGTGCCCCTCAATCTGCCTAACCTTTTCCCAACTATGTTGGGGTCGGCTTCCAGTCTAACCGGATGCAACTGAATACCAGTATTTTACATGGAGCGACTGCCTATCTGACCTCCACAACCCAGTAATTAGTTAATACGATACCCCTTGGTAAGACTGGTGTCAGACTTTCGGGCTTCATACCCCTGGACCATCGGAATAAATTTTTCTGGTCAACGCGGGGTGTTATGCGCACTCTACATCTCTCTATCGTTCGAAGGGTGTACTCACTGGATGGTTGGGCGAGAGATGATTTTAACAGACTATCCTTGCTAACCAGTCTGCTTGAACATGAGTAGCCCGCTTTTTGGCTATGCAGTGGTGCCACGGGCATGCCAGGAGTTGGAGTTGATTTTAAGGTACTTTGTACGTTGATTTTAAGGTTATCGTAAAAAATAATCACATTAAAAAAAAAAAACACTCATCGACATAAGATTTCTCCTTGAGCTTAGAATTGACTGCTTATGCGACAGGGTTGCTCGCGGGGTGAAGCCTCACAATCGTTCCGGAACATCCGGAAAGAAGCAGAACAGTTCCCTGTCATCATCGGAGGCACGCCATTGCTCCTGCCACTGAGCAATGACCTCCGCTCTCACCTTCCCAATAGCCACCTTGCGCTCCCTACTGACTAAATCGGAACACTCCTGCCCGACTCGTCCTGCACGACAGATTTCCAGGTCGGCCGGAAGCACTCCCGCCAGCACATGCAAAGCTGCGCTGCTCATCGGCCTATACGCCTTCGGTAATAAAATGAGTGCTGGGCATTGGGTGCGGAGCAGCGTACTCCGCACTGCGTACCGGGTTTGACGCAGAATGTGCACTTCGCAAAATGTGCACTTCGCATAATGTGCAATTCGCATAATGTTCACTTCTCAAAATAGCACTTCTCAAAATTAACACCTCAAAATTAGCACATCTCAAAATGAATGAATTTTATCACAAGGGGTCAAAACAAAAACCGTGTGCTTACATTTTTTTTTTAAATTATTTTGCACGATTTGATAACAGTAGTTTCTTTGTAAAAAGTAATAACGTTCAGGAAATGTTTGATTATGTATTTTCAGGACACGTCAGCTATACACATAGGTAATATAAGTACTCCAGCCATTCATTGTAATATGCTGTGCACTGTGCGGGTCTATCTGGCAGGCCCCAACGAGATTTATCAACAGGTGATAGGTTTACATAAGGACATTATTTCCTACATATAGAAAATAAATAAGATATATTTTGGACCTCGACAGTTTTTGAATTACTAATTAAATTAAACATGACATTAAGTCTTATAACTATTACGAAATGCTAAATATTTAAACAACATTATAATTTATAATGTTAATACTGTACCTATTATTCTTTGCTGTATTTTGTACTATTTAAGAAAATCTTATAGTTATTATCCGGACAAGGACCTAGCTTGCTCTAACAAAATTAGAAATGGAACAAATACAGCCACTAAACAATTTAAAACTCACAATATATTTAGTTAAAGCTGGTTTAATAAGAAATAGTTCTTATATAAAAAATACATGGTAAATGAGGATCATATCAAGAATAACTAGGCCAAGATTCATGTGGTTGATAAGATTCAGGCTGCCTAAAGAACCATGTAAAATCTTGGGAATGATAAGATCATATTAGGAAGTCAAATGATGAAAATAATTAATATTCAGAACAATTCTATTTTGAGCAAATTCCACAAAGTTCTATTTCTAAGTCAAAGACTGAAAATATTAATATTTAGAACAATATTCTAGTTTGAACATATTCTGCAAATTGCTATTAAACCCATAATATTAATCTATGCGGATTTTTAAGATTATGATATTATAATCAAATACCCTATTGTTTGCACTCAAGTAAGATAATGACAATTGAAAAGTAAGATGGAAGCAATGTTTTATTAATGAATGAAGGGTAGCTGTTCATGTATTAGCTCACTCCTGAGAGATTGTATAAAAAATAAAGTTGAAAAACAAGGTTGGTAGTAAAAGTATGCCCTTCTTTTGCATTTGTTCAGTTCCCTGGACATTTGCAGTGGCAGCCAACTGAGTGGTAGAGAATTTGCGAGCCTGTTAATTTTTGATTTTTCTATGTATCAGAGACTGTGGAAGTCCTAACAAAGCTTGGGTGACAAGTTAATTTCCTAAGTAAATTCTAAATTTCAAGATTTAGAATGTGTAGGCCTTTTTGTGAACTGCTACCAGTTACAAGGCAAAAATTTTTGAAAAGGGGGCAGACCAAAAGAAATTTAAAAAAGGTTGCTCCACTGGTTTGCCAATAGTTAATGTGGTGGCCAGAGGCTATTGATAGACCACAGCTCAGTTCCAGGATTGAGATAAAAATCAGGATTTAGAATATGTAGGCCTTTTTGTGAACCAGTTACAACGTAAAAATTGTTGAAAAAGGGCAGACCAAGGCTCGGGAGTTAGAAACTATTATGTACCTTACAAATTGTAAACTATTATGTACCTTACAATTTGTAAGGTACATAATAGTTTCTAACTCCGAGCACTACTGGGCGATCTGAAAGTATAATAACAATAAAAATAATCATAAGGGGCCCGCTAGCAAGACACTTCATAGAAACGTCATTTAATCAAAAACTGTCGAGGTACAAAATATATCTTATTTATTTTCTATAGGTATAAAATAATGTCCTTATGTAAACCTATCACCGGTTGATAAATCTCGTTGGGGCCTGCCAGATAGACTCACACCGTGATATGCCGTAAGGAGTGTGCATGTGTCTACTATGGATGATAATTTATATAAAACATAAGAAGATGAACTTAATTTTTTACATAGTAAATCTATATGCGCTTTCCAATTTAGGCTGTAATCGATTAGTAGTCCTAAAAATTTGGTATCTCCTACTTCGTCAATATCATTATTTTTATAATGTATGTGGAGCAGTGGCGGTCCCCCCATGAAAGCCGAAAAGCCCGGCTTGCCTTAAAAAGTGAGCCCACCAACAAGAAAAAAAAAAACTTGTAAATCAACCAAGTCAAATCATTCATCTCGCAAAAATTGATAAGAATAATACCTTACATTAAACTCCGCGCTGCACTGTGTCAGTCGCGCGCTTTATATGCTACGATGCCAGGTTTACGTACTCTAAAGAATAATATTTAAATTCCGCGCCGTTTTGCATCACGCACCATTGCCAACTATCGGATGCAGTTGCAATCTCGCTCTAACACTATAGCGATAAGCAGGACGCGAGATCGCATCGTAAATGAAAACGTAATTTTTATTCTTTCTCGCTCGCACTTGTGCTGGCTTTTATGAGGCTTTTGTACGCTCTCTTCTTTCGCATAGGAATAGTTACGTTTGTTGATACCATTAGTATACCCTTGTTGATACCTATTTCGCAAATTGTTCTAATTTTTAAGCCTTTTCTGATTTTTTTATGAATGGAACGAATCGTGCGTTTGATTATGAATAGTAGGAGTAATGACGTGACAAGACGCTACGCGTGAATTTCTATTTATTGATACAACTTTAACCAAATTTGTTCAAATTTGTTTAAATTTGTTTTGAGCGGCTAGGTACTGGTGCACTTTTTTACGCTTTGATATTTTTTCATTTTCTGTGAATTAAGTGTTGTGATTAGTTTTTGCTGTGATTACCTTTGTTTTGAAGTGATTAAAAAGTTTCTTAGCATTAAAATTAATTCAAAAACGCATGCAATTGTTCCTTGTGAAGGACTTAAGTGTGTGCAATCCTTACTCGGAAAGGTAAATATTTAGAGTTTTACAGAAAAATATAATCTCGATAGTTATTGTGGCGATTTCATTCCGCGCTTTTGTTAGTGATTATAGTGTTATTTTTATCATCAAAATGGGAATTCGGAAACTGTGCTCGAAAAGGTATGTAACTTGAGTTTTTCGACATTAAGTAACTCTTTACTTTACCGTAACCAACCTGAAATTACTGTACCTGTTTCTCGGCAATAAAAACATGTATTTTTATCAGTCGAAGAATACATTGAAATAGGCATTCGATTGTTAATTAGATAGACAACTTTAGGTAGGTAGCTGGTGCCATGAAAACACATAATGAGTGTTGTTTATGTGGCATGCATGTAGTTTTGGTTAACCACTGAAAAACAAACCATAACTCCTATTATTATAATAAGTTCTCATTGAGATCACAAAACACAATAATTTATCGAAGAGATTCTTCATATTTAGGTGTTTTGAAATAAAGATAAGAGTTGGCTATTGTCATTATGATATATTATAAAATATTATTTTGGTATTATCTCATCTTAACATTTTCAGTAGACTTAAATTAAACTCATAAAATTATGCGTACAGCAATAGAAAAACAAATCGATCATTTGGGAGCCATCTAGTGACTTTTGATTGAATTTTATTGCATGTGACAAGTGAATATGAAATAAGGTGAAAACGGCTAACTGGTGTGTTAACGCGCATTCATTAATATAGATGGCGCTTATGAAAATTACATACTAATGCTTGATAATACTTATTTAGATGTCTTCGCATTTTATACAGGTTTTCTAACCAACATTATAATAATGTTGTACCATGAACAACATATGAAAATCAGTCAATCGCACACTGTTTTTTTTTAAGTCGTAAAAATCTGTTGGCTTGCCCTAAATTTGAGGCCACGGCCCGCCGCTGATGTGGAGGTTCGGCACACCGGGTGTTCGTTGTCTAAAGTGCATTACCTTCCTGCTGGGGTTGCGGGTTTGTCTGAAAGGGATATCGCGGCCCCGGCACACAGGCAACGGAAGGAACACGGGTGGGTTTTAGTCAGTAAAAGTCTGACACTCCCTCTCGCTCCGCCCAGAGCGGGAGGAGTCATTTGATGATTTCCCACCCAAAAAAAAAAGTGCATTACCTTTTTTTTTTACCTAAATTGATAATCGAATTATTTTTATCTAGCCATTTAATTATAGAGTCAGCAGAATTATTTATGTCATTTTCATATGTAATTGGGTTTTCACAAGGGATCGTTATGGTGCTAACATCAGCAAACATAGTCAAAGGTTTTTCAATGTAAAGGGGCATGTCATTAACATATAAATATAATATTGATAATTACTGTAACTGGAAATCTCATGTAGATCTTGTTTGTAAAAAAAAACACAAATTCGTTTACGCACTTCGTAAAATAAAGAAAGTAACTAATAAACGAACAGCATTAATGGTATACCACAGTCATGTATGTTCAGTATTGAGGTATGGGATAATCATATGGGGAAACTCTACAGACGCCCAAAGAGCTTTTATAGCCCATAAAAAATGTATAAGGTCAATTTATAGTCTCAAGTGGACTGATTCGTGCCGACCAGTGATCGCTGATAAACGTTTACACTTACACTTCCATCCCAATACGTTTTTGAAATGTGTAAATTCGTTAGAAACCACCTCTCACTATTTGAACAGGATGATAAGTCTCAATTTAAAAGGAAAATAGTACAAAAACCTCTGGTAAAAAACCTCGAAGCAGATTAAAGTTATGTAGCAAAAACTGCTACACCATGGCGGTGAAAATTTATAATAACATACCAGAAAAAATAAGGAAAAATAATAACTTCGAATTTAATAGAACTTTAAACAATTGGCTTTGTGACAGATGTTTTTATTCAATAGATGATTATTTAAATTTTAAACAGACATGATGTATACCTAACTATAAATTGACGAATACTTATTTAAATTATAATTATTGACATTATTTATAAATCTAACAATAAATTGATGAACCGTCTTGATATACATATGTAAGATAAGATAAGATAATCATTTATTTGCTCAAACATGAGTACAATACATACAACACAAATTGTCAGCATGCAAGAGATGTTAAAAGTAGAGATAAAAACAGATCATCACGTTTGCCGTAAACAATGGCATGCAAATATTAATAAAATAAAGTATGTCAAACTGAGTCAAATTATTTAAACATGTCATGATAAAATAGATCATTAAAATAATAAATTAGTAAAACATGATCAAAATCTCTCATCAAAAAACTCATCTAAATTATAATAAGCTCTATCTGCTAGAAAATTTATAACTTTTTTCTTGAAAGCTGCGTCACTTACAGCTGGCGGCACATAAGTCTAGCGGTGAACGAAACGTGGAGGGGATAGCTGCGCATAGGTACCCTCGCGCACGCAATGTTTATCTCCACAAATTGATTACAATAATCCTTACTAATAAAGAACGTGTTTTGTTTGTCCTTCTTTTATATCTAAGCTAGTTCGTTTAAACTAGTCTCATCACTAATACGGGGAGGTAGAAATAAAATCAGAAAAAACTTGACAATAATTATTAAATACACATTAATCTGAATCTGATAGGGGTACGCGGTTCTACTAAACTGCCGTGTGCCTGGCCCGTACAAGGACTTTTTAATGAGGTCCCAGGCTCAGGGCTGCTTCGTTCATCGTTATCATCTTCGCTTCTACAATTTAGAACGCGACTATACACCAGAAGTGAGCGGGGCGTCGTATCGGTGCGCGGGACAGAGTACGACTAGAGAGCCAATAAGCGCTTACGCACGCCCGCGCGCGTCCCCTTCACTCCCCCGGGATACCTTATTTTCGACTTCTGCGCATGCACGGTCAGCGCTAGACTTACGTGCCGCTACCTGTAACTGCTTCCAGCTTTTAGGTAGTTTATTATAGATTTTTGGAGTCATGCAAAAGACACTTTTCCGCATAAGTGCCGTTCTAAATTGTTGTTGGCACAATTGTTGTATAATCTAATAAACTAATTTAATATATTTTATAATGTTAATGTGCCTAATTAATGTTATTATAGACTGTTTTTATTTTGATAGATGTGTGTGACTAATGACCTCGTAATTTCATGATAATTATTAAAGCATGTACCTCCTAGTAAATATAAGCACGGCTGATAAGTCGAATATAGTGAGACTTACATTATTTTACCATGTTATTATGTAAGTACCTATATTCTGGCAAATAAATTAATTTCATTTCATTTCATAAAAGGGCCCATAACACTTCCCAGAGGTACACCGAATGCAATTTTACGTTCTCGTGACCGTGAAACTTCTTCTTGTTTATTAACTACATTAATGCGACTAACTTAAACTGCGAAAAACTTAGAGAGCTCATAACCCGGGTGTGCTGCGTCACCTGAAGCTTTGCGTGCCAGACCGTTACGTGTGGAGGCGGCGACGACCGCCACTTCTGGCCGTGCCTGCTGCCAAAACCAACCTGCTGTCAAAAGCATCCCTCACCCGCACAATATGTATACTAAATGAGGTGCATGGGAGAATTGACATATTTTCGTGCAATCTGAGTGAATTCGCAAGAGTTTTGTTGAATTTTGTTAGTTATATGTAAATATTAATATTCTGTGTTAAGTCTGATTTTGTATTTTAGGTTAAGATTTTATAGTATGTTGATAATTATTATATAGGTAGGTACATAATTATAATTCTGTAGTCTGCTGTCTGACTTCAGATTGTGTTTTTAACTCGTAGTTTAGTAATGCTTTGTATTTTTTTAAGTTTAGATTTTTAAGTATTAGCCGTAAGTCGAATTTTAATTTATTTTTTTTGGGTGTGTTTGCAAACCACTATTGTATTGGGGTCATCCTGTAAGGATAGTGTGTGAAGTGTAATAATAAATAAATAAATAAACTTCAGTTATTTGTGTTCTATTTACTAAATATAATTTTATCAGGTCAAGAACGTTACCCCTAATGCCGTAGGCTTCTAATTTATTTAATAAAGTATTGTAATGGACATAATTAAACGCCTGAGTCATATCACAAAATATGGCACATATTGGAGAGCGTTTATCCATATTTTTAACAATATTGTAAGTATAGAAAATCATAAATTGCCATATTAATGGTCCTGTGCTGCCTAAATCATTTTTGTTCTTCACACAGTATTTTATCAATTATTCAATAAATAGTGAGAATGAGAAAGACGCAATTATCTTTTATTATATGTTATTTTATTTTTCGACGTAGTCTCCTTTCAGGTTTATACACTTTGTATATCTTTTCTCTAATCCTGAAATTCCATTTCTAAAAAATAACCTTCCTGATCCGTTAAAAAATCATTTACGGCGGCGACTACTCCGTCATCATCTTCGAATTTCTGGCCCCTGAGATGTTCCTTTAAGCGCGGAATTTTAGAACGTTAGCTCTTTATACTGCACAGCCGCTTTTTCGTAGCCATTCAAACTTGGTCGGTTTATCCATGTATTACAGTTGTTCTAGTATTTTCATTATATCTCTTTAATAATTTAATGTAGTGAGTTGAAATTTTATATGTGAATAGTAGAATGAATACACTAAATATTGGAATATGTTTCATTGTGCTATTCCATTAAACAGTCCTACAATCGGATGTCTTAAATATAGTGGTCCAGTCGTAGTAAATTATGCCATTGCTCGTTAATTACTAAGAGCACATAAATGAAACTTGGCAGGATATTGTAGACCCTTACAAGATACAAATAAACGTTATAAGTTAGGCTCTAGAGTTCCTATTTTAAGTACTTGGACCTAATAACCTTATTTTACTTTTATGTGTATATCTTCTGAACGGTATGTTTTTTTCAAATTCTGTTTACACACATTACACACAAATTCAAAGCAACGTGCGTCAAAAATTACAACTCTGCACTAAACCGTTTTATATGATTTTCATCAAATTGCCAAACGTCAGCGCAGCGGAAACTTGAATAACTTGGTAAATAAAGGACGCACAAATTTCATTTGCACATACACATTTACCTCTCGTTACACACTAATTATTGAATGTATTTTTTTTCTTGTACGTCCATAGGAAAAAAAAGTTCCGCTGGGATGACGTAGTCCCAGCGGAAACAGTTTTTGTTGAATAACTCCCCAATAATAAATAGTAATAGTCTTTTATTTCGGACCCATAATAAGTCCATTTGGTTAGTATACACTCGACTTAAAAACTAGTGTAAGTAAGTACTTACATCTACCAGAAAAACAACACAAACTATTAATTAATACGCCACAGTGGCATGTAGGCGTATCCAATGTCCCAGTATGGGGCTGTCCCACCTTACAGATATAGTTTTCAGGATGCTGTTGGGGCTGGCGCGTACCCTACGCATAATGGAAGCGCAACGCTTGCGCATGATGGCGTGAAAGCCATAAATTCTCGCCTTTGCAAACATGCCGGAAGCACTGCAGTAGCGCGGCAACCCCATCAACACCCTGAACGCATTATTGTATTGAACGCGCAGGGCGCGCCCTCTGCGTGTAGTTGACCCACAGATTGCATGTATAGAACGACTGACAGTACGCTGTAAATAGTGTAGCCTTTACTTCAGTCCTGCAATCCACAAATCTGCGTGCCAACATATTGCAGCGGACAGCCAACACCCTGCGCTCACGCTCAATATCCAGACTGTCTTTTAGGTCTTCGGAAACCCAGTGGCTCAGATACTTGAAAGAAGTGACTTGCTTTAAGGAACTTCCGCAAAGTTTCAAGTGAGGTTCAAAAGGGTAAGTTTTAGTGCCCGCCTTGAAAACTAGTACCTCACTCTTCTTAACATTGTATCTGAGCCCATGAGTCTCCGCGTACCTCTCACATATTGTAAGCAGGCTCATCATTGCATTAATCGAAGGGCTCAGCAACACCATATCATCAGCATAACTAATGTTGACGCATACTCCGTCTACATAACAACCCTGATAGGTGTTGCTGAGCTCGACGATCAACCGGTTTATGTACAGATTGAAGAGGCGAGGGGAGGTCAGTCCGCCCTGCCTCACCCCGCATTCCAGCCTATACACATCCGATAATGAGCTCGCCCACCGCCAAATATACACATTAAATTAAATAATTGTCTGGTTAAAGTTATAAAATAATGTTCATTCTATTGAACTCCTAAAAAAAAAAAATGTTGTTATCGCTGAAAATACAGAGATGTTCGACGCCAAAGTTTATTTTTGTGAAGTATTTTTTATTGGGAATATCAAACTATTTTCTACTATTCTATTCGGTTAAAATTTTTCTTTAAACCCTTCTCTGTCCACCGTATTTTTTGCGCCGTATATTTTTATTACGTTACGTCATACTCGACTATCCAAGAAATCAGTTTTTTGTGAATATTGAGGTAACACCGCGCCTTAATTGTGTTGTTTGAACAAAATCACACTGAACTTTATTTGTGTGAAAGTTTTCAGTGTATAAAGGACCCGAAATTATCCACCCTAGTTTGGTATTAAACCAAATAAGGTCCGAAAGTTAAACGAATTTTACCATTAACAATTAAATCCCAGAATGGTAATAAATTAACGTTAAAAATACCTAGTTATTTTACCAAATAGGTAGGAAGACTTGTCTTGTACGAAATATGGAATAAGTGTAATAAGTATTTTTTTATATTTTTTTAAGTAAGCATGCTTAATGGACGGCGCATTTCAGAGTTACTCGCAGTTATTGAAACAGTTGTACTCTATTCATGGCATTGTCGGCGAGGGTGATTTTCAAAGAATCGTGCCCTTGGTTTGTTCGGTTTGTTATTCGGAAAACTGAAGAATGCTATACAGGGTGGCAGGGCCATCGACGCGAAAACTATGGATGACCATGAGACCATGTTACCATGGATTCCGTACCTGATGAACCGCGTAGGTACGCGGTTACCTATTTGGTAAAATAACTAGGTATTTTTAACGTTCTTTTATTACCATAATTATTTTTCATGATTATAGTTGATTTATTACTTTTACGCATAATTATATTGTTTCAATAAATTGTACTCAAATAAAAATCCTTAAAACTATTCCATAAATCGATTAGATGGCCGTTCGAGAAATGATGTTTCATTCAACATAATGGGCTTCTCGCTGTCGATCATTCGATCGTATAGTTATTCGAGATTTTGATGCATCGAGCTAGTGAACTGTCGCGCTTATAATTTATCGATTTCAAGTACTATCGAGTTAAATTTTTCGAGCAAATATTATTCGATCTTATGTCATTCAATTTCAAGTAGGGAACCCCATGATCGCCGTATATCGATCTAAGATAAATAATTTATAAATCTAAAAAATCTGTGTGTGGAGGAGCTCGTGGCTAAGTAATAACTGCTGCACGGGTCGATCCGTCAGGTTAAGCTACGCTTGCCGGGGTTGGTCTGTCGATGGGTGACCATCTTTACATACCGAGACTCCTCCGTGCCTTGGAAAACACGTTAAACCGTTGGTCCCGGCTGTCATTCAAGGATCTTTGACAGTCGTTACGGGTCATCAGAAGCCCGAAAGTCGGACAACCAGTCTTACCAAGGGGTATCGTATTACCCAGCTACTGGGTTGTGGAGGTCAGATAGGCAGTCGCTCCATGTAAAATACTGGTATTTAGCTGAATCCGGTTACACTAGAAGCCGACCCCAATAAAGTTGGGAAAAGGCTAGGCAGAAACTGGACTGCCTGTGTGACTGAATGTCCTATTCCGCTAATGTGGCAAGTGGTCTGTATACGTTGTATGTTTTGTTTTATACATAACTAGCTTTACCCGCCCCGACTTCGCACGGGTAGCTTTAAACCCTACCTACCCTACTTACCCTATCTACTTATCTACCCTACCCTAATTTTCTCACCGTTTAAACCTTCCCTGGACTATGACTGTTTAGATTTAGAAACCATCATTGAAATATTATACTAAACCAACTTCGTGCAACTTATTGCATTGAAGACTTCATCAGGCGCATTTTGTGACGGTGAATTAGTTTTAAGTCTACCTTCATGTATTTTGTGTGCTTTGCCTTTGTTCTTCGGAATACATACGCATTTACAGCTCCAGTCTATATTTTCATTTTTCCTGACTAAATCACAGTAATCACACATCTCAACATAATTTGGTCCTTCGAGCCGGATAAGTGAACCAGGAATAAGGATAATTCCAGGAAATATAAAATTTATCGGAAAATACTGCCGGTGGAGATTTGTGAGTAGCTGGCTAAGGTCAAAGGGTCACAGCGCAGCAAAGAATTGTGCAGTACAGTGCAGTAATAGTGCAGTGTTCCTATTTTCGTTTATTTCAGAACCCATTACTCATAATCAGGTAGTATTTAACGTTTTTATGGAATTGTAAAGGTTAGTACAACATTGGTGTCTAACTTCTTTGTTCATGTGCACATGTAAGATTTCTTTTCAAGCCACAAAATTATTGTTATAATTTGCAGCCAATCTATTGTATTAAAGGTAATTAAGCAGCAAACTAGGTTTTCTATAATTGTTAACCACCAATTTAAGCAGTTTGCTTTGTTATCTTGCAATAAAATTAATAAGAAATCTTACTTCATCAGCTATTAGCCAAGTACATTGTATTGTATTCTGGTACATTTTAACTTATTTAGTAAAGTTCATACTATATTAAGTGAATAGTAAAATTGACAATTCACATTAATATTATTGTCCAAAGTCTGGAAAGTAGATTGATTTTTGTAATAGTTATCAATAGATCTTGTTGTTTAATTTCACATTAGAAAACTTATCAAGTTAAAGCAGCCATTCTATTGTTAAATAAATATTCCCTCTAGCGAATTTAGTAAGCCCTTTAGGTGTTTATCCTTTGGTAGGTATTTAACGATAGTAATTTATTAAAATATAAACTTGTTACATTTCAGTTTGGTTACCTGCTTCCCAAAGAATGACTGGTATGGAAGAAAAGGAGCTCATTAAAACACGAGCAAGTTACAAAGGTCGATTAACGGTATTTTCTAATTACTTAGAGGATTTTAAAAAGGATTCTTTAACGCAAACCCAGATGAATGAACTGCAGTTACGCCTCGGTAAGATTGAACTTGTTTATTCGCAATATGACGACGTTCAGTTAAGGTTGGAATGTATAGCTGAGGATATGAATATACAGTTAGCAGAACGTACTGAATTTGAACGTATATATTACAAAGTTGTTGCGAGGGCACAGGAGTTACTAGCCAGACGCAATGATATTGGCAATGAAGATAAGTCTTCTCGCGTTAGCAATAATCGGCTGGTTAGGTTACCAACCATTCAACTACCTAAGTTTGACGGGACGTATGACAAGTGGTTAGAGTTCCATGACACGTTTTCAAGCTTAATACATTTGGATGACCAAATTGATGAAATAAATAAGTTTCATTACCTCCGAGCTTCCTTGGAAGGGACAGCCGCCTTAGTCATACGGGCTATTGAATTTTCGGCTAATAATTATTCCATTGCGTGGAATTTATTATGTGAAAGGTTTGATAACAAGCGGCTTCTCATTCAAAATCATGTGGCAGCCTTATTTAACATTGAAGTGGTTAATAAAGAATCCTCAGATAATATAAAAAACATCATTGATACTTTAAATAAAAACTTACGTGCGTTAGAATCTTTAAGTGAACCAGTTAAGTTTTGGGATACGTTGATAATTTATATAGTTACCCACAAATTAGATTCAAGGACTTATCGACAGTGGGAGGAAGAAAAAGGTCATTTAGACAAAGATAAAACAATCACATTAGAATTATTCCTAGAATTCTTAAGAAATCGTGCAGTTTTGCTTGAAACACTTGATTTGTCTCGCAATCAGGCTAATAATAATAGTACTTCTAAATCTAGCAAGCATAAAACAATGATATCGGTGAGCAGTGAGACACCACCACAGAAAAGTAAAAATTATACCAGTTCCTCACCATTGTCATGCCCGCATTGTAGTGATAAACATAATTTACTCAATTGTCCACAGTTTCTTGGTCTCAGCAACGAAAAACGGCTTAAGCTTCTTCCTCAATACAAAGTATGTTTCAATTGTTTTCGGTCTGGTCATTACGCAAATCATTGCAAATCTTTTGGTTGCAAAATATGTAAGCGTAAACACAATACACTGGTTCACGTAGCAGGTGCTTCACAAAAAGCTATGCCTAATGTTTCTACCTCGCAAACAGACAGCACTGTTACTGCAGATGTTAACTCAGCTGAAAAGAAACCCAATACAAATGTGACACTATCTGCACGTGCTACAACATATCTTAACAATAAAAGTAAAAGTCAAGTTTTATTGGCTACTGCATTAATGAAGGTGTATGATAAGAACAACCGCGAACATCTCGCTCGGCCTATACTGGACACTGGTAGTACTTCTTGTATAATGACAGATAAGTTATGTGATTTATTGAATTTACCTACCGTACAAGTTAATGAATCTGTACAAGGCATTAACAATTCTAAAACAAACATTAGTAAAATGTGCAGTGTTTCTGTAAAATCAATAAGTGAAAACTTCACTACTTATCTTTATTGTTTTATTTTACCAAACATAACAGATGAAGTACCATGTCAGAAATTATCCATTAGTAATTTAAATATACCAAGCGAGCGACATTTGTTAAGCTGATCCTCATTTCCACACGCCATCGGCAGTGGATCTTATAATAGGTGCGGATGTTTTCTGGGACCTACTGGGGCGGCAAGAAATCAACTTAGGTAACGGCAAACCAATATTATTTGAATCAAGGCTAGGTTGGCTAGTTTCAGGTCCGTTAATAAACAGTGGCCACGTATCACGGTCACCATCAGTTCTTAAAGTTAACATTGCAAATCTCAATGTCAGTTCTTCTCACAACTCCACATCAGGAGATGACATTCAAAACCTTATATCGCGTTTCTGGGAACTGGAAGAAGTCCCCAATCAGTCATCTTCATATTCTGATGAGGAAGCTAAGTGTGAAGAACATTTTGTACAAAACACCACTCGGATGGCAGATGGTCGGTTTTGTGTTAGGATACCACTCAAACAATCACACCATATTCTTGGTGACTCACTGGCTAGAGCAAAACATTGTCTCCTTTCTATTGAACGTAGATTTAAAAGTCAGCCAGCTTTAAAAACTCTTTATTGCGATTTCATGAAAGAGTACATTTCATTAGGACACATGTCTAAGTGTTCCGTTGATCCAAAAAAACTGGCGTATTTCATTCCACACCACGGTGTTCTGCGCGAGCATAGCATAACCACAAAATTAAGAGTAGTGTTTAATGCCAGCAGTCTTACTACTTCAGGTGTTTCATCTAACAACTTACAAATGATAGGTCCAGTTGTTCAAGACGACTTAATGTCTTTACTCCTAGGTTCAGAAAACATAAATACATTCTTTCTGCTGATGTAGAAAAAATGTATCGACAAGTTATTGTACACTCTGATGACAGACACTTACAAAGAATAATGTGGCGTGAGGACCCGTCAGAGTCTATTAAAACCTATGAATTAAACACTGTGACTTATGGAACAGCAAGTGCACCTTTTTTGGCGACTCGGTGTTTAAAACAAGTTGGCTTAGATTGTAAGGATGAGAGAATTGCTGGTATTATAATCCATGATTTTTATGTCGATGATTTGCTCACAGGTGGGGATTCAATATCTGACGTCACAAATATCCGCCAGAAAGTCACTGCCGAGTTGGCTTCCGCTGGTATGCCACTTAGGAAGTGGAAATCCAACAGTACTCTGGTTATATCAGATCAGTTACAAGTTCATCATTAAATTTAAACATTGGTTCTAATGAGCCAAGTAAAACTTTGGGTCTTAACTAGCTAACAGACTCTGATGAGCTCAGTTTTTCAATTAGTAATACGTCAATATCAGATAATGTCACAAAGCGTGAAGTTTTGTCAGTTACATCCCAAATATTCGACCCTCTAGGTCTATTAGCTCCTTGTATCATTCCAATGAAAGTAATAATGCAAAAACTTTGGTTACATAAATTATCATGGGTTGACTTTTTGCCACCAGATGTCGCTAAGACATGGAAAAATATTGCTGACAGGTTATATATTTTGAATAGTTTATGCATCCCACGTTTAGCTTTTTGAGATTCTTGGAAGGTGATAGAATTACACATATTTTGTGATGCATCACAAACCGCATATGGTGCATGCATCTATGTAAGGAGTATTAACAACAATAATGAAGTTATGGTGCGTTTGCTTACAGCAAAGAGTAGAGTGGCTCCTATCAAGCCAACCACAATTCCTCGGCTCGAGCTCTGCGCCGCCTTGGTTGGTGTGAGGCTATATGAAAAGGTGATCGAGTCACTTGGCGCGCCAATTCAAAGTAGTACATTTTGGAGTGATTCTACAATAGTGCTGGGGTGGTTGAAAATGTTACCAAGTAAGTTGCAACCATTCGTGCGCAATCGTGTTGCAGAAATCGTTGAAAAAACGAATGCTAATAATTGTACCTGGAGACATGTTCCGACACATCTTAACCCCGCTGATCTTGTATCACGTGGAACTGATGTAAGTCAAATTCAAAGTCTTTATTTATGGTGGTCGGGACCTAATTTTTTAAAACAGGATACAAGCGAGTGGCCTTCTTTTCCAACCACTGCAGTAGAATCGCTACCCGAAACTAAAACTGAGATTTCTTTATTAACTACTTCTAAGACTTCAATACCTTTAATTGACTTTAATCGGTTTTCAAACCTTTCTCGACTTACACGCACAGTAGCTTACACGTTACGATTTATTAATATTTGTAAAAAGCAACCACCAAACACTTTACATCTTAGTGAAGATGAATTACAAAATGCGTTAAACTTAATTGTGAAACTCTCTCAAATTGAATCATTTCCCGAATATGAAATGTTAATAAAAAATCAGTGCTTACCAAAAGGAAGTCCACTAACTAAACTTAACGTATTTTTAGATAAAAATAAATTAATTCGTGTAGGTGGTCGCTTACAAAATTCCTCATTTTCATATGAGAAAAAGCATCCGTTAGTAATACAGTCCACTCATCGATTTGCTAAACCAATTAATTCCATTATGGGCAACTTACCTGAACGACGGTTGGCGTCCGGTGGGCATCCATTCGAATGTGTTGGGGTTGATTACGCTGGACCTATTCTGTCAGCGTCTCGACAAGGTCGTGGTTGTAGACTTGTAAAAGTTTACATTGTACTCTTTGTTTGTTTTACAACGAAGGCAGTTCACATTGAGTTGGTGGGTGACTTAACCAGTCAAAATTATTTGTCAGCACTTCGTCGTTTTATGTCTCGCAGAGGTAAACCTACGCATATATATTCCGACAACGGAACCTCGTTTGTAGGCGCTTATAATGAAATCGGCAAATTTTTGAAGGTTAACAGCAGTTCATTGTCTGGTGACATGGCCACTGAAGCTATTAACTTTATTTTTATTCCTCCCTACGCTCCAAATTTCGGTGGTCTTTGGGAGGCAGGTATCAAATCAGTGAAGTTTCATTTAAAAAGAGTAATGGGAAATTGTCATTTAACTTATGAGGAACTTTATACAGCACTGGTTCAAATCGAAGCACTCCTGAACTCGCGCCCGCTCACGCCGTTGTCATCGGACCCTAATGACTTTCTGCCGCTGACACCTGGACACTTCCTGATAGGACGCACACTCACATCCTTGCCGGTGTCGTCGTATGAAACTGCTTCAGTTACTCACTTGAAGCGATATGAGAGAATAGAGGCATTACGTCAACACTTCTGGTCGAGATGGAATAAAGAATATATATCTGAACTACAGCAGCGGACAAAATGGAGGTCTTCAAAGGCGGTCTTAGAGACTGACTACCTTGTTATAGTAAAGGAAGACAATCTACCACCATTAAAATGGCGATTAGGCCGGATCTCGGCAGTCTACCCAGGACGTGACGGAATCAGTCGTGTGGCCGATATTAGAACTGCGAGTGGAACCATCAGGCGTGCATGCAGCAAGATATGCCCACTGCCATTAAATGAAGATTCTGGTTAAAAGGTTGCCTTTCAACGCCCGGGGGCATGTTTAGATTTAGAAACCATCATTGAAATATTATACTAAACCAACTTCGTGCAACTTATTGCATTGAAGACTTCATCAGGCGCATTTTGTGACGGTGAATTAGTTTTAAGTCTACCTTCATGTATTTTGTGTGCTTTCCCTTTGTTCTTCGGAATACATACGCATTTACAGCTCCAGTCTATATTTTCATTTTTCCTGACTAATCACACATCTCAACATTTCAAAACCAAAATCAGCTAAATCGGCCCAGCCGTTCTTGAGTTATAAAATTACAACGAAAAGTGGCATAGATTTTTATAGATATAGAAGAATCTGTGATAAAACAGTGTTGACTGCCGTTATCTAACAATGCTTTTTTTCTTTCCTAACTAGGGCATCTCGCAGATTACCACTAAGGTAGTGACTGCTTAACCGGGCTTTCCTGTGGCTGCCTTAAGCTTCTACACTCAAAGCCTCCAGCCAGGGCATTATACTATTCTAATTAAAACTAGGCGAATACTCGCTAAGGGCCACCCCCTGTGGGGTGCGAACCTCGGCTTAGGGCATTCGCTGAGGGGAGGACAGCAAGAGGGACAGGCTGGATCAAAATAGTGGTTTCATGATTATTGATCGGGGAATTTAAAGCTACAGGCTCAGCGGCAACGCGTGCTGGCGCTTCGTCGACGAGCAAGGGTCGGGGGGGAGTATCATTTACTCGGGAGGGTCGCGATCGTCGGGGACCTCTACGGCGAGGTCGGTAACACGAGTGTCAGTTGTGTTTGTGCACTGTACTCGTGGCCCTATTACTTTCCTGGAGGAGGGTGATGGGGTCATCTGGGTCGGAGAGGAGTTCTAACAATGCACGAGCTTTATAATATTTATTGTCTTTTCCAACGATTTCAACTAGAGCTGTCGACAGTAAAACAGATTGTAAAACGTGTTTACTTAGAAAACTTTTACAATCTTTATTGTGTGAATTTACGACTTTGTGAAAAATCCGAACCACTGACGACGAGCTATTTTGCGAATTTGTTGTCTGAGACTGATGCGCTTGACCTAAAGATTGCACAGTGCTATCTGTATTAAACTCATTGTGTAAAAGACTGTTATGTTTGCTATAGCATTGCTTGCAAGGGCCGGCCTAACAATCACTGACTGAATGCCCTTTCCATAAACAATTAATACAGAGATTATTGTTCTTGAACTTGAACTTGAACTGAAGCTTATCTTGTGAAAAATTGTAAATGTTATATACTTATATTGTAAAAATTGTTGACACCCATACAACGAATGATTTCCGTTACATTTAAGACATGTGCGGGTGGACTTAAAAAACATTTTATTGTTTTGAATAGCAGCAAAACTGAGATTGTTTTTTAATAGGACTCTGACTTGCTTGAGAAGCAATTGAGAAGTAGTAACTTACGCGTGCCCTGCATACACTCAATATGGTGTCACAACAGATTGACTGCTTCAATTGCACTCTGAGTGAATTTACACGGGCCACATTTTGCTTTTCTGAAAGCTATTAATAATATAATTTTAAGTGTAACTGTAAGCTATTATAACTATAACTACACTATTGTATTAGGTAAGCCTGTGATGATAGTGTATGTGTTTTTAAATAAATAAATAAATAAATAAATAAACTATTTCCAAAGTCTAATCAGCCATAGCCTTTAAAAACTGTAGTAGCGAATCTTAAGTTAAATATTTTATTTGAATTGCTAACACTGGTATTTTTAAACTGCTCCCATTCTTTTTCAATAGTTACATCTAACTTTGTAGTTATGAGGTAAATCAGCAAGGTGTCCCAGGATTCAGGTGTCATTGACTCTGGCAGGGCCACCAACAGGGATTTTAATTTTGATTATACAAAAATGTAGTCGCTAATTTGTCGAAATTTGTCGCCAAATATCAGAATTTGTCGGTCACTGGTTCAAAAGATATAAGGGTTTATAGGTGGCCGATCTGGAGAGTCTCCCCAGCAGGGCCAAATTTATATCTCAAAAACTAAGGCACCTAGCGAAGATCTGTTTTCTCCCATATTTTGTCGTTAATTTGTCGATATTTGTCGCCAAATATCAGAATTTGTCGGTCCCCGATTCAAAAGATATAAGGGTTTATAGGTGGCCGATCTGGAGAGAGTCTCCCCAGCAGGGCCACATTTATATCTCAAAAACTAAGGCCCCTGGCGAAGATCTGTTTTCTCCCATATTTTGTCGTTAATTTGTCGAAATTTGTCGCCAAATATCAGAATTTGTCGGGTCTTATTTTAGGACATATAATGAGTTCAATTATTAAGGTATAGTCCAAGAGCTAGATCGAAGAGTTCACGAAAAATTGGCAAGAAAAAATATTTCTATTAATATGTGTAATATAAGTTTTATCGGTCTACAGTCCTTAGAAATGTCCGAGAGACATAAATCCTCAATTAAATACATATTTTTATGTTTTAAATAATAGTTTTTAAAGTGGCTTAAACTTGTTTGAAAACATTAAACCTTGCTCTTGGTCTATTTGGTGTCAAGAGGTTTTGTGTGATGTTATGCTATGTACCTATGTTAATTTCACTACATAGGTACACAAACTTAAAATAATAAATAAAAATTATGTTTATTTATCTCCACAAATTACATTCTTAAACTAGTTAAACATAATAAAGTTGACAGATATTTTGAAAAAAAAATTTAATTTGTGGGAGATCTGAAGTCTAAACTAAGCGTAGGCCTGTATTTTAGAACTCCAGGTCCCCCATTGTAACACATAGTAGAGATTGTCAACGTGGTACAATTGCGAGTGGTTGATGATGTCTCTAAGTGCAAGTCTGTTTGAGTGCGTGTGCGTGTATGTGTGTGTGTGTGTGGGTGTGTGTTAATTAAATTCAATAGATACCTATTAATAAGGTACCTACTAAATGGTTCGTCCTAAATGAGCATATCCTCGCGAGGCATATACAACATGTAACTGGAATAATGCACACCCTGCCCGATACACCCCAATTAGAAAATTAGGTTACAGTCAAAATTTATGCACTGAAGCACGTAAGTAGTGTTTTTTAGGGTTCCGTACCCAAAGGGTAAAACGGGACCCTATTACTAAGACTCCGCTGTCTGTCTGTCTGTCTGTCACCAGGCTATATATCATGAACCGTGATAGTTCGACAGTTGAAATTTTCACAGATGATGTATTTCTGTTGCCGCTGTAACAACAAATACTAAAAAAACAGAATAAAATAAATATTTAAGGGGGCTCCCATACAACAAACGTGATGTTTTTGCTCGATATTGATAACGGCAACAGGTAGACGCTTGAAATATTCACAAAATATTTAGTTATATATTCACTTTAAAAATAAATAATTAAAATAAAACTAATTTTTAAAGGGGGCTGCCATACAACAAACGTGATTTTTGACTTTTGTTTGCCGTTTTTATAGATAATGGTACGGAACCCTTCGTGCACGAGTCAGACTCGCACTTGGCCGGTTTAAAAAAAATAAGCTATCCTAATTGTGGCCAAATAATATATGGACATCGACGGACTACATTAGTAGGTAGCGCCTCGGTATTTGTATCTAAAGGCACACACACAAACACGCTATTGACGTGAAAAATCAAGGTAACTTACATATTAATCTGCAATCATACGGTGCGGCGCACGGTGGATCGAAAATCGGCTGTAGAAGACATAGGATCTCGATTTCTTAAATGTTATTTTTTTTGCTGGAAATGACTTCTGCTGATCATTACTATGTACAAAAACGACACCCGAGTTAATTCTGCCCAAAAACGAAGGAAATATATTTTTTTTACGAAAACTTTGTATGAAGCTAGTATGAAAAATCGAATTATCTCCTAAACGGCATGTTTAACCGTAATATCTTTGGAGGTGGTCATAGTGCTAATTATTTATGATTTTTTGGTTGCCGATTTGACGAAAAATTTAATGCCGTTTTTTTAAAAAAATCGTCAAAATATTTTTATTTATTTTTACATGTAAAACGATCCCTTTTAGTGTCCAAGTTAAAAAATTCGATATGTTATTAACCCAAATATTAAGAACACACAAAACAAGAAAAATTAAATAAAAAAATTGCTGTTTTTTTGACACATTTTTCTTAATTTAAATAAAAAAAGATTATCAAACTCTTATTTAAGTAACATATAAAGTTATATTATATACAAAATAATTTAATTTAAGGAATTAATACTAAGCATTTGTAAAATAAAGTAAAATAAATAAAAAAAAAGACAAAATATCATTAAATATTACAAAAAAAAAACCCAAACAGACTCAAATACAAATTTACAAATAAGTACACATATAATTTTTTTACAAATTTTCCTTATCACTCTCGTTGTCAGACTCCAATTCTGAGTCAGCATCCAGATTGGATATATCCAAAAACTCGAACTCAGTTTCCTGAAATTGAATTAAGCCGAGAGTTTCAGCAAAAAAGCTCTGCTTTTTCTTGGCATCTAACTTAGGCCTTTGTGCACTTAGCAAAGGATCCGAAGAAACAACAAGCATATTTAAAATGTCTTGATTGGAATCCTGCCTGCTTCTTTTCCGCGAATGATGTTCTCGAAACCTCCTAAAATCTTTGTTTCGAAATTCTGAGGCTTCTTCCGAGAGAGTCCCAATCGGCACAATATTATTTTTCTCAATTATGTCAGCCCCATGGATTAATAATTTATGAACGGTTGACGACATGTAGTACCAGTCGTATAATAATACGTACTTTTCTGCTGTTTTGCGGGCATAATCTCTAAATTTTATTATATCGACCTGCTCTCCAGACGTAAGTAATTGCTTGTAAAATTACAGCAAATCTTTTGATGAGGTCTTCATCCAAACTGGTTATAGCTGCGGTTTTATTAGAAAACTCAAAGAATTTTGCAGTATTCCCGTCATTGGTGGTTCCCGAGCCTTGTTTTACTATATCAATCAACAGATTGAACTCATCTTTGAATTTATTTTGAATTATTTTCTTCCTTGTCTGTAGCATTTCTTTGTGCTCATCACTTCTCGCTGCCCACCGTTTGAAGTCGAGCCTGTATGCAATGTGTAACAGACATTCCATACAATTTATACGGGCGTGTAGGGATGACAAGCCAAATTCATACAGGTCAGAACACACAATTTTTGATGTTACAGCATCTAAGCGGTTCATTTCTGTAGGCTTTGCTAAGCACAGGTAGCACGATGCATTTGATCTAGCTTCAGAAAGGTAAGTGCAAACTTTAGCGTCGATCATCGTCATCATTAGTTCATGAGTCACCCTATTATTATTATTGCACTCTGTGGGGATAAGGGCCTCAATTTCTTCATCCATTTGTTTTTTCAGCTCAAGGACAACTGCTTCACTCTCCTTTACAAAAGTAAACTGAACTGGAAGACAATACAAAACTGAGCATGGTTTTGGGTTCGTCCATAAGATGTTGTCTCCATCTGTCAGTTTAAGTGGCACCAAGGAGGTCATGAAAATGCTCGAGTCATCTTCCTCACCCTCCATTTTCTGCTTGTATCGGCTTTGGTTAGAAGCACCATCAAATCCCCACTTGGATATCAGCTTCAACTGCTTGTTATGCTCTTCCTTAGAAAGGCTTTGAAGGATTCTTGTAACTGTGATATCAAGTAAAGCTTGAAGTGTAATCCTAGCCGATGAATCAGTAACTGTCACTGATTGCTTCGGAGGGTAGCAATCAAGCTTAGTTTGTTGCACTTTATAGTAAGATGGATAAATATCCTTAGCACCTTCCCGAATGGCAGCCTCTCGCAACGTAATATATTGCCACTTTGAGAGTTTTACCGAAAGAAGCAATCCAAGCGCCTTTTCTGACGTAAATATGATTGTTTTCGCTGGTTTCTTAAGCGTTTCATTTAATTTTGCGGCTGCTTCAGGATTTTTCATCATGTATTCGATGACAGAGGCGATATCTCCATGCCCTTCTTCTTTTAAACGTGCTGCAGCTGCATATGCCAATTCACTGGAATCTTCGCCTGTGTGTTCATCAGATCTTCTCTTTTTTTGTTTACTTCCCAGATCTTCGAATGGTTTACGGGATCTTTTCGTCATTGTTCCAATGGACGTTGATGTCAACGGTTCTGGAGAGACTGAGGGCGCTCTTGGTATCTTATCAACACTTGGTTCTTGATTAACTAAAGTTTGCACAAAACTCGGCCAATCAATATTTGCTCCCAACCAATTCTCGTACTTTCTCCTGAAATTATCAACTACACACCGACAAAATCTGTAACTTGGCGACAAATTTCGACAAATTGGCGACAAAATATTGGAGAAAACAGATCTTCGCTAGATGCCCTAGTTTTTGAGATATAAATGTGGCCCTGCTGGGGAGACTCTCTCCAGATCGGCCACCTATAAACCCTTATATCTTTTGAACCAGTGACCGACAAATTCTGATATTTGGCGACAAATTTCGACAAATTAACGACAAAATATGGGAGAAAACAGATCTTCGCTAGGTGCGTTATTTTTTGAGATATACATTTGGCTCTGCTGGGGAGACTCTCCAAATCGGCCACCTATAAACCCTTATATCTTTTGAACCAGTGACCGACAAATTCTGATATTTGGCGACAAATTTCGACAAATTAGCGACAAAATTTTTGTGTAATCAAAATTAAAATCTCTGTTGGTGGCCCTGCCAGAGTCAATGACACAGGATTCAGTAGGCTCACCAAGAGTTTTCAAAGTTCGTAAATTCTTAAGTACCGTATCTATTAGTTTCCTAATTTGTGCAGGCGATTCCTTAATTACGGCTGACATTGAGAATAACGCTTTGACGTGATTGTGTATCAACAATTTATTATTATTATATCTATTCTCAATCAATTCCCACGCAACAATATAATTATCAGAAGAGAACTCCAAAGACTTATTAACTTGCAACGCATTTCCGGACAGAGATGATCTTAAATCATGATTTTTTTTGGATCTTATCAAATTGTTTAGAATTGTGAATCATTGATAAAAATGTATCCCTAAATTCCAACCAATTATCGTAATTACCGTCAAAGCTTGGAAGCGAAATAGTTGGCAATTTCACTAAACTATTGGAATTCCACGTGTGTTCTGAATCATTGGAATTGCACTTATTTATTTACAATGCATTTGCTCGAAAAGAGCCTTTTCCAAGCAGTAAATTAGTGCGGAAAGTCACTTTTTTTCACTAGTGCTTTTTACTTTTCTGTTTTTAAGCTATTGCTTTTAAGAAATTCCGTAACGAAAATAACCTAACACCCCCATAGAGTGAAATTTTAAGATGCGCGCGCATCTCTGTGACACAAATTGTCACTGTGACACAAATTGCATAAAAGTTGATAAAAAATGCTATGCAATAGCTTTACCGCGGCAGTCTTCGAGTGCCACACGTCTTTTTTTTTTAATTTTTGTGGCCGTCGTCAGCCCGTTGCAAAGAGTTTTTATTATTTGAAAACAAGAAAAGTAAGAGAAAAGTTTTACATATCAGATGATGATGATAACGATGACGATGGCGATGACGATATCGATATCGATGGCGATGGCAATGGCGGAGTCGGAGTCGAAGTAGAAGTCGGAGTCGGAGTCTGGAGTCGGGGTCGGGGTCGGAGTCGGTCGAAGTCGGTCGGAGTCGGTCGGAGTCGGTCGGAGTCGGTCGGAGTCGGCCGGAGTCGGTCGGAGTCGGTCGGAGTCGGTCGGAGTCGGTCGGAGTCGGTCGGAGTTGGTCGGAGACGGTCGGAGTCAGTCGGAGTCGGTCGGGGTCGGAGTCAGTTGGAGTGAGTCGGAGTCGGAGTCAGTCGGAGTCGGAGTCAGTCGTAGTCGGAGTCAGTCGGAGTCGGAGTCTGAGTCGGTCGGAGTCAGTCGGAGTCGGTCGGAGTCGGTCGGAGTCAGTCGGGAGTCAGTCGAAGTCGGTCGGAGTCAGTCGGAGTCGGAGTCAAAGTCTAGAGGGGCTAGACGGAAAAAATTAAGACCAAAAGTTGTAACGACACTTTTTGCTATAGTTGTAAGCCGTGCGGCGTGCGCGTGTTTCTCTGTCTGTCTCTCTCTCTCTCTCTCTCATAGAAAGAGGAACTTCGTTCCATCAGGGTGTCCCTTGACACCTCTCAAGTTTTTTTAAATTTCCTCGCACAATGCGACTGAACTATAGTAAGAATTATCAAAAGACTCTATACTCTAATTGTTCTGACATGTCTTTTTCCGGCACCAATTCCTCGATTAACGATTGAATTCTACTAAACTCCTGATACAAACCTTGAGCAGACTTTATGCGTAATTATAATTCTGTTTTTTGCGTAGGATTAATTTCGTAACCTACTAACAAATTCACACATTTTTCCGAGCTGTATGAGCATGCCTTTAATGGTACCTTGTTTCTTTTTTAAATCTGCTAGCTTTTTAATATCCTCAGGCAAAGTCATTGTGGCCATTTATGGAAGGTGTGGGTACTCACGATTTTCTGCAGCACGTATTTGGTGAACAAAGCGCGCGCGAAGCTGGTCCATGCGTTCTTGTATACACAAAAGCACGGCGTCGGGAATCGCAGGCCGATTCCCGGCCACCGTAGGCGCGAGCTTGCGGACGGTGTGCAATGGTTAGCTCGCCGTCCGATAAGGACCAGGCCCGCGTCGCGGCGCGTTGTGTTCCACGCGTGCCTCAAAGAGATGTCAGCACAACGGAAGGGGTCCGCTAGGACCGATGCCTGGCGGGGTCGTAATATAGATAAAACATAAATAAAACATTGCGTCATCTCGTCACGTGAAGCCGAATAAGCCTCCCCAGCACTGCAGACTGGCCTATCTGATATCATCTTCAGAATTCCGTTGGTGCTCCTCCGGATCCTACACATCAAAGATGCTGCTTTTTCACGTATTATGGCATAAAAATCGTCGACCCTTGCGTCAGCAAACATGCTTGAAGCGCTGCAGAAACGTGGCAGCCGTTAAAATTTAAGTTAATAATCAGATTGAAAAGAACCTAACTAAAGTTGGCGGGATCTATTTAAAAAAAAATATTGTATAGATTCTAAGGAATAGCTCCCTCAAGCCAGCCAGCAGGTAGGTTTCAGTACGTTTCATTATCAAAAATATCTATATTAAAAATATAATTTTTCTTATTGAATTCTGATTTTTTTTCTTTAAGATTTATTTGAGAGACGTCTTCGTCTTTATGTTTTTATTGTTGTCATAATAATGTACAATACGGCCGGTGAATCATTGCCGGTTTGAACTTTGCGCAGCAGGCTGCGCATTTTTTTTTTTGGAACCATAAGGTGAGATGAGGCGAGTATAAGTGAGTGAACATGCGCGATAGTTCGGAGAGCTTATGTTGTGACTGGTGGTGATTCATGGGCCGTGTTGTAGGCAGTATCCACAAGCCTTTTTTTTTCCGGGGTGGAAAATCAGACTCTTACTGACTAAAAACCACCCCGGTGTTCCAACTCACACCTACGCCGGGGGTCGCGGGAACTTGAAAATCTTCAGCAACCCCCGGCTGGTCCGCAACCCCGGTCCTCCTCAGGTCAGGGGGGGAGCGAGGTGTTTGAGTCCCCCCGCGACGTCTAAGAGAGGCGCGCGTGGAACACTACGCGCCGCCACCCCGGGTCCTGATGCGTGGGTGGCGATGGACGTCCCCGAGTCACAGAACGCCACCCGCTACGATCCTTACATACTCCTTTTGCCAACTTTTATCAATGTCTTCTAAATTATAATCCAAACCAATCTCAATTCCAGAAGCGGACATGAACTGGTCAGCATCGTAAGTGATGTCACCTGCTACGGGTGTCGGCCGCGGTGCCTGTTGGTGATGTCACCTGCTGCGAGCGCCGGGCGCGGTTCTGGTTGGTGATTTTAATTCAAATCAAATATTTTTATTGTGGGCATAGGATAAACAGACAGATGTTAGGTAAATTACAGTTCCATTATGTCCTGCCTAATAGGCATACAATAATAATAATTATGTCAACATGCAGTTTTTTTTTTGTTGTACCTATCGCTTATTGTGCAAATCTTACAAAATAGGTGTATGGTGACATATTGTAGTAAGTACTAATTATTAAGAAACTCTTGGATCGTGTAGTAGCTTTGTCAATTAAAAAATTACGCAATTTATATTTGAATAGTGGGAGTTCCTAGGTGCTTAAATAAAATGTCCACAGGTATCTTAGATGATGATGGAACGTATAATAGATGCCATTCCAAAAAAATATTGCCCAGAAGAGCAGTTCTATGTGGTATACTAGATATTTTCAGTATATATCTGATATTAGTTTACCGAATAGATTTTTAAGCTATTGCATAGCTTCTATCGCGGGCCTTGAGCGTGGAGACCGAATCCAGAAATTCCGTAACGAAAATAACCTAACACCCCCATAGAGTGAAATTTTAAGATGCGCGCGCATCTCTGTGACACAAATTGTCACTGTGACACAAATTGCATAAGTTGATAAAAAATGCTATGCAATAGCTTTACCGCGGCAGTCTCCGAGTGCCACACGTCTTTTTTTTATTTATTAACAAAACTGATGGCAAGGTCAAATTTTAAACTTTAAAATATGGTTCTTATATTTCTGGAACAAAGATACCAGCCACTGATTAATCATTAAAAACTGATTCTTTATTTGTGGCGTTACCCCAAAATATAATACTCTTAGCGTATTTAATTTTTAGGGTTGATGGTACGTAGGTATGATAGGCAGTTAATAGACCTGATAGATCGACAATTTTAGATAATTTTTATAGAGCATATGAGTACTGGTTCAGTTTACTGCATACTGTGAGTTTGCCATGTCATATAATTATTTATCCACAGTGCTAAAAATTTTACGCTGCTTACTTGTTCAATTACTGTACCATCATGTTGAAGTAGTTTTTATTCTTTCGCGGTAATGCGACTGAACTAATTTAGTTTTATCTAAATTGATGACTAGGTTATTATTTGTGAGCCAGTTAATTATTATATTAAGGGTCACCTGCTGCTGCCGCGTGCTGGTTGGTGACGTCACCAGCTGCGCGCGCCAGTCGCGCTGCTGTTTGGTGACGTCATCTGCTGCGGGCGCCGGGCGCGCTGCTGCTTGGTGACGTCACATGCTGCGGGCGCTGGGCGCGCTGCTGGTTGGACGTTACCTGCTGTGGGCGCCGGGCGCGCTGCTGGTTGGTGACGTCACCTGCTGCGTGCGCCGGGTGCGCTGGTGGTTGGTGCCGTCACCTGCTGCGGGTGCCGGGGGCGCTGCTGTTTGGTGACGTCATCTGCTGCGGGCGCCGGGCGCGCTGCTGCTTGGTGACGTCACATGCTGTGGGCGCTGGGCGCGCTGCTGGTTGGACGTTACCTGCTGTGGGCGCCGGGCGCGCTGCTGGTTGGTGACGTCACCTGCTGCGTGCGCCGGGTGCGCTGGTGGTTGGTGCCGTCACCTGCTGCGGGTGCCGGGGGCGCTGCTGGTTGGTGACGTCACCTGCTGCGGTTGCCGGGCGCGCTGCTGTTTGGTGACGTCTCCTGCTGCGGGCGCAGAGCGCGCTGCTGGTTGGTGACGTCACCAGCTGCGGGTGCCGGGCGCGCTGGTGGTTGGTGCCGTCACCTGCTGCGGGTGCCGGGGGCGCTGCTGGTTGGTGACGTCACCTGCTGCGGTTGCCGGGCGCGCTGCTGTTTGGTGACGTCTCCTGCTGCGGGCGCAGAGCGCGCTGCTGGTTGGTGACGTCACCAGCTGCGGGTGCCGGGCGCGGTGGTGGTTGGTGACATCATCTGTTTCGGGCGCCGGGTGCGGTGCTGGTTGGTGACGTCACCTGCTGCGGTTGCCGGGCGCGCTGTTGTTTGGTGACGTCTCCTGCTGCGGGCGCAGAGCGCGCTGCTGGTTGGTGACGTCACCAGCTGCGGGTGCCGGGCGCGCTGGTGGTTGGTGACGTCACCTGCTGCGGGCGCCGGTGAAGTCACGACGGAGGTAAGGATGACCTTTTTTGCAAGCTTTCATTAAGTTACGGTTACGAGAGAGATTTGAAGGGTTAATTTAGTTTAACTTGTTAGTATTTTTAGGTGGTTTCTCGCACAAGCTAACTATTAATTATACATATTCCCGTCCCGTATTAGAGTCCTGTCATACGTTCGAATCTGAGTAAACGTATTTAATTTTGCTCCGTAGTAAAAAAAAAAAAAACTTATAATATTTTTTTGTTGTAATTAGTGAAGTCTGGACTTCAGTAAGTGACATTTGCGGTAATTGTGACCATAACTTTGAGTATTTCAAAAAACAATCTGTAAATTATCAAAATATAACAAAAATAAATTTAAAAGTATCAGTATAAGGTGTTTGTGCATTTGAACTATACTCTAAAGGTTTAGGTAGTTAAAAAAGGGTAAACAAATCGTAAAAAGGGTTTTTTATAGTTGACACTTTCTTGTTAAAAAATACATTAGAACAAAATTAAATTTATTTTCGATCACATGATAGTTTCCCCTTTTATTATAGTATGTTAAACTTTATCATTTATTCTTAAACAACTTTTCGTAGATGTAACTGCTTTAGTACAATTTTTTTGTTAGATTTATAATAATAATATAACATTTTGTAATCTGTCTATTATAAAGAACCCAAAAAGACAGGTTCCCCAAACCTTTTAGAAAATACAACTAAGATAACATTGCTAAATTGAAGAGTACAACTGTGACGTAGTCTGGCAACTGAATTGGCAGGTATTACGTTTAGTCGGTTAACCAGACGCCTTTGTTGACAGCGTTATCGACATTGCGATTGTATCCGTGCGTTTTGGTTTTGTTGAATTGTGATAATAATAGCTTGTTTCCTTGTTTTGTTTTTGTTATTTAGTTATTGTTCGTTTTTGTTATTTATCGTTATTGGGTTTTAAATTCGTATCGTGGAAAAATGAGTGAACCCGAGGCTGGTACTAGCCAGACCAACTTCGCACAAACATTTCCATCACCGAAGCAGCGTTGCCATATATACAGATTTCTCCGTATCTATACAGATTTTCGATGTGGGATACAGATTAGCACTGAATACAGAATTTTATACAGAATTTTCCAATTCTATAATTCTATTGATTAAATTACCATAATCTGCTTAAAACAGAACGTAGCAAAATAAATCGCGATTGGTAGCACTGTTCTGTCAGTCGACTGAGCAGTCGACATTCTAAACTCTATTCTTAAAAACTCAGAGTATTATTTAGAGATACTAAGCTTGACAAGCAAAGGTGCTAACATGACGGCAAGGGACAAGTTATAGTGAACGAACGTTCTGCTTCTATTCTTTATGGTTATTTTTTTTTTTAACAAACGACGGTGTTTTGTGAACCATTATGGCATCTAAAAAACCCAGAGTGATGCAAAAGTTTAATCGGAACTGGATGGATGATTCTTCTTATAAGGCTTGGTTGAGACCTAGTAATAAAGGTGATTATTTTGCTTTTTGTACATTTTGTAATTCAGATCTTTCAATTGGAAGTGCTGGGAAGAATGATCTCTATCGACACACAAAAACAAACAAACACGTAAATTATTCAAGTTCTGGTGGATCTAGCTCGCAAACATTATTGACAGATTTATTTTCAAACAAAAATATGGAACCAGCCAAAAGAGGGGAGATTTTGCTCGCAGCGTTTATAGCTGAACATAATATTCCTATGAACGTTATGGGACACTTGCCGCAGTTAATAAAAAACGTCTGCCCGGATTCACAAATCGCAAAAATGATTAATTGCGACAGAACAAAAACAACAGCTATTATAAAAAATGTGACTGGCTTAACTGGAAAACAGACGATTATAGAAAAATTACAAAAATTTAAATTTTCTTTAATTGTTGATGAAAGCACAGATAGAGGTTGTGTGAAGCATTTATGCATATTAGCACGTTTTTTTGAAACCAAAGTTGAGGATGCATTTATTTGTCTAATACCACTTGTAGAGGCAACTGGTGAAAAGCTATACGAACATATTAAAAAAGTTTTAAGTGACAATAATATCCCAATGGAAAACATTATCGGATTTGCAGCTGATGGTGCGAATGCCATGATGGGACAGCACAACTCATTATCATCCCGTCTAGTCGCCGAAAACCCTCACCTGTTTGTATTAAAGTGTGTTTGTCACTCTTTTCATCTTTGTGCATCTTATGCGTGTTTAAAATTGTCAAGAGAGCCCGAAACTCTCATACGAGACATTTATAAAAACTAAAAAAAACTGGCATTCTAAAAGAGTTTCAGCAGTTTTTAGATTTAAAGCCTCATAAAATCCTCCATCCAGCTCAAACTCGATGGCTTTCGCTTAGAGCAGCAGTGTGCCGTATTCTGGAACAATAAATATGACGCACTAAAATTATATTTCACCGAAGCCGCTCTTACGGACCACTTGAATGCTGATTCGATCTTGTTCAGATTAAACAATCCATATAATAAACTTTATTTAGAGTTTCTGGAATTTTCATTAGAAATATTTAATAATATGAATAAGTTGATGCAGTCAGAGCGGCCGCAAATTCATAAGTTGCATGAAAACATGGTGACTGTTTTTAAAACTTTATTAGAATGTTACGTGGCGGATGGATATGTTTCGCGAACTGAAGTCGGATTAATACAGGTTGACAATCCGCGACATTATAAGTCAATAGATAATATTTATCTAGGAGCAAAGGTTACAGCTTCTCTTGTCTCTACGAGTTCAAACGCTCTAAATCAAGAAGTTATTAAAGCATTCAAACTCAAATGTCTTGATTTTTTTATTGAAGGAGCAAAGCAGGTAAAAAAAAGGTACAATTTCAGCAATGATGTAATTAAACAAATGGAGTTTCTTGACCCCCAAGTTGTCAAGTCTCGTAGAATTGATTCATTGGTCATTTTGGCAATAAAGTTTCCAAATTTGATCTCAGTTGATGAGCTGCAACAACTAGATACAGAGTGGCGGTTTTTGCGTAACAATAAAGACCTAGTGCCAGATGATTCAGATTCAGAAGACCTCGAAACCTACTGGTCTAAAGTCATTGCAGCCCGAGATCCTGCTAATTACAAGACTAAGTTATATCCCACGCTGTCCAAATTTGTTGCCGCCATATTAAGTTTACCCCACTCTAGTGCCGCCGTAGAAAGGATCTTCTCGTCTATAAATTTAATAAAGACAAAACAGCGTAATAGACTTTGTACAAGCACCATTGAAGGTCTTTTGCATACAAAGCAACTGATTGGGATTGGAGAAAAATCTTGCTATAGCCTAGAGGTTGATAGTAAATTGCTGTCAAAATTTAACAAAAATATGTATGACTAATTAGTATTTACTGCAAAAATAATAACGTAATTATTAGTTCGTTCGTGGCAAATGTTTATAATTGTGCGTTAGCACTGGCGAAACATTCACAACAAAACATGTTGAAATCTCTATTTTCGATCAATGTACCATAAAAAGTTTGACAGGAACTAGGGTTTCAACATGTTTTGTTGTGAATGTTTCGCCAGTACAAACGCACAGTAAGTTTGATTTGTTAATTTGTTGTTTGATTTAATTATGTTTTCAATTTTAATAAGAAGTACATAAATAATTTTATTAATTTGTCTATTTTTTATTAAATGGCGTATGCTACTCAAACCTATTCCCCTATTTGTCAAAAGAATTAGAACAAAACAACTTGACTGCTTAAGGTAAGTAGGTACAATGTTGTTTATTATTATGTTTCGGTTCTTTTGACCATACAGATTTTATACAGATTTTAGCAGTTTCTACTACAGATTTAAGGTTCAATGCATCTGGCAACACTGCACCGAAGAAGAAACGCTTCAAAACGGGACCTCTTTCGTCATCTGAGAAACAGACATTGATAAATGTGTTCAAATATGTGGAAAAAACATGGCCCAAAGACTGTTTTCCGTCAAAAACAGACATAGTGCAAAAAACTGGTGAAATAATGGGTATGTCTGTACCAACTGTGTACAGGGTTATTAAGGAATACAAAATATCGCATAGAGTGCAGTCTCCTCCTCCACCGGCAACGAAACCAAGCTTAATCGACAGTTTCGATGATATGGATTTAGCCGCAGTGAGGAGAAAAGTACATACGTTTTTTTTTGCAAATGAAATGCCAACTATTGAAAGTGTCAATAATGATGACAGTCTACCTAATATTAAAAGAGATGTAATGTGTAAGTTGATGAAGAAATTAGGCTTTAAATACTCCAAACGCAGTCGCAAGAGTATGCTTATTGACAAACCAGACATTGCGGTATGGCGTGTAAAATATTTGAATGAGATTGCAAAATATAGAAGAGACGGGAAGAAAATATATTATTTGGATGAAACATGGGTCAATGAAGGTATGATAACAACATTAATATGTTATAAAAATTAATATTGTACTCTGTTACCTTTGTAAATATCTTATTACTCATTAATATTGTTTTTTTGCAGGACACACCAAATGTTCAACATGGCAAGATACGACAATAACATCCTGCAAAGAGGCTCACAGGCAGGGTTTGTCTACCGGATTAAAGAATCCCAGCGGGAAAGGAAAACGCCTTATCTTAGGCCACATTGGTAAGAATATTACTTTATAGCCTTTAATAGAAATGCCAAGATGACAATTTTATTTTATAAGCTTGTGATAAACATCATGTATAGTAAACATAATAAATCACACCTTGTTTCCCCGAAGGGTTGGGCAGAGGTGTGTACCTATAGAACACCCACATTTCGCCAGATATGTTTAAGTACCATGTAATAAATAGGGCACGAGCCTATTGCCTTGCCATTAACCGGGCACAATTCCAGAGTCTAGGCTGCTACTAAAAATTTAGATAGAAAAACCCAATAACACTGGCCGACCTGTGAATCGAACTGTGAATTTCATGCTCAGCAGTAGCGCTTGCGACCACTAGACGAACGAGGCAGTCAATTTATAATAAACTAGCTTTTGCCCGCGGCTTCGCCCGCGTGGATGTCGAAAAATATCCGACTGGAACGTACTACTGGGATTAAAAAATAACCTATAGGTTAATCCAGGTTATAAACTATCTGTGTGCTAAATATCATCCAAATCCGTTCATCCGTTTTTGTGCAAGCCGGAACATACTTACAAAAAAACAGACCAAAATTCTAAAAAATATGTTTTCGGCAACAGACTCGAATATTCAATGTAAGGTTTGACTTCGTTACTATTTTATTTTACTTCGTCTGCGTAGAGTATAAATTCTTTTTTTCTAGATAATTATGAATTATTATAACAATTATAATATAGAGCTTTGTTCATGGCTAATTGTCCTCCACTATGTGAGATATTTGAGGAATACTGTCAAGAAATACCTACTGTAAAGGACCGGTATCTACCTAAATCCTTCACAGTATTTCTCTATATACAATGTTTTTCACTAATTCGGGTAAAACAACCAGCTAGTTGGAGAGCTAACACGTGAGTAAGCCACATAAAACTGACAGACGGAGAAACAGTCTTGCCGCAAATCAACTCCAGTAAATTTCAGAGTTTGTCCCTGTGACTTATTAAAAGTCATCGCGAAGCAAACCTTGATTAGGAACTGCTATCTTTAAAATTCAAACGTAAGGTAATTTGGAATCACCGTAGGCGCGGGCCTGCGGACGGTGAGCGATGGGCAGCTCGCCGTCCGAAAAGGACCAGGCCCGGGTCGACGGCGCGTTGTGTTCCACGCGCGCCTCAAAGGGATGTCAGCAACAACTGACGGGGTCCGGAAGGACCAATGCCTGCTGGGGTTGCGGGTCTGTCCGAAAGGGATATCGCGGCCCCAGCACATAGGCAACGGAAGGAACACGGGTGGGTCTTAAAAAAAAAAAAAAAGGTAATTTGGTATCCATTGAGATGTTTTTTTTTTTTTTTTTTTGCGTATACCATTGTATACGCGGCACGAAGACTGTCTCTGGCAGATCCAGTTAGTATTTTGGCCTCAATAAGGAGAACCCAGGGGGGGTACTCCGGGGGAGGGACCCGTGGCTAAATAATAACAGCCACACAGGTCGATCGATCAGGTTAAGCTACACTTGCCGCAGTTGGTCTGTGGATGGGTGACCATCTTTACATACAAAGACCCGTCCGTGCCACGGAAAGCACGTTAAGCCGTTGGTTCCGGCTGTCATTCGTGGATCTTTGACAGTTGTTACGGGAAGTCAGAAGCCCGAAAGTCTGACAACCATTCTTACCAAGGGCTATTGTATTACCCAGTAACTGCGTTGTGGAGGTCAGATAGGCACTCGCTCTGTGTAAAATACTGTAAAGTTAGAAACAGTACACGTGTACCTAAATTATTTTTACTTGAATACAAAATTCAGCGAATGAAGAAATTCAATACAAAACTTCATCGCCCTTTTCAGACCGTTTTTTGTTTTTTAGGGTGGGAAATTATTAAATGACTTCTCCCGCTCTGGACGGAGCGGGAGGGCGTGTCAGACTCTTACTGACTAATACCCACGTTGCCAGCGGCCACGGTATCCCTTTCGGACCTACGGTGGCCGGGAATCGGCCTGCTATTCCCGACGCCCAGGGCGTCTCCTGCGGTAGCTAGGGAGCGTGTGAGCGCGACATTTGCCTCCATGATGATCTCCAGACCCTTGTGGGTTGAAATTAAAAAATTACAACGATTAACGTTGTATAGTTTCCAACCATAAGCCGAAATATTAGTGATTTTAACATAAAAAAATAAAGAACTTTAATTAAAAACAAAACTTTCATCCGCTTAAGGGTTGAAATTCTAACAACACCGTTGCGTTATGTTCCAACCATAAGCCTAGATAAAAAAAATGAGATTTTTCTTAGAACATTATGGACTTTTCAACTTCATCCCCCTTTTTAACCCTTCGGGGTGGAATTATCAAAAACGCTGAGACACGTATAAATTAATTTTCAATCATCAGCCTAAACACAAAATTTGAAGATCCTAACTTCAAAACTGAAGGACTTTCATACAAACTTCCATCCCCTATTTTACCCCTTTAGGGGTGGAATTCCCAAAAATCCTTTCTTAGTGGATACTTACTCTTCACAAAGAACACACCCTCCAAGTTTCATGTCTCTTGGACCAGCGGTTTAGGCTCTGCGTTGATATATCACCCAGTCAGTCAGTCAGTTTACCATTTTATATATATAGATTAACATTTTAAGTCAAAGTACATGTGAGATGCTATGAGCATCTCACATGTACTTTAACTTGTAAGAAAATAATGATTATTAGTCAGTTGTTGAATATTATTTAAAACTTTGTTTCAGGTTCATCAAGTGGTTTTGTTGAAGGAGGTGAATTAATATTTCAAGCAAGTAAGGGTGATGGCGATTACCACTCAGAAATGGATGCACATAATTTTGAGAAATGGATCACTACAATTTTCAAGAAACTGGAAAAAGACTCGATTTTGGTGATGGATAATGCACCCTATCACAGTCGAAAAAAAGAAAAAGTGCCAACAACCGCATCAAGAAAGGCTGATATTCAAAAGTGGTTAAAAGAAAAAAATATTGCTTATGAAGAAGCAGAATTAAAAGCACAATTATTAATAAAAGTTAAATATGAAAAACACAAATACCAATCCTATGTTGTGGATGAATTGGCCAAGGAATATGGTGTCACAGTATTGCGCCTGCCACCATATCACTGTGAGCTCAATCCAATTGAGTTAATATGGGCTCAAGTTAAGGGGTTTGTAGTCGAGAAAAATAAAACTTTTAAAATGGCTGAACTAACAATTCTTTTGCCAGAGGCTTTAGCTAATGTGACTGCTGAGAATTGGAAAAATTGTGAGGGTCATGTAATAAAAGAAGAACAGAAAATGTTTAAATTAGACAAAATAATTGATGATACCACTGAACGCTTTATTATTAATGTGACAGAGAGTTCATCAGAATCAGATTCAGAATAGAGACTATAAATATATATGTGACTATAATTAATATGATTTTAACATTTGAAATAAAAGGTTTAGCATCTATGAGTCACGTGTTTTTTTTTGTTTACCCTTTTTTAACTACCTAAACCTTTAGAGTATAGAAAACATATTATAACACCCTCACTAATTCTGGAATTGCCATCCGTCTGCTATAAGCTCAATTAATTTAACGACCTTACTAAGTGTAAATAGCGAGAGCAGTTAAGGCCGTACCTTTATCTAAGCAGCCGCGAAGGGTGGTGTTCAGGTCAATCACCGAACTCAAACTCAAAGCATTTATTTCAATTAAACCATTTACAGGCACTTTTGAATTGTCAAGGAATCGGTCAGTCAGAAATATGAAGCTAGTTGCCCATTCCAAAGCGACCTACCCTACCTACCTACTTACCTACCTACCTACATACATACATACCTACCTACATACTTACCTACCTACATACCTACCTACCTACCTACTCTACCTACATACCTACCTACCTACCTACCTACCTACATACTTACCTACCTACATACCTACCTACATACTTACCTACCTACATACCTACCTACCTACCTACCTACCTACTCTACCTACATACCTACCTACCTACCTACCTACCTACCTACCTACCTACCTACATAACATACGTACCTACCTACATACCTACCTACCTACATACCTACCTACATACTTACCTACCTACATACCTACCTACCTACCTACCTACCTACCTACTCTACCTACATACCTACCTACCTACCTACCTACATACCTACCTACATACTTACCTACCTACCTACCTACATAATTACCTACCTACAGACCTACCTACCTACCTACCTACCTACCTACCTACCTACATAACATACTTACATACCTACCTACCTACATACCTACCTACATACTTACCTACCTACCTACATACTTACCTACCTACCTACATACTTACCTACCTACATACCTACCTACCTACCTACCTACTCTACCTACATACCTACCTACCTACTCTACCTACCTACCTACCTACCTACATAACATACTTACATACCTACCTACCTACATACCTACCTACATACTTACCTACCTACCTACCTACCTACATACCTACCTACATACCTACCTACATACTTACCTACCTACATACCTACCTACCTACTCTACCTACATACCTACCTACCTACCTACCTACCTACCTAACATACCTACCTACATACCTACCTACCTACATACCTACCTACATACTTACCTACCTACATACCTACCTACCTACTCTACCTACATACCTACCTACCTACCTACCTACCTACCTACCTACCTACCTACCTACCTACCTACCTACATAATATACTTACCTACCTACATACCTACCTACCTACATACCTACCTACATACTTACCTACCTACATACCTACCTACATACTTACCTACCTACCTACCTACATAATTACCTACCTACAGACCTACCTACCTACCTACATAACATACTTACATACCTACCTACCTACATACCTACCTACATACTTACCTACCTACATACCTACCTACATACTTACCTACCTACATACCTACCTACCTACCTACCTACCTACCTACCTACTCTACCTACATACCTACCTACCTACTCTACCTACCTACCTACCTACCCTACTTAGGGGTATAAAAAATAGTTTACCGCGATTCAGAATTTTAGTTAGTTAGTTTAGTTTTCAAAATTACGTATTTGTAGAACGCCATCTATGGGTAAATGGTTAAAACGTATAACGCGTACATTTAGCGTTTTAGTAATTTTGTATTATCTCCGAAACTATTATGACCAATTGACATACTGTAAATGGCAAATCTTATCTCTATGATGTCCTTGTGATCATTAAATAATTTATTTTGATAAGGATTAATATTTTGTTGTTTAAATAATAATCCAAACTTAAGTATGTCGAAAAAATACTTTTTTAAAACAATAAAAGAAGTATAAAAGATAAAATATTAAAGATAGAAATATGGTGTTGCGGACTTTTTTGTAGAAATAAATTTAATTTACTACTTTTTATTTTTACTATTTTAATATAATTTTTTACTACATATTTTTTTTTTGTTTTTGTTATTGTTCTTTTTTAACCAATGGTATTTTTATTAACTGGAATTTGGAACCCTGTCGTCTCCCTCTTGGAGGTGGGCGTTAATAGCTGCGACACAGTTTTAACTAATGTAGCTATTTACGTACGCAATCAATCTGTATAATGTGTTTTTGTTCCAATAAAGATTTATTATTATTATTTTCTTTATTACATTTTTATACATACAAATTACATTTTTAAATATTTTTATGAAAAAGAAATAAAATTAAAAAAACATTTAAAAATATGAAAAGTAGTGGTCCATCGGCATCAGGAACAGGGTCCAAGGTGCCGGTGGTCAGGGCTCTAGAGAGAGGAACCTCCTCACGATGCGTGCCGTGTCTTGGAGTACTGCTTTCTGAATCAAGCCCTTGACCCAGCCGCGCAATGAGAGCCTCCTGAGGTGTTGGTCGAGGCTCTCCGCTATTAGGCCATTAACTGTTACGATTATCGGTACAATGATTGCAGAGTCCACGTCCCACATGTCGACAACCTCGTGTGCTAAGTCGAGATACTTGATTTTTTTTAACTTTCTCAGCTTTCACGAGATTCTCGTAATGAGGGACAGCGTTATCAACAATCATTGCACGGTGCTCTCGTCGATCTATCACCACAATATCAGGCTTATTGGCTACAATAGTCCTGTCAGTGATGATAGATCGATCCCAATACAATGTGGCGTGACCATTCTCGAGAACTGGATCGGGCACATACCTGTAGTATGGTACTTCTGACTCAACAAGGTTGTATTGCAAGGCAAGTTGCTGGTGGATAATCCTTGCCACTAGATTGTGTCTATGCAAGTACTCGCCGTTAGCAAGACGAGAACAACCGGAAACAATATGTCTGATTGATTCACCGGGACGGTGGCATGCCCGACAGATGTCAACCGGATGTACCGTCCTTGACAATGTATTTCCGGTAATTATTCGTCATGATAACTTCATCCATAATCGCACAGACAAAACCTTCGGTTTCCCCGAAGAGATCGCCGAAACGCAGCCAGGATACAGATGCCAAAAAGTCTACATCAGGCCCATGGAGGGCCCGGAAAAACCGTCCGTGAAGCTCTTTGCCTTGCCAGACTTCCTTACGATCGTTAGTATCAAGTACTGCAGGTTTGCGCCAGTTCTCTTTCGCCAAGGAGAGTGGAGTGAGGCCCTTGTTCACTGCGACCACATCTCGGTGCATCCTCACGTCAGTTTGAAGCAAATATTCCCTGAGACTGCAAATCTTGCGGTTGTGGAGGGTTTTGCATTTAAGAAACCTCGACCCCCACACTTCCGCGGGATGTACAGTCTCATCACTGATGATCGTGGGTGATGCATCCGATAAGCTGTCAACAATGTACGGACCTTCCTATCCAGAGCGTCAAGTTCCGTCTGAGTCCATTTGAGTATGCCGAAAGAATACATCAAAACCGGCATGACCCAACCGTTGAAGAAGCGCACCTTGTTTCCGTCTGATAAAAGACTATTTAACACTTTATTCAGGCGGCCAAAGAAACGCTCCCTCAACGATTGTTTCATGTCGGTAACCTTGATGCCTAATGCTTCCGACATACCCAAATACTTGTAGGTTTCGGTTGACAAAACGGTTGATAAAATTTTGTTATATTTTATGAACACGAAGCTGGTGCCTGGAGCCTTTGATCTGGTGAAAGTTAAACGGGGGTGTTATCTTTTTACAACGAAATCGAAATACTTAACCTACCGCAGTATTTATTTGTTAACAATATTTTTTGTTTTTCCTTCGGGTGGTAGAATCACCAGGCTACTCTGGAGCATGCCACATACAACTGGCCGTGGGAGAAGCAGCTTTCCCTCAAGTCTACTCCCGCTACCTTAAGAGTTTGACCTTGATGGGAAACTGCACTCTCTTGAATTCGAAGGGGTAATTTGATGGTGTTAGTGGAATCCTAGGAATAAATACAGACCTCTGTAAAGCTTAGAAACCTTCAAATGCGGTACTAATATAGTACGGTAACTTTCGAGACATTCCAAATTTATTTGCATTGCACCAAGCTTTTATTTGAGTTCAACCTTTTTTTAATAAAATCGGATTGAGTTTTCAAACATGTCTCAAAATAAAATGCAATTGAAGTAAATCAAAAGCACTAAGGAGTATTGATATCAACTTCGAAGCAAATCACTCTCAAAATAACTTTGTACCCCTATTTAACCCCGTCAGGAGATGAATTTCAATAAAATACGAAATACTTCTTCCATCAATTCTGTTAAATAATTTTTCCCTTTTTCACCCCCTTAGGGGTAGAATTTCGGAAAATCCTTTCTTATCGGATGCCTACGTCATACAAAAAACACCCTCCAAGTTTGAAGTCTCTACGATTGGTGGTTTAGGCTGTGCGTTGATCCGTCAGTCAGTCATTCAGGACAAAGCATTTTATATCTATAGATTATCCCTTGTCACGGCTTGAGCTGTCATCCCAGCCTGAATTTCAGGATTTAGTTGTGGAGCAGTTGTTAGGCAGTCAATTATTTTGGGTATCTTCTGCGAAATGTCATTTATTGTATTCTCGTCTAAGCCATTTTTTATTATATGGTTCCACAAGTTTTTCATGTGGTTATTTATTTGTAAAGTATTTGCAGGGGCTTTAACATGACCCATTTTTTTAAAAGGTTGGGTATGTGATCAATAGGTGGAGTATTTTCCACTTCATCCTCCGAGTCAGAATCAATTATTATTCTCTGTTATCTATATGTCATTAATCTATGATAGGCATAGATTATATTTACTAAGAAAGAAGACTTTATGCCTTAACATCCGGCTCTGTTTTGAATGCCTGCCATCTTGCAGAGTTCCAGTATCCTGGGTCCATAAAGGGGCTTCGTTAACATGTCAGCAAGCTGACGAGACGCAGGGACTTTGCATACTTCTAACATGCCATCTGTAACACATTCTCGTATAAAGAACGATCTTATACGTATATGTTTTGTCCGCTGATGGCATTCATACGGTGGATTCTTGGCTAGCCTGATTGCAGACTCATTGTCGATGCATAGGCTTGTGGGACAATCGTCATCTGTGATGTCTTTCAAGATCCTTTTTAGCCATATGATCTCCCGTGCAGTTTCACTGGCAGCAACTATCTCTGCTTCGGTCGATGAAATAGCAACGGTAGATTGTCGTTTGCTCTGCCATGAAATTGGTCCTCCAGCATACAAACATAACATTCCAGTAGTGGAGCGTCCTGTGCTGTGATCACCACCATGATCGGCATCGCTGTAGCACTCTAAGCCAAGAGTTTTATCGTTTGTTTATGCTATTCCTTTGTCGATTGTGCCTTTCAGATAGCGCAAGATCCGCTTGACAGTTATGATATCCTCTTTTGTAGGATTATCAAGATTTTGTGACACAGCACTTATAGCGTAAGCTATATCTGGTCTTGTCCCAGTCATGAGGTAAGCTAGTGCTCCTACTACTTGACGATAAGGGAAATCCGTAGGGCTCTCTTCGTCTTCCTTAATGACATTCGACTTGAGGATCGGTGTTGCTACAGCTTTACAGTTTTCCATGCCGAATCTTTCAAGAATGTGTGTGGTGTACGCTTTCTGATGAAGAAAAATAGAACCGTCTGACTTCTTTTCTATTTCCATTCCCAAGAAATAGCTAGCTGATTTAATAGTTATTTTAAACCGCTTTTTCAGCTCTTCCAAGAAGGTTTTCGTTTCCTTGTCGCTTGTCGAAGCAAAAAGTCCATCGTCGACATAAAGAGCTAAAACAAATCTTACTTTTTCCTCTTCTCCGTATAAACAGACAAGGGTCTGCTTTGCTCTGTTTTAAACCAATTTCTATTATGTAGTCTGTAATACAGCGATTCCAGCAGCGTGGCGCCGGTTTTAATCCATAAAAACTCTTTTTCAGTTTAAAAACAAGCTTTTGATCACACGCGGCTGTGTAGCCTTCTGGAAGCTTCATATAAATGTCCTCGTCTAAGTTTCCATATAGGAAGGCGGTTGATACATCAAATTGGGCCAGAGACATCTTTTCCTTAGCAGCAACACTTAGAACTGCTTTTATAGTACTGCTCTTTGCTACAGGGCTAAAAGTCTCAAAAAAGTCTACTCCATCCTTTCGAGAATATCCCTTGATCACTAATCTGGCTTTATTCTTGTCTAGAGTACCGTCAGGGTTAGTCTTGATCTTGAATATCCATTTGCATGGAATAGGCTTTTTGCCTTTTGGTAATTCAACCAGTTCCCAGGTCTCATTCTCCTTTAACGAAAGAATTTCACTGTTGATGGCCTCTTGCCATTTTTCTCGATCTGCTCTGGACATAGCCGCTTTAAAAGTTGTAGGTTCATCAGTAGATACACTCAATGTCATGTTGCAGATATAATCTTAGTATCGACTTGGAGTTCTAAGATTAGTCCTGTCTCTAAGAGTCAATTGACTTTCGCGTTTAATTTCAGCTTGAGAGAGGTCCTCATTATTTTCCACTTCCTCACCTTCAGATTCTACATTGTCATGAAACTGTTCAGTATCTTCTGTGTCGATGAAATTTTGCTCTGTTGGAACATCATGCTCCTCTTGTGACTCTCGGTCTACATAGAATTCCTGCTCATTAAGACAAACTCAAACTCAAACTCAAAGCATTTATTTCAAATAAACCAATTACAGGCACTTTTGAATTGTCAAAGGGTCGGTCAGTCAGAAATATGAAGCTAGTTGCCCATTCCAACGCGTAGTAGGTTCCTATGGAGAAGAACGGGCAAGAAACTCCACGGACACTCTTTTAAATCAGAATATTGTTACAAAATATTGGTTACATCATTCATGTTGTAATTATACATGTGAGAACAATGTAGAGAGACGTGCACGTTAAAAGCGTCCGTAATAAAGAAAAAAACAATTCAAAAATTAAAATAAATTCAAAATAAGCCTTGGCAGCTAAGAGATGACCAGTCCCCACTGACGGCGCCCGTTCACGAACATGACGCATGGATCAGCACCATTTAGCTCAACCATTTTGAAGGGAACTTTATGATCCAACACACACGCCACCACCAGCGAGACATTTGAGTGAGCATGACATACTCTCAGCCGCAAGCCCCACATTTAGGTCAATGAAAGACGTAGGTACCCAGTAAATGGTAGCTTTAAAGTAGGTACATAGTGCTCACACATGTGCTATGCAATTATATAATACTATGAAATTGAATTTATACAATCTAAAGATAGTCCTACAATCTTCAGCAGCTCCAACAATATTTTCGAATGCCAATCATTAGTTTATGCGCCTTGTGGAGCTGGACCAGCGTTGAGCCAAGCATTTTTGTCAACGATGTAATCCCCCAACTTATAATATGCTTGGCAGCATAGTGTGCGTTTTATACAAGATTTAAAATTCCTTTCATTCAATTGGAGTATGTGGGGAGGTATTTTATTGTAACATTTTAAACAGTACCCCATGAAGGTTGAGTCAACTTTAGCCAGTCTGAAACCCGGTTGAACTAATTGTTCCCTATTTCTAGTGCTATAATTGTGTCTATCACCTCTTTTACTGAAAAGACTTAGATTTTTCCTAACGTACATGATGTTTTCATAGATATATTGACAAGGTACCGTCATGATGTTAATATCTTTAAACAGTTCCCTTAGAGAATCGCGTCTGCGGAGACCATATATTGCTCTGATGGCTCTTTTCTGCAGAATAAAAATAGACTCGATATCTGCAGCCCGTCCCCATAGTAGAATACCGTAAGACATGATACTATGAAAGTAACTGAAATAGACTAGCCTCGCGGTATCTACGTCAGTAAATTGACGGATTTTTCTCACAGCATATGCTGCTGAACTTAGGCGTCCTGCAAGAGATGTTAAATGAGGACCCCATTGCAGCCTTGAGTCGAGCGTAATCCCCAAGAAAACAGTTTTATCGACGAATTCTAATTTCTCCCTATTCAATACTATGTCACAATCACTACTTTTAACATTCGGTAAAGCAAATCTTATGCATTTAGTTTTTTTCCCATTTAATACTAAATTATTAGCAGTGAACCAATTTTGGACTTGTAGTAGGGCGTTATTTACGTCGTCAAGATTTGATGCACGTCTATTTATCTTAAAAATTAGAGAAGTATCGTCAGCAAATAACACCATTTGTGGTTGGTTTTTTAATAAATGGGGTAGATCATTAATATATACTAAAAAGAGGAAAGGACCCAATATCGAGCCTTGTGGAACACCCATTTTTACTTTTAAAGACCATTAAAGTATGATTTCGAAGTCGTATCATTTGTTGATGGTGGCCTTTTTTGGGCATCATTCTGTATCATGATTTCCTGTAATCTTTCTTGTTGAAGATCTGGTAGCCCGTATTGATATATTCTATTTGTTGAGGTTGAAGGTTGAGACGTTTATCTGTCAGTGTTGCCATAGCGGGTGTTCAGGGTGGCAACTACATATTTTCAAATTTGGTATTTTTTTACCAAATTCTTTGACTACATAATCATCTCAGACGAGGCGTTAATAAGTATAATAACCTAAGTTTCGACAAAGTGAAAAATAAATAGGTACAGTACAACTATTTTCAAAAAGTTCTTGGGCAAACTTCGTGTTTCGTCAGTCGTTGGATTTCTATCAGTTGCCTTTGCACTAGGTGCAGACCAGATACTCTCAATCGACGATCAGTAGTAATTTTCAAAAGTCACTCTCAATCGACGATAAGTAGTAATTTTCAAATTCAGATCAGTAGTTTAACATAACAATTCATACTTTCTATAAATCATATGTATTGTATGAATAAAATATTAACACTTGATTTCGGACATAATATTTATCGACTCTAGCTGTTGACTGTATTTTGTTTGAAAATAAAACAGAATGTCGATAAATAAGTCAACGACAGCGGTACATACCTAGAGGAGGACGAATAGTAATGACCTCGTTACGCAAATATGAATCTTATTTTTAACGAAATACAGATTTAAATTGAATACATTTAATATAGTGACATCTAGCGGCGGGTAGCGTAACTTGCTCATTAAACTATTCAGTGTGCGCTTTAAACGGAAAAAGTAATAAATACGTAAAAAGAGTAGACAATAAACAAGTCTATTGTCTATAAATTGTGGTTTATTTTCAAATAAGCGACGACTGACATTATTTCCTACTTTCATTCGATGTTAAACTACCAATCACACCAAAGATTTCTTAGTGTTACGAAATACAATTAACTTGTATTTGTGTGAGTTGGGGTACGCTAGTTCCGATACTAATGAAGCGTTATGCGACTTGTCCTGTTTTTTCTGTTCTGTGGCTGTGACAGACGAATAGACAGACAGGCACGAGTGATCCTTTAAAACCAAAAAATGTGTATATTTAAGAGTTTTTGGTCCTGAGTGCGTTGTTATTGTTAAAATAATGTTATAACTTATAAGTCTTCTATACATACATACATATTATGTACATACAATTTTTTTTTAAATTACAGAATACGCCTGCTGTCGACCCCGATCTCGTCTGATGGGACGCGATGGATCAGGTGTATGATGGAACGAGTACAATCAATCTGCCGCCTTTTCTCAACTATGTTGCGGTCGGCTTCCAGTCTATCCGGATGCAGCTGATACCAGTATTTTACTTTACTGGGTAAGACTGGCATACATATCTGTATACAGGGTGGCAGGGACATCGACGCGAAAACTTTTACATCATTGCATCTTTCTATAAAACATTAGATGTTTTTTAAATAACCGACTATCAGAATCGTGTACTGAATCCATGTTACCAGTTTTCGCGTCGATGGACGCCACACAGTGGGCTGAAAATCGATCTTCATAGACTTAGGGATCAACATAGGCTGGCCGTTTACCTGCGCACTGAGCGATTGATCGATTCCAGCCTATTCCATATTACTAATCAATCAATACTGATCAATCGTCACGTAACAGTGTCACGGTAACATTGAGCTCCGCAATATCTTTACTTTAAAAATAAATAAACGCAGTGAAACCATTCAGACTAGTGATAATAACAAAGCGTGCATTGTGTAATACCGGTAAAAGTGTTATCCAAGCATAAACAATACCCGACGAGGCTCTAAATTGAAATAGAATCTGGACTCTCAACAACAACTCATTAACAAATAGTGCATTAATTATGTGTTTACTGTGCTCATTAATATTAACATACATGTGAAAACTTCATGGAATCATATTCTGTTAAATAATATCGTGAAAAAACTTAAAATAAACAAATAAAACAATTCAAAGTGAAAATAACAATAACGTTCAAAATTCAAAATTACATCCACCCACAATATAGAATAAAGAACTCCTGATAGAAGAATACATATCTTTATTTCACTGTTAAAGCTAACTGATCAAATAGTTAATTGGTTTGGGTACCGACTCGGGTGCAACGTGTCTCGAGTTCGAATCCCGCAAACAGTGTTCACTTTTTGTGTCTTCATGTTAGTGGTGTACATTAATTGTTGAACACAAATTATAAAGTTAACATAAAATTATCAGAAAATAAACTACGAATTAAATAATTTAAGTTTGTGTCATGAACTCTCTAGAGAACATTACGCTTCGTGTTCGACACAATCGTCGTACTCGTTCAATGTCAGACTCACAAAGTAATGTCAGTCAAATTGAAAACGAAACACTGGATGACACCGCTACCAGTCTCCCCGAGAGGTGCAACGATGACACATACGACCACGAATTAGTATCAAAACTAAAGGAACAAGTTGAGACACTGACTCTTCAATTAAGAAGTGCAGAGAATGAAATTGAGATACTTACATGTGATATTAGTAACCTTAAACAGTCAAACCAGGAGTTAGAAAAGAAAAATGAACTTTACAAAAAAATCACCAACACTCCTACTAAGAAAACCAGACAAAAATCTTCTACTCCAAAAAAAAGGGAAGCTTTATTTAGCAAAAACACACAAACGGAGCAAGTAAATACGTCTGACAAGAAAAATAGTAAGGGGACTCAAACAATTGCAATGGGGTCATCTAAGGAAGAATCTGCAGTTTCAACAGCAATCCTTCATACAAAAACCCATAATGAAGACCCGGAGAAACAAATGAGTAAAATCTGTATTATAAGCGAAAATAAATATAATAAAATACGTACAATTGCAGAAAATAAGTTTGAAAATTGTGAATTATGTCATTACCTAACACCATACTCTGGAATAAATAATATGTTTCGCGACTTGGAACCAAAGCTAAAGAAATTCACTATGAATGACTTCTGTATTATCTTAATTGGTGAATCAGACTTTAAATCTACTAAGGAATATTCTAGTATCATTCTCCACATAAGAAAAGTACTCGAAAATATTCAACACACAAATGTTATTCTCTGTATGCCGCCGACCTATAGTCATTGTATCAGTAATGTTAATTTGTATAATATGAGAGTAGAAAATTTTAATAATCTGCTATACGAAGACATCTTAGCACACGAACATGCCTACTTTATTGACTCGAATAGGAACCTTACGTGGGACTACAGAATGTACAGACAGAATACAGGATCAGTAAACAATTACGGCATGCAAATAATTTTCCAAGATATCGCCGCACTTGTGAACTATATCCGTGAAAATACCTCCGCAAATTCAGAAGGCGAGAAAATATACAAAATAGATGAACAACAAGCGACAGAGCAGTTTTTTCGATTATAAGTACCTTAACGTGATACATCAAAACATTGCGGGTTTACTGAATAAGAGTAGTGAGCTTGTTGTATGTCTTGAAGAGATGTCAGAGAAAAATTGCGAAATTGACATAATCTGTTTATCTGAACACTTCATGATTGCTGGCAATGAACAATTATTGTATATTCCTAATTACACTTTGGCGACATGCTTCTCCAGAAAGGACAGTAAGAGAGGTGGTACATGCATCCTTGCAAAGAAAGGTCACCAGTTTAAAGAGCTTCAATATATAGCGAAACTCTCCATAAATGGAATATTCGAATGTTGCGCTATTGATCTGACAATGTATAATACGATTATTGTTTGTGTGTATAGAGTACCAAAGTCCAATAACTTACCTGTATTTTTTGTGCAATTAGAGAAAGTGCTATGTACTATTTGGAACAAAAATTTAAAAAGAAATGTCGTAATTGCAGGTGACTATAATATTGACTGTCTTAAGCGTAATAATACTTTGATAGATCTAGAATGTTTACTCTTAAGTTATAATTTAAAACTAGAAATAAGTCAGCCAACTCGACTCGCGAGCGGCACTTGTATAGACAATTTTGCACATAATGTGGGGAAGAAGTGTAAATCTGATGTGATTGATTTCGGTCTGTCAGACCACTCAGCGCAAGTACTAAAACTACCGGTTAATAAAAAGGTCTTAATAAACTATTGGCGAACAAGTAGACGAGATTATAATAAGGAAAATATGCAAAAATTCAAAAATTATATAAAAACGTTTTCTTTTACTGAAATCTATAACACAAATAATCCTAGCGCGGCATATGATGCATTTTTGGAAACTTTCATGATGCTGTATAATTTATGCTTTCCTTTCCAAAACATTACAATAAGAACTAAAGTAAAACCTCAGTGGGTATCACGTAGCATAAAAATCTGTAGCAAAAAAAAAAAGAGCGCTTATGTGGAACTATAGGCTAAATCGCAATGAAGTAAATAAAACTAAATTTAAAAAATATTCTAAAATATATAAAAATATAATTAATTTAACGCAACGGGCACAAAACAATCACAAAATCAAATCATCTACTAACAAATCCAAAGCCACATGGGCAATTATAAATAGGTCTAAACTGAATTTACCAAAGGGTAGTATCACTTCCATAGAAACAAACCATAAAACTATAACCAGGCCGCGAGAGATTGCGAATGCTTTTAACAATTTCTTTATAGAAAAGATAGAACCAATACCAGACGCTGGTAAGGACGTAACTGTAAATATTTCTAAATCAAGTCAATCTATGTTTATGGCACCAACTACTCCTTATGAAGTACTTCAAATTATAAGATCGCTTAAAAATACTACAAGTGTTGGATACGATGGGATCTCTACTAGAATCCTAAAGTATATCGCTTATCATATCTGTGACCACCTAAGCTATATCATTAATATGTGTATAACCACTGGATCATACCCGGATAGTCTAAAAACTAGTATCGTTAAACCCATCTTCAAAAAAGATAACAAGCAGAGTATGAACTGTTACAGACCTATTGCACTTATTCCTATAATTTCGAAAGTCTTTGAAAAATATATATATATTCAAATTTATAAATATTTAGAAAAATTCAACATTCTTACAGAAGACCAGAAAGGTTTTCGCAAGAATAAAACAATAAACATGGCTATTTTTGATTTTATAAATAACGTCATGGGTAATGTGGATAAAAGGACGCCGGTATGTTCCATTTACTGCGATATGACCCAGGCTTTCGATTATGTCAATCATGACATTCTCCTCCGTAAACTAGAAGCTTATGGCATTAGAGGCAATATATTAAATCTCATAGAATCTTATTTGAAAAATCGGAAACAATATACAGAAATTTCTAAAATAAACATTAATACCAAAAAAGAAGAAACACATGCATCGAGAAAACGTATAGTTAAATATGGAGTCCCGCAAGGGAGCGTATTGGGTCCTTTATTATTCATTATTTATATAAATGACTTGCCATTAGTAACTAATTATCCTGTATCACTTTTTGCCGATGATAGTACAGTCACTATTAATTGTATAAATAAAGATAGGTATGAACATGAAATTAATAATACAATCAAATCAATAATTAACTGGTTAAATAACAATAATCTAAAAATCAATCTTGAAAAAACAAAGATTATGTTCTTCAGTCAACGTTTAGAAGCACCAATTATTAATGTTAAACACAAATTGACTGATATAGAAAGGGTAGATACAGCTAAATTTCTAGGCGTAACTATTGACAAACGTCTGAACTGGAAGGCACACACAGAAGAATTAAATAAAAAAGTATGTTCTTCTATATTGAGGTTTGGAGTTATATTTTGGGGAAACTCTACTAATAAAGAAATGATTTTTAAGTCACAAAAAAGGTGTATTAGGGCTATGTTTGGATTGAAAACAACCGATAGTTGCAAACAGTATTTTATTAATTATAACATTTTAAGTCTGCCTTCCTTATTTATTTATGAAATGGCAAATTTTATACAAACCAATCCTAACCTATTTAAGAAACTATCAGACGTTTCTATTCGTAATCGACGGGATAATAATAAATTACGCGTACCAAGATCAACCACGGCATTGATGCGTAAAAGTATTTTTTGTTTAGCACCAATCATTTATAATAAAATCCCAAAACCTTTAAGACAAATGCCTACTGCTCTGTTTAAAATACACTTTAAAAAATATCTCATAGCCAAATGCTATTATACCGTATCGGAATTTTTAAATGACCGCAATTAATTAAATAGATTCTTGTAATTACGATTTTTTCACAATTTGACCCTAAAACCATTTAATTATTTTTTCCCTCCCCTCTTTTAAATTAGCATTATTATTTTTTTAAATTTTTTATTTTATGGTTTATCCTAAACCTAAAATATGTTGTTTTGTACGCCATTTATGGCAAAACATGCAGATCTACCTGTTATTTTAAGACCTCGCACATATTTTATTTTTGTGTATACTCATGTTTTACAATAAATATATTCTATTCTAACATAGGATTTTTTTTATTTTGTCGGCAGGAATGGGTTTAGGCATCGTATATTGATCAATCGAATGCTATTTCAGTTTACCAATAAACGTTTTTCTTTACTTTATAGCACTTGGTTGAAAAAAATGTATGGAGAAATATCTAAAAAAAGGACATAATTCGACTTTGACACAAGTGCGACTAATTTCCTTTGGCACGATTATACCCCTTTTTTTTCTGCATTTTTTGGCATATTGCATAGTGCGCGGACGCGCTAGATTTTGGGAGAAAAAAAATAAAATGTGTTTTTAGAATATAAAAAAAGGTTTTAATCTATTTATAATTGACATTAGGTATTTAAATGGTTATTAATAAATTATAATGAACATAAATTTAGTAGTTACCGGTTAAACATGATAAATTTTATGGAAATTAATTAATATTTTTTGTAATTTAATAACGAGGATGGTTAAATAATGAGATATTATGATCCATTGGCCATTATCTATAATAATGAAATCTAATATATCCTATTACTGAGATAATTAGATCTCATTAACTAACTACCCCCCTTCCTACATAGTTTTTTCAAACCTTAAGTATAAATCGTGTGCATTTAATTACTATTTTCAATTGACTTTGTTTTTTCAAAGAGAACCGAACCTATTTTTCTAAAATGGAACAAGTGAATTTAGTACATAACCTTGACTTGTATGTTGTTTTGAAGCAGTCTGGCAAGCTGGGTAACTACCTTGCATTGCTGCAAACTGTTGTGTCTCAGTTCAATTGAAGTCTTTCGGAAGAAGAAAGCGACACTTTAAAGGAATTTTGTCGAAGATTCAGCCAGGCTGTCCTAAAAAGATGGAAGACCGCCAAAGGAAACTCTGAAACATTTAAGAAACAATACGGAGACTGGTTGGCGCTTACAGTGGATTGGCCATCTTGTATTGTTCCGCAATAAGCTGCAGAAGATACTATTACAGATTATCAAGCACCTTCAACCAGCCAATCTGTATCTGTTGGAACACTAACTAAGCGTTTAATTCCTCGTAAACCATTCGTAGAATTGTGTACTAAGCAGAAAAAACGGAGGATTGAAGAACAGAATCAACAAGACAGTGACGAACTAGCTTATGCTACAGTAAGCAAGTTAAAGAAAGATGGCAAAGAAAATTTGACTGAAGTCATTGACTATTTAATGAAAAATCCTGAAGAGGTAGCAACATTTTCGCAACTAATTAAAACTCAGAAGCACAAGAAATGTACTTTTACTCCGGAGAAAGCGCTTGGATTGCTGCTATCACTTAAACTATCGAAGTGGCAATATATTACATTGCGAGAATCTACAATCCGCGAAGGTGCATCTGATATTTATCCATCGTATTATTTATTTATTTATTTATTTATTTATTATTATAAAGTGCAGCAGGCTAAATTAGTATGTTACCCTCCAAATGAGGCATTTAGTTTAACAGATACAATGGCCAAAGTATCTCTTCAAGCTCTTCTTGACATAACTGTGCAACGTATACTCAAAAGTCTACCAGATAAGCCGCCTCATCAGTCTTTAAATTTATTGTCAAAATGGGGTTTCACTGGGTCATCAAGCCAAAGTAGATATAAACAAAAAATGGAAGAAGGAAAGACTGATGAAGCCATTTGTATGACGACTTTAGTTCCCTTAAAACCAACTGCTGCAGTTGGAAAGGAAGTAATTATATGGGAAAATCCTAAGCCATGTTCTACACTATACTGTCGACCTGTCCAATTTATATTCGTCAAAGAAAGTGAGTTGGTAGTGAAAGATGAAATGACTAAAATGGAAGCAGAAATAAAAAGCTTTAAGCCCATCCAAATGTGTCGATGGCATTGAAGTTGAACACAATCTCGTCCTGACTATGATTGATGGAAAAGTGTGCACGTATCTATCAGAAGCTCGCTCCAGTGCTGTGTGTTACTTGTGTTTGGCGAAACCATCTCAGATGAACGATCTCGATGCAGTATTGCGTAAAGAAGTGTCATCTGATATGATCAATGTCAATCAATCAAAAAATATGTTTGGCTTGTCACCTTTGCATGCTCAAATTAATAGCATGGAGTGTCTTTTGCACATAGCATACAAACAAGATGTTAAAACTTGGTCTGTCAAAGAAGAACACTACAAATCCGTGATGCAGCAAAGGAAGAAACAGATACAAGAGAGATTTCGAAAGGAGTTAGGGCTTTTGATAGATATCGTGAAGCAGGGATCAGGGACAACAAGTGACGGAAATACGGCAAGGAAATTCTTCGAATTTCCTGAAAGAACGGCAGCTATTACTGGCTTGGATGAAGAAATAGTGCGCAGATTCGCAGTTATTTTACAAGCAATTACATCAGGTGAAAACATCGATGTTGAAAAATTTCGAGCTTACCCGTACGACCGCAGATAGACACCTACAGTTCTATCATTGGTACTATATGTCAGCAACAGTACATAAACTGTTGATTCACGGAGCTGATATCATCAAAAATTCCATTGTACCGATTGGAAATCTGTCTGAAAAAGCATCTGAAGCGCGTAACAAAGACTTTCGCAGATACAGAGAACACCATTCACGTAAAATAAATAGGACGAGCACGAATGAGGATATAATAAAGATGATGCTTCTGACTTCAGATTCTGCAACACGGCCAAATACTGCATCGTGCTCAACATAAAACAAAGATGAGGCAAGAAACCTTGGATCTTTTAATTGTTGAGCCGAAGCAACAGGATGATATCGAGTTCTGTGAGATAGATGACATTAATTATGACACAGAATCTGATGAATCTGATATAGATAAAAGATGCTTGTAGCTTTAATTGTTTTTTTATTTGTTTAATTTTAAGATTTTTTTATTGTTTAAGATTCTTTTTAATTATGAGTCCGCCATTCACACCTTTTTTTTATCTAATCAATATTAATTAATTCTTTTTTTTTTGTATTTTTCTCTATCTTTAGATAATTACCATGTACCTCGAAAGTAGTCGTTATGTTGAATCAATTGCAATTTCATTTATATTCATATATTTTTATAATCCTTTTATGATAATTTAGTACCTAATGTTAATTATAAACAGATTAAAACCTTTTTTATATGCTAAAAACACATTTTATTTTTTTTCTCCCAAAATCTAGCGCGTCCGCGCATCGTGCTATATGTCAAAAAATGCAGAAAAATAAGGGGTATAATCGTGCCAAAGGAAATTAGTCGCACTTGTACCAAAGTCGAAATATATCCTTGTTTACATATTTCTCGATACACTTTTTTCAACCAAGTGCTATAAAGTAAAGAAAAACGTTTATTGAAAAACTGAAATAGCATTAAATTCATCAATATACGATGCCTAAACCCATTTCCGCCGAAAAAATAAAAAAATTACTAAGTTGATCCCTAAGTCTATGAAGATCGATTTTCAGCCCACTGTGCGCCACCCTGTGTATATACATTGTAACAGCGAATAAATTTTCACGACCTAGGACCCGATCACGACTTAAGACCTATTTTTTGATATTCGGATAACTCATGACCGCGTGAGAGGCGCCATGAAGAATATGAATAAAAAAATCTCGACTAATTAAAAAGTAATGCACCAATGCGTAATTTCGTCACGGCTTATTTTAACTTTTGAATTGTTTTCATCTGCTTATCACGGACGCTTTTAATGGGCACGTCTTTCTGCATTGTTCTCACATGTATAATGTGGAGTTTCTTGCCGGTTCTTCTCCATATAAATCTACTACGCTTTGGAATGGGCAACTAGTTTCATTCTGACTGATCGACCCTTTGATAATTAAAAAGTGCCTGAAATTGGTTTTATTTTAACTAAATGCTTTGAGTTTGATTGCGGCGCTGTCGCCGGCTGATTTATGTGCAGAATGGAAAAATCTTGTTTTTCACGGAAATACCTGTGATTCTAACTGAACGTAGTATATGTAAAATACAGTGGGGTGTGTTTTCCTGATTAGGTACATGTACTATTGTAATAAATTATATAATTTTATAGATGCACCATGGGAATTGCAATGGCCTGGCGGCCATTTGCTCCTGCCAGGGTTGCGGGTTTGTCCGAAAGGGATATCGCGGCCCCGGCACACAAGCAACGGAAGGAACACGGGTGCGTTTTAGTCAGTAAGTCTGACACACCCTCCCGCTCCGCCCAGAGCGGGAGAAGTTATTTGATAATTTCCAAACCTGATAATCTCAAAAAAAAAAATTGTCGCCATTTGCTAAAGGGATGGCGCTGGTATACCATACCCAGGTTTTTTAGGGTTCCGTACCTGAAGGGTGCCAAACGGATTAACTAGTAGCAATAACTAGCTAGGTATTGCTACTAGTTTGGCACCCTTAGTTACATAACATTTAGCCTTGTTTCTCAGAAGGGTTGTACAGAGGTGTACCTATAGTACAGTGGGCTTCAGAGAAACCTCACCTCCTTGCATTGATTTTTACATTGCTAGAGAGTGAGGGTTCCCTGGAGCCCACTGTACATGTACATTTCGCCAGTTATGTTTAAGTCCCATGTAATAATAAGAGGTGAGCCTATTGCCATTAACCGGGCACTAATCTAGACTCGGAGCTACAGAGAAATTCCAGATAGAAAAACCTAATACCACTTTGCCCGACCCGGGCATCGAACCCAGTACCTCATGCTCAGCAGTCAGCAGTAGCGCTTGCGACCACTAGTCTAAAGAGGCAGTGTTTTTACTAGTTGTAGTTCTAGATGTCGTGATGGCCTAGTGGTTAAGGCCTCGCCTCTCATGCACGAGGTTGTGGGTTCAAATCCGGGCAAGTACTAATGTGACTTTTTCAATTCATATGTACTTTCAGAGTCGGAGAAGGAAAACATCGTGAGGAAACCTGGACTTGTAGTTAATATAAGTCTGAAATCGCCAACCCGTCTTGAGCGCGCGTGGTGATCAATGCTCGTGCCTTCTCTGTATGAGAAGAGGCCTTTGCCCTGCAGTGGGACAGTAACAGGCTGGTATTATTATTATTATTAGTTCTAAAATAATCTCTATCTGCACGAAATAGCTCTTTAAAATACTCAAAAAATGCTTTTCGTTCTCAGGACTCACTGGTGGCGGAAGGATGTTCAAACAGAGCGGCGATTTATTTGAAGCTCCCCCTGAACGCCGCGCTCCTGTGTGTTGATCTGATCTATTAAGAAGGTCGGTGGAAAAACGTGGTTCGTATTAGCTCTGTCTACAAGATAATTTCTCAAACAAATATCTGGTTTTTGTGTAATGATTACTCCAAAAAGTTAACTAGTCATGTGTAACTTTCTCCTACATTTATAAAAGGAGTGACATGACTTGTACGAGCTATCTTTACACAGAACCGTGTACGTGATGCATGTTGTATGTGTTGTACCAGCTTCTCTATTCTTGCTAATACACCATACACGGTGTCGTAGTAGTTAAGTCTTGATGAAATTAGGTTAACCACTAGTTGTTTACGTAGATCAACTCTCAGGTTGTCTCTAATTGTATATAGGTGTTTCAGTCTATAAAAACAATTCCTCTTGGAGTTACTGATGTGGTTCTCAGATCGTAGTTCCGGATCCAAGGTTGCATGCTATCTCAACCCTAGCATTTCTCCCCTGATGACAGCTTCTGGCTGACAGTATTGCTCTGATCATTTTCCTAAAACTATTAATTTAGATTTCAGTGGGTTAAGTATCAGTGAATTATTATCTGACCATCGATGAAAAGATAAACGATGTTAATTCTTTATATCCGTTTATTCAACAGCAGGAGTGAGGCATCGCCGACTGGCTGGTCGAGAAGATCATCCCCTTTAACGCCACGACCCGCACTACACTATGTTTCTTTGAGAGTCAACACAGTTGAGAACTGCTGGTATTTAAAGAAACCGAAGTTTATATTCCGTTTTTTTTTACAATTTCCGGGTAAATCATGCAACTTCCGTTATAAAAGAGGCGGTAGGAGGCCTTTGTCACGCTAATCTAATCTAAACTGATTTTATAAAGAGAAAAGATTAGATTTTTCGTATGTTTGTTTCTAATGAATAAACTCAAAAATAACTGGACCGATTATTAATAATTCTTTCACCAGTAGAGTGCAATCACTGAGTAACATGGTTATAATTTATAAAGGTGTCATGCGTGCGAAGTCGCTGGCGGAAGGAGGTATTTCATATATTTGTAATTTTAAAACGAAACCTAAAAATAAACTTACTAAAATGGCACGTGTTAAGGTGGGTCCACACATGCGCACGTGCATGAACCGGTAATACTACGGGCCTAGAACGGTCCCGAACTATTAAGCATATTCGAGGTAGCACACGTAAACGGGATGTGCGCGATGTGTTCGCGAACGAATGTTTTGACTATTTCTTGTATGCGAACCATACACTAAAGCCTCGCGAACATAACCTAGTATTAATAGTATGTTCTAGATGCACGTGAGCCGCATTGTTGGTGTCCACGAGAATCTTCTTGCAAGCGAACTATGCGCTAAACGCTCGCGAACATGTCCAAAGGTGCATGTTCCAGATGCACGCTAAATGCACTGTTCGTGTCTGTGACAGGACATTGCTAACTATATGCTAATTAAACGATTGCGAACATGGCCGGTACACCACAAATACACTCTATACTGAAGTGGGAGTTCTTAGGGTTAGACAACTTTACATACTCTCTGTCACCCTACGATTTCATAAAACTAAGCACTTGTGTCATTTCAAGTCGACGGGTAAATTGGGATAAAGTGCAATGCCGTAAAACAATCGGCAGAAGGTCTTATGGTAATATGGGACCACACATATACGCGAAATTCAATAGTCTACATAAAATACTAAGACTAACACGAAAAAAATGCAGACTGACGATAACAAACTGGCTTCTTACATTGGACTACGACATGACAGAAAGTTTCTTAGCTTAAGTAAAAATTCACAGTAATACACATTGACAATTCACAAATACACGTACACTCACTATATATCTATAACATACAGTCACTCTTACAATATCAACAATACTGACACAAACCACAGCACCAAGCATATGCATACACTCTTTTTTGAATGTACCTACCTTTTATGTAAAATTGTTAACGGAACGAAGGAGCCTAGATCTCACAACACAGGGAATCCTAGTGTGAGGTCTAGGATTTCAATCCGCTTGAATGTATACTTTGCAAAATAAATTTATTCTTTATGACCAAAGGTGCCTTTTACTATGTTCTTAAGTCGCGATCTGCCCTGTTTGTGCGCGTAAGTGTGGACCCGCCATTACGCGGCGGCCACCTGCGCCGCCGGCGCACGGGGGAGCGCTCCGCCCTCCGTGTCCCGTATCACCGCGGATGCGGTGCACCGACAGCGCGGCGCACAAATGCAACTACGAGCTTTTTAACCGCAACAATTTTAGTATACGCTATTGGAGCTGGAATTACCGCGGCTGCTGGCACCAGACTTGCCCTCCAATTGTTCCTCGTTAAAATATTTAAAGTGTACTCATTCCGATTACGAGGCCTCGTAAGAGTCCCGTATCGTTATTTTTCGTCACTACCTCCCCGTGCCGGGAGTGGGTAATTTGCGCGCCTGCTGCCTTCCTTGGATGTGGTAGCCGTTTCTCAGGCTCCCTCTCCGGAATCGAACCCTGATTCCCCGTTACCCGTGACAACCATGGTAGTCGCAGAAACTACCATCGAAAGTTGATAAGGCAGACATTTGAAAGATGCGTCGCCGGTACGGGACCGTGCGATCGGCAAAAGTTATCCAGATTCATCAAAGTTAACGACTTCGGACGCGAGGCCCTCCGTCGATTGGTTTTGATCTAATAAAAGCACTCATCCCATCACTGGTCAGAGTTCTGATTGCATGTATTAGCTCTAGAATTACCACAGTTATCCAAGTAACTGAGTAAGATCTAAGGAACCAAAACTGATATATTGAGCCATTCGCGGTATCGCCTTAATACGGCTTGCACTGAGACATGCATGGCTTAATCTTTGAGACAAGCATATAACTACTGGCAGGATCAACCAGGGAGCTTCGATACAAGAGACCGCCGCGCGCGTCGGCAGGCGGACGCCGCGAGAGCGTCGCCGGCCAGGCGGCGCGCGGTGAATCCTCATTCCCGAGCGCTCGCGGTCTTAGAGACGCGAGCGCCGACGGGCGAGCTCTGTGATTTTTAAACAAAAATAAATTTTGGGTCGCACGCGCGCACCTCTGGTCGCATGTATCTCAACGCGCCAGACGCGTCAGCGCGTGCTTAAGGGCGTCGACGTTCATGAACTGTGAATGAAACTGCGCATGAACAGACAAGCCCCCATTTGGAACGTTCGTATCGAGACGAGTCCACGTGTGTAAAGTTTGTTAACACATTCGCGACATCATATACGATTCCGCCCGGAATCTATAGAGCGCCTCACGTTGAAAATCATAAAAGAG